>CM067901.1:912695-5912695 GCA_034621355.1 Mycalesis mineus
TTATTAATTGTGCACCTGTAAAATATTGAATAATTGATGGGTATAATATGTTAATTTGGGTCTGAAAATCATCGATTTTGTCATTATAATCTGGTGTAAATTATTTGTATATTTTGTATGGAATAAACTATATATTAATTTCATTTCATTTTATGATTACACAGCTATTTAAAATCATAAATAATTGAAGGCTAAATATGCTTTGAAAACCACGATTTTGTAATACAACCCGGTATAAACTATTTGATTTTACAGGACTAAAGGATTCTCAACATTCTTCTGAAAATCATATACAGCCACACATAGCATCACAGTGGCAGGCAGAGTCAACATCCTCTTATTTTATTCTCATTAAACCTTTCATACAAGTTTTAATATAATTTAATAACATTTTTTAAATAAAAATAGAACCGACTCAAAACGCACTAAAAAGTAAAAAATAACTGTGTCATTTAGTTGCTTTAATTTACTTAAGCATAGATATCTATGAAGTCGGTGCCAGCCAAGTAACATTTATTTTACGTAGTAAAGCAGTTTGTGGGTTCTAGGTAACGTCCTTAAAGTAGAAACCTTGGCTGGCACCGACTCCTAGATATGCTTAAGTAAATTAAAGCAACTAAATGACACAGTTATTTTTACTTTTTAGTGATTTATAGCCACGTAACGTACTCGTACTATTCTGTCATAGTATATTATACGGCACTAGTAGCCAAAAAGCTACCGATACCGAGACAAAAACCGAAATCGCTATAAGCGTGCCTCCAAAATTTGAAGAGTTCGTTCGATTTCCCCAGGATATCATCATCAGATCCTAACATGGTGATAATAAGACCACCTTGAAAGTATGCCCTTTATAATAAAAAAAGAATTATCAAAATCGGACAACTCTGTAAAAAGTTATGCGTGCTCATACATATAAAAAAAATACGTGTCGAACTGAGAACCTCTTCCGTTTTTTTCGTCGGTTAAAAATCCAACATTTTACTGCCTGACCGAATCCCTGAACGCAAGTCCCAGCTAATCGGTCTAACCATTGAACCACCGACGTAGTTTCTAGAGTAGGTACCCAATACACAAATATATTATAGTAGCAATTCAATGAACGATCATAAAAGCGCAATATATCAAATGATACTACGACAGGCTGCCTGTCACAGTTCTGACATGTGATATATAGAGTGACCACTATAACTGGTCTACTATTTGTCTATGGTACGAGTACCTAGAATGCTTAACTGTCTAGTTAGCAAAAATATCGTTTGCTCGTCGAAATGACTCGCGTGGGTAGTTGAAATATGAAAACATCTATGCCTCTGTGGCGCTGTGGTATTTATTAGACAGAGATGGGTTCGATTCTCAGCTGAGCTTTTAGGATTTTCTTATTTTTTTTTTGTGACTACATGTTGGCCCTTGACTGCTACCACACCTGATGTTAAGTGATGATGCAATCAGAGATGGAAGCGGGCTAACATGTTAGGAGTAGATTAGAAAAAACCACACCCCTATCGGTTACTACACGATATCGTACCGGAACGCTTATTCGCTTGGCGATACGTCTTTGTCAGTAGGGTGGTAACTAGGCGAAAGCCTTCCACCAGCCAGACCAGGACAAATTAAGAAAAATTTCAATCTGCCCCGCCGGGAATCGAACCCGGGACCATCTTACAAATCCACCGCGCATACCACTACGCCACGGAGGTCGTCAAAATTTGGACTAGGTCAAAATTTGGTCAAAAATTGGACTAGGTTTGGCTGGTGGGAGACTTCAGCCGTGGCTAGTTACCAGCATGCCAGCAAAGCGTTCCAGTACGACGCCGTGTAGTAATGGAAACGGGTATGAATTTCATTCTACTCCTAACAAGTTTCTTATGCTTTCATCTTAGATTTCACAACATCTATCACTTACCATCAGGTGTGTTTCAAACTTACTTTTAAACTGCGTCTTATTTTTTGGATTTACGTATATCAAAACAATAATTTATTAATTTTCTTTATTTGTTACTAAATATTTATTATGTTGTTAGTTCTCTTGAAATAAATAATCAAATGCAATATAAATTAGCTGATGCTGAAACCGGCAGAAACTCTAACTTCAGTTTTTAATAGCAGAGTTAATAATAATTAATCAAGGTATAATGCATACAGCGATTCAAATTTCAAACAAATCGATACATAGTATGAAGGGGTAACGAACACACACACACACACACACCAGTGTGATTTATGTTTTGTAGTATTTTTATTTTGCACCAGCATACCTGTATTACAAGTTTTAAGTTAACGATTATACAGTTGCCGATAAAGTTACAGGCAAACAAGGCATGACACCTGTCTCAGGTTAACGTGGGCGGCACAGGGTAAGCATGAAGACTTAACTTAACATCAGCTGTTACCAACATAAAAAAATTATAAAATGTCACCTGAAAAATAGTTTCATTAACTGTCATTGTATTAAATGTAATCGCAAGATTAAAGATTATACAAACACACATTACAATTAAAACAACAAAAATACCACTGCAATTACCTTCTAATATCAAGAAAATGCCAACATCCATTACGCATAGACAAAAGACATACACCAGCACAAATCTGTCACATTTCGAATTTCGAACACCACCATTTTGTAATTTTAAAACACACGAGCGCGCGCGCCGCGTCCGTAGAACAACTACCGGCTTTACGGTTATTAGGGACGTTTTACTATAAATAAATTGCTTTAACACGTTTTCAGATGGCACCAACTGCTACTGCTTGGGATGTGACTCCCTTATTTTCTTTATTTCTCACGTTAAGATTATGACTAATGCCTGACCTCTTGAAAAATAAATGGCCTGGTAAAATGATTTTATTATCACACCAAAGAGGCACGTCGTGCAGACGTAAAGGCGTACCGAAAAATAATATAGCTCTCTATTTCGTTGCGATAGAGCCAAAGAAAGCTATCTCTTTGGGCACATCTTAGACCTACCTTGAAATTGCAGTCAAAAGCCATCTTGTCATTGAATAAAAAATTAAATTTAAAAACTATATATAAAAATAACTCGACTACTTAAAAAAAAGGTTTAAAAAGGACGAAACAAGAAAATAATTCAGTTAGAAATTCCGACATATATAGGTACAAAAATTGTTAATCTATCTAGAGCCGTGAGAATCATGTCGAAAAATTAACATGAAAGTGAACATAGCAACACGTTTTATGCCTAATAAATTTAAAATTATGTTTAAGTTAGAAAAAAATCTTATTTAAAACATATTGAATCTATTATAACCATAATTTATGGTGAATTCATCATTAACTAGTTAATTTAAAAAAATAGGTGTAAAATGACTACTAATTTTTACCTTCATTTTTATTTTGTTTGTTGACAAGCATTTTCAATCGAGCTTGGCTTTAGTATAGAGCCGTGGTCCCATCATGTCGTACTTACCATGGAGGTGTTCCTGGCACCAATATAAACGTAATAGGCAGGCGTAATAGGCAATACATAATGACCACATACATAGGTAAATGTCGGGACCTCACAGCTTAAAAGCAACACATACTCGTAGCTACTATACTTAACAAATATTCTCATATACTAAAAGTATTGTAGATTAATATCATTGAAACGTTTCCTGAAACACAATACACATATTTCCTAGATACTCTAATAAGGTTGATTATTGAATATGAAGTTAAGAAGTAATGTTCGAACTAATTTCCGTGTGCGCAAACATTGAAATGTTAATACGCAGTCAAAAAGTATGTTAATTTTTTCGGCTACTGCAACTATCTTAGAGCGATGACTTATCATCAGATGAGACCATGTCATCGATAACTAGATTAAATTGAAAATTGAAAAACCCTGTAATTCGCCATTACTTTTTAGCAGCCATCTTGGATTTCAAACTTTTCATAGTGCTCTACTGGTAAAACCCTTTCATTTGATACCCATATTGAGGGAGTTGTGAAAAAATATGTAATCCGCTATTTTGTAAACATAGCTAAGAACCACCGCCAGAAAATTAGCTTACAAGTTAAAAAAAACCACATTGAAATTAGTCCATCCTTTTGTCTGCTACGTACGATACCACAGACAGACGTCGATATCAAAAGTATAACACCCCTGGTATTTTGCGTCTGGTTCAAAAAAACCTAAATCGGCAAATGAAACCACATTTAAAGCAAACCTATTACGTCAAATAGGTCGTCATATACAAACAATGACATATAATAATATCATTGAAATACTTCCTGAAACACAAGTTATTGTAGATATTTCCTAAGTCCTTCCAATAAGGTTGGTTATTGGCTATTAAGTGTTGAACTGATGTTTGAACTAATTTCCATGTACCGCAAGCATTGAGATGTTAATACTGCTCTCAAATCTGTTTGTAAATCTTGTCGGACGCTTCGACAGGTAATTGTCTAGCGTTTTGAGGATCGCTCGCTTAAACTGTGAATAATTTTCGGAAATTTCAATGTTAAACTGAGCAGTGGTGACGTATGGAATGCGGTCGAATGTTTCAATCCTAAGTGACGACCTCCGTGGCGCAGTAGTATGCGCGGTGGATTTATAAGACGGAGGTCCTGGGTTCGATTCCCGGCGGGGCAAATTGAGATTTTTCTCAATTTGGTCTGGCTGGTGGGAGGCTTTCGTCATGGCTAGTTACCACCCTACCGACAAAGACGTATCGCCAAGCGATTTAGCGTTCGGGTTCGATGTCGTGTAGAAACCGAAAGGGGTGTGGATTTTCGTCCCATTCCTAACATGTTAGCCTGCTTCCATCTTAGACTGCATCATCACTTAACATCAGGTGTGATAGCAGTCAAGGGCCAACTTGTAGTCAATAAAAAAAAACTGCCCCGTTAGTCCAGTGATAAGTGTACACTTTTGTATAATAATGTTATGGTCTCGACTCCATTGGAACCTTGAGTTTTATCTATAAAGATAGTACCAGTAACAGCTAACATCATTAAAAAAGTTGTTGGTATTCATTTATCATTAACATTTAATACTGATCGCTATCTACAAAATTAAACATTGCCATTAAGGGTAAGCCCTCAACCCCGCATTGGAGCAGCGTGGTCAGCCCTCTGTTTTAGTGGGGCTTCTTTAGCAGACCGTTAAATTAAAATATATTGATAAGGATAATGATGAGAGGCAAAACAAATTCATCATCATCATTATTATCACCCTACTCGTATCAACAGCATACTATAGCCCAGGCTTCCTTGTAGAAGAGGGAATATAGAACATAGATCCATCACACTGGTTCAATGCGGGTTGGCGAGCAGGATGTTAATATTTTATTCATTAACGATCACTATTAAATTTTAATAATAGTGGCTGGAACCGACGGCTTAACGTGCTCTTCTAGACACTGGGATTTATCACCAACTTCCCGATTCTGGGCTTAGTATTTACTGAGATTTTCTTAGAAAAACTTGGAATTATTCCACCACCTAACCCATAGGCTACTAGCTACTTGACCAACGAGACAATCAATAACTAAAACTACTAACATAAAAGTTAAGCTCTATAGATCTCAAGAATAATAGTAAAAGGGCTCATAAGAAGTCAATAATAAAAAATCATAAAGCTTAGAAATACTTAGAATTATTCCACCACCTAACCCATAGGCTACTAGCTACTAGACCAACGAGACAATCAATAACTAAAACTATTAACATAAAAGTTAAGCTCTATAGATCTCAAGAATAATAGTAAAAGGGCTCGTAAGAAGTCAATAATAAAAAATCATAAAGCTTAGAAATACTTAGAATTATTCCCCCACCTAACCCATAGGCTACTAGCTACTAGACCAACGAGACAATCAATAACTAAAACTATTAACATAAAAATTAAGCTCTATAGATCTCAAGAATAATAGTAAGAGGGCTCGTAAGAAGTCAATAATAAAAAATCATAAAGCTTAGAAATACTTAGAATTATTCCACCACCTAACCCATAGATTACTAGCTACTAGACCAACGAGACAATCAATAACTAAAACTACTAACATAAAATTTAAACTCTATAGATCTCAAGCATAATAGTCAAAGAGCTGATAAGAAGTCAATAATAAAAAATCATAATGCTTAAAATTGAAGCTTTGTAAATTCCAAACACGTTACTCTAAGAACCCACAGCAAAATTCACTATGTTTTTTATAACAGATCTTGTGCCATTAATAAATCCCTCAAACATCGCCCACATCTGCAAGGATCTTATTGTTTTATCTCCACGCATTACGTCAATTGAGATTCGCCATCGCAGCGGTCATCGTTTATGGGGCCCTTAATAAACCCCTGATATTACCGCGTTATGTCATTTTAATGTTTCTTTTTGCTGTTGCCTCTACACTAGCGCTCGGAAAAGCTTTATTTTGTACTAAATTCGGAAAAAAAGATAATTTAGATCAAACATCCCTAAAGACCATGTATTCAAAGTGAATAAATATTATCACCTTACTAATGAACTAACCAAAAATGGCTATGTGGTTAGTTTATACGCGGTAGAAGTGGGTGCGATGGGCATACCAGCAAAGTCTCTCTATAACCTGCTAAAAGATCTTAGCTTTACTAGAAGTGCAGTAAGCTCCATATTGGAACGAGTGCCCAAAGCTGCTCTAGTAGGGTCCTTCCGAATTTGGCTGGGCAGGGAGAATTACTTGAACAGAGGAGGTGAGTGTTGACGTACACCCGTGTCACAAGTCTCGGGCTCTGTTCGGAGTTTTTCTCTCAGCCACGCGATGGACACGGCACCCGCACGGTGAATCTATGGAATGCTAAGATATTCGTCTCTATTCGTCTTTGAAGTGATAACTTCTTATGGATGGGTAACCACTTCGTTACGTAAAGCTGTACGGCGCCAGTCGGTCTAACTTCCGTTTCTTTCACTCATACCGCAGCGGTAGTCAGGCTCCACCTCTCTCACTCTAACCCGCAGCATACTTTATTTATCACTTCTGTTAGGTGTCCCGACACGCACGCTTTTTTTAATAAAAAATAATATCTTTATGAAGAGAATTAGAATGACAAATTACAAGAACGCTTTGTTGATACAGCAGTCAGCCAATGCGGCTTCGGCGAGGTCCTGGATTCGAGGTAGGACTGGATATATAAGCTCGAAATAAAGCTCAGTATGTAACTTAGGAGTCAAGCTATGATATACTGAGCTTTTATTTTACGAAATTTTCAATGACAATTCAGAGGAAATTTGGTGTTACCCTCCTTTCTCAGAGAACCCGTAAGTCCCGGTAATTATCGATAACATTTAATAGTGATCGTTCAATTTGAAACTTTATCACCAAGTCCGCCAATGCACATTGAAGTAGTCTTGTGAATTTAAACTCCATTCCCACGTATGGGCAGGCAGACCTGGCTCTGTAATGAATCATTAAAAATGTGCTGATAAACGTCAAAACTAATAACTCTTCACGATTTAACAATCTGTACCGTTAGTCTGAACCATCAGCCTCGGCTACAAAGCTCAGCGATCACTCATGCTCCACTGTAATTAATTCTAAAGTGCTTTGCTAACTTTTGTGATGAATTAATATCGTTTGGTATCGTGTTGCCTAATATAATGTCTTCATATCGTTGGGGACGCGTTTACATTTTATACGAACGATTTAAAATATTTTTATTACTAGCCCACTGCAGGGTAGAGGTCTCACTATAAGAATATAGAACTTATGTCCTAATTCTCCTATTAAGGTTTGAATATAAGCTCGCCCTTTTCTTTAATGTGATATGGCGACCATAAAGTAAAAGTCTTTGACTCCGTACCCAAATCTATATTATTATAATGACACAACATGCTTTCCGAGATACGAGGTAGGAGCACTATACTAAAGCCAAACTCGATTGAGAATGCTTGTTAACAAACAAATTTAAAATGGAGGTAGACAATGCAACACATTTTATGCCTAATTTTAAAATTACGTTTTCTTATTTTAAAAATCTTATTTAAAAGACACTGAATATATGAATTAGTTTTAAGCTTACTAATCTAATTTATTGTCATGAATTCGTCATTAACTAGTTAATAAAAAAATAGGTGTAAAATGACAAGTGATTTCTACCTTCATTTTTAATTTGTTTGTTGACAAGCATTCCCAATCGAGTTTGGCTTTAGTATAGCTTTCAATTTTAGTTTGATGTCTATATAAAATACTCGGACGCTTAAATAGTATATCCCTTCAATAACAACAACACATGAATGTTTGTAAATTGTTTCGATTATATTCTGGTGATTCTACCGTGGCTAGTTTACGAAATAAATCTAAATCAAAGTTCTATGATTAACGATGGTTTATGGAACTTGTGGGTTTTAAAAACTTTTTTTGCATTTTGCACATCGAACTAATTGTTGGTCTACTTTTTATGCAAAATGCATAAAATGTAAAACAACTTGTAGCGGATATTTTTTTTTATTGACTACAAGTTGGCCCTTGACTGCCATCACACCTGATTTGATAAGTGATGATGCAATCTTAGATGAAAACGGGTTAACTTGTTAAGAGTAGGATGAAATCGGTTTCTACACAACATCATACCGGAATGCTAAATCGCTTGGCGGTACGTCTTTGTCGGTAGGGTGGTAACGAGCCACGGCGAAAGCCTCCCACCAGCCAGACCAAGACAAATTTTAAAAAATCTCAATCTGCCCCGCCAGGAATCGAACTAAATAAATAAGAAAATTAGCTAATGACGTAATTTTCTTATTTATTTATTTTGTTCGCTACAAGTTTTCTACTGCAATCACTCTTGAGTGTAACTAACTTGAAGGAGGAGAATGACATCCACAAAGATTATTTTCTTGGCTCCTGTCGTGACCGTGGCGATGTAAACGTGTCACAAGTTTCCTAGTTAACTCGCATGGCGTTGTATTACTTTATATTGTTAGGAGTTTTCGCGTAATGAGTGTTGAGTTCCAAATTAATTTACACACTTTATAATATACTTTACTTTACTTTAGAGCTTGGGTTTTGTTGTTAGTACGTTTTCGCTGTAAGCCGAGTAAACAAAGGTGTTTTTTAACTAAAGTATAACTAGATTAACTTAAATTAATATACTTTTGTATGTTTTTTAGGAACGAAAAATTTAGGCGTTGCTTTACTTTTGGTAGGGGAAATCTTTTTTTAATATTGGCGGAACAAGCAATGCACTGCTTGAATCTATGAGGCAAACATTCCATGCAAGACTTGGCATGGCCTTTACTTTTAGCAGTAATTATAGTCTTTACACTCTCATTCATTTCTTCTCTCAAGCTCTATACTTCTTCTCTTTGAGGGAGAGAAGCCTGGCTCTAGATGGTTAAATAGGTAAAAAACTATGGTTGGGACGTTAGACACACAAGCATACAAACGCGTTTATTCTCCCACAGCTTGTAGTTAAGATTGGGCTTCCCCGCTTATGTTAATAACGTGTACTGGTTTATTTCGGGTACATTATGCGGCGGGACTGCAACCAAGAAAAATTGATCATAACTTGTAAAAAATTTTATTTCATATTTTTTAGTGATTTATCGACACGTAACGTACACGTTCTATACTGTCATAGTACATTATACGGCACTAGTAGCTAAAAAGCTACCTATACCGAGACAAAGACCGAAATCGCTGTAAGCGTGCCTCCAAAATTTGAAGGGATCCTTCAATTTCCCTAGGATATCATCATCAGATCCTAACATGATGACAATGGGACCATCTTGGAAGTATGCACTTTCTAATAAAAAAATAATTATCAAAATCGGACAACTCTGTAAAAAGTTATACGTGGTCATACATAAAAAATAATATACGTGTCGAATTGAGAACCTCCTCCGTTTTTTTTTCGTCGATTAAAAAGACAATGAGCCGCTCTTCAGCAACATTGGCTGACCTGCTGAAGAAAGATAACATGATGAATACCACAATAACACGATCATGGAAATCATGGATTCGTCCGAGGTTGGGGCCACGATTTTCAGAAATTATGTAAAGACTAAAGACGAAAAAAAATGCATTAGTATTTTCCTGGACGAATACACACATATGTATTAAGAAAAAAAAATAAAAAGGTCATCTAATAGAAATAGCGCTAGTGTAAAAATTATACCATCGCTTGTGCGAATGACATTGTAAAAGGGAATATTTATGGTGTCCCATAGAGAAGTTTACTGTACCATGAACATTACCACATGAGGGGAACGATTTGTCGGCGAAAACACTTGGGTTATAAATAGCCAGTCATTTTTATGTCGGAACCTTGCCTTTGTGGGTCTTGAAATTTTGTTTATGGGGGTAGCATTTAATTAAATTAGGTGCTGACGTAAGCTAATCACAATTGTACAATAAAAGTTAACTGCAAAGTTTATGTGTGTGTTTATTAATTATTCCATCACATCGCAAAAAATGACCAAATTTGTCTGAAAAGTAGAATAGAGTTAAATAATGTCCTGAATTCGATTTTTGTCCTGATAGTGATATTCCTACGGGAACTAGTAAAATGCGAGTGAAGGCTAGTAAATAATAAAAGAAACAACGAAAAAGAAATAATATAAAAAATAGATTTAAAATCTTTATTATATCTATACGCGCTTTTTCCCAAAATTATACTCTTAAACAAATATTTTGGGGATTCGCAGGTAAAATAAGCTAAGCCCTAAGCTTTGAAGTGGTAATTTTGGATTACTTTAATAAGAGATAGAAAGTATTCACGTCTATAGGTTATTGTTTCTTAGATTCTGAATAAAAACTTTAGACTGGAATAGATTGTAGACTATAATCTATCTCTGTAATTTTGTAGTGACTCTTAAGTTACAAATTGTGTAACTAACATAACTTTGTTTTATATAAAAATTAATATAAGTTTATTTTAAATTAGTTTAGAACAACATACAGTTCCAAGTATATAGGTTAAACTCGCGAGTAGTTGAACAAAGCAAAAAAATTAAAATTCCACACGTCACGTGGTCCACACGTGGCGCCTGTGCGCTGTGCTGCCCTCATTTTATTCTGTTTATGTTTACTACTGCTTTTATTTACTATATTTTGTTTTGTTTGTTATTTATTTATTTTATTTATGTGAAGTTCAGGTAGATGTTGGCTCCTTAAACACTTTTCTTAATAAGTAAGTTCTTTTACTGACTCTACTGCCTAGCTTTAATCGAGATTTTTTGTTTATTTTAAAAACAATAATGTCAGAGGAGATCAACAATAACGTTGGCTCGTAAACTACTATTTTTAATAAAGTTATGAAAAGACTGGCTTGACCAGTTTTATTAGAGGCGACATACAAATTGTAAGTGTAACATAAAATTTCTAAGAGATCTTCGCTTCGTCTTCTTCACTGAAGTAGCATCAGTGAGATGGGTCTAAGCTCCAAATAATTTTACGTACATTATTCTAATTTTGGTCTGATCAGATCCGCACCACACTCAACACCACGGTCTTCGGACAGCAGAGGACAGAGCAAAGTGGCGTCACATCTCTAATAAGATCAAAGATGGAGGAACGAAAAACAAATAAAATAGAGGATTCTAATTTTATTTGTTTTTCGCAAAAAAAAACCTAAGTTTAATCCATCTATGAAAATGATAAAAACACCTGTAGTATTGTCAAAGTTTAGTACACATTTGGCCCAATTTTACGCTACTAAATTACTTAACATCAGTCGGCTAGCTATTTGTTTATTTATTTAGGATACACGAATACATATTATATTAAATTCACACAAGGGTAACTTAGCTTAATGGTAAATTAGCTTAATGGTAAAATGAGTGTTTTGATATTTAATTAAATTAGATAAATCCCAATACATTTTCGTTCCCATTGGTCAAAATACCTGAATGGTTTTGATACTTTGAAAATAGTATCGCGGAACGCTTGGGTAACCCTTCATATATAAACGCTACCTTCTTCAAAAAGCATATCGTAGTGTAAAATAAATGATTAAAGATAAAAAGGCGATTGAGTGCAGTAAACTCTTAATAATATTAATTACAAATATTAATTGCCTATTTGTTGTAATATTAATTGTCTATTTGTTGTAATATTAATTGTCTATTTGTTGTAATTAATATTCTTATTAATATTAATTACAACAAATAGGCAAATGTCAAAGATAAGAATTCATTCATTAATTTTAAATGTCAAGGATTATTACTAGGTAGTCAATATATTATTAGAAGTCAAAACAATTAATATTGTTAAGATTTTGAAATCTTCCTTCATACCTACTACCAATATTCCAAGGCTCTATTTTTAGATATCTCACTTTATTACGACAAAAAAAGCACATAAATAGAAAACTTTTGCAGTTTAAATATAAGCATGTTAAAAAAATATATCCAAAAATACTTCTACGAACACCTACTATATCTCTTGGGTAACATTAAAGCCTCGACAGTCTACATCGACTCTTCTAAATTAGGACCAATATATAAACATTGATCTATTTATATTTATAACAATCTATTTATAAATATTTTCAAACATAGTGAATTTTAATATAATAGGTAGTAGAACTTTTTCGAGGGAGAAATACTACTTGCTACCTATTTCAACTGGCTTGCTTAGCATTGCTATGTTCTAGAGTAAAAGACGTGGTTGGTGCTGTAATTTTACAGGCAAATGAGACTAAACGCTTACATTGAAAGACGCAGACTGTCTATTAAGTTTTTTTTATCGACTACAAGTTGGCCCTTGACTGCTATCACACCTGATGTTAAGTGATCATGCAATCTAAGATGGAAGCGGGCTAACTTGCTAGGAGTAGGATGAAAATCCACACCCCTTTCGGTTTCTACACGACATCGTACCGGAACGCTAAATCGCTTGGCGGTACGTCTTTGTCGGTAGGGTGGTAACTAGCCACGGCGAAAGCCTCCCACCAGCCAAACCAAGACAAATTAAGAAAAATCTCAATCTGCCCCGCCGGGAATCGAACCCAGGACCTCCGTCTTATAAATCCACCGCGCATACCACTGCGCCACGGAGATCATCGTGTTCCTTGCAAATTGTTAGTACTCTGTTAATAGATGATAATTTTTCAATATGTAACCATTTGATGGGCTGTCTACTTGGTGCATTAATTAAATTAAAACTAAAATAAAGGTTTAACTAAGAACCACCTTTTTGTAAGTCGGTTGAAAATAATTAATTAAGTTACAAAAACTTTTCTGAGAACCGCAACATAATCGATTCATCCAAACGTGAGATTATCGCGTGCAAGTATGCATACAACCATACTGTATTAATTAAAAACTTCCTTTTAGGCAGTTAAAATAAAGTCAGTTTGAGGAAATCTAAAGAAACAGCCAGAACAGTTTGTCTAATAAAAAATTTTTAACAAAAAATAAAAACGCCTTCAAAACGCACTAAAAAGTAAAAAATAACTACGTCATTTACTTACTTTAATTTACTTAATCACATCTATGAAGTCGGTGCCATCCAAGTTTAGGTAAAGACTTTAAAGTAGAAAGCTCGGGTGGCACCGACTTCATATATGTGATTAAGTAAATTAAAGTAAGTAAATGACGTAGTTATTTTTTACTTTTTAGTGCGTTTTGAAGGAGTTTTTATTTTTTGTTAAAATTTTTTTATTTCATACTTTTTAGTGCTTTATCAACAACGAACATACTAATAAACCTACTCGAACTAAACCTTAAGTACCAATATTCACTAGCTAGTTATAACATTCCGACGTCCCTGCAAAAGTACATATAAAGTTTGAAGAGTTTCCTCGAGTTTTCGTAGATCTCATCATTGGATTATGACATAGTAAACATTAAACTAACTGGAAACTATAACCTTTCAAACTTCTCATTGAGACAAATTAATCGAGCCCAAACACAAGGTAGCTACTGTAAACCGTTAAAGAGCTCCCTCAGCTGTCCCTCGTCTTCATCGCCAGACCCTTAATGACAGTCACAGCCCATCTAAATGTAAAGTTCTCATTGAGACAAATTAATCGAGCCCAAACACAAGGTAGCTACTGTAAAACCTTACGGAGCTCCCTTAACTGTACTTCGTCTTCATCACCAGACCCTCAATGACAGTCACAGCCCATCTAAATGTAAAGTTCTCATTGAGACAAATAAATTGAGCCCAAACACAAGGTAGCTACTGTAAAACGTTACGGAGCTCCCTTAACTGTACGTCGTCTTCATCACCAGACCCTCAATGACAGTCACAGCCCATCTAAATGTAAAGTTTTCATTGAGACAAATTAATCGAGCCCAAACACACGGTAGCTACTGTAAAATGTTACGGAGCTCCCTTAACTGTACGTCGTCTTCATCACCAGACCCTCAATGACAGTCACAGCCCATCTAAATGTAAAGTTTTCATTGAGACAAATTAATCGAGCCCAAACACAAGGTAGCTACTGTAAAACGTTACGGAGCTCCCTTAACTGTACGTCGTCTTCATCACCAGACCCTCAATGACAGTCACAGCCCAACTAAATGTAAAGTTCTCATTGAGACAAATTATTCGAGCCCAAACACAAGGTAGCTACTGTAAAACGTTACGGAGCTCCCTTAATTGTACTTCGTCTTCATCACCAGACCCTCAATGACAGTCACAGCCCATCTAAATGTAAAGTTCTCATTGAGACAAATTAATCGAGCCCAAACACAAGGTAGCCACTGTAAAACGTTACGGAGTTCTCTTATATATAGATCGGCTCCATCATCAGATCGACTCCAGTTCTTCATCAAATTGTAGTGATTTTTAATATTTACCGGAAAAATTAACAAACGTACTTGTTGTCCCTACAATTTTTGAAAGTTCTTCTCGTTTTCTCCAGGATCCTATCATCAGATCCTGGTTTTCTTGTCATGGTACCACCACCGGACTATCTACTTTCCAACAAAAAAAGAATTATCAAAATCGGTTCATAAACGACCAAGTTATGCGCGAACACACATTAAAAATATATATATATATATATATATACGGTCGAATTGAGAAACTCCTTTTTTTTGAAGTCGTTTAAAAATGATTTGACAAACTTTTATTTCGGAATTAGCTTTTAAAAAACTACCAAGATCATGCTATCAGAGGATTTTGCTCTGAAATTTATTTAATACGGAAACTCCTTTGTTAGAGTCGGTTAATTTTAAATCGCCAATCAAAACAGACTGCTAAAATATAAAGAGAACAAATCAAATACTTTTTCCTTAAACAAATAATACGAGTAAAACAATAGAATAAAATGTAATTGTTATATTCATTGTTTGAAATGTATTGCTTTCAAAAATTGAAAACGAAAATTAGATTTAATTTTTACTGCTTTGATGGGAAGCCATATAATAGTTATTATTGGCTGAAAAAGTTACGAAATTTTTAAACTAAAAGCATCATTATCTCTCAAACTCTTATTATCTCTCAAACAAAATGTTAGGAAAAGTTAAATAATACAACAATGATTTAATAGCAAGAGTGGAAGTAGAACCTTTCCGATTTACTAATATGACAACTCCCTTGAGTATTGTACTATGCACCCAGCTGTTCACTCAAAAGCCTTTTTATCTTTAATCATTTATTTATCACTACAATATGCTTTTTGAAGAAGGTAGCGTTTATATATGAAGGGTTACCCAAGCGTTCCGCGATACTATTTTCAAAGTATCAAAACCATTCAGGTATTTTGACCAATCGGAACGAAAATATATTGGGATTTATCTAATTTAATTAAATATCAAAACACTCATAGAAAGAGTGTCGAAACGTCGCCAAATCAAAAATTAAAAAGATGTCACCTCTATGAGTGTTTTGATATTTAATTAAATAAGATAAATCCCAATACATTTTCGTTCCGATTGGTCAAAATACCTAAATGGTTTCTGATACTTTGAAGGTAGCGTTTGACAAAAACCTTGATCTATGTGACAGACAATATTTTAGTTAAAGCTAACTTTCTTTTTTTAATTATTAGTCATATATTTGTATATAATATGAGCAATACATACAATTCCTCTCTAATTAATTGTAAAAATTTTAAAATGTCTGCAATGTGTTTTTTAACCGACGAAAAAAAACGGCGGAGGTTCTCCATTCGACACGCATAATTTTTTTATGTATGACCACGCATAACTTTTTACAGAGTTGTCCGATTTGGGGCATAGAAAGGGCATTTATCCTGGGAAAATTGAAGGAACACCGACTTCATAGATATGCTTAAGTAAATGGAAGCAACTAAATGACATAGTTATTTTTTACTTTTTACTGCGTTTTGAGTCGGTTCTATTTTTGTTATATTGGATTATTGAAACTAAAATGTAGATAATGTACTTTAAATAAATATTCCAAATTTCCCTAAACAGCAATAAATCCGCTTCCTATCTCTATTACAGCGTACCTACCAACTTAAATGGGTTGGTTTAAAACGTACGACGTACAGCTGTATTAATTACGTTTTGAATATATACAAAATCTGAACATATAGCTATATGTTCAGATTTTGTATATATTCAAAACGTAATTAATTCAAATGAATTGCTGAATCACAAGTAACCACAGACTAAAGGAAATGATAGAAGATGTTTAAACCAAATATATTTTTTTTAAGTTTAGTGCAATATAGATTCTACGATTTCTGTCTAACTCTTAGAGACCATTGTAACGCTACACATGGTAATTAACAACAGATCTACATTAACAGACTGTACGACGATAAAGTAAAAGGTGTATGAATCAAATAAAACTATGAAAAAACTAATTTAAATAACAAAAAAGACTTCAAATATTAATAAATACAACAGAGACACACCCTTACACTCCTATGATGTCTTAGCTTGTGACCCCATAGTAACTCAGTAGAAATTTTTATTTTGCAAATAAAAGGACAAAAAACCCAAGTTTAAGCGCTTATGACTTGGGATATCATTATCTGATTTTAATTTTATTTTCACCGTACGTCATAACTTTTATTCTACTTTATAATAAAGTAAAAAAAATTGATTCATCCTTCCTATTTTCGTGGACTTCTATACATTTCGTCTAGTCCTTAAAAGTATCATGAAAGACAATTTTAGTAGGATCTAATTATAATTGGCGAACGTACGAGTGGGTGCTAAATTAATATGGAATTTTCAAATTTGACTCGACGGAAAATTTATAATTTAACTCACATTAAAGATGTCGGAAATGGAAACATAATAAAACGTGTATTGTACAATGTCTTTAGAGAATCATCTTTCAATGAGTATTTAATACGGCCATAGAACTCATTTTGAAAGCATTTAAATTTAATTCAATGTTGTTTTAGATTATATCTGCATGACGTTGTTTAGATAGTAAAACAACGAAGCTGTTCTTTTGTTTTTTTTTCGTATACTTGTCCAATCTCAACTGGAAAACCTTTCGCCTAGAAACGGATCTTCGAAGGGCATGTAGAAATAAAACTTTTTAACAAAAAATAGAACCGACTCAAAGCGCACTAAAAAGTAAAAAATAACTGTGTCATTTAGTTGCTTTAATTTACTTAAGCATATCTATGAAGTCGGTGCCAGCAATTTTAAGGAACATTTATTTTACGTAGTAAAGAAGTTTGTGGATTCTAGGTTACGTCCTTGAAAGTAGAAACCTTGGCTGGCACCGACTCCTAGATATGCTTAAGTAAATTAAAGCAACTAAATGACACAGTTATTTTTTACTTTTTAGTGCGCTTTGAGTCGGTTCTATTTTTTGTTAAAAAGTTTTATTTCTTACTTTTTAGTAATTTATCGCCACGTAAC
This sequence comes from Mycalesis mineus, assembly GCA_034621355.1. Taxonomy (NCBI): domain Eukaryota; kingdom Metazoa; phylum Arthropoda; class Insecta; order Lepidoptera; family Nymphalidae; genus Mycalesis; species Mycalesis mineus. The sequence continues at coordinate 930,413 of CM067901.1, forward strand.
GTACTCGTGCTATACTGTCATAGTATATTATACGGCACTAGTAGCCAAAAAGCTACTGATACCGAGACAAAAACCGAAATCGCTGTAAGCGTGCCTCCAAAATTTGAAGAGTTACTTCAATTTCCCCAGGATATCGTCATCAGATCCTAACATGCGGACAATGGGACCACCTTGGATGTATGCCCTTTCTAATAAAAAAAGAATTATAAAAATCGGACAACACTGTAAAAAGTTATGCGTGGTCATACATATAAAAAAAAAAAAAAAAAAAAAAAAAATATACGTGTCGAATTGAGAACCTCCTCCGTTTTTTTTCGTCGGTTAAAACGTCCTACAAATGCTGCCCTGTTTTATGTTTCGCAAATATAACAATATTTAAAAGACAATTAAGCAAGCGCCTCGAGCAGGCAGCTTTCGGTCTATCACAATCTATATCAACGCGGGAATGCTGCCTACGTGATGACCCTACCAATGGGCAATAAATTTTAGAGTTGTATTATAGTTATACTTAGGTTACTTACTTAGTTATTATGTTTATTAGATATATTTTTTAAATCAAATTGTAAAAAAACTAAAAAAAATTTTTAAAGTAAATAAAATTACTTACAGGTATTCCCTCATTCAATTTCATCAGACTAGGCCTCCTGTCTATTACGTGAGGTAATAAAGAGCAAGGACTGACCCATCAGTCTGCTTCAAGGTGGATTGGCGGGCTTAGGGTGATAATATTATCACTTTTGGAACAATCTTATTATCAAGATGTGAATGATAAACCAGGATCGAGAGCTTAACGAGCTTTCCAAAACACAGCTTACATTCATTACACACAATTTCCTGGAATAAAGAAAAGCTCAATATTTCATAGACCAACCCAGAACCTCGTGATCAACAAAAATCAAAATTAATTTATTTCAATTAGGCTTTATTCAAGTCTTTTGAAACGTCAAGTCTTTCAGTACATAGAGACTCTACCACCGGTTCGAAAAACAAATTCTGGCGAGAAGATCCGGAAATAATATAATAATAAATAATAAATTCTTTATTTCGACCATCAATGGATCATATTGGAAAGAAACTCCGCAGACGCTCTTTTAAAAATTAATGTTTCAATTTGTATTTCTTATTTTACAATCCAATTGTTCTTAGAATATTGATAATAGATTGCTTCCAAGAATATTTGTCATAAAGTAATAAAAATAATAAAAAATAAAAAAAAATCAAAAATAATAAAATAAATCATCAATTTTATAGTAACTTCGACTTAGGGAATGGTTTCTGATACATTTGCTGTTCTGACACATTTGTAAAGGCAAATCCAAGACTCCCTTTGAAGGTTATAAAACCGTATACTCAATCCCACAAATAATTTATATACTCTGCTCAAACGTATTACAAAAGAAACTAATTCATTACTATGTCTATGATACAAAACCATATCGGTCAACCACTGAAATGGGCATTTACATACATTATTCTATAGTCTATATCATACTCTATACATAGATAGGGAACGTTAAACGCAATACGAGTCGCTGAAACAACAAACTGCCGGTCAAATTGCGTTACCAAATGATTCATAGAAAAAAATATTTATCTTCGATTCGGCGGAATCTATTTATGTACTGAATTGTGCCTGTTCCAGTATTTATTGGTTTGGCAGTTATCGATCATTAGTTACTCGAACTAGATTTACTTTCTAACCGGCATGAAATAACGAGGTTTTGTTACTGTTGTGTACTGTTTTTAACCCCAAAAAGTTGCAGAAAGAGGGGGAGATAAGTTTGATGTCGATGTCTATTTGTGTGTATGTGTCTGTCTGTGGCAGGGTAACACTCAAACCGATGAACCGATGTCGTAGCGGTTTTTTTCATTTGAAAGCCATTTCTTTGCGACAGTTCTTACTTATCAAAATGAAAATAAAAGACATTTTAAATGATAATTAATTGATAACTTCGACTTGATTCTGCAACCAGTCTAACGAACCCAAATCTCCGAAAACTCGCAACAGACACATTGCATTTTAAGGGCAGTTGACATATCTTTGTGTATGTGTATATTTGAATTTATTCTCTTTTAATTGAAAGAAAAAGGAGGATTGTACGACAAAACCGCATACATGCTTCACTAAAAGACTTCTTGGAATAGATATTTCTTTGGCTTTTATATTATACTATTTATTTGGCTACGACACAATACTGGCGGTATTTTTATTCTATTACAAGTAGGCACGATACCTTCAGAAATATGTACATATGTTTTGCAGTAGGTAATGGTATCTATTTCCTGATGCAGTAGTTAATAACTGCAATCAATATCTGTACTATATTCCTGTGATTCTACCCAATGGGCACATATAGCTTTCATAGTAGTAATCCAAACAGTACAAACTTAACAAAAACTTGAAGTTGACAGTAACGTGAAAGCGAAAATTAAATCGCGAGCAGTAGAGCAACGCAAACAGTCGTCAGAAGCCGAGGCGAAAATCCGGCGCGCGGCCGATTTCGGCTTTTCATCTAAATGCACACATCGCGGCCTCAATTTCACGCGGCGTCGCTCAAAAACGTCGCAAAAAGAAACTCAAAAGGCTACCCAAAAAGGCCGAAACCAATAAGGTCAACGCCCACTGACCAAAAGGCCAGTGGGATATAGTTAGCTTGACCATTTGTATAGACTTTGAGGGACAAAACAATTTATATAATTTGGGTAGGTAATGATTCTTTCTTAGAGTTAACTCTGCCTATCCTGCGCATCTTTTTATTATGTTTACTTTTTTAATATTACTGTTAGTTAATTTTAAGCCAAATCCTAATAGGAGAGGTCATTTAAACACGCTGCTACAATAGGAGTTGCGGGAATAGGAATACATATTGACATAATTATGTAATAATTACTGTAACGATCACTATCTAATGATACTAACCCCGAAGGCCTTGTCCGTGATACGGGTAATTTTTATAAAGAAATAAGCTCTGTTTTGGAGCCATCCCAGGGCAGATTGTTATTGATTTTGTTATTAGATATGGCATACAATACAATAAAGAATGTTTTCATTATTACATTTTATACTAGCTGTCTGTAAAAAGAGAAATAATGTACCTACAGATGAGCATAAAAATATGTGATGCATTGTGGACTTACAATACAAGGGACAATTTAATACCGATTTCAGTGAGACCTGTCCCGAGTTTTCACACGAACCGTGGTGACCCTACCCAGGGGAAACACGTGCGAGACGAGAATCCTTTGACAACTAGTTACCCGTAATTCGGAACGTGTTTTTCGGTACGTTTGAATGGACGAATTTCTTTGTAGATGTCGAAAAAATGTAGCTCAAATCATTTGGGTAGGTTCCTGCTGTATCTAGTCATTTCTTACGAAATTGACATCCAATAAATAGACTACATTTAACCCTAGGTTCTATTGCTATCCAAACGAGGACCTATTTATGTCTGAATTTAAAAATCTTTCACCGGTTCAGCTGTTTAAAAGGTTAATCTCTTTGATGCCATCTAAGTATAACCTTAATACTTTGAAGGCAAGAATGAGTATGTTCTAGGCGTGTGCGCCTCATCTTTGACTTAATTCACTGTTTTCCATCAGCCATGATTGTCAACCAGCGCAAGCATAAAAAAAGACATAGGTTTAGCTATGTCTTTTTTATGATAGCTTTGTATTCCATTCCAAACCATTCGAAAGAACCTTTCTTACATATAATGGACGTCCATTGCAGTACATAGTATTATGCTTCCTCTAACGAATTTTCTGTATTCTGACATAAAGTTCATTTTCCCCAGACGAATTCATAAGTTTCGGTGGAAATTAAATGTTTTTTATATTAATTTCAAAGATTACTTTTAATATTTTTTATTTGATCACATTCTTTCTGTTTCCCAGTTTAAGCCTGTATATAAACAGTACAATGAATACTAGTGATAAATATTCGCAAAAATACTTGTGTAGCGTTTCGCAAGGCACCCCTTTTGTGCCAAAATCGTTTACAATCGACAGTCATGTTTTATGCTGGCCATGTGCTGCTTACGTGTTTACGTGAGCCCGTAGCCCGTTCCACATATACACTAAATGAATACAGCTACAAAATACTAGTACATTGACTATTTTATATACGAACTTATTTGATTTCTTCTGTAAATTTAGTAACGGTAGAGCGTTTCGAACACGCGCAGTTTTAATTTTAAGTTTATAACTTTAGTAACACATTCATAACATACATAAATTAACTTAGTTTTTAATCAAAACATTTTTACAGAAATGGGATAAATGTTTTCATTTGTATCATCAAACCGTACCTATATAATCAACCACCACTGAACCAACGAGGCACTTATTATCATCATATTTTAATGGCCCAGTATCATCATCATCATCATTATTATCAGCCTATTAACGGCCCACTACAAGACCAGGCCTCCCTCCTTATAGGAGAGGGGATATGGAGCTTACACCCACCACGCTGCTCCAATGCGGGTTTGCGGGCTTAGGGTAATAATGCTCTGCATGTATTTATTATCGATCACTATCAGATGTTGGTGATAGTAACTGGGACCGACGGCTTAATGTGCTCTCTGAGGCACGAAGGTGTAACACCACCAACTTCCCGACTCCGAGCTTGGAAAGTACTGACAATTACTAGTTTAAAGATTTTTTTTTATCGACTACAAGTTAGCCCTTGACTGCTATCATACCTGATGTTAAGTGATGATGCAATCTTAGATGGAAGCGGGCTAATTTGTTAGAAGTAGGATGAAATCCACACCCCTTTCGGTTTCTACACGACATCGTACCCGAACGCTAAATCGCTTGGCGGTACGTCTTTGTCGGTAGGGTGGTAACTAGCCACGGCGAAAGCCTCCCACCAGCCAGACCAAGACAAATTAAGAAAAATCTCAATCAATAATATTGTTAGAAGTGCACAAATTTTAGATTTATGTTTATTTAAAAAAAATTCTAAACGTGTATATTAAATATCATGAGTGTACACAAATTTTTGCTTCACGCCACATTACAAAAACAAACAAGCTCATGACTAAGGACTATGGATTCATAACTTGTCGGGCATACTCCGACAATAGTGACGTGAGTTTCAGCCGTTTATATTTTAATAATATGGAAAATACTCGCGATAGTTTAAATTCTAATATCATAACTATATTTTTGATTTCTTTTTTTTGTTTTTTTATCGCTGGGAAATGCATTTACGCATCCCTCCGGAGGCAGTACAGGGCTTAAGAAAAATTTCGGAACCGACGGGATTCGAACCCGTGTCTCTCTGGCAATCTGGGCACTTAGAGCGCCTTACCGCTAAACCACGTTTCTCGATATATATATATATATATATATATATATATATATATATATATATATATATATATATATATATATTTATTTTTTTTTTTTTTTTTTTTTTGATTCCTAACTTTTAATAAGAATAATAAATAATAAGGTCACCAGTAATTAAATACCTAGTACTAAAAAACACCAAGTGCAGCTTGTTCGTCCTGATATCGGTTATTTTTTTCAATTGTAATCAAACAGATTCGATTAAATAAGTCAGTGCACTCATTAGATCGTACATACTCCAGACAGACAGAGCAATCACGGAATAATCAAAAACTTTTTAAATAAAAGTAATGTCATTGACCCCAATAAACCCCCGACCAATACAATATAAACCCGAATACCTAAAACTACCCACATTGCCTGCAACATAAACAGTTCACGTCGCACAGAAATAACAATATAAATAACTTTAAAAGGCATTTCTTTGTACTGATCGCCGTACCGACTGATTTGTGAACGGTTTGAAGTCTGCCCATAGAGCTAACAATGTGATAGACATTATTCTCGAATAGTACTAGAGTTTGTGTGAGAGCTCCTTCGTGGTAGTAGTAGATACCATCATTTCCGCTGCCAAGCATTATTACTGTGTTATGGTCAGAAGTGGCATTATATTTACAGTCACAAAATTTTTAACCTTTCAGACTGATAGAACCAAAGAACCACTGCAGAACGCTGATTGGATGCCACGTAGAGCAGAGTTACACTTTTTTATAGGTGTTGGGTTTTCACTTACAATGTTATGCTTGCTTTTCCTGGCACTTTAAGTATAACTATAAAAATGTAGAATTTAAAAATGCACTACTATTGAACATTGTAGATGCAACTGCACAGGAACTGTAGTAAACTAAAAGTAAAGGACATTTTATTTGCTACTACAATGGTCAAAATTTGACTAAAATCATCTTAATCTAAAACGGAAATAACTTTATTGATTTGCATTATCATGGAATTTTACATTTGCACATTTTTACGAATATAGAATGAAAATTATATTTGTTTTAAATCCCAGTTTTTAAGCGGGTTGAAAACATGGACTAGGCATAAAGAGCTTTACTACGCCCTGTCTATAAATATGTAGCTCTTCAGTATCGGCGTATTTATAGTAATGCACGAGCGTTTCAGGATTATTATTGGCTCGGATCGCGTGCGCCGCTGGCCTTGACGGCACATGCGCACTGCTCGCATATTGTCAATACTTGAGAGCCTGCGATAATCACATCTTCGTCATTTTAAAAACCTAAACGTCAGTCAGCTCATGCTCTTACTAGCTTGTTGTTACAACAAACAGAGTAACGCATCAATTTTCTAAGAAAATGTGGTCTCCAGATCTTTGTCGCCTTATAAAATTTGAAAACTCATACTCCTACCGTAGGTAAGTACAATAGGAAAATCGTGGCAATTGCACCGTTGTGGTTTTAGAGATGGTCAGGGTGCAGGCCATTCAAGTAAAAACTATCACTCTCATAATTATATTATTCTCGCCATTATAGAAAAAAATCATATCTCCAGTTGTCTCTTAGCTTCATGACAACTCTTCGACAGACACTGGTTATAAGATAAAAGTTTAAAGGTCTCTACAAAGGTAAACGCTTGGCAGATGGGGACATGATTTCTCGTGATATCACGTAAAAATTACTTTTTGCACTTGAAAATATTGAGAGATTGGACCCTTACAACTTACTAGCTTCCAAAGTTATTTTGGCGCGTACATCAAAGCTGCGTATCATACTTATACATGAGCTGACAAGCTTTCAACATTTATAAAAATGACGAAGATCAGGCGATCACAGGCTCTTAGTCTATTAACTCGTTACTATGTTTGTATGAACAAGCCATTTGGATGTGAACACATTCCACGAATGACTTGTTAGATGTCATGTAACTTAAAATTGAACTTCGCACGCAAAGTAAGAATGCGTAGTTAACTTATAGGTGCAATACAACTTCATTGTCAGCCTTGTTGAATGGCTCCCTAGGGACCCAGGCTACCTGAGGGGATAGAGAGGGAGAGAATAGGGGATTTGGTACTTAGACCGACTACGCTGCTCCTATATCTCGTGGTCTGCAGCCACATATGCACCACTGGACCAACGAGGCACTTATTATCATCATATTTTAATGGCCCAGTATCATCATCATCATCTTTATCAGCCTATTAACGGCCCACTACAGGGCCAGGCCTCCCTCCATATAGGAGAGGGGATATAGAGCTTACACCCACCACGCTGCTCCAATGCGGGTTTGCGGGCTTAGGGTAATAATGCTCTGCATGCATTTATTATCGATCACTATCAGATGTTGGTGATAGTAACCGGGACCGACAGCTTAACGTGCTCTCTGAGGCACGAAGGTGTAACACCGCTAACGACTCCGGGCTTGGAATGTACTGACAATTTGATAGAAGAATGAAAAACACAGAATTACTCCGTGACCCGACCCAGGATTTGAACCCAGAATCTCGTGACCGAAGCCAAATAGGCTAACCACTAGACCAACGAGGCAGTCATCTCCTCCCTCCCTCTTTATATGAGAGGATATTATATGCTTAGACCGTCTATACTATACAAAAGCCAAACTCGGTTGAGAGTGCTTGTCAACAAACAAATTAAAAATGGAGGTAGAAAACACTAGTCATTTTTAACTAATTTTTTTAATTAACTTTTTAATGTCGAATTCATGTCAATAAATTAGATTAGTAAGCTTACAACTAATTAATATATTCAATATCTTATAAATAAGATTTTTTAAAATAACTAAACATAATTTTAAATTTATTAGGCATAAAATGTGCCGTATTTTCTACCTTCATTTTAATTTGTTTATTGACAAGCATTCTCAATCGAGTCTGGCTTTAGTATAGTCCGCTGGGTTGCCGGGCTTTAAGATGATAATGTTTGACTGTGTAACTATCTGTTTGACCGAGGTTTGCTTAGTATTTTTTGGGAATTATACGTTGTCTAAAAATTAAACCTAGATCAATTGATCGCCCCTTACCCTCTGCATACAAATTTCATGAAAATGTTTGGAGCCGTTTCCGAGATTCAGATTATAATAATTATATACAAGAATTACTCATTTAAAGATTTTTTTTTATCGACTACAAGTTAGTCCTTGACTGCTATCACACCTGATGTTAAGTGATGATGCAATCTTAGATGGAAGCGAGCTAATTTGTTAGGAGTGGAATGAAATCCACACCCTTTTCGGTTTCTACACGACATCGCACAAGAACGCTAAATCGCTTGGCGGTACGTCTTTGTCGGTAGGGTGGTAACTAGCCACGGCAAAAGCCTGACCAAGACAAATTAAGAAAAATCTCAATCTGCCCCGCCGGGAATCGAACCCAGGACCTCCGTCTTATAAATCCACCGCGCATACCACTGCGCCACGGAGGTCGTCAGATATTAGATAGATGGAAATATAATGAACCGTAACGATCCAATAGCCTAACGTACTCTCTAAAGAAAGAGTACTATTAACTTCCTTATGCTTATTAAAACTATGCCTAATGAAATTACAAAATACTTTTATTAAAAAAACCATTAAATTTCAGCACAAAATAATATTTTTCCCTTCACTATAAACCAACCATTACCTAAATTTATTGAAATTATTAAAACTATGACATTCACAATATCAAAATTATCTATTGAGATTAATAAAAAACATTATATTCTATGGCAATAATTTACGAACCAAGCAGATGATAGTAGCTACCTGATAGCAAATGGTAAACTATTGCCTATAAACACAGTGAATCGTCTCAAAAGTAAGCCCGGGCAATATCCTGTAAAATACTACCTTTTGTCCATCAGCCCAAGCTATGTGTGTTAAGCCTCGTGTGCCTTTAACAACACCAATTACCATACGTTTCAGACATGAACACGATGCTAGGCCGCAGAAGTAAGCATGACGGTAATTCCCCGAACGTATTTTATCTCAAAACATTCGACAGGTATTACATAAACATTTAGGTGCGTATTCCAAATTTAAATTTTGTAGCCTCTGCTTTGATGAACCAGACTCTATAAACTTCCAAACTTATTATATATGTATATCGTTCTATAAATGGGGTAAATATCGGCAGTCATAAGAAAAGACATGTGGGACTCGGAGACTGCCGCGGTAAAGCTATTGCATAGCGTTTTTTATCAACTTATGTTTACCGATTGCCAGAGAGACGCAGGTTCGAATCCCGTCGGTTCCGCAATTTTTTTAAGCGTGATATTGCAAAAAGTCATTAATTTAAAAAAAATGATTTTTTGAAATAAAAAACATACAAAGCTGAACATAGAATCTTTATTTTTGCTTTTGATGTTTTTGTCAGTTACCATAAAAGCTATACAATAGCAAAACCTACAGTCATAAAACAAATTGGAATCTTTATTGATTAACATCAAAACATTGATTTTTTTTATACTCATAAGCACAGAGTACGTGATGCCATAATTGGAGCATGTTGTATAATATACAGGATGAATGAATCAGTCATAAACTGAGTCAGTCAATTAGTAGAAATTCCGTTTTTTTTTCGAAAACCACCCTGGGACTTTGAAATAATATCAGTAAACATAAATAAAAAAACATACAAACGAACAAAAACCTTGTTCTTTCTTGTAAGTTGGTTAAAAAATAATCAAAGTCTACAAGAAGTAATCGATTAACAACACAAATTCGATTGTACTCGTAAGTAAGTGGGTCAAACAGTTCGTGATGCTATAATTGGAGCACGCTGTATAATATACAGGATGGTCACATTCTTGACATGCGATCTGCTCGTTTACCTTGCACTTTCTGAATGGATTTATTATTTACTTTTTCCGCCTTTAATCACACTCTGAAACTTGATTGAGTTTTATTTTTTAAGCAGCTATGAAATAGGTGGGCTTAAACAACTTTATAAACTTAAGTGTTGCTTAGCATGGTTACATGCAACTTTGCGTAATTAATGTATTGTGATTTTTAACTTGTTATAGTTATTCTATTTTGCAAGACGTTTTATTCTTGGATGTAGTAGAACAGTGTCACAAATGTGCGTATGTAAACTAAAAGATCGTCAACACAACAGAATTGTTTAAATTGATACAGAGTAGGGCATAAGCAATATATAACCGTTTAAAATATATTGTTGCTTAGTAACCACTCACAGACAATTTATAAACATATTTTTGTTTAGCTCACACTCCATTTCACCTTAAACGGCTCTCTGTTCACCTTAAAATTACAACTAAAGCCAAACTATCTTCTGAGAGTCGATAATCTTCTTAAATCCAGTGCTACTTCTTATGCTGCTGTGATATGCAAATTTTAATTTTTAGACATTTTGAAATTTCAGCGCATTGTCAATTTATGAACTGCTAAGCATTAATACAAAACCTAGTAACTTTAATGAGGTCATTGTGGGTAGCAAAAGCTACATACTATTGAATGAATAAGCGTTGTCTAGCTGAATATAAGTCCGTGATTATAGCAGACGTATAGTCCGAGAGCGAGCTACCATAAATCGTCGAACACAATTCAATAGCAAAATTTCAATTAGGAATAAGAAAGTTTAGACCTGGAGAGGCGCCAGCAGAACTAATGCCATATGAAATTTGGGGAACTACAATAAATCGTTTAATTCAATATCTATGACACTCACAGTCCGATGTCGAACTTGCACTGCATTAGAATTTATTCAAGTTATGGATTCGGCATTAATTACTTCAAATGAAATAGCCTACTTTACCTATTAAAAAAAATGTTGTTTTACTAACCTGCAGGCCAGGAAAAATTAGTGCAGTTTCACAAAACAAAAATGTCTACGTAAGTAACTATTTTCTACGTTGTTTTATTACATCTCATCATCATCATTATCAGCCTATTAACGACCCACCACAGGGCCAGGCCTCCCTCCTTACAGGAGAGGGGGTTTGGAACGAACACCCACCACGCTGCTCCAATGCGGGTTGGCGGGTTTAGGGTGATAATGTTTCATTTATTAACGATCACTATCAGATGTTGATGATAGTGACCGGGACCAACGGCTTAACTTGCTCTCCGGCACGAGGGTGTAACACCGCCAACTTCCCGACTCCAAGCTTGGAATGTACTGAGAATTTCATAGAAGAATGAAAAACTCAGAAATATTCCGTGACCCAACCCAGGATTCGAACCCAGGACCTCGTGATCGAAGCCAGATAGGCTAACCACTAGACCAACTAGGCAGTCGAGGTAGTTATTATATCTATCAAATTTATAATAATTAGAATCTATCAAACCGCTTTATTTTTTCCTACACTTGACGACCTTGACGACCTCCGTGGCGCAGTGGTATGCGCGGTGGATTTATAAGACGGAGGTCCTGGGTTCGATTCCCGGCGGGGCAGATTGAGATTTTTCTTAATTTGTCTTTGTCTGGCTGGTGGGAGGCTTTCGCCGTGGCTAGTTACCACCCTACCGACAAAGACGTATCGCCAAGCGATTTAGCGTTCCGGTACGATGTCGGGTAGAAACCGAAAGGGGTGTGGATTTTCGTCCCAGTCCTAACAAGTTAGCCCGCTTCCATCTTAGACTGCATCATCACTTAACATCAGGTGTGATAGCAGTCAAGGGCCAACTTGTAGTCGATAAAAAAAAAAACTTTCAACAATTATTTACACAAAACTTTGATTAATTATAATATACCTAAACTTTCCTTTATGATGAATAAGGTGAGACTCGATCAAATGACAATAATCACATGAACATCCGATCAGGATTCTTTCTAGTTTATCGCGAATATTATAATATAATATGCAGTAGTTTAAAACTTATAAGATATCTTACAGTAGTAAGATGTTATCACAATATAGTGATCTTTACATTGTCAAACGTAGGCCTAAGCCAACCCGCATTTGAACTCTTGATGTATACTCCAAATCCTCTTTTCTATTCAATGATATAAGCAGCAGATATATAAACGTCGCTTGTTGATGTAAACGACACTTGCTTCTAATATTTTACCGCCTACGTACCACATAGTACGATTATTATTTTAAGAATATCTTCGGTCTAGATATGACGCACGTCTGCGTATCTATTAAGTGGCCATTTTTCCGACGTGTTTCTTTAAATATTCCGACTTTTTCTTGGAATTCAGACTTTCATTTGCAATTCCTCAACTGCACAACGATAACGGGGCCGGCATCAAAATACGAGAGTTTAGATTCTGGTTCCTTTGGACTATTATCCGTACGTACTCGTAGCAAAAAAAATTGTTATTACAAAAACTATATGCATAATACTCTAAATTTAAGGTAAGTTTTCCAAACATAAAAAGTTTAAGCTTCAATAGCATGATTAATAAGTTAGGCTTAGATACCGAGATTTCTAGGTTTCGATACCTCGTTGAGGTAATATATTATCGTACTCAACTGCCTGTAGCCCAGTGGTTAGATCTAGTGTATGCCTAATTGTTTTTGTAAGTAAGCATAACAGAAAATAGTTGACGCGTTCGCTGGAAATCGATTTTCTTTATAATATTTTTTTTAACTTAATACTAGAAACGCTCTTCTTTAATAAGATTTGTCGAAATCAGACTGCCCACTTGAAGTTAAATGGAAACAAAGGAAATGTTCAGAGGACAAGCTCGGAAAACGTCATACAATATACTGCTCTCAGTTATATAGTAACTGCTCTCAGCTAAATAATAGTCATTCTGAGGCATAAGTTTTACACCGGATTTGACGACCTCCGTGGCGCAGTGGTATGCGCGGTGGATTTATAAGACGGAGGTCCTGGGTTCGATTCCCGGCGAGGCAGATTGAGATTTTTCTTAATTTGTTATGGTCTGGCTGGTGGGAGGCTTTCGCCGTGACTAGTTACCACCCTGCCGACAAAGACGTACCGCCAAGCGATTTAACGTTCCGGTACGACGTCGTGTAGAAACCGATAGGGGTGTGGATTTTCATCCTACTCCTAACAAGTAAGCCCGCTTCCATCTTAGATTGCATCATCACTAAACATCTGGTGTGATAGCAGTCAAGGGCCAACTTGTAGTCGATAAAAAAAAAAGGATCACAATGCTCAACAGACAATATCATGAACGTACTATTTTTCCAGACAAGCATAGCTTAACTATTAGTAAACCAGTTACGTACAGTATTAAATGAAAAGCGACATACATCCATTCCAATTTAATTGCATGCGATGTAGACAGACGTTCGTATTTGAATACAAAATTCAATATGTCCCGATATCAATTCACAGTGCGGATCAGTGATTATACGCTGTCGATTAGATTTAGTATAAAACTAGCTGCGCTCAATGGGTTTGCTCATATAGATCCGTTCTTAATCTTAAGTAATTAAGTAACAATTGCCCACACATAGTCGACAGTGAGAAAATCTTAAACAACAACAACAAATAGTTTTTTATAGTGATGGTAATAGTAAATATTATAATTTGAAAAAATCTAAAAGTGCTTACAAAATTCCGTTCCTCGTCAACATTGATTCATATGTACATAATTAACATCAATGTTCGTTGTATAACATAAAATATTTCCTAGAACCGATTATATGACTTGAATATTTCCTAGAATAAGTTCGTGCAGTAAAAGTTAGTACTTACTGTACAAATAACTTCTCAAGTTTCATTTAAGATCAACGTTCATTTAAAACTTACTACTACTTACGCGGCTGAAAACCTCTGAAATCTAAAGCAAGGTTGAAATTTATCGGTTTTCCTCTAAATAATTCTTGATATTAACACAAGTTGGCACTTACCTGTTATTATATATAGGTAATATATATTAAATACTACGTTTAGAAATACTAAATGTCCTGCGTAAGCGATAAACGCGACGCGATGAACCGCGACGACTACGATGAAAACTACCACATTACATACTTGCATATAACAGCACATGAGTAGATAAAAGGAACAGAGACAAAGCTTTATATTACCGCGCGAATCGGTTGCACTATTACCCGCACGCGAGGCATGTGTGAGTGACCACCAGCTGTTTATCGTGTATTCGGCGATACTGGAAAAAACCAGTTTTCGCTGGCACAGTTAGTTGACAATCTTAGGGTTATGTCAATGCAACACGTTGTTTGTTTGATTGTTTAATTTGTCTTAACCTATTGTGATAACAAATATTTTTGCTTTTCCTTTAATGGGTATGTCAGGGTTTTTCATGATATCTTTTAAGGCCCAGTATCTCTCTAAAATATTTGATACATGTGTTTTACCAATCCTGTCCTACGGGTGTCAGACTTGGAGTTGGACAAACGAAAATATACAATTTATATAATAACGAAATAAATAAGAAAACAAACTAAACTTACAGATATTAAATACCGAGTTAAGAAATTAAAATGGAAATGGACTGGACACTTAATTAGATGTAAAACAGAAAAATGGGCTAAGGAAGTGACGATTTGGTGCCCAAGATACATGAAGCGACATAAAGGAAGGCAGTACCTTAGATGGGAAGACGATATTATAAAGGTAGCAGGTGCAACTTGGAAGAGGAAAGCACTAGACCGTTGATTATGGAGAAGACTTGGGGAGGCCTATGCTGAAGAGCAAAACAATCGAACCGGTGTCTGAAAAGAATATTCTACTTACAAATTTTACTAATAATTTTCTTTTCTTTTCAACGAACAGTTTTTTTTTTGTTTAAAGTAGAAATAAGACAAAATGTAAATTAGTTTTAAGATTATTAGATTTTATTATTATTTTTATTTTATTTTTTTATTTTTATTTTATTGTAATCAACAGCGTACAGTTAGAAATACATACAGTTACAAATAGGTAGAAAAATAAGGCCAAATAAGATTACACATAGATAATTAAAAAAAGAAGAATACAGTATAACAAGTTAAATACAGTATACAGTACAACAAGTATACGTGAATAAAATTGAATTAAAAAAAAATCTAATCAGAAATACACAGCTGAAATACTTTGGTGCGAGTGTGTGTGTGTGTGTGTATGTGGGTAATTATGTGTATGTGTGTGTGTGTGTGTGTGTGTGTGTGTGTGTGTGTGTGTGTGTGTGTGTGTGTGTGTGTGTGTGTGTGTGTGTGTGTGTGTGTGTGCATGTGTGCTTAGTGCCTGCTTCTGCTTGTAGGTTTTAAATTGGAATGGTGAGCAGAAATTTCTTTTTTCAACTGCGCTTTTGTAAGGTGAAAGAGGTTTAATTGTGCGTAATTTTTGTTATAGCTCCGTGCTAATCGTATCAAGACAGAGTTCTGGGCATAAAATGTGTTGGTTTTAGGTACTATTAAAAGGCGAGTTTTCCTGGGTCTAAATGACGATGCATTTAATGATAGAGCTGATTGTGATAACCCTACAACCTATAGGTAACAATTGGTAACAATTGTCCACGTTCTGAGGAAGCTTTGCCTCTGTTCCTTTCGTCTACTCACGTGGTAGCAGTCTGCAGTGGGACGCAACGTATTGGGCATCAGCCTGTGTCGCGTCATACCACCACATACATGTCAAACTTATAACATCCCTCTAAACGCCAAGGGGTTAAAAATATATTCCTACCATCGAAAAAAACAAAACACACCAAAATGCATCTGTCAAGCCGATCACGTCAAAATGGACGCCGATAAAAAAAATCGATTCCAAACAGAGCCCGAGCAGTGTTAGCATGACAATAGAGAATCGTACATATTTCCAATATAATGGAAAAATCCTAACATGCCCACCAAACCTATATACATTCATTTTTGTTAAAATATAATTTAGTTAATACTGCCTTGTTGATCTAGCGGTTGACCTAGTGACTTCGTATCACAAGGTCACCTTATATTAGGCTTTTCTTTCTACTAAGATATTTTAAGTAAAAATTGGGAAATAGCCACATTTTCTACTAAATATTTTCCTCGATGCACTTCATTTTTCCACTTTTCTTATAAGGAGAGAGGTCTCGTTTTGCAATTAACTATTAATAAAAAATTTTAACAAAAAATAGAACCGACTCAAAACACAATAAAAAGTAAAAAATAACTGTGTCATTTAGTTGCTTTAATTTACTTAAGCATATCTATGAAGTCGGTGCCAGCCAAGTTTAAGGAACATTTATTTTACGTAGTAAAGCAGTTTGTGAATTCTAGGTAACGTCTTTAAAGTAGAAACCTTGGCTGGCACCGACTCCTAGATATGCTTAATTAAATTAAAGCAACTAAATGACAAAGTTATTTTTTACTTTTTAGTGCGTTTTGAGTCGGTTCTATTTTTTGTTAAAAATTTTTATTTCTTACTTTTTAGTGATTTATTGCCACGTAACGTACTCGTACTATACTGTCATAGTATATTATACGGCACTAGTAGCCAAAAAGCTACCGATACCGAGACAAAAACCAAAATTGCAGTAAGCGTGCCTCTAAAATTTGAAGAGTTCCTTCAATTTCCCCAGAATATCATCATCAGATTCTAACATGATGACAATGGGAGCATTTTGGAAGTATACTAGTCCAGGGTCGATAATTTTTAAAACCAAAAAAAATATCAAAATCGGATAACTATTAAAAGGAAAAATTGCGTGGTCATAAATAAAAAAGAAAAAAAATTACGGTCGAATTGAGAAGCTTTTTCTTTAGGAGTAAAAGTTAGTTCTTGATTGCTATCACACCTAATGTAAGTGATGATGCAAAAGATGGAAGGGGCAAAGTTGTTAGGAGTAGGAAAAAATCTAAAACTTTTGTTTCTACACTTTTCACATAACCGGAAAAATTGTGTGGCAGTACGTCTTTTTGGTTTTTATTCGTTTTTTTTCAAATCGTTTTAAAAAATTTGATAAACAGTACCTCTAGTAAACATATAATTATTTGATTTGTAATATTATTTTACATTATTGTGAATGATGTGAGAATTTTAATTTTCAACGAAAAATTGTCCGTCAAAATATTTTTTTTTTCAAAAAATTATTGTGTTGTTCGTTAAAATCTCTACTTTCCGATGGGGAACTAATATCACACCTGATGTTAAGTGTTGATGCAGTCTAAGATGGAAGCGGGCTAACTTGTTAGGAGTGGAACGAAAATCCACACCCCTTTCGGTTTCTACACGACATCGTACCGGAACGCTAAATCGCTTGGCGATACGTCTTTGTCGGTAGGGTGGTAACTACCCACGGCGAAAGCCTCCCACCAGACAGACCAAGACAAGTTAAGAAAAATCGTAATCTGCCCCGCCGGGAATCGAACCCAGGACCTCCGTCTTATAAATCCACCGGGTATACCACTGCGCCACGTATATTTGTTTCACCTGTTTTGGCTAAAAAGTAAAATGGAAGTACTTTATATCCTCGATAAAACTATATTACTAAAGTCCCAATGTTTCCACGGAAAGAGGAACTTTGAGGGATAGACCTATTAGATTTTAAGTATCTAAAATGTCTCTTATTTTCGGTATCTGCGACAAACAAAAACCTGACCGAAGAAAACTGTAAATAAACCCTTAAATATTTTTTAATAAAAACATATCCATGACATGAATTAACATTCCAATTTAGAACCATCCAATCTTAAAAAAATCGAACTGTCATACCCATATCTTAAATTCGTATGAAAAATCCCGTCTCCGTACACAAGTTCGCATCATATTAGCATAACAATATCGGGTCATGCATGCCACGTAATGGGATTCCCATCTAACATAGTCCAGGATCCGAGGAACATTTTTACTATTGATCACTATCACGCTAATTTTACATGAGTTGATTCATCTTGGCGAGACGTCCAACTGTTTTCATAATTTTTTTTTAAATAAAAATAGAACCGTCTCAAAACGCACTAAAAAGTAAAAAAATAACTGTGTCATGTAGTTGCTTTAATTTAGTCAAGCATCTCTATAAAATCGGTGCCAGCCAAGTTTAAGGAACATTTATTTTTCGTAGTAAGCAGTTTGTGGGTTCTAGGTAATGTCCTTAAAGTAGAAACCTTGGCTGGCACCGACTCCTAGATATGCTTAAGTAAATTAAAGCAACTAAATGACACAGTTATTTTTTACTTTTTAGTGCGTTTTGAGTCGGTTCTATTTTTATTGAAAAATTTTTATTTCCTACTTTTTAGTGTTTTATCGCCATGTATCGTACTCGTACTATACTGTCATTGTACATTATACGGCACTAGCAGCCAAAAAGCTACCGATTTCGAGACAAAAACCAAAATCGCTGTAAGCGTGCCTCAAAAATTTGAAGAGTTCCTTCAATTTCCCCAGGATATCCTCCTATCATCATATCATATATATCAGCATATCATCATCAGATCCTAACATCGTGACAATGGGACCACTTTGGAATTATGCCTTTTCTAATAAAAAAAGAATTATCAAAATCGGACAACTCTGTAAAAAGTTATGCGTGGTCATACATAAAAAAAAATATACGTGTCGAATTGAGAACCTCCTCCGTTTTTTTCCGTCGGTTAAAAAATAACTGATTAGCTACAATTATTGCTAACCACATCATCGGTTATTGTAATCTAACTCAGATAGTCTTCGATCTAAAAAATTGTAAATTGGTGTGGATATAATATCATTAGGTCCGCCGTAAAAGTATTAAAACAAAATCGAATAAAAATCATTATCTAGAATACGTTTTCTACATGTACACTTGGGATGAACTTTTACCTCTTCTGGCCTGGACTTCACCGAATAGGTCGATGAAGTCAACTACGGTAACCTACACTGTCCATTTGACGACACGCAGTTGAACGAATTTTCATGGTTGCTTATTCAGTACTTATATACTTTTCACACATTCATAGTCTTACAAATTGCATGTTATGTTACGAATAACGTGATCTCAGAGGTTCTATGCTTAGAAATTTTTATTTCATGCTTTCCCACTCAGCTACCAAAAAATTATTATTCATAAAAGAAAGTTGAACGTCCATCAAGATGAAGCTAAAATAAGCTTGATTGTAAAAGTGTTCACCGGCTCCTGGACTAACACCAATCGTTTATTGAATACCGTGCAAGCACCAACGAAATTTTACCTACACCAAAATAATATTCGTTTTTCCAAATCGTATTATACAAATCGACATATTACATAAAACGTGTTTGCAAAAACTCAAAGTCAAGGTTTCTTAAAAATAAGAGATTATTGTACAAGAAGCTAAAATGGCCCACTATATCCGAGGTAATTTTTCTTATTAAGCTATAGTAAAGTAGTGAATAGAGACCGAGTTATAATAGGTATGTTTTAGCACTCAGTGTCATTCTTGTTTTAACTTTGATTGTGGAAAAATAAAATAGACTAATACATAATAGAATATTAATTTTTATGTTACCACCGAGCATAGGAAATGAAAAATATCATTTTATTTTTGAAAAATTATATTTTTTAAAAATTACAATAATTTAAAAATTAAAAAAAGCAACCAAAATTTTCACCGCTTTTAATAAAAAAATTATTTATTAAAAAAAATTATTAAAAGCGTTGAACTTTTTGGTATAACGCATGTATTATTGTGGTAATAGAAGAAATGAAAAAAATCCTTATTAGACTGAACAAAATATGCTATTTTATCAATATTTAACTGGATTATAATTTTATCGCTCGGTACTCTACAATATCTAACGGACGTTTTGAGTGAGATCCTTTATCTTGACAGGTCCTTTAACTAGAAGAAACACATCATTGGTGATACGTGGCAGAAATAAAGATGAAATTGTAATATTTCCTTAAGCAAGCTTAATCAGAGAAGATCCTTTATTAGTAAATGCTCAATTCTATATTAGAAATTTACTTCTATTTGATATCATTATATCAATGGCAATCAGACCCTTTGCATAGAATATAAAGACGGCACTTCTCTAAGCAATACCAATAAAAGCCGTACTACTCAATACTTTATTAGAAATTTTCTTCTATTTGGAATTCGATTGAAAATCTACAAATGCAGTATGAAAAAATTAAAATGCAGGGCTTAAAGGGAAAATTTTATTGGATTTTTCATATAACTGGCAATCATGCAACGTACACCATTAGTATACAAAACAGACCACAAAAAACCTTCGAGTATTTTCCGAACAACGCCGCGCGCAGCTCCAAATCATATTACAAGGATTGGCATGTTAACGTGATCGCACATTAATCACCGTAATTTGTATAATCCGTACGTGACATGTGGAGTCTAAGTTTGATAAAATTCGACAGTAATTTTTTACACTCATTTATTTATTTACAATTATTTTTACAATTACACACACAATTATTTTTACAAAACACTATTAAAAATTTATAAAAAAATCCATTCCGCCTGCTGCGGGGCCCGGGGGTCCAAGCAACCGGTGGTCAGGGCTCCACCAGCTCCAGAGTGAGGAACCTCCTCACAATACGCGCCGTTTCAAGAATTACTGCCTTCTGTATCCGACCCTTGATCCAACAATTAAGCGAAAGCTTTTTAAGATGTTCGTCAAAGCTTTTCGCTATAAGACCGTTGACTGAAACGACTATAGGAACAATCATTGTTGAATCAACATTCCACATGGCGGTAATCTCATGGGCAAGGTCCAAGTATTTTGATACTTTTTCCTTTTCAGCTTTCATCAGATTATCGTCATGTGGAACAGTAATATCAACAATCATTGCACGGCGCGTTAATCGATCAATTATCACTATATCAGGTCTATTGGCTACAATATACCTATCAGTGATAATTGTTCGATCCCAGTAGAGCAACGCACTGCTATTTTCAAGATCTGACGCTGGGTCGTACCTATAGTAAGGCACCTCAAAATCGACAGGCCAGCTGTGAGATTTTTTCTGTTTCGCCGAACCTGCTGGCAAATAGCAGTGTCAATGAGGAGCAGTTCCTTTGTACCACGAGACCGGGCCTTGCATCCATTCTGTGTTGGGGCCAAAATATTATTTGCATTAATATGCATTGTTATTTTTGATGTTAGAATGGATGTAAGGAGCTTATAGATGGTAGGTAAGCATGTAATCGGTCGGTAGTTTTTGGGATCCGTGGTACTTCCGGATTTGTATAATAGGAACGAGACACCAGTTGTTAAGAATGTCGGTAGCGATCCAATGTCAACGGCGCTTTGGAATTGTATTGCCAAGATAGAATGCGCACTACGGAACCATTTCAACCAGAAGTTGTGCAATCCATCCGGACCTGGACATTTCCAGTTGGAAGCCGGCCGAATTGCACAGCCTACGTCTTCCGCAGTTATGGTTATTGGAACCATTTGTTCTACCATCTCGCATTTCTCCTTGACAATATTCATCCAAACGCCGGTTGTGTGATCAATGGGGGTCGACCAGATGCTACGCCAGAAATCTGACATAGCATCAGAAGTTGGAAACTCTCCATTAGTCACACACACACTAGATTGCTCCCAGTTCCTATATACTTTCCGTTGGTCACTTTGAAAGATCCGATTCTGATAGTATCGGTCATTGCGCTCTTTATAACGCCTGATACGTTTTGCCCATGCATAGACTTTCTGCTTCAAGAAGTCGATGCGATCCGTGACACAGTCCAAGTACTGGGACGGACGTGTATCAGTCCCAGCAAAAGCCTGGTTCACGAATCGCATGACCCTAGGGCGGTTATTGCCCTCCTTAAAGCAGATTAGCTTAGCAATGAGAGTTCTAGCCAGTGTGATACGCCTTTCGATTCTGGTCTGCCAAGCTGGAGCTTGACCCGTCCTCTGCGGGGCCGTGCGTGGTTCAAGGAATCTAACTCCCGCGATTCGACACGCCGCAACGGCTCCACAGTATAGGATCGAATGCGTATCACTTAGGTCCTCAGATGTTAAAAGGTAATTACCTAATATCCGGTCTAGAACCCCCACTAATGCCATATTTCGTCTATGTATAGGCAACCGAGGCAAACGTGGTCTTAAATTAAGAGGCATATACCTGTACATCAGAATCGCATCCTCCAAAGTTCTCCTCAGTTTCTCATCATCCTGGTTACTTACTGTCAGATCGATACCACTCTGTAACTCCTCTTGGATGTTAACTTGCAATGCTGTTGGTATTGCATGCTGAGGTAAGTTACAAGTGGTATTAACCTGTGGTAGAGTTGAACGCAGCCGTTCAAGTAGACCCTCATCCAGCAGATGACGTCGCTGGATGGCCCGTACTTGATCCGCCAATCGTTGTGCAGTCACGGTCACTGTTGGTTCAAGCGCCTGAAACAGAGACAGCATTCTTGCACGGTACGCAGTGAGGTTAGTTCCCCCCTCTGTCACCCCGTAGTACGTATTATTACCTACTAATGAGGAAAAGAGAGAGACGAATATCTCTCAATATGTAAACTATTTTATACATACCTAATTATTGAGAAATTTCAACTCTAATGATGCAGCGATGAGGTCTAATTTGTAGCTTAAATGAATGCCTAAGAACAATTAGGAGTTAAAAACCGGAGTATTACATAAATTAATTACACGATTATGTATTTCATACACATGTTAATTTAATTTGTTTTTGGTTTTATTGTGATTTTTTCCCAAATTAACGTTCTTTCTTTCTTTCATATTCTATTTAAAAAAATGAAGAAAAGGTGTAGAACTTTCTTTTTTCTTTTCTTAATTTTTACTTTTTATATATTAGAAAAGGTTAAAAATGAGATCAGATTGCTACTGAGGAAACTTATAAAAAGAATTTGATTTTAATAAGTTTAAAATGCGCTCTTTCTACAATGTTACGATTTAAATGATCGATATGACGCAAAATTTATCACGAACGCGGTCTCATATGTGCGTTCTGCTTTACATCTGTGGTATTGGATTTATTCTAACACTGCACTCGGGACGGGATTAAATAGCGGAGCGCTTTGTTTTTCCAAATGTTTTCCAAGTTCACACTCGTTCGCGCGGTAAGCCTGAAAATAAAACCAATTTTTTTAGAAAGTCAACCATACATAACATTTTCATACGGCCTTAATACCGTATTAAATGTGATCATAGCTTGTTTAATTACGGACCGTGAATACCTGGGTTCAAGTCCAGGATCATCATAATATGAAAATAAAAATATTAAGTTGCTCGGCACTCAATTTTAAATAAACACTGTCAGTGGTATTGTGGTAGTGGTATATCAGATCCACATCAATTTGATCTTTGATAGAATTTCTGAAAATACAATAATATAACTACTATGCTATTAGAAGCAGAATTTTCAGAATTGCTCAAAGAGATAAACGGATTTAAATATAAAATGTTTGAAAGTGTTTATTGATTCAAATTAAATTCATGATTCATATATTTTTTTTTATTAATTTTTATTTTTGTGTTTATTTTTTTTAATTTTGTAATTATATAAAATTTGTTTTATGTTTTTTCTTTGTAATCTGGAGAGATGAATTGGGAAACTGTAATGTCTCTCCGGGTTAAGTTAATAGGAATAAATAAATAAATAAATAAAATAAATAAATGTTGAATGTCGCGTGAAACCACGGTACACGTGTAGTTTAGTAAAAAAAGACTTGTGTCAAAACATAAACATATGGACGCATGTCACATGTGTGGTCGCGCTCTTCTGAAGTTTATAAATCTTGCACTGGCTTTTAGGAAGCGATTAAGAAATAAAATAAAAACAGTCAGTCACGTTACTAAATTATTAATGTGTTCCGTATGTGTATATTTAATATAATATTTATAACCACAATGTGGTCTTTGTTGGTATTTTTCAAATATGGTCATCAAGGCTTAAAATTTGATAGTTATTCAAATTGGATGTTTATCCTCATATGCCTATATTTTCCCTGTATTTAACTAGAGTGCCTAGTGTGAGCTTTCACCAAAACAAATCGAAAACTTCACATTCGCGTAAAGTCAAATTTCATATGGAATTGAAATAGCGCCCCTGGCAGTATCGAGGGAAAACTCAAATGGGCGAGTGTCAATGTCATATAAAACTTGCGTTTACCGTTCTCGATATCGACGCGGTAAAATCTTACACTAGCCACACAGAAGGCCTTTTATCTAACTTAGCCATTTAGATTACAAAAAACCAATGAAAACCACATTTTTCGTATTCCGTAAAATCGGATCTTCCGAAACGGAAATTATCACAATAACAAACTTATGAACACGTTTTAATAAAACAAACTTAAAGTTTGTATGAGATTTTTAGATTAACAAATGATAAAAGTAAAATATTGAATAAAGGAAATGAGCAGAAAGAATGGACCTTTAGATCTAAGAGCATTAACTTTGGGCGTAGAAATAATATTCCGATGTCTTCAAAATTGTTTATTCTTTTGTAAACTACCGCCGCGTCGGAAAATGCAGTCCGTGACGAGAAAAGACGCGCCCAGAAAAACTCGACACATGCTCTTTTTACATGAATTACAAAATCACTCAATTACAATAATTAATATTACACTAAAAATATGCATACTGTGTAACAATCAAAAGAACAGTAAAATACACTACTCGACTGTTCTAACATATCCATTTTACATTTTATTTTACGGCCTGGAATCTAGTCCTTTGAAATCATCTCACATCTCATAGACAATATCGTACAGTATTGTCTATGGTAACAAATTGTAATATTGTGGCTTAGCTGGTTAAAAAATACTTTATTATTTAAAATGAACCTTTGTCCAAAGATCTCTAATATCACACTCATTATAACTTCCCAAACAAACAACTTATCTTCTCACAGTAATGTAATTGTCCTCTTCTTATTTTTTTCGTAACACAAAATATGCCTACGAAATTCCGTTTGGTTCCAACCATATGCAGAATAAATTCAAATCTAAATCACGATTCTTGGAATAATGAACGCAGAAATATACCATATTCCGCCTTTTCTGTGTTGCCATACATCATTGTCTGATGTAGATTTACTAATACTTCGTATAAAATAAAGATACAAGTCATATTTTCATGTGGGCTTATTCTATTTTTTATTTAATAACAGTCTCATTTAATAAAGTACCCTGTTCGTCTTGGCGTCGGGTGTGCACTTAACATCAGAATATATCATTAAAAGCTTTCATTAGCATCTGAGCGTCGTTAACTGAATTGCCTAGTTGGTCCTGTAATTCTATTTTTTTTCTTTTCTTCTATGAAATACATAAAAACTCTGAGCCCGGAGTTCAGACGCGCTTCGAGAGCAGTAAAGCTGTCGGTCCTTGTCATTATAATCTACACCAAGGAATCTAATCCAATGTAACACTACCATATTTAATGCCACAACCATATTTTATCTGTCATTCCGTGTCGCGTACTTTCTTGTTGTCTATGGTTTGAGTGTGTCTGTAGCATAGATTAAAGACAACTAGATAGAGCCCATACCGTGTCCACTCGTGAGACAGCAAATCAGCCTTATTGACATGACATGTCAACATTTAAAGTACATCATAAAACGTTATATTTTAAAATATCGTAAAATACGAAATATTACTTTATATAAGATAGTTTAGTAAACGCATAATACATGAAATTTGCTAAAAAATAACATATCTAAGTTTTAAATCATCAATCAATGAAGTTTATGCCTACTTACGTATGAAACGTAATTCCTTCGATTTTCTGTTCTTTCAAATTTAATAAAAAGCTAATAATTGCTCAGATATGTCCCTTGTTTGTCACAAACTCCACACTTGACAAACAATAAAAACGAACACGCTGAAAGGGACAAAAAATAATCTTGTGTCACTTTCTAATAAAGGCCGAATGAAATAAGTCTGTCACGCTCTTGAACCTACAGCCGCGTTATGACTCCATCTAGTAGTCTTTAATCTATGGTCTGTAGATTGGCCGCCGCCATGTTTTGCTACATTCAGACAGCAACCAGCCGTCGAGCATTAAGGTGCGTAATGCGTGTGAATATTTAAACAATTCTAACTTACATCATGTTATTAGATTAATCTTTAGTGTAATTGATATTTAAAAGTATAGAGTATTAATATAAAGTGATACCATATTGTAAATTTATGCATAATGATTCAAGCGATTAATTTGGAAACTGTATAGCAATAAATGGTTGAATTTGTGATTGTGACTCGATAAGTTTAATTTATTTAACCCTTTCTGAGATGCTTTTCACACTAAGCACCACAATCTGTATTAGAGCAGCGTGGTGGACTCAAACTCCATATTCTATAAGAGAGGCTCGGTACTGTAGTAAGCAGTTTATAGGCCGATAATAATGATGATAATTCTGCGTCCGCAATATTTATACTCTAGTACCTACTCTCAAATCTATCCAGCGTGCTGCGAATACATTCTTATTGTTTCCCTTCAAATTGCGCCCCTTAACGCTGCGGCGCCGGTTGCATTGTTAAATCAATTTGCCGATTGTAATCCGAGCAGTCGGGATCGGCATTGCTTCGAATTTCGGACTTATAGCGTTATTTTTTTAATTTTAATTCGTTTTAAAAGTAGTATACCTCCTGAGATGTATTTATATTCAACCATTATTATCACAAAACGGCGTAGCTTTGTCGGATTGTGTAACAGAGCGTATATGGCGAAGTGATGACGACCTAACGAATGACTTCTGCAGCAATCAGCATTGCTGTGTTTTGTGCGATTACCAGTAAAGTGATACATGACGACTTTGCGCCTACGCCGTACTGCGCGTGTACCTGAGCTATCAGCTTTAAAAGCGCACGGCAGCGCGTTGTAGGAAATAAAGCTTGCAGAAGTGAAGATCTTTAATAGGTGAGGGGTTTTCATATTCACACACATTCACATATTTCGACGGCCAAGTGGCGCAGTGGATAGTAACCCTGCTTCTGCGACCTAGGCTGTGGGTTCGATTCCCACATCTGGAAAAATGTTTGTGTGATGAGCATGGATGTTTTCCAGTGTCTGGGTGTATATATTATAAGTATTTATGTATATGTATAATATATATAAAAATATTCATCAGTTATCATAGTACCCATAACACAGGCTACCTACGCTTACTTTGGGACTATATAGCGATGTGTGTAATTGTCCTATAATATTTATTTATTTTATTTTATTTATTATTTATTAACAAGTAGGCAATCTTTAAGAGTCCTAACTCAACGCAAAGTATTTAATTATTTATAGCTTCAACGCCAAATGTACCTCCCGATATAATTATACATAAGTTTTTCTGTTGCCTCTGAATGCAATTGTAAAGATAATTTTAATTTATAAATGTTTTTAAATGCAAATTATAAAAAATTTGATTCTGATTTAACAGAAGTACTGCATAATAAACAAATATATGGTTTCATGAAACCACGATGTAACTGGAACTCTTAGCCGCCATATTGGCCTAGGCTGCTTTCACTTCGTCACGTCTAGTCCGTGGCCTACGAGAAGAGGAAATGCGAGTGAACAAATAAATTTGAGGCGATGGAAAAAGATTAGTTTTAATATTTGTAGCTGATAAATACTAAATAAAGGCTTTCTATAGATTTTATATTAAAAGCTTAACTTGACTATCAACCCGATTCCGATTGCTCGATTACAATCGCGCCACAGGCTGCGTGGTTCACCAGCAGATATTTCACTGGTAACCGAGGGTGTAAACGAATGGACATGAATGGGATACGGATTGTCTATGGCTTCTCGTATTCAGGAGCAACTACTCCTATCTATGACACAACACGTTTCAAAAGGCTACTCCTGATACAAAATGGCACAATGGTATGACTTTAAACTTGAATATACTTCGATACAATTGTACTTTAAGATTTTTAAGTGTCTAATCTACTCTTGAATGATCGATTTCATTATAGATAGTATGCATAAATGCATGTAGATAATAATTTATATATTATCTTAAAGCAATATATCATTAAGTAACTCATCACGATATCTCTTAACTATAGGTATCTATGTCTAAATCTACTATATGTTCCTGTAAATATTGTAACTTGAAAATAAATATTATCTTACAATTATCTTAACATACACATATTCGTATGTGTAAGTTAAGATAATTATATTAGCTGGAATATTACCACCAAATAGTTTCTACACGATATCATATTGAAACGCTATATCGTTTAGCGGAGCCTCTTTACCGGTTGATTGGTAACGAGCTACGGTCAAAGTCTGCCATACCACACCTGAGCCAATTTTGAAAACAAAAAAACAATCCAAAGAGTTTTTTGTTGGATCTAAAAGGACGTAGGCGCTTTGCAAAATAGCAAAATAAATAAGTTATTAATTATTAAACATTTCATTTTAAACCGACGAAAGAAAACGGAGGAGGTTCTTACATTGACACGTATATTTTTTTTATGTATGACTACGCATAACTTTTTACAAAGTTGTCCGATTTTGTTAATTCTTTTTTTATTAGAAAGGGCACACATTCAATATGGTCCCATAGTCATCATGTTAGGATCTGATGATGATATCCTGGGAAAATTGAAGGAACTCTTCAAATTTTATGGGCTCACTTGCAGCGATTTAATTTTTTTGTGTAAGTATCGGTAGCTTTTTGGCTACTAGTGCCGTATAATATGCTATGAGAGTATAGTACGAGTAGGTTACGTGTCGATAAATCACTAAAAAGTAAGAAATAAAAATTTTTAACAAAAAATAGAACTGACTCAAAACGAACTAAAAAAATTGGTTGTCTGTAAAGTCGGTTTACTGACGATAGTTGAACGTGAAAAAGTCTTAAGAAGATACTGATGGAATGGTAGCATTTAATTGGTTATTAAAATTTTTAATTTAAGCATATTTTTAAAAATATTAATTTAAATTAATAAAATAATTGACTTTGATTTTATAAATTTATATTTTTAAAATATATTTAATAATTATATTTAATAGAGGGATGTCGAACGCTGCCGAATGTAAAGGCCGATTGTGCTTCTTTGTCGCTCGTTCCGCGCTCTCGCTTGCACCTCAAGCCTTACATGGAACGCCTCAAAGCGAGGTAACGCCGCATGAGTCATGTTTTTTCGTGCGTGCAGCCGGCTCTATCGAATTATAAGACGTTGTCACGTCAATCAAAAATAATTGCATCTATGAGTCGGTGCCAGCCAAGGTTTCTATTTTAAGGACGTTACCTAGAACTCACAAACCACAACCCAAATTTACTACGTTAAATAAATGTTAGTTATACTTGGCTGGCACCGACTTCATCGTGGCAATGCGTTTTGAGTCGTTTCTATTTTTTGTTAAAAAATTTTAAGTCACTGAAATACCTTAACCCAAATAGTATATTAATCTTTCAAGTCTCAAAGTTTAAACTAGTGTGCTAAGGTACCGACATTTAATGTTAGAGCAATTCCACTTGCGTGGCGTGTGGGATTTATTGACGAAGTTTGAGCTACACTGGACGTATGGCTCGGTTTACAGCCTCAGGTGAACCCTTGTAAGTGTATTTAGGCTTTGTTGATGGCAAATACCCGATTAGCAATCTAGGGTTAGAAGTTACGTAATTATGATGTCCCTACTACGATACATACCTATGCCTATTAGCTGTTTTTGGTTACCATAGTAAGCCTATTTTGTTTCTGATCGCGGGGTCCTAGACCAAGTCCCGAGTCTGACGAATTATTGAGATGTTCTTTCTTTCAAGAAATAATTATTCTCAGTAAAATTTCACAGATCGGATTTGGGAAGTTTATTTGGTTATTTGGTAATACCATTGTGAAATGAGTAACTATACTAAAGGACATATGTGAGACCTACCCGATTAGACATCTAGAGTTATAAGTTACTTCAACTCATACATAATATCAAAAGCAAAATCTCTGAAGCCTGCTTAAAGACGGTAGACTAACTAGAACCGCGTGAAATTCTTTTTTTTTTTATCGACTACAAGTTGGCCCTTGACTGCTATCACACCTGATGTTAAGTGATGATGCAATCTAAGATGGAAGCGAGCTGACTTGTTAGGAGTAGGATGGAATCGAATAGAAATCCACACCCCTGTCGGTTTCTACACGACATCGTACCGGTACGTTAAATCGCTTGGCGGTACGTCTTTGTCGGTAGGGTGGGAACTAGCCACGGCGAAAGCCTCCCACCAGCCAGACCATGACAGACAGACAAATTAAGAAAAATCTCAATCCGCCCCGCCGGGAATCGAACCCAGGACCTCCGTCTTATAAATCCACCGCGCATACCACTGCGCTACGGAGGTCGTCGTCAGGTTGGCGGGCTTAGGCGTTTCATTTATTAACAATCACTAAGGCTAGTTACCACCCTACCGACAAAGACGTACCGCCAAGCGACTTAGCGTTCCAGTACGACGTCGTATAAAAACCGATAGGAGTGTGGATTTCATCGTACTCCTAACTAGTTGGCCCGCTTCCATCTTAGATTGCATCATCACTTAACATCAGGTGTGATAGCAGTCAAGGGCCAACTTTTAGTCGATAAAAAAAAACCCCGCATAGGAGCAGCGTGGTGGGTGTACGCTCCATATCCCCTCTCATATAAGGAGGGAGGCCTGGCCCTGTAGCGGGCCGTCAATAGGCTGATAATGATGACGATGATGATATTCTTGTAAGAATTGACTTATGTTTATCCTATATTACATGGACTACACATTAGACCATATTTCTGATTATTATTTAACAAAATTATGTGCAAAACATAACGCACAACAAAGAAAAAATATTTATATCGAGGAAAAACGGTTTAGAAGCAGAAATTTTAAACTTTCAATGTAACTTCCTTGAATATTCCATACCTCCCTCAGAATAAATAGCTGCTCCATTCGACGGATGCCCTAATTGCAGCTCTCTAACGGGCGGGACATTTGCTCAACGAATTCGCTCGTAAGCCATTGTCTGTTTGTGTGTTTGTTTATACCCCTAATTTCGGGTTGGCATATGTTTTAATTGCACTGTTGTGTTTTGTTAACTGAATCTTTTTTGATTAAATCACGAAACCATTAGGAGCCACAAGTGCACGGTGGTGTAACAGGACTCAAATTCATGAAATCAAGTTAACAGAGTTTAGTAGTAGTACAACTTTTAGTAGAAGCACTGCCACTAGGCATTGTTGCATGTATGAGAAATATTGCTGTATTCATAGGCAGTGGAGTTCCACTGACCAGATTTTGTCGACCTCCGTGGCGCAGTGGTATGCGCGGTGGATTTATAAAACGGAGGTCCTGGGTTCGATTCCCGGCGGGGCAGATTGAGATTTTTCTTAATTTGTCTTGGTCTGGCTGGTGGGAGGCTTTCGCCGTGGCTAGTTACCACCCTACCGACAAAGACGTATCGTCAAGCGATTTAGCGTTCCGGTACGATGTCGTGTAGAAACCGAAAGGTGTGTGGATTTCATCCTACTCCTAACAAGTTAGCCCGCTTCCATCTTAGATTGCATCATCACCTAACATCAGGTGTGATAGCAGTTAAGGGCCAACTTGTAGTCGATAAAAAGAAATTTTAAGAATGTAAGCCGGGCAACTCACATCGGATAGTGAATCGGTGGATCTTCAAATACCCTCTAGTATTAGAGAAGTCAACTGACCTTACAGTAAGCCATTAAAAAATACTAATGTTGATGACTTTCCTATTTAGCCCTGTTATCAATTTACGACGCCATTCAAGATCAAAGCGCAATTTTACGGGCGATCGCAAATCTGCTCCGCTTATTCGGCAATAATAAAAGCGCCAATAACAACCCATAACCCCACGTCTACCGAGGACCATGTGCGCGAGTAATGGCTGCCGACTTAGTTTCAGGACTTTATTGTGAACCGTTAAATTTTACCGCCATGCATAAGCCGGATGGGCATAGAGCGGTATTTGTAGACCTGACAATAACAATTATAGCTTATACCTAATAAATAATTACGGTGATAAAATATAGTAGGTATAAATGTACACCTGTGATTAAGGAATTATTTTGTTTCCTGTTTATCTATTATAAGGAATATTTCTACCATAAATTATTTTTGAAGCAATATATTCTAATGGAGGTTAACCACTTTATTACGTAAAGCTATACGGCGCCAGTCTGTCATATTTTCTTTCACGCATACGGAAGCGGTAGACAGGCTCTTCCTCTCTCACGCTAACCTACAGCGCTAGCTTATATTATCGAAATATTTTTAATAAAATAGGTTGAAGACAAAGTATCTTCGCATTTTTTAAGAAAGTACAAAACATTTTAATATAGTTTTTTTTTTATATTTAACTTAAGTATGTAGGTACCATTTTGTTTGACAACTTTTTACCATCTTGTGGGTAGAGACATGATCCTATTGCTATAGACATTTTGGGACCTTCGTCGCTTCATTGGATGTATTCCTTGCATGATCTGCGAAATGTTTGTTTTTGACGTGACAACGTCTTATAATTCGATAGAGCCGGCTGCACGCATGAAAAAACATGACGTCATGCGTCGTTACCTCGCTTTGAGCCGTTCCATGTAAGGTTTGAAGTGCAAGCGAGAGCACGGAACGAGCGAGAAAGAAGCACGATCGACCTTTGCGTTCGGCAGCGTTCGACATCCGTCTATTAAATATAATTATTAAATATATTAATTTTAAATTAAAAATTAATATATTTATTATAAATTTAAAATATAAATTTATACAATCAAAATCAATTATTTTATTAATTTAAATTAATATTTATAAAAATATACTTAAATAAAAAATTTTAATAACCAATTAAATGCTACCATTCCATCAGTCATTTCTTAAGACATTGTCACGTTCAACTATCGTCAGTAAAGCGACTTTACAGACAACCAATTTTTTGTCCACAAACCATATTTCAATATTATCGAGTGTCACATCTCTGTATTAGTGTTTGCCACACGCTGACCACCAGCGGGTTTTACTTTTATGCCCGCGACGCTCTTACTCTTTTTGTGTTGCAAAGTTGGTAACATTGCGTCACATGTCCGCCCGCCGCTTGTTCCGATAGCCAACTTTAAATTAAAACACTTTACTTCCTTCGTAGACTTGACAGGTCAATGCACTGCTAGGATAGTAATAATATTGTTATGAGAAACCTTATAAATTACGATGTTAGTATTAATAGTCTGTTAAGAGTTAGTTTTCTGAAATATATTTTAATTTTTTAAGCTATTGTATAGCTTTTATCGCGGGCCTTGAGCGTAGAGACCGAATACAGAAATTCCGTAACGAAAAAACCTAACACCCCCTGAATATCAAAAACATAATATCAGAAGCACAATTTCGGCAACGACGTTATTGGGGAACGTGGTCGAGCGGTAAGGCGCTCTAAGTGCCCGGATTGCCAGAGAGACACGGGTTCGAGTCCCGTCGGCTCCGCAATTTTTTTTTTCAATCGTGATATTTCAAAAAGTCTTTTTTTTTTAATTAATGACTTTTTATAATATCACGCTTAAAAAAAATACTTTTTCCATCTATCAATAAATACCAGAACTTTTAATGACTTTTTGAAATATCACGCTTGAAAAAAAAATGCGGAACCGACGGGATTCGAACCCACGTCTTTCTTGCAAACCGGGCATCCCCCCTTTTTTCCCCCATTTACAGTCGCCATTTTGAAAATTTATATAGCCTATGCCACTACCACAATTTTGTCAAATTCAACGACACCTCAAATGTCAAAATCCGTTCAGCTGTAGCGGGTGCCGAAGAAATGGACATACATACATACATACATACATACATACATACATACATACATACATACAAACTCCACCTTAATGATACAAAATTTTGAAAAAAATGCTTGCTCTACTACTATTAAAACACTATCACACAGATATAGGTGCCTAAACACGACGTAATCGTAAATGAATTCCTTACTCGGCTAATGACGTCGACGTGCGGCCGCCATATTAACAGCCTGATGGCGGTCGTGTGGGATACGAGAGCGATCAAATTTAATATGTATAGAGTCATTCCTCGCGCTATGGTGGTGCTCAATATTAAGGATTACGATTATGGCGTGTCTTATCTATATATTTGTGATTCTATGGTGACACTTGTATTTTCGAACGATTTTTACTTGTTTTCTTTTATTCGTCTAACCATGGGCTAGTCTGAGTAAAGCCTTAAAACTCAAACTGGCATAGAGGTGAAGCGAAGCATCGCGTCTTGTTTTTTGTCCAAAGAAAATTAATTACTGTTCCCAAGACTGAAATCCGAAGTTGTAGGATTACACAAAAATAGAATCAAGCACTTTTTATTTTTGATTAAAGTAATGAATATTTTATTTTGTAATTGACTTCACGCGTCGTTTTGTTTCTAATCTGAGTGTAGCCATAAGAAGATTCCCAGTCACCGCCTTTTTTTTAGCGACTACAAGTTGGCCCTTGGCTGCTATCACACCTGATGTTAAGTGATGATGCAGTCTAAGATAGAAGCGGGCTAACTTGTTAGGAAAGGGACGAAAATCCACACATCTTTCGGTTTCTACACGACATCGTACCGGAACGCTAAATCGCTTGGCGATACGTCTTTGTCGGTAGGGTGGTAACTAGCCACGGCGAAAGCCTCCCACCAGCCAGACCAAGACAAATTAAGAAAAATCTCAATCTGCCCCGCCGCGAATCGAACCCAGGACCTCCGTCTTATAAATCCACCGCGCATACCACTGCGTCACTGAGGTCGTCAACATCATTTAGCCGAGTAAGGAAATTTTAACAATTGCGGCATCCGTACTTTAAATACTTTAAATCTTATTTCGGTAATTGTATCTTAGTAATAGTAGAACCTTTTGCCTTATTAATCCAATGTATAGCTAATTATGTCTTCGGACTTTAGGTTCCTGGGTCATAATTTTAAGCAGGCTATGAAATATAGAACATTTCTTTTCACCCTTAGAATTCTCAATAAAAAATCTTAGCTTGATGTGATTAATGGCTGGTTTTACACCACGGTGAAAGAAGAAGCACTCAAGCTACAAATATCTGCCTCAGTCGTTATCCTTAACACTTAGTGATCATTATATGTATGTCGGCGAGGTGGCGCTTCGATCGTGCGAAACGTTGTCGGCGAGGTGGCACTTCGATCGTGCGAAACGTCAGGCTATGACATTGACAGCTGTCATCGCTTGGGATTGGTCTGTGCTTGGTTTAAAATGGCATTCTAACGCCAGCCGCGGGACGGAACGACGCAAGCGCAGAACTCTCCACGTTTCGTATTGCGATCCGTCTACATCGCATTAGAGTTACCATATTTCGTGTAAATTACTAAGTAAATCGATTAAAGAGGTTGTTTGTGATCAATCTACGAGTTTATTCCGAAGCAACATCACCCACACTACCCAAGATGGCGGACGAAGATGAACCAAACTCTCCGACGATCCCGCTCGTCCCTCCCTCATGTATATTCAAACATGATTACCCTAAGCCCGCCAACACGTAGCATGGTGATGGTTGCAAAGTCTCATTGGAAGATTTTTGTACCTGAAGTCCCTGGCAATAGAACATTCTCAATATACATTGTCTTACGAAAATAAAATGAGTTTTTCTCAACCATAACTCCCTCAACACTAAAGTTTTCACTTGAAAAATGATTCGATAACCCTCACGAATTCGGTACAAATACCTATAATTAAGGTAAGTATATATAGGGTAGATTAATTACACAACACCGCTTGCCTTGCCCGAGGCGCACTCCAGCACAAAGGCAGGGATCACGTGTAGTAACGTTTACCCTACGTGTTCTACATTAATATGTAATTATCCTTTCACAGAGTTTACCCGTGACTTTGCCCGCGAACAATTTTGGGACGAAAAGTTTTTGATGTAACACCTCTTTATAATCACTTACGTGCTACCATCATCTCCCATCTACATTTTTAATTATTAAGGACCCATCCTCTGTTAAAGAGTACTAAGTAAGTTCTGTAAATTTGTATTTTTAATAAATAAAATAATTACCCGCTTATTTTAACGGCCCAGTACAGGGACAGACCTCTTTCGTTATAAAATATTAAAGGAGATGTCCCAAAACTGCCCCAGTGTGGTTTTAAATGAAAAACACCTAGAAACCTAACAAAATAAACAAAATAAAATAGCTTTATAATTATAATTTTTTAATATATAAGTAAATAGAAATATTAGAACTAGCAGGGTTTTAAAATAAATCTAAAAAGGTATTATTTTTAATTACCATTGAGGCGTAGTTGATATCGACAGTTGCATACAAAATGTCTAAAGAAATGACATTTCTTCATAACATTTTGTTTTCGATAATTAAGATAATACTAAGTTTGGCATAATAAAACAATTATTTCACTTTGAGTTTGTTAAATTACCTATAACAATATTTTTTACTAAAATAACCTTTTAGGCAGGAATTTTAATAAGAGTTTATGGTATTGATTATGCAATAACTCCACTATCTAGGGCCAAAAATACTATTTACTGTTAAATTAGATAGGATTACCAACCCAAAAATAAAAGTTTCATTGAGACGCATAAACATTTAATTTTTCCTGGGGCAAACAATGTATCGGCCATCTCCTTTGGCCCTTAGTATTAGTACTTCAATGCGAGTTGTAGGTTTAAAATGATAATATTCTGTTTTTCTAACGACTGTAACCGTAACCTATATTTGCTTTTCCCATCCAACTAAACGAAAAGTTTGTATTTTTTTGCATGACTGTGTTAGAAACATAGTCTAACGGGCTACCCTAATCAAACCCTAGGCGTTCAGTCTGATACCTTTACCGTAGAGCTATTAAAACACTAGCTAATTCAAAAATAGCATTCGTATTACATTGTGGTCCAATGAATTTAAAAAGAGCTAAATAATATGAATCTAAAACAACAACACGAAAGTTGCAGTGAAATTCTAGTCCCATACAAAAGTGTATAAAGGAAAAGCCACAATAGAAAACTAAACAAAATAATGACAAAAATGCTCTCAGTAACAAAATTGTGCGAGGCTGCAACACTTCATAAACAGTTTTTATGGCAAGCGTCGAGCGAGTGACGAAACGTCAAGAGGAGTCTTTTGATCTATAGAATTAAAAACACACAGCGTATGGTGCAAATGTGCTAATAGTGCTAACTTCATCATTATCAGC
This sequence comes from Mycalesis mineus, assembly GCA_034621355.1. NCBI lineage: Eukaryota > Metazoa > Arthropoda > Insecta > Lepidoptera > Nymphalidae > Mycalesis > Mycalesis mineus. The sequence continues at coordinate 967,675 of CM067901.1, forward strand.
CTGTCTTTACATACATAACATCACGCCTTATTCCCGTAGGGGTAAGCAGAGACCACATCCTGCCACGGTCACGGTCTATTTTTAACCAACGAAAAAAAACGGAGGAGGTTCTCAATTCGACACGTATATATATTTTTTTATGTATGACCACGCATAACTTTTTACAGAGTTGTCCGATTTTGATAATTCTTTTTTTTTATTAGAAAGGGCATACTTTCAAGGTGGTCCCATTGTCATCATGTTAGAATCTGATGATGATATCCTGGGGAAATTGAAGGAACTCTCCAAATTTTGGAGCCACGCTTACAGCGATTTCGGTTTTTATATCGGTATCGGTAGCTTTTTGGCTACAAATGCCGTATAATATACTATGACAGTATAGTACGAGTACGTTACGTGACGATAAATCACTAAAAAGTAAGAAATAGGAGTCGGTGCCAGTCAAGGTTTCTACTTTATGAACATTACCTAGAACCCACAAACTGCTTTACTACGTTAAATAAACGTATCTTAAATTTGGCTGGCACCGACTCCATAGATATGCTTAAGTAAATTAAAGCAACTAAATGACACAGTTATTTTTTACTTTTTAGTGCATTTTGAGTCGGTTCTATTTTTTTTTTTAATTTTTAAGAGTCCATTTATCAAAATTATAGACGACTGACTTTCGGGGCATGGTTACTACGGAAGATATTTCTGCAGGGTGGCTGGTAAGGAGCCCATCTAGGAGTGCCATGCGTGTGGCAACACTTCAGACACATGCAGCGCAGCATACTCTGGTCGAATGCTCGAATAATGGAGCCTCGAGAGCCACTTTTTTGTAACGATTCCTGCGTCGTTCTCTTCGATCCCGATCCTTTTCATTAACGTCTCAATTTCAAGTCTCTTCAGTATTTTTTTTGGCCCGACCCAGAACTCGATTCCTAGAACTCTTCATCCGAAGCCACTTAATCTAAACATTGAACCTTGTCAAACTGAAAGTTAGTGATAGGTCGAAAGCATAAAGAACGTAGGCCGATAAGTTCACACATCTATCATAAAGAAGACCAACTGAAAGAAAATTAAGAAGACATGTACTGGTCTCGAATAAGTAGCAGTAGTGCGTACATTTTATAAACCACTTTATAAGATGCTTAAAAATAATTCATACAAAGACCTGAGTACAAGATCTGACGACCTCCGTGGCGCAGTGGTAGGTAGACGGAGGTCCTGGGTTCGATTCCCGGCGGGGCAGATTAAGATTTTTCTTAATTAGTCTTGGTCTGGCTGGTGGGAGGCTTTCGCCGTGGCTAGTTACCACCCTACCGACAAAGACGTATCGCCAAGCGATTTAGCGTTCCGGTACGATGTCGTGTAGTAACCGAAAGGGGTGTGGATTTTCGTCCCACTCCTAACAAGTTAGCCAACTTCCATCTTAGACTGCATCATCACTTAACATCAGGTGTGAAAAAAAAAAAAGACCATACTCAAATCAGACTGCGCCAGTATAAGTAAATAAGCCTATGAATATAAAAGGATGAATCCCGCGTCTGCGTGTCTATTGGGCCATACCATAAAGCGGGTAAAGGAAAACAGTGACGTCACACGAATCCTCATAGGTCTCATGCTATGCCTTTGTGAGCATTCGTGATACCGAATTCTTCATACGCTGCGTTTCTCATTAACTTAGTTACGTTTTAATGAGGCGTTGTATCTAGCCGAGGTTGTGTGCCAGGACTTTGTTGTCATAATGGTCAGTACATTATCCTGACTAATGTAAATTGTTTAAGGCCCTAGTACTATGTCATCAAAGCTCCTTGCATAGTTTTACTAATTATTACTGTACCATACGCTAATACTGTTTTTTAATATAATTATTGAAAAATAATACAATAAGAGTACGTACGTACGAGTATGAACATACATATTTTATACATTTAAACAATAGATATACCAATCATGAACTGGTTGCGTTTAGAAAGCCAGACTTCTCTGCGTAAAAAATATTGTAGAGATTGGCATTATTAGAACAAGTCTAAATTATTGAGTCGATTTTAATGAATCAATCAATTTGTAACTATAATCCCTTAACTCCATTGTTGCATCATACAAAAGATCGGAGTGTTATGTCCGACAAATCCATGTATGTTCCGTAGGACAGGTGGAAGTCTTAACAAAGTGCAAGCAATATTCGTCGCTAAAAAGTGTACAATCTACCTTAATCATCAGTATTTTGTGAATCTCATTTATGTGATACAAATTGGGCGGACTTTACGCTATTCTATAACGATGTTTTTAATACTCATCAGATTCAGCGTCGAGTTTGTCTCTCTCTCGCTCTCAAGCATAATACGACGAATTCTATTCTGTCGATGTTTAAAAACATAGTTACAGAATAGATCTAATGCAGTAAAAATCAAATCGGAATGCCAGATAAATACCAGGGCTACATCAGATCAGTGTGTTGTTAACCTTACAAACACATCTCTACGATGCATGTTATTGTTCTCCCGTAATAATAATATTAACAATGTAGCATGTGTTCTTGTGAATGGAATAATATACTATGTCAATGGAACTAGTGTTGTACATCGTCCAAATTTAGGCCCACTAGTTTATCTATCTATCATTTACTTTATGTCTAATGTTATAAAACCTCAATCATAGGTAAACAAATAGCATAATATTCCTGTGATTGTAATGAAATGATTAAATACAAACATAACTAGCAGACGCCCACGACTTCGTCCACACAATAATATGTGTTTTCTTAGGCAGCATGTGGGCGATGGCCCACATCGCCCACGGCTTCTCAGTATAAAGAGCCTCGCACCTTACAGCCTGAAAGGAATATGAAAAATATAGAAAATCAAACAGTACACTTCCTTTATTACGAAATAATCATCAAGATGCTCAGTAAAAATAAAAGTATAAATTTTCCATTTCTGAGTTTTTGTCTATATTTATTTTTAATTTTTGTTTAATGTTCCAAAGAAGTAGCTTTAGCTTTCTAAATGAAAAAACAACTCAAATGATTTATTATTTTATATTCCCTTCAGAGGGCCTCGCAAAATGTACGATACCCACATGAAGTTTAGGTCTTCCGCTGCCACTGCAGCTTCATAGATATGCTTAAGTAAATTAAAGCAAATAAATGACACAGTTATTTTTTACTTTTTAGTGCGTTTTGAGTCGGTTCTATTTTTTGTTAAAAATTTTTATAAAGTAGGTATTAATTACTGAAATACTAGATGAAGGAAAAACTCAAAATCAAAGCGCGACTCAAAATTCGAACCCAAGACCTGTTAATCTGAAGCCACATTGACTAACCACTGGACCAACGAGGCAGAGACTTTCGTGTAATTAATATTTTAAAATTACTTGAATTATAATACGGGTATAACAGCCTCCGTAGCATAGTGACCTACTCCCAACAAGTTAGTTCGCTTCCATCGTTGATTGAAACGTCACTTTTCACCAGATATGATTGCAGTCAAGGACTAATTTGTAGAGAGTAAAAAAACTACTTGAATACAGTAAGTAATACTTTTTTTACTTAATTATGTTTTCCTCACATTCCGTTTCTTAGACACCACTACGAAGTGTACCTATTATAGGTACAAGACATAACAGAACGCCTATTAGAACTAAGATATTGCTTTCCATTTTCCCAAACTGCTCTCTGGAGGCCCGCTATATTCAATGCCTCAATGAATTTGTGAGGAGCGGATATGTTTATTACTTATTGCTTACTTGCTTCCTTGATCCCTTCGGCTAAGGATTACAAAGTTCAAGATTCGATTCCATCGTTCTTATACTCCCAATAAGGAAATAAGGATTTTAAACTAGTGTCTTAAAATCTATGTCTCTACTCTTTTATTTGTTACTAAAGGACACCTGCAGTTTCAGCCGCATAGCCGTTCATGTAGGAATATTAGGATACAACTTAGGTTTTGTCGCACTTCTAGCGTCTCGCTATCATTATACACAAAGATATTTTTCAATCGACTGGTTGCTTCAGAGATTTTCCGGAAAAACGGTAACGTCTATACTTTCATATGCATAAAGTGAAAAGCTTATAATGTGCAATCACAGACAGATACTTCAATTTCCTTTATTTGTATAAAAATAAATTACTCGCTACGAAAACCGACTTCTAAAACTAAAATAAAACAATGTCTATTCAAACGTTTATTTTAAGGATATTAAATTAAAATTATTTCCTTTGAAAGTAAAGTTCAACCTGTTAAACTCTAAACCGTTAAACCGGCCCCTGAGTCGTTTTTTTTGTTATTTGATAACAATAACACCAACATATACGTTGTATAAACTTGATTCGATCTTTAGATTGCTCGTACATACATAAAGCATAGGATACAATTTTATGAGCCTCATCCCCTAAGAACATAAGTAAATCTATAGAAAATGTTAACAGGCACAATTACATGTTCTAAATATGCATTACAATTTATGTAAGTTTGCTTTCGTTGACTGTAAATTACGTGATAAATTGTACAAACCTCAACCCTTTGTGTACGGACGACCAAATGTTTTTGACAGATATATACAAAATTGACAGATTTATGCTAACATAATCTGATGGATTTACAGTTAAATCGTCACTCGTTGATATATTCAAAGCTTATGGCGTTCCTGTACCGTTACGGAATAGAATAAGACAATAAAAGTGTTTTGGTGCACTCTTGTCGTATTTATCTGTCATTTGTAGCATTCTTATATGTCGGATGGCGGCGACATCGGTTCGACGCAGGTACAAAGACTGGAATCATATTCAAATTGAGAGAGGCTAATATCTTAGCATTTAAAGGATACACCATGCGGCCATCGCGTGGCTGAGAGAAAAACTCCGAACAGAACCCGAGACTTGTGACACGGGTGTAGGTTTAAGGGTACCCTTAGTGACGCGCGTCAACGCTCACATCTTCTGTTCAAGTCATTCTCCCTGCCCAGCCAAATTTAGGGATGTTTCTTTATTACATTTCATCAAAAATCCGACAAATTAACTAAGGAGTAATCACAATGATGACCAATAAAACCAACTAGGTAAATAAAATATTAACTAATTGAGCTATCAATAATAATGGTCAATTAATCTGATCTGAGTCACGACTGATAGATGTGGTCGCAGTGAAGGCCACGAAGAGAATCAGCCTCGACTCTCCAGACCGCTGCTTTATGTCGGCATCGATCGGTCCTCCCCGCCACTGCCGAACTTCGCCGAGTGGCTGTCATGATACTACCCCGACAGACTGTCATGATACTACCCCGACATATGCGATTAAGAAATATGCTATACCAGAAACAAGAAAATCCAAAAATACGAATGTGAAAAAGGCACGAATAGCACCACTGTTTAGCGGTCAGACGAAAATTCAACAAGTCTAGTTAGATGCCGGAAAACGTCGGCACGTCATAGTGGAATGAGCATTCGATCCTGTGGCGTATCTACCACCTAATGACGCAGACGTATCCGCTGGATTTTAGTGGGTATGTCGGTCTCGGGGAGTCCCACATACCCTTCCAGAAGTAGATTCGATATCTTCGGCTTTGCTTTGCGTAAATGTATTTCCCATTTTCCCGTTAAAAAAAAAATTCTAGTTAATTCCCGTAGCGTACCTACTCTCTCACTCGTAGCGTTCATCTTAATAAATTTGCTACATCACACATTTACACATACATTAATTAAGAAAATTTAAAAAGTATATTGCAATAGCTCGACTGTTATAGGGTATTGATCAAACTCAAATCCAAAATGTGTTGATCCCCGCTTGTTGAACCTAATTAGGTTATCATAAGACCTCCTAATCATTCAGCCTATTTGGAGGTAAAAAGATATGGCTCATATTATTATTAAAACAAAACACCAATGAGTAAACGATGTATTTTTTCCTTTGCCATCTTTTGCATATTATTATCAACGTTTTTATTGTTTGGTCGATATTTTTAGAACTGAACAAAGGGCATGAGTTTTTTATTGTATTTTCCTTGTCCCGTGGGTGTATCAATACCTACCTGTTTTGACAGAAATATTGTATTTTAGAAAAATATTTTTTTCTGCTTCACCAAGTTCTCGAACCCGATACTAATTATATATACGTAGATACGATGATTTAAAGCAAAAATAGCAACTATATTAACAAGAGATAACCTTCGTCATTATATTCGAATAGATTGATGATTCCAGTCAAACTTCTAACAATGTCGACTAAACAACCAACAACAAAGAATTAACGTAAAAATTGTTTGTTTATAACGCGAAATCGTCTGAAAATCTAAAATTAAAAAGGCAACCAGTGATGTACGGCGTAAAGGGGAGCGTCTGTCTGTCACGGGCCACCTACAGAGACGGTATCATTCATCTTTATATACCAAAAACCATGTTTTATTCACCTACCCTCAGCTGTATTACAATGTAATAGAAGTGATATTCATCTGCACGAGTGTAACTATAATTTTGCAATGTCGGGATGTTTCCTAATTTATGACAGGCACAGCTCTTAATGCGTCGACATAAAGGCGATATTTGTGTTGAATGAAATATGTATACTGGTAAGTAATGTGATGGTTTTGTTACGCACGGAGGGGGATACTTGCACGTCTTGTTAGGAAAATGACAGTTAGGCGTTCTGCACACGTAGACGCCAGTACGAACACGAGACGCTATTATAGGAAACCAAAAACGTTAACAAAATTTTGCTTTAGTACTGATAATTGTTTAAGTAAATTTGAATTACTAATGTGCAAAAATTACTGTGCAAATTTACATAATTAGAAGTGGTATATACTGATCTATATTAAAATGATTATTTGACAGGAAAATTACCTACCTACATGCTCACATACATACCTAATAGCTTACAATTAATATAAAATTAAAATGGGGCAAATGAAAACTCTCATACTGCGGTAAACTCTACCTACCTAACAGAATTTTAAAAAAGTTAGTTGAGCTTATACAATTGTCACTTCTTTATCTGCAATATTTTCTTAGTAAAAAAAATCCTTACTTCGAAAATGTTTTCGTTAAGGGAGAAAAAGAGAAGATATAATTTATAAATCATTTTATTTTATTTTTTATTTAAACATCTTTATTGCAAATAACAAAAGAAACAATGGTACAATACAAAATTAAACGCAAAAGGTGACCTTATCAGTAGAAGTGATCTCTTCCAGGTAACCTAGATAAATGGACCTTTACACTTGAGAGACGGGGAATTGCAATTAAAACAAGATAAAGTAATGTACAATCGAAAAAGTACACTAATAGATAATAATTATTTATGCAAATAAAAATAGAAATACATACATGTATAATTATGATATATAATATATAACACCAATAAATACATTCAAAAATAAATATGTGACGGCGCCTGCGTCATCGTACACGACTAGAAAGAAGTCTGTGAACTGCACGTGCACCAGCTACGCCCTCTTGCGGCTGCGCATCGTTTGATACCCCCACTCACCCCACTACTTGAGTCATTCTATGTTGTATAAAAGGAGCGGGTCTACAACTGGTTGGCGAGTCCCCGTTTCCTAACGTCACCCGGACGTGGAACTCACCTACGTCCATCAAGGGGGCGCTTCGGTCTGATTTAATAATCACGCCAAACTACACACCCATTCCAAACGTCCCTCTAAGCCGAGGCCCGAGTCTCACAGGAGACGCCCTTAGAGAGTCGTTACGCCCTCTTTTCTTTCGCCTTCGGGCACTCTCCTGCGATGCTTCTGCGCTCGCCCAACCCCCTCGGTGACGCCGCTGTGGTCCCGTATGGAGCCTACGGCATTTACTCAATCAGGAAAAAAAAAACTGGTTGGCAGTCTTGGCTCTGGCGTGGCGCGGTGCAGACGTTGTACTTTGCTTATCGCTTAACCTAGACAACTCTGATAATTAATTTGTGCAAACGAATTAATTATTACCCTCAGCTTGAGTCGCGGTGTCTCGGGATAAACATTAATTAACACGAGACGTTACACATCATTGTAATACCATAATTTGCCAGTAGTAATTCACTGTTAATTAAGTTGCTGTTAATTATTCTTTCAGTTATCTATTTGTGGTTTAGTTATAATTACTCTAAATACAAAGGATTACCCTATTATTTTATTCACTATGTCTGACCCTCTTTCGACATATATAAATAAATATTTGTACACGAAATAAATAAATTACAATAATTACAATGCTGTCTAACTCTGTTTTTAAATATTGTTAACGACTTTGACCCTCTTATGTCATTAAGGAGTGCGTTCCATAGAGAGATTGCTTTATGAGTGAAAGAATCCAAACATCCTTGTGGGTTACACTTGACCGTACGAAGTTTGTAGTCCCTGCACGAACGCTGAGAGTCCCCAGAGGTGCAAGGTTCAAGGAAGTTAAAGCGCTCTTTGAGGTATGGAGGTGTCCACGGAAGAAACAGAATACTATAAAGAAGGGAAAGAACATGTAGATCAAGAATCATGTGCTAAAAAGATAGATAACTTCTTTAAAATAAAAGATCAGCAATAAGTCGCTACGTTTGTGGAATGCCTTAGTAATTTATGTTCCACGTACATTTGGTATGTTCTTTTTGCGTTCGTAACTTGTTAATGAGATACTCGTATTACTATGTTGCTTTAGGTCTTTCTATGATTTTTTTGTATGATATAAAAGAGTTATTAGAATATTGTAATACAAAAAGAAATAACGTAATATTGTCCATATTTTATGGTGGTTCTTATATATTTTTTTTGAACATTTACTATAGGTATAATAGCCGGGTTAATTTAGTTAATTTTATACAAGATTTTTCGGACACATGAGTTCTATATTTAGTACTATAGTACTTTGTCAGTTAGGCTGACGAGTGTACCAAAGGTACCAAAGGTACACTCGTCTTGGTAGCAGAAACAGTAGTAAGTACCTACTCTATCAGGCAGAGTGTATCAAAGCTAGGAAGCAGAAATAAGCACGACAGTAGTACTTTGTCTGTCAGGCTGACGAGCACATCAAAGAAGTAGACGACTGTACCAAAGCTTGGTAGCAGAAATATACATGGCAGTAGTCAGGCAGAATCAAAGGTGGTGTAAATAAGCATAGTGGTAGTACGTCGTCTGTCATGCAGACGAGTGTGTCAAGGAAGCAGATGAGTGTATTAAAGTTCAATGAACCCGCCAATTAATTTCTCACAGTGTCACACAGTTTAAGACGTCACTGTCACAGCTCCCGTTATAAATGGCTGACGTGTTCCGCGCATCGCTCCCGTTTACTTGAGATTAATAGTCTTAACCTTATCTGCGGGGTAAGTATCTGATCAATTGCCTGATACTCTTAGTTTAGGTATTTCTCAGACAACTTAATTACGTGAGTAGCTAAGCTGGGATATAAAATTTTGAAAATATAACCTTATCATCATCCCAAAGGAAGTACTGGATTTGCCTTTAGAAAAATTAAAGAAATGTGTTAAAAGCCATTTACTAAGTAAAGGTTACTATAAAATTAATGACTTTATTAACGACAAAGATACTTGGAAGCAATCAGCTGTTCTTGGTATACACAAGACGGGATAACCAAAATTGTAATCTTTAAAATACGAATTGTAACATTGATTTTTAAAAAGAGCAAGAAACTCAACAGTTTCTTGCCGGTTCTTCTCCGTAGGGTCTGCCTTCCGAACCGGTGGTAGAGTCACTACGTACTGACAGACTTGACGTTTCAAAAGTGCTTGTATAACAGCCTACTTGAAATAAATGATTTTCAATTTCAATTCAATTTAACTTATGTTTTTAAAACCGTCAATATTAGGTACTTGTACTAGTAGCAGTTATTAAAGACGGGGAAACAGAGCATATAGTAGATAACGTGACAAAACTAATTCTTGCTATCAAATAAAATAGTTTTTTTAGTAACAACAGAACATTTTATACCCGTCCAAGCTTTATTTCCACACGCACGCACTGCACACATACATCGCATTTTTTTTATTGACTACAAGTTGGCCCTTGACTGCTATCACACCTGATGTTAAGTGATGATGCAATCTAAGATGGAAGCGGGGTAACTTGTTAGGAGTAGGATGAAAATCCACACTCCTTTCGGTTTCTACACGACATCGTACCGGAACGCTAAGTCGCTTGGCGGTGCGTCTTTGTCGGTAGGGTGGTAACCAGCCACGGCGAAAAGCCTCACACCAGCCAGACCAAGACAAATTAAGAAAAATCTCAATTTGCCCCGCCGGGAATCGAACCCAGGACCTCCGTCTTATAAATCCACCGCGCATACCACTGCGCCACGGAGGTCGTCAAAATTTGTTTGTTTTAGATAATAGATAAACATATAAAAAGTGTAATTATAAAACCAACATAGATTATTAAAATTGTTTTAATTATTTATGTAGGTAATTAATAAAACTACCATTAAGATTATCTATATAGATTCTGCCTTATATATATATATATATATATATATATATATATATAGATTCTGCCTATTATATTTATTATGATTATATACATATAGAATCTGCCTTACCTGTAAATTTCAACTTTGTTCTGTTTCAGTCATATTTATAGCACTGTCGCCTAAAACACAGGTCTATACCCAACTTAAAGACAGTCGATTTCTCCTCGAATAACAATAATATTGTATACATATTGTGGTAAATATAATTACTTTCAAAATACGTAAAAAAAATAATTTGACATTGCAACTTTATCATCACATCTTGCCACCATTCGTATAGGCATAATTTGTATTGTTATTTTAGAATACGTATTGTATACTTTCTTTCAATAAAATTTAATTATATATATTATATTAATTGTGTTTCTCCACATACTGACATTTCTGCCGCTAAGAAACATGGTTGTGATACGATCTAATGAGATTTTTTAACGATGTAATTGCAATTATTCGGCTAAAAACCGATACCTCAGATTACGTTGGATACTTACCTCACATCCCTGCGAATTGCTTTGTTATAGGCATGTTTTAGATAATGGTTTCCACACTCATATATATAGATAAAGAAGTAGAATTTAATTATAAGTACCATCGCAATAAAATAAATACCTTTTGCATAAAATTTTAATACCAATTATTCTGTACGACCCTATAAATACTTTAATTAAATCAAAAGCCATAAAACTCAATTAGTAGCACCTAAACACCTAATACCCTCACATGGTATTAGCAATACAGCCAAAAATTACATTCGCGGAAATACATTATACACGAAAACGTTCCTTATTTACTAATGCATAGAGATCCACGTTAGATTTTGCAACTGAAACATTTTGTAAACAACGTACTAATGTGTTGATAATTAGCTACCAAATTATGGTTTGGTTAACATCCCATATCGCCTTCTGTACATTATTCGATGAACTAAAGTCGATCTTATTGCTTTGAGTTTTGGTTGATATTGTATTACAATAAGTCGTCAAACGGATAGGCAAATAATAAATTAATTAAAATTTATCGCTGGTTGTAATTCTAGGAAGACCGTACAACAGGCAACTGAACAAAGCTGGGACAATGGAGATAAAATTAAATAGATTCTCTTCCATTTTTAAAGTCATTAAAAACTTACCCATATGAATTATGTAAATTGCAATACCTAACAAGGCAAAAATATTTACATAATTCTTACTTTTGAACATAAGTCTTCCTTTTTAAAATCCTTTTGAATATAGCTCTGAGCTTTATACCAAAAGATTATATTAATACTTCCACTGGGCGCATATCATGAATATTATGTAGTTTTCAATCTTTACAATATATAGCTGATATTATGTATAAATACTGATTCACAAGAACTCTATGACCTCAATATCTTCATAGTTAAATACTCGTTTCAATTTCAATTCTATATGGAGAAAATGAGAGGGAGAATTTCACAGTAATAATAAGACTTCCTTATTCGTCATAAAGGAAAAATACATGAAAATTGTATACATCTACTTTATTATATGTGATATTGTCTATGTATTGTTGAGTGTATGAGAGTATCGATTATTTTAAAATAGAATCTTCAAAAAAGAAATCGTGATCTGGCTTTGGGTTTTCCAAACCAATAAAATCACTGACTGTTACTTTATACATTTTGTTAATAATTGTATAATTCTAGAAACCTTAAAAACGCCATCTAATTCTGCTATGTGAATTTGTACTATAGGTGCTTTGAATGTATACTTGCGAAAAACACTCTAAACTGACACTTGCATAAAATATTTTAGTTTATCTCCAATTTGGGATCATCTGCAATATCCTGTTAAACGTTTCAGCTATTTTAGCGCATTTTAACATACCCAATATTATCTCCCCTATAAAGATTCCAACACTAACAGCATATAAGATTCCAATCAGTATAAAAGCCCCGAGCAAATGCTGGATACTTAACGGCAAGATGGCGCTAGTTCCATCGCGCGTACTATGGGTAAACAACTCTTCGCTCCATTTATCTATCAGACCATTCTCTGAAACACTCCGTATAATGTTATTGAACCTCTCCAACATCGGGAACCATTGTCTAGCCAATAATACGACACCGTATTTATAAAGGTTATCACTCTCTGGAAAGCAATATATTAATGACGATCCTTTGCCCAATTTCTGATCCATATACTCTGCTTGCCTTCTCGAGGACACAACGCCAAAATTTCGCCCTAAGCCCGCTCGTCTAATACCTTCGGAGAACGTTGTGATGTTATATTTGCGATACAAATAAAATCCGCTAGCATTATTAGTCTCAAAATAGGATCGGTACATCTCCCTACCTCCCAAAGGAATCCCAGACTGAATTAGATCCGATTCAGTACTTATCTGCTTCTCGAACCGCGGGTGTATTAGGAAGCTCCTCAGGAACGACTCGTACGATATCGCCATGTTCAAACTGAAGCATAGCCAGACGAAAATCAAAATGCGGAACGCCGACGATTTCGGTTCGAATCTCGCACCCCAGCCGAGCAGCATACTAAATGTCATCAAAATCGAATTCGTCGGCCATTTCGTTATACTCTCATTACGCTCCTTGTAGTACATATAATGGAAAATATTGCCCATTATGATAATGCTCAGCGTAGTCGCTAACCAAGTGGTCCATTGAAAGATTATAATGAGGTTGTCCCAAGTCGCCGCTGGCTTCGCTTTCGGCACGCACCAAGTCATCTCGTCTTGAGTATAACTTACGGTCGGTTGGAACCATTTGCGAATCGTTCGAGTAACTTCTATATTACCTATGACGAGATCCACGGAATCGTTTCTTAACATACTGAAAGCGCCTGTCGCCCTCCCGTCCGGATAGATCACGCCCCAATTCTCTTCTTTGTCTGAAACTCGAATAATAAGACTCATGTTTGTGAATTGACTTATAATCTTCACAAGATTTATCTCCCCACCCTTTTGAAATTCATAAGCGTCGCTCCATATTGTGTTCGTAACTTTTCTTTCGGGAGGCATCACATACGGTTCAGATATCACGGCGTACGTTATTAAAGGGCATCCTTTTAAGTCGGATGGAAACATCTCCCTTTGAGGTTCAAATTGCTTTATATTGTTATCTTTGCATTTGTCTAAAATGTACACGGTTGTACATTCACCGGCGCAGTTTGTGTCGCTGTAGGGAGACCAGGAGTATGCGGTGATGTCGTCATTTAGCGAGGAATAAATCAATATTATACTTTTGAGGATTTTAAATTTACGAAATTCGTTAATTAATTTCATTGCTGCTTTTTGGCCATCTTCGTTTGGTTTTAATTGATAGTAAGCTACGGATTTAGCGAGTGGGTTCCATGAGGGCAGAGATCTCAATTGGTCTAAGTGGATAGCTAGATCGGTTTTGTTCTCCAAAATCAACATGTAATTCTTCGCTTTCTCTGGAAAATGCGAGGCATTAGCGTGTGGCCGGAAACCATTTTTCACCATAATGGAATACTTCTTTCCACTATGCAAGGTTTGTAGTATTAAAGCTTCTGTAGTTGAAGTGTAGGATTGTATATTTATGATGACGATGCTGCCTCTTAAGGCTTTTTTCTCCACGAAATACTTCTCAGAGAGTTTCAAAACACAAATTGCACTCTTCGTGTTTTGGCTAGTACTCTCCGAACTAAATAAAAATGAATTGTTGCTAAATGCAAAGTTGATAAGACATATCAATAGCAGGAATGGTACACATTTGTGTAATAAGCACATCTTGACTGACTACTTCAAACTAAGTAAATAGCGTTATTTCGTAAGGGACCGTGATTTTAACGTAAATATAAGTTCGCAAACGGTTAAAGGCAGGGATGTTACACTTGGGGTTTAAACTAAACACTACAGTTTAAAGTCAATATAAATAATATAAAAGTTTTTAACAAAAAATAGAACCAACTCAAAACGCACTAAAAAGTAAAAAGTAACTGTGTCATTTAGTTGCTTTAATTTACCTAAGCATATCTATGAAGTCGGTGCCCGCCCAAGTTTAAGGAACATTTATTTTACGTAGTAAAGCAGTTTGTGGGTTCTAGGTAACGTCCTTAAAATAGAAACCTTGGCTGGCACCTACTCCTAGATATGCTTAAGTAAATTAAAGCAACTAAATTACACAGTTATTATTTACTTTTTAGTGCGTTATTTCTTACTTTTTAATGATTTATCGACACGTAATCTACTCGTTATATACTGCCATAGTATATAATTATACGACACTTGTAGCCAAAAAGCTACCTATACTTACACAAAAACCGAAATCGCTGCAAGTGTGCCTATAAAATTTGAAGAGTTCCTTTAATTTTCCCAGGATATCATCGTCAGATCCTAACATGACCACCTTAAAACCCTTTCTAATAAAAAAAGAATTATCAAAATCGGACAACTCTGTAAAAAGTTATGCGTGGTCATACATAAAAAAAAATATATATATACGTGTCAAATTGAGAACCTCCTCTGTTTTTTTTGTCGGTTTAAAAAGTGAAAAATTTAAATAATTTTAGAACTTTAAAATCATTGTAACTTTATCTAATAAACAAATACTTCTTGTGTATATTTTTATTTACTTAACACATTTACATTGTATATATATAAGCCTAACGTCTACGAAGTCTAACAAATGTCTACGAAGGAACGAAGATGTACTGAAAAGTTACTGAATGTTACAACCATCACATAGTTTTTCAATACAAAATGATAATTTTATTAACTATGACAAAATACGTGTACGGATTTAACATTGTATTTACAATAATAATTAGCCTTGATTACTCAACATGTTATTATAAAATTTTATTATCAAAACAACGTTTGTAAATATCAGAAATGTGAGAAAGAAAATATTTGTTTCTGTTGAAGCTGTACAATAAATGTTTATCAGACGAAAAAGATGCAATCCAGCAAATGGTTATGTACATCTGCTTATAATTTTGTCTTTGTTTACCATTTGCTGACATTTAGGAAAAATTGGTCAATTATTACATATGTAGTTTTGCAACGTTTGCCATTTCTTGTCTAGTTAGATCCAATTTATTATGATATAAGTTAAAAATAATGGTGATATAATGAAATGGTATAGTTAGAAAAAATATATGATTCTGTTGAAGTAGAGCTCTATAATATGATTAAGGAGTTCTATCAAATATTACAAATACAAGTTTGTACATAAAGCAATATACAATATTTTTTTATTCACTTAAAACCTATACAAGCACAAAATATGCATCTAAAAATCTTGTTATGTTCTTCTACTTTTTTTCCTTATATAACCAACAACTAATTCTCCAATAAAAACTACTATAGCCACGGCATATAAGACACCAGTTAACACAAAAGCTCCCAACAAATGTTGCACCCCCAACGGTAGTACTACAGCACTTTCAGATCTGATCCTATTTGTAAATAGCTCATCATTCCATTTGTCAATCAGACCATTCTCCGAAACACTCCGTATAATGTTATTAAACCTTTCCAACATAGGGAACCATTGCCTGGTTAGCAAAACAACACCGTATTTATAAAGATTATTCCTTTCGGGAAAACAATAAATTAATGCCTCACCTTTACCCAACATCTGATCCATATATTCAGCCTGCCTTCTCGATGAAACAACAGCGAAATTTCTATCCAAAGCCGCCCGCTTTATCCCTTCGGCGAACGTTGTAGAGATATATTTGCGATACAAATAAAATCCGCTAGCATTATTAGTCTCGAAATAGGATCGGTAAATCTCTCTACCTCCCAAAGGAATACCGGAGTGTATTAGATCTGATTCGCTACTTATCTGCTTTTCAAATCGCGGGTGCATTAGCGAGCTTCTCAGGAATGATTCGTAAGTTATTATCATGTTAACGCTGAAACATAACCAACCGAAAACCAAAATACGGAATTTTGATGATTGCGGATTAAATTTCGAAGACGATCCAAGCAACATATTCAAAGTCATTAAAATAGAATTTGTGGGCCATTTTGACACATTTATATGTTCTTTGCAGTACATGTAGTGGAAAATAGTGCCCATTATGATTACACTTGCCAAAGTGGCGATCCAAGTAGACCAATGGAATATCTTTATAAGATTGTCCCACGCTGCAGCTTCTTTGGCTTTCGGCACGCACCAAGTCATTTCATCTTGAGTATAACTTATTGTAGGATCAAACCATTTGCGAAGTGTTCTTGTGACTTCAACGTTTCCAATAATGAGATCAATGGAATCATTTTTTAAAATCTTATAAGCTCCAGTTGCCTTTCCCTCTGCATCGATGACGCCCCAATTTTCTTTTTTTTCAGACATTCTAATAATAAGAGTCATATTGGTAAATTGGCTTATCGTTTTTACAAGATTGATTTCGCCACCTTTTTGAAAATCATATACGTCGTTCCATGTTGATTTAGTAATCTTTTTAGTTGGAGGTAAAACATACGGTTCAGATATAACTGCGTATGTAGTTAACGGGCAACCCTTTAAGTCCAAAGGAAATTTTTCTCTCTCGGGCTCAAATTCGATTATTTCATTATCTTTACATTTATCTAAAATGTATACTGATCTACATTTTCCGGCGCAATTGTCGTCATTGTAAGGCGTCCAAGAGTAGGCGGTGACAACGTTATTTATCGGCGAATGAATTAAAATAATGCATCGAAGAATTTTAAAACTTCTGTAAACATTTGTTAACCAAATTGCCACTTTTCTACCACTTTCATTTGGCCTTAGCTGATAAAAAGCAACCACTTTAGCAAGGGGATTCCAAGTTGGCAAATGACTTAGGAGACCCAAGTGAATTCCAGGGTCATATTTTGTTTTTAATATCATCATGTAGTTTTTAGCTTTTTCACGAAAATGAGATGCATTGGCGTGAGGTCGAAAACCATTTTTGATCATTATAGAAAAGTTTTTGCCTCCATGCATTGCTTTTAATATTGTTCCTTCTCTAACAGAAGCGTGTGAATGCAGGTCTACTACAATAATGCTTCCACTCAGCGCTTTTTTATCAACAAAGTATTTTGCGATCATTTTTAATACACAGTCGGCTATATTTCCGTATTGTTCAAAATCACTGGTTGCTGAAAGGATCTGATTTTCACCAAATGCTATAGACAGTAAATAAATATTAACTAACCAAATTACTAAAACCTTAAACCGCATTTTGGTTGTGAGTTTGTCTGCAGTTGTAAGTGAAATAAAACTTATCACTACTGAGGTGAGAACTAACGCCTTTATTATTTCAGGAAATTTAAAAAGCCAGAGGTACATAACATTTCTTACACAACAGAAAATATAGTACCCAATACTTTACTAGTTATAAGTATAGATACTTGTATAGCTGAATATGATTGATATGGGTTGAATCTAATTTTAGGTCTAGGTTTGATGACTGGCCATTAGACTATTTTGTACCCTTTGCGTCGTGTGATATTAAAAGCACGGCTAATTAAAAAATCTGAACTTAACACTGAAGTTCTAACTGAAGTATCTCAGTATATCTGCCAAATAAAATATTTGTAATATATAGTATACCTGCATTTCAATCGTTATAACTTTATGATTAATATGTTATTGGGAATTCTTCACTCCAGTGAAGTCAAGTCAAGATGAAAATCGATAGTTCCATTTATTCATTTTTAGTTTCACTACCGAAACGAAAGCAACCAAGAGCAAATCACCCACGTTTTCGATGTTGCCCACCTCGACACCAGGAGACGGCTTCCTCGCCAGGCACCCATGATGATTGCTTCAGACACTAGCACTGGGCCACAGCTTCGATAGTAACAAGTTATTGTTATGTGCACAGTGCTTTAACCGGATCATACCAGATTTGTTTGGGCAGGGAGACTAATTCGAGCAGAGAAGGCGAGCGTTGACCGGTCACAAAGGATACCCTTAAGCCTACATCCGTGCTGCTAGTCTCGGACAACCTTTGGCGTTTTTCTCTCTGCCACATGATGGATCCAGCACCCTCACGGTGAATTCTTCAAATGCTAAGATATTTTTCTCTGGATTATAAAGAAGTAGCCTGGTGTAAGAAACTTTATACCACTACAATTTCAGTTTTAAATATTATCACTATTTTTATGTTGACGATTTCTAAACAACAAATTGTTTCTTTGCAATGACATTTAAAGGAAAGTAGGCTGCGTAATAAATAATTTCCGATTCATTATCATCGCATTGAACTTCTTTGTATTTAAAGTTCAAAGTTGTTATCGAGTTTAACGTAAAGTTCATACGAGTTTTCCTCATTCCACTGTAAATAATTTAAAGCAACAAAAGAGACTATTTTCAAAATGAACATAATAATTATATTACGTTATGCAGTCTAGGAGTTTCTGTCACTTAAGTATTTGTTACCAACCATCAATCCTTAGAGGATATTTATAATTAAGGGTACTTTGTATTACTAGTCTGTGAACATTATCATTTCTAATCTGTGGACATCATCACGTGACAGCCGGATGTCACTATTGATTCTATAATATCTACCAACTTTCATTCCACCATCTTTTAAATGGCGCCATCACGTTATACCCGGATGTTACTATTAATTTTCAATTTATCTGCAATGATTATTAAGCGATAAGATGTAGTATTTAGTTATTATTATTTACATCAATATTAATACTTTTTAGCATAAGTTAATTTCATAATTAGTTATTTCTTTACTTCAACAATTATACAGTTACATCCGGTTTGATTATAATTTAATTTCTTGAGTTTATCTATTGGCGCTTAAATATTATTTTATATTCATTATAAATCTTATTTTAATAATTAATGTTTAAAGCCAGATTAATAACGTTTGTCTTGTAAAATAATATCCCGGAACTATTGCCAGAATGCATTTGTCTAATCCCCACTACTAAGTAATTCCATGTTACCAACATTGTGTACTTACTTTTAAGAGTGTATTTAATGGCCTGATGTGGGCAGATGTATTATTATTACGCGGCAAATTGTAACAAGAGGAAACTCTGTTCCAAGATAATAAAATATTGTTCTACAGTGTTATAAAGTATTTTACTTTTCCACATTCTGTCACATATTGTTCTCGTTTTTTTTGCACTGCATTTTTCTACAATCTTCTTTATCGTTTCTATAACATCTAATGAACGTTCTTACTTGAATAAAACAATAAAAATGGCATATTTATTTTTGATTATTTTTATTACAATATTTTTAATGAGGACACCCTAAAGTTACTGGTTAATTGCCTATATCAAAACAGGTAACACTCAGTAAGACATATAATTATATAACATAGCCTTATTAGTTACTACAATATGACGTCCTGTACACTTGGAATACAGTGTAAACCCTCATAATAGACCTGCAATTTAACAGACAAGCATACACTCAATCCTTGATAAGGAGCTGAGTGGCACAGTTGTAAGTGACCGTGCTTCTGCTTTCATAGCCGTGGGTTCGATTCTCACGTTT
Organism: Mycalesis mineus; assembly: GCA_034621355.1. Classification (NCBI taxonomy): domain Eukaryota; kingdom Metazoa; phylum Arthropoda; class Insecta; order Lepidoptera; family Nymphalidae; genus Mycalesis; species Mycalesis mineus. The sequence continues at coordinate 987,561 of CM067901.1, forward strand.
CAAAAATTTGTGTGTTACATAGATGTATTCCAATGTCTGGGTGTTTACATATTAGTATATTTATGTATAATGTATATGTCGTAGCAACATCGTAGATTTGCTCATTTCATGAAATGCTTGAGTAGTTCATGAAATGGTCGAGTTTCATGAAATGTTTGCCTGTCTATTGACCACATCATGATATGGTTTGGGCAAACCAATGATACAAAATCGTTTCTCGATGTGGTCAACTAAACGCGCGACTACTTCATTACTTCATGAAGTGGTAAAAATTATTTGATCATAATTATCGTATTTTTTTGTAAACCACCCATAAATAGGAGCCCCGTGAAGAGGGGCGAGGTGGGGCGTTAAAATATTATGTTTAATATTACTCTCATTTAATTTTATTATTTACATATTTTTTTTAAATTTTTAACAATGTTATATAAAACAAAAATATATAAAAAAAAAACTATTAAAAATTTATTAATGATAAAACAAATCACTATTTGTTTAATTATTATTATCGCATTTATAAATTGTGTCTAATAATCATTATAGCTTTTAAATATTATGTCTAATAATTGGTATGGTAAATAAAATTATGAAAATCAATACGTATAACACTCGTATCATATGGCTTAAAAGTATGTGATAAGTCTTTAATGGCAAACAAAACATTCGGCCAAAAAAATTCAGGCAAATGAAATTCGGGAATATGATGACTTCGGGCAAACATTACCAGGCTACTATTTATATAAGTCGGCCAAATATGGTTAAATCGTGAAACGTAGACGATTTAACAATCGGGTCTAATTGATTTGGCGTTTCATGATACGAGGCCATTTCATGAAATTCTCGAGCATTTCATGAAATGAGCAAATCTGCAATGTGGCTACGACATACATAAAATAATCATTAGTTATCTCAGTACCCATAACGCTTACTTTGGGGCCAGTGATTTGTGTATTGTCCTTGTTTTGTTGCAATGCATTGTGCTGCATTCTTATTAAGTTACATATTTAATTTTTTTTTAATTTCTACAAGTTGGTTCTTGACTGCTATCATACCTGATGCTAAGTGATGATGCAATCTATGATGAAAGCGGGCTAACTTGTTAGGAGTAGGATGAAAATCCACACTCCTATCGGTTTCTACACGACATCGTACCGGAACGCTAAATCGCCTGGCGGTACGTCTTTGTCGGTAGGGTGGTAGCTACGGCAAAAGCCTCCCACCAGCCAGACCAAGACAAATTAAGAAAAACCTCAATCAGCCCCGCCGGTCTTATAAATCCACCGCGCATATCACTGCGCCACGGAGGTCGTCAAATAAAATTTATTACTTAACAGTAGAAATGTAATTCTTGCTCAATGACATTAACTTATATTCACTTGCTAGTGCAAATTAGTTGATGTCCTCAGGAAAAACTATAACCGTTGCTATGTTTACGTTGTTCAGGATTTGTAAATCAAAATAAAACGAAAGAAGATGTAAATTACATAATGTATTATTATTTCAAAATCTGATCGCTTTACACAAACAAATCTTGACTGTACAACAACTTCAATTGTGTGTGGTCGAAACAATCAATTATACATTTAAAATGTTTTCATAAAACATTAGTCACATGTAAACAAATTGATTGGGATCATACATAATATCTATTGCATTGTGAGAACTTAAACTGTAAAAGTAAAAATTATCACGGTACATTTATTGGTACAAATAACTAAAATACATTTAACTATTATAATTACGACTAAAATTGACAGACAAACAAATTGTTCTAACGCTTTGTGCCGTAAAACGAGTGTGACGTTACACCGTACAATACCGCTTACATTACATTATGTTATTAATATATTACTATATACAATAAATGCAACTTCGAGTCCCTAAAACCTGTGCTCCATAACAATCTATATAAATATGACTTTATCGTTAAAGCTAATTAGCTATGTCCACAGTTGCGTGCTTTTATCCCAATCTTGCATCTTCTTCAGAAGGTTCAGAAGGTTGATATAATTATAGTTGAAATAAGATCAATTTGTTCTCGCATTATATGACTTTTGACTGACGCTAATTGCTTTATGTTCGTACAAAAATTATAGGATGCGAGAGTTAGAGTGCGAGAGAGTTTAAAACAAAAGATGTAAGCTCAAGATAAAAGCGCCTGGATATGAACATAGCTATTGAAATATTGGGAAAGAGGAAAACGGGACGGTGGATGTAGTATTTATTATAAAAAATACAAGCAAGGCATCCGTAATGGTAAAGTTTTCAAAGTAAATAACGAAGCTTATAGTAAACAGATCGAACTAATGCCAAAATTTAAATAATGAGATTACCAAAAATGTACTTAAACATGATATTCAAATCGTAACTATGCGATGAATTCAGTTAAAACTATTTATCAGTTAAATGAAGATAATGAAGACGTGATTTGACGAGACGAGACGATTTGATGTAAAAATTGGACATTGCGCAAAAAGCGCATAATTACGATTTTAGTATCATAATACCTAAAATCAAAAAACTACTGAAAATTATATACTACAAGTCGCAACTTTGTTAATACTCAAGGATCAATTCTTGATTATTAACAAAATTTTGGAAATACTAAGTGTTAAAATAAATTAAATTTCGTCAATAATGTTAAGGAAATAAACATTAAAGAAACCTTTCAAGACTACCGAAACATAGTTAAGTGTTAACTGAATTTTAAAGATTATATTAAATAAGTGCTAAAATAAATTAAATTTGGTTAAGTTAGACAGTAAAAAGTAAGACAGTAAAGGGAATATGACAAGAAACTTTTTGAAAAAGAACGAGAACTAAATAAAAACCGCAAGTCAAATGAGTGATACATACTCAGGTGTATACAAAATGAGCATGAACATTTTTGCGAGTTATTACTTGAAATACATTACATTATAAATAGGATACAATTAGGACGCATTAAGGAACTAGTCCTGGATTAGTTTCATGAAATTTATTTGACGTTTCTGAATTGAGTGTTATTTATTGTTTTAATAAAATATTTACATTTGGTTTAACATTTGGAAAATTTAACGTGACGTTTTTAATGTTTAGGCCTCTGTTTAAAATATCGGTAACAGAATTAGTTTAATTTTTTTGAAAACAATAGTATCAGAGAGAGACGTAAGGTTTCCTGCGAATCCTTAACACTAAATTATTATTTAACACCATATTAGAAGGAAACAGAAATGTTTAAATAATTTGACTAAAAATATAAAGAATAAAAGCGTTCTGGAAAAATCGGCAGATATTGATAACATAACTAAAGATATGTCGAAACTGATGATATAAAAAGTCATCTCAATCAGGTCAGATTGACCAAGCTTTAATAATTATTTATTTAAAAACCAGTAATAATTGAGTTAAAGACAGCAAAACAAATAATGTGGATAAGGACAATGGGTAACAGACTAAAGTTGAAGAATGTTTTCATTGGTAGAGACCAACTCTAGTCAAATCTTCAAAGACATACAATAATGTTATAGACAGTGTAAAATAATAAAGTATTTTCCAGGATCTATAGGAAATCTCTCGTCCAGTCCCTGATGACTAATACTAAATGGGATAATGCATAACAATCTCTACAGAACCACCATTTCCTACAAGCTCGTATGTTTTTACGCCATCTATGTCAATACACCTGTCTATATCAAAGCTGATATCGCCTTCGTCTCTCAATAATATACCATTGTCTAATGATCGCATGATACAGCTCGCATAGTTTTAGTACAGAAAATACAAATAAGCTGAAGAAAATCAGCCATATTTCTTTTAATTTGTATTTTCTACACTTCACAATAATAATTTTCAGCTTTATAATTCCCTACTCGCATTATCTATTTATTAAAAATATTGTATACGACCTAATAAATATAGGAAAGAGAAACTTGTAATTGTAAAAGTATCGTAGTCTTCCATTGAACGATATGCTTCATTGTTATTGGTGGCAGCGCCATTTTATTTTAGCCTTGTACTCTTTAATTAACTAGGGTTTTCAGAGATTATCTCCCAAAAAGGTGTTCAAATTTAAAGATTTGCAGAATCTGTGAAAGTAGGTATACGAAGGACAGTGGATAATATTTTAATGGATGTAACGAAAATATTATTGCAAAAAATATTTTTTTATCTCTTATGCTTGAACAACAATGCGCAGAGTAAATTGCCGATTTATGACTAAAAGTTATTTTCAAAAGTCTTCAGGAAATTGTCTAGCTCTCCAAGTTTTTTAAATAAATAAAATTATTACTAAAAATAGCATAAAGTTTAAAATCTATTGTTTTAAAATGATGCTGAATCAAATTTGGACATCTCATCGAGATATTTTCAACATTCATTTTACCTTAGTCTTAGGATAAGTAAGAGTCCGAAAGCCAAAAAGTACACTGCTAGTAGATTTAAAAATTAAGATATCAGTATTAGAATGTGGTTATAAATTAATCATGTCAGTGTTAATAACAATACTACTGAACAAAATCTTTAGAGAAAATATTTACCATAAACATTAAACAATTGAGTTTTATTCAATTAAACTATGTATTAGCACTAGCATAGTTGTTATAATTTTGGAGTTGGCAGATTTTAATACCAGATGATATATCACTTATCTGTATTTCAATATTTTTAATATAGTTATATAGCGTTTCAGTGATAAGGGAATAAACAAATTAGACTAGTTTTAATCTGTCGCATTATTTTTGTTTCTGTCTGATATTTGACCGATAAATTAAATTTCAACGCTCCATGTTCTATGTGTTTGTTTATCACGAGCTGTATGGTAAATATTTTCTCTGTCAGTTTAAGGTTTACGGAACAAGTTTATACACCCGATCGCACAAGTGCCGTTCTACAACGTTTTACAATAATTAATATTTACACTAAGAGCATTTGGACACTGCGACATTTTCACAACACGACAAGACAATAAAGAAGTATTTAAAACAAAAATTTTTAATTTATTTTAGATGGCATTAGTACGTCTTTACACAATTTTATACCATCGGTTTATGTTTTGCAGTAATTGACTGAAATATAACAAACCCATCTAGTCAATTTAAAAAAAACTTGTTCATAGTTTTATTGCATTTCTTCTTTTCCTTTCTGGCAGTTGATATAAAAAGCTACTTTGAAATAATACGTATTAAGTTCTTATTTCACTGATACATTTGATAGAAAAAAACTAATGGCATTCAAAAAAACTACTGTTGAAGTTGACGTGCTTGTGGCGTCGACAAAAATGTCGCTTTATGCAAAAGCTCTAACACTTGCGTATCAGTCGGTATTATCATCTCTATCTTAATGCAACTTAACCTTTACTTGCTCATCATTCACACCATTAACGATTTATTACCATTTATAGATACCAATCTCAAATTATACCATTATTTTGTATATTCCATTCAGCTAATCAAGGAACCAAGCGACTACGGGTTGATATTCGAATCACAACTAATTCTCGTATATAAATCGATCTACGGCTGATATGTTCCGTTTTACGCGACTTGTACCAACAATACCGCATTTGTATAACTTGCACCTTGTAGGAGTACTTCATTGTGCAAACGTTTACTTGCTAATATATGTGTAAAATATTGATCATATTAGCTATCTTCATCATCAAAATCATCATCATTATCATCCTTATAGCCATCATTATCATCTCATTTATTGCACATTTTATAAGGACTTAATTCATAAGAAAAGTTTTTGAACACATTTGAGATTGCAGATGATTTTCGTTAGTAATCTATCACTTTAGTCAATTTTGACATTTAAATATTTTACACGATTGAGTAAAAGAGCAAAATGCAATACCCCTACAGTAAAAAAGTTTAGCACCTTGTTACTCCACCAAAAAAGTAGGTAACGAATTAATGAAACGGTGAACACATTAGTGTGACATGGTTGTATGTTGATCGGTGGCTACTTCCGGCATTTCACCCATAGGAGAAAACATCTAATGAAAAAAATTTAGAGGCATCAAGGGACACCCGGATGGAACGAAGTTCCTTTCGATTAATTAGTGAAGGAATTGTAATAAAAATTTATTTTTTTAAGTAATAATAATATTTGTTGTTGTACACCGAAACACCAGAGGGCGCCACGAGAGCGTGAGACAGCATACAGCGCGGGCGCCCCCCGCCGCTCACGCGCACATACATCAAAGGCGGCGGCAAGATCCTTTGATCAAAAAGTGTCGTGACAACTTTTCGTACGAATTTTTTCCGTCTAGCCCCCTTTCACAACGCGCGATAATATATCCAATATGAAAATGGGGGATGGAACTTTTTATAGAAAGCACGTGAGCTGCACAATTGTATTTATTATTAGTATTAATTATTAGTAGAAATGTTCTAGTCTAACATACCAGTACGTTAGACTAGAATATTTTATATCGCTCCGTACATCATAGTAAATAGGTCTTACATAACCCACAAAGCTATTGATTCCAAATCTTGGTTTCGCTAAGGAATAATATGGTTATTGTTGAAATAAAAGGCACCTGATTGTTGATCAATATTCTGTGACTTTATTGGTAACTGGGAAAAATCATCTCAAGAGATACCCAAACTCCTAAAGGAGAGTTCTGTATTCTGAAACCCCTTTGATTATCATAATCAGTGTTAGTTTTCATGTGTTGAAGATATTTTTAAAAAGCATTGTTTTAGGGCATTGGTATCTGGGAAAGGTAAACAACATCTGGTTTCGCCGAGCGGATCTCATCTAGAGGATCAAGTAACAATATAAAAAAATAAACATCTTCTATGACTCAAATGCTCGAAATGATTATACAAAGACTATGCATTATCAATACAAATGGCGTAATTCCATTATAAACACAACAGCGGGTGGTATATCCATCTCGTTCTTACACGTACCACTCCTTAATGCCGTCTCGTTTGACGGGCTGCGGGAGGGGCGCGAGGGGGGTGGTGCCGTTCCTGTTGAGTGGTAGCGGTTCCAGGTTCCTTGCTGCACCACCGGCTGGGACGCTCGAAGCGGTTTGATAACTAGAGTGGGCCTGAAGAGACAAATATATTAATAGGTTGTTAGAAAATAGTGGCTAAAAATATCGAGTTGTACTTCCAAAATAGTCCCATAGTCATTATTTTTTTTTTTATCGACTTCAAGTTAGCCCTTGACTGCTATCACACCTGATGTTAAGTGATGATGCAATCTAAGATGGAAGCGGGCTAATTTGTTAGGAGTAGGATGAAATCCACACCCCTTTCGGTTTCTACACGACATCGTACCGGAACGCTAAATCGCTTGGCGATACGACTTTGTCGGTAGGGTGGTAACTAGCCACGGCGAAAGCCTCCCACCAGCCAGACCAAGACAAATTAAGAAAAATCTCAATCTGCCCCGCCGGGAATCGAACCCAGGACCTCCGTCTTATAAATCCACCGCGCATACCACTGCGCCACGGAGGTCGTCATGGTCGTCATTATGTTAGGATCTGGTGATGGGATCCTGGGAAAATTAAAGGAACTCTTCAAACCTTAACGGCACAATTACAGTGACTTCGGTATTTTTTAATCGGCTGGCGTTTAATGGTACTCTCATAGCTTAGTTACAAAGTTTACAAGGTTACAAAGTGCTTTGCTATTAATTAAACTTTCCTTAAACTTGGATTTTTCAATTTTTTCAAAGAAAATCTCAATAACAGCCTGGAATTGGAACTTTGGTAGTATTTACACCTAGGAGAACATATGAAGTCGGGCATTATGATTCATAATTACATCTGGTACAAAGTTAAATATGAATAAGCCTAAGCCCGCTGCTCTATATTATAGCGAATCCTTTCTCTCATAAAGAGGGTGGCCTTAATCCTTGGAGACTATTGAAATGTGCTAATATTAAATGCAAATTGAATCATTTAATACAGGAGATATTAAGCATACTTTGATTGAATACGAACTGTTTCAAATCAAAGTTCATGCTATAAATTGAGATAAGAATCATTGTAAAGCTGAATTTAAAACCAAAGCGTTACCAGAAACATTAAGTGCTTTTTTGATTGTATCAATCTTTTATCAATTAAATGAATAAATTAATTTACAGCCACTTTATACTGCCATTGCATGTAAGCTAAAAAACCTTTCATTGTCATAACTGTTCATTCATAATCTTTTACCTGGTTCCCCAGTAAAGCAGCGCTGGCACTTTGCTGGTAACTCTTGTCCTCCGTGACCTTGTACGAGGTGTCGATGCGGAACATCACTTTCAACACGATTATCACTACAATTATAATAGCTATCAACACTATCGCCACGATACCTGCAACAGGTAGTAAATTCATTCATCAAATAGGTAGTAAAAGTACTGTACTGTATTAACTACAATAATTACAATTTTCGTTGTTCATATTGTTAAGTGGTTCGGTGATTTGGAAGGAGAACCTGATGACTCTCATGAGACTTTATTCAGTTCTTCAGCACAAAGATCCAAGTACACTTCCAATCGTAGTTAATCGTAGTTCAAAATGATAGCCGAGGACGTTGGTAGATCACTTGTGAACCTTTTTTTCGAAAACAGGGGGGTTGAATTTTTGGGAACGAACGTTCTCAAAACAAAGCACATTTCTCAGAAAAAAACAATCTATTGTGAATAAGGTCTTTAGTAACAATATTTTAAGTAAAATTACACTGCTAGTGTCAATATGCAATAAGCCGTACTCTAGTTGATTTTATTACCCGTAATGAAATACATAATCACTTTGCACTTGGCAATCTTCTTTAATTTTAATTTTTATTTGTTCTCGTTGAAATCTTGTAATTTTATGTTGTGACCAAATAAAACACCAGCGTAAAACATAATTACAGCAGTTGGCACTTGGCAATCAATACACAAGGCACACAAATAGACCAGAATTTGTTAACAATTTCTGAATTGTGAAGCTATATTTTCTTGTAGACACCATTAGCAGAACTGTAAATTATGGTTCGAAAATACCACAATTATTGGTGCTTTGGCTTTTAGAAAGCCTAGTAATCAACTTAAGGTACTAGTTTCTAGGTTTTTTGGAAGCCTTGGTACAACTTAAATTACAGTTTATTTAATAGAAAAGTTATTAAATTGTTGTATCACTTACTTTTTTTGTTTTTGGCTGAATAAACGATATTTTTTAAACGACTTCAAAAAAAAGGAGTTTCTTAATTCGACCGTATACATTTTTTTTAAATTATTATTATAGTGCGTTTAAGAGGTCAAACTTACCAACAATAGTTGCATAAAACTCCGATTCAGGTGGCGTAACTCTGTTGTCGGTAGTCTTTGGATGGTACCACTTGGTGGTGATCTCATGCTCGTATCCATTATAATCTGGATGGACTCTGCCTGGCAACCGGTCGTGACCTTCCTCTATCTCGTATGTAGGTGAACGTGTTTCAATTTCTATCTGATGATGGTCTTCGTAGTCAGGGATGTGATGGTCTTCTGTAGTGTGGGTGGACTCGGTGTGCCGGCCGGTCATGGTCGGAGTGAAGTGGCCAGGGTGTGAGCGTTCTGTGGGGAACAGTTTGGCTTATTACAAATTGTGCCTAACTAAATGTTACCAAATTATTTATAAAGCATCTAAGCGACCCATTTTTATGAAATACTAGCAGACGCCCGCAATTTCGCCCGCGTGGTAAATAGTGTGTTGCAATATGCCAAATAAAGCAAAACAAAAAAATATATAGCTTAGCAAAAAAGTTGTGAAACGGTACTAAAAGATATGATCACTGGCAACACTCCTTTTGCGGGTCATCAACCACGTCAAGTCGGTAGATGTTGTGTCATTTCTTGGAATCGACAATCGTTGTTCGATTTTCAATTTTATTGTGGTATTGTTGCGATATTGTACTCAAAATGGACAGAATTGTCACCGCAGCTTGGCTAGAGAGATCATTAATAAAGTATTTAAGAGATATTTGGTAGAACTCGAAGCCGGAAAAATTTTGTCCAATTTCAACGATGTTTACAAAAGGACTGCTGAAATGACTGGTAAAATGGTAAATATGGTTTAAATATTATATGTGTAACTTAATTTACAATAGATAGAATAACCCTCTCATAGTATAATTGTTTGCATTTATAAATGTAGATTCCGGAATTAAAGGTTATGTTTATAAAATGCATTTTTTTTGTTGATAAATCTAAAAAAATAAATCACAGAAAAAAATTATATGGTTTATATGATTTCGCTTATGTAACAATGGTAGGTAATAAACCTGTATTTACCTAAGTAAATATCTTTTTTAGGTAAATTTACAAAATAATTATAAACCTGCAAGAACAGTAGTAACACATCCAAAGATAGCCAGCAAAGTCCTAGAGTTGGCTCGCGCCAAGACGTGGATGAAGACTTATCTGGCGCGGAATATATAGCATTTTTGATTCTGATTAAATATGTATAATTGTATGAATACAATTTTTCTAATTAAAAAATACATTACTATCCTTTCAGAAGTTTCATTAATTATTTTCCTATCGAAACCAATATTATTGTGAAAATGTGTCAGTGATATCACGTAATTAAAAATTGTATTTAAATCAAAGTATCAAAACCGTTATTGTCGTACTATTTGGGTGGCCACATGGACGATAGTGGCGCCATCATTATTTTCACGACTTTCTTGTCAAGCTGTAACACTTTTTTCTAAGAAAAATGGGTATAACAAGTTATCTTTAAAAGATAGATATACTATTACAGCTTTTTAAAGTTCTGATAGAGAGAAACAGTTCTTCCATACATTGTTTCTTCATGTGTCAAATAGATAAAGCAGCGAGTTCAATGAAAGCAGCTGTGTAACACAACTCAAATATCTCCAACTTTTCCAACAATTACCGTCACATTTCATTCAATTTATATAAAACCTTGACAAATTATATCTATTGGTGGTTGGTTGGTATTATGAAAACCGAATGATCATGATGATCGTTGAGTACCGAATACCGAATATAAATAATCGAATGATGAATCGGTTAGTAGTTTTTGTGATTATCACGAACAGACAAACGCGACGGCATCACTTAACATCAGGTGTGATAGCAGTCAAGGGCCAACTTGTAATGTACTTGTCGATAAAAAAAAAGTAATCCTCAAAATTTAGATATATACCATCGCAGTATTTTTGTAGTTGTAATAAAGAGAAACAGTTCTTCTATAGATACAGTTCGTTATATCTCACATAGATAAAGCAGCGTTTTCGTTTAAATCTTCCACACAATTTCTCCGACTTTTCTAACAGTTATCGTTATATTTCATTCAATTTATATAAAACCTTGACAAAATATATAAAACCTTTCTCAGGCACCAGTCTATCTGTTGGTGAAAACCGTATGAATGTCTTTATCATGAACAGACAGACAGACAGACAGACAAACGCGACGGGAAACTTTGTTTTATCTATACTAATATTATAAAGAGGTAAAGTTTGTAAAATGCGATTTGAAAAATCCTTTTACCAGTAGAATACATTATCGATGAGTGTCATAAGCTATATTTTATATTTGTATTGTATATATTACCCGAATTATTAGTTTTTGTCGCGCGAGTCGGACCGTGAAATTTATTAAATTTAGCTTTGTGCGCATACGCTGCCGTAGATATTGGATATAGTTGAAAACATTGTATGAAAACTTTATGCATCTTAAAAAGTTCTACAAAAAAGTCCGCGATAGCATATATCTATCTTTTATATTTTAGCAAATATATAACTTTTTTGTGTTTTAAAAAATCATTTAATTCATATGCTTACGTTTATGTCATTATTTATAGAACTAAACTTAAATCCTTATCAAAATAAATTATTTAATAATCACAAGGATATTATAGAGATAAGATTTGCCTTTCACAGTATATTAATTAGTTATATAGTTGAATAGGAGTCAACATTTTGGTACTGATATTTTTTGAGAATTCGGTCTTTGATCTTTTCTTTCAGTTTATTTGGCATGGCAGACCATATTTATATAATATATGAAAAAGTTTGTTCGTTTGTTTAAACGGGCTAATCTCTAGATCTGCGTGACGGATTGTAAATTATTTTGTCGATAAGACATACATTACAATGTTATTTTGTTTATAAAAACATAAATACATCCTAGTATGTATAAAATATCTTGGGACACTTTTGACGTAAATTTTGCATTAGACCCGAAGTCCAAAGTACTAACTATTAATATGTCAATGACTGTAATATAGTACAACGTTGAACAAAAATGTAGTCTTTAGTACACGGGACGGGACGAAGGGTATTGCTTCACGGGAAACTATAAAAAAATAAATTGAGAGGGGTATCGGGGAAAGAGCACACTTTATATGAAAGTCTGTCTTTAAAAAAATTAAAAGGGTACCTAAGAGGTTTTCACGCGGACGAAGTCGCGGGCGACTGCTAGTAATATATAAGGATTGTTTGTATTATATATGAAACTTCCAACTTTGATTTGATACTAACCATCAGTAGGCGTGGTTCCCTTATCGGGAACAGTACCACTATCAACAGTGCCGGCGTGCATGTTGTCATGGTCTGGCAGGGTGGTGTCACTTTTGGTGGTGCCAGTGGTATCGGAGCCACCGTCGGTAGATCCAACTGTTTTCTCCACATGCTCAGTAATTGATACTGTTGCTGTTGGTGAAGTCATTGCATGGGTACTGCTTGCTCCAGAACTGTAAAGAAAGAAAAGACCGTTTTTAGTGATAAGTTCGTCTTTTGATTATGTATCTTGATTTTCATGAAATTTTATGTTAAGGGGGTTTCGGGGTTGATTAATCGATTTGGTTTCGTTTCATTTTTAGAAAAATATCTTTTTTAACCGACGAAAAAAAACGGAGGAGGTTCTGAATTCGACACATATATATATATTTTATGTATGACCATGCATAACTTTTTGCAGTGTTGTCCGATTTTGACAATTCTTTTTTTATTAGAAAGGACATACTTCCAAGGTGGTCCCATTGTCACCATGTTAGGATCTGATGATGATATCCTGGGGAAATGAAAGGAACTCTTCGAATTTTGGAGGCACGTTTACAGCGATTTCAGTTTTTGTGTAAGGATCGGTAGCTTTTTGGCTACTAGTGCCGTATAATATACTATGACAGTATAGTACGAGTCCGTTATGTGGCGATAAATCACTAAAAAGTAAGAAATAAAAAATTTTAACAAAAAATATAACCATCTCAAAACGCACTAAAAAGTAAAAATTACTGTGTCATTTAGTTGCTTTAATTTACTTAAGCATAAGGTTTCTACTTTAAAGACGTTACCCACGAACTGCTTTGCTACGTAAAATAAATGTTCCTTAAACTTGCTGGCACCGACTTCATAGATATGCTCAAGTAACTTAAAGCAACTAAATGACGCAGTTATTTTTTACTTTTTAGTGCGTTTTGAGTCGGTTCTATTTTTTGTTATTTATTTTTCACCAAAGAAGCCCTACTTACGTGGTCATAGGATGTTCCGGTTCTGTGATATCTTCTCCGCTGGAGCCCGATCCTTCTATGCAGTCCTCATCATCACATGGTTTCATCATTTTCTCGCTCTTATCTCCCTGGAAGAATACAGTTTTGCACATTTCAGACAATTGAACTTCTAAAGTGTTTTCAAATTTAACCAAATATTTTTCGACACTAAAAATACTTTGGCGACCACTTTCTGATTTTAAATAGCCGTCGAGTCAAGTGCCTGAGGTTTTAGTAATATATATAATTTGTTACGGTTTTGTATAAACTGGCTCAATATGACAATAATCGTCCGGAAGTCCCACCGCTTTCATTAAAAACTTGCTTTATCTATTTGAAATATGACAGATCTTTATTAGTACTACAAAAAACGTGGCATGTATCTGACGGCGCCTGTGTCATCGTACGCGATTAGAAAGAAGTCTGTGAACTGCACGTGCACCAGCTACGCCCTCTTGCGGCGACGCATCGTTCGATACCCCCACTCTCCCCACTACTTGAGTTATTCTAACTTGTATTAAAAAAGCGGGTCTACAACTGGTGGGCAGTTGGCTCTGGCTTGGCGCGGTGCACACGTTGTACTTTGCTAATAGCTTAACCTAGAAAACTCGGATAATTAATTTGTGCAAACGAATTAATTATTATTCTCAGCTTGATACGCAGTGTCTTGAAGGTTGCATTAATTATCACGAGACGTTACGTATCATTGTAATACCATAATTTGCCAGTAGTAATTCACCGTTAATTAGGTTTCTGTTAATTATTCTTTCAGTTATCTATTTGTGGTTTTGTTATAATAACTCTAAATACAAAGGCTTACCTTATTATTTTATTCACTTTGTCTGACCCTCTTTCGACATATCTATATTTCAAGGATAGCTTGACGACTCTCTATCTAGTAATCTATACTCATCAAGTTATCATCTGTCACAATTCATTCATTTAAAAAAGGGTCGTGTATTTTTTTTGTGGTGCGTGTGTTTTGGGAAGGTTGCATTACACTAATTTGCTCGCAGGTGAAGCCACGGGCGTCTGCTAGTATATGGATAATAAAGTCCTGCACAGCAATTTAGGTATAACTAAGTATAACTATATATATCAGAGACAAGTCTTACCTTATGCATCTTGGAAGGCGGTCGTCTCGTAGAAGGGACATACACGGGAGTGATGAGATCGTCTCCAGAGCCTGCGTCTGGGAGCACGCAGGCGTCCTCGTCGTCGTCCCTGCAGCCAGAACCGGCGCCAGAATAGACCAGCTCGTCCAACACGCCTGGCCCTCCGTAACCAGATGGTGGTGTCTGGAAGTAGTTGATACGATTTTAAAAAATATTGGTAACGGCGGTACAGGATCTGCGATTTAGTGGGAAGACGCTCTGATCGCGATAGCCAAAAAGAAGTGGGTTCGAATCCTGCCAGCACCGCAATTTATGGTATCATGTTTATTTTCAAAAATTGTAATATCATATAGTTTTGGTAACACTGTCCAGTAAAGAAAGTAACACGAGTCCAATAAACTGTTTCGTGTTTACCGGAACAATTGCGTACCAAACTTTCTATAGAGTACTTAATTCAACTATGCCTTAAGTCAATTTACTACCTGCTGCATCTCCATGGATGCTATATTGATATTCCGGTCCAACGGAGTGTAAGCTCAAGTTATGTTTATGTTGTGTTTTCAAGTAGAGTATCTTGAAGACCATACGTTATTCATTTGCTCTATACTAAAAAATTAAATTCAATCTCATGCAGATTACTTAAGTCAGTTTTTACTGGTATCACAAATGACAAGGAATTGATCACAGAAGCAAATGGACATTGGATAATCAAGAATATGGTAATCCATCCTTCAAAAAAGAATTTCTCTTCGGTAGTAAAAGTATTCTCATCAGTCAAAGTAACATTAAGACTAACAATCGAAACTAAAAATCGAACTAACTCAAAGTCAAGGCATTATTAGCTTATTTTCTTTCTACCTGCTGCATCCTATTGATATCCCTATCCAGCGGAGTGTGAGCTCTCCTCACATCGCCTCGCAATGCTGCAGCGGGGTCTACAGCGGCGGCCAGGTCCAACAGCCGCGCTCCGTTCACCACCAGCCCAGCGACCACTCCGCTGAACGACCTACCACCGCCGCTCCCACCACCGATGGTAATGCGGGACATACTGTTGAATATTGACGACTGTTGACCTCCTGGAAAGATTTATTTATTTTTTTATATTTTGTTGCCCCATTACAAGATAACAAACTAGTTACCACCTTACCGACAAAGACGTACCTCGAAGCAATTTAGCGTTTCGGTACGATGCTGTGTGGAAATCAAAAGAGGTGTGGATTTTTCCTACCTCCTAACAAGTTAGCCCGCTTCCATCTTAGATTGCATCATTACTTAACATCAGGTGTAATAGCAGTCAAGGGCCAACTTGTAATCAATAAAAAAAATGGAAAAGGATGGTATACAAGTGTGCAAAGGCGGTCTTATTGCAAAACCAATCTCTCTTACGCTTTAATCTGAACTATTTACTCAGCGTGTGTTTCTGACTTACCCTGCGGATGTCTGATGTTAACAGCGTAGTTGTCCAGCTGCAGCGCCGCTCGGCTGCCGTTCCTGGTGAACCTGGCGACGTGGTTCACGCCGTTATATATGGCATCCTTTACTCAGCGTGTATTTCTGACTTACCCTGCGGATGTCTGATGTTAACAGCGTAGTTGTCCAGCTGCAGCGCCGCTCGGCTGCCGTTCCTGGTGAACCTGGCGACGTGGTTCACGCCGTTATATATGGCATCCTTTACTCAGCGTGTGTTTCTGACTTACCCTGCGGATGTCTGATGTTAACAGCGTAGTTGTCCAGCTGCAACGCCGCTCGGCTGCCGTTCCTGGTGAACCTGGCGACGTGGTACAGGCCGTTATCCATGGCACCCTTTACACAGCGTGTAGTTCTGACTTACCTTGCGGATATCTGATGTTAACAGCGTAGTTGTCCAGCTGCAGCGCCGCTCGGCTGCTGTTCCTGGTGAACCTGGCGACGTGGTACACGCCGTTATTTATGGCACCCTTTACTCAGCGTGTGTTTCTGACTTACCCTGCGGATGTCTGATGTTAACAGTGTAGTTGTCCAACTGCAACGCCGCTCGGCTGCCGTTCTTGGTAAACCTGACGACGTGGTACACGCCGTTATCCATCGCACCCTTTACTCAGCGTGTGTTTCTGACTTACCCTGCAGATGTCTGATGTTAACAGCGTAGTTGTCCAGCTGCAGCGCCGCTCGGCTGCCGTTCCTGGTGAACCTGGCGACGTGGTACACGCCGTTATCCATCGCACCCTTTACTCAGCGTGTGTTTCTGACTTACCCTGCGGATGTCTGATGTTAACAGCGTAGTTGTCCAGCTGCAGCGCCGCTCGGCTGCCGTTCCTGGTGAACCTGGCGACGTGGTACGCGCCGTCGTCCACGCGCGCCGCCTCGTCGCCCAGTGGGTGGTCTCCATCGCCCACGTTGTATACCATGAACAGGTTGCCTCGAATCTAAATACATACTTTACTGCTTAGATGTTGATGAAACATGATTTACTACAAGCAAAAGTTTTTTTTTAATTTTGTCAGCCGATTATTCTACCATAAGTGAATATATATTAGTAGGTAGCTAGGGAACGCTAAAAATCGAAAATATCAAATCTTCACAACGACTGTTGCACATGAAAAATACAGATCAAAAAATTAATCATCATCATCGTATTCCAGTGCCAAAATTTGTATTTTTTTTTTTTTTTATTTTACTTCCAGATCTTGTAACTAAGTACAATATTTTATACATAGATATTTAAACTCACGATTTCCATCTGCAAATCCGTGTCTTGGCTCAATCCTCGTGAGCCAGGTCAGACGTGGTACACGCCACTTTGTCTTTTCCATCGCACCCTGGGGAAACGTTAGTGTGATGTCTCTGCCGGACCCTGCGGATGTCTGAAATGTATAACATCATAGTTATTTATGGTCAGTGGAGCGCCGCTAAAAAACGGCTGGAGTTCCTGGTGAACCGGGCGACGTGGTACGCGCCATCGTCCACACGCGCCGCCAACGTCGCCCAGCGAATGACTTCCAATCGCCCACGTTATATACCATGAACAGGTTACCTCTAATGCCGTAATGTGTTATGAAAAACTTTTAGGAACTACCCGAGTAAGATGTCAATGAAACATGTTTTTCAGCAAGCAAATATTTAATGATTTTTTTATTTTGTGAAACAGGCGATTTTATTACAATTTAATAAACTATAGAAACGAATTGCAGAACCAACAAAATGACAAATATCGAATCTCACATCACCCATGAAAAGTGCAATTATAGCTAATTAACCACATCATCGTATTACCGTGCCAAAGAATGTTTGAAGAACGACTGCATAGAGTTATTTTGTTGTTTAACATTTGAATTATTTACTTACTAATTTTTGAATTAAAATAATTAGATTATTTTCAATTCAAAAATTTTTTTTTTATGTCAACTTTTATTTTTTTGTCATGAATACTAATCACATATCTTTACCATAAGTATATTATTTTATAACTATAAGAATTATCTACATGAAATTAGGCACAGTTATTTCGATCTGCATATAATTCAGTTTAATAAAAAAAGGAAAATGGAGAACTTAAATTTCATAAGCTATATCGAGTGGCATCATTGACTTGTGGATTGATTCGTAATTAAATATTATTAAACCCACTACTATTTTATCAGATAATTACAACAATTATTATTTGGCGATTCTGCAGCATATAGAGGTCAGGGATATGTAAATATAAATTAAAATTTGTTGTAAATATAATATTTAAATATGATGCCAAAAAAATTTGAAAGCGACCGACTCCACACCATTTCGTTGTCTATTTTCAGATGTCATGTAAAAAAAGGCTGCCATGATAAATCGATAATTATTTATTGTCAGTGCAGATTAGCTGTATAACAATACGATAAGACATACATTACAATGTTATTTTGTGTATAAAAACATAAATACATCCTAGTGTGTATAAAATCTTGGGACACTTTTCCGTAAATTTTGCATGCTTATTGAATGATTTACCATATTGTTTTAAAACATGGACTGTTTAAAAGTTTTCCTTTTTTTTCTTTTTTTTTATCGACTACAAGTTGGCCCTTGACTACTATCATACCTGATGTTAAGTGATGATGTAATCTAAGATGGAAGCGGGCTAATTTGTTAGGAGTAGGATGAAATCCACACCCCTTTCGGTTTCTACACGACATTGTACCGGAACGCTAAATCTCTTGGCGGTACGTCTTTGTCGGTAGGGTGGTAACTAGCCACGGCGAAAGCCTCCCACCAGCCAGACCAAGACAAATTAAGAAAAATCTCAATCTGCCCCGCCGGGAATCGAACCCAGGACCTCCGTCTTATAAATCCACCGCTATACCTCTGCGCCACGGAGGTCGTCAAATAATTCCCGTAATCAATGTAGTGTATCAATATCAATCACATATAAAGTGATTGTATTTATTTTTAATTTCAGATTATATTTTAATTTTATCATTTTTTTATTTAGTTGATTAATAATTAATATATTAAAAAAATATATTAATAATAATAATTAATATATTTTTTTATATATAAAAAAATCGTTAGTTAATTTTCGTAAAGTATATTAAGAAAGTAGATAAATGGAGATAATTAAATGAATGAATATAATTTACCATCGTAACAGGTGGGTCCAGTGAATGACGTCAGATCACAGTCGCACACATACGTGTTCCACTGCTGCACACAGACGCCTTTATTTGCACACGCATTGTGTGTACATTTCGTAGGACCTGAAATCAGACAAAATAAAATGAAGTATTCAAATAAAAGAACTGGTTAATCACTCTAAGTAATTGCTGAAAGTTAAATAACAAAACGTCTACATTATAGGAATAATATAATTAACTCTTTGAAACATCAATCAAATAATGTGGTCTAAAATGCAGAACCAAATTTGAATGAATGAATTTTGGTCAGAAGTTCTTGAAAAAACCACCACTTAGATGCAAAAGCAAGACTTTTATAAAAATTGATAATAAAAATAACAATTTAATTTCATGATGTAATTAATTAAGTGTTCTACATATTACGTATGATTCTGTTTTCTGAATACTGTATTAAAAATAGTTTGAATTAATGTTTGTTTTGTAATGTTAAATTAATTAAAAATAGTTTAATTATGCAATAATGTACCTTCACATCCTGACACTAAAGATGAGCTAGGTACAACAGCATCTTCAATCAACGACGGTGATTCACCGGGCAGATCTAAACTCGACATGCAACCTTCAAAACCTTGTCTCGATAGCACTCCCACTGGTAACGACGTGTACATGTCTTTGGGAACCCCGCCCACGTATAAAACGCTGTCTAACTCCAACATTAAATTTGAACCTGAAATAATTTCTTGTTAGTGCATAAATCTTATATGTACAAAATTTAATAAAATTATTACCAATCTAAATGATTCGGGCTATATGTAAACAGCTGAGATCAAAATATTGGTGTCTTAAATGCTTTTTTTTAAACTTGCTTTAATACCAATTAAAATAATGAAAAAACTAATTTAATGAATCAAATAATAATAAAATTGAGAAAGATATAATAGCGTGACGTCATACTTAAGTAACGCCATAGAGGCTCAGTACAAATTTTCATTTTACGACAAATCGACAGAAGACAAAATTAAAGTACCTATAACTTTATATATCTTTGTCGGATTTTACTTTTATTTTCACCGTACGTCAAATTTTTACTCTAGTTTATGATAAAGTAATAAATTTTTTTGAATCACCTTACTCTAAGCTTTACACAAAGATAACAAAAATGAATATTACATCCTATTTATGTAACAAAGAGATAAACTACATAATGGTAGCGTTGTCAGACAGTTAATTTTCACTTGCAAATTCGACTTTACAACCATACCACACACAAATTATCAAGGCAAAATCAGTTTTTAATTTTAGTTTACTAGTTATTTTGTTCACTGTTTTGATAAAAATAAAATTAAGGCTTACTTGTTGTATGCATTTCCAAATCCTCATCTACTTGCATCGTATGTATCTTCGGGGTCGGTCTTCTGATGGATACTGTGTGCCATCTGTTATCATTGAGGAAACTCTTTATCTTGTCTTTCATCGTAACTACTCCATCGCCAAGGTTGAAAACACAATGTATGTGACCGTTTACCAATTCTATTGCTATGAAATCTTGCTTTTTCCCTCCATTGTAAAACAGTAGACCATCCATTTCAGTTGTACGGAAATAAAAATCTAAATACGTGTTCCCGTATGCCTTTAGCAGTGGTAATCCAACGTATGTATGTTTTGATTTAAATGTAACAGATTTATAAACATTCAATGAATCGGGCTTCACAAATTTTCCATTAAATATTATATTGGAGTTATCATAAATATTGTTGTTCTCATCACTGACTCCGATTCCTAAAGTTTTGGCCATATCGATATACTTTATTCCGTTGAAAACAAATTTTTGTAGGTATCCAACAAAATTTGGAAGCGTCGAGGTCATTTGTATTTCTTCTTCTGGATGATACAGTCCTCCTAGATGTAGTGTTGAGATTTCTAAAGTTGAAGCTTTTCCTAGAATAGTTTCGGCTGTAAAACAATCAAAATAATTGATAAACTGGGTATTGGCACAAATGGAACATTAACTCACAACATTGACGTTGAAATAATAGAAACTAGCAAAGTAAATGCTCCATGATCTTACAAATAAAACATCACATCTTCACATTTTACGTTGTACAATAAATTAAGTAAGCCATTTTATATGCAGCCAGTTATGTTGAGGGAATCCAACGTATGTGACAATAGTTTTAGCGAAGATGTAATATTGATTCATAAGACCGTCAAAATTTACAATTAGCAGCCAGTTTTCAAACGTATTTACACAGAGTCTATCAGCTGGAAGATATTCAGCATAACAATAGCCAAGCTGTACTGTTGCTTAAAAATATTGATTGTTAGTATTTTGAACAACATTTTAAAATAATTATGCTTGAAGAGCTGGTGTTAACAAATTACTGTGTAACAAATATTACACTAGCTTAATAAATTTATAAAAATTCCTATTTATTTAAATACATAAATTATAACACTAGATTGTTCTTAAAAACTATATAATTTGTTATTGTGTATTGTATTGTATAATGTTACTACTTGTGCTTTACTTAACTTTCATTAAATTAACTAAAATTCGTTCTAATTGGATGAATATGAAACCATTCTTGTGTTAATGATGGTTGCATGTAAAAGAACAAGTAGTAATTATGAGTAATCGCCAATAGATAAGAATAATAGATTATCTACAGGAGAAATAAACTAGGAAGAAATTAAAGCAGAACAACTAAAAGGTGAAGGTATCAAGTGCCAGCTAGAACGAACTGAAAATACAAAAAAGCTTCTATCTACAGCTAATTGGAACAATAAACATCAAGGGACACTAATAGAACATCAAAGTCATATATAATTATCTCAAGATTTATAATTGCACGAATATGAATTGGTTTGATTCAAAATTGTTTAAAAAATAAATATCCTTGATCTGAATAAAACATCTAATGATGAATGAAGTGCAATTATTAAACTATTTAAGAAGTTTTCTTATGACTACTTCTACTGTTAGTATACTAAATACTATTTCGTAAAGTGGTTTTGTATAGTTAGTATTGAATGTACTATAAAATATGTTCAGGAGTCTTTGTCATTTGTAAATTAAATCTAAATAATCTTATGACCATTCATATTTTTGTGAAATGTGAATACAGCCAATTATTCTGTTATTTCATGGTTTCACTGTATTGTCTTAGCTATATTTAATTGAAGCAAATATAGCCATATGTCTTTATTGTGATTTACAACTATTGGTTTTCAGTATTGGATTAGTGGTAAAGTAATTGCGTCTTTCATTCTCTTGTTTTTCTTTCGAATTTCTTGCACTTTCTTTTCTAGTTTTATTTGGTTTAATACTTTTAAATATACGAATTAACTACGTCTACTTATTAATTAAAACTCTACTTTACGGATCATATATTATTGCGTCGGATGTGTATCCCTATTTAATTTCCATGTCAAATTAAAACCAACCTTATATCCACTACAATAAGGGTGAAAACAAAATGGTGCGGGTGCGTCCCGTGCATACGTACATAACGTACCGCGTACTGGCTGCCCTCCGTCTACCTGCAGCTTCAGGTTCGAAGCTCTACGCGAGAAGCGCACGGTGTGCCACTTGTCGTCTGCCACGTTGGTACCGGCTAGAAGGTTCTGAAATAATCAAAGTACAAATTTTCTGTATTTATATTTTTCTGGTTATATCTGTATATGACTGCGCAATTCCGTGGCATCACCCTGGACAAGGTGCCGACTGAAAATCAACGTTGTGTGCTAACATTTGGTTTGGCACAAAGCTGAGCTGGCACCATATTTTGGGTTATACCACGCATGATAGGAATGATGTTTGATGCTTGTTGGTCATTTAGTCTTAACCAAATTTAACCCAAGTGGCATCAAACACCACAGTGATGGGATAGCCTTGTGTCTCATTATAAGCCGTAGAATAGGCTGATGCTGTCAATGCGTCTTTTAAGTGCAAGCTAACTTACCTTTTCCCTATCACCTAATCTAACGCTAGCTCTAACTCGCCCAGCAGCCACGGCCAGCTCTATCCTGTCAGCCGAATGTTCGGACGCCGTACGCAGCAGTAACCCAGCCTTGCTCGTCCGAAACCGGAGCAGCAACTCTTCCGTCTGAGTCACATGTTCAGGGCCGAGTGAAGCGGTGAGATGTTGGCTACCGTTGAGGAATATTGTGGGAGATTCTGGAAAAGTCGAATAAATATTACAGTATTTCGTTCGTAATTTAACTGCCTCGTCGGTCCAGGTTACGTTTTGCGGCTATCTAGGATCTTGTTTATGAAATATGAGAATTATCTTTTCTTGAGGGATTACTAAGCTGCTGAATTAGTGGTGATAAAAAAACATTCTAAATTTGATGCTATTAAGGGACACCAGGGCAAAGTTCCAAATTACTTCTCCTGTAACGAGCTAGTCCTCTTAGTAGGCCATTCAAATGGGCTGAATGGTGATGCTGATTTTTTTAGACTATCTTTTTAAAATGTGTAAGCTGTCGTGAAGTGATAAATATAATAGATTTTAGAGTAAAATACCACCCATCAATATGAAGGTTTTAAAATTGATTACTTTTCTTCACATGATATTTAGATCAATAGATTACCTCTTCCACAAGTGGGTCCTCCATAGTTAGTGGCAGAACAATCGCACAGTCCTCGGTTCCACCCCTCGGAGCAAACCCCTCCATGCTGGCACGGGGAGCTGACACACTGCTTCATCAGGACGTGACACGCTGGTCTTACTGACGCTGTAATGAGAAAATCAGAAAATTAGGCATTTACAGTATTCAGGCATATACAGTACGGCAATCCAAACATGAGCAAAATGCCATTCTTTCCATCATTACATAGTATAAAACAAAGACGATTTTTATGTTTGTCCGGATGTATGCTTTAATCTTTATAACTACGCAACCAATTTTCATGCGGTTTTTTTATCAGATAGAGTGGTTCAACAGGAAGGTTCATGTGTATAATACATGCACAATGTAGTAGAGAAAAACTGATAATTTTAGAGGTTTCTGATGTGAAGTCGTAAATTACCGCATTTTTTGCGCCCACATTGCAAACGCTGGCTAAACCCTAGGAGACATATCAAAATAATGTTCTACAGTATTACACAACTTAAAAAGGTCAACAAAAAGTCCGGGATGGTATATGTCTATCTCTTAGGGATAATCCAAAATAACCATTTTTTATCGATTAATTTCAACCAAAAGTAATGGCTTATTTACGAAGCGATTTTAAGCAATACTGTATTAATCCTTATCCAATTGAGTATCTTAAATACCTTGTGCATTCAATATAGATCATTATTGCCCTTTACAGCATGTAATTTAAGTTAATATTTTCCAAGATATGTAAGATGCAAAATGCAAGTACGAGCGTTTGGCGGTCGCGCGGAGCGTGCGTGCGCCTCCGTTGGTACATACCAGCATTACACCCGTGTGAAGCTGGGGCGGGCCGCTAGTAATATATATTTCACTGCGATACCGAAGCATCCTTAGAAACAGTTGACTCTACATTTTTTATGACACTATTATTTTTGTATGGAAATAAAATCCAGTGAGCATGATGACGATAAACTGTCAGAGAAGAATATAAAACTAACACTTCTTCCACCTCAGCTGTCCTCTCAACGCACGCTACATGCGGCAGCGCACGTTGAGGGAGAGTTAAGTTTACTCCTTCTTATATGATCAAGTTTCAAATTAGCCCGCTTCCATCTTAGATTGCATCATCATTTAACATCAGGTGTGATAGCAGTCAAGGGCTAACTTGTAGTCAATAAAAAAAAAAAGTTTGTGACTTAGGACCTCTAATGGTATTGAAACTAGTCAGGTATTCTAATAATAATCAGGTGATATGTGACATAATATAGTTTAAGTTTTAAAATAAAAGAATTATGCGTCTAGTTTTAATTAGAGTTAAAATAGTAAGTTTTATGTCTGGCGTAAAATTTATTAACGAAGTCTTAATTAAGAATCGAAGTAGAGTTTAAAAATAAATAAATTACACAACAGTTTTCAAAATCATTACTACGTGAAACACGGTAAAATATAATGAAAATGTTCTAGCGTAAAAATTTTAAGCAAATACAAATATACTTGCATGATGCAAAAACTATTTGCGGCGAATATTTCTAGCCTTTTCACGTGTACACTCCGACTAATGAGTACATTTGTTACGTACGTCTTTTATGATATACACGTTCACTAATGACGTCATTAAAAATGAGCACATAAGATAAATTAATATCTCCACTATCTCGATGAATGAAATACTTTGCCTCAACACTTTAAAACTGCATTAAAATAAATATACGACAAACTAACGTAATGATTCTGTGGTTTACTATCTATTTTGGAAATAATTTGGATTCTATATTCATGGGCTACACGTAAATACAACTTACGACAAAACCGCAATGACGATGACAAAAGATGAATATTTTCTATTATTTTATTTTATTAATTTATTCAAATTTAATTTTAAGCTATTGTATAGCTTTTATCGCGGGCCTTGAGCGTGGAGACCGAATACAGAAATTCCGTAACGAAAAAACCTAACACCCTCTGAGTATCAAAAACATAATATCAAAAGCACAATTTCGGCAACGACGTCATCGAGGAACGTGGCTTAGCGGTAAGCGCTCTTATTGCAAAAAGTCATTATTTTTTCCTTACCGCTAGGCCACGGTCCCGATGACGTCGGTAGGTAAACATAAGTTGATAAAAAATGCTATGCAATAGCTTTACCGCGGCAGTCTCCTAGTGCCACACGTCTTTTTTTTATCCTAATTTTCCTTACCAGAATCCTGTTGCCTGGCATAGGCTGTAAGATCCTGAGGTTTCCCGTTCAGCACCAAGTCGCGGATGCAGCCAACAAACCCCTGTCTCAACGCAGCTGTCCACAGCACTGCCGGGGTTCTGGAGGCGGAGTACTCTGAACCCAGACCACCGACAAAGAGGGGGCCATCCAACTCGAGCTGGTTGGATTCACCTATATGCAATATTATAATTACATTTATGAAGTTTTGAGCAGTTTGACAAAGTTGTAATTATATAATAAAGGAAGACCAATATTAGGATATGAATGTTTAACATTATGTCTTGATTACATATAGCTTGATCATCATCACCAAAAGCAAGTAATAGTCTAGTGTAGTAATGTAGGATGGTCCCATTGTCATCATGTTAGGACCTGATGATGATATCCTGGGGAAATTGAGAGAACTCTTCAAATTTTGGAGGCACGCTTACAGCGATTTCGGCTCTCTGTATCGTTCTTACCGATATCGTCTTTTTCGGTACTAGTGCCTTATAATAACTAGACAGTATCGTACAAGTCCATTAGTCGGAAAAATCACAAAAAAGTAAGAAATAAAAATTTTACCGAAAATAGAACGAACTCCAAGGCCCTAAAAAGTAAAAAATAACTGTGTCATTAAATTGCTCCATTTAGGTCGTAAGGATAGGAGGAGTTGGTTCTAGCCAATGTTTCTACTTTAAGGACGTTACATAGAACCCACAAACTGCTTTACTACGTAAAATAAATGTTCCTTAAACTTGGCTGGCACCGACTTCATAGATATGCTTAAGTAAATTAAAGCAATTAAATGACATAGTTATTTTTTACTTTTTAGTGCGTTTTGAGTCGGTTATATTATTTGTTAAAAATTTTTTGGACTTTATATTTTGCTCTTGGTCTCACACTAACCACCACGCACTGACTTTAAGTAGGTTGTAGAAAACCTCTGGATGTGGGCTTTATCCCCTCAAGATCATGGTGTTTTGAAGTCCTCTTGGGATAGTCCAGCAGTGGATATCTAATCTGATAATCGTCGACGTTGTGTAGTCTAATAATTATGATTATTATAATTTTTACTATAATTTTTTTTTTATAAATTTTTAATAGTGTTTTTTTAATGTTATAGGTTAAAATTATAAAAAAAATATGTAAATAAAAATAAATGAGAGAAAAAATATGATGATAAATTACTTATCAAGTTCATAAAAGGTTCAAACTTACCAGGAGTCTTAAACTCTGCATTCGCTCCATCAACGGTCACCCTCCCGTCCCTCCCAGTCCTTCTCAGCAGGAACTCGTGCCAGTGGGAGTCGTCCACCCGTCTCCGAGACGCTCTCACCCTCACGCCGCCGGAGCCAAGGTCCACGTGCACGTAGATGTAGCCGTTCAGGATCTCCACGGCGAACAGATCCGCCTTGAAGAAATGGCATTACTACTACTAGGTACTTGTATTATTCTGATTTTTTTTTAATTAGACGCGTGCTACGCGTGTCGACATCTCACCTGGTGAATGTAAACAAGTCGTACGCTTCCTCATAAAAGGTCTCTGTCGTCTTAAATATACCCAAATCAAGTCGTAAATTCACACTCTTTTCTCTCACTCAATTTACACTCTATTATATTATAGCCTAATAAGCAAAACACTGTACAAATTGTAGGAATATATTATTTGTAAGTAGTAAGGAATCTCATACACAAGTACACGACTTGGTATATTGGTTGTAAGCCAACAGAAGATTCTATCTCCATTAAAAAGGAGTTAGTATTTATGTTGAATTTGTTCCGGCGAATACCTACACGTATAATTCTGTACACATTGTATTTAGGCAATGAATAACAAATCAATATATTTGTGTAACATAATTAGGTATACTAAAATCAATCGCATAGTATTGATTCATGTCATCGATAATTCAGGTATTGTTACACATTTCACGTTGTATATGTCCATCCTGTATGTATTAGGTACACAGTTGACAACTAACAAGGACTTGAATACATTAATTTACTAATATTATACCAAAGACTTTAACGTATAATTTAAGTAAGCTTATGCAAGCTTACTTAAATTAACATGCGTACAACAACTACATGTGTAGTTAAACACATAATTATAGTTTTACAAAAAGTCAAATTTTGTTATTATTTTTTTTTTGTAAAATTATCAAGAAATTCAAAACCGATGGTGATTGAACCAGTAATACTATACTAGTAAACAGGGAACGCCTTCACATCGTCAAATTCAGTCTCACATTAGTCTCCATTCGGTGCAATAAATGGCGTGGGTAAATACCTCTCAAAATAAAAACAAAATTCCTAAAAGAATTTCTTCCAACAATTGGCGATTAACTTACACCATATCACAACAGTAACAATTTAAAAACAAATAAAATTAGTTTAGTCTTTTACACGTCAAAAAGTGTTTTATTTTACTTGTCTATTTAATGTGTAGTTAAACAATAACACATAAAATTTTCGTACAATATGGTATTACGTATAACCTATTACGAAGTAAAATTTGTAAAATAGCTACTGAACTAAATGTAAGTTACTTATAACTCCAAAACAACTGAAAAATGGCACAAATATATATAAAAGTATGGAATAGCACTTGCTATTTTATATTCCGTTATTCCACACGGCTAGTCTGAACATAAAAATTCTCCTCGACACGACCAAAATGCATGCGAACAATTCAAAGTCTATTTGAATACCATTCACTCTACGAAACATGCAAATCGTTCACGGCAGCCATTATAATAACTGTAATAAAACTAATAAATGTTAATAATATTCTTGAAAGAGTATGAACTACTAATGAAGTTTGTGTGAAGGACTTCTTGAAATATAATGGTTTTATATAATATTATCATATATTATATTTTTATAACAATAAATTCTGTAACTAATATACAAGAACATTTACTACTAGTATATATCCTACTACTACTATAGTACTATTATAGTTAAGACTTACCTTCGTTGATCAAAACCTTCAAACATTTGGTGCACTTTTAATAACACAAAATTCTACTTAAACAAGGCATAATACACTAAATACTAAATAACCTACATTTTTATTTAAAAAATGGGGAAAAATATATACTTTTTTAAATTAACTATGGGTTATTGGTGCGAATTTGTGTAGGTAATAATAAAGCTTTATTTAGGCTCCGACCACATCTCACGTAGCTACGGTCTAAGAACTGTACGTTCGGATAACATAACGTGCGTTAGGCTTGGTTCAGACGGTGATAATATTATTTAGTTAATAATATAATTGGACGTAGTTTACCGAAAAGATCCAATCTATCAAATATTCACATTGTCAAAAACAGATATGATATTATCAATATAAGCAAAATATTTTTCAACTGATACTATATAATATCATACTGATCCTACGTAATTATATTGTGAAAGTAACTTTTTTAAATAAAAAATTTTAATTCACCCTTTCAGATGTTGGAACTGTTCTAATCAACTGCTATCAATTATATCAATATTTTCCGTATTGTTTAGAGTATCAGCAGGGTTTCTGTAACTTACGCAAGTGAAAACATAAAAGATTCACAGAAGCCGGGGTGGGAATAGACTGGGATTATTGAAAAAAATTATATTTCGTAAAAGACGCTCTTTCGCCAACTCCAAAACGGTTCAGTTTAAAAATTAATGTTTGTATGACCGTAATATTCACAAAAGTTGAAATGTATCGACCTTTTTATAAATCTACAATGTGTTTTAAATTCATCTCTAACTAATGCGACACTACAGATAAAAGGAAATACAGGCGAAATTGTAAATAACACTGTCAAGATATAAAAACTTCGTTACATAATAACGTTAGTTTTCCGATTTGGATGTGATTTTCGTTCTTTTAATCCTTATTTTACTTGAGTTTTAGTATGTAATTAAGGATTCGTTTAGAACACAAAATTATAATAAAAATAAAAAAGCTAAGTAACGTATATTCATTCAAATGAATTTTTATTCATCGGCATCAAATCCGTAGCATATTCGTTACTGAATCGCTTCACTCGCAAGTCGGTGTAAGGAAGGTGCCGATCTAATGAGCTTATTATCTTTAATCTGGCTTTTAAGTCGATATAATTCCGGTAAAATTGTACTGATCATTAAAAAGCTGTTACCTTTATTACTACAAAAACTTACACTAGGAGCTCAACTTACAAAATAACAGGCAAAATATACAATTTCCGAGCTAAATATCGCCGTCCAAAACCACCTTAGTGTATACTTCTGTGCTTAGGAATCTACGTGCACACCAACCACAAATAAACACAATACACTTCAACATATTCAAGTGGGTGAAACTTTATAAGGTACCATACACAAATTCCCCTAATTTTAGTGTTGCCATGTTATTCCAACACCGCCTTACCTCGACCTACCATGCATAACTCAGTGGATAAAACGGGAACATAATTCCAATAGCATTCCATCCTAACTATGGATTGTTATTGGAATAGTTTTTTAACTCCAAATTATAAGCCGACTAAGTAAAACGCCTAAACCGTAAAGTGCTTTTTTATTTTGTCATCGGTGTATTTTAATAACCCACTACCAGTCAAGATTTCTTCCTTATTGAAGAAGTAATATGGAGCTTAGACCACCATCACTCTTCTTCAAGAGTACCTACTGAAAAGGGTTTCTAAGAAGCTAAGTGACTAGCGACTTTTAATATGATTTCCTATATAACGCCGAAGTAACTATAAATAAAATAGGTTTTATTCTTAGACTATTGAGTAAAAATGCAAACTTCAAGGCATCATGGTCCAAACTCCATATTAAGGTTCTTACTTATTTATAGTAATAATATGACCTGACAAACTTTCAGCATTCATAATGACGAAGATCTGGCTATTATGGACTCTTACATTATGCACCTTTATTTGAAAACAATATAGTTTTTAATTATAAATATTCTTTGTAGCTAAAAAGTAATCTTTCATGTAATAAGCAGTTTTACGAAACCAGGTTAAAGTGCGATTAAATAAACGCTAAATCACGGTCTCAAATAATTAAGCTCTGATTGTGAAGTTAATGTTCATGCTTATCCACTGAGTATAATTTATTGAGATTGCGAAATTTTTTCCTCAAACATCGAGTCATAATTAACCGTTTTTAATTAAACTCTATGCTAATTGTTTCAAAAACGTATAAATAAAATTAATTAAGTGCCTATAAGAACACGCATGCTGACGAGGGTTCTGTAGTAATTTATTAATACTGCAATGATTAAACAAAATCATCTATGACTATATCGTGTTTCAAGCTGTCATTTTAGTTTTTTAATATTCAATAGTCAATAGTCTATATAAATACTTCCAGAATAAAATAAGTTTAATTAATTAATAAAAAAAGAGATTGATGTTTTTACCGTTAGCTGAAAAATTAAAATGTCGTTATTTTTTAAGCTATTGCGTAGCTTCTATCGCGCGCCTTGAGCGTGGAGACCGAAACCAGAAATTCCGTAATGAAAAAACCTAACACGCCCCCCCATCCTTTTTAGTTTTTTTAGATTGTCTTATTCGCGTCTTTGTTCACCAACGTCCATACCATGTTGAATAGTTTATCACCGAGTTAGCCTGGGAACACCGCGTGATGTTGGCTTTTTTTAATTTTTATTTTTTCATTTTTTTAGTTTGTTTTATTTTTTTTTATATTCATAAATATAAAAAATATAATTGCATAAGTTGAAAAAACTGCAATAGCTTTACCGCGGCAGTCTCCGAGTGCCACACATTTTTTTTTTAATTATGAAGAGTATACAAGTGTTTATATCTATTGTGAATACAATTACAATTTTTTTTATTCTTGATTACCTGTTTATTCTTATGAATTTATTGTTTCTACATTATATCATTATATGATTTGAACATTTTGTGAATTATAATATATTAATGTAGAGACAATTTACCTCCTCTCTTCATCTTGTATGAGTATACCAAAAAAGCAGACGTCTAAGAGAAGAAGAGGACATGGACAATACATATTTATCAACATGTTACGTAACTATAATTGCTCCACCAAGAATGCAATGACAAAGTTAAAACGCCAGATATGGCTCTATTGTTTGAATACAGAAACATCAATCAAATCCTCCACTAACTTGAAGCTCTCCTAAATTTCAGTACTTACCGCTCAAATTTCATGTTTGAATCATGATTGACTATACACGTTTGAACGTTAAGAAATGCTCAGTAAAATATTCTAACTATTACATGACGTTTTAGGATTCGGGCACTTATATCACAAAGATTTTTTTTTTAACTACGGGTTTTATTTAGCTAAGGGACCCTAAAACAAAGTATATCCCAACGTTAAATACAAAGAGCAGGCTTAACGAACCGAACCTTTTATAATATCGATCACAATTGCCTGAACACACATGATATTATCGAGAGCCCTTGATATAGCCTTCGCGCGGCCGCCATCGGCTTAACGTAGCGTCCACACCTGACGTTAAATCAACCGCCTACTGTAAAGGCCTACTTTCTGTCCTTTCCTCATCATCTTAAACTCTAAAAAGTAGTAAGCTAATAGTTAATTATAAATGTCTATACTATTTTTATTTCCTGCACCAACGTCCACAGTTGGCATCAAATTAACCGCTTACAATAAAAAGCTCATTTTCAACCCTAGTATTTAGCCTACTTTTAACGCGTCTCGGTGGACTTAAGGTGAAGTTCCTTGCCTACTGCAGACGACAACAGCAGGCGACTTATTGCAGCACTGCTATTGGTTTCTATGTATGTGTATGGGAAACGACAAGTCGCTAGCTACAAAACGTATTTCGTAGGAATACATAGAAATAAGTAGAGTCGCTACTAGCTATAAACTCGTATCCGAAAGGTTTTGCCACATAACGATACTTTTTGTAACTATTTAATTTTTGTTCCGCATTTAGAGATCTTTGTAACTATAATCTATAGTTTTGATGGACTCTACAGACATTACACAAACAGTGTTTAAAATTATGAACTAGAATATTTTTAGCACCCGCCATTTCAATTACGGTCATGTACCTTCAAGATATCTATTTGTTTGACGGCCGAGTGGCGCAGTGACCTGCTTCTGGGTCCTAGGCTGTGGATTCGATTCCCACATCTGGAAAAATGTTTGTGTGATGTTGTTTGTTTTCCAGTGTCTGGGTGTTTATCTATATATTATAAGTATTTATGTACAGTATATATGAAAATATTCATCACATATCATAGCACCCGTAACACAAGCTACTTACGAGTATGCTTACTTTGGGGCTATATAGCGATGTGTGTAATTGTCCTATAATATTCATTTATTTGTTTTCTTTTGCTCAAAACTTTAATTACAAGAGATTATATAGAGTATGAAACGGTGTACAACTTACTATTTTAACTTTCGTGTTTCTATTATAAAACTCAATTGATTCGTTTTATAAATTCAAGTTTTTATAACCTCTTTTATGACCGTTTCATAATCTTCTATTTTTAATAACACGTACTACTTTATTAATACATATATGGGTGTAATATAATTCTCAATAAAATTTCGCAATCTCTTAGAACTTACTGATCTGATGGGTATGACAGTGAAAGGATTTGGTTTTGTGAAAACTAGTCACGAAACGAGATTGATGAGGAAGTCATTTTCATCTATAAAATCTTACATTTAACGCAACTTTTAACTTTAATAATGATAGAATAAATAAGAAAACGTTTATTTCAAGCATTTTTGTAACTATATTAAATTGCACAGTAAATAACAAAGGAATTAATAATTTATTTATAATCTTGTTGGTCATCACAAAACGAGGAAGAAATAATTAAGAAGAAAAATACAAACGGCGACCTTATATTACCTAGACCTGTCTAGGCTTAAAATTCGAATGAAGTTGCGTAGAAAACGAGAATCCTGGAAGTTGTTTCTCGTTTTCTCTAGTCGATATACCTCTTCCGAGCGCATACCTACAGGTGTAGAACTATTCTCAATAAACAAAATGATGTCCGTTTTTAAAATATAAAAACAAAATCGTACTTGAAATAAACGTGTTTGAATTTGAATATATGAACTTCTTTAGCATTGCACG
This sequence comes from Mycalesis mineus, assembly GCA_034621355.1. Lineage (NCBI taxonomy): Eukaryota > Metazoa > Arthropoda > Insecta > Lepidoptera > Nymphalidae > Mycalesis > Mycalesis mineus. Next base: position 1,021,624 of record CM067901.1, read on the forward strand.
CATCAACGTTTCGTAACTGTAGGTTAGAATGACAGTTCCTGATGACAATTTCTGATGATGGGATGATGATGGCTCGCCAATGGTATCGTCAACTGTCCAACCCCAAAAGCTTCACCCCTTACCGTGCAACCTACCCTTGGTGGCTTCGCGCCCATGTTGAACAGAATCAGTCCATTCGGCTCGTTGGTTCTGAACTTAAACGATATCGTTCCGGTCTTCACCGCCTCCCATTTTGGTAGTATCTGGGAAAAAGTAGAAGATTAGTTTAGGAAATTATTTATTAAACAAATTATCATCAGTGTCTGCCTATTTCGACACTACGTAGCCTTGCAGGACGGTATATGGAGCATTTAAATCTCCAGCGCTGCAGCGAAACCTTTTAGCTGGATCAGAGGGATAATATCTGTAACAATCACTATCAAATCTTAATAAAAATAATTACTAGGACCGACGGCTTAACGTGCACAGGGGTGTAACACTATCAAATACCCAGCTCTGGGACGAAAAATTTCTTATGCCTTCTTAAGATTCTGATTCTGGTTATGCCACAAAATCTCTTTTAACAAGGAGATGCTGCTTGACTGCAAAAATAGGCATTTCTTTTATTATAGAAATGTTTAATGGAATAAGCAAATGGTCCACCTGATGAACGAGTAAATTTCAAGACCATCGTCATTAACGCAGCAAAATTGTGCAGTGAAACAACACGTCCTAAAGCGCACTGCATCATGAGACGAAGGTTTTAAACCTCATGTGATCATATTTCACCTCCAACGGTACCATTCAGACTAGAGGTACGAGGTAAACCAATACAGCTTAAAGGCACAAACTATGGTACCACCATGGTTGTTTGTGCCTTCAAGAACTCGGCCGGGGAACTAGTTGGTTGGTAGCCCCGGCCAAGCTCTTTTACAAGCCTTAGTAGAATGAGCATTCGATCCTGTGGCGTACCACCCAATGACGCAGACGTGTCCGCTGGGTTTTAGTGGGTATATCGGTCCCGGGGAGTCCCACATACTTCCGGGAGGGATGCGTAAATGCATTTCCCAGCGTTAAAAAAAAAGCTCTTTTACAAACGGCTACTTAAACTAAAAAATACAGGATCATTAAAACACAAGAAATAAATTGGTTTATCGGTATGTCGATCATAAAATAACTTCAACCCTGAAAGAGCGGTCATTAGCACCCGAGGCCGAACACGGGTCGATCGTACCTACGTAATATTACACTATATTTTACATCATTGTGGGCTAATAGTTAGCTATATTAGTCTATATTATTTTAATTTCCTGCACCATATTTCAGTGCGTTTGTTGTTGTTTATTCAAATTCTACGTTTATTTTTGGTCAAACTTTTTCACTCAAATAGACCGAACAATTGCAGCTATTCTGAATTTCAGTGTCACTCAAATTTCACGTTTGAGACAAAATTTAGCATACATCAATCAGCATAAGATTCTTAAATAATTGCTTTATTACGTTTTAGTATTACAAGTTCTTTTATAAAGCCAAGTTTGGGTTAATAGTGCTTCTGACACCGTTTAGTTATTTTTGTCGTTAAGAAGTATAATTATTTTTACTTTGGGTCATCTCGACCTTACCTGCCACTTATTAACACTAATTTCTTCTGTGCATACGGTTAAAGTCTTTTCACTACAGCAAATTATCTAAACAGCAAACTCAAACGAAGTCACAAACATCCCCTAGTCTATACTGCACAACAACAATAATGCAAATATAACAATATGAACGCAATAACCATGTCCACACTAATTTCTCCATTCGCGTCACATCAACTTAACGTCGGTTACGCGATCACATAAACTTGCATTACGCGAATACGCTATGCAGAACATGTAAGAACACTTTCAATAAAGTGCCGTCTTATGTCCATCAACTTCAGGCGTAGATGTCGTGCCTGTAATTACACTGCCCGTCCCTTCTGGCCGGGACCCTGAAAAAGCCGCTTGCCGGCAATAAGCAACACGGTAACTTCTCCAGACGTGCTCATTCGCTTACAGCACTACTACTCTACCTAATCTCGAGCAAAGTCGGGGACCTTGCATTACGCGAATATGGTGTGCTGAACATGTAAGAAACACTTCCAATAAAGTGCCATCTTCAACTTCAGGCGTAGGTGTTGAGCCTATAATCACACCCACACGCAAACTCACATACACACACAAATACACTGAAATTAAATACACACACAAATACATAGATACATAGCTCTACTACTCTTCCTGATCTCGAGCAAAGTCGAGGATATTCGCTAGTCTATTCTAACTTCAACAATAATGCAAATATCGGAATATCAAACGCAATAACCATGTCAACTCTAAATCCTCCATTCGCGTAACACCAACTTATCGTCGGTTACGCGATTACATCACATAAACTTACATTACGCGAATACGCTATGCGTATGGGGATTACGCTTTTCGATTCCAACCCTTTTCTTATTCTATTTTGTAGTTTTTTACCCCTAAACACTCAACCCCTACCCCTTCCCGACTTAAGATCGCCCGTAATTTATTTTTCCTTTAATTTTTATGATATTCTCCTCATTTTCTGATGGGTTTCATCCTACTGCGAATTTCTTGTACTTTTTGTTATTTTTAAGCCTAATTGCACTGGAGTATTCTGCGCAGAGGTATGTAGGTAGTAAAATATATGTTAGATCTCAAAAGATTTAGGCAGCCTTTCAATAAAAGCTTCAAGGCGGAGCGACACTTTCAACCATTATCGTAATATTAAATCAAATTTCACAAAACCTATAAAATTATACCATACTAAAACGTTCCAATCCGTTAAAGCTGCATTAAAATTCGTTCAGTAGTCTTTGACTTTATCGCGAACAGACAGACAGACGCTACAGAGAGAATTCCATATTCTAGAAGGACTTTTGTAAAGTGCTACTATGTGTATATACAACAGCTTTTCATCTGGCAAATCTACTCGATCCGTCAATTATAACTTAAATAGTTCGTATGGAAAAACCCAAAACCAAAGTTTGTTAAGTTATACTTAGACTATAATTATGCTTCTTCTTCTTCTTCAGTAGCCCTTTTCTACCATAATGGTGTAGGCCTCCTTTAACTTTTTCCAATTTTTTCTATTTTGGGCTGTTAGTATCCAGTTGTTGCCCGCCACCTTGATGATATCCTCCTACCACCTTATTTGTGGTCTTCCCACTGCTCTTTTTCGGTCCCATGGTCGCCATTCAAAAACGCTCTTGCACCACGAATCTGTTTTACGGGCTACATGTCCTGCCCACTGCCATTTTAAATTTGCGATTCGTTGTACAACATCAGAGACTTTTGAGAATACATTCATCTATTTATGGAAACTTTGTTAGTTTTTATAATAATTGTTATTTATTTCTGACGTAAATTCTGTTTTGTAATAAAAAAAAATGCTTAACATAATAGTTGTAATAAATAAGTACGACGTTCATCGGCTTAAACGCACAAATTAGCATAGAATAGCTTGACAGTGCGTGGCGTAGGTTATCTAATCCGTAGGGGATTAGGCTTTTTTCCAACTCTTTTCTCATGCCATTTGCGAGTCGGCGCTATCGCGGCGGTAAATCAGTTTATGGCCTCAAACTCCGCCTGCCTATATTGGAAGTAATTACAATAATTTACAAACACTTAGAAAAAACTCACGTTTAACTATCGTACAGTTTTGTAGCAAACATAAAGAAAATTAGGTATTTACACTCATTATAATGTACCAAAGTCAAGCCCAAATCATTCCATAGTTTGGTGAATGATATGTTTTGAAACGTCAATAAGTCAGTTTTGCATTATTAATTATCTCAAGCGAGAGAAAGAGAGAACAACAAACTCAGTATGATTTGCGTTCCTACCTACACAAGTTATGAATTTTGTATCAATGAAGATGTTATATTTTCTTCAATGCCTTAGATATAATTTGTAGTATGATAGGTATAATGCCAATTATAATAAAAGTTTTTGCGTAGTTGACTAACGTACCGGCAAATAAGTTAGTGTAATGCGGTTTAAAAACTGTTCCGGAAGATGGATAGACATAAAAACTAATACTGCTCCAACTTTAGCCTATAAGATTGCAAATAAGTACCGACTATGTTAATGGATCAATCAAATTCACCGTAATGCACCGGTTCGGAAGACGATTCAATGCGTCCTTTAATATATTAATTATCCAACGGTACGCTCGCTAAACTAGGACATTATTTCATTTTCAAAGGTCAAAGCACGTATGCGTGGTCGAAATCGTACAGAAAGGTAGCATACACAAAATATGAATGAGCGATATTATTCATTGTTAAACTAAAAAGGTCTGAGGTTAAACATAAGCGAATTCCAGTTTCTGAGAAAGAACGTCAAATAACATGCAAATAACACCCATAACGTAAATGGTATAAATGAAACTGCCTTTTTGCTCGACTCGCTATATTTTTGCAAAGCTCTTGACATTTAAAATAACACATAGCTATTTTACAAAATAATTTTCTTATTAACAGATACTCTCATTTGATTTATAAGTACTTTTATATGTATGTAGTTTTTAAACAGGCCGCTTATTAAAAAAAAACTTTACATAAAAATAAAAAGTCATGATACCGGAAACTCGGAACACAAACCGATAACGATGATGCAATAAAATCGGTGAAAGAAAAAAGTTGCGAAGCACTTCCTTCAGTTACTGACAAACTTAAAGAAAACTTTATCGCTGAGTCCGAATAAAAAGTCTTAGCGAATCAATATTGGAGCGGTTCAAGAGATTTTACTGCTCACAGAACAAATATAATAAAACTAGTAGACGCCCGTAACATCCGGTGAATTACGATCTTTTTAACCGACTTCCATAAAGAAGATCATAATCAAGCGGTATTTTATGTATGTTCGCCAATTTCTCTAATAAATGGATTAGTTCTGACCTATTTTAAAACTACTACGAAAAGAAAAGAAAATTAAGAAAATTGTATTCTCTATACATGTATTGCATGCGAGAGTATTTGTATGTCTTTTCTAATTTACGAATTGGATTTAGATGCTGGCTTTCAAAATTTAGATAATTATTTTTTTAAATAATAGGCTCTAGACTCGCGTGTTTTTCTTGTAGTAAAAAGTAGTTGTTTATTCAGATTTAGATTGAGGAATTCAACGTAAGAGCCATAGAAAAGAAATCTAAGGGGTGAGAGCTTCACACATACATATTATTATTGAGTTTGTTTAGGCAAAATCCTAACTCAGATTGTTGTAGAGGCGAAGCAAATCGACGCGTCATTAATTTTGCAAATAACAATTTCTTCTCATTTTTGGCATTACTAAAGTACAAAGTTTCATTATGTACAAAATGGAATCAAGCGTAGATGCGCGGCGACGCGCGTCGCTCCATTTCTGAATCTCCAATATTTAAATAATAGAACTTAATAACTAATATGATAGCTTGGATTCGCTTGCGGTCTGCGTTAAATCTATGGACCATTAGACCAATCAAGCAACATATCTCACTATTAACAAGTCAAGATAAACCAAAACAGATATCAAAGACTAAAGGGACCCCTAGAGTGGCAGTAAAACGCTTAACTCAATCCAATAAGCTTACCCAAGTCTAATCAGATGAAGCGGACTGAAGCACTCGACCAAATTCGAGAGTCCGTCCCATCGAGTGCCCTCGACTTTAGCGAACGTTCACCGTAATTGTCCGGGTTATGGGAGGTGATTTTTCACGCGGACCATTGTTTTTAATTGGCACTTATCCCTCTACAGACCGCTATTGTAGAGTAATGAGGTATGTGGAAAGTAATTGTTGTTGAATACGTGGAGTTTGAATGGCCTTTCTGATATGTGGCATTCAAAGTGGCTCTTGGATTACTATAGTTGGAAACAACCCTTTATGTTACAGTGCCTTCGGAATATTAACTTCTCGGTTGTTAGCACTGAATTTGGGTCTGCTATGAATTGTAATACAATTCCGTATTGCTCTTGTATAGTTACTAGTTTATTTGTGGATACAATATAATAAATGATGACTGTTTTGAATACTCAAACGCAAATCAAATTTATGTACGTCTCATGTGAACTTATTTTGAGATATTAGTACTGCAAACTCTCGATGTCGAGAAACAAAGATTCATATCATTAATAAGCAGCTTCTTGTGGAGTGTCTCTATAGAATATGCTTTTAAAACCAGAAGTAGAGTTGTTGAGAGAGAATGCTTTTCAAAGTAGTAGAGTCACCAAATACTGATCGGGATATTTTTTAAAGTGCTTGTATGTACTTCAAGGCAAAAATAACACTGTCATTGTAAGCAAAACTCACCAACTGGTGTGGCATCAGCATGGTGGTTTTAAGGTAAGAACCGGAGAGAGTCCCTCTGATTTCCCACCATTATTTTTTCATTCGTCAACAATTCTTAACAATCAGGTCAGGTTACAAAAAATAATACGCCCAACAAAATTATCGAGGTCATCTCTTTGATATTGGAAAGTCACTTTAGATCTACTGATGAATATTGTTGTACTATGGTTTACTTTGTAGTAATATTACATTACAATAAATTCAACAAAACCTGAACATACCATTAAAATATATTGCAACGTTATATTGTAATCTTAACATTTCAAGGTACTAATAATGTACTACTAGGAGTTTTGATAATTGCTCCTCATAAGTTTACCACCATAAAACAAGAAACTAGACCAAGAAATCAAATTATTTTGAAAATAGCAAAATTGTAACATTTCTTCATAAAGAGTTTCTTGCTGACTCTTTCTGATAGAATCTATTTTTTGTAACCGGTGGTAGAATCACTAATAATAATGCTCAACTTTTCAAAGGTATTACTACTACTTAATACAAATTTTGTTTTTTAGTATCTTACTTGTTAATATTAATGTTAATCTCTACAATGTACTTGAAAAATAATTTTAACACTGCAATTTCCCAGAGGGGTTTCATGTAATCGTAAATATGTACACGAAATCAATAAATAAGTGAACGAATGGAAAATTATTATCCATTACGTTGATGTGTATTGTAAGTACATTGTAAACATAAAATTAACAGTCGTCGATATATCTTTTTAATTTGTTAAATAAAAATTACATTAAGGCACGACATGTAGTAAGTGAATATGAGAATATATTTTATCAAAAAGTGTGATTGTAATGTCAAGGCTAGATTTGCTTTGCTTATCGATCTAAAATGTTAACATATTATTATATTTTGTATTGTAACTGTTAGTTATTTGTAGTTATTTTATAGGTTGTAATATAACATGAAGGCTCCACCAGAACAATGTAAGCGCCAAAAGCTAAAATTACGTTTAATAAATTCATATAATAATTATTACAGTAGGAAATGCTTTTATAAAACTTGATTTAATCACATATAGTACAATTATGAAGAAAAAATTAAGTTGATCAAATATCTACAAAGTTACAAGGCTTTCAATATTAATAGTCACACAGGCACGGCTTTACAAAAGCGTGACGTCACAACTAAAATTAGGAAATTATATTTTTTCTTGCTCATAAATCGTGGTATGAAGATAAAGTGGAATAAAAAAACGGCCTCTTTCAGTGTGCTTGAAAATCTTTCTTACATGTAACTGTTTAATAATTTTACCACTTCTTTCTTCTTGAAAACCTTTATCACTGTAAATAGGTGTAGGATACTACCAAGTGCGTTCCTCTAATGGCGTAGGTGATCTTTAATGCCTTCTATGCAGACATGTCATAATATACTATTTCATGTTTCTTGAAATCCTTTAACGCTGTAAAACTATGTAGTACTCTTACCAAGTGCGCATCCTTAGTGGCGAAGGTGACCGGATCCGCCGAGTCGGTCGCCGAGCAAGCGTACTCCAGTCTTCCGGTCACAGTTATTAGCTTACTTCCGGTACGCGCTAGATCTATTAGATTGAGACGAAGTGTATCCGCTGAGAACTCCACCTGAAAGAGGTTTGTTTGGATATCATGGGTGCTTTCTTAAACAAATCAAAACTTTCTTATTCCTTTATTAATATTTAATTTTAAAAAATCAAATAATCACACTAATTATATAAAAAAAGAAAATTTGTTGTCCTTCACGCCGAAATCATTGACTTGATTTGGCAGAAATTTGTAATGGACATAGATTATCATTATCATCATCATCATTACCAGCCTGTAGACGTCCACTGTTGGACATAGGCCTTTTTTAGGGACTTCCAAACAAAACGATCCCGAGCCGCCTGTTGCCAGCGGCTCCCTGCGACACGTTTGATGTCATCAGTCCACCTGGTTGGGGGTCGACTAACGCTGCGCTTTCCGGAGCGGGGTCGCCAATCTGCCACCTTGGGCCCCCAACGTCCATCAGCTGTTCGAACTACGTGCCCCGCCCACTTCAGTTCTGCGACTCGCTGAGCTATGTCGGTTACTTTGGTTCTTCTGCGGATCTCCTCATTTCTGATTCGATCACGCAGAGATACTCCGAGCATTGCTCTTTCCATCGCCCGCTGAGTGACTCTGAGCCTTCTTATGAAACCCGCAGATATATACAACATAGATTATACCCTAGATTAAAACACAAGCTTTTATCCCAATATCCCCACATAAACGGGAAACCACGCGGATAAATTTGCTACCTCTACAAATGTTAGGACTAGTGCCAGCAATAGGAGATCGAACACTAGTCCGTAGAACTATTGGGTTTTTCAACTGGTATATTAGTATGCTAAGTATTACGCATTTCTATATTATGTTACCTTTTGAGAAATCTGATACCTCAAAAATGTACACGATGGCGTTTCATTAAACGATTTTGGAAAACCTAATGCCACCAAAAACATTTTCATTTAATTACCAAGACGGGCACATAGAACTCGCATTGTCAAAAGTTATCAGGTCTCATGTATGAGTAGAGCCAAGCTTCTAATTCAATACACCCTAACTCTAAAAGGCTAATTTTTTCCTTAGAATATCTTAGAGTATACATCTTAGAATATAAGGTATCAGATAAAGATATGTTCTTTGTATATCCTTAAAAGTGTAGCTCTGTTTGTAAGCAATAGTTTTTCACCTACTATCAAGAAAAGCAGATGGAACATCTAGTTTTCGCGTCAAATACTACAGTAAAAATATGGATATATGAGTCTGAGAACATACCACCGTGACTGAAATATTAAGAAACAACGTAACATGTCTTCATGATATTACAACGCTAATTAATGAGCTAGTTATAGAATACATTCGTAGTATATAATATTCAGAAAAAAATCCCCATTTTATTAATATCACAATTTAATCTCAATCAATAGAGATAATAAAACTACATTACATGAGGTTATCGTAACGGTTTTATGATTACGTTCAATATATTTCGGTGTGCCCGCACTATATTAATATTAATTAAAATCGCTAACCGGATACTTGCAAATCGGAAATAAACGTGAAAATCCAAATGAAGGCTACATACAAAGTAAATATTAAATAAATATCGTATTACAATAAATGAATATCATAAGTGTATTATGGGGAACAGTTTTGTATTTATTCATAACACATAGTCCATCTTATGTTTTATGAAAAAAAAGGTATTATACACGGTTCTGATAGTGTTTTTTTTTAATCGACTACAAGTTGACACTTGACTGCTATCACACCTGATGTTAAGTGATGATGCAGTCTAAGATGAAAGCGGGCTAACTTGTTAGGAGTGGGACGAAAATCTACACCCCTTTCGGTTTCTACACGACATCGTACCGGAACGCTAAATCGCTTAGCGACACCCTACCACCCTAGCGACAAAGACGTATCTTTGTCGGTAGGGTGGTAACTAGCCTCGACGAAAGCCTTCCACCAGCCAGACCAAGACAAATTAAGAAAAATCTCAATCTGCCCCGCCGGGAATCGAACCCAGGACCTCCGTCTTATAAATCCACCGCACATACCACTGCGCCACGGAGGTCGTCAAAAATTGCTCGTCAACTAAGTTAAGTGTTAAGTTTTAAGCCTCATGTGGCTGTAACTTCACCGGCAATCATACTGTACAGCAGTTTAGATTACTTGAACGGATTAAAATTTAGTATTCTTGGATTTTGGCCTAAGGAGCTAACTAAAACTTGGACTTGTTTGTCTTAGCTGATTGATTCTGATTTATTTTCAGTAGCGATTAATGTTGGATCCCAAGATGCTGTAGCAGCGAACCAAGATTAAAACACTCAGTTTTGCTACCTCCATGACCCACAGTTCTATGATATCAAGCGTATTACAAGGAAATACTGATGAATTCACTTACAACAGCTCAAGGCTGTAGTGTGTGGTCCTCCTCATCAACTTCCACTATATCCATGGCTCATATGTTAATGAGAACATATATTATATTTACCTTCTTCAGACAGCCAATGAAATTAGTATGGACCCTGGCCCCCGGCAGCGCACGGGCGTTGAGCGACCCACCGACATGGGCCCGGGAACTGGCTAGCATCGTGAATGACCCCGCCACGTGAGAGTGCTCGGAGTACACGTCATCCACCACCGCCGACACCTGGGGACAAGTAAAACTGTTAAATAAAAACAGGCGTTACACAGAGAGAAGTTTACGTACAAAAGGCTAGTCCTCGTTACTGCTTTAACATCCTCCCCCAGATTTTAAATATGGATGTTACACTTGACAACTCTTTGGTTGGCTTACTTAAAGATTTTTTTTTATTTTTTTATCGACTACAAGTTAGCCCTTGACTGCTATCACACCTTATGTCAAGTGATGATGCAGTCTAAGATGGAAGCGGGCTAACTTGTTAGGAGTGGGACGAAAATCCACACCCCTTTCGGTTTCTACACGACATCGTACCGGAACGCTAAATCGCTTGGCGATACGTCTTTGTCGGTAGGGTGGTAACTAGCCGCGGCGAAAGCCTCCCACCAGCCAGACCAAGACAAATTAAGAAAAATCTCAATCTGCCCCGCCGGGAATCGAACCCAGGACCTCCGCCTTATTAATCCACCGCGCGTACCACTGCGCCACGGAGGTCGTCAAGAAATCAAAATATCTCTTACATATATTATAGTGGCACATGAAATGTAACATCCGCTCAAACAGAATCTGGACTATAAGAGCACCCAAGCACATCACTGCAGCACTTCGCAATAGTTTCAAATACGCTGCAACCAAGTGCTGGATTAATTAACTCCCTCCTACCCATCCCTAAGTCGTTATAAGAGGTAGTATAATATTTTATATCCTAAATTCACACCATGACAAAGAAAAGTACCTACTAAATTTAAAACAAAAGACATTTTTGAGATTACCATTTCCGAGCGTCCGAAACTTTGTTCTTTTTACAAGAAAAAGTGTGAAACTAATATCCCCATTGAAGGAAAGTCGAAATGCTGACGTTGAGCGCCAACTTCGAAAATAAACTGTATATTACGAGTGGTCGGGGAGTTCCCGACACATCAGCCGCTGTTCGAACTGTGAACTTATATTACGGGGTATCCATTCTGTAGCACAACATACTGGAAACGCTTTAGCTTGTTATAACATATTAAGAACGGTTATATTTTTATTTACATGGAGTTTACACCCATCACTCTATTCCAATGTGACGGCCGAGTGGCGCAGTGGGTAGTGACCCTGCTTCTGCGCCCTAGGCTGTGGGTTCGATTCCCACATCTGGAAAAATGTTTTTGTAATACGCATGGATATTTTCTAGTGTCTGGGTGTTTATCTATATATATAGTAAGTATTTATGTATTATATATATAAAAATATTCATCAGTTATCATAGTACCCATAACACAATTTACGCTTACTTTGGGGCTATATAGCGATGTCGTAAATATTTATATTTAATTCAGGTTGTCGGACTTAGAGTGATATTGGTTAGTTATTTAACGATCTCAATTGTTGATGACATTAATCCGACGGCGTATGCTCTACGAAGGCATGATGACAGCACCAATTTTTCAATTCTGATGTTAAAATTTTGAAACAGGAAAGAAAATCTCAGCATTATTCCATAGCCTGACCCAGTAATAGTACACAAACCCCCTGTGATCCGAAGCTAACTTCACATTTTAAAAAGAAAAATATTTAAAAAGCAAACTCAATTTCATTTCATTGATATCACGATATTGTTTACCAAAATGGTATGATATTATTATCCTGTATACAAGCAAGGCACGTATCTTCGGGGTCAATATCTTTGTCCATTTAAAAAGAAACAAGAAAATGTTGGTCACCCTGTATATAGTATACGGGCTGGAATCGTTTAGGGTAACTTTTATCGCGCGGAAAAGTTTTTTCATATTCCACGGGTCGATGCCGTGTATAATGAAATTTGTTTTCAAGATATTGCTTGTAAACATATTGGATACACATTCTGACTATACTGTGTTTGTGTTGTTTTGTTTGTTGTAGTAGTAGTAGACCACTTTGTGGCCATTCGTCCTTATTTCTGCAGCCAAGAAATATCACTATTCCGGTGTAAAAGGTACGGTTGCCAGTAAAATTATAGGCACATACGTATTTTTTATCGCTTAAATAGCGAGCAGATATGAGTCACCTGGTGTTAAGTGATTGCCGTCGCCATTGATTGCCAAAAACGTATGCCTTAGGTTTAATGTCGTAGGACAGCGTATTCAGCGTGTCTTGCATATGTTACGAAGTGTTGCTCTTTATAGATTTTTTGTCAGTTTGATTATCTGCTTGTTCTATCAGTTTTTACAGTAACTGACCTTTTTTGTCACAAAGATCTGTTATGAAGTTATTAGCTTACACACATTTATACTCACACATACACACACACATACACTATCTCGCATGGTTGCATGGTACAATTATAAGTAAATATAATTTAATTTAAGGAAGAAAATTTGTTATTATGTAGCTTATGGGAAGAGTGGGACCTTCTGACACAGGTCTAGTACTTACTAGAAGGTCTCAGTCCTATCAGTTATGTACCACTGTGAAACAATAAATTTTCATTTTCATTTCATTTCATTTCATTAGCTGTGTCACTTAGAGCAAAATGTTCCTACTAAAACTAGCGATCAGCTACAGTTAAAACATACAAATTAACCTGCATTCTAAGAAAAGTTGATAAAGAACATATCTATCAATGAAAAATATTTGGCCTATGTAAACTTGTCCAATATTCCTAATACATCTAAGAACTTTGCCTTTATAAAAATAGCGTTGAAGCCTTAAACTCTGAAGATACTGAGGATTAAATTTTATGTTCAAATAAAGTCACTTAATGGACCGAAAATTATACGTAAATTATATACCCAGTATCGATTACTGAAATGAAATAACTGTTTTGAAAATTACTGAAATGAAATACCATCGCCTATAACAGAGCAACACTTAGCAGTGCATGCAACCAATGTATCCTACAATGTACTGCCCCATCAACAGCATAGATTTTAAACTTGATATACGTACTTGTAATTTCAACTGCAACTATACTAAAACTAGAACAGCAATGTTGTCTGGCAGAATGTTAATAACTGTATATTTTTCTCCAGACAATAGAGGGAAATAAAATTTTTTAACAAAAAATAGAACTGACTCAAAACGCACTAAAAAGTAAAAAATAACTGTGTCATTTAGTTGCTTTAATTTACTTAAGCATATCTATGAAGTCGGTGCCAGCCAAGTTTAAGGAACATTTATTTTACATAGTAAAGCAGTTTGTAAGTTCTAGTTACGTCCTTGAAGTAGAAACCTTGGCTGGCACCGACTCCTAGATATGCTTAAGTAAATTAAAGCAACTAAATGACACAGTTATTTTTTACTAGTGCGTCTTGAGTCGGTTCTATTTTTTGTTAAAAAATTATTTCTTACTTTTTAGTAAGAAATAATATTTTCGTGCTTTTTAGTTACTATTATATTATTTTAGTACTTTTTAGTGATTTATCCCCACGAAACTTACTCGTACTATACTGTCATAGTATATTATACGGCACTAGTAGCCAAAAAGCTACCGATACCGAGAGAGAGACCGAAATCGCTGGAAGCGTACCTCCGAAATTTGAAGATTCCTCAGACTCAATTTCCCCAGGATATCATCATCAGATCCTAACATGATGACAATGGGACCACCTTGGAAGTACGCCTTTTCTAATAAAAAAAGAATTATCAAAATCGGACAACTCAGTAAAAAGTTATGCGTGGTCATACATACAAAAAAATATATATATACGTGTCGAATTGAGAAGCTCCTTCGTTTTTTTTCGTCGGTTAAAAATGCGTTAGTACTTCGGACAAGCTCTATAACTAAGAATTTCACTACTACTAGCTCACCGAACTTGTTTGCAACAATTCGTTCCAAGTTGCAATTTCACAACGAAACAGATCGTCAGACGGATACATACCTCATGCATACGTTATAAATAGATTGTCCCCAAACGAATTGTCCCCAAACTTATTGCCCCCGACACGCGACTTATAGCGACGTGAGGGCAACGATACAATCTTAATACAATTCATCGAACATGCTTCGAACAAATAACATTGTATTTTGTTGAAGTTATTTTTGAAAATCTCATATTTAAATGGATTTTTTAAACCGTCTTATTTGATTATTTTGGCCAAGTTTTAGTAATGAAACATTATAACCTAAGCTTGGAACAGCGTTGTGGGTCTACACTCTACTATAAGCAGGGAGGTTTGGCCCTTTAGTGGGCCGTTATAAGGCTGATAATGATGTTGATGATGAAATAGTCGGTTGAATTCTGGTTAGACAGATTATAGTCTGAAATAGAACATGGGCTACTTATTAATCGAATATTCCCGTGGGAACGTGATCTAAAGGGATGAGCACAGTTAATTTCAACAAATAACTATTGTTAACATTTTAAAATATTACAATTTGTTACCATAGACAATACTGTACGATATTGTCTATGGTAACGTAAGCTTGTGCTGTCGACCGTGAGATGATTTCAAAGGACTAGATTCCAGGCCGTAAAATAAAATGTAAAATGGGTATGTTAGAATAGTCGAGTAGTGTATTTTACTGTTCTTTTGGTTGTTACAAAGTACGCATATTTTAGTATAATATAATTTATTGTAATTGAGTGGTTTTGTAATTCATTTAAAAAGAGCATGTGTCGAGTTTTTCTGGCCGCATCTATTCTCGTCACGGACTGCTTTTCCGATGCGGCGGTAGATAAAAGATTATGAAAGAATAAAACGATTTTGAAGACATCAGAATATTATTTAAAATCCCGCTGCAACCAACACTATTGTAAAAGGTTTCGTCTTTGTAGTATTTCAAACTACAAAGAGACAATTTGAATTTCCAAAATGGATTATTAATTAAAATAAACAAATTCGATAATACAAATTCGAAATTTATGTGTGATCCAGATAATGTAACTATTTTCCCTAAATTCACGACGTATAAAGGTTTGTGTTATAATCACGATCCCATAATCAAAACACGCTTTGTTCAAACAGTCTCAAGTTGAAAGCATGTCTTTAACACCGAAATTCCGTCACGGAATATTTGAACGATGATACATTATAACAATTATTATATTCATTATTAAGTTGTACGTTGGAACAAAGCCGTTATTACGTGTTTACTGGTGGCGGTATTATGAAACCGCTGCACGATTGTGGCTTGCAATACACTTGGCAAAGGACAAATATTACGTACAGACAGCAAAGAAAGCCACGTATATATCTTTATTCCGTTATTAAACTTTTTCGAATAAATACAGCGGATTTAATAAGTTTTATTTCTTTTATTTTACCGCAATAAAACCATAATCACTAGCTAGCGAAACTTGATCTCTCTATTTAGCTACCAACGACTATCTACGAAGCTTTAAGTGAATAAACAAAAAATAAAAGTATAAAAATAAGATTCAATAATGTTTTTTAAAAACGAAATTACAATATCGTTGAAATTATCTTTACTAATATTAAAACCGCGAAAGTTTTGTATGTATGGATGGGTGGATTTTTGTTACACTTTCACACAAAAACTTGGATTTTGATGAAACTTCACAATAATATAGCTTAAATATCAGAATATACTATAATATTGATTACAGATACATATACAATGTTTTGTAAAGTCAAGTCTGTCAGTGCGTAGTAGCTCGGCTAAAAAGCAGATTATTTGAAGGGTCCACTGCAATAATGATGAATGTCCTTTTTAATTTTATGAACGGTGAAATATAAACTCTGACCTAAAGATAAGAAAATGTTTAAACATGTATCATCGTAACATTTATTTTGTGGATAAACATACTTTGAATACAAAAAAAAAAATAAGAAATAAGGACTATAATGATTAATGTCCACAATGCGTTAACAGTCAATAATGATAGGTGTCCCAATGATTTATTATCTAGCATCAATAGCATAAATTTTATGCTAAAGTCAAACTGGATGGCGAATGCTTGTCAACAAACAAATTAAAAATGAAGGTATAAAATGGCTAATAAATTTAAAATTATGTTTTGTTATCTTAAAAAATCTTATTTAAAAGATATCGAATATATTAATTAGTTTTAAGCTTACTAATCTAATTTATTGTTATGAATTTGTCATTAACTAGTTAATTAAAAAAATAGGTGTAAAATGACTAGTGATTTCTACCTTAATTTTAAATTTGTTTGTTGACAAACATTCTCAATCGAGTTTGGCTTTAGTATAGATAAAAACACCATAACAAAGACCATTAAAATAAATATATTTAGTTGCTGACGCTACCGAGATAAAATCGTCATAAGCGAGATAAGCGAAATAGTGTCGCAATCCCGACGAGTTACTCCAGATTGATGTTTGCTCAGCGAAATTATACAGACATTAATCTCATAAGATTACAATAATGAGATTTAGGAGCTGACTGGAGATAAAATGGAGATCCCAGTGTCATGATAATAATTTCGAATAATCTGCGAAAAGTATGTATAAGAAATGTGCTACATTTATGTAGGAATAAGAAACAGTTTATTTTATGATCTACAAATACCGAAAAACTGTGTGCCGATCATGTGATTTACTTACCTATAGTTTAACGATTGAATGTTCGGACTAGAAAGGTGCGAGTTTGTAGCCGATTGTAGACTAAAACATCAGACTACTGATTTCTATGTATTTATATAGAAACGACGCACTCGCATCGCAAGATATTTCGAAAAATAAAAACATACAAACCACAATAATCGTCCAACCGGCACTTTAATCCAAAACTTTTTAAAGTAACAATTGGTGGAACAAGCAGACGATACACCTGTTAAGTTGAATTCCATCGCCTAAAACATTGATTCCAAAATTCCTGGGTCCAGGATTCGACGGGGGTACACGTAAGCGACGCGTGACGAAGAAATGAAGGTGCACAACCTATAAGCGGGAGTCCACGAAAATGTATATGGTTTAATAGTGAAGATCTTATCTGTTGGCTTGGATTGATTGGCTTCATCTACGAATGTAGGCAGATAGTATTTTTTGATTGGGATTATTCAAATAAATACACAGCACAATCAATTAATTCATTCACCAACCTACTCTCACTTCTTTTTTCGAAAACTATTGAATCGTGGTTAAAACGCTTTCCATATTTACTTCTATACTTTATATTTTTTGAAATATTATATTTTTTGAATATTAATTGAAATTGAAATATAATATAAAAAGTTGAAATATACCAGAACTAGCTATGCTTTGGTCTATGAGGAAAAAAAGAAAGAAGAATTTCAGGATACGTCTGGCCTAAAGTGTAACTTCACAGCAGAACACTGAACATGTGACTATTAGGAACACCTTATCGGCAGGCAGGTACATTCTACCCTGCACCCGTCAGGCTTTAATTAAAATTCAATTAAGCTATATCCCCAACTGTTGCCCTAATACAACTATAGCTTAAAGCTACACCTAGCACAATCGTTTCGCTCACAAGTAGCTTAATTGGGAGAAAATTATTTATTTCAAACAAAATTTCCAATTAGTCGTAAGACCATATAAAGATTTGGTACAACGATAGACCAACGCGCGGGATTAAACTCATGAACTACCGCTACAAAGTGAAGTATTAAAAAAAAAGCATCAGCATCAAAAAGCTCGTAAAATAATCTTAAAAACTTTATTATTAAGCTATTGTATAGCTTTTAAGCTATTGTATAGCTTTTATCGCGGACCTTGAGCGTGGAGACCGAATACAGAAATTCCGTAACGAAAAAACCTAACACCCCCCTGAGTATCAAAAGCACAATTCGGGTGATATTTCAAAAAGTCATTTTATTTTTTAATTAATGACTTTTTGCAATATCACGCTTAAAAAAAATATTATTTCGGAACCGAAGTTGATAAAAAATGCTATGCAATAGCTTTACCGCGGCAGTCTCCGAGTGCCACACGTCTTTTTTTGAAGTGATTTAATATTTTTCCGAGTTATCACCTACATCCAAATTAATTAATATGTAAAAGAACCTGAGTCCTGTCAAGTAAAAGGTCACATTTATCCTAGGAAAATATTGAATGACCTTTTGAAGCAGGAAATCAGTGGGAAGGGATTTAAACTTTTCTATAGTAGTTTACTCTCTGTAACTATGTTCAACTGTAGTATGTTCAACTGTGTATGTATGTCATTAGTAGCCACAGATAAAAAGGCTCTGGTTCCGAGCCCGGGATTGGGCTATAAAATATTGCTTTCTTCTAAGAAGTTGGAAGATGGAGTTGGGAAGACCTGTGTGGTATAACTTCGTGTCTCACAGAGCACGGTAAGCCTGAATTTCCAGCCAGTATCTTATGATAATCAAACTTGCCTGTATTAGAGAAATGTGGGCACAGACTCTAAATCTAAATCAACCTCCTGCCCTTGTTATTAAACCTTAATATGCTGTGAACTATTATACAAAAAGCTCTTTTTTTTATAGTGTATAGCTAGCGCTTGGCTACGATCACGTCTGATGGTAAGCGAAGATGCAGCCTACAGTGAAACGCGCTTGCCTAGAAGGTGCCTATTCACTCTTGACTTGAAGATACCCATATTGTAGGCGGTAGGGAAAACGTGAGCTGGAAGGACATTCCATATTTTCGCAGTACGAATCAGGAACGAGGAAGCGAAACGTTTTGTACGCGTCCACGGAATATCGATATGGGCGCAGACTACTACGATGCCTAGCAGTTCTATGGTATAAGGGCGAGGAGGGAACTGGATCAAAAAGTTCCTGTGCACACTCTCCAAAATATATTCTGTAGAAAACCGACAGACAGGCAACTTTTCGGCGATGATCAAGTGTTTGCAGTTTTGCATTGCATAACGCCTCGTTATCAATATTTCTTCTAGCGCGGCGATCCACCGAATCCAACGCAGCAAGCTGATATTTAGCCGATCCATCCCACATTGGAAGCAGTACTCCATGCACGAGCGAACCTGAGTTTGATATAGAGTCAGAAGCTGCTCCGGGGAGAAGTACCGGAGCAAGCAAGTAAGCTTATTCTATAATAGTCTATGAATTTAAATAACAGTTGATGTTGATGTTTTTACTTATATTACAGTTAACTTAAATAAGTAAAAAGAAGAAATTATCCGAGAATTACCTAAAGCTTAAAATAATCAGCAAAAATAAACAAATCTCGGAATTAAATCCTAGGAAATGTTTATTTAATTTGCCAACAAATTAGCTTATATACAGAACACTTAAAACTATGTAACTATGAATATGTTACGGGATTCGGGATTTTAAAGCCAAATATTTATTTTTCAACACTTACCCTGCAAAAGCTCGTGAACGGCGTAATCTGTAAACAAGGAACAAAAATTAAACTTTATTTTAGTTTCGGACTACCTTCCTCTTTGCTACCCTGTGTACCACGTTGGAAATTTTGATATTTAGTCGTTTAATATCTTATTTTATATTTTATTTTCATTTTAATACGCTCTTTTGTATTCATAATTTAATGCTACCAAAATCGAATTTGAAAATACATAGCACCGGTCCACACACAATGTGCATAAAAATATATAATAAGCTACCAAACTATATTAAAGAAAAAGAAAAATTTAATAACTTTATATCATCGTTAAAAATTTTTTTATTCGAAAAAGCATATTATAAAATAAATTACTTTGTACACGCCTTTCAGCCTATAAACGGAACATTACGCCTAATTTTTCAATCTCCTTTCTCCCTCTCCGGTTCTCTCATCTATAACTTTGATTTATATTATATTCTGTTTCCACCAATTTTAATACGAGTTTTGTTCCGTTAAAATACACTTCGTAAATGTCGTTTTTCCACGCACGCTTAAAAATAGTGTGCTATGCGTTGTCAATTTCCTGCAGACAGGTAAGTGCCAAGGTTTTTCCCTATACGTGCAAGGTAATCCATGAAAACACCGTCGCCTGACAAGCATTGCGTCAAATAAAAGGATAATCGGCCATGCCGCCTATTCGACCATTTTGACAGATTAGATATGAGACGGTGTGTCCATCTGCCTTTGTTGGATGTATCCCACTCCTTCTGCCACCTAGTAAGGGTTTCTTGTTTCTACTTCGGATTTACATATTTTGCCTAGCCTTTGTTCTCTCACTGGCCAAAAGATGGATAGGCGTAGGTTTCAGAACTAGTGCTGCATCTGTAGACACTGTCTTGTAGCAGAACACACGGAGTCTAGTACACGCTGAGCTTTCAAAACTCTCTTTTGTGAAAGAACGTTCATAGCAGGTTCCCAGACCGGCGACGCATAAAGAATTATCGACTGAGTGGCCATAGCGACTTTCTTTTATTATCGCTTGGGCCCTTTGTGTTTAGGAGTAGCTTGCACAGAGCCCCTGCCGTTCTGCAAGCTTTCTCGCAGACTGTCTTTATATGCGGACCGAAGTTCAATCCCCAGTCCAGCTTGACGCCAAGATATGTCACATTTAGAGATGGTATTACCGGTATTCCTCCGCAGTCGAAGTGTACGCGCTGGGCTGTTTTCCTTCTATGAAAAATTACAGCTTCCGTTTTCTCCGGCGCAATCGATAGTTCATTTTGGAGCATCCAGAGGTTTAAGCTGAAATTTATTCGCTTTGACGATAGCTCATGCTCCTCCCTTGCGGTAACCGTTATAGCCAAATCGTCTGCGTAGCAACTCCTTCTGAGACTTCAATGTTCATTACATCATCGTAGAGATTCCACATGGCGGTACTGAATCCTCGTGACTCTTGCCCTAACTTTGCTATCCAATAGTATACAACGATTTTTGAAGTAGTCTACGATTATGTTTATAACGAAATTATCGATATGCCGGGATTTTAGCTTTCGGATAATAATAGACCACGAGGCATTATTAAAGGCGTTCCTTACGTCTATCAATATAAGGCAGTTCCATAGACCTTTTATGTTTACGTCTTTAGCTGTTTGAACTACGTCTTCAACAGCATCCACAGTTGTTCGAGCTGATCTAAAGCCATATTGATTATTGTGTAATCCACCGCTTTTGTCTATCTCCTGAGTAAGTCTGATGTTTACAAGTCTTTCGAACGACTTCGCAATGACATTTATAAGGCAAATGGGTCTGTATTTTGTTTGCTCGTTTTTATCTTTTTTGGGCTCTAGCAATGCAAGCTTTGCGATTTTCCAGTTATCTGGGAAACTGCGTTGTATCAATTTGTTGAAAAGACAAGTAAAAATCAACAATGTTGGCCGTAAAGACTCGCAAGTTCTGGGTGGATCTATGGCCCCGGGCTTTTTTTACTTTTATTTTTTTGCAGCACTCTTTAATTTCGTACTGTAAAAGCAATCCTTCGAACTTTACATCGCTTATCACTTCAAGTGTTATATCACGGCAACTTGTTTTTGTAATAAAGAGGCTTTCGAAAACTTCTCTTTTTTGTTCTATATCAAGGCATGTTTTTGGGTTGGGTATTTGCATATGACTTTTAACAATTTTATATGCATCACCATAGATATCTGATGACACGCTCGACATATGTCTTGGCTGCAGAGTGCCTTTTCACTCTTTCTTAATATTTATTCCTTGTTAGGTTTTCCCTTTCAGCTGGTTCTTTGCACTTTTGATCTCTTCTTCCATAATTCCACCAGACAGAAGTCTTAGTTTCCCCAACCGAGGTCACCAATTCAACAAGATACTGATGCTTTTATGATCTCTTGTCACAGTACGTGAGTTTGTAAGATCAGTTTTCCATAGACCATCAACTCATTTCTCTTCCTACCCCACAGACCACATGATTTTTTCGTTTGTAGTTTCCACTAATAACTGTTAGGCATAAACGAGTTCTCTTTGTCTAACCAAGGGATTACCGCGGTGAGACTAATCTTGTCCACCTGCCTCACCATCTTGCTATGCATCCCAACATGGATGTTTCGCATAAAGTCCCTGTTATTATGATTCACTTTCTTGCGTTTCCATTATATCTAGTTGGATTAGGTTCTTGTCTTTAAAATCATTCAAATTGCATTTATTGGGCTCATATATAGCTATGCGTGGAAGTTAGCAGTCTCTTACACACGAAACAATCTGTGATCGCTAACTTAATTTTCACTGCAATTTATATATTGTACATGTCTATGTCCTGATGTGTCCGTAAATTACATTGTCATGTTTGGTTCACTCAGAACTATAAAGTCACATTTTCGTTGTGCTGCAACTATACGCCATATCGTGCACACTTACCTCAATAGACGTTCAGTTGTAGATAATTTTTGAGCTTTTACTACAGGCCATAGCTTCTGGAAGACTTTCTTCCAGCTGCATGACCTTTTTCTTCACAGTGTGGACAAAATGGTATTTCTTTGCAGTCTTTGGCTTTGTGGCCTTCTCCAGTACATTTACGGCACTTTTGCTCGGTCTTCACCACGGCATCGGGCAGCCTTGTGACCGTATGCCCAGCATAATCTTTGTACTTGGCAGATATTCAGCCCCATTTAACAAATTTGTAAATCGACTCCTCCATCCAAACGGTAGCTATTTGGTTTCCATTTTGTGAAGGTCTTAACGCTTTTACGTCTAGCTGTTCCAGGTATTGGATTAGCTCTGAGTTAATTATTGCATCCTTTATGTCATCTTCTTCAGCAGTGGCATCTATGTCTTTTATATGTATAAACTTCCTTTTTAACTTGCCGTTTGCTGACATACTGGTAGATCTAAACTGTAATTTAACTTATTAAGTGAATGATGCTGATATTCATTATATAATGAGGTAAAAAATTATCTACATAAAGTTTGTACCACGTTTCATATTTAGTTTTTCATCCATAGATGCGGAGACGTATTCAGTAATTCAATAAAATCAATGTATTAGTTATGAAATTTGAGGGGGTAAAACAAAGACTTAGTAAGTAAAGACATTCAAATAATTCCAAAGATGTATCATCGTCTTCATTCAGCCGATAGACGTTCACTGGAACACTAGATAGACCTTTTGTAAGGACTTCCAAACACAACGATCCTGTGCCGCCTGTGGCCAGCGACTCTCTGCGACAAGTTTAATATCATCAGACCACCACCGAGCATTATTCTGTCCATTGCCTGCTGAGTGACTGAAGCTTCACATAAGGCCCATAGTCATCACTGGCAACACGCCCTGTACAAAGACTTTTGTCTTCAGGAACTGAGGAACATTGTACGACCTCTGTGGCGCAGTGGTATGCGAGGTGGATTTATAAGACGGAGGTCCTAGTTTCGATTCCCGGCGGGGCAGATTGAGATTTTTCTTAATTTGTCTTGGTCTGGCTGGTGGGAGGCTTTTGCCGTGGCTAGTTACCACCCTACCGACAAAGACGTACCGCCAAGCGATTTGGGTTCCGGTACGATGTCGTGTAGAAACTGAAAGGAATGTGGATTTCATCCTACTCCTAACAAATTAACCCGCTTCCATCTTAGATTGCATTATCACTTAATATCAGGTGTGATAGCAGTCAAGGGCTAACTTGTAGTCAATAAAAAAAAGATGTTACAGAGTTTTCCGAACGCTGTCCAGCCCAGTTAAATTCTACGGCTAACCTCTTTCTTGAGATTGGACCTACCTAACGGGATCATATACCGCATACGATTTTCATACGAAAGTGCGTATGAGTAACTTCAAAGGCAATGAGTAAGTTTGTAAGAACAATTACTAAAGTAGTAATAAAGTAGGTAATAAAATCTAATATTCAGGTGTCCTTCACAAATTGCTTTCTGGAAACCCTCTGTTTCACTATAATCATGCAAACGGCTCGTAAATCGACCTATTACCGAGAACACTATTAGCCCATAACCTGGAATACAGCCTTTTTAATGTCTCTTTTTATAAACAAAAGATTAAGTGCGCGCTTGACCACAATCTTAAAAGATGAAAAGTATAGGTAAAACTTAAGATGGAATTCGTTTTCTTAGTGCATAAGATGTAGGAATCAAAAAAGCAGACTTTGGAAAGACATTAGTTGTATTAGTGGACGTCTATACACAAGCGCTGTAGAAGAACAACATTACAAACTTTTTATTTTAAAAATCACGTCCCAAAATTTCCCACCAGATTTCGAGCTTAAAGGTCGCGCTATAAATAATTCAATTCCCAACAATCTATCTAACACGGGCTAAGGTGCACACAAATAAATACAAACTCGATCAATCTTTATTTGTGTGCAGCGAGAATTTTAAAATACCCGCATCTAAATCTGAACGTCTGGCCAATTTAAATTTGGATTCAGAACTTTCAAAGCTTACTTTTCTTTTAGACTAAGTAAATCCATAAATCAAACTTCGGAAGGTCGATGGAACTATATTTTTAGCAAAGATACCTGAAATACAAATATAAATTCTATAGCGCACTCCTAATTACGTTCTCAAGAACGATCATTTTCCTACACTTTAGAATAAGTTAAACGTTACTTAAAATATACTCTATCCGTTTCGATGTCCAATAATGTAAAGAAAAAGAAAAAAGGTCATAATAAATATTGCAAGCGTTATTTTGCAGAAGCTCCTGTTTTCCGCGAATAGTTACGAATCCCCAGTGATGAAATCATCCAAATCCGACAAAAAATAATCGACGTATGTTTCACCCCGAGACCGGGGGAGATGTTGACTCTACAATGTTCAACTGTGAGTAAGTCTTTAAAAAATAGAGCCAAATGGTCATTCAAATTATAGCATATAAACGTATGAGGGAATATAATAAAGGGATTTAAAACTGAGCTCAAGTTTGGTTTCATTCTATTGTCATGTATTATAATATCGAATACCGTGATATATGTACTAGTATAATCCTAGATGTAAAAAGAAAAAGTCTGAAAAGCTGTAAAAGATATATTCAGAGGGTAAAATAAAAAGCAATTCTAACAAAACCCTAACCTTTTATAAGTTCTTAGTTCATAATAAATTCTCGGAACTCAATTCTCGACTCCTGAATAAATTTTCTGGGAGTAACTTTATGGCACCAAATTATCTACTCGAAGCGACCAGACTGATAAGCTTTTTAGTCGAGGCATAACAAAAATTTCCACTATTAGTACCAATTTTGTACAGTTAAATAAAGATATTCTTAATTTCCCAGAGTTACCAATACACTATGTTGAACATTTATAATGAAAACATTTTAATATATTATGCACGAATTATACTATACTTATTACTCATTCACGTTAATACTACTGAATGTGACTACTACGTGTGAGAAACCACGGGCGTCCCCTAGTATTATATAATTTTATGTGATACATTTTTTCTAACCTTTCTGTTATCTTTACTTTTCTACTGTATTTTTCTTTTAAGTTAATTTGCATTTCTTTCGTCTTAATTGCTATCTACGTACTTACATAACTTTGTCACAATAGGTACTGGTAGAAAATTTCTCAAGGTATAAAGCCTTTGTAAACTTTTCTTTTATGAAATAAAAAAATAAGGCATTTTCAAATATAATAGGGGTTAAAGAATGAAATTGCCTTTTTATTGTAATAGGTACTTCGAATTGACATAGAACCTTTATGGTTTAAGATTTTAAAGTGAAACTTTTTTCATACGGTACTTGTGTAGTTCTTCTTTTAAAAAAAGTTCTTCTTTTTTCTTGCAAGGAACTGGCCACTGGCGGTTCAAGATCGTTGTGTTAAGAAGTCCCTAAAAATGGTCTACGTCCTACAGTGGGCGTTTTTAGGCTGATGTGATAATGATGACGATATGTTTTAAAAGCTTACCTCCTGGATCCGTCTTCTCACAGTAAGTTTATGCCACTGATGGTCGTCAAAGCGGGTCTTCGAAGGTTTGATATGCATCTCCTGCTTGCCGTTCCCCAGCCCCATGGTCAGGGACAGGCCTCCGTCCCGCACTGCTAAGTTCAGGTAGTCTGCTTCATGACCTGGAGATGTACGATCTATTTTTTAATTGTCTTTGCGCTTTGATGTCTGTAACATTGAAATGTAACAGAGCGTATGATATTTTTGTTTTAAGGTTGAATTGTGTGAAATAATTGAAAGTGAAAGCAACTTTATTAATTTTGGTGAAATTAATGCCTTAGTTTACAACCTAGCGTAAAAATATTCATCAGTTATCATAGTACCCATAACACAGGCTACCTAAGCTTACTTTGGGGCTATATAGCGATGTGTGTAATTGTCCTATAATATTTATTTATTTTTAATTTTCGTCCCACTCCTAACAAGTTAGCTCGCTTCCATCTTAGACTGCATCATCACTTAACATCAGGTGTGATAGTAGTCAAGAGCAACTTGTTGATAAAAAAAAAATTTGATAATGCACTCAGAGTGAAGCATGACTATTTTACTGGCCCGAAGTATCTTCTATAAGAGTAGGCTTGGCCCTGCAGTCATTATTATAAGCATATTTTAACAGTACAAGATAGAAGAGGGCTTATAGAGCTTAGATCTACGTATTAGCAACGTTAAAATAGAATTGTGATGACGATGATGATGATGAATGGGGATCTTCATCTTTATTTAGTTCTTAGTCCTTCCATCTCTTCTGCAATCTGTCGTTTGTTTATTTACACTAAAAAGGTCTAGTAACAGTCAGTATATACGAAGTAAACAATCTACAGTAAAGATTGATCAACCAACCAGTATAGAACAGCAGTCCATTGGGCTGTCGCGTCTTGAAGTAGAGAGAGATGGCGTCCTGAGTGCTCACTATGGGCTCCCCGCCCGTCTGCGTCAGGTCGTAGGAGAGGAACTCGGCTCCGCGGAACGTGGCTTCCGATGGCGCTTTGTCTGTAACAAGAACATTCAAGTTTAATCATATGATACGTGGTCTCCTGATAGAGTTACCTAACACTGTGCTTTCCTGTGTGGGCTCCCCATTTTAGCACTGATCCTAACGTCCGTCAGATTTTCGAGTTATGTAACCCGCTCGTCTTTAAGATTCACCATTTCAGCTTTACGTCTCGTTGACTGATGACATTAAACGTCTTTTAGGGACTTTTATAAATAAAAAATTTTATATCCAGTGGCCGTTCGTCGAATGATATGATAGTGATGTTGATAATAGTATGTTATGTGGGAATAAGAAAATGCAAGGCAAAATGATTTTATTTCTTTTATTTAACCGCTGTGCAGTGTTTTGGGTTTTGCTCCCAAATCCCTCATCTTCGAAGAATGGGTTCTCCCTCTGCATTCTTCTTCTTCTTCTTCTTTAGCCATTCTCTACCATTTTGGTGTAGGCCTCCTTCAACCTCTTCCATTTCTTTCTATTTTGGGCTGTCAAAATCCAATTACTGCCCGCTACCTTAATGATGTTACCCTTCCACCTCATTTGTGGTCTTCCCACCGGCCGTTTGCGGTCCCACGGTCGCCATTCTAAGACGGTCTTGCACCACGAATCAGTTTTTCGGGCTACATGTCCCGCCCATTGCCATTTTAGATTCGCCATTCGTTGCACGATATCAGAGACCTTGCTCTGTTTTCTGAGCCACTTATTTGTCTTCTTGTCCCTGAGAGTGACTCCTACCAGTTTCCTTTCCATCGCCCTTTCGGCTACACTAAGTTTGTGAAAAATATCTTTAGTGGTTACCCAAGTTTTAGCTCCATAGGTTAGGACTGACAAGATGCACTGATTAAGTATACGTGCTTTTTGGTGACAAGTGATATTCATTTTGAAGGCAAAATCTAATTTGGAGAAGGCTGCCCAACCCAGTCTAATGCACCTTTGGATTTCGTTGGCCTGGTTCCCCTTGCCCATTTTTATTTCTTGGCCTAGGTAGATGTACTTGTCAACTTGCTCGATGACTTCAGTAATTCAGAATAAGAAGACGTTATTGCATGTTAAGAAGTATATCTCTTATCTCAAATTCTTCAATCTTGTCTCAAAATTTTTGGCAAGTGTACCAAATAACAAAATCTTTTAATAATCTAGAAGTTTCCACCGACATGGAGACGTCCTCATCTCAAGTAATCACTCGGAACGTACGAGTGTCGTAGCTGTGTCTTTACGACACAATCGTGTTAGTGTATTTTTATTGCTACTGGAATACATTGTGTCACACCCGTTCCTGAATTCAAACCAATAATAGCACCATTTGATTTGAACATGTCAAATATATGCAGCCTCGTTATGGGAAATTTCTTCTAAATCTTGCTAAGAAAAGATGCTTTTTCGTAATTTAAAGTAATTATTTAAATGAATAAAGTAATTTTTAAAATATGTACAGAAATGAGGTTGGTTCATAAAGTATTTATGTTTAATTCGTTATTTATTTTTTTATCTAAATATTAAACTTGCCGTTAGAGCAACGTGTTGGAGACTTGGCCCCAGCAGGCCTTTAAAATATGATCATGATTGACCATCCAATGATATGGCGTATTACTCCAGAAGAACTGAATTTATTTGAATGTATAACGCAGAGATAGCTCATAGACTCGTCACATTTACTTATATTGCCTTTATTATAGATAAATGCGGGTAAAATCACGAGGCACTCACAAAAAACCTAGTACAAGCTACTTTTTATTGCACTATTCTTACGGGAACGGTATCTACCCGAGTGAAACCACGGGACATAGCTGGTTAGTGCCACGAAAGACTTAACACAAAAGCCTTTTTGTTTCACTCGACTGTATATAAATCTTACAACACCATCCATTTATAATTCGCTCCCAACTAATTGAAGAAGGTGCTTTAAAGTTTGCTTTAACTTATGCAGTTTTAATCGCCCCCCAACTTGGCTGACACCTGGAAGAAGCAAAATTGATTAATGGCTCAAGTTTGCCGCAAGTTTTGTATAATTTGCTAAGGACGCAGTTGCAACTACTACCTCATCCTTTATACTCTTTAAAACACTTTATTCAAAGAGTGAAAGACAATGCGCTTTTCAAACCCACATTCCGTTTCACATTACCAGCTGGAGGGAGGCGATTCAGCGTTCCGGTACGATGTCATATACAAACCGAAAGTGATGTGGATTTCATCCTACTCGTAACAAGTTAGCCCGCTTCCACCTTAGATTGCATCATCACTTAACAGCAGGTGTGATAGCAGTCAAAGGCCAACTTGTAGTAAATTAAAAATCATTTTGTTAAAAGTTTGAGGGTGCCAGTTCATAACCAACTGCAGACGACGACGACAGTAAATTTTGTCAAATTTTGTAACGACGCAGTTGCAACTTCTTTATTTTACCTAACTCTAACTCTTAAAATGCTTTTAAAAACTCTTAAAAACCTTAATTACGTTTAGTTCCGTTTTGTCAAAACTAAAAAATTCCATTTTGTAACCGCAGACGTTATGTCGCAGTGACACTACTATACTAAAGCCAAACTCGACTGAGAATGCTTGTCAACAAACAAATTTAAAAATCAAGGTAGAAATTACTAGTCATTTTGCACCTAATTTTTGACAATAAATTAGAATAATAAGCTTAAAACGAAATAATATATTCAATATCTTTCAAATAAGATTTAATAAAAAAACAAAACATAATTTTAAATTTATTAGGCATAAAATCTGTTGCATTTTCTACCTTCATTTTAAATTTGTTTGTTGACAAGCATTCTCAATCGAGTTTGACTTTAGTATAGTTATCAATATGTTTCTATGAAATAACTTGGCTACCGACATGTTGTTCCCATATATTCGTAAATACACAGAAATCAGTAACGTTGCTACAACACGTCGTCTGCTGTAGTTGTATGCGCTCGGCTACGAACTCGCGCCTTAATAATGAGGTTAATTCAATTAAAAACCTGTAATAGCCATGCCTTTGTCATTTTATAAAAGCTGAAAATTCGTCAGCCCATAATTTATTAAGTGAGTACGATGGGCAACTGAATTTTTTTTTATTTCAGCTGCATACCTCTGACATTTGTTTCCTTTCTTTATTTAGTACTAGAGGACACTCACCGTTTCCTCCGTGTAATTTTCATTTCCGTAGAAAATTTGGGATAAAATGTAGTCTATGTGTTTATTCTGATATATTAGCAATATTATTGTGTTTCACCTAAATTCATTCAGAAGCTTTTGCGTAAAAGAGTGACAAACATCCATCGATTCATACATAGATACATACATACTCGTACATACAAACATTCGCCTTATAATATCAGTAAAGAGTGAGTTCGGGCCGTGAAGGCTTACTTCTGAATCGGTAATCATCATCATCATTATCAGCCTATTAACGGCTCACTACCAGCCCAGGCCTCCCTCCTTATAGGAGAGGGGATATGGAGCGTACACCCACCACGCTGCTCAAATGCGAGTTGGCAGGCTTAGGGTGATAATGTTTCATTTATTAACGATCACTATCAGATGTTGATGATAGTAACCGGGACCGACGGCTTAACGTGCTCTCCGAGGCACGGGGGTGTAACACCACTAACTTCTAGACTCCGGGCTTGGAATGTACTGAACATTTCATAAAAGAATGAAAAAGCTCATAATTATTCCATGACCCGACCCAGGAATCGAACTCAGGACCTCGTGATCGAAGCCACATAGGCTAAGCACGAGACCAACGAGGCAGTCTAATCGGTAATGTTATTATGTATTTTTTACAAGATTATATACGAATATTGATAAATCATAATGATCTTAAAGTAATAATTGACTTTTTTAACTATCTAATGTCATTTGATATGATCAGGGTAATAAGTTATACGTGTTGTCCGAGACACGTAGGCGTAACACCACCAAGTAACCAGCTCTGGGACTAGAATTTGTGTTGAGAATTTCGTAGTAAAACTCAGTTTTATATAATAGCCCGACCCAATAATCGAACCCGAAATCGGACATCATCCGAAACGACATCCTAAACCACTGGACTAGCGGGGCAGTCATTCATTTTATGTAGCCTTGAATTGTGTGCTGCGTATTAGTTTATTTTTATTTCTAATGTATTATTACGGACATAAGCGCATTTTTTTATAAACATGTGTAAACTAAGAAAACTATTGTGATTTGTAATTAATTAAACTATTTTAAACTTGAATTTTAACCACCGTCATGCTAACTACCTAGAATTAGCTTCACGCTTAAGTGGAAAAACTCGTAATGTGTTAGAAGTAGACTGGAAAACAATTATGAAATTCCATACAAGTTGCAGTTTGTGTTGTGCCGAGTTTACCTTCGTTGTAAGACTAAGAGTTAAGGCGCGCTCTCACTATGTCCTAACAATAAACAGCTGTGTTGTTTTAAGTGTTGAGACTTGTTTATTTAAATGGAAATCTTCACATAAAGGACGGCACAATTCACTATCGTCCACAACACAAAATTTATGTGCCGTAACGACAAATTATCGTGACAAAGGGAATGGATAGAGTAACAGTCTTACAACGGTAAAAAATCATCACAATTATTAGAAAAGGCAAGTCCTTTTGCGCTTATCTGTCGCCCAATAATAAAATAAAAAAATGTGTGCGTCTCGAGTCGCCCGACAGAAGTTATAACTTATACGGCTGGCACTGTGGGTTAGAGTGAGAGAGAAAGATCCTGCCTACCGCAGGAGTATGCATGAGGGAAACGGAAGCCAGAAAGAATCTTCAAAAACGTAACAATGATGACATAAAGTCGTTGTACAGGGAACAGCTAGAGACGACTGTCGTCTTTAAATTAATGGCCACGACATAGTGAGAAAGCGCCCTTAGTTCCTTCATAGCGACTTACATTAATTTTCATAAGCTCTGTTGCACTATTATGTTTATTGTCTCGGAAAACTTTATTATTTAGCTTGAGAATGTATATTATATTATGCATACAACTGTTTTCAACAATTATTCTACGTATCTCTAGCTTTAACCTGCAGTTTTACCCGCGTTGAAACCATTTTCTTGAGAGTATCAAGAAATGTGTTCTTAGTGAGCATCCATATCGCGAAATAAATAACTATGTTAAAGGGGAACCTTCAACTCATAGGGTTTTGGGCCAGGAGCAAAGTCATAGATAAAACTTTGATATTTGACAAATTTCATACATTTTATTAATTTTTTAATTCAATAAACATTGACACGTATAACTAAAATTACCCTTTTGATGATTATATATTGTCTTGGGGTGTACTTTCAAAAATCAATAAAATTATGTAAATATGAATCTTCAAAGCTGCTGAACTTGGCTCGGTGCACTCCAACAACTTTGCTGCCATATTACTTATTGCTGCATATGGCTAGTTTTAACGATATTGCCTTTTTGTCTTTGTTGGTTGGCACTTTCAGAAAAAGCTTAAAATTAATCATCTCCTTTCAAGTCAATCTCGTTATTAACCAAGTCTATAAAGAGATCAAGTTGTATTTTGTTAAACTACTTCAAAAAAGGAGTTTCTCAATCCGACCGTATATTTTCTATATGATAATTTATAGATAACTTTATACATACATACATAAACGTCACGCCTTGTTCCCATAGGGGTAGGATCCCTCCATTATTTTTACTCTGTCACACAGTTTTATCTATGCACAGCCATGGGACACTTTCTGGCTGTTCATAAATGCATACAGAGTACATATACATAATAACTTTATATAATAATTAAAAGCTCGCCCGCATAGTATGCAACGATTATTTACTATTCATTCTAGAGTAGAACGATGAAAGTGTTTTCAAGTTAGAGCACTTGCAATTTGTATAAGCCAAACTTCAAAGCCACCCAGCAGAGTTTCCGGGCTGCAACTAATTGGATATTACTTCATTGTTCCACAACCTACGCCCATATTATGAGTTATAATATACTCGGCTACACGCGACTTTGCCTGAGTAGAAAGCTCTGAACTACTAGGTTAGGAATTTGCTTTAAAAGTAAATGCCACAAAGATGGGTGTGATAAATTCAAAATCAAAATCATTTATTTCAAGTGGGCTAATTATAAGCACTTTTGAAACGTCCAATTAGACTATTTGTAGTGACTCTACCACTGGCTCGGAAGGCAGGTCCTGTTGAGAAGAGCCGGCAAGAAACTCAACAGTTGCTCTTTTAAAATCATTAATTTTTACAATATTAACTGTATTGTTACATAAAATTATTTATTCTACTACTTGTGTGAAGTTGAAAGCTGATCCAATTGCCTCTCATCTATAGTATAATAACCTTGATTCAGTAAGTGAGTTTTAATACATGGCTTAAACTTATGCAATGGCAGATCTAAAACTGAATTGGGCATTTCGTTTGGGTGCCACAGGCACGCCAAACTTCATCTACAATAAGTTTGACGTGCCTGTGGCACCCAAACGTCTAAATGAATGGACCGATAACTACGCAGTCCTTTTGTTTCAAAGCTGACCTAATCGAAGTGATTATTAGATATATACGATAAAAATCCGATGAACCAATCTAAAAATATATATATGTTTATATAACGGATGGGATAGTTTAGATACTTAATATAATATTAAAGCTAGCTAGACAGCGAATCAATTTATAGCAGTATTATTTTTAAAGGTCACTAGCACAATCAGATCACTTTTATTAACATTATCAATTCAAATTAAGAAAAAAAAATACTAACGTCATAATGAAATAAAATCCATCCCATATTAAGAACAATCGCGAGCACGTCTGTTAAAAAACGGCATTATAATCAATTTATTCCTATAGCCAACTTATAAATATATTAGACCAGCTCCGTGGTTCTTTATTAGCGTACTGTAGCCAAAGATATGCATTTGTAAAAGTAGATTTAATTTAACTACTAAGATTGGATTCATAAGTACTAACACAGCAAGATAATTTTAAATAAATTTTATATTTAATTAGTTTAAGACTATAAGAAAAACTTGAAGGGTGACTTAGGATGCGCTTTTAAGAGTCCAGATTTAAACCAACTGAATTAAGCAACTTTGTAAGTTTTCAGCGCACGGAAAGAAGAAAAAAGTATCCTGAAGAGAGTTAAAAATAAATTGCTCGTTGCAGTTTTTTCGGAAAATGGGAACTTAATTTTTCAGCGACATTTTAAATGACAGCACAAGCATTTAATAGAACTTGGCTTGATCATCTCTTTGAGTTATGCTTAAGTTAGATATTTCCATTGGATATTTCCTTCTAAACTAATTGAAAAATTGCTATATATAAATGACTAATGTAATAGTCTAAACATGATTAATGTAATAGTCTAGTCGCTAACATAATATGTAGTTTCGAGTCAAGGATAGAGAGCTATGAAATATTAAGTTACAAGAAAATCTCGGTAAAAATTCTCAGCCTGGATTTGGGAATAAAGTAGTGATACATCTTCATGCTTCGGAGGCGCAACTTAATTAACCTAACTTAAAGTCTCGACGTCGTTTCTATCTCTCTGTCAAACACAAAATACTATAGATATCTTAAATATAATCTTATCTCATATAATTTATTTCACTTTATTATTCCGTCCGCCTCACCACTTGGCCCTGCGGAAGACCAGCGCTGCGCCGGTGGATTTACCACTGACATAGCATGAGTGGCGTCCATTTTGATACTTTCTTCTTTTTTCTTGTGTTTGTGTTATCTTGTCTGTGTGTGTATCAAATAAATTTATTTTCTTTCTTTCTTTCAGATATAGAGATATAAAGACAGAATAAAGAATGTTGGACATTTTCATTATTCTAGATTTCATTTCGCAATGAAGCGTGGAAGATCTAAGCTCCTATCCTCTCTCACACGCTCGAGGTAAAACTAAGACGCTAAGACTTGACAAATTCCTATAATAAGCCACTGAAATATGCTGATGATTATCCTGTTTCAGTAGCTTGATAAATAAATATTAACTCAGAACCACTTAGATAAGTGATGATTTCCACTTGTCGTATTCACTTCCGACAACAGTATTAAAGCGACACCCCCTTTCCAACATGGCCGTCAAAGTTTCAAGTACAGTTTCATACAAGTTACATTTGTATAAGGAGCAAGTTTGAGAGACGGCCGAAGCTCGCTCAGTATCTCTAATGCTACTAATTGGATGCTCCAGGGTTTTATGAGTTGCATTCATTTTCTCAAATCTCATATTCCTTGCTCTCTTGATTTGTTTTCATAATATGAAGATGCATTTAATGCATTCTATGTAAATTTATTCTAGACTGCAGCGGGATTAAATTATTTATTTATTAGCAAACGCCCGCGACTCGGAATTATTTTTCTATCGGATTAGTTTATTTTTCATAAATCCAATCTACAAAACGCATGGGTAAGTTTTTTAATTAGAAATTTTAAATACGCCAAGCAAACTAAAGCATTGGTTTTATAATAACTCTAGCCCTACGAATGTTTTAAAATAATTTAATTCTATTGTTTTTACAGTTGAAATTTTATTACAAGAAAAATTTTGATAACAGCCTAGCCTAGGGGTTGGTTTAGTTAGAAGAGCGAAAAATAATGTATAAAATTCCACAGTTTTTATAGAGCCGCCATATTTTATCATGCCAATATTATAGTACTTTTTTATACAAGTAACTAGCAAGAGAGTAGGCGGACACCTGAGGGGATTACCGGAGAACATTTGTAACACCAGAGGTATCGCCGATTAATTGCCGGCTTTTTAGAAATTTATTTGTTTAACATTAAATTATAACTATGTGGGAACACTGTACATTGTCTACCTATTTTATGTGTAGTTTTCTGTAAGAGCTTAGATCATAAAATCCACAGATTATTAATCCACTGACCTAACTATTACCTGGCCAGGCCACTCTCTTTGTAGGGGAGCATAGACCCACCACTTGCTCCAAAGCGAATTGACGAGCTTAGGGTGATAATGTTTAATTCTTTAACTATCGCTATCAGATGTCAGGGCTTGGAATTTTTGACGTGACAACGTCTTATAATTCGATAGAGCCGGCTGCACGCACGAAAAAACATGACTCATGCGGCGTTACCTCACTTTGAGGCGTTCCATGTAAGGCTTGAAGTGCAAGCGAGAGCGCGGAACGAGCGACAAAGAAGCACAATCGGCCTTTTGCGTTCGGCAGCGTTCGACATCCGTCTATTAAATGTAATTATTATATATATTAATTTTAAATTAAAAATTAATATATTTATTATAAATTTAAAATATAAATTTATAAAATCAAAATCAATTATTTTATTAATTTAAATTAATATTTATAAAAATATACTTAAATTAAAAATTTTAATAACCAATTAAATGCTACCATTCCATCAGTATTTTCTTAAGTTGTCACGTTCAACTATCGTCAGTAAACCGACTTTACAGACAACCAATTTTTTTTACTATAAATATATTTTAAGAAAGAAAAAGTCAGTACAGTAATACTATCATAGCGCGATCCTGCAAAACTCGGATATATAACTTAGTTATCCAAAGTCACATAGGCACCATATTAGGTATACCTTTGGACCAAAGAGGCAGTTTTCAGTGTAGTAATATAACTCCACTGACTACAGCTATACTTGTCCTTTTAATTTTAATATAATATTCAAACTCAGCGCTTTTGACCAATTACTCTCCCCCCATTCGCCGTGTAATTCTTTTGAACACGGCAGCTGGAATGATTTTAATTCATGCGTATCGGTTTTCCAGTACAAACGTTTTGTGTTTGATATAATTCGAGTTTGTTTTGTTCTATAAAGGGATTATATTATGAACGCAAGGTTTCGAATTAGGTACTTTGATGTTTTTTGTTTGATGTTTGGAGAACATTTCGTGATCATAATCATCTTTGTGTTACCTCGGGCATAATTTTCGAAGTAAGTTAAATTCTTAGTATTTCTACCAATCGCAACGCAGCATTTAAAATTGTGATTCTCTGATTGGTAGGATGCATGAAGTTGAGGACGGCGCTGAGGCGTGGAAGCGAGCGCACGTGTATTACGCTCCGTTCGCGACACGCAGCTACTTACTTCTCGTGTTTGTCGAATTACACACATTGTTTTAATTTGATTTTTGTCAGTAGGAATTGTCTGTAGAGTTTATGTTGTTTTTGTGTTCTTTCTTATTATCGTTGCATCAACAAAGTAACATCTTAATAATTGTTAAGTTGTTATTCGGTTGGTATAGTCGGAGCTCGCAGCGCCGCTGCGCGTGTGTGTGTGGCGCGTGACCTACTTTTGGCCGCCTGCACTACGCGCTTACGCGCTCGAGAGAATATTCAAGTATTGGTTTTAAATATTAGCCGTTTCTTCCCAAATTGTAGTCGTGTCAGAAAAAAATTTTTGTTTTATTATTGGTTTTCGTTCGAAATATCGTACTCCTTCGTTGTCTGTCTATTAAGTTCTAATGTTGTACTAGTTGTTTTTATTTTGTTAGTGTAGTATAAGAGTCGTCCTGCCTGGCTTGTCCGGCAGGTCGACTCATAGAAATGAGCGACGACATGTCGTCGCAGCCGGAGGCGGGGATCGCTCGTAGGACACGGCGCCAACTGGCATCTACCCCAAGGGAAGACCTTCGAAATAGAAGTCCAATTTTTCGAATTCCAAATAATAACGAGTCGGATTACATAAGCTCTAGAGATACATCGCCTTCTAGAGCGTCGTCGGCTTCTCGAGACCCGACCCCTATGGGGCGAGGGACAGGTATCGGCAGGGCCAGGTCGGAACTTAAAAAGGCCGCGGAAGAGGCACAAGGGAAGAGGCTTTTAACCAACGACTCCGAGATAGAATCTTCAGGAAAGAGACAGTTCAGGCCGTACCGGACCCAGAAGAAAGCCTTAGCGCAGAGGCAATTGATGATGACCCTAACAACCTCAATGCCGAGGAGCTAAGAGCGGCTGCGGGTAAGAAAGTGGCAGCAATTATCCATGTTGCTTCAAAGTCAGGGAATTTAAAAGGCAACTTTGCAAGATGCCTTAAAGACTCTGCTTCAGCACTGCAAGGCTTCGTAGATGCACTCGTTAGCAGGACGGAATCTGAAGAGGCTCGTCGGTTGCGGCTTGATAACGCACGACTCCGGAAGGAAGTTGGTAAACTTAAGATGGAGTTAAAAGCCCACCGACGGGAATTTTCTGAAATGAAAT
Source organism: Mycalesis mineus (assembly GCA_034621355.1). Classification (NCBI taxonomy): domain Eukaryota; kingdom Metazoa; phylum Arthropoda; class Insecta; order Lepidoptera; family Nymphalidae; genus Mycalesis; species Mycalesis mineus. The sequence goes on from CM067901.1 coordinate 1,059,924, forward strand.
CAAGCATGGCGGCAAGTGGTGCATCTTCGACCACTTTTAATAATGAGGTAGTAGAAGAGTTAAAGGCCTCCATCGTTGCCTCTGTGGGTGTCATGCTTGATGCTAGATTTGCGGGCATCGAACAGAGACTGCTTCCCGAAAAGGTACTCCGCCCACCTTTGTCATCGGATAGTCGTAAACAGGGGGTTCCATCAGCTTCTTCTAACTCTCAAAAAAAGTCGACAACGCAAGACGGTGACGGGCTTGCAGCTTACTCTGAGTCACCAGACGTAGTGGCTAGCTCCAGTAGCTATAATGTGAATATGGAAGCAGACTGGTCTACGGTTGTTAAAAGAGGGAAGAAGGCGAAGAAAACCACTCCCCCCACAACACAGACGGTCCCTATGGCTACTCCCGTTGCTACTAACAAACGGAAACCTCCGACGCTTGAACCCCCTAAAACGGCTGCGGTAGTGATCACACTGAATACGGAGGCAGCAAATAAAGGCGTTACATACGCTCAGATACTGGAGCGAGCTGAAGAAAAAATTAACTTACAGGAGCTCGGTATTGGCGAAGGGATTAAGATCCGCCGGGCTATCACGGGAGCCAGATTACTAGAGCTCCCGAAGGAGCAAACATTAGAACAGGTGGAACAGCTTGCAAACAAGCTCCGGGCCGCCTTGGACGGTATGGCCAGTGTCACTCGACCTACCAAGTCAGTTTCTCTCAGAATTACAGACCTAGACGACACAGTCACGCCGGAAAAAGTGGTTACTGCCATCACTCGGGTTGGAAATTGTCTTGCTCATAACGTTAAAGTAGGTGATATTCAGATGGGCCCTAGGGGTATGGGTGCCACAACTGTGCATTGTCCTATCGAGACTGCCAAAACTTTGAGTGATGCAGGAAAACTACTTGTAGGTTGGAGCTCTGCAAGAGTCCAGATCCTAGATCAGCGCCCTCTACGCTGTTTTAAGTGTCTCGGTCTAGGACACACAAGACCTCTATGCCCTTCGACAGTAGATCGAAGCAACGTGTGCTTCCGGTGCGGTTGTGATGGTCACAAGTCTACGCAATGTTCGGGTTCAATTTGTTGCGCGGTCTGCAGAGATTCTGGGCTTCCGACAAATCACATTTTAGGAGGAAAGAGTTGCAACCCTCCTTACACAAAGGGCAGACTTAATCAGTTGTCTAATTCTACCGATAGGCGACAGCAGGCGGGAAATGAGGCTGAAATGTCGTCATGAATCACACGGGACATAATAATATAAGCTTCCTCCAGTCGAATATTAACCACTCTGCTGGGGCTCAAGATCTATTAATGCAAACTACAGCAGAGTTGAAGATAGACCTTGTCGTGGTGAGTGAGCCGTATTATATTCCTCCTTTGCCTCACTGGGTAGGAGACACAGATAACTTGGTGGCGATTGTGACTGGGCATACTTCAGGCCCCCCTCTCGAATCTTTAGAAAAAGGTCCAGGCTACGCTATTGTGAAATGGGGGGAATATATAGTCGTCGGAATATATTTCTCACCCAACCGGTGTCTGGCCGAGTTTGAGGTGTTTCTTGATTCCGTAAGGGCAGCCATGCTCCGGCATCCTGGAAATATAATCGTTCTTGGCGATTTCAATGCTAAATCGCGGATGTGGGGAAATCCTAGGACTGATGCTAGAGGCAGAACCCTGCAGGAGTGGGCCGTTGTTCAGAACCTCTCCCTCCTGAATAGAGGGACTACGTACACTTGCGTGAGGGGACACGGAGGGTCAATTGTAGATCTGTCATTCGCTACAGCGTCGGTTGCTAACAAAGTCATTAATTGGAGGGTAGAAGAGGATATGGAGACACTCTCGGACCACAATTATATCCGTTTCGAGATTTCCACCTCCCTGACTACGACCGTAACCACACGAAACCCGAATCGGTTCCCTCGCTGGGTGATAAGCCGTTTCGATCGTGAGCTGGCAAAGGAAGCTGCTATTCTTCGACGGTGGTCCTCTGCTGGTAGAAACAGTGATGCTAGCGTGGAGGAGCTCGCTCACTCTGTGCACAATACTCTGACCATGGTCTGCGATGCTTCTATGCCGAGAGCTCGTGGAAACAGCCGACGTAGGTGTGTTTACTGGTGGTCATCTGAAATTGCTGATCTTCGAGTTAACTGCATAAGGGCCCGACGGGCTTTCGTACGATGCCGTAGAAGAAATGGCCTTGATCCGACTTTGGAGGAACAATTACATGAAGAGTACCGACAAGCCAAACAGGCGCTCCGGACCGCCATTAATCAGGCTAAAGAGCTCGCACGTGAGGAGATGTTGAAGGACCTAAACAGGGACCCCTGGGGGCGCTCATACCGCGTCGCTCGAAATAAACTTCGTCCACGTGGTGCGCCTGTTACTGAGACCATGCGGCCAGACTCACTGATACGATTAGTAGACGAGCTGTTTCCAGACTTGAGAGGCCACTCTCCTCCTTCAATGTCTACAAATTTGGACAACAGAGTCGAAGATGCAATTCCTCCAATCACAGAGGAAGAAATGGAGACGGCCTTCAGCCGCCTGCGTAATAAAAGGACGGCACCAGGACCAGACGGCGTCCCAGGTAAAATACTATCCGAAACTGCGGAAATTATAGGTGAACATCTGCAGACCCTATTCCAAAAATGCCTGCACACAGGTCATTTTCCAAAAAAATGGAAAGAGGGCAAACTTTGTCTCATAAGGAAAGAAGGTCGGCCGCTAGACTTCTCGTCTGCGTACAGACCAATCATTTTGCTCAATGAGACCGGAAAACTCTTTGAAAAGATCCTTGTCAACCGGTTGATTGAGCACATTGATTCAGTTGGACCAAGACTCTCAGAGGCACAGTATGGGTTTAGGGTAGGTCGCTCGACTTTGGACGCCTTAGAGACACTTAAACGCTTTTCTGCTGAAGAAATCGAGAAAGGAAGGGTTGTTCTTGCTATTTCACTCGACGTCCGCAACGCGTTCAACAGCCTTCCCTTCGAAACAATTTTAGAGGCGCTAAAATATCACTTGGTACCTCACTACTTGAAAAGACTGTTGGAGGCATATCTTCAAGATAGGAAAATTTCTTGGGAAGGGAGTAACGGTCAGATTGTTCGACGTAGTGTCCACAGTGGCGTTCCACAAGGCTCGGTACTGGGCCCTGTTCTGTGGAACATTGGATACGATTGGCTTCTGCGTAGTCCGTTGCTTCCAGGAATGAGAATCCTTTGTTATGCAGACGACACCCTTATAACTGCAAGTGGGGCAAATTTTGAGGAGGCTGCACGTCTTGCGAGTATCGGTTGCGGATTAGTAATTAACCGAATAAGAGCATTAGGTCTTCATATTTCTTCAGCGAAAACAGAGGCCATTCTTTTTCACGGTCCACACAGAGGTCCACCCCGAGGGGCACAAGTTTATGTTCATGGCGTTTCGATAGAAGTTAAACGTCACATGAAATACCTGGGACTAATTTTGGACGGACGATGGACCTTCAACGAGCACTTTAAGCAGCTAGGACCCAGACTGGTTGGCGCTGCCGCTGCTCTTGGAAGATTGTTGCCCAATGTTGGAGGGCCTGCCTCTTCCTGCAGGCGTCTGTATATGAGTGTAATTAGGAGCATGGCATTATATGGGGCTCCTATTTGGATCAATGCACTGTCGCCTCGTAACAAGAGTTTGATGAGGAGACCGCAGCGTATAATTGCAATCCGTGCGATTCGGGGGTACCGTACGATTTCGTGGACAGCAGCCACTCTTTTAGCCGGAGACCCGCCATGGGAGTTGCAAGCAGAAGTGCTTACGCAAGTTTACAAATATAGAACAGACGTGAGAAGAAGGGGTGAGCTAGTGGTGCAGGCAAATATCCATAGAGTAAGGAATCTCGCAGAAACGAGTTTAGTCCAGAAGTGGAAAGAAAACTTAGACACCTCGACTGTGGGTATTTGGACGGTGCAAGGAATTCAGCCACACCTGGAGCGGTGGCTTAAGAGACGTCACGGGTCGCTGACATATCGTCTTGTTCAGGTACTTACAGATCACGGATGTTTTGGTAAGTACCTGAACAAAATAGCGAGGAGGGAAGTTACTCCGGGGTGTTGGGAGTGTGACGCACAGGAGGACTCTGCATATCACACATTAGTGGAGTGCGTGGCCTGGGCTCCGCAACGGCACTCACTGCTGGCCGCTTTTAATGGTGATACTTCGTTGCTGAACATCATAGACTTAATGATCAGTAACGAAAGTAAATGGCAGGAGATGGTCTTTTTCTGCGAGGAAGTAATACGCCTCAAAGAAGCAGCTGAACGTGAAAGAGAGATGGCAGCAGATGCCCCACAAATTCGTAGAAGAAGGACGGGTGGCAGGAGACGCAGGTTCGCCCACTTAATGCCTCCCGTGTAGACTTTAAAACCATCGAGGATTGCGTCAAAGTGCCAAGGTAGAATGTCCGCTTCGATCCTTTGGTGCTTCACTCATGATGCCGAGGGCAGCGCTGGGTTTTAGTGGGTATTGTGACCGCTTTCCGGTCAGCGAGTCCCACATACCCTCTGGGAGGTACCGCGACCTATCCTAGTACCTCCGGGAGGGATGCGTAAATGCATTTCCCAGCGAAAAAAAGGATGCATGAAGTTATCCATCTTCTGAGAATTATCCATTTTTGGAGCGAAACGTACGTAAAGGGTTTTCAGTAGTTTAGGACCTCGTTGAAGTCGTCAGTTTTACGCGGAAAATAATTTTTTTTTCTTTTATCGACTACAAGTTGGCCCTTGACTGCTATCACACCTGATGTTAAGTGATGATGCAGTCTAAGATGGAAGTGGGCTAACTTGTTAGGAGTGGGATGAAAATCCACACCTCTTTCGGTTTTTACACGACATCGTACCGGAACGCTAAATCGCTTGGCGATACGTCTATGTCGGTAGGGTGGTAACTAGCCACGGCGAAAGTCTCCCACCAGCCAGACCAAGACAAATTAAGAAAAACCTCAATCTGCCCCGCCGGGAATCGAGCCCAGGACCTCCGTCATATAAATCGAACGAGCATACCAATGTGCCATGGAGGTCGTCAACAAACGTAATAATGTCAACAAATTGTTAACTATTTATAATGAACTTCCGCAAACTAACTCCTCCTTCTATCCAAATCTTGAGTTTGACTCCGCTCTTTGGGGCTATTGTATTGCAAGAACTCGTCTCTCAATAGGAGGAAAATAGAAAATATTGGCTATGTTCAAAAGACATGACTGTACTTTTCAAGAAAAGAAAATTATAAGGGTTCCTTATTGGCTGGGAAACCCTACAACTGTATAGTACGTTAATATTTTCCGCGAAAATGAAAACTCGCAACGCAATTCCACTCTATACCGGAACATCCTCAGGAAATGTTTGCAAAGAATTACAATTGAATATTGTCAAGTCACAATTGCTATGCAAAGAATTTGCAATTGAATATTGCCAACATTGGATCGCGGTCGATCGGTTGACGCGCAAAATAGCAATATAAATTGCTATTCATCGTATTTCACGAATTTACACGAAATAACGCCTGCAAATGTATTGCTCATATCAAACGGATTTGATATTAATAGATCGAGAACCCCTGATAGCTCGACCTTCGTCATTTAATAAAAGCTGAAAGTTTGTCAGCTCGTGCTAATTTAATGCCCGTGCTAATACGATACCCATGGATTTTAGACCATAGTGGGTTATTTCCATAGTGGGTTATTTCTATAGTGGGTTATATATATAGGGACCATAACCATAAAAGTAGCACGTTTTAATTATTCAGGTCCACAACCATTCAAGTAGAAACAGTGTTCCTTTTATATTTTCCTCAGCATAATATGAAAACTCGTATGTCCAGTCACCAGTCTCCTAGCTTCATGATAAAACTTCGACAAACTCTAAGAAAACTCTCTGTGCTTGAACTGCCACAAAGCTCAGTGCCTGGTAAGTAAAGACAATATAAGAAGACTACTTATTATACTTAGACAATGGGGAGTCTGGATACTTAAATGTTACTCGTTTCTGAAGAAACCATTTTTTTAAAGAAATAAGTCAAAGTAGGTTATGTCCGCTGCCTAATAATTTCTATAACCTTGGATATATCAAAATCCAAAAGAACAATGACAATTTCACAAGACGAAAACATATAGTTAAACCATCATTTCAGCTATCTCATTGAAAATGGAATCTAAAATAAAAATATGTAAACAAGGCACAGTTTACAAGCCTCCGCCATTAAAGCGGGCAGGATTTGCATACAGCGCGCGGCGAAATTGAGTTTCACTTCTAAAACCAATATGGTCGCCCTAGCACCGTTCACAGGTTTGCTGATATGCCATGTAGTATTATGTAGGCTAGTGACGTTATATTCAAGCTAGCAACTTAGGTTGGTTCACGAGGTATCTATTGGGTTCATGTTCTGCGTCGGGTTTAGAAGTCTTCAACTGATTATATCGGCCCACTACAGAACCAGAGTGCCTGTTGTGAGTTTTTACAAGTCATATTAGCCCCTCAGACAATGCTCTTTATAGGAATAGGAATGTAGAGCATACAGACCCACCACACTGTTCCAATGAGAGTGTTCCAATTTACACTCCAAATCCAAATCGCGTTGTCTTACTTTTTTGTAGAGAACGATAGTTACGAGGCAAATATTAACACGCGGAGTCCACCAACCCGCAATAGAACTGCTAGAAAGGTGAAAGATCTGGATATTCTCATTTTTTACATATCTTATTTACCCTGATCTAAGACTATAAAAATAATTAAATAAGATGAAAATAATAGCGAAATTACTTAGACAAGGAGATAGTCAAGTTAAGTCTGTAACCAGGTTAAATGTCAGCCAACCGTTTTACCTGAAAAAAGTGAAAGTAAATCTAAAAACGTTACTCTAAGCAATTTATTGAAGTAATCTATTACAATGCTAGTAAATATACTCGTCTGGGGAATGTTATTTAACATCTAAATAAAATGTTATTTCATTTCAAAGTCAAACAAAATTGATCATAAATATCTCGTAAACTTTGTAATAACATAATAATTTCTAACAAAACATATAGTAAGCAATTTGCGAAAGTTGTCTACCATCAAACAAAAATAAAATATAATGTTAAATCGTTTATTATTATTTGTATAATAAAGTTAGAGTTCAGAGAGAGACGAGAGTACCAGTTGATTTTTTTAATGAAAACTTCGTTAGACATGCTTTACACCTCATAAAATAACGGAATTTTCGTCATGTAGAAAAATCTATATAGAGTTCTTATTTAAATCCCTCGGGACCAGTAGCGCTATTCTGTAACAAAACTAGGCAGTGTGAACTTCGAATTCTTCTCTATTGTTTTACATCTACAGCATAGTGTTAAACTGAGAGAGACAGAGACCAACAAGACAAGACCCACTGTTGAGTTTCGATACAAAATAACGCTACTGTTCCCGCGGGACCCTAAAAAGAACTTTACATACGAGCGAAGCCACACCTTTACTTAAACTTAACTAAAACATAACCGTTTCATAATCTGTTACTAGCTATACACTGTGTTAAAAGTTGTCCAGCTGAAAATTGAATCCAAAACCTCTTACAAATTAAAAAAACACTGCATTGCCTACGGTAGCGTAGTAAATGCAATTGAAAAAAAAAAACAAAAATCGGCTCGCAGCCGTACGGAATGTGACGTTTTGTGAAATTGAATTTCCAATTAAGTGACGATCCCGATCGGCCCAGTCAATCTACTCGGGGCACATTTTCATAATGTATTTTACTACATTTTTGTGAATGCCAAATAAAGTATGATTCAATTTTAATTACAACTCCAATGTTTTTAATTATTAACGATGTTCACAAAATATTGAAAATTCAGAAATGGCACATCTACGGATGAGCTCTATCGTACAACAATAAAAACGAACGACATTTTGTCAACACTAATAATCAAAACAGTATGGCAAAATGTTCCAACATAGATAAATCTAAAAGCGCAGTTCTGTTCTGCGAATTTATATTTACAATTCTACGAAAAAATCCTTTTTTTGGTGCAGTGGTATGCGCGGTGGATTTATATAGTTCGATTCCTGGCGGGGCAGATTGAGATTTTTCTAAACTTGTCTTGGTCTGGCTGGTGGGAGGCTATCGCCGTGGCTAGTTACCACCCTACCGACAAAGACGTATCGCCAAGTGATTTAGCGTTCCAGTACGATGTCGTGTAGAAACCGAAAGGGGTGTGGATTTTCGTCCCACTCCTAACAAGTTAGCCCGCTTTCATCTTAAACTGCATCATCACTTAACATCAGTCAAGGGCCAACTTGTAGACGATAAAAAAAAAAGTTCGTACCAATCTTTACGATATATGGCTAAAACCTTATTTCGTAAAGATTGGTACGAACTTGTAAAATAACCGCATGAAATTCATTAATTAGATTCATCTATTTAGGATTCGTTAGATGTAATAGTTAATCGATTGGAGGAAGGTCGCTCAATAAATTAAGGAGTATCTCTGAAAAACAAAATGAGGTAAGGAGTATTATCAGCAGTGCACGTATATAGGCTGATAGTTATAAGATATATTTATATCAGTCTCTTTTGCGCGATTAATAATTTCGTTGATGCAATAATATAATACCACAAAACAGGTGGTATACTAACCTCGCTAACAATAGGCTGTGGGGATTTGGACGGCTTCCAATATTTATTGTTTTTCTTGTATTCACTAACAAAATGCGAATGCACCTGCATTTTGTCCGACCGAAACAATGGGTGGGGTTTTGCAATCACGGGAACAAGGGTGATACTATCAAAACGGTACACTTGTTGTGAGAAGACTCGGAATTTATTGTTATGAAAACTTTTTGGAATATAATTAAAAAATTACAATATTTTTTAAGAAAAGCTGATTAAACTTATCGGGTTTTGATTATTAAAAGATTAGTAAGCTAAAGTAGGTGTGGGTGGGCATGTTTATAGCCGAACCTAAAGAAGAATACGTCCGCTAAAGAATATGCCCCGGGCAAACATGTTCTTGAGTGGAAATAAAAAAACAAGCACAGTCCTTAATGTCTCGAACCCAAAAAGGTAATAGAATGGGTGGATAATGAAAGAGATTGTCTATGATGGTGAACTTTCATAAAGAGCTCTAAGCAGTTGACGGATGCAAATAAATTGGAAACTTTACTATCTAGGAAAAGTAACAACTATAACAAGACCTATGTAAATGTTGCTTTTTCTTAACGTATATAATATAAACAAAGAATAAATAAACAAAGAAACTGTCTAAAAATTTATTTGCCACTTCAACAATTTTTATTTTACAAAGGTTACCGAATGAGATAATATATTATAAGATACCTAAAAGAAAACCTTCGTCCATTAAAACAAAATATATCTAAACACACGTTATACTTACATAAGGCTGAACTAAAATAGGTCCCGCTGAAAGTAAATTTCCAAAGATAAAAAAGACATTAGCGCGGGATCATCCATTCGTTATCCGGGATCTGGTCCGGGACGAGGAAACGGAACGCCTCATTACCGGGACGGGTCAAGCGGGGCAAAAGATCCCGCACATTCAGATCTAGATTTAGATTTTTAGCCTTTTCAGGTCGGGCGCCGAGATTTTTTTACGATAGCAACTTATATCGCTTCTGTATTTTTCTTCCCTTCAGAATTTACTGTGTTGCTGAAGGTTTTAAGTTAAGGTAGTAATGTTCAAAGTATTACCCTTATAAGTAAGCTAGCTATCAATTCACGAAGATTACATAATGCGACGGCATGAAAAAACAAAATGACGGCTGGTCATCATACGAAATATACTCGGGAGCAATGAAATCGAGTCGCTGTTTCCAAGTATCGACGATAATTGTTTTCAATATTGAGTTGAGTTTTATTTTTATGCAAATACTGTTTAGAAGGTAACTTAATATTAAAATTTATTTTAAATATAATTAAAAATATGTGTTTTATTACATTAAATTACATAAAATCGGTTCTAGTTCTACTGTTTGATGACAATAAGCTAGAAATTCTAATATACCGTACCAACTGCAACAGTGAATCATTTACTATACATAATTGTCCTATAATATTTATTGTCCTTAATAATAATATTTATTTACAATTAAATCGAGATGTAGAGAGATCTGGAGACTGTTCAGTATTACGTTGGGCTGACCAGCTGAGTGAGACCAAACATACAACATTCTATACGCTATCAAAGATGGCCATCAATAGTAGCAGATGACAAGCATGGACCCGTTCGAGAATAGGATCCTACCAGGAACACGATCTTCAGGCACGAGGAAACAACTATACAGAGAGAATTTTAAATACTTTAATTACAAAACTATTGGTATTAATTCTAACTAGAACAGAAATGTTTATTTCGATGCTGACTCGATTTCATTGCTCCCGAGTGTAATTCTAAATTTTGATTTCAGACTTAATTAGTGTAGTAAAAAAAGTATAAAAAATTGCTTTTTTGTGTACAAAAAAATAACCCTATAATCTGTTAAATTGTTTACTAATTTGTTGATAAAACTATAAACTTCGTACTAACTCTTCTCGATGAATAATGAGTTCGTAGAAGCTTTAAAAGTTCTTGCAAATTAAGCCTATAACATTATTATTTAAAGTTCGGACTGTTGTTGAGATTTTCTTAACCGAAAGACCCTAATAGCTGAAAAACATTTATATAGTACATTCAGACTGACTAAATAGACTAAATAGACTTGAAAACATTATTACCATCAGACCAATAAGGTAATAAATGAAATGATATAATATAATTATGTTATCATACTACACATTAGTTAATACCTACTAAGTTTTGTATTGTAACAGATAACATGTACATTTTAAGTTTCTAGTACCTGTAATTTCATCAGCAATCTCCATTTTAGACTATACGGTAACGCTCCACCGTGCTGTTACAAAACACTGTATCATTAGATATACGAAGAACATATAAAAAAAAGCGCTTTTTTTGTTTTTTTTAGCACGATACGAGCACAGGAAACATAAGCATGGCAGTCAACTTCTAACAAAAAAAAAACTTTATTAATAGTTTGTCAGCAGCGTGCTGGAAATGGATTTCATGATTTCACATATTTGGTAAAAATACGTTTAATTACGTGGACGATTAAGTCTCAACATTTGTTACTCGCAACCCCTTCAAGCCACCACGATCTAAGCTCTATATTTGCCTAATGTACTTAACCATAGCATAGCTATAGGATAACAAAAATACAGTTTTTATGAAATGTCGAAATTTTAGTCATCACAGTCTCGCGGTCATAAAGTAAAGACTTACCAATTGATTTCAATAAGTATTCCGAGCCCAACCCACAATCCAATGCATCAGCCAGCAGTTACCGCCAAGTTTTAACACGCTGCACGTCGTGTTAGATTGGTGCTCGATTTTTCAATTTTCCAGACAGACACTCGATTTTTCCCGCCTCGTTCCAGTTTCCCAACAATTTCTATTACTGCGCCATTCAGCTGAGAATTCCTCGCTAACCTTTACTACATTTGCTTCCCGCGTTTTATTAAATTGTGTTCTCTCCAATAATACATCGATAGCGGGAAACTTCATTTGAAACGTTGATATTATTTCAGATAGTATTGTTTTATAGAAGATATTTTAAGAATTCTGTACACTAAGGATGCACACGGTATTAAAGATATCCAATAAAATAAATAGTGATGAACTTTGCAAGAATTCGTTATAAACAATGAATTAATTTGTTTTTTTTTTTATGTTTGCGGAGAGCAGTATTTTATAATTGTTTAAGTTAAGAAAAGTTGTTTTGATCCAAATGTAACACGTAAATGCTAAAAATAGCTACACAGTATTCTAAACAGCACAAAAACTGAAACTACGTTGAAAATAGAAGAAAGTGTTTAAAGTGCGTCTACTTTTAGCGACTAAGCACGAAACACTTTCCAATCATTTTCGTTGTATTTATTTCAGGTCGCATAACATTCATCTACCACAAAATAACGATGCTTCCTCATGCCTAAAGGAGGGTACATAGAAATTTTGATAGAGATAAAAATTTGTTTACCTCACGTCACGGTAAAAGGTGGAATTCATTCGCGCCGTCCTACACGATGTACATTTTGATGAAAGCGCGTCGATTCTCCTCACGTCACATATGCGCCCTTAAGTAATCCTACACATTTATTAATTCACTGGGTGTTACCTGCGATGCTCTGCCTGTTTTGTTATGTTTTACCTCCGAATTTATGGAGTCTATCCTTAAGAATTTATTTCATATCAGGCCACCTGTCAATCGTAATGAGACTAAAACTTCGGCTTACAAGTAAAACCTTTGATACAAAAGACAATGAAAAGTGGTAATATTTTCAACAGTGTATGCCCTACTCTTTAATACCTAGAACGTATACCTGTATCTATTTGGTTTCGGTTCTGGTATTTTAACCTTTGAGGCTACAATATATTGAGGATTTAAATTGGATGCAATCCTATTTAATATGGAACAGATGAGATCTTATCCGAAAGACTGAATCTTGCTAAAACATTCGAATCGCCGACCTTTATAAGAAAAAGCACGCTCTTTCTCTTCAAGGTCGTTTAAAAATTCTATTTCTCTATTCAAAGGCAGTTTTCAAAAGGCATTTTTACGAAATTTCCTTTGTTTTCAACCGCGAAAGCCTTGCATCAGATATCGTGTTTATTTAGTTTGTTAGACAATGTACATAATAATGGGAAGACTATATTGGACTGATTCCAAATAACAAAGCCCCGAGTTCCACCTGCCCTATGCTTTTGTGCAATAAATTGTTGCATGCATCTGTATGCATGTTGATTGAGCCTTGGAAAACAAAAGATTGCGACGACCTTGAGTAGGCACGGCTGTAAAGAAAATTATGCAAACAAACGGTGCCTTGTTAGAAATTCTTGTTTTATAAATCAAATCTAACTTTGCAACTAGTTATAATTATAATTCTTGACATCCATACTAATGTTGTAATTGCAAAAGTTTATTTGTCAAGTTTAATTATTATAATCGCAGAGTAAGTAGTGCTTATTTTTGTAACTGGATTTTACATGACGGTATTTTATCTCTAATATTAATTAAATTATTTTTCGAAATAGTAATGGCAAGTATAGGTACTAGGTAAATTGGTACTAAAGTTCTATTACAAGCCAGTTTGTATAAAAACTTCCGTGTATATAACAGGTCATTTATAATAAAAAAAAATATTTTAAATAATGTTAGTCACTTCATAATCAAAAACCCAAGTAGGTACAAAATTGTCCTATTTGATTATCGTAGATTCGTAAGCCATTTCCAAGAAATTGCTTTTTTAATAAACATAACTTATGCCATTAATGGCCCATCCACACATAAACACACATATATGAATACAAACCTTTGACAGTACTCTTTAGCGTCAGGATTAAAAACATGGTACTTAATATGGTGTAACACGAGTATGTGACAGTGTATGCCCAACTCAATAATCCCTAGGGCAATATAACATGCCACGGCGTCATCATATGTAGCCGATCCGAGTTACCAAATACTCAGTCACACGCCCGCTTCCAGTTGGGTAAAGCTGCCTTTCCATCAGAGATATACGTCAAAACATAGTAATTATAGGTATGTGACAGTTCATCCCCAACTCAATAACCCCTAAGGCAATGTAGCATGTCACAGCTCCATCGTATGTAACGGAACCGAGATACCAAATACTTACAGTGACCAGACATATAAAATAGAAAACAGCTTATCTCGCATTATTACTGTTGGTGTATGCCCGACTAGTTTTGAACTTATACGACGCCTTTGTCTAATATTACTTTGTATGAATAAGCTGAGGACTAACGGTAGATATGACATGATATAGAAACTAATTAGGCTCTGGCAACAGCCAAGTGATTTTGGAACAGCTTATGATATGATTTTAGAAAACTAATAGAAACAGCCGCTGATCAGCATTGCTGTATTTGGATCTTACAGATATAGTTAACAGTGTAATTACAGGCACTTGAAGATTAACACCCTGCGAAGTGTTTATAGATAGTTTTCTACTTATCACACGAAATCCAACTATCGATACTATTTACGTCACGCTCTTTAATGCAACGACCGAGGGGGTAAAATAGTGACACGTTGACTATATAGCTCTCTCGATCTCTTAAGTGACGTGGATTGACCACTAACAGCGTACCACATCTGGCGCAAAGGCAGCCTTACGGCGCAATGACAAGCAGTGTCGGAAATGGCGCGACGACGGCGCCGGAACTCTCCTCTACTGTGATCCAAATGACCCTTCCGGTGCATGTGTCCGTTTCACTATTAGAAAAGGGTTACAATGAATGAATGAAAAGGTTTATTTAATGATCTCGTGACGTGCTCTTCGAAACAAAGATGTGCCGCAATATACCCTGGTTTTTATATAGGTGTTTTGTAATATAGAATACAAAGAAATCCGTAGAGTCGCGGCGATACGGCAGCTATAGACCACGATCTCGTACCCTATATATGTATATACTACTATACTAAAGCCAAACTCGATTGAGAATGATTGTCAACAAACATATTTAAAATGAAGACAGAAAATGCAACACATTTTATGCCTAGTAAATTTAAAATTATGTTTTGTTTTTTTTTATAAAATCTTATTTAAAAGATATTGAATATATTAATTACTTTTCAGCTTACTAATCTAATTTATTGTCATGAATTCGTCATTAACTAGCTTATTCAAAAAAATAGATGTAAAATGACTAGTGATTTCCACCTTCATTTTTAATTTGTTTGTTGACAAGCATTCTCAATCGAATTTGGCTTTAGTATTGACTATATCCTCTCACTTCTTTCTTCGATGGATGCCGACGGCTAGCAACGTGGCACATCTGATGCAACGGCAGCCTTACGGCGCAATGGCGACGGAAATGGCGCGATGACAACGCCGGAACTCGTCTCCTGCGACCCGAGCGAACCTTCCGGTGCATGTGTCCGTTTTGACAAGGGCTTCAAAAAAAGGCAGCGAGAAAAACGCGAGTGAGGTTTAAAATACGATACAACTATCGATACTCTAAGAGACAGATGCGTTATGCTCTCTCATATAACGATTACCAAGCAAGTAATTCAGTGAAAGGCCCATTGACTATAGCTCTCTCACTTCTTTATTCGACGGATGACGACGGCTTGCAACAAAGCACATCTGATATAAAGGCAGCCTTACGGCGCAATGGCGAATGGACAACAAAATGGCGCGATGACGGCGCCGGAACTCGTCTTCTGAAACCCTAGCGATTAGAAAAAGGCTACAATACGTAAAGATAGTTCAACTGCGTGCGCGCGGTTCTATGTGTGGGTAATACTGAGTACGATGACTTTGTGTGCGTGACTTGTGTTTCTTGGACGACGACTGAAACGTCACTGCTACACAAATTAAAGTTGTGTTATTAAAAGCTCACGCACACATTGTACCACGTTTACAATTAAATTGAACTATCCATATCAACTTGTTATAAAAAGTTTTTTGTCCAATGACGTGCTGTTCGAGACAGGGAGGTACCAATGCACCTCACAATTTTTACGCAACTGCGGCAAGGGCGTGGGAAAGGCTTAGATTATTTTAAATGTATAAACCTTTTCTGTTTCCCCATAATCTTTAGGTCAAATTTCAATTTTTTTGACTTCAAGATTTTGCAATTGAACTTTGCAAAGTAAATATCGTAAGTCGTTTTTTTTTCTAGATTTGAGTGACTTTGTCCCATAGATTCGTTGTTTTTTGGGGATCAATATAGAAAAATAAATAATTTATTCTCTAAGTGTACCTTCTGTTTTAGGTAAAGAACAGTCAGTTCAAAGAATAAGGTCAAAATCTACTTTTCTCTGATCTGATTCTGGCCTCTTAGTATATTAAAGCTTATATTTTATTATAACAGTTTAAGGGAAAATGAGGAACGCACATATACATACATACAAGTCAAAAACTTTTTTCTAGTTGATTATAAAATAATTACCAAGCGTCATAACAAGCAATACACTGATGAAATAATCAACAGAATGGGACACAGAGAGACAGTAATCCATTCGCGTGAACGAATGAATGATTCGTTTCATTCGCGTTCAAACGAATGAATGATACACATCTCACTCACAGCCACGCGAAAACGTTGCAAATGACATGCCCAATTCAATTCGTCTCCGATATGTTAACGCGGGATCACGTGGAATTGAATCTGAAAATTGTTCGGCCGACAAAATTTTGTGAAACAGCCCCGACTACAATCATCCGCTTTCAATATTAATTTTCATTTTGTTTTGTTTGACATTAAGGCTTAGCACACACTACGATTAATCGCACGAGTTTTATTGTAAGTTAGAGTGCCTAACGGAAGTTTTTTACCGAGTCACTACGTAAAAACGTAACCACGCGTAAAGCCGTAGATATAGAAAACGTTTCCTCACGTTATAACTATAAAATTATTATTATAAAAACAAAAAACCCGACTGGTTAGAAGTTAAGAACTGAAAAAAAAAACAAGGATCACTATATCCATATAAAACTTTAAATACTTTATGGTGCTGCAGGACAAAATACTTTACTAACTGGGAAAGAAAGATCTACCAAAACTACCCCGCCTGCAACACCATAAAGTATTTAGATATGGATATAGTGATCCTTGTTTTTCTTTTCTCAGTTCTTAACTTCTAAGCAGTCGGGTTTTTTTGTTTTTATAATAATAATTTTATTTGAGACTTTTTAGTTTTAATTTGTGGTATAGAAATGAGACTTGGTACACTTTTTGACACTTTTTGTTAAAACATTAATATAAACATGATATGATATTTATATTTTTTATATAGCCTATGTCCCTTCCACAGTTTTGCCAAAGTCAACGACACCTCACATGTAAAAATCTGTTCAGTCATTTAGGCTGTAGCGCGTGCCGAAGAAATGGGCATACATACATACGCTTGAAAAACATTACCCTCCTTCTGACGCAGTCGGGTAAATAGGCGCAGTTTCAACAGGTTTCTGAAAATATAAACAGTAGTAGCTTTCCGTACAAGCGGACAAATTTTCGAAATGGTAACGTCCTAACAAAAGCGACCATTTTCAGTTGCTGGTTTTGAAATCGTAACGTTCGTTTTTACTACATCTTGCAGGAGGTACCGGTTACACTTTATACTTCCAAACTTGAGACAAGAATTGAAAATTTTTCGATTATTCAGATATATGAAACATAGTACTCAAACCCAGAACCTCATCATTCACAGACATACGAACTAATCACTTTACCAACGGAGCAGTTAACTAAGAACCCATTAGTAACTAAAATGGCTATAATAACAGCAGCTAGAAATGTAAAAGCATTCATACGAAACTTGTATTACTTCATGGAAACAGTTAATCTATTTCCAAGTGTTGCTGAAGGCGAATGTCAACGGCAGGTGTCAAGGCTCGGGCGGTAATCATAAAAACAAGAAACGGGCCAATTGTGGGACGTACGAGTAGGTATGTGAGCTAACGAACTTTTTTGCTAGTACCTTACAGACTTTACCTATTTAATATCCCCTGTGTGCATACATCCGTATATATGACTATATTATGTTATACTAGGTTCCAAATGTATGAGCTCTATTGCTAAATAACAGTTGTTGTTTTTACTACAAGTTTATAAAAAAATTAATGGCATATCAGATCTGTGCAACTAAAATCGGATTTATACGCTAAAAGGAATTTAAGACACAACAGTCTTAATTCCAACTTGTACCTCTTGATACAAACTGACAAAGTTTATCTTTGACATAAGACAATCATTTAGAGCACCCACAAAATTAACATAATATTCTATTCGAAATCTACGATAGCCAGATCTTCGTTATGTTATAAAAGCTGAAAATTTATCAGCACATGCTTCAAGTTCCAAACATACTTTTGAAATTTAAGAGTTACTGGGTAACAAAGGTCGAAAGCTTAAATCGGCCTTGAAAAAAGCGAAATTTTCCAATTTATTCTTTACGTTATTACAAGAAGTCTTTGTCGCCAGACATAATATAGCTCCAAAGAAAACCTTCACGGATTACTGTTAAATAATTTAACGAAGTTAACAATAATAAACTTTAGTAACAGTCTTTACTAAAACAGATCAAAATCCAAAAACACGTTGTCATATCAACTAAGTCCCTACAAACTACACATAGCACACCCGGATCATACCGAATTCCGTCTAAATTGAAAATTTCCAAGCACTAATCCAGCTCTCCCGGAAACCGGTCTCATAACGATGCAGCGAGCAGCGGCGCAAATTAAAACGCGCTCGCGAATTGGGAGATTGCATCTTGGATATTTTATGGCTGATTTATAACACCTTTCTACTTTTCTAGGAATAAACGAGATATACTGACTTTTTTAACCACTTTATTGGTCTGTCTTTTGATATACTGACTTTTTACCCGACTGCGTCAGAAAGAGGGTTATGTTTTTCGCGCGTATGTATGTATGTATGTCCATTTCTTCGGCACGCGCTACAGCCTAAACGACTGAACGGATTTTGATAGGTGAGGTGTCGTTGAATTTGTTAAAATTGTAGTAGTGACATAAGCTATATACATTTTCAAAATGGTGGCTGTAAATGGGGGCAAAAAGGGGAAATGTGTGTATTTCTTTCTCTTATCTTAGCAATATGGGTATCAAATAAAAGGTCGTAAAAAGACAAAAATGGCAAAAAATGTACCGTATCATTTCTATACCATAAACTAAAACAAAAAAGTCTCAAATAAAATTATATATAAAATTTTAAATACTTTAGGGTGCTGCAAGCGGGGACAAGCGTAGTTTTGGTAGATCTTTCTTTCCCCGCAGAAAATAAAGTATTTTGTCCCCGCTTGCATCACCATAAAGTATTTAAAATTTTATATAGATACAGTGATCCTTGTTTTTCTCTTTCCAGTTCATAACTTCTATGCAGTCGGGATTTTTGTTTTTATAATAATAATTTATTAACCACTTTAATTTAACTTAATTTTTTAACCACTTTTTTGAACTGTTTTCGGTGTATTTATATTATAAGACGATGGTTCTGAATGCGATTCCCCTGAGTCATTTGAGATTTTCCTAATTGGTCCAAGTCTAGCTTGTGAAAGGCTTCGACCGTAGCCAAAGCCTTTCACAAGCCGCGGAGAAAATCACGAGCCGAGAAGGTCAGTGTGGACGCTTCATAGTGGAGCTAAAGAAGGAACCTACACTCATGTCTCATGTATTGGGCTCTGCGCTGAGTTTTTCTCTCCAACACAATGTACCCGGCACCCGTACGATAAATCCATGTTATAATAGCTTGCGCATGGTGAAACTATTTTTTTTTATCGACTACAAGTTGGGCCTTGACTGCTATCACACCTGATGTTAAGTGATGATGCAGCCTAAGATGGAAGCGGGCTAACTTGTTAGGAGTGGTACGAAAATCCACACCCCTTTCGGTTTCTACACGACATCGTACCGGAACGCTAAATCGCTTGGCGATTCGTCTTTGTCTTTAAGGTGGTAACTAGCCACGGCGAAAGCCTCCCACCAGCAAGACCAAGACAAATTAAGAAAAATCTCAATTTGCCCCGCCGGGAATCGAACCCAGGACCTTATAAATCCACCGCGCATACCACTGCGCCACGAAGGTCGTCAAAGAACTATGTATATAAACCTATACATCCTGTGTAAACACACATCGCGTTTGTAAAGTCCGCGACGCAGAATCTCTTTATAAAAGAAACATCAACGCCCACTCAGAAAAATCTTTAATACTGTCCAGTGCCTGTTTCGTATGCCGTGAATTCGCGTGCGCGGTACGATACTCATACATGAACTAAGAAAATAATCTGTGTATCGAGAATATACTTTGGTAATATGCAACGCAATACGATACTCGGCGTAAGTTTGAAATATAATCCAACTATTGCAATAGTCGCTTGTTATTCCCAAATTACGTCCGTGCCCGGGGTCGCGTTTAATTGGTAGCTTGTTCCACCAACACAGCCATTAACTGGTTAAATATTGCTGTGTACTTTCGGTTGTCTTACTTAGCGGTTATTTGTTTACATACAAATTTCTAAACTGAATTAGGATCAGATTGATAGATCAAAAACATTCAATAATGTGTGTTAACTTTATAATCAAAAAATTAGCGAAAAAGATTGGATTGAAGGTAAAAACTTTAAATACGTAGAAAAAATTTTTTGTGCTTTTAAAAAAATACTTTTTTTCTGCTCAAAAATATGCCCGTGGAAATGGTAGAATAACTACATTCATACAAAGTTGACGTTAAAAAATATTAATTATTTGTAAATTATTTTGCATTTTTCAAATGGAATTTTTTTTACTAATCTCACCTAACTAAAAGCTACACTACATCGGTTCTTCAAATCATTTGTTCGAAGAAGTCATGAGTGTTGTGTTTCTAGTTGTTTGTTTTCTCTTGCTAAAAGTTCAGAAACTCAGCCCTTCAATAGGCCTTTAAAATGTAAGACGATAATGACGATGACGATTAGATTATAAAATGTATGGCAATCCATCGTTACCACTTAGTAACCGTTTAATAAATAAAGAGAAAGCATTTAAGAGTAAGCGTAAGTAGTAGTTCTTTAAGCAAATAGTGGTATCGCGTGTTCAACGTGATACAGGGTGTTGCCATTAGCGGTCGCGCGGAGCTAGCGGGTTTAATGGCCTTTAACTACTTTGCTTTCGACTTTTTAACACTTCTATTTAACTAGCAGATTTAACAGACTATGTTTTACTACAACCACTTGGATTCACGGAAGCAATCGACACTCAATCGATCACTTTGCAGTACGTCACCGGTTGGATGGTAAGGACGGCTCGCCTTCCCATGACTCTACCGACCACAGAAGGGCAACCCAGTATGCACTTCTATTCGCGTTTTTTCCGAGCTTGACTCCACGTAATTTATTAATATCGTAATCCTTGTTCCTATGTGACACTTTTAAGGAATGTACGTTCCCTGCTTTCCCTGAGAACGGGAGCCTCAGGGAAAGCAGGGAATCGGAAAGCGGATCACTAGTACCATTGTGCTCTGAACTACTACGAGATAGAGAGACAACTCCATTTTATTGTAAGAATGAAATATGTAAGGCTAGGCAGAGACCAAAAATGCTAAAACGATGTTAAAAAAGTTAACAAATAAAATATGGAAACTCAAGACTGCCGCAAAACATAGTTCACCGGGTCAGCTAGTAGTGTGTCATATAAACAAGTCGAAATGGTTTTAATTAGGAAATTTCCAACGCTTGGCTGAATTTCAAGTCGCGTGGACGACCCAGCGGTCCATTTCAGACCGCTTCAGTCTCCCAACGACTATTTAATTACAATCACGGCGAAATGCTAATATAACCGCTTTGAACCGGTTTGAGCCGCTTTGGACTGCCTTGAACTGCTTTTGCGCGGTTTCAAAGTACTTATTTGTAAATGAAAACATTGCGAACTGGTGGTGTTACTTTACCTTAGATAATTTGGAGAATAATAGTTCTTTCATATAGTAAAGGTATATTTTATGAAAATGGAATCACACATTGACGCACGTCGTCCATATTGGTATAAGACACTTCAAATCTGAACCTTATTCGCGTTGACACAACTTGCACAAGTAATGATAATATAGAGATGAGTTTTCTTTAGGCATCAATAATGACGCGACGTGACGCCTTACTTCTGCGCCAGTCTGAGTTGAGCCTTAAGCTGTAGCATTATGGCGTGCTGCAGTGACGTTTCGAATCCATACATTCAACATAACGACCGTTAACTCGCTGCGTCAGGCTATAGCGCTAGAACGTGCATTCCTACACTCTTTATGTCTCACGAACTGTGGATACAACACATTTTTCATGTGAATGTATCATAACAAGCTTTTATGAGACTGCCTGATTGGTTTAATGGTAAGCCTGTGCGATTTTCAATCATGAGGGCCGAAGTTCAAGTTCTCTTCTTCTCTAAGTTTATGTCTATTTTCGTCTACTAAATTGTCAACAGCAGCCCAGAATTAGGAAGTTTGTATTGTGACACTTTCATGCCTCGAAACGTTTGGCAATCATAACGATCATTATTGTTAATATCTGCTAGCCCAATGAGGTTATATTGAAAATAATATAAAAGCAGAATTCATGTGCCTAACCTAACAGATTATAATCTATCTCTGTAAGAAATTTTATCTAGACCCACGCAGCCGCTGACTCCTAATTGAGTAACAAACGTGTTGAGATATCTACAATTAAGCCCATTCTATGCAAAGTGTATGAGAAAATGATGTTGAAAATAATTGTCTTTCTTTTAATGGTTTATTTGCTATTCGGAATAAAGACAAATTCAAAAAATTATGTCAGATGAATACAGGAATTAAGAACTGACCTCTCTCACAGAAGGCCCCTTCATAGTCTCCGTCCCGACACTCGCAGATAGGTCCGTCATCCGTGCTGATGCACACACCTCCATGCTGACACGGGTCTCGTCGCTCGCATGCATCGCCACTGGCGTTGGTGATACGTGGAGCCTGGAACAAGACACTATATTAATATCTTAAGTAACAGAAATCTCACGTAGTGCTTATCCGTCACGGAGCGTTTAATGGCTCACTCTTCGGAAAAGGAAATCTCTACTGAAAACTATTTATAATGTCCTGCCCAATATGGGAAAGACAAAAGGAGAAATTTAGGGTCAGGTCAGTATTGTGTATTAGCAACACACAATACTAGGAATATGTAACCCCGTGTTGATTCAATAGTACACGTGGAGGTTGGTTTAGTCTGTGAGTCGAATGTGCCTTGAAAACAATGACCGAAATCTGTTTCCCCCTTTATATCAAAAAGATCTGTCATAATCATTCAATACACGAGTGGGACAAAATTAGTTTTTTGTTATATAAAATACCCTGTTTACTCCACGCCATAAAACAAGGAAATGCTTTAAGGAATAGCACATTTTTTATCAATCTATAAACCCATAATATTTCTCATCAAAAAGCTATAGCTGCAACTTTTTAACGGTATTCATTAGGCGTAAAAATGGATCAATTAAGCTGAAGAAAGGCCATAAAATGTCTACAGGTACTTCATATTTTGGCCTACGGCCAACCGATTCTGCCAAAAAGTTACGCGCTAACACTTTCTTTTTGCTTCTATAAAACGCTGTCTGCTCCATCCGTAACTGCAGGTTAAAACGAGATTTATTAAAAAAGTAATAAACTAATTACATTTATTCTTCATTACCTGCCTCTTTAGGCACCCGGCTTAAAAAGGAACTACACGAGCCAGCCCGCTGCCTCTTGGGGTTTGACTAACTGGCCCACGACAGAGTCAAGTCTCCCTCCTTTTAGGAGATAAGGAGCTTATACCAATGGAAGTTGGCGGACTTAGGGTGATTTTTTTTATGGACTACAAGTTGGCCCTTGACTGCTATCACACCTGATGTTAAGTGTTGATGCAGTCTAAGGTGGAAGCGGGCTAACTTGTTAAGAGTGGGACGAAAATCCACACCCCTTTCGGTTTCTACACGACATCGTACCGGAACGCTAAATCACTTGGCGATACGTCTTTGTCGGTAGGGTGGTAACTAGCCGCGGCGAAAGCCTCCCACCAGCCAGACCAAGACAAATTAAGAAAAATCTCAATCTGCCCCGCCGGGAATCGAACCCAGGATCTCCGTCTTATAAATCCACCGCGCGTACCACTGCGCCACGGAGGTCGTGATGATCTTTTACACTTGTGACGATCGATGGTAAAGATAATGACAGGGACTAACAGCTTCATGTGTCCTGCGAGACACGAGGGTTTAGCACCACCAACTTCCTAAAAATTATTAATTCGGAACTTCGTAATTTTTACTAAGAGTTCCATAGAAGAAGAGAAAGTTCAATATTTCATTGCCCAGCCCAGGATTTAGATTGCCACATAAGCTAACCACTGCAAAACTCCGGCAGCTACGATAGTTTTTACGTATTTCCACGCGAACAAATTCGCAATAATTCGCTATATTTAAATAAAATATTGAAAACAACGTGTTTCGGTTTAAGTTATGTTAACTAAAAACCAATGTGGGTCCATTCATGAATTGGTTAACTCAACGCGACGTAAAGCAAACTAGGCCACACTACAAAATTTATTAAATTAGAGCACTTAATTTAAGTCGGGTATAAAACATGTACGTACTATAAAATTACGTGAGTTCAGACAGTATTATCATTGTCAGCATTATCTGCCTATTATCGGCTATGGAGGTTGGACCCACTACGCTACTCCTATACGTGTTGGTGGGCTTAGGGTTATAATAGTCACCGAGACTGACGTGGTCTCGGTGACTATTAGCGTAAAATTTTCCTGATAATATCTTGGAAGAAAGATAAACTTATTTAAAATTATTAATCAATATTTCCGGAAATAAAAAAACAACTTAATAAAGTAATTCAAAGATCACACGTATGACACTCGTTAATTTTTGGCTGTAAGCCCAAAATTTTTCAATCAAGCACCGTTACAACAGTCAAAAACCAGTGTAATTAAGGTAAAGGTTGTAAAATTCTCCACAGGTGCTCCAATTTTGGCTGCGGGCCAGATATTTGGCGCTCCCACCAAATAGTTTGCGATCGCTACTTCTTTTACTTCCCGTTTGAAAACTTTTTTGGACTTTTTCGGAATCGGTACGTGATTTCTAGTTGAAAACGCTGAGGGTCGATCACTTGATTTTATTGGGCTTTTAGGAAAGGCAATCTTTTAGGAATCTTTTGAAAGTAGTCTTCAATTTTATTCGTTTGTTATTAAGTTTTGATAGTGAAGTAAACTTGTATAAATCTATATACAAGTAATAGACTTATGAGACAAGAAGTGGGGATATGGAGTATAATGGCTAAGTGATTTTTTTTCATCGAGATCTTTTTATACAGACATTTCCAAAGGAAGTACTATACGCGTTTGAAACCATTGTTTAGTTAGGTGACCTCTGGTCTAGCCACAGTAAATAATAAACGTTCGAAAAACAAGGAACATTCGATTTCTTTTAACGTAACAGTTAATGGACCAATCAAATAGCCCTCCTGATGGTAAGTGGAAAACAACAGCATATAAACAGAGCAACATTTTGCACAGCATTCATAAATACGTCGTACAAAGTGCCGCTCTGTGTCCATCAACGGTAAATCGAAACCTAAGTGTTAAGCCTCAGTGCCTATAATTACACCGGATTCTGAAAAAGTAAAAGTACCCACATGTACTTTAAAAATTTTGTCGCATAAAAGTGGGCGTGGATCAAGCACGCTACACAACCGGCACTTCGTGATCCACGTTATTAGCGTGTAATCACGTGGTTTGATTGGATCGAAAATAATTATAAATTATATTAAGGCCAATGGTTTGGGAAAAGTTCAAAGAGTTTGGACCGAGCGAACTGGGACTAAAGTTATCGTGCAAACACAACTCGTGATAGGAGTTTGTCGTTAGGTGTTTACAAATGAAATTATGAGCTTGTCTCGCAATAATTTCAAAGTTCTAAATACAGGAACTATGGAGTCAATTATAGGCTAAGTGCGTTATTGTTTGGTTAGTTTCAATATCGGTTTTTAGATTGTGTACCACTCGCATATAACTTTTTGAGGTTCGGTACCCAAAGTGTGAAACAGAGCTGCAGTAAGACTTCAGTTTCTGTATGTCTGTCTGTTTATCACCAGGCTGTATCCCACGAACCATGGTAGCTAGACAGTTTTCACAGATGATAAATCTGTTATCATAAAATAAATGTGATTTTTATAGATAGCCTATGTGTCATAGTGCGATTCCGACTCGAACTTAGCCGAATTTTTAAAATTATAGTTAAGATAAAAAATTTTACCAAAAAATAGAACCGACTCAAAACGCACTAAAAAGTAAAAATAACCGGGTCATTTAGTTGCTTTAATTTACTTAAGCATATCTATGAAGTCGGTGCCAGTCAAGTTTAAGGAACATTTATTTTACGTAGTAAACCCACAAAGTTGTACCCACAAACTTGTAGGTTCTTGGTAACGTCCTTAAAGAAGAAACCTTGGCTGGCACCGACTCCTAGATATGCTTAAGTAAATTAAAGCAACTAAATGACAAAATGTTAAAAATTTTTATTTCTTACTTTTTAGTGATTTATTGCCACGTACTCGTACTATACTGTCATAGTATATTATATGGCACTAGTAGCCTAAAAACTACCGATACCGAGACAAAGACCGAAATCACTGTAAGCGTGCCTCCAAAATTTGAAGAGTTCCTTCAATTTCCCCAAGATATCATCATCAGATCCTAA
This sequence comes from Mycalesis mineus, assembly GCA_034621355.1. NCBI lineage: Eukaryota > Metazoa > Arthropoda > Insecta > Lepidoptera > Nymphalidae > Mycalesis > Mycalesis mineus. The sequence goes on from CM067901.1 coordinate 1,086,220, forward strand.
CATGTTGACAAAGGGACCACCTTGGAAGTATGTCCTTTCTAATAAAAAAAGAATTTTCAAAATCGGACAACTCTGTAAAAAGTTATGCGTGGTCATACATAAAAAAAAAAAAAATACGTGTCGAATTGAGAACCTCTTCCGTTTTGTTTTCGTCAGTTAAAAATGATCACTGTTTTCGACCTGTAGGTATAATGTATGTATATACGTTCTGTTATGCCACATGTACCTTTAAATAACACCAGCAATTCAAACACATTTTATCAAATCTACGCTAGATACGTACCTAAGCAGCGCAAAAACGCATAACGTTAGTCTTTACTTTACAAACTACTCTTTCATAAAAACTTCTCTTACTAAAGTATGACGCTAACTAAATCCGAAGTTTTTTTAGTAAATACGGGTATATGTTTGCAAAACCGTTCTTAGGTTTCGGGTGATTAGTATGCACTGACCCTTATATTACGTCACGGATTCGTTAACCTCCCACGCGAACTTCCCACGCCGCGTTTCGTCACAGAGCCCATACTCAGGCTACTGTAAAACGTTTCAACTGTGCGGGTGTAGGCGGAGGGTATGATAGCAAAAACACACGGGTTAAAAAGATTAACTTCAACGCACGGTTTTATTAAGAGGCTTATTTAACTTAACATGTTTGTTTGTATGTGTGAGTTAAATCTTGGAAGCATTTGAAAAACTTTCTCTTTTTTGAATTGCAACTGAATTGAAATTAGGCACCTACTTGCGTGTTTTCTTTATGGTATAATAGAAGTAGGCTGTTATTGTTATTGAAACGTGGTGTGGGCTCATTTGTATAGGTAAATGTTTGTGCTATATGTTAGAACATTACTATTAAAACTTGGTTTAAGAAAGGACTAGTAAAAACACGATTTTTCAAACTAAAAGGAATGGTAAAAAAAATGTTTAAGACACTGTTAAAAAGTCATGTTTCGGAAGCAGATTATATTGAGAAATGCCACCAAGAAACTCAGTTAACAGCTACAAAAATTTACTTCCAATATTTTTTTTAAATAAATATTTAACGTAGTTATTACTAAAACTTGTGTCAATTGACAATTAAAATGATAAAGTCGAAGGAATATTCATATGACCTAACACAGTTCCCTGAAAATTGTGAGAGCCAAAAGATTGCCCTACAATTAAAGATACATTTAAGATTTAGGTTAACCTATTTGGCAAGCTTTCACTATTATTAAGATTGCTCTATTATACTTTGTATTAAGTATCCAACATCTTTGTAAATTCTGCATTTCGATAAAGTTGCTTCGCAGATAATATTATTCAGAGGTTCATGAAAGCAGTCAACCGTGTTATCTTCTGCACACAAGATATAATAATAGATAATAAACTTTTAAAACTACCTTAGCTCAAAAAATAAATATATGACTCTTGGAAGTAATTGTAAAATTATAGGTATTACTCATGCGAACGTTAGATTTTTTCGTATAACTTGTCCTAAGAATATTGCATAAAAATTAATTTCCCTACTCGGGACGTACGAACGTAAACAAACAAAAGTACAGACCGTGATAACAATTATTCTATGTAGGTGTAGTTACCCAGTTCATGAACCATCACGTGCTTCACCGAAATCTATTTGAACGTTTTTGCCTGCGACGTCGGCGGCGTGTAAGCGTTTTTTTTTCTACACAATATATATTTTTAAATTATTTTCTAAACTTATTTTTTCAATTATATTAATTGGGATAAGGAAATTCCGATATTATTAACCAATAAAAATATATCACGAATATATAAATTGCGCGATTGTTATTTTAAAAATATATTCAGGACAACGCATTTTCATTGCGTATGTTTCTGTACCCAATGTCTCAAAAACGCCAAAGCTATGCGTGGGCTTACCTCTCTAATCGCTACACTGTGTAAATATTCATGATAGAGCAATTAGGCTCGGACCACGCTAAGCCAACATGCACGTAGCTGAAATACTGCACTGCCTACATTGTGTTTAGGGGCTAGAGTTCCCCTGATTTAAACCATTAGTGGTTTTATACAAAATACGAGCATCTTAGTGCCTTAACTCTAACTATACAAGGATTATTCGAATGCGAGCGATAGTATTGTCTATTGCAACATAAAGAGATTTTTACAATATCTAATTAGACAAACTTCTTCGTATATGCGGATTATGACTTAAATACTGTGGTACGACTTTAGGCAACTTAAATATGTAAGATCAATGTTATTGATGATAACTAAACTATTGACAATATTATTGACTATAAATAGGCAGTCTTATGAATGTTAACGACATTTTCTGTGTACGGTATCATTTAAGTGACTCGTGTATCTTTTGCCTTAATATTAGTGATACTTACACTAATATTTAGGTAATAAGGAACTTTGAAAATACCTAGAAGATCTTATATAAGACCCAGTCCAAACAAAAGTACGATTTGGTACAGGTTTGTGCTATAGGCGTAAACCTTTAACCCCTTTCGCTACCTAATATTTCACGCTAAATATAACGATCATTGTTCTCTCATCCCGTCGCGGTGTGAATTGCATCGTCCATCATCATTTAAGGTAATGCCGCTCTCCAGGGACAAAAGGATCGCAGATCTAAGAAAGTTTTAATATAATGACAACATTGTTAGGGCGGGAGCGATGAGAGTTTTTCGAAATCAAAGGTTTTTAGGATTGAATTCCCAGTAGAGCGTGAAACTTGGCTTGTTTAATTAACTTTTATATCGACTACTAGTTTATAGGTCTTCGTGACGAAATGATATACATGGTAAGTTTACAAGACGGAGATCTAGGGTTCAATCTCTAGCTGGGCCGATTGAGGTTCTCTTAATTGATCCAGCGCTGTCTGGTGCGAGGATTCAGCCGTGGCCTACTGACTGTCCAATCGACAAAGACCACTAAGCGATGATATATTTCGGGACGATGTCTTATAGAAACCGAAAGGAGTGTAGATTTTGTACCTGCCTATCTATGAACCTGCAGTAGAGCAGGTGGTAATAGAGTTGTATGAATATTTTCAACAAAGTCAGGTGACATCAGACAGAAATAAATTCCAAGAAATATCCTCTCTCGTTCTCCCTTTCTCTCATTATGTGTATAAGTTGAAACGTTAATAGCTCCATATAAAGTTGCTGTAATCGACATGGTTCCGAAACGTTGAGAACGAGAAATTAAATCTCGGAAAAATGATTTCCACAAACCCGTTATTCGATTTCACTTTATGAGACAAACATTATATCGGAGTCAACAGTTAAGCCAGATAAATAACAAACAAATATTAATTATTATATACTGATTATGAACATTAATAAACCACATTTGTCACAAACCCAGTACGCGACTACTTAATGTGCGAGAACCTTTACACATTCACCGAGTATTGAGACTCATTCCGTGGTATTTACACGCAAAATTTAACAATTATCTCCTCTCCATTTCCAGGGATGCCATTCATCAACATTTCTGATTCCCAGCATCAATGTTGTTCTCAAGGGACAAAGGGTAAATTACGATGTGAAAATTTACTTTTTAAATTTTTATTTGCATTTATTTTAAACACTACTCAGAAACATTGTCAAAAAATGAGATTAAAAATGCACGGGTTATATTTTATTTCATTATTAAAGAATGCCCGCTGCTTTGTCCGCGAGTAAAATCAGTATTCAATATAAACTGATTTTACTGCTGCCAAAAATATCGGAAAGAAAATTATATGCGATATTTTTTACAACATAAATATAAATTTGAGTTCATTTAAATAAATATTATAGGACAATTACACACATCGTTATATAGCCCCAAAGTAAGCGTACTCGTAAGTAGCTTGTGTTATGGGTGCTCTGATAACTGATAATTATTTTTATATATATTATACATAAATACTTATAATATATAGATAAACACCCAGACACTGGAAAACATCCATGCTCATCACACATCACACATAAATGAATTATACAATGATTTCAATGAAACCTCCCAAGTGCTTGGAGTTCTATTTTACAATTTTACGTTTAACAATTATCACTATATTATAGCCAATGTATATAACACTAGGACATTAATCTACTAGGAAAATAAACTTGCCTCTCTTTCAACTTGGCTTGGCAGTCTTTGGATACATCAACTCATCACTTGACATTAAGTAAGTTTTCAGACAAAAGCTAACTTGTTCTTCATAAAAAGAAAATTATACTGTAACATTTTGTATGTGGGTAGGCGTAGGCAATTTGACCCTGTGGCATATTTAAAACAACGTTATTACACCGCCAAAGTTACACGTTGTTCGAAAATCCGTGGGACGCCGCTTTCTTGTCATGTCTCATTATTTTTCGCCCTTGACATAATATAGCTACGGGTTTCATAACACGTGAATATTTAGACGGAAACACACTTAGAACACGCGACGCGTATAAGCGAAAACAAACGTGATTTCTTTTAAGACAATATCTTATAACAATCTTGCAATAACTTGTTTATTGTAAGATTGTTATTCGATGTAGCGTTACTTAAAAATTTCTTCTACACAATCTTTATTATCCTCAGAAACAGCTCAATGAACTAAATAGAAACACAGCACAGGACAGGATATGTTTTTTAACCGCCGAAAACAAAACGGAGGAGGTTCTCAATTCGACACGTATATATATATTTTTTTATGTATGACCACGCATACATGCATTTTACAGAGATCTATTGAAGGAACTCTTCAAATTTTAGAAGCACGCTTACAGTGATTTCGGTCTTTGTCTCGGTATCGGTAGCTTTTTGGCTACTAGTGCCGTATAATATACTATGATAGTATAGTACGAGTGCGTTACGTGGCAATAAATCACTAAAAAGTAAGAAATAAAAATTTTTAACAAAAAATAGAACCGACTCCAAACGCACTAAAAAGTGAAAAATAATTGGGTCATTTATTAATTGACTTAAGCATATCTAGGAGTCGGTGCCAGCCAAGGTTTCTTCTTTAAGGACGTTACCTAGAACCCGCAAACTGCTTTACTACGTAAAATAAATGTTCTTTAAACTTGGCTTGCACCGACTTCATAGTTATGCTTAAGTAAATTAAAGCAACTAAATGACCCAGTTATTTTTTACTTTTTAGTGCGTTTAGAGTCGGTTCTATTTTTTGTTAAAAAATTTTAAAGAGTCGTATTCCTTGCCAATTCCTTCGTTATTTTTCAAGCTAATTACGCTTCATGTTTTCAATTGTAGATTAAATATTGTAGATTAGAGATCTTAATATAAACCTACATAAAATCAACGAATTTGATTAGATTACATCTATAATTTTACGTAAACCTCAAACTTATGTCTAGTTAGTTATAGGTGTCGACTTTTATGTTAAGAGTATGCTCCCGCCTTTATTATATGGTGCCATACAATATTTTTATAACGTAAATCTTATCTTTACTTATGTTACCTACCGTTTTCCACGTTGGTACCTATTAACTTTTCTCGACTACAGAATAGGAAAAAATATAGACAAAGAAAATATTCAAAGAATATTATACCTTCACTGTATTATTATTTCAAAGAAAATCTGAACGCTGTATTTTATAAGGAACTAGCTGTGCCACGTGTTTTTAATCAAGGTAGATCGTGTTACCGAAGGAGTATCGGGATAAAAGTAGTCTATGTTAATTCCAGACTGCCTTTTTTATTCATAGAAGTTTTAATGTATCAAAATAATTATTTTTATCATTAAATATTTAACCGCCTGGCGTTACTTTTTAACCGACGAAAAAAAACGGAGGAGGTTCTCAATTCGACACGTATATATTTTTTTTATGTATGACCACGCATAACTTTTTACAGTTTTGTCTGATTTTGATAATTCTTTATTAGAAAGGGCACAATTCTAAGGTGATTCCATTGTCATCATGTTAGGATCTGATGATGATATCGTGGGAAAATTGAAGGAACTCTTCAAATTGTATAGGCGCACTTGCAGCTATCTTGGTTTTTGTGTAAGTATCGGTGGCTTTTTGGCTACAAGTGCGGTATAATATACTATGACAGTATAGTACAAGTACGTTACGTATCGATAAATCACTAAAAGTAAGAAATAAAAATTTTTAACAAAAAATAAAACCGATGCAAAACGTACTAAAAAATAAAAAATAACTGTGTCATTTAGTTGCTTTAATTTACTTAAGCATATCTAGGAGTCGTTGCCAGCCAAGGTTTTTACTTTAAGAACATTACCTAGAACCCACAAACTGCTTTACTATGTTAAATAAATGTTCCTTAAACTTGCTGGCACCAACTTCATAGATATGCTTAAGTAAATTAAAGCAATTAAAAGACACAGTTTTTTTTTACTATTTAGTACGTTTTGCGTCGGTTTTTTTTTTGTCAAAAAATTTTATTAAAATTATAACTAAACAAAAATCATTTTAGGCTTCTTTTCATCGATGTTTGGTAATATACGCTAATTTGATGATTACATTATATTTTTGTTATTTTCATTCATTAAAATTTCCATAAATTTCTATTTTAAATGAATTTTATTCTTGCTATGTTGTCATTTACTTGTTTTTTCATCATAATTTCAATTGTGAAATCATAAATATTATTCATAAATTATGATTAAGTTTATCTTTTATACATTTTTTGCTCAGTAAAGATTTAAGTCAAACAAAATCAATGAATACTTTCTGTGTTGCAATTTTAACCCTTCAAGGGGGTCGAGTGGAGTAAGTTGGAGCACCCTCGTGCCGAGAGGTGGCAGTGACTCGAAAAGCGCCATTGTGTAACACAAATATATAATGTAGACTGCTCATTATGTGCCGATAATGTATTCAGGGCTTACGTCTCACCTGAGGTGGAATTTTTAACTTTTATGTATTCCACTTCAAAGTTGAGAAGGTGATTTTAACTTGGAACGTTTTGTTAGATCATTTCCAAGTACAGTATACGAAAAATACCAGTTAAATTTTAGCGCTATAGTTTGAATACTGCAGTTGACTATGAAACGATTACATTTTAGAAGATTTAAAACTTTAGTGCAATTTGCTCGGTCAGTTTATTAGCTTTTTTTTTACTCGTACAATAGTTACACGTGTTTAAAAGTTCCATACTATTATATTTGAATATGGATGATAGGACTTTTCAAAAACTTGAATGTAGTTTGTTTATAAACTAAACAAAGCCGGGTTTACAATCGAGACACGACAGTTTGAAAATAAAAATATATAGTACCGTTTCGTGCTCTACTTTATCTTAGCTCATACGACAGGAATCTAACAAAACAGGAGAAACGTAATTCCAGTGGCACTTATACTATTAATTCTAAATAGCCTCTTGTACTGTATCACAAAAAGTGAGTAAACTCCTGCTAACTTACTAAAAATATTAAAGAAGCCTACAACAAACTCAGCCAATACGAGTATAATCGCGAATCCGCAAACTGGAATTATATTTTTTTATTGCTTGATACTTTTAAAAATATTAATATGTTCAAAATTTTACTTTATTTCATTCAAAAGTAAAATAATGCTAATAATTGATTCACAAAATAAAATCAACAAATCCATTTAGGTATTAACACTATTGACACTGAAATATAAATGAATCATGTGGATAATGAACAAAGGTTAATGCGCATATTGTGACGTTAATTTATACGTATTCAATATTCCCTAAATTTAATTTCATTTATTTCTAATTTTCTACCTCTTAATCAACCAACACGGATCAGGCGTGACTCAAATGCGGCATCGGGATGCCGTTTCAATCCTTAAAGAATTAAAACTTTTTGTTCATTTTGTATTTTATTACACAAAATTAACAGCCTAATTGCCCCTCCCTGCCCATCAAATTTCAAATTATGCTAGGAATGGATAAAATAGTCCAACGAGCAAGGACTCTCTAATTTAAGTCCAGTCTCACTTGTATCTACTGCCTTTTAGAACGTCGTAAGTAACATTATTACTGATACTTCCACTACGGTCTATTTATGATTGTAATATCAATGAACAGAAAAGGTACCTACCTACTTTAGCTCTATATTCCAACCATTACATTTTAATTCAGGTAAGTGAAATTCTATTAAAACAGAAAGGCATAACGTTTTAGATGGCGGCACGGTACGGGCTGACAATCACCGGCAGATGTGACAGCCTATTACACCCGAGAGGGTTATTAACTAGAGGGCGCGGCACGCAGGTGCGATCAATTAGCGACTGAGAATTAATAATCAATTCCCACTGTAGGTAAGTTTTAATGCAGTTGTTAAATGTATACCTAACTGTTCAATTAAATATCGTTATACTAATTTTATGAATTGTCTTAAAGTCGTAATGAACTTTATAAAATTTATTTAAATTTAATAACATTTGATAACTATCCTTAAAATGTAAATGAATTTTACGAATTTTTTGCTTGAAAAGGCTTGGTCCCATGTATAAACTTAAATCGAATGTTTCTTATACATTTTTAGGTTTTTCATGTAAGGTAATACTACCCTATGAACCCACATGGTGGTCTCTGGGGGTTCATTTAATCGGGATAAACAGCTTAGTATACTTTCTACTCTATACTCTATAATAGTTTTATTACAATACCATATAATAAAGATTTTTATTTTGAATTTGGTTCGTAAAAGGTTTTTAAGAAGGTTTTAAGAGTTCCCTCTAATATTATTACGAATAAAAGATGGCAAGGAAAATCAAAGAGTTTCATTCATAGAAATCATTTACATTTGAATCCGTTATAAACATTTTATGAACTCTTAACTCCATGAATATAATACGTATGGGTTAACGTTATTTTAGGTTTCGAACGATAAAACAATAATAATTGTTTTATAGGTCAATAAAATTGCCTTACTTCATTTCGCAGGCACGCTTTAAGATATTAAATTCATTTACTTTGGTTTATAGCCAGTTTTCATACTTATCATTTCAAATCTTCTCATTTAAATTATTATTCATTCACATTTTTAGACTTTGAGTTTAAAAAACCGATAAAGTTTTTTTTTTTAAGAAATTTGCAATTACTATTTATATTTTGACTTATTTGTAACCTTCTTCAGTTCGTATTTATTTCCGATGTAACCTTTTTGTAAAAGAAATAATATACAGCACCATTGTACAGTTAATTAATTCACAGTGTAGTTAATTAATTCTGTTAAAAATCGTTAAAATCTTTAGCGTTTCCTTTAAAAGTAAATACTATCCAGCAATATTTTCCAACAAAACAAATGATTGGGTTGAAACCAATTAACGGTTAAACGAAAGTCTGTGTTCCATCAATTAACTTATAGGAGCGTGTATGAATTCGGCAAAAAAAAGAAAATTCAAATTTTAAATCCACAATTTTTACGTGGGGTCAGATTGAAACCCTTTTACCATATTCGATGGCTTTAATGGATTTTTAATGGTAGCCCATTTGTCCCCGACCTCCCCTACATAGCACGAGTGATTCTTAATAGCCAACTTAAATCTTTGCATTTTTTTAAATAGTTGATGGTCAGATGACCCACTTTATCTTAACTGTAACTAACTTAAAACCTGTGCCTTGCATCAACTTGCGGGAATTAGTTGTAGGTAGTAGAGATTTTTGTAACAGCTCACCGGGGAAGTGATTAATTCTCGCATGGAGCAACATTGCTTTGTGTGTGACGTTTTTATTGAGTATTTCTGCTGATCGACATTTTAAAATATTTTAAGGGGTTGCCCGCTCATATTTGGTATGGGTAATCAACAACATGAAAGATGTCCTCCCTTATATTCATCTGACACGCTCATATTACCAAAAATCACCTCTTGGGCTCTCCAACTATAAAATCTAAAACTGAAAATCTGAGTTTAGCTTTCACGAGACGAAAAATCTCAATTTAAGAGTTATAATTTTTTGCTACAGAAAAACAGCTAAGTCCAACAAAACTTTAAAAGCGCCATCTACTGGATCGATTCATATCATCTACTGGACTCCATGTACGAGAGGAAAATATTAAAATTTCAAAATTTATATTAATCAATTTACAGAGAATCAAAATCATTTTATTTTTCAGCTTAAAAATAAAAAGTAGAAAAATAACCAAACCCATATAATTTCAAACGTACTCCAGATTCCCGGGACTCGGAAAAGTTCTCGTTTCAAGAGTGAAATTACGTTTTAAAATAGACAATTGAGACGTTTCTGCGATGTTAATGTTTAAGTTACAAGGATTTTCTGCTACTAAAATCTGTTGGTTGCTTTTAAGTTAAGTGGTGTGTATATTTTTTATTTAATATTTTATAAAAATGAATAAACAATGCTTGACTGCAATAACACTTTGGGTAGGGGTGGATACTCCCTTCTTATAGAAGAAGGTATTTACTCCTTATCTCGTGTCACCACGCTGCTTGGCGGGTTTACAGTTGCCTTTGTGACAATGATTATCATACAATCATGTTAATAATGATAGGACCTGAGCGTGATATGCAAATCATGGTGGTATAACACCACCAACTTCCCAGCTCCAGGCTCAGCAGCCTGTAAAAGGTAGCCTTTTTGAGATTTTCGTGGTACAAAATTCACAATATTGCAAAGGATATTTCGATTCGAGCCTAAATAGCCAGTGGGAGACTTCGGCCGTGGCAATTTCACACCTTACCAATAAAGATATACCGCCAACGGATTTAACGTTCCGTTACGATATCCTGTAGATACCGAAAGGGGGAAATTAGCCCGCTTCCATCTTATATTGAATCATCACTTAACGTTAGGACTGATTGCAGTCAAGCACTGACTTGTAGTAAAGTTTAAACATAGAGTTGCAACTTGATACTAACTTTGAAGAAGAACATTTCTTTAAACCATACTTCCAAATGGGTCACAGTAGTTAAAAAAAACGAATTACTCGTGGACGAAATCTGCATTAAGCTATAAATAAATAAGCCCAAGTATTTATTAATCCGAGTGTCGTCGAGCTAAATAGGTCAAACGGCACAAAAATATATTGAATAACCTTTAACAGGCGGGCAGCCTCCGAGACTGCTCGAAAGAGCACCGCGACCTATGCACTTCTAACTGGGGACGTATATCAATGTTACATCGCTTAGTGACCTTTATGAGATCTGTAGAGCACATAGCAAAAAAAAAGTATCTTTGAGAAGTTCCGTTTGTTTTTTAACCCGTAAAACATTATATATGTCGGAAATCAAGATAAATTTAATTTAAAGTTAAAGCGACATCTATTGGTGAACTAGGATATTGTATTATTAAACTTGGGCGTTGAAATAATATTTCGATGTCTTCAAAATTGTTTATTCTTTGTAAACTACCGCCGCGTCGGAATTGCAATCAGTGACGAGAAAAGACGCGGCCAGAAAGCCTCGACACATGCTCTTTTTACATGAATGACAAAACCACTCAATTACAATAGTTAATATTACACTAAAAATATGCATACTGTGTAACAAACAAAAGAACAGTAAAATACAAATATGTTAGAATAGTCGAGTAGACTATTCTAACATATCAATTCTTATATTTTATTTTACGGCCTGGAATCACTCGAGACCTGTACGGTCGGTTGTATTGAGGCTCGGTGGACCATGGCGGTCAATGGCTATACCACCACCCCAAACCTATCGTTCGCCATAGTGCTACAGTGAGTTAGTGATTAAAGTGTTACTGTAGTGATTATTGTGTGCCAATAAAGTGTGTAATCAGTTTTCTCGTGTTTATTTGACCGAGTACCCACGGATCGATAAAGAACATGCCCACAATGACGAAGCAGCTAATCTGCCTTCGACATATATTTATTACACGTGCTTGTCCAAACATCGGACAACTAAAATAAATTAGTCGTCCAATAGTTAAACGGATATACACAAAACCAAGGAGACGATGTTGAATATTTTTAAATGCAATACAAGGCAATTTGAATTACACTATCAAATCTATATCAAAACAATTACACTGAAAGGGCATTTTCTAAGTAATCATATACCATCTTAGGGCACATCTACAATTACCATCTGGTGAGATCGTAAAGCGCGAATTTATTGTAAATAATACAAACGGCACAAAAATATACTAAATAAATTTTCAATGCCGGAGTGCATCCGAGACTGCACAGGAGAGCACCGCGACGTATGCATCTAACTGTAGTGGACGTATATCAATGTTACATCACTCAGTGACCTTTATGAGATCTGTAGGGAAGATAGAAATATCTACTCTTCTAAATGTTATTGTGGTTCAGTTTGTTTTTTTAATTATGTATAGAACCCTAAAAATAATAAAAGTAATAAAAAATAAAAGAAAAAGGTTTTTCTACCTCTTGTCATTAGCTGGAATCCGCACTTCTCCGTCACCGGGCAAATTCTTTATCATCTCGCCCTTATCCCTATAGTACACTCTGCCAGAAAAACAGAAAACCTCGCCACATTGCGGAAAAAGGAAATTTCTTCTACTAGCATACTATACATACTACTAAAAACTAGTTGTGACACCCTCAATCCAGATTATAATTTTCCTATTTAGGTTATATATGTTTTTTTTTTCTTTCTATTTTTTTAAATTTTCAACTATGCTTATAAAAAATTTAAAAATTAAAAGAAAGTTTTTGTATTGTTATTAGCTGGGTCCTGCAATTTCACTCGCGTGGACCCCGTTTCCGTGTAAACTTCAGTACCTAGGTTAGTAACAAATTTCGTACCTAGTTTCGCCTTGAAAATTAAGAAATATAAACTTCCACAGAAAAGCTCCCACACATAATATATTGAATCAGATACTGAGCGGCAGCCGGCTGACGTTTTCAGTTCTTTTTCACCCATGAATTGGTAGTAAGAAAGAAGTTTCATTTATAAATAACTTTTAAATATTATTATTATATAAATAACTTTTAAAATATTATTATTAAAAATATAATTGTGCAAATATTAAGTAACTTTTTGTTTTTCTTTTAATTCCAAAAGAAAAGTCTAAAATTAATTTCAATGCACTCAAAATAAAACTCGATGGAAAATATTTTTTAATGGTATTGAAGGTTCTATAGTGAAATAGCCATTGTAATACACACTCTATTCCTTTAGACAGTAAGTACATATTACAATAACATCGAGTGGTTCAACAGCTTAACAATAGAAAATTGAGATGTTTATAAAATATGACGAGGGGTGCATGGAATTTGATATTCTCCTTTTGTCTTATTCCTGTTGTTTCTTTAATGAAAACTGTTTGAAAGGCGATCGTTTCCTTATTGCTTTACTTAGGGTTGTTTCGTAGCGGAACAGAGTTGTTTGAGCTTTGATAACGAATTACAATTAAACTAATTAAATAATGAATTTACCAATATACTATTCTCACACTTTTTCTCATAATTTTATTAAAACTAGAGGACGCCCGCGGTTTCACTCGCGTAGCTCTCATTGTCGTGGGAATTTAGGCATAAAATGTGGCCTAGAAATAACCTGTGAATAAATATTATGACTTTACTAATGAACTAACCAAAAATGGCTATATATTTATTTTAAGGCGGTTGAAGAAGATCGAGGGGTATCCCAGTTAAGTATTTTACAAGCTGCTAAAAGACATGCCTTACTAGAAGTGCGTGCTCCATCTTGGAACGGTGTCCAAGGTTGCTCTACATTAGGTTCCTTGCAAATTTATCTGGGTTAGTTTTAATACGTTGAACAGAGGAGGATTTGACTGAGTAACCAATCGGTCTTTAAACTTTTACCGTGTCACAAGTCTCGGGCTCTGTTCGGAGTTTTTCTCTCAGCCACGCGATGGACCCGGCACCCGCACGGTGAACCCATGTAATGCTAAGGTATTCGTCTCACTTAAAGATAGTCTTTCAACATAGACGTGACAGACTTTTTATGGTATCTAATTACTACCTACAGTATTCTTACCCGTGTGTAACGTTGAACTTGAACATAAAATATTTATTCTGGCTAACAAATTATATTGATCGTCTATTAGTGAGCGGAACACACGGCAGTGTGTCAGCCAAGTTCAGAAAGTAGTTTCATCTGTATTTAGATATTATCTCTGTAATTGGTTGACATTGTTTATGTGTGCCATTATCACCCTAAGCCGCATTGGAGCAGCTTGAATAAGCTCTATGGAGCTTATTAGGCAATATGTTGCCTCTCCTATAAGGACAGAGGCCTGGCATTACGCGTTAATAAGGTGATAATAATGCCGATGATGATGTTTGCCCTGACCTTCAAGTCCCTGGAGTGTCGCAGCTCCTGTCTGCGCGGCGGCTGCCCCGGGAGGTCGGAGTACACCAGGTTGCGCACCGCTCCCCTGAACTTTGGCTCGAAGATCACAGATGGCAATGCTAATGTCGTCAGTTTTGAGTTGTACCTGGAACAAGTATAATTTTGCATTTTAATACTTGGACAATCTTTTAAACTCGACTATTATACCAGTTTTTTATCAAAATAAAGGGATCAGAATATTCCTAGATATTTCGAAATGCAGTTCATGATAAGAGTAGGTATTCAATATCGATAAAAATAAATCATATTCATCAATATATTTTAAAAACGTTCATCCTCACAGAAAATTAAAGTTTAGGACCGCAATCCTGCTCTAAAGCACCTTGACAGGCTTAGAGAAATAATGGTTGACTCTGCAAGGATTACTATCGGTGGTTAATAATATTGATCACAAATTATGGTTTAACGAGCTCTCTGAGATATAACTAATTGCGAAAACACATAAAACATAATGAATAAAAAAAAAGACGTGTGGCACTCGGAGACTGCCGCGGTAAAGCTATTGCATAGCATTTTTATCAACTTATGTTTACCTACCGACGTCATCGGGACCGTGGCCTAGCGGTAAGGCGCTCTAAGTGCCCGGATTGCCAAAAAGTCATTTTTTTTTCAAAAAATTAATGACTTTTTGTAATATCACACTTAAAAAAAAATTGCGGAACCAACGGGATTCGAACCCGCGTCTCTCTGGCAATCCGGGCACTTAGAGCGCCTTACCGCTAAACCACGTTCCCCGATGACGTCGTTGCCGAAATTTTGCTTTTGATATTATGTTTTTGATACTGGGGGGGTGTTAGGTTTTTCGTTATGGAATTTCTGTATTTGGTCTCTACGCTCAAGGCCCGCGATAAAAGCTATACAATAGCTTAAAAAAAACAAAAATAAAAACATAAAGCCCCAAGATTCCCGTGCCAGAGTTACTCATGAATCAACCAATATTAATAGCCAAGGTAACCTCATAAATCTTGTGCTCAATCTTAATATGACAGCAAGATATATAGAGCCATTTTTCTCTGGGAATGTATAAAATAGTGAAACGGATGTAAACATTGCACTCTTACAAGCATTGCTGTTCCACATCCATCTAGTGTGACAAGGACGCCATTTATCTTGCGTCCTTTTCCTTTCTATCACGTGTTGACGGCGCAATATATTTCAGTCTATCTTGATAGATATCCTAGGATGACCATAAACGAATAGAATAATGGTGTTTAATTAAATATTAATTTAAATTCAATTGTATCATCATTATCCGCCTGACGACGACCTCCGTGGTGCAGTGGTACGCGCGATGGATTCATAAGACGGAGGTCCTGGGTTCGATTCCCGGCGGGGCAGATTGAGATTTTTCTTAATTTGTCTTGGTCTGGCTGGTGGGAGGCTTTCGCCGTGGCTAGTTACCACCCTACCGACAAAAACGTACCGCCAAGCGACTTAGCGTTCCATTACGATGTCGTGTAGAAACCGAAAGGGGTGTGGATTTTCATCGTATTCCTAACAAGTTAGCCCGCTTCCATCTTAGATTGCATCATCACTTAACATAAGGTGTGATAGCAGTCAAGGAACAACTTGTAATCGATAAAAAAGCCTATTAACAGCCTACTTCAGGGCCAGGCCTATCTTCTTATGGGAGAGAGGATATGGTGTAGACCCACCACGCTGCTCCAATGCGGGTTGGCGAGCTTAGGGTGATAATGTTTTGTTTATTAACGATCACTATCAGATTTTAAAGTGTGTAATAGTGACCAGGGCCAACGGCTTAACGTGCTCTCCGAGACACGGGGGTATAAAACCACAAACTTCCAAAGTCGGGCTTGGAATGTACTGAAAATTTTATAGAAGAATGAAAAACATAGAATCATTATGTGACCCGACCCTGTAACTTGTAATCGAAGCCAGGCTTACCACTAGACCACCGAGGCAGACCAAAAGTTCAATTGTACAAACTAAATATATTTTAAAAGGTAACTGTTTCTGACTGCTCTATTAACGCACAGCCACGTAATGAATTGCGCAGAACTGATTGATTGATTCACACATGTGAAATTATTTCCATATATTCTCACGGGTACGGGATCTACGCGAGTAAAACCGCGGGGCATATTTAGTTTAATTAATTATATTTTGAAATTCATTAATATTTTATAACTGGCTGTGCTATGTCTTTTCCTTTAATAATAAGAACAAAATTCCATTGCGCATATCACTGTGTTACCAACATAGCTTAACAAGACAAAGCTAAATAAACATCTAGGGGAATATAGTTAAAAGAACCGATGCACTATGCTCTCAAGGTGCTGAAATGGCATCCCCGCACCAATTTTTATTTATCGACTACAAGTTGCCCTTTGACTGCTATCACACCTGATGTTAAGTGATGATGCAGTCTAAGATGGAAGCGAGCTAACTTGTTAGGAGTGGGACGAAAATCCACACCCCTTTCGGTTTCTACACGAGATCATACCGGAACGCTAAATCGCTTGGTGATACGTCTTTGTCGGTAGGGTGGTAACTAGCCACGGCGAAAGCCAGACTAAGATAAATTAAGAAAAATCTAGTTACCACCCTAACGACAAAGACGTACCGCATCCACCGCGCATACCATTTCGCCACGGAGGTCATCAAAATAGCGCTATGCTAACCGTTAATCTTAAGAAAATCGGTAACCTTATTGTGCAATAAATAAATGATTATTATTGTGTGTGGTAATACCAAAAACATATGCGCTTATATTGAAAATCTGTTGAAAATTAAAGTAAAAATTCGGTCCGAAAATTCAGTTAATTGAGTACCCACTCAGTACTGACGTAAAAGCAAAAACCTAATCTAACCTTTGAATGACGGATGACGAAATTAATTCAAAGTACCCAGTGCGGGCCAAGGTCACCAGTCTCCACTGAAATTTCACTGCAAAGTGCTTTTGACCGTGGCCGTAGTAAATACTATTTTTGACAACCTTTTTTGACGCTGCTAGCTTAACAGTAAGCTCATTGTATAAAAAGCTTCTGTGCACTACTTTGATCTCGTTAATTTATATTTCACCAATCAAAAGCCGGACAATCGTCAAAAATAATTTTTCATCTCTTGGAAATAACACCTAATGCTATGTACTTTTCTGACCAACTCGCTTAAATTAAGGCGTAAAGTCTTTTTTATTATATTTTATTAATTAAAAAAAATTGTTTAAATGGAATCAAACCCAAGACCGACGTGTGGAGCCCGTCCTTAACGATCAAACTATTGAGGTTTTAATATTAAAAAGATTACAGCATAAAATATCTATTCGGAAAATTGTACACATATTCAAAGAGGGATGATGTTGGTGATCTAATATTTTTCCACCCGCGTGTAAAAAATTCTTAACATTTATATGCAAATGTCGGCCCTTAACGTATTACCGTGTCCCAGAAGATGTGCCCTTAATCTAAGTTTGCAAAAGACATTTTTGAACACGAGGGCGAGCATATCCTCAACAGTTTTAAGAGTTGTTTTTCATTTTTACTTTTCATTTATCATGGAGTTAACACTTGACTGCTTGATTGATTTAGATACTTGATTTCACTAAATATTAAATGACGATATAGTCTCATGGTAACTTGGAAGAGATAGTTAATCAATATAATTTATCTTATGAAGAAAGAAAGTTTGATTTCGAACCATCGCAACGAAAGAGAAAACGAACATTTTAATATCGCCTCTATTGGTCTTCTTTCTGTACGCAAAATATGTCTATTGGCTCTTTGTAGACCCGCTGATTGAAATTCAAATTCAAATTCAAAATCATTTATTTCAAGTAGGCCAATTATAAGCACTTTTGAAACGTCAAATTAGAAAATATAAAGTGATCAAAAAGCTCACCGGCTCGGAATGCAGGTCCTGTTAGAATAGCCGGAAACGAAATACTTTTTTTTTTATAAACAACAGTTGCTCTTTTAAAATTATTAATTTTTACAATATTAACTGTATTGTTACATAAAATTATTTATTCTACTACTTGTGTGAAGTTTAAAACTGATCCAGTTGCAACTGCTAGGCAGGAATGCCAGGCCAGATCTACAACAAATTAGAAAATATAAAATTATCAAAAAGCATGAACTGCTATACGACTATGCGAACGTTAGAAAAATGCCGGAATACTGAAATACTGACACTCAAATATTAAGAATCTGTTATATTTCTGAACTTCTTCCAAACTCCAAATTCGTGTAATCAATCATGACTCAAACATCAAATTTAAACGGTAATGAAATTCAGGAGGGCTTCAAGAGAATGATGCGTTTGATTAAGTAATCATTGAACTAGGTTAAATTTCTGTATAACAAATAATTGCCCCAAGCTGAGAATCGAATCCTAGTCCCATTGTAAGCTGAGGTATCCTTTATATTTGTAAGCCAAAGTATTTACTGCACCACAGAGACGTCAAACTTGTCTCAAAGGAAATGGTCTTTCAGTCATTGGAGCTGGAGTTATCTCACAAGTTAGCCGACGCGCAACAATTTAATTAGTGCAAGTGATTCTAACTAAGCACAGATACCTACAGTCCTACAGTGAGATATAACTGTACTGTTAGCAAAAACATACGTAAATGAAGAGTTGATTAATTGACTTAGAGCAACCATTAGCCATGAATATTTGATATATATTATTATGCTAACCGTCGTTTAGACCAATCCAAGCTACAACTACCTGCTATTCTACCTAGACCGGTCAAATAATAATTCTCAAAATAGTAGTATTATGTATTCAAAAAGCGAAGAATAAGGATATTGTAGGATATTCAATAGTATTAGAATCGTAACGTGATGTGTTGCAATTTAGTTACACGATACAATTTAACAATTGTTACTTCACATTTTAAGAATGTACATTCGTAAGCCAAGCCATTGATGAAACGTGGTGGGTTTGAGTTCCATAATGCTCTTTTATAACGAGGGAGGCCTGGGTTTATAGCGGGCCGTTATAACAGGCTGATAATGATGCAAGTTTATTTATTCATTTTGATAGCGGAACCCTATGTTCATAATCTGATTCGCACTTGACAAGGTTTTTAAGCATAAAAATTGATGGGTGATTTAGGGAGTCAAATAAAGCATGCCGAAAGCACGGCGGAATAAAGTTAGGCATTTTTATTAACCTATAAAAACCATTGTAGCGAGTTTATGGGCACCAGTAAAATATCGTCATGAGGTTGCGAGCAAACGCAATATGACAATTTTTTTGCTACGATAGCTCAAAATTAAAACTTAAGTCTGGTTTCTAAATGCATCTAAAGACATAACTCAGACTAGAGCAGAGACGTCGTGTCTTGATTTTTGCTTATAGCAAATTCATCTCTATTTTCTCGTTATTAAAATACAAAGCTGTATTATACAAAAAATGGAATCAAATGTCGACACGCGTCGCTTCATTCCATATTCCAATAACATAACTTTGTACCTTAACGTTTTGAAAATATAAATGAATATTTAGTTGACGAACTTAACGCGTCGCTTCGCTCACAAACTGTGGTTAGCCTATACAAATACTAAATCGCTTGCTACAAAAATATACACACTTTTTATTTTTACCCGACTAAGGCGAAGGCAATAGTAATGAATTTAGTACATTACCTGTAAGTTTTACATTTTTACGAGGGGAACTTGATTTTTCAAAAACTATCTACACGCTCTGCTGAATCAAAGGACACCTTGCTCATATTTTTCTGTTACTGCTAAATAGTTAGGGCAAAAGGCAATTTCTCTTTAGACTGTATTGCCAATACAGTGTAAAGAGAAATTCCCTTTTTTGCCTGAAAATTGAAATTTTCATCAATTTTCTGAATTACTAATTATTTTCGTAATTAATTTGCAAACCGTATTTTCCTCTTTGCTGTGTTCGCAGAACATGCGGTCGCCGCGTGTTGCACTTTCAAAAGCGGAATTGGTTACAAAGTTTCACAGCACACATTCACGCACACCTATCTGTACTTAATTGAGTACAAGACACAAAGCTACTAGACTTCATTTGTTCTCTACAAGATCACCTTTGACTGCAACTTAACCTGATGGTAAATGATGATGCAATTTAAGATACAAGCGGGCTAACTTATTAGGAGTAGGATGATTTCCAGATCTAATACACACTAAATCGTTAGGCGATACGTCTTTGTCGGCAGGGTGGTAACTAGCCTCCCAGCAACCAAACCAGGATCAATAAAGAAAATTTTTATAGGCCCAGCCAGGAATCGAACCCAGGACTTCCGTATTATAAACTACGCATACCACCTCGGTCGACGTCAAAACATCATTTCGCTCGATAATTATTATTTACATAATGTAAGTTTCGCAATTAATTTGCTAACCGTACTGGCACTTTGCAGTGTTCGCGGAACATGCGGTCGCCGCGTGTTGCACTTTCAAAGGCGGAATTGGATACAAAGTTCCACTGCACTCATTCATGCACACCTACCCGTACGCTATTGGGTACAAGACACGAAGTTACTCGGCGTTTACGTTTACCTTAATTCACCTGAACTATTCCGATCTGTGTAGTTTTGTATGCATAGATTAAATATTGGTTTCGCATCGCTAAGAGAGACTTCATTTATCTAAATTTTTTTTTTATCGACTACAATTTGGCCCTTGACTGCTATCACACCTGATGTTAAGTGATGATGCAGTCTAAGATGGAAGCGGGCTAACTTGTTAGGAGTGGGACGAAAATCCACACCCCTTTTGGTTTCTACACATCGCACCGGAACGCTAAATCGCTTGGCGATACGTCTTTGTCGGTAGGGTGGTAACTAGCAACGGCGAAAGCCTCCCACCAGCCAGACCAAGACAAATTAAGAAAAATGTCAATCTGCCCCGCCGGGAATCGAACCCAGGACCTCCGTCTTATAAATCCACCGCGCATACCACTGAGCCACGGAGGTCGTCAAATTAGTTTGATTATTAGAGGTTATTATCATAATCAGGCTCTTCTGACGGCCCTCTACAGAGTTACATCTCCTTCCTTAAAGGGGAGCCAGATATCGTGCTTAGACTTACCACACTGGTTGGTGGGGTTAGAGTAAATATTTATTTTGAATTCTTTACATGGTGAACCGATTAGGATATGTAAGAACCGTGATAATTGATTTTTCAAATTGGTTAAAAACAATCCACACAGAAAAATCTTCACAGAACTCAGAGACATCTGTCTGCATTATATTTAACTGAGTTAAAGTTCTCAAAACATCCACACAGAAAATTTATCTACACAGAAATGGGGTGTAACAGCCTTCCAACATGGCGCCCGGGACTGTGTTTCGAATAGGGATAATTGAATTGTTCGCCCTACGGGGGGTATCACGCACTTGTAGGTAATTTCTTCGTAAAATTACACTTAACAGTGGTACTTTTGTAACTTAACAAATTGCCACACGAGCCTTGGCAAAGATAAAGTAACAGATAGATTGGTATAAAAAGCGATTGCCTAAAACTTTTTTAAATATTTAATTTATTATAAATCATAATAAATTCGCTGTAGTCTAAAACTTGATAGAGAGCTTAGTTGTTAGTGTTATTGTAAGCTTCAGAATTATCTCATTTTTAAAAACAGTAGGGCACTTAGTAGGACATTTTCCTTGTGTTCCGAACCTAACTTAGAAGTGTTAACAAGGGCTGGTAAGACTGCTTGATCAATTTGTTTGGTGCGTCTTTTATAATAAAAACACCCCTTAATACAGTAGAGCCATGAAGGCTTAAAATTAACTCTACTTCAATTTGGAATTTTGTACCAAAAGCTTCGTATTTTATTAAAAAAAATATTTATCTATAAAAACAAAGCAAGTCATATAAAAGCTTGTTCAAAAAAGCAATTCGATTGCTAAAAGCGTCCTCACAATGGCTGTTTATTTTTCCCATGCGGATGTCTTTTGTTTAAAGTTATCATTATCGCGTTGGCCTTTATTAAAATTGCCATTTAATTATCTCGAGCTCATCTTAATTACTAACAACCTTGGGACAGAGAGACTGCCTCGTAGGTCTAGTAGTGATCTATGTGGCTTTGGTTTGCAAGATCCTGGGTTCAAATCCTTTCTTCAATGATTTTTTTTTAAATTCCAAATAGGGAAGCTGGCGATGTTACACCCCCGTGCCTCAGAGAACACGGAAAGCCGTCGCCGATATCATCAACATGATCGTTAATGAATCAAACCCTACCATCCGAAGCTCATCCTACAATCCGCTTTGGAGCAGCGTGGTGGGCCTAAGGAGGGAGGCCTGGCCCTGTAATGGGCCCTGACATTAATAAAACAGTGGCATCTGAAAAAACAACGGCCTCAGTTATACCATCTGATTTTACTTTATTCACTTTATCTTTTCGGTGTTAAGCAAGCACACGCCAACATAATTTAAATAAATTTACAATAACTCTAGATCTATATCTAGATTATTTTGTATAAAGGAGGATTTCAAATTTTGATTAGAATAATCCGAATTGTAATATTATCTATACAAATAAATAAAAATTATTCAAAAATTATTGATTTAGACTGTTCACATTTCATCTGCTACTTTCGTAACCTATGCCTGTCTGTAGCACAAAAAAGAAAGGTGTCCTGCTTAAGCGACGAACACGACGCGGCGTGAAACTGCCAACGCGATGAACGCGATCAAAACAACGGCATTGCCTACTTGCGGATAGGGTTACCATATCTCAGGACTTTCTTGATTCGAGAGGATAGCTCAATCATGGATCATTAGAATTTTAACTGCAGCTTATGTTAATTTAGAGATAGATACTTTAATTAAAAAAATAATATTAATTTAGAATTCATTACTCAATTCAAACCAGTTCATTGTGTAAAGTAACGTATATCTATCATACATATAAGGACATTTAAATGTTTAGTAAATAGTTTTTTGAGCGATTATTCTCAAACTGTTAAAATATCTCTTATATCTGTTAGATTTTTCAATGGAAATCAGCCCTTTTCCCCGGACTTTTAATTTTTTCATCTGGTAACCCTACTGGCGGGAGTCTGATGATGACGTGATGGCCACCTGTGTCGCATCGCGTCGCGTTTGTCGCTTACTCAGGACACCTAGCAAGTGCACATTGCATAATATACCGTGTATTGCACACATGTACAATGCACGGCGCTAATTTTCTGTTAAGACCTGGCTCTTATACATTAAAACACTTCAATTCCGGAATTAAAGTGTACGAGTATGTTTGTAATTTCAAAATAGAAGCTTTTCACTAAAGGCATATAAACGGTACATGACGGTAATTACATCGAATAAAAATTTTTAACAAAAAATAGAACCGACTCAAAACGCACTAAAAAGTAAAAAATAACTCTGTCATTTAGTTGCTTTAATTTACTTAAGCATATCTATAAAGTTGGTGCCAGCCAAGTTTGAGGAACATTTATTTTACGTAGTAAAGCAGTTTGTGGGTTCTAGGTAACGTCCTTAAAGTCGAAACCTTGGCTGGCACCGACTCCTAGATATGCTTAAGTAAATTAAAGCAACTAAATGACACAGTTATTTTTTACTTTTTAGTGCGTTATGTGTCAGTTCTATTTTTTGTTAAAAATTTTTATTTCTTACTTTTTAATGATTTATCGCCACGTAACGTACTCGTACTATACTGTCATAGTATATTATACGGCACTAGTAGCCAAAAAGCTACCGATACCGTGACAAAAACCGAAATCGCTGTAAGCGTGCCTCCAAAATTTGAAGAGTTCCTTCAATTTTCACAGGATATCATTATCAGATCCTAACATAACGACAATGGGACCACCTTGGATGTATGCCATTTCTAATAAAAAAAGAGTTATCAAAATTTGACAACTCTGTAAAAAGTTATGCGTGGTCAAAAAAATATACATGTCAATTGAGAACCTCCTCCGTTTTTTTCGTCGGTTAAAAAAATAATTTATATTCGGTACTAGAGGACGCTCGTGATTTCACCAGTATACTTACCGTTTCTGTAAGAATATCAAGTACATAAATTATATGCCTATGTCTCATGAATCTGCTTTCATATACAAAAAGAATTTTACAATCCGATTGCTTTCAGAAATTATACAGATTAAACAGACAGGCAATAAAATTTTATTTTTTGATATAGGCAAGTAACGTGTACTAACCTACAGTAATACAAATAAACAGCTTTCAGTGAAAAGCTGTTTATTTGAGATTAGAAGCAGGCACTTGAATTCGATTTATTAGTAGAAGAATATAACTATACTAAAGCCAAACTCGATTGAGAATGCTTGTCAACAAACAAATTAAAAATGAAGGTAGAAATCACTAGTCATTTTACAACTAATTTTTTAAATAAACTAGTTAATGACGAATTCATGATAATAAAATTTTTTAACAAAAAATAGAACCGACTCAAAACGCACTAAAAAGTAAAAAATAACTGTGTCATTTAGTTGCTTTAATTTACTTAAGCATATCTATGAAGTCGGTGCCAGCCAAGTTTAAGGAATATTTATTTTACGTAGTAAAGCAGTTTGTGGGTTCTAGGTAACGTCCTTGAAAGTAGAAACCTTGGCTGGCACCGACTCCTAGATATGCTTAAGTAAATTAAAGCAACTAAATGACACAGTTATTTTTTACTTTTTAGTGCGTTTTGAGTCGGTTCTATTTTTTGTTAAAAAATTTTATTTCTTTCTTTTTAGTGATTTATCGCCACGTAGCGTACTCGTACTATACTGTCATAGTATATTATATGGCACTAGTAGCCAAAAAGCTACCGATACCGAGTCAAAAACCGAAATCGCTGTAAGCGTGCCTTCAAAATTTGAAGAGTTCCTTCAATTTCCCCAGGATATCATCAGCAGATCCTAACAAGCGGACAATGGGACCACCTTGGATGTAAAAAAAATATACGTGTCGAATTGAGAACCTCCTCCGTTTTTTTTCGTCGGTTAATAAATTAGATAAGGAAGCGTAAGACTAATTAATATATTCAATATCTTTTAAATAACATTTTTTAAATTAACAAAACATAATTTTATATTTATTAGACATAAAATATGTTGCATTTTCTACCTTCATTTTAAATTTGTTTGTTGACAAGAATTCTCAATCAAGTTTGGCTTTAGTATAGTATTTATTTATTTATTCGATGGAGATGCAGAAGAGATATACACCATAGTTTAACTTATTATTTTTATTCGTGGACAAATACCACTGACCTGTATCACTTATACTAAGAGTTTAAAGTTGCGAGTTGTTGAGTAAAATTTTATACGGCAATGAGACTAAACTTCGATACGTACCGTGAAGTAGTAACCGTAGGAGTTTGTGTGCAATTCTGCATTTGAAACTGGCGACACCCAACACCGCAACTTTAGTGCGCGTTTCGAGAACTTTGCACTAAATCGCACGGTCAACAGGAAATAGCCCACTCACTTAAACTTTACTTAAAATATCCGTCCTGTTGGGTATTTAAATCGATCAAGCCGTTCCTGATTTTTAAACCAACTAACTTTTTTTTTTTTTTTTTTTTTTTTTTTTTTTTTTTTCGTGGGGAAATCCTCATGGATACCCTCTCGCTACGGGGAGGCGAGAAGGTTATGTCAGACTCTTACCGACTAAAACCCCACGGTGTTCCTACTCATCGCGTGAAAATTGGACCACGGGAACGAAAAGCCGCTTCCGAGATCCAACAGCGGCGCCCAGCAGGGCCGATCCTCCTTAAATTTGCAAGTCTACTTATAGGCACATCTGGAACACAGGGAGTGCCATTCAGCCCGAGGATTTATCTCCAATGGGTGACAAATTCCCCTTATTTATCACCCGGAGTTCCTCATCAAGGAGGCAGGCGGCGATCTTGAGCGAGTCGCCTGCGCCCAACTCTTCTGCGGCGAATCGGGTGACAGTTCACATCTGTTTCTCTTAAACGTTCCGCTGTTTCTTTTTGAGACATTACAGTCATGCAGTAGAAGACAACTGCTTCCCAGGCCCTCTCGCTATCTAACATAGCCTTAACTATTGCCGGCAGTGACAGGTCCTGCCCAACTGCAGCCACGAGTGCTTCGCGTGGTTCGGACCAACAAGGGCATTCGGCTAGCGTATGCTGCGCTGTGTCTGATGCGCAACCACACTCGTGGCACTCCTCGGTAGGCTCTCTACCCGCCACTCTCCACAGATATCTTCCGAAGCAACCATGCCCCGAAAGTATCTGCGTAAGGTGGAAGGTGACCGTCCCATGCCTCCTTTGGACCCATTGCTCGAGCATGGGCCGAAATGCTTCAATGGTACGAAAGCCTGCACTAGGTAACTCAAGCCTCCCCAACCACGAACGAAGAAGCTCAGTCTGCGCTAAATGTCGCCACCCAGCGATCTTTTCCTTAGTAGGATGTAAACCACGTAAACGGAGATCCACTCTTCGTTGATGTATGGAAGCCATCATTTCCGCGTCCAGGTCCCAAGGAGGAGTTCCAGCTAGAATGCACGCTACCTCACAAGAGATTGTGCGATACGCTCTCACTACTCTGGCAGCCATAACTCGTTGTGGCTTCCGCAGCAGCGCACGATTACGGGCTGTTAGGGAGTATACCCAAATGGGTGCCCCATATAAAGCCATCGACCGAACAACTCCTGTATAAAGGCGACGACATCCAGTACTAGGCCCATCCAAATTGGGAAGGAGTCGGCTCAACGCCCTAGCAGCGCCCATCAGCTTTGGAATCAACTGTCGAAAATGTTCCTCGAATTTCCAACGGCTGTCAAGGACGAGTCCTAAGTATTTAATTGTTGGTTTGACTGCTATGGAAACTCCTCCCACCACAATATCCGAACCGGCTGGTGGTGCCATCCTAGGCCCGTGAAAGCACAGAGCCTCGGATTTATTAAGGGCAACCTCGAGTCCTAGTCGCCTGATCCTTGCTACGACCTGGGCAACACCAGCAGTCGCCAGTATTTGTGCCTCCCTAAATGTGTTGCCACGCGCAGTAACCAGAGTATCGTCTGCGTAACATGTTACGTCAACACCCCGCAAATTAGTACCCCGTAGCACCCAGTCATATCCGATGTTCCACAGGAGCGGTCCAAGAATCGAACCCTGTGGAACACCGCATGACATTTCCCTGCGAGTCCATGCATGAGTAGTTGGATAGCAGACTGCTCTATCAGAGAGGTAGGTTTCCACAATGCGTCTTAGGTAACTGGGCATCACGTGGTATCTCAGAGCTTCTCTGATACAGCTCCACGGCAGAGTATTGAATGCATTGGCAATGTCGAGTGACACCGCCAAGAGTACATTTCCATGAGATACCGCGTCCTCAGCCAGAGCCCTCACCCGTGCAATGGCGTCGATAGTGGACCTACCCCGACGAAACCCGAACTGGTTTTCGCTGAGGTTGGGTCCTACTTCCTCTAAATGATTGATGAGGCGAGCTGCAACCACACGTTCAAAGAGCTTGCTTACTTCATTCAGCAAAACAATGGGCCTGTACGATGATGGCGAATCAGCAGGGCGTCCCTGTTTTCGTAACAGGACCAGTTTTCCCGATTTCCAAGTGCGTGGAAACTGGCCCTGTTCTAAACATGCACTGAACAGCGCTCTTACACTGGACTCTAAGGGACCTAGCGCAAGGACCCATGCCTTGCCAGGGGTGCCATCAGGACCAGGGGCAGTATTTTTGGTTCGAAGGCGCAGTATCGCCGCTTTTAGCTCACCTTCCGTGACGACCGGTGCAGCTGCATTATATTCAATGAGGGATGTTGTCATGGGAGGCGGTTCTATATCAACCCTATTTGGAAATAAGGTCTCCACTATTGTCTCCAGGTTTTCGGATTGAAGGCTCACAGTCAGTGGCGGAGCCCTAGAGCGGAGCTTGCTTCTCACCATTTTGTATGGCCTGCCCCATGGGTCAGAGTTAAGGCCATCTAGCATTTCTTTGTTGGCCAGGTCTTTGGCAGTTTGAACAGCCACCTGAAGCGCTCTTACAACCTCCCTATATGATCCGTAGATGAGCTCCTCCTCCGCCTGATCTCGGGTTCGCCGTCGTCGATACCTTGTATAGCGGCGTCTAGCAGCCACGCAAGATCTGCGTATTTGCGCTATCTCTTGGGACCACCAGTACACTGCATTCTTTAAGGGAAGCGGACCAACGCGTGGCATGGCAGCGTCGCAAACCTGCAACATGGCCTGACTGAGCCGTTCAGCATCCTCTTCCACCTCAACCACGTTTCTAGGTGCCAACACCCAAGCCTGCACTATTGCGGCTTCAAGTAACGCATTTCTATCTAGACGCTTGATTGACCACCGTGGGCCATCTCTACGCAGAACGCGATTTTGGCTAATGATTGAAGCCTGGAGGGAGCAGACCTCAAACCGAATATAACGATGGTCTGAGAGCGTTTCCTCGTTATCTAAAACCTTCCAGTCTCGGATATACCGCGCCAGAGTTGCGTTGGCGAACGAGACGTCAACTATGGAGCCTCCGTGCTGTCTAACGCATGTATGTGTCGTTCCTCGATTGAGCACCTCCAGACCCATCAATATCGTCCACTCCTCGAGCGCTTCGCCACGTGCATCTGTCGCTGGAGATCCCCAAGCCATAGATTTAGCATTAAAATCTCCGGCTATAAGCAGACGTGAAGGGCGAGTACTAGTAATTGTTGCCCCAACTTCGAGTAGAAATTGCTCAAACTCAGCCAGGGTGCGGTTGGGCGAAAAGTACGCCCCGATCACAAGGGTATCTTCCACAAATGCCGAAACATATCCACGGCCCTTTAACACCCTTTCAAATGCCGCAGAGCCTGCTGTGGGCCGAGTAACAATGGCAACTACGCCATTTTGATCGCCCACCCAATCATCCCCCGATGGAATAAAATACGGTTCGGCGACTATAGCTACGTGTATCGACCACTCTGCCATACTCTGGAATAGAAGATCTTGAGCTCTGGCACAGTGGTTGATATTCGCCTGGAGGAACTTGAAAGCCATTATTACCCCACGGACATCGGTATTTCTCCAGCCCGATCTTGAGCACTTGGGGACGGGCGAGCAGACTGCGAGGAGACCCGGGGGCCATCGTCAGCCTTTCCACGACGCTTTTTCGATCCAGTGTGCAGGTTGCACGCGTTGCTTCCCCAACGATGATCTGCTGATCTTCCAGCGTCAGTACATACTATGCAACGCGGTGAAGCAGTACACCCTCTCGCCTTATGGCCTGATTGGCCGCAGCGATAACAGGTGTCACTACGGTCAACCATTGCAGCGCATTGCGCCTTTACGTGCCCTGCTTCCAGACAGCGATAGCAACGTTGAGGCCGCTCATCTAAGATTTTCACTTGGGCCGAAACCCATCCTACCAAGAGCCTACCGGCCTCCACCACCTTCTTAGCGGCTGCGATTGGGCAGCGCAACCATACTGTACCTAGGCCTGAAAAGCCTCGTTTCACCTCGCCGGATTTCACATTTTCAATGGGACAACCACCTCGTTGTGCTACTGCGGCCACTACATCTGTACTAGTGACAGAGTCATCCAGACCAGAAACGCGCATGTCAACGCATTTTATGGGCCTGGCAACTCGGACAAACTCCTCACTTATAATTTCTTTAAGTTTGTTTGCCAGAGAATCCGCCATTTGAGAGCTTGAGGCTCCAGGGAGCTCTAAAATACGGGCCCCCGTAGCTGCTTTCTTGAATCTTAAACTTGATATTCCGAGTTCGGAAAGAGAGATCTTCTCTTTGGCCTCGGCCAGTACAGCAGCGTACGTAGCGCCTTTCTTCTCTGCTTCAGGCTGCAGTGTCAAGACTATAGCTGCAGAGCGAGGAGGGCGGATTTTACGTGCCCGTTTAGCAGCCTTCGATTGAGTTGACTGCGGCTGCCCCTCCACTCGAGCCTGAGTTATGGGTGCATCACGATGCGATGCATTCTTCTTTTCTTTCCTTTTCTTTTTGTTTCGCACAGTCTCCCATTGTCCCTCATTAGCTGCTGCGGCTTTAGAAAGTCGCGTATCCTTTTTCGTAGGCTGGTTGCTGCCTAAAACGTCTGTTTTCTCAATACCAGTATCGCTTCTCGCAGAAGTCTGCTTAGATTTATTTTGGTCCCCTGCTAGTGGGGGCCGCAGACGTTTCTCTGGGAGAAGCCTGTCTTCTAAGGAGGCCAAGCGAGCATTCAGCATTTCCCCGACCTGGATCATCACCGTTCTACATATAGTTTCCGTTGTGAACTCCGCTGCACTGGGAGTAGCTCGTCGGTTTTTCTCTTTTGTGCGCGAAGGCTGTGATGCAGCGCACTGCTCCATATTTGTATCCATGGGAGAGGATTTGGGATCCTGCTTTCGCGTTTTTTCCAACTCCTCCTTTAGATGGGCCATCTCAGTGCGTAACTGGCCCATTTCAGCATGCAGACGGATATTGTCTGCCTGTAGTTGTCGTGTCTCTTCCGATACTGTACGTGAGCTGAGGACATTTACAGCCTCTTTAATGGAGGCAGCAGCTTCTCTCAAATCGCGTACGAAAGTTCCCTTTAAGTTAGAGGAAGTTTTAGCAATTCTCTCAATCATCGCCACATCCTCCAACACTTGCATCTGAATTTGAGACGCTGGTCGGTTTTTGGACAATGCTCCATCCTCAGACTTGGTCTTTTTAAATTCTTCTCGTCTAAAATTAGCGACTACTGAGGCTCTCAAAAGCTCTTCCTCTGCTTTTTTCTTGGCTTGGGATTTCTTCGCCTTAAGAGCCTCCTTAGTCTTTGCCCAGCCATAGTTAAGTAGTGTAGGCTGACGTCCTCTCAGTCTAGTTACTGTCGGCGTTCCTGGTCGTTCATCTTCAGAAGATGCTTCCTTATCTCCATCTTGGATTCGAGGCCTTTTAATCCCTTGCCAAAGGCGGCCAGAGGTTGACGTAGCCGCAGAAGAGTCTGAACCCGATCTGGGCCTGGTCTCTATTACTTGAAGGCTGTAGTCAGACTCCACCATCGCCTCATTTTTCTCCTTCTCGTTCTCAACCACCTTCGAATTCCTTATATCTAACCCTAACTCCATCTCTTCAACACACTCTCCCCCATGCACATTGCCAATTTCTTCCCCCCCTTTAACCTCCTCCTCTCCTTCGCGATAGGTGGCCCCCCCGTATACGATGGGACCGATGCACCGGCTTTCCGGCACACCAAGGGATTCCCCGCTCTCGGGACCCTCCCGGGTAGATTTTTTTCCTGATCGCATTAACATGTTTTTGACGATTTTTGACGCCCTCGCGACTGATTTCCTATCAGCCATTCATCCCATCGGCGGGCGACAGACCTTGGGATTAGGGTAATTTTTATAGAGGTTGTCTTCCTCGCAGACCCCCGGTTCGAATTACGGGCTGCCCGACGGTGGCCAAAGCCAGCGCTCCCCGGTCGGAACACCGGTGAGCCCGCCGCTTGGGGCGTTTCCGCCTAAGCTCGTATTTTTTTTACGAGGTTGTCTTCCTCACGGCCCGAAAGCCTCCCCCCAATGTTACCACCTGAACTCTCACACAGTCCATTCTGATAATCAGAGAAGTACCAGTAGCATCCAGACGGTAACTTTCTCTGGGAACACCCAAGAGGCGCCCCACCCCTTGCTAGTATGGTTCGCGTCGAGTTTCCCCGATACCTTCCATTTCTGGGAGGCGTTCCCCTATCCACCACCTGGGGACGCGCCCGATGGAGGACTAGCAACCCCACACGGGAAACCAACTAACTAACGTGACTCTGTCACTAGTAATTGCAGTCCGGCGTCATTTTCAGTCCGGCCGGATACAACCGGATTCCTATCAATCCGGCCGGATCCTGTCGGATTAAATCAAGATGATTTTCGCTTTTTAGTACAAAATAAGTGAGTTAATCAAGTGTCGACTTCATTTCCTAACCAATGTTAAGACAAATAGACAACAAGAAAACAATTAAAATTTAGTAGTGTAGGTAACTAGTAATAATTTTACGACGTAACAATCCAGTCTTCGGATCCGGATCCGCCGGATTACCGGATCCGTTTTTCCGGATTGCAATACCTATCTGTCACTTATGTTAAGTGTATATTCAGGCACCGAAATTTAACATTTAACTAAGTCTGATGGAAACAAAGAAGAAAAAAGTTAAAACACACATTTTTTGGTTTTAAAGAGTTAAATATTTAAGGTAATCATCCTTATCAGCGTATTTACGGTTGACTATAGGACCAGTGTGCCTAGTGTAAGATTTTACCGCGTCGATATCGAAAACAGTAAACGCAAATTTTGTGGGTATTGGATTAGCGCCATCTAGTTATAGTGAGAGTAAACGCTTTTTTTCTATATAATTTGACGTTACGAGTGAGTACGTTTTTACGCAGTCGCTCGGTGAAAAACTCACACTTGCCCCACTGGCCTCTCTACTTATTTTATAGATGAAATATAGATTAAACCTACTTCGCTGCTCCAATGGCGATTAGGTTTAATTCACTATCAGTAAGTCAATTCCTGAAAAAAATGCATCGTACAAACATCTCGTCAATCATTCTACCTTCAGTTCGACTATCTATCCAATATGGTAGAATGCCATTGGAGAATTCCGATTTCTCTTATAACCGCTTTGCAACCATTGTACATCGGTTTTAATACCTACTGATATTTTTTTAAAAATCAACATATTGATAATAATAATCCGGGCCCAAAGGATTAAATAGCGCTTGGGGTCACGGAGGTGTAACATTATGCATTTCTTAACACTAGACTTAAATTTTTAGAATTAAAATTTACCATTCTATAATGTGTAAGCCACATTTAAGCGTTAACTCATTAAACGCATTAAACTAAAGTTTTTTAATCCAACCACAGATTAGTTATCCTGATTACGTCGTCGCATCCAATATTAATAAACGGTAAACAGTGTAAATGCAAACACAGGCTCAACAAATAGGCGGCTCAATTTGCATGAGGTTTCACGGCCGGCCGGTGATGCATGCGGCTGGATTTTGGGAAAATCCGTTATTTACGGCCACGCAGTTTCCCAAGCGAGTAACCAAAATATAGAGTAGCTGCGAAATAGCTTATGATTCAAGAACCAAACAGAAAATCATCACCTATAAACAGGGCAACATTTAACCTTTTACCTACAAAGTGTCCATCAACGTGAAGTTTTGCCTCATTTGTCAGTTACAACACCGGCTACTATGCTTCCTTAGACCGGAAAACAGCAATTGGGCTTTGCAATAGAAATAGGAATGGTGGTAGTACTTCCCTGAACGGTAAACAGGGTGAATTAATTTTTTTCTTCTTATTTGTTTTATCCAATTTCACTGAACAAAAAAACTGGTCTTTTTTTTATCGACTACTAGTTGGCCCTTGACTGCTATCACACCTGATGTTAAGTGATGATGCAGTCTAAGGTTGAAGCGGGCTAACTTGTTAGAAGTGGGACGAAATCCACACCCTTTTCGGTTTCTACACGACATCGTACCGGAACGCTAAATCGCTTGGCGATACGTCTTTGTCGGTAGGGTGGTAACTAGCCACGGCGAAAGCCTCCCACCAGCCAGACCAAGACAAATTAAGAAATATCTCAATCTGCCCCGCCGGGAATCGAACCCAGGACCTCCGTCTTATAAATCCACCGTGCATACCACTGCGCCACGGAGGTCGTCGTCAGGCTGATAATGATTACAGGGAAACCTTTTACCTACCACTTCGAAATTCCTCAAAAGATTATTAAAAAGTTTTTACATTATATAAAAGGATGTGCTATGAACAAAGTCACAAACGAAAACTATAGCGCTTTAATAAGATACATCAAGAAACAAGGGCAGACGACATAAACTGTGACTCAACACAGATTTCCTAGATCCCTCCCAAAATGAGGCTGTCTGGCTCCATCTAGACTCATCTTACACAGCGTCTAGACGTAAAGTCGCTGAGATTACGTTTTAGAATGAGAACCCATCTTAATAGATGGTAAGCTTTATTTACAACTTTCGCTCAAATATTAAAAACTTGCTTTAATTTTTTTCAGTTTCACGCAGGAATCATATTATTAACCTAATTAAAACATGGAGGAGGTAAATAGATATTATAATATAATTATGTAATATTGTCACTGTATAGGAGCAGCACGGTTGATTTAATTTCCGTATCTCCTTCCCTATAAGCAAGAAGGAGATAATCGATAGTCGTTTCAGTCTTGAATGGTCTTATATCGAAGAGCTTTTACTAATACTTTAAGAAGCTTTTATTTGGCGATTGGATTAAAGATCGGATACAGAAGTCGATAGTCCATGAATCGAGGCATACTGTGAGTAGGTCACTCTATCCGGAGCCCTTACCGCCGGTTTCCTGAGCACTTTAAAGCACCGTAAATGGGGCAGTTTTTATAAATAAAAAACTGCCCCATTTACATAGGGTTTTATTATAAATTTTAGAAAAAATATATCTTAAGATCTCGTGTTACAGTTTTTGTTATCGAACTCCTCCAAAGCTGATAGACCGATATCTGAGAATTGATTGTAGTTTTTTTTTATACCCTTAGGTGATAGAACCACCTCCGGATTTTTTCGTTTTGTGTTTTTTAGTTTTAAGAGGCATCAGCTAGTTATATAAATAAGAAAAAATTGTATAAAATCCCAAACGTCGACGATATTGACATATGTACCAGGATCATCAATAACAGTACAGCTTACCCGGCGTTCAAAACACGCGACAACACATAACTCATGCCGTATCGTTCCGAATCACATCAACTATAGATTTTCTTAAACGACGTCCCTTGCCTTTCAGTCGGCTATTTTATTTTTAACCGACGAAAAAAAACGGAGGAGATTCTCAATTCGACACGTATATATATATTTTTTTTATGTATGACCACGCATAACTTTTTACAGAGTTGTCCGATTTTGATAATTCTTTTTTTATTAAGGGCACACTTTCAAAGTGGTCCCATTGTCATCATGTTCGGATTTGATGATGATATCCTGGGAAAATTGAAGGAATTCTTCAAATTGTATAGCCACACTTGCAGCGATTTCGATTTTTGTGTAAGTATCAGTAGCTTTTTGGTTACAAATGCCGTATATATGAGAGTATAGTACGAGTACGTTACGTGGCGATAAATCACTAAAAAGTAAGAAATAAAAAATTTTAGCAAAAATAGAACCGACTCAAAACGCACGAAAAAGTAAAAAATAACTGTGTCATTTAGTTGCTTTAATTTACTTATGCATATCTAGGAGTCGACCCTAACCCGACTCGAAGCCCGACACTCGACTGAAACCCAGAATGTCGTGATCCAATCACTGCACCAACGAGGCGTTTCGCATTTAGTTGAACAAAATACGTCGCTTAAGTTTGTAAGATATGTTTCGTTCCAGCGACAGCCTCCAGATATAGGTCACACGGGCGGTATATAACAACCGTAATATATTATAACCGTTCCATTTCACCACTTTATTGATACTTGATATAGTGTATTGACGGTGGGACAATAGCCAGTAAATCGCTTTGTCATATAGTTACAAAGGCTTGCAAGCAGGAAAATATAGGTTGAGATTACAAGTTAAATCATATTTCGGGTCAAAACTAAAGGGTCGCAAGTCAAATATCAATAAAATTTAATAATGGTTCGTTTGCGGTACATATATTTTTGTCTATATCTAAAGAAAGTAGATATCCGTTATACTCTCACAATTGTAGGTTATTAAATATTACCTAGTAGGTACTATTAATAACATTGTTAAATATTGCGATGGGCAATAAAGAGACAAAAATACCATTTTTGAAGTTCGTAAATTAATCGCATATGGCTTACGGCCGTAATT
This sequence comes from Mycalesis mineus, assembly GCA_034621355.1. NCBI lineage: Eukaryota > Metazoa > Arthropoda > Insecta > Lepidoptera > Nymphalidae > Mycalesis > Mycalesis mineus. Next base: position 1,122,212 of record CM067901.1, read on the forward strand.
TTGATTTTTTCGAAATTAATGTAGTAGTCCAAAACCCATTTAGAATATACTTAAGTGATCAAATAAAAATAGGTAATTAATTTTTCGTTTTAGAAAGAAATATATAATTGATTATACTGGTACTTCGCATGCTTTGTAGTATTGTTAGACTTAAAGACAAAAAACACTGTTGTCTAGAAAAGAAATAAGACATGATTAATTATTTTTAGTATTTTTTTACATTTCGTAGTATTAATCATGTGTGTTTGTGGAGTTTAAAAATTATCACGCTTTATTCCCAGACAGGTAGGGACTCCCTTCCACTTGCCACGATCCTTGTATATCTCTCTTGCTTCTTCCAATTTTATTTAACCTTTCATACAAGTATGACGTACATGCCTTTAATAAAAATGTCCCGGATATGATCCAGGAACGTTCGTCTTGGTCTTCCAATATTCCCATTCACTCTCGCCCTTTCTAAAGTCTCCTTTCATTCATTCTCTCTACATGTTCAAACCATCTCAGTATACCTTTCTCGATTTTAGTGACTACATCTTCTTTTATACCAGACTGGTCTCTTTAATAATGCTCGCTATTTTATTATATAAATAAAAAAAGCCACAAACGTCCACTAGTTTCTTATGTAACATCACATTTCACCTAAGAGGTTTTCGAAAATCCAAGAATACAGATATCTTGGGGAATGTAAATGTAATTCTATTCTACAATTCTCTTGAAGTGGACTACTAAATCGATGAATCCAACACTGCAACGGAATACTAATTCAAAAATTCCAATTCTTTTGTAATAACAATATTTCAAAATGAAATACAATTTCGCTTTATTGGAGTTGTACAATTTTATTACAAATTATTTTTATCAAATAGATACAGGCTTTACTTTGATCATTATTGCCTCATTACTTTTATTTCATTATTATTATCGGCCTTCCTCCTGGTAGGAGAGGGGATATGGAGCGTAGACCCACCGCGCTGCTCCAACGTGGGTTGGCAGGCTAATGCGGGTTATTTCATTAGGTTCAGGCTAAAGATACATACTGTTTTGAGGACCAGGTATAGCCTAACCAGGAAAATATAAAACATCACCATGTTGCTGAAAAAAGAAACTAATGTCTTCTGTAAGTTGACTATGCAAAACATACATGAGACGCCCTAACTCCAAGTTTTTGACGTGATAACGTCTTATAATTCGATAGAGCCGGCTGCACGCACGAAAAAACATGACTCATGCGGCGTTACCTCGCTTTGAGGCGTTCCATGAAAGGCTTGAAGTGCAAGCGAGAGCGCAGAACGAGCGACAAAAAAGCACAATCGGCCTTTGCGTTCGGCAGCGTTCGACATCCGTCTATTAAATATAATTATTAAATATATTAATTTTAAATTAAAAATTAATATATTTATAAATTAATATATTTATTATAAATTTAAAATATAAATTTATAAAATCAAAATCAATTATTTTATTAATTTAAATTCATATTTATAAAAATATACTTAAATTTAAAATTTTAATAACCAATTAAATGCTACCATTCCATCAGTATTTTCTTAAGTCGTTGTCACGTTCAACTATCATCAGTAAACCGACTTTACAGACAACCAATTTTTTATTTTATTGGTCTGACTATTCATCATCTCATCCGTGTCACTAGTGGACTTGGGGCGAACGATTTGTAAAGGGACGAAGTGTGAATGTTAAAGAATTACAATAAAAGGTTTTGCAATAGAGTTAAGATCTCCTACGGCGAGTACTTACCCGGATTCCTACCAAACTCTACTACTATTTGACTTAGGAATTGAATAAATGAGACCGTAATAGGCTTAAAGGAGACTTCGGAGAGGGAGAGTGAGCAGGTGGCCAATGCTAGGCAGAAGAAGAAAGGTTGGTACAATACGTCGACACGCGTATCTCCTGCCACCCCTCTAGACACCACTGAGTGCACCGACTGGCCAGTCGGGAGTCAACGTGCAAGATTTCGCGATCCTTTAATGCCCTAATTAGGGTGCAAGCGGCTCCGCTTGGTTGTAGTGGGTATTCTGGCTGTTTCACAGCGTATGCGTAAATTCATTTCCCAGAATCAAAAAAAAGAAGGAATTAAATAACTGTTATAATTTATTTAGAAAAACAAGTTCTCATTAACGTTATATACTTTATCTAAAAGTTATTTATCTATTCCTTAAGAACAGAATCTTTTACTAGGTACATAAAAGTTGCTCTATTTATACTTTTTAAACTGATGACATGTGTGCATTGAACGATAATCAATTGAGCGTACGTAAAAGGGTAACAAACTAACTGCGTCCGCTAATCTTATTTAAAATCCCATAAACGGTTTCAAAAGGCGTTAGTCCTTTAAAGTTTGAAAGACTGTTTTCACTGTCAGTCGAAAAAATGGAAAACTCAAAGCTCATGTCATCACGTAATTAAAAAAACATTTCCCGAGGAGTGCATCGCGCTTGTGAAAGGTCTATGCCCTTTTCAGTGACTAGTATCACGACTAAGGGCGTGTACAAACTATTAACTACATAATGATACACTATGATAATTATACAAGCAGGATAATAATATATACCATGACATGTTACTCAATATATTATTTATTCCGATCAGAAATCGAGAGACAACCGAGTGACTATTTAATGTACATTCGCCCACACCTGCTGCCTGAGGGTTTAATGTTGTCTTTTTATGGTAATAAAACTGATAATTTAAAACATATGTAATTTGGTTTTTTTTACTTAACTTACTAAACATACTTATTATACCTAATATATTTTTTATTGTTTAACAATGCCGGTATTAAAAAAATTCATGAAGTACTATAAATAGTGAATTATTTATTTTGCCATTCTCATCATATAATGACAATTGTTATTAATCGCAAATAATTATCTATTAAAATTAGTCTTATAACAAATTGAAATTAATTATTTTGATAATTCCCTTACAGTTCATGAATTCTGTTAGAAGAATGAAAATGTAGAATTATAACTACAACTTTTATATACGAAGTTTTCTCCACAATAGAAAATCATTGCAAATACTGCACCATAGCAGTCTATAAGCTTAGAAGCTACGATGACACATAAGTAAAACACAAACACACAGACAGACTTATCAATCTAATAACACCCCTTTTTACGTCAGGGGTTAAAAAAACGTTTGCGTAACGGCGCCCTAAACAGGCAAGTGTCAGCTAAAATTCGCATAGAAAATGTTTGGGGAAAAACGGCCATTAATACGACAGCGACATGCTGAGGAGCTCTCCTTTTAATGAGACCGTTTTGTTTACCTTCACTCCATGTCTCTTCAACTGTCTCGATGGTCCAATGGTTAACCTGATCAAAAGTTGCTGGATTCGACCCCCAAGAATCTCGATTCGAGTCTTAGACGCTCTAAAATTATTAGTCTATTGATTAAGTTTTTTTCTAAGAAATTCTCAGTATGAGTCCAGAGTTAACAATAATTAAGGCAAATCTGGTGCAAGCCAAAAAGGAAAAACTATCAAAATACCCTATAGTCGTTTCAGTTAATGGTCTTAAAGCGAAAAGCATCGACCAACACCGTGTATTGTGAGGAGGTTCTTCACTCTGGAGCCCTGACCACCGGTAGTTTGGGCCCCCGAGTCTCGCAGCGGGTAGAGATTTTTATATAAATTTTTAATAGTGTTTTTTATGATTTTTTATAAGCATTGTTGAAAATTAAAAAAAAAAATGATAGATTAAAAAAATAAAGCTGTAATCAAAATTCCCTGTGTTTCGCATGCAATTAGCAGCACTTTATACCTATGCATAAGCACTGAATCAGGAACTTAGTTACACGTTGACAATCTGACATCACGCTCCACGATACAATCATATCACGAGTACCATATCATACCATATCACGTGTTAGTGTGTAGCTCAGTGATTCTCAACCTTTTTTTTTGTTGCGGGACATATTTAATGATTTCAAAATTTGGCGGCACACAAAGAAAAAGATAAAAATTATTTACTTACTACCACTAAACACTGCATAAATAGTTTATGACAAAAATTTTGAATACACCAAGACCCCGCTTTGCGTCGCTAATGTGTTCCTGAAAAATGCGACGCAAAGTGAATCACAAATTTTGAAAGCAAATAATAAAATAATTTATTTTTTTATGGATGTAAGTATATATTCATGTTAAAAATATTTTTCTTTTTAAATGATATAATTTAATAATATTAACATTTGCAAAATTTGGCGGCACACTTTTGAAATTTGGCGGCACACAAAAGTGCCGCGGCACAGTGGTTGAGAATCACTGGTGTAGCTGTTTAGAAAGAGCATCACAGAAAATAGTTCTACAATTTACATGTCTCCGACATTAACGATCATTGCAATACGACATCGTATCGCGTGTAGCAGTTATGGCAAGTCTAAGTTCCCCGTGTTTCGGCAATCAGCGACGGATCGCGCGCGTTCGCACTCGCAGCAACACCGAGTTTCCATTTTGACAAAATTGCCCTCATAAAAGTGAGATGGGATGGCGGAGGAATCTTAATTGAGTCCACGTTAAAACTCGACGCAGTGGAAGACATAAGCTTCCGCGATGTGTGACCGAAACGGTTTTCTTTTCTTTTCTCTTTTGAATATAAGTTTACTTGTAATATTAGTATGGTGAGGCCCGTATTAACGGATGCACTTCGACCCTTTTGGATCTTTTACACTCGTAAAATATACTCAATAACAATGATTTATTTAAAAAATATGGTTTTAACCTCGTTAAATTGTTGCCTTTACTGAACATTACACAAAAAACAATCTACATCAACTACTAAACTATAAATAAAATAAACTTTATATGGGGAATATAATAATTTGCGGGCGAATTGGTGGTCAGTATTATAAAAAATATGTTAAATCTACTTTTGGCAAATTCCTGTAACTTAGTTCACGCGGAAGTCATGTATGAAATTTACCCAATATCCATCTCAAGGATTTATCAAAAATATCCTTCGTCATCATAAGCCTGTCTTAACAGCCTACTCCAGGGCATGGATATAGGGCTTTTACCCATCTCGCTGCTCCAATACGAGGTGGCGGGCTTAATTGCAGTAATCAACTCTTTTATTTAAGCTCTCCGAGACACGCACTTTCTAATTGAGAATCTATTGGAAGAATTTCTTTCTAACCACAGGGCCAACGAGGCAGTAAAAAACAATAAAAATTGCTTCCGCCTCTTCTTATACCAAGTCCAATTAAACTACCAAGAAGAAGACGGTATCCCTAAAATATGGCGTCATTAATACAGAAATAGCGGAGTTTTCCCTAAAACTCGCCGAACCGGCCCGCCCGGCTTAGTGGTTAAAAGATTTAGTAAAAAATAAACCTTTTAGTGCTTTTATAAGCTCGTTTGAATATTCCCACCGGATGAAACACACATTTTCATTAGATTATTTCAATAAGATTTTTATTTTTAACCGACGAAAAAAAACGGAGGAGGTTCTCAATTCGACACGTATATTTTTTTTTTATGTATGACCACGCATAACTTTTTACACAGTTGTCCGATTTTAATGATTCTTTTTTTTTATTAGAAAGGGTACACTTCCAAGGTGGTCCCATTGTCATCATGTTAGGATCTGATGATGATATCCTGTGAAAATTGAAGGAACTCTTCCAATTTAGGAGGCACGCTTACAGCGATTTCGGTTTTTGTCTCGGTATCGGTAGCTTTTTGGCTACTAATGTCGTATAATATACTATGAGAGTATAGTACGAGAACGTTATGTGGCGATAAATCACTAAAAAGTTAGTAATAAAAATTTTTAACAAAAAATAGAACCGACTCAAAATGCACTAAAAAGTAAAAAATAGTTGTCATTTAGTTGCTTTAATTTACTTAAGCATATCTAGGAGTCGGTGCCAGCCAAGGTTTCTACTTTAAGGACGTTACGTAGAACCCACAAACTGCTTTACTACGTAAAAAAATAAATGTTCCTTAAACTTGGCTGGCACCGACTTCATAGATATGCTTAAGAAAATTAAAGCAACTAACTAAACTAAGATTATTTCGATGAGATTTTTATTTTGAGTTTGTACTTTTACTTTGTTATTTGATCCCCATGGTAATGCAGCTTTATTTGCTAACAACTAAGTGTGAATCATTTTCAATGTCTCTTACAGATATAATACATGGAAGTCATGTGATATGACTTTTATGAACTAACTCGTAATTAGAATCATTTTTAGCAACGATAAGACCGATATTAGATGATATATGACGCTACCACATGAGTAGATAAAAGAAACAGAGGTAAAGCTTCTTAGGAAAGTGCAAAATTGTTACCTATTTTGGTAGGGTTGTTACTATAGATTAAGACAAATTAAACAACTAAACAAACACGATTTCGCACTGATATGACCCCAAGATTGTCAACTAACCAGCGCCAGCGTAAACCGTGTTTTTTCGGTCTCGCCGCGTACGCGATAAGCGGCTGGTGGTCACTCACACATGCCATGCTTGTAGTAGTGCAACCGATTCACGCGGTAGTACGAACCTTGTCTCTTCCTTTTATCTACTTATTTGACGCTACTGAACTATGGAACACAAAGATTATAATATTTTAGCCTTTCTTTTTTATTCTTCGGTTTAAGGTACTCTTCACCAGACCACCAGGCCTTTTACTAGAATATCCTGGATTTGGACCACGAACGTTCGCCTTGATCTTCAACGACGAATTAGGATGAAAGAAATAATGAAATTGGACGAAGCGAGAGAAGTATGCACAGATCATGGCAAATGGAAAAATGTGGTATTTACTTATCTATGGGCGATAACGAGGCGTGATAATTATTAAAGTATATAAAAAAAATAATTTCGAAAACAATGTATCTTGCGCTGTAAAAAACGAGATAGCTTTTTACCTTTTTCTGTAAATCTTATACTTTATTTTTATGATTTTCTTGTAGGAACGATTTATGTCCCACCAAAACATTTTTATTTATAATGTTGGCAAGACGAGTCAATATGTGGCTTTGTGAATTCGTTTCACAGTCCGATCCAGGACTCTAACCCAAGACCTTGTGATCCTAGGAGTAGTAAGAAATATTAACCCATGTTAATGGACTAACAATTTGACCAACGCAGTTATTCTAATTCCTGACATAAAATACAAACAATGCGCATTAAATATTACTGCATAATTCCTTTAAATAATTCCTTTAAATCTTAACTTTCAACTCCAACGGGGAAACAGTTAAATGCAAATCAAATAATTGGTCTGCAGAGGCCCACAAAAACAGTTTGCGCGCGCTAACTCGTTTTTGGCGCTCCGTCGAAGCCTAGTTCGTACTTGCGTGACCTAGTTGGGCTCGTTAGGGCCAACCGAGCCGCGGGCACGTTTCTCGGATCCATTATATTATGCAAACTGTTTAATTATTATTATTTTAACACAAGTACCTACGTGGAGACGAACTGACTCACTAATAAGCTGAAAATCGCGCGAGCAGTAGCATTAAGGACAATGTCGAACAAAGCCAACGGTAGATTCCGATATGCTCGGAGTCTGTGATGATTCGAAAAAGAAATAACAACAGAACAACAAAGAAACAAAGATCACTATATCTATATAAAATTTTAAATACTTTATGGTGATGCAAGCGGGGACAAAATACTTTATTTTCTGCGGGGAAAGAAAGATCTATCAAAACTACGTTTGTCCCCGCCTGTAGCACCATAAAGTATTTAAAATTTTATATACATATAGTGATCCTTGTTTTTCTCTTTTCAGTTCATAATTTCTATGCAGTCGGTTTTTTGTTTTTATAATAATAATTTTATTTGAGACTTTTTTGTTTTAGTTTATGGTATAGAAATGATACGGTACACTTTTTGCCATTTTTTGTTAAAACGGCAATATAAACATGATATGATATTTATATTTTTGAAATGGTCTTTTTACGCCCTTTCATTTGATACCCATATTGCTAAGATAAGAAAACGAAATACACACATCCCCCCTTTTTTTCCCCATTTAAAGCCACCATTTTGAAAATTTATATAGTCTATGTCACTACCACAATTTTAATGAATTCAACGACACCTCACCTGTCAAAATCCGTTCAGTCTTTTAGGCTGTAGCGCGTGCCGAAGAAATGGACATACATACAAAAATCATGGAACTCACTACAAAGTCAGCGCACCTGTTTTTTACTTCTATCTAAATTACCCAAACCGCATTTTTTTAAAGATTTACTGAGGTAGGCTGAAAAGCAAAACATTACCATTACAGCACACGAAACTACACCTAAACAATATCACAAAAGGAACCGCTGAGTAAGGGCACGACGAAATTGAATTAGACAAACCGGCCCCGTCCGGGCAACTCATAAATATGTAACATCTTATTAATATTTATAATGTGTGTTACGAGGCGAGATGGGATAGATGTCCTTTCTTTCTAGACTTGTGAAACGCTGAAATAAGGAAAAATTAAACTTGCGCGGAGTATAGTGGCAGTCTCTTTTGTGTAGCTGAATAAAAGCTACGCTTATATTATTGTCTGGTTCATGGTGTGACCACGACATTACACTGAAACTCAAAATTAATTGACGGTACGTCTTTGCCAGCAGGGTGGTAACTAAACACGACCAACGCCTTCCATCAACCAGACATGGACCAGGTAGGAAAATCACAATCAGCCCAAACGGTAATCGGACCCAGGACCTTGACTTATAAATCCACCGCGCGTACCATTGTGTCAGCGAGGCTTGATGTCCTTTCTTTTTACCCGACTGCGTCAGAAGGAGGGTTATGTTTTTCGAGTATATGTATGTATGTATGTTCATTTCTTAGGCACGCGCTACAACCTAAACGGCTGAACGGTGGTAGTGACATAGGCTATATAAATTTTCAAAATGGCGGCTGTAAATGGGGGAAAAAAGGGGGGATGTGTGTATTTTTTTCTCTTATCTTAGCAATATGGATACCAATTGAAAGTTCGTAAAAAGACCATTTCAAAAATATAAATATAATATCATGTTCATATTACTCTTTTAACAAAAAATGGCAAAAAGTGTACTAAGTGTACCGTCTCATTTCTATACCATAAACTAAAACTAAAAAGTCTCAAATAAAATTATTATTATAAAAACAAAAAACCCGACTGCTTAGAAGTTATGAACTGAAAAGAGAAAAACAAGGATCACTATATCTGTATAAAATTCTGAATACTTTATGGTGCTGCAAACAGGGACAAAATATTTTAACCTGTGGGGAAAGAAAGATCTACTTTAGACTTGTGGAAAGCTAATATAATAACGAGTATACGCTAAACTAGTTTTCTCTGCGCCCATATCAAAAACCTTATTTAAGACTTTACAAATGTTTTGTTTCGTAAATTATTGTAATGCAAAAATACGGAAGAGTTACAACGAACGTACACGTTCCATTCACCCCGTAGGGTGAGTTAAAACTTGTTTGCCTTGTCTAGCACTCTCCTATAGTGCAACCCTTAAGAGATTCCCCAGACTGAGGAAACTACATACATGGTTGTTAAGCGTAGATGCAAAGACACTCTACCATGAACAAAGGACACCTTGCACTCAAGATGTCACACTCCCTAGCAATTTGCAGTTGATGGAAGTAATGCAAAAGACGGCAGATCATTAAAAAGTATAATTTTATATGAACGACATTTTATATGAAACGTAAGAAACTTGTCAAAAGACGAATTAGTCTTCTAGAAAATAAATCTCTTACATCAATTATATGCTTTTATACTGTACTTAAATGGGATTTACGAAATTTTAATTACCGAGTATACGTTTTCTTATAAATTTCTTTCTACTATATATGTTTGAAAGTTTGAATATTAGCTTTAACTCCACGATGATTAAATTTTCGTCTAATATATATTCAAAGAAATATCATAGACTGACATAGACTAATATAAAACTGTACTTTTATACTGTAACTTAATTTGTAACTGTACTTAATTTAGTATGGTTGTAGACGTTTTCTAAGAACAGATTTCTCCTACTTCCACGGGAATGGAATTTATACAGGTAAAACCATTAGGTAGTTAGTAATTTACGTAAGCAGGTATTGTGGGAAACTATTAGGCCGCTATCGTAACATTTTACACGAGGTGTATTTTTGTTTAATCATTTTTGAGAAATAACGATCCTAAAATATGAAAACACAAAACGTTTTATTTCAATAGTCTTAGTTACTTTAATAAAAGTCAAGTCAAGGTTTCAACTCTACCTTTTTTAACACTCGGAAGGCAGAACCTATTGCCAGTGAAAAAAAATAAGTCTTCTGCGAAAAAATACTATAAAGGCAGGCTAAATAAAGGCTCGATCCAAACCATTTAGGAATCACAAAAGATTTCGATGTCTATGCGACCGATTCAATTCCAAATCGTTCGTGCGGCGATGGCTCGAGAGTTTTCTCCGATACTAATCAAATAACAGTCCCGCAAACAGAGGCCGATAGCCTGGCTCAGAGAGATCTAGATTATAAGCGAAACGCTTTTTCAGAACCTATTTTGAGCAAGAACTGATAACTTTTTACGCGATCGCCTGATATGTATAGCTTTTGGTACGACTTATCTAGTAAAATATATCTTTACAAGCAATATTTTTATATTAATTTAAATATAAATATTATGGAACAATTACACATCGCTCTATAGTCCCAAAGTAAGCATACTCGTAAGTAGCCTGTGTTATGGGTACTATCATATCTGATGAATATTTTTATATATATTATAAATAAATACTGCAAACCCACATCATGCAAACGATCAGATTAATATACGTACATTATTACAAATGTGTAGGGCATTGATGCTATCAATATCTGACGCGCTCGAGGATGTCCATGCTACAGTTTTTTTTTACATATTTAAAAATTTATAGCCGCTTCCCCCACTGCTGTAAAGGTATATATAATATAACATTTTTTTCTTCTTATCACCTAACATTTAGCATCGTGGGCTCCCCTACTATGCTTATAATATATAGATAAACACCCAGACACTAGAAAACATCCATGCTCATCACACAAACATTTTCCAGATGTGGGAATCGAACCCACAGCCTAGGACGCAGAAGCAGGGTCACTACCCACTGCGCCACTCGGCCGTCGTTTATATCCATATTTCGCTATTGTATAAATAATATCACTTTTTATTCATTACAAGCAAGCCCTTGGCTGCTATCACACCTGATGTTAAGTGATGATACAATCTAAGATTAAAGCGGGCTAACTTGTTAGGAGTAGGATCTAATCCCTAACACCCTTTTGGCTTCTTCACGACATCGTCCCATCCCAGTCGACTTTTTCCGAAACTAACAATTGTCAACATATTTCAGCAACTTTATACAAAATTTTGAATAAAAATATCTAAACCTTGCTCAAGAGAGAGGAGACGAATATCTTAGCATTCCATGGATTCACCGTGCGGGTGCCAGGTCCATCGCGTGGCGGAGAGAAAAACTCCGAACAGAGCCCGAGACTTGTGACACGGGTGTAGATTTAAGGGTACCCTTAGTGACGCGCGTCAACACTCACCTCCTCTGTTCAAGTTGCTCTCCCTGCCCAGCCAAATTCGGAAGGACCCTACTAGAGCAGCTTTGGACACTCGTTCCAATATGGAACTGACTGCACTTCTAGTAAGGCCAAGGTATTTTAGCAGGTTGTAGAGAGACTTCGCTGGTATACCCCTCGCACCCACTTCTACCGCGTATAAACTAACCACATAGCCATTTTTGGTTAGTTCATTAGTAAGGTCATAATATTTATTCACTTTGAAAACATGTCTTTAGGGATAGTTGTTTCCCACGGTACTGTAAGCTCAACGAGTACTATACGTTTGATTTGTTTGGAAAAAAGAAATATATATGAAATAGCAATATCATACATTTAAACAATTATTTTGACGACCTCCGTGGCGCAGTGGTATGCGTGGTAAATTTATAAGACGGAGGTCCTGGGTTCGATTCCCGGCGGGGCAGATTGAGATTATTCTTAATTTGTCTTGGTCTGGCTGGTGGGGAGGCTTTCGCCGTGGCTAGTTACCACTCTACCGACAAAGACGTACCGCCAAGCGATTTAGCGTTCTGGTATGATGTCGTGTAGAAACCGAAAGGGGTGTGGATTTCATCCTACTCCTAACAAATTAGTCCGCTTCCATCTTAGATTGCTTCATCACTTAACATCAGGTGTGATACCAGTTAAGGGCTAACTTGTAGTCGATAAAAAAAAAAAATATGTCCGGTCTAGATGTCGTAATAGCTAAGTCTTCCGGGATTTTATAGTGCTTTTCATTCGTGTCCATTAATCATGAGCGGAGCCCAGAATTGAATAAGGCTTGCTTGTGGAATTTGTTTCTATTAGTGAAAACTAAATGAAAATAATTTCAGAAGGCTTTGAGTTTTTCAAACAGGCAGACGCATCGGAGGGCTTTGTTTTATAATAGGTATTTAGTGATTCAATGAAAGTATAGATCACGTTCTAAAATGCAAGCCAAATAATTATAGAATCGATATAACGTCCCATGATATTTGCTTTGTAATTTATTGAGCTTATCTCTAAATGGATGTGTATTAAATTGTATTTTATTGTTATACGAGTATAACACAACGAATAGCAATTTTAGATGTACTAATGGGTACATTTGTTAGTATATAATAGCGAATAATTGCCTCATTGGATTAGTAGTAAGATCACCAAGTTCTAGGTTCAAATAATAATAAAAAATACCCTATCTCCAATACTACTTAACCGGTTTTAATGAATCTCAATTCCCTTAATTCCCTAAGTTGAACAATACCCAGTACAACAAAAAAAGAATAAAAATAAACTAACATATGCAAAAACTGGGCTGTTCTGGAAATATTACATACATACGGGTCGAATTGATAACCTATTTTTTTTGAAGTCGGTTAATAAAAGGTCTGTCTTTCTTTAAAGAACGTTTCAATAAAAAATCTAAACCTGGAGTTAAGAAGTTGATGGGGTTAACCACCATCACGCATCATAAACTCGCAAGCCCGCTTTGAAGTAATGTTGTGGGTAAAAGAACCGCAACCTCTCTATAAAGGCTGGCCTTAATGTGTGATACAAGTATACATAAGTATACATTAGACGGTGATTTATTGGGTGCATCCCAGTAGTACCCCGTACCGTAGTTCTATAGAACTGTTGGGATATTTTCCGTGCTGTCAAATTATATCCCAATAGTTCTACATAGTACTGTAGTATAGTTTTTGCTCTTGACTTTACTTATAGCATATAAGTTATAAACTTTATATTATTTTAATTGATATTTCATTTTATTTTAAACAAAAAAATGTCCCTTGCGACAAAAGCTAAGTTGTTAAAACCAAGTAGTATTTGTGTCTAAAAAAATATTCTCTTATTTTAGAAGTTACAGAGGGGGACACATTTTACCACTTTGGAAGTATATTTCGCACAAACTATTCAGTTTAGAAAAAAAGTTATATTAGAAACCTCAATATCATTTTTAAAGACATATCCATAAATACCCCACACATATGGGTTTAATGAAAAAATATTTGAGTACCAGTTTTAAGTTTGGGGAACCCCCAAAAGTTTTTTTTTTATTTGTATCTGAAATCTGTGAAGGAATAACACAATCTATTTAATAAGTTTCAATAGTACAGTTCTTATAGTTTCGGAAAAAAGTTAGTTCTATATAGAACTAATGGGACAACTAACTCCTAAACTCTAATATGGTGTATCAACAGTTCTATAGAACTAAAATTAGGGGGTACTACTGGGATGCACCCGATTTATTATTCAATTGAAAGCTATGACTGTTTAACAAGGTATCGACAAAAATCCAATTTTTAATACAAATTGAAAAATAAAACCTTTAAAGCTCGCATTGAGAGGAATAGGAGGGCTACCTCCCCCCCACTCTCTGTAATGAGAGATGAAACAATGGCAAAAAATGCTTACTGCTGATTTATTATATTGAACCACGCATCTGGGTCAGCATTTCGATACCTCAGTAACTCCATGATTAAAGTCCCGGAACTAAAAGACAGAGGGTTAGGGTTCAATTAGTGTTTTAGCATTCCATAGTCAACCTTTTAGTTTCTGTTTCTTAGCAGTTTAGCTCATAGACTTCAAGTAACTAAGATAAACTCATATAGGGCGTCCTATATACTATGATTTTTTATGTCCCATTAGATTTATTTACGGGACACTTGTATTGTAATATACATATACAGGATCCGATATAGGTTTCTTTTTTTACGCACAATGACAGCTTTAAATGGGTCAAACTCAACCACGTAATAATCTAAAATTAGTTTGATTATTTTTAAGCTCTAAGGCGATTTATCTTCCACTTCAGTTTAATACATTATATACGGGATACAGGATATATATAACGGTATAGGCTATGTATAATCGTTAGATTATGCGATTTTCATTATATATTATTATTATTTATTATCGACTACAAGTTGCCCTTGACTGCTATCACACCTGATGTTAAGTGATGATGCAATCTTAGATGGAAGCGGGCTAACTTGTTAGGAGTAGGATGAAATCCACACCCCTTTCGGTTTCTACACGACATCGTACCGGAACGCTAAGTCGCTTGGCGGTGCGTCTTTGTCGGCACTGCTTGTTATATTCATATACGAATATAACAAACGGTGCCTCATAGAACGTCGTATTAGTCGTAATATCTTCACATATCCACAACTCTACTACAGAATAAGTCGTAGTATAGATCATATAACAATAGCAACACAGGCAGTCTAAATTACATCCTTTGTGTATTGTGCTTTGATTTGTAGACGAGCATTTATTATAAGCCGCGCCGCTATTCATAATGTGTCTGCTAGAAGCAGGCCACCATTTGTAGTAGCGATGTGTGGAGGCATCTGCTTCGAGCGGTTAAATTATTTTTGTTTTCTTTTTTAATTGAGTAATTAGTGTAGGCTTCGTGTGGACTACAGAAAGGCCTATTGTGGGCATTGTTGACAGGGTTGCAGTTGTGTGGGACGTTCCCACCCCGCTGTTCCCAGGCTCGGGTTATAAAACCCGTTTGTGTTTTATTCGATAGGAGTGCAATATGACTGTGTCGGTGGTCTAGTCGTTAGCCGATGTGGCTTCGATCACGAAGTCCTGAGTCGAGTCGCGAAATAAGAGAGACAAATATCTTGGCATTCCAAGGATTCACAGTGCAGGTGCCGGGTCCATCGCGTGGTTGAGTTTTTAAGCTATTGTATAGCTTTTATCGCGGGCCTTGAGCGTGGAGATCGAATACAGAAATTCCGTAACGAAAAAACCTAACACCCCTAAGTATCAAAAACATAATATCAAAAGCACAATTTCAGCCACGACGTCATCGGAGAACGTGGCCTAGCGCTCCATTTCAAGCATGATACCTATTTAAAAAAGTCATTTTTTTTTTAATTTATGACTTTTTGCAATATCACACTTAAAAAAAAATTGCGGAACCGACGGGATTCGAACCTGCGTCTCTCTGGCAATCCGGGCACTTAGAGCGCCTTACCGCTAGGCCACGCTCCCGATGACGTCGGTAGGTAAACATAAGTTGATAAAAAATGCTATGCAATAGCTTTACCGCGGCAGTCTCCGAGTGCCACACGTCTTTTTTTTTAATTCTGCTATGAAATTTTCTGTACATTCCAAGCCCGGAGTCGGGAAGTTAGTAGTGTTACAATTCTGTGCCTCGGAAAACGTTTTAAGCCGTCGGTTCCAGTCATCAACATCTGATCGTTAATGTATAAAACTTTATCACCCTAAAGCCGCATTAGAGCAGTGTGATGAGTCTACGCTGCATATATCAGATACAGAAGCCTGGATCTGAAGGGCGCCGTCAGAAGGCTGATAATGGTAAGTCCCACATATTCTACTTGCATACAAGGAAGTTACTACGGGCGTCTCCATTTAGACTCAGGCCTCGGCTTAGAGTCGTTCGAAATGAGTGTTTTGGTCTAAAAGTATAAATTTTAGTGCTCCCGTGACCCTAGGTGAAGTCTACGTGGAGACGACATTGAAATTCGGACACCTTGTCAGGCTTATTCTTCGAGCGTTCACATTTACTTATAAAGTCACCATAGTCCATCCATACTTGCCAAATCTAAGCATGCTACTAAAGTGTTAGTAGAAGAACAAACTTTCAGCTTTAATAAAATGGTAAAAGTCTGGCTATCACAGACTAGATCATGTAATAAGTAGGTCCAAACACATAAATAGAACAAGGTCAGGTAATATAATAGTTTGAAGTAGGCCGTTCCCTCTCAACGGACCGGAGCCAGATTAGACCGAGTTACTAAAGTTCTGTTCTATTATTCACAAATCACAACACAAAAACACAATTCAACTTTATGTTATACAGATACTGGGAAAAATATAATATTTAGTTATGTAACAAACGCCTAAATGGAATCAAGGCACGTCTCTTAATCATTTTTCTTTTTATTGACTACAAGTTAGCCCTTGACTGCTATCACACCTGATGTTAAGTGATGATACAATCTAAGATGGAAACGGGCTAATTTGTTAGGAGTAGGATGAAATCCACACCCCTTTCGGTTTCTACACGACATCGTACCGAAACGCTAAATCGCTTGGCGATACGTGTTTGTCGGTAGGGTGGTAACTAGCCACGGCGAAAACCTCCCACCAGCTAGACTAAGACAAATTAAGAAAAATCTCAGTCTGCCGCGCCGGGAATCGAACCCAGGACTTCCGTCTTATAAATCCACCGCGCATACCACTGCGCCACGGAGGTCGTCGAATTTCATGAATTTTGTTTCATTTTGTTACACCTCACCTCCCCCTTTGATTCAATCGTTAGCCTAGTGGCTTCAAATCACGAGGCTGTGGGGCAAGTGCGAGTTTTTCACCGAACGACTACGTAAAAACGTGCGCACTCGTAATGTCAAATTATATAGAAAAAAAAGCGTTTACTCTTACTGTAACTAGATGGCGCTACTCCAATTCCATATAAAATTTGCCTTTACTGTTCTCGATACCGACGCGATAAAATCTTAGACTAAGCATACTGAGTTCTGAAACTTGTTCGAGCTATGAAATACTGAATTTTTTTTTCTTAGTAAAACAAACTTAAGTAGGTCGTGTGGCGTTCATCCCGTACCTCAGAGAGCATGTTAAGGCCATCAACATTATCACTTCAAGCTCGTCAACCAGCTGGAGCAGCGTGATTGATCTATGCTGATAGTGATGACTAGTTCGTATATTATAAGAAACTTTTTTTAAGAATGATATTAGGCATAGATTACCTACCCCTTGTTGATTTTGTCTTTATCAAAGGTAAACAAAGTAGCAATGAAGACTTAATTGTATTTCATTTTAAAAAAATGACAAAAAAGCCAAGGTTAAGCAGCAAATCTCGTGATAATGTGAAAGTGACAGGCAATCGGAAAACTTCATAACAGGCTCTAACGAGGCGGAGACTTGGCGGCTGATTTATGGAACTTCTTTTTACTTGATAAGGTGTCTCGGGACGAGGGACCCATCTTAATACGTTTTATAACGATTATTCTTTGAAATTTGACGCATAAAATAAGGTTATGTGAAAAATTGTGCCGTTGGACACTATTACAAAGTAAGTATTGAATATTTTCTTAAGTGATAACTTCTTATGGGAGGGTAAACGGTATCGTTACGTAACGCGGTAACAGTGCCAATCTATGTGCGTTCCTTTTCGCTTATGTATACGATAGCGGTAGGCTCCTCCTCTCTCACTGTAACCCACAGCGCTAGCCGTATTTAAGTTATCACTTCTGTCGTGCGTCCTGAGACGCTCAGGTTTAATTTTTTTTTCGAAGAAATGCTACTAAATAATGCTTTTAAGAAAAAATAAAATTCTATATTTACAAACAGATTTTATGATCAACGCTAAATTACTATTTAAATTTTTATAATAACCGATACTTTACTATTTAAAAAGTAAAAACTTTCAAAAATGCTTTCTTGGAGTACATTATAAAAGAAACCTACATCCAAAACTGCAATTTCTAGAATGAGCAGCTTTGAATGTCTTGTTTGAATTAACCGTTAAACCAGACAAAACGAAAACAAAATTATCCAAAAATCGCCAACGTCCATTAGTTAACACAAATAAATAGCAACAATAGGCCACGTAATTTCAAATATATTGTGATTTACCGACACACAAGTAATAAATAATCGACCAATCGTATATAAATAACATTTGTATCCGACGTAAACTCAATTCCACAATTATTCCGGATCCGTAACATGATCTATATTAGCAGTCCATTACATATTACGTGTTAACTAACTTTGAACTCTATCTCCCGGTAATACGTACTATGCTGCGAAAATTGGGAATTATTAAGCGTTAAGCTTAAAACGTTTTGAGGAATTTGGCTCTTGTCATAATGGAATAGGGTTCTGAATTGTTTATTCTACTCTCGGAAGTTGTTCACTGTTTTATGCCGAGCTACGAGTTTGGGAGACAACATGGCATCCTCTTTTGAAAACATAATTCAAAGGCAGTTTGTAATAAACTTGACATTTTCAGTATTCTCGCAGTTACGGGTGCAAGATGTTACAAAACTTAGGATATGATTTTTCAAATATCAGATCGAAATTTTCAAATTACACACACACAAAATTAAAATGCGCTAGCTGGCGCTGCTCATATATGTATTTATTTTTATTCTTCAGTATAGGTAATGTCTTTAGTGCATTTTTTGTAAACTGGGGGCAGTGATTAGTTACAATGAGTCAAGGAATTTGTTGCGTCTGCTTTTTTTGTGGGAGATCTTGTAGACGTTTATATTAATTAACTTTTACATTTATCTTAGTATCATTTCATTTATATGTATAACCTTCTCAATCATAAGATATAAAATCATTTGCTCCATTTTTAAATATCGTCCTCATTAATTATTTAAAAATCATTCGCATAATCGTAAAAACATTGCACTATACTTTCACGTTCACCGTCTATACACTTTCACGACCCCATGGTCCGATACTTTTGCAGAATTATCGCCATCTTCCCTTGAATGGGGGAAGGCGTTGAGTACTCGGTAAAGTTCGCAGTAGGAATATATACAGCAATTACTTATTCAAAGTTAAAATAACGCTCTCCCGGTGCGCTCTAAGTGTTAGAACGAGTACCACATCTTCAGTTCTAGTGGCGTTTTTGCATACTTGATTACTTAATGGAAGCAATATAGAAGTGTTATATTACTTTTGCAACACCCTCTATTATACATTTAGTTTAGGCATGTAAAACTAAGTGGCAACACTGTTGGTGTAAGATACGCTGTCGCCGTGTTATTTCCATTTTAATAAGTGCCTCGTTGGTCCAGTGATTAACGAGTAATGGCGTATAGGGATAGTCCTAGGTTTGCCCAGCATTTGATCCGCGTAGATCATGTTCCCCTAGGTATATCGCGAAACCCGTTCTTAGTAACTAACTTCAGAGATACGGTCGTTAAATCAATACGAATTACGCACCATTGCCGTGTGTCAAACATGTGTCAGCGGTCCGTTCTCACTGGGGCACACAGTTCCTTATTTAAAGTACGTATACCTACGTGTTATATGCAAGCGAAACCGTGGGGCATAGCTAGTTATTAGATCTACATAATATAGATCTAGAGTTTTTAATTGACTTTTAAATAAAAGCCTTTCTTAATATAGAATATCCAATTTACAACACAAAGAAATCAAATGTCAAAACCCAGCAACATTATCCTAACTCAAAAAGTTATAACCTTTCGCCAAAAACACATTACTCACAAGTCCCCTTTACGTCATAAAGTCTGTTTAATTAAAAAGAATATTTGTGCTGGCAACACAAAACCGATGCGAAGTTCGCATCAGGCCGCAAAGCTGTGTCTGCGGTCAGTTTTCACTGGGGTACACGGTTCCGTATTTAACTGTTTGGAAGGCTTTTAAACTTTTAAAAGTACTTGTTGAAGTTTAAAAGCTCTATTTTTAACCCTTGACGCGGAAGTGGTATGTTCTCAATCTTGTTATTTTTTTAATTAGTTTTTATTATTAATGGATATGATACCACCTAGATCTTCGATAAAAACTAGCACCGTTTATTTTATATATTTACCACGCCCCATATTAGCTGCTCTATTGAAAAGAAGTAGGTATTATTTCGCCGAAATTTGTGGTGTTTAAAATTTAAGCTATCTTGTTTTAATGATGTTTAAAATACACAACCAGACTCACGTAATTTATTTCAAAGTATGCCCGATTAACTTAAAACGAATAGGGGGCCCTTACACCACTTTGCACTCGCACTTTGTGAGGTATTGGTTCCTGACTAGTCGGACAATAATTACTTGTTCATGGCATTTTTGTCTCTTCATCATAAATAGTAGCCTAATTTTTTATTTTCCTTAAGAAACAATAAAATCATCGCAAAGTTAAGTTGTACTAGTTACGTGGGATTTTTTAAAATACTGCAATTAAATTTAGCTCCATCCGGGTCTAGAACCTTGGCCCAGCCATATAATTCAACGAGCAGAAAGCAGTTAAACTATTAAAAAAAACAAACTGCTATAAACAGCATGTTAACAAAAGGCCAAAAAGTTTCGAAATTAAAATAGCTACCGGCCTACGTCCAAACATTTGCTTTGAGTCCAATTTACGCCGTCGCTGGCCGCTCCAGAGCCAGTTATAAAAATTTCCATATCCGCTTGTATGTCATAAAAGTATGTAAATGAGAATTTTAATCGGTTTACATATCTCGTTTAACACCTATACTTTACATAAGTTACAAAGCCAATGTTTCTAAGTCAAAGACAATCATTTTTTTTTTTTTTAATCTCTTACTACAAAATCTTTACAAAAGAGACTACTGATCGATTTGAAGGCGGTGCCTTTGTAATTTAAAATGTGAGCCTCGTATTTTTATACGTTTTATTTTGTTTATTGGCACCGTATCTAAATTGAGTTAGTTTCAGTTACCTATATCAATTTAAAAACGTAACTACTGAACCGATGTTTATGAAAAATATCAAAGCTATTTTTATTTTTAGGTTACGCGAACACACTTTTTGCAATATTTTCACTATATATTATTGTCAATTGCTTGCTTCTACGTTTAACCTTTGGACCAGAAACAAATATGTTAAATGTAGAATCAACATTTCCAGTGAAAAGCAAAAACAATGCTTCTAATTACCCAGTACGCGTTCACAAAACAAAAGTCCCTTATAAATAAATTCCTATTATTCCATTAATTGCAGAATAACATATTTTTTACCCCGCAAGTGATTAAGTCCGAGCCGTCTCGGTGGAAATTAAGCCGGTGTTGATTTCGCCGTCTTAATTGCCACAAATTCGCCACAACAATGTAATCAAGGTTGGGGCTCGTAGGTCAAGAGCTAAAACCTTTTTTTATAAACCTTGAAACCTGACATTAACATATCTATCTTATAATCTCCGTCCGTTGGAGTATTAGTATCCGTTAATGGTTTAAAACAAAAGCATGGCTAGTAAATTTTTAACCGACGAAAAAAATTACAACGCGTATATTTCTTTTATGTATGACAACGGAGAATTTTTACTCAGTACGCCGATTTTGATAACTCTTTTTTATTTAAAGGTTCCAAAATAGTCCTATACTTTGTAGAGTTTGATGACAGGATCCTGAAAAAACGAACTCTTCAAATTTAATAGGCTAAAATTGCTGTACAGTTAGTTACCCGTCTACTTTTAAATGGCTTTTTTGGCTACAAATATTTATAAAGGCTGTGCCACCAAAGCTTTTATTGTCCCGTAAAACTTTATTCTTTTATATCAACAATTAACTAATTTCATGAAATATTACTAAGTTAAACGAATAGATGTTAATTATAATATAAAGACTACTGAAGCTATAAAAGATGACTTTTACGTTAAAGTAATTGTATAAATACTTTGTACAAACCTTTCACCTGCTCTTGGATAATCTCCGAGGTCCGGCACCGCGAGTTGATTTACTTCAGACCCACATTTAGATGGACCGAGAAATGAGAGATTTTGTTTAAATTACGATAAACCGAGCGCTCATAATGGACTACTAGATGCCCGTGACTATTTTTATATAATAATAAATTGTTGAGTGTTAGTCTAAAAGTCTTCAAAAGCAACTTTACCGGATATTTTAAAACTTCTTTTGGCGCGTTGAGGACCTTTTAGGTGAACACAAATCACGGAACTCGCGTCATCATCGCCGTACGCATTCTATTAGCTATATGTATACTATGTACTCATATATTGTACGTATATGTGTACTTTTTTAACCGACGAAAAAATGGACGAGGTTCTCAATCCGACGCGTATAATTTTTTTTTATGTATGACCACGCACAACTTCTTGCAGGGTAGTGCACTTTGTTAAGCCACTATGGCATTAAAAATGTTGCACTTAATCTCATTGCCTCTTATCTTAGTGATAGAACTCAAACGGTATGCATTAATAATATAAAGTCACGTGGCTCATCTCCTAAAATGGGCGTTCCACAGGGTTCAATTTTGGGTCCTTTTCTATTTTTAGTGTATATCAATGATTTACCATACCATGTTAGCGACATTTGTGAAATTGTACTGTTTGCTGATGACACATCTTTAATTTTTAAAACTGATAGAAATAAAAGTGACTTTGACGATGTAAACCGTGCTGTATCGCATGTGTCGCATTGGTTTACTGCTAATAATTTACTATTAAATGCAAAGAAAACTAAATGTGTTGAGTTTTCTTTACCGAATGTAAAAAAAATAAATAAGTCTTTAATGATAAATGGTGAAACGCTAAGAATGTAGAGACCTTGGACTGTAAACTTCAGTGGAGCGCCATATAGAGTCACTGACAGCAAACTTAGCTCAGCAGCATTTGCAGTGAGAAAAATAAGACAGTTTACCGATGTAGAAACAGCTAGACTGGTTTATTTTGCTTACTTCCACAGTGTGATGTCTTATGGCATCTTGTTGTGGGGAAAGGCTGCTGACATAAATTCTGTCTTTATACTTCAGAAACGAGCAATTCGGTCGATTTATAAACTTAAACCACGCGAGTCCCTTCGAGTCATATTTAAAGAAATAGGAATTCTTACAGTAGCCTGTCAATACATATTCAATAACCTAGTTTATGTTAAACAAAATATAAATATGTATAAACAGAAAAAGGATTAAACGACCGTCTTCCTAGAAATGGACATAAGTTAGTCAGAAAGTACAAAAATCTTTCGAGGATGGGTACAACAAGATGCCCAATTCAGTTTTAGATCTGCCATTGCATAAGTTTAAGCAATGTAGATTATACTATCGATGAATTTTTAAATGACAAAGATGTTCAAAGGCAATTGGATAGGCTTTCAACTTCACACAGGAAGTAAAATAAATAACTTTATGTAACAACACACTTAATATTGTAAAATTGATAATATTATAAAAAGAGCAACTGTTGAGTTTCTTGCCGGCTCTTCTCAACAGGGCCTGCCTTCCGAGCCGGTGGTAGAGTCACTACAAATAGTCCAATTTGACGTTTCAAAAGTGCTTGTAATAAGCCTACTTGAAATAAATGATTTTGAATTTTTTTTTTTTTAAATCTTTTCTCTTTTATTAGAAAGGATATATTTCTAAGATGGTCCTATAGTCATCATGTTAGGCTATATAGGAGGTTAGGTTAGGATAAGTTAAGCCTCTTGAGGTGACTCACCACGCTGCTTCAATGCGGGTTTGTGAGCTTATAGGATAATGTGTACTCTTCCTTCATAGTAATAATTGAGTTCAATGTAGGGATTATTGATCTCAATTATTACTATGGGACAAGAGTGCCCATAGAGGCAGTAAAACGGTTTATAATTCACCGAGTCGAACAGACAGGCTAGGTAGGTTCCTTAACTTTGTGCTATGTAGTGATTTGCTGTAGGGTCATCTGGACGTTCCGAGTAGGTATTATTAATAAACTTGAAAAGAAACGCCGAGAGCAAGTCTCAAGAAACACTTGTCGCTTTGTACTCGCCGCCAAACAAGCGGCGTAACGAACTACAAAGAGATTGACGTGGAGAGCAGAACGACGATGAATATTTTCATATCAAAAGGAGATTGGATGTAACTCGGACCTCCAGACAAAAAAAGTTTAAAGATACGAACGATGTCTTTACTTTTCAGAGACAGGATTTTCTCGGAGGAAAGATATCATATTTGAATGGCCTACCACAAGGCCTTTCTCGGGGATTTCGAGCTTACAACCACCAGCCTGCGCTAATGCGGGCTTGGATTATAATGTTGAACTCAATAATAATTACTTTTCAAAAAATGATAATGACCAACCAATAACTTGGGTGTATAAGATGTAACTACAAAATTCCAACTCAAAATTTCTTAGAAAAAAGTAATGGCCAACATTCTCAAGCCCGTAACTATCGTGGTCAGAATCCACATAGGCTAACTACGTAATCAACGAGGTTCTAAATTTAGTAAAAAAGTTAACGACTTTTCCTATTGACTGTCCTTAGTTTGTCATTGAAAAACAAAATGTTATGTATCTCTATAAAGAGAAATAAATTGTCTGTCTTCAGTACCGGCATCTTCATTAATACAACTGGCAACACCGCGCCGAGTCAGACCCAATAAGTAGGTACTTTGAAAGCTTCTTCAATTCCAAACGGAACTTACTTCAGTTTGTTTGAAAAATTAACTTTTCTCAAGGCAGAGACTAAATTAAAAATTATATAATGTTGAATTTTATCCAAGGCTATTTTTTAATATTTTAAAAAGTGATTAAAAAGTAATATCCAATCCGCTTCTCTAATGCGGTAGATTGATAAATAGTCTTTTTTCTGTGGTCACTATCAGACCGTAACCGCTTTTATATTACATATAATACTTACCTTACCTACTTACCTTAAAAAAATTGCATTAAATTAAAATAAAACCTTATCTAAATCCGATCAACTATTTTAGACAAAACCACTGACAGAAAACAAAGACGTGGAAAACAGAACTTCCTTTTTAAATTCGATCAAAAAGTACCGTTAAATTCTTTGTTCGGACTATCCAAACAAAACTAGAGTTGAACCATTAATTAGCATCTAACAAAAATCCAACATACATTGCATTTATGCAGCACCGTAGCTCGTAGCTACGTAGCAATCGTAGCGCTACGCCGTAGCCGAGTGAAGCGGCCCCGAGGATTTTGAAATACGTTTACGCCCCACTTGGGGACAACTATACTGAACATTACTAACTGTTACTACTGGCATTTAAAAAGGAAAAAAATAGAATATCGACTAGGGCATACTCTTAGTCGATAAATAACAAAAATACAAATTACTAGCTATTACTATTGGCATTTGAAAACGAGAAATAAAACAGAATATGGACTAGGGTATAAACTAAATAGATGAATAACAATAGAATATCCTACTTCAATATTGATTAGAGCTATTATATCAATACAATACTAATATTTCTCTAGCCTGAAAAGATGAACACTACAAAGTCAACCATTTGAAAGTACCCAGTCACATACAGCAATTCAGACTCAAGGTTACCCTTGGGAAAACCTTGAGTCAATATGAATTTTTGTATGACAGTTCTCGTACTAAGGCACGTTTGTAACCCTAGTAGATTTAATCTGAAGTTTATAACTTTAAATTATCACCATTGCATTTTAATATAGTTTAAAATGACGTCACAGAATTTAAGTAAACAAAGCCTACTTGAAATAAATAAATTTAACTTTGTTACTTTGACCTTATTACGAGATACTATCGTAGTGTTTATGATCTAATAGGGAATGTAAAGGATTGAATTGAATTGATTGAGAACTGAATGGAATAAATGGATCCTCAACTTGCAGCTGTACTTGTGTTGTTGATTGTCTAGGCTTTGGATTATGACGTTATACGGTCAAGTCCTGGGTTGGCATGTCTTTTGATACATTCTTCCATGGAAGTATCAAGGAATCCGTTCTCAGGTCTGGAAAAAGAATGTATGGATGGTATAAAGGGTATGTATGTGTTAAGTGTGTGACTTCCTAACTAGAAACACTAAGTCAGTTGGTAAGGAACGAGTGAGGGGGCCAGTACTAAAGTGCTCAGGCGACCTATTTAGCTTCCTTTCACATGAAACTGCGGAGCAACATCCTCGAGACGCTGCGAGAGCTCTTTAACGCCGCCTTATCTGTGTTATGGCGTTTTCCCATGCATTTTAGAGTCGCATTGTTATTTTAAAAGAAAAATACTGTGCGTTTTAGGTCACTACTGCATATTTTTTATAGTTAAAATAACTTTTTTAAAAGAAAATAAACTTGCGCTTGACCACAGTATAACAATAATAAATGTATGAAGCCTATGATGAATCGCGCTTATCAAGAAAATGCCTATCTACTCTTGGTTAAGAGATGCCCAATTTGCAGTTGTTGTTGACTAACTGCATCCAGTGTCATAAGTTCAAGACCTGGGTTAACTTTTTACCCGACTGCGTCAGAAGGAAAGTAATGTTTTTCGAGCGTATGTATGTATGTATGTATATATGTATGCCCATTTCTTCAGCACGCGCTACAGCCTAAACGGCTGAACGGATTTTGACATGTGAGATATCGTTGAATTCGGCTAAATTGTGGAAGTGACATAGGCTATATTAATTTTCAAAATGACGGCTGTAAATGGGAGAAAAAGATGGGACGTGTGCATTTTTTTCTTTTATCCTAGCAATATGTGTATCAAATGAAAGCTCGTAAAAAGACCATTTCAAAAATATAAATATCATATCATGTTTATATTACTGTTTTAACAAGCAATGTCAAAAAGTGTACCAAGTGTACCGTCTCATTTCTATACCACAAATTAAAACTAAAAAGTCTCAAATAAAATTATTATTTTAAAAACAAAAACCCAACTGCTTAGAAGTAATGAACTGAAAAGAGAAAAACAAGGATCACTATATCTATATAAAATTCTAAATACTTTATGGTGCTGCAGGCGGGGACAAACGTAGTTTTGGTAGGCCTTTCTTTCCCAGGTAGTAAACTATTTTGTCCACACCTGCAGCACCATAAAGTATTTAGAATTTTATATAGATATAGTGATCCTTCTTTTTCTCTTTTGGGTTCATTACTTCTAAGCAGTTGGGTTTTTTGTTTTTATAATAATAATTTTATCTATTATTATTTATTGTTATAGAATAAGAATCTCGGAATTGGCTCCAACGTTTTTTATTACATTCATTTCTATTCATCAATACTCATTAGTAGAAGTTTTTGAAAGTTGTTGGTGCTGCATCCCATGCCTTAGAGACCACGTAAATTTCCGTCACGGTTTTTATCATCGGTATCTAATGGTGATCGTTACAGAGACAAACATTATCTGCTTAAGCCCACGAACCTGCATTACAGTATCATGGGAGGCCACAGCTCCAAATCCCATCTCATATAAGGAGCGAGGCCTGGCCCTGTAGTGGACGTAAGATCATCCAAACAGTTACATCTTTGTGGAATACCTATACTAGAATTTAATTAAAAGTTAAAAACTTTATTTATACTTCAAAGACTAAAAATTTGCCTAAGCGAAAATCCAGCACAGCTTTTTAATATTCCGCTCTTCCGGAACTTAAAATCGCCGGAAAGCGGCTCCAAATACGGACCGAGTGTTTCAGTAGTTTTAAAAATACGTTGAAAACAACTGTCTTTTGGAAAACTTTCATTAAAATAATCTATGTGCTGTCCCCCCCACTTATCACCCACCACACGTAGGTCACATTAGTTATATACGTGAGGGTGTGATCCAAAGTATTCTGTACCTTACACCGGCTTACTGCGCTAGTCCGACGTCATATAGTTTAAAGTTTTAGTACTTATGTCGTTTGTCTCGTAACTTCAGGTAGTAAAAGCATTATTGTAAAGTTGTGATCGTTTTGATAAGGTAATGTTTGTTATTATCTTTAGTCTATATTTAAAAACCTATTACATAGCTTCTGTCTATAGGAGGGGATCGTAAATCTTATTATGTGATCTCTCTCTAAGCTCTACATTGCCTCTCACTTCAGAGAGGCCGGGCCTTGGTAAGGGGCTATTAAAAATACGCTAATGATAACAGCAAGCAGTTGGTACTTTATCACAACGATTATATTGGTAATGATTATGACAGTGATAACCGATAACCGATAATAGCCCAGCAGCCCACATTGAAGCAACGTGGTAGCTCTAAGTTCCAAATCCTCTCTTCTTAAAGGAGGACTGGCACTGCAGTGGACGATTTCTTCTTTCTTTCAAATTCTCCGTAGCGCAGTGGTATGCGCGGTGGATTTATAACACGGAGGTCCTGGGTTCGATTCCCGGCGGGGCAGATTGAGATTTTTCTTATTTGTCTTGATTTAGCTGGTGGGAGGCTGTCGCCGTGGCTAGTTACCACCCTACCGACAAAGACGTACTGCCAAGCGATTTAGCGTTCCGGTACCATGTCGTGTAGAAACCGAAAGGGGTGTGGATTTCGTCCTACTCCTAACAAGTTAACCCGCTTCCATCTTAGATTGCAGCATCACTTAACACTAGGTGTGATAACAGTCAAGGGCCAACTTGTAGTTGATAAAAAAAATCGTTATCGACTGCGCTAGATAGGTCATCAGGAGAAGTATGATGTATGTAGAGGAGGACCATAATAAATCGCGCTAACACTGATGTAGCATAAGAGCTAACACTGATGTACTATAAGAGCTAACGAGCATTTTTGCGGTCGCAGCACGTCCGTCGCATTAGCCGGGTCGTAACTCACGGTGCAGCGGTGCACTGCGGGATATTTACACCGGTGTAGCCGCCATTACCTACAGCCTAGCTGGGATTACATTCATATACACCTAATTTAATACTAATATTATAAATGTTGGATTATTCTCTACCTATCCTATATATTCATATGCGATAGGTGTAGACAAATAAAATATAGTTTTCGGATTTTTTTATCGACTACAAGTTGGCCCTCGACTGTTATCACACCTGATGTTAAATGATGATGCTGTCTAAGATGGAAGCGGACTCACTTGTTAGGAGCGGGACGAAAATCCACACCCGTTTCGGTTTCTACACGACATCGCACCGGAACGCTAAATCGCTTGGCGATACCTCTTTGTCGATAGACTGGTAACTAACCACGTCAAAAGCCAGCCAGACCAAGACAAATTAAGAAAAATCTCAATCTGCCCCGCCGGGAATTGTACCCAGAACCTCTGTCTTATAAATCTACTAAGCCACTAAGCCACAGAGGACAACTTTTAAATAATAATAATAATAATAATAATAATAATCTTTATTTCAGGCATTGTAATAACCCATATACAAAAAATTTGAATTTAAAAACTATTACAAAAGATACAATTAAAATAGCAATAATAATTAATAAGATAATAATAATAATAATAATAAATTCATTGTAATATAAAATCATTAAATCTATTAAAATTTTAAAATTTAAAACTAGGTAATTAAAACATTTAAAAGCAAAACTTAAATTACATTTACTTCCGATTCGCACTGCGATGCTGCTTTAACCAGTGCCGGAAGATATCGACATCCAGGTGCGCATGCATTGCTCTGAGGATTTCGTTGGAACTCTTACGTAAGCGCTCCCAAAAAGAGGCGATTCTTGCACGTATCACCGCAAAGAAATCCGGAATTCTAGCGTTGGCGAACATGTTCGACGCACTGCAAAATCGTGGTAGCTTCATTAGGATGCGGTACGCATCGTTATACTGCACCCTAATGGCGCTATAAGTGCGTCTCGTGTAGTTAAACCACAGCTGACAAGTATATAGATTTTGACAGTACGAAGTAAATAGCGTCTTTTTGACTTGCTCGCTGCAGCGGAAAAATCTTCTAGCGATCATGTTGCTCCGTACAGCAAGCGCCCGCCTCTCACGCTCAATGTCGCTGTCGTCACTACCGGTCTCCGTAAGCAAATGCCCGAGGTACCTGAATGTCGACACTCTTCGCACTGCTACATCATCAATATATAGTGGAGGGACATTGTCCGGACCCTTTCTATACCTAAACACCATTGCTTCGGTTTTGGAAACATTATATTTAAGGCCATGACTAGCAACATATTTTTCACATATACCGAGCAGTTTCCGTAAACCCCTAATAGAGGGACTAAGAAGCACCATATCATCGGCGTAACTCAGATTGTTAACACAAATCCCGCCAACATGACAACCTATCTTGGTGCCTCTCAGCTCCTCAATCAAGTCATTAACGTAGATATTGAAAAGATCCGGCGATGTCAATCCACCCTGGCGAACACCACATTCCAACCTATAATCACTGGAAAATGTGTCACCCCACTTTACACTATTGTTTTGGTTCCCATACCAATATCTCAACAATTCAATGACGTTTTCCTGTACATTATGCTTACGAAGCTTTGACCATAGCAAATCGTAATTCACCAGATCAAAAGCTCGACTCAGGTCCAGAAAACAAGCGTAAACGCTAGTTTTCCTGCTAGTGTAGTACCTAACGGTATTCTTCAAGCTGAAAATAGCTGAATCTGTTGAGACACCGGCACGAAAACCAAACTGCGCATCATTTAAAGCAACATTTTTCATAAGAGACGGGTGTAACAGTCTTTCAAATATTTTACCGGTTATATACTTACCGGTTATATATTTTAAAGAAGTGTCACCGCTTATTATTATTATTATTATTATGTAGCATTCTGCCAATTTAATTCTTTTGACTTAATGAGATTGCTTTTAATTAAATGAGAATAAAATCAACAATAATATCTTCTTTGAATATTATCACACAATCCAATCCAATTCACTTTGGACAAAACATATGTGTAGCTGAATATATAATAAATACATGATTTAATAACAATGGCTGAAATATAAAAAACTAGAGGACGCCCGTGGTGTCACTCGCGTAGTTCGTTCCCTTGGGAATTTGGGAATAAAATGTTGCCTTTATATATTTTTATACGTAAGCTATATTATTGTGAAGTTACATCAAAATCCATTCAGTAGTCTTTTCGTAACAAACATCCATACATACAAACTTTCGCTTTTGTAATATTAGTACGGATTCATTACGTTGAATTAAAAGCTTGGAATCAGGACTATGTCATTCGCCGCTATATTAAAAAAACAAACGAATGTTACCTTTGATTCGAAATATGTTTTGTTATTGCTAAAAGATTTACTAACGGCCTTAATAGACTGTCCCAGAAATATTAGCTACGAATAAGAAAATATTATGATTTCTCTGGAAATGAACACAATAAATAAACATAGACAGCCTTGTCGAGTCTTGGGCCAAGCTGTGTAATATTGAATTTATTTTTTCCTAAGAAATTCTCAGAAACAACCTTTTTATTCTATTGAGAAAGAATACGTTAAGGAACTTAAGCTAACTAATCCTAACAACTATACAAATCATGCACACGTGCAATGGTGGCAAGAATACTGCCTGCATCCATACATGCGTTGGATAGCCAGGTTAATCCTTAGTGCAAAAAACTCTTCTGTCACTAGTTGAGGCAAAGTTGAGTTTGCAAGCTTAAGTGACGATTCAGTCTAAGATGGTAACCAGCTAATTTGTAAAAACATACCTCAAGTTGTTACCTTCAAATGGTTTCTACACGGCATCATTCCGGAACGCTAAATACCTTAGTGATTAGCGTTCCGGGAGTAGGGTAGTAACTAGCAACGAAGCCTAATACCAGACCAGACCTCAGCCAATTTAGAAAATATAAAATGCTTAATCGACCCAAGCAGAGAATTGAATCTTAAGCCTCATCTGAACTTGAACCTGTTGTAAACAAAGGCTAACTGCACTGAGGAGGTCGTCAAAAGTTAAGAAGTTGTGACACACCCCCGTGCCCTTAGAGAGCATGTTAAGTCATTACCCCATTAAACATGTTTTGAAAATTCCTTTATTGGAAAACCTATCGATGAAGATAATTACAAGAATCAAAATAAACTATATAAAGTATTTTAAAATGAAGATGAAACTTTCGTTTAATACAAGTCTCGTTTGAACAGAATCAGTGTTTAATCTATGGATGAAACTAGAACAAAAATATATCTTAGAAAGCATTGCGCATAAATAAGTTGATTTTATATTTAGAAATCCTTTATTTTTTTATCGACTACAAGTTGGCCCTTGACTGCTATCACACCTGATGTTAAGTGATGATGCAATCTAAGATGGAAGCGGGCTAACTTGTTAGGAGTACGATGAAATCCACACTCCTATCGGTTTCTACACGACATCGTACCGGAACGCTAAGTCGCTTGGCGGTACGTCTTTGTCGGTAAGGTGGTAACTAGCAACGGCAAAAGCCTCCCACCAGCCAGACCAAGACAAATTAAGAAAAATCTCAATCTGCCCCGCCGGGAATCGAACCCAGGACCTCCGTCTTATAAATCCACCGCACATACCACTGCGCCACGGAGGTCGTCAAAGTAATCGACCCAAGATGAGAATCGAATCTTAAACCTCACCTGAACTTGAACCTGTTGTAATCAAAGGCTAACTGCACTGAGGAGGTCGTCTAAAAGTTAAGAAGTTCGTTGTGACACATCTCCGTGCCTCAGAGGGCATGTTAAGTCATTACCACCATCATTGCCCCATTAAACGTGTTTTGAAAATTCCTTTATAGGAAAACCTATCGATGAAGATAATTTCTATATATAAGTATTTTAAAATGAAAATGAAAGTTTAGTTAAATACAAGTCTCGTTTGAACAGAATCAGTGTTTAATCTATGGATAAAACTAGAACAAAAATATATCTTAGAAAGCATTGCGCATAAATAAAATAGACGTCTGTTGATTTTATATTTAGAAATCCTATAAACATTTTAAATTTTCATGAAATAAATAGTTGCTTAAATAAATTTGTGAACCAAATACCAATTTCTAAGCCGCAGAACTATTAATCCTATGGAAGCATTATTTGACTTTTATGTGTCACTTGTCCCATTTAGATTTATCCCGCACACAAGTCAAAATCATCCAAAGCCTTACGTCGGGTTGGGCTGAGAAAAACAAAGAAAGATAAATGGCCGTCCGAACCGTACATTCTATTCGTAACCTAACCCTTAGGATGTGTTCATACAACATGAGATGCTTAAAGCGATGGTTTAAAGCGTAAAAAATATTATTATTAAGACTTTTTTGTTTTAGTTTATGGTATAGAAACGACTCGGTACATTTTATGCCATTTTTTGTTAAAACGGCAAGTCTTTTTACAACGTTTCATTTGATACCCATATTGCTAAGAATTTACAGTTGCTGTTTTGAAAATTTATATAGCCTATATCACTACCACAATTTTTATAAATTCAACGACACCTCACATGTCAAAATCCATTCAGTCGTTAAGGCTGTAGCGCGTGCCGAAGAAATGGACATACATACATATATACATACATACATACGCTCGAAAAACATAACCTTCCTTCTGACGCCGTCGGGTAAAAATATTGTTAGTCGACGGGACAACCAAACGGCCCCACCTGACTTTAACTACTCCCGCTCGTCAATCGAACTGTGAAGTTTAGAGGTTTGAAAAAATTACATCCTTTTGCTCTGGGCGAACGTTAAACTATTTTTTATTTTATTGTGTAAACACTCAATATATGGTAAATAGAACGCCTATGAATTTTTACCACAAAAGTATTAGTTTTAAGTTAGCTCTAGCTAATGAGCATTACGAGACAAAGTCTGGTCAGGTGTGGAAGCACCTTTACTCGGATAAATATATTTCCGGCGAGTGTATTTTATACGGGTATCATTCTATTGAGTTCAATTTATTTTGTTACCAACTTATCACTATAGCTAAAGTATAAAATTCTTTGCGAGGTATTTTCTTATCCTTTGGGATAACCTGTGTTAGTTTAGGATGCTTATTGAGGAATCTTTTAGTTGTTATAGACCCCTATAACTATTAAAAGATTCTATAAATATTAAAGATAGTTAAAAACAGAGGAAAGTAGAAATAAGATAAAAAGAAGAAAAAATGTGCGGGATAAATGAGACCTGTCCGCCTTCCGAGTTAGTTTTAGAGTCATTACAAACATTCAGAATTGACGTTTTATAAGCACTTGTAAACAAAGCCCACAAACATTTTTTTGAAAATTTAGAAAGGAGTAATTGTTGCTGTGCTGACCAGTAAATTAGGTTGGTATTATGTATTCTCGCACAAAAATCATTAATTCATGAAAGAAAATCAGCCAAAATGGAACTTACTCCAAATCCAACGAGCATACCACTGCGCTACGGCTGTCAAAATACAATAAATAACGAAATACTTAAATAAATTAATTAATATAAAATATGTAGTGAAATTAACGCCATTCAAATTCAAGCCCAAAGGCAAGCTATAAAATATTTCTTTCAAATCCCACCTGCAGGAAGTTTATGCTTAATTGGACAAGCCGAGAATTATAGCTGGCCAGTAAACACGAAGTTTACCCCTAATGCGTCCCCGGTGCACCACAGTTGGCTCCTACCTAACTCAACGTCACTTTAAAATTTTAACTAAGTTTTGTTAACATAATTTTTGACGTCTAAATTATAATTTTTAGATATTTATTTTATTATCGTAATAACCCATCAGGGAGCGCTACAATAGCCAAAAAATTTAATTATTTCGAAGATTTTGCAAATAAATCCTATTTATATTGTAGTCAGTTATATTCACTATTAATTATAATACACTGATGTGTTTTCTTTAATTTAATTTAATTAGGTATGTATGTACCAGTAGTAACGAATGGCCGCTACTTCATCTACGTGAATTTAAAATTGTTGCAATCCCGCAGGAATTACAAATTTTGTTTCCTGGAATAAATCTGGCACAAAGAGAAGGTATTATTTAAGACTATAGTTTACTATAGTTTTATTTAAGACTATAGTTTACTATAGTTTTAAATAGTACCTACACAGGGATTCTAGTAAGGTATGCTTATATCGATTAACACAAGGATGGGTTAGGCACCAATAAAACCCGGGTCAATGATGGTATAGGTAAATATTGCTTGTAACGAATTTAAACTCACAAAATTCCTTTATATCAAGTTGGCACGAGCACTTTTAAATGTAAAGTATCAATTCTCTGTGACTCTACCACCGACGTAGACAAAAAAAATTGTTGAGAAGACCTGACTAGAAACTCAGCATTTGCTCTTCTGAAATAAATGTTTCAATTTGCAATTTCTGTAACGGCGATAATCATTTAAAATCAGATTTTAATTTTCCACTCATTCCGTTAATTGGAGTTATTTAAGCAAATCTACGATTAAAATCTATTACGTTTTAGAGAAAGAATAACATCAGGAGATAGCGAGTGGGTGGCGGATAACGTGGGCGGTGAAGTTCAATGTTATTGTTGAGCCAACATTGTACAAAGTATCAAATATCGCCTACGCATTCTGAATACTATGAAAACGAGGGAATTTCACAGCGACTCAAATAGATCTTTATCTCACTAGGTCGGAATATGTTTAAGCAGCTATTTAAAAGCATTTTTTTGTTAATTTCTTCTGTCTGTCTTTTTCAACGCAATCGGAATATCTCTCTTA
This sequence comes from Mycalesis mineus, assembly GCA_034621355.1. NCBI lineage: Eukaryota > Metazoa > Arthropoda > Insecta > Lepidoptera > Nymphalidae > Mycalesis > Mycalesis mineus. The sequence continues at coordinate 1,157,787 of CM067901.1, forward strand.
CGCCTTAACGCAGCAAAACCTATGATTATTTGTCTACACGACTTATCTACGCGCGAATATTAGGCCCATAGGTCATTGCTATTAACATCTAAGCGCGGCAAACTCGCATTGGACAAACACCCATTTGTCATTATATCATCAAATGTTATTAAAGACGGGTTTTTGAACTTTTTAATAAAATATAAATTTTCTATTGTTATTTACAGTTTTTCACATAATACATGTAAAATTGTATATGGTATATAGAAAAAATGTTTGTTGTATAGTATGTAATATAAAACTTGATATATAACGTCTCAAAGAAAGTTGATCACTGATCGATCACTGGACACCGATACCTGTTAACGAAGCTGTACAAATTACAAGTAATTGCAATACGTATTGTACACGTCTGATCTCGGATTAGTGTCGTGTATCTTATATAGTATATTTTATACAGACTTGAAAGAAAAGAGTTAGTTTTGTATCTATCACTATCAAATGTTAAATAATGACTAGAACCGCCGGCTTGATTTGCTGCCCGAGGGACGGAACTGTAGCGACTTCAACACGAACTTCCAACTACGAGATAAAAATTTTTACTCAAAATTTCTTGGGATTTTTTGTATCAAGCTCTAATACTTGTAATTTGAAAAGAAGAAAAATAAAAGTGACTTCTTGCTCTTCTCAATAGAATCTGAGAGAGAGAATGAGACTAGAATCACTACTTACTACCAAACTTGAATTTACTATTGCTGACATAGAAACACTTGTGCTGCAGAAGGACAACATGTCTTCAAAAAAATTGAAAATTTAAACTATGTACATGAAAACATAGTCAAATATCACGAAAATTGTTTCAGTTTGTTTTGCTAGCAGAGCGTACCCCTTTTAGCGTTAATCCGGCTTTATTTCCCCGTCTTATTTACCGCGAAATAATTTCAGACTACCCTTTCACTGTATTTGGGCCGGGCTGGTAAAAACCGCCGCAATTCCGAGGCCAGAATCGCAAAGGAATGCCGCACATTCCAAACGTGTTCGCCCTTGTGTCACATTTTTTGCTGTAGATTCTATGTTGAACATTTAAGTAGGGCTGCCGCGTTTTAATAGTAGTTTTTACTAGAAAGGGGCTGCCGTGTTGGTACAGTGGTTTTGAGGCGGTTGGATATATTTTAAATTTTCTTTCTTCCAAGGACTTCTTAGTAAAAATTCACAAAGAGTGAAAGGGTCTGTTTTATTAGAGTTGAAACCAAGGACCCTGTATGACTACCCCGCAAAATAGGGACTGTTTTGTTGGTTCAGTAGTCATGAGGCGACTGGGTATAAAATTTTCAGTTTTTCATTGCTTTTGAGTTGGGAAGTTTGTAATATTGTCGGTACGTTGTTGGCTTAAGATATCTCTATCACATGTGGAGAAAGGTAATATTGGTTCCCAAGAACAACGCAATCGGAATATCTCACTTACGCCTTAACGCAGCAAAACCTATGATTATTTGTCTACACGACTTATCTACGCGCGCATATTAGGCCCATAGGTCATTGCTATTAACATCTAAGCGCGGCAAACTCGCATTGGACAAACACCCATTTGTCATTATATCATCAAATGTTATTAAAAACGGGTTTTTGAACTTTTTAATAAAATAAATAAGAAATTTATATTTGTTACTATCCACGAGAATACACAGAAAATATTATATAGAGCATTTTCTCGACGCTGAGATGAATATGATATTTTATTTTGTGAAAGGAATAAGTTTTCATTTGTCGAGAATTTTGACTCGTTGCTGTGAATAAATATGCATAGTGAGGTTTATAAGATTTCGTATTGTGTGTACGTGTTTTGTGAGTTTAGAATGAATAGGAATTTAGGTTCATTTCAATTTTATAGTGGACCATCTAAGGCGAAGATTCAACAATTTATTTATCTAATAACAATAATAAAAACTATTCTACTACATATATTATAGGTTGTATGCATGTATGACGGGACAAACAAATGAATTAGCTCCCTTTGAGCGTAAAACAATGAATTGTTACAAAACAACCCTTCTAAGAATGTATTAGGAATGTATCGGACATTGCACTGCGCGAAATAATTAACTAGCGCCGTACAAGTTTACACACTAACCATACTCTTCAAATCAGAATAAAATAACACTGCATACAGGCAAAGGTAACTACTGCTATACTACTTCCACGGAATATATCTCCAAAAGACTACTAGAAAAAGCGCCTTATTTGTTAATTAATTTTAAAAATTAATAAATATCATGTTCATAAAAGTTGTCAGCCCTGACTTACGGCCGGTTCTAAACCTTGTTAAAGTGCTACGTAATGTATGGCAGCTATATTGGGCTTTGTTCATATACTTGCACGTAAACATATATTTTTCAACCTCATTGATAACCCTAAAGGCCGGAGGGGTTACAGGCAAAGCAACTTTGGTTATTTATAAACTCTATGCTTTTATTAAAAATTTCCTTAAAAATGTTTATACACATTATAATAACCCTAAAATGGGCTTGAGAACCTAAGCAACCACTAATCAAGTGAAGTCGTTAAATTGTAGGTTTTACTGGAAAATCTTGGAATACGTATCACAATTTGGTTTGCAATAACATTTATTATAATAATAGATTTAGTCGGTATATTCAACGATCATAACTAAGGTATTACAACAAAGCGGAACCAATTTCGCTGTAAAAAAAAAGTGTGCTACGAGTATTACCCTTTTCAGGTCAGCGCGCTTTCAACTTGAAACTGCATCGTAAATTATCACCGTACGTCAAGTGTCTAGGTTGTAATAGATATAAAACAAAATATCTTACCTAGGTTGTACTAGGTTTAAAAATAGAACTATAGATGAACATCATAACATGGTCGCCCAGACATTATTTTAGCAAAATTATGATTTTTCATAGATCTGCTACTGTATTGCTAATCTACGAATAAATCCTGAATCTTAAAGGTACGAGTACTCTATTTAATAACCATTTGAAAGGTTTTATCATGTAACGCCATTTCACATTAGAGAGCTTATTGTAACAGTTTTGAGGCACTAAAAGAAATTCTTTTCCTTTTTGCCGTGTTTTCCATTTCATTTATGTCATTGATCAATGACATAATTTATTAGTAATCTTTAAAGATAAATTAATTGAGTTTAAGATCATTTGTTTTAGCTCTGTTTCTTCATAGGTATACGGTTACAGTTTTATTGAACTCTTAAAACCGATCTCTTATGACTTACAACGTATATGAACAACGAAGATGTGAAACAAATGCCAATAAGCAAGTCAGACATCCTAACAGATTAGTTGTAGCAAAGCTTAGTTCTTGTTTTTACATGAAAAGCGCATGCATATGCCTGTAAAATTATATAACAAATTGCCAGAAGATATTGAACGATTGCATTTACTTAACATTAAAATAAAATCAAACAAATGGCTTCTAGAAAAATGCTGTTATGACCTAAAAGAATATTTGACTTAAAAGAATTGGCTAGACTGTAAATTATTATTATTATTTATTTACAGTTTGAAATTATTTTTAATTATAATTAATTTTTATAATTTACTATTTATAGAATTAATATTAATTAGGTAAGTTTATATTATGTTAGCAACGCCCTGCCAGGGTCCATGTCATGTAAAGCATGTTAGTACACTAATTTGACATGAACGCTAAATAAATGAATTTGAATTTCAATTATACGTGATTTCAGCTTCCATTTAATTTAAAAAGTAACCATAAAAATATGTATCTCAACTGCACTAGTGTAGCCAGGTTTTAAATTTAGGATGAGATCAAGAAAAGAATACCGTGTTTTTCGTATCCGTATACGAGGAGCTGATGCTTATTTATCCCTTCCCCTGGCTTCACCTATGCTTTACTGTATTGTACGTGGTAGAAGTAAAGTGTACTCACGAGGGCGGTATTCCTCCGACGAACACATCGGAGTTAGTGTTGAACTTGCCGAACACGAACTCCTTGCCGCGAGACGTTTTATTCTGCGTGATGCCGTCCACTGACAGAGACGTTTGCTCGTCCCGCCGGGCCACCTGGGAGATGTAATTTAGTTAACAAGTACAAATATTAACGTTAATATCTACATCACACTAATATCATGAAGGTGAATTTTCTTTTCTTCTGAAATTAAATCTTTAGAAAAATTAAAAATTTTAGAAATCTTTACAACTATTTTGTTATCTACCGTGTATATGTAATGGCTATTGGGCTTCGGACCCCAAGGTCTTAGGTTTGAGTCCTAAAATAGCCTAGGGAAAGAAATAAAAATTTTAAACATAACATTTTTAAGTTAAACCGTCTGTCCCGGCCATTATCATCAACATCTGATTAAAGATTCAAACATTATCAGTTGTTACCTGAATCCCGTCTACCCAAATAGAAGCAGCTTGGTGGGTTTAAGCTCCATATAAAGAGAGACTGGTTATAGTTTGCCGTTAGAAGAAAGACTGATAATTATGATCAAAACTATTTTGTAGATGCCACCTTAAACTAAGTCAACATATGGGCTGGTTTCCCTTAACTCCACCTACCGACCATAATTTCGATGAAAAACAGATATAGAAGGTCGTGCATAAGTACATTTCATTGTGTTTAAATTATTAATGATGGTAGTTTCCTAACTTGTAGTAATTTACTAACAATATAGTTTATTATAGATAATTTCCTTCGCTTAATTATTTTATAAAAGTCCCCCAACTATTATCACGTCAAGGTTAGGTGGATACACGAAAGGCGCAGAAATAAATCTAACTAATCGTCTAATAAATCACCATCACCCTATTTATAGTAGCCCATTGCAGGGCTCAGGTCTCATTTATGAGAAGAGTATTTGCAGCTGAGACCCACCACGCGGGTTTGAAATTAATAATTATGACAACTCTCGACTTTGTCTCTATATCTCTAAATTTATAGGATCGTATTAGACTGAAAGAGATAGAGACGACGTCGTTTCTCACGCTTTCAAATTTTGTTACAGAATCGAAAAGCCGATCTCATGAAGAGCAAAGCTCCTAGCTTTTCACACTCTTACTTATAGAACTCTCTAACTGTAGCATAATGTTCTACGTGAATACCTAATTCTCTACAAATCCTAAACATTTCTAGCGTACTCTAGCCTTTTTTGGTGTTAATAATGGACACAAAAGCCAACGTGACCCGGACGCCCACTCACGTCAAATAAAGACACTAGCCAAATGTATTCATAAACACATAATCTTATAGCAAAAGATGTATGGCTTTTGAAAAATAAAGACTAGACCTACCTGAACCTTGTGCCAGTGGCCGTCATTGAGATCACTGCCCACAGTAATAATCTGCGCACCACCACCCAAATTGTACCTCAAACGCAACGCACCATTCACTAGTTTCAACTCAAAAAAGTCGTAAGTCCCATCGTCCGTGTACAAAAGCAAACCGTTCGGCTGGTCGGTTTTGAACTCAAGTTCCAATGTCCCGTTCAAGCCGGCGTTCCACTTGCGGAACTGCGAATACGGGTTCTGTTTGTCGAGGACGAAGGCCAGGTTCCTGTTGAGGGACAGAGAGAGCAGCGTGAAGAGGATGTAGCGCATGGTGCACACGTGGCCCGCCATGTCGCGTCACCAACTGACGCCCGATGTGGAGCGTTTGCGTCTCATCTCTTGGGTGCCTGCAACAAATTATATTTATTTAAACTTTTTTAATATTTAAAACGGTATAACTAAGTAATAATAAGGATGCTGCCTCCTTGATCCACTGATTAGCCTATGTGGATTTGGATTACGATGTCCTTGGTTGGAATCTGTTTATGAAGTATTGAATTATTATTTTTTTAAAGAGCACTGAATGAGTCAGACGTCGGTTGGTGTGTACTCCTCGTACCCTGAAGAGCAAGCCATCGCTTTTGATTTAATGATCCCCACAATAAAAATCGTTGCCCACAAAAAATAATCACTGGTGGAACCACACCATATTAGAACATTATAAAACACACACAGAATAAATAAAAATTAAGTTGCCAAGTCAAAATATAACCTTACAATAATATCTTTAAAAAAGGGAAGTAACAAGATATCCTTGCAACATGGCGCTGAGATGCTGAAAAGAGATAAAACAAACATCCCACACAAGTGATTTGCAAGTAAAAGCCACCCACACGGACTAAAGAAGACACCAAATGAAACAATAATACCACATCACTGAACACATAATACTCATTGAGTTGCCAAATCAAAATATAACATTTCAACACCATCACAAAAACTGCAAAGTCACAAGACATCTATGCAACATGGCGCTGAGATGCTGAAAAGAGATAAAACAAACGTCCCATGCAAGTGCTTTGCAGGTAAAAGCCACTCACACGGAGAAAAGACAATGCAAAATGAAACAATAATGCAACATCACTAAAGATAGTTACTCATTGAGTTGCCAAATCAAAATATAACATTTCAACATCTTACAAAAACTGCAGTTTCACGACATCTATGCAACATGGCGCTGAGACGATGAAAAGAGATAAAACAAACGTCCCATGCAAGTGCTTTGCAGGTAAAAGCCACTCACACGGACAAAAGGCGATGCGCAAAGAAACTAGGCCGACAACGGAAGCGGCGGAGAGGCCGGTAATCAGGAGGAGGACAAAGCTGCGGCAGACTAACTTTCGGATGGTTGTAATATGCGGAAATGCGGGTTCCGTGTTTTGCTAGCGTGAATGATGTTCAAACTAAAAATTGAGTAGTGAAATGTAACTTGAATAGAAGAGTTTCTTTACGGTTTATGCTAATCTATATTCCTAATTATTGTATAAGCGAAATACTACCGATCTATTGACTCGGCAGAAGATCGGTAAGATCTTTCAAATAATACTCTCTACAATTTAGCATTATTATTTTTTTTTAATCTACTACAAGTTGGTCCTTGACTGCTATCACACCTAATATTAAGTGCTGATACAATCTAAGATGGAAGCAGGCTAACTTGTAAGGAGTAGGATGAAATCCACACCTTATTCGGCTACTACCGGAACGCTAAATCTTTTGACAGTACTTCTTTGTTGGTAGGGCGGTAACTAGCCACGACGTAAACCAGCCAAACCAAGACAAATTAAGAAAGTCTTAATGTGCCCCGCCGCGAATCGAACCTAGGACCTAAGTCTTATAATACCACGCACGCGATTTATAGACGCCAAAAATATGATTTCTCTACACGAGAACGGGATCTACGTGAGTGAAATCTGCTCATAAAAGATTTTTTTAATGACTGCAAGTTGGCCCTTGACTGCTAACACACCTGACCTTAAGCGATGATGCAATCTGAGATGGATGTGGTCTAACTTGTTAGGAGTAGGATGAAAATTCACACCCCTATCGGTTTCTACACGACATCGTACCGGAACGCTAAATCGCTTGGCGGTACGTCTTTGTCGGTAGGGTGGTAACTAGCCACAGCAAAAGCCTCCCACCAGCCAGACCAAGACAAATTAAGAAAAATCTCAATCTGCTCCGCCTGGAATCGAACCCAGGACCTCCGCCTTATATATCCACCGCGCATACCACTGCGCCACGAAGGTCGTCAAATTGAGTCACGGGATTTGACAAAGTTTGGACAGTAGAAAGTCTGTCAGGTCCGCTAGTAATTAATGAATTACTTTATTTTTCTATTTTCCGTAAATCGACGATTCCAAGCGACAAAGTCACTCAAATCTGTCAAAAAATTACTCCTATGAAGCATTCTCAGATGTTGATTCAATAATATTTTATTCTAAGCTTTCCAATTTTATTAACTGCCTTTAAGTTATATTTTATTTCTCACTAAACTAGGGATTATTTTTGGATCAACAAGACAATTACTGTTTACAGTTCATATTTATTTATTCAAAAGACTCTTGGCTTTTTTAGATCATTTAGAAAGTTAAATTTATGTTTAAAAATTTACTTTACTATTTAGGTATAACTTAAACTTAACAACAACCATCAAAGACCTTTCAAAGCTTCATTTGAAGGAAGTTGTTTTGAACAATAAAATAACAGCCGAATAATTTACAATTCCAAGGTAAACGAACTTTATACAAACTACGTAAATACTTTGGTAGAAATGTCCTCACCAATCTATTTATAATACCAAGTAGGTACTTTTAGAAATAGTAAGGAGTGTAGATATTTCTATCTGACAAAAACCTTTTTTTGAAAACCGTGTAGGTATCTCTCTATATATTCTATAGCATCGTTACAGAACCGACATGCAGTGCAGCCTGATCTTGGCGCACCGACTGCTATTCGGTAGAAAGGTTGCAGTTATAAAATGTCTTCCAAGCTCATTCTTGCTGTTGTTAGTGTTATTTAGTTAATTTTTACACTGTTCTGATGTAAAAATCTATGTGCCATAAAAATAGAAATAAAACTAATGAATATGCTAGAGTTTGGTTACTAGAAAAAGAGACAGAAATCGCTTTAAAAAAATTGTGACGTTTGCTTAAAAAACGCATTAATATGAAACATATCCTGTATAAAAAAATTGCAAGTAACAAACTGAGTCATTCAAATAATTTTACTTATACGTACATATACTTGTGAGTTCTTAAGAATACCGGGGTTATCCGTCTCTACATTCAGTAGCCAAACTGTATAAGCGTGTTATTTATGCCCATCTATTTCATCTAAAGCATCAAAGGTAACATTTACATAACACGACCAAGATACCGAGGTATATTAGTTATATATACAGATACCGTATCTATACCTAGCTTTATACAGATATAGTAATATCTGTTCAGGTACGGGTAGGTCGCAGCATCCCGCAAATGGTCTCACGACATAGGTCACGCAGATACGATCTTGACATCCGAATTACATTATCTTAGATAACGGGAAATGGGAACTGGGGAAGCGCTCCGAGGCTATTACCATACTATGTGCTATGGCTGTGATGCGGTAAAAGCTTAAGTATTTATATGTACAGTTATATACTTCTAATATACTTACTGACAGATTAGACGTTTCAAAAGTGCTTGTATGACAGCCTACTCGAAATAAATGATTTCGAATTTGAATTTGAATTTTTTTATGCTTGAGCCATTGAAACGACATAAAACTAACGAATCATTATTGAAAATCTGACAACATTCTTTGGTTACGAAAGATAAGGATAGCAATAATATCGGAGCAAATTGGCATACGAGTCCATTGTTTACTTTTTTTCTTTTAAAAAAATGAACAAACTATACTTGTAACATGTATGTACACAGAGTTTGACAAAAATTTGCTAGGCGCATTGATATGTTAAACTAAAGGAATTGAGGATATAAAGACAATTATCATTAGGTGAGATTCTTGTCAAGCCTGAAGGGTTCAGTTCCCGGTGATTAAGATTTTCTAAATAAGCCCTGGCCTAGCTGGTGGGTGACCAAGGTACCGCCAAGCGATTTAGCGTTCAGGTACGATGTCGTGTAGAAACCGAAAGGCGTGTGGATATAATCTTATTCTAAACAAGTTAACGTGCTTTCATCTTAGTTTAGGTCATTACCAGAGATGTTATTTATTTGAAATACTTCTATTTAAAATGCAAATACAAAATGCAAAATACCTATTTTATATTTTGCATTGAAATACTTTTTAACAAAAACATTTTGTATTTTATTTGAAATACCTATCGAGATGTATTTTGCATTTTTAAAATTCATTTAAAAATGCAAAATACTTTGTGATTAAGTTTAGCCAACATTACCAGTCAAACGAAATGAAATGAACAAATGACGCTTGTATTGCCGAATTTGACCGATAGTGGATTTTTGTCGGCCGCGATTCACGCTAAAACACTGAGGCCTGTGTGCACCAAGATTTCGGTTATCATAACCAACGTAAAATTTAAGTTACAACCCGCACATAAGCTAAACATAAAATTTACTCGGTTCAACGGTAATTTTATAGTTAGCAACCCGTACACACAGGCCTAAAATAAATAAAAATATCATACGATTTGGTCAAAATGTATTTTATTTTGAAAAAGCATTTTGAAAATACCTATTTTGCATTTTGGATTTGAAATACAAAATGCAAAAGTATTTGGTATTTTGCATTTGAAATAGTAAATCTGAAAAGTATTTTGCATTTTGTATTTAAATGCTTTTATGGAAGCATTTTGTACATCTCTGGTCATTACTTACCATCATGTGTGATTACAGTCAAGGGTAAACCGATAATGAATGAAAAGAAGACTTTATTCCTATATACAGAAATATCATTATTCCTATATATACTTAACTCTAGCTAACTAACTTTGGGAAAAAGACTATATTTGAAACATGAGTATAAGAATTTTGAAAACAAAATTATCTTCCAACAATAAACAAAGCAAAACAAAAGTAAGATTAGCATACCATTACTGTAACATCTATAAAAGAATAGGTTGTAAAAACTTTAAGAATACAATTATTCAAATGAAAGTCAAAACTTTTATCTCTTTACCTTGGCTCTCAGAATCTCGATTGTTCGCTCAGTGATTTTTAAGTTAAGATAACAGAGATAAATAAAGACTACAAGGAACTTCGACTACACTGGACAGAGAGTCGAAAAAATTTCATATTCATAAACTACTCTACCCTGCCTCTTTGGTCTTTGGTAAGCCTATATGGTTATAGATATTTAGATTGCAGAAGCCCCAAAAATTGAATTTTCCTTATCTTGATAATAAGCTGGAGCATATAATTTGGTGTTTCGCATTATAATTCAAGCTTTTGAACTGCAGAATCTCTTTGGGCTTCCCCATTTAGATTGCAGAAGCCCAAAAAATTTAATTTTCCTTATCTTGTCGTTTTTTCATAATAATAATTTACAGACCATCTTCAACTAAACTGAACAGTCTAGATAGCTCCATTTTTATCACTATCACTACATTGCATCGTTGTTGCAGTAATTAGCTTATGTGTTTCTGGATCATTGCAGATGCCCGAAAAATTCAAGTTATATTTTGGGAGTTTTTCAACATAACAAATGACGGACAAATCACGTGGCCAACCGTGGTGAGTGAAAACCCATCGCATATAAACAGAGCAACGCATCGCATGCCATGCAAGGAGAACATTCTACAAAATGTCGCCCTGTGTCCATCAACCTGAGGCGTCGGTTTTACGCCTCATGTTCCTACAAATACACCGTCAACAATGCCGTTCAGAGCAGAAAACAGCCAAGTTGCTTGACGGTAGAAATCAATATTGTACTATTACTAGTAGTAGTCATTACAAGACGAAGACGAAGTGACCCATTCTAGATCCTGTTTTACATTTGAGATGTAGTGATTCTATAACATTTTATATAGTAGATTCGGTAACAAATTTTTATTTATACCTATACTCGATTCATCATTTTGTCGTTTTGTTAGATTCTGCCTGTCTGTCATTGCTTCTAAATTACAGGCGCTTTGTTATACTGTAATACAAATTTAATCGAACCCTTGTTCCCTATATTACCAACATGTCACTCTATCCCTGCCTTTTGTCTTTCTGCTTGTCAAACACAGACAAATAGGTAAACTTATCTGTAAGTCAAAGATTAAAGGAGAAACATAATCTTTTGTTGAGCTCCCGATAGAAAAATAGGGATATTTCTAAAGTGATTTTTTTTCCATTGCCTTAAATTTTTTTGTCGTAAAGTGAACTCGCTCTTCAGTGGGCACTCACAACGTCAAATTACATAGCAAAAAAAAGCGTTTACTCTCGCTATAACTAGATGGCGCTAGTAAAATTCCATATAAATTTGCGTTGCGTTTTTATGCAGTCGCTCGTTAACAAACTCACACTCGGCACTCAGAGCAGCCAAGTCCCCAATAGCAGCGCTTATGACTCACATCGGCGGACCAATATGCAGGCACTATAGCAGGCAGTATAGCATTTATAATTTCACTAGCTTTTACCCGCGACTCCGTCCGCGTAGAATTAGTTATTACAGCAGCCCAATTTTTCTAACCAACTGCCTAAAAATACGTTCAAATAGCTTCTGGCTTTAAAAATAACGAGACGTTCATACAACATTTCATCCCCGCTTATAGCCCCTTACAACCCTTTTTTTGCAATCAAAATTAGTGTATGTACTTTTTCAGGCTGTAGACTATCTGTGTATCAAATTTTATTTAAATCGGTTAAGTAGTTATTGCGTGAAAACGAGACAGACAGACAGGACGACGGAGATACTTTCGCATTTAATTATATTAAGTGTCGCCGCCGCTAAAATAGATTGATAATGATGATCATAAATAAAGTAGAATATTATTTTAGGGCCAAAACTCATTTTGGGCCCTGCAGGAGATATCGATCCCGTCCCATCGCAACAAGGCCCATACAATATTCACGTGGCGCCCGGCTGAAACTTATTTACTTCCAGGCTATTGATTCTTCAATTATGGACACCTACTTAACGGTAACGTAACGTTTAAGGTGTAGTTGTAACTTGTATACTTTAGTTATTTTTATATTTGCATATTTATATTGATATTTTGTATAATTATACTTATAGATATTGTATATTTGTTCCATGTTTATAAATAACGGATGTCTGCGACTTCTACAAAATTAGTGTAAAGTTTCGTCCTCCTTTCACCGCAATATATTTTAATGACAGTCAATTCGTCGATTTACATTGATATTATTTTGATAAATAAGTAAAATGTAAACACAGAGATGAAATTTTCAAAATTATTAAAACACTCTATGTTGAATTTAAGCTATAGACTTGAACTTGAAAAGTACAAGTTTATATTTTTACACTGTTCAACTCAACCCCTATATGCCCTCTTAGACACAAAATTTTAATAACTCTTGAATCACGTTATATTTTATACTTATCTAATAGCCCACATGATTCTCATAAACGTAAATTCATAAATTAAGAACTTTCCTTACAAACTTTCAACCCCTGTTTTACCCTTTTCTCTTTTTATTTTTATGACAAAAAGTAACCAATGTTCTGCTCCTAAAAATTATGGCGCTCAATTTTCCCTTTTGGTGTTGTTGGAAGTTTGTTACATTGTTATTCTCGCGGACAAAGTCGCGGGCGTCCGCTAGTTTTATTATATTTTCATAAAGTTTACAACTGAACATTGTAAAGCATCAGCATCTCCTAAGGGTGCCTCAATTGTGGGGTAAAACGTACATTGAAGGACGTTCATCTGATCTGGGTGACCTTGTCCCTGGGGTATTGTGGGGTAAAACGGTACATTGAAGGACGTTCATCTGATCTGGGTGACCTTATCCCTGGGGAATTGTGGCGTAAAACGTACATTGAAGGACGTTCATCTGATCTGGGTGACCTTATCCCTGGGGAATTGTGGCGTAAAACGTACATTGAAGGTCGTTCATCTGATCTGGGTGACCTTATCCCTGGGGAATTGTGGCGTAAAACGTACATTGAAGGTCGTTCATCTGATCTGGGTGACCTTATCCCTGGAGAATTGTGGGGTAAAACATACATTGAAGGACGTTCATCTGATCTGGGTGACCTTATCCCTGGGGTTCCTCGATTTTTCGTGGGTAATCAATATATTATTAACTACGAGTACATCTACCTCAGTTGAATCGTACCTTTATGTCGTGGGAAATAACTATTAATGACACATGTCTCGTCGGCAATAGTCCTTCGGCCTGGATAAATACATGTTCAAGGTTTAACGCAAGGCCCGCTTATACTATTGCTAATTAGATTCTACTTGCAAAGGGTTAATAGCCAAGCTAAGGCTGTTATAAAAATTCTATTTAATATTATATAAAATTAGGTATTTTCTTTCTAGTCAAATAATTTTATAATAAAGCATTTTGAACTCTTTCGCGCAGTTGGCAGTGATATCAAGTGGTGAAAAGGCAGAAAGACAAAAATATAGTCCTTGGTTCAATTTAAATCTAGGTTCTATGCAGGATTTTTATACTATACATGTTTTTTACATCGGCTGGTTTGTTTTGATCCGATATGATGCCACATAGAAACCGATAGAGATAGGCCTATAAGAAATTTGTCTATCTTCCAAGTTACTTGGTACAAATATTACAAAGTAAGTTAGTCAGAAGTGAAGGGTTCCAGTGAACTATTCTTTCCACTTTTTTTAACCTGCAATGTTAAACATTCCACTTCAGGGCAAAGGCCGGGAATTCTCTAAATACAATATAGACCGCGCGATTTCCACCCGCGCGCTATCGCAGTCCAAAATAGCTAAGATTCTGCGTTCCGAGCTACAGGAATGCAATTCCGAATGCATTTCATGAATTGGTAGACTTTTATTTTGAGCTCACCCTTACTTTAGCTGTAGGAGAGGGGATTCAGAGATTACTCCTGCTACCTCACTGCTCCGTGTGTGCTCCTTGAATGCAATGTGTTCTGCGAAAAGTTTATCTAGGAACACATCCACTGGAGCAATATAATTTACCATTTAAAGAAAAAGTTAAAAATGTAAAGGACATTGCCAAAAATTTTATGGAAGTGTACTCCAGGCTGCCCAGTAATGATATATATGTCATTAAATAGAGCAGATTTTCTATTTACAGAAAACCAAAGTTGTATGTAGCTATGCAATCGCAGGAAAAAGTTAACTTTTCATACTACGACGACGGTCACGTGATTCAGAACACAAAAAATCGGTTGAAATTTTATTTTTTTCATATATTTTCAAGTGATTGCTATGAAACATGGGTAGTTGTTTAAAATTCTTTGTGTATATAAATAAAACAGTTAAATATGAGCATAAGTTTGGACAGCCTGGGGGCAAATTTTGGCAGTCCTTTAAAATTTAAATGAGAGCCGTTGATCACAGGACCTAGTGATATTCTGTAACATTGTGATTTACGATTTCCTCTCTATATCTCGACTATCAGCTTAGACATTTACGAACCAATTAACTAATTGTCGAAACGTCCTAACAGAATACAGTTACAGGACCGACGTATTTAGAAATACCTACAAAATATTAAATGCAATCCTGCAATGGACACCCATCGGCTGATATGATGATGGTATAAGCGTAATGGCGTTACATGCAGATACCTTAGACGAATGACTCTATCATCTTAATTTTGTACATCGGACCAAGAGTAAGACCCAGAACGACCTCAGTTAACTACACGACCACCGACAAGGCAGTTTTATTTTGAGTAATCCCACAGAACCCTAAACCATTTAAGCTACGAGGTTAACTTTATAATGCTACAGATCTACATGCTAAGGTAGAGGGCAGGTGAAGCGATTACGGGTTAAGCTTCTCAGATTCCACGCGGACAATGCATTCCTGATCGGAAATAGTTGCTATGTATTGCGTCATACTTGGAACTTGTTCCGCCAAGATTACTTCCGACAATGCATACTATGCATTCTTTGAATTGCTTAAACCAAAAACATAATATAGTGAATGCATAGCCTATCTGGTTTCGATCGCGAGGTCCAGGGATCGAGTGCCGGGTTGGGTTGGGGAATAATTCTAAGGTTCTTTTTCATGTAAGAAATTTTCAGTAATAACTAAGCCCGGAGTTTGTCTGTTGGTGATGTTACACCCTCGTGCCCCCGAAAGCTCTTTAAGCATTCTGTCTCGGTCACTATTATAAGCATCTGATAGAGGTCGTTAATGAATAAAACGTCATCTTAAGCCCGCCAATCTGCAGCGAAGCAGCGTGGTGGAACAAAGTTTTATGTCCCCTCTCCTACAAAGAGGGAGGTCATAGAGAGAGTCTTTAATGGGATAACTATTTTGCCATGTAAGTCACATGCATTCAGCATTATTATGCTAAGTGCATGTGACTTACATGGCAAAATAGTTATCAGATCACACGAAGACTGAAGCTAATAACTCTACACTTAGCACTTTGTAACTCTATCCATTACATAAGATAGATTAGATTGCTTTAACACGTACATAACCGGAAGGCAGACATTGTTTGAAAGATTCTTTGATCGAGAAATTTTCAATATATCAGCTTCGCATCGCGGTACGAGTATATTTACAATACCAAATGCAATATTCGCTGAGTAGCTGGTAGCTATGTGGCTATGTCGGCCGCCCTAGTTGTTCGAACATTGCATCTCTTCCACAGATTACTGCATCCCCTGGTGGAAGATTGTGTAAGATAAATGGCATGATTGGTGTTACTCATATCCATTCAAGTGCAATATTCCGAGTACATAGATGGTAGCTATGTGGCCCAGTTGTCAAAACATGACGTCTTTTCCACAAAATACTACGCTGCGTGGATGATTTATGCTACTCATCATCATCATTATCAGCCACTGTTGGACATAGGCCTTTTTTAGGGACCAATAGGGATCGTTGTTTTTCCAAACACAACGATCCTGAGCCGCATGTGCCCAGCGGCTCCCTGCGACCCGTTTGATGTCATCAGTCCACCTGGTGGGGGGTCGACCAACACTGCGCTTTCCGGTGCGGAGTCGCCATTCTAGCACCATCGGCCCCCAACGTCCATCAGCTGTTCGAACCACGTGCCCCGCCCATTGCCACTTCAGTTCTGCGACTCGCTGAGCTATGTCGGTTATTTTGGTTCTTCTGCGGAGCTCCTCATTTCTGATTCGATCACGCAGAGATACTCCGAGCATTGCTCTTTCCATCGCCCGCTGATATTTGTCCAAATATAAATGCTACTCATATTTGTCCAAATGCAATATCCGCACAGCATCACCGAACACCCGCTTTCTCGTCCGTCAATCAGTTGAAACGTCACGTTCAACAAAGCAACTCTTAATATGGCATATAATTTAAAATATATGGAAAATGCTGCGCTAACGCCGCGAAGACGCAACACAATAATGAAGCATCACCCTATGTGCTTACGGATCTAAGTTCGTGCGTAATACCTGGTGACACGTCGAGCTACGTAATGTTAAATTGAGCTTAACCAAAGCTTCTCAGCAGCAAGCAGCGTGGAGTTGGAGTTGATGTTACACCCTGGGACTTTGACGAACACGTTAAACAGTCGTTCCCGGTCATCATTGATATCTTCTGGTGATCGTTACAAAGTCAAACATTATTCTTCCCCGTTATCAAAACTCTAAGGCCACTGTGAGTATCGTGGCGGATTTAAGCTCTAAATTCACTCTCCCATAAGAAGGTTGACCTGGATTGAACTGTAGCGAGGTACTTAATAAATTTTCGAATAAATTTTAAAAGATTTCGAAGACTTATGTTGAAGTATTATTTCGTTACAGCTAATGGTTTCTCACGCCGTTTCATCATCATCATCATCATTATCAGCCTATTAACGGCCCACTACAGGCCAGGCCTCCCTCCTTACAGGAGAAGGGATATGGAGCGAACACCCACCAAGCTGCTCCAATGCGAGTTGGCGGGCTTAGGGTGATAATGTTTCATTTATTAACGATCACTATCAGATGTTGATGACAGTGACCGAGGCCGACGGCTTAACGTGCTCTCCGAGGGGTGTAACACTGCCAACTTCCAGACTTCGTGCTTGGAATGTACTGAACATTTCATAGAAGAATGAAAAAGCTCCGAATTATTAAATGACCCGACCCAGGAATCGAACCCAGGACCTCGTGATTGAAGCCACATAGGCTAACCACTATACCAACGAGGCAGTCTAACTCGTTCCTAATTGTATCATTTTCTAAAACCCAGTCTACCTATATACCAAAAATTCAATGAAATCGGATATGTTAGGCGTGAAGACATAACATACAGAGTTACTTAGAGAGAATACGCGAGATCCGCACAATGTTGTGATCGTAGCAAACTAGGGCAGGCAAATGTATCGCATACAAGTCGAAGATTGCATTTCAAATTGTAAATACATCGTGACGTCATACTGCGATATTCGTATAAACATTCTTTACGAGAATACATTTATATTTCATTTTATCATACATTGATATGTATTAAATAATATTATAAACTTTATTTGAGCTATTTGTGACAGAGCTCATATGAAAGTATACTATGGTCATACTTAAATCTGGAAAGCTGGAGTACTATTTGCTTATTCTATTAACTATTACTTTAAATACTTAAGATATTATGAAGTTTTTTATCGATTACAAGTTGGCCCTTAACTGCTATCACACCTGATGTTAAGTGATGATACAATCTAAGATGGAAGCGGGCTAATTTGTTAGGAGTAGGATGAAATCCACACCCCTATTGGATTCTACACGACATAGTACCGGAACGCTAAATCGCTTAGCGGTACGTTTTTGTCGGTGGTAACTAGCCACGGCGAAAGCCTCTCACCAGCCAGACAAAGACAAATTAAGAAAAATCTCAATCTGCCCCACCGGGAATCGAACCCAGGACCTCCGTCTTATAAATCCACCGCGCATACCACTGCGCCACGGAGGTCATCAAGCTTAGACATACCATGCTATGATGTTAATAAAATTGACCGAGGATGGCAGACTTATCATAACTACTTTTCGAAACACGGAGGTGTAATATTAAAATCTTCCTAAATCCTGACAGGAAACTGAGAGTTTTTTGGTAAAAGGAACGATCAATACTTTATAACCCGACCCAGCACCTCGTGATTGAAAGACAAGTAAAGTAACCACTAGAGCAACGAAACAGAGACAGCTTGTCTACAATAAAATAAATGTTAGAACACCCTTTTTTTTTCGTGGGAAAATCCTCATGGATACCCTCTCGCTACGGGGAGGCGAGGAGGTTATGTCGGACTCTTACTGACTAAAACCCCACGGTGTTCCTACTCATCGCGTGAAAATTGGACCACGGGAACGAAAAGCCGCTTCCGAGATCCAACAGCGGCGCCCAGCAGGGCCCATCCTCCTTAATTTGCAAGTTTACTTATAGGCACATCTGGAACACAGGGAGTGCCATTCAGCCCGAGGATTTATCTCCAATGGGTGACAAATTCCCCTTATTTATCACCCGGATATTAGTACACCCTACCTGATGGCATAACCAGGTTTGACATCATATTATACAAAGTAACCAAATATTCCTTAAACATCTTTGTATTTTCTGACAGATTACGACTTCGATAAAGTCAGAATAAATGGTAAAATAGATATACTATAGGTTCATGACATAAAGCTACGACAATGATAACTGTAAGTGAATGGGAGCAGAGAGCAGAGAAATAGAATCAGACGTAACTGGGCCAGCTAACCGCTGAGATTTCCGCGCAAATGGATTTCAAAATGGCGAATAATTTGCTGATATTTTATTGAAACTTTACATTCTAGTTATTCTTTAAAAGAACAGTAGTATTTTTCGACTTGTTATTGCTCCAGTAAAAGCCAGGTATGGCATACACTTAATGCGCTAGCTTGAACAGTAATTTACATATACCTAATGTTTTGACAGTAATCGTGGATTGTTATTTTCTTTATTTTGTGATCTTTACTTAACTTTCAAATACCATTATTCAAAACCGCCTCGATTATTTGCGACTCGCTTGATGTCATGCGTCCATCTATACTAAAGCCAAACTCGATTGAGAATACTTGTCAACTCAATCGAGTTTGGCTTTAGTATAAAATCAACTATCATTGAATTTGCCTGCGCGGTCGCTATTCTATCAACCAGTACAACGTTCATCATCTCTTCAAACTAAGTTTCCGGCACACTTTAGCGTTGCTACTCATTAAGTTATATCTATAAGTTAGATTATTGACAGATATTCTCATTTTTATGCGAACACACAAATATACACTTAGCATTAGAATTTCCATTGCTCACTGAATGATCTTGATTCTTCTGATATATATCTATGAATCTCATGTCCATAGTTAGCAACGGAAAGGAGATGGCCCACCCATACATATTTTATTGTTTGCCCCAGGCAAAAAAAAAGTTTTTGCGTTTCAATGAAACTTTTACCTTTTGATTGGTAATCCTATCTAACTTAATAAAAAATAGTACATTTGGCTCTAAATAGATGGGTTACTGCATAATCAGTACCACAACATCTTACTAAAATACCTGCCTAAAAGGTTATTTTAGTAAAAATATTGTTATAGATAATTTTACAAACACTAAGTGAAATAATTATTTACAACTACCGAAAACAAAATGTTATGAAAAAAAAAATATTTCTTTATACATTTTGTATGCAAATGTCGATATTAACGTTTGTTACTCAATCACGGCTCAAAGGCTAAACAAATCTGGATAGAATTTGACATTGAAATCTGCCAGTTATGCTATATATGCCAGACTATTATATGTCTGGCATATATAGCATAACTGGCAGATATAGCACATAGACTTCTTTTATCCCAATAAACACCAAGGAACGGCATCAAAACGAACTAAAAATAATTCTTTTTTTAGGTTTATTTAAAAACCCCACTAGTTCCAACGTTTTGATTTATATATTTAATATAAAATTATGATTATAAAGCTGTTTAATTTTGTTTATTTTGTTAGGTCTCTTGGCGTTTTTCATGTAAAACCACCCTGGGGCAGTTTTGGGACATCTCCTTTGATATTCTCATTTCCTCTCCTTTTTCTCTTTCCTGATATTATCTATCAAGTAAACAGCTAAACACTCCAAAATTCCTGCACAAGTCTCAAGCTATAATAGTAATATTGCGGTAAGTTAACTCCCGAAGGCGTTCGCGTCGCTCGTCGTAAACACATTGATCCCAACTCGTCAGAGGATTGATGTGGGCCAAACAAAGTTGTTCGTTATCCGAGTATTTACTCTAATAACAGTTGCCGCGTCTAACGAGACGACCATCTATACCGCAACTACCAGTGAGCTGTGATTTATCAGGTGTTATTCTCTTTAATTCGGAATAACTTTTGCACTTATCGCATAAGCAGATGCTGTTTGTTTCTGTTATACAGGTAACTAATATAACTAAGGAAAAGTTTGTGTACGTGTGTATGTTTTAGTTCCTCAGTTTCACTACTGGACCGATTTAATTAAACTTCGGATTGGGTGGCACATTTAGGAATTTTTAGTTTTCTAAAATTAAAGATTCCCTACAAGTTGGCCCTTGACTGCTATTACACCTGATGTTAAGAGATGATGCAGTCTAAGATGGAAGCGGGCTAACTTGTTAGGAGTGGGACGAAAATCCACACCCCTTTCGGTTTCTACACGACATCGTACCGGAACGCTAAATCGCTTGGCGATACGTCTTTGTCGGTAGGATAGTAACTAGCCACGGCGAAAGCCTCCCACCAGCCAGACCAAGACAAATTAAGAAGAATCTTAAACTGCCCCGCCGGGAATTGAACCCAGGACCTCTGTCTTATAAATCCACCGCGCATACCACTGCGCCACGGAGGTCGTCCAATAGTGAAAATTCTCTGTATCTTAATTTAATAGAGACAAGATTTATATCTTACTGGGTGTATTCGTTGGTTGGTTGGTTGGTTATTAAAGATATTACCACGACCTTGGTTTGACGACCTTCGTGGCGCCGTGGTATGCGCGGTGGATTTATAAGACGGAGGTCCTGGGTTCGATTCCCGGCGGGAAGAAAAAAAGATATTGATTCAACGTGCGGTTTTTTTTTTTTTCATTATATTCACTTGTACAAATTAGCCCTTAACTGCAACCGTACCTGGTAGTAAATGATAACGTAATCTAAGATGGACCTAGGCTTACTTTTTAGCAGCGAGATGTAATCCAAACCCCACTCGGTTTCTGCATGACGTCGTACCGGTACGCACATTCGCTTGGCGATACGTCTTTGTGCCAACAAAGACATTTCGCTAAGCGATTTAAGGTGGTAACTAGCCACGACCGAAGCCTGACATAAGCGAGAGCCGTACAAATAAAGAATCTCAATCGGCCAAGCCGGGATCGAACCCAGTACCTCCGTTTGATAAATTCACCGCTGCGCCACAGAGACCGTCAAAGGGAGGCGGTTGCCGGGTCTGTCTTGTGATAACACCATATCTTCTCATATAAGGATGGAGGCCTAGACCTGTAGTGGTAAATGATAAAAATAAAATAAATGATCAAGAATATACCTATTTACCGATACAGAAGATAACTATCAACCGTTTTTATAATCTGCAATTTTCCAAGGAGGTTTATGGCACTAGCGCGAGGAAACCATACATTTTATTGGCCATAACATCGCCTAATGCCAGTATAGTGTATACTACCTACATAGGTGCCAGTCTTTTACTATACTTCTATTATGAGATATATATTTTATTACCTCATAAACTGTCTAGTCTGAAACATTAATATTAATCTTCTTTAGCATAGAAAATATTCTGCCTACACTCGGAGATACGTATAATTAAATTGCAACCAATAGTATTTACTTAAGTCTTGGTCACGGAATTACGGACACGGACGTACTTGACGAATCTACATCGAATGCTTAGTTTTTTATTTACTTAAATACTCGTTTATAATATTAAGATTATCGTCGAGTAGGTTGATGATAAAACATTCTCATTATAAAACTTAAACTCTATAAGTTATATTAACAGTTATACATAAAGCTAACTTTTGAACTACAAATTATAACGTTCCTACATTCCGACGTTTAAACAAACAGCGGCAACCGCTGTCAAGTAATCGATACCAAACATTTACAAAATACAACCTCCGTGATAATTAGGAACGATTTCAACGTTTGGCTAGACAAGACTTTCCTAATGAAAAACACGCTTTTAGTCTATGGTTAAGGTGGAATAGAAAAATAATTTAGAAGTATTTGAAAATGGAATGAAAAAAATCGTTCAGGAATAACAGAATGGAGAGCGAGTACTCACACCGTACTATGCTACATGATACTACACAGGTTATATATAATACAGAGGGTTGATACCTTTTATAAGTCCATCGGCGTCTGCAACAACACAATGGGTGTCTAACAGATAAACACAAGACACTGTACACACGGTTATGGTGATTAATGAACTGGGGGGTTGGATTATGTAATTAGATCAAGTAGTAGGACGCATGGCGCGAGCTGGGCGCGCGGTATACAACTGCAGGCAGGAATGGCGGCGGCTGCGCGCGCAATCCGCCCTGCGCTTACTGTACCATTCCGTTTATACGACTGTCGTGTTGTAGCTACTATTACCTAAAGCATTTTGAAATAATTATTTTTTTTATTTTTCTATATACAGCAAAATACTACGACGACCTCCGTGGCGCAGTGGTATGCGCGGTGGATTTATAAGACGGACGTCCTGGGTTCGATTCCCGGCGGGACAGATTGAGATTTTTCTTAATTTGTCTTGGTCTGGCTGGTGGGAGGCTTTCGCCGTGTTGGACTTACCACCCTACCGACAAAGACGTTACGCCAAGCGACTTAGCGTTCCGGTACGATGTCGTGTAGTAACCGAAAGGGGTGTAGATTTTCGTCTCACTCCTAACAAGTTTGCCCGCTTTCATCTTAGATTGCATCATCACTTAACATCAGGCGTGATAGTAGTCAAGGGTCAACTTGTAGTCGATAAAAAAAACTAAAAACCTCAAGCGATAATTCATTCTCAAACGATCTGTCAATTTTGAAAATAACAAAATAAATAAATTATTAGCTATTTATAAAATTTATAAAAACTTTCACAAAGTGACGCCTTCGAATTAATATTTAAAGTATTTTAATAACAATATATGTAATGGAATATAAAGAAGTTACACAATTCCTTAGACAAATAAATAGTTTATCAAATTTGTTATCTCAAGTAAATTAAATAAATAATAAATAAAACAGCAACAATTTTATAGCAATTCGACTCAAACTCAAATTTAAATTCGTTTATTTCAAGTAGTTTACAAGCACAAGCGACTCAGCAATGTTTTGTTTCGAAGTCTGTACAAAAAACTTATGTCCAGTAGTGGATGCCTTTAGCTGTCAATTGGATGATGACTATGATAGATGATGATGATGGTGATATAACTGCCACCACCCATATACCACTAAAAGAACTGGTAGTAAAATTTAAATTATTCTACTTGCCATTTTTACACATTGTATTGTGCACATGCAAATTCTAATATATTTATTGCGAATGTTGAATGTGATAGTGAATGATCTCAATCAAACGAGATCACTGTCAAACTTTAACTTAAAACAAACAAAAAAAACTGTTTGGATATAAAATAACGCGCTAACAAAACAACACCTTAATCCAGACAAAAGGCTCGCACTTTGTAACGTTCAGCGTTACCTCACACCAGTTACACCCCTCAAAAGCATCACCAACCTATTACAACGTCCATTGCTGGCTAAACGAACACCATCCAGCAAATAATTTAAGCAAATTCATACAAAATCCGCAGTAGTTGTTACAACAAAGAAAAGTTGTCATGTAGTTCCATGAGTGTAATATGTGAAGGCGAGTCATGGTGAAAAAAACGTTGATTTTCGTGAACGAATCCACCGTAGCTAAGTGCAATAAGGAACTGAGTAAATCTTTTCCTGGAGGTAATAAACGCGTGAACGTAATTCATATAATTTAGCCTCATTCATCTTGTGGTTACGTCGCCCGGCTGAAGATCTGGGTTCAATTCCTGGATGTGACCAAAATAAATTGTGTTTTTAAAAGCAAGTATGCTTTGGTGTATGATACTTGCGATCTTTGTTATGGGTACTTCAGATCAAATCCATCAATTTTTATTTTTTTCATTACATGACATTTTAGTAGACAACACAGAACTAAGACAGCGGTGTAAGTAGCAACTAAGTTAGTCGTATATTCAAAACTAAAACCAAAAAGAAAGATTATTTTTTACGCATATGCATTATTTTTCTTTTGTAGACTTAGAAACTTATTTTAATAATAGAGCTAGTGCAATATATAAACCGTTAACCAAAGGACATAGGTAAAAATGTATGGAAGTCTGCCCCAGAGAAGTCCACAGATGATATATATGTCATTAAATAGTACAGATCTTCTATTTAAATAGTAATAAAGTTACTTGTAGCTAAGCAGTCGCTGATAAAAGTTATGAAAGTTGTTAGAAGTTAACTTTTTAAACTACGATACGGTCACGTGATTCAGAACACAAGAAATTGATTGAAATTCTTATATTTTTGATATATTTTCAAGTGATTGCTATGAAACATGGGTAGTTGTTTAAAATTCATTGTGTGTTTAAATAAAATAGTTAAATAAGAGCAAACGTTTGGTCAGCCTGGGGCAAATTATGACAATGTCCTTTAAATGGAAATTACCAATTAACACTTCAATTTTGTTTATTTGTTTATAATAGATACAGGTATAAATTATCATATTCAGCATGCTTAAGCGTGGTGTACTGCCTCGTTGGTCTAGTGGTTAGCCTATGTCGCTTCGATCACGAGGTCCTGGGTTCGATTCCTGGGTCGGGTCACGGAGTAATTCTGAGCTTTTTCATTCTTCTATGAAATGTTCAGTACATTACAAGCCCGAAGTCTGGAAGTTGGCGGTGTTACACCCCCGTACCTCGGAGAGCACGTTAAGCCGTCAGTCTTGGTCATATCATTAACATCTGATAGTGGAGCAGCGTGGTGGGTGTACGCTCCATATCCCCTCTCCTATAATGGAGGGAGGTCTGGCCCTGTAGTGGGTCTTTAATATGCTGATAATGATGATGATGATGATGAAGCGGTTCTCTACAAGGCCAGGTTACAACAAAACGGATTTGGAGCAGCCACCGCACTCCATCATTGTGGGTTGGTGGGTTGAAGGTAATATCAACATACAGTATATGTGAGTTTACTATCGTAAGATCTTAATGACCGGAATACGTAACGTACTTACTCTCTGAAGCACGGAATGTGCTTGCTTAACTCCCAATTATGTTTTTTTCTATAATTTATTTTAATAGCAGTAGCAGCCTACTGAGAATTAAGTATTAAAATTGTTCTTGCATTTTTGCAAGACCAAGACCAAGAACAAGACCGCTTATTTTTAGCAAGACCAAGACCAAGACTGACCGTGCAAGACTTGAGCAAGAACAAGTCTAATCCGGCAAGACTCTTGCGTCTTGCAGCTAGGACTTAGCGCTATTTCACGGAGTAGTAAGGTATAACAGTTCGGTGTATAGATACGCTTAGGAATTCAATGATATGTTTTAGCACATGTAAGCGTACAAAGCGTAAATGTTTATTAATAAACAGTTACTCCCATGGAAAACGGCATATAGCTCAGTTGATAACCATGTGGCAGTTGATTTATTGAATTTCTTATCAAATCTTTAAACAATTATTAATCGGATTGGTCTTTACTATGTCTATGTTAATTCAAGCTCACAATGTTCCAATTCTAATATGTTTTTCTAAGATCTAAAGTAAACTTTAATAAATAGCAAGTCTAATAGGTAATTGCAAGACTTGCAAGACCCTTGCTGCAAGACCAAGACCAAGACCAAGACTGGCTAAGTGTCGTCTTGTTCTTGCATTTGGGCAACACTAATTAAAAGATGTAAAAGCTTAGTATTTTATAACGGGACTGAGAACTCGAGTCCAGGACCTCATATGTAACTGTACCAACAAGGCAGAATTTTACTTTTACAGAATATAAGAAAATATTATTTTTCGTAAATTTTCCACGAAAAATGCAGTAAGGAATAAGTAATTCTGTTGTCGGGAGGTGTTATAAACGCGCGGGTATAAATTCAAAGGTTTATGCTTTCGTCCCTGAGAACAAATCGTTCATACACCCGTATACACTCGTTACTGAAACAACGTTACAATTCTGAAGGTTGTGTCGATTGCTGCGAATTTTTATTAATAATATTGTTACGTACTGGGGCTCGGTAATTTGTTATTTGAACACCTGATAACTCTAATGAACCTTTAATCAGTTTCCATACAAAGATCTTGAATTTTAACGTGGAACTTACACCTTTAAATTCCAATCGCAGTCAATCATAAAAATGTGTGCATGTACTAGCATACACTCGTAAGAAGTGAAACTAATTAACTAACTTATCAACATTCAAGTATTAGAAAAAATTTATACCATAATTACACCCACGTGTTAGTGTATTGAAAAATACAATCAAAAACTGAGGTTAATTTTAAATAACGTGGAAAAATAAATACCATAATTACACCTAAGTATTAGAAAAATATATGTAATTACTTACTTTTTTAGAAATTCACTGGAATTAGAATTAAAATCAACCCTTTGATTATGCAGATCACTTCAATATAACATATATATATATTTATCACGTCACTTCCATAAGTCAAAGATGGCGCGTAACGGAAAAATGTGACGCGTAACGAAAAAATGTTACACTAAATTTTTTCCAACCCCGATAAAGAAGTTTCACTTCAATAATGCATAAAGCAAATAAGGTCTTTGTAACAATATATTTGGCATTTTATCACCTTAACTTAAGAGTATTACCCTGTGGTTAGCCCTTGATCTTTGGATCACGAGGTCCTAGTTTCGTTCTTGGGTTGGGCTATGAAATATTGAAGTCTTATAATTTTCAAAGCTCGATTTTTAACTCCGGTCTGAGAAGTTAATTCTCAGATCGGAATCGGGAAGTTTGTGGTGTTTGTAAGTTCGTACGTACGTTAAGCCGTCGGGTTCCGGTCATTATTATTTATTACTAGGTAAAAACTAATGGTGTGTGAAATGTTCTTAACTGGTCCAGATCTGGCTAGTGGAAGGTTTCGGCTGAGGCTAGTTACCACCCTACCGAGAAGAACGTACCGCCGAACGATTAGCGTGCGGGTACGAAGTCGTGTAGAAACCGGTGTGGGTGTAGATTTTCATCTTACTCCTTACAAGTTAGCCTACTTCTATTACACTTACCATCAGGCAGATTGAAAAAAAAATTGGTTGTCTGTAAAGTCGGTTTACTGACGATAGTTGAACGTGATAATGTCTTAAGAAAATACTGATGGAATGGTAGCATTTAATTGGTTATTAATAATTTTAATTTAAGTATATTTTTATAAATATTAATTTAAATTAATAAAATAATTGATTTTGATTTTATAAATTTATAATAAATATATTAATTTATAAATATATTAATTTTTAATTTAAAATTAATACATTTAATAATTATATTTAATAGACGGATGTCGAACGCTGCCGAACGCAAAGGCCGATTGTGCTTCTTTGTCGCTCGTTCCGCGCTCTCGCTTGCACTTCAAGCCTGACATGGAACGCCTCAAAGCGAGGTAACGACGCATGACGTCATGTTTTTTCGTGCGTGCAGCCGGCTCTATCGAATTATAAGACGTTGTCACGTCAAAAAAAAGAATATTAGAAAATGCCTTTAATGATGATACTTAAATATAGATGGGAAAAGACTCGAAATTGTGTTTCAAAAGGCCACTACTGTGGAATTCACAGAACGTTGGTAAATTCCATTAATTGGGCTCGATCCTAATTTTATAGTAATCTAAACACATCAGTGTTACAACACAATAGGAAGCTATCGCAGTATAATTTGGGTTATTGAGCATTCTCTAATCTCTAATAGGAATTTATGTGATGACACTGGTCTATTTTGATTTTATCTGCATTCATTATGCAGCGATAGCACGTAGGCAAGTTTGTTAGTGGTGCTTTTACCAGCTTTTTATATTTATGGATTTTAATGTCAACCAATATCAGTAAGTTTAATTTAGGTGTTTTGCATAAATAATTATTTGGCTTCATACGTAATTTTTATTATATTCGAATTTTATGCTCTTTTATCTTATTTTATAGACTATAGAGTTTGGCTACTGAAAGTAGACACAAAGTACTGAAAATAGACTACTGAAAGTACCCCGGCAAATTTTATAAAAAAGCATATTCTTTGCATAAAAAGCGCATATGTGTAAAAAATTCTAACGACCTCTGTGGCGCAGTGGTATTCGTAGTGGATTTATTAGATGAAGGTCTTGGATTCGATTTCCAGCTGGGCCGATAAAGATTTTCTAGATTGGTCCAGGTCTGGCTGGTGGGAGGCTTTGACCGTGGCTAGTTACCATCCTTTAAACAACAACGTACCGCCAAGCTGTTTAACGTTCCGGTACGATATCGTACAGAAACTGAAAGGGGCATGAAATGCATTCTACTGCTAACAAGTTGGCTAACTTCGCTTCCATCTTAAATTACAACATCACATACCATCTGGTATGATTACCTACAGTCAAACTCTAACTTGAAATGAATAAAAACAAATATTACCACCAAAGTCAACAATATAAAAAAATTAAATTACAAGTATCAAACTGAGTTATTCCAATATTTGCACTATAATTTTGGGAATATCCTCCAAACTTGGAGAACAAACATAACTTTTTTTCAATTTGCCGGGTGATTTCGTCTATGGCAATTTGCATAGATAAGCCAAAGTCTAGCAGTTCAAGATGTATTCGGCCTTTATTAAAAAGTGACACAAGATAAATTGTTTGTAAGAGTGGTGTTTTACAGAAAGACTTGACAAATATTAGCTGTTCATTAAATTTGCTGATAAATAATATAACTTTGCGGTTACTATATTAATTTAAACGTTATCGTGCTATGGTGGGTTGCTTAAAGCCTAACAACCATAAGCATAGACTATTGATTGATGATTTAAAGCTTGATATGTTATTTTTTAGCAAATTTCATGTATTACCAACTTATTATATAAAGTAATATTTCGTATTTTACGATATTTTAAAACATAACGTTTTATGATGTACTTTAAAGTTGACAGTCAGGTCAATAAGGATGATTGCTGTTCCATTATTTTAATGTACAAATCGATTTTGTGTATCGATATAACGGCAGTAATTTTAATGGAAATGTACAAAATGAAAAAAAAATGGAAATGTTTTTTTACAAATACTGCCAATTAAAACTATTTCAAGATTATACTTGTATGTTATTACTACATACACCGAACTTTATGTGGCTTAAGCCTAACAACCATAAGCAAGTAGACCATAAACTATACCAACTTATTAATAATCTGTCAATTGACAGCTAGGAATAAGGATGTTCTTTTCCATTATTTGAATAAAAATCGTTTTTTTTTTG
Organism: Mycalesis mineus; assembly: GCA_034621355.1. Taxonomy (NCBI): domain Eukaryota; kingdom Metazoa; phylum Arthropoda; class Insecta; order Lepidoptera; family Nymphalidae; genus Mycalesis; species Mycalesis mineus. The sequence goes on from CM067901.1 coordinate 1,187,676, forward strand.
TATCGATATAATGGCAATAATCTTAATGGAAATGTACAAAATGAAAAAAATATACTCAACTGAATTGTGATGTGTGGCATAATGTATGAATAAATATATTTCTTTCTTACTAAATGTATAAAGCTATTTTACAAATACTGTCAATTAAAACTATTTCAAGATTATATTTGTTTCCAATATTTTACTATAATATAATATATAAATAATAATATTTTATCCTATCAAATACAAATAATCGATATAAGTTGTTACTCGATCATCGATTTCATTTAGAAAATATAATCCCGGTATGTTCATCCCTAGTCCGAGATCAAATTTCGGAATGTGTTAATCTGTGAAAATATTTATCAAAATTTTATCAAAAACACCTGGAAATATGAATGATAACATGTGGTTTATGGAGAAATCAATCATTAAACGTTCAAAATAATCATTGTGGGGCTCAGCGGCGGTCGCGTGCTGCATTTTTAACGAAGTCACTCATATTAATATACAGCCCATAACAAGTCCGGCAAAAGGTGATTATGTGATTATTTAATATTTCCGCTATGAAAAATAATAATTTATTAAAAAATCTCCAGTGTTAGAGTTGTTTTACAAGTTTTTAGTGTTCAAATAACCTGTAAATGGTGTTATACAACTTGTCTTGACAACATGGGTTTGTTTATTAGAATGCATTCGACCTTAATTAATATTCAAATTCGATTGGACAAAGTACGTGACTGCAACCACATAGGTACCTTAATTCCTTTGTGTTTACATACAATATTGATGTGATCCGAATATATTAAAATATGTCGAACTATCGATTATGTTGTATGATTATCAATCGACCTAAATTCAGTTTTATGTAATACATATATACTTACATATGTATAATCTAATTAAGTGTACTTACAACTTAGGTAAGTAAAAATCTATTTTTAGAATAATTGAAATATATATAATCGTCAGTCACAAAAACTAGAAACATACACTAAACTTTACTTAACTTAAAACATTTACTATATTTTTATTTAATTCTTCACTATCAGCAGTACTTACCTACAGTAATTTTAAGCTTCTTTTGCTTGGCCTTATAAATGTTGAGAAATAATGATTATTCTGTATGAACTTTAATGCCCTATTGTACCAGCTTTAAGTTTTGCTTCTGTGACAAAGGGGTATCTTTGTTCTCCTCCAAAAACCAATTTATAACAAAACCAAATTTCAGTTAAAAATAATTTAGTGCTGTAAAATAAAAAACTTAAATGTATAAAGTTGAAAAACAACTTTGAAAATAAAATTTTTTAACAAAAAATAGAACCGACTCCAAACGCACTAAAAAGTAAAAAATAACTGTGTCATTTAGTTGCTTTAATTTACTTAAGCATATCTATGAAGTTGGTGCCAGCCAAGTTGAAGGAACATTTATTGCGTTTTGAGTCAGTTCTATTTTTTGTTAAAAATTTTCAGTTGTTACTTTTTAGTGATTTATTGCCACATAACGTACTCGTACTCTACTGTCCTACTTATATTATAGAGCATTAGTAGCCAAAAAGCTACTGATACCGAGACAGAGACCAATATCGCTGTAAGCTTGCCTCCGAAATTTGAAGAGTTCCTTCAATTTCCCCAGGATATCATCATCAGATCCTAACATGATGACAATGGGACCACCTTGAAAGTACGCCCTTTCTAATAAAAAAAGAATTATCAAAATCGGACAACTCTGTAAAAAGCTATGCATGGAGTGTCAAATTGAGAACCTCCTCTGTTTTTTTTCCTCGGTTAATAAGGCACTGTGTCGGATACCAAACACTTCACATAGGTAATCTTTTTTTGTTCCAAGAAGTGATATATATAGACATGAATAAATGAAGACTCTTATAAAAAAATAAAATAAGTGGTATTGTTTAAAAATTTTAATTTTACTTTTCTTGCTCTCTATAATTTTACCAGAGTGTAGATGGGTAATTTTAACTCATCAAGGATCAGATCAGCAGCCAGGTGACGCTTTAATGTACATTTCAGTCACCTGATCCTTGAGTGATCCACCCCATGAATTTTTTGTTATTATTTTAAAAAAAAACTACTCTTCAACAGATTTTAGCTGCAAAAAATAATGGTGCAAATCTAAAGTCCATAGACAAACATTCTAATTGTAAAAATTAAAAGAAAAAAATTGTAGAAAAAATGGCAAGATATTTTGAAAACACAACAATATTCAACTTTAGCTGGGATCAAGTTGCTCTGGGATATTGGAAAAGATATCCCAACCCACAGAGGTATGTAAGATTGATATAATAATTTTTATTAATAGTAGTAAGAGCTTTAGAGATAAATCTTTTCCCTTCAGAGAAAAAGACAAGGTCACCCAACAGTAGCAAAAACATATTGTTCTGTCTTTTGTTACAATACAATGAAAAAGAAGCAGATATATTCGACTTTACCTCTATGGGTTAACAATATGTCCTTTGCTCTACACTTTGTGTGCATTCTAAGCCTATAAGATCTATCATCATGATATCACGAAACAGGATAAATGATTTGAAGGATGTGTATGAAATATATGCATATGAGGTTTAAAAAGAATGCCTCAAATTTTTAGACGCAACATGCTATAAAAAAAATTTAGGTTTTGATTGCCTTGCAAGTAATGTCCTTAAATTGTCAATTTATAAAATGTACATTTTAATAGTTATTAGATTTTTAACAACACATAATGTACCAATTGTTAAGAGTTACATTGTTATAAAACTAATAACTGCTTAATTATAATAGGCTTCATTTAAAGTAAGCTCATTATTTCTTTAAATTATAGTCTTTTCTTGTTTAATCCTTTAAATTTTGTGTCTTTTGTACACATTTGAATCTAAATTCGTGACTGGCCTTTAATACCGAAGGAATTAAAGATTAATTTGATTTTTCAGCACACATGTGCTGTCAGAGGATACTTGCAGCCGCCAAGTAAAGGATGGATGTCTGTACACTAAGAGATTATTAACCAAGACTAATAGGGTGCCCAAATGGGGTGAAAGGTATATATCTCAATTCAATTCAATTCTTCTATATGGCTTTCATCTGTGCCAACTGGACACAGCTTATCTCGCCAGTGTCACATGGATAGAGTATCTCTCATAGAAACATTAGTTGCTGTCATTTAATATCAGTCTACCTTTTAGGTAGTCTATGTGACTTTTGCCCCAAATATCACCCAATATCTAAGGAACTAATTGAGCATTTCCTAAACTCCAAATACTCAATTACGACTCAACCACTAGAGTGATACTGAAACACAACATACATTATACTTATAGATACAACAATTTTTGTGGTACTGAAATTTAAAAGAGATATTATTCTTTTCTTTCTTACAAGAAAATCCAAATTGGTTATATTACTTCATATATGCCTACTTATAGTAACTATATTTCCTCATGGTTGTGTGCGAATTTTTATTTTCCTCGTTATAACAATTTCCCATGACTGTGACTTGATTACTGATTCTGACTAATAATAAATAATTTGTTGCAATGTCATCTTTATATAGCACGCCATTACTGCATGAAGTAATCAATTGCGGTCCCGTGCCAACCTTGGAGTCCAGAGGGGATCGTTTTAGTCCGTGCAAGTCGGACATACCCTGCCAATAGGCAGAAATCTGAAGGGATTTTTTCCTCCTCAATATTGAAAAAATAAAAATAAAAATATAGCATGCCAGGCACATTCAATGTTGCAAACAAATGTTTGTCATTTAACTACTCATCATCATTAATCAGCCTATTAATGGTCTTTTGCAGGGCCAGGCCTTCCTCCTTATAGGAGATGGCTTATACCCACCACTGTCCCGGTGATGCATGTTGGCAGGCCCATATATTTTATTACTAAAACTTGTATCAAATAGTTACCTTGAAACTCAGTCAAGACATCTTGATTGTTTGCAATTATATGTTCAAACCATCTTGGGGCCGGTCAGACTGATGAAAATAAACAAAAATCATCCAAATTGATCCAGCCGTTTAATAGGTGTTAACTGACAGAAAAACATACAGAATATGTATCAAAAAATGTATATCGGAAGCCACTGCGTCCATCTTTACTCTTAAAACCCATCAACTCTTTGGCTACTTAGTTGTCATAAAGTCAGTCAACATTTTCTCTCATATTTTGGCTGTATTTAAAAAAAATAATCATTCAGGGCAAGTAATTATATGCATTTTTTTATAGACTACCAGTTGGCCCTTGACTGCTGCACTTATCATACCTGATGTTAAGTGACGATGCAATCTAAAATGGAAGCGGGCTAACTTGTTAGGAGTAGGATAAAATCCACACCTTTTTCAGTTTCTACACAACATCGTACCGGGACGGTAAATCGCTTGGCGGTACGTCTTTGTCGCTAGGGTGATAACTAGCCACGGCGAAAGTCTCCCACCAGCCAGACCTAGACGAATTAAGAAAAATCTCAATCTGCCCCGCCGGGAATCGAAGAACCCAGGACGTCCGTCTTATAAATCCACCGCGCATACCACTGCAACAGAGGCTGTTACGAGATTATCATGATAAAAGCAGCATGACTATCATATTGTATCTACTTTATGTGAATAGAAAAAATGTTGATGTTTAGATGATTCACCTCGCGTTAATATGGCATTGAGTAGACTGTTGATAATTGAAAAACATTGCGGGGTCACCTTCAAGGTTTACAGTTTAAACAAACAATTGTTCTCTCATAAACAAAATTTGGTTAACCTTACAATTATTTTTTTCAAATTATTATTATGTAAAATACTACTTTTCCCTTGTATTTTTCTTGTGTGTAATTACCAATACAAAAAATAAAATCCATTTTTTGTTTTTTGGATTTTTTGTGCAGAGCCAAGACAAATTAACAAATTTTTTTAAACTTACTCAGTTTAATAAAAAATAAATTAAACTGTCACATGTGATTTCTTTGAATATTTTTTAAATTAATTTGTAGTTAAGTACGTTTTTCTAATGTAACAATATGTAAAATTCATAAATTCATATTAAAACTAAAATAGCTGAAACCCACGTTATTGTTGTCGGAGTATGCCCGACTATAGTAAAGCCAAACTCGATTGAGAATGCTTGTCAACAAACAAATTAAAAATGAAGGTAGAAATCACTAGTTTAATTTTACTCCTAATTTTTTTAGTTAACTTATTCATGACAATAAATTGGAATAGTAAGCTTAAAACAAATTAATATATTCAATGCCTTTTAAATAAGATTTAATAAAAAACAAAACAATTTTAAATTTCTTAGGCATAAAATGTGTTGCATTTTCTACCTTCATTTTAAATTTGTTTGTTGACAAGCATCCTCAATCGAGTTTGGCTTTAGTATAGGTACATATTCCGACAACAATTTACCTTCCGACCTTTATTCATACGGGCATTTATTCGGAAGCTCACTTAATGCAACGCGATGTGAAGTAAAGTACTTCTTCACAACATGAATACAATTCAGGTTGAATTAAATTGAGTAGAATAGAAATAAGAATCATGGAGATCAGATATACTAAACTGCGATCAAATAACATGTAGTAATAGTGGGTGTTTATTGTTATTGATCTACCCCCAATATATTTTATCAGTATGGATAGCTGTATTTTATCTCTGATAAGTTAGAAATGTGATAATATTATCACAGAAATGAGAGTATTTAAAGCCTTATTAGCGATTATCTTGTTTTTGTAAATATTACGTAGACTGCGTAAGATGAGATAAAATGACACCTACTTGTTGTTGTTGTTTTCGCAAAATCGCAAATTACTGAAATATTAGAACATCTTAAAGACAAATATTTGTTTATTCCATTTCGATTCTTTATGGTTGCTGTCCGAAAGGATTCGATTCTTGCCAAATCGATCATGGAATTTGTTTTGAGCTCTTAAAAGCTTCATGGTTAACGTCAAAAAATCTCAGATTCGATTGTCCGTTCGACTGTGGTTGTTCCCATAGCACAGTTTCGAATTACTTGGAAGAGAAAGAGAAAAGTCGCCCAAATTCTACCAAAAGATATGGTTGAAAATAATAATAGAACTTACAAGCAATGGTGTAACAGAATAGGTGATATTCTTTTTCTATAAAAATCTTACCTGGCTAGTGGGTAGTTGTTTAAAATGATAATGACAATACTCGTTCATTATTTTCAGATTTTTTAATGCAAAGTCAGTGAAAATAATTGAGGAGAGCATAGTTGATCCAGAAAAAAAGCTATTGATCACATACACAAGGAATTTGGGATACACTAAAGTTATGGTGAATATTTCTGTCATACTTACCAATTGATTAATAGGTGCTAGTGTTTTTAATTTTTGTATTAAGCCATCATGCAACAGTGGTTTTTTTAATATTACGTTTATTTTCAAAAAGCAAATGAAATATCGATGATGCTAGTGCTGTTGCTGATGATGATGATGATGAATGTTTGCAGAGTGTGGTGGAGCGCGTGGAGTACAGGCCGTCGGGGCCCGGGCAGACGGTGGCCAAACGCTCCGCGTGGATAGACTCGCAAGTGTTCGGCTTCTCGCGCGCCATCCGGGCGTTCGGACTCGACAGGTTCCGGAAGAACTGCAACCAGATGGTGAGTGGAATGTTTGCAGAGTGTGGTGGAGCGCGTGGAGTACAGGCCGTCGGGGCCCGGGCAGACGGTGGCCAAACGCTCCGCGTGGATAGACTCGCAAGTGTTCGGCTTCTCGCGCGCCATCCGGGCGTTCGGACTCGACAGGTTCCGGAAGAACTGCAACCAGATGGTGAGTGGAATGTTTGCAGAGTGTGGTGGAGCGCGTGGAGTACAGGCCGTCGGGGCCCGGGCAGACGGTGGCCAAACGCTCCGCGTGGATAGACTCGCAAGTGTTCGGCTTCTCGCGCGCCATCCGGGCGTTCGGACTCGACAGGTTCCGGAAGAACTGCAACCAGATGGTGAGTGGAATGTTTGCAGAGTGTGGTGGAGCGCGTGGAGTACAGGCCGTCGGGGCCCGGGCAGACGGTGGCCAAACGCTCCGCGTGGATAGACTCGCAAGTGTTCGGCTTCTCGCGCGCCATCCGGGCGTTCGGACTCGACAGGTTCCGGAAGAACTGCAACCAGATGGTGAGTGGAATGTTTGCAGAGTGTGGTGGAGCGCGTGGAGTACAGGCCGTCGGGGCCCGGGCAGACGGTGGCCAAACGCTCCGCGTGGATAGACTCGCAAGTGTTCGGCTTCTCGCGCGCCATCCGGGCGTTCGGACTCGACAGGTTCCGGAAGAACTGCAACCAGATGGTGAGTGGAATGTTTGCAGAGTGTGGTGGAGCGCGTGGAGTACAGGCCGTCGGGGCCCGGGCAGACGGTGGCCAAACGCTCCGCGTGGATAGACTCGCAAGTGTTCGGCTTCTCGCGCGCCATCCGGGCGTTCGGACTCGACAGGTTCCGGAAGAACTGCAACCAGATGGTGAGTGGAATGTTTGCAGAGTGTGGTGGAGCGCGTGGAGTACAGGCCGTCGGGGCCCGGGCAGACGGTGGCCAAACGCTCCGCGTGGATAGACTCGCAAGTGTTCGGCTTCTCGCGCGCCATCCGGGCGTTCGGACTCGACAGGTTCCGGAAGAACTGCAACCAGATGGTGAGTGGAATGTTTGCAGAGTGTGGTGGAGCGCGTGGAGTACAGGCCGTCGGGGCCCGGGCAGACGGTGGCCAAACGCTCCGCGTGGATAGACTCGCAAGTGTTCGGCTTCTCGCGCGCCATCCGGGCGTTCGGACTCGACAGGTTCCGGAAGAACTGCAACCAGATGGTGAGTGGAATGTTTGCAGAGTGTGGTGGAGCGCGTGGAGTACAGGCCGTCGGGGCCCGGGCAGACGGTGGCCAAACGCTCCGCGTGGATAGACTCGCAAGTGTTCGGCTTCTCGCGCGCCATCCGGGCGTTCGGACTCGACAGGTTCCGGAAGAACTGCAACCAGATGGTGAGTGGAATGTTTGCAGAGTGTGGTGGAGCGCGTGGAGTACAGGCCGTCGGGGCCCGGGCAGACGGTGGCCAAACGCTCCGCGTGGATAGACTCGCAAGTGTTCGGCTTCTCGCGCGCCATCCGGGCGTTCGGACTCGACAGGTTCCGGAAGAACTGCAACCAGATGGTGAGTGGAATGTTTGCAGAGTGTGGTGGAGCGCGTGGAGTACAGGCCGTCGGGGCCCGGGCAGACGGTGGCCAAACGCTCCGCGTGGATAGACTCGCAAGTGTTCGGCTTCTCGCGCGCCATCCGGGCGTTCGGACTCGACAGGTTCCGGAAGAACTGCAACCAGATGGTGAGTGGAATGTGTGCAGAGTATGGTGGAACGCGGTCATAGTTAACACTCAACTATGAACGCGTGTTGTATACGCGCTAGTAAGATGTGAGCTAACCTAACGAACCTCACCATAGGAGAAATCGTTAGGTTCACGAAGGCCACAAGTAGGTTCAAGGGGGAGCTTCACTTTTGGCACACCAGTGAACCTGTGTCTCAGATCACAGGAATTGGGTGGAATAGTCCTGGATGAGGATTAATCACTCATCTGGCTTTGGCAGATGTCCCTTCTAGAAATAAATATAGTGAAGCTAGTGGAGTATAGGCCGTTGTGTTAAATGTGTTACTGTCATTTAATGTCACTACTGTGGAGAGATCGGACGGAGTGCCAACATAGGTACTTTTCGAGACATGAGGACGTGTCTACGCCGACAAATACCAACCTTTTTTAATGTGACCAGTATACTCCTCTCTCCACAAATACACTAAAATCTTACAGTAGGCTTTGTTGTACGCCAATGAGTATAAGCTATCGTCTTCCTGCCTCTTAACCGAGATGTTACTATGATAACCCTATATTTGTGATCTTGCCTTGACCTAGTTCTTAATAACTTTCTTGTTGCAAAATTTGTAACTGGCCCTACAAAGTATGATATTTTCTTTCTTCAGTTGAGAGGAAACAGATGCTGCTGTTCCCAACTCTTTCGCTTTGTCTCTCTGTGGACTTAATGTTTAAAAGTGCTTGATTTATTACGAGAGCATCCCAGTAGTACCCCATACAGTAGTTCTATAGAACTGTTGGGATATTTTCCGGGCTGTCAAATTATATCCCAACAGTTCTATATAGAACTGTAGTATAGTTTTTGCTCTTGACTTTACTTATTTATAGCTTATATAAGTTATAAACTATATTATTTTAATTGATATTTCATTTAGCTTTTAACAAAAAAATTACCCTTGCGACAAAAGCTAAGTTGTTAAAACCAAGTAGTAGTGTCTAAAAAAATATTCTCTTATTTTAGAAGTTACAGGTGGGGACACATTTTACCACTTTGGAAGTATCTTTCGCGCAAAGTATTCAGTTTAGAAAAAAATTATATTAAAAACCTCAGTACCATTTTAAATACGTTTTGTGCAATTTAAGCAAAGCTGTATTCGATATAGTATGTTTATAGATACTCTCAAATTTAAGTGGACATTTATTATTGCAATCAAAAGAGATTCCATATTATACCTAAGTAGGTATAATATGGAATCTCTTTTGATATACATTATTTTTTATTATTATTAGTTACATATAAAATATGTGTAGTTTTTATAAGTATAAAAACTACACATATTTTATATGTAACGTACAAACATGATGTTGATATCGACATTTCTTTAATTTTGTCCCATTAGTTCTATATAGAACTAAGCACTAACATGGCGTGTCAACAGTTCTATAGAACTAAAATTAAGGGGTACTACTGGGATTCACCCTTTATTACTACTGTACCGCACGGACCTATCTGTGTCGTTGGGCAAGAACTGAATCGACAAGGCAAGTAACTCTTATTATACATCCTGTATAAGAGTTACTGCCTTGTTTATTTTGATTTTGACGGCCGAGTGGCACAGTGGGAAGTGACCCTGCTTCTGCGTCCTAGGTCGTGGGTTCGATTCCTACATCTGGAAAATGTTCGTGTGATGAGCATGGATGTTTTCCAGAGTCTGCGTGTTTACTATATATTATAAGTGTTTATGTATAATATATATATAAATATTCATCAGTTATCATAGTACCCATAACACAAGCTAGCGAAGCTTACTTTGGGGCTATATAGCGATGTGTGTAATTGTCCTATAATATTTATTATTATTATTTATTATTTTTATTTAAGTGCGAATATACTATTTTGCGGTTCTATATCACTATCACAGTTCTGTATTTTTGAAATACATTTTTTGAATTGACTGATTGATTTCAAACAAACCGTTTATTGAGCGGGCGGCATGTTTGTACGACGTCGTCACGTATGTCTGTATACTGCGTTACGGGGTGACGGTCAAATTCTGTTTAGAAATGTTATTTTTAAGTTTAAAAAACTAATAAAAATTGGTTGTCTGTAAAGTCGGTTTACTGACGATAGTTGAACGTGACAACGTCTCAAGAAAATACTGATGGAATGGTAGCATTTAATTGGTTATTAAAATTTTTAATTTAAGTATATTTTTCTAAATATTAATTTAAATTAATAAAATAATTGATTTTGATTTTATAAATTTATATTTTAAATTTATAATAAATATATTAATTTTTAATTTAAAATTAATATATTTAATAATTATATTTAATAGACGGATGTCGAACGCTGCCGAACGCAAAGGCCGATTGTGCTTCTTTGTCGATCGTTCCGCGCTCTTGCTTGCACTTCAAGCCTTACATGGAACGTCTCAAAGCGAGGTAACGCCGCATGAGTCATGTTTTTTCGTGCGTGCAGCCGGCTCTATCGAATTATAAGACGTTGTCACGTCAAAAAAGGGTAAAATAACATTCTTAAATTTCGTATATTTACAACAAAATTCATATTCGTATTCGTCACCAGGTGAACGGCTTCAACCACGTGCTGCACAGCATGTTCCCGCGGCAGGCGCCCGCGCACAGCCTGGCTCCCATGGCGCATACGCTCAAGGAGATGCGCGACGCCGCCGCCGCCGCCACCGACCGCGCCAAGGCCAACGTGCTGTCCAACGTCAACCGCAGCTAGGACGACTGAGGACCAGAAGTATACCATCGAGTGATACGACGACTCGTAAGGACATTGCTAAACACACGTGAAATATATACAACAATTACTGTCTTCCATCAACCGCACCGAAGACAGTTCTAACCACACGTGAAATCGAGTGACAACAATCACTACTAAGTACACAATTCCTCTTCACCGTCAAGCGCAGTTATAGTCCAAGCCATGTAGATTGGCAACAAAGGGCGTTGACCCTTGTAATATGTATATGTACATAGGGAAGGGAGAGATAGTGGTTTGCCTACTTCTTTTCTCTCAGCATGTTTCGGGAATTCAACGCCCTATATTGCAAATTTATATATATGCGAGGATAGAATCAGTTCCAGATTGTTTGTAAGCGTAGAGGAAACAAGGACCGAAGTGATACTTACAAGATGAATGCAAGTGAAATACTTAACACATTAATACACTTCAATACACATGTAAATTATATACGACTTAGTGATATAATTACCTAGAGATATCTCTTATAACAAGTGAAAAGCGACAAGTAATATTTACGCGTAAATACAAATACATTTCTAAACATGTGAAACACGTAAATACGAGGACATTTCTAAACATGTGTGAAACACGTAAGTACGAAGACATTCCCAAACACACACAACCACAGGAAAATATTCCTAAACACACACATCAAATATTTTTAAACTAAAGTAAATATTTTTTTTAACTAAACGCAAGGACATTTCGTAACAGAAACTATGTAACTAACGAAAAAATTCTTAAATGTAAATCAAATTTAAGTAGGTCTCGGGATGACTTGTGTTGACAGACTTCTATTTTAAACTGTCAGTCTGTTGATGTTTATTAAAAATGACAATAGTTTCATTGTGTATAATATTTTCTTAAAAAAGTACAATTAAATGCAAATGAAATGTTTCTGATTTGAGAAAATTTAATAATGAGAATTATATTTAGCGATAAACAGAAATAAATTGTATGTGAGCTCACAATAAAATATTAGGGTGTGTGGGCAACCTTAGATTATAAAAATAAAAAAAATCTTGAGTTCTTGTATACTTACCCTTGGAATCATGTATAGAAGAAGAAAATTTTACATGAATCAAATAGTAGTAAGTACACAAAAACTCTTGCACATAGACAAGTATTAGATAGTACATCTTATTTAAACTATTATGAACAATCAAAATACAAGTATTTACAATGCAGAATCTGCTTGCCATATTATTTATAAAAGAAAATTCTCTATATAGTTACTTATCTAAACATTTCAAGTTATTCAAATAATTATGTAAATATACATATACATTGTATTATGGCCAATGTACATCTGGCAACATTTACTACTATCAAACTCATGTTTTACTACAGCTAAAAGAATTAAAACGATCTAATCTCTGCGAGGCAAAAATGCAATAGGTATTTAAAATATGCTGCCAAATGTTGATTGCTGGACAAAACAATTCCAACTGATCTGTATATTTTTTTTATTGACTTCAAGTTGGCCTTTGACTGCTATCACACCTGATGTTAAGTGATGTAATCTAAGACGGAAGCGGACTAACTTGTATTATATTTAGTATAATCAAAGTTCAAAATGGCTTAAAATCTATTTTTCCTTGTAAAGCACTGCCATGTTTGAATGCATTCATGATAATAAACGCTACTATGTACCTAAGTGCCGGGTTTACTTTGCAAAATTAAAAAAAAATCTAAAAAATATGGTTGCATGTAAAGTCGGGTTACCTATGATAATTTTACGTGGTAATGGTATAAGAAAACATTCAAGGTTTTAATCGAATGTTTAGGCAAATCATGCCTGACTGTCGCTTGTTACAAGCTCTCACTTGCACATACGATTCAGGCAGAACGTGACAATGAGTACAACAGGAAATAAATATATATAAAAACAAATTGTATAATATATAATATTATGTGAAACTAAATAAATTATAATAGAAAAATATAAGTATTACAGAACTATTACGTTCAGATCTTATATAATCTTTATTTTATCAGCATTAATTTTATTTTAATTATCAATCAATATGCCATTGAATTGGATGTAAAAAAAACAGATTTGAATTATTTAAGCTAGTAAGCACGGCCTTTTAAACTGGTATTATAAACTTTCCAATAATAATATTGATCATTGATTGCCACATTCCAACAGTGGGATTTTTATGAGTGAACATTCATTATTCATTCAAAATATGCGACTGAAGTATTCATTCAAAATCATCATTCATTGATGAATGTTAATGTTTTAGCGTAATATATTAGCTTAATGTAATATAAGAAAAAAAATCCTTAGTGTAAAAACTAGAAATCAGACATTGATTTAAATTCTATTAACACTAAGGCTTTTAAAATTTAAAAATGTAACAAATAAATCAAAACTAAAATTTGAATGTTGAATAAAATTGATATATGTACATATAAATTAGAATATATATTATATACACATGGTTTATATTTTATTTAGTTGTTAGATATTAAAATAAACAATATTGTAAATAAAAACTTGTTCGTCCATTTTGTTTTTGAGACAAGTGTTAGAAAAATGCATTTTCGTGGTAAATAATTATGTATTATGGAATCTTGATTACTTATGGTGTTTGTACTCACGTTGCGGATTATTTTAATATAATTATAGTAAAGTTTTAAATTATTTCATAAAATTGTACTATAATTATAAGATTATACAGCACATACAAGTGTTCAAAATTATACTGTAATTAACACCTGTGACCTGAATTCCACAAAGGATAATTTTGAGCCCTTGCGAGTTTCTCTTGTGACGTGAGTTACAGTTTTTGGGAAATTATATTTCAATTACCACTCCTTTTTTATACTGTATGCATCTAGCATTAGCTACCAAGTTCAATGTGTAATTTTAATTATGATAAGTCAATAAATGTTATCATTGTTACTATTGTAAATTAGAGGTAGTTACCATTTCCAACTTACTGCTAATAAAGAGAACTATACTAGCATTTTTTCATAGTTTTATTTTTAGTTTGTCCTGTAACAGAGACACTAGACGTAGAGGAGGGTTATCTTTTTACTTTTAATGAACTGCAAAAATTCAATTGAAAAACTCAATATGAGAAACTTTAAACAAAGAATTCGAAACATGCTTAACATACGTTGCTAGGACCTACCACGTAGTATATGTGTCAATAAGGTAAGTACAACCGATTTTGAAATATAACAACCGAGTGAGTCAAAATGACGCATGATTATCTTTAGTGTGACTTTTATGACAGCGGCTTATATGAAAGTTTTATTGTGTTTCGTATGTTTCAGTACTTTTTATCATAACTATTATTATAAATAAAATATATAATACAATGGGGAGTAGACAATTTAGACTAGTCCAAAAGTGGAGTAGCGGACCATAAAAGTTAAGATGGCGTACAGAGCGACACAGAAGGGTTTATAGACAAGGTTCAAGAAGCCACAGTCGACGCCGTGTGGAAATGGAATCTTCGAAGAGCAAAACAGTACTTAATAATCAGTCGTCTGAAAGAGATATATCGTGAGCATAACTTACTTTTATAAAACTTTATATTCATAAAGTATAAGATAAGTTAACTGTTCATTTTCTACTAAGAAAAAGATTAATTATTACAATAAAAAGCAAGTTTTCATTTGAAAGAGTAAGTGTTATAAAATTTCATTGATTTATTGAAGTTTAGGTTTAAGTTTGTTTTTAATAAAAATAAATGAGTATAAAAAATTATCTGCATTATTTATTATACTAATATATGTGCTTATATAATACCATACAAATCATTGAAATAAACTATAACACCTAGACCTACAGCTAATTCAAATACATGCGTCAATTTTACGCATGATTATCTTTCCCGTACTATAAAATATGATTATCTTTCTAGGGTTAAAAGGAAGATAAAATAAAAATGCTCAACTAGATAATGTTTTTGTATATTAATAATTAAACTACTATATCTACATTGCCATTTACAATAAATACCTTTTAGTTTAAAGAGAATAGCATGATTCCATACTTGTCAAAACTATTTTATTTTGATTGCAGCCCTCAACCGGGCACTTCGACTTCTAGGATTCCTTTCTACTTCCTCATCTGTTGGAACTTCGACATGCTTATTTATAGGTTTCCATGGTGAATCTAAAAACTGATTTATCGTATCTTGATCCTGGACTAAAGTTGGACTCAAATATCGTAACGGAACAGGGTTGGCAGTCTCGTTAATAATGTTCCCTACAATATGCCTTTTCACAATAGTATCTTCTAAAGAATGAAAACAAACTGTCAAGAGTCGCCCATTCAATTTCAGGTAATACTTTGCCAGTACCATGCCATAATTGATTTCATTCAACTCATTATTTACGAAAATACGCAATGCTTGAAATACTTTTGTAGCATTCGACTGAGGTCGTTGCAATTTGTCCAACCTAAACTCATCAGGGCAACAGGAATCAACAATATCAACTAATTCATGAGTTGTGTCTATATTTTTAATCATGTATCTAGCTTGTATTATTGTTTGTGCAATTTTGGCTGCTTTCTTTTCCTCACCGTATATTTTAAATATCTTGTATAACTCATTTTCATCTGCTGTTGCTAACACTTCCCGAGCGGTTATTTGGTTAGGATCGCGACCTGCATCCATTCTCATGTCTAGGTAGCCGTTTTTGCTTATGGAAAAGCCTCTTTCACCCGTATCTAACTGCATAGATGAGCAACCAAAGTCAAATAATATCCCATCTATTGAGGACTGATTGACACCAATGCCTTTTAAAAGTGCAGGTAGTTCACTAAATTTACCAAGCAATGGGGTAACTCTATTTGGGAATTCTTCAGCTAGTTTTTTAGCTTTTTCATATGCAATAGGATCTCTGTCCAATGTGAGTAATCGGCAATTTGCTGTCTCAAGTATCTTACGCGAATGACCACCAGCTCCGAATGTCATGTCTAAATACAGTTCATCGTGACTTGGTTTCATATATTTAATAACCTCATTTAACATTACAGGTGTGTGATCTTTGTATGGATTTGTATGAACATATCGTCTTAAAGTTACTACATTTAAAATTTTCATGTATTTGAGTAACATGATTAATCTTTACTAAAAATTTTTCTAAAGAAACCTTTATTCTCTTCTTTCAAATAATCTAAGACTTCTGTGGAGAGTATGAGCTGACACTCTTCTGTACTCAAGCCAGTGGCAGTGCTATGGAGGGTTCGTTTATATTTATTTCTATAGTGGTTGTCAGCTAATTTGTTCAAAGCGTTATATTGCTGGTTGCAAAGTTCAGAGTCCAAATTAACTTTGTCAGTAGATTCGAAAGCAGCTTTTACTTTGGTACGAATGAACTTGCCGAGATCTCTGTAAAAGATATAAATTTTAATTTTTAGTACTCTAGCTGGCAGATTTTATTGAGTCAGCTAACATAATATTTTACAACTAAAAAAATATAATAACCGTTAGGATGTTATCTATACCTATATAACAAACTGTACCCGAAACGTTTTAAACTAATTTAATAAGAAAAATGTTAGGAAATTCGTAATAAAAACATAACCTTACCTTTCCCCTTTAGAAGCATCAACAGGCCACTTTACAAGGAGCTTTGTAAATTTTTTATACTGGGAAGTCATTATAACATTCTACTATCCATATTAAGTTAAATTTGAAATAATTATTTGTTGATCGAACTCGGAAATAACCTAACTCATAACTGTCAAACTGAATTATGAAAGCAAACAGCAAATGTCAATGAATGTTGCCATAAGTTATCCACTTAGCCGACCGCATATTGTAAGAATTTTTCTGTTAGATAATTTCTGACGCCCGTCGATACCACGCCGCAAACTATCAGAAACTTCTTTCCGGCGAGTCTGAGTTTAGTTCGCAGCTGACCGGCAGCTTAGTTGGGCTTACAAAAAGTAAAAAAAAATACAAATTGAACGACGATCCAAGTTACTTTCATTAGCGTTATTGTAATTGTATACTCGGAATTTTAATTCGATTCCAGATTTGACAATTTCAGTGTTGCAACGTTACGACTAGTAAGAAATAGTGACGTTGCGAAATTATTCGATATGGAAATGGAATATTTCCGGATCGATTCTTCTCGTTTATAATTTTACTCTCGTAAACTAAGTATATCAGAAAATTGAATATTTCTGAACCGATAATTTAGTTTTGACTATTAATTAACCATCTGAAACATTTCTTTTATAATTGTGTGTGAAATAAATAAAAAAATTGATCATGAAGAACATGACAAATAAAACAGATAGATGTATTATGGTAATAATTTATTTTATAAATTGTCGTCGTCATCGCTATCGCTATCGCTGTCACTTTCTGTAACATTTATTATAAATGTGTCTGTGATATTGTCAATTAACATATCTAGGCTACTCATTTTTTCCTCTTCTTTGACAACATGGGATACGCATTTAGACCATTCGGCAGCCGTAATTTTTTGAATGCCTTCCTGAAATAAATTTCTCACGTCTGTCAATTTGAAAGTTTTATTATTTTGAGCTACATGCCCCTTTACCTGCGCCCATATCAATTCGATAGGGTTTAGCTCGCAATGGTAAGGGGGCAGTCTTAAAACCGTGATCCCATGTTGTGCTGCCATTTCATCTACAGCGTACTTAGTAAAAGACTCGTTGTGTGGAATCAGTTCTAAAAGCGTAGCTTTAACCATATCTGGTTCGTAGTGAATATTTTTATTTAAAAGCCATTCTTGAATGGCAGCTTTTTTCCAGCTCATTTTTGGTGCCGTTTCCAATTTTCGGGAATGGTATGGTGCATTATCCATCACCACAATTGAGTTTGGTCTTAATTTTGGTAAGACACCAGCGAACCACTCCTCAAAACAAACTGCATTCATCTCATCATGGTAATCTTCACAATTTTTCTTTGCTTCAAAAATCATGAGCCCCTCTTCCAGGAAGCCTTCTTCACTACCTATATGGCTAATTATGAGACGTTTGCCTTTTCCAGATGGATTTTTTAATCCAGTGGTCAGTCCCTCCAGAAACGCTTGTCGAGATGATGTGACTTTCTTATCGACCCAAGTTTTTTTTACAGTATGACCTTAAAATAAATATAGTACATGAACATATACTATCAATATTACTATTAAATTTAATGTAAAATGTATATAAATGTTAGGCTTACCTGCGTTAACCCAAGTTTCATCTTGATAATATATATGTCTCCCTTCTCGTCGAAACTGACATATAGATCGCAAGTAACGCTGGCGCCATGTTATTATATCATTTCGATCAATAAGTGTGCTCTTGCGTGAACGTGCAACATATTTAAAATTAAGATGCTTCAAAATTTTTCTGAGGGTGTCTTTGGAAATCTTGGGCATTTCTGAATCATCGTTCATCACTTGTAAAACCTAAAATAGTAAATTTTATAATAGCTTGGAATCATTACTTGTACATATAAAAGATGTAGGTATAAAATAATACTGTCTGACTGATTGACTAACCTTTGCAATGGTTGGAGGTTCATTTCGGTAAAAGAACTGATGAACAATTCTTCGTATTGCAGAGAATGTAAATTCATCAATTTTATCTTTAAAACTTCGCTTTGGACCAGTTTTTTTAGGAGGAGTTGGCGGCGCACCTTTATTTACTTCCTTCAAAACGTTACAAACAGAGCGTGAGGTTATTCCCAATATGTCAGCAACTTTGCTCATACATTCATTTTCTACCACAACTTCAAAGGCCTCCAATTGCGCAGAAATTTCATTTTTCACGTATTTGTAGGCGTTGCGGATCATTACTTTTTCAGTCACAGTGAAAGCTTTTCGTGGACGCTTTTTTCTTGGGGACAAGAAAACATCCGCGTCTTTTTGTGATGTACTTGGCTGAGGATCCATTTTGATGGAAAATCAAAACAAATATATTCACTCAAAGTTCACAAAAAACTATAAACGTAACAACAAACACAACGTAACAACACTTTCACAAAAACTCAACAAAATAACTAAATATCGATTCGCAATGAAATAGGATATTCGTGCAGTCAGACTGGGAGAATGAAGCCGAATGACACGATAAACAAAATGGCGATAGCTGCACGAGCGCGCACGGGTTGCCAATACTGAAAAATATCTAGGCATTATAAGTTTTGTTTTTAATATAAAAACAAAAATATTAACTTTTTATAAAATAAAGCAGCGATTACTAATTAATAAATAATTATTTTGAACAATGATGTATTTATTTAAATAAAAATCAATAATTTAGTCTTTAATTGGCACACTGATAGCACACACACTGATTGTTTATCGATTTTTGTGTTCATCACTACACTATTATATGTGGTATCATTATTTCACAAAATGACAATAGCTAATGTCAAATCTGGAATCGAATTAAAATTCTGACTTTAGTCCAAAAAAGTCTGCCGTTCGATTGTTTGCACCTGAAACGGACGTCAAATACGTCAGAATCTTGACAAGAGGTATGCAGGGTCCACAACAAAATATATGAACAGAGTGCGTTCGACGGGCGCCAGAAATTTTCTAACAGAAACATTCTTACAATTTGTGGTCATTCAGAAATCCTCTCTTGAATTTTTTTTTTTATTTATTTATTTATTATTTACAAATCAAAATATAAAATAATAATTACTACAAAAAATACGTACTTATTGATTTATTTGTCATTCTTTCTTCATTTTTTTTTGGGACAAAACCAATTTGTAATTTACTTTTCAATTTTATAATGGATATTTACAAGCAATACATCTACAAGTTGCGAAACCTAGCTCTAAAGGAGCCCTATATTTATCTTCTCAATGATGATATAATACCGAAGCTTAAACAATACATCCATGAGCTCAACTCAATAACCTTTAATGAAGATGCATATCACATTTACTATGGCGAAATTAAGACTATTGTTAACAGCTTTAACATATATTGGACTGATAAAATGGACGACGCTATTAAGGAAGCCGATAGATGTAGCCACTGCATCAACTTTGCCGAACTAATTGAAATGGCACATAAAACGATTGCAATGCAGAAAGTAAAGCAAGAAGATTTTGAAAACGAATTCCTTCCTTTTAATACAACTTTAGAAGAACAAGCTTATAAAAATATCGTAGAGAAATATAACGTGTTTATGAAAAGCCTTGAAGAGTTCACCGAGAATCTCAAAAGACTCGACAAGCAAGACAAAGTTGTGGCGTTCGCAAAAGAACATTTCCCTTTATCACTGAAGAGAAAAAACGAAGTGTTTGTGTTCACGCACAATTTTATCTCTATTAAATTGAGTTTGGTTGTTAGTATGCTTCCACACTTGCTTCCTCTTTCTCCTTATCTGTATGTAGGTAGGTGCCTATTCATTATAGGATCCTTAATGAGACAGCAACACGCAACCAAGGGGCATTTAAGCGAACGCAGAATTTCTAGTATCGAGCCAAAAGATTAGAAAGACTTTGGTATTTTGATAGTAATAACTTCTCTTATGGGAGGGTAAACCGCTTCGTTACGTAACGCTATAAAGTGCCAGTTTGTCTGGCATTTCATTCTCTTGCACACGTTCCGACTCCTCCTATCTCACTCTAACCCACAGCGTATTTAAGTTATCACTTCTCTCGAGCTTCCGGAGACGCACACGTTTTTCACGTGTAGGTAAAGTTAGCCTTTGACTAAACACACCTGCCTAATGGGACGTAACGACCTAAAGGCAACTCATGGTCATGTGTGACTAGGGCCTCGGCTTAGAGAAACGTCAAGACGGATAGGATTTGTGGTTAAGTCAGTCCTGATGCCTGGTAACCGCGGTTGAAATTCACGTCCGGGTAATATGAGGAATTGAAGAGCTAGTTTTCGCCGGTGAAGAAGACAACTTTAAAGAACTCCTTCAATGAAAACCATGCGTCTTATTAATAAATAATTTTATTATAGGTATAGATAATACGTCGATACTATTTGGCCGATAGGTCTAAATTTATGTG
Organism: Mycalesis mineus; assembly: GCA_034621355.1. NCBI lineage: Eukaryota > Metazoa > Arthropoda > Insecta > Lepidoptera > Nymphalidae > Mycalesis > Mycalesis mineus. The sequence goes on from CM067901.1 coordinate 1,208,687, forward strand.
CCTTTCTCCTAAATTTTTAGATTGATAGAATTCGCATAAGCATCGAGGAGATTTTCAAACGAATACAAAACAATGTGCGCTCAATACAAGAACAGTCTGATTCAAGCGTTTCAGACTTGCTCATGCAGCTTTATGAAAAGAATAAAGAGCATCTAAATCTGTCACGGCTAGACACTCGCACTTCTGTGGAACTTGCGGAGGTACCTACTTAAGAACATTGTAACACTACTATCTACTAAACTATATTCTCTATAATTTTATATTGATTAGTGATTTACTACATTTTCACTTTTAATATTCTTTCTTCAGCCTCTTTTTTAACCGACGAAAAAAAACGGAGGAGGTTCTCAATTCGACACGTATATATATATTTTATGTATGACCACGCATAACTTTTTACAGAGTTGTCTGATTTTGATAATTCTTTTTTTATTAGAAAGGGCATACTTCCAAAGTGGACCCACTTTCATCATGTTGGGATCTGATGATGATATCCTGGGGAAATTGAAGGAACTCAATTTGCGTTTAAGTAGCTTTTGGCAATTAAAACTATGATAGTGCAGACTAAATGACACATGAAATTTAATTTTTAACTTTTTAGTGCGTTAATTACTTAAGTCGGTGCCAGCCAAGGTTTCTACTTTTACCTAGAACTCACAAATTTAAAAATTTTTAACTTTACCGTGTAGGTAAATTAAACACGAAGAAATATATACAAAAATTTTAAAAGAAAAAATATATACAAAAATTTTAAAAGCATTGTTATTTCCACAGAGATCACAACAACAGCAACCAAATTGTTTAACATAAAATCAACAACTTTGTAACAGGTGCAACGTAGCATTGAGCTTATAAAAGACAAAATAGTGGATTCCAAGCAACTCCCGTTCCAACGACTTCAGGAAGAGTATAAGTACTGGGAGGACAAGATACTAGAGTTTAAACAAATCTATGAATGCATAAAAAATCTACGCGAGGCAGAAACGAGGATTCTTGAACAGGAGAAACTTTACAATTCTATGAAGTAATGATACAACTTATCTAGATATTTTAGAGCGGCATTAGAGTTGACCAGAGCTACCAATAATCTTTATTGCTTTGATGCTCCAGTAATTTGTTTTAAGTTGACGACCTCCGTGGCGCAGTGGTATGCGCGGTGGATTTATAAGACGGAGGTCCTGGGTTCGATTCCCGGCGGGGCAGATTGAGATTTTTCTTAATTTGTCTTGGTCTGGCTGGTGGGTAGTTACCACCCTACCGACAAAGACGTACCGCCAAGCGATTTAGCGTTCCGGTACGATCGTGTAGAAACCGATAGGGGTGTGCATTTCATCCTACTCCTAACAAGTTTGCCCGCTTCCATCTTAGATTGCATCATCACTTAACATCAGGTGTGATAGCAGTCAAGGACCAACTTGTAGTCGATAAAAAAAAATTAAGCTATGTAGTGTACTATTAGGTATCGCAGATCCTCAGGATGGCTCTACGAAAGAATAGTACGCAACGTAGTAGATATGTACCTAAAAGTACGTAATTAATTAATCAAACACTGTGAACCTGCATGCGAGTAGCCAACCAAATAACTTTTTTGAAGGAGAGAATGTTTGTGTCAGTAGGCCTTAAAAATAGACTGATGGTCTTACCTATATCAGCAGTGGACTCTTAGAATGTACTTATATTAATCATCTCTAATTGATCTAATTGAATAAAGATAATAAAAGTTTGAAAAATAAAACAAAGCTCTATTACACATTATCAGTAGAAAGGTCCATGGTAGACTTTCATAGACTTTGTAATAATCTACGTTTATAAATATCACGTTTCAGATACAACGAAATTCCGGAGCCTAACCAAAAATGCTGGGTACACATGGGTAATCACCTGAAGGCAAAACTGCAAGAAATAAAGGAACTAAAACTCAACGCAGCGAAGGCATTACAAACATTCTTCAGCGTCCGAGGTTTGTATCCAAGAAGCAATATTGGTATTGGTATTCTTGCGGCTGCCTAATGCATAATCTCAGCTTGTATCAAAAATCTTTCTTATTCCTTGCGCGACGTGCCTTTTTTACGCTGGGAAATGCATTTACGCATCTCGGTCGGAGGCTACAGACATACAGAGCTGCACAGTCTCCGTCCAGGTAGGTATGTGGGGCTGAAATAGCCAAAATACCCACTAAAACCCAGCGGAGCCGCCTGCGCCCTAGTTCGGACGTCAAAGGATCGGGAATCATTCACTTTGACGTCCGGCGCGCCACAGTGTGTCTACAGGGGTGGCAGAAGATGCGCATACCGGCGTCTCCTGCCGCCCTTTCTTCTTCTGCGGAGCTGGTGAGCATCGGGCGCTTGCGTGACGTGCCTAACTCAACTTGAGGAGCGATATCACAGGCTTATATTTTCAGATCCTTCGACGCTTCATATAGGACAGAGACGGCTCTGCTGTTTTAGTGGGTATTCTGGCTTCCCAACCAGCAAGTCCTGGGCACCCGAACGTAGACTCGCAGCTTCTGACAGGGTTGCGTAAATGCATTTCTCAGCGACAAAAAAAATTAGGCTTGACGATAATAACAAATTCACACAATGTTATTAAAGTTTCAAAACACAAAACGGATATTCGACGTTTAGTTAGATAAATTTTCTCTGCTAACCGAAAAATTTTAAGACGACATCCTTTAAATGATGATGTTAAATATATATTCTCATACCATATAACCATTTATCCGTAGGTTCAAACAGAGTTTTCTATTCTGACAACATCGGCAGATACTACTTGGACGAATACGGCCATCAGTGTTACGTGATCAATTATGGGCACTGCATCTACCACGTCAACTGCCAGGGAGAGTTTGTTGACGTAAGTGATGCTACTTATGTTGTGGAAAATTTACATTTTATGGCCATTTCACTATGAATAAGGTAGGTATGGTGGATACCTATTTTTTTACCTACCAGTATAGAGATTATCGTGGAGTGGAATAAAGGCTGTAATAGAGCTAAATTGATTCATCGAGATCATCTCATTGAAAGCAAATTGCCAAAAAAATTGGTTGCCTGTAAAATCGGTTTACTGACGATAGTTGAACGTGACAATGTCTTAAGAAAATACTGATGGAATGGTAGCATTTAATTGGTTATTAAAATTTTTAATTTAAGTATATTTTTATAAATATTAATTTAAATTAATAAAATAATTGATTTTGATTTTATAAATTGATATTTTAAATTTATAATAAATATATTAATTTTTAATTTAAAATTAATATATTTAATAGACGGATGTCGAACGCTGCGAACGCAAAGGCCGATTGTGCTTCTTTGTCGCTCGTTCCGCGCTCTCGCTTGCACTTCAAGCCTTACATGGAACGCCTCAAAGCGAGGTAACGCCGCATGAGTCATGTTTTTTCGTGCGTGCAGCCGGCTCTATCGAATTATAAGACGATGTCACGTCAAAAGGCCTAATGTGGCAAAACATTTAGTTAAGACGAATCAATCCATACCTACTCAGTTGGTGATATTTTAGATCCCCGACAAAGACAAATATTTTTATGACGAGATGGGCCGATTTCACATAGACAAAGAAACCCAGGAGAAGCTCTATCATGTGGCGCCTTGTTCGAGCTCCTACAGAATTGAGAACGATGTATTTGTGAAGCACAGTAAGGATTGTGGACATTCTGAAGCAAATAATAAACATTGCCAAATGTTGGTTCGGGATCCCAATGATGTGGTTATATTGCCCGCGATGGAACCAGTGGGTATACAAGGTACTACATATTGACCTTAATTTCATATTTTAGCTAGATGTAAGTCTACGCCGCGGCTAATTACCATCAAACTGGGCAAGACGTGGGTACTTAGGTACCGTCAATTAATATGACGGTGGTAAGTATGCCGCGCAAGTTCAAATAGATAATTACTAGTCAAAAATATAGAGGTTAAATGAACTGTACCGAAAACTGCATCATGGCTTCAGTGGTTACAAATGTGGCTTCGGATTCAGAGTCCTGGGTCGAGCCATGAAATTTTGAACTTTTTTTCTGACTTTTCAGTACGTAGCTCGGAGTTTGAAAGTTCGTAGTAAGTACTACACGCCGCCTCTGAGAACGCTTGAAATGTCGATCCCGAATATTTTTTATCATTAAGGTTTATTCAACCTACCTATATTACCTACTTATTTAAAAATATAAAATTTTTTAAAATATTGTCTGTCTTTTATTTACCTTGAAATTCAAGCAAAAACTATGGTTTCAAGTTTGATTTAATAGATGCTGTGATTCATTAATTTCAGGTAAACTAGATTCCGAAGCGGTGAAGTATCTCTGGGACTCATTCGGCCACATCCTCCCTGAAGCGTTGCACGACGTCGCAGAACAACAACCCAAAAACCCAATTCACGCGCTCGCTCATAAATTGCTTGTGTACAAGTTAGTTAGATCGGCATATTTTATTTGGATATTTCACTGGTTAATTTTTGCTGGCATGTTGACCCGCACACAGCTTTTTATATAATACACTCTGGGCAACACATATTGCAAGTTATGGGGAATTGTAATTCTGTACATTTAATTGAAATTATTGCACAATCCAGTAAATAAAGTCACCTTGATTTTTGTCGCAATCAGATATCAGTGATATGACACATTCCTATACATAGTAACTTCTCACGATTTTTGCAATTCATTGCATTGCATTTTGCAAAAATCCTGACAACCTAGTTCTTTTAAATGATTACAAAAAATATAGAAATACATGTAACAATCTAATACAAAACTTAAAGAACGAACATGATAGAAACCGAATATTTGAAAGCAAAGACGACCTAAACAAGACTTGGGATGTTCTCAAAGATATCTGCCATTTAAGTAAAAAAAGATCCAGACAGCCTAACCATCTCATTGCTTCTCAGAGCAATGTTAAGAACGTACTTAACAAGGCCAATAACTATTTCTCGACTATTGGCGAAAAACTAGCCAACGCAATTCTAAATGACCTCGGAAAGACAGAAATTGAATTATCACATAGTACATCATCACTTACTCCCAAGAACAATAGTCAACATTCTTTTTTCTTTACCCCAACCGATGAATTTGAAATAATCAAACTAATAGATAACCTCAAGATAAGATCAGCATCTGGTCCAGATAATATTTCAAATCTACTTTTAAAGAGATGTAAACTAATTTTGGCAAGTCCTGTTACTTTTTTATGTAACCTTAGTTTGTCCTCGGGAAGTTTCCCAACTCAATTTAAAATATCAAACGTGTGTCCCATTCTGAAAGATGGTGATCCTTCAGATGTGTCAAATTACAGGCCTATATCTTTGCTTTCATGTATATCTAAGTTACTGGAAAAGGTTGTAAATAAAAGGTTGCTGGACTACTTAGAGTCCAGAAATCTTCTTTCTGAACACCAATATGGGTTTAGAGCTAATCGCTCCACAGAAGACGCAGTTACTGAACTGACTGATTTCGTTTCTTGGAAACTAGATCAAGGGAATAGATGTATTGGCATTTTTCTTGATTTAGCAAAGGCATTTGACACCCTGTCGAGGAAAATACTAATAAACAAATTAGAAGCTTTGGGGATTCGGGGTATTGTCCTACAATGGTTTCAATCATATCTAACGGACCGCAAACAAAAGGTTACTATTGATAATTTATCAAGTGATCTAGCTGATGTCAGATTCGGAGTTCCCCAAGGTAGCGTGCTGGGTCCGACTCTGTTTCTGATCTACATAAATGATCTATGCTCCCTTACACTTGGACAGGCTCAGATATTTGCGTTTGCTGATGACACCGCAATCGTCTTTTATGGAAGTAACTGGGATATAGCAGAGCAATTTTGTCAACAAGGATTACAAGAGGTTTTCTCATGGCTCAGAAATAACTTGTTAACAATTAACGCGAGCAAAACAAAAGCGATTTGTTTCAAAATATCAAGCAGAACTGATCCTACAGACAAGTCAAAAATTAAACTTCACACATGTAGCGATCATTATAGTAAAAACTGCAACTGTCCTGTAATTGAGCAGGTAAAACACTTAAAATATCTAGGGGTAATATTGGATGAAGGACTGCGATGGGACAAGCAAATACAAATTCTCAGTGGTAGGCTAAGGAAATTTATGTTTATTTTCCGCAGAATCCGAAATATAGCAACCACTGAAATATTAAATCTGCTCTATACATCTCTCTGTCAATCAATATTAAACTATTGTCTACCTGCTTGGGGTGGTGCAGGAAAAACCTTCTTGATAAAGCTTGAACGCGCCCAGCGGGCGGTTCTAAAGACAGCTTACAAAAAACCTTTCCTATATCCTACTGACAGTCTTTACTCTGATTGTGGCTTCTTACGTGTCAGGCAACTATATATTAAATCGGTTATACTAAGATTCCACAAATCGGCTCACCTGACTGTCATAACGGGATCCCGATTTCAAAGTTGGATATGTCCCTATTTAAGAACACAATTCGGACGCAGAAGTTACCTTTTTGTCGGGCCATTTCTTTACACAAAAGTGAATAAAGAACTTAACATCATAAAAATGTCCCGACAAAAATTAAAGAGAACTATAAACAATTGGCTGCTGCATTCTGGCTATGAAGATACAGAAAAAATGCTTCAATAAAATTTATTTTTTTAAATTTGTTAATTTATACATGATTGACTATAGGGGAAGGTGGGGTAGATTCATACAGTTTTTATTTTTTGTCGTACAGAATTTTGTCTACTATCAATATATGTATCGATTCAACAAAAACTAATAGTCTTGTTATCTGACTTTATATTAAAAGTATTTAATTTGTGTAAATACACTTGTGTGGCTTTCTGTCAAAGTTTATACGAAAAATTTAAATCGTATGAAAGTGCCCCACGTGCGGGGCACTTTCATACACGCTGTGGGGCAGATTCATACATATGAAAAAATACACAAATTGAGTGTGAAATGTTTAATTATTTATCAAAATCTATTATATATCTATTATATAATGAAAAAGAGAATAACATAAATGTAGGTAGTTTTGTTTTTATAACAATGAAGAACCTTAACAAACCTAACAGTCTTTCTGATCAGTCATATCAGTATTTAAATATCTATTGCATACTTATTCAGTAGTAGTATCAACAATCAACAATTTTAATCACAGATCTTCAATGTTCTTTACTAATAAACTTGAAAAGTAACTATAATAAAATAAAATCCTTACAACAGGTAATTATATTAACGAACGTTATAAAAAGAGAGATCTTTGTTAAAACTTAAAATACTAGCAGTTCTAGCTGTCTTGGCTGATTGAGGATCCGGCAATATCGAAACTATATCCGATAGATCTACTGATGCTTCATCTTTCACATCTGGAAATACAAATTTCATAGACGATCCCGGTTTCTTTCTCAAAAATGACACCATCACTTCTGTCGAACTGTAATGTTTGATGATTTGTCCGACATAGTAAATAACAGACATTTTTTTTTCAAATTTTACGAGCACATAGGCATTGTCTTTGACATTTTCAGGGTTAACAGGCTCTTCATATTCGTCTTCTTCTTCGTTTTCGTCATGAAAGTCGCAAGGTGAAGTAGAACTTTCTCTTAGTAGCGATAGTGAAACATCTGTTTCACTATCGCTACTGATTGTTTCAATTTCTTTGGTTTTCATTCTTTTTGGTTTATTTGATTTCTCACAATCTTTATTTAATAAACTCAACGCTCTCTTTATTTCTCTTGCTTTACTTTTCCGTTCTTTTTCTAATCTCTTCATCTCTTTAATTTTTTCCAAATCTTCGATTCTAGTCTTCTCAGGCGTGTCTGTATAAATTCTTGATTTTCCAAGTGGTCGACTTTTTTTTGTTTGTATGCGTTTTTGAACTTTCGGAAAAGGTCTTATCATTTCTGGCGTCTTCAACACTTTGGAAGTAGATGGTGCAGGGTTATCAAAATCTATCACTGTTGATGTAAAATGTTGTGAAAGTAAGGAAGGCGAAACATCTCTTGACAAAGTCGATGGTGTTCGAGTATGAAGATCACCAAGTTCAGCACTAACTGTAGCAAGCTCATCTTCTGCTATTGCTAGCTCCTCACCATCAGTGATTTCATTGGTAGTTGTTATAGGATTTGAATGATACACTTGAACCGACGCAAAGTCATCATCATTGAAAATCAACTTATTAAAAGGCCATATTCCGGTTTTCTCATAAGCACTGGTGATATTTCTACCATTGAACGACTCTAAATAAGGTATCTTTGTGAGTTTTGGGATATTATAAATACTAAGTGTTTTTCCTGGGTTGGAAACGTGCCAGTCATTAAATGCTATTTTTAATTTTGATTTTAATGGACCAAATACTCCAACATCTAGCGGTTGTAGGCGATGAGTCGTGTGAGGAGGAAAGGAAAGGCACACAATCCCGTTGTCACGGCAGTAATTGATTGCATCTATAGAAATGTGACTTTCATGATTGTCACATAAAAGTAATATTGGATTTTCTTTCGAACATAACGTGTGTTTCGAGATGTGCTTTAGAACTTCAACGAAAATATTAGAATTTATCCAACCACTTCTCGTAGCTACACCTAAGGAGCCTTCTGGAGCACCTTCTAAGAAGTGGTCTTTATAGTGCACTCGAGGGAAGATGAATAAGGGCGGTATAGTATTTCCACTGGCTGAAACAATCCCACCAAATGTGACCAGTTCTCCTCTTTCGGCAGAAACTATTTGACCTACCTGTTTTTGAGTCTTGTCAGCAAATATTTTTGGTGTATTCAAAACAGTTGAAATACCAGACTCGTCGTAGTTAAAAATACGATCGGCAGTAAAATTATGTTTACGGTATATACTTTCCAGGTTCTGGAAGAAATCATTCACTGCCGTTTTGTTGAACCCGAATGATCTAGCAGCGCTAGTATTTTCAGGTTTACGTAAACTTAAATTTTTATGACGTTTTCGGAAACTTGCTAACCAGTCTGCTCCGGCCATCTCATTATTATTCCAACTTGCATGATATTTTATATTATTAGCCTTTGCGAATTCATATGCAAGTTTTCGAACTTGGATACATGTAAGGCCAAAGTTCATTTTGGAACACGTTAAGATATATTTATTCAAATGATCTTCTTCAGTTTTTGTAAAAATTTGCTGTGAAGAATATTTGGATTCGAATACATGATTTCGATCGGTATCAAGATCTTGAGATTTTCGTAATTTTTTGATACGGCTATTTAGTGTTTGTGCATTAACTCCATATCTGGCTGCTGATTTCCTTAAAGAGAGTTTGTTTTCCAAAATTTCATCGATAGCTTTTAACATTGCCTGTTCGTCAACTTCTCCACTCCTAGTTCCCTTTTTCTTGTAATTTCTGACCATATTTTTTCTGTAAAATAGATTTATAATATCTGTTGAATACAGTCAAGCTCAAGTTAGATACCCTTATCGTAACATAGAAGCGATGAATGAATGAACGAACTTCAATTCTAATAAACTATAATAACGGGGTTCATTCATACAGTATGAATGTACCCCGTGTACTGCTGTATGAACCTACCCCAACACAAGAAAATGAAATAAAAACATTCCTAAAAATAAACCAACATTATATATCATTATTCACGTATCAATACACAAACTTGACCCCATTATCTTTTAAATAAAATACTATTGAATAACCCAGAAAACAGCTTTCATCGATTAAAATAATGTTCAAAGTGAGGTTATAAAATTACTTACACGTGGCCAAATCACTTTCCGTGTTACCTCGTCGCGCGTTTCGCACCGACTGCTAACAAACTCCGTGAGCCAACACACTCATAAATAAGTTACGCACACACGCATTTGTAGTTAAATTTCTGCGCGCCTAACAACAGATATCTCTAGTGTATGAAAGTGCCCCTTGTATGAAGGTGCCCCACTTCCCCCTACCATTATATTATTATATATACATTAATACAACAATTCACAAGCAGACGTCCACACACACAGACACGCCCACACACACGCACGCACACACACACACACACACACACACACAAACACACGCATACGCACGCGCACACAACACACACAAACATTGAATCATTTAATCTTAGATCAAATATGATATTATAATATATTTAAGTAATATTAACTTTGTTTTTAACTTTGTTTTTAACTTTGTTTGTTACATACACTCTTTCTGTTTTGTCTTACTATGCATGTATTTTGGTAAGAAGTGATCACCACGAGACAGGGTATCCTAGTGTGGCGATCACATAACTGTACGTAATATATATATATATTTTCTGTAAACTTGTGAAAAACTTGTGTAGAAATAAATAAAAATATTTAATTTTAACACTTTACGTATTTTTTAAGGTTTGTCGATTATTTAGAGTAAATTCAACTACTAAAAATATATTTTCAATATTAAAGAGCCGAGTGCTTGTTGCCGCGCAAATAAAAACTAACATTGGAGGATTGGCTGATGATAGGGTATAACGTTTATTTTTTCAGACTACCTACGTAATATGCAACGATGCTGTAATACAAGTAAGGTACTTACTACAATCGTGTGATTTGTTATCTGAAGAATAAAATGCACGAAATACAATGATTATTATCCTTTTACCAACATACTAACTTACACAATGCGAAAAAGTCGGATAGTCCTCTTCCTCCATTTTGTCTATGGTTATGTCTTATGCGATAACACACTCTGTGTGTCTATGTGATCAAACAAAAGAGTTATTTTTAAAATAATAATTTTTCGTTTCCAGATATAAACGAACATGTGAAGAAACTGATCGCAAAAAGAAAGAGGCTGACTTGTATCGCACTAAAATATACCAGGACCGTTTAGAGGTAACGTGCTACGTGTTTTAGTATGCACAAATTTGTTCTAATATTACTTTTCAACAGAAGACTACTTTAGCGCAGTCAATGTCTTTTTCCCTTCAAAGTCCTGTTAGGCTAATTGTACCAAGTACCATGCCACGTGCCATGCTTGTTTTGCCACCAAGTATTATTGCCGTTCCGACCTGAATTATATGGTTTCTGGTGAATTTTCTAGGACGAGAGTTAACGCATTGTAACGCCTGTCTTGTATATCCTGTAAGCTCTTGTTGTATGCGATAATTGGATGGACTTTTTTCGGCAAATGTTACTTTAAAGCCCGCGCCAAACATATCTTCAAACATATAAACACTTGAATAAAGCTATGTCTGGCACGGGACTTTGTATCTTTGTACGAAAATCCAAATTGTACAAGTAATGAACTTTGCCATCATGTTTGTGGTTAGTCAATATATTTTTTTTTATCGACTACAAGTTGGCCCTTGACTGCTATCACACCTGATGTTAAGTGATGATGCAGTTTAAGATGGAAGCGGGCTAACTTGTTAGGAGTGGGACAAAAATCCCTTTCGGTTTCTACACGACATCGTACCAGAACGCTAAATCGCTTGGCGATACGTCTTTGTCAGTAGTGTGGTAACTAGCCGCGGCGAAAGCCTCCCACCAGCCAGACCAAGACAAATTAAGAAAAACCTCAATCTGCCCCGCCGGGAATCGAACCCAGGACCTCCGTCTTATAAATCCACCGCGCATACCACTGCGCCACGGAAGTCGCAGGTTGCTAAAATAATCGTACAAGCTAGTGTATAAAGTCTATCGCATAAATGTTTAAAGCTATGTGAGGCTCGGGCATAAGGCATAACAAAAAGTAGGTGGTGGCAAGTGGTACACCTGCGTAGAATTCGATATACTTAAATTTATATTTTTATTTACGCAGAAAGCAAGCACCACCTATAAGGCGTGGAAAAAAAAGCAAACTCAGCGAAGAAAGCCAGAAGAAATTGATGACCACGAAGAAAAAATGGCTTTTAACAAGCAAAGAGAAAAGCAAGATTTTGTACAAACGTATATTAATTATGATACTTAGCTCACTTTTTATATTTTGCGGGTAGGTCGTTTAAAACTGGGTGTTGTTTGTTTTGTCTTTCAAGCAGCAACATCTATATCTATGCTAAAGAGTTATACTTATTAAAAATTGTTAGATAGTATTTTCAAATGATTGTTTTCATATTTATTACCTACCGACAAACTTACGCGGATCCGTACACGTGGTAATTATTCTTCGTTGTAAGCTTATAGCTTAATCTGCATGTTGATTCTGTAACGAAACCCAAGCTAGTCTCCGACTTCCTTCACTGTATCTCTCTATCCATAGTATCGTGTTAGACTGAGAGAGACTGAGAGCTAGAGACGACTTCGAGACTCACCACTGTCGAATTTCGTTAAAGAATCGATATGCTGAAAACATACATTAAATAATACTTACTAGTAGTAAGCTCCGGGGATTATCGTAAACACACAAAAACAAAAATTTTACTGAGATTTTAAGCTATTGCATAACTTCTATCGCGGGCCTTGAGCGTGGAGACCGAATTCAGAAATTCCGTAACGAAAAAACCTAACACCCGCTTGATATCAAAAACAATATAAAAAGCATAATTTCGGTGCCAACGTCGTTGGGAGCGTAGCCTAGCGGTAAGGTATTTATCGATAGATGGAAAAACTAAAAAGTAAACGTTTAGTTTATCCATCTATCGATAAATACCAGAACTTTTAATGACTTTTTGAAATATCACGCTTGTAAAAAAAATGACTTTTTCAAATATCACGCTTAAAAAAAACAATTGCGGAACCGACGGGATTCGAACTCGCGTCTCTCTGGCAATAAGGGCACTTAGAGCGCCTTATAGCGATAAGCCCCGGTTCCGATGACGTCGGAAGGTAAACATAAGTTGATAAAAAATGCTATGCATAGCTTTACCGCGGCAGTCTACGAGTGCCACACGTCTTTTATTTATGTAGGTTTGTGGATTAACTTCCTAGACCAACCACACTGAAGCAATACGACTTGGCGCGAAGAACGATGAAAGGTTGACTCCATTGCAAGAGTTATCAGATGTTGATAGTGCTCCGAGACACGGCGACACATCTCCAACTTTAACTCCAGGAATTTCGCAGACCAAGACATTTTTAAATTGCATCGCACCGCACACTGTATAAGGGCGCATAGTTGAAAAAAAAAAGAAAAATTACAACTAATAAAAATTTATTCAAACACTAAAAGAATGACTGGCCTAGCCTTATAGCCACATAAATCTTAATAGCAAACCACTAGAAATGGCGTGTCATCAACAAACCATAGACAACAGTAATAGTTACCTTGGGTCTAGTATCATGTAAGTTATACTATGTGAATTATACAGTTCCCTGAATACAACAGCACACTCCAAATGTCCCGAACGTAATACGCAATGTAGTTGAAAATTACAGTACAGGATTAGGCCCGTGCCAGACGTAGCTTCAAGCGTTTGGACACTCGAAAGACGTTACGCCCGGTAAGGTTTGTAGAAATGCACCGTACGATGGAAAAATGTGTTTTCAAAGCTATCTAGCAGATTGCTTCAATAAGTGTACGTCATTTAAATGTTCAAATGTTTAAAGCTATGAGAGGCACGGGCATTAAAAGGATTACGTTTTCCTTTTATATATTAATATTAAACACCTGCATAGCGTCAATATCACAGTTACACGACATTTCTGTTGTCTTGATATTAAGATTTTTATAGAAAAAGCCTGTCTGTGAACTGGCGCATAAGAAACCCAACTTTTACAATTTCAAATACTTTCACTATTTAAACGGCCCACTTGGACCTATATGCCAGGAGGCATCGATAGATATCTCGTGTAGAAAAATATATCGTTCGTGACTCAATTACGACGAAATAAATATCACTGTTTCGCCCTAATGCAACAAAAGAGAAAACAATATTTTCGATTTCGCCGCTATCGGGCCTCGACATGTCATTTTATCTACAATAGATACTTGCTGGCTTGATGCATTACTGGCTTGGAACCTAACAGGTGGACACCGATTTAAGATGCAACGACGCCTCTCTTTCGATGTGTGTGTGGTATTTGGACTCCGAGGTAGATAATTCACGTCTTTTGTTGCGTCCGCTATCAATCCGTTGGCTGTCGGTATATTTAGCACAACAAAGGAATTTAGCGCGAGCGTACGGCGGCTGACCACGCGTCGGCCAACGCATCAGTGCTAGCGAAGATGTGAAAGAATGCACGCGATCTTTATGCAAGTTTTGCTTGAAAAATGGCAAATATGATTTTAAATTTCCTTTTTATGTACTACTTTGATGCACACTCAAATAATAATCAAAAGAATTTAATAAATAGGTGCAGTAGCAGTAATGTCTTCAATATCCATTTTGCGTACGTGCGTACCATAGATTAAAGACTACTAGATGGAGTCATAACGCGGCTGTAAGTTCAAGAGCGTGATAGACTTATTTCATTCGGCCTTTATTAGAAAGTGACACAAGATTATTTTTTGTCCCTTTCAGCGTGTTCGTTTTTATTGTTTGTCAAAAGTGGAGTTTGTGACAAGCAAGGGACATATCTGAGCAATTATTAGCTTTTTATTAAATTTGCTGATAAATAATATAACTTTGCGGTTAGAGCTGCAACAGTCGCAGCGAACAGAAAATCGAAGGAATTACGTTTCATACGTAAGTAGGCGTACTTTAAATGTTGACATGTCATGTAGTGTCTTCAATATCCATTTTGCGTACGTGCGTACATACAAGTTAACTGATGTACCTACAGATGAGTGGACGGTTCGCGCTATACCATCAACGAAGCATGGATGGACATTCGCTGACTAGTCTGTCGATATGTAGAGGCTATATCACAAATTAATCTACCCTCAACAAGTGCTCATAAATTAGGCATTCGTTTTTATGATACCACACATTCCTAATAAGATTGACAGAGTGACGACGACGTGACCTTACAAGGGGTTTTATTTTCCTCTAAACCCTAAAAACCCTATTTCATAATAAATACGGAATTATAGACAATGTTATGGCTTCGCAATGCGAAAATCCACAGACAGCGCGGTAAAATCGACAACACAAAATAAACAGTTTCGGAAATAAGTGTTTTCAAAGTTTTATTACTTCATATTAATATTTATCTCGAATCTCTATATTACACATCTAATATAATGACATGTACCTATGAACAAGTTCATTAACGGAATAAGGGAAGATAAGAGCCTTGACACACTGACGGCATGCAAACGCACGGCGCGAAATGCTAGTCGTAATTAAGTTAGGCTAGTAGGTAATATAGGCTAAAGATGTTTTTGTGTAATACAAGCTAGTAACGGGCCTTCATTTATATTAATTTACTTTAATCCTGACAACGAAATAATTGATTAGTATTAATAGCTTCGACCAACACCTTAAGAAGCTTTCGCTTAGCTTTTGGATCAAGGGTCGGATACAGAAGGCGGTAATTCTTGAAACGGCGCGTATTGTGAGGAGGTTCCTCACTCTGGAGCCCCGACCACCGGTTGCTTGGACCCCCGGGCCCCGCAGCAGGTGGAATGGATTTTTTTATAAATTTTAAATAGTGTTTTATATAATTGTTTTATAAGCATTGTTGAGAATTTAAAAATAAATTGTAAATAAATAAATTATACTTTAAAAAAATTGTATATATTATAATGTGTAAACCTGACTGATTGACTTCGCCGTACGACAGAATTTAAACAACACGCTTCGCCAAAAACACGTTCGCAAATCGCAAGTGTGTCAACGCTCTGACCACAAACTATAAAAAACTGAGAAACTAAACAAACCCTTTGCATTACTATACATACAATATTATTATTTCTCGTTTAAAAACTATTAGATTTCTGCTAGGTACATATTCCAGGGTAAACAAAAATTTGTGCCATAAAGCGACGAAATGGCCGGTTCACACGATACCAGACGCTAGAATCGGAAACTTGCTTCGAGCGATGGACAAGAATGAATGTTGTTTTTGCTTGCTCGATGCAATCATTTCAAAGTTAGAAACCCAATAGGAAACTTTCAAGTTTTTTTTATTATTCATATATTATTATGATGAGCTGTGCTTGTTTGGAAGGTTCACTCTTGAGCTGAAACTTAGGAAATGGTGCAAGTGGAAGCGAAATTGGGCGCTAGGTCATTGCAGATCTTTACAGTGCGATGTGCAAATAAACGAAAAGTCAATCCATTCACTGTAATTCGTAATTCCTGACAGTCCAAAGCAAAACAAATAGAGACAGGGTTAAAATAAAAATTATAGAAAAAATTGATCATTATCAACAATAAGACCATCAAAATGATGAAGCTTATTGCTTTGGCTTTTACATATTTATAATTTGTGTGTGGTAAAAATAGAAAGCAAAGTAAACAATCATCAGTTTTATATTTTTAGGTTTAGATCGGAATGGAATGATGTGAAACGGCCATCAATAAAATCCCAATATAGAACTCTTATTTCACATAAAACCGCTGTGGGCACATTGTAAGAAACAAAGACACGTGAACTATCTTTAAGGAGAGAAAAAAAGAAAACAATTTTTGTCTATGACTCGCTCCACAACAGAGGCTAGAGTATTAAACATTAAATTTATCGCCCGGTGATTGTTCCCCGCCTGTGTTCTCACCGTATTAGCCTACCATAGACTTATCTATAGACAAGCATTTATGGTGATTGAAGCGGGACTTTTTACAAAGCGATTAAAATCTATCGGATAATAAACACAAGCGGGAGCCGGGCGGTATAAAGTTGTATTCGCACCACACTCACTTCGAGACGCGTTTATTTTATGTACAAAAAAAGTTGTCAAATACATTCGAACAGTGCGAATGCAGCTTTATCTAACAAGTTCCCTAAACCAACATTTACTGGAGTTCATGCGAATTTGTACTTTATAGTTTTAGCGATACATTTTGGTCTCCAGTAAATATTGGTTAGTTAATAAATCGGTTCTCTATAAAATCCAACCTTGCTTACGACGTTGAAGCTTAAAACGTTTTTCAATGCATCACTCTCATTACTAATTAAACAGATAGCTCATAAAAGTATAACAAACAATCACGCCACTCTTTACAATTACACAAAATATTCATTTACATACATATTTGGTTTTACACAAGTGGTGTCACCTGTTGTAAAAAGGGTCTGAAGACCTTTTACCAGTATGAAAAAACTGAAACGTTATTTGCATTTTTTTACCATCAACGTCATTGTCAGCCTAGGCCTTCCCAACACCATGGACTTGTACCAAATAGGGTTGCCATCTCTAAAATTTGAAAACCAGGACAAGACGCGTGAAATTCCCGAATTTTAGGGTCTAGAACCCGCTCATATCAATAGTTTTTTTAAACAGTCAGTGTAATAAAAAAATAGTCGAAAATGTCATAAATATCCTTTTTATTTATTTACCCGGACTACAAATTAAAGCGCCTTCTCTCCGGACGCTCCCCGGATGTCCTCTAAACTACGACAAATCCGGGGAAACTCGGACGATGGCAACCATACCTGCAACCTACTTCATGTCGTCGCTCGCAGTAAGGGGCCGAACAACATTGCGCTTTCCAGTGCAGGTTCGCTATTCCAGCATCTTGGGACCCCAATGGCTCAGTGGACTTTGTACCCCGCCAATTTGCCACATTTTGTTCTCCTGGGGATATCCTCATTTCTAATTTGATAATGTGGCATTCAGCATGTAGCAAGACTTTGAGCCTTTTAATGAGGCCCATAGTTGCATTCTGATTTCGATGAAACTATGAAATGTAGGCCATTTGAAGTCTAACCAACTAAAGGCAGAAAACATTACCCGAATTGCAGAATTTGAGAGATTGCCAAAGTCAGACAAAAGTCCTACAAGTTTAATAATAATGTCCTACCCATCGAATCGAGCAAAAGCTTTTAAAGATGTTCGTCAATTTTCTAAAAGCTAAAATATTGTCAACTCGTGCTCTATAAATAAGTGCGGTAGGCAATTGCGAAGTTTGGATCCACGTGGCTTTGACTGGAAATAAAGGAGTATAACACACGTGTAGGTCGTCGAAATATTAAGCATATTGTTTCCATAAATATGTCATCAAACTATAGACTATTCGAAATTTAAAAATAGAGCTTTTTTCAATTTTTATATTGGTCCATATGAGTTGTACAGAGAGGAAACTTTGGAAGACTGACCAGAAAAAAATACCTCACCATGTTGAGGATAACAAAGGAAATAAATCATTTCTTGCACTAAGCACCAAACGCTAGAAATGCTTTTGGCGCCCCCAACCAAGGTCCCCTAATATTTATAGCCAGGTTGAATTAATTTGAAATTGGATCGATCTTCAAAGTCATGGTGACATTCTAATATTACTTTACAGCCTACGTAAATCATGTGTGATAAATATAATTAGCAATTAATTCTATAAATATTGTATAGAATAACGGAAGCTGGTGTATCAAGATTACAGATATGTTCGAAGGGGCAACGTTTATCAACTTGCGCTTTTTACCTCTGGAGGACGTAAATTTACAATAACGCTGTATCGGAAAAGTTAGCGCGATTCTGTTGAGTCAATTACCGGCTCGTTTTAAGCGTCAACTCGTGAGCGCGCGCAGTTGATGCGCCTAGCAGTTGACGGCGTGTGCGGCGCGCAGTTGATGCGTCGCCCTAGTTGTTGACGGCGTCCGCAATGTCGCTGCAGTCGAACTGCTCCGAGCTGTCCACGTGGTCGGGGTGGAACTCCCTGTATATCTTGTCCAGCAACGCTTGCCTGCAAACAGAGAATAATTATTTTAAGTAAAATATTTTTTAAACATTGGGCACTTTTAGAGGAAGACCGCTAAACTCACATGAATAGCACACTCAAAAGACAATACACATAAAACTTTTTTTTTTACTTCATGGAGTCCTGAGTTTTTATTTTGATGCTTCATTTTTTATTCATAACAAGTTAGCCCTTAAATACAAGCACACCTGACTCATGACACAATTTAAAATCAAAGCAGGATAACCTATTAGAAGTAGGGTGAAATCCACATCCCTTTCGGTTCTATATAAGATCATACCGGAACGCTAAATCGCTTGGTGGTACATCTCTGTCAGTAGAGTGGTAACTAGCCACGTTCGAAGACTCCCACTCCTTGGCAGTGAGATGTCATAGCATTTATAACGTGACATTATTCAGTTGCGCCATCAATGTTGATCAGCGGTGGATTATCGTACATTGCATATAGAGTACTCACTTGGCAGCCAAGCCTCCCCCTGGCGGCAGGCCGGGGATGTTCTCCTGCACCAGCTTCTTGAGCACATGCGTGAAGTGGCTGCACGAGCGCGACATGTCGTCCTCCTCCTCCTCGCCCGGGCGCTCGTTGATCAGCGCTGGAACAAACACAAGCACATTGACTTTCATGTGTACCAACAGATAAACAGTGAAATTCTCTAAAAACCATTAACATACTGCTTAGCTACTCTTATTTAATGACTACTCCTAAAGGTTTACGAGATTTGGAGCTGTAATTCGAACCATGTAAATTGTCAATTGATACACGTCAAAAAGATCACGTGTAATGCTCACGTTTCGCTCCACCCAGTAATTGTTGAAAATTCTGCACTCGAAATTGTAGACGAGCATATATACCTAGGGCATATGGTCCAGTTAGGTAGGTCCAAATTCGAGAAAGAGGTGAACCGCCTGGGCAGCGTTCGGGTAACTCCGTGACATCTTTTTGTCCAAAATTCCTCAGTGCCTGAAGACGAGAGTCTTCGAACTGTCCGTGTTGCCAGTGATGACCTACGGATCCGAATCTTGGTCACTGACTACGGGCTTCATAAGAAGGCTCAGAGTCACTCAGCGGGCGATGGAAAGAGCAATGCTCGAAGTATCTCTGCGTGATCGAATCAGAAATGAGGAGATCTGCAGAAGAACCAAAGTAACCGACATAGCTCAGCGAGTCGCAGAACTGAAGTGGCAATGGGCGGGGCACGTAGTTCGAACAGCTGATTGACGTTGGGGGCCCAAGGTGGTAGATTGGCGACCCCGCACCGGAAAGCGCAGCGTTGGTCGACCCCCAACCAGGTGGACTGACGACATCAAACGTGTCGCAGGGAGCCGCTAGCAACAGGCGGCTCGGGATCGTTGTGTTTGGAAGTCCCTAAAAAAGGCCTATGTCCAACAGTGGACGTCTACAGGCTGGTAACGATGATAATGAAATTGTCAATTAAAGGCGTTGAGTCAAGAGGAAAGAAATAAAAACTACTATTTGCAATCCCTTGCGCGAGCCCCATATAATAAGTTTGGTCGGCTAGCAACATTGTTAACATTGCCATTGAAACTTAGATTCGGACTATAGTAACAACACAACACAGACTCCGTCACAGCCGAAGATTCCACAAGGGCTAACTACCGTCACAGACTACCTCGAGCGGATGATAAATCATAATTCCTAACGAATACACAGCTTAAGCAATATTATTGCACATATTTTTATTAAACAAAAGAAAATTAATAGACATTTAAAATCTTTTTATTTTTCTAACTAAAAAGTAAGACTAGTCTGAGCCAAATTAAAGATTTCATTTTCTAGTAAAATGGGGTGAAAACTGAATAACAATTACGATACTGTTATTTGCATCAATGTCATTATGGGTTGAATGACATTGGGTATTTCGAATGAGTAAGGCCTGAATAATTTTGAATAGGGTTAGCTTCGTATTTTCCTGGAACAATTGCAAGGGGTTCTATGTATAGGTATTATTTTATTACGAACAGCTGTGTGCTAATTAAACATACATGAAAATCGATACAGTTTAATAGAATGTCCAAGCAGAAATGTAATATGTTCCTTAATATTGAAATTGAGAAATTGATAAATATAGTTTATAGGAATTTTTGTCGTTTTTCAATTTTTTTATATAATTATTTAGTTCCAAAGAATGCATAGCTGTAGTTTGTTTGGACGCGCAAAACTCAGGAAACTGAAAAACACTTTTCTAAAGTCTATTACATGGGGAAGGCCTAATAGGCTTTTACCCTAACATTAAGCAGCAGGCTATATAAGCAAGTGAGACAGCTAGTTTACTAAATATAAGTAAAAAGGTAAGGAAAACGACGCAGTGTTATCACTGTATCAAAGTTATCAGTTAGTAATTATGTGCGGATGATAAACTGTGCCATTCAATACAATCTGTATGACTATTACAGATTGTATTGAATACAAATAAGCAAATTTATTACAATTATTTGCCCCCCTCGCCCCCCATCCCCGTTGTCAGCAAAAGTAAGCAAAGTTCTTACTCCCTCCCCCGATGCTTCCATAAACATTTTTCAAATATAAATGTATTTTTTTCATATTATAATTGTAATGTATCATAATTATAATTTTAAAAATAAGAAAATAGATTAAGGATAGAGATTAGATTTCAGTGATACAGTATTCAACATAGAGAATCCACGAATTTTAGCCGCTCGTGTAAATAAATAAATAACTACCGATGACGCAATCATCATCTAGACTCTCCTACCCCCCATGTCATCCAAAATAAGCAGAGCAAAGACCCCCCTCCCCGCTTTAGTGCTTATGTAATACTTGAACGGCTCCTTATTTTTATTTACAACACGATAACCCTTGGCTGTAATCACACCTGATGGCAATTGATGTTGCAATATAACATGGAAGTGGGGTAACTTGTTTGGGGTACGATGTAATCTACACCCTTTTTGGTCTCTACACATCGTACCGGTACGCTTAATTCTTTGGCGGTACGTCTTTGCCAGCAGGGACGTAATTAACCACAGCCGTAGCCTTTCCTAAAACTGGACCAATCAAAAAAATCTCGATCAGCCCAGCCGGGAATTGAACCCAGGACCTCCGGCTTATAAATGCACCATGCATACCGCTGTGTCACCGATGTCGTCAAGTACATTATGTAGTCAAAATAATTGTAATAATAATAATTGAAATACTTCAGTAATGTTTTAAAATAATTTTGTCAAAATTGGTCGGTTTGCTGTTAAAAGATTTCGTGTATAGATTTCGTCACATCAGGTGTACTGTCAAGGCCCGGTTAAAGGTTAACTCAAGGTTGGAAAAGGTTCCGAAAAACGGACTAACAACCTTTTAATAATAAACATTTTAAATGATTTGATCCTTATTGACATAGTTATAAAGTTGAAAGTTCATTGATTTACCAGAATCGTGATTATTATAAGGTTTCGGTATATAAGAGTTTATATTTGTATGGTTTTTATAGTGATATAGGGTGACCACGTGGCTTGGAAAATTTGGAATTATCGTCTGACAAGTTTTCGCTGCAATAAGTCTATAATATTGATTGAATTGAAGTCCAGGGCGACGTTCGACTTTAAAGATCTTAGATTCCACTCCATCAAAGTGACCTTGGTTATTAACAGTCCTTACATCAGTGAATGAAAATAATATATAGGTTATGTATAAAAAAACATGGCTAATAGTATTATATTAAAAAAATATTTAAGGGTGAAAGTTCGTACACACACAGTTGACAAGGTGTCGTGTCGCAACGGCACTTGCGGTTTTATATGTATTTGTATGAAATGAATTTTGTGGCGTCGTCATTTCCATATAAATGTAGATATAAAATCAGTAGTGTCGTTGCGACACGTTGTCTGCGGTCAACTACGAACTCGCACATTTACTCGATCCTGATCGATTGAGACCTGACAATCGCGATAGAGATTGACTCTGTAAGGCCCACTTCACACTGGTCTATGGTCTATCTGTGATATTGTGAAAGGGCTCTAAAGTACTGCCACGTGTTTAGTAGTAAGTTAATAGTTATTAATCACCGAAGGTCGCGCATTAAATGGCTTCATAATAAACTAATTAAGTACTTAATTAGCAATATAACATGAATCGCACTTACATGTGTAATCTACTTATATAAAACTTAAAGTCTTAATTAGCTGTACGGTTGGAAACCCAGACTCAAAGTCCAACTACTGGTATCGAACCCTGCACGTAAATTATGGCGTGAAACATTTCGGAATTCCTTCAGAGTCGGTGGTAGAGTCATTGCAAACCATAGATTAAAGACAACTAGATAGAGCCCATAGCGTGTCCACTCGTGAGACAGCAAATCAGCCTTATTGACATGACATGTCAACATTTAAAGTACATCATAAAACGTTGTTTTAAAATATCGTAAAATACGAAATATTACTTTATATAAGATAGTTTAGTAAACGCATATACATGAAATTTGCTAAAAAATAACATATCTAAGCTTTAAATCATCAATCAATGAAGTTTATGCCTACTTACTATGAAACGTAATTCCTTTGATTTTCTGTTCGCTGCGACTGTTGCAGCCGAAAATATTACAACCCACCATAGCAAGATAACGTTTAAATTAATATCGTAACCGCAAAGTTATATTATTTGTCAGCAAATTTAATAAAAAGCTAATAATTGCTCAGATATGTCCCTTGCTTGTCACAAACTCCACTCTTGACAAACAATAAAAACGAACACGCTGAAAGGGACAAAAAATAATCTTGTGTCACTTTCTAATAAAGGCCGAATGAAATAAGTCTGTCACGCTCTTGAACCTACAGCCGCGTTATGACTCCATCTAGTAGTCTTTAATCTATGTTGCAAACAGTTAAATTTGACGTTTTAGAAGTGCTTGTAAACAAAGCCTCCTTGATATAAATTATAAAGATACTAGCGACCCGTCTCGGCTTCGCACGGGTGCAATGCTGATACTAAAGTCCCTGCACTTTGACTCTTATATATCTTGGAAAATATTCATTTATGTAGACCTTTTTAAGGTGTGCAATACATTGATTGAACATTATTTAGATATATCTCATAGGGTTTAGCCAGCGTTTAATGTAAGCACAAGAAATGCGTTAATTTACGACATCACATCAGAAACCTCTAAAGTTATCAGTGTTTCTCTATTATACCTTGACGACTGCTATCACACCTGATGTTAAGTGATGATGCAGTCTAAGATGAAAGCGAGCTAACTTGTTAGGAGTGGGACGAAAATCCACACCCCTTTCGGTTTCTACACGATTTCTTACCGGAACGCTAAATCGCTTGGCGATAAGTCTTTGTCGGTAGGGTGGTAACTAGCCACGGCGATAGCCTCCCACCAGCCAGACCAAGACAAATTTAGAAAAATCTCAATCTGCCCCGCCGGGAATCGAACCCAGGACCTCCGTCATATAAATCCACCGCGCATACCACTGCGCCACGGAGGTCGTCAAAAACTTCTTGATAAAAAATGGTTACTATTCAGTGACAGTCTATAATAGACTTAACATTTCAAAGTGTTACAGAAGCCTACTTGAAATAGATGATATTGATTTCATTTGATTTGCAGAGTGAGTGATAATGCATATCTGTGTAGTGTAGGACGCCAACCAAAGGATTACCCCGATGCACGCGTCATAGGGCTTCGGCCTCGTATAAATTAAAGCGCGAATTGGTCCAACCATCATTCGCTAATAAGACACCGAACTGAACGTACGTTGATTGCTTTAACCCATTTAATAATAATTGGATTCCTATTCCAAATTTAAAATTCAAAAACTAAAAGGGCAAGGACTAAAGCAATGAAACTAACGTTCAGTTTTTTAAACAAATTTTAATAAATAGAAAATATGTTATTATTAACAACAATGTAAATATTCTTCGTTCTGCTTATACATTTATTAATAAATATGTATAATAAAAATCTATTTAATAATTACCTAATGAGTAAACTTTGTAAGGGTTATCACAAGGGGTTTTTTCACAAAATGTCTTTTAATGGTTGACTTAATCTAATTAATGGATAAGAAAAATCTTTAATGTGTTTTAAAATATAAAATGGAGGGTTTTAGGGCAGTATCTATGAGCTCACATACGAATTCTAGGGTTATATGAAAATAATGAATATAAAATATTACATTTGTATTATAATAATAATTTCTATAATATCAATGAATACACTTTTTCAGGGTCATTGCAAGGATTTTTTATAAGTGTAAATTACTTGAGGTCAAAACGTACTTATTAGAGAAAATGTCGATATACTTTATACACATGTTTTTATATGGGGTTTACATTCGCGCTTCGACTGCAGGGCTATGGCCGTGCTCCATACTGGTACCAAGAAAATTACGCGTCGAATTTTAGATAAGGTTAAGTGAAATATTCTCCTGTTCTCTCTAATGTCGAATGTAAGTATCAAGTATTAGTAAGTGCTAAATCATTTTTTAACTGATAACATTTATTTTTTTTTATTGACTACTAGTTGGCCCTTGACTATCTATAACATCACACCTGATGTTAAGTGGTGATGCAAATTAAGATGGAAGCGGGCTGACTTGTTAGGAGTGGGACGAAAATCCACACCCCTTTCGGTTTCTACACGACATCGTACCGGAACGCTAAATCGCTTGGTGATACGTCTTTGTCGGTAGGGTGGTAACTAGCCACGGCGAAAGCCTCCCACCAGCCAGACCAAGACAAATTAAGAAAAATCTCAATCTGCCCCGCCGGGAATCGAACCCAGTACCTCTGTCTTATAAATCCACCGCGCATACCACTGCGCCACGGAGGTCGTCAAAACAAATTTTTTGACTAATAACATTAATTTAATCATTGAAATATTATAATATATATAAGTATATATTGTGTTACGAACGTTGACGAAACGTTAGCTTTCGCTTTTAAGATAATGCCGTGGCCCACCAGTTCTCACTAACATAGAACGGCGTAACTAAACCGGTTGTATCTGATTATAGGGCGTTTGGTTTCATCACATTGGGAAAATCCAATTCAAGCAGTTAAAACCAATCAATTAGAAGAAATATTTCTTATCAAGAAATACCAAGTCGTAAGGTCTAAATTAAATTTGGTTAATTCAAAGATTATTTGGATCGCCTTGTCCAAAAGTAAATATAACACTAGTACCACCATCATCATCATCATTGTCAACTTATTAAAGGACCACATTATGACCAGGCGTCCCTCCTAATAGAAGAGGGGAACGAACACTGAGATGGTGATAGTGAGCGGGACCGACGGCTAAACGTGCTCTCTAGACTCAAGTCGGTGGCGTTTTATTCCCGTCACATTAAATCACCGACCTTGATCTCTGATCCAATCCAAAACTACCTCTCCTGAAAGCAGTTCTAGCCTGTAGTGAACCAGCAATGTACTATAAAGATACAAATTTATAACCGTAGAAATCGATTGCAAACGACGTAATGATCATCGGTCTACTAAACAACTACTAAATAACTACTCGAAAAACATACGTCATGACGTTATCGTCACTAACAAATAAATACTTCCACATTATCTATGAATCACTTGATATCTAAATATATAATAGGGGTTAAAGAATGAAATTGCCGTTTTATTGTAATAGGTACTTCGAATTGACATAGAACCTTCATGGTTTAAGATTTTAAAGTGAAACTTTTATCATACGGTACCCGTGTAGTTCTTCTTTTAAAAAATGTGCAACATTCGATTATCAACTTTCCGTTTTTTTATTCAGCTTAGACAATAAAGATGGATACTTCGAAAATTCGTGTGATTTTTGAATACGAGTTCCGACGCGGAACTAACGCGGCAGAAACAGCTCGCAATATTAATGTTGCGTTAGGAGAGGAGACTGCTAATGAACGCACTGTGCGATTTTGGTTTAAACGCTTTCATGATGGAAACTTCGATTTGAAGAACGAACCACGTGGAAGACCGCCCACACAGGTGATTAACAATGATTTGAAAGAGATGATGGAAGCCGATCCGAGGCAAACTACCCAGGAATTAGCGGCATGGTTTAAGGTTACTTACCAACAATATAGATGGCAGCAATGTATAGATAATAATGGTAATTATTTTGATTAAATACATATGTTAAATTTAAAAAAAACGAATTTTTATTTATCAGTACAAATCGGCAATTTCATACTTTAATCGCTGATATTATAGATTTGCAGTTTTCGCGAAAAGTTTACTATGCATTTTGGAAAAATCACTTTCAAACATAACTGTATTTCAGGGTGACTTCCATCTCTTTATATTTAACCTGTGGAGGTGAAATTCCTTATTCTACCTTTAAATACATTTTTATTAACCTAGCCCTTTTAAATATAATAAATCGAACTAACTTTTGTTTCCGATTTTTAACCCTTTGGGAGTGGTATTATTCTTTTTACCTTCAAATACCTATAAACTCATTTAAACACTTTAGGTTAACCCCTGTGGGCCTGACATTCAAACCTTCTTTGAGGCCCGCGGCTACCCGGGTAGCGACGGAGCTATAATGACAGCTGTCATTATTTGCCTGACGGTTGCCAGGGGACCCCTCGGGGCTGTGAAACTTTAATGTGGGTACTTTTGAATGTCCTATAATACTGTTTTACAGTTAAGACATATAGGTAAAACGTATATATCGTACTACTACTACTACTACATAAGGGTTAAATTCTTTAATTAAACTCAATGCATAACAGTGACATTGTTAGGGTGTCTACTCTAGACCACGTGTATAGACAGTCCTAGATATAGAAAATCTAATGTAAAGTAAGAGGTTAAAACAAGAGATACTTTTGTAATTTACTAAGTATATAATGTAATACATATATGTACTTTAATTAATTACGCTTAGATAAAAATCTATAGGATATTGTAAGATAATAAGTGCATAGAAGAAAATTACGTTTAATAAAATATATTTCTCTAGGTGAAATATACATCTGTTAAAATCAAAAGAATCTACTTCAGATTATTTTTTATGTCAGTTAAAATATTTCATAGCAATAAAATTTTGATAAAATTGCTACAATGTTCAGTTGTACTATGAGACAAAAATACAGATTAAACTGTCTATATCTATAAGTACCTGTTTAAAATAACAATATAATTTGAGTAATAATTGACGTTATTTTTTAATTAATTTCTTAGCTAGGCACTCAATACGACTAAAACTATTTTATCTTTCATATAAGAATTATAACTTATATTTATTAATTAATTACCATACAAATATTTCATTTAAATGGTTCTAAATTGGTTTAGCTAACTGTAGTGATACTACCGCGTCTTTGGAAGGCGGATTCTACTGAGAAGAGTCTGGCCTTTCTGAGCAGTTAATATTTTTTTTTTATCGACTACAAGTTGGCCCTTGACTGCTATCACACCTGATGTTAAGTGTTGATGCAGTCTATGATGGAAGCGGGCTAACTTGTAAGGAGTGGGACGAAAATCCACACCCCTTTCGGTTTCTACACGACATCGTACCGGAACGCTAAATCGCTTGGCGATACGTCTTTGTCGGTAGGGTGGTAACTACCCACGGCGAAAGCCTCCCACCAGCCAGACCAAGACAAATTAAGAAAAATCTCAATCTGCCCCGCCGGGAATCGAACCCAGGACCTCCGTCTTATAAATGCACCGGGCATACCACTGCGGAGGTCGTCATAATTATTAAAAATTAAATAATTTACTTTTAATGCCCATCATTAATTCATAATATTAATAAACTTGTAACTTATTCTTCTGGATTATCTTCTATTAAGCAATACAGATGGTCACACTATTTTTATACTTTATAGCTTCCTACGCGACTTTTAAGCTCGCTACGTCGGACCGTTACCCCAATAGCCCACTCGCAATAAAAACGAATACAAAGCTGAATTGAAAACGGGAAAATAACTTACCTACTTTATACAGTAACCAGTAGCAATGGCTGCTGTTATAACGGGCTAGAATAAC
The DNA here is from genome assembly GCA_034621355.1 of Mycalesis mineus. Lineage (NCBI taxonomy): Eukaryota > Metazoa > Arthropoda > Insecta > Lepidoptera > Nymphalidae > Mycalesis > Mycalesis mineus. The sequence continues at coordinate 1,237,334 of CM067901.1, forward strand.
GAAGTGTAGCTGCTATATGAAGATAGCCGTTTTGTCCGCTGTAAATTTTTACTACCTCTCTACTTTGACACTTAATTTTTATTGACTGATTTTAATTTTTTTAACATTTTTACAATTGACGGAGTAGTCGGTGAATAGATATACGCGTAGGTATGTAAAAAAATATATAAAGTCGAATTGAATCTCCTTCATTTTTAAAAATTGGTTTAACAATGGCGTGTGAGCGTGATCACAGTCTACACCAGCTAGCAAACCTAATAATAACTTCGAACATTTTATCACAGTGCTTAAAAATTTCAAGAGTTCAATTTAGTTTATTGGTGTTAAAAAAATCAATATTTTTTAAAGTACTTTGTACCAAAAATACACTAAAGGAGAATGCCAGACAATGTATAGGACTTTAACCCACTTATAAAAACATGTTGTACAACAATGTATTATGCATAATTATATTGCATTTTTTTTACTATTTAATATAGATTACATTTAAAAGCTCTAGAACTCGGAGTATTCGACAAGGGCCTAACGTTGGTTATCGTCCATTTCCGTATTGTTGTTCCGTATAGTTGTTACACTGACATGGCAGTCGCAAAGCTTCATGAAATACATTTTTAAACAGGCTTAACGCCTCTGGATACTAGCCTTTTACAGCCCACATTTGATGAAAAAACAATAAAAACGATTTGAAAGGCTAGAACCTAGTGAAACAATAAAGATTTAAAAAATGCGTAAAGAGTGTAAATTAAAAGGAAATAGTTTAATCACTTCTTTTAACGGAACTTTATTCCGAGGTCCAACAGTAAAATGGCTTATTGCAAAACATTTATATAATAATAGGATATTTTTAGTATATTTACAAATTGTGTTCTTTCTGGGTTAGGATCTGGCATTCTCCTTTTCGATTCGGTCAGTTTTATAAAACTATTTATCACCGGGGTCAAAAGGGGTAAAACAGTTGTTGAAACTATCACGTGATTAATGGAAGAGATTCAAAGTGGCAACAGCCCATGAAAACGAAGCTCCGTAGGTTCTCGTGGGTCGTTTATAGTATTATGTGAGAAGCCTTGCCCTGTAGTGGGCCATTGAAATAGGCTGATAATGATAATGAAACCTTATACGATGCGTATTGGTAAACACGCACACAACATGACGATCGTAATCCGACGCTGCGGTGCGAGCCACAATGTTTCAACCTAGATTTAGCATTGCGGATCGAAACTTAGTACAATAAGGGCGCGTTTACAATTGTTAAATCCAATGATTATTGTAATCTATCGGCTTTTAACATAGTATGAAAACCACTCGCTACATACCGATTGTACGTTTAGATCTTATACACAACGCAACGATTTTAATGCGATTTTCGTCAATAGGTAGAGTGAACCAAGAGCAACGTATCGTACGTAAAGTAACGTATTACGTATACTCGTATTTCATAAATCAGTCCTCTCGCTTGCGTCCTCCGTCTGTCCGTCTCTCTATAGAAGCTTTTAGATATTTGTCGAGGTTTTTGTGAACTATTTTATCGTCCCATTATTATTAATAAAAATAAAAAAAATTTCCATCGCCACAATTTTTTTTTAATTTAACGCATATCACATTATAGCCAGAAGTGGAGCATAGTTAAATGTAAGGTGCTTGGCAGAGCAGCCAATGCTAATTTAGCGGCACAGTGTCAGTTGCATTGTGATTTCATAAAACCACACAATGTTTTTAGCATTTCCAAGCTTGTGGCCCTTTCGTTTTAAATCAGCGATATTATCATGTCACTTTATACCATTTTACATAGAAAAGGAATCGTAAGACATAAATCACATAAGCTATCGTGTGTGTATAGTTTATTGATATGTCAGAGTTGACACGCCAAGCTTTTGATACTTGTAGACATGCGAGCCTTACTGGAAACTATATGGAAAGGTATATTTAAAGATTGACGACCTTACAATGTCAAATATAGGAAATATCATTGTAGAAATTTTTAGGTTTTTTTTTAAGTATCGCTTTTAACAAAGGCCGAAAAATAGAGCGTTTGAAAACCTAACAAAATGAATCTCTAAACGTAAAGAATTTAAAAAAATGATCTCTGATCTCGATGATGATAAATATAATGACGTTTTGAAAATCTTATTTAAAAGATATTGAATATATTAATTAGTTACACTATCATTTATGTAACAAATTAATTTAAAAGAATAGGTGCAAAATCACTAGTAATTTCTACCTTCATTTTTAATTTGTTTATAGACAAGCATTCTCAGTCGAGTTTGGCTTTGGTATAGACACTATCATTTTGTAAAAATTATTAAAATAACGAGGTTCTAGCCTTTCTCTCTATAATTAAGTGGGCTATTGATACTGAGGTTTTGGAAAGAATCCCGAAAAAGGTAAAAAAATAAATAGATTATTACTTTAAAGTAACAAAAAAAGAATCTAATTCGTTGTTTTATGTTAATTACCTAATATGTAATACATATTTATTTACTTGTAAATATAACATGGTCACTTTTAGTCAACGCGTCTACTTGTAAGTAGGTACCCAAGAATTACGACCTTCCGTCAGATTGTAAGCCGATAACTCAGCATTGATTATATTATTCACTTGCTTAGGCCCTCGTCTTTGACGGCATTTATTTCAAATTTTACCCGTGTAGAAAATTTATCTTCATCATATACGCCTCTCGGTATTGGAGAGGACATATGGAGTTTCGACCTACCTCACCGCTCCAATGGGGGTTGGTGGGCTTTGCGTGTTAATGTTTTAAATCTTAAACGATTATCAGACGAATGTATTATCACATTTTTATAAGTATTAAATTAAAAATTTAAAAAACCCCCGACCCATATAATGATTAAACTTTGGTCATTGTTCTGTAAAAATATAAATAGGTTTATCCGTTTTATTCTGGCATTCCAGAGTTTCATATGCCACATCCCATTTCCAGCATCAGGTCCTCGTCAATTAGAAACATGACAAAAACCAGTCAAGACAAATTCAACGAGCCCAAACTCGATGGGTTTACTAAAAAGGTAGACCAGGGTTACGTCTCCTTCGAGCCTTATCATCAGACCAGCTCAGTGGTTCCAGAAGACATTAGTGTTTCAATTGTCAGATCACAAACACGCTTTCAAGCAAATTGAGCGTGTAACATTTCTATCACACCTAACTGATGACCTTGAAGACCTGAACCGATTTCCACCAAACATAGCTAAGAACACTCCCGACTGATATACCTTTCAAACAAAAAAAACCGCATTATAATCGGATCATCCGTTTAGAAGTTACGATGCCACAGACAGACACATACACATTTACACAGACACGTCAAACTTATAACACCCCATCGTTTTTGCGTCGAGGGTTAATAAAAATGAATGGGGACGACGGCTTAATGTGCTGAGGCACGGCGGTGTATCAGCACCCACTTCCCACCTCCAGGCATTGTTTTACTAAGAATTCCTTTCAAAGAAAATCACATAGTTATTCCATAGACCACCCCATCAGCGGAGCGTCTCGGAGCGATGAACACTGTGCAGAGGTGATGTGGAGCTGCTACGGACCGCGGCGTCGCGAGCGAGTCGCGTTGTGTGACGTGCATGCCCCAACATTAGGGACAAGGACGAGATGACAAAGAACTTGTAGAGAGTCAAGGGGGCCCCTTGATGAAACCCGAAGAGAAATTCCTTTCAAGAAAGAAAATCACATAGTTATTCCATAGACCATCATTGGAACACACGAGGAGTGGTGAAAATCACGATAAAATCCGTTATGTAGTTTTTAAACATTTTAGCATATAATCTGCGAGAAGATACTTTATTTTATACTAGTTAAGATACAGATTAAAGATAATTCTAAGTGAACTCATCAGGCTCAGGGTTTCCACGCGGACGCGGCTTCGTCATTTAATTGGGTACATCCCAGTAGTACCCCATACCGTAGTTCTATAGAACTGTTGGGATATTTTCCGTGCTGTCAAATAATGTTCCAATAGTTCTATATAGTACTTTACTTATACCATATAAGTTATAAACTTTATATTATTTTGATTGGTATTTCATTTTGTAATATAGTTTTTGCTCTTGACTTTTACCACTTATACAACTATAAGCAAAAAATATATTAAAAACCTAAACTTTATATTATTTTGATTAAGTGGACATTTATTATTGCAATCAAGAGATTTCATGTTATACTTATAAAAACTATAGATATTTTATATGTAACGTACAAACAAGATGTTGATATCGACATTTCTTTAATTTTGTCCCATTAGTTCTATATAGAACACTAAGCACTAATATGGTGTATCAACAGTTCTATAGAACTAAAATTAGGGGGTACTACTGGGATGCACCCATCTAATTTTACAACAAAACAAAGTAGAATTAGTTTCGTTTTAATACTCAAGAGCTGAAATTGGCACGGAGATAGATTCTAGTCTGGAATAGCACATTCACGACTTTTTATCCTGATATACGACGGGAACGAAATCAACGCCGATAAAACCGAGGCATATAACTTGTGTACAGATAAAGACAATACACTTATTAAGACATTACACTTATTACAATGCACAAATGTAGATAGATTATCACATATGAGTCACCAATCGACAATCAAAATAAGGCAGCAATAAGTCCTAGTGACTTTAGAAGAAAGTTCATTTGGCGGCAATATCTTCTTTCCAAACTTCTAATTTACGACAAACCTTGCCTTTTATGTAAAATATTTTTTGGCACGATAACATATTCGCACTCTTTTTTGTACTGTCTAATACCAGTGCCAGATATAATTTCAAACATTTGAACATTTAAATTACGGACTCTGAACATTTGGTTGATTTTTTACAATTATTGAAACAACCCGCCAGACTTTGCATTATTAAACCTCTGATCAGGAAGATATAATGCATTGTGGCAACTTGTAGCCAACTGACATTTCACACAACTGTCAACATTTTTGTTAATTTCTGATGAGTAAGTATTAATTTTTGTTGCTTCAAAATTCTTGAAACGGAAGGGGTGATGTCACAAGTGATATTAAAACTGAAGTATAGTGATGCTACAAATACATTGTGAATTGTGATGATGCAAACGTCACAGAAGTGAGATAAACATGCAAGTGTTGTGATGATGCTAAATATCAGAAGTGGGATAGAGGCGCAATTATTGTAATGCAACCGTCAATAATGGGTAAGTTTCAGCCGGCGAGTTGGCCAGTGGCGTCCGTCGGTTGGTCGGGTGGGACGGGTTGGTCTGTTGGGTCGGGACGCTCGGTCGGCGCGGAGCACGCATGCAGTAGAGAATGATAGCAACCTGTGAGCCTCTGTCGCAGCGTCTCGTCCAGCTCGCGGTCAGCCCGCTGCGCCTCCTGGCTGGGTTTGGGCGCGGCGGGGAACACCACCAGCACGATGCTCATGTTGTCTTTGCTGCCCTGGAATAGAGATTGTCGGTTACAGCTTTATGTATGCAAATTATGCTCAGCTGGTTCAAGTGTGTAGGTTGACTCTAGCTAACTGAAGGAATTTTGTACGAAAGATCACTTAAACCCAAATTAAGGAGGTAATTAATTATATAATACATACAATAGGAGTTTGTAATACACTAACTTCATTTTCTAAACATTTTAGAGGTAATCTTTTGCAAAGCATCTGTCTGAAATAAATGTTGTACAAAATGAGATTTTTTTATAAGTGGTTAATGTGCTGTTCAAGGTGTACAGTTCAATGTACGAAAGTAAAATTAATGTTTTAAGTTATAATGGTTCCTGAATGAATTCCTGTTTTTTGGTCTAGTTTAACACTCAGAAACAGCATAAACAATTTCAATATTTTCAGAATTTAGTCCAAACTTTTGATCCAATGTTTAATTAAACTGATTTTTTGTTCATTTGTCTCTTGTACTAGTATAATTACAATATCTTAATTAATTTATTTATTTAGAACATATTTATTACACAAACACATTATAATAGATAACATTATGAATACTAGGATGAACCCAAACAATTTGTCACACTACACTTGGTAATTGATATAACAGTATTCCTGTTTAATATGAAGAAGATTTACCTATACATTAGGTAATACCCAAGTTATATGAACAATTGTAGGTAACAACTAACATTGTATTGAATAGAAGCAGGTGTAGGTAATATAAAGATGTCTGTCAACACAAGTTTTACAACTCAAGTCAAGGGTGTCCACTGCTAGTTTCTGTTTCTAACCATTTTTATGAATATTTCATACAAGCTTCACAAAGGACATTGCCAAAATTTGCCCCAGGCTGTCCAAACTTATACTCATATTTAACTGTTTTATTTAAATACACAATGAATTTTAAACAACTACCCATATTTCATAGCAATCACTTGAAAATATATCAAAAAAAATAAAAATTTTAATTGATTTTTTGTGTTCTGATTCTGAATCACAAGACCATCATCATAGTATGAAAATTAAACTTTTTCAACCTTCATAACTTTTTCCTGCGACTGCATAGCTACATACAACTTTTGTTTTTCTGTAAATAGACAATCTGCACTATTTAATGACATATATATCATTACTGGGCAGCTTGGTCCTTGGAAACTAAAAGGTTCTATTGATTATAATATATACCAGTGACCTAATTCACTTTAAGTCAAAATTTATATCTAATCAAATATCAATGCTTCCCTGAATTTCTAGGTGGTTTTTCAATTATACTGACTTTCACTGAACTCCTTAAACTTCCCTCACTTTTCTTACCTATCCTAAATGTGTACATCCTAAATTTCTAGTGTTAAATGTGTTCAAAATTTATTTTAAATATACAAGAGGCTTTCATTAGCACTGCAGGAGTAAATGAAAAACAATTTACATATCCAAGTTAACATATGCAATTCATACACATATCTAAATTCATCACTGGTTATGTCATTCATGATGCATCACTTAAATAAAAAAAAAGTGTATAAATATGTTAATTTTTTTAAATAATAATAATATTGTTAACTTGGTAAGTATTAACCTTGAAGTGTGTGTTAATTGCGATATTAAAATAATACATTACAAGCACATGTGTAAATAGTGTGTAATGTAAGATTTTCTATTGTTAGTGCTACAACTCATTGATTTACTGCAAAGCTAACAAGATTACATAGGCTAGCTATAAATAGGTATAATTATTTCTAGACGAGTCAGCAGCCTAGCTACAGACTATAGCCTGTGATAGCCATTTGTATGGGAAATTATGAAAAAATGAAAATAACTTGTCCTCTTTTACCCTTTTATACTTAAAAGATTTTAGGTATACCTTTGTTATTTGCCACCATCCAAAAATACTATAATTCTAACTTTATAATTGCCTCAGCAACTCTCAATCCAGCTTTGATAAAATGACAATCTCACCATTACAGACTCTTATTCCAATATTAACTGGAAGATCAAGTTGCATGGTACTTTTGTAATGTTAAATTTAATACCTAAGTAATGCAGCTCAACAAATTGCAAAGCTCTGGTGGAAATAGTGGTAGAAACCAAGAGGTGTGGATTTCATCCTATTCCTAACAAGTTAGCGTGCATCCATCCATCTTAGATTGCATCTTCACTTAACATCAGGTGTGATAACAGTCAAGGGCCAACTTGTAGTAAGGAAGGTTACATAATTCGACAAGCCGATGAATGCAAGGACCTAAGGTGCTGGAATGGCAACCCCACACTGGAAAGCATAGTATTGAGCCCTTTACTGGATTGTTCCAGTAAAGGGCTCAATTAACTTAACTTTCAACAACCCGCTTGATGTTATTGTTAACATCAAGCGGGTTGTTGAAAGAAGAGGTTCAAGAGTGTGGTGTTTGGAAGTCCTTACTACAAGAGTCCAGCAGAAAACATCAATGAGTGGATCACATATTATATACTTCTGTGTTCAAGTTATTCTCCCTGCTCAGCCAAATTCAGAAGGACCCTACCAGAGCAGCTTTGGATACTCATTCCAATATGGAGCTTACTGCACTTCTAGTAAGGCCCAGGTCTTTTAGCAGGTTATAGAGAGACTTCGCTGGTATACCTCTCGCACCCACTTCTACCACATATAAACTAACCATATAGCCATTTTTAGTTCATTAGTAAGATCATAATATTTCTCCACTTTTTTTTAAATTTTCATCTAAGTATTACTTTACAGAGTACTAACTAAATTAAACTTTACACAATAGATCAGAGAAAAATCAAAGCTGAATAGAAAGCGGTGGTTTAGGTTAGGCTTTTTAAAGTTGCTTTACATATACATTGACAGTGGTTAAACAAAATTAACATCATGAATATAACTTAGCAGCAGAACCACTCAGTTTTCTTATGATACTTAAGTCTTCTATTTAGCTAACATAATGTATTAGCTAACACAACTTAGCTCAAATTGTGATTACATTTGATAGAAGCAATATAGGTATAAACAAGATCTATTTTACATTTAGTAAAAGCAAGCCGTATAAGCTAATTCTCAAAGTTGGTATTTACCTTATAGAGGCAGGTGTCAATGACCTGGTTGGTGATAGCCACAAGGTCGTCCGTCAGTTGCAGCAGAGAGTGCACATATGCACACAGCGCCTCGTTGCTCATGACATCCCACACGCCGTCGCACGCCAGCACCAAAAACTCGTCCTCCGCGTCGAGCCGCTCATGCACCGACACCTCGGGCTCCGGCGACACCAGCTGCTCGCACGGCCCGCGGCTGTACGCCTTCTTGTACTCATAGTCGCCTAAAGCGCGAGACACCGCCAGGCTACCGTTCACACGCTGAATCATCACGGATCCTCCAGCTTTCACGATACGCGACTTCTCCGATGGCAGCTCTGGCTTATGGTCTCTTGTGGCGAACACGGGTGCTCCGTTCCGCGCAAGCACCGCCCGCGAATCGCCGCAGTTGGCTATGTATATCTGCTTTGGTGACACGAACGCGCACACGGCCGTGGAGCCCGATTTCTCCTTGCCCGCCGATATCTCCGGCAGCTCGCGCATCTTCTGGTCGAGGTCGAGAAAGCCCGCGCGTATCGCCTCCGCGATGTCTTCGCGCCGGAACTCGTCCGTCTGCAGGATGCACTCGAGCAGGTTGCTCGCGCAGTGTGCTGACACGCGAGCCCCCGCGTGGCCGTCAAACACCGCGAAATACGACCAGTCGGACAGCGTACCGTTCAGCGTGAGCTGCGCGTGGTGCGCGTCCTCCATCTCCACGCGCCAGCCCTGCATCGAGGCCACGCCGAACCGAAGACCGTTGCCCTCTCCGCTTTCATTGTACTTCTTCGTCTCGGGCTTGTTCAAAAAGGCCCCCATGCTGAGTCCTTCTGCACGGTTACGCTATTCGCACATAGTTCCCGCACCATCAGGCACACATGTAAACGTCACGGCCGCAAACGTAATACGCGAAGAAAAGCATCACTGGACCTAGTTCCGAAGATACGATCTCGTCTCACAGGTACGGTGAACGACAAATTCGTTCCACTGGATTATTTTTTCGACGTACAGGCTACGATTTTCCCAGGAGATGTTTTAAAACTTTAGTCGGCTTCTACGTAATTGGTTTTATTCTTGATGTTGCATCAAACTTGGTGACAAATCGTGCTCTTTACGGAATCGTAAAACGAAAAAGCAACTCAAAAGAATGAATGGCGGACATAAATAGTAATTGTCTATGGTTGATTTGTAATAAATAGCGAATATTTTTAATAAATTGTCTAAAATAATTAATTTGACGCTGTAATTAAATAATCAAGGATATTTTTAATTAAATATTTTAAGTCTTCGTTACTTCAACTAAATACTTTTAGAAAGGAATAATCATTTAATTTTCTTTTATGAAAATCATAGACAACTACGCAAGAAAGAAAAAGAGTCGTTCGATACCAAAAAGTAAAGACATCAATCATCAAAGCTGTCAATGTCACCATATTACCTATCACTGTCACTAACTCCCCGTCCTTCAGTCGTCTGTCAAACAGTGTTTTGAAAATTAGGTTAGAATTATAAGTTTTACTATTCCAATTTTTAAATGAAATTATTGCAAATAATACACATTACTTTGAGTAGCTCTATAGTTAGATTCAACTGAATATAAAAGTGTCATGTATGAGATGAAGGAATAGCTGAAACTGTTCAATATTCTCTTAAATGTACTAAAATGTATAGAAGTTTATTGTTTAAGTGGTAAGTCAAATATATTTCTATTTTATTACTATAGAAAAGCATATTTAAAATTATATTACATAATTATAAAAAAGGACTTACGTCTACAATCCCTTATTTTAAAATAAAAGTACATAGCATAACCTTACAAAGCCTACTTCAAAGTATGATATGATTTCAGGTTACCTATCAAACATATTAAAAATGAATGCATTTCCCAACTTGCAGAAGGCACTGCATTTTCTCACGACTTTAGAAAGTGGAAAAGATGCATTTCAGTGTCCACTATTTGCTATAAAAAAAGAAAATCTGTGGAAGAAAGGGTTTGTTTTATTTCATATATAAAAAATTCTTATAAATACTTAACTTCTTAAACCAGCATTTAGTTTGTGTGTAATTATAAGTCTTGTATGATATCTATGACATAATGGGTTTTGGTTGGGGTTTTCATTCCAAGGGTTTTTTATTAGTAACTCAAACAGAAAAATTGGTAGTTTTACATTCCTGTAAAGCTATCAGTCTCAGACACAATCTTAAACGTAATAATAATCTTTACAAAGTCAAATTTTATTAATTACACATCTACGCATATCATACTCGTACTTACCTACCTAAAAGTATAATTAGGAATTCCGAGCGCTGAACGATGAGTGCCGGTGTACGGACAAACTCAGATGAGTTTTTGTTGCACCGTTTTAACAATTTTTGTAATTGTTGTGTTAAAATGTATATTTTTTGTTTAAATAAAATAAATAAATAAAAATAAAACATCTAAAGCCTGTCACTACTTTATTAGATTGTAATTTTTTTGTGCAAATTCAAATGATAATGATAATACTTTGCATGAAGGAAAACATACTCTGAAGATAACTATTGTTAATTCTAAATGTAATAAATCTATCTTAAAAATACATATTTAATACATATTTTTTAATAGGCCATAGAGAATCAGGGCAAAAGAGTTATAAGATATTCACCCAAAGCAGGCTCTGAGGTTGTTGGCATTTGGCGCAATATGACAGTTCAGGAGATAGCCAATGTTCTCAATAAAGATGTGGGTAAGTTTTGTCACATTAACTGACAGCTCATTCATGAGATCCTGAGCTTATTTATAAGGCTGTGGGTTCGATCCCCACATCTGGAAAAATGTTTTTGTGTTTTTTTAATTATATATTATAAGTATAAGTATTTATGTAAAATATACATATAATATTCATCAGTTATTATAGTATCATAACACAAGCTACATAAGCTTTGGGGTTATATAGCAATGTGTGTAATTGTCCTATAATATTTATTTGTTTATTTTATTTATTATAACTTAATATAAATTTTCCAAAGCAACATTGGCATCAAGATTTAATACTGTAGTGTAGATAGACATTTATACCCTAAGCCTGTCAAGAAGCAAAATAGGTTGATGGTTCTCAACTATTTTAATTACAAAACTTACTATATGATTATATGTCATACTTTGTGCTGAAAAGTTAACTGAATAATCATACAATAAAGGAATCAAATACATATTCAACATTTCATATGTCAAAAAGGGCCCTACTGTATGGATGGACCAGGCATACAGAGGGTTAACTATAATGCTCTATATAAAATATATTATTTCATTTCAGATCATGTGTACAAAGCGTTAGAGTTTGCAGACAAAAATTCTGATGTAATATATAGAAAGGATACTGTCATTCACAATCCTCAGATAATAAGAGATGTTGTAAAAATATCAGGCTGCAGATTCAAGATTGTTGCCAGACCTGATGATGAAGAAAAGATACTAGAGGAGGTATGACTGTGATCCCACTTCTGATTTTCAATTTTGATTCAGTAGCAATCCTTTAGTGGGAAGTTGATCATGACATTTATGCGTAAGCTTTGGAGAGCAAATTAGGCTCATTATGATTCTGATTGTTAACATCTGATAATGATAAATAATTGTAGAGTAAAATGTTATCACAATAATATTTTTGTCTAATTCTAACAATACTTTATTAGTTTCAAGAACTGTTGCTGATAATCTTAAGCCTATGTCAATTGGTGGACATCATTTGGTCCCATCATTTATAAAGTAGAATGCTTAAGACCAGGAGTAGAAATTGGGAAAATGATGATTATGTTATGATGAGTGATTTTAAAAATTCAAATCAGTTTAAAGTAAGTTGCTATACTGATGAGGTAATGATGTGAGTTACAAGTTTATTTTGAATTGGTTCAGAACAAAGATGCTGTGCCGCTACCGCCTCCGCCCCCAGAGGCCCTGCGTCCGCGACCGCCCGTTGTGTGCGTGATGGGGCACGTAGACCACGGGAAGACCACTCTGCTGGACGCGCTGCGGGACACTGCCGTCGTTGACACCGAATTTGGAGGCATTACTCAGCACATTGGCGCTTTTGAAGGTAATATGTGAAAAGACTTGTCTTGCACTACTTTAGATGACCATTATTATATTTAATGCTGGGTAATTGGATATCTGTTTCTACTTTTAGACATACATGCATAAACATAACAACACATTCGATAGGGTAGGCAGAATCCTTCCTTCTTTCCATTTGCCAACGCAACTGTTACGTTAATCGTGCAATGAAACTTTATAATGATGAATTTTTTGATATTTACTTATGCTCCACCTCAATAAGTAATATTAAAAAGAAATGTTTGAAGAAATACCTTTAGTTGTTTCTTAACACATATTGGTACGAGAACATTGTATAAATATACATGTTATCGTTGTTTTCTTTTCTTTTTTTTTTCTTTCTTGCTAATATTATATTATTTCTTACTAATATTATCTTATTAATGCTGTTATTACATAAATAACATATCTTTTCCTTTTTTTATGTACAAATCTTCGGCAATGTATTGTCTATTGTTACACATGAATTTTTTCTTTAATGTAAAACTTTTTACTTGTAATGACTGTTTTTGCCAAAATAAAATAAATAAATTTGCCATGGTCCTTGCATACTCCCTTAGTTTCATGCACTCTCATTAATCCTTTTATACAAGTTTGTCAGCTGAATTTGGTCCAGGACATTTGCCTAGGCCTTAAATCTCTTTTGTTAATATCTAATCTCTTTCATTTATTCTCTCTATATTCTCAAAGTCATAAAAAGCATCCCATTCTCAATTTTAGTCACTACATCTTCTTTTATAACACACCATTCTCTAAGTACGCACACTATTATTAATTCTGTCACTTAGTTTCATTCTACATTTTTAGTGTAATAAAAGAAAAATGATCATTTGCATCAAAAATAATGCAACAGTTTACTGAAATATGAGCTATTTACAGTAATTCATAGCGCTATATTGCACGTGAAATACTAATACTTGAATGCCTTTCTTATTTTTCAGTAAAGCTACCATCGGGAGAAAAGGTGACGTTTCTTGACACGCCCGGGCACGCGGCGTTCACTGCGATGCGCTCGCGAGGCGCTCGGGCTACAGACATCGTGGTGCTGGTGGTGGCGGCAGACGACGGCGTCATGGAGCAGACCGTGGAGTCCATCCGCATGGCCAGGGAGGCGGACGGTGAGTGGCGGGAGAGATAACAGTCGCAGAGGGTGACATTTCTAGACATGATCAAACGATTTGCCAATTCCAGTATTTTAATGACTTGTAATTAAACCACATGCATATTTGAATTACATATAAGTATATGGTATTAGTAATTCAATTACTTATATTTAACTAAAATGTAATTTGTAATTGGTATTTCAAATACTTAACATTTAGGTATTTTGTAGTCAGTACTTCAAATACTTATGGTTTAAAAATACATCTGAACTTAAATTCATTTAGGGATGTAAGTTTTTTATAGGCATAATGGCAACCGCTAATAAAAAGTCAATTTTTAAAGTTGGTAAGACTGTATATATACTTCGTTAACAAACGTCAAATCGGGTTGTTAAATTAACGAAACATGTATTTTATTTGTATTCTGTAATTTGTAATTTAATGACGACGACGTTCGACGACCACCGTGGCGCAGTAGTATGCGCGGTGGAGGTCCTGGGTTCGATTCCCGGCGGGGCAGATTGAGATTTTTCCTAATTTGTCTTAGTCTGGCTGGTGGGAGGCTTTCGCCGTTGCTAGTTACCACCCTACCGACAAAGACGTACCGCCAAGATTTAACGTTCCGTTACGATGTCGTGCAGAAACCGAAAGGGGTGTGGATTTTCGTCACACTCCTAACAAGTTGGCCCGCTTCCGTCTTAGACTGAATCATCACTTAACATCAGGTGTGATAGCAGTCAAGGGCTAACTTGTAGTCGATAAAAAAAAAATTATTAACAAATATTATCAGATGTTGATGATAGTTACAGTGACCGACGGTTTGACGTGCTCTCTGAAGCACGGGGTTGTATAACTACTGACTTCCTGACTATGGGCCTGGAATAAACTGAAATTTTATAAAAAAATGAAAAACCCAGAATTATTCCGTGACCCGACCCTGGATTCGAACGCAGAACCTCACGATCGAAGTCAGATAGGCTAAACACTAAACCAACGAGGTAGTCTAAATACATGGATGATAGTATTTTGTAATTTGTATTTTAATTCAGTTAAAATTCCTATTTTGCCAAGCCCTGGGCCCAATACATAGGTTTTATCATTGTGTCCAAATACATTGGTTAATTTTCGACCATTTTCGTAAAATTTCAAAATGGCGGCCAGTTAAAGGCCACTAATGTTTGAATACTTTAATTTTGATTTTACTCGTAACAGTGATATCAATGCATCTAATAAATAAGTCATACCAAAAAATCAAAATGTTCAATTTACACAGTAATAAAATATATAATGAGAATAATCATTGTAAATAGATATGTATTTTAAATATATTTTTTATAATTAGTAGGTAATTGTTGTAATACACTTTTAAAACAAATACATAGATATATGTTTTACAATAATGACAAAACTTATCTACGTGATATTTTTTTACTAGTTTATTAGCCCGGACAAGACCAGCTACACTAATTATGTAGATATAAATAAACATCTCTTCTAAAATAAAGTTTGACTTAAAACTACCAGATTTACTAAGAAATCCACTAAGTTGGTAACACTGGAACTGCTGTCTTGTGCTACTTTCTACCAGAGAAACGGCTGCTGCAGACGACTAATTTTCAGTAAATTATAATTATTTTTTTCTTGTGATCCCCATCTTTAACAAATCCCAATTTTTTTATACAAGTATGACATAAAGTTGCAGTTTTAATTTGCACAATCTGGTATTTGAACGATGCTTTAAAATTATCCACTCTCGCCAATCTCCTTTAAGTTAGGATTTGTTACATGAACTCTATTAATTAATAGAGTTTTAGTAGGAGACGGAATAAAATAAAGTATATTTTCCCACTATGACATGCTTATTCCTTGCTAATCTTTTACTTTTTAAGCTTAATGTTTCTGTAATTCTCTCTACTTTGTGTAAACTCTTAACTCTTTTCATTTCCAGTTCCAATACTAGTGGCGATCAACAAAATCGACAAGCCAGGTGTGAACATTGTAGGTATGCCTCCATTTTTAACTGTTTTTATTGTGATTTAATAAACTGATAAAAAAAACATATAATTCCTTCAATAATTAGTTTTTCGCGCGAAAATAGACAACTACTAGACTTTGTAAACAAAAACAGAGCTTACGGCGCCCTATATCTAAGTCTTATGCGATGTTGGATTTGTTTTTTTTTTGTGACGTTTTGGAATAAGAGTCATTGCACATGTAACGGAGGGTGCTTCACGTAGGTATGATCAGACAAACATGAATAAGACATTGAAACTTTTCCCCTCAACCGATGAAGCGTTAATGCCTCAAATATACAAATTCACGTGACATTCTTTCAGATTAAAAAGACCCTAAATTAACTATTTTTAACCCCAGACGCCGTAATCAACAATTTATGCGCCTTGTAACTGACTCTAAATATGGCATTGTTTTTATATGGTCTGGTAATTTCTGCGCCCTTTGCCTACCGACACTGCCCGACGCAAGAGTTGAGTATCTGTGTGTGTGTCTGTCTCATCGTAGCGTTCAAACGTATTGACCGATTACGATGCGGTTTTTTTATTTCAAAACCAGTTTCCTTGCTTTGGTTGATAAAATTGGCCCATAATGCCCGTCGCTGCAAAACGGTGGATTACATATTTTTTACAACTTCCTCAATATACGTGTCAAATAAAAGGGTTTGAATAGTAAACTGTGAAAAGTTTCAAATCCAAGATGGCCGCGACAAAAAAATGGTGATTTACAATCCTTCTTGTTTAAGTACTTTGATAGTTGCACTATAGACTGTCACATATATATACAATCAACAATCCTTACAGGAAAAGACAATGCGTTCACTAGCTAAGCACGGTATACTATGCGAGGCTCTGGGAGGTGACGTCCAGGCCATAGCAGTATCAGCTCTGAAGAAGCTGCACTTGGAGACGCTGGTGGAAGCGCTCACCCTGCAGGCCCAGCTGATGGACCTGAGGGCTGACCCGGGGGGCTATGTCGAGGGGGTGGTTATTGAAGCTTTGGTTGACCCAAAGACTGGGTAAGTCCCGACCAGCATTTTCAATTAAAGGTCCCAGGCGCCTTAAAGATTTCAAACTTCCAATAATTAATCAAAAATCGCATGAAAATCCGTTTAATAATTTTTGAGTTTATCGCAAACAGTGTTGATTCACCAAATGAGGTGGAGGACTTTGTTTAATAATATATGGTGAAAGTTTGTCGTTTCGTACACACGTAAATGAAGTCCCACTAAAAATGATTTATTGTAATTGATCATCATTATTATAAAACTATCGAGCGACCGATGGCCGTTGGAGTCGCAAGGTCCTCGAGTGGAGACCGCGTCTAGGAAAGCGGATTGTAGGGCGTCCCGCGACTAGATGGAGCGACTATCTCCGGTAGGCGGCTGGCTTTGATTGAAGGCAAAAATCCAAGCTACTTAAATGAGGACTATGTCCAACAGTGGATGCATGATGGCTGATGATTCCGTTCAGTGAACCTGCCTTCTGGAACGGTAGTAGAAACATAAAAAGTTGTGTTTCAAGTGTCTGTTAAGTAAGCTAACAAAGTAGCTAAACAAGTAATGAAACAAAGAAAATGAATTTGTCACAGGAAGCAAGCCACGGTTTTGGTACAACGTGGTACTTTACGCAAGGGCTGCATCATTGTGGCGGGCACCGGCTGGGCCAAGGTCAGTTCTTTATAATTATTACTACGTCGATTTATTGTGTACCTGTCCACATTAGAGTAAATACAATACTGTAACACGTTTAAAAAAAATTAACCCTACAGACTATTTTTCGGTCAGTTAGTCTGAGCCAAAAACCAAGTTAGTTTTTCTCCCACATTTAATCCCACAATCAATGCGAATATGGCGATACGTCAACAAATTGAATATTTCATTTTCTGATATGTCACCCGATAGCAAAATCTATGGGTACAACACCGATTACGGCGGACGTCAAACTACACAAAAAAGGTTTTACTATTACCAGAGAATTTGACAGACAATACAGCTTTTGTATGAACCGGTCAACTGGCGATCTACTAGTATATGTCACCCACACTCTCATGTTTCTAAATGGCTTTGCCCCAGCAAGGCAACTTTGGAGAATGTGCTTAGGGTCCGCCAAAGTATCCACTCCATGAACTTGTTCTTGCTTCTCCTTTCTACCACAGAACAACAAGACGTAGACGTATCGCACTAAACGTTTCGCTTCAACGTTTCTTATCCGAATAGCGAAAGTGTGGAACGCTCTTTTGGTGTCTGTGATTACTTCTACCAACAACCCGAAGACCTTCGAAGCGAGAGAGAATAACCACTTTCTAAGTAAACGCTTCTCATCTTAAGATTGTATCACAGCTTTGCATTAGGCATGATTGTAGTCAATCGCAAGGTGTTAATGTTGTAGGTGAGGGTATTAAACACGGCAGAAGGCGCGTCGGTGCTGGAGGCGCCGCCCTCCACTCCCGTGTCGGTACTGGGCTGGCGGGAAATGCCCTCCGCGGGCGACCAGGTGCTGGAGGTAGACTCTGAGGTGAGACTGGTCTATCATATATTATATAGGAGGTTATAAGATGAAAATATTACCTAATGGCCCTTGGGTGGTTAACAGAAACGCGCAAACGAAGTGATGCGCTGGCGTCAAAACCAGCGCATGAAGGAGAAGCAGGCGTCGGACTGGGAGGTAATCGCCAGCAAGGAGAGCGAGCACCGCGCGCAGTACAGGCAGCAGCTGGAGCACAAGCGCGCCATCGGCCGCTACCGCCTCAAGCCCACCGGCCCGCGCCAGAAGATGATCCAGCACGACACGCATCCCACGCTCAGTACAGGCAGCAGCTGGAGCACAAGCGCGCCATCGGCCGCTACCGCCTCAAGCCCACCGGCCCGCGCCAGAAGATGATCCAGCACGACACGCATCCCACGCTCAGCGTGCTGGTCAAAGGTTAGTATCGTCATCAGTACAGGCAGCAGCTGGAGCACAAGCGCGCCATCGGCCGCTACCGCCTCAAGCCCACCGGCCCGCGCCAGAAGATGATCCAGCACGACACGCATCCCACGCTCAGCGTGCTGGTCAAAGGTTAGTATCGTCATCAGTACAGGCAGCAGCTGGAGCACAAGCGCGCCATCGGCCGCTACCGCCTCAAGCCCACCGGCCCGCGCCAGAAGATGATCCAGCACGACACGCATCCCACACTCAGCGTGCTGGTCAAAGGTTAGTACAGCTGCAGCAGCTACAGCATAAAAACATTTTTTTACATCAAGCATTACAATAAATAAAGAAATGTATCCTTAGGGCTATCGCTAAAACTCGCGCGGGTGCACGCTCGCGGGTGTTAAAAAATAGTATGGACAGCGCAGGCGCGTGCGACGGAGCGCGGGCGCGGGTGGCGGGCGCGCGCGGCGGGCGCCACCCGCCTGTGCAATTTCGACCAGTATTATGGGATATGGCGAATGAATAATCGAATTCTCCTCTGAGTAACCTGCTTGTCAAGAACGGGTTAGGCAGTCGACGTTGTTTCCGTTGCCAAATAATAATTAGTAAATAATCCATGGTAATCTTCTCGACACCACTGTACACGCTCGAGATCAAAATGATACTAGCAGCGCTAACTGAGACGGGCGCACGCGACGGGTGCCCGCTCGCGGATTTGTGGCCCGCGGCGGTCGCCCATCGCGTGCGCAGGCATTGTGGCATTTAAATTGTGAATTGTGTTTTTATTCACAGGTGACGTGGACGGTTCCGTGGAGGCCATCCTCGACATCTTGGAAACCTACGACGAGCACGATCGCGTCAGATTGGAGCTCGTCCACTTCGGAGTCGGTCAAATTTCGCCCAGCGATATAGAAGTGAGGAACTGATAGATTATAAGAAACTTTTGTTCTAATTTTTTAGCAATGATTATTGCTTGAAATTTTTAAATATGTATCACAATTCATGGCTAGATATTCAAATTCCGGTATTATCTGTCTGGTTTTGTATTCAGTCGTATTGTTTGCAGATAGCGCAAGCTTTCAACGCAGTGATATACGCCTTTAACGTGGAGTGTCCGCCCGCGCTGGTCGTGGAAGCGAAGAAGGCTGACGTCACCGTCAAGCGACACAACGTCATCTACAAGCTGGTGGATGACATCAAGCAGGAGCTCAGCGCCAAGATACCCACGCGACAGGAGGAGGAACTTATCGGTGAGTATCATAACCATCATCATCACGGATAAGCAACAAAACGTCATATACAACCTGATGAACGACATCCACCAGCCGCATTAACAAATCTAATTTGTTGTTCCAGGTGAGGCGAATGTTCTTCAACAATTCCAAGTGTCAGAAGGCAAGAAGAAGGTACCGGTGGCCGGCTGTCGATGTGTCAAAGGCTCGTTGGCAAGAAACGCGCTGTATAGAGTCGTACGTGGACAAGAAGTTATTTATGAAGGTATGTATTTTTTTTATTTTGACTGCCTAATCTAATGAATTTCTCACCATTTTGGAAACTAACGATTTCTTCTTTCCCTTTAGGATTTTAACATACTTTTCAGTTTTTATCCTATATCAGTCAAACCCAATCAAGTTTTAAGAAGACTTTTATAACATATACTTTTATTTTTGGTACAGTTACGGTCGTATGAATTCAGAGAAGGCGAGCGTTGACCGACTGCCTCGTTGGTCTAGTGGTTAGCCTTTGTGGCTTCGATCACAAGGTCCTGGGTTCGATGCCTGGGTCGGGTCACGGAATAATTCTGAGCTTTTTCATTCTTCTTAGAAATGTTCAGTACATTCCAAGCTCGGAGTCTGGAAGTTGGTGGTGTTATACCCCCGTGTCTCGGAGAGCACGTTAAGCTCTCGGTCCCAGTCACTATCATCAACATCTGATAGTGATCATTAATAAATGAAACATTATTACCCTAAGCATGCCAACTCGCATTGGAGCAGCGTGGTGGGTGTACGCTTCATATCCCCTCTCCTATAAGGAGGGAGGCCTGGCCCTGTAGTGGGCTGTTAATAGACAGATAATGATTATGATGATGAGCGTTGACCCGCCAGGTATAGATACCCGTTGGGTATCCTAAGCTTACATACATGCCTGACTCTGTTTTGCCTGTTTGAGATCATTTAGAGAATACAAATACAAAATCCGCATTTATTCATACACTATTGACAAAAATATGTGATATGTTGGTTATTAGAACAAATGCATACCTATGCATTATATATTTGCTCTGTCATGAGAAACAACATTACAAGCTATTTTGAATAGTTTTCTGCTGTTTAGTTCATCAATCTAAAAAGATTTTATAAATCATAGAAGAACTACCCACACAGGTAAAGAACAAGTTTAAACGCGGGAAATTCAATTTAAATAAAAATTTAGAAAGCTTAATTAACAAATTTGTCACAGTCCATTATAAAAAAAACTTATCCTCCAGGTAAGCTGGCATCTATGAAGCACCTCAAAGACGAAGTGAACACTATAAAATGCGACATGGAATGCGGCTTGAGGTTCGACGACGCAACATTTGAGATGCAGCCCGGGGACACGGTGGTCTGTTACAAGATGGTCGATGTCACTGACACTACCTCTTGGGACCCCGGCTTTTAGTAGTTAATTTAATGTGTAGTAAGCTTTAAATATTATAATAAAGTTACGATAGATAGATTTTGTGTTTTCTTTAATCTCTCTTGTTCGTTTTATAGACTTGTCGACTCGTCTGTGCCCTCTTGAATACAGCACAACAGATTAAAGAATTTCATCAATTCAATTTCAATGTTAGAAATGCTTTTAATAGATTAATAGTAACAAATGCACTATGGACATAACCAGGGCAGGCCAGGACATAGACAATTACAAAATTTCTTTTTATTAATTCTCTAGGTACATGCAGATTACGATAGATGAAAAAAAATGTCTTAAGAAAATAGCGATGGAATGGTAGCATTTAATTGGTTATTAAAATTTTTAATTTAAGTATATGTTTTAAATATTAATTTAAATTAATAAAATAATTGATTTTGATTTTATAAATTTATATTTTTAATTTATAATAAATATATTAATTTATAAATATATTAATTTTTAATTTAAAATTAATATATTTAATAATTATATTTTATAGACGGATGTCGAACGCTGCCGAACGCAAAGGCCGATTGTGCTTCTTTGTCGCTCGTGCCGCGCTCTCGCTTGCACTTCAAGCCTTACATGGAACGCCTCAAAGCGAGGTAACGACGCATGACGTCATGTTTTTTCGTGCGTGCAGCCAGCTCTATCGAATTACAAGACGTTGTCACGTCAAAAACTGTATGACCAAAAATATGTTCAATAGTATAGGGAAGTCGTTCAGGCACATACCTTGACTTCGATTACAGATGTAGTTAATATCCTGTATCCTGGTAAACATACGTAACAACACGTATCGCCAAGCAATTTAGCGTTCCGGTACGATGTCGTGTAGAAACCGAAAGGGGTGTGGATTTTCGTCCCACTCCTAACAGTTAGCCCGCTTCCATCTTAGACTGCATCATCACTTAACATCAGAGTGCCTAGTGTGAGATTACTTCAAAACAATCGAAAACTTCACATTCGCGTTAAGGGCAAATTTTATATGGAACTGAAGCAGCGCCCCTGGCGGCAGTGAGAGAAAACTCAAATGGGCGAGTGTCAGAACGCTTTTTTTGCTATATAATTTGACATTATTAGTGACTACGTTTTTACGCAGTCGCTCGGTGAAAAACTCACACTTGCCCCACAGGTGTGATAGCAGTCAAGGGCCAACTTGTAGTCGATAAAAAAAAGCAGTTCGGGTCGCTGGATACACATATTTAAATAATGCAGGACGTGTCACTAATTTGTAATGAATCCTGAAGAGAGTATGGATTTATTCCGTGAAGTATTTAAAACTTAGAACAGATTTTTTATACCAACATAATGTGGCCCGCCAGTGAAAATTTAAAACAGCTAGCGCTTTGGGTAAGAGTGCTTTACGTGTGAGTGTGAGAAACCTTCCTACCGTATGCGTGAGAAAGAAAATTGGATAGTTTGGAGCCGTACACCGTTACGGTAACGAAACGGTTTACCCTCCCGTAAGAAGTTATGACTTTAAAATTTACAGTTAATAATAAAATAATCGAAATAATTTTTACAAAGGGCCTCAGCAGGTACATTTAGACGGCCTTGGCCGCGCCACCCAAGATTATGCATCGACTATAATGTGTTAATATTATAAAGTGTCAAAATAAAACCACATAAATTATAAAGAGAATCGTCTATTTATTTCATTAACTTGATAGGCTCATAATTCGTGTCTCACTAGTTTTTGAACAAACTTCAATAAATTAATATTACATAATCAGTTGCTTATTGCGCCGCCCGCGCGACATCTAGTAACTTCGTGTGGAACTAACATTCATTTAGCAACAATAAACATATTTATACAAACAATAGTGTAGCCGCAATTTAAAGATCTTACCCATTTGATACGAACATTAACTGCCCGCCATTTTTTATCCAATGCCGTCATATTTAAAAATAAAACTTATTTCTTATTACGTTGCCAACTAATTTTATGTGATGTTGCCATCATTAACAATTCTTTTATAGAAAAAAATGTATTTTTCTAAACAGAAAGGCGCATTTTCATGAATAGGCGGATTTCAATTTTTTTTTTATTTTATGTTAACTTTTGACAAACAACATTTAAAAATGCATTTTGCGCTTACGATAAAAAAACAAAAATATGATTTCCAAACTCATTATTCAAAAGAAAAGATAAAATCACTACTTTCATTGCAGAAAAGTAAGATCTCTAAATTGTGGCACAGCATGATATTAAGAGTGAATTAATTATATACTAACAACTACACAAGTAATATAAATAAAGGGTAAAATAAAAGTTACTCATAATTTCTACACAGTAGGAAGTATGTTGAAATGCAATGTGAAAATTACTATATATAAACATATTTAACTAAAACCGCTAAATTGATGGCATGAAAGAAAGGTTAATTCGCAATTGGTTCAATTCCCAAATTATCCAAAATGAACTCTATTGAAATTTTTTCACCGCCATTGCAAGTCACAAACTATATGTATTAGATTTGTTTTATTTTTGTTGTTGGCAAATAATTTTACGCGTTAAATTATTTTTTTAGTATATTGGTTTTCCTTAAAATTATTAACCACCATTTTAACTTTTTAA
Source organism: Mycalesis mineus (assembly GCA_034621355.1). Taxonomy (NCBI): domain Eukaryota; kingdom Metazoa; phylum Arthropoda; class Insecta; order Lepidoptera; family Nymphalidae; genus Mycalesis; species Mycalesis mineus. The sequence goes on from CM067901.1 coordinate 1,261,201, forward strand.
TGGATATAAACTTTATTAATACTCATAATAAATAATTTAAACATTATGTACTTATTATAACGTTCAAATGTAAGTTGACCCTTTTTCTGATCGATTTTATACTTATCTTATACGAATTGGACCGACAGATAATTAGGCCAAATGGACGAAATGAGAATTGAACCAACCCGGCACCGAAATAGGGATATTAGGATTATTTCAACGTCCCTAGGCATGATTTCAATATAATCTTTCATCACAAATTCCAAAATCACCTACCGTATTATGTAACATTTTAATTAATTACTATCGTTGTTATGTTTACTCACTAACAAAATATAATATTAGAAATATTACACAATTGGAAGTTTTTATCAAGAGTAACCAGGGCATTGATTAATACAAAAATTCTTCGTAACAAAACTCCTCTGAAATACCATTGAATGAGTTCGGTGGTTTTCACTATCAGGATGTCGAGTGGGCGTTTTACCGAGTCACTGCGTAAAAATGTATCATAATTCATATGCCAATTTGAATCCGAATAAATTCACGTTCCCTTTTTTATGCAGTGACTCAGTAAAACTCGCAGTAGATAGCGAATAGCGCAAATAAATCGCATATTATTTATTTTGACAGTACTAAAAATGTTACACAATATGGTAGATGATGCAATAAAACAATACATTTTTAACTTACACCAGCTATTTCAATTCTTTTACTGAAGCGGTTTTTAATTAGTTTTTACTGGAAGCGGCTAAGAAGTCCACATAAAGTGTAAACGACATCTGACACGATAAATCAACAATGAAGTTTTAATATACAAAAATCGACAACAACAGAGTCTCATAGACGAGTCGATTCGATACAACAACTTTTCAAATCGAATATGAATTAATTTAAATAATAAATAAAAATTTCGACACCGAAAAGGCTCACGGTGGTTGATTTGTCTATAACGTCACTTAAACTATTTCGCAAAACAAACTATACTCAGTTGTTAAGTATTAAGGATACGTATTTTTTATCGGGTCAAGTTTTATTTATCTACGATTAACAGTTCCTTTTCCGAGTTCTTTCCCGTGCAATAAGGAAGTGCGAGGTTATGATGTCAGCGGAGAACAAGACAAGGTAGCCTACTGTTAACCGTTGAGGTTCCTTTAACTGTCCTTCTCCTCCGTAAGCTTGCATGACAGCCTATCTATATGCAAAGTTCTTATCAAGACAAATTCTTTCTGTTGACAGTTATGTACTTGCAATACGTGTCCCTCGCGGTCATAGGCCGACGATTTTGACCCAACCTAAGGACGTTCGCGAAAATAGGAAAAATCACGGATTTCACAACAAAATGAGACAAGCAAGTGCAAAATATGTTTTAGTAAACAAGGAAAACTCTTGTTTTCTAGCAAAACAAATTTTTTTTTTAATTTTGAAAAATAAATGGTAATTTTTAATCAGTAGTCGACAGTGGACACCAGTCCAGGGAGGGTCATGACCCCTATTACCCCCCCCCCCTGGATCCGCGCTTGGCTCCGTCATCACATCGGCTTTCATAAAATTGTAGCGCTTTAAAATAAAGACACTACAAGTACAATTTTCGACAAGTTCCCCTCAATCTGTCCAGGATCCCATCATAAGATCCCAGTTTCCTTATCATGGTACCACCCTCGAATTATCTCCTTTCCATCAAAAAAGATTTATCAGAATCCGTTCATAAACGATGAAGTTATCCTTGAACATACATAAAAAAGAAATACGGTTGAATTTAGAAATTATTTATAAGTCGTTTAAAAACTGGACTGCATGAGCTTTCTTCATTTTTTTTTATTAACATGTGCGCTGGTTTCCGCAACCGTCTGCCATCATAACCTCGTATTTCGTTCGAAAATGCAGATTACTTATAGCAAAACGCTATTTCAGATGGGATTTTTATTCCTCTATCTTTTAAAAATAATATATCATTAGCTAAGATAAAAAAATCATAGAGGAACATTACATTTTTTAGTATTACTGCAGAAACAAGAGCTTGTTTCCGATTTATTCAAATTCTAAAATCCTTATGCGAAACTGAGTACATTTATTAAAAAAAATAATATTGAGAATAGACACTCAACAAAGTATTAAGTATATACGCTTTGCAATCGCAAAAGTTAACAAATAAAAGAACGAATCAATTTGATAAGAGAGATTTCAAATAAAAGTCAAGTGGCCTAAAGGTTAGCGATCTATGATCACATTACGGTTACACCTACATCTATATTTACATGTGAGCCGGAACGAGCTTAAGTTACAATATACACTTGTCTATACATTTACAGTACAATCTCAAGACTATCGCTATATTCTCAAACATATTCTCTTTAACCGCAAAATACTGAGACTTCGCTGGTCCCCTGAACGAGAAAAGACCATTAAAGGCGTTATTGGTGAATAGTTTTATTACTATTATGAAAATGCTTTCCATATAACTAGGAACGCGATTTCTTTGTTTGTTAAGGACAGCATTCGCATTTGTTTAGATCAGCGAACAGCAATCATAGTGATATTTTGTGTATATTGAAAGCTACATGTATCCAGTATACATTTACAGCACCAGGTGCCTAGTGTGATTTTTACCGAATCACTGAGTAAAACATAACGTCATTTATATGAGCAATGATGCGAGAAATTTGAGACGTTTTAACTACAGTACTGTAGAGCGCCGCTTTTCTACGATAAATTGCCGTAACATTTTTACGCAGCAATTCGGTAAAAAATTACACTCGGGACCGGTTTAACGCAACGAATTATTTACTTGAGATTTTTTAGTAGTTCCCATACGTTGTAACCGATGGAGCAAAAAGCAAAACCACTGTTCGCTGATATAAAAGTATGTTGTTTGGTTGTAAATCCAAAGTTAACGTCAACATAAACGAAATAAATAAATATTTATTGCTTTCTAAAAGTATAATAAATAATAATTTTAATTTCATAATTGAATTTAATAAATCCCTATACGTTTATTTATAAAAGAACTGTTCTAAATTACGAAACTAAATTCTACTAAGGTTTTAGAAGAATAAAAAAATGGTAAGTTAGTAATTGCAAATGCGTAGAAAATTGATTACCAGTTTTTTTTACTGTGACTCCGTAAAAAAGTGAAGGAAGTGGAAATCAAACCATTATATCATAGTTTATCTATGGAAAATAGTTCTAACTTACGTACTATTAGTTTATCTACAAGTATCTTAAAGATCAAGTCAGTCAGTCGAAACAGAATAAGGCGCCACATCCACGAGACACTTTTTAGCATTACGCGACACTGGGTTTTTTACCAAGACGCTCCGTAAAAAGTTAATGACAATTTACATGGAATTATACTATAAATAATTATTAATTATAAATTGCGCGCAATTCAATATAAATTGCTGATAACTTTATACGACTTGACAAAAACTCGGCACATAGGATGTCAACACCATGCTCTAAGATGCACCTCAGTATAACAAACTATATCTGATGTGACATAAAACAAAAACAAAACATATTTTGAACATAAACAATAATCATAAAAAATTATAAAGTATAGCGATCAAGAATTAATTTAATTTGCAGAAGATTAAACTTATTACCACCAGGCCTTAGATACGCACGGAAAAGAAATGTAGAATCGAGAAAACGAGAAACGTCATCAAATAGCGCGCAATCAAAAATATATCTCGCTCTTTCGTTGCGTTGCGGCGACAGAGAGAGTGAGAGAGAGAGAAGGCAATATTTTCGATTTCGCCACTTGAAGTTCCTCAATTTCTCAAATCGACATATCTGTCCCGTGCGTATACAAGAAGTACTAAGATAGGACATAATTTTTTATATTTTGTAAATAAACGAAATTTAAGAATCACGTGATTTTTCTTTGAATCAAAAATAACAAAATTATCATTCACGCAAAGTTATTTACTTTTAAATAGAAATTTGACACCGACCGTATCGCGCAGTACACAGCCAAACGGGTCGGAGTTACATAAAAAAGTCCATCATTTTGTTATTTTTGAGTCAGAAATTGAAAAAATATACTTTATAACATGTACAGAACTGTTAGTGGATTTTCGATCTATTAATGATAACGCAAAAAAAAATATCCGCACTTAAATAAAATCATCCTGTATTAGACCTAAAGGTAGGTATTATAAAATAAGACTTCCTTTTTTTAAGAAACCTCAGAAGGACAGCAAAGCCTCAGCGCACAATCCAATCAGCCTAAATGGAATAGTAATAGTATTACATAAAACCTCACAACTCTTTAAAAAGACACACGTAACAGTTTCACAAACCCCCTTAACATATATAGTTTCCATTGGTACGACAAAACGGAATTGCGAAACATTTTATCAATTTAGGAACAAATTAGCGAAAAATTCCCACAGCATATACTTTTACTTTTGACGGCCGAGTGGCGCAGTGGGTAGTGACCCTGCTTCTGCGTTCTAGGCTGTGGGTTCGATTCCCACATCTGGACAAATGTTTATGTGATGAGTATGGATGTTTTCCAGTGTCTGGGTGTTTATCTATATAAAGTATTTATGTATAATATATATAAAAATATTCATCAGTTATCATAGCACCCATAACACAAGCTATGGCTTGGTCAATCCACGATGGCTCGTAGTGTTTTGTTTTTCAAACGCTTACAGTGCAAGTGTGCAATAAAAACTGCAAGAATGTGAGTTCTATTACTACGTAACGAGTAGCAATGTGTGCACACTCACACAAGTGTCAAGTTAGTTATGTCAACAAGAATGTCATGATGACTAGCAGTATGCTCTACTTCATTTTAACTCATTTTTTAAAAATGAATATGTCGTGTTGGTCCTGCACAGCAAAATTATATTGTGATATAGGTTAATATATATATCGGAGTATAACAATTCTCCTTGACATCATCTTTAGTGGTTCTTAATCTCTTGGGCGTTTTCTAGGGTTACAAAGACTTTGTCTTCACGAACAGATATATTGCAAGTTCACAATGTTTTGATACATGAAATAGATTTTTATAATTCCTGACGTATTATAAAGATTCAGAACAGTAGTTTATTTACACCCATCTTACTTTACTCCCTAATTTAATTTACTTCTTAAGAACACTTTTACACTGGTCCAACTCGACCAAATATCCTCACCGCACTCCAGACACAAACTAACTACCCAACTCCTTTATTCCCCTCAAGATGGTGTAAATACTCTACTAGGACTTTGGCGCCCGACTCTTTTATTGGTTGGAGTATTAAAACAAATCAATCATTCATCCATTTATCAAATCAAATTGAATTTAACTTTGTGTTAAAGTTTTAAGTAAGCACCTATCTCATATCTCTCATTAAATGATTAACAATTAGTTCTATTTCGATTACTTTCATAAAAAAAACTCGTGACATACCAAAAATAATTACATCCACAGACAGTAACATTTCCATAAACAATGACGTCTATTACAATATTACAACAATCTATTCTAAGTCTCTAGTCTAATTCCTTCGACATATATATTAACCCATTTAAAAATATCTTAAAAACACACATACCCACAATCATCTCAGATAGGTACCTAGTATATCTATTTTTCTTTTGTTTAAACAGTTTAATGATTGAGCTCAACTCCACGCTGTCTTGTCTACCATACCCCTAGCGTTTTTGTAAAGCGTGAACCCATGATATCTATTATTATTTTGATTCATTACAAGTTAGTTTATGTAAACTAAGATGGAAGCGGGCTAACTTGTTAGGAGCAGCATGAAATCTACATTCCTTTAGTTTCTACACGATTCCGTACCGGAACGCTAAATCGCTTGACGGTACGTCTTTTTAGTAGGATAGTACCAATGTATATATAGTACAAATACCAAAGCTATTATGCTAAGCTAATTTGGAAAATCTATATTGGCAGTAACAAACCAATTAAGTGACCTTTGTAGAAAAATTAAAGTCGAGTCGGTCAACCTGAAGGAATGGGCAACGGAACGATTCTTCTGGCTAAGTCACATTTAAATGTGTAGTTTATCATCATACGATACGTTTTTTTGACATTATAAATATAATATTGGTAAAAAAATTAAGTAGAGCATCATTCCGTTCGGTCATGACACGCAGCGATACAACCTACAATAGCCCGTGTACACCGAGCCGTGGTCGACTCGAGACTGATGTTCGAACTGTACTCCCCGCACCCTTCGGTTTCCCCTCGCGACTAATAGTGGGGCGCGTCTTAACGAATTGAACTATCAGTACTTACGAGTACGCTTACTTTGGGGCTTTATAGCGATGTGTGTAATTGTCCTATAATATTTATTTATTTATTTTATGAATGAATCGCGACTTCTGTAGGACTGTATTTAATGTAATTTACGAAAGCATTGAAACTTTTAGTTTGATATCTGTTGGCATCTCGGCTATTAAAAAAACGTGAAGAAGTGATAGTTCAAATATGGCTAGCGTTATGGGTTAGAGAGGAGGAGCCTGCCTGTCGCTGCCGTATGCGGCAAGTGAAAAGGAAAGTAGTTGCTTCCAAGATAGAAATAATAGTTGTGCCACATTTCCAGATTCAACGAGTGTTTTAAAGATATGATTAAAAATAAATGTGTTAAAAATCATGTTGAGGCCAATTTTATGAAATAGAATTTTTCGCTAGATTTGTACCACCTATTAAACTGTCTTTTCTCAACTGTAGTGTAAAAGCATTCGTTTAAAACTTAAAACGAAAAATGTCGATGTGCCTACAGTAACAAATAATATCAAAACAAATTGGACGGTCCAGAAGGTAGACAGCCTAGTAGGCCTAAGAGAAAAAGACCGGTCGCCATTAGCGCGTCTTCTGAAATATTGCTCTCTATTGTTGCGTTGAGGCAAATGAGAGAACTATATTTCCGGTTCCGCTGCCACTGGGCGACGACATGTCATTTCCTCTTCCGACGCCATCTTAGGCGTGTAAGTCAGGTCTTGTACATGTAGTCGAAGGATTTTTTTTAATCGATCAATCAAATTGTTTTAACTTAAATGTAAGAACTCTATGGTTAAAGAGCGCCATCTTGGAAACAGAAAATCCATAACTTGTTTATTTTAATACAAAATAAGTGTAAACAAATGAAGGTATGCGACAGAGGACAGCGATGGAGGATTATCTGTCCTTATCTCTCGTAAGAAAAAATTCTCAGTTTTTCAAGAATAACTTTTGTTCTCGAAGTTAGTCTATATTGTAACTTATATTTCAGTAAACCCAATGTATTTTCCTTTGTTCACGACTTAATGTACAAGACTAGACCAAAAACGGACCGCATCCTTTATTGTTTATCAGTTTTATAAAAGCGACTTCAATAAATGTGGAAATCAAGTGTAATGGCGCACGCACAGAATATCGGATCACAATTCATTATTCACATAGTACGTAGTATTTGATTTATCAACAAAAACAATAATAAAGTTATACATAACACGCTGTACATAATATAATAACGTGATCTTACAATACAGTAATTATTTTACCTATTTATGACTCCATCGTTATTCCTTACTAATTATAATTTAACCCCCGTGACAGACTCTTGCCTTCATGCTTGTGGTGAAAGAGCATTGAACGATTGTGCACGGAATCAAGTCAAAGTCAAAGTATCATTATTAAATAATGATTATGTTCAATCAATCTCTTTATTCAATCTCTTTATGATTATGTTCAATATTCAATATATAAAGGAGATGGTTCATTTCAGTTTCACTCTTGTACCACATACCATTAAAATGGAAAAAATACAAGGATTTTATCAAAAATAAAATAAGTGAACGAAACGAACTAAATAAAACGTTGTTTAAAAATTAAATTCCTAGTTTTTGAGGTATTAAAAGATGGCGTCTTTCTAATTTTAGTCTGTAGATGATAAAGATGAGGTGACAATGATTTGTCAAACTCAAAATATGTCATTTTTGACAAGTCTTTTCTTCCGTGTTCCGGGCTTTGTTTTTAGCTATAATACATTTTAGACATACACATCTTAGCTTTAATAAGAACAAAACTCAATATTTTAATCTGATTATTCAGTAATCCGTTAGGTACCTATACCTAACCAGTAACCATCAAATCAAATGGACCATACGTCAATAAACACTGACAGCAAAAGTCAAGACAACATCAATCCGCCACCTGGAGAATGTCTACCATAGATAATATAACTCATCTAAGATCCGCCATGATTATACGTAGTGTTGCATTGTTTTGGAGAGAATAAATAATATTTCGCCTAAATAAAAGTTAATTCAGAGATTTGGCTAATCAAAACCAGATTATTAATACATGTAGTTTTTTTCAACTTATGTACAGAAAGTGAGTCTGTGCTCCATACAATTTTGGACCATCTCCTTTAGATGTAGGCAGTAGTAGTTTGAGTATCACTATTATCATCAGCCTATTTGAATGAGCAGCAGCGGATTTTAAGCTCAGGTCCCCCTCACTGCTCCTATGTAGGTTGGCAGAGGGATCTAGTATTTGTGAATTTTGATTAATTTAATTCTCATCATAATCCATTTAGTTTTATCTATGGTTAACTGATTATCATATTTATGTCCATTATAGTGAAGTAATGGTAATACATACTTTAATTATAAGAATGAATAATCCCCTATCCCCTGAGAATAAATAATCTACTAAAATCTTAGCCTAGTTTTCAATTCAATTCAACAATGCTATTATTTCCGAAACATGATGTTGTATGGAATTTTTGGAATAGATGTCAACCATTGCTATACTACAAGCATGACAGATAATTAAAAAAAAAAACTAGAGAATCATATGTATAAACATTTCAATGCTCTTTGACGCAGGCGTTCTACCAATCACAAGTCAGCATTTCAAAGTGCTGAGATCGGTGTACGGCGAGGCTAAGTCACTTTAATTAGTAAGCTTTCGTATTAAACAGTATGCTTCATATTACCCAAACCATGAATTTTGCTTATTGAAACAAAATTTAAAAACCTTAAATTTCCTTATAGCAGCGCAAAAATTATCGCTCTCACTTTCGTTGCGTTGGGTCGATATTTTTGACTTCGAAGGCGAAATTTATCGTTTTACCTTCAAGCGTTAGGCCTACTAGCTTTGTCATATGTCCAAATCATATTATCGATTAAACATAGTCTAAACACTACTCAACCAAAGCTCCTATTCGAGTTAACAACTTCATCTGTTCAATACGAAAGCTCTACCACGTGTCGGGTTATATTAATCACTCGGAACTATCACAACAGCACCGGGGTCTTTATTCTCTATGACATTCAACTTGTAACTGCAATACACTGTGGTCATTGTCAACAGTACCATCTTTCATTCTATTCTGTATCTGGCTATTTTGACTGCTATGTCACGTAATACACAATGATTATTGGATTAAATAATAAACACAACCAAACAACTAGTGGAACCTTCGACAAACATTTTGCAAGGCAATGTCGGACTATCGAATTTGTCGGATTGTAATGCCTACTGCCTGCCTAAAAACCTTCAACAGTCCGACAAATAACAGATAATAATTATAATATGAATCAAATCACTTTAATCATGCATGCAGTGCATTAAAAAAGATTTTTCAAAATAATGTTTGTGTTCTTACATTCAATAAGTATGTCGGATTACAAGGGTTGCCCAAATATACAGGAGCCGGATTACTGGGGGCTGGGTTTAGTTGCGTTCTAGCTAGTTCCAATACCACAGTTTTCCCACTAAGTTGGCACATCAAAATGTGATTATTAAACCATGTGGCAAAGTACCATAGACAAGAATGAATCAGTTTCGCCACTATCAAAGCTTCCAGGTACAAAAACATGCATCAACTGCGTCATAGGTTGTAAAGTTAAAAAACGCTAAAGTGTTTACAGTCGATGTCATAGAGGATCAAGGCCCGCTCAACGCCTAATCGACGAGGTCGATCCTGTCCGCGCGTCTTGGCCGCGAGTCGCCATTCTGCGCTTTGGCGGGGCGCGCCCACGTGTTGACGCACCCGTCCGCGCACGCTGTTATCAAATATTCCGCGCGGAATAGTAACGAAGTCAGCCGTTCGTGGGCTATCTTCTTACACACCAGCGGCTCAAGGACAGGACACTCGTCAAATCGCGGACAGGAAGGCGTTCCGATAAGTTTTAACGGGTCAAAACTATCCGATGTGACGGACTTTCCTCTTAGAGCTACGGTATTCGTCGTGGCCTTCTCCGCCGGCTTCGTCAAGCTGAAGTTCCGCCGGTGATCCGACCGCCGCTCCCCGAACGAGAACCCCGCGAGGCGCTGCGTGAAATTGACTCCTAAAGATCCGGAGGTTTCCTCCTTCGCCTTCCCTACGCTTATGTTTAACGTCGACACGTTGTTGGACTTCGTTTTCGCGACGGGCTTCGCCCCGGAAGGCTCGCCGGACGCGTTCCCACTGAGCTCCGCGTGCTTGTGACCTATTTTGTTTGTCTTCGTGCATTTGACGGGTAATTTGGCACCCGGGATGCCATTCGGAGAAAAGCTCTGGCTATTGGGGGACAAATGCGCGGACGCCCGCGCGCGAACCGGCGGTCTTAACACATCTTCCGTTAGATCCCACAAGCACAGCTGCGTGTCCTGCGAAACACTCCCTAGCCTGTAACACTGCACGCTTTCACTTTTCTTGTCCTCCTCCACCTCGTGTTCGGGCTCCGTGAAACTGACTACGTACGGGTCGAACGCCACCACCGAGACCCAGGACCTGTGTCCTTGGCCCCGCGCCACCACTCGCCGTTCGCTGAACGACCACACAGTCACCAAGTCATCTTCTCCCCCGACCACTACATACTTGCCGTCGGGCGCCCAGCACACGCACAGAAAGCCGCCGAAGTACGAGCGCGCGCGGCCGATGAGCTCCATGGTGTCGTAGTGGAACACGCGCAGGAAGCCGTCCTGCGACACCACGGCCAGGTTGGTGCCGCACGGCGAGAACGAGAACTCGTTGATGCAGCTGCCCTCCGCGCCTATCACCCACCTGGAAGTTGACACCTGTCATGTTACAATTGGTAGTCCACCAAATATTATCATTACTAAATGACTAACAGGCTAACTGAGAGCCACATAACAAGACTTAGAGTCATTCATCGGGCGATAAAAAGAGCAATGCTCGTAGTGTCTCTGGGTGATAGAATTAGAAATTAGGAGATCAGTTGCAGAAGTGAAATGACAATGTGCGGGGTACGTTGTTCAAAGAGCTGATGGACTTTGGGCACTCAAGGTGCTAAAATGGCGACCCCACACCGGAAAGCGCAACTAGCTGGACTGACGACACCAAACGTGTGGTAGGGAGCAGTTAACCACAGTAGGTTCAAGGTTGTTGTGTTAAAAAGTCCCTACGTCCCGCAGTGGACGTCCATGATGAACGATGACGAATTAATGATGAATCATTATCATCCGATTAACAGCCCACTAGAGGGCCAGGCCTCCTTCTTTGTAGTAGTAGATAAGACGAGAAATCGAGGTTCGTATTCCTGTAAAGAAACATATAGGAATACCCTCACCTATAGAGCGGGTTCCTGGTGGACTTGGTGCGACATGTATGGATGGAGTAACCGTCGCCCTGCTTGAACAGCTGGTAATGCGGGGGCGCGGCTCCACAGCCCAGCTCCTCGTTATACACGTACAGCTGCCCCGACGCGTGCGCGCTCAAGAATAGGTTGCTGGAGCCCGGCACCCACTTGATGCACGTTACCCGCGTCTTGTCTATCAGTCTCTGCCACAGATAAATATACTTGTAGTATTGGGCTTATATAATTTGTCTTATGGGTATAACCATCAGTTATTTGGTACGTGCGTTCCTCTAGCTTCTAACGGATAGCTAAAGGATTGTAATTGGTGCAGGCTGCACCAATGACGTCGTTCGTCTTGACAAATTGACGGACGTTTGGAGTAATGTCGGCGAAAGTTCATTGTCAGGTCAGCATTCCCTTCTTTTTTCCAGGTAACCAGTGAACATTCCCGTGACAGTGACGGGAAATTTATACATTTCCTAAATAGTTTCGAAATTGTATAAATTTCCTAGGATTTGTATACAGTTCCTAGAGTTCATACATTTCCAGTAACACATATACACTATTTATTTTACAAAAACTTACTAATTTACATTTTTAATTTTGTCAAAATGACAACAATGGAAACAAATTAAAATCATTTATGTACGTAAGCAGCGGCCGTGGTGCTGTCGTGAGAAACTTACATTGTTGACTCATTATCGTCTAAGATCTAAATCCAGTTAGCTCAAAGTCATTGTATATAAACATTAAGCCGTTTTTTTTCGTCTCGAGAACTCGGTTGACGCACGTGTCTGTGAGAGTTTTGGTGAAATTTTTTTATATTTTTTACGTGCAATAGTTGGTGTTGGTAAGTGTTATATTATTGTGTCTGTCTGTTATTGTCCGTATTTAATAAATCATGGATATCGAGTTAGGAGACCCTCCTGACCCGGGGGAATTTGTGGAAATTCCACATTCCCCTCCAACCCCACAATCTAGCCGTAAACGACCTGCAGAGGAGAAGGTGAGACCCCCTCCCTCTAAAAAAACTTCTGATCCATCAACAGGACACCCGTCTGCTCAAAATATATATACCCACCCATCTCTGGCTAATATTTCAAAAGAATACCTCGAATCAGACCCTGGACCATTCGTTGTCTATATTTCCCGCGAAGTATCAGATCCCTCAGCCGGCACTACTATCAGAGCAATCAAGTTTGGCCAATTTTTATTCAAAAATAAAATTCAATCTATCGTTAGAGACGGTATTAAAAATGTCGGACGGAACAAGATCTCTGTAGAATTCACGAATAGGGAAGCTGCCAACAATTTCTTAACAAACCCAATTCTGGAGACAGCTAAACTCAATTCATACATCCCGACCTTCAATGTAACTAGAATGGGATTAGTAAGGGGTGTGCCAGTAGAGTGGCACCTAGATGAGTTTGTGGAATCCTTAGTCTTACCACATAACTGTGGAGAGATTCTTAAAATCCGAAGACTAAATCGGAAACAAATATCAGACGGTGAGGTGACCTGGATCCCAACCCAATCTGTGGTAATAACTTTTAGGGGTCAAACCCTTCCTTCTAAAATTTTCTCCTTCCATACATCCCTCCCTGTGGAAACCTACTTTTTCCCCATTATTCAATGTAATAACTGCTGCCGTTTTGGGCATGTAAAATCCCAATGTAGATCAAAACCTAGATGCTACAAATGCTCAAACCATCATACTGGTGATTCTTGTGACGTAACATTAAATAAAGTCTCATGTGTTCTCTGCTCAGGCCATCATTTTGCTACTGATAAAGATTGCCCAGAACATGGGAGACAACAATCCATAAAACAAGCTATGTCACAAGAAAACATCTCTTTCATCGAAGCATCATCCCGTTTCCCCCCTAGCCGCCCCTCATATGCTGAAAAAGCTTTTACCACTAAAACAACTTCCTTCCACATCCCAACTACCCACAACACCCCAACCTCTCAACCTAAACCCACTTCCAAATCCTATAGAGAAACCATTACCCGTTCCCCAAAACCCAGAACTGCCCTAGGAAAGGGTTATGATAAACAAGCACACCAAAATATTACTAGTAACTGTTCATCTTCCCTAGGCAATGGTTGTGCCTTTAACTTTGGCTCTGAACATACTTCACACTCCAAAAATGTTGACTCTTCCATCCTTATTGACCTCCTCGTTACCCTATTGAAACAAATTAATCCTCAATCATTACCGTCCAACGTTGCCCAAATTTTTTCCAATATAATCTCCCTCCTCCATAATGGACTCAGTTCCAATAATTCAATGGAACTGTAAAAGTCTTCGTAGCAGAAAACCTGATTTGTCCTTATTAATTAATGAACTTAAACCCTCACTACTTGCCATCTCTGAGACCTGGCTTAAACCTGACTCTTACTTTAGGATCTCAGGTTATGCTTGTCTCAGAGATGACAGGGATGATGGATATGCAGGGAGCGCTATCCTGATCCGACGCTCTCTAGTATATTCCTCTATTCCCCTCCCTCCCTTTAGTCAACAGATTAATGCTGTTGCTTTAAGAACCCTAGATATTTCCTTTCTTTCTTTATATATTCCCCATCCTCATTCATCTCTTATTCCTGATCTAAAATCTATTCTTCAATCTCTTACCCCCCCCGTTCTCGTGATGGGTGATTTCAATGCCCATCATACAACTTGGGGTTCCCATTCATGTGATGGGTTTGCTATCCTTTTATTAGAACTCTTTGAGGAACTCAATATATGTATCCTAAACAATGGATCCCCAACGAGACGGGTCTATCCCGATCAAAACCCAAAATCTGCAGTAGACCTATCTCTCTGTTTTCTTTAGCCTCCCGCCTGTCTTGGCAAACCCTTTCAAGCTCTCATGGCAGTGACCATTACCCCATCCTTCTAACCTTAGCACAGAGATCTATTCCATTTAGAATCCAAATCCCTCTCTCTAAATATAGGATAATTAAAAAAAAATGGCCTGCATATGCAGAAACGGTAGATAACTTAACTGACAGTCTTCCGGATTCTGAAAATGGTAGGGATGATCAACGGTATTACAATGAATTTGTCCAAATTTTAATTTCATCTGCTAATTTACATTTTCAAAAAAAACAGACTGAACGCGATTTCTACTCCTCACCTCCTTGGTGGGATGAGGAATGTACTACCATAATTAACAATCGTAAAGAAGCAGAACTAACTTATTCTCACAATATGTCCCATTATAATTTTATCCAATACCAGCGTCTTGATGCCAAATCCAGAAGGACCATGTCCGTAAAGAAAAAAACTGGATGGGTGAACTACTGTGAATCTCTGGACCCTCGCTCTCCTTCATCACTAGTTTGGAATAAAATTAAAAGATTTCGTAATGCAGTTTCAACTAGTGATCCAACATCAAATGACACAAAGGTTTGGATAGAAGATTTTGCAGACAAATTAGCTCCTCCCTATGTCCCATGTAATAGTAATGTAGCTACCACTATCACACCTCCTCCCTCTCTCGATGACATGGATGCCCCATTCTCCTTCACAGAACTTCAGGGAGTTCTCTCCGGCCTGAAGGACACAACCCCTGGAGACGATGGCATTCCTTATTCCTTTATTGTAAACCTTAATGATAAAGCGAAATATTGCTATCTTAATATGATTAACAGGTTTTTCGAAATAGGATTCATCCCAGAATCTTGGAGGACTCAGGTCATAATCCCAATAAAGAAGCCTGATAAAGACCCGATGGATCCAAATTCTTACCGACCTATTGCTCTATCTTCCACTCTTTCCAAAATTATGGAGCACCTTATTAAAAACCGATTGGAATGGATAGTAGAAAGTAGGGATATATTGGCTAAGTCCCAATTTGGCTTTAGGAAGGGACTTGGCACAATGGATAGCCTTGGAATTATTACGACGGACATACGAACAGCCCTTGTTAAAGGAGAGTATCTTGTAGGTGTATTCCTTGACATAGCATCAGCTTATGATAGTGTTCTTCTCCCCATACTCAGGCATAAATTGCATCAGCTGAGTATTTCGCCGAGATTAATACAGGTCATCTGCAACCTACTATCTGTCAGAAATATCCTAGTGAAAACTCCATCTTCTTCTCTTCCTCCAAGAACAATCTGGAGAGGTCTCCCACAGGGCTCAGTCCTAAGTCCGCTGCTTTATAGCATTTACACCTACGATCTCGAATTGTCTGTCGTAAATTTTTGTAGCATCTTACAGTATGCAGACGATATCTCACTTTATATTAGGTCTAATTCCATGGAAATAATCAGTAGTAGGCTTAACTCTGCTTTGTACTATCTAGGCCAATGGTTATCAGAGCACGGTATGTCCCTCTCTGTCGCAAAGTGCAAGGCTGTAACCTTTTCCCGAAAAAGGATCATTCCAGACCTTTACCTTAGCTATGATAACCAACAAATTTCAATAGTAAATAAAGCAAAATTTCTAGGTGTAGTGCTTGACTCTAGACTCAATGGTGCAGCCCATGCTCAATATATTACTAAAAAATGTGAAAGTGGTGTTAACATCCTACGAGCACTATCAGGTGTTTGGTGGGGTGCTCACCCCTACTCACAGAAGCTACTATATAATGCAATAATTCGTAGTCACATAGATTATGGTTTATTTGTCCTAAATCCAATAAACAAATCAGCCTTAGAAAAGTTAAATAAAACACAATACAGCAGTCTGAGAATAATACTTGGTGCTATGAGGTCATCTCCTACAAATACTTTACAAGTGGAATGCGCTGACCCTCCAATGTATTTAAGAAGTCAATATCTATGTGATCGCTTCATCTGCAAGGTTTTACAACTCTCTTCCCATCCACTATTAGACAGTCTTCAACAATTATCCAATGCAATTAATCCAAATCAATCTGCCTCTTTTCTTTTAAATAGTTTTCGCAAATTCACATCCCTTCCTGACCCAATCTGTTCATCATTAAGACTCCCCCTATTTTCTACTCCATTTAAAAGTCTAACCTATTCCCCAACTATTATTAATTTAAATATCCATAAGGACACAATTGAAGCTAACTGCAAATTTAATGAGGAAATTCAAAGTCACTGGTCTGATTTCCTAACAATTTTTACTGATGCCTCAAAATCTCAGACTGGCTCTGTTGGTGTGGCCTGCTGGATTCCCAAACATAATATTAGCCTTCAGTTTAAATGCCCCCCAGAAACATCAGTATTTACTGGAGAATCTGTGGGAATCCTGGAAGCTATTAAATTTGTAGATGCTCATAATATTAAACAAGCAATTGTACTTTCAGACTCCTTAAGTTGTTTACAGGCCCTTAGGGAGTACCCGTTTCGCAGTAAATTTAGAATTTCTACCTTATTCAGAATCCGGGAAGCATTATTCACTTGTCAAGAGAGAGGATTGAACATAGTACTGGCATGGGTTCCAGGTCACTCTGGCATTCGCGGTAATGAGACAGCTGACAATTGGGCTAAAATAGCAGTTGAATCTGGGACCTTGACCCATATGATAAACCAACCCCAAGACCTTCGTTCCAAAGCAAAAATAGATCTAGAGGGCTCTTGGAACTCAATATGGATGGAATCAAAAGAGGTTAAAGGCAAACACTATGCTTCAATTCAACCTGATATTCCAAGGAGACCTTGGTTCTTCTCGCACAAAAAACCTAATCGATGTATCATTTCTACAATTACTCGACTACGGATTGGCCATGCTTGTACTCCAGTTCACTTGAGGAAAATGAGAATACGAGACAGTTCTTTATGTGAATGTGGCCTGGATGAGGGATCAATTGCACACATTCTTTTTTCCTGCCCCAAACTTTCTCTCAGCCTCTATGATATCCTACCCCCCAAAATTCCCCGTCCACTAAATGTTGAGTGTGTATTAAAATTGGTGTTTAGCCCATATGTTAAATATTTATGTAAATTTTTTAAAGCTAATAAATTAAAACTATAATATTAGTATATATGTAAAATGTATAATATTGTGTCCGTCTCTGTGTTGTGTACAAGATATTTAGTTTATCCTCATACTAACAACTTTGTGTATACTAATTTTTCTATTGCAGGTAAAGAAAACTTTGAAACCGGGTTTTTATTCTTTAAAATTTTTTATAATTCTTTTGACCGGTCAAACTCCATCGTGCCTCTTCTTAAAAAACTCGACATTGGCGAAATATATAGTGTTAATTTGGCACTACTAAAAGCCATAAATAAAAGAAGAAGAAGAAACATTAAGCCTTAAGGCGCGTCGCAATGTCGCGATGACCTACTACAGGCGACTCGTCAGAATTGATCAAATCTTTTTTACCTTTATTACCATATGTATTATTACATATTTTTAACTTCAATATTGTTCACATAGAAACTCATAGATTAATAGAGAATAGAACATTGTATACATCTTTTATTTTATGTAGGTTTATATATCTGTATATATACATTACCTATATATTTTGTCTTATTATTATTTATGTATTATTAGTATGTAAGTGTATGTTGTCTATTTATTATTGTGTTGCACTATCCGCTTTCCCTTATTTTATTCCAACTGTGCGGGTTGTCTGGAGGAGATCGCTTTCAGCAATAAGACCGCCCTTGAACATATTTAATCATTGTTTTATATATTATTCTGTTTGTTATTCTTTATATGTGTGCAATAAAGATTTTATCTATCTATCTATCTAACATTCATAATCATCAATGAACTAAGATCAACTATACTAAAGCCAAACTCGATTGAGAATGCTTGTCAACAAACAAATTTAAAATGAAGGTAAAAAATGCAACACATTTTATGCCTAATAAATTTAAAATTATGTTTTTTATTTTTATAAAATCTAATTTAAAAGATATTGAATATATTAATTAGTTTTAAGCTTACTAATCTAATTTATAGTCATGAATTCGTCATTAACAAGTTAAGTAAAAAAATTAGGTATAAACTGACTAGTGATTTCTACCTTCATTTTTAATTAGTTTGTTGACAAGCATTCTCAATCGAGTTTGGCTTTAGTATATGTACTTAAGGTTCTGCCTGCTATAGAGCTCAACTAAATTAACTGCTTGCCAATTAATCTTAACAATTAAACTCACCTCTTCATTATACAATTTACTTAATTCCTTCTTAATGGGGTCTATTAGTTGTATTTGCCCAGTAGAGAAGCCTATGATGAGGGACACACTCTCCGGGGTGATGGTGACAGTGTTGAAGTCGTGACACGTGGGGTTTGTGCCCTTATACATCTTCTTGTCCACTGGCTTAGTGAGGTCCGCTGCCTGTAACCAAAAACAACAATATGTGAAGAAGAAATAATTTATTTATTTTTGTTATTATATCCAACTAATTTGCATTAAATCTGCAATTTCACCAGTGTGAATTTTCACTATACTACAGGCTCATGCGCATGAAGAAATATATCATGCAGACAAAGAGACAAAGTCGCCTCACTCTCACTCTCTTTTGTTTCATTGGGGCAAAAGGAAAGCAATATTCATAATTTGCCACTATTGAATGACAATGTGCTATTCTACACTAGTCTCTTTAGCAGCATATCCTAGACCAAATATATCTCCATACTGAAACTTTCCAACCAAACCATTCAACCATTTCAGCCAAATCTGTATAATAGTTGCAGTAAAGATGTTACAAACATATATACACATTTTGTAGTCGATAAAAAAAAAACATACATACACATTTTCACCATTAAAATATTAGTGTGATTCTGACCTCACCCCAACAAGCTACAGTGCAATATGAGCAAAAACAAAAACAATAAAAACTGCTTAAACAACAGATCATTTGTTGTATATTCATATGCTATAGCAGTACCTGTAATAAAATACAAAAATATGCAGATGTAAACATTTGTATGTGGAACATGCACAGCAATCAATATGCCAGTTTTATCATTGAGAGCTCTCCAGTTACAGATATGTGTTATGTGACTGTTATCTGAGCCATTATGAAAATTTAAGTTTATATGTATCTATTAAATTATACCCATCGCATATAAGCTGCAAAAGGAGTTTATCATTGCCATCACTCTATTTAAATAAATAAATAAATAAATATTATAGGACAATAACACACATCTCTATACAGCCCCAAAGTAAGCGTACTTGTAAGTAGCTTGTGTTATGTTGCTATGATAACTGATGAATATTTTTATATATATTATACATAAATACTTATAATATACATATAAACACCCAGACACTGGAGAACATCCATGCTCATCACACAAACATTTTTCCAGATGTGGGAATTGAACCCACAGCCTAGGACGCAGAAGCAGGGTCACTACCCACTGCGCCACACAGCCGTCAAAATGGACCACTACAGAGCCAGGCTTCCCCCCCTTATAGGAGAGTGTTTCCACTACACTGCTCCAATGTGAAGTCGCAGGCTTAGAATAAGAATAAGAATATATTTATTTAAGAAGTTACAGATTACCTTACACATTGAACCCCTGGCCCCTAAACTAGGTAAGCCCGTATCTTAAGGGCCAGTGTTTTACAACAAAAATAAAAGCAATGTTTTACACAAAGAGAAAAAAAAAGAAAATGCAGTTACAATAGTTAAAAAAACATAAAGTGTTAGCTTAGAGTGATAATGTTAAACTCTTTTAACAATAAACAATCTATCATTAATAATATCACTGGGGCAGGTAGCATAGATTAGCAGATAACTACAATCTGATTTAACTGAGATTTCTGTGGTTAGCTCATTATTTCAAATCCCATGCCAGGGTGTGGCCTCATATTTGAACCATATATTGTATTGGGTTGGTTTTGTCTAAGTCTGAAAGTTATGGTTACCCGAAAGTTGTAGATAAGACTAAATATTTTTAAATCAGAATGATTTAGACACAATTGTGTATAGTAAAACATGTTCCTTGTATGTCCGCTTAAGTGTTGCTCTGTTATAGGCTTTAGCCCTTTAACCCAAGTGCAAAATTACATAGATTGTTATAAATTATTTATACCTAAGATATAAGTATCATTTGTTTGTAAATATCCTGCAGATATTCTATACTAAAGCCAAAATCAATTTGGAAAGCATAACAACAAAAAAATTTAAAGTGCAGGTAGAAAATTGACAACACATTTTATTAAATTTAAAATGTTTTGTTTTTTAAAAAATCTTATTTAAAAGATATTGCATATAATAATTAGTTTTAAGTTTACTAATCTAATTTGTTGTCATGAATTTGTCATTAACAAGTTAATTTAAAATATTAGGTGTAAAATGATTATTGATTTCTACCTTCAGTTTTAATTTGTTTGTTGAAAAGCATTCTCAATAAAGTTTGGCTTTAGTATAGATCTGCCCATAATTCTATACCAATATTTTGCAATAAATATGTTATAAAGATAGGTAAATCTTATCTCATGTACTTATATTCAATCTATGCTATAAAAAATTTAAAAAGTGTACGAAGAATTCATAACATGACCAATATTGCTCTTTTAAACACTTTCTACTTGATTATGTGTAGCAGAAAGTTATATAACATTATTACTGTCCCAGTATTACTTGCCTGATTGGTTATAATTGCTTACTTAATGTGTTTTACTGAACCAACATAGTGTGCAGAGAAGCCTTATAACAATGTAATTTTTTTAATTTTAAAAGATCTTATCGATCTAGTTTTATTAATTGATAGAACAAGTGGATGGTATACATGGCGGTTTGAGAATTTCAATATTATGTACTCTATATACGACGACCTCCGTGGCGCAGTGGTATGCTCGGTGGATTTGTAAGACGGAGGTCCTGGGTTTTGATTCCCGGTGGGGCAGATTGAGATTTTTCTTAATTTGTCTGATCTGGCTGGTGGGAGGCTTTCGCCGTGGCTAGTTACCACACTACCGACAAATATGTACCTGCAAGCGATTTAGCGTTCCGGTATGATGTCGTGAAGAAACCGACAGGGGTGTGGATTTCTATTTGATTCCATCCTACTCCTAACAAGTTAACTCGCTTCCATCTTAGATTGCATAATCACTTAACATCAGGTGAACCTTTGAAGCACAGGATGTAGAATTTTATAACTATAGGCAGCTAATGAGAATTTCCATGAATTGAGAAAAGTGAAAGCTTAATATTAATAAGACTGGACAAGGGTCCAGAGGATAGAGCTACATATGCCATCTAGATAAACTTTTAGAGGATCAGTTATTAGCAGTTGCTTTGCCAGATGTACTAAAATGAAAATCTAACACAGATACGAAAGCAAGCACTAAGATGTGCAACTCTATACATAAAGCAAAGGTAGTGTTTTGGTTTTAACAAGTAGCTCCATACTTAGGTATCTTTTTAATCAAACAAAAAAAAAGGTCAACAAAACTATCATAACATACTACTTACATCCATAAAATATTACAATCAAAAAGAGAACCTTACATCCTTCTTCTGGAATTTGTTTGAAATTTATATATTCTTAAGTGCATTCATAATGATTATATTCTGAGACATGTAAAATGCTTTATACTACTTGCTTTTATCAGAACAAGACATAGTGTATAGCTCATAAACTTGGACATAATAAACAACCGCTACACAAACTATACAATAATAGTGTTATTAGAATGATATGTTTAGATGTGACCTGTATTGAACCTTCTATATTTATCTACAGTATTCTATGAAAGCAAAAACAAACCACAAAACATAAGATAATCGCTGCATATAACCATACCTTTTTAACTCCACGGTACACGTAAACATAGAGCTCTTTCCCGTGATTAAAGCAGATCCTATCGTCGGAGCCCTGTCCGTCGGAGCCAGGCGCTCCGCCCGCCGGCCCCGGTGGCAGCGAGACCAGTGACACGCGCACATGAGTCGAACCTGACCCGCTGGTGTACCCCACTCGGTTAGGCCTGGAATACTCCGATAGTGTCATCAACCGGTACGTGCCTTCTCGAGTCACGAACTGTGTCTTCACGTCGTCCTTCCCGCCAGAGTCCGATTGCACGGCCATGTTATCATATCCTGTTATTATTCATCTAGACCGCCAGAGACTCCCTTTTGGTGTTCTCTTAGCCCGCCAGTGAATTCGACCGATTATTGATTTCCATCGCTCGTAAGTACTCAGTCCGATCAGCTCATTAGCTGGCTGATTGTAAAATGTCTTATTGTATGATTTATTAGTGAAATTGTAAAATCAAATTAGATTTCTTGTGTATGCAACTTGAAGTCAGGTGTCATGTCTGACAACATGACGCGAGCCGTCATGTTAACTACTTCATTCTTTGTTTATGATTGACCATTTTTCGATACTGGCATCTAGTCGTTTTCAGTTTTCGCCAAGTTCATACCTTATCTAATACCTGACATCATCCTAAATATACTTACAGGATGTCCCATAATAATTAATTGATACATAATAGATCAAACGAAAATGACAGATAAGTACGTCACCGAATTATCTGAAAACTGATTTGACTAGTTTTCAAAAAAATAACCGTAGTGTGACCAAGTTATTAGTGCTTTTACGGATTATTCAAATTTCTCTTTCTAAATTACATTTTTTAAAGCTGGAGTTATAGTAAATAAAATTTTTAAGATTTGTTTTTAGTTAAATACACCAATAAAAAATCACCAATATTTTATTTATATTTTGATACAATTATGTTATATTTTATTTCATTTGAGAAAACAATTTAAAATTAATATCCTAAAAAAATGTATGACACCAAATGTGATCATAATCTTAAAAATTTATTAAGATTTTTAAATCGGTATAAAACTTCTGTCTTCTCGTTGTGGTTACAAAGTTGCTCTTTACAAATAAATATCTCTTTACTTGTCTTAGCATAGTAGCAGTTTTTTTTATTTGCGTAGTTACTTAAAACTAATATTAAATGAGAAGAGACAAGACGAACGGGCAGGCCTTTGCCCAGCAGTGGGATGAAATTTAACCAATTATAAATTAGTTGTGTAAATGAAGATAGTATTGATATAGTAGAATATTTATTTATTTAAGGCTGAAATAAGTAAATATTTAATTTAGTAAATTGCTTGACCAGAGAGACAAATATCTTAGTACTAGAGGACACCAGTGATTTGGGTTCTCGTTCTCGTGGGAATTTCGGGATAAAATGTGGCCTATGTGTTATTCTGATATATAAGCTATATTATTGCCAAGTTTCATCAAATGCCATCCATCCAAACTTTGGGCCTTATAATATTAGTAAGGATTCTATTCACTATGCAGGTGCACTGGGTCCATCATGTGACAGTCTTCAGATAATAAGACTAGTAATTCCAGAAACTAGCAAAACTATTCTGCTACTTAATTATTAGCACTAAGTTGTAAGATTAATAGTATTTTATAAATTAGATAATTTTTACTAATATCTCTGACACAGTGGTGTATAAAATCAGTGGCCACTGAACTTGCTAAGCTAAAGTCAATTTAAAAATAGGTACTAGATAACTAGATTAGAGAAAAACAAAGGAAAAAAACAATAGTTTAATTATACTTATAGTATTATGTACAAGTTGCATTTACAGTTTCAACCTTATTATCATCCGTTATTGTACCTTCTTTGTCTACATATTGCTTTATTTCAGAATCTTCAGGTTTATTTGGGTCGCCTGATGGTGCTGCAGCTTTACCTTCTTCACCCTCAAGGAACTTGTCCCACTTATTAATTCTCTGATTCAAAGCTGCATCGGTTTCTGCTATTCTATACTTAGTTCTTCCATCCCATGTTTCTGCTGTGATCTGTCTTTTACCAAACCATCTACCATTTATAAGTTGGATGACTGCATCGGCCTGCTCAGGTTCCTTCATAGTAATCTGTGCTACTCCCTCGGGATGCCTGTCATACATTACTACTTTCCTAACTTCACCACACTTGCTGCATTCCTCTCTCAGGTCCTGTTGGTAGTCAAGTATTAACTGTACTTCATTATCGAAGTCAGAGGGGCTGAATAAATTCTTCACTATTACAATTCTTTCATGTTTTGATCTCTCTCCTATAAACTTCTCTGGCCTCCAGTCGAATAGTTTCTGCTGCATTTTCTTTAATTTCTCCAACTCCTTCTTCTTTTTCTTCTTAGGTTTCAGAGCAGGATTATATTCTCCCTTCATTTGGAAGAGGGCTTTCTCAACTGATATTTTGTTGCCTTTAAAGTCACTGCCATCAAGAAGTTTTAATGCTAGATCAACAGACTCAATTTTAATGTATGTACAAAGAGCGTCACCTTTGAAACAATTCCTTTCTTTGTCCATGTACATTTTGATTTTCATTTTTTGTGTTGTTGGATCTCGTTCTACAAGTCCACACTTTTGCATTAGATTTACAAATTCCTCTTCAGTTAAATCTAATGGTAAGTTGGACACATAGACTTTTGTATTTTTTTCTTCAGAGGGTTGAAACCACTGGGGTTCATTCTTTCTTTTCAATCCTACTTCTGATTTTTTCTTATCTTCTTTTTCAGGTTTTGGTTCAGCCGGTGTGTTGTCAACAAATCCATAAGACATTTGATAATAAGCGAGGAATTCATCATCTACTTTGGGTATCCATGCTTTTTTCTCTTCATCCCAATAGCATTTTGATCCATCAGCTTCTGTATACACATGAGTATCATTTTCATATGAGTATGTTCGTCCTGGAACTTCTGTTTTTGGATCCCAAGTGTTAGTCTCTTTATTCCAGGTATATTGTTGATGAGTTATAGGATCTGTGTATATAGCCTCTTCTCCAACATAGGTTATGTATGGAGCATAATCACCCCATTTTGTTTCAGATGAGGTCTCTGACTTATCTTCGGCGTTTTCTGATATACTTTCACTAGCGGTCTGGTTAGTAGATATATCTTCTTCGGCTGATGAGTTATTAACCACTACAGAAGGAACTTCTGATGGTTTTTCTTCAATAACATTTGCACTTTTTTCGCCGATATCCTGTTGTAGAACGTTTTTTGATAAAACAGAATTGCTTTTCTCGTTACCAATCTTCCTTTTATCCTCTTCTTCAGCTAGTTTTTTAACTGTATCACTCGAAAGCTTGATGACAAGTCCAGTCTTGGTAATCTTTTCTGATTTCGACATATTACATTTGTACGACGTGTGTTACACAAAAAAATAAACTTTTGCGTCTATTTGATGATAATTAAATAAAATCCTATCCACCAGAATCTTATTTTAAAAATTTCAAGCAAACACAAAATTTTCCAAAATGACATGGAATTTGACATTTATCTTGGCTATTTTAGACAAATAAATAATCACAGTGTATAAAATAGTCACTTTTTATTTAGAAACTGTCTTGGACTCTAGGTGTAAGTTTGCGATGCCCGTTTCAAGTTTTCCTTGTTGATAATATTAATATTACATCCAATATTTAAAAAAAATTAGGGTTATTTCAGGAATAATAAAGCCTTTTAAGCTTTTAACTACCGTTCCCAAATAGATTGAACATTTTAGTTGGTTAAACAATTCCTCCGAAAAAGCTGTATTTTGTAACTAGTAACATTAGAAGTTGCAACTCTTCAAATGCGTGTAATATCTTTACCTTTTCCCTGCGGCAAAGAAAAAAGAAAGTGAAATAAAATGAGTACTTGTTATGTCATTGTCAGTTTGAAGCAATTATTATATAGGTATTTTATCAATTATCAATAATTTTATCTTGTTTTGGTTACATACATTACGGTTAGAGTCTAGTGTAATAGTGTATGGTTATAATCACATTAAATTAGACAAAAAAATAATTTATTTCAACAAAAAAAACAAAAGCTGTTCATCGTTATTAAGGAGAATTACAAATATTTGACCGCTAACTAAACCCTTTCATTGGTGTTACAAAGATTATTATTTGGTCATTATGGAAGATCTAACGAACGTATACTTCTCGCCGCTGCCCGACTCACCGTACGTGAAGCCGTTCCGATTCAACTACACACAGAATGGGATGGAGAAAACTTGGGACCTGCTGGAAGTTCACGACAGTGTAGCGATTATTGTATTTAACGTGTCTAGGAACGTTATGGTGTTCGTCAAACAGTTTCGTCCTGGTAACTATCAGTGTATCTATTTTATTGATCTATTGCAATGTACATGCCATCTTGGTCTTATTGTAAGGATAGTGGGTTTTTGAGGTAAGACCCACTTTGCTGCATTAAGGCACATTGTAAAGTTGATTATACCAATCTATAGCTGTTAAGGATAACTGAGGCTACACATTTTTATGTTCTTTGAGGCACAGAGTTGTTACTCCATTAAATTTTAAAACCAAGATAGATTTATGTAGCTTAGTTAATTATAGTTTATTTGATGTCAGTTATGAAATTAAGTGATAAGCAGATATTGATATTCTAGTTGACTTTAGATTAATTTTATTAATCTTAAGCAAATTATTTAATTTTATTTCTTTCAGCAATTTATTACAACTGTATTCCATCACAAGACAGACAAAAATCAATAGACACTAAAAAGTATCCAGCAGCCCTAGGAATAGCTTTAGAGATGTGCGCTGGTATCATAGACAAACAAAAACCTGTAGAGGAGATAGCCAGAGAGGAGGTGCTAGAGGAGTGTGGCTATGATGTCCCGTTGGAGAAACTGAAAAGGATTACATCTTATAGGTGAGGTGAAAGAGCTTATTAATAATTTCAAAATTAACTTGATTAATTAGAATTCAATTATTTCATGAAACTTTAATGGTATGCCTTTAAATTACATTAAACATCATCAACCCTCAAAGGACATGTTAAAAAGTCTGAATCTTTTATTTATATTTTTATCATTAATTTTGGATCTTCTTTTTCTGGTTATATTTGTATGTGAGTAGGCAATCTTGTGAAGTCACCCTGGACAAGGTGTTGGCTGATAATTTGCACTTTGTGCTCTTACATTTATATGGCAAGCAGCACAATGCTGAACTGGGACATTTTTCTGGGTTTGCCACTCAAGATAGGATTGTTTGATGCAATGGTATTTTAGTCTTGACTAACCCAAGAGGCAACACAATGATGCTTATTGTGTGGATTTTTTTTTGGAATAAACATTTTTCCTTCTCTAAGGTGGGAGGTTCGATCCTATAGTTACCTATTATTGCATATATGATATATACTGCAATAGAAATGTATATAGAGCATCTCCCGCTGGGGAGGTTATCTCTGATCGCCAACTCTCTTACAACGCCTCTGCTCATAGTCATCAGACTGATCGCATGAGTTAAAACAGAGAAAAAAAAAAAAAAAACCTATTATTGTAGAGATAGATATTATCACCAAACTCCAAATCCTCTATTCTGCTAGGAGCGGTTGAGGCTGCTAATAATGTTAGTGTGTAGTTTAAGAGGCACCTCCTAAATATCCTGGCTTAAAAAATGCTAAAAGCATAAAAGTGAAGAACAAAGAAGAAAAGATTTTGGTTTTTGAAAATGTTTTCTTTGTCACAGAGCTGGAGTGGGGGTGCAAGGTGCTCTGCAAACTTTATTTTACTGTGAAGTTACTGATGATATGAAGACAGAACAAGGTATACTTCCATTTCCTTAATTATTTCTTTGAGAATTCACATTATAATGTGTTACTGACAAAAACACAAGCTATAATTATAGGCAGTCATAATTTGGTTGCACACATTGACTAGGCTAATATTCCTGATGTAGTATTTGATGGAATGCCATATGGTGTGCCATTTTGTGACTCGGTTAGAAATCTAGGAGTCACTTTTGGCAAATATTTTACTTGGGCCCCGCAGGTAAGTGAAGTTAGTAGGAAGGTGTTTGCGTCTATAGGTTCTCTGCTTAGATTGCGCAATTTTCTTCCTTTATCTACCAAAATTGTGTTTGCACAATCTCTGCTTTTACCAATTCTCTATTACGCTGACACTTGTTATCTTAATTTGAGTGAAGAATCGCTAGATAAACTTGAGCGCATCCAAAATATTTGTATAAGATTTATATTTGGTCTTCGCAAATATGACCATATTTCCGTGTTTCGCGACAAACTCAAGTGGCTTTCCATTCGCCTTCGCAGGAAAACTCACATTCTATCCCTTTTGTATAATGTCCTCTTAAACCCTACTGCTCCCATATATTTAAAAGAGCGATTTCACTGCCTCCATTTAACTCATTGTCGCTCTCTTAGATCAGAGGACAACCTACTCCTAAAAATTCCTTGTCATCATTCTTCCTTTTACTCTAAATCCTTCTCTGTCAAAGCTGCTCGGCTCTGGAACTCCTTACCTCTTGATATTCGGCGTGCGCAATCACTAGCTACCTTTAAATGGCTAGTGAATTTACATTTCTATTCTCCATAGCCTAGTTATTCTTCCGTCATGTTTCAATTGTTTTATTTATTTATTTGTCTGTTTTTTTTGAATTATTTGTTTACTCTCTTCCCTCTCACTCCTGAAAATCGTCTAGTCTCTATTATTTTTATTTATTTATTAATTTTCGTATAGACATGTAAGTATGCATGTATGTATGTTTGCATGTAAGTATGTATGTATGTGTGTATATGTATTTTTATGTAGATTATAAGTATTTTATGTAAGTATATTTTTATATTAGATGATAAGCTTTTTTCTTTATTTTTGTGTACATACACCCGAACCTACTGCATGTGTACACTTTTCCTCGTATCATTGGTTGTCCGGAAGAGATCACTCATTAGCGATAAGACCGCCAATTGTACATTTGTTTTTAAGATATTTTCTTTTTGTAACTTTGGTTTTTATCATTTGGTGTACAATAAAGAATATTTCACTCATTCATTCAATATTTATACTGTTAAAGCCAAAGTAATTACTTAATGTCTAAATGGCTAGATGTCATTCATAATTATCATATAATTACCAACTTGTATTATTTAATTGTGATTAATTTATTGCTATATAAATATGATTAAATCCAAAAAAACTAATACCCTTAACTTAACCTCAGATATTTATAAAATAAAACTTCATTATTTATACATACCTGGTTAATAGGATAGATGACAGGAATTTTTTTATTACTTTATTATAAACTAGCGACCCGCCCTGGCTTCACACGGGTGCAATGCTGGTACCAGCGACGGGACACGCACGCTCCGCGCGCTCGCCCGACCGCTCGCTATGTTCCTGCTTTTTGAATCTTATATATCTTGGAAAATAATCACTTAAAATAGTTAGTGATCTATATTGCAAGCACAAAGTATTTAAGATACTTAATTGGATAAGGATTAATAAAGTATTGCTTAAAATCGCTTCGTAAATAAGCCATTACTTTTGGTTGAAAGTAAAAGATATTTTTTTTAGTTACTTTAATTTACTTAAGTATATCTATGAAGTCGGTGCCGTACTCGTACTATACTGTCATAGTATATTATACGGCACTTGTAGCCAAAAAGCTACCGATTACTTACACTAAAACCGAAATTGCTGCAAGTGTGCCTATAAAATTTGAAGAGTTCCTTCAATTTTTCCAGGATATCATCATCAGATCCTAACATGATGACAATGGGACCACCTTGGAAGTGTGCTCTTTCTAATAAAAAAAAGAAGTATCAAAATCGGACCACTCTATAAAAAGTTATGCGTGGTCATACATAAAAAAACAAAAAATATATACGTGTCGAATTGAGAACATCCTCCGTTTATTTTCGTCGGATAAAAATTGTTATTGTGGGTTATCCCTAAGAGATAGACATATACCATCGCGGACATTTTTGTTGACCTTTTCAAAGTGTGGAATACATTATTTGTAGTACATTATTTTGATATATCTCGTAGGGTTTAGCCAGCGTTTGCAATGTAAGCGCAAAAGTGATTTAATTTACGACATCACAGCAGAAACCTCGAAATCTCCAGTGAACTCCAGAAAATCAGTTTTTTTTAAAGTTGGTAAAGTATTAAAAATTTAAGTATACACAGGGACAGACAGAAGAAAGCGACTTTGTTTTATACTATGTAATGACTAGATTAAAAATGCAGTTTGGTGAAAATGAGCGTAAAAACTGACAAAGATATACACAGTTATTGGCACTTTAATTTTGGAGTAGAGGTCTTGCGTCCCTTTCTTGCAAAATGTAAGTTAGAACTGAGCTACTATGGCGTAAGTTGTATTATGTATATGCGGGTGAATATGCGAAAATTGGGTAACTCAATGTGGGATCTGCTCAAAGTAAAACACTACGAAACTGATTTTTTAACTTTTATTTCCACATAATACGTCCTTCCGTCTTACGTTTTTTTTCGCCATAGATTAAAGACTACTAGATGGAGTCATAACGCGGCTGTAGGTTCAAGAGCGTGACAGACTTATTTCATTCGGCCTTTATTAGAAAGTGATACAAGATTATTTTTTGTCCCTTTCAGCGTGTTCGTTTTTATTATTTGTCAAGAGTGGAATTTGTGACAGACAAGGGACATATCTGAGCAATTATTAGTTTTTTATTAAATTTGCTGATAAATAATATAAAATTGCGGTTACTATATTAATTTAAACGTTATCGTGCTATGGTGGGTTCTAATATTTTCGGCTGCAACAGTCGCAGCGAACAGAAAATCGAAGGAATTACGTTTCATAGGATTAAAGCTTAGATATGTTATTTTTTAGCAAATTTCATGTATTATGCATGTACTAAACTATCTTATATAAAGTAATATTTGTATTTTATGATGTACTTTAAATGTTGACATGTCATGTCAATAAGGCTGATTTGCTGTCTCACGAGTGGACACGCTATGGGCTCTATCTAGTAGTCTTTAATCTATGTTTTTTACATCCGTCCCTCTCACACTTACTTACGTTCCGTTCCCACATCAATGTCATCACACACAGTCTTATTATATTTTATTGATATTATATTATATTAAAAAAAACTAAAAATCCTTTATTTGGTCACCCAATTTCAGCTCTTCATTTTAATTGCAAGTTTTAAAAAAGCAATGAATGCTTAAAACGCAAGTCCTTAGTCATGTCACAATCCCGAAAACCAACAATCAAGTGACTATCTATTTTAAAGAGTTATCATTGATTTTAAAAAGTTACTAATATACTACAATCTGTAATGTGCATACTGAAGTGCAAAAAAACTAAGACATTTTGTGTTGTTTAAATTTGAAATACACACCAAATATCACGGAATCAACGACAAATCCCTGTTTGAATTTTAATGCTGGTAATGGAGTTAGTTGTGGACCGCACCATTTGAGGGCGCCATAATTGTGACAATGCTAGGGTTGTGTTTACTGTCTATGCGCCAGTCCTTTGGTAGCAACTGAAATTTTGATTGAATGCATAATCAAAATTTCATTTGTTACCAAAGGACTGAATGTAACGAAGTAGTTATTTTCTTGTTAATCTGAAGTTTATTTTGATTTATTCAGTAAGTAGTTGTTACCCTTGTCAGTCCCTGGCAGTCAAATTCTGAAATTTTGAAATATCTCACAATCTACTTAAAAAGTGTTTGGCCCGATTTGGAACAATATGTTCATTAGATTAACTATCCTATAAACTAGAATTTGTCGAAATTTGATTTAATAACTATTATATTCTCTCAAGTTACCCAATTTTCGTATAATCATCCATAATATGTAGATGTAGTATGTTTGTATAGTACAATAATAATCCACAAATTTACTGAATTAAAAGCAGTTTGTATATTTTGAAAACAGAAATTAAGGCCTAGATTATTTCATTATTGCTAGCCTAATAATCTCTTTAAAATTGTGTCGATATCTTAAATGAAAGCTGAATGGTATGTACCTATATGTAATATCTAGATTAATCACTAAATACATTTATTAATGCATATTTTAATTCAATAAAAGTGTGAAAAATATTAACAATAAAGGCACGAAAATTATATATAAAAAAAAACAGAATAATTATAATAACTAACTAATTAACTTAACTATAAGCATAATTCTAAATTTTGCCCTTTTGGTAGGGTGCCCATCACGCAGGCAGCATTTCCGCGCTGAATTGCGATAGATATTCGTTGCGCGAGAAAGCTGCCTGAACGAGGGTGTTGCCTCCCTGAGGCGCCTACTCAATTCCTTATGAAGCACCTGAGCGCTCCTGCCCCATGAACCCAGAGTCTCGACTCCAAATGGAAAGAACTCATACTGAGTGCCGAGACAACTGTATTTTAATGACTTTTGAAATAAATACATTAGTACTTCTAAATACAATCCGGTAGTTTTGCACTATATAGTGACAAATATTAGTTTGTATTATCCAATATTTTAGTTTAAAACAATAGAATTATTATACGTTGATTAAAGTCGATTAAATTAACCTAATAAATTGATAAGAAATATCAATTCCATTGTGAGCACAAAATATGCACCTACTAGGCTTAATTAAGACATTATTGAGCTAGTTGGGCTAGATTATGATCTTAAAATACAATTCAAACAACATTTAATAATAATCTTGACCTTATTCCAATATGCGATGGAAAAATAGGTCTTTAACGCCTAAGTGACTTTGGAACTGGATTTGAACTACTGGGTTGCTTCTTACTTCGGCGATCTTTGTCATTATCACCAGCAGCAAATAGTGATAGTTAATAAAAACATTATCATGTTAAGCCTGTCAACCTCTTCTATAAGGAGATAGGCCTGGCCCTGTAGTGGGCTGTCAATAGCCTTATAAAATATTTATAAATGTTATTAATTGTCTCCAGGAGGTGGTGTAGACGACGAAATAATTGAGGTGGTAGAGAAAACCATCCCCGAAGTGGAGCAGATGGTAAGCTCTCCAGGCCCCATAGCCAGCCCGCCGAGCTGCCTGTTTGCACTCATGTGGTTCCTGCACTACAAGGCTGACAAATTCCGAACGTAGGCCTGTTGCTGACGCAGCTCAAAACAATTTGAGGGTAGTCTGAATTATAATTATTATTAATTAATATTTTTAATCACGCTTTTATTGTAACGTTATTCTTAATGTGAATAATTAATTTCAATGAACATTTAACAATTTATTTAATTTTTAAATAATTTTAAAAATGCTCAACGTAAGTTTTACTCTGGATACATTGACTCTACAATATATCATCATCATCATCATTACCAGCCCGTAGACATCCACTGTTGGACATAGGCCTTTTTTAGGGACTTCCAAACACAACGATCCCGAGCCGCCTGTTGCCAGCGGCTCCCTGCCACTTCAGTTCTGCGACTCGCTGAGCTATGTCGGTTACTTTGGTTCTTCTGCGGATCTCCTCATTTCTGATCACGATCACGCAGAGATACTCCGAGCATTGCTCTTTCCATCGCCCGCTGAGTGACTCAGAGCCTTATGAAGCCCGCAGTCAGCGACCAAGATTCGGATCCGTAGGTTATCACTGGCAACACGCACTGTTCGAAGACTCTCGTCTTCAGGCACTGAGGTAATTTGGACAAAAAGATGTCACGGAGTTTCCCGAACGCTGCCCAGCCGAGTTGGATTCGGCGGTTCACCTCTTTCTCGAAATTGGACCTTACTAATACTCGTCTACAATTTCGAGAGCGGGATTTTCAACAATTACTGGGTGGAGCGGAACGTGAGCATTACACATGATCTTTGTCTTGCTCATGTTCATTTTAAGGCCCACCTGTTGAGAAACTCTGCTGAGGTCATTGAGCATACATACATACTACATATTTAGTTGCAAAAAATATTTTTTGTCCGAATTTTCTGTCGGATTTGGATGACTCAACCTCCACAAAAATAGCAAATAAATCATTGACTATTTATAATGAGTTTCTTACGTTAAATTATTTATAAGATACCACCTACATCTATCTAATTTGGAATTAACTTAAACTCCTAAAATGGTTTTAAACATAACATCTGTTGCTATCCGCCATTGGATTTAGGATGACGTTACTTAAATAATCACGCAATAAGCAACTAAATGGTTAGGCAAAATATTTAATTGGTTTGGGATTGTTTGAAAATTAATTCGCAAGATTTAACCTAAACAAACAAACAAATATTACAATATATGTATAAAATCTCGTTTAAAGACAGTGAAATTTGGGACGTCTTTAATTAGGACATTTTTTTGTATTTTTATTAAATAATATTATATCTAATTTAGAACCGAGTTCCACTTTATTTTTATTGACAGAATTAAGATATACAATATGATATTGTATTTTACATTTTAGTCTTAATTAGAACAATTTGAGCAACATACCAGTACCTTAAGGCATAATAAATAGAATAATTAGTTCAATATAATTTATTATTTGTAAATAATTTTATGCGTTATGTGTATGTCATGTTACTGTAAAAAAATTAATTTGGAAAATGTAATTCTCCTCTACTCTACTGATAGATTTCAAATAAATAATCTTGATTTTGTTACAAACATTGTGCATTAAATTTATATTGTCAATTATATTTTGAGAAGACACTTTGGCTTTGAATGTAGTAGTAATGTGACAGCACAAAAACGTTTTCGTGCGTGTTGATAAAACGACCAACAATCCAAGTATTTGATACTTATTTTTTCAGCTTTCACCAGATTAAATACCGTCATGTGGAACATGTCAACAATTATTGCATTTTGATTGATTGTCACTATTACAACCAAAATCAAACTGTCTTTCCAAAATGCCACAATAATTGTATAGTAAAGGGACAATAAATATGTATGCATAACTCGATAAAGGTTAAATGCATATTTATTTGATTTAGTTATAAAACGTCATTTAAACGGAAGTTTCTTATCAATATAAAATTAATATCTACAATACTGATAAGTACAAGATTGTAACATACTACATAGTAATTTACTTAAACCTACTGAGTGACTCGAACAGATTAAGTGAGCAAATTAAATTACCTAATAATAAGTACTGCTAATATGAATTTGTATGAACAAGTCGATTTTATATAATAAGCATCATTAATAAATGTTCATAGCATAGAGTTAATGGCCAATACATACGATCTATTCTACTTATTTGACAATATCTGTTTCTGCAGTTTTTCAAACTACCTCCATATATTTGTGTTGGTCATCGGTTTTCAAAAATATCTTGTAAAATCTTTGTCTATTTTCGTATTTAAAAAATATAAATTCCTAATGACACAAAACAGACTGGAAAGTTAAATTGCTACGAAAAATCGTTGTTTTATTTATCCTATATTATATATTTATTAAAAATAAAACATTTGCTTTGTAACATTAGAGTACAAGAAAATAGCCCTAAATAATTAAATTGTTAAGGACCTTGAACTATGTTTTTATTTTGTTGTCAATGTCCATCAATAATTATGGAGTTATTTTATTATAATATAAATTAATTTCAGAGAATGAACTGAATAAGTCGTTTGTGTATTTGCTGTTTACAGCTCAGAGTATGTAATGAGCGTTTAGCATTAATTCGGACTGTGATTTTTGCCTTGTTTATTAAAAGCACAGGTTAACTTTGTTGTTTTATTTTTCGCAACTAATTTGATGAATAAACACTTTTGGACAAAGAAATAAATAATCCAATAACAATTTTTTACCGACGAAAAAAAGGAGGAGGTTGACAATTCGACTCGTATATTTCTTTTATTTATGACCACGCATAACTTTTTACAGATAAGTCCGATTTTATTTTTTTTTTCACTGGAAAAGTTAAAAAGAAAAGTTCGTTAATTAAATGTTCCTTAATCTTGGATGGCACATACTATATATATTAAAGCCAAACTCGATTGAGAATGCTTGTCAACAAACAAATGTAAAATGAAGGTAGAAAATGCAACACGTTTTATGTCTAATAAATTTAAAATTATGTTTTGTTATTTTAAAAAATCTGATTAAAAGATAATGAATATATTAATTAGTTTTAAGCTTACAATTCTAATTTATTGTCATGAATTCGTCATTAACTAGTTAATTAAAAAAAATAGGTGTAAAATGACTAGTGATTTCTACGTTCATTTTTAATTTGTGTGTTGACAAGCATTCTCAATCGAGTTTGGCTTTAGTATAGATATATAAATTAATGTAACTAAATGACTCAATTATTTTTTACTTTTTAGTGAGTTTTGAATTCGGTTCAATGTTTCTTTTATTTTTTTTACTTAAGTATATTCTGCTATGTCTTGGACAGATAGCCATGTGTTGCCAAGGCGTTATATTTACCAATTGCCACTTCAAGCATGCTTTAAACTGGATCGTGTGTTCCTTTCATTACTCAGTTATCTGTCCGCGTTCCTTACTACTTACTCTTCGTCATAATTATTCCATGACTGCATATTACGCAGAAAAAACTCGACATAAAATATGTTAACATGAGCCAACAGTCTCAAGAAGAAAAGTATAATGGCTCTAGAACTACTTAAACGACGTGGCGTGGCTAAACGCCTATATTAAAAACTAGCAGTCGCCCGCGACTTCGTCCGCGTGAAAGCCTCTTAGGTAATCTTTTAATTTTAAAGACAGACTTTCATATAAAGTGTTAGATCAAAGATCGAATTCTCAAAAAATATCAGTACCAAAATGTTGACCCCTATTCAGTAAGTATAACATAACACGGAGGAAGTCAACTTAATTTGGACCATATAGCGGCATTGTCATGTTTGTTAGAAATTTTGTAATATCTCTTATAAACTATATAACTAATTAACATACTGTAAAAGGAAAATCTTATCTCTATAATATCCTTGTGATTATTAGATAATTTATTTTGATAAGGATTTAAGCTTAGTTGTATAAATAATGACGTAAATAAAATTATTTATTACAGAGTCGCACTTTTTAGAAATTTTGTAAAATGTAAACTATATAACTAATTAACATACTGTAAAAGGCAAATCTTATCTGTATAATATCCTTGTGACATTGACATATCAATACTATGGACTTCGGGTCAGAGCTAAAAAGTGTCCGAATCAAAAGTAAGCCAAAACGCGAAATGATTTCCAATCGCAATTCAGTCTCATATTAGCTGTCTGACAGAAGACTCGTCAATAATTCCGTACTGTGTAATAAATAGGCTATTTTATAAAAAAATTAATAAATTATAGAAACAAATTGCATAACCAACCAGAATGAACAAAAAGTATATATCTGTCCTTTTCCCATACGCTACTCGCGTATAGGATAGAAGGAGTGCAATATGTTTATCTAATTAATCACATTTAGTTCGGATCTGCCGTGAGCAATAGAATGTTTTAGAACAACGAATGTTTTTTTATGTCATGAATATTAATCAAATAACTTTTACCATAATGGTATATTATTTTGATAACTATAAGAATTATCTACATGAAATTAGGAACAGTTATTTAAAATAGTGACCTAACGTCATTGAAGTAAAAAAATATATTTTCAGTTTAATTAAAAAGAGGAAAATATCGAGAACTTGACATTTCAAAGTAAAGAACTATATCGAGTGGCATATCATTTTGTACATTTGTGGATTTGGTTTGTAATTAGTTATTATTATAACTAATTATTATTTAATACAAGATAATTACAACAATTATTATTTGGTACAAAATTTATCCCAGCATATAGAGGTCACGGATATGTTAATATAAATTAAAGTTTGCTGTAAATATAATATATAAATATAAGATGCCAAAAAAAATTCAAAGCTACCTACTCAACACCATTTATGTTGTCCTATTTTCACGAGAAGCCGTCATGTCAAAAAAAGGCTGCCATGGCAACCGTCAATCGAAGCTGATTACTTATTGCATGCAATTAGATTGTTGCAAATTAGACTGTATAACAATACGCTAAGACATACATTACAATGTTATTTTGTTTATAAACATAAATACATCCTAATATGTACAAAATATCTTGGGACATTTTTGACGTAAATTTTGCATTAGACCCAAAGTCCATAGTACTAACTATTAATATGTCAATGCCTTGTGATTATTAAATAATTTATTTTGATAAAGGTTTAAGTTTAGTTCTATAAATAATGACGTAAACGTAAGCATATGAATTAAATGATTTTTTAAAACACAAAAAGTTATATATCTGCCAAAATATAAAAGATAGATATATGCTATCGCGGACTTTTTTGTAGAACTTTTTAAGATGCATAAACTTTTCATACAATGTTTTCAGTTATATCCAATAGTTAAGGCAGCGTATCCGTACAACGCAGATTAAACAGATTTTTGCGATCCGACTTGCGCTACAAAAACGGCGATAACTTGGGTAATATATACAATACAAATATAAAATATAGCCTATGACACTCACCAATAACGTAGCATAGATAGCATAGATAGCATAGCAAGAATTTTTAAAATCGGGTCAGTAGTTCCGAAGATTAGCCCCGACAGAGTTTTATTTACAAACTTTAGCTCTTTATAATATTAGTAAGATTATTAATGTATTAGTTACTCATTTATTTATTTACAATTATTTTAAAAAATTTTAACAATGCTTCTAAAATTATAAAAAAAAACACTATTAAAAATTTATAAAAAAATTCATTCCGCCTGCTGCGGGGCCCGGGGGTCCAAGCAACCGGTGGTCAGGGCTCCAGAGTGAGGAACCTCCTCACAATGCGCGCCGTTTCAAGAATTACTGCCTTCTGTATCCGACCCTTGATCCAACAATTAAGTGAAAGCTTTTTAAGATGTTCGTCAAAGCTTTTCGCTATAAGACCGTTGACTGAAACGACTATAGGAACAATCATTGTTGAATCAACATTCCACATGGCGGTAATCTCATGAGCAAGGTCCAAGTATTTTGATACTTAGTTAGATTATTAATGTACTGAAATTTCGGATTAATCTTAACGGATGGCATAAGGATAAATAAATAGATGACTTGGAGGAAATATAATATGTATTTATCGTAACTTCAAACAACTAGTGTATCCGCGTGAGGTCCTCCACGATCTTCGCCAAGTCTTCCACCGTCGCGTCGCGTTTCATACCCTCACCGTCGTCGATCTGTCGACAAATACATCTTATTACAAACTATATACAATTTTTGTACTTTTAACAGAAAAAAAAAACTATTAAAAGTTTACAAAAATATCCTTTCCTAGACTACCGCAATTTTGAATGCAACTAGAGGATGATTCAATAGAGAGAAACTTCACTATGTATGGATTGCTGCCACCTTTTGAACACTATATTTTAGTATCAATGCTGGGTTGTACCTAAAGCAAGGTATCTCAAAATCGAATTTTTCATGCTATAAGCGCTGGACTGCAATCACGCTTGATGGTAAGTGAAGATGTAGCCTACGGTGGAACACGCTTGCCCAGAAGATGTCTTTTCACTATCGAATCACACTAGGGAAAGCGGAATCTGGAAGAATATTCCATTTCTCAGCATATAAGGAACGAGAAACCAGTGTCGCCAAAAACAAATATAGTGCATGCAGAGACCGCAGCCTACAACTGCGCCGTCACTCACCTGCAAGCCCTGCACGGTCTCCTGCTGCATCTCACGCGACAGGTCGAGGAAGCTCTCGATGAGGTCGCCGTCGATGAAGCCCTCGGCCGGCTCAGTCTTCACGTCCGTGTTGAACGAGCGCCAGAACGAGTGCGGGATCTTGCCCACAGACTTGATGGTGTGCGTCAGCCGCTCCTCCAACTGGTGCAGGAAGTCGAACAGCTCCTGCGTCAACTGCACCACCAGACCTGACGAGCAAATGTGCTACATGAGTAACGAGTGAGTTCCACCATGCCTGTCCTCTACCTGGAACTGCACTCACAGATGGCGCCGGTGACGGTGGCCAGCAGCACAGGGCGCGCCACGGGGGCGGCGGTGTCGGCGAGCTGCGCGACCAGCGCGCCGCGTCGCATCACGTTCACCATGTCCCCTATGTGGAACTGGCCCATGTAACCCATTTGTTGTCTTTCCTCGTCCGTCGTTGCCGCGCTGCCGACAAACCGATGTTTATAGGAAACAAATTGAGAAAATCCATCCAGCCCGGCCCAACCGTAAAATTAAACCTCCGTTTTACAATTTTATTGCGCAAATCACTGCGCCATGGAGACCGTCAAAGTCATGTTCACGTTGACATTTGCCATACACCTGGTATCTATACATGTAAATAAAGGTGGAGTGATTGTAATATTGAAATAATCGTTTATGCCTACATGAATTTGAATATATCGCACCTTCGGTGCAACAAAGTCGCAACAGCTCATTTCTTAATTTTACAGGAGAAGACTTTTAAGTTTTTTTTTGCATATATTTCCTCATTTCTGGATTACTATCTATAGTAGGAGTAAAATCTTTATAAAATCAATTGTTTATGTTGTTTGCTATAGTTTTTCTTAAAAATCTTTTATTAAATTACCAAAGAAATCTTATTAAAAGACGAAACAAAAAAAAGTGTCCTGAATTGTGACTTTGTTGCATCAGAAATTAATTAGTTTTATGATATAAGCTATATTGGGTTGGGTAAGGTTTTAAATGAAATAGTGTTTTAATCAAAGATAATTGCATACTTTTTTCTTAAAACATCAACTATTATTATTAAGGTAACTTCTTACTTCAGCTAAATCTGATTTGAAATTGAATTTAATTTGAAAAAGCTGATATTAAATTGGGTATTGAAAATCCGATGGTATGCGTCGTATTTGCTGGTTTCTTGTTGTCAGATATACGTTTTAGACTATAGTAACAGTGTAGTTCAGCTACAGTCAAACCTTTATCTATATACTCTCTTAATGAATTGTCTCTGATGTAGTGGCTTCCCATCCTAGGGATCAAATTAATAAATGGTCACGTACAGATTGTAAGTATTATTATTTCAGCATCCAGCTTTGACTGTTTTCCGTGCCTACCACGTTTATCTGTTGGTATTATTTCACTTTCTGTTTAAGTTATTTTAATACCTTTATTTACTAGAAAGTAGGACGTGTTTAGTTTTTACATTTTCTATTCACATCTCCACCTTTTCGAATCTTGATGGTACGGAATTCAGGTTCAACTTGCTTTACACAAGAAGCAAGGAAGACATGCTGTGTTTAAAAAGAATTAAGGCCCAAGTATGTCTTAAATATTACATTCCTATCGTCTGTCAAAAAATAAGTCGAACAAGACAATCGGGAGATAGGTACTGGTAGATACAAGGTAGATGAATGCTTTTTTCTGGAATGGCTTGACCCCTAGTTGACGTATAGGTATAACCATATTTTTTTTAATTACTGGTCTCTCTCTTTTATCTGGTTTTTTTGCCATTGACTTTGGTTTGGACCTTTTTACACTTTGTTACAATACTTGCTTGTTCAGTACTTGTTTGTTCAGTACTTGTTTGTTCAGTACTTGTTTGTTCAGTACTTGCTTGTTCAGTACTTGCTTCTTCAGTACTTGTTCAGTACTTGCTTTTTCAGTACTTGCTTGTTCAGTACTTGATTGAATATTCTCAAAGGTTGCATTATGATGAACAATTAATAAATTAGAAACAGTTTGGAGCGAGATTATTGTAGATTTAGAGTGCTTGGAACTTTTGGTTCCAATTTGCTTAGTTAACTAATTAATAATGTTGGGTCAACAAAAACACTTTTATAAAAAATGCCTGTGTAGCTCCAAAATTTTCGTAATTTATGAAAAAGAACTGAGGTCTTAAAAATAAGGGCGCCGCTAGTAAATATATAATAAGGAATTTGTCTAACCAAATTTGCTTTATTTACTCTGAGTAATACGAAACGTCAATGTCAGTATGTGTTTGACTATTTTGACAATGACATAAACTGTCAAATGGACGCGCGAACGGCGTCATTACGAGCTCGAGTCATTTTTTGGATGTTTTGGAAAGGGTCCGGACAAAAATTAGTAAAACTTGTGAAAGTTATGATTTTTACCAATTCTGAATTACCTAAATTCAGAACTGGGATTCAACCTAATGCCCACATACAAAATTTGTCATCGCGAGTGTTTTCAATGCAAAATACAAAGATGGTATTTCGCCTCTACGAATGAAGTAAAAGTGAACCAAAAAGTAACGAATTCAAGTGGATTATTCGAGTGGTTTAACTGGAGGTAACAGATTTATAAGCTTCTCGTCATTGTTTGGTAAGAAAACTGATATCTCATTTGATAAACCGTATAATTGCGCGTCAATTTTCTATTGGAGTTTCAATTCATTACTCATGTAAAACTAACTCTACAAATGTTAATATCAGCCCTCATAGTGCAGTGGTATGCACATTTGATTCATAAGAGTAGGCTTGGGGTTCGATTCCTGTCTTGGCCGATTGA
Organism: Mycalesis mineus; assembly: GCA_034621355.1. Taxonomy (NCBI): domain Eukaryota; kingdom Metazoa; phylum Arthropoda; class Insecta; order Lepidoptera; family Nymphalidae; genus Mycalesis; species Mycalesis mineus. Next base: position 1,303,849 of record CM067901.1, read on the forward strand.
GACTTTGTTAGCCCAAGTATAGTTAGTAGAAGGCTTCATTCGTGGCTCTGTAGGCAACAAGACTGCCAAGGGATTTGATATTCTAGTGCAACGTCATGTAGAAGACAAAAGGGGTGTTCTGTGTACTGTGTGTTCATCCTAGTCCAATAATAAGTTACCCCGCTTTCATTGTATTGCATGATCACTTGCTATCATGTGTGTTTGCGTCCGAGGGTTGTCAAATAGTTAGTGATAGTAAAAAAAAAAATTAAATAAAAATAATTGTTAAAGATTGAAAGAACAGTTTAATGTTAAACACTTACAAATATTTTATTTAACTTAATTTCTCTGACTGACTGGCTGCTATGTATCCAGTGTGTTACAAAAAGTTTTGTGTTTACACCAAGTGACCAGATCTCACTTGTCTGTGAGTTATATCATTTCTAAAATTAATAATTAATGCAATGTGTAATAATTGAAATCTAGTAACAGTTTACATTTATGTATGTGCATGTAAATTTGTTATGTCAATCAATGTTTGCAGTATTCAGTGTGTTATAGTTTTGTACTTGTACCAAGTGACAAGGTCTCACCGGCTTGAAGGTGATAACAATTTTAAAAATTAATTACTAATGCAATTTGTGAATGCAATTTGTGTGATTAAAATATGTCGAGGAGGACACACATGTAGCGTAGCGGCATCATTCACATTATAAAAATTACAAAAAGTTCACTTAGTTGAAGTTCTGAACAATACTGCTTCACTGGTGTGTGTTTCCTGGCACCCGTGCATATATCTGTTAGACTGTTGCTAGAGGTACTTGTTATCTGTTGGATGCAGTGTTATCTACCCAGGTTTCTTGTTAAATGGAAAATAAAATGTTAAAAATAAACATATGCAAAATTAATAACAGTTGTGATATAAAATTAAAAAGATTTGTAAGTTGAGGTCAGAATAGACCGAGCGATGATTGGGACTTTTGGCCGATACTAATTTACATCGCTTATGGTTAAGTTTAACTAAATGCAGTTTTGGTAAAAACAATTAGTGGAAAAGTATTTACACAGTGTTATGGTCTCCGCTACACACTACTAGTAGTAGATTCATGTTCTAAGTACCGCCTTCTTCTTCTTTCTTCCCGCACTTGGCCACGATGTTGGCCGTTGTGCGTGATTCCTCCGGTGTTGGTCCCCTCTGGTTTATTCCAAGCAGCCGAGCTCGTTCCAGAAGCTTAGGAGGCCGCCCAGGTCGCCTATCGCTTCATGGAGTGTCGCTGAGGAACCAATGTAGGTTGCTTGTTGCTCCGATACACTGCTGCATCTAAGCATAACATGTATCGGTGTACTGTACTTTGGTACTGTTTTCATAATGACAAGATGCCGCCTCTTGATACTGCGTCAACTATTGTTTGCGTGTGCTGTTAACGCTGCTAGTTTCAGGAGAAGTGCTCGCCGTGGTGTGTTCAAAAAAAAAAAAAAAAAAAAAAAAAAAAAAAAAAAAAAAAAAAAAAAAAAAAAAAAAAAAAAAAAAAAAAAAAAAAGAAAATGCGTACTGCGAGCTGTTTCCTGCTAAGTGTTGAGAAGCACTGACTACCAGCTGCAATCTGCCTACAGTTTTAGACGGATCTACCTACGGTTTTAGTTCGTTCATTCTTTGATCAATTCGATCTACCTGCGGTTGTTTCGCTTATTCTTCGGTCAGTCCGATCTACCTGCGGTTAGTCCGATCTACCTACGGTTGTAGTCTGTTTATCCTTCGGTTAGTCTGATCTACCTAAGGTTTTAGTCCGTTTATTCTTCGGTCAGTCCGATCTACCTGCGGTTGTTTCGCTTATTCTTCGGTCAGTCCGATCTACCTGCGGTTAGTCCGATCTACCTACGGTTGTAGTCTGTTTATCCTTCGGTTAGTCTGATCTACCTAAGGTTTTAGTCCGTTTATTCTTCGGTCAGTCCGATCTACCTGCGGTTGTTTCGCTTATTCTTCGGTCAGTCCGATTTACCTGCGGTTAGTCCGATCTACCTACGGTTGTAGTCTGGTTATCCTTCGGTTAGTCTGATCTACCTAAGGTTTTAGTCCGTTTATTCTTCGGTCAGTCCGATCTACCTGCGGTTCTTTCGCTTATTCTTCGGTCAGTCCGACCTACCTGCGGTTAGTCCGAATTTGCCTACGGTCTTAGTCCGGTTATCCCTCGTTTAGTCCGATCTACCTGCGGTTAGTCCGCCCATGTTGCGGTTCTCCGCCATCATGCGGGTCGCCCTCGTCCGCCCATCATGCGGTCAGTCCGCCCATCATGCGGTTTGTCCGCCCAACATGCGGTTTGTCCGCCCAACATGCGGTTTGTCCGCCCAACATGCGGTTAGTCCGCCCATCATGCGGTCAGTCCGCCCATCATGCGGTTTGTCCGCCCATCATGCGGTTAGTCCGCCCATTATGCGGTTCGTCCGCCCATCATGCGGTCAGTCCGCCCATCATGCGGTTTGTCCGCCCAACATGCGGTTTGTCCGCCCAACATGCGGTTAGTCCGCCCAACACGCGGTCAGTCCGCCCATCATGCGGTCAGTCCGCCCATCATGCGGTTAGTCCGCCCATCATGCGGTTAGTCCGCCCATCATGCGGTCAGTCCGCCCATCATGCGGTTAGTCCGCCCATCATGCGGTCAGTCCGCCCATCATGCGGTCAGTCCGCCCATCATGCGGTCAGTCCGCCCATCATGCGGTCAGTCCGCCCATCATGCGGTCAGTCCGCCCACCATGCGGGTAGTCCGCCCAACCTGCGGTGAGTACGCTCAACTTCAAGCCTCAACGATTGAAGATGCTGCGCGTGCTGCGTGCCTGTGAAGGTACATGCTACGGGCCTGTGAAGGCACATACTGCGCTCCTACGACGGCGCATACTGCACGCCTGCGATGGCGCATACCGCGCGCGCTCCTGAAGCGATGCATCGAGCGTTCTTTTGGAGGCGCATCTGACTGCTCGTATGCTACCTCGGTGAGGTGAAAGATGACGGTGATTATGACAATGTGCATTGAACTCCCTCAGTGCAAGTGTCATATTTCGAGCTCTACAGGCCTGTATGTAGTGGCTGTCAGGCAGGCTTGTATGAGAGGTGCATTTCCAGATCCAGCCGTTAGAGACTGGTAACGCTGGTCCCGGTCCACGTGATGTCAGGGTCGGGACGACCCCTTTGTCAGGAACGGCCGAATAAGGAATTTGTCTAACCAAATTTGCTTTATTTACTCTGAGTAATACGAAACGTCAATGTCAGTATGTGTTTGACTATTTTGACAATGACATAAACTGTCAAATGGACGCGCGAACGGCGTCATTACGAGCTCGAGTCATTTTTTGGATGTTTTGGAAAGGGTCCGGACAAAAATTAGTAAAACTTGTGAAAGTTATGATTTTTACCAATTCTGAATTACCTAAATATATATATTCCTATTTAGGGCTAACGCTAAAACACGGGCGGGTGCGGGCGCGGGTGCACGCGTCGGGCGACCGCCGCGGGCACCCGTCTCGTTGCGTGTGTATAATTTTGAGGTGGGGGGGTAGTTGGGTGGGGGGTTGGTTATTTTTTTTTATTATTGGGAAAAAGAGGGGAAAAAAGGGGTTTGAAAGGGGGGGGGAATATAATTTTGCAGGGGAAGAAATTAAAAGGCAGACCCGCCGCCCGCGTCCGCGCTCTGTCGCACGCGCCTGCGCAGTCCATACTATTTTTCATTATACACATGCGAGCGTGCGCCCGCGCGAGTTTTAGCGTTAGCCCTTATGTTTGACGTGGCTCACCTGTCCTTCTGGCACACGAACAGGTTGAAGCTGTTCTCAGCGCCGAGGAACGTGTCGTCGTCGAGTATCTCGACGGCCGTCATCCAGTTCGGACTGTAGTCGCGCGCTATCTCTTCGAAACTACCCTCCATCTGACAAATTATTGGTAATGTCTATATTATATTGAAAATTATGAGCTATACTTAAGAATGAATTCGGAGTTAATAAATTTGCATATCGTTCGTTCGCTTGGTAACTATTTTCAAGTGTTACTTCTTTAGTAAAAGTTGCGATTTGAAATTTAATAATAGAAATATTGGATTGAAGAATATTCAAATTAGCACTAAAATAAACGTAATATCACAATTGAACTTGAAATTTAGTTTATGCTAAATGACACTAAGACGTCACTGTCACCTGTTTGTACTGTAGGAGTGAGAGGGAGCGCATGAGGTCGCCGACGAGGATGAAGTCGCCCTTCACTTTGAGGTAGAGCGCAACGATGTTGTTAAAGTGACTGCACTCTAGCCGGAGTTCCTTTTCCGACGTCCATTCAAACAACCTCACCTAGAAAACAGATATACTTGAGTCATCGAAACGAAAAGAAAGAATAATACTTGAAATCTGACTGCTTACGAGAGATGAGGGCAAAGATAATACTCGTCTGTTATTGTATACCAGTCTCTATTGTTATGTTGTTTAAGTTTATTCTTTTAATAAAATGAACAAACTATAAAGAAGTTTAGTTCGGTGCAATTTTATAGCTAGGCAATAACTTAAGATGGACTACAAGCCGGCCACATGTCGATTTCCTCCTTTTGTTTTCCATCCTTGGGAAATGGTTGATCATTTTAAAAAAATATATTAAATACCTACCTACCTACATACCTCGAAAGGCACAATGGGTTGACGTTTTCAGGTTTACTTTAGCCATTTATTCTACAAAGGATTTATTATTATATCACATGAAAACAAACTTTTTAAGGAATTTAGGTAATTTTTCACTGGGTTTTCACTGGTTCGACCAGCTGATGTACATTGGGGGCCCAAGGTGCTTGAATGACGACCGCGCACCGGAAAGCGCAGTGTTGATCGACCCTCAACTATACTAAAGCCAAACTCGATTGGAATACTTGTCAACAAACAAATTAAAAATGGTGGTAGGAAAAGCAATACATTTTATGTCTAATAAATTTAAAATTATGTTTTGTTATTTTAAAAATCTTATTTAAAAGACTTTGAATATAATAACTAGTTTTAAGCTTACTAATCTAATTTAATGTCATGAATTCGTCATTAACTAGTTAATTAAAAAAAATAGGTGTGAAATGACTAGTGATTTCTACCTTCATTTTTAATTTGTTTGTTGATAAGCATTCTCAATCGAGTTTGGCTTTAGTATAGGTGGACTGACGACATCAAACGTGTCACAGACAGCCGCTGGCCACAGGCGGCTTAGGATCGTTGTGTTGGGACGTCCCTAAAAACGCCTTTGTCCAGCAGTGGACGTCCACCGGCTGTCAATGATGATGATGAAGATTACTCACAGTACTGTTGATGGAAGCCAGCAGCTTGCCGTTGAACTCGACGAGCGTGTAGCAGCCGCCCTTGATCTCCTTCTCGGCGACGGGCGTCAGCTTGCCCTCCGACCAGTGGAACAAGAGGATTCTGCCCTGCAACAACCACTTACATTACACACACAGACACTTGCACACTCGACTGCAATCACATATACTGGGAAGTGATGATGCAATCTAAGATGGAAGCGGCCTAACTTGTTAGGAGTAGGGAAATATCCAACCCCTTTCGGTTTCTACACGACATCGTAGCGGAACGCTATATCGCTTGGCGGTTCGTCTATGTCGGTAGGTAGGATGCGCAATATATTGTCGCCCAATAGCGGCGAAGTAAAAACTGTTTCGTCGCGTTAGAGCGAGAGAGGGATATTTTAGACTTCGCTTGACTTACAATTATTACAAACAAAAAGTTTGAATTACCTAACGTAAGAAAAGGCGTAAAGAAAGATATTATAATAAACTTATATATTATAATAAACGCCCGCGGTTTCACCCGCACTGTTACTGTTACCGTAAGAAAACCCAAATAAAAATAGCCTATGTTATGATGTAAAGACGGCCGAGTGGCGCAGTGGGTAGTGACCCTGCTTATGCGTCCTAGGCTGTGGGTTCGATTCCCACATCTGGAAAATGTTTGTGTGATGAGCATGGATGTTTTCCAGTGTCTGGGTGTTTATCTATATATTATAAGTATTTATGTATAATATATATATATAAATATTCATCAGTTATCATAGCACCCATAACACAAGCTACTTACGAGTACGCTTACTTTGGGGCTATATAGCGATGTGTAATTGCCTGTAGTATTTGCGCGAAAGCATGGATCGCAAACTTGGATGGGATATCGTTATTGTGTTGGGTGAGTGTCACCTGCTTGGGCTCGGACTCCTCGGGGTTGATGATGGCGGTGCCGAGCGCGTAGTAGTGGTTGGGGTCGTCGGCCAGGCGGCACGACACCAGCGCCATCGCGAACTCGCTGGCCTGCAGCTGGTGCGCGTGGAGCACTGCAAATATACCACTAACTATTACTACAACAATTATATTAGACGAAGGTCACTGACTGGTTCATGGGATTAATTAAAAAATAATAATAAAACCTGTGTGATCCTATGGCATTCAATTAAATTCAATTTTTTGACGACCTCCGTGGCGCAGTGGTATGCGCGGTGGATTTATAAGACGGAGGTCCTGGGTTCGATTCCAGGCAGGGCAGATTGAGATTTTTCTTAATTTGTCTTGGTCTGGCTGGTAGGAGGCTTTCGCCGTGGTTAGTTACCACCCTACCGACAAAGACGTATCGCCAAGCGATTTAGCATTCCGGTACGATGTCGTGTAGAAACCGAAAGGGGTGTGGACTTTCGTCCCACTCCTAACAAGTAAGCCCGCTTCCATCTTAGACTGCATCATCACTTAACATAAGGTATGATAGCAGTCAAGGGCCAACTGGTAATCATTAAAAAAAAATCAATTATGGGACTCAAAGTTGGAAATATTGGAGAGATTTTAAAATTTTTAAAACTAACACAAAATGTACTAAATTGCACAATTCATGAACATGAAAACTATAAAAGAAGTTGAACTCAGATCAATACGCTATAAAAATTGCATTAACACCCATGATAATGAACTGGCTTAATCCCTCAGTGCCCCGATAGACGTTAGAAGGGTAAGACGCGCCTTGTTATGCGACTCTTTAAAAATTAAACAAATAAAGTGGCACGGCCTTAAATGGAAGTTCAGTTGCACATGTCCCTCAACTAATTTGCTTATAGCTGTCTTGGGTGATTGCACAATAGAAAAATTATATATATATAAAAAAAGATGAAGGCAAGATTGACAAGATTTGGACAAGTCTCGGTTGCCCAGCGACTCGCTTTGGACGGTACTTGCTTAAGGCGCGTTTGTCAAGTATGAGTGGTATTTGGAAGCTTCTATCGAAATTCTCACGTACAGTAGAATTGAACAAAGCAAGACTGCTTTTTATAAAATGTCTGAAGTATTATGCGACCCCAAGATCTCATTTGGTACAAGATATGGTGTACGTCTGGTCCACTCTTTTATGAGGCTGTTTCACAGGATCGGAAGATCCCCACCTCACTGCCCAACTTCATTTTGAAGAAGGCACCTAATGATGATGATGACCGACTTTCTACTGTGCGGTATACCTTCGAAGGTGTGCTGGTCGATGATGAGCAGGTTGTGCACCTCCAGGTCGGCGGCGGGCGGCGCGTGCTTGGTGCTGGCGGGCGCGGCGCCGCTGGTGCTGGCTGCTGAGGTGGACGCGCTGCTGCGGACCGCCAGGGCGGAGCTGCCGCCCGACACATCCAGTTTGTCAACTCGCATAGTCACCACGCCGAATGTCTGCAGACATAATTCAGATAATAAATCCCTTGGACCCGCCATACTCAACGGCCCGAGCCACGGCATAGCCCAGAATTTCAATTTTACAGTAGTATTACAAATTATCCCCACTTCCCTACTAATATTATACATGCGAAAGAAACTATGTCAGCCTGTCTCTATCTGTTATGGTGGCGCTACACTGGCCGTATTTGTACAAATATTTGCGATATTTATGTGTACAAAAATGAACCTTATAACATTTAACTTACGGTGCAAGTTGTCACGAATATTTGGATATAACGCCAAGTGCCAGTATATTACCATATAATCCACTGAACCAATTTTTATGAAATATATAAGACACAATACTAAGGCCAGAAAATAAAAGACTGTTCACCTGCGAGGCCTCCTGGTAAGCTATCCGGCGCGGGGACTCCCCGAGGTGCACGGTGCGGATGTGCAACTTCTGTATCTCGTCTATGGTGCCGATGGTCACCGTGTTCACTGTCGCCAGCGCCAAACTGAGTTAAACTTCGAATAAGTATACACGGAACATGGCTATTCTATCTTGCATCGATTTAGTAAACCAATTATTATTCACAAAATACTTATACAACAATTATAGTAAATATCTTAAAATAGACATATATTTAATGCAATGCAATGTAATATAAAAAAATAAATAAAAAAGGAAGTATTCCAAGTAGTCTTCATTGTGTCAAATAATATGACTTAACAGCATTTTTAAATATGTCCAGCACTTCTGATTGTCGTATGTGTGGAGAGTGTGTTCCATAGCGAGCGGGTTTTGTGAACGGTAGTCGCATTCTACATAGTTTATCTTTGACATTAAAAATTATGTATGTATAAAACCTTATAATTAAATACTTTATACGGAAATAACGATGTTTCGCGCGACATTGTTTACGATAAACTAATATTTCATTGGAAAACATAAAAAATGTCTTTGTATGTCAATGTATTGGAATTTAGTGTTAACATTTTCTACTATTTTTTGGACGATTGATATTTTTAATGTTTTACACACCGATTGTTCTTGTCGATTATCAGGCCCTGATTTTAATCGAATGTTCCATTTGACACAAATCGGTTTCTGATATTTTTCAGATGGTATTTTGTACGGTTGAGGGTCGGGTACCTGTCCGGGTAGGCCTGCGCGTTGAGCGAGCACATGTGCGTCACCTCCTTGAGATTGACATTGGAGAACACCAGCTTGTGGTTGGATGAGAAGATCACGGTGGGCCGGTCCGAGCACGCGAATATGTTCGTCGTCGATAGTGACCTGCAAATTATAAAATAATAAATCAATATATTTAGACACGCACACCGTTGCCTTACGGTAGGCAAAAGATGCACACGTAAGAGTAAGAGATATATGTTGTAGACAAAATTAAAAATAATACATTTAACCCAGAGCTTTTCACAGGTCAAATGATTTAAATTGAACATATTATTTTGTAATGTGCACGTGATGCGCTTTCATTTGTAATCCTACTCGAGTATATTTGCAGACATTCATCCCTTCAAGTGCAATTAAGCCACAGACATACACATTAAACTTGTAACACCACTCTTTTTGTGTTGGGGGTTTAAAAAGGCATGAGGTCGCCCAAAAGCGCATAATCGAAAGTACAGTTCTTTGCATTTGGCCGAAAGATAGAGCTATAATCCAGATTTCGCCGCTATTGGGCGGCGATGTAATTTTCTATACACGAGATATTTTTTCGCAGATATTTTATCAGCAGAAATCGAAGAATTACTCATAAATAGTTCACCTAAAACTCCTCAGCACAGTGGGCTGCGTCCCCAGCGTGACCTTCTTCTTGTTGCTGAGCACGCCGGTGTCCTGGTCCACCGTGAAGTAGAACATGGAGCCGTCGCCCAGCGCGCACAGCAAGTAGCACACGCCCTCCAGCACGCAGATCAGCAGAGATCGAGGAATTACTCATAAGTAGTTCACCTAAAACTCCTCAGCACAGTGGGCTGCGTCCCCAACGTGACCTTCTTCTTGTTGCTGAGCACGCCGGTGTCCTGGTCCACCGTGAAGTAGAACATGGAGCCGTCGCCCAGCGCGCACAGCAAATAGCACACGCCCTCCAGCACGCAGATCAGCAGAGATCGAGGAATTATTTCTGGGAACAGTTATTATACCAATCTAATTGCAATTCAGAACAGTATGCAGCCCACATTGTCTCGCAACCGTTCTACGGAGTAGGCGTTGATTATGCAGGTCCTTTTTTTGGTAAACAACTTTTTCAACTTTTTTTGGTCAATTATGGCCTAATTGTGTTCACACACACGTTGCTGTTCAACAAGTAGAAAGGAAACTCACCGCCGCAAAGTTTCTCAGTGTGCAAGGGCCTAAGGTCGGGCAGGCGCAGCACCCGCAGCGAGATGTCGTTCCACAGTCCCACGCCCAGCAGCGCCGTGTCGCCGCCTGGGCCCAGGTCCAGGCACGCCACCTCCTCCTCCATGCACACTTCGCTGTTGAACAAGTAGAAGACAAACTTGATAATTAGTAAGTTAAATCATAATCCTACTTACATAGGTTGGGCAATAAGATCAACATGAGCATTGAAAGGAGAATATGAGCGTTGACGTGTTCCCTAGGGAGCCCGCGATCAAACGTGGTTGACCGCGGCGATGATTTACCCTAAAAAGGATTGATGTTTTTAACTATTGTCTATTTAAAGTGTCAACAAAGCTTTAATGGAAAGCGCACAACAAACTAGGTACATATTGCTTTGTTTAATGAACAATTTGTATGTAAAATACTTCTCAAAATGTGAAAGAAGTGCCTTCTAGACCAAAAAGGATTGGTGAAGCATATTTAATCTTAAATAACCTATTTAGGATAGTTAAGCTAGATTCAACATAAATTTTTAGCATTATTCAAGTTTCAACATTCATTTATTAAAATAAACTTTTACGAGAGTGTAAGTTAAAAAACCTATAAATTAAACAAACATCTTAAAGCAATGTAATCTAATCTTTAGTATATTTATTAGATGCATATATATGTTACTATACTAAAGCCAAACTCGATTGAGAAAGCATTCTCGATTGACAAGCATGTCAACAAACAAATTTAAAATGAAGGTAGAAAATACAACGCATTTTATGCCTAATAAATTTTAAATTATGTTTTGTTATTTTAAAAAATCTTATTTATAAGATATTGAATATATTAGTTTTAAGCTTACTAATCTAATTTATTGTCATGAATTCGTCATTAACTAGTTAATTAAAAAAAAATAGGTGAAAAATTACTACTGATTTCTACCTTCATTTTTAATTTGTTTGTTGACAAGCATTCTCAATCGAGTTTGGCTTTAGTAGTAGTCTTACTGAATATTTAGATTCTTTACAGTAGGTTGACTGAATGAGGTTACTCATAGTGAAAACGCCTTTTGCCTGTCAAAACTACTGTGTTCGTTTTATGATATGCAGTAAAGTTATTAAGACAAAACTCACGCGATGAGCGTAAGTGCTCGCTCGCCGATGGCTACCAGGTAGAGGCGCGGCCCGGCGGCCGCCACGACGCGCGTGTCGGAGCACGCCACCACCGACACGCCGCTCAGCTGCCACGTGGCCGCGGGCGCCCACGCGCCGTCCGCCGCGCGCGCGATCAGTCGAACGCCTTCGTCCGTTACCTGATGTGTACAGTGCATCGATAGAGAAACTGTGGCCGCTGTAACTCTATGTGAAGGTACGTAGTCGCTATTGACGTGACAACGTCTTATAATTCGATAGAGCCGGCTGCACGCACGAAAAAACATGACGTCATGCGTCGTTACCTCGCTTTGAGGCGTCCCATGTAAGGCTTGAAGTGCAAGCGAGAGCGCGGAACGAACGACAAAGAAGCACAATCGGCCTTTTCATTCGACATCCGTCTATTAAATATATTAATTTTAAATTAAAAATTAAAAATTAATATATTTATTATAAATTTAAAATATAAATAATTATAAAATCAAAATCAATTATTTTATTAGTTTAAATTAATATTTATAAAAATATACTTAAATTAAAAATTTTAATAACCAATTAAATGCTACCATTCCATCAGTATTTTCTTAAGACATTGTCACGTTCAACTATCATCAGTAAACTGACTTTACAGACAACCAATTTTTTTTTAGATTATGCCAATTTGATAAAATGTTGAATATCTATACCTTCGTGAAGGGCAAAATGGTTGTTATGTAATTTGTATCTCAATGCCGAGCAAAACTAGGTACTGTTGGAATAAATGGAAACAATTGTTACTTGTATGAGTTGATCGTGGCACACATTCCCCGTGAAGAACGTTTGTCTGTCTGAAACAAATCCTCTGATGTCTGTTTCTTCGACTTCTTCTCCGTTCAGTGTTAATACTCTGTTGGATAAAAATAATTTTATAAAAATATTACCACATTATTCTTAAATAACTTTCATCATTTAACTAACTTAAACTGTTAAGAACGTAGCTCATTTAAAATTGTGTAAGGCCCTTTTACAAAAATAAACTGGAACACAATTTACAGAGTTTATCGCAAAAAATAGGACCTATATTAGAGCTATTTTAATTTCTCATTGACATTAAAAATAATCTACCTCGTTAAGACTTATATTATTTATTTTACGACTTCGCCCCGCATGGAAAATAACGTTAACTTCCAACACCAAAAATTAAAAAAAAATTACGTAACCTTTTTTTTTTTAAAGAAAAATGGGCATAGCATCATCCACAAAAGATAGATGCCATATCCGACTTTTTTGCAGTCCTAATAAAAAAACTTTTCTTCCAAATCTTCACCTCAAATAAGGAACTTCTTGTCTTCCAGGCACTAACTGCCTGATAGATAGACAGACAGACGTGGCGGGGGACTTTGCTTTGTAATATGTAAGGATTAGTCACCTAGTTTGGCCCACGAAGGCCAGCACCAGCGTGTCGTGGTAGTTGGAGTCGGGCGCCAGCGTGAGCGCCCACATGCCCTTGATGCCGGGCAGGTCGATGAGCGCCTGCTCCTGGATGCCGATGCCGTTCCGAATGATGCGCAGCGAACCCATCTTGAATGCACCTGTAATACATTCAAATTTATTTATTTATAGTAATAGTTGACTTCACAAACCACCCTTGTGGCAGATTGTAAGGAAGCTTCCGACCCAGACTACCCATAATCCCTATAACGCCGAGGGGGCCGTTCCTGTGACGTTCCGCCCTAATGTAAGGCAGAAATTCATCGTCTATAACTTAATACAATGAGCAGGTTACATTCTTTAATAACACTTAAGGACTTTGCGCGAGCAGGGATGGGCGCCAGGCTGGTGAAGGTCTCCATGGGCTGCATGTACTGGCTGGCTCCGTCCCTGGTGGTTGAACAGGTGACTACACACCTGAGCATGTGATGAGCTGGTTCTGGCCCTGCCGCTCCAGGTCCACGACGCACATGTCGAGGATGGGCGCCAGGCTGGTGAAGGTCTCCATGGGCTGCACGTACTGGCTGGCTTCGTCCCTGGTGGCTGAACAGGTGACTATACACCTGAGCATGTGATGAGCTGGTTCTGGCCCTGCCGCTCCAGGTCCACGACGCACATGTCGAGGATGGGCGCCAGGCTGGTGAAGGTCTCCATGGGCTGCACGTACTGGCTGGCTCCGTCCCTGGTGGTTGAACAGGTGACTACACACCTGAGCATGTGATGAGCTGGTTCTGGCCCTGCCGCTCCAGGTCCACGACGCACATGTCGAGGATGGGCGCTAGGCTGGTGAAGGTCTCCATGGGCTGCACGTACTGGCTGGCTCCGTCCCTGGTGGTTGAACAGGTGACTACACACCTGAGCATGTGATGAGCTGGTTCTGGCCCTGCCGCTCCAGGTCCACGACGCACATGTCGAGGATGGGCGCCAGGCTGGTGAAGGTCTCCATGGGCTGCACGTACTGGCTGGCTTCGTCCCTGGTGGCTGAACAGGTGACTACACACCTGAGCATGTGATGAGCTGGTTCTGGCCCTGCCGCTCCAGGTCCACGACGCACATGTCGAGGATGGGCGCCAGGCTGGTGAAGGTCTCCATGGGCTGCACGTACTGGCTGGCTTCGTCCCTGGTGGCTGAACAGATGACTACACACCTGAGCATGTGATGAGCTGGTTCTGGCCTTGCCGCTCCAGGTCCACGACGCACATGTCGAGGATGGGCGCCAGGCTGGTGAAGGTCTCCATGGGCTGCACGTACTGGCTGGCTTCGTCCCTGGTGGCTGAACAGGTGACTACACACCTGAGCATGTGATGAGCTGGTTCTGGCCCTGCCGCTCCAGGTCCACGACGCACATGTCGAGGATGGGCGCCAGGCTGGTGAAGGTCTCCATGGGCTGCACGTACTGGCTGGCTTCGTCCCTGGTGGTTGAACAGGTAACTACACACCTGAGCATGTGATGAGCTGGTTCTGGCCCTGCCGCTCCAGGTCCACGACGCACATGTCGAGGATGGGCGCCAGGCTGGTGAAGGTCTCCATGGGCTGCACGTACTGGCTGGCTTCGTCCCTGGTGGCTGATAGCCGCACCAGCGCAGAGTCGCCAAGCCGAGACCCGATAAACACCACCCCATTGTCCAAGTACGTCATGCACTCCGGTATAGGAATGTCACCTATAATATTCATAAATTATTACTATTAGTTAATAAAAACTAGAAGTGTTTTACTTACGTATTCATAGTAGACCTTTTCGTTTATAGCCATATCATAAAAAATAATAATCGTTTAATTGGAAGCCCGCCATACTTGATTAAGAATGACGTAACTATACTCTCCTATTTTTTATATTATCTCTTTAATAGGGAAGACTATTGATATCAAAATACTGGTGTTTTTTATTATAAAAAAAAACCAATTACATTAATCAAATAACAAATAAGTTATAAAACTTTAAATATAAATAATTAGACAGAGATAGCCATACACTACTATGACGTAATAGCTTGTAACGCAGATATTGGATATCTTTGTCGAATTTTAATTTTATTTTCACCGTATATCATTACTTTTATTGTGGAGCTTTCATTAAAAATACTTATTATTTTTCTGTGTGACATATAACAAACAAAAATGTATGGAATTGTTCTATTTGTAAGGCTGGCTGGCTATACTATAAAAATATAAAGGGTCACATAATTTTTTTCTTCTTTATGTTTGAAATACACAATTTTGCTCGAAAGCGAAGTCGCGGCCGTCTGCTAGTTGTACAACAAAGTGTGGTTTTATTTCAACAACCTACCGAGGAACTCCACCTTGAGATCCTTGACAGTCTGCGTGCCGTCCATCTTCTCCTGCAGCTCCAGCAGCAGCATGAACAGACGGCCCGCGATGTCGCCCATCAGGTAGCGCATCCCGCGACCGTCCACGCGACAGTAGCAGTGGATCGGAGTCAGCTGGATACATAAGTATTTTGTTTTCATCAGTGCTTATTTGTAGGAGGCTATAGTGCTTGGAAAAGGCTAATCTACACTAAAGCCAAACTCGATGTGAAATTTGTATCGACAAACAAATTATAAAATACAGTATAAATTGCTAGTCACTTAACGCTTAATAATTTTGATGAACTTTTTAATATTAATAGGCCAGTGCCGATAATTTTTGAAACAAAAAAAAACGCAGTAGGATGAAACCCATTGCAAAAGGAAGAGAATATCATAAAAATTAAAGGAAAAATAAATTACGGGCGATCTGAGGTCGGGAAGGGGTAGAGGGTGAGGGTTTAGGGGTAAAAACGGATTTTCTCGATTTCCGGCAAAATTAAAACTCCTATGGAAAAGAGTAATATGGCAAAGTTGTAGGTAATAAAAAGATCTAAAACTTTTGTATTTATACTTTTTTCACATAACCTCAAAATTTATGTGAAAAATTCAAAAACCTACTTTTTTGTTTTTTATTTTTATCTTTTCCAAATAAATTTTTATTTTCATGAAATTTGGTGAAAACCTACCTTTTTAGGTCCCAAACACGTTATAATTTATTTAATTTGAAATATTTATTATTTCACCTGATTTCGAATAAATATCGAAAGAATAACCTAATTTTCAACCGAAAATTCGGCCGTCAAAATATCAGCTTTTTTCAAAAAGTTGGTGTGCTTTCTGTTCGTTGAAATTTCTACTTTCCGATGGTAAAATAGTATATATATGTTACCATAATAAACCTTCTCAGAAAAGGACCTCAGATCGCCCGTAATTTATTTTTCCTTTCATTTTTATGATATTTTGTTACTTTTGCAATGGGTTTGATCCTACTGCAATTCATTTTACTTTTTATTATTTTTAAGGCTATCTACACTGGGCCTATAACGACAATACATGACTTAGATTAAGCTCAGAACAATTTTTTGTCTTTAGTTAACACCTTTTGAATAACATTTTATAAGAAAGCAGAGACGAAAATCATAGCATTTCATGGATTAAGAGAGAAATACGCCAAACAAAGTCCGAGACTTGTGGCACGGATGTAGGCTTGAGACTACCCTTTGTGATCGGTCAACACTTGCCTCCTTTGATCTGCTCAATCAAATCTAGTAGGATCCTGCTAGAGCAGCTTTGGACACTCATTCTACAATGGAACTTACAGCAGTTCAAGTCAGACAAAGGTCTTTAAGCAGGTTGTACAGATATTTCGCTGGTACACCTCTAACACATAGCCATTTTTAACCGACGAAAAAAAACGGAGGAGGTTCTCAATTCGACACGTATATATATATTTTTTTTTATGTATGACCACGCATAACTTTTTACAGAGTTGTCAGATTTTGATAATTATTTTTTTATTAGAAGGGGCATATATCCAAGGTGGTCCCATTGTCATATTGTTAGGATCTGATGATGGTATCCTAGGAAAATTGAAGGAACTCTTCAAATTTTAGAGGCACGCTTACAGCGATTTCGGTTTTTGTCTCGGTATCAGTAGCTTTTTGGCTACTAGTGTCGTATAATATACTATGAGAGTATATTACGAGTACGTTACGTGGCGATAAATCACTAAAAAGTAAGAAATGAAAATTTTTAACAAAAAATTGAACCGACTCAAAACGCACTAAAAAGTAAAAAATAATAAGGCACCGACTTCATAGATATGCTTAAGTAAATTAAAGCAACTAAATGACACAGTTATTTTTTACTTTTTAGTGCGTTTCGAGTGGTTTCTATTTTTTGTTATTTCATTTGTAGTCTTAATATTTATTGTTACATGCCACATTGAGTTTGTTTTTGATAAATTTGGGTATGTTCGAAGAATTTGGTTAAACAATGCATTAGGTAAGGTATAGTAACAAGTTAAGACCTCAACTTTAATTCTAACTTAGCTGATTCTAATGAATCTTACATGCCATTATGTTGTAAGTGGATAAATGATTTATTTACTAGCGGATTTTTACAAGGAATATAGTAGGAATTACATTACATTTATAGAAAGGAAAGAAAAATAAAATAAAAAATAGAAAAAAACACACCTTAATCTGTGGAGGTGCGACGGCCACGTAGCTCTGGCCATCATGATACACTATCGACTCCTGCCCAATCACAATTGCACCACCTTCAAACAAAACATTCAAGTTAATTTATGGTAACTGCATTAATGTGTATAAAAACTTATTAGAAAACCGTCGTCGGTTCCGGTCAATGTCATCAACATCTTATACTGATCGATAATAAAAATGAAACATTATCACCCTAAGCCCACTAACCCGCATTGGAACATCGTGATGAGTCTACGCTCCATACCCCCTTTCCTATAAGAAGGGGTACCTGAGCCTTTATTTGGCTGTTAATAGGCTGAGAATGAGAATATGATATAGATGATAAAAATATGAGATGGCTTGGAACCATTATAGATTAAAAGTAAGAATTAGTTTACCTAAAGGACTGGGCACAGGGATCAATACAGACGCTTCTGTTTCCACATTATCCTGTTTCCATGGTATCTTTATGAATTCTTTATCCCTCAAGTTTATCTCATGTGTCTGAAAGAGAAAACAATTTTGTTTTTGTTAAGTTGTCAAGTTAATAATAAACATTAAAGTCTTCTGCGCACTAGGGATTTTAATTTTGTTTTACTATACATTCTTTAAAGCACATTGACAAATAACAAAAAATAAATATGTTATATTTTACAACCAAAGTCCAGTCTGAAGTCAAGGCAGCTATAATGAGTCTTAAAATTAATAAAGCCCCAGGTTACGATCTCATCACAGCAAAAGTCCTAAGGGAATTACCTGAGAATGGCATAACGTTCTTAACACAACTCTATAACTCCATTCTTTGTAGAAACTTTATTCCACCACAATGGAAGGTGGCAGAAATAATTCTTGTACCTAAACCTGGTAAAGATCCTACAGATGTAAAATCCTATCGTCCTATCAGCCTTTTGCCTCTTCTGTCTAAGGTTCTCGAAAAACTTTTTATAAAGAGACTTATGGTGAAACTGGCGGCAATTAATCTAATCCCTGAGCATCAATTTGGATTCAGAGAAGGACATGGAACTATAGAGCAAGTCCATAGACTTGTAGAACAAATAAACACTGCTCTAGAACAAAAATTATATATTTCTGCAGTTTTCCTGGACATATCACAGGCGTTCGATAGAGTGTGGCATGATGGTCTCCTCTATAAAGTTCATGTTAACTTACCCATTAACTATTTTAAGTTTATTAAATCGTACCTCGAAGAAAGGCATTTTTACGTAAAATACAGTAATAGCATGACCAACCTTTTCAAGATCAAAGCAGGAGTACCTCAGGGTAGCATTATGGGCCCCTTATTGTATCTGATCTATACCCATGACCTTCCAAATGCGGACAATGTAGTAACCGGCACATATGCCGATGACACAGCCATACTAGCAGCTGACCCATCTCCTACTGGAGCTTCTCAAAAACTACAAGGTAGCCTCAACAACATATCCAAATGGTTGAAGGACTGGAGGATAAAAGCGAATGAATCAAAGTCTGTGCATGTAACCTTCACACTAAGGCGAGACACATGCCCTGAAGTGGAACTGAATCGAATCAAGATCCCTCAGTCAGACAGCGTCCGATACCTAGGCATCTATCTGGATAGACGACTGACGTGGACCAAGCATATTTTCACAAAAAGAAAATCCCTTGGCATAGAAGTGAGAAAGATGTATTGGCTCTTAAATCGAAAGTCCCAACTATCCTTAGAAAATAAGCTTCTGTTATACAAGGCTATACTTAAACCCATATGGATGTATGGGGTACAGCTGTGGGGTACGGCTTCAAACTCGAACCTTGAAATTCTGCAACGGTTCCAATCTAAAATGCTTAGAATGATTACCAATGCTCCATGGTACATCAAAAACGATCGTCTGCATCGTGAACTAAAAGTTAAAACTATAAAGACAGAAGTTGCTTCCTCAGTGAAATCGTACCAAAAACGAATTAAAAATCACCCAAATAAACTTGCAAGGGACTTAATGTATAAAAAACCTGGTACAACCTTTAGAAGGCTCAAGAGAAGAGCACCACAAGATGTCTTGTTATAGACAGTGTAAAATATGAATTGGGCAAGTCAATGGATCTTGCTCCAAACACGCCGTAAAATAAATATATAACATCCAGCTGAATGTCTCAAGACAGATTGCAGGAACAATGAGAGTCAAAAAAAAAAATATATATTTTACAACTAAGTGTGCTAAGGCGCCCTAATGCAGGCCACCTTTGAACATCACTGAGGGAAGACTGTTCCAAGTGATGTGAAAATAAGAGTTATTGCAACATTTTGTGTGGCTAAAAGGAATGTGGAGCTGATCATCTTGGCGTTTTTGCTTTGTATCGTAAACTTTTTTAAAGGCGAAGGCATTGCCTGCTTGTTCCTAGTATCAAATGTGCCATCTGTTTGATCCACTTACCTTGATATGCCGTCCATTGAGATCCTGATGTATTAAAATTAATGTTGGATTTGAACAGCCATGCAGAAATTCTAAATCGTAAACATTTAACTCATCCAACCTGCAGCAAATAATAAGTTTAATTAATACAAATTAAAACTATTATATTTTTTATACAAATATTGTTAAAAATATTGTAAATAATTGAGTGATAGTTAAAAATAACTAATATTTTTTTTTTATCGATTACAAGCTGGCCCTTGACTGCTATCATACCTGATGTTAAGTGATGATGCAATCAAAGATGGATGCGGGCTACCTTGTTAGGAGTAGGATGAAAATCCACACCCCTTTCGGTTTCTACACGTCATCGTACCGGAACGCTAACTCGCTTGGCGGTACGTTTTTGTTGGTAGGGTGGTAACTAGCTACGGCGAAAACCTCCCACCAGCCAGACCAAGACAAATTAAGAAAAATCTCAATCTGCCCCACTGGGAATCGAACCCAGGACCTCCATCTTATGAATCCACCGCGCTTACTACTGCTCCACGGAGGTCGTCAAATATATATATAACAGCTATTTTTTATCATCATCAGTCTGATGCTTTAGTCATCATCATCATCAGCTAATGGATGTCTAGTGTTGAATATAGTCATAATATTTATTCACTTTCAATACATGGTCTTTAGGGATGTTTGTTTCCCACAGCACTGTAAGCTCAACAAGTACTATACGTTTGATTTGTTTGGAAAAAAGAAATATGTCCGGTCTAGGTGTCAAATAGCCAAGTCTTCCGGGATTTTATAGTGCTTTTGATATGTGTCCATTAATATAGTCCAATCAGGTGCAGAACCCAGAATTGAATAAGGCTTGCTGGTCAATATCAGAATAACACATAGGCCATATTTTATCCTAAAATTCCCATGGGAAAGAGAAATACATGGATGGAACCGCAGGCGTCCTCTATTAAAGTATAATTTTAATAGATGGATGTAAATAATGCAAAAGTCACCTTAAACTAGCAGCTTTAAGCTCTGTAGAATCTTTATCCAAGGGTATAATTTTGAACAGCCCATCATACAACCTCAGGCCGATCACCCGGGCCTGTGGGTCGATCACTGCAAGTATGCCATTCTCTGACGGTTTGCCGATCCTATCAGCTACATTTCCATGGGCTCTGGTGACCACCTCCAGTTCACCGTTTGCGCCCGTCCTCCACTCTAGTATCATGGCATTGTAGCGGGCTGTTAATATAAATACTAGATCCTTTTTTTCATACTGAAACAATATTTAGATCAATTAGAAATTTACAAAGAATAGTAGAAATATCAATATAATCACACATCATTTAATAACAAGAATGTTGTTTATTTATTATTTAGTATATGTGGCTTATTACCATGAAGTTCTGGTTTCAAGTGATGAGTTATTATTTGAAATATTCAGCTTTTTTCAAAAATAAAAAATATAACAAAATAGGTTTGGTAAATTGTTAATATTATACTGATGCATGCTTCACAGAGCCTGTTAAGGAAATAAGTCTCACTCAATGTAATCACCGACTGCTTTGTACCCATCAGTCAAAGCTAAGAGCAGGCCCATAACATTAAAAAATAAATTAATACTTACTGGAGGTCTAAATAGTTTCATTTTAGCCACTCTGCCATATAGTCCAACCTCTTTCATAGGGCGAAGTCCCTCTGGTGTCACAAGGTACATCTCCAGACGAGATACCTTCGCAACCAGAAGGTTCAGGTCGGTAGGTGATGTGAAATTGCCTAGTATCATACAATTAATAAAGTTATGGTTGGTTAATAACTATAACCACTGGTTGGTTAATAATGATAAACCTATGTCATTTGTATCTTTTTATTTAAATGTTTTAGAAATATAATTCATATCTACCATGCCAGTCTGATGAGAAGGCTAAAATATCAAGATGCAACTGATATTAATTGTTAACAATCATCTTATAGCATTGCTTTGCACTATTTAATGTCTTATAGGATAGAAAGATATTGTTAAAATGCGGTTCGGCATAATGATTTTTTCGTGTTCTTAGAGGGCGCGAATTGATACTAGGATCCACACATCAGTTCGATCGGACATTGTCAAAAGACAATCAAAATACATAATATAATACAGCAATGTCTCTGATATAAATCTTAATGAACTTTCAAACAACGAAATTTTCAGTAATGGATAACCTCTTCTACAAATTTAAAATGTTTTGAATATCGGCAAAAGTTTTAGCAATAGTAAGGAATCTAAGCCAGACTTTACAGCGGCAATACTTTAAAGAATTTTGGTAAATAGTTGTCGATTACATGCAAAGCCATTTTCTAATTAATAATAATGAAAAGCTGATTATAGTTACCTGTTATGCATGCCGTAACTGCAGTTGGTTTTTGTGCAGTAACGACGTAGTGATAAGCCATTTTTGCGTTGTTTGAAGCACCACTTTCTAATTAAAATTTATATTTGGATTTCATTTATGATGTATGTAAAACGAAATAATATTATTTATTTTAATTTTTACACCGCTTTTATTTTTCTGCTTCAAATATTTTTTTTATAAGAATACCACAGATTAAAAAATGTACACACAGGGCACAGACTACATCAATCTTAAAACCACAGACTTAACTGGCTCACTATGGGCTCACTCATAGATTAAAGACAACTAGATAGAGCCCATAGCGTGTCCACTCGTGAGACAGCAAATCAGCCTTATTGACATGACATGTCAACATTTAATCAATCATAAAACTTTATGTTTTAAAATATCGTAAAATACGAAATATTACCTGTAACTGCAAAGTTATATTATTTATCAGCAAATTTTATAAAAAGCTAATAATTGCTCAGATATGTCCCTTGTCTGTCACAAACTCCACTCTTGAGAAACAATAAAAACGAACACGCTGAAAGGGACAAAAAATAATCTTGTGTCACTTTCTAATAAAGGCCGAATGAAATAAGTCTGTCATGCTCTTGAACCTACAGCCGCGTTATGACTTCATCTAGTAGTCTTTAATCTATGGGCTCACTATACTTTTTTTTTTAATTTATTTATCGGAATAAATTCCCTCCTCTATGGCCTTTCATTATCATAGATTATCATAAACCTTATCAAAGATTATAAAAAAACATTGAAGACATAGTGTTTAGTACGTCACATACCTTAAACCTTAAATTCCAGGCATGGAGAATATTTTTCCATCAATCTGTGGTGAGAGTAAATATAGGTACGACAACACAATTTGTATTGAGGCATCAACACCTATATTTTTAGGGTTCCTTACCTAAAAAGGAAAAAACGGAACCCTTATAGGATCACTTCGTTGTCCGTCCATCTATCTGTCGAGACCCTTTTTTTCAGAAACGCGTGGAAGTATCAAGCTGAAATTTCTATTAAATACTTAAATCTGCTGTCCCTTAGAGTCGGGAAAAAAACCAAGCCTCTAGGCCAAGGCAATCAAAATATACAGCCGATTATGCCAAAAATTTCTCCAATTTTCGACACGGTCCAGTAAATCAAAACCTAACGGATAGTTCCCGTAAGCTTAGGAGCTTGCAATTTGGTACGAAGTAACCTTATATAGGATAGATAATGGAAAAATTAAGAAAACTGTAGATTTTTAGTTGCATCGAATAATAATAATGCTCTTAATAATTTTAAGCTTACCCCCTCAAAAACCCGTAAAGGTATTAAATTGAAATTTATACCAAATACTTGGGCTTATAAAACCTTTAAGCTGTAACAAAATCAATCTTCTATGTCAACATAATCAAAAGATATAGCAATATAAGCCGCATATTTTACTCACAACTAGATGCAACTATATAAAAACCTAACGAGTAGTTCCCGTAAACTTAGAATCTTGAAATTTGGTACGAAGCAACGTCATGTAGAACCAATAGTGGAAAAATTACGAAATCTGTAAATTTTTAGTTACATCATGTAATAAAAAATATTTTTAATAATTTACATTTAGGTACCCCCTTTTTTCATGAACGCGTAAAGGTATTAAATTGCAATTCATATCAAATACTTAGCTCTATAATATATTTAAGCTAAAACAAAATAAAACTTCTAAGTCAACACAGTCAAAGGATATAGCAATATAAGCCGCATATTTAACTCACAACTAAATCAAAACCTAACGGGTAGTTCCCGTAAACTTTAAACCTTGAAATTTGGTACGAAGCAACGTCACATAGCACAAATAATGGAAAAATTACGAAATCTCTAAATTTTTAGTTACATCATATAACAAAAATATTTTTAATAATTTACACATACCCCCTTGTCTCATGAACGCGTAAAGGTATTAAATTCAAATCCATATCAAATACTTGGCTCTACATTTAAGTTATAACAAAATAAAACTTCTAAGACAACACAGTCAAAAGATACAGCATAAGCCGCACTCTCTACAAATCGCAGCTACTTCTACAATCAATCTTGAAATTTCGCATGAAGCAATGTTTAGATATAATTCCGAAAACCTTAAAATTTACGGAACCCTAGTTGCGCGAGTCCGACTCGCACTTGGCCGGTTTTTTAAATTTACACATAACCATTCACATCTCAGTACAGTATTGGTTGAAGAGCAGGGATATTTAATATGGAAAATGACATTAAAATAGTGTTATTGAATATATGTATAGTGAAAATTATTATTCTTTTTAGTAAACCTTACAAAAACTAGGTATCTCAAAAAATGGGAAATGGTAAAAAGAATGGGATACATAGGACGAAAAAAAATCGATTACAGAAATATTTTTAAGAAACGGATAGATCTTACAGCCATATTTTAATCTACCAGCTTTCTAAAATTTTAGACTGATACTTGATTTTTCCTACTTGTTATTATGTGTATAATCAGTCGTATAAAATCGATGCGGAGCGATCAAGTATTTTTAAAAAGAAATCAGTGGAGCAAGTGCGAGTTTTCACCGAGCGACAGCGTCAAAACGTACTCACTTCGCACTCGTAACATCAAATTTATAGAAAATAAAAAAAATATACGTGTCGAATTGAAAACCGCCTCCATTTTTTTCGTAGGTTAAAAAAAGCGTTTACTCTCCCCGTAACTAGATGGCGCTACTTCAATTCCATATAAAATTTGAGTTTACTGTTCTCGGTATCGACGCGGTAAAATCTCACATTAGCCACACAGTAAGCAAACAATCAGGTATCCAAAATAATCCTTTTAACCGCAGATCGCAATGATACATGTATTTCATAAAATATAAATACACTAATCTAACATGAGACAAAGACATTTTTTAATTTTGTAAAAACTATGTAGATTTAAAAGGAGTAAAAATACAAAATAATGCGGCAAAGAAATAGCATTATTCGATATTTAAATAAAAAGAAATAATTTTTTATAATAACTATAATTATATTTATTTGCATTGTAAAATTATATTGTTTCATATACTAGTTTTTATGTACAACGTTTGTATTAAATTTAAAAATCAGTCTTCACGGTTGCTTGGAGGTACGCTCTCGAAAAGAACTTGCGTAAGGAATGTGAATTTTCCTGAAAATATATAAAAATAAAACATTTTAGTTTCCTCTTATACAAAACAAATTGGCTACGGTATATATTTATAGTGTGTAGTATACAGAGCTCTGGTATACCTATACCGCATTTAAAATTTGTAGGCGTACTTTTAACATTTTTTTATCGACTACAAGTTGGCCCTTGACTGCTATCATCACACTTGATGTTAAGTAATGATGCATTCTAAGATGGAAGCGGGCTAACTTGTTAGGAGTGGGACGAAAATCCACACCCCTTTCGGTTTCTACACGACATCATACCGGAACGCTAAATCGCTTGGCGGTAGGTCTTTGTTGGTAGGGTGGTAACTAGCCACGGCGAAAGCCTCCCACCAGCCAGACCAAGACAAATTAAGAAAAATCTCAATCTGCCCCGCCGGGAATCGAACCCAGGACCTCCGTCTTATAAATCCACCGCGCATACCACTGCGCCACGGAGGTCGTCAAAATGGCATTGAGCTAAGGTTAATAATTTAGGAGCACTTAGAGCAAAAAATTTATAGTTTTAATACCAACTAAGAATTAAAATTAGCTTTTATTGTACTTTTTCTAAATAGTGTAGTTTTTATAATTATGTTGTTCAAAACAGCTAATCTGTTGTATCTCTGTTACTGATACAGATCAATACACGACAACGATATATTTTAGGTTCAAATATGTTGAATTACAACTAACATATTTCTACTGAAACCACTTACTTAGTAATCTAGTAGGTGTCATCCTGTAATACACAAATATCGTGTATACTCCGATTCCAATGAATATAAATCCAATTGCCATAACATACTTCATCGATGGGTCATGTACTATTGGGAATATCGATAAAAATATCGATATCAGCAACACAAAGTACGGCACTATTGTAGGTACTCTGTATGGCCTAAAAATAAAATAAATTGTATTTAGTTACCACCACACCTTCTTGACTTAGAGATAGTCTGGTACTTTAAAGTTTATATTTTACTTTTTAGGGCCACTTTTACCACCTTCTGTGGGGCTAGTGCGAGTTTTCACCAAGCGACTGCGTAAAAACGTTGTCACTCGTAACGTCAAATTAAATAAAAAAAAAGCGTTTACTGTCGTTGTAACTAGATGGCGCTACTCCAATTCCATATAAAATTTGCGTTTACTGTTGTCGGTATCGAAGCGGTAAAATCTCACACTAGCCACACTGAAAGTTGACAGATAACGTAAACCTAAATGTTGTTACCTTCTTACTCTGTGTCAATAAAAAGACAAAATTTGCGAATAAGAAGGCTATGGGACACTTATCAGGTCAAAGATGGTAAAATTGGCCCATAATGTTAGGCTTAAACATTATAAACTAACCTTGGTGTATCTTTCTGGGTTTTTCTTAATACAAGTAATGCGACCATTGCTAAGCCATAGAAAAACCATAGGAACCAACTCGCGAAGTCTATCAAGGTCTTAATATTGCCAACAAGTATGAATATCGATGTTAGTATTGCCTGTAAAAATATTTTAAATTGTAAAAAATTATTTATTTTATTCAATAATGAATTTATTTTGAATAACTTAGTATGATTTTAATAAAGATCGTCATGAATTTTTAATTCTTAATCCTTACTTATTATTATATTAGGATATTTGTTACTCTTTTACGTAAAAACGAATGAACGGATTTTGTTGAAACTTCACAATAATATAGCTTACATCCTCCTTCTAAAATATCTCCCTATTAAATTACTCTATCTAGTGATGGAAACTACATCAAAATCCGTTGCATAGTTCAGTAAACATATTTTTGTACTATTTATATTATTATATATAAGCACAGCATTACCTGGAAAGCTACAGCGGGCGCGGGCGTCATCTGTTTCATGTTGACGTACGAAAATACCTCCAACATGTGACCGCCGCGCGCTGCCGTGTAGCACACCCTAGGGAAAATTAGATATTTCATACAATTGATAATCATCATGATCTATCATTCAGTGACATATACATATATTAGAATGCGTTGTGACCATAATTCATAGTCACAGACATAACTTAAGTTACAAGTAGGTAATTGAATCCGTATTAATACATGCATACAAATTATGCCCATTATTTTTAATGGCATATGCCAAAAGTGGCTTGTTGAAACGAAATCACTATAGTTTGTTAGGTATGTATCAAAAATTGGAATATAAAATAAAAATATTTAAACAAATGATAATTTATTGACCTGGTAACACCGAACTGCACGCTCATGGCACATCCGAAGGTGGCAACAGCGACACCTAGCGGTATGAGGAAGCTAGCGGGGCCGAGCACCCGCGCGCCGAACGCCACCGCCACGGCGGGCACGGACACCATCTCCGCGTACGTCAGCACCGTCATGTACGCCACGTTCATAAACACGTACAGGCCCGTGATGAGCGGCACCGCCACCGATATGCTGAGCGGCACGTTGCTGCAATCGAAGAGCTCGTTCAGCCATGGGTCACAATTATTATAACTCTATAGCCACTGAGCCCAAGGATGGAAATTACAGTGTCCACTTGTTATTGAAACGAAATCACTAGAGTTTGTTAGGTATGTATCAAAAATTAGAATATAAAATAAAAACATTTAAACTATTGATACATTTTTATATCAACTTATGGAATTCGTTTGGCAAAACGTCATTAGCTTTAAAAAAAATTACTTTTGGAAATATCACGCTTGAAAATAAACAATAATCACGGAACCGGCAGGATTCGAACCAGCGTACGTCAGCAATCCGTCATTTACGCGCCTTACCGCTAAGCCACATTCCCCGATGACGTCGTTGCCGAAATTGTGCTTTTGATATTATGTTTTGATACTCAGGGGGTGTTAGGTTTTTTCGTTACGGAATTTCTGTATTCGGTCTCCACGCTCAAGGCCCGCGATAAAAGCTATACGATAGCTTAAAAATATTAGCAAACTTCTCAGTTAGAATTGGGAAAATTGGTGATGTTACACCACCAGTATAGGCTCGTGGTGCTGCCCTCAAAGGAATGAACTCACATGCCAGGGTTGATGATCTCCTCAGTGACGACGGTGACGCTGTTCCAGCCGTCGTAGGCCCACAGGCCGGAGTACAGCGCCAGCGCGATGCCGCCCGGGCTCGTGGTGCTACCCTCGAAGCCTTTATTTAAATTCTCCGTATTACCTGCGATATGTAAATAGGCTCGGTGAACATTTGACTATGGCTAAATGTAGCTAATATATAAAGCTCTTCTCGAAACACGGTTATTGTTGCGTTTTGATCTATAGGACATACTCGTAGTCGCAGATATAATTTTGCGTCATGCTCATGAGTGTAGCACAAGGCAGTTTGACAGCCTGTGTGGTACTGCTGTTTGCGCGGTGGAGAATTTATAGATGGAGACTCAATAACTCCGTCTATAATTTCACCAGTTCCCGGCTGGTCCAATTGAAATTTTCTTAGTTAATCGAGGTCCGGGTGGTCCGAAAGAGTAATGCTTTTTCGTGCGTGCAGCCAACGTTCATCGATTTATAATAATTTATCACTTCAAAAAAGCTTACTTTATACTTTAAATATATTGTACCTCTGGCGATCTCGTAGATGCCGCCGCCGATAACGACGAGGCACGCGAACACTTTGCATACGCCGAATATGTTCTGAACCTTCACAAACAACTTCACGCTCGTGATGTTGATGTAAGTCATCACAACTGAAAACAAATCATGTACAAGCCTTAAACATTGCCAATACTGATGGAAGTTCTAAGAACTTCCCAGCACCACCGTCTTGAGCTTACCTATTAATGTTCAATACAGTACGTACTTCGATTACTAGGAAAGTTTTGCTATACAGCTCCGTATTTTTTTCCTACAATTACATGGTACGGAATTTCTTGAATCCTCGGGGCAGAATTCAAAAACGGTGAAAGCAATTCTACAATATTGCTTCCAGCGACCGACAGGTTTTTTTTAAAATACATAATAAACTTTTTCCGTTTCTTCATTAATTTAGAGAAATTCAGCTTTAGTTTACCTAGTCATTTTTATAAGTTCAAAAATTAAAAAATTCTATTGTAATATAAAAATTTCATCTATTATGTCATCAATCATCGTGAATTCATACATCCACTACTAAAATAACATTGGCGTATTGCAATACTTTCCTTGTGACCTTTGTATAATCACATTTTTCATAATGTAGTTCGCTTCAAATCCAGTGAACTAACATAATGCTCAAGCATCATAAAACTATGTTTACTAATTTTAATAATATTGGATAGGCACCCCTCATTTTACAATTACCTGCCAGAATCTGAATTTCGAACAGGCTGCTCTCTTCAGCAACCATCTTGAACTTTCCTGATTCTGATAATTACTTTATTTCTTTCGTATCCAATAGATATGAAACCACCTTAATGAATCGAACATTAAGGACCAGGATTTAGTTTAACACCCCTCAGACTTTGTACTGAAGCTATTAAATCTTCGAAGTTAAGAATAAATTTTAGTAAATTAGATGCACTGTCTATGCTGAAGGTAGTAATTAAAAATATTGTGAATTTGATGAATTTCAAACACAACAATTAATTAATTTATTTATTCTAAAATAATAAACAATACATTTTATTTAAAATTACACAATTTTATTAGATAAAATAATTCTAACAAGACATATATACAGACTTATTTGTTTTTTAATTACAAGCTTGATTTTATAACGTTGAAGTGGCATTAATGGATTACCTAACTCTATCCAAAATTGGTCTATACAGTAGAAATACAAAAACATGAATAAAAAATACAACCAACTTCATTATATTATGAAGTCGGTAAATTATGCATGCACTAAAAAGTAAAAAATAATAAATTCATTTAGTTACTTTAATTTACTTAATATCTATAAGGTTAGTGCCATCCAAGTAAAAGGGACGTTTATTTAACAAAGTAGCAAAGCACTTTGTGGGTTTTAGATAACATCCTTATAGTAGAAAGCTCAGGTGGCACTAACTTTATAGATTAAATATATGGTTAAAAAAATTAAAGTAATTAAATGACGCAAATACTTTATAATTTTTAGTTTGTTATGAGTCAGTTTTATTCTTTACAAAAAAAAATGTCGTCATCTTTTGTAAAAATAAATATATCAGTAAGCAAGTTTGACTTCATTTTTATTGTAAGGGTTTTCCGATATAACATTGATGTCTTTCAAGATTTCTAAGATGAGTGCATTATCATTTGTCACTTCTATGTAACCATCACAATTTTCTTTAAGTTGCTCTTCCATTAAACTCTGAAAGAAAAGGAAAACAATATAGAATTCAGGAATAAAGGCAACATGTTGCAACCAAGTCTTATATATATTTTCATATTGGCTGTCGTTGAGATTTATGTTAAAGCAGAAAACCCAATGACTTTTGGATAGCTTTCTCTTTAGTGAGCCAGCTTGCCAATAAGACAATGATGCTTAAAAACTTATCCATCTATCTACCAAATATGGCAAGTATTTTATCTGTATTACTACTATCTATATGGCTGTACGGTTAACCTATGTTTTGCAGTGGAATTCATAGCCCCAAGTAAAACAGTCTAATTTGGTAATCACATTACGAAGCTATGTTAAATCAGCCATTTTTGTATTTCATAGACAATTGCAAGGCCACCAACATCCAATAGGGACTGTTACGATGGCCGTGTGGCGCAGTGAGTAGTGACCCTACTTCTGCGTCCTAGGCTGTGGGTTCGATTCCCACATCTAGAAAATGTTTTTGTGATGAGCATGGAAGTTTTCCAGTGTCTGGGTGTTTATCTATATATTATAAGTATTTATGTATAATATATTTAAAAAAATTCATCAATTATCATAGCTACCATAACACAAGCTAATTACGAGTACACTTATTTTGGGGCTATATAGCGATGTATGTAATTTTCCTATAATATTTAAAAACAAATATTGGAGGGGTGCCGGGTGTTGTGGTTTTATCTTATTAACCCCTGTGCTACCCAGGTATAATGCTATAATGACAGCTGTCATTATTTGCCTGACGGTTGCCAGGGGACCCCTCGGGGCTGTGAAACTTTAAGATCTAAATCTCCTCTTTAACAAGAATAGCTGGTCCCTGTACTGGGCCATTCAAACAGACTAATAATAATGCACCAGCAACCACTCTTTTAAGGACAAAAGATCCAAAAGGGTCCAAGTGCAACTGCTATGGAGGGCCTCACCACATTAATAATAATAACTGCTCTCTTACACCAAAAATATACAGGAATAAAACAGCATTTGCAAACTAATATCTCAAGGTTTCTTCAAACACACAACAAACTAAATGCATGAATAATATTATATTATGCTGTAGTTCATGTTTTAATTACTATTAGACTAAATTCAATTAGGGTTGCCATCT
This sequence comes from Mycalesis mineus, assembly GCA_034621355.1. Lineage (NCBI taxonomy): Eukaryota > Metazoa > Arthropoda > Insecta > Lepidoptera > Nymphalidae > Mycalesis > Mycalesis mineus. The sequence goes on from CM067901.1 coordinate 1,335,346, forward strand.
CTAAAATTTGGAAAACAGGACAAGACGCATGAAAACCCCGGATTTTAGAGTCCGAAAGCCGGACATGTCAACAAGATCTTTTAAACATATTTAAGCCTGTGTGCACCAGGATTTCGGTTATGTTAACCGTTGGTTATGATAACCGAAATCTTGGTGCACACAGGCCTCAATGTAATAAAAAATAGTTGAAAATGTCATAAATCACCTTTTTTATTTGGTGAATACACGGTGAACTTGGTTCATCGGTTCATCGTGGTGTGGTGCGAGCATAGTGTGTGTCTGGTGGGCGGCCCAAATTTTTTTTATTTATTTATTTTTAAAAACCTGGTCGACAAATGAAACCTTCCCCGGATGCTCCCCGGATGCCCTCTAAACTAGGACAAAACCCGGACGGATGGCAACCCTAAATTCAATCAATGCAGTATTACAAAATAAAAACTCTTTGCCACCCATTCAGATCAACAAGTGATTGAAAAATTGAAAAATAATGTATCACTTACCCCAATAATTTCAAACACTAAATCACTATCATTCTTGAATATAGATCTAATCAATCCATGTAACTCAGTCTTCAAGATGCGGAAGTCTTCTTTTGCCCGAGCTATCTGTTGTGGGGTTACAGAATTTCTCTTTACTCTGGGCTTGCTGAGCGCTTCTTCAGCTAGGACTCTGAGGCTCTTTAGTCTGAAAATTAATGTTTACAAAGTGAGATTGATTGTATGTATTATGTAGTACATACAATGTGGTATATATAAAAAAAATGGATGCTGCTGCATTAAGCATAAATTTTCATATACTTTGAACAAATTAACATTATTACTCTTACCAAAAGTGTCTGCTTGAACTTGCAACATAGTGAACTGCACAGGATGTTGTGCTGAGAATTATTTTATACTAGAAAATCAATTCGTATACCATGCAGGCAAACGCCTCATGTTCAGGGCGGTATAGAAGTTTATTGAGTTTAATACCTTTGTGTTTCATTCTCAAAATCCAGTATACTTGCTCGAGTGTATGCAATCAGTTTCTGAACATCTTCTCTCTTCATCTTCAATTCTCCAAGAAACTGACTGACTACAAAATTCTCATCAGTAGGTACAACAGTTTCGGAACTCTGTACCTGCATCCGGAGCCCGTCTACATAACAAAGAGCTGCCTGATCGATATTGTCAGTAGATATGCTCGAACCCAGTGGAGAATCTTCTATGATATGGCATGTATCCACGCATTGCTGGCGTAACTCTCTCACTTCGCGGGACAAGCCCTCTTTGGTGTTTTCGTCGAATTTACTCCCCATTATGTAATATCATAACAATAAAGTTTACAAGTGAACTTTATGTATTATATTTCATAAAGGTTAGTCTTGAAACGAAATTACTTTAAATTATTTTGTTAAATATTGGCCCCAACACGTTAGCACTTCACAGCACAGTTAAAGTTGTTGACAGATTTGAAATTTAACGGACCCGGATTGACGTTTTCTTTCCTTCCAGCAAATCAAAGACAAATTGTTTTTTTTTACGTGTAACAATGACAGCTGATGTCTGTCAACTTCAATACATTTAAGGTTTTGACAGGACAAATTTCTATCATAGTGTTGCGACATTGAATAAGAAAACTTTGAAACGGGGTTTTTATTCTTTAAAATTTTTTATAATTCTTTTGACCGGTCAAACTCCATCGTGCCTCTTCTTAAAAAACTCGACATTGGCGAAATATATAGTGTTAATTTGGCACTACTAAAAGCCATAAATAAAAGAAGAAGAAGAAGAAGACATTGAATAAAAACTCTGAATCGATATGTAGGTACTTCATAATATGTTATTTCAAATTAATTTAAAGCGACACTTAAATTGATAAGCTGCTTATCAAATTTTGTTAAGCACTATATATTATTGGTATCAGGTTACTGTTTTATATTTGTTGCACATTACTATTATATTATATAATATGTAGTTCCGTTTTAATGAGAAAATATACCAATGAATCAAGGCGTAAACATTTAAATCGCCAGTTGTGATGACAGTAAAATTCTTATATTGTATTATATGTAATACTTACATAGTGCTGATAAAGAGCCTAATTTTATTGCCATTGATTTATAATCAGCTTGCAAGTCCGTAGTAAAAGGTTGTATTGCATACTCTGCAAAAGTCAACACAATAATTGCCACTTCAGCAGGTCGTAATATGACTACATAAATCCATGCACATATAAATGAAGGTAATGGACCCCAATATTTGTGCATTTTTCCAAATGCTGCTTCAAAGTAGGCATATTCAGCACCAGATTTGCCGAGAACCGTCCCCAGTTCAGCGAATGACAATGCTCCTGGAAAATAAGTTAGATTGTAATTTTTTGTATTGAATTCGACTCGACGTTTTTCTCGACTCGACGACAGGAGCGTTCGGTCAGCCTCGTTATCACGCAGCACAATAAGCTATTCCAGATGACGCGACGCCAATATTGTTGACTCATGTTCAATGATATTATATATTAAATTAAATTTGCTGACAAAGCCATTCATCCAAACACATGTAGTGTCGTTTGGTGTGGAATGATCATGTTAGATGAGGATGCGCCATTTATTGGTTAAATTTAACTTTTAGATTACTAATTTTTTACTACCAAAACTAACTCAAGTCTTAGAATTTTTAAAAAGTTAACATTAATTATTTTAAAAACATTAAACTATCGTGACCGGGATGTGAATTTATTTGCTAGTTAGTAAGAGAGAGGTATAGACATACATAGTACGAGTATATATCGAGTGGTAAAATACTGTCGTTACGTTCTTAGTAAGGTTGCCACTAATACCCTATTGTTAACCAAGTGTTTATTTTATAATAACAGTACATTTTATAAAAAGATTTATATAATATTGGATCGAATACCGATAGAGATGCAGAAGATAGTTCGTACAAAATATAATTATTACAATGCTACATGGAATAGTCAAGTTCCATGTTGTACGAAAAAGTGTAAATAAAAATTAACAGGCATCTTACCTACACCCACCTAATAAGGATATAATTCCAGACACAGTCCACACGATTAGGCACAGTGCAACAGATCCGGAGTGCTCCAGGGCTGATGCTGGGGATACGAATATTCCAGAACCTATCATCACTCCCAGTATAAGGTTCACGGCTGAAAAAAGGCCGAGTTCTCGTCGTAACTTGACATTGCTTCCACAGAGGCTCGCTGTGTTATTTTCAAGTCCAGCACTTTTTTCCATCTCCTTAGTAGACATTATAATATCTGAAACAAACAAAATTTAGAAATTCAGAATTAAGCCTCAATAACATTAAGGGGAAGGACTAAACTTTGATTTCTGACCGTAGGACTATTATCATCTGTATTTTTTGCCTATTTAAAGATTTAGGATTCTTTAAAAAATCCCTTCTTGAAAAACATCTGAATTGTGAGAATAAAATAAAATAGGCGTTTTGCAACAAGTAATTTACTGCACTGTACTAGCATACCTAACTACTTATTTATCTTTTATTGCGATACGATCGAGGATGTTTAACTTTGTAACAATTTTAAAACGTGATATTGTAAAATTACGTATATCTATAATTTTTACATTACCCTTTACAAGTAGAGTTTTAAAATCATAATCGCGACAAGACAAAATAAAAATAAAAAATACAGGCGGTAGTTTCACCTTAAAATGTATGGATTTGATTTGTAGCATCCCTGAATAACTATAAATATATTCCTTCATACGCTACGAAGGTCAATGTACATAATCAAATTAGTGGCGAATGAACTTAAAACTGCGTTATCAGCCATGTCACCAATTTTGTATCTTACGTTAAATAGATATAAGTACGATTGTTGTGTGACCACAAGAAAAATGTGTCGTGGGAATTAACCCCTGTGTTATAAAAGAGGTCAGAAGTATCTTTGAACCATTACTGCCAAATCAAACGGGAAACAGACCACTTATTGCCAATCAAGGAAAACGGTATAGCGGCGAACTATAGAAAGCAGGAATTGATGTCACCGAATTGGGTTTTAACAACTTTGGGTAGTTAGTTTGTTGTTGTTGCACTATTATGGAACTTTATAGGTGTGATTTTGCATAATTAGTAAATAATTTATTATAAAAATTATTATTATAAAAACAAAATCCCGACTGCTTAGAAGTTATGAACTGAAATCAGAAAAACAATGATCACTATATCGGTATAAAATTCTAAATACTTCATGGTGCTGCAAACAGGGACAAAATACTTTATTAACCTGCGGGGAGAGAAAGATCTACCAAAACTACGTTTTTCCCCGCCTGCAGCACCATAAAGTATTTAGAATTTTATACAGATATAGTGATCCTTGTTTTTCTGTTTTCAGTTCATAACTTCTAAGCAGTCGGGTTTTTGTTTTTATAATAATAATTTTATTTGAGACTTTAGTTTTAGTTTATGGTATAGAAATGAGACGGAACTTGGTACACTTTTTGCCATTTTTTGTTAAAAAAGTAATATGAACATGATATGATATTTATATTTTTGAAATGGTCTTTTTACGCCTTTCAATTAGTACCCATATTGCTAAGATAAGAGAAAAAAATACACACATCCCCCTTTTTTCCCCCATTTACAGCCGCCATTTTGAAAATTTATATAACCTATGTCACTGCCACAATTTTGACAAATTCAACGACACCTCACATGTCAAAATCCGTTCAGCCGTTTAGGCTGCCGAAGAAATGGTCATACATACATACATACGCTCGAAAAACATAACCCTCCTTCTGACGCAGTCGGGTAAAAATAAACGTCTGTGCAAATGGTTTACAATCAAATCTCACATTAGTAGAGAGCAGAAACAGAATAGCTATATATATTGAATAAATTACCACTTTATTTAATTAGGTCTACAAAAGATAGAGTATAATCCATAATAATGTCACATCCAGGTAAGTAAAAAATACTACCCGAAAAAGAACGGAATTCTTCCTTGTCCTTAATAAAAAATTAAAAAGTGCAGTCTTAACTAAATCTTCAATTGCCGCTAAGTAAGCAACGTTATCATTAAAGTATGTTTCCGAAAGTAATTTTTTAAACTCAGTTGGCAGATAAGATGGCACTAAATAACGATAAGTATAATATTAAAGATAATCATGATAAAGTCAAAGTAATGTCTTATGAATTGAATTTGTCGAGAAACATATCAGAGGGTAATTAAATATGCGCATAGTAACAGTCTTATTAACACAAAATTTGGAGCGAATTATGTAACCGTTCTATGTATTAGGGGATTATTAAGCTAACTGATAAACTTATGATGTAAGCATCGTGCTGAGTTTTAGAAACGAAATCTACGTAATGTATTACATTATATTATATGTATTGATAACTAGTTAAAGGCTAGGCTGTAGAATGTAATTTCACATCACCAATAATAAGAAAAGTACATGGTTCACCAAGCTTTTATTAACCGACGAAAAAAACGGAGGAGATTCTACGTTTTTCACACATATAAACCTTTTTTTTTTTTTTTATTTTCTGACACCCCGCAAACTTTTTAAAAGTGTTGTCCATTTCGAAATTCTTTTCTTATTAGAAAGGGCATATATCCAGGTGGTCCCATTTTCTTCATGTTTGGATTACTTTTGATTCCTGGGAAATTGAAGGAACTCTTCAAAAATTGGAGGCACGCTTACAGCGACACGTTATATATATATATATATATATACTACTAGTGCCGTATAATATACTATGGCAGTATAGTATGAGTACGTTACGTGGCGATAAATCACTAAAAAGTAAGAAATAAAAATTGTTAATAAAAAATTTAACCGACCCAAAACGCACTAAAAAGTAAAAAATAACTGTGTCATTTAGTTGCTCTATTCTATTTTTTGTTATAGTTTGTTTTTACTTACAAGACGTTACCTAGCACCCACAACCTCTTCCGCGTGAAAAAATGTTCTTTAAATGGCTGGCACCCTTCATAATTTTAAAAACAGACTTACATACACATTATGTGTTAAGGCACATAATTTTAGTGTTCTATTTTTCGATAAAAAATTTTTTATATTTTCTCGGAAATTATACGTTTTTCAAAAATGAAACCTAGTTAGATGATTGTAAAATTAGATGATGATAAAATTGTACGACATTCCAGTAGATTAACATTAAGAATATATATTTGGCAAGCTGGGTATAAATTGATATTATATATATATTTCACTATATATATATATATATATATATATATATATATATATATATATATATACACATTTAGAGATTTGTCCGATTAAGCAAACAAATTCTTTTTCATGTACTAAAGGGATATTTACCAAAGATCGATTCATCATGTTAGCATCGTATATATATCCTGAGAATTTAAGATCTCTTCAAATTTTGGCGGCACGCGCGTCCCCGTCTTGGTGACGCTCACTTCGCAACGCAGAAATAGTAATATTTTAATTTCGCGATAACTTGAAAACCAAAAGTAAAATTTTAATCTTTTAAAATACCAAATATTATCTTCAAAAAACTGTATTTAGTGATGAAATAATTTATTTTGATAAGGATTAATGTTATTAGTAAAATAAAAATATATTTAAATGAAGAACCAAAAAAAATTTAAGATTTTTTAATAAAAAAATGGTCTGTTGTCTCACTCGACATAGATAGGTATAGTGTATCGCGGATCTTTTTTGTAGACATTTAGAAGATCTAATTAATTTTTAAGAAACATATTATGGTTCTATCGTATAAAGTTTTGGCAGCGTACGCAAAATAAGTAACTTTTCTGGTTGAATATATAACACCATGTGTCCGAAAAACCCAAATATTTTACGGAACTCTATTTTTTTCCAAAATAAAATTTAGCCTATGTTACTCTTGGATAATGTAGCTTTCGAATGGTGAAAGAATTTTTAAAAACGGTCCAGTAGTTTTTGAGCCTATTCATTACAAACAAACAAACAAACAAAGTTTTCCTCTTTATAATATTAGTATAGATAAAAATATATATAAAGAAGAAACAAATCGTGTAAGTTTTTTTTTGCAGTAAAGGGTATCTAGTTACAATGAGATTAATAATTACACCAAGAAATATAAGAAGATAAGTTAGACAGTTTTAAAATATAATAATCAATTCATTATATATTTTTTTATATGACGATGCACTGTTACCAAGTAAAGACAACTAATGCATATCTTTATACTATTTTTTCACAAATATTGATCAAGTGATAGTTCCTATTCAAATCCATTCAACAGTTTTTTTTTCCATTTATGCAATCTATTATCAAATTTGTTCTGAAGAAAACTAGACCATGTTACACAATAACCGGTCTTCACAACCGAATTAAAGTCTTTCAGTAAAACATCGAACAATACCTATATCTTAAATTCCCGGGCATGTTTTAATTCTGATTATAATGGTGTAGGTTACATCTCCATTTCCTATAATACGAGTGGGCATGATGCATAATTAGACTTTGGTCTCGAAAACTTTAGTAGTGAAAACGTGACTTATTAGTTACTGAAAATGCTAAATCAATTATCCATGCATGTTTATGCGTGAAGTCACAAATAGATTTCGTAAAAATAAGTTAAGGATTGCTATTATGAGCAGAGTAGTAATGAATAAAATGGTATCCGTGGCACATCACATATTTAAAAATATGTATGATTAGATATAAAGAAAATATACTTGTCGTAAGTCCTCCGAGATTTGCTACAATGCACAGATGAAATAAATTTACGCGTTTCCTAAATTTATTTGATCTGTGTAATTGTTACTACATTATTTTCGATTATTTCATTACATTAAAGTAAACTTTGGAATCACAATTTTAGATACAATTTTGCATTTTGGATATAAAATAGTTTTAAGTGAACATAATAACTTAAAGGAATTAAAGAATGTGTTTTTGTTTTAATGTTTGCAGCCTCCGAGTTTAACAGTTAGAAAAACAGTGTATATTTTTATAAATATTAATTTAAATTAATAAAATAATTGATTTTGATTTTATATGTTAATTTATAATTTAAAATTAATATATTTAATAATTATATTTAATAGACGGATGTTGGCATCGCCCTTCAAACGAACGATGAAAGTTACACGAAACTTAACACGTCAAAAACTGAACGGTAGAATACTACAATACCACATCTATGTTAACAACTCTTTCGTCTATCATAGATATAAAACTAAGGAGTTTGGACTTTAGTGGCTTTAGGAGATAGCAGTTAAGAAAGGTCTGGTCCCCCAATAGTATAAATAATAAAAATTTAAAATTGTATAGTGCAATTTTGTATATATTTTTTTTGATTAGTGTAAATAATCATGTCGTCAGATGCCAGGGCGTCGTGGCAACTCTTAGCTTTGCACCGTTAATGATAATAAAATTTACGGCTGTCTCGTGCAAGGGAAAATTAACGGCTTGTTGAAATCTGATGTCATTTCTGACTTCGACGTAATGGGCAGTTATTTTTACGCTTCTTAGCTGGGGTCAGCTAAATATAAGAACACGATTCTATAGGCACAAAAACATTGACACAGTAGTTTTACATGTAAGAAATAATTTAACCTTAACAGTTGCCTTAAATTCGACACGATTTCATACAAATCAATTACTTTTAACTGCCAAAAATCCTTTTTAAAAATTCAAAAAATGCTTCAAGTGGTTACCTACCTAAAATTTTAAAATTCTCTCTGTAGTTGAATATAGAAATCAGAGTTTATGTATCTACTAGGAAAAGCACAGTTGGAATTTATTTTAGGTAATCGGTCAAACCCAAGACCAGGCTAATGTTTGCCAATATTGTAGATACCATTTTTTTAAATTCTCGTTTGTATAAGGTAACACAGCGTATAGGAAAAATATAGACGGAACTCACTATCATAACAAAATTTGCCCGTGATCTTAAAATAATAATCTTAGTCTGAAAAAAAAATTTAGATACAACTTTGTTTTTTAGATATAATGAAGTCTTAAAACTAAAATAATTTATAAAAGTTTTAATGTTCGCAAGCCCCGGCAAATGAAGATAAAAAGTTTTTTCGCAATTAAGCACTTAAAAAATTTTACCAAAAAATAAAACCGACTTCAAAACACACTAAAAAGTAAAAAATATCTGCGTCATTTAGTTACTTTAATTTACTTTACCATATCTATGAAGTTGGTACCATCCAAGTATAGGTAACGTCTTTAAAGTGGAGAGCTTGGGTGGCACCGACTTCATATATACATTTTTACATACGTAAGTTCTGTAAGTATTCATCATGCGACAGCGTGAAAAAGTTCATAAAAGGCCCCATACAAAATACTTACAAAATACATTCATCATTAAAATTTAAAACGTCTAACTCAGTTAATTTTTTATGAAGGAATAAATATCAAGTGGTCTTTCTTATGTTAAGTTTGGAGCTCTACAATTATTATTTGAAAATTTTAGCTAAAACGAAAAAATACTTTAATATTTTTTTTCCAACACTTAACGGGATTTACGGATACTAAAAACCTTGCACCTTGTTTTTGTTTCTCTTAGTCTACATTATATCCAAAATGCAAAGTTGTAGCAAAATTTTTGATTTCAGACCAAACTTTACTTTCCTATAACTTCTAAAACTTATATTATGATTTTGCGAAATGGAATCAAATAAAAAAATCGAAATCGAACAGCCATTAGACTGTTGCAAAAATTATGAAAAAATGTTTTAGTGTAGGTAAAACTATAATAATTGTTTAAATAATTAATTAATTAAGCAATTTAAACTTAATTTTTTTATACATTATATATACCGATAAATTGTATAATGTAAAATTATGACATCTGCTAAGGTTTTGCCCTAAAACGTACGTTATAAAGCTTTTAACTAAATCTGCGTGCTTTGGAAGTAATTGGAACCGTCAGTTTTTTAAGAAGAAAAGCTCGCGAAATATAAAAGAAAAGAATGAACAATATTCATCGGCGCAGTATCGGTTCATCTATCAATGCCTTTAGTCCGTGACAGATTATACAAAATGATTGATTGTTTATTAATGTCCACATAATGACTTATATCGCTTACAAACTTGAGAATGAAATAATATTGGATATTTGATATAATAGTTCGTGTTTGACTGATAGCGTAAGGAGATTGACCGGAACGCACTCACGTGTAATTGTAAATGATGTGTATAAAGGCATATAGATAAACAATTTTTTTTTTAAATTCAAATGCCAAAATAAGTGTTTGTGTCTTATACTCTTTAAATTTCTGTCGTTTATTTTATTATAAAAAAAAACCTGACTGAGTAAAAACTTTTAAAGTTATAAAACTAAATTGCACCTAATTACACATTAATGAAACGATAGAAATGCGCAAAATTCTCGAAGTTTTTTGTCCAGGATGTGTGTATGATATGATAAACGCTGTTTACCAGACATTAGATAATCTAAAATACCGTTCTACCTTATTACGCTTTAGTATTTAACTAATTAAGTACCGATACATTATTTATTTCAAGTAGACTGGTAGTAAAAGTCAAGTACCTACCTATGGCAATTTACCTAGTCACTACGACTGATTAGAAAACCAGATTCTGCAAAAAAACTAGAAGAAAGAATTGCTCTTTTGAAATTAAGTTTTAATATATACCTACCTATGTGCTCTCTGATGATATTTGTATATCGATTCTTGAAAAAATACATCTTACGAACTTCTCGCTCATATCTCGTCGATCATCCCACAGTCCGATTGTCAGTTCAATGTGACAAAATAATATTTGAGAATTCTAATTTTTATTACATCCGCTTTGCAACCGTTGTACATAGGTTTTAGTCCAGACGTTTTTGTCAGAAATCAACAAAGAATCTCCTCGAAAACAGCGCCGGGGTAACTAATCGTACGAATAATTTATGAATACCGATGACTAGGTCGTAATTAGTTTGTTCTGTTAATGTTAACAACGACTTCTCGTAGCCTGTTTGATGTCGATACATTTAGTGGGAGGACGGCCAATACTGCGCCTACAGAGGCTTTCTGCAACCTGTTTGAAGTTCAGTACCTTGGTACCCTAACATCAATTCTTCAAGGCTTCCCATTGCCACGTCAAATTTGCGAATCTTTTGGCTATGCTGGTAACATTTGCTCTATTGGTTACCTTTCGCCTAGAATAAATGAACGAAGCAGACCTACTTAATAGGTACAATTATGCAGATAGCTTATCTTATAAATGCAAAATGACAATTAATTCACATGCAAATGTATTTTTATCACACTTACACTGACAGCGTTCAGTTGGACACGTGTATTGAGTAATACACGCGTCGCGTTACAATGTTGATCTGTTGTAATGTGGAGATTTAGAGAATACAGATGAGATCGCTGACCGGGGCCTTGGCAGCTCAATGTTGAGAGTGCTAGACAGCTTGCCATTAAGTCTCAAGATACATCATCGTCGTCATCACCAACGGACGTTTTCTTGTCTCGAGTGATTTAGATATCTAGTCATAAAGACTTGAGATTCATTATCATTATAATTATGAGGCGATGGACATTCATTGCTAGACATAGGCCTGTGTGCACTATCGGTTATCATAACAAACGGTTAACATAACTTTACTATAAATTTACTGTTCACGACAACCCGTACGCCGGTTAAGAACGTAAGCTCGGTTAAGATAACCGCCCGGTTTACGTCCTTAACCGGTGTGCGGGTTGTCGTGAACGGTAAATTTGACGTTTAGCATATGTTAACCGTTGGTTATGTTAACCAACATCTTGGTGCACACAGGCCATAAGCGTCCTGTAAGCACTTCCAATCATCTAAATCACTTCTATCCAGCGGCCCGCTATAACCCGTTTAAAGTTGTCAGTTCTCCTAATTGAGGGTCGACCAACACTGCACTTTCCAGTGCGGGGTCACCATTCCAGCATCTTGGGACCTCAACGTTATCGGCTCTTCGAACTGTGTCTCGATCAATATTTAGTTCACTAATAAAAACTATTTTTATATAAGTGATCAATTAGCTAGGTACATCAAACTCAAAATGCGTAAATTCCTAGGTATAATAAAGCCGCTTCCCAGTATTTTAAACTCTCGTAAATACTGACATTAAAATAATCCTATTTATGTATCGTGCTGCTAAAGAAAGCTAAATATAAATGCGTATTTGGAGAAGTTAATGCCCGAAATGCTGACATTATGCGCTTTACAAGGACCTTTGTACCATTGACGTAGGTATTCGTATGATACTCGTAGGTACTTATTTGTACATACTTACATCTACATCTATAGGTAGGTCTTTTACGTTGTGATTTGGAGGTCAATGAAATAAGCAAAAATAAACAAAGAAAAACTGCTTTTTTATTAAATGAAAACTCATCAGAATTGATTTCATTACTTTGATATATACTTAAAAGCGTAGCACAATTTTTTTAGCTAGGTTTTATTCGTATAAAAAAATGCGAATGTAGTTGCAAGCTTTGTGATTCTTTCAGCATTTTATAGTTGGATAGAAATTATTTTTAAAAGGTGTAGCCTATCAACAACTAAAATTAGCGAACGCCAGCAAATCTGTTTTGTTTATAACGAGATTATGTTTTCCCGCTAAAAATTTTGCCACATTTTACAACATTTTTTAGCTAGGTAACTCCATACCAAAAAAGGTTCAGTGGTTTAGCCGTGCAAAGGTGGCAGATCACAGACAGAATAATAGAGCTACTTTCGCAATTTAGAATTAAGAATTATTATAAATGTGAGCAAATTATTATTATGAAAGTGAGCAAATTATTATTATGAATGCGAGTAAATTATTATTATTAATGCGAACAAATATCCAGGGCCGGATTTAAGTGCCACCCTAAGGCACTGTTTATTTATTATTATTTTTTAAAAAAATATTTTTTTTACAAATTAATATGTTAATCGAAAACAAATTATTTACTGTACATTAGACTTCGAAATGTGATGAATCTAAGAGATTTGTATATTTCAAAGTTGCCTTTAAATTTAACACCAATACCTGCCCAATTTTCAAAATTCGTAGATTTTCGTAGCAGAAAGTTAAAGAACTTTTTCACAATTTTCTGGGAATTATAGCCTTTGGTGTTCACTGGTTACACCTTATGTTACGAGTAAGCGATAATTTGCAACACTAACAACTTGAGCAACAAAATGAGCTACTAGAATTGAGATTGAAAATTTCTCGGCCTAATTCTAGATATCAAACCCAAGAGATCATCATCACTACCTGAACATAATGATCATCGGTTAATGGTCTTATTGCGAAAAGCTTCGACCAACATCTCAAGAAGCTTCCGCTTGGCTGTTGGATCAAGAGTTGGACACAGAAGGCGGTAATTCTTGAGACCGCGCCTATCGTGAGCAGATTCCTCACTCTGGAGCCCTGACTACCGGTTGCTTGGGCCCTCAAACATCCCGCAACCGGAGAAGCAGATTTTTTTATAAATTTAAACACTGTTAAAAATTTTTAAAAATGTAAATAAAAGTAATTGAGAGTAAAAATCGTACATTTATTTAAATGTTAAATAAATCACTAACATAAATCATAAACAGATGTTAATAATAAAATTGATATGTGTTTACATTTAAGCATTCCGAGAACGAAGGTTGATGCGAAGCGCAGCGTGCATTCAGGAAACTGAGGTATTTGAACCTCATATTAAAAACAAGAGCCGGGTACATTCACCGACATATTTGTGTGAGGCGACATCCAATGTACGGCCCATTGCTAGAGCAATGTCATAAACGCTGATATTAATAAATGTTTCAAAACGTAAATGAATTTTTGTTAATCTATTTCTCAATACTGAACGGATTTTGATGATTTTTACAGGGATGTAACCACAAGTAGTACCTACAAAGTGTTGGTAAAACAAAATGACAATTTTTTTAATAAAAATTTCATTTCCACAAAGGTAAAGATTTTATTTTTTCAGCTTTTATTAAACCGCTAATGTATTGGTAATATAAAATTTCCATGAGGACCATTAACATATTATTTGAGATAATATTTTCATATTATTTGAGCTTTTTAATAGAGATAATTGGGCCCAAACCTCATCCTAATGTACCAATCCTTGTGTAACAAGGTATATTATTTTACCTTGTCTGTAATACATTCGTTCGTCCTAGTTTTTATGATTACGTTACGTATTTTAGCGGAATGAGAATCTGTCTGCCGTTATCAGAATAAATATTTAATGATAAAACCTTATCAGACCAAATAGATTCGGAGCGTAGAAATACCGAGATAGTGGTATAATAATAGCGTTCGCAGACTTCATAGTTTTGATAACTTGCTTCCATTGAGATTTAGGTCTGGTGTAGATCCAAACTAGACCTAAACTAATCTTAATTTCAATATAACTTGCAATGATAGTTGAAAAACGTTAATTACACGATTCACGTTTTTTTTTCCGAAGTATATTGTATGATATCGAAATGAAAGGTGCTCAAGGGATGTTGCGTTGAAAGCCGGGGAAGGTGCCAGCAGACGACAACAGCAGACAATGTGTCTTAGCGACACTATCTACTGGTTTGTATGTGTTTCTATAAAATAACATCCGTAGCATTCGATACCTAGTTTCCACAAAAATACATAGAAACCAGCAGTGTCGCTACAGTCGCTTATCATACAAATTTTCATACCACACGCCATAAAGTGATAACGTTTTTTTATTGGAACTCGAAAAAACACACAAAAAGTTACTGCCTTTATTTTATCACATTATTAATAACTACTTATTGGAACGAAGTTAGTAATCGCGCGTTGTGAAAGGGGGCTAGACGTAAAAATACTCTAGAACAGTTGTAACAACACTTTTTGCTATAGTGAGCTATTGTATTGCTTGGGAAGGAAAAGTCACCTGCGTTGCGCTGCTGCTCTGTGCTGTCATCGTCTCAACAGCTTCCTCCCAAACACACACCGCGGGAAGACAAACAACAAAACACTCCCCGAACACAACCAAAATCCCCTGACACCTCACAACTTTTTGACGTGACAACGTCTTATAATTCGATAGAGCCAGCTGCACGCACGATAAAACATGACGTCATGCGTCGTTACCTCGCTTTGAGGCGTTCCGTGTAAGGCTTGAAGTGTAAGCACGAGTGCGGAACGAGCGACAAAGAAGCACAATTGTGACATCCGTCTATTAAATATATTAATTTTAAATTAAAAATTAATATATTTATTATAAATTTAAAATATAAATTTATAAAATCAAAATCAATTATTTTATTAATTTAAATTAATATTTATAAAAATATACTTAAATTAAAAATTTTAATAACCAATTAAATGCTACCATTCCATCAGTATTTTCTTAAGACATTGTCCCGTTCAAATATCGTCAGTAAACCGACTTTACAGACAACCACTTTTTTTAATAAAGTTTGTTGATAAACTCATATGCGTTAGGTAGCCAAGTTTATTGTCATTTATGGTGGTGGTAACAATGTATTTAATATGCAAATGTACCCTTACGTCCTTGGTAAATAGATAGGTGTGGTAAATAGATTCTATGGTGACAGACGTTCACCACACTAGTGGATACAAAGGAAATTAAACGTAATTATGACTCTACAACGAAGCTCCAAGTCATTAATTAATTATCTGTGTCGTAAATAACATGGTCACGTCGTTGAAATTATGGGCTAGTAACAAAAGACTAGTAGACTGTCCTGTCCTGTCCATGTCCTGAGGTATGCCATTGTTGATTGGGGTCTTGGATTCATGGGTCATGCTTTGAAATATTGCGTTTTTATATTTTTCAAGACAGTAGCAGCTCAGGGTCGAAAGTTACAAACTTGAACCTCGGAGAACACGTAACATCTTCAGTATACATGTATACATTACTTAAGACGTTAGTAAGTTAATTAATTTGACTTTATAATAATAATATAATCAATAATAATGAATAATAACGTCGTGCAATAATTTTTTTTTCGCAATTCGCGTTGATATTACTGTTCCTCATGACGATAACCTCGTGAAAGCCGAAAAGGAAAAAGTATCAAAATACTTGGACCTTGCTCACGAGATTACCGCCATGTGAAATTTTGAGTCGAGAGTTGTTTCGATAGTCATTTCAGTCAATGGTCTTTTTGCGAAAAGATTTGACCAACACATTAAGAAGCTTTCGCTTAATTGTGGGATCAAGGGTCGGATACAGAGGTTCCTCACTCTGGAGTCCTGACCACCGATTGCTTGGCCCCGCAAATGGAAGCGGAGGAGATATTTATGTATATATTTTTGTATTATAACATTATTAAAAATAAAATATGTAAATAAAAATAAATGAGAGTAATATAATCAACATCATCTCCTCCATCACCATCAAACATCATTCAATTTGGACCCATATATAAACTTCATTTAAGCCTCGATTGCTCCATGGTTAACGATTCAACACCGAGGGTTCGATCTCGCTCGTTGGACTGTCGTATCCATAACCTAACACTACCCACGACTAATTAGACTCTTTATAAAATCCAATTGTGTATTCAATCGATAATAGCCACCCTCATGAGGTCATCGCTCCAGATGGGTGTCGCCCTACATTCCGTTTACTGAGACGTGATCCATTCAAGGATCTTACAAACGACCTTCGGAACTTTCGATCGACCTTCTCTGACAGCCAGACAATTTGTAAGTATCTAGGCAAGCGCCAAGTTTTATGTCGTAACTATCATTACCAGCCGATAAATGACTATCGTTGCACATTGTCCTAAGGATTCAGCTTTTTTCCCAGGATTGATATTAATGTTTGTGGGCAGGGTTGCTGACACCACTTATATTTATCGCACTGAGCTTATGAAGTTGGCAGTTGGGAACTGACTGGTATTAACCTCTCCCTTAAATCCTAAAATGGCTTACTAAAGGTCCCATAAGTAGGTCTAGAATTACTTAGTAGGCGATTAGTATCGCGATACATATAGTAGTAGTGGAGTATTTTTACGTGATCAAATCCTATATGTGGAAAACAAAGAAAATTAACCGGCAAAGCTCAACGAGTCGAAAGAACGTAGAGAACAAGAGTTTGACGAGCCTATTGCCGATGGTCCCATTGTAGCTATCAAGGTCCCAATGTAACCTGACACATGACAGATGACTTCAAACAAGTTGTAAGCTCAAGACCGTGATGTTCGGAAGTCCCTACAAAGGCCTGCGTCCAACAGTAGACATCCATCAGCTGAAAATGATGTTCATGAGGAAATGGCAAGTTTTAACTATATTAAAGGTTTAAAATTAATTAACAATCAGCAGATAAGATAGGGAAGATGAATCAAAATTTCTTATTACTTTACTATTAAGTAGAAATAAAGTAATGTTGTACACTAAAAATTAAAATCAGGCGAAGATTTCCAAAGTTAAAAGTGCGTGAATATTGAAGTAGGGCACTACTGTCCCTTCCTTGCACAATAAGAGCTACAGAGCTAGTATGACGTATCTACAGTAGGAATCTCTATCTAATATTTAAATTCTTTTAACTTTTTGTTTTTTATCAATTGAATTAGTTTTTTTTATTATTGTCTGTTATTAAATCCAATTTTAAAAAATAATAAAAACACCAGTATTTTGCTATCAGCCATAATCCCTATAATGAAATAGGCAATGTTGATATTGATAAAGCCTTGTTGGTGCCGTATAGGTACCGGTTTTTCGAATAAAATAGGTAATTGGAGTAATACGACAAATGTACAGAGGCTGTACATTTGATGTTTTAAGTATCGTGCGGTTTTACACATGGACAAAATAACAAAGAATCAAAATGACTACAAAATAAAGATAATACCTACCTAGATATTTATAATAATACTTGTTTACTTGTTCCACATACCAGTATTTACTTAGCTACTTTATGAAATATAATAAAACTGTACAAATAAAGCGAGGCACTGAAATATTTCCGTATTCTATTAAATTAAAACATTTGTTTATACGAGACCACCTAAGTATCTAGGTTCTTATGATTAATTAAATTTGTAAGTGAAATCGATGGTGATTGAAAATGAATCTAGGACAAAAATTTGGAGAATAAAAATAGGACAGTATGAGTAAAAGAACCCATGAGCTTCGATGCAGTAGGCTTGCTAATACCCACTGCACTGCAGGGGCTTTTCTTAAATAAAGGATTTCTTAAAAAAATTCTTTTATTAAATAAAGGGCCGTTATATAATCTATTTTAAGACTCGAATCAAATTAAGTTGTGGGCCCTAAATTACTCATGTGCCAAACATGACTAATGGGCCCTTGTTGTAGAAAACCAGGGCTTGTTCCATAGCATATCTATATTCTTTAACAAGGAAAATAATAAGGAAACAAGAAATCTTTTTAACAACAAGTGAAACAGTTAATAAGAAATAAACGATTCAATAATTCATTCAATAATGTTCATTTGTCAATCAAATGTCTTAAACAGATTTTTTTTAATTACAAAAAAAAATGCTTATTGATTTATACTCAACACCATGAGATAAAAAATAAAATTTAATAAAAAATAAACAAAAGTTCTGAAATATAAATTGGAATATAGATTGGAAATCAGTGATTTTAGATTACTTACTTAAAATTATTATCGATAACAACTTAAGCCAAATAACAATTGTTAAAAGGAATATAAACCAAAACTTAATTTTTTTAAAAGTTTTTGTAATGTTTTACACATTTAACTTACTTTTAGAACTCGTTCAATCACTAAATTGTAGTTAGAGCTATTCAATAACATAAAATGCAAGCACTGTAACTTACTAACACATTATAAAATGAATTCAAAAGTCCCATAAAATATCCAAAATAATTTCGTGTAGAACGCGCGGAATGGACTGAGCACGAGTAAATATCGCTACACGTGTTTACCTCGAGTCTGACATAAAACGACTGCCACAACGGTACATTATTGGTATACAGCTGGTAAAACATTGAGATAATATTACTTCTAGAGAGCTCACTGGCGTTCTGATAGCTCTATAACATAAGTATTATTAAGAAAATCTCTGTACAGATTTTTGCCAATGAGAAAAGAACGAAACCAAGGAGGGTTGTTAATTGCACTCCATAGGATGTTGAAAAATTTAAATAATTGGTTGTCTGTAAAGTCGGTTTACTGACGATAGTTGAACGTGACAACGTCTCAAGAAAATACTGATGGAATGGTTATTATTTTTAATAAATTTTTAATTTAAGTATATTTTTATAAATATTAATTTAAATTAATAAAATAATTGATTTTGATTTTATAAATTTATATTTCAAATTTATAATAAATATATTAATTTTTAATTTAAAATTAATATATTTAATAATTATATTTAATAGACGGATGTCGAACGCTGCCGAACGCAAAGGCCGATTGTGCTTCTTTGTCGCTCGTTTCGTGCTCTCGCTTACATGGAACGCCTCAAAGCGAGGTAACGCGGCATGAGTCATGTTTTTTTGGTGCGTGCAGCCGGCTCTATCGTATTATAAGACGTTTTCACGTCAAAAAGAGAAAGATCCTTTCGAGATTAGGCACACGCCTTGTGTTTTTACTCACATGTTTACGCCACGCTCACATTTTTACTACCATAATAAAGTTGACTAATGAGCAGCAAGAAGATAAAATGCTTGCTAGAAGACAAAAATAAGGTGACTAGAAAACTAATGAGTGTGCTTTCAATGAAATTACCAACGAATTAATTGGCCACCAAACTACTAAACGAATTTTCCTGCCATATTCACAGGTAGAAGAAGGAAATCTTGCAACAAAACGTAGTTTTTTTGAATTAACCTTACATGAAAGACAAAAATCTAATAAAAACAGCCACTACTGTGCAATAAGATTGTTAAACAAGAGAATAAAATCGAATAGTGACGCCCTAAATGAATCAACGCCTCTCTAACAGTGATATTAACATCTCACTGGATAGAATGCATTCTTTTAGCGGTCAGGGTTAGCAACACCAGTCACTAACTAATCAAATATTTCACATAACGAAATGCGAACTGGGAGTTTTGCTCTAGAGCTAATATGCAACTCGTTAAAAGCTCGTAAATTTTAAAACACATAAATATTGTGTATAACAACTATTATGGCATGCATAGTTGTTGCCAAAGTTAGCTTTAGGCAAAAATATTATGATACAAAATAAAAATTTCTTACTCAAATAGGATTTAACGATAGTATTAAAATGACTTGTATATGTAATATGTTTGTTTGACACAGCTAAACCGCTTGTGAGCTTTTTGTCGGATTATTAATAATATATTGTAATAGGTAATCAGTCTCTAGTAAGCATTGTTTAGAATATTTATAGCTATACCTAAATAAGTACGCGACATTACCTATCTCCATTACGTAGCCTTTTATATATGATATTTTAATTTAGAATAAACATATTTGTAACTGGCTAAAGTAATTTTAAATAATATAAAAGCTTCAGCTTTATCTTTTTGAATATTTTTTACTCAATCACTTGACAGATTTCGATAAAGTTTAGCACAGAAGTAGATAAGGCTACTTTTTGTCTCGTAAATTGAAAGAGTTCCAGGAGGATACAAAGGGACTATGTATTTGTAGAGTTAAAAAATTTTGAAATGTTTAGTTAGGCTATTTCAGGTAACTGTTGGCAAAAAAAAAATAGATTACTATACTAGTAATCTAATTTTTTTATTTGACAACCCTGCATTATATTATTTACACTACCAGCAGTACATTATGTTAAAATAATACTAATTGTGATCTCCTTATCACATTTTAGTCAAATTAGGCTAATGTTTTATAAGTATAATGGTATTTTTGGTAAAAGGTATGAAAGTAATAACACTCGTACGGCTCTCAATATATTCAAGTAGACATTTTTAAAATTCTTTCTTAACCTACTTGGACTACTTACTTATGAATAAATAAACGTCTGTAAGTAATCAAATTAAAGTTGGTTTGTATGATTTAATTTAAATCATACAAGCAATGTGACATCATCAGGAGCCTATTTTTAATTGGCCTACCATACCGGATCTCTCTTCTAATAGCTGCAGATGATATCTAGAGAACAAACCCACCACGCAGATTTAATGCGGTGGCGTAGTTGGTGGACAGTAAATTATGGTTCATAAATATTTTTTTCCAAGTGAAAAATTTTAGACTATTCGATGTGACCTTCCCATTAAAACCATTATAGTAGTAATTATTATGAAAAAATATATAGATATTATTAAATGATTACAGACATTTATTTTTCCTGTTAACGTACAAATAACGCCAAAATGTCTCTGCCACAGCTCGTAAAAGGATTATATATTTAGATATCATAAGGTATTATTGTTTTATTAAATGAGGCCTGTGATAATTTACGTCATTCCTCATTAGTACGACTATTTCCAAAAATAATTTTTACACTACGTTTAAGGCCTGTGTGCACCAAGATTTCGGTTATCATAACCAACGGTTAACATAAGCTAACAGTCGGTTACTATAAATTTACTGTTCACGACAACCCGTACGCCGGTTAAGAACGTAAACCGGGAGGTTATCTTAACCGAGCTTACGTCCTCGTCCGTCGTTATGATAACCGAAATCTTGGTGCACATAGGCCTTAACAGTTTCATTAAGCCCGTTTAAACACACAGACTCTTTCGCTTTATAAATCTATAATAAAGTACCTATAAATTTCAGTATTTCTACAATATATCGAGAAGGGCCCTTTATTGGATACTCTTGGCACGTCAAGATAATGGAGCCCCTATAACTTTAAAATACATACAACTATTCTATTTGAAAAAGATATCAAATATCTTTTACTGGTTGGTAAAAAGTGGGCCGCTGTCGATAGCGGCGCTATAGACACTTGCTCATAGTGCCCTGTGTTAAAGATGGCTCTTTTCTTAAATATAATAAGCTCGCTCTTGAGCTTTTCGGCTCTCTTATAAGGACCTCACCCTGTAGTTAATCGAGAAAATTGCCTTAAAGAACATTTTAAAGATTTACTAGCTGTACCCGGCAAACGTTGTTTTGCATTAATAATTTTAAAAAAAATTAGATGAAAATTAGATAGTAGCTGATTCTCAGACCTGCTGAATATGCATACAAAATTTGGTAACAATCGGTAAAGCCGTTTCGGAGGAGTATGGCAACGAAAACTGTGACACGAGAATTGTATATATTAGATAAGTACCTGAATCAATAATTAGTAGCTAGGTAAGTAGTTATAATATAATACTTATGTCCCTGATAGCTGAAGTAGGTACTAATATTGCTTACATCCTTAAATTAGATCAAGATGGGTATACGGATTTATAGAATTAGATAGATTCTAGATCTTTGCCCCCTACACCCAGTCAATATAACAATTATAAAATCGGTCAATAGTCTTAATTTCTAAGTGTGCCTCGAACATACAATCGATAGGTAGCTAATTGTGTAAAATATTATTATCTTTTGTTTACAATATGATTGTGGATAATTAAATAAAGGACTTAGCGCCCCTACACCCAGTCAATATTTTTTTAACAATCATAAAATAACAGGGTCAATAGTCTTAATAGATATATATATCTTGATTAAAATTAAATATTTTAATTAGCCGCAACCGACCTAAATCAAACATATTAAGCGCGCTTTCAGTGTTTCTACAGTGTTGCCGACCCACATACAAATCGATAGGTAGCTGTAAATAATTGTGTAAAATATTATTATCTTTTGTTAATACAATATGATTGTGGATAATTAAATAAAGGCAACACAATGAAATAACGCGATAAACATGTGTCAGTATTACTACAAGGTGCAATTTCATTTTCATTTTGAAAGTCTGAAATCGTACATATTTTGATTGAATTTTTTTAAATGGTCATTCGTCGCATTGAACTCGAAACAATTTTTAATTTCTGACTTGGTGGCAAAGTC
The DNA here is from genome assembly GCA_034621355.1 of Mycalesis mineus. Taxonomy (NCBI): domain Eukaryota; kingdom Metazoa; phylum Arthropoda; class Insecta; order Lepidoptera; family Nymphalidae; genus Mycalesis; species Mycalesis mineus. The sequence continues at coordinate 1,358,221 of CM067901.1, forward strand.
TGGTATAATTTACCGTATTTTTTTAATGAATTCTTCCATGTACTTAGTAAACCATTTTTCACAATAAATATAGTAATCCATGTTTTTAATAGATATATATATCTTGATTAAAATTAAATATTTTAATTAGCCGCAACCGACCTAAATCAAACATAACATTAAGTGCGCTTTTAGCTTTGTATGACTATTGGCTATTGACTGTGACGTCATGTCAACTCGTATTATGGAACTTTGGGTTGTTCGCAATACACCTTAATAGTGACAGTTACAATCGCAATAAAAGTCTCAGCTCCGGACGGATACACATAGATATTCAAGACTTTACAATGATTCAGGGTTCTTGTTGTTTTAAGTTAATTTTCAGGGTTCTTTTTATTTTAAGTTCCTCACAAACCATAGACATTTTACTTCTAAAATGCTTGAGCACGGCAACACTAATCATGATAACTCTGTAATCTGTGGTTAAACTCTTTTTTAAAAAGAGAAGCTTGTTCAAGTTATCTTTGTAATAATTTTAGTAATTAATTAATTTCGGTTAGATATAGTTTGAAATTGTGATATTTAACTTTTTAAGTTATTAATTCAAGTAGATTGTAATTATAAGTCATCAAAACCCAGTTACCTGAAGTAGGAATCCTCATTTAGTTTCTCGTCTGTGACAGATCGATTCGGCGTACTTGATAGAAACTTGAAATTATAGGTTATAGGGTGTAATTTATATTGTTTTTTGCTCGTGTTCTTTGTATATTGATCAAAAATGGAAAGCATGGATGTCGCGCAAGAGAGTACCTCGTCTGCATCAACGCCTGCGACAGAAAATGGTAAGTTTAAATACGAAAACGGATAGGACGCCGCCGGCATAGTGTGGTGAAAAACGTGTTCTTTTGTTTGATGGTTTTTCGGTTTTAAATCTGTTTTAACTATTGTAGGGCCGGATAAGAACGTGACTGCGGAGGAGATGACCTCCCGCGACTATTACTTCGACTCATACGCGCATTTCGGTATCCACGAAGAGATGTTGAAAGACGAAGTCCGCACCCTCACCTATAGAAATGCTATGTACCACAACAAGCATCTTTTTAAAGGAAAAGTAAGCGTACTCTTTTTATTATCCCTATTTGTTCATATCTGTTGTATTTTTTGATAAATACATCCAGTGTAAGCCATGTACTTGATTAAAATGAAACATTTTCTTTATTTTTCCCACATAAAAGCTGATAAAAGTGCAGCTGCAAATGCTGTTTAGCAATATATATGTTATACCAATGCCTTTGATCATGTGTTAAATAATGACAAAAAACCAAAAAATTCAAGTAATATTGAACTTTATTGTTAAAATAAGTCATTTTTAGACTTATAAAAAAACCAGTATCTCAGTGTTCCTACCCTTCCTTGTTTAGATACATATGAATTATTTTAACAATTTCATATGAAATATTTAGCCTGACAAATAAACAAATAATAGTATGTGAGTGTGTGTTTATGATAAAATCTAACAGCTACAGTGTACACTGCATAAATACTGATTTATGCAGTATACAGCTATTTTATTATTCTATTAGCATTCACTTACTATAGACCCTCTAAGTATTTCTACATTATACTACAGTAGTTTAATTAAACACTTCCAGACTGTGCTGGACATAGGCTGTGGTACGGGCATCCTGTCCATGTTTGCTGCTAAGGCCGGTGTTGCTAGAGTTATAGCTGTGGAGTGCTCCAACATTGTGGACTATGCCCGCAAGATCATTGAGGCTAATAGACTTAGTGATGTCATTGAAATTGTTAAGGGAAAGGTGAGTTGAATATCTTTACTCTGAACCATATAGGATGAAACTTATTATTTGGAAGTGTCACTCATAGAGTGGATTGCAAATACACTGGTAAGAGAGACATAGTAAAGTGTCCACTCCTTGCTCTTAGCAATTTTCGAGGGTTTAATGCTCTTTATTAGCAATCTATGGTTCAGTCTATACCAAAATCAATTAATTGCCTGCATAATTTTTAATAATGAGGTTCAGTTTGAAAACATTTTATTGTTATTATTAGATAGTTGTGGTTTGGTTCAGCACATTAGTGTATTTATTACATACTATGCAAAGTGTTGAAGATGCACTGAGAATTATTAAGTTACTTAGTTAAAAAAACTGCCTTTCTATGGGCTATTTTTATCAGGATGTCATAAACTAAAGCCCCTTGAATATATATACATATATAGGTTAGAGAGATAGTAGTTTGTTTACTCCTTTGCTCTTTTAGTGACTTTGAGGGTTTCAACACTTATAATTACTGATCTTTGTAGTTCCGAGTATAATAACTAAACAGTTTTCTTGCTTAGCTTAAAAGTTTGTTTGGCTAAAATATATGAATACCAGCTTCATGTTATGGTATGAATTGACTTGCAGGTGGAAGAAGTTGAACTGCCTGTGGACAAGGTGGACATCATCATATCAGAGTGGATGGGCTACTGCCTGTTCTACGAGAGCATGCTGGATACAGTGCTGTATGCGCGAGACAAGTGGCTGCATCCTGACGGCATGCTGTTCCCTGATAGGTGAGATGCAATCATCTGTTTCACATATCACTCACTTTGTAAAGCTCATTTTGTATGTGTTAGTCAGGCTAGGAAGCCTTGCTTACATTAAAATTATTGACAAATTTTTCATGGCAGCCAAACCAAAAACACATTAACAGTTTTATACATTTTATGAAACACATTCTCAATTTCTGACTCAAAAAGTGTTTATACGAATGACACGTTAGGCACGTTTGTGACTGTCCAATTCTGTATGAAAATAAATAACTTTAGTGAATGATAATTTTGTTATTTTTGAGTTAAAAAAAGTATGTTATGCTTAAATTTCGTTTATTTACAAAATATAAGAAATTGTATCACATGATATTTTATCAAAAATAAAAAATCAAGTTTTAAGTATTTGTCTAACAAATATTTTTTCTGTAGATGCACACTGTTCATCTGTGGCATAGAGGACCGACAGTACAAGGACGAGAAGATCAACTGGTGGGACGATGTGTATGGGTTCGACATGTCCTCCATCAGGAAGGTGGCCATCTCAGAGCCACTGGTTGATGTGGTAGATGCTAAACAGGTCATTTGCTTGTACTTAACTTATATATTGGTTAATTATATAATATTTGGTTAATAATATAATGTTTGGGCAAATTTGTATGGAATTAATGCGGCAACTGATGTATAACAATGACAACTGTGTACTAAGATATATGCGGCCATATATCTTAGTAAAAATATTATATGTGTCATAGTCAAAGTCAATATATTTATGAAATCTGGCAACTGGCAAAAATAGTCTATAACCTACCAAATAGTCTAAGACCTACCAAATACACACAAAAAAGGAGAATGCTGATTTTTGTATGAAAGTCCGCCTCAACCATTGCACATCAACCAAACCTACCGCAAAATATTGAAACTGTTATCGTTATAGAATAGCCATATTACAAAGATATAGGATGGGAGTTTGTGATAGACTTTCAATTTTATATTTATTTGGAAGGTAATCTTTTGCAAATCACCATGTAAAAACAAATTATCTGTGAATTCTTTAAATGCCATGCCACGTCGCTTTTTCTAATAATATTTCCTCAATAAGCAGTGATTTAGATGGTAACATTTTGATCAAATTATAATTACTATAGAATGATGCAGTAGTTTTGACTTTTAAACCTTTCACTTTGTTTAAAAGTATAATTCAAAACGAGAATTTAAACATGTAAAAGGAGAGTTTAAAAGTGGAAAATAGGTGACAAAATATCAGCATTCTCCTTTTATACAAATCTTTTAAACCTTTTTAAAGGAGTAAGACCAACACTGTCACAAGATTTTCATACAAATTTTTCATAATATTGCTACATTATTATTCTGGTGAAATTGTTTTATGTTAATATTTAAGTTATATATTTGTTTGCTGTAGGTGGTGACCAACTCTTGTCTGCTGAAGGAAATCGACCTGTACACAGTCAAGAAGGAAGATCTGAATTTTGTTGCAAAGTTCTCTCTCACGGTAATTTCTACGATTTTTTAACCGACTTCAAAAAAAGGAGGTTATCAATTCAACCCATATGTATGTAATATTTCCAGAACTGCCCAATTTTCGCATATGTTTGTCTATATCAGCGTCTGAACAAATATGCCAAATTTCAAGTGTATGTATAGCTTGGTCAATCCACGATGGCTCGTAGTGTTTTGTTTTTCAAACACTTACAGTGCAAGTGTGCAATAAAAACTGCAAGAATGTGAGTTCTATTACTACGTAACGAGTAGCAATGTGTGCACACTCACACAAAGTGTCAAGTTAATTATGTCAACAAGAATGTCATGTTTGACTAGCAGTATGCTCTACTTCATTTTAACTCATTTTTTAAAAATGAGTATGTCGTGTTGGTCCTGCACAGCAAAATTATATTGTGATATAGGTTAATATATATATCGGAGTATCACAATTCTTCTTGACATCATCTTTAGTGGTTCTTAATCTCTTGGGCGTTTTCTAGGGTTACAAAGACTTTGTCTTCACGAACAGATATATTGTAAGTTCACAATGTTTTGATACATGAAATAAATTTTTATGATTCCTGACGTATTATAAAGATTCAGAACAGTAGTTTATTTACACCCATCTTACTTTACTCCCTAATTTAATTTACTTCTTAAGAACACTTTTACACTGGTCCAACTCGACCAGTGTAAAAGTATATCTTCTCCGCACTCCAGACACAAACTAACTACCCAACTCCTTTATTCCCCTCAAGATGGTGTAAATACTCTACTAGGACTTTGGCGCCCGACTCTTTTATTGGTTGGAGTATTAAAACAAATCAATCATTCATTCATTTATCAAATCAAATTGAATTTAACGTTGTGTTAAAGTTTTAAGTAAGCACCTATCTCATATCTCTCATTAAATGATTAACAATTAGTTTTACTTCGGTTATTTTCACAAAAAAACTCGTGACATACCAAAAATAATTACATCCACAGACAGTAACATTTCCATAAACAATGACGTCTATTACAATATTACAACAATCTATTCTAAGTCTCTAGTCTAATTCCTTCGACATATATATTAACCCATTTAACAATATCTTAAAAACACACATACCCACAATCATCTCAGATAGGCACCAAGTATATCTATTTAAACAGTTTAATGATTGAGCTCAACTCCACGCTGTCTTGTCTACCATATCCCTAGTGTTTTTGTAAAGCGTGAACCCATGATATCTATTATTATTTTGATTCATTACAAGTTAGTCTATGTAAACTAAGATGGAAGCGGGCTAACTAGTTAGGAGTAGCATGAAATCTACATTCCTTTAGTTTCTACACGATACCGTACCGGAACGCTAAATCGCTTGACGGTACGTCTTTTTAAGTAGGATAGTACCAATCACCAAAGCTATTTTGCTAAGCTAATTTGGAAAATCTATATTGGCAGTAACAAACCAATCAAGTGACCTTTGTAGAAAAATTAAAGTCGAGTCGGTCAACCTGAAGGAATGGGCAACGGAACGATTCTTCTGGCTAACTCACATTTAAATGTGTAGTTTATCATCATACGATACGTTTTTTTTACATTATAAATATAATATTGGTAAAAAAATTAAGTAGAGCATCATTCCGTTGGGTCATGACACGCAGCGATACAACCTACAATAGCCCGTGTACACCGAGCCGTGGTCGACTCGAGACTGATGTTCGAACTGTACTCCCCGCACCCTTCGGTTTCCCCTCGCGAGAAATAGTGGGGCGCGTCTTAGTGAATTAAACTATCAGTATGTATGTATTTATGTTTGTGAAGGCATATCTCCGGAATTATAAGTTCGATTTAAGTAATATTTCTTTTTGTTGTACTAGGTATTCTTTAATTTAGGGAATACTGCAAGTTTCATCAAAATCGGTTCGGTAGTTTTTGAGATAGGTTTTTGATTTTGTTATGCATGACCACGCATAATTTTTCACAGAATACTCTGATTTTGAAAATTTTTTTTTTTATTATAAAGGGTACACTTCCAAAATGGACCTATAGTCATCATGTTAGGATCTAATGATGAGATCTTGGTCAAATCGAAGGAAATGTTCAAACTTCATAGGCACATTTGCAGCTGTGTCGGTAGTTTATAAGTGGCTGGCGAATATTGGTACTCATAGTTTAGAACGAGTAACTTTTACGTATGTCCTTTGCGAACATACAACCCTAAAAAATATTAAAGAAAAATTAATAAAATATTAAACGGACTTCAAAACGCACTGAAAAGTAAAAAAACAAATGCGTCATTTAGTTACTTTAATTAACTTAACCATATCTATAAAGTCGGTGCCACCTGTAAGCTTTCTACTTTAAAGACGATACCTAATTCACACGAAGTGCTTTGCTACTTTGTTGAATAAACTTTCCTTAAATTTGAATAGCACCGAGTTTATAGATATGGTTAAGTAAATTAAAGTAACTAAATGACGCATTTATTTTTTTACTTTTCAGTGCGTTTTAAGTTGGTTTAATTTTTACTTTCTACTGTCTTTTGGAGCGCTGAAAAAATCAAAGTTCTAAGGCAACACAATCAAAAGATACTAAAACCTACAGGGTGTTTCCCGTGATAGCACATATAAGTAAAAAATTACGAGAACCGTAACAATTTTTGGTTACATCATAATATTATAATAAAAATAATAGGGGTTAAAGAATGAAATTGCCATTTTATTGTAATAGGCACTTCGAATTGACATAGAACCTTCATGGTTTAAGATTTTAAAGTGAAACTTTTTTCAAACGGTACCTGTGTAGTTCTTCTTTTAAAAAATGTGCAACATTCGATTATCAACTTTTAGTTGTTTTTTTTATTCAGCTTAGACAATAAAGATGGATACTTCAAAAATTCGTGTGATTTTTGAATACGAGTTCCAAAGCGGGACTAACGCGGCAGAAACAGCTCGCAATATTAATGTTGCGTTTGGAGAGGGGACCACCAAAACGCATTGTGCGATTTTGGTTTTAACGCTTTCGTGATGGAAACTTCGATTTGAAGAACGAACCACGTGGAAGACCGCCCACACAGGTGAATAACAATGATATGAAAGAGATGGTGGAAGCCGATCCGAGGCAAACTACCCAGGAATTAGCGGCATGGTTTAACGTTACTTTACCAACAATATTGACTCATTTGCGTCAAATCAATAAAATAAAAAATATAAAAAATGGATGCCTCATGATTTGACTGATCTGCAGAAAGAAACACGTGTTGAAACTTGTGTTGCCTTGTTGAATCGATACAGAAATGAAGGAATATTGGATCGAATTGTGACATGTGATGAAAAATGGATTCTTTATGATAATCGTAAGTGGAAAATGCAATGGCTGATCCCAGGTCAAACGCCGCAACAGTGTCGTAAAGCAAAGCTTACCAATAAAAAGGGTAATGGTAACTGTTTGGTGGTCTCGGCGTGGTGTTATTCACTATAGCTTTCTCCGATCTGGTCAAGCAATAACGGCAACATATAAGCATGTGTACTGCGCCGAACTCCGAACAATGATAGCGAACCTAGCAGTGAAACAGCCCCGACTTATGAATCGATCTTGACCATTATTGCTCCATGATAACGCGAGACCTCATACAGCACGAGAAACTGTTTTAACTCTACAGGAACTACAATTAGAAACCATTCGTCATCCTCCATATTCGCCAGACCTTGCTCCAATGGACTACCATTTTTTTTGTGATTTGGACAATTTTCTACATGATAAAAAGTTTTCTTCTCAGGAGGCATTGCAAAATGCTTTCACACAGTTTGTCGAATCTAGATCACCAGAGTTCTATCACAAAGGCATAAATGAACTTCCTATTAGATGGCAGCAATGTATAGATAATAATGGTAATTATTTTGATTAAATAAATATGTTAAATTAAAAAAAAAACCGAATTTTCATTTTTCAGTACAAATCGGCAATTTCACTCTTTAACCCCTGATATTTTTAATAATTTTAAACTATCCCTTTCCTTATGAACGCGTATTTCATAACTATGACTCGATTGTCGTATTGTGGTCTTGGGGACTTGGACTGTTACTTATATATCTACAGTTTAGTAGGGAACCCTCCGTGCGCAAGACCGGCTCGCACTTGGCTGGTCAATGTTTTTTATTTACGTGTATATGTTTTCCATTTGTTGGTTTCTACACAGTAATTTATATTTAATTGCGGATATTTTTTTGTGGTTACATACATACATACATAGCATCACGCCTCGTTCCCATAGGGGTAGGCAGAGACTACATCCTTCCATTTGCCACGGTCCTTGCATACTTCCTTAGCTTCTTCCACACTCATTAAACCTTTTATACAAGATCGTCGGTTTAGGGTACTCTTGACCTGGCCATTTTTTAAAATGTCCTGAATTTGGTCCAGAAACATTCGCCTAGGTCTTCCCCTTCCAATACTTCCATTCACTCTCGCCTCATAAATCTCTTTTGTTAATCTTCTTTCATCCATTCTCTCTGTATGCCCAAACCATCTAAGCATCCCTTTCTCTATTTTAGTCACTACATCTTCTTTTACACCACACTGTTCTCTTATTATACTATTGTTAACTCTATCACTCAGTTTTATTCCGCTCATACTCCTCAGCGCTCTCATCTCTACTGCATTTATTTTACTTTTATACTTCTTCTGCCATACCCAACTTTCACTACCGTACATGAGTGTGGGCACCAGCACACCTCTATGCACAGCCAGTCTTGCCTTTTGGGACACTTTTATAATATATCGAAAATTTAAGCAATACAATTTCTGTCTCATAACTAACAAAACACACACACAAGACACATTATTACCAATCAAGTGAACTAACGCGCGGTGCGATAGCTTACTGTGTGGCTAGTGTAAGTTTTTACCGCGTCGATATCGAGAACGGTAAACGCAAATTTTATATGACACTGACACCCACCTATTTGAGTTTTCTCTCGATACTGCCAGGGGCGCTGCTTCAATTCCATATAAAATTTGCCTTTACGCGAATGTGAAGTTTTCGATTTGTTTTGGTGAAAGCTCACACTAGGTACTCTGAGAGGGCGGTATGTTTAGCTGTGTACATGACAGGGTGACCGTTAAATTCTGTTTAAAAGTAAATAACTTTAGCGAACGTTTATTTTTTTATTTTTATGCTACAAAATGAGAAAAAAGTACGTCATTCTTAAAGGATATAAAAATTGAGTACTAAAAAAATGTTTTCCTGTATATCAGGTACGGCGCAACGACTTCATCCAAGCGCTGGTGACATTCTTCACAGTGGAGTTCACCAAGTCGCACAAGCGGCTGGGCTTCAGCACCGCTCCCGAGGCGCCCTACACGCACTGGAAGCAGACCGTCTTCTACTTCGACGAGTATATGACTGTGAGTACACGCTCTTCACAGTGGAGTTCACCAAGTCGCACAAGCGGCTGGGCTTCAGCACCGCTCCCGAGGCGCCCTACACGCACTGGAAGCAGACCGTCTTCTACTTCGACGAGTATATGACTGTGAGTACACGCTCTTTACAGTGGAGTTCACCAAGTCGCACAAGCGGCTGGGCTTCAGCACCGCTCCCGAGGCGCCCTACACGCACTGGAAGCAGACCGTCTTCTACTTCGACGAGTATATGACTGTGAGTACACGCTCTTCACAGTGGAGTTCACCAAGTCGTGACAGTCCCGAACAAGCACTGGAAGCAGACGTTTACTTGTATATGACTGTGCTACACCGCTCCCGAGGCGCCCTACACGCACTGGAAGCAGACCGTCTTCTACTTCGACGAGTATATGACTGTGAGTACACGCTCTTTACAGTGGAGTTCACCAAGTCGCACAAGCGGCTGGGCTTCAGCACCGCTCCCGAGGCGCCCTACACGCACTGGAAGCAGACCGTCTTCTACTTCGACGAGTATATGACTGTGAGTACACGCTCTTCACAGTGGAGTTCACCAAGTCGCACAAGCGGCTGGGCTCAGCACCGCTCCCGAGGCGCCCTACACGCACTGGAAGCAGACCGTCTTCTACTTCGACGAGTATATGACTGTGAGTACACGCTCTTCACAGTGGAGTTCACCAAGTCGCACAAGCGGCTGGGCTTCAGCACCGCTCCCGAGGCGCCCTACACGCACTGGAAGCAGACCGTCTTCTACTTCGACGAGTATATGACTGTGAGTACACGCTCTTCACAGTGGAGTTCACCAAGTCGCACAAGCGGCTGGGCTTCAGCACCGCTCCCGAGGCGCGCACTGGAAGCAGACCGTCTTCTACTTCGAGGGACTGTGAGTACACGCTCTTCACAGTGGAGTTCACCAAGTCGCACAAGCGGCTGGGCTTCAGCACCGCTCCCGAGGCGCCCTACACGCACTGGAAGCAGACCGTCTTCTACTTCGACGAGTATATGACTGTGAGTACACGCTCTTCACAGTGGAGTTCACCAAGTCGCACAAGCGGCTGGGCTTCAGCACCGCTCCCGAGGCGCCCTACACGCACTGGAAGCAGACCGTCTTCTACTTCGACGAGTATATGACTGTGAGTACACGCTCTTCACAGTGGAGTTCACCAAGTCGCACAAGCGGCTGGGCTTCAGCACCGCTCCCGAGGCGCCCTACACGCACTGGAAGCAGACCGTCTTCTACTTCGACGAGTATATGACTGTGAGTACACGCTCTTCACAGTGGAGTTCACCAAGTCGCACAAGCGGCTGGGCTTCAGCACCGCTCCCGAGGCGCCCTACACGCACTGGAAGCAGACCGTCTTCTACTTCGACGAGTATATGACTGTGAGTACACGCTCTTCACAGTGGAGTTCACCAAGTCGCACAAGCGGCTGGGCTTCAGCACCGCTCCCGAGGCGCCCTACACGCACTGGAAGCAGACCGTCTTCTACTTCGACGAGTATATGACTGTGAGTACACGCTCTTCACAGTGGAGTTCACCAAGTCGCACAAGCGGCTGGGCTTCAGCACCGCTCCCGAGGCGCCCTACACGCACTGGAAGCAGACCGTCTTCTACTTCGACGAGTATATGACTGTGAGTACACGCTCTTCACAGTGGAGTTCACCAAGTCGCACAAGCGGCTGGGCTTCAGCACCGCTCCCGAGGCGCCCTACACGCACTGGAAGCAGACCGTCTTCTACTTCGACGAGTATATGACTGTGAGTACACGCTCTTCACAGTGGAGTTCACCAAGTCGCACAAGCGGCTGGGCTTCAGCACCGCTCCCGAGGCGCCCTACACGCACTGGAAGCAGACCGTCTTCTACTTCGACGAGTATATGACTGTGAGTACACGCTCTTCACAGTGGAGTTCACCAAGTCGCACAAGCGGCTGGGCTTCAGCACCGCTCCCGAGGCGCCCTACACGCACTGGAAGCAGACCGTCTTCTACTTCGACGAGTATATGACTGTGAGTACACGCTCTTCACAGTGGAGTTCACCAAGTCGCACAAGCGGCTGGGCTTCAGCACCGCTCCCGAGGCGCCCTACACGCACTGGAAGCAGACCGTCTTCTACTTCGACGAGTATATGACTGTGAGTACACGCTCTTCACAGTGGAGTTCACCAAGTCGCACAAGCGGCTGGGCTTCAGCACCGCTCCCGAGGCGCCCTACACGCACTGGAAGCAGACCGTCTTCTACTTCGACGAGTATATGACTGTGAGTACACGCTCTTCACAGTGGAGTTCACCAAGTCGCACAAGCGGCTGGGCTCAGCACCGCTCCCGAGGCGCCCTACACGCACTGGAAGCAGACCGTCTTCTACTTCGACGAGTATATGACTGTGAGTACACGCTCTTCACAGTGGAGTTCACCAAGTCGCACAAGCGGCTGGGCTCAGCACCGCTCCCGAGGCGCCCTACACGCACTGGAAGCAGACCTACCTATTACACTCAACTACGTCTTAGGAACTCAGTCATATCAGTGATCCGACTATGTAAGCTACTAGCCAACTTCGACCGCGACGAATTCTGTGTTTATCACAAAACAGAATTTCTTTACAAAAAAATACCCTGTCCTTTAGGCTCTATATCTATTTATGTACCAAATTTCATTTAAATCGGTTTAGTAGTTTAGGCGCGATTGAGTTACAAACCGACATTTTCGCATTGATAATATTAGTATAGATTTGCACTTCACTCATTGCAGGTGAAGAAAGGCGAGGAGATACTGGGCACGTTCTCGATGCGCCAGAACGCGCGCAACAACCGCGACCTGGACTTCGAGCTGGAGATCGCGTTCAAGGGCGAGCTGTGCCAGGTGCAGGAGAAGAACCACTACCGGATGCGCTGAGTGTGAGCCCGCACTGAGCCGGACATGCGTGACCCCGGACACGCCTCGCTCGGACATGCGTGACCCCGGACAATATGATTGTGAACACCTACACATACTGCCTGTCTATTGTATACAGCTTTCCATGTTGTTTAACTGTTGATAGCTCTTTTGTATTAACAAAGATAAATTAGTTTTATAAAATGTGGCACATACTCAGCTTTCCATGTCGATAGTGCATAGGTATTGTGTTGTATAAAAATACAAATTTATAAACATACAAAATATACACTCTCAAACATACTCTGCATGTATTATACAAAATGGTATACATAAAGTTTACGTGTTGATAGTTATTGCTTGCATTGATAAGCTGATTTAAAAAAGTCAAATAACACAGACAAAAGCTTATATTTTTCTTTTGATCATTAATATCATTACTTAAATCATAATTTCATCTTCTTCACATCATCAGTTGTTCATCATCAGTCAATATCAATCATTGTCTCTACCATCGTCATATTCAAATTTCAAGTAATTAATAGTTGCATGAATAAATTCAAATTATTTTAAAAACGCTTTTGGTATGTCAACCTGGGATTCAAAACCCATAGGTTCTTCGAATAAATGTTGTCTATCGCCAGTTAAGCTTCTTGATTTGTCGATATATGTCTGTAACTTAGGGTATTGATAAGGATTTAATTTCTGATTCAGTCATATTGAAATAGAGATTTTTTTTAAACTGAAATCAGTGTCATGTTAAGACGAGACTCTAGTGTAGAGCCAGCAACAATCATATTGTCACGGGTGTCAAACTATATTGGAACCTCTGCCCTAGGAGTTACGTCTCAAAGTTGCACTGTATGTAATGGCCAAAACACTGTTATAAAAAAATTAAAAGCGATTTCTTTTTGTATACTAAACTGTACTGCCAAACTATTAGCCATAGACTAAATTGAAATAATTGTAACTCGTTGAACCCTCGAGTCCAAAGGAATAGACAAACTACTATCTCTCTCTTACCTTAATTTCGCAGGTTGGCAATGTACATAATGTTGCCAATCGACGAAACTATTTATGTGGGAGTGATACGCAAATACATTGGAAAGAGAGAGATAGTGTTTTGTCTATTCAACGCCCTTTATTGCCAATTTAAATGGTTCGGACTATAGGTATATTAATTAATTTCGCTCCTCGTAACTTTTCGTTGGAATCCACTTCGGGAGTTACAATGTAACAGTTCAGATTTATGTAGTACATTGCTTTACAAATGTATAGTGTTTGTTGTAGTGGGTGCAGTTAAACTAAGCAGCTGGTATGTATATTTGATGTGAAGTTTGACATACAAAAAGAAATTTGCTAGCATTAACCGGTACCAATGGAAAACTAGGCTTAAAAGTTAACTATTGTAGCAAAATTTACTATTTTGCACAGTATTTTTAAATTGTAAGACATAGGTTTTGTATCTTAATGTGTAAGTGAGACTAATTTTACGATTTTGTCGCCATTTTGGTTGTAAAATTTGAGAGCGTACGGCTACGAACCGCATCGCCTTTTATTCTCTGGCAAAAAAAATTCCTAAAATGTCTGTTCTCAGTATGGGGGATAGATTAAGCAAGGGTACGTTTCTGTATGAAAATGTTCCACCGAAATGCGTATTAGACTTGTTTTGACAGCTTCTATCGCAAACTGTCAAGGTAAGTTGAAGTGGGACGTACTTTAATTTGATTTGCCTTTGAGTATTCAGGTGTCAGTCATCAATATTTTTTAACTACTTCTACTAGTACGATATTCATATTATCCTGTACTCTGCAATGTCGCGAAGGATTAACCTTTTAATAATTTTTAACTTACAAATGTGAACAACTTGAATATGTGACGATTCTCCTTCTACCCCCAATGTATAGAACTGTTAGACCATGCATAACAATGCTGCAAGGCGGCACTTCATAATACATAATAGTATTTGGTTTGCTTAGAATTTTTGGCCTACAGAAAATCACAAAAAATTGTGCGTCTCGGGACGCCCGACAGAAGTGATAACTTAAATATGGCTTGCGCCGTGAGTGAGGGAGGAGGACAAACTGGTAACGCGTTTTGTTATAAATTTACCCTCAGATAATAAGTTATCACTTCATTAATTTAAAAAATATGTCCATTTTTGCAAATTTGCATATTTTTTGTACATGTAATGTCACAAGGAATATGATTCTCACCTGTTACATGTTACACTTTAATTACCTTTGTTTAACCAGTGACGTCACAGTATATGGATGACCTCATTATTATTTACTTTTCATGTCCAGTAGTAATAGTAGAAATATAATTCCTCTTTCTTGAAGGGAAAAGCGAAATAAATTTTAATTTTTTTTAATTAAAAAAAGCCGGTTCGTTTCTGAATAAGCTCTAATATTGTCGTCAATAATGACTTAGATTTATGTAAATGTACAACATTATAAGGAATAAAAAATTGCGATAAAACATGTCTTATTGGTTTTATTTATCATAAAATATACCTGCATCTACAACACAATAGACGCTAATTATTTTTAAATATTACATACTTTCATTCACAAGTTTTCATTCAAATAGTAACAGATATTAAAAAAAAAACAAAAGTTACAATTCTTCAGTATAAAAAATCTACCTATAATTTAGATATTATTTAAGGAAATTGTTGCTTGAAATTTTGAGACTATAATATTATAGGATTCTTATTTGTTTCAAAATTGCATTATCACCTTTATCTCGGATGATTTATATATAATTTCATAAAGCAATTTATAATCTATGACAAAGTTCCAAATTCGAAATAATCTGTAAATAATTGAATACACTGGATATCTTCACACACAATTTTGAGTAACACAAGTAAATATTTCCTCATTCAATAAACAATATAATATCTAAATAGAAATACATATATAATAATTAAATATTTCCTCATTCAATAAACAGTATAATATCTAGAAATACATGTATAATAAAAATGTATGGAGGATGTCACAAATATTTTTAGCAGCCTTTTAGCTTAAGCTTAAGCTAAAAGTGCTAATTAGTTATTACATAGTTCCTTTGTTTTCTGCAACATACCGAGTTTTTTATTTTTAACGATTAAGCTATAACAATCGCAAAGAAGTTTAATAATGACTCTTATTTTTATGAAACAAAATGGAGGTCTCAACTATCAGTGTTAAATAAAAACTGAGCTCGCTTCTTCAGCCTGATTAATGGATCGAATGGTATGACTGATTAATTAATAAGTAAGTAATTAATCGTTGCTTAATGATTTATCAATTTTAGACCGAGTTTTTTTATTAAATAATTTCAGGTAAAGAAATAGATTGTTCCAGATAGTAGATGTGTTCTAGGAATTCTAGGCTGGCACGATGGGCGCGACGATGGGCACGAGGGGCGCTACAGGACCGGCGCTCTTGTGCAGGTCGACGCAGCAGCAGTTGGTGATGAGGTGGTACTCCTGGCACGAGTTGGCGTACAGAAACTTGCAGTCCGTGCGACGGCAAGTGAACGCGTGGTCTGTAAAGCGAATAATGTATTTTTGATTTGTTTATTCACCCCAGTGAGAAATATAAAAAAAATAAGGAAGGTAATACACCCTAAAGTGATCTAAAAAGTTAAGATCCCGAATGTCTGTTTAGCCAAAATCTCTGCAACACTTGTATCTTTAGTATCAGCTTACTTTAAATTTTCATTTATAATTGTACTTTTTTTCTTTAATTTGATATTTCGACAAAATGTAATGTTATATAATAATTTTTGTTCACCTTTCAAAGATCAGACTAGTGTTCATAAATATTGTTTTAAAGAATATTTAGGCATGTTTTCTTAATATGATTAATATTTCCCTTCGCATCTAATTATTCGTATAGAACTAGTTAGGAGTGGATACGACACTAGCTCAATGATCTCAATCAAACACATGGTCTCTCAGTGTTGAGACCGGCCTCTTATCCGCGGAGTCTTTACTCATTGTCGCTAACATTATATAAGGATATTTATGTTAATAATACTCACATCCAGAATTATCACAGCAGCAGGAGTCGTGGGCTTCCTTGTGCGAGCAGTAGCTGTATACCGAGGAGTCACACAGTGGGCAGCCAGGGTGCGCGCCAGGCGGGCCGTCCGGCCGGTGCGGGTACTGCCCCGGATACTGGCCCGGATACCCGCCGGGATATCCGCCGTACTGCCCCCCGTACTGGCCGTACCCGATCCCTCCTCCTAACAAATATTCCCATATGTCCCTTATTCCAAAACCTGTTGGATTGAGCGTTAGTGAATGATGATGAATGAATGTTATGTTGATTCATGGGCATTAAATGGTATTTGCCATGACACACTGTTAATAAGAGCTTGAAATGATATTTATCTATTCTTAATTAGTAAGTAGGTATTCCTATTTATAAAACCTAATAAAGTTCTCTGTCAAACCAAAAGGCGATCAAATTAAAATATGCACGTCGGTTGATGTTATAAAATGCAGTTATGTTACTTGATAATGAATGATGATTGAAAGTATCATTCATCATCATTACCAACCGGTCATTGGCCAAGTTCTAAGCGTCACTAGCGCCAAGGGTTTATCAATCACTAGAGACAACATTGGACATAAATGATTAAAATCAGTATGATAATGGAAGCACCTGGTTATTTGTCAGTAACTTTTAATTTTACTATTATTTTCAATGCCCGCCTACTAACCTTTTAAAATCCGTTTACCTTTGAAAGATAAGCACCGTGCTCTACTCTGGGACATTATTTAGGGTAATGATTTTCTACCTTATGACATATAAGGCAGGTAGTTGTAGTACATACGTGATATATTAAAGCCAAACTCGACTGAGAATGCTTGTCAACAAACAAATTAAAAATGAAGGTAGAAATCACTAGTCATTTTGCATCTAATTTTTTTAATTAACTTGTTAATGACGAATTCATGACAGTGAATTAGATTAGTAAGCTTAAAACTAATTAATATATTCAATATCTTTTAAATAAGATGTTATAAAACAAAACATAAAATGTCTTGCATTTTCTACCTTCATTTTAAATTTGTTTGTTGACAAGCATTCTCCATCGGGTTTGGCTATAGTATAGGTAGGTACATACAGTAAACTTTAATCTTTATAATGACATCATGAAAAATAACAATTCGTATGGATTAAAGTTTTAACTTTGAACTCTCAAAGTCAAGGAAATACGTTATATGACGCGAGTCTAACAATAAAAAGATAACAATCTTTGAGTTTTAGTAATTAGTTAATTACTGTGCATAATAATTAAGTTACATTTTTTTGACCGCGACTCATCATCAAGGTCACTCCTACCTTGATGTATTCAAACAAAATTACAAATACGAACAAGAAACATATTGCTTCCTCCTATATTATCTATTAGTCATTTTTATGACATAATAGAGGACGTCCCGGTACCCGCGTAGTACTCGCTCCCGTGAAAATTAAGGGATTAAATGCGGTCTTTGTGTTAATCTGATATGTTTTGTTTTGACTGGCGCAGTGGTATGCGCGGTGGATTTATAAGACGGAGGTCCTGGGTTCGATTCCCGGCGGGACAGATTTAGATTTTTCTTAATTTGTCTTGGTCTGGCTGGTGGCTTTTTGCCGTGGCTAGTTACCAGCCTACTGGCAAAGACGTACCGTCAAGCGATTTAGCGTTCCGGTACGATGTCATGTTGAAACCGAAAGAGGTGTGGATTTCATTCTAATCTTACCTAGGTTGTATCTTCACTTAACATCAGGTGTAATAGCAGTCAAGCGCCAACTTGTAATACTTATATTATAGTGAAGTTTCATCAAAATCAATTTAGTAGTTTTGCAAGAGTAACAAACACCCATTCAACAACCAACCCAAACAACACGTACCAACTTTGGCCTTTATAATATTTGTTAGTAAGGACTTTCTGTAATTTTTAACTGTGAACTGTGATACATTTTTGCCGGTAGGGTGGTAAGTAGCCACACTCTAAGCGTATTGCCAGACCGAACCTGAATCAATGAAGAAAATATATAATCCTGAGCCAGGATTAGGGTTGCTATCTCTAAAATTTGGAAAACAGGACAAGATGCGTGAAAACCCCGGATTTTAGAGTCCGAAAGCTGGACATGTCAACAAGATCTTTTAAACATATTCAACGTAATAAAAAAAATTGGTTGTCTGTAAAGTCGATAGTTGAACGTGACAACTTCAGAAAATACTGATGGAATGGTAGCATTTAATTGGTTATTAAAATTTTTAATTTAAGTATATTTTTATAAATATTAATTTAAATTAATAAAATAATTGATTTTGATTTTATAAATTTATATTTTAAATTTATAATAAATATATTAATTTTTAATTTAAAATTAATATATTTAATAATTATATTTAATAGACGGATGTCGAACGCTGCCGAACGCAAAGGCCGATTGCACTTCAAGCCTTACATGGAACGCCTCAAAGCGAGGTAACGACGCATGACGTCATGTTTTTTCGTGCGTGCAGCCGGCTCTATCGAATTATAAGACGTTGTCACGTCAAAAAAAAATTAAAATGCACACCATAACAAGTTTAACATTATGAGTAAACCTAACTTTTAAAGTTGATCACCATTACAAGAGCAGGCCTCCCTTCTTAAAGGAGAGGGGATATGGAGCGCAGACTCACCACGCTGCTCCAATGTGAGTTGGCAGGTTTATTAACGATAATTATATCAGATGTTGATGATAGTGACCGGGGTTTAACGTGCTTTGCGAGGCACAGGGGTATAACAACACCAAATTGCCAACTCTGGGCTTGGGATGTACAGAGAAATATATAAAAGAATGAAAACCTTAGAATTATTCCATGACCCGACCCAGGATTTGAACCCAGCTAAAAGCTAAGTTAATTTTTTAGGTAGGTATACCTAAAACCAAAAAATAAGACTTTTTTTTCTATTGTAGAAATCTTCCATTGTAAATAATTAACGGAATAAGCCTAAATATTTCACATTAACATACCTCTATAGATAAAATAAATGATTTTCGAGATCGATGCCCTTTACCTGGTGAATGAACTTTTATATGAACATGTTTGAAAATGTTATTCAACCATATGATTTGATTTATCGCCCGATACCCACAAAAACCAAATCCTGTCCTTATTAGGTACGAAAAGCATGATGGATGCGCTTAGTAGGTATTTATAGTCGAAATTTATGTTAATTTAATTAAACATATAACCTAGATTTTTCATTCGATCCCTTTTTTGAAAGTTTTCAAGTGGTAGTAACAAACTAACAAGAGCTTTGGATTGCCACACTTTCGTCATAACCAAATACAAATTCAATAACTTCATTTAAAAATTATGATGTATTTTCAGGTGTTGTTTATTAGGTATTATACCTAGGAGCATACAAATGTCGAGCAATAAGTATTAGATGTCAGGTATCGACGAAGGTCTAGCAATTATAGCTCTCACTTAACGGTTTTAATTAGAAAACTTACACAAGGGCAGCAACGACATTGAACAAATTTTAAGTAAAATTCTCAATCTTCTTTGTTTTTTGTTAAACTTTAGATAACCGGTACAAGCGTGCAAGCTGTTAATGTAAGATTTTAATTAAATTAGAACAAAATTAAAATTCAATGTCATTGCCAATCCTGGGTGATGCATTTAACTTTGAATAAATACCTATATTTATTAAATTTTTAGCGAAATTTTAATCGTTATTTACCACCCAATCTGTTTCGGCTGATATCGTAATTGGTCGGAGTGAGACCTAAACAAAACGAACATTTAAAAATGGTAATAATAGTTTAACATTAGACTTTATTATGTATATGTTGTATTACATAAACCAGTGTCTTAATCCTATGTATAAACTATGTTAGTACTACTACTATAAGTGCTACTAACATTCGTGAGTTATGCACTCTACCGTAGTTTACCAAAACGGAAGTTTTTTATTTATTTACCTACTGATAATGTTAAAATTTACATCGTTATAAAAAATCTTAACACGATACTATTGCATTTATTTAATTAAATAACATTTTCTCAAATTAGAAAAAAAAATTAAAATTAATTAATATTTATATCTTAATATTTACTTATTAATATTAAGTGTTTATAAAAGCTTACCATATCCAATTGTAATTAGTGTAGCAAATACTAGTACAGTAAGTTTAGACGACATCGTATCACTTGTTTTCTTTACTAATTAAATTGTATGTTTGTTTGTCACAAGCGGTTCGTTTCGCAGATGGGAATCGAGTGTTATTATAAAATGCGCGTCGTAGCCAAAGGCTTAGCTTGACATACCGGTACAGGCGGCGATATAGCTCCTTATGCTAGACATTTAAAAATGAAGTGTTAATTTGAAGTGTAAAAATAATATTATTATGTTTTTTCTCTTTTTCTATTTAAATAGATAATTTAAAAGAGTAAATACAACGATATAAACGATTTTTTTGTTACGTTAAAGTTTGTGGATATAGGCTACAGGGACACTGATATTTACAGGAATTTCATTGAAATTTCATCCTCTTATAACCTTCCCTTTAGGAAAAATCTAATTCAAGGTACTTTCTTAGTCCAAACTAATACCTACTTATACTTGGACTGTGTATTAATTTATTAGTCAGTTACACTTTAATATTGTGGGTCATAATATTATGTTTAATCATTTGACTAACTGCTCTTCTGTAACTCTCATTATCTTAGTTTATCTAATTAAACGAGTTACGGTTACGGTCATAACTTTACAATAATGTAATGAAAATAAAGCTTAAAAACTATAACCTGACTACGTAAAAAGAAAATAATTTAGATAGAAATACTGTAATGCATTACCCTTTTTCAGTTCTGTATCATTAAGACCAGCGGCGCCCAAGTATCTACTAGTTTGGACTTCGCAAAAATGCCGTGATCAATATGTCGATTTTTGAAAATTAAAAATGCATCGTACGAACATCTCGCCAATCATCCCACTTCAGTGTGACTGTTAGTCCAATACGACAAAATGTCACGCGAGAATTCCAATTTCTGTTATATTCGCTTTGCAAGAGTTTTACATTAGAGACAGTTTTGTCGTTTTTGAAGGAATCGCCATACAATGATACAGATGACTGCAAACAATATCTTTATTATTATTTAAAGCATCTAGTATTAGTCTACAATATGAAAAATATAAAAACAACGACTACTTTTTATTCGAGGACTAAAAAGTTTTTGTTTTGCACTGTCGTACTCGTCTGTACGACGTGTTATTCAGGTCCAAGGGTTAGTGTTTGTCCTTAACTCCTAATAGGGCCCGTTCTCCAAGCACTAATTATAATACCTAGACCGGCGTTAGCTGCGAGCTGACCACCTGACGTATGTCGTTGGCACTGTAGTAGATATTTACTGCAGAATGAAATTACATAATATCTACCTATTGATTTGCTATTAGAGACAAAGAAACATTGTATCTAAATTATAAGTAAATAAATTTAAAAAATGCGTATTTGTTTATTATTTACTACACTTTTTACCCAACTCATGTTTTTCATGAAATATATACAAATCTTTGTAACCACATAACAAAATCAGATCTGTCAGATGTTACGATGGCATAAGTTGGTACATAAATACATACATACATAGCATTACACTTCATTCCCACAGGGGTAAGCAGATACTACATGCTTTCATTTAGCACGGTCCTTGCGTACTTTCTTAGCTTCTTCCACTCTCTTAAATTCTTTCATACAAGTTCGTCGGTTTAGTGTATTCTTGACTTGGCCGTTAACTTCCCGACTCTGGGCAAAGAGTTTCATAAAAGACAGAAATTGTACCTAATATGTATTTCATACTTGTAGACAGACTTAGTACTCGGACCCGGTACTTAAGCCTTTTTTGTTGCTAAACATTGGATAAATGAGGTAGATAGGAATTCCTTATTCATTCAGAAAGGTTAGATTGGAAATAATTTTTTATATTGTTTTTTTTTAGATTTTAGTCAGCTGTCAAACCCGATATATCTGAAAGCACATTGTTATGAAAAAGGATGTTTAGGTATATACTTAATTATGCCCGCATGCAAATCGTGTTTATCATATCAACATTACCTAGATACCTACCTACTATAGGTAGTATCGTTTGACATCATTTTTGTTTAAACTTAAAAATGAATGAAAATCCTCAACCTTTTTAACCAAGCAGGCCTACACGGCTTGTGCAGCAACATGCCGTTGAAAAGGGATTTGGAGCTGAAACCCGCGCTGCTCCTTAAATGCATGTTGACGGGTTTTAATAGCATCTTGTGATAGTGAGAGAGGACGTTCTACACAATACTTGTAATCCAGCATATCTGAGTTTCGGTTCCAAGAGTAAATAGTGGTTGCGGGTGGACTTAAGCGCATGAAGCTTAACATCTATCCCTCTTGTTCTCCGTTATTAAGGCATTATACGCACGAGGACACGGCGTATCATACGCTGGTTGAATGTGCAGCCTGGGATGCACTGAGGTTCACTTTCGAGTCCATTATAGGTAGAGACATCTCTTGGCCCAGCATGATAAATGCTTTGCTAAGCAGCGAGTCGTGTTGGACGGCGACGACGCCATTGGTGGCCCACTGCGAGTCAGCCCTCAGTGTAAAAGAGGGCGAACGTCGAGATGCCACAGTAGCTTGCAAACACGATCCTAGTGACGTCTCATCGGTCATCGGACGTCAAGACACGGTCGGGTACCGCTGGGTTTTAGTGGGTATTCTGGTTTAACTGGTGAATCCCACATATCCTTTTGAAAGAACATCACTTCTTTCCGGAGAAATGCGTAAATTTCCCAGCGTAAAAAATAAAAAAAAATAAAAAAGGGCATCACATACACGTGCTTTGCCCTAGGGGGGCAGATTATATTAAACTATTAGATTTTAGCAGTAGGTAGAACGTAATCCAGAAACTCAGATGAAACCTGAATTAAGGATTATTAAATGATTTTTAAATTATGAAATATTCATGTTTCTCTCTCTCTAAATCCGGGCCTGAGTCGTTGCAACTGTAAACTCTCTAAAGATTAATACGTCTATAACCCCTATGCCTTATGAAGACGGCCACAATGACAAGGATAAGTTCATGGTCAGAGCGCATAAGACGGGTATCTCGCGTTCGGCAAGTCCCAGGTAAAACCTATATTAAGCTACAAGCTACTTATGCTTCATGTTCAAGGCCTCGGCGTTTAGGACGGGTTCTGCACTGCGAAGTCCCAGCATGGCATCCAGTCCTGCCTGCCCATATAAGCCAGCGCCTATATTTAGAGCAGCCAATGTCAGGGCGGGGTGTTTGACCGCTGTACCGTAACAAACCTGTCTGCGAACGACGCTGCGTTAGGAGATGTGCTCATTAGTGGCATTAGTTACGTTACCTTTTGTTCGTGTCATTTTATGCTATCACAATATTATCTATTTTAAAAAATTTAGTTATATGGCCAAATTTTAGATATACTAGCCTGTACCTTTCTTTTACCTAAGCTGTCAAAACTCAAAAAATTTCAAAGTTCTAACCAGTAGCTCCTGAGATAAGTCCATTTAACCAAAAAAACCAACTGTAATTCCAGCTTCGTAGTACCTTATTAAATATTCTGATATAATATATTCTTTTATACCTATAACAGTACCTATTTTAGCATATATACCTAAGTACCTATAGATAATTTTAAAAATATTTGAAAAAATCTTCTCTCCCGATCGCAGGGCTCTTGAGTGCCCAAACGGTTGTTAGTATTCGGTTGTTTGAAAGTTTTAGTTTTAACAAAAATCCTTTTAATTCCTGTATACTGAGAAATAAAACTTAAAATAACCCATTGTTTCATAAACGACGAAGTTATGTGCGAACACACATAAAATAAAATATATATTATATATTTTTATATAACTTCGTCGTTTATGAACCGATTTTGATAACTCTTTTTTGTTGGAAAGGAGATAGTCAGGTCGTAGTACCATGGCCAGGAAACCAGGATCTGATGATGGGATCCTGGAGAAACCGAGGGGAACTTTCAAAAATTGTAGGGACAACAAGACATTTGTTAATTTTTCCGGTAAGTAGGTACCTATTTTGTGGAGTTATATGTGTGTACAAAGCTTAACTATCGTAAAATTACAAAATAATACATACATATATGCATAGACTGACACCTCCTAGATTAATCTTGTTAATCCGTGATTAAATGCTTCAATGATAACAGATATTTTTAATTACAAAAGCTTTTTAGAAGCCGCGGACGATGCACTCTATTTGACGTCTCTATGACATTCAGGTATACCTATCTTTTGTATTTTTTGCACTAACTAAAAATCTGCTTCATTTGTCTTATGAAGTGGTTTCAACTTTTAATAAATATTAGCTATTCTTTTATCGTGACCAATAGCCTATTGGTCTTATTTTTCTATTATTTTCTCCTAATTGGCGAAAAATCTGTGCCTGTGGCCTTGGCGCTTCAAGACTTCAACGAATGCATGTTAACTAAACCAAAAGCTTTCGGACATGCCAATGGCAAAGCACTTGTACTTAACAGTGCAATTAGCGAGACTTCTAATTTATTCAACATCAAATCGTAAAGATAATTAGTCATCTTTGTGTCAGTGTAGGGATATTTTTTACGGCAGGCTCTATACGGGTCCACAGCGGCGTCGCCGGTGACCGGTTTGGGCGAACCAGAAGCATCGCCAGAGGGTGGCCGAATGTAAGAAATGAGGGCGCAACGATTATCTATGGGCGTCTTTGGTGAAACTCGGATCATGATTAGAGAGACGTACTGAGTGCCTAGTGTGAGATTTCACCAAAACAAATTGAAAACTTCACTTAAGTGAGAGAAAACTCAAATGGGCGAGTGTCAGTGTTGAGTTTTCTCTCACTTCCGCCAGGGGCGCTGCTTCAGTTCCATATAAATATGCCCTTAACGCGAAAGTGAAGTTTTCGATTTGTTTTGGTGAAATCTCACACTAGGCACACTGAATGGGTGGCCTGAATGTATCAAGCGTTGACGGTGACGTTGGTGAGATCCACGTCCACATGACGTAAAAACTCGGGGACATCCTCTTCACTGGCGAAGACGCTGTTACGTGTGTAAATGTCTTGGGCAGTCTTGTTTGTTGTTATGTCGTCGTCAGGGTCTTACAAGACATTTTTTGGGAGTTTACTTTTACAAGAAGCGCGGTGGACAGTCGCAGTTTAGGGTATCGATTCTTTTGACAGCCGAGTGGCGCAGTGGGCAGTGACCCTGCTTCTGCGTCCTAGGCTGTTGGTTCGATTCCCACATCTAAAAATTTTAGTGTGATGAGCATGGGTGTTTTCCAGTGTCTGGGTGTTTATCTATATATTATAAGTATTTATGTATAATATATATAAAATTATTCATCAGTTATCATAGTACCCAAAACACAAGCTACCTAAGCTTACTTTGGGGCTATATAGCGATGTGTGTAATTGTCCTATAATATTTATTTATTTTGAAATTATCTACGGGCATCTAATGAGCCATAAACCTCTGCCTTAAATTAATGGTCGTAATACGGTGCATTGTACGATGTTTTACCTACTGAAGGAACTTTTTAGGATTTGAATAAAACAGATTTTTGTATTTTATTATTTTATTTCAACTAGGTACTTAAGCATCTACTTAATGGTAATGTACAATGATTAATGTAACAAGGAATAAATATTATTTCAATGGGTATGAAGATTAGTAAATAAAAAAGTGTATTAATATTTCCTATATTTGCTTCTTCTTTTTTTTAATCGACTACAAGTTGGCCCTTGACTGCTATCACACCTGATGTTAAGTGATGATGCAGTCTAATATGGAAGCGGGCTAACTTGTTAGGAGTGGGATGAAAATCCACACCCCTTTCGCTTTCCACACGACATCGTACCGGAACGCTAAATCGCTTGGCGATACGTCTTTGTCAGTTGGATGGTCTAGCCACGGCAAAAGGCTCCCACCAGCCAGACCAAGACAAATTAAGAAAAATCTCAATTTGCCCCGCCGGGAATCGAACCCAGGACCTCCGTCTTATAAATCCACCGCGCATACCACTACGCCACGGAGGTCGTCTTCTATAGCAAAATCCATTCCCACTCCACGAACGCAGAAAGTAATGACTTTCGGAAGTGTACGGTAGGTAGTTCCAAAAGAGTAGATTTAATAAAGTGGAAACTCTAATATATAGTCTAATTCTGGATCGAACAAAATATGTAACACAGACGGCACAGCTCTATTCACAATAGACAAAAACAGAGCAAATCTAAAAACAAATCTTATAAAAAAATATAAATCTACATAATACGGATAAATCTACATAATTATAACGTGTTGGTCATTTAACGATGCCAAACTCAAAAAAAACAGTAAAATTAATTGTACATTCAGTATAATTTATAAGCATGTTAAGAAATAAAAAAACAGGCGGTTCTAGTATTCTAGAATGAAAGTTAATTAGTAACACATTCGCACTTAATAATTAAAACGCCCATTACTTAAAATTACGAGTACTTAAGCATAAGCCTTAACTAATTTAGCATAAAGTTCAAATTTTCGCCGCTTGTGTAATGTGTAATAGTAATTTGATGATGTGACTGCTAGATTGCATAACAATGACGCGATTTGACAGATGACAGATTGAAGAATAATATCTAGGATATTTGAAATGTTTGAAATTGAACATAATGACAAGTCTGAAAAGTATCATCTGACATGAGAGAAAACAGTGAATTTCAAACTAAAGCTCTTTGATAAAGGGATGAAGTTATATTGTCTGTATCAGAAATTACAAATTGTCAAGTGAAATGACATTAGAGAATACAAAAAAAATAAACCTAATGATTCATGACATAAGGTGCAAGTTTTATTGCCCACATAATGTTTTCAGTGACGTCATGACGCAAAAAAATATGAAAAAACTAAATGACATTAGAGGGTATACTCGTATAAAGTAAAACCAAATATAGATTGACATAAGGTTTTAACACCCGCATGTTTTCAGTGACGTCATGACACAGGTATTACACGATTATTACCAACAAAATTAAACCTAATGTAATTTGATATAGGGTTCAAGTTTCATCGCCCGCATGATGTCTCCAG
Organism: Mycalesis mineus; assembly: GCA_034621355.1. Classification (NCBI taxonomy): domain Eukaryota; kingdom Metazoa; phylum Arthropoda; class Insecta; order Lepidoptera; family Nymphalidae; genus Mycalesis; species Mycalesis mineus. The sequence goes on from CM067901.1 coordinate 1,385,655, forward strand.
TGACAGAGCAGCGGCCAGCCTGCATGATAACGCGTGGATCCTCTCGACCGCAGACTAGCTGCTTGAAGTTGAACTCGTTGAGCGTGAACGTGGTGTCAGGGTCCTCTTCCGGCTCACCCTCGTATACTATCACTTTGTTTAGATCTAGGGCTAAAAGGGAAGAACAAAACTTATAAAATAATCCGGTATTAGAAATTTTTGGTTACGTATTATCAGCTTAAACTCTCTGCGGTAGGTACTTGATTTTCAGTTTCATTTATGTAAATCAACATAAAGAATGCTTCAGTAGGTAAGTGGACGTCAATGAAACACGCTCAATCGGGCTAAAGATCTACAAAGGTTTATTATTTATATCTATTTATTTTTAGTTTATTATTTTGGTAAGGATAATCAGATTATCCTCTTCAAAATAATAAAATAAAACTTACGCGAGAACTATTCTCAGAAGACTATTCTCTTAAGAAGTGTTGTTTACTGTAAGCGTGCCTCCAAAATTTGAAGAGTTCATTCAATTTCCCCAGGATATCATCATCAGATCCTAACATGATGACAATGGGACCACCTTGGATGTATGCTCTTTCTAATAAAAAAAGAATTATCAAAATCGGACAACTCTGTAAAAAGGTATGTCTGGTCATACATAAAAAAGAATATTATATATATATATATATATATACACGTGTCGAATTGAGAACCTCCTCCGTTTTATTTCGTCGATTAAAAATAACATTTGACGATTTTATTTTCGTAAAGACTGTAAACAAAACATTTTATGTTTTTCGAATTATTCTGATTTATTATTCTGTAGAATGTTGATTTGATATTTAGCACATTGGACAAGTCAACAGTCTCAACTGTTGTCAGCATTTGAAGCTGCCGTTGGATGAAAGACAAACTAAGTATTTAGTTATTGGCAAAAATACAGAACGATCTCTAAATTACTCAAAGAAAAATTTATAAATAATCGTCAGAAAAGTTTAATGTTGCTTAAAGATACAATATTTTTGTATTAATTTTGCCGGATAGTAGTTTATATATTTAACCCATTTGATATTAAATTAAAATTAAAAGGAAAATCTTTTAACGTGAAAAAAATGTATTTTTTTACTCTTTTTCATATTATTTTGTCTAAGTTTTTATTTTATTATAGAAAAAAGTGTTTACATAGAAAAATATATTTTTTGTAAATTTCAAGTTTTTAAGACTTTTTCTAATTTATGTATTCCGTGTGTACAAATAAAATAAAATGAAATAAGTACTTACTCCAGGAATACACTGACACTCCTTTCATGATGTTGAAGAGGAACACTCCCCCCAGCTCCTTGGCCTTGGCCTGGTCCACGCTGTCGAGGCGCGCCTTGATCCTGGCCACCAGGTCCGTCTTGCTCAGGTTGGTGTCGCTTTGAGATGCGCCCTGCAACACACACACTTTTATTTCTATAGACATATAAATGCTTCTTAAACGTAGTAGAGAGTAGAAAGATTTTATGAGAGAACTCGTCCGAAAAAGTACCTACTGCCAATATGCTTATTACTTAGATGCTTAACACCAGTGTCTAAGGCAGGAGTGGACGACACTTTGAAGGACAAGTCGACGGGTGCAAAGTAAAAAGAGCTATATACAAAACAGGCACTTTTCAGAAGAGCGAAGAATAGGAAAAAGTGCTCCCATTTTGTTAATTTAAAACCAAGTTTTTTGAAATTTTCGACACTGCTTTATTGTTTCATAAGACATCTACATGCACCTTTGATTTCTTTTAATTAAGTTTAATTTAAGAGATATTGCAGTTGTCTGTTTCTACATTGTACTTAAAAATGTGACAACTATGTTAACTACCACTTGGTCGTTTGTACATGGAATTTGCAAAAATCCAGATTATTCCATATATCCAATAAAGTATGTTCCATATATTTCAGTAAATACAACAAGTAAAACTTTCCATATTGCTAAAATTATTTTCTGTCTCTCTCTCCTCTGCCTCTGCCTCCCTAAAGCCTCTGTTAAATTCTAAATACACCAAGTTCAGAACATAATTTTGCAGATATAATTTTCTACGTTGCAATGTTTGAGAAAGGAATACGATTTATAAGGAAGATAAATGAAATATTTGCTAAGAAATTATTTATTTATTTTAGCAATAAAGTAATCTTATAAAAACGTTTTTCGGAATGAAAAACCTATTGATTTTTTACAGGTAATTACGTACTTTCGTTGAAAATCTTACAATAAAATTAAAAAAACTTTTTATAAAAAACAATTAATATGAAATCAACAAACTAAAGTTCAAACTAAACATCAGTCACAATAATCAATAATACAGTAATTTCGATGATCTAGTTATAATCACAATCATGACAATAATTCTGTATTTTAACAAAAATAAATCCTTTAAGGTATCTTCTTCTCCTTCCTGGGCTTTTCCGGACTTCGCCATGATGTTGGCTGTTGTGCATGATTCCTCCGGTGTAAGTCCCCTATGGTTTATTCCAACCAGCCGAGCTCGCTCCAGAAGCTTAGCAGGTCGCCCAGGTTATCGATTGACTCGTGTAGTGTCACTGAGGAACCAATGTAGGCTGCCTGTTGCTGTGATACACCACTGCATCTAAGCATAACATGTATCGGTGTCTCGTTTTTCTCCATGCGGGCTTTACATAGAGAACTGTCTGTCATACCTAAAATTGAAAGGTATTTGTTTAGCATGCAGTGGTCCTACTACTGTTCTCAACTTCATACGATTCAAGCGCATGAGTTTATTTGTTACAATTGAGTTTAAGTTTGGTAAGTATCTCCTTTATCTGGTTGCACTCTGTTAAGATGACCCATAGCTCTGCATGGGCATTTGTAGTTTGTTTGTGTAGCCATGAATTGTATTCACTAAACAGTATGGGCACTATTAGTTGTGGGACTACTACTATCAGCGTTGCAGCCCATTTTGATAACTTGTCTGCCATATCACTTCCCGTTATTTCATTGTGACTTCTCAACTATTGTAAAGTCACTGTGTTACCTGTCGCAAGTGCTACAAGGGCGCAGTGACAGTTGAACAGTAGCCCTGAAGTAGTTGGGGATTTTGCTAGAGCTTTTAATACTGCTTGGCTGTCTGTATGTATGATAATATGAAATTTGTTACCATTCTGCTAGCTATAGCTATAGCTATATGGCTGCTGTTGTGTTTCCAACGCATTCGGCCTGGAAGACTCGAGTTGTGCTTACCGAGTGCTTGCATTCTGATCCACATCCATTGTGTTCGAGTTACGTCCTGAGTTTGCGTTTTCTTCTATGATGATTTTGTAACGTTAATGCACCATGAATTGTTTATTTGTTTTGTCACAGATCCATGCTTTTTCTTTGATCTATCAATATTGAACTGCCGTTTAATGAGAAAGGCGTAGAACATTTCACACAAGCCTCCACTGCCGACGAAGTATGAGTGATGTTGTTTATTGGAGATTGACAGTTTGAAAGTAACATACTCGATAGCCTGCCTGAGTTTAATGAACAGATATTTTGATTTAACTCTAACAGATAATGGACGTGGCGAGCTTCAAGTAAATGAATTATATTCTGAGGGGGTTGGTGTATCAGATAATTTTCTTTTAGTATCTATAAGATCAATATCATCATTTTTAAAATTCAAAATTTGTGAAGTAGATTGAGAGTGAACAGGTAAGACTGGCCTAGACTGTGATGCAGAAAAAGGAGACTTAACTTGCGAAATTAACTGATACTCATTTGTCTTCATTGCGAACATATCAAGCTCTTTTCGAAAAATCCATTGCTTATGTTTTGTAGGCTTTCTTCTTTAAATTGTGATTTCTGGCTTGTTGAACATGAAACAGTTGTAAAATCCATTGCTTATGTTTTGTAAGCTTTCTTCTTTAAATTGTGATTTCTGGTTTGTTGAACATGAAACAATTGTAAAATATTAGTAGGAAATTAAAATTTATTCAATTAATATTCAATCAATTAATATTAGTTAATTAATTTAGCTAAAATAAGAAGTAACAAAGGCAGAGAAACCCAATAACCGAAAACAAATATTATTTTACTTGCGAAAATTGAGACATCTACATGTAAGATCACAAAGTAGAAAAAGCTATATGGCAGATGATCGTTTATACGTCGTTTAGTAAAAAAATAATATGATGATAATGAATGAGCATTAAGGCAACAATCAAACAATACTCAACATTAAAAAAACAATAAGATTACACTATTTCAATAAAAAATACGTACCAGAACCAGTGCCACGGTTGTTATCCTTAAGTTTCAATAGTTTTTTCGGTTTATAATATCAGATTGCCGTTTTGTTTTTGCCAAATTCACTAACAATTTACGTCTTTGCATATCTATTGTTATATAATCAAATTGTTTATTATTATGGTAATACTATCACACAAACTTTCACACGTAACAAACCAAAACAAGTAAATATTCCTGCCGGCCGGCGAAACACATGTCATCTGCCTGATGACACAATATGACAGACTGCGCGCCCGCCGCACGCCCGACGTAAAAACGTCCAACGGTAGATAAACGCATCTACGTCGTGCAAATTATAAAACAGGAGTAGTTGTCTTCTTTAACGTGACAAAAGTTCAAGAAATATGGCGATATTTAGGATTTATTTTTTACGAAGTTGTAGAACATGATATTTTTAGTTAGCTACTGTAATAATCAAAAAATCTCAAAATTGCAGTTAACTTTTTTTACTTTGCACCCGTCGAAGTATCTTGCATTTCCTGTAAGTGTTACTGTTTAAAGACGATTGCTTGCCACTTACCATCAGGTTGGTCAGTTGCTTATTTCCTCAATTATTTACTATTACAAATTTAAAAATCTAACCTTATTTCCATTGGCGATTAGGAAAAAAACATTATTAGATTTACATAGCTACAACAATAAGCTTATTTTCATGAAAAGTTCGCAGACAACCACTAAGTACCTAAATCAAACATCGTCCAGTCTATACAAATAACTACAATACCTAATTACCTACATACTCGTACGTCCCATCTACACTTAACAACAAACGCAACACATTATATAGCTCACGTTTAAGAGGAATATCTATTTTAATAATAATTAATGTGACTATGTAACATAAACAAATTTAAAAAAGCAGCGGTAAGGCTATAAAATACCTAGGATATTGTTTTTTTACGAGTATGTAATAAATATGAGCAAATAGTATTGCTGCACTCACCATGTCGTGTGTCGGGTCCGTTCTGCTCGGTTGTTTGTGAGGCTGCAGTGAGGCTGCGACGGACTTTCACTGTTACAAAACTTACAAGCACGCGCTAGGGTGACAACATGCTGGGCGGAGACAATAGAAAAATCTCTAAGTTGAAATTAATTTAGCATACATAAAATATAAAGGACATAGGTAAAAAATGTATCTGTCCCAGAGATGCCCAAAGATATATATGTCATTAAATAGTACAGATCTTCTATTTAAATAGTAATAAAGTTACTTGTAGGCTTATAGCTAAGCAGTCGCTGATAAAAGTTACGAAGGTTGATAAAAGTTGACTTTTCAGACTACGACGACGGTCACGTGATTCATAACACAAAAAATCGATTGAAATTCTTATATTTTAGAAATATTTTCAAGCGATTGCTATGAAACATGGGTAGTTGTTTAAAATTCATTGTGTATTTAAATAAACTAGTTAAATATGAGCATACGTTTGGACGGTCTGGGGCAAATTATGGCAATGTCCTTTACCACTTAATCTCCATCAGGTGTCAGTAAAATAATCAGTTTAGTCAGTGCCGGTGGTAAAATGATTACAAACAGCCAAACACAACGTTTTAAAAATGCTTGTAAACAAAGTCTACTTGAACCATATACGAATATTTTTTTAAGTTGAATTAGTCTTATATAATATTGTGTTATATATTATCTCTTGTATGAGATTGTTAACTTTTGTAATATAATCGACTGTCAAAAAAAATTATTCAATAAAATGAATTTGAATTTTCCATCTTTATACATTAAATAAAATTAGCAAAAATTGCGTTGGCAAATCTATTATTATATAATAATATATATTATATAAGGTATATTTTTTAGATTAGTTTGTTTGTTTAAGGAAATCTGTGGAACTACCAGTCGTATTAAAAGATTGAGGAGTAACTAAGGTTAATAATTATACACGTGAAAGACCACGAGTTCAGCAGTACGGCTAGGACAGAAAAATCTAAATTTTAAATAATTAAATACTAGCGGTCCGCCCCGGCTTCGCACGGGTGCAGTGATGGTTCTAAAGTATGTCCCTGTATTTTGAATCTTATTATCTTGGAAAATATTCACTTAAATTACATGCTGTTAAGGGCAATAGTGATCTATATTGAATGGACAACGTATTTAAGATTGGATAAGGATTAATGCAGTATTGCTTAAAACCGCGTTGTAAATAAGCCATTACTTTTGGTTTAAAGTAAAAGATAAAAAAAGGTTATCCCTAAGAGATAGACATATATCATCGCGGACTTTTTAGTAGACCTTTTTAAGGTGTGCAATACTGTGGTACATTACTTTGCTATATCTCGTCGGGTTTAGCCAGCGTTTGCAAGCAAGTTTGTAAGCGCAAAAATGCGTTAATTTACGACATCACATAACATAAACCTTCCTCTTGAATGACAGAGAGTCATGAAAATCGATTGCGTAGTTTTAAAGATTTAAGCATACGTAGGGACAGACATAAAAAAGAGACTTTGTTTTATACTGTGTAATGATCTATCTTTCTGCGAGTTGTGTTAACAAATATTAGCAAAACGTAATTGAAACGGGAAGATCAACATGGGGCAACATTTATGCTTGTTTATAAAAACAGAAAAAAAATTATCAATGACATAAAAGTACTTAACTGCTTCTAGGATTCTAGTTTTATTTTAACTGGACATGGTTCAGAGATTTGTAATCTGAATCTTAATAGCTAATTTCCATCCAAAATACTTCTTACCTTGTTGGAGCACAAACGTTTAATGGTCGCTTACTGATTGGCGTGGAACGACCTTCATCCTCTATATTATAAATGCAAACTTTTTCAGATTTTGTTAAATATAAAAACTATTTCATAATTATATAGTTAAACTCTGTACTTTAACTGTTGAAAAAAGGAAGGAGGGACTGAATTTAAAATATAAAAATCATGCAAGTATCTGCTGAGTTTAAGCATTAGGGTTTTATTTGGTATGGACTTCTAGAGGCCTGGACCAAAACCAGCATCATCATCATCATCATCATCAGCCTATGAACTTCCAAACATCGATGTACAAGCCTTCAGAGGCTTCTTACAATCAGTTAAAGGTCGTTATACCACCTAATGAATGGACCAACAGTGCGCTTTTCGGTGCAGTATTGCTGAACATATTTTATATCAGGAATATCAGGACTTTTTCATAAGTGTAGCACATATAAAAACAATTTTTTGTATAATCCGACTGGTCAGTCAGTTCAGTAAATAGTCAGACCAAACAGACAGATAGACAGACGTGGCACGGGAATGGTTTCTGTAACATTATACATACATATATAAATAGCATCACGCCTTGTTCCTATAGGCAGAGACTACATGCTTCCATTTGCCACGGTCCTTGCATACTTCCTTAGCTTCTTCCACTCTCACTAATCCTTTCATACAAGATCGTCGGTATAAGGTACTTTTGACCTGGCCATTATTTTAAATGTCCTAAATTTGGCCCAGGAACATTGCCTAGGCCTTCCCCTTCCAACATTTCCATTCACTCTCACCTCATAAATCTCTTTTGTTAATCTTCTTTCATCCATTCTCTCTACATGCCCAAACCATCTAAGCATCCCTTTCTCTACTTTAGTCCCTACATCTTCTTTTACATCACACTGTTCTCCAGTAACATTGTGATTTTTATTATAATAGTTGACGATAGACACAACAAGCGTATTTGATGTTAAGTAAAAAGCATCGCCAACAATATATTTACTACAACCAACTCCTACAGATGGTCCTAATGGAAACACAGACATAATACTGGGCGGGGCAATAAGCATGTTTTGGCGGCCTGCGTAGCGCACTGGTAGGTACGCGTGAGGGATTTATAAGACGGAGGTTCCGGGTTTAATTCCCGGCATGGCCTATTGAGATTTCCTTAGTTGGTCCAGGGTTGGCTGATAGGAGGCTTCGGCAGTGGTTAGTTACCGTAACGTAAAAACGTACCACCAAGCGACTTAGCGTCCCGGTCCGATGTGTATAGGAACCGAAAGGTTAGCCGTGAAGGGTGCGGACTTTTACGGATAACTTGTTTAGAGTAGGTCATCCTAAGTAACCCTGTCATCTTAGAATGCATCGTGACCTACCACCATGTGTAATTGCAGTCACGGGCTAACGACGCAATTCATAAAAACAGTGATTTCGCCGGTACAAAAAATATTAAGAGTAAACATAATATCAAAAATTGCGGAACAGACGGGATTTGAACCCGCGTCTCTCTGGCAATCCGAGCACTTACCGCTAGGCCACGGTTCCGATGACGTCGGTGCCGAAATTGTGCATTGATATTATGTTTTCGATATCACTCCAGTCCCCACATTATTATATTGTCAAATAATTATAAGCCTAACACATTGAATTTTGTAATATAATGTGGAGAAAAATAAATAAATTTCATTTCCTTCAAATTTCATTTTTTCATTTTGACGACCTCCGTGGCGCAGTGGTATGCGCGGTGGATTTATAAGGCGGAGGTCCTGGGTTCGATTCCCGGCGGGGCAGATTGAGATTTTTCTTAATTTGTCTTGGTCTGGCTGGTGGGAGGCCTACCGACAAAGACGTACCGCCAAGCGATTTAGCGTTCCGGTACGATGTCGTGTAGAAACCGATAGGAGTGTGGATTTTCATCCTACTCCTAACAAGTTAGCCCGCTTTCATCTTAGATTGCATCATCACTTAACATCAGGTGTGATAGCAGTCAAGGACCAACTTGTAGTCATTAAAAAAAAAATTCATTTCAATTCAGGTATACGGCCTGAAATGCCATCTACAGTATCAACTGAACATGTTACAATACCAAAAATGTTGTCCTCATATATTTATGGTCACCGCACAAAAGTGCTGATATTAAGACTATAGTTAGGTATGTATATTGGCATTGCGTAAAATTTCACTTTTAACTGCCTCGGAGTGTCAATAGAGGATAATTGTGATGTGGTTTTGATTACTTTTGTCTACATTTATTATCCGTTTCCGCGTCAAAAATAAAAATATCGTGAGAAAATCTTATATTACGATATTAAAGTAATTAATAGGTATTGCATACATTTTCGTAATATCTACCTAATACAAGTAATATTATAAAAACAGTTTAGTATTTTTGCATTAAAAGGAGATGCAAAACTGCCCCAGGGTGGTTTTATATGAAAGACACCAAGAGACCTAACAAAATAAACGAAATAAAATAGGTCTATAATTATAATTTCTAAAACATTGCAACTAGCGCGGTTTTTAAATAAACTTAAAAAAAGGAATTATTTTTATTTCGCATTGAGCGGTTTAACCCGCGCAGATGCCGTTCCTTTAGGTTTATTGGGATTAAAAGAAGTCTATGCGCTGTGCCAGACTATTATCTATTCCAATGTCAAATTCTATCCAGATTTGTTTAGCTGTTGAGCCGTGATTGAATAAAAAACGTTGATATCGACAATTACATACAAAATGTATAAAATATTGTTTTCGGTAGTTAAAATAGCACTAAGTATGACATAATAAAAGAATTATTTCACTTTGAGTTCGGTAAATTACCTGTAACAATATTTTTTAGTAAAATAACCTTTTAGGCGCGTATTTATGGTACTGATTATGCAATAATCCCGCTATCTAGGGCCAAACAAACTATTTATTATTAAATTAGATAGGGTTACTAACCCAAAAGTAAAAGTTTCGTTGAGACGCATAAACTTTTTTTTTCTGGGGCAAACAATGTATGGGAGGTGGGCCATCTCCTTTAGTATTTGTAGTTTATTTTACTAGATAGAGGATGTCTCTATGGAGTAATCTTGTAATCGTAGATACGTGCCGTAGATATAATTAAGTGCCGAATAGATACAGAAAAAGCTAATATAATTAATAATAAAAAGTGGAAAAGAATACGGGACTTGCCAATTCAAAACCACAACACGCTGTCAATCCGCTGTTTCAGACTGAAAAAAACATCCTACTTCATAACTTGTTTTAGTTTTATATTTTGAAACAGGTTTTGTTGATCAAAATATATCTGTGTTCCAGAACCTTCTTTGCATATAAATACAAGTAGGTATATTAACATCAAAGAAAATTAAACAATTAAAACAATTAACCAGTTTCAATTTCATTTTCTTCACGAATGTACTTAATCCACCAACCAATTGTGTAAAAACCAACTACCTAAGAAGAAAATATCGGTCTATTTTACTGTGACAATTTTTTTCCATAACTACGTATACAATTAAGCAGTAGCTTTGTTATTCTGTGTACATTAGACCTAGAATTGGACTTGACGTTTCAAAGTGAAAGATAGCCTACTTGAAATAATTGATTTTGAATTTTTGAATTTGAATTTTTGAGAATCAAGTCTAATAGTCAGGGAATATTATGTAGCTTATACACATACTTTTATGACGGTTATGCCTAGAAGATGCCCTTACATTATTGGCGTTAATGAGTGATATGTGAAATTTAAGGGAAAGCGACAAAAACTCATTAGCGATTCTTCAATAAGTAACTGCTCGACTTTGATCTTAGGTCATCCTTTAGTGTATGCTCTGTAGGTTTATTATCTGTGCTTCTAGATGGAATCGGTCTGCTGAATATGTTGGAATTGATTGTCATTGCGCTTTTAACAATTGTTGGAGTACTTCTAGTGGTGCGTATAGGTTCTTGAGGATTTGTTGATGGACCAGTTGCCTGATCGGTTGGCTGGTTAGGTTGGTCAGCTTGCATTTGTGCTTGGCGTTGGCCGACATGCACTGAAAGCAATATTTGAAATTAATTTACTGTTACATTTTTCAGGTATAAACGTAGTTAACAAAATCACGTTTTTTTTTAATTGCAGCCTTTGTACTGTAGCGGTAGTGTTAGTAAAGTTTTTTGGTCGGGTTATACCTACCATAACACCCAATAAAATAATATTTTTATTATATTATTATTATTGTTAAAATTTAGAACTAACGTACAAACTCGCCGTATTACAGTTTCTAGCCTACGCTCGAAGATCGTGCCCACCAGTAGGAACATCAGCATAGCCAGCACTATTGGGCAGTAGGAGCTCCATTCCATAGGTCATTTACCTGAATCGATAGAAAAGGTTAAATCATGGCGCTAATTTTGCATAATAGGTATTACTAACTAAACAAAATTACCAAGATCAATTTCTTTTTGTTTGATTGTAACCTTACGATGGTAAAAAGAAAGCCACTTATTTTTTTAATTACCTATCTACTTACCAGTACTATTATTTGAATAAAATTTTACAGTGTAAAGGGTTCAATACCATCCCTGGTGAATATAGTCTTAAAATCAAGGCCTTCCTGATTCATGGTATCTAATAAAGTTCCAACTTTGGGTTGTAACCATGTTGTAAGGAATTAAATATAAGTACTGTTATTTCGTAATGGATTTAAATACATTTTAGGTTTTTATGTCTGTGTTTATAATAATTGACATTTTGAAATGAGACATTTTAAAAATTATGATAATAATTATTATGACATCCTAATAAAAGATCAAAAAGATTTTATTCAGCACTTTGATGTTTTTTATAGCAATTAAGATTTGCAAGCAGATATTTTAATAAGGAGATTGCAAGTTGAAAATAATATTCTGTAAATGTTAAAAAAATTAAATCGCAAAAGGAAAAAAATGTAATGAAATTGGGAAAAAACCAAAAATTTCAAAAAAATTAATACTTTTCCACACATTTATACGACCTTATTACTGCAAAGTGCAATTTAATTCCTCCGAAGTCGACGTCATTCAACTGTCAACGTGATTTGTCGTGAATAGTAATATTTTTTCTCTGTCATAGTGTCATTTTGTGTTGGCACTTGGCGTATACCGTATAGCATTTTTCATTCATTTTTCATTCAACAAGTCAACAAACGTAAAAACTTGTATAAGTCTTTAAACAAACAAACAAAACGATTAATCAATTAGTAAGCCAACAAGTCATTAACAAGATAAAATTCTCAAGACAAACCTTTAAGCGGACATCGTATAACGAAAACTTAGTTTCAAATAATTTCTGGTAAGTCAAAACACGATTTTATGTTTTTCAACATACATTGCATTTAATTAACATCCATTTAGCAGTGTTAACAGTTTACATGGATCGTTATTGATTATATTTAAATTTTATACGGTAGAAAGTGTTTCGATGTATGATATAACCATTGAAAGGTGAAATTACAGACATTATTTAACCTTGCATTCAACTTAGGTGTTTGAAAGTTGTTAGTAACCTGCATAGCAACTTGTTTAGTTTCTCTGCACCAGCCGTCGGTAGTTATCGTGTGTTTTAGTAGTTAATTGAATCATGAGCTTCTTGTTTAAGTCGGCAGTGTGTCTAACTATGGTTGTAGAAAGTATGTATTCTAGTTATAACATGTTATTATTGTAGAAACAAGTATATAATTATTTTTACTGCTTAATGAGTTATTATAATGTTATGCGCGGGATTTCTTCCGCATACCCATTGGTTTTGTAAGATTTATATATATCATTTATATATGAACAATATTAACATTGCCATCTAGCACTAAAGTAAGCATAGCATAAGCATAAATGTTATTGTTTATTAAATATAATTTACAAAATATTTATATATAGATTAACACCAGATACTGGAGAATACCCATCTCACCTATTGCCCACTCATAACATCATCATAACATATTTATAGTGTAAGTGCCATAGTGTAAGGTTCCATTGTTGCACTTATCATCGTAGAATAGTGCCACTCACAATATTTTTCATATATATGAAACATTACTCAAGCATTCCGTGATACTTACTAATTTCAATGTATCTAAAACTATTCAATGATGGCAGACACTATAGGACAGGAAATGCAAAAATGGCATTAAATAATGTATTAGATCTCTATTTTAATATTAATTTTATTCTGTTTTTGGTATTTGTTGTTGTAATGGCAACAGAAACACAACATTTTCAAAATCAACTGTCTAGCTATCACGATTCATGAGATACAGCCTGGTGATAGATGATGATGAATGATGATAGTCTGATGGACAATGGAGTCTTAGTAAAATTCCCTTTAAAAAAAAATTACCCTAAAATTTGAAAAGTTTAAATTTTAGAGAATAAGATTGGCAAGGTTGCCTTAAACTTTTTTTTTTATCGACTAAGTTGGCCCTTGATTGCTATCACACCTGATGTTAAGTGATGATGCAGTTTAAGATGGAAGCAGGCTAACTTGGAGTGGGACAAAAATCATTTTGGTTTCTACACGACAACATACCGGAATGCTGAATCGCTAAGCCATACATCTTTGTCGGTAAAGCCTTCCACCAGCCAGACGAAGGCAAATTAAGAAAAATCTCAATCTGCCCCGCCGGGAATCGAACCCAGGACCTCCGTCTTATAAATCCACTGCGCATACCACTGTGCCACGAAGGTCATCAAGAACTTGTAAGAACATGCTTAACCAACATGTAATAATATCAATGTATTTTTAAATGCAGCAGTTTCAAACATAAACAAACAACAAATTATTATGCGAATTGATAGTGGGTGACAAGGTTTAGTCATTTATGTGTCATTTGAAACAAAAATAATTCGTGGTTAAAATTTTGGTTCAACTTATTATCATTTGCAACATTAACAAACAAGTTATAGATGAAATTAACTTATAGATTAATTTACCAGTCGCCCAACTTTATTTCACTGGTAGGTTTTGCGCGCTGTAAAGTTGACATAAAATGGCAGTGTCAGAAGTGTTACAAACATGTTCTGTGGCTGCCAGTAAAAAGAAAACATCTTAATGCTATTAATTTTACATACAACAGTGACTTGGGTAACCACTAAGAACTGAAAATATGTGTTATGTTAAACATGAAAATCAAGGTCATGGTTCAACTTATAGGCTGCTTGCTTATATTTGGAATATTTTGTTTATACAAAGTATAGATTTGTAGACTTGGCTAATACAAATTAAGCGAAACACCTCTTACAAATGACAATAGAGTAATGAACAATAAGTAATTGTTTTATTTTGCTATTCATAAAAACTATCAAATCTAGGAGGTAGTGAACTGACAAAAAGCCCTGTATTTTTCTATTACATATATTTAATTGTCCTACTTCCAGACAACTTACACAGGAACTATCAACGCAGCATGTCAAACCCAGCATTAACATCCGAGGCCCAGCTTCGGTACATATTGCAATGGTTCGGAGAGTTCAGTGAACTGCAGCGGGAGGATTTCCTGCCCATTCTAGCCGCAGCACACTCAGGCAAACCAGATCAGTTGGCCGCAAGCCTGGCGTCTATGTCATGTGATGACAAGCCTGTCAGCCTGTTTCAGTGCAGGGTAAGTTCTGTTGTAGTTTAGTAATATTTTAACAGTAATACTTACTTACGGCTTATCCTATGAAGTACTATCATTATGTTTAGTACTGCTATCAATCATCATTAACATGTTCTGTTTTGAAGTCAATAAATAGGTAATGATGTTACATATGGACAGAAAGAGGTTTAAAACTTTAACATCTCAATAACTTAAAGCACCTTCAGGTTGACATTTATTTTACTATCTATCTATCTATCTATATATATAATAAAAAAAAGGTTATAAAGGTAAGAAATTTCTTCCAATTAAATCTTTGGCGTCCAAATTAAGTTGACCTCCTCCGTACATACCTACTGAGTAGAGGTTAGCATTTTGGAACTGGATAAAATAAAATTGAGGGGAGGAGCGTGGAATGGCGCAACTTTATGAGTCTGTCTTTAGAATTAGACGGGTACCTAAGAGGTTTTCACACGGACGAAGTCGCGGGTGGCTGCTAGTATTGAATATATATTTATAATGATAGTTTTTTTTACTTAATAACAGATTGCTAGTTGCGAAATGCTTATATCATCTGTTAATAAAAAAATATCTATCAAAAAATCCCCAAAAAAAAAAGTTTTTGAGAAAGAAAATTGTAGACTTAAATACATAAATATTGTATAGTAGTAGTTTTTATACCTCTATTTTTAAGTGATTTCCTATTCAATTTCAGATCAAACTGTTCAATGAATGGTACCCTACATGGGCCGAAGAAGACAGAGACAGACTGGTAGCAGCCGTGTCAGATATAGACGCTGACTTTGGCACCAAGTTACAGGACATCATCTCTAACGGTGTTGTAGTTAATGGGGACACAGAAGAACACCAAGATGTTAAAGAAGAATTGCACGAGGCAAATGAGGTTGTAGAAGAAAGAGCAGTGTCACAGGATAACATTAGCTTAGAGATTGCTGCAGCTTCCTAAAAAGCACAACTGTTAATTGTTCAATACCAATGGCTAGCTGTAGACGCGAAATATAATTGGTAATAAATTAGAGTAAGATTGCTTAAGAAATAAAAACTGCCCATGTCTAACTACCAGACTGAGGTTAAAATACTAAAACTGCGTAGGTATAATTTCAGCTTTTTGTAGTACAAATTCAATTCATACATTAAACAGTCATATGCTTCCTGTTCAGAGTGAACTAGAAGTTAGGCAGGATTTATATAGCTCATATTCAGAGCAGTCTAGAAGTTTGGCAGGATTTATACGGCTCATATTTAGAGCAGTCTAGAAGTTTGGCAGGATTTATACGGCTCATATTTAGAGCAGTCTAGAAGTTTGGCAGGATTTATACGACTCATATTTAGAGCAGTCTAGAAGTTAGGCAGGATTTATACGACTCATATTTAGAGCAGTCTAGAAGTTAGGCAGGATTTATACGACTCTTATTTAGAGCAGTCTAGAAGTTAGGCAGGATTTATACGACTCATATTTAGAGCAGTCTAGAAATTAGGCAGGGTTTAAACGACTTTAGGCAACCTTACCCTACTTATTGACATTGTTATTGTGTGCGTGGGACATATAAACATACATTGCTATATATTATAAAATATGGATTTTTGTAATTGAATGGATATCAAAACATAATATCATGCATTATTACGGCACCGACCTAGCCTAGTGCCAGAGAGAGATGGGTTGAAATCCTATCGGTTCCGCAATTTTTGATATTATGTTGATTTCTAAATAGAAATATGGGTCCATATATTTCTTGTGCTAGGTATCTAAAATACAATTTACAAACAAATCTTGTTCATTGCAGTTTGAATCCCATTTCTGATAAAGATTCAAGGAATTAGAAGCTGGTTTTTATTGTATTAATATTACCGGTAAAAGCTTCCTGCAATGAACAGGGTTTACCCTCATGGCACTAATTAGGGCTGGCACATAATCGCAATCACAGAAAACAAACTAAAAATCTTTCGATTGATCATCATCGTCATTAACTGCCGGTGGACTGGTGGTGTCCACTTCTGGACATAGGCCTTTTTTCTTTTTAATTTTGATATATAGTAAGTAGTAACTATAGTAACTTTTTTGCAGTTGGTAAACCGTTCACGACTTCTATCAATGTATGGAAATGACAAAAGACAAGTTGTATGTATTGATTTGCTTGACCAATTTTTTCAAGTTTTTTACTTTTGTACAGCATAGCATTGAAAATGTACTGGCCCTAATATTTTATTAGTATTATTATTTATTTAATATTTTATACTTAAAATATTTTTCATATGTCTCTTGAGGCTTATTTGCCCATCTTTTTTAGATGAAGTTTTTAACTATTAGTTTTTTAATATAGATGTCTTTATATTGGTACATAATGTACCTGATTTAGATCTTATTAATTATAAGTGTAAGGATAAAATAATGTCTATGATATAACTATTAAGGCCGGAGCACATCTAGCTATGCAAATGACTTATTGACATGGCGTGCAATAAAGCCAGATTAAAAATAATATTAGCCTATTTTTTATTAATATAAGAAGTGGGTATGCCCCCTTAACTGTGAAGTGCCTCAAATATTGAGATTTCAGTAATTAATTTATTTATATTAATGGATACAACAGCTCCTTGAAAAAGTGATTGAAATTATTGTGATTTAACAAATATTTGACTTTATTGCAAAACCAGCAAAATTTAGTTGATACCTTTTCTAATATAACTCTGTTTGTTACTCAGTCACGCCTAAACAACTGAAACGATTAAAATTACATTTAACACTGAGATAGTCTAAGAGCCTGAGAAAGGACATAGGTTACTTTTTATCAATTTACCACCAAACAGAATTTCTCGGGGACAAAGTCGCGGGCGTCTGCTAGTTGATATTAAGTGCGTTGCATCTCGCAAGATATGTTCCGGCCATTAATCAAAAGTCAAAACACTGATTTTTTTATTATAGACGATATATAACTAGTATTATATTATAGACAAGGATCAATAATTTAGAAAAACATTCCACATTAATGTCATTCCATATATTAAACATATTATACTCCTGAATCTCCATTTATTTACACTCATTTTATAATTGTATTGTTTATTTATACGTATTTCCTTTAAAATGCTCAAAAGGCTTTACTAAATATGTATTTATATTGCAGCGCAAATTTATTAGACAATGATTTATAGTCGAAAAGTCGAAAAAATATAAATAATATATAAGCTAATATAAAACATAAATAAATATAATTAAATAGCCATTAAATAGCGTATGCTATAGTTAGTAGCATATGCTATAGTTATTGTAATGCAATTGTTAGTCATGTTTTTTGTAATCGGTGATATATAGCGGCATAACCACGAAGAATGAGTTCTGGGTCTCTATATTGGTAATATCTCACTGATTTCTACAAATATTTTCCGATAATGCAAAAATAAATTGCAATCATGTAAATAAATGCAGTACAAACATAATTTGTGCCAATATATTATATTATAATGTATTTGTTAGTTTTTCCACAAAAGGAAATACATATCCAGAATTATTAAGACTGTAGTTTAGGACTTATAATGCTATTTATAATTTATTTTAAAGTTTTCCACTTGTAAAATGTAGAGAAAATATTTCCATGTATAAAAGGTATATAATATTTGACGTCGTCTCTTATACTCTAAATTATTAACTTGAACGACGTTATGGAGTGATAGAAAGGTGCTGGAGTGGAAGCGGTGAGCAAAAGAAGGATTTTTTAAATAATTGTCAAATACTAAAATTTACATATTAATATAATATATTAATTCAAGAAATCTGTCTTTTTTATTCTACCCTCCATTTACAGGTTAAACTTACAAAAAATAAACAGATTATCGGAATGGTAAAAAAGTTTGGAACCCTCACAGCTTCAAGTTAACGACTTATTGGTTAGGGAACTGCTTATTGCTTATTCAAAACGAACTTGTAAGGTCATTAAAATTATATAGGTCTGCAATCAAAATTTTTGATTTAACTTTACATTTTGGATATAATGTCTAAAACAATCTGTAAACGTTTTATTGTTCGAAACCCTGTTTGTTTGTATACCGGCTAATTTTTTACGAATGATAACTTGACAGTCGTAACAATCTTCGAGTCCGAGGCGTAAGCCTGCGTACTGAAGAAATTATTGAGAGTTTGTATGTTGATTATTGAAAAAAAACATCAGTATTGAGGCCGATGTACAACGGTTGCGAAGCGGAACAAATCGGAATTCCCAATTGGAAATGAAGGTGAAGCGGTCGACCATATATTCGTACAATATGTTTTCAAGAATCGACATACTCGACTTTTGTTAACTTCTACCTTGCCTATGGTAATAGAGTCGAACTTTCAACTTTTATGTTGAAAATCAGTCGTTAACATTATCTCTCTGTTATAGTAATAATAATATTTCACAGATAAGCGTTATAACATACATTGCTGTTTGGGTTTTTTCATAAATAACTTTTATTGTTTGTTATCCACGGAAGAGCTCACTGTAATTTCCATATAGTATATCATAATATCCCTAAGGTCAATCACAGTGACTGGCGGAGATACCAGTACCTACGTATGATTTATTTTTGATATTGATTATTTATATAAAAACCTGGTAAACTCACGACATTGTCGTCGGAATATGCCTGACTTCGCAAATGAAACACCTGTAGCGAGTCAAGTTAGTTCGGTATACTTATTGTTAGGGGGCCAGGATTTTGCCTTAATCACAACTTCTACAAAAGGTCTGGCTGGTGAGAGGCTTCAGCCGTGGCTAGTACCACCCTGCCGACAAAGACGCCAAGCGATTTAGCGTTCTGGTACGATGTCGTGTAGATACCGGAAGGGTGTGCATTTTATTCTACTCCTAACAAGTTAACCCGCTTCCATATGAGATAGCATCAGGTATGATTGCAGTCAAGGGCTGACTGGTAAAGGAAAAAAGAACCAGTGATCCCATAGGTACTGCGTAATCCGAACCATTGGACCAAAGAGGCATTGGCAATATGAGATAATAATAAATGCAAATAAAAACAATTAATTAATTATCATTAATAGAAAATTCAGTATTTTTAATGTTATTAGATAAGTATTTTTAACCGACGAAAAAAAAAAACGGAGGAGGTTCTCAATTCGACACGTATAATTTTTTTGTTTATCTATGACCACGCATATCTTTTACAGAGTTATTTTTTACTTTTTAGTGCGTTTTGAGTCGGTTCTATTTTTTACCCGACTGCGTCAGAAGGAGGATTATGTTTTTCGAGCGTATGTATGTATGTATGTTCATTTCTTCGGCACGCGCTACAGCCTTAACGACTGAACGGATTTTGACATGTGAGGTGTCGTTGAATTTGTAAAAATTGTGGTAGTGACATAGGCTATATAAATTTGCAAAACGGCGGCTGTAAATGGGGAAAAAAAGGGGGGATGTGTATATATCTTTCTTCTATCTTAGCAATATGGGTATCAAATGTAAGGTTATAAAAAGACCATTTCAAAAATATAAATATCATATCATGCTTATAACGCCGTTTTAACAAAAAATGGCATAAAGTGTACCGAGTCATTTCTATACCATAAACTAAAACAAAAAGTCTCAAATAAAATTATTATTATAAAAGAAACAAACCCGACTGCATAGAAGTTAAGGGTTTTTTGTTTTTATAATAATAATTTTATTATTAAAAATATTTCTATTACATTTTAGATAACCTTACTTGGAAACTCCGGGGTAAGCATTGACCTTTTTAATTAGGTATATTTTATTACCAATTATTACGACGACTCAGGTATATATAACTTGTACCTACTTCGTATGTCAGTTCATTGTATCAAGAGCTTTTCACGTTACTAGATCGGCTTTCAAGTAATTTCACATTGAGAAAATGAACACTTTGTTAAGAAGCTGCATTCTTCTGTGCCTGCTCGTGGTCGCATCCACTTATGCACGAGGTTAGTAGAGCCCTATCATCTAATTAATTTAAGTATCGTTCGTAACATAACGGTTCGTACCTAATGCTTAATTAAGTTTTGTTGCATGTTGTCGTTTCCTCGTTGTACTGCGATTAATTAATTTGTGTTTCATACGGCTTGAACCTTATTTATTTCTCGTTGAAAATCTTGCAACGCTCTAGATTCTTTTTGTACCTACTCCTTGCTTTGATCAGAGTTTAATTTTAGAAAACATGGGCAATCGCAGCAATTTAGCTGCCTAGCATAACGAATAACATTGTTCCTGCCAGCTCTTCAGTCTCAGTCGAGACAATCAATCACGGTAAAATACCGTAATTTGGATTTTTGTCCTACATTTCAAAACTGTTTAATTTAATTAGAATTGTCTCTCTCCAGGCCAATGCAGCCACGGCTCGATATGCATAGAGTTGGAGCAGTGTTCGGGGCTGTACGCGCAGATAGCCCACAGCCCACTAACCAAGGATGAAGTGGCTCTATTACAGCGAATGCACTGCGGACACACGGGAATGAAAGTTAAGGTAAAACCACCGCGATTATGTTTGTCTTTACACAATAAGCTCAGAAAGTAGTGAATGTAGCTTTATGCGAGTTTTAGCAATCATCATTATAATTATCAGTTATCATGACCCACTTTAAGGCGAGGCCTCCCTCCTGGCAGCTTAGGGAATATAGACCCATCACGCTGCTATAATGCGGGTTTAAACTGAATTGCTTGGATTAAGATTATAATGATGATGGAACCACCATGGAACCACCATCTATTGGATGAAGTCTGTAAACAAAAACTCATTTTTTCTCTGATTTCTGTGACTTATTGGTGTAATTTTCAGGTCTGCTGTCCTCCCGGGCTGGCTTACGTCTGAGCAGTTCCAATATGAATGACGATTATGCACTGAAGGATAAAATATATTACCTATTTAGTACCTAGGATAAGCTATAATAAACCTCAATAAAAATAAAGTTAAACAAGTAAATCTGCTTTTTACAATCTATATTATAAACCCTTTGTCGTTAAATTTAAATATCTTCCTAGTATACCCCAAACACTCTAGGTACACATTAAACAAGGTATTTAGATGTCAGTTTTTACCTGTAATCTAAATCTACCTATAATGCTTTCCAGGCGTAACTTGTAAAGCATCATTAGGTAAAATCTGATTGTACCAGTGTGACACACTGGAAATTGGAAGTGTATGTTCTATTTGACGTAAGTATGTTTTGTACATTCCGTGTCAGTTTTTACCTTATACCTAATACAATCATGTTATAGGTATAATTCTGGCTCCCAGAATTACCTAACAAAGCTTGACTGCATTTATTACCTATATTTTATTATATAATTTGTACTTTTTGTCAGTTTTTACCTATACTAGGTAATAAGGTATTATCCATTTTCAACAAATTACGTCTACTTACCAGTTCTTAACTCGTCATAACGAGTTTACATGCTAGAACTACCCAATTAGTTACCGTTCTTTGAAATTGTTTTTATTAGTTACATTGAGAGGAATGCAAATTAATTATTTGTTTATCTATGCGCATTTTTTATTATTACTGTTTGTTATAGTATACGGTATTATTCTATGCTTAATTAAATAATCCCGTTGCTTTATTTTTCAAGTTTTGATATTGCAGTCATATTGATGCTGAATTTGTGGCGCTCTTCCAAAACACATCCTAGTTGTGTTTATTGACCTACCTATTTAAAATTTTCGTCGACATTCATTTTGAATTTCGACATTCATTTTGATTTTTGAATTTAGTTTTATTATTATTAGTCTATAGACTAGACATCTACCGATTTATATTGCTGCTGGTCAAAAAACATAAGGCTTTTGTGTTGTGCATCCAGCGGCAATACTTAAGCTGTTCGATGACATCGGTGACCTGGTGGAGGGTCAACCAATGGTATACTTTCAGAAGTAAAATCGCCATTTCAGCACTCCATCTCAATTTCTCTAATCAAATTCCGACTATCTGTTTAAATGGCAAAGAAAAGCAACTGAAGGTCACTCCATTTATGAGTTTTATTTTTTCGAGAAGCCTGTAAAGGAGGGGATTCTAATCGGGATTCTCCTAAGTTCTAACTGACAGATGACGAATAAGCAAAAACACAGTTAACGTATGTAATATAAAGTTCATATACTATCAGTTATAAATCATATTACGACGTACGTCGTCGTGACCATAGTGTGATCAAATTTCACTCAAATATTTAATAAAATAATGAATTTTTTGCGCTGGATTGTACTTCTGTGCCTTATATTTGTATCAAGTTATGCTCTTAAAGGTAAGTAAACCATTTACTACTAATTGATTATAAAAATAGCTAATAATTTATTTTTTGCTGTTTTCCATGGTTAACCAACGAATTCTAGTGAAAAATTTCATCCATCCAGATTAAACAAAAAGACCTCTGCCTACGTTTCACTCATAGGAAATATTTACTCTACAATGTTCATTCGAAAAAGTTTGTTTTTCAAAATCTCAAGATCATATTTATATTTTTATAGGACGTAGCCGTCAACAACGATTAAAGTAAATCAGCTTGGTGCGATTAACCTGCACAATCCCTTTATCATAGGAAGAATCTCATAGGAAGGCCTTTGATGTCATCATTAAAATGGGCTGATGATGATTGGACCTATATTGAATGGTATACAATAAAAATTGATTTAAATAACCCTATAAATAAGTGGATACTTACTTTATTTCAGAGTGTAATAACAATGTCAGCTGTACGTTGCTGGAAGACTGTGAAGTGATACATTTAACGATGAAAAAGCATCGCTCCTTGTCCATGTCGCGGCTGGCGAGGACCCTGCTCTGTGGGTTCAGTGAAGACAACAAACCGATGGTTATTATCGTATTCATATCATCATATGTTATCATTGCTTGTTCATCATTATTCGCCTATTAACACGGCCAAACCTTCGTCCTAGGAGAAGGGATAATAAGTACAGTAGACCGACCACGGTGCCCTGATTCGGATTGGCAGGCTTAGGGTAATAATGTTTTATTCATTAACGATCACTGACAGATGTTGATGATAGTGACCGACACCAACGGCTTAAAGTGCTCTCCGAAGCACCGGAGTGTAACACTGACTAGGTACTCCTTGACTTTGGACTTGAAATATACTTAAAAATTTCATAGAAGAATGAAAACGTTCCACGACTCGAACGAAGCCACATAGGCTAACCACTAGACCAACGAGGCAATCGATACAACGAAGGAGGCCTATTACGTAACTAGGGTCATGTTACATCTGACGGAAGATGTTTCGCGTAAAAGGTCGCGTGACCTCAAAACAGACAAATAGTAATGAAACCAACTAAAATATTATTGATAAAGATGAAAATAATTATTAAGTAAGTTCACAAAAGCTTGTTTCTATTTGAGATTCTGAGATTGACTTTTTGGTTTATTTTTCAGATCTGTTGTCCTCCCGAGCTGGCTAGCTTCGGACAGAATTCTAATATGAATGACAAATATGCTGTATTTAAGCAAAAAAGTGTATTATATTAATTACTAAGGTTTTAACTCAAATTAGCGCAGAGGCTAAGCGGTGCGACGTGTCATGTTTTCCATCTACAACATATTCATTCCTATTTTTCCATGATTAGGGTACAAAGTTGTGTTATACCCAGATGGTGTGAAAATAAAGATGAAACTTATAATTTATAGCTGACAAAGACGTTTCTTCAATTCTACTCTGCGCCTATTTCAGTTAAGACCAATAATAATCTATAAGAAGATCCCAATTTTAATAAATCTTATATTTGAAGTAAAAACACGGCTTTTTAAAACAAACTGTTTAAATTTCTTTATCGTTAGATTTTAATCTTATGCTCATAGTAAGGACATCCCAGGTACAAAGTATTAAAAGTCAGTTTTTACCTGTAACCTATACCTATTATTTATGCTTTCCATCATAAACTATAATAACATTTTACTAACCGAATCGGTAACACGTTGTAACTTAGGGTGGTAACTGAAGGTGTGTTATATTTTACCTGCAAATATTTTTTTAACTGTCATTATAAGATACTTAAATGGGTATATTATGTTATCAGGGCAACATAATATAATATACCTATTTAAGTATCTGGCTGATGAGCTTTTACGTAAAGCCATAGTCAGCACGTCTGTGACATATTGAAAGTGGAAATTATCTACCTTTTACTAGTTTAAGAGTACCTATTTATTTAAAAAAATTTGAAGACATAATTATATTAGGTCAATTTCACGTGGAAGTATAGTATAATCCTTAGTGATCTATGATGAATCCTTATTCTTAGTGATCGTCTACATAGGTAAAATCCTGCAGGCGATTTATAGCCTCCTTTTTAGTAAATCTTCATTGTCTTCATTGAACGACTTAGGCCTGTATGCACCAAGATTTCGGTTATCATAACCGACGGTTAACATAACTTTACTATAAATTTACTGTTCACGACAACCCGTACGCCGGTTAAGGACGTAAGCTCGGTTAAGATAACCGCCCGGTTCACGCCCTTAACCGGCGTAAGGTTTGTCGTGAACAGTAAATTTATAGTTAGCTTATGCTAACCGTTGTTTATGATAACCGAAATCTTGGTGCATACAGGCGTAAGTCATTACATATTTTTACCTCAAGCGTTAATGCCGATGTTGATTACCCACGTTTATGACTTTTAGTTCATTAAAAGTCATTATCCTGCAAGTAAAGTAAGCCATTAATTGATTTTTATAGGTTCAATATATTATGATGTAGGTTTTTACGCTTAAATACCGAAGTAGGTAGTTACTAGGTACGGACTCAATAAATAGCAAAATGTTATTTACGTTATTTTCCCTGTTGAATAGGATGGGATGTTTTGAAAAGCTATTTGTTCAGTTTAGAATTCTTTCGAAGTTGAGCATAATATTATGTCGGGATAATACATTTGTGAGAAGTAGTGCTAAATATTCGTATTAAAGGCTAAGTTCTTACTGAACCGACTTAACTAAATTAAATAATGCGAAAAAACTGTGCAGTATTGAAAGTTTGCAAATACATTGATTGGCGGGAAACTACCTACCTATAAAAAATATTAACTTGGAATTGGGAGATTAGGTGGAGTAATTTTATATGAAGGTATGTACATACTTACAATTAGAAAGGTATCTAAAAATTAAATCAGTAGACAAAGCTACCACATCTTGACGACTTCAGCTGCCCGTGGTGTACCCTACTGAAGAAAATATAGGCCCTAACGACATTTAGTACCGTAGACCTAGAGAGACCTTTCAGGGATGCGGAGGTCAGACGTGAGAACGAACATATTATATACGTTTGACAACAGAAAGTCGAATTATATAGAAAAAAAGCGTTTATTTTCGCTATAACTAGATGGCGCCGCTTCAATTACATATAAATTCGCATAACGTTTTTACGCAGCGACACGGTAACGAAGTCACACTAGGCACTCTGTAAAACAGGTTCGTTCATGAATCACATGACTCACAGCGTTTACGCTAGAGAAAGAAGAAGTGGTGGGAGGTATTGGTAGGTTCTTAAATAAAAATATAACTTATTATAATTTTCGTCTGTTTGTGATAAGACGTAAGTCTTATCTCTGTAAGTATCAGTTGAAATGTATTTTTTTTGTGTTTAGTAGGCAAACTCATGAGCAGTGACAGGCAAATTTGTATTCCCACGGAATCGGGGACTACGCGGGTAAAACCGCGGGCGTCCGCTAGTAGATCTATATGTATATGTACTTATAATTTTTCACATATATATTTTATATGAAGTGCTTGTTGTTGCCACAACGCTTATTGCGCTACGAAGTATTGTCAATAAGCGACGTGAAAACAACAAACACAGGTAAAAGTTTCGCTGCAAGGCAACTGATCGCTTTGTCAGACACGCAGACAAAGGCCTGTGTGTAAGGACTTAAACCGAGCTTACGTCCTTAACCGGCGTACGGTTTGTCGTGAACAGTTAATTTATAGTTAGCTTATGTTAACCGTTGGTTATGATAACCGAAATCTTGGTGCACACAGGCCTAAGGCAATATACATAAGACACGTTCAACCACGAGTAAAGCTCACTCGCCTTTGTGTATTGCAAGAGTATACTATACTCTATGAAGCATCTGTTGTTTTTAACCGACGAAAAAAACGGAGGAGGATCTCAATTCGACACGTATATATTTTTTTTTTATGTATGACCACGCATAACTTTTTACAGAGTTGTCCGATTTTGATAATTCTTTTTTTATTAGAAAGGGCACACTTCCAAGGTAGTCCCATTGTCATGATGTTAGGATCTGATGATGATATCCTGGGAAAATTGAAGGGACTCTTCGAATTGTATAGGCACACTTGCAGCGATTTCGGTTTTTGTGTAAGTATTGGTAGCCTTTTGGCTACTAGTGCCGTATAATATACTATGACAGTATAGTACGAGTACGTTACGTGACGATAAATCACTAAAAAGTAAGAAATAAATTTTTTTAACTTGCTGGCACCGACTCCTAGCCTAGATATGCTTAAGTAAATTAAAGCAACTACATGACACAGTTATTTTTTACTTTTTAGTGCGTTTTGTGTCGGTTCTATATTTTGTTAAAATTTTCGTAGATACTTAAAGGCTCCGCAAGACTTACGCTAATCATGTAATCACTTCTGCAAGCATACATGAGGTAACGTGTTAGAATTAGCTTATTAGTTACCGTTCTTTGAAATTGTTCAATGTTGTTCGCTTCGAAAGGAAGGAAAACAAATTAATTATTTATTTATCCATGTGCATCTGTTATTACTATTCGCTGTGGCCTTCGGTATTATTCTAAGCTTAATTAAAGAAAACCGTTGCTTTATTCATATAAAATATTAGTTTTGCTAACTTTGGTGCGATATTTAAATACAAGAAGATTGTACACTTTATCCTAATTCCAAATATTGTCAAATTCTCTTCAGTGATTAGTCTATGTGGCTTTACATTACGCGGTCCTGGGTTCGAGTCCTCGTTTGGGCAATGGAATGATACTGAGGTTTTCATTTTGTAGGAAATTTTCAGCAAATCCTAAGCTCCAAGTTTGAAATATAGTGATTTTACATCTCCAGTGCCTCGGGGAGAACTTACTTTGCAGCAGCAGCACCATATCTCCTACAAGCAGGAAGGAGGAGGAAGCTCGGCTGTTAAAGTACCTAGGCTGATAATAGGTAATGAATCAATGTTTTATTTTTAGACTGAAATATAGGTTGAGAATTTCGCTATAATTTTTGCTGCACGCCGGACATGTTTATCAAGTTTTGATATTGTAATCATGTTGATGGCTGAATTTGTGGCGCTCTTCCAAAACACATCCTAGTTGTGTATGTTATTGAACGGAATTTCGAGAATTGTTTTGACTTACAGATTCAAAAAACCCAAGGCGGAAAAATCCGTGTATCATTGTCGCTATCACCATTATCAGTCAATGGATACTACGGACTTTCCAACACCACGGTCTGGAGCCGCCTGCATCCAGCGTCTTCCTGTAACCACTTTGATTTCATCGGTCCACCAGGTGGGTGGTCGTCCAACACTGCGCTTTTCACTTTTATCACTTTTTGTTAAAATAAGTTTTTGTAACACATCTTTTTGTAACGAATATTTTTTTTTTATTTGTAATGTATGAGAATATTGGATGAAATAAAGAAATATTATTATATGATCCAAGATTCGAACCCGGGCTCTACTAACTGACAGGCGAATAAACAAACAACTCGAGCAACACAGCTCGATAACGTAAAATTAAATTCATATTACTATCAGTCATAAATTATATCGCGACGTACGTTGACCGGTTGTGACCATAGTGTAATCGAGTTTCACTCAAATATTTATTAAAATAATGTATATTTTGCGCTGGACTGTGTTTATATACCTTATATGCGCGCCAAGTTATGCTGACGAAGGTGAGTAAACCATTTATATACTAAATATATCATAAAAATAATAATTCATTTAATTTCCTAATAGTATTAGAAAAACCTCAACTTAAGTTTCGCTGCGCGTAAAACACAAATAGCCAATCGCAAGAACCCGTTTTATAGCAGCATCCTCTCCTCCCCTCTCGTATAAGGAAGGAGGGCTCCCGTATTGGGTTTAAATGGGGTGACAATGATGATGATGATGGGAATAAATGGTGTACGCAGCTTGACTATAAAATAAAAAGTGTTGATTTTTATTCAATGCAGTTAATTTTAGTTAGGTATTGATGAGTGATGGTGCAATCTAAGATGGAAGGTTTCTACACGACATTGTACCGGAGAGTTAAATTGCTGGCAGCTGGTTGGCAGGTTACTAGTCACGGCCAAAGTCTCCCACCAGTCAAACTTAGATCAATTAAGAAAATCATCTATTGATCTAGCCGGGAATTGATCCCATGAACACCTTATAAGTCTACCACGCATACCTCTGAGCCACAAAGGCGGTCATTTTTAAACAAACCTAAAAATAAGCTTCCTTTTCAGAGTGTAAGAACAAGGCAACCTGTCTGACGCTTGACGAATGTGGAGCGATGTATACAACGATGAAACAACATCGCTCCCTGACTATGAAATTGCTGGCCAGATTACTGCACTGCGGGTTCAGTGACGACCTGAAGCCGATGGTTACTATTCTATTTATATACTAGCTAACTACAGGCATCCGCCACTCGCCGTAATCACATACACTGTAGCGATACGGTAGCCCCATAATATGGAGGTGGCACTAAAACTATAAAATGTCGTGCCAGGGCTTATAGAACAGGGCTTAAACTATCTACTACGAGGGAAAATTCTGGGGTCGCGAGAGATTTTAATGTCAAACATTTATACATGCCACTTTATAACATCACCAGAGTTGGCGGAATACAGTGGACTTGCAGCGTCTAGACGCGCGCATTTATTGAAGGTGTTGAGCTATATTTACTGACAGCAGTAAACGATCGGTGATCGCTATTATACTGTGGCTATACATTGTTAGTGAGGTTGACGGTATCATACTCGTACATGTTGAATAAACCGCGCGCTGCTGACTTCCCACTCTGACTGCCACCTCCAAATATCACACACAATCAAAGGGAGGATTGCGCGAGCGTACACACGTGCAACCTGCAGCTGAACAATGATTGAATAACATTGACTGTAATGTGAATTAGTGGAAAAAAAACAACAAAAAATATCAATTTATTGGAACGAAGTTCCTTATCGCGCGTTGTGAAAGGGGGCTAGACGGAAAAAATTCGTACGAAAAGTTGTCACGACACTTTTTGATCAAAGGATCTTGCCGCCGCCTTTGATGTGTGTGCGCGTGAGCGGCGGGGGGCGCCCGCGCTGTATGCTGTCTCGCGCTCTCGTGGCGCCCTCTGGTGTTTCGGTGTACAACAACAAATATTATTATTACTTAAAAAAATAAAATTTTATTACAATTCCTTCACTAATTAATCGAAAGGAACTTCGTTCCATCCGGGTGTCCCTTGACACCTCTCAACTTTTTTTTTAAATTTTATATTAGTATGGGGCCGTCAAGAAACTCGTAATCATAAATGGGGTCGTGAATGACAAAAGTTTAAGAAGCCCTTATTTGCGTAATACAGGTACAAGGTCATATAAATAATATTAAGTTACAGTGTATTGCCGTTTACAAGGCATGCAAAATTGAAAAAAATTATTTGTGTTTTACTGATATTATTACAATTGTTTGGAAGCAAGGAAATATTATGTACATTTAAAACAGTTATGTTAGAATAATTATTAAAGTAGGTACATCTGAGAATGAAAATATTAAAGTAAAGTATAAGAAAATAATACAACAAAAATTACCGATAAAAAATACAATCCTGTACCTAGAAATTTTTTTTAAATAAAAATAGAACCGACTCAAAACGCACTAAAAAGTAAAAAATAACTGTGTAATTTAGTTGCTTTAATTTACTTAAGCATATCTATGAAGTCGGTGCCAGCAAGTTTAAGGAACGTTTATTTTACGTAGTAAAGCATTTTGTGGGTTCTAGGTAACGTCGTTAAAGTAGAAACCTTGGCTGGCACCGACTCCTAGATATGCTTAAGTAATTTAAAGCAACTATATGACAAAGTTATTTTTTACTTTTTAGTGCGTTTTGAGTCGGTTCTATTTTTAACCGACGAAAAAAAACGGAGGAGGTTCTCAATTCGACACGTATATATATATACTAGCTGACCCGGCGAACTTTGTTCCGCCTTAATGGCAATAAATAAGCAGATTTTTTTTTATTGGAAAAAAAATCCAAAAAAAAAATTTAATAACTACATTAATCATTCCAACGCAGATCACCAACGCAGATGGTCTTCCGACCCGTGAACATGCCACGTATAATTGACCATGGGAAAAACATGAATGTTCTAGATTTAAACCACAAACTTTTAAGGATTGGCCTTGTGATTTGTTGATGGTCATGGCAAATGCAAGACGTATCGGAAATTGAAGTCTTTTAAATTCAAACGGCATATCGGTTGGGATCATCGGGATCCTCGGAATGAACCTTTGAATTTTCCTATCATTATCGTAGCGTAAATTACATTGTTCATCAATTTACTAACCACCAAACGCGTACCGTTGCACAGTTTTGGTTGGTTTATGTTTCGAAGCATGATTACTACGGAGCCAACCTTTAGGCGTAAATTGTGCGGTGGTAAGCCAGGCACGTCCAAAGAGTTTAAAAATTCAATTGGATTGTTGGTGGCTTCATCTTCATTTGTGACGCAGTCAATAGATTTGAATGAATGCATTGTTCCAATGATCTTATTTTGAATTATGTAGTTCAGGTCATCTACATCTTTATTCTTAGCCGCTAAAATTGCTCGCTCACTCAACCATTCATTATTTTTGTAGTTAGAAATAATATTTGGAAATACATTGTTGATAAGTTCGTCTTTTGATGAGACAAAATTACAGAAATTATTTGGAAATGAAATTAATCCGCTCGATTCATCGACAGGTACTTGACCATTACCGATAGTCAGCAATTGCTCCGAGAAATCTTCAGCAGATGTATCATTAAGCAATGTAACTCTCATGTTTGTTGTCAGCTGCAGTTTCTTCACATAGCGCCATAGATTTGACGATTTGAGGCAAGCGTTTATTTCGTCGGCAGCCGTAGATCTTGGAATTACTGGCAGTATTTGGCGGAAATCGCCAGACAGTAAAATCATTGCTCCTCCAAAACATCTCGAGTCATTGCGTAAATCTTTTAATGTTCGGTTAAGTGCTTCTAATGCACGTTTATGCGCCATTGTGCATTTTGCAGTATTCAACGTTGCAATGTGTCTTGAACGTTTTAGAAATAAGTGGTGAATATGGAACAATCCAACTGTTGTCGACAACGAAATCCATTCTTTTCACTTTCGTTGTGACAGTTCGACCGTTGTCATCTGGTGATCGACGCCGATACAGCGGATACCCATCGTTGCCAGTGACAGTCTCCGCCGTTAATTTCCGTGGATATCGTTTAGAGCACTTTCCATCGACCATGCAAGGTGATTGGGGGTTGATGGCACCACACGGTCCATGAATCATATTAGTAGTAACAACATCATGTAGGTCTGGATCGACTTCATGATCAGGAATCTCGGCACATATGATATCATCTATTTGGTCAGGCTGAATTCTTTCCACTAACCAAATAAGAATGTGTGCGTGCGGCAGGCCTCGCTTTTGCCATTCGATTGAATACATCCAGCATCGAGTATCTCCAAAGACGCGTTGTTTAACAATAAAGTTCATCACGGACCGAATTTTTTGCCTGAATATACGTGCTGTGATGTCGTGTCTATCATTTGATGTTTGTCCAGGAAGCAGCAATTGAGTAATT
Organism: Mycalesis mineus; assembly: GCA_034621355.1. NCBI lineage: Eukaryota > Metazoa > Arthropoda > Insecta > Lepidoptera > Nymphalidae > Mycalesis > Mycalesis mineus. The sequence continues at coordinate 1,418,024 of CM067901.1, forward strand.
TCTATCCATTTTGGATTACAGGTAAAAGTAATAAAGAGATCTGGCCGGCCGTAATGACGCACATATGTCATTGCATCTTGTGCATATTCATGCATATGACGTGGGCTACCAATGTACGTCGCCGGCAGTATAGTTAATCGACCAATATTAGCTGTATTTCCTTCAGTACTAACTGCATCACGTAAATGGATGTACTCCTCAGAACGCAGTTTGGCTTGGTTCAACCTAATAAATGTTAAACGTTCCGTTTCTATTTTTACATACATGTCAACGCAATACTGCTGAAACAATCGACGAAACCGCAGCAAATAGTTGTCAGCATTTTGACGAATCATCAAACGATATGCATAATAATTCATTGAGCTAACTTTCTTTGTAGTTTCTTCACCTGAAATCAAAAATTTGATAATTAACCATTTCAAAGGCAAATAATACAGACATTAACCATTATTAAGATACTGATACTTTACCATTCAATGGATTTATCATTTTAATATTAAAATAATATCCATCTTCTCCTTGCCAAAACATCAGTGGGTATTGCAATGCGTCATATGATCGATGAGTTTCAGATATTTGTTGCAGTTGCCCAGTATCGCGACGTGTAAGCACAATATCGCGTTTTTCCAATTGTTCACCAACAATCAGGATGGCAACTTCGTCTACTGTTGGAGCATTAAATGTGCGTTCGTGTGTTCCAGATGGTCGTTTATCTGCTTTGATGACAACTTTATAGTCATCATTTGGCATGCGCTCTAAAGCACTCTTAAACAACCTGACCAACGCATGATGTTCATGAAGCAGACACTGCAAGTCTTGAAGAATTGCCCGCTTCATTCCTGCATTGATCCCTAGGCGTCGATCAAGTTGTTCTTCCATGTTGCCCATGAAATATATTTGTAAAAATTTATTCTGTGTATCTTCGAAAGGTAGTAATGATCCAATTCGATGGTGAATCTGTCCTTGTATCTACAAAATAAAAACCAGACAGTATTAACTGGGTTATAAACACTTTTTCTGTGGGAGAGTAGAGTTCAGTATTAGCAAATATATTACATACCAATAGATAAAGTAAGTTATTCTTTAACTACATTCTATGTAAGTACAAAAATAAATACCTTAAATGTCGGATTAAATCCTCCTTCTTCGATAATGTCTGCCCCAAATGACGTCATTTGGAAACAACTATTGTATTTTCGAGTATTTGCAAGAAAGTGGCGTGATTCTTGTGTTTCGCCACAAAGCAATGAATACAATGGCTCATGTGGCGGAGTCAACACTGGCAATTTCACTTTACCATTAAGGCAGCATAATCCAGGCGTTTCTCCGGAAAACTTTAATGCACCACAATACTCGCAAACAACGTCCATTTGCCCAATGCAAACGCTAGGATGCAAGCTGCAATTGCAGCAATGCTGCATTGCTGCAATCGTATCGAAACGCTGCTCGATTCAAATCAGCTAAATATCTTGTTCTGCGTCGCAAATTATCTATTTGTTGACTTCTGTTGTTCGCTCGACGATTCTGCATTCCCAACCGAGCTGTTTCACGGGCTGCTTCACTTTGCTCTCGTGATTGAGAAGCACGAAGTCGAGCCATACTATCGCGGCGCTGTTCACGTGCAATTTCTTGTTCTTCTTCAGTCCTTTCATTTGCAGTATTTTGTATTCTTCTTGCATTACGGCTTTGTCGGGAAAGATTCGATCGTCTTGGTCGCGGCATTATTAATAAAACTTCACTTCACTTCAATCCACTTGTTAATTATTTATTTAATAGAAATAGTTTTAATGTTGATTTCTTACAAATATCAAATTGTCATCCATACGTCATTACATAGCTGTCATTTTACGTCAATTACATAGCTGTCATTTGCGTTTTGTTATTCCAAGTCTGATTCTTTTTTGTTATACCACGTTTTATAGTGACTGACGTTTCATGTCAAGTCACACGGGAACGCTGTCGAACGGGATAAAAAGTATCCTATGTCCGTCTCATGTCAAGTCACACGGGAACGCTGTCGAACGGGATAAAAAGTATCCTATGTCCGTCTCATGTCAAGTCACACGGGAACGCTGTCGAACGGGATAAAAAGTATCCTATGTCCGTCTCCTGGCTCTAAGCTACCTCCCTACCAATTTTCAGCCAAATCTGTTCTGCCGTTCTTGAGTTATAAGTGGTGTAACTAACACGACTTTCTTTTATATATATAGATTTTTTATGTATGACCACGCATAACTTTTTACAGTGTTGTCCGATTTTGATAATTCTTTTTTTATTAGAAAGGGCACACTTCCAAGGTGGTCCCATTGTCCTCATGTTAGGATCTGATGATGATATCCTGGGGAAATTGAAGGAACTCTTCAAATTTTGGAGGCACGCTTACAGCGATTTCGGTTTTTGACTCGGTATCGGTAGCTTTTTGGCTATTAGTGCCATATAATATACTACGACAGTATAGTACGAGTACGCTACGTGGCGATAAATCACTAAAAGTAAGAGATAAAAATTTTTAACAAAAAATAGAACCGACTCAAAACGCACTAAAAAGTAAAACATAACTGTGTCATTTAGTTGCTTTAATTTACTTAAGCATATCTATGAAGTCGGTGCCAGCAAGTTTAAGGAACATTTATTTTACGTAATAAAGCAGTTTGTGGGTTCTAGGTAACGTCCTTAAAGTAGAAACCTTGGCTGGCACCGACTCCTAGATATGCTTAAGTAAATTAAAGCAACTAAATGACACAGTTATTTTATACTTTTTAGTGCGTTTTTGCGTGAGTCGGTTCTATTTTTTGTTAAAAATGTTTTCTTACGAGTATGTTTTCAGGTATGCTGTCCTCCAGAGCTGACCGAGGACTTATTATCAGTTGATCCCCGAAGCGAGGCGCTGGCTCTACTGCCGCGCAATGATGTATGTGGTGTGGACTTTGAGAACCGGATCTACTACGGAGAGGTGACCGCCCTGGATGAGCATCCGTGGATGGCTTTGCTGCGAAGTAACCAGAGTAAGGACTATGCTACAGAATCCATCATGCAGTTGGCATAGGACCGTGGTGTTTTGAGTTCCTTGAGAGACAAGAGATCTATGTCCAGCAGTGGACTCCACCGTATGAGAATGATGATGATGAAGATTACTCTTCAAGTCAGCCTTGAACACGAAGTGCACACTATACAAATTGTTCATGCAATACACAATAGTTACCAGCGCCACCATGGCCGTTGCAACTACAGATGGGACTCGAAGATTGACGAACTATACATACGAATAATTATTAATTACCTACCCACAGTACGAGGAAACGGTTTCTACTGTGGCGGCGTCCTCATCTCCTCTCGATACGTGCTCACTGCAGCGCATTGCGTGCTGATGTATAGAGTGTAAGTATATTGACTATCGTTTGTCTTATAACCCCCAAAAAAGGCGTATAAGCATACTATGTGACTGTGATTTTGTGTATCTGTGTGGATCGCAGACTGACAGGCAGATTTAAACGAGAAATTTTTACTAAATAGTTTCAGTCCAGAGTTGGTGGCTACATGGTCACATTCCCGTGGCTCGAAGAGCAAGTTAAGCTACAGGTCCGGGTCATCTGATAGTGATCGTTACAAAGTCATATATTATCACCTTACGTTCAACTCTCATTGTGGTGTTTCTGAGCTCCATATATCCTTTCCTCTAAGGAAGCAGGCTTAGCCTTGTATTGGACTCTATTTTATATGCTTAATTTATCTATACTAATATTATAAAGAGGTAAAGTTTGTAAGTTTGTCAATAAAGTTCTGTCGGGGCTAATCTTCGGAATTACTGATCCGATTTTAAAAATTCTTTCTTAAATCAACCAGCTGAATACTACGTTATCGGTGAGTGCCATAGGCTATATTTTATATTTGTATTGTATATATTAACCGAGTTATCATAGTTTTTGTCGCGCGAGTCGGATCGCAAAAATCTGTTAAATCGGCTATCTGCGCGTACGCTGCCTTAACTATGTATTGAGAAAAATTGAAAGCAATGTATGGGAACTTTATGTATCTTAAAAAGTTCTACAAAAAAGTCCGCGACAGCATATATATATATCTTTTATATTTTAACAGATATATAACTTTTTGTGTTTTAAAAAATCATTTAATTCTACGTTTGCGATATTATTTATACAACTAAACTTAAATTATTATCAAAATAAATTATCTAATAATCACAAGGATATTATAGAGATAAGATTTGCCTTTTACAGTATGTTAATTAGTTATATAGTTTCGGAGATATTACAAAAATTTCTATAAAGCGCGTCTCTGTAATAAATCATTTCATTCATATGCTTAAGTTTACGTCATTATTTATACAACTAAACTTAAATCCTCATCAAAATAAATTATTTAATATTCACAAGAATATTATAGAGATAAGATTTGCCTTTTACAGTATGTTAATTAGTTATATAGTTTCGGAGATATTACAAAATTTCTAAAAAATATGCCGCTTTATCGTCCAAATTAAGTTGACCTCCTCCATGTTATGATATACGTACTGAATAGGGCTCAACATTTTGGTACTATGATATTCTGTGAGAATTCGATCTTTGATCTTTTCTTTCAATTTATTTGGCATGGCAGACCATATTTATATAATATACGAAAAGGTTTGTTCGTTTGTTTAAACGGGCTAATCTCTAGATCTGCATGTCGGATTGTAGATTATTTCGTTTATTATAAAAACTAGACTCAAAAGTGAAATAGACTATTTAATACAAGCTATACACATCAGCTTGCCATAAATATATATTGTTAATGTTAATGTACTGTAATATCGTACAATGTTTAACAAAAATGTAGAGCTTTAGTACACGGGACGGGACGGAGGATATTGCATCACGGGAAACTATAAAAAAATAAATTGAGAGGGGTAGCGGGGAAAGAGCATACTTTATGTGAAAGTCTGCCTTAAAAACTAAAAGGGTACCTAAGAGGTTTTCACGCGGACCAAGTCGCGGGCGACTGCTAGTAATCTTATAATTATACTAGCGGACGCGATTGTAAAACACAAACAAACTAGTTCTTTCGTTCATCCAAAGTTTAAATGTTATCGGGTGATGGTAGCGCGGTTGCCAATGGCTAAAGCAACTAAATGTGTATTTGTTAGGTCCATACTTCAAAATACCCAATAGGTAAATGAGTAAATGAAGGCGTGAGGGAAAACGGAAGTGTTTAAAATATTTACAGTGCGTGTTAGGAAACTCCCAGTGATTAAAAATATACATAAAAAAATAATATATTTTTCTATTTAATTTTACTGTGGGAATTGCTTAACCAATATACATTGACCTTGTTTATTTTGTTCCCCTTCCCAGGGAAGAGACATTTCGTACAAAAGTATGAACTTATTTCCAGGAGTCACGTCCGTCTAGGCGAGTGGAACATATCAAGCGTCAGCGATTGCTTCATGGACGACTGCAACGAGCCACCAATGGACGTGGCGGTGGAGCAAGTCATCGTGCACGAAGCGTACAGCGTCGCTGATGCCAACCAGGGGAATGACATCGCGCTGTTGAGACTGGCTCAAAATGTGCCTTTTACTGGTTCGTTAACTAATATTTTGGTACAAACGATTCCCATACGCCAGGAATGTGTTAACAGGGATACATTAAAAAAAACAATGTTATCGACCAACAGTGGCGAGTTCGAAAATAGCTATTGCTCTTTTTTTGGTGGCGGTCTATCTGTTAACAGCTTTGTATCTTTCTTATTATCACTATTTTTTTTCTTAAAGTTTCATTACGATACAACAGCATAATTACCTAATTCTATTTTATTCGATTCTTACAGATTTCGTGAAGCCGATCTGCCTACCCATTGATGAATCGCTCCAATACAGCACGTTCGAGGGTTATGATCTAGTGGTGGCAGGGTGGGGGAAAACTGAAAGCAGTAAGTTGATTCACTCAGACTGTCAAGCGTCAATAGCGTCACGGTTAATTAAAGCCTGAAAACAGCATTTAAATTTAGTAGACCCAAAACTATGGAGGGTAGAGGAAAGGAGAGTCATCTTATATGGGAGAAAAGTTGAAAAAGTGTCCAGTTGTATGCGTTAAATAACAGTTAAAAATCCTCCACAATCGCGCTAGTGGATGCACAGGGTATGGATAATGTAGCAATCGTAGATGAATTGAAGTATGCCGAGTTAAAAAATTTAATGTCATTATCGACTAAAGTCGTTAATTCTTGAGAACTTCAACAACTTAGTTGTACAAAATATTGTGGTAAATATAACCTTACAGAAGTATAACCAAACGTGCGTTTAGAGTGATTTTATCCGTAAACAGTAAATAGTACGGTTACTGATATATAAACATTTAATTTTATGAATAAAGTGAGTGAATAACAGAACAGTTATAAGTAAAATTTTGTTGTAAAAGTTGAAGTGATAAATTTAAAAAAAAAAAATATACTCTAACAATTATTTGGCGCTTCATTTAAATTACTATTGATACAACTATACCCAATTTAAAAATTTTAATAACCAATTAAATGCTCCATTCCATCAGTATTTACCCAAAACTACCAATACAACTATCGTCAGTAAACCGACTTTACAGACAACCAATTTTTTTTGTGAAGATGAGGAAATCCTCATATATACCCTCTACGGCTACGGCTACGGGGAGGCGAGGAGGTTATGTCGGACTCTTACCAACTAAAACCTCACGGTGTTCATACTCGTCGCGTGAAAATTGGAACACGGAAACGAAAAGCCGCTTCCGAGAACCAACAGCGGCACCCAGCAGGACCGATCCTCCTTAATTTGCAAGTTTACTTATAGGCACATCTGGAACACAGGGAGTGCCATTCAGCCCGAGGATTTATCTCCAATGGGTGACAAATTCCCCGTATTTATCACCCGGAGTTCCTCATGCCTCATGCGTCCTACCTACCTAACCTAACCTAACCTAGATACAAAATCCTCAATAATGTACATACTAAGGTCCCTGGCTGGTCTGTCCGCCGATTACCTATTAGATTTGGCGACCTGGACAGGAGCGTATCAGTAGACTAATGATAAAAATAAAATAGTCGGTAAATTGTTAAAAAATACATATTGCAATATTAAAATTATTTCCAGGTTCATCGTCCGCTGTAAAGAGGAAAGCTGTTGTTCCAGTAATGGCGAATTCTATTTGCAGTATGATTTATGCGATGAACAATCGAGATATAAATGAGAATCAAATTTGTGCTGGTGGTCAGCATCGCAGAGACTCGTGTCGGGGGGACTCGGGAGGCCCACTGATGGGTCAGTTGGACGGGAGATGGACGGTGGTGGGCGTGGTCTCATACGGGCCCTCGCCTTGTGGTCTGCTCGGCTGGCCGGGGGTGTACACCAAGGTCGCTGCGCATGTGAACTGGATATTATCAAAGTTAAAACCTTAGAGTAAAAATATAGTTAGGTCAAAACAACAGAATATACTTACAGGAGTTTCACTCTGTTAAATCATTTAAACTAGTAGCGACTTCAACACACACTTGCGCGACACAGTAAAGTGCTTTCATCATGTCGATTCTTAAAAAAATGTCAGTGTTGAAGCCGATGTACAACGGTTGCGTATGTAACAGGAAACGGAATTCTCTTATGTCATTTTGTCGTATTGGACTGAAAGTCGAATAGCGGAAGGTGGGATGATCGACGAGATGTTTGTACGATGCATTTTTTTCAAGAATCGACATACATGTTGCACAATGCTGTTCACCTCACAAGTTCAGAACTTAGGTACTTAGGCCCCCGCATGGACCTCGTGACCAGCTGTGAAATGAGATATCGGTTGGTCCGGAGTCTATATCAGGTACAGCGGTCCAGTGTCAGGGCGTGTAGTCTGGATTGCGACTTTAGGGGTAATTTATTTTCATAAAGAAAGTCAAGGAATGAACTTTCACGTACCTACATTTTAGTCACGCCTAAACCGTAAGGAATAATTTGGCCAAATGTTAGGTACAAGGTACATTGGATTAGTTGATTGATTAATGCTAGTACGTACCTAATTTAAGAATTTTTACTCTCTTTATACATCTGCCATTTTGATATTTTGTGTGTTTGTTTCAGTAACTGTTTTGATTAAGGAAAGTCGATATTTATTGTAAATAACTATTTAATTTTAATCATTATTATTAAGTCTTATTACTGTAAATAAATCACTATTTCTGTATCGAAATAATTTATCGATTTTTTATAATAAACATTGCACTTGTGTCATTTTTTACGGCACGTAAATATATATTTTTTTTGTATATGACCACGCATAACTTTTTACAGAGTTGTCCGATTTTGATAATTCTTTTTTTATTAGAAAGGGCATACTTCCAAGGAGGTCCCATTGTCACCATGTTAGGATCTGATGCTGATATCCTGGGGAAATTGAAGGAACTCTTCAAATTTTGGAGGCACGCTTACAGCGATTCGGTTACTAGGCTAGAATATACTATCACAGTATAGTACGAGTACGTTACATGTCGATAAATCACTAAAAAGTAAGAAATAAAATTTTTTAACAAAAAATAGAACCGACTCAAATCGCACTAAAAAGTAAAAAATAACTGTGTCATTTAGTTGCTTTAATTTACTAAGCATATCTAGGAGTCGGTGCCAGCCAAGGTTTCTACTTTAAGGACGTTACCTAGAACCCACAAACTACTTCACTACCTAAAATAAATGTTCCTTAAACTTGCTGGCACCGACTTCATAGATATGCTTAAGTAAATTAAAGCAACTAAATGACACAGTAATTTTCATATAAATTACAGTCGGTACGTTTTTACGCAACGACTCAGAACTCTTACTCTACTAACATCACTATCTATTGCCAATACAAAGTCTACGAATTCAGGCACCTCCGCTATTTAAATTTTTAAGATTTGACCCATTGATACTTCAAATGAGTATAGAAGTGGCTCATAGAAGAAATTGACTCTGCTTTCTTCTGTAGGATACAGTGACATTGTAAATGTAAATTATAAATAACAAATACTTAGTTTTTTGTTTTTTTAGTTCTTCTCGGCAGAATGTGCTTTCCGAATCGATGGTAAAATCACTATTAGTAGGTTTCTTTTAAAAAATGCTTATATAAAAAGCCCAAACCTGGCAAATAACGAAAAACTCTTTAGACCATAGATTAAAGACTACTAGATGGAGTCATAACGCGGCTGTAGGTTCAAGAGCGTGACAGACTTATTTCATTCGGCCTTTATTAGAAAGTGATACAAGATTATTTTTTGTCCCTTTCAGCGTGTTCGTTTTTATTGTTTGTCAAGATTGGAGTTTGTGACAGACAAGGGACATATCTGAGCAATTATTAGCTTTTTATTAAATTTGCTGATAAATAATATAACTTTGCGGTTACTAGGTATATTAATTTAAACGTTATCGTGCTATGGTGGGTTGTAATATTTTCGGCTGCAACAGTCGCAGCGAACAGAAAATCGAAGGAATTACGTTTCATACGTAAGTAGGCATAAACTTCATTGGTTGGTGATTTAAAGCTTAGATAATATGTTATTTTTTAGCAAATTTCATGTATTATGCGTTTACTAAACTATCTTATATAAAGTAATATTTCGTATTTTACGATACTTTAAAACATAACGTTTTATGATGTACTTTAAATGTTGACATGTCATGTCAATAAGACTGATTTGCTGTCTCACGAGTGGACAAGCTATGAGCTCTATCTAGTAATCTTTAATCTATGCTTAAGACAAAAGTAACCAAATGCCAAAGGGCTATAGAACGTAGTTTTTTTAAGTTGAAGTTAAAGGACAGAGTAAAAAACCAAGTTATAAGAAAAAAAACCCAGGCGAAAGACGCTGCTAAACACGTTCTACGTTTTAAGTGGAAATGGGCAGGCCATATTCAGTAACCGACAATAATGGTCCCAAATAGTAACAAACTGGTACCCACGAGATTCAAAACGGAAGCGAGGCAGGCCATCTAAAAGGTGGAGTGACGATATTGCACACGTGGCTGGGAGCACATGGCAGCGCGAGGTGATCGAGCTCGAAAGGGATAGATCCGCGTGAGTTTCAGTGGCTTTCTGTTGATACGGTTGATAATTCGAATCTACACTAGCGCTACTCTTGCGAGCGTGTTTGCGAGTTGAACTAAATTCACCACGAGATTTTGACAGATAAAGTATGAGATGACGTATAAAGTGGCATTTAGAACACAGTGGCTTAATATGGAGGAGGCTTTTACTGCCAAAACTAACAATACTAACATAGGATAAGTTTGAAACTAACTACTATAACTAACAATCAATAAAACTGTAAAAGAACCATTATTGTCTAAACTAGCTAAATTGTAATTTTTAATATTGTAAGGAAATAAAGCTATTTTTATTTTTTTTATTTTTTATTTATGTATATAAAAAGCCTTCTTGAAATAAAGGTTTTTAATTTTGAGTAAATTTGTGTATACAATCGGCAAAATAAAAGTAAGAAGAGGTACAAATAAAAAAATCATCAGATTTTAAAAATTTTACTGAAAAACATCATGGCACGTTTGTGGTGAGTATAACTGTTTTGTAATAAGTCAAGATGAAACAAAGTTGACATTTTTCAACATTTAAATTTAATACACTTTAATTCATGTTAAATTATTATCGATAATTTCTAATTTGTGCAAGTCACAGAATACATAATAGGCTAAGGTCTGTGTGCACCAAGATTTCGGTTATCATAACCAACTGTTAACATAACTTTACTATAAAGGAAAATGCCAGATCCTAACCCAGAAAGAACACAAATTATAAATATACTAAAAATATCCTATTATTATATAAATGTTTTACAATAAGCCATTTTGTTGTTGGACATCGAAATAAAACACTGTTGGACATCGGAATAACATTCTGTTAAAAAAGTGATTAAACTACTTCCTTTTAATTTACACTGTTTACACCTTTTTAAATCTTTATTGTTGCATTGGGTTCTAGCTTTGTAAATCGTTTTTATTGTATTTTCATCAAAAGTGGACTCTACAAGGCTAGTATCCAGAGTCGTTTACGCCTGTTTAAAAATGTATTTAATTCGCTAAGTTGCTTTGCGAATGTCATGTCAGTGTGACAGCTATACGGAACAACAATACGGAAGTGGACGATAACCAACATTAGGCTCGTGTCAAATACTCTTGAGTTCTAGAGTTTTTAAATGTAATTTATATTAAATAGTAAAAAAATGCTATAAAATGATGCATAATACAATATTGTACAATATGTTTTTATTAGTGGGTTAAAGTCCTATACATTGTCTGGCATTCTCCTTTACTGTTCACGACAACCTGTACGCCGGTTAAGAACGTAAGTTCGGTTAAGATAACCGCCCAGTTTACGTCCTTAACCGGCGTACGGGTTGTCGTGATCAGTAAATTTATAGTAGGTAAAGTAATGTTAACCGTTGGTTATGATAACCGAAATCTTGGTGCACACAGGCTTGAGTCTAATAGCTGACAGTTATCGGGAGCAAGTAATTAAACGTAATGCAAGAAATATTGACGTCACACTTTAACGTTAAACTGTTGATACTAGAAATAGCAAATTACATCACCAACAATGTGGTTAAGATCTCATACGTCATGGCGAATCAATGTCATGAGACATCAGACTTCATAAATAATATGTTTACACTTGCCTACCTGCCACTTTTATTAAGTTTATGAAGCGCAAGAAACAGTGCGGTTTTTTAAAATGACATAGCATACATTCATAATACATTAAGTACAATCCACCAGATTAAATCAGTAAATATACTGCACTTAATCTAATATGAATTGTTCTTATGAACATAAAATTTTGATATTTGACAAGGCAATAGAAATGGCTTATGGAATTGGATGCTTTAGATCGCCTTACAGGTGACGTTTACACCACCAAAATACTTGCATTTGCTTGCCACTGTATTGTAACTTCAAATTACATTGCTTTTGCGTTTTTTTACACCTAGACTGTGTCGATGCATTAAAAGAAATGTATCTATGTCAAAAACTGCGTAGTGTTTCCAAAATCGACACTTTATATCTAGGTATCTGCGACATAGATATCCATAGTTTACAGAGGTACACAAATTAACAATAGAATCTATTGTTATTAAAATTAAACCAAGTACCCGCCTAAACATAGGTCTCTATTTGGTGGGGAACACCTATTGCCTTGAATGCTATCTATTATTACAATACAAAATTAAGGTCTGAGCTTAGACAGTATCCAATCAGTGTAAGCAGTGACCCTCGTGTATACTCCAGGCCACCCGGGGGTCCCGCAAGGCGAAGGCCCGTAGGAGACCACTCCTATGGCCATCCAGTTCATCGCTGAGACCTGCCCCATGAGAGGACCCCCAGAATCTCCCCTACAGGAGTCTTGTCCCGCCAATCCACCCGCGCAAAGCTGGTTGTCTGTTATCATACGCCCGGCCCTCCGGTACACTTCTTGGCAGTCGGATTTCTTGACGACTGGCACCACGACCTTCAGTTTAACGTCTGACGCTGATTCTGTAAACAGTAAATTGTTATCGTAAAAATTCATCATTTTTATAAATAGAAATTAATTATCCTCCGGCAGAGCCACGCCAACCCTCTACAGCGCCTGAGTGCGAAACCTATAAAGCGCCTTACCTTGCACACACTTTCAATTTATTGATTGTTCAATTGTTTAATGTTTTGGTACTCTTTTGTCTTAAAGTCAGGGAAATCCCGTGACCCTACCCCACTTGCGTCGGTATACATTCATAATTCATTCAATCAAACTCACGGCGGTTCTTTTAATTTTAACTGAGCTCGTAACGAATGTACACTTAAACCCAAATTGTAAAATGAAACCACACACTTGAGTATTATCTTAGAAGGCTTGTATTATAAGCGTCTCATAATTATTTTGTTATTTACAAGGCATATGTTGCGTCTATTGTACCTGCTTACTCATTGATAGTCTACCACAATATTATGTTGTTGTAGAAGTGTAACAAAAATAATTTCGATGGCTGCGCCTCTATTGACTTGGCGCCTGTGTGCGCCGCACACTTCGCACATAGGGGCGGCTCGGCCCTGTCTTCCGGTGTTGAAAACACACTCCACAGTATAATTTTAAACAATAAAGTCTCGTTATTCATTGATGATTATATTACTGATTGAATAAACAATTTACATAAAAATAGGCGCTATTTAATGGTATATTATTATATGTTCGATATAACTTACTTGTTTCTGTCTTTCCCCACCCTGCCACCTCCATATCTGCCCCTTCGAATGACTGCCTTTTCAGCGATGGAGCAAGAGGAAGGCATATCGGCTTCACAAAATCTGAAACAAGATAATAAAATACAGTGTCACGATTAAACATGATGATCTTCAGTGGTTTTTGCAACTTTTGAACGCAAAATTGCAAGCGCAAATATTTCTCCGAAAGGTTCGTCAGTCTATTGGTTTTCTGCAAGATTTTAATTTTTTAACGCAATATTACTTACGTTGGAGCGTCGTCGAAAGCGACCAAGAACTGTTCGATGTAGTTCTTCCTTTACCTTTTTACCTTAAAACTGCCAGGCAACGTAGCAATATGCACCCCTACATTGTTGACGTTTTTGGAATCGTACCTACGCCCTACTGGGTTTATTCTTGATTTTCACTGCCAAGCTTTCGTTTTTTTTATATTTTTGGTTAAAGGGTCAGTTTTCCTGACATACATACAATATATGGGTCTCTACAAGACTAGAGTAAAAAGGTACACTCTATGCCAGTGATTCTCAACCTTTTTTTTGTTGCGGCACATATTTAATGATTTCAAAATTTGGCGGCACACAAAGAAAAAGATAAAAATTATTTGCTTACTACAACTAAACACTGCATAAATAGTTTATGACATTTTAAATACACCAAGACCCCGCTTTGCGTCGCTAATGTGTTCCTGAAAAATGCGACGCAGTGAATCACAAATTTGGAAAGCAAATAATAAAATAATTTATTTTTTTGTGGATGTAAGTATATATTCATGTTAAAAATATTTTTCTTTTTAAATGATATAATTGAATAATATTAACATTATTATATATTTGCAAAATTTGGCGGCACACTTTTGAAATTTGGCGGCACACAAAAGTGCCGCGGCACATTGGTTGAGAATCACTGCTCTTGCATAGAGCACATCTTCGCTTAACATCAGGCATGATTGCTGCCAAGCGCTGGCCTTTCTCTCACAAACAATGCTACTAGAACCTCATCGATAATGTGTACGAACCGTTGAAAGGAACGTCGTAGGCCAGCCTGAGCAGCGCGATGTCGTTCTGCTGGTGGCTGTCGGTGGGCGCGTATTGCTCGTGGGCGATGATCTCCTCCACGGGTACGTCTAGAGGAGGTGGGGCGCAGTCGTCGGGCCGCGCGCAGTCGATGTCACTGGACGTGTCCCATTCGCCTAGCCGGACTTCAGAACTGGAATATAACACAACTTTAAAGTATTAAATCTTTGATTGTGTGTGTGTGTGACTTCGGGTCAGATAAAAAGTGTCCGAACCAAAAGTAAGCCAAAACGCGAAATGACTTCCAATCGCAATTCAGTCTAATATTAGCTGACTGACAGAATACACGTCAATAATGCCGTAATGTGTTATAAAAAACTTGTAAGAACTACCCGAGTAAGATGAGAAAAGAAGACGGTGAACCATATTTTCAGTAAGTAAATATTTACTGATGATTTTAAAGTATTATTTTGCTAGAACCAGGCTATTTTATTAAAAGTCTAATAAACTAAGTAGAATTGCATCCAAATGATATCTCCTTTTTACCTTTTATAGATTACAATGTTTATCTAATTGACCACATTTAGTTCGGACTGCCGTGAGCTATCACACCATAGAGTTATTTTGTTGTTTAACATTGTTAATTCTGATGAAATAATTTGATTATTTTCAATTCAAAAATTTTTATTTTTTATGTCATGAATATTAATCAAAACCAAAATTAACCATAATGGTATATTAATTTGATAACTATAAGAATTATCTACATGAAATTAGGAACAGTTATTTAAAAAGTGATCTAACGTCATTGAAGTAAAAAATATATTTTCAGTTTACTAAAACGAGGAAAATATCGAGAACTTAAAATTTCAAAGTAAAGAACTATGTCGAGTGGCATATCATTTTGTACGTTAGTGGATTTGGTTTGTAATTAATTATTATTATGACTAATTATTATTTTATACAAGATAATTACAACAATTATTATTTGGTACAAGATTTATCCCAGCATATAGAGGTCAGGGATATGTAAATATAAATTAAAATTTGCTGTAAATATAACATATAAATATAAGATGCCAAAAAAATTTGAAAGCTACCGACTCCACACCATTTATGTTGTCCTATTTTCACGAGAAGCTGCCATGTCAAAAAAAGGCTGCCATGGTAACCGTCAATCGAAGCAGATTACTTATTGCATGCAATTAGACCCTTGCAAATTAGACTGTATAACAATACGATAAGACATACATTACAATGTTATTTTGTTATAAAAACATAAATACATCCTAGTGGGTATAAAATATCTTGGGACACTTTTGACGTAAAGGACCTCCATAGTATTAATATGTCAAGCGTCTTGCACCGCACATACCACTGCGCCACGGAGGTGGTCCAATGTAACTCGTCATCAAAGTAGTTTCCGAATTACATTACACATACGTACACTCTCCAAGACTCCGGCAGGTCAGCGCCCTTGACACAGTGCGCCGCGGTCAGCACGTATCTCGACGAGATCAGCACTCCGCCGCAGTAGAAGCCGCTGCCCACCACTGGAACGGTCATGATCTTCATAAGCATATTAAATATTTTTGTAAACTACAGGACCCACAGTAGTTCCCATTCCCGTAAAAGTTTCGGGACAAAAAGTAGCCTATGTTTTATTGTGATGTACAACTACAAGCTGTATTATTGTAAAGTTTCATCAAAACCTATTAATTAGTTTTTGCCTGACAGGGAAACGAACATAATATTTACAGACATCCTCACAAATTTCCTTTCGCGTTTATAATAATAATTATTGACGAAACAAGCAGATGGCCCACCTGGTGGTAAGTGGAAAACCAGACCTAACCTACAGACGGCCTCCGTGGCGCAGTGGTATGCGCGGTGGATTTATAAGACGGAGGTCCTGGGTTCGATTCTCGGCGTGGCAGATTGAGATTTTTCTTAATTTGACTTGGTCTGGCTGGTGGGAGGCTTTCGCCGTGGCTAGTTACCGACAAAGACGTACCGCCAAGCAATTTAGCGTTCCGGCACGATGTCGTCGAAACCGAAAGGGGTGTGAATTTTCGTCCCACTCCTAACAAGTTAGCCCACTTCCATCTTAGACTGCATCATCACTTAACATAAGGTGTGATAGCAGTCAAGGACCAACTTGTAGTCGATAAAATTAAAAAAAATAGAGCAATACTCCTCAGGGCATACAAGGAACACCTCCTACAAACTCCTTGTGCTCTTCAACCTGCATTTTCGGACCGAAACATAGGAATGCTGCCTGGCAGCGGTAATAAACTGGTGATTAGTATTTCCCCGGTCCCAATGGGCCGACGTCATATAGGTTTACCTCTCCACCAAGGGCCCGAAAACCAATCATAGTTATATGTCAATGAATAAAAAGCAAGAAATTACAATTTTAACTATTATTAGAACATTATTAGACATTAAAACAGGAAATGTCAAACTATATTTATTATATAAAGTTTAATAATATTATGCACAAACTTATGGCTACTGAGGTAAATTGTTATTGTTTTACATTTTCCCTATTACTGGGTAAATATTGCAATGAGTTATGTAGGTAAATTGGAAAACCACTCCGCACGGAATCATATTGATCATAAATTTGCGAACATCTTGCTTATTCTGTTATAAACGGCTTATGACTAAATAAGGAAGATGCACAAATTCACCTCCCTGGCGCATTTAGTAATGTTTTACTTTACTTTAGCTTAACTTACAACAGAGAGATTCGATTCTCAGCTTGGGTCAATTTACGATTTTATATTTCCTAAATTGGCTCAGGTCTGGTCTGTGGGGCAAGTGTGAGTTTTTCGCAAAGCGACTGCGTAAAAACGTAGTCACTAATAATGTCAAATTATAAAGCAAAAAAAGCGTTCTGACACTCGCCCATTTGAGATTTGTCTCACTCCCGCCAGGGGCGCTGCTTCAGTTCCATATAAAATTTGCCCTTAACGCGAATGTGAAGTTTTCGATTGTTTTGAAGTAATCTCACACTAGGCACTCTGGTGGCAGGTTTCAGACGTCGCTAGTTACTACTTTACGATTTAGCGTTCCGTTTCGATACCGAGTAGAAACTATTTGAAGATATCTTTTGGCTCCTGTCTTGAACTTGTCTGAGGAAATACATCCACTATTTATTAAGCTATTGCATAGCTTCTATCGCGGGCCTTGAGCGTGGAGACCGAATCCAGAAATTCCGTAACGAAAAAACCTAACACCCCCCACCCTTTTTAGTTTTTTCAGATTGTCTTATTCGCGTCTTTGTTTGCTAACGTCCATACTATGTTGAATACACCGGTTCTCGTCCGATCACCGAAGTTAAGCACCATCGGGCGCGGTCAGTACTTGGTTGGGTGACCGCCTGGAAACACCGCGTGATGTTGGCTTTTTAATTTTAATTTTTTTTTAATTTAAATTTATAAATATATAATTATAATTGCATAAGTTTTTTATCAACTCTTATGCAATAGCTTTACCGCGGCAGTCTCCGAGTGCCACACGTTTTTTTTTTCTACTACAGCGTGATCTGAAGGGCACGATTACTGATCTAATTAGACGCACATGAGGTTTAACATCTACGCCTCAGGTTGATAGACATACAGCGGCTTGTGGGACGTGTTCCTGGCATGCCTTGCAATTGTAAAGTGTTACTCTATTCACAGGTGATAGTTCCACTTACCATCGGGTAGACCATCTGTTTGATCCGTCAATCAATAGAAAGTAAATTGAAGGACCTGCTTGTAATTTCAAATAAATCGCTTTTCACTTAATGTATATGAGGGTATATTGCGTATTTTTTTATAATTTCTGTCTGTCTGTCTGTTTGTTCCGGCTTATCTCTATAAAATAACTTTTTGTATATGATATCAGACTTATGAGAAGTAACATAGGGTAATTTGTATTCAAATATTCCTACGGGAACGGGAACAAGGTGGGTGAAAACGCGGGCGTCCTTTTGTTATTACTATTATAAAACACTTACATTTTTTATATTTCACCAATGCCATCCAGGGGTGCTCGTCGATCTCGGTCAGGTTGCCGCCGAATATCCTATCGTTGTTCATGACCCCGCAATTCTTCAGGTCTGGTAGAAGGTCCTCCGCCGATCCGATGACGCCGCCTCGGTTCGATGTTTGCGCGGCGTATGAAAACTCTTGTGGGCAACATATCTGGATTACAAAAAAAATATTTGTAAGTAATACTGACAAAACCTTTCTGTATATTCTTTAACATGTAGCATAGAGATGTTTCAACACATTTAAGCCCAAGTTCGAAGGTT
Organism: Mycalesis mineus; assembly: GCA_034621355.1. Taxonomy (NCBI): domain Eukaryota; kingdom Metazoa; phylum Arthropoda; class Insecta; order Lepidoptera; family Nymphalidae; genus Mycalesis; species Mycalesis mineus. The sequence continues at coordinate 1,436,586 of CM067901.1, forward strand.
AGGAGTTTTTAGACAAAACTAGATAAACCGATCAAGTTTTACATTTTTTATCAATAATGTTATTATTGCAGTGGTATTGGAGTTTTTTGTGATAATGTTTCTCCAGGGAAATACAATAATATCGCGATGCATTGCATGCATCCATTATACTACCGAGCGACATTGCTGTTCTGGTCTATAACTTCACGGTTATCATTAACCGTGAAGTTATAGGCACATGAAGCTAGAGACACACTACAACTATGGGCTGAGCAACAAAATTATCGTATGATTATGATTTTTCTAAGTATCGACATACTGCTGTAATATGTCACACCTCGCGTTGTTTTATTTCGCATTTATTTTATTATGTCGCTATATTGCATATATATTATCTCGCTTACCATCGGCGAGCGCCCACTAAACCCGCAGTGTAATCGTCTGAGCAACGCCCGTAGATCTTGATTTTCCGGGTGCTGTTGCAGCTGTGCGTACATCCCCGTGCACTGCTCTAGTGTGACGCACCTCGCGTTGTTGTTGCATTGTTCTGGAACGAGACAAGGATCAATTCAATATGTACCTACCACCAATACTGAGTTTAGCAACAGGTGGGTTTAATGATAACATTAGTATACGGCAAAAATAATAATAATCATTACTAGCCTATTAAAGGCTGACTATGGGGCCATGCTTAACAAGAGGGGGTTATGGTGCTCAGAACCATTACCGTAGTGGAAGGCTGTGGTAGCTCCTATGCGGGCTGCGAATGATAATCACTGGGCCGTTCGTAATGGCCCAGTAAATTTTGGCCCGATTGTATCACGCCTAAAACGCCCATGAATGTGGGAGAGGACCATGTCCTGATGACGTTAGATATCAGAGAACTACGTCAAACCATTATGGCTGGTCTTAATCAAATATCAATAAAATCTGGCACTGATAGTGCGTGATAATTAGAGTTCACAATTAATGAAATAACTTTTGTTATGTCACTATACACAGACAGCGTCACACCGTTTGTGATCACGGCATTCGAGTCCATTTTACTGCCAAGGCTCGCAAATGTATTTTTACATTTAGCTGTGTAACACATATAATCGGAACGGCGCCACCTAACTGTAGTTATTAAGTACAGTTAATTTGCTATTTTATCGTAGCTCTAATCAAAGATCACTTGTGATACTGTATAGTGCCGTTGGGGTCAACGTCCTAACTGTCAAAAACTTATATAAAGTCAACTGTTTTTTTTTCTGGAAGAAAATGATAAAGTACAATGAAATTGATAATGAGAAAGTTGGATATAAAATAATCTACAAGATCCCAATGCATTTCTACAATATAGATAAATTACGGATGGACTAAAAATTGAACGGTCCTGGGTTACATTTTTTTTAATCACCATAAAGCAGATATTGACCACCTGATTGTAAATGAATAACATATAAACAAAGTCATCATATAAAAACCAGTTCTTAAATATTTTTCTTGTACATTTTATTTGCTGGCCTAGATTAAACATTGGTTTTGCTCTGCATAACGAGACTCCATTAATCTAAGTGGTCATATTAAATAGTTTGATTGTTTGTTTTAAAAAATATAATTGCTGCAAAATATTAAAAAAATATACATAGGTACTTAAGAATCTTTAGATAAAAACATTAGAGTTGCTTTTGTTAGTATTTATCTTGTTTGATAAGTAGCCAGTAGTTACGTACATACGTACCTATATGATTTCGTAAAATTATGCTAAGTAGGCACTTAGATGCTACAATAATAATATTATGCTGACATGAAATATTATTTTAGTAGTATTAGTGGTCAGTATTTTTCCTGTTAAATTGAGATATAATGGTTGGTGATACATTTGGGTAGGTGCGATTTGTTTTTAATAGCAGTGATTCAACGAAGTCGATCCACTTCACTAATAAGGAATTTAATTAAACATTTTGTTTAATGACCCGGTTGTAAGAATCGTATTTTTAGAAAAAATTTTAACAAAAAATAGAACCAACTCAAAACGCACTAAAAAGTAAAAAATAACTGGGTCATTTAGTTGCTTTAATTTACTTAAGCATTTCTATGAAGTCGGTGCCAGCCACGTGTAAGGAACATTTAATTTACGTAGTAAAGCAGTTTGTGGGTTCTTGGTAACGTCCTTAAAGAAGAAACCTCGGCTGGCACCGACTCCTAGATATGCTTAAGTAAATTGAAGCAACTAAATGACCCAGTTATTTTTTACTTTTTAGTGCGTTTTGAGTCGGTTCTATTTTTTGTTAAAATTATTTTATTTCTGACTTTTTAGTGATTTATTGCCACGTAATGTACTCGTACTATACTGTCATAGTATATTATATGGCACTAGTGGCCTAAAAACTACCGATACTGAGACAAAGACCGAAATCACTGTAAGCGTGCCTAAAAAATTTGAAGAGTTCCTTCAATTTCCCCAGGATATCATCATCAGATCCTAACATGATGACAATGGGACCACCTTAGAAGTATGCCCTTTCTAATAAAAAAGAATTATCAAAATCGGACAACTCCGTAAAAAGTTATGCGTGGTCATACATAAATAAAAAAAAATATGTGTCGAATTGTGAACCTCCTCCGTTTTGTTTTCGTCGGTTAAAAAATCGATGGACTTGTGTGTCTCCCAATCTAAGTATGGTTGACTTCCGTCTGGGTTTCCCGAAATTGTTATAGCCTAGTCCTAATTTTTCGTCGCGTAAAAACCTAATAATAATAAATAAGCCTGTGGTTACAATGATGGCAGATTGAAACCATAATATATGGTAAGCCAATTCAGAACGCAATTAACTCGTGACTTTACTATGCTCAGATTACGTATGTCTGGAAACACAGACGCCGGAAATTACACACCACAACAGTTCGTAGGTATAGGAAACTCAATTAAAAACTAACTATGGCTTGCTTGGATATCAACAACATGAAGATAGGCACATTTGTTGATAGGCTCATGGAATCAGTTGTGTATAAAAAGATGACATCTATGACATGCAGTCCAGTAAAACAGATTAAGAAAACTTTTACAGAAAATTCAAACTTTTTATCTAACTCTAACCATTTTGAGTAATTGCGAAAGAACACTTAATTATTAATAACCGATGAAAAAAACGGAGGAGGTTCTCAATTCGACACGTATATATATATATATATATATATATATATATATATATATATATATTATGTATGACCACGCATAACTTTTTACAGAGTTGTCCGATTTTCATAATTCTTTTTTTATTAGAAAGGGCATACTTCTAAGGTGGTCCCATTGTCATCATGTTAGGATCGGATGATGATATCCTATCGGAAGTAAATTAAAGCAACTAAATGACACAGTTATTTTTTACTTTTTAGTGCGTTTTGAGTCGGTTCTATTTTTTGTTAAACATTTTTTCCACCACTTTCCGGAATTTGCGGATACGACATTTAAGTTTCTATAAAACTACACCATATCCAAAATGCAAAGTTGAAGCTATAATTTTTAATTCAAACCTAACTTTACTGGCCTAATGCATATAGATGAATACAGCATAAGAACAGTTACCATATTTTTGACATCTCTTTCTGTTGTAGACATAGGATCGGAGCCGTTGTACCTCGTTTTCTTTGCGAGTAAGATTTGTAAGCAGTTACTTTAAAGGTGTATGCGATAGTATAGTCCTCGAATGAGCTACTGCCTGCTTGAAAATTCCATGATGATAACCTAAATATTTGCCTGCAATAAATACCGCTTGCGAAGCAACAGAATTCCTAATTGGTTGGTATTTTTCCTTTACGCTCAATATACTACCACTACTGCCGCAACTAACAGTATATGAAATTAGCAGTGCATTGCTCTACTGGGATCGAACAATTATCACTGACAGGTATACTGTAGCCAATAGACCTGATATAGTGATAGTCGATCGATCAACGATGATAGTTGATATTACAGTTTCACATGACGATAATCTGGTGAAAGCTGAAAAGGAAAAAGTATCAAAATACTAAGACCTTGCTGATGAGGTTACCGCCATGTGGAATGTTGAGTCAACGATGATTGTTCCTATAGTCGTTTCAGTCAACGGCCTTATAGCGAAAAGCTTTGACCAACATCTTAAAAAGCTTTCGCTTAGTTGTTGGATCAAGGGTCCGATACAGAAGGCGGTAATTCTTGAAACGGCGCATATCGTGAGGAGGTCCCTCACTCTGGAGTCCTGACCACCGCCTGCTTGGACCCCCAGGCCCCGCAGCAGGCGGAATTTATTTTTATAAATTATAAATATAAATTTTTATAAATTTTTAATAGTATTTTTTTTATAATATTTATAAGCATTGTTAAAAATTTTAAAAAGAATTGAAAATTAATAAATGATAGTTATCTACTATGTACTACTAGCGTCTTCATATGGGACATCAACGGGAAGGTTTGAGTGAGTGAATCATTGCCAGAAAGTTCCCGTAGATTGGATAGAGAAAAGAGGGCAGAACGAGGCCGTTCCTCGTTCTGCCCTCTTTTTTCACTAGGACTAGGATCTCGGCGAAAGAGACTTTCCGAATGGGTATTTTGGTCTGAGTCCTGACCGTGATTGTAGGTAAAATGACGTTGTAATCGTTTACCTTATTCTTAGCCTCTTGTGTCTCTGGTCGAGCGTTGTCTGTTCTTACGTCACTGTCAGGGATATTCTTTAGGTATTTACGTTTGCAAGAGGCTTTACTGTCGATGGTGAAGTCTATATAGGATAAGGACAAATAATTACTGATGTATGGGACTTGTTGGATGGTGAGTTAAAGCATCATTACATTATTATTCTTGCTGTCACTTCTTTACTATAACTTTATACACCTTGTTTCAGAAGCAGGAAAAGAGTAATACAATCATAATCAAGACTATTCGATTGACAGCTTCTGCCAAGGTGAGGCTCAGCGATAGGCTTAGAGACATCGCTGACATCATACAGATACCAACCATGGCCATGAGGGCATCAGGACTGATATCAATCAACCCGTTAAATCTATTCGTACTTCCAAAATATTATTGTCCAAGTAATACAGGAGACTTCTAGAGAAGTTCCATCTCAGTGTCTTTTTAGCCCATAGGTTGGACTCTGAAAGACCTGCGCTTGCTTAAACCTCCCAGTAACGTCATGTCCCATTAAGGAACTAAACAATTACAAAACGGTAACTATCATGGGACACTCATCAGATGTATATATCTAGGAACCTAATAGTAGGTAGCTATGTTAATATTCATAATTCATAGCAAAAATAACATCAGTACGTAGGTAAACTTTGCCTTTAATTAGGAATTAGAGTTTCATCATCATCATCATCATTATTAGCCTATTAACGACTCTTTACAGGGCCAGACCTCCCTCCTTATAGGAGAGGGGATAGAGTTCTATACAACATCTAAATAGATGACACTGTCATTATTTATTATTGTAAAGCCAATATTGTAAAAATAAATGGCACCACCAATCAGCGTCACACCGTTTGCCGTCACGGCAAATTGTGATGTTCGACATTGTGATGTTCGATAACTATGAATATTGATCATGTACATCTTACGCTATAATTATTTAACTATTTCAACTTACGAGCATAAGTTAATACCACAGCACACAAACACAGTAAGACAACGATTTTGCAAATACCCATTATTACACGGTATTCACACGGAACTTGGTTTATTATTATTGTAAAATACAGCCGAGACTGCGCGGTTCGTGCAAAAGATCGTCCCAATCAAGATTAAAGGTTATCACTGAACACAAACACACACATAATGTTGTCAGTTCTACACGCAGCGTCGGCGCGTGTTCTAGCGCTGAGATGTCAAACTCATCTGAGTTTCTGATGGGATTTCCTTGTATTAATGTACTGTCCATGCGTCGATGCTCATCTAGTGGAAGAGCGAGCTACTGGTTCTATTAGCTACATTATACGCTTAAATGCTTATAAGCAATGAGGTCGGTGCCACACAAGCTTTCTACTTTAAGGACGTTACCGAAAACCCACAAAATGCTTCGTTACCTTGTTAAATAAACTTTCCATAATCTTGAACGGCACCGACTTAATAGATATGGTTAAGACAAAGTAACTAAATGACACAACTATTTTTTACTTTTAAGCTATTGCATAGCTTCTATCGCGTGCCTTGAGCGTGGAGACCGAACCCAGAAATTCCGCAACGAAAAAACCTAACACCCTCCACTCCAACCGGCACAGCGGTGATACTTTTTAGTTATTCCATCTATCGATAAATACCAGAACTTTTAATGTCTTTTTGAAATATCACGCTTGTAAAAAAAAAACAAAGAAAAAAAAAATACTGCATAAATAAAATAAATATATAATTATAATTGCATAAGTTGATAAAAAATGCTATGCAATAGCTTTACCGCGGCAGTCTCCGAGTATTTTTTTTAAATTTTTAGTGATCTATCGACAACCAACATACGTATAACCTGCTCGCACTAAACTGTGAGTACTATTATACGTCACTTAAAAATACCGAAATCGCTGCAAGTGTGCTTATAAAGTCTGAACAGTACCTTCGATTTTCCTATGATCCCATTACCTGATCCTAACATGAGGATTATTTTGGAAAATCGGACTAATCTGTAAAAAGTTATACCTGGCTGAGTTTCTTGTGTTGTGGGCTCTTCTCGGACCAGGGCGCATTTGGAACCCTCGTAGCTTTAATTTTAGGTTTTGGACCTCAATTATCACCATTCCTTTTCTTTTCATAATTACATATTGACGATTCAAAATAATCATGAAGATTTCATTTTAATAAAGATATTTTGACTTTGACTTTGACTTCGACTTATACTTGATCATATGTAAAAAAAGACGCGTCGAATTAAGTACCTCCTCCATTTCTTTCGTCGGTTAAAAATGATCAAACTATAAAGACGTAAATATAACGTAACGTACAAAATGTAAATAGTCCAAACAAAAGCTCTTAGACTATATTTACATCAATACGACGACTGACGGCACACCTCCCACCACAAACACGTTGCCACTTGGTTCACAAGACGAACGAGTTTTCAACAACTGGTCTGTGTTTGGGAAAACATTGCGATTTTTTTATTCCTTTTTTAACACAACTTTATACCATGCAAAATGGAGACATCGTAAAAAAACCAAATGAATAAGGAAATAAAAATGCGTTGTGTTACGGGTATAGGTACGCTATGGCATTATCACAATATAAACGAATGCTTTCAAACCTCATATCTTGAAACTTAAATATGAATGACACCTTAAACCTATCTTGAAAAAAAGGCTGCAGATCGTGCAAAAAATGAGGTACCCATATAGCAAGGGAGGTACGTACGAAATAACCACGCCCAAGAAGGAGTTTTTGGAGTTTAGGCCAAACATGCATGCTACAATGCGAGTGAGCGAGCTTAGGGTGACATAACGCTTTATTAATTAATGATCACTATCTGATGTATATATATATATATGATATGATTGTTTCTTTGGACCGTCTCCCATAAAAGAAAGTTGTGCCAGTGCGTGTTGCCAGTGATGACCTACGGATCCGAATCTTGGTCGCTGACTGCGGGCTTCATAAGAAGGCTCAGAGTCACTCAGCGGGCGATGGAAAGAACAATGCTCGGAGTATCTCTGCGTGATCGAATCAGAAATGAGGAGATCCGCAGAAGAACCAAAGTAACCGACATAGCTCAGCGAGTCGCAGAACTGAAGTGGCAATGGACGGGGCACGTAGTTCGAACAGCTGATGGACGTTGGGGGCCCAAGGTGGTAGATTGGCGACCCCGCACTGGAAAGTGCAGCGTTGGTCGACCCCCAACCAGGTGGACTGACGATATCAAACGTGTCGCAGGGAGCCGCTGGCAACAGGCGGCTCGGGATCGTTGTGTTTGGAAGTCCCTAAAAAAGGCCTATGTCCAACAGTGGACGTCTACAGGCTGGTAATGATGATGATGATGATCTGATGTTGATGATAATAACCGGGACCAACGGCTAAACGTGATCTTCGAGCACAATCACATTATTAAAATATATTAAATCCATCCATTACATTAAAAATTAATATAAGTATCATTCAAATGGGTCTTAGTCTCTGTGTCCTACGTGCAGTGTACAACAATAGTTGATGTAGCAGCAGTCGAGTCGATTGGCTAACACAGCCAGCATACCGTTGGTGCTCCCCCAACGAAGTGACTCGCTTCCGCTTTGTTGTATAGAAGCAATCTATAGCTTCTGCCAACATCGCAGATTCACTATAATAGCGAGGAAGCCCCAAAAAGTGTACTATTGTATTGGACTCGAAGGGGATTGTACGGTCTTAGCGTAAAATCACTCCACAGGCTGCAGGTGTATAGATAAGTACAGTAAGCTCTGAATAGTGTGACAATGTTTGACTCTTTTATTTCTCTCTCTTCGTTATCAATTTTTTATAATTTAATTAAATTTCGCCGGGGGTTATTGGGAAAACCCCATCAAATGTAAGATGGGTTTTCCCAATAACTCTCCTAATCTGTCATACTATCGAAGACCAACCAAACCCAGTTACAACTTCCTTAAAAGGCTGATTAGGTACCTACCATTCGATATTAAATAACGAAAAAATTTGTATTTTGTCTGACAGTGGTTCAACTAAAATATATTATTTTCTGGTCAACCAGTCTACGCCTTATGAAAATATATGACTAATAAATGTAATATATAATAGGGATTTTCATTTTGTCAGGCGCTTTATAAAGTAATGGGATAAACACAATGTATTTACTTGCAATATTCTACAGCTCAGTCTACGCCTTATGATAAGAAATATTTAATAGATTTAATATTTGCTCTTATTATTTAGTCATGCGCTTATTAAACTAATCTCCATTCCAAACAGCTAAATATAGTCAATAATTGTGGCGTCAAGGAGTTACAAACATACGTCAATTCTGCGTGTTCAATCCTAGACTGCATCATAGCTTACTATCATTTCTTTCTAGGAAAAACTAACTACCTTCTAAAGGTAATCTACCTTTCCTAAAAATTCATTGCATTCAAAAAACACAATCCAAATGAGATCAGTATTTTTTGAGAGCAAAATGAAAGACAAATGGAAATCTTCTGTTTTTTAACCAAAAACAAAAGATAAAACAACAGGCCGACGATGTATATTGAGCTGGTGACGATTCAGTGTCATCATCATCATCATTATCGGGCGAGGGGCATGCCCAGCTGGCTTGCATGCATAGGTTTCTTTAAAGGACTTCCATGCATTATGGCACAATCTATATATTTAGGTATATCTTAGTACTGTGACTACATTATTCTATCCAGTGTCGGCCAACTTGATGTCATCGATCCAGTTTGGTAAGAGTTCAATCAGTAAAACCACAATAATTCAGTTTATTATCCACAAGCTGAATTTCTATTCATATGTCTGTGGGATCTGCTCAAAGTAAAACACTACGAAACTGATTTTAAACTTTTATTTTAACTTGATACGTTCTTACGTCCTACGTCTTTTCCACCTTACTCCGCCATCTTGCCTATCCGTCCCCTATCTCCCTTTCACGCATACGTCCGTCCCTCTCACACTTACTTACGTTCCGTTCCCACAACTCGGCCATTCTACTTATTCCCTGTCCTCAGGAACACACATCTTTCATACCATCATCCACACTTACAATGAAATACTTACATAGACATCTTAAGTGTAAAATCATAGAAACTAACAATCATTTCTTTACTACAATAGAAATCTTAAGCATAAAATTATATAAACTAAAAATCATTTCTTTACTACAATAGTCATCTTAAGCATAAAATTATATAAACTAAAAATCATTTCTTTACTACAATAGTCATCTTAAGCATACAATTATATAAACTAACGATTGCTTTCTTACAAGATATTACAAATTAAATACAACATAACATATCATACAACATAACATATCATACAAGATAACAGATCCCCTTAAGATTAAATTACAGACATTATTTCTAAAACATTCCATCCCTCTATCGTTCATACAATACAGTCATCTTACATACTCACCTCATTATGGCTCAGGCCATTTTTTCATTTGGTCAGCTGAGCTTGAAGTACAGTTCGGGCCTTCTGTAGAACTGTCTACCTTTTCCATCTCATAGCGATCATTTAAATTTACTTTAGTTATACGATATGGACCTAGGTATTTCGCCTTGAGTTTAAGCCCTTTACCGAACTGTGTTCTTTTTATTGCTACTAAATCACCCATCTTATACTGCTGACTCTGCTTCCTGCGTCTATTAAAGTATTTTCTATTTTCTTCTTGTATAGCTAAAATTTGCTGTTTTGCTTTCTCACGTAACTCTTCTCTGTTGCTATCGTACTGTTTAGCCGCTTCTTCCTGTAATAATTCTAAAATTTCGAGGTCCTCTTTACATCTCATCTTGATGCCTATAAGTAGATTACACGGGGTGGTATTAATGCTTCTTTGAAAGGTGCTATTTAATGCTCTCTGAACTCTACTTACATGCTTGTACCAAACACCTGAGTTTTCAATACAAAGCTTGGTCAGCATGGGAATTATTATACGGTGTATACGCTCCACCTGCCCATTTCCTCTTGGCACACCAGTAGTGATGGTTATATGCTGGATATCTTCCTCTTTACAGTATTCTTGAAATTCATGGCTGGTGAAAGCAGTCCCTCTGTCAGTTATCAGTCGCCTGGGATTACCGAAGGTTTGCTGATGTATCTTAAGCTTGTTCAGTGTTTCTGCACTCGATGTACTCTTTGTAGGAAATAACCAGACAAACTTGGTGAAGGCATCAATTACTGTGAGAATATAATTATACTGCTTTCGAGTTTCAGTCAAAGGTCCAACATGGTCGATATGCAAAGTATCTAATGGTGAACTTTCTTTATTTAAAGGGTTTAGAAACCCTTCCTGTTTACCCTCTTTCCTCGTAGCTAATAAACATGGTATACACGATCTTATAAACTCTTCTATCTTTCTTTCAACATCTTTTATATAGTAATCTTGACAAATCAATTCTTTCATTTTCCTCCTTGAAAAATGCCCATTACTGTGTACTCTTGATAATATTTCCTTTTCTAATTGTTTAGGTATGACTAATAATTTTCCATCTCCCTTGTACAGTATATCTCCATCTGTTGAGTAATCTTTGAATGACTTTTCCTTGAGTATATCCTTTATTGCTTTTATGCCATCGTCATGGTCTTGTGCTATTTTAATCTGGTCACGTAAGGATGTTACTGTAGTCACCCATGGATATCTGCTGAGTGCATCAGCATGACGCCTCTTCTCTCCAGCTCGGTGTTCTATTTCGAAGTCATATTCATTCAGCATTAGTACCCATCTTGCTACTTTTGCAGAGAGATCTTTTTTCCTCAGGGTCTGCTGAAAAGCTTTACAATCGGTTACTATCTTAAAATGTTTTCCATACAAATAGTGGCGAAACTTTTTAACGCCTTCCACAACAGCCATAGCTTCAAGCTCATAGCTCGACAGCTTGCTTTGTGCTTCATTCGTCTTACGGCTCATATAATGCACTGGGTGTAAGCCAGTGTTGGGGTGAAATTGCATGAGAACGGCTGATATTGCAGCGCTTGATGCATCTGTATGCAATTCAGTTTTAAGGTTAGAATCAAATATCTTCAAGACTGGACCAGAACACAACTTTTCTTTTAACAAATAAAAAGCCTTTCTGTGTTTGTCATCAAACACACACTCTACATCTTTCTTTAACAAATCATTAAGTGGCTTAGCAATAGCGGCATATTGTTTTATGTATTTCCTAAAGTAGGAAGTTAGACCTAAAAAACTTTTAAGTTGCTTACTCGTTTTAGGTTCAGGAAATTTCATAACTGCCTCTGTTTTCTCTGTAGTCGGTCGTACCTCACCATTCTTGATTGTATGGCCCAAGTACTCAATCTCGGTCTGTATTAACTTTGCTTTCTTCCAATTAATTCTTAGCCCATACCGTGAAGCAACTTCCAAAACTTGCTTTAGACGTTGTAATGCTTGTTCTTCATTTACTGCGGGAATTATAATATCATCTATAAAAATCATCATTATCTTCTGCGCTAGCAGCTCACGGAAGATTACATTAACGAACCTCATAAAATATTTAGGACTGATCGAAAGTCCAAATGGAGCTCGCAAAAACTCATACTGTCCCTGGTGACACACAAAAGAAGTGTAAGGAATCGACTCCTCACTAATCTTTAAATGGAAGAAGCCATTTTTTAAATCAAGCACACTGAAAACATTAGCTTGGGATAAGTTATCGATAAGATCATCAATGATTGGTAGTGGATATTCATCCTTAACTATCTTTGAATTAAGCTGCCTGTAATCCACACACACTCGGATGCTGCCATCCTTTTTCTTCACTAACACAAGAGGGCTAGAGTATTCAGAGAAACTTACCCTTATGATTCCGTCTTTCAACCACTCGTCTATTTGTTTTTCAACAATACCTTGTTCCATGTAAGATAACCTCCTTGGCCGTTGAGCGACAGGCACATCATCCTTTAATATAATTTTCAGCTCTAAAGGTGCCTCCTCAACCTGGACTGGATGGTAGTTGTCTATAGACTGATGCACTTCCTGTCTTAATAAAGGATTCTTAATATGTTCTGTAAGACAATCTAATTTATCTGAAATGCAATTAATATTATTCACCCATTCATTTCCATCCCTAGATATAGAAACGCATCCATCTCTCATTAACATTGTTACTCCTTTCAGAAACTCATGACCTATAATCAAATCATACGGCATACAATTTCTAGGTATAATATAGAACGAAATATTATCGTAGCACTGTCCATCTATTTTAATTGAAGTCTTAATTTTGCCTAATGACTGTACTCGTGAACAACCAAGACCAGTTAACATAAGTCCGCCGACGTTAAACTCAACTTTAAATAATTTAGCGCACAACTCTGCCGAAATAAGATTTACGTCACTGCCCGAATCTATTAGCGCACTTGAACTGTGATTTCCCGACACAATCACCACTTTTACAGGTTTTCCATCGCTTTTCCTATCTTTATTTATTTGCAAAACTTCAAAGTCGTTGATCTGAGACTTCTCGACGTCACTGTCACTGTCACTGTCATGGCCGCTCGCGCATCCCGTCGAGTCGACCGTGCCAAACATGGCCGATCGCTGTTTTACCGGCTCCGTTGATTGGCCCGCCGTGCGTAGTTGCAGCGCGCTTTGTGCCGGCTGCTTTACCGACTTCCCGTTGACGCCGCTGAATCTCACGGTGCTTGGAGCGCCACTGGTTGCACTGAACTTGGGACATTGATACGAAAAATGGCCAAATGTATTGCAGCGAAAACATTTAACGCCATTTTCACAATTCTTTGCCATATGACTTTCCCCGCAGTTATAGCAGCGTCGCGTCGTTGATGAGGATGCTTCTATTTTTTTTCTAGGCACTGTCATGACCTTGACTTCTTTCTTTATGTTCTCGTGCATTTTTTCGTATATTAGAAGTTTTTCTTTAAGCGCCGTATATGTTGTTACGCCATATAACACGACCTTGTTTGTTTGACAGTCTTCTATGCCGTCGATGATATATTGAATGGCTACATAATCGGGAAATTTAGCTCTTTTTCCTAACTCCTTCATAGCCAGCATGTACTGATAGTAACTTTCATTCTTCTGTTTTTTTCTAGATGCCATTAATTCGTGCATTTCTTTGCTGTTGATAGCTTCCGGAAATTCTCTTTGCACGGCAATTTTTAATTCGTCATATGTTTTAAACACTTTTTCCGACTTTAGCCATAGCCCGGCCGTACCACATAACGTCCTTCTTGCTATTATTAATTTTTGATGCGGTGTCCATTTAAAAATTTCGGCGTTATCTTCTATGTCCTGTGCCCACTTTGTAGATGTGTACGACTTGTCCTCGCCGTTGAACTGAGCTATGCTTCCCTCGAAACCATAAAACATGGCGGTGGGCGCCGCGGCTTGTGTGGCGTCCCCCATCTTTTCCGCTTCCATCTTAGCAATCAAAGTTGATAAATTTCGTCTTTCGTCTTAAACGTCTTTCGTCGTCCGTCTTTCCTTCGTACGTCGTGTTCTTTCGTGATTATTCGGCGTATGTCCGGAACACGCGCGCCTCGCGTCTTGTGTCGCCCGCGCCGGTTGCGTCGTATGTTAATATATTTCGTGATTCACTTTATTTCGTCACGCGCACACTTTGAGCGATCCCGGACGAGCCCCCAAAATGATTTGTGGGATCTGCTCAAAGTAAAACACTACGAAACTGATTTTAAACTTTTATTTTAACTTGATACGTTCTTACGTCCTACGTCTTTTCCACCTTACTCCGCCATCTTGCCTATCCGTCCCCTATCTCCCTTTCACGCATACGTCCGTCCCTCTCACACTTACTTACGTTCCGTTCCCACATGTCTGTGTATATCGCTAAACAGTTTAAGTCCTGCAGCGAACATGGTGATGCTCTTGATCAGCTGCCAGTTGAACGGTTCGTTGGCCTTCTTCCACAGTTTGTTGGCGCTTTTCAACGCGGCAGACAAGCGACGTTTTATACCGCGGTACGGCTGAAATAACAATTGACTAAGCGTTTGGACTTTGGAGGGTGAGCGTTTGGCGAACTTTTGTTATCAACGACAAAGACAAGATGGACACTAACTGCGATATATATTTTTTGAATTATTACAACTTAGCACTTGATTGCAATTATACAATTACAGCTAAGTGATGCTGCAGTCTAAGATAGTAGCGAACTAAACTGTTAGGAGTAGGATGAAATCAACCCTGGCTCAGTAGTGGGCCTAGCCCTAGGCTGATAATATTTTTATTGGAAGATTAATAAATTATACTGTGATACAGTTCATTCATGGAAGTACTACCTACATGCTTACGTCTGCCGCTATTGCGGTGTTCCGGTCTAAAGGGTTGCTATTACAGGCTCAAGTGGCTTAACACGTACGTCTCAAGTTGATGGGCGCAGAGCGGCCCTTTGTAAAACTTGCATACCCAGCGAGTGTTGCTCTGTATAGGGATGGTTTTCCACTTACTTAGGTTGGCCATCCGCTTGGCCCCTCAATTATTATTAGAAAATATCATAAATATATATTAACATCTTTGGGCACAGGTGTTCCTTTCGAGGCTTGCCGAATTTCATTCAAGCCTGGCTGAATTTCCTTCGAGCTTCCATCTTTAATTTCTCGTGTCACATTGCTTGAAGCATTCGATGCTGGAGTATTGAGTTCTTGTGCCACTTTGCTGGATGTATTTGATCGACGTTGATTGACATTGCCTGAAATATTTGACCCTCGACTGCAGTGTTCTTGTGCCACATTGCCTGAAGTATTTGACCTTCGTTGAGTGTTGTCTATTGACCCACTGACTGAAGTTCCAGGCAAAGCATCTGTAAGCATAGACGTCGGGGGTAGGGGAGCTGACGCTTTCTGCTGGTGGCTGGCGTCTTCTTCGTCATTTGTGTTCAGGTTCTGTTTACGGACGCACGTCAAATTCTTGCAGCCGCTCATTTAACAAGTCTTATATCTCTTCCGTTTCGTTCTGCATTGTTTTACCATATTGTTTATTGGAATTTGGATGTAAAAATATTTTTTGATATTGAAGTTATTTGTTTGATTAATATTGAAGGATGTCAAAGAGATTGACGTAGAAGACGGATTGTTGGCATTTTTCTTTCGAAACAAAATAAAAAAATACTATCGTAGTGTCAACAATCGGCAATGAAAAACACCTCATCTACATAATTATTTATGGATTGTCTACATCTATTCTATTCTAAACGAAATATCACTGACTCTTCACGACGATTTACCAACCTGTACCAATATCTAACCGTACCTTCCATTCACTTGCAAGGCAAAGTTACTAATTTGGCGATATAGACTCTCACAAAAAACGGATTTCCTCATATTCCCACATATTAATTCTAGTAGCTTAAATTGTATTAAACTATAGACACATAAATATCTACAAGTTAAGTTTTCTTTTTTACAGATTCTATACGAAAACAAAATAATGTATTAACGCCAGGTAGCAAATCAAAACTATTTGAAGTATGTACCTACATTAACTTAACGTGACAACGGAGTTTCTGACAAATAAACTTTTTAAAATATCTATAGATAGGTAATATAGCAAAAAAAAGTATAAGGTAAATAATTTTATGTAATGGGTGCATCCCAGTAGTACCCCATGCCGTAGTTCTATAGAACTGTTGGGATATTTTCCGTGCTTTCAAATTATATATTATATATAATAGTTCTATATAGCACTGTAGTATAGGTTTTACTCTTCACTTTACTTATACCATATAAGTTATAAACTTTATATTATTTTAATTGATATTTCATTTTGTTTTTAACAAAAAAATGTCCCTTGCGACAAAAGCTAAGTTGTTAAAACCAAGTAGTATTTGTGTCTAAAAAAATATACTCTTCTTTTAGAAGTTACAGGGGGACACATTTTACCACTTTGGAAGTATCTTTCGCGCAAACTAATCAGTTTAAAAAAAAATATTAAAAACCTCAATACCATTTTAAAGACGTTTTGTGCAATTTAAGCAAAGCTGTATTCGATATATGTAGTATGTTTATAGATACTCTCAAATATAAGTGGACATTTATTATTGCAATCAAAAGAGATTCCATATAATACTTATAAAAACTATAGATATTTTATATGTAACTTACAAACAAGATGTTGATATCGACATTTCATTAATTTTGTCCCATTAGTTCTATATAGAACTAATGGGACAAAATTACATTAAGCACTAACATGGTCTATCAACAGTTCTATAGAACTAAAATTAGGGGGTACTACTGGGATGCACCCTATTTCACGTCGATTATAAATACTTCGTATTTCAAACTTACCCTAGAAATAATAGATGTTAATAAAACAATCGTTATGTAAAATTAAAAATATATATATATATATATATATATATATATATATATATATATATATATATATATATATAAAAATATAATACACATTCGTATACCTATCTAAATATAAAGTAAAACTAATAATGTAATTTCATAGCCAACGAGATAATCTTTCATATTCTAAATTGCTTTAATCTAAGCCTGCTTGAAATAAATCAATTTGAATTTCTAAAGCGGATCTATATACATCTATACTTATTAATAATATTATAAAGTTTGTAAATAAAGATCTGTCGGGGCTAATCTTCGGAACTACTGATACGATTTAAAAAATTCTTTCACCTGTAGAATGCTACGTTACCAGTGAGTGTCATAGGCTATATTTTATATTTGTATTGTACCTATATATTAACCAAGCTATCACATTTTTTATCGTGCAAGTCGGATCGCAAAAATATATTAAATCGGCTTAATGCGTGTGCGCTGCTTTAACTATTAAGAATAATTGAAAGCAATGTATGGGGACTTTATGTATCTTAAAAAGTTCTACAAAAACGTCCGTGACAGTATATTATAGAACTATTTTGTCTGAAGGCTAAACTTAAGAGTGAAATTATATCAATTTATTATATCAATCTATTTTTTATATTAATTTTTACCGATCAGCTTGCCATAAATATATATTGTTAATGTACTGGAATGTCGTACAATGTTTAACAAAAAAATAGATCTACCTACAAGTACCTACACGGAACGGGACGGAGGATATTGTTTCACGGGAAACTGTAAAATATAAATTAAGAGGGGGAGCGGGTAATGAGCACACTTTATATGAATGTCTGTCTTTAAAATTAGGTACCAAAGAGGTTTTCACGAGAACGTAGTCGCGGGCGATTGCTAGTACTCGTATATAGCTGTAAACATTTTATTTAGCATTGTTTTATATATATATATAGATAATTATACTATATCTTTTGATTCTGTTGACATTGAAGTTTGAATTAACAATTCTCGCAATTTTTCCATTATTTATGCTACATGACATTACTTTGTACCAAATTTCAAGATTGTAAGTTTACGACAAGTACCCAATAAGTTTGGATTTGCTTGCGAGGTCAAAAATTTGCGGAAATTTGCGGCATAAATGGCTGTATCTTTTGATTGCCTTCAACAACACTAAGTAACCGTACAACACTAAGTAACCGTAGACTTGAATATTTGGTACAAATTTCAACTTTATATCTCCACGCGTCCTTGAGAAAAAGGGTCATGACAGACAGACGGAAGGCCAACGACGTGTTCCTATAAGGGCTCCGTTTTTTCCTTTTTAGGTACGGAACCCTAAAAAGGTTGTAATGAGTCAACTTTAAACTTTAAAATGTAGATATAATAAGCTACCCTAGCTTATTATATCTCATAACACAGCTGTTCACACTACTACGTTGCCGCTGCGCCCGATATTGAATCTAATGTTATACTTTACTTTTTTCGGTTTGAAAATTTGAACCAAAAATGCATATTCTAAACAATTTTATGTTTAGAATCATTTCAACAATACCATCAAAAATATACATTGTTAGAGTGTTTTTCATAATCTACACCCAGTTCCTGTTGACCTAGATCAGTCGGAAGTAACTAAGAACACTCCTCAAACTTTTTCCTATAACAATATGTCATTATATAGTGGATCTGCCAATTTTTGCGAATTGTAAGGGAACATATAAATTTAAAGCATTCCGCAGAAAAGCAATTATTCTGTCGAGGACTTTTGCTTAGAATTTTTTAAAAGGGAATTTTCGTCATATACGAGTTTACCCAACTTTAACCGTTTGCGCAGATTAGGCTCTTTATAAAATATATTTTTTCCCGTTTTTGCCACATTTTCCATAGTAGAGCAGCGTCGCGTGATATTACTAGCTTTTCTCGTTAATTTGACAAAAAAACACAGAAATATTTTTTCAATTTGAACACGCAATTCCTGAGATTATTACGTAAAAAAAACAAACTCTTCAGCTTTACACTATTTGTATATATTTACCTGAATCATAGGACAGCAGGACCATCCAAGGCATCTCAAATAGCTTTGTCCCACTGCCGCCAAATATTCTTTCGCTGTCTATAGCGCCAGACTCGGTTGGTAGAATATTGAAGTTTCGATGATTCTTTATGTCCGGTATCTTTTCAATTGAATTATCTACACTATTTGTATTGCTACCCCAATTATTGTTGTTCTTATATCTATCTCTGTTATTATTATAATTTCTATTGTTTTCATCTAGTTTATAAGCATTTTGATCTTTAAATCTCCATGAGATAGTATTACTGAAAGCGCAACATACCTGAAAAGATTAAACATTTTTGTGTTGCTGTTAAACATGTTTCGAATAAACTTTTCTAATCCGAACAGTGGGGGTGGTTAATACCCTCCCGATATCCATACCTCATGTTACGTCCAAACCTTCAAACGGTTCACTAAAGGGAAACGCCTCATTTATTATAGGAGGAGAGGAATAACAGCACCACGCTGCTCTACAGGGTGGCGGACTTACGTTAAAAACTTTTCACGCGCGCAATCAGGTGCGAATGATAACGACCGGGACCAACGGTTAATAGTCCATTGAAATGTTACATTTTTTAGGCCTTATCTTGCGTTTTTTAGAGGACCGCCATCTTGAAAATAGGGGTTAAAATGGTTTTTACGTCATATCTCTTAAACTATTAATTTAAAAAAAATTGTTAACATTTTTTATTGCAAATTAAAACCTCTACAACTTTAGTCCAGTTAAAAGTTATAAGCGAAAATGTGCAAAAATTCAAGAAAAAAATTTATATTTTTCGATGTAAATTTTTTTTAACATTTTACGAAAAAATAAAATTGCGTCCTCTAAAAAATGCAACCCCAAATGTAACTTTTCAATAGACTAGAAGTACTCGCAAAAGGAGTAAATGTTTATATTTTGCATTGAATATATTTATAATAACGTTGATATCGACCTGAACTGAGAAAGAAACTTAAGACCTTTTTGTTATAATGCTAAGATCTAGGATCTTATACAGAGCTAAAGAAATACTGAACCTACAAGTGGCTCGTCGATTTTGAAGCCGCACCCAAGCCGTTGCAGCTTCCCCCGCATATTTGTAGGCATTGGAGTACCGGAACGTCGAATCTCGTTGAGCAGATGCGAACACTGGGACAACTGCTTGCAAGTGCCCACCCCATCGTCACTAGTGCAAGATTCACCTACTAACTGGACTGAAATAAGGTAGAAGAAGACTTTTTAAGTGATAAAAAAGCAAATTGTAAGTGATAAACAAATGTGCAAGTGATCGCCTATAATCAGTGCATGCAAAAAACACGCCCGCAAAATGCCGCTGTGAATCAATCAACCTGAGGCGTAGGTGTTAAGCATTAAGGTGATAGCTCATTAGGGCCACCCGGGACCCGACCCGCACCGCCTCGTCGCTAGGCATCCACTAGTAGTCGTCAGGTGGACGCCGCTTTGTCACCAGTGAACCTCGCGTGGTTATCGAGTGGACTTCGCGTCCTTAACGAGTGGACCTCACGTCGTCAACGAGAGGACCTCGCGTAATCAACGAATTCCCGAGTAGCAAGTAGCCAAAAACTGCTAGACCCTAGATGTGCACGTGTGTTTACTGATGTCAAATTTTACAATCTGTGAATTGGCCCTTATAGCTGTCAGTCCTGCTGATCATGAAAATGTATTAAAGGTTGGTAGAGAGCGCTGCATCGCACTCGAGTCAACCGCGCGTTGCCGGTGCACGCGAGGCAAGCATGCCAACAGCGAGCTATCATCGACTGGTCCACTCCCAGTCCTCGCGTGTACACCTCGCGAGCGAGGGGATCGGCTGATGGTACTGAGTTGATGTAATGAGCGCATGCCCATACAAATCCATACGAAGAATACTTACCACTCGAGGCGAGGCGGTGCAGGTCGGGTGCCGAGTGGCCCTAATGAGCTATGATCTTCAAACTCTTATAATTATAACGGTAACCGACAATCATGTTCTACAAATCTGAACAGTGGCAGCGCAAGATCTGAAATTAAAGTTTGTAAGGTACTTTCCGCGAGGCCCTCTGATAACGCAAGAAGATATAAAATAAATAATTCATTAAGAAACAAACCCTAAAGCACTTATGGTCCATTCGAATATTAAACATAAATTAAAATAAATAGAAAACAATGAAAGAAACAAAAATTTGATTTATTGAACTATGATTGGTTGGACGTTTGTGGTGTGTAGTTTTATATTTTTTAATTTATTTTCGACTGTGAGGCGCGAGTCACTTTGGTCTTTCTTACAAAAAAAAAAAAATAATAAGCATGGTGGTGCGTCCTGCAAAGCTTTTGGCAGGTTGAAGTGAACCAGTGGGGACCTACACCGGTGGAACGTACAACCAGCCTCAAAGGCCAAGTGAGGAAAACGGCTTGGATTAAAAAAGAAGAAGAAACATGCTGGTTGTACTTCCCTGGAAGAGCTCTATCCCAAAAATCTGTACTGCTCAGAGAAAAATTTTGTTAAAATAAAATGGTTGGTTCTTCTGTACTGAAAACTGTTTGTCTGTACCGAAATCTAAACTCTTGACTCTTTAACAGACTCTCATGCAGTTTATATCATTTGTTAAAGTTTTGTGTAAACTGGCAGATAAAATATCTGACAAGGGTTCAATTTAAATGACAGAAGTGTTGAAAAAACTCAAGCCTACTTTACAAGGCACTTTGTAAAACGATGGCGAAACCCGTTGAGATATAAGTCGTCCGCTAAAGCTATAAAGTATTACTTTAATAGATCTACATCGGAAAGATTTACATCGGAATCGTAAACTATCGTCTCCTTACAAGTAGTTAATGTCAATCGATTTTAGAAACCCATTAATTACGCGTTTTAATGGAATGTTCAATTAGACTCGGCTCCGCTTAGACCGATGCATTATCGACGGAACGCAGTAATTACCAAACCGCTCTGTTTTATATCTAACTTGTAAGCACAATTCAATATCTTCGCATCAGCCGTTGGACGTCCATTGCTTAGGCTTTAGACTTTTTTAAGAACTTCCAAGCTCAACGATTCTGAGCTGCCTGCGGCCAGTGGCTCCTTGTGACACTTTTGATGTCGTCTCTCCACCTAGAGGGGGGGTCGACCGACTCTGCGCTTTCCAGTTCGGCTTCGCCATTCTAGCACCTTACGTTCCGAAATTCATTAGCTCTTCGAACCTATTGCCCTGCCTATTACGAATTCAATTTTAATAGATAATAATTGCTGAGCTATGTCTATTACTATCGTTCTTCTGCTCCTCATTTCTGATCCGATCACGCAGAATTACCTACAAGGCAAGAGTTATAATCCTTATGAAGATTATAAAGGCGAAATAAATAATTATATACTAACCCGCCCGCGACTTTGTTCGAGAGAAGAATCAGTATAATAACATAGTAATTACTTGAACTAGTATAAATTGAGGTTCTTCGTTCACTGATTCTTAACAGCATTAAAATGAAATTGTATGTTTATCTTTTATTGCCGCCTCTTCTCAGTAAGAATCTGCCTTCCGAATCGGTAGTAAAAACATTACAAACAGTCAAACAAAATAAATTATTTGATTTGATTTGAAACTTTATGAACTCAATTTAAAAGAATGGGTACCTAAGTAAGATAGATATACTTGTATATAATACCTGCCATTGCGGATTTTGTTGTAGCCCTAAAAATCAGGTATAATATAATATAATAAACCAGGTATAATCCTTCCTGCCTATTCGCTAATATACTTCTCGCACCCACTTCTACCGCATATAAACTAATAGCCATTTTTAATTTAGTTAATTTGTTAGGTAATAATATTATTTACTATAGTTGTAAAGTTTTTAGGGATGTTTGTTTCCATCGTATTTGGAAAATAGGAAAATAACTGGTATAGATGTAAGGTGCAAGGCCTAGGATTGAATAGGGTTTGCTTGTGGAATTTGTGAGTAGCTAAACTGGTTTCTATGAAATTAATTTGTCTTTTATTTGTAGTCAATCCTTTTTGGGTTCTAGCTACTATATTTCTTTATGTATAATAAGAAATACAAAATAATTATAAAATCACTACTTACCACATTCAATACGCAGCATTACAAAAACAAAATATAGTAGACACTTAAAAATCATTTTACTTTGTCAATAAGTTATGTTTCTATTATGTCAAATTAATGATAATATACGAGAAGTTCACATGTCAGCCTCCAACTACGTGGAAAGAATCACTAATGAGTATCGAATTTACGAAAAACAATAATTTAAATCTAGAGTAACATCATTATTATTAGGAAGCGCCGGTTTTTAGAGATTGAATTAAAATAAATATAACTATTATTATTTTTATATAAATATTTAAAATCTTAGAAACCAAAAGATATCAGGGCCTCCACCAATCAAGCGAATGTCCATAGCCATATCTTATATTTAGCATAACCTTTTGTCAAAGCCATTCTAGCTGTGTGACTTTGCTTATGGGTGGTATTTTTATTAAAAGCTGAAGTAAGAGGAGCGTAGAACGGGGAAGCTAAAAGGAAAGATTCTTTGATATAATCAATCAAGTACCTATTTGTATTTGAGAAAGTCTTGTTTTAATTTTTTTTAGTTTAATGCAGTTTTAAATCTTTACTTAACAAGTTTTTATTTGGACAAAATGTGAGTGAGTGAAATAAAGTTGAACGTTAAATTGTAATAATTAATTTATTTTAGTTCTTCATTTCTTATTTTTTAAAAAGAATATCCTCCATATTTTTTTTTTAAATACGACCAATATTATAAATACGACAATACAAAATACTCATATAGATTTATAAATTAATGATAACATGATTAATGATTTTCTACCAGTGCGATCATCCTTAACGCATAGTGATTAAATAATTTAGCTCACTTTAGAATAATTCACACACACAACACAGCATATACTCATAATAATTTTTTTCTCTCATTGATTTATATTTAATTTAACAGCCAAGCAAAAGCGTTGGTTAAAGCTTTTCGGTATAAGACCATTGGCTGAAACAACTATTGGGGCAATTGTCTTTTATTATAATTATTAGATACATATTTTAATTTAATAGCAAAATGTACATTCACGCTCTCAGCTAGCTGTCTTTCAGTCTTTCTAAATGATTAAAAAATAACTTTATAATAATACCAACGAATAATTCATTTATTGTGCAATTTTTCACGAAATAAGGTTGAAAACTCCAACCACACAAATCCCCAAAAAACTACCGTTTAATTCGGATTTTCGCGGTAAACATAATAATAGCAAATAATTCAATAATTCATTATTCATAATGAACTTCCACAGAGTAACGCCTGCATATATTCAATGTTATATCATCCGCGTATATTGTCCAATATCCAGTCCATGTAGTTGGCCACCCTGGTGTAGACGCCAGGGAAGCCGCCAACCCCGCATCGCTTGGACCCGTAGGAGACTATGCCGCGCTGCACGTACCGGACCCCCGCGGCCCCCGGCCTGCCGGGGTATACCAGGGGACCCCCCGAGTCCCCTCCGCACGAGTCTTTGTCTGGCACCCCACCCGCACACAACTGTGACTTGTGGATTGTGACAGACCTGAAATAGAAAAAACTAAATTTGAAAAGCTCTTGAAAGTAGTTGCCTAGAACGACGCGCTTAAAATTATGAAGTAAATTTGTTATGTTGCGTATTTGTTAAGATATATCACGTACCATCTCGTGTTGGGGTTTTCCATGCTCAATCCTCGGGGATCGAGTGGAGTTACAGGCGTGGAGGTTTCCTTCCTCTCTTACTCTGCTTACAGCAAAGGTAACTGGCCCCAGCCCGCACTTCACACCCTCCACGCTTCCCGACACCAACTTGCGAGTGGCGGGGTTGTCTTACCCGTCCCTGTAGATCCCCTGACACTCCTCGTTAGAGATGATAGGCAGGTCAACGCTGAGCAGCACAGGTGACTGCAGGCCATCCTCCGTAGCACCCCAGCCCGCCACCACACCGTTCACACCCTCCAGGTTCTCGGACGCCAGCTCGCGAGTGGTGGGCAGGCAAATCGGCTTCATGCTGTCTGAATAACAAAAGAATGACTACGTCAGTAAATAAACCTATATGCTTAGGTAGGTATGCAGAAAAGAGGTATGAAGAAATTATCGTTATGATGGGAAGAATAGTAAGAATTAAAATGGCTTCGAAACATAAGACTCGAAAGTAGACTGACATAAAGACGGGTGCATCCCAGTAGTACCCCCTAATTTTAGTTCTATAGAACTTTTGATACAACATATTAGAGTTTAGTGTCTCATTAGTTCTATGTAGAACTAATAGGACAAAATTAAAGAAATGTCGATATCAACATCTTGTTTGTACGTTACATATAAAATATCAATAGTTTTTATAAGTATAATATGGAATCTCTTTTGATTGCAAAAATAAATGTCCACTTAAATTTAAAAGTATCTATAAACATACTATTTCGAATACAACTTTGCTTAAATTGCACAAAACGTCTTTAAAATGGTATTGAGGTTTTTAATATATTTTTTTTAAACTGAATAGTTTGCGCGAAAGATACTTCCAATGTGGTAAAATTTGTCCCCCTGTAACTTCTAAAATAAGAGAATATTTTTTTAGACACAAATACTACTTGGTTTTAACTACTTAGCTTTTGTCGCAAGGGACATTTTTTCATTTCATTTTGTTAAAAACAAAATGAAATATCAATTAAAATAATATAAAGTTTATAACTTATATGGTATAAGTAAAGTGAAGAGCAAAAACTATACTACAGTGCTATATAGAACTATTGGGATATAATTTGACAGCACGGAAAATATCCCAACAGTTCTATAGAACTACGGTATGGGGTACTACTGGGATGCACCCATAAAGACAGAGAACTAATCCGCCTAGCAAAGTATATTAGTTGAAAAAACTGGCCACCTACCGTCAGACGCACAATAACAAAATGGGGAAACCATAGGCCTTGGAGTTAGTTATTTTTAGATACGAGTCATGTTATACTCGATTCATTAGGTAAACTTTTGACCTATGGGTGGCATGGAAAAATTAATTGGGTGACTACTAGTAGGTATAATTACATTTTTTTTCTATCATTTATTTATTTACATTCCTTTTTAAATTTTCAACAATGCTATATAAAACAATTATAAAAACACTATTAAAAATTTATAAAAAAATCATTCCCCCCCGGGGCCCGGGGGTCCAAGCAACCGGTGGTCAGGGCTCCAGAGTGAGGAACCTCCTCACAATACGCGCCGTTTCAAG
This sequence comes from Mycalesis mineus, assembly GCA_034621355.1. NCBI lineage: Eukaryota > Metazoa > Arthropoda > Insecta > Lepidoptera > Nymphalidae > Mycalesis > Mycalesis mineus. Next base: position 1,462,796 of record CM067901.1, read on the forward strand.
AATTACTGCCTTCTGTATCCGACCCTTGATCCAACAATTAAGCGAAAGCTTTTTAAGATGTTCGTCAAAGCTTTTCACTATAAGACCGTTGACTGAAACGACTATAGGAACAATCATTGTTGAATCAACATTCCACATGACGGTAATCTCATGAGCAAGGTCCAAGTATTTTGATACTTTTTACTTTTCAGCTTTCACCAGATTATCATCATGTGGAACAGTAATATCAACAATCATTGCACGGCGCGTTAATCGATCAATTATCACTATATCAGGTCTATTGGCTACAATATACCTATCAGTGATAATTGTTCGATCCCAGTAGAGCAACGCACTGCTATTTTTAATCACATTAATTATTACTTACCTAAAGAAAAGTCAGCTGGTTCAGCTAGCCTTATAAGACCGATGTCATCTGCCAGAGTCTGTGGGGAATATTGCGGATGCGGAATGACTGTGTCTATTGAAACATTCTGAAATGACAAAATTAAAAGTTAGCAAATCAACGTTAATAGTGGTATGATTATTTACCACACTAAAGTCGGATGCATCCCAGTAGTACCCCATACCGTAGTTCTATAGAACTGTTGGGATATTTTCCGTGCTGTCAAATTATATCCCAATAGTTCTATATAGTACTGTAGAATAGTTTTTGCTCTTGACTTTACTTATGCCATATAAGTTATAAACTTTATATTATTTTACTTGATATTTTATTTTGTTTTTAACAAAAAAATGTCCCTTGCGACAAAAGCTAAGTTGTTAAAACCAAGTAGTAGTTGTGTCTAAAAAAATATTCTCTTATTTTAGAAGTTACAGGGGGACACACTTTTTATCACTTTGGAAGTATCTTTCGCGCAAACTATTCAGTTTCGAAAAAAGTTATATTAAACACCTCAATACCATTTTAAAGACGTTTTGTGCAATTTAAGCAAAGCTGTATTCGATATGATATGTTTATAGATACTCTCAAATTTAAATGGTCATTTATTATTGCAATCAAAAGAGATTCCATATTAAACTTATAAAAACTATAGATTATATGTAACGTACAAACAAGATGTTGATATCGATATTTCTTTAATTTTGTCCCATTAGTTCTATATAGAACTAACACTAAGCACTAATATGGTGTATCAACAGTTCTATAGAACTAAAATTAGGGGGTACCTACTACTTGGATGCACCCCTAAAGTCGTAGCAGATTTTACCTTCAACTACAAACAGGATATATAATGCAAAATGCCATGTTTGTAGCTGTTTTAAAAATAATAACCAGTTTTTTAATGATGCAAGGAAAATCAAGTACAACTCTTGAGACCACATATTTTCGTCATAAATTCCATCTTAAATGCACAGAATTTTTAGAGGATAATGATTAGTACTATGTTTACTTTCGAAAATATGTTTGACTTTGGGAATACAAACAAGCGTTCGAGTTTCAGTTTGTGTGAAAGTAAAGAACGAATACTAATGTGAAAATACCAATCATAATCACTTTATAATTACAGACCTTAAAGCATAATAACTCATATTATTAGTGATTAAAAAGTTAAATATGTACATTGAATTAAATATTTACAATTAAATAAATAAAAAGTAAAAGCTTAAACACTACAATATCCCAAACTATATATAATATATTAAACAATAAAAATAAAAAAAAACAGTAAAAAACTTAGGCGTCATAATATTCCTCCGAATCGGTGTCGAGCGGTAAAGTGCCCAGAAGACTGGCAGCATTGCCACGTTGAATGGCAAGGCTGTCCTAAAAAGAGACCAGCCTTCTGGTCACGGGAGGCGTCGGATTAAAATCATAATCATAATCACTTATTAATAATATTGACCGAGACCAACTTGATATGACTGTAATACCACCAACTTCCCAGCTCCAGATTGCTATCGAAAATAACTTGAAAGCAAGATTTTTCTTTGAGGAATTCTCGGCAGCAGTCTGGTTAATTTCGGTCTGATTTGGTTCTTATTTAATTTTAGTATTCCCAATATAACATAACCTAACCATAATAAAAATTTACTAATAAAAATATTATACTAACTCTAATTTTTGGAGCGCAAACCAATTGTCCCTCCATCCTCTCGCAATCAGGGTCCCTTCTGACATCATATTCCCCTAGTATGGCGGACTTCAGCTTCAGACTTCTGCTCAGGAATGATATGCAATGCGCTGCCGTGAGCACGTACCATTCGGTGATCAATGTTCCACCACAGCTCAGTCTTGTGCCACGACCTGGAATTACAGTTTTTGATAAAGTAATAGTTGACGGAACAAGCAGATGACCTAACTAGGATTACGCGAAAAAAACGCTTATAAGATAGGCATGCCAGAAGTAATTAGGTACAATAATACGAGCGTTATTAGTACTTGTGCAAAGTTAGGAACGTTTGCTTGTAGAAACTGCATTACTTATAACAAACAACAATTGAGTGAAAATACTCAACTGTTATTTCAATACTCAATAGAAACTACGTTAATTGCCACCAATAGGAACAAAAATGTCTGGCTGAGGAGTTCTATGCAAGTTGAAACTGAATTTTACTTATAATACCGCAAAGGTTTCTGTGATAAAATGGCGACATTTGTTACCTGAATCATAGGACAGCAGGACCATCCAAGGCATCTCAAATAGCTTTGTCCTACTGCCGCCAAATATTCTTTCACTCTCTATAGCACCACACTCGGTTGGTAGAAGATTGAAGTTTCGATGATTTCTTATATCCGGTATCCTTTCTATTGAATTATCTACACTATTTGTATTACTACCCCAATTATTGTTGTTGTTGTTTTTATCTCTATCCTTGTTATTACTTGTATTACTACCCCAATTATTGTTGTTGTTATCTTTATCCCTGTTACTATTTGTATTACTACCCCAATTATTGTTGTTTTTATCTCTATCTCTGCTATTACTATTTGTATTAGTACCCCAATTATTGTTGTTGCTATCTCTATCCCTGTTACTATCTGTATTACTACCCCAATTGTTTTTGTTGTTGTTATCTCTATCCCTGTTGTTATTGTTATTTCTATCATTTCCATCGGTATTGTAAGGATTTTGATTTCCATTTGATCCCCACGAGGCAGTGCTAGGTTTTGAAGTGAACGGTTTCGGTGTATTTTTATTAGTATTACTGAAAGTGCAGCATACCTGAAAAGATTTAATATTTTTGTATTAGATATTGCCGATCCACATAAATCGTTTTGCATCAACGTTTTAATAAGAAAAGCTATGTTATGTAACAATACTTCTTTGAATTCCGTCCTTGGCACTACATATTTAAGAACCGAGAGTGAATAGGCATCTCCTGTGCCAGTCTTAGCATCTCACAAGTCGAAGCTCTCGATGACTTTTGAAGCGATTTTTGAGCGATTAAAATATTTATATTGTAATACCTATAACTTTTTGGATTGCTGCATGGAGCTTCAAAAGCTTAATACAAGGCCAAACAAAAGTAAGCGTACCAGTGGCTCATCGGATTCGAAGCCGCATCCTAGTCTCTGCAGTTTCTCCCGCATGTGTGTGGGCATCGGAGTACCAGAACGTTGGATTTCGTTTAGCAGATGCGAACACTTGGACAACTGCTTGCATGTGCCCGGTCCATTGTCGGTTGTGCAAGATTCATCTACGAACTGGACTGTAAGGAGACGAAAAGTTACTATTAGTTTTGACGACCATTTAACGTAGTAAAGCAGTTTGTGGGTTATAGGTAATGTCCTTAAAGTAGAAACCTTGGCTGGCACTGACTCCTAGATATGCTTAAGTAAATTAAAGCAACTAAATGACACAGTTATTTTTTATTATTTAGTGCGTTTTGAGTCGGTCCTATTTTTTGTTAAAAAAATTTATTTCTTACTTTTTAGTGATTTATCGCCACGTAACGTACTCCTAGTATCGTACTATACTGTCGTAGTATGTTTTACTGCACTTGTAGCCAAAAAACTACCGATAGTTACACAAAAATCGAAATCGCTGCAAGTCTGCCTATAAAATTTGAAGAGTTCCTTCAATTTTTCCAGGATATCATCATCAAATCCTAACATGATAACAAAGGGTCCATCTTGGAAGTGTGCCCTTTCTGATAAAAAAAGAATTATCAAAATCGGACTACTCTGTAAAAAGTTATGCGTGGTCATACATTTTTGGTAAATTAAAGCAACTAAATGACACAGTTATTTTTTACTTTTTAGTGCGTTTTGAGTCGGTTCTATTTTTTATTAAAAATGTTTATTTGTTACAATCACATTGCAACCGTTGTACATCGGCTTAAATACTGATGTTTCTTTCATGAAAAAAGGTCAAAGGTCGAATCACTCTCAAGCTCACTCTTCTACAAAGCATAACAAAGTAAGATACTCAAGAAAAGCAAGGAATTTTATTATCACTTTATTTGGTTTTATCGTTCCATTTAAAGATGATCTGCAGTTATTTACAAATAATATAAAGAACTAAAATTATTTGATTATCGTTTGACTACAACTTCATTTTATGTATAGTGACGAAGCAGTTTTAAAATTGAAGCGCATTAATCTTAAAAAGTTTATTGAACCCAACTTCTTGATTAGTTCATACTCTTTACTTATTTTACGTATTAATACTTATGTATATATAACTAGCGGCATGTAAGTCTAGCGCTGAACGAAACGTAGTAGGGATGGCTGCGCATCGGTACCGTCGCGTACGCAATACAATATTTACTTTAATTACCTAATTAATATCAAATCATGTTACGACATCGTTTTAATATGTGTGTGTGTGTGCGTGCATGCGTGTGTGTGTATGTGTTGATGTACGTTACGTGCGTGTTTGTGCTTATATATGTTATAGTTCATAGTTCTAATTTCCAAAGATTTCGTATTACTTAAGACATAATTATATAGTAAAAAATATTAAAATATTAAAAATATAAAAATATTAAAATATATGGATAGTTACCATAAATGAATAAATAAATTTTGAAAAGCTTACGGGGAGTAGAAAAATAAAACATTATTATATTCTCAATTTTTATTATAGATATAAGACTAGTCTAATCTGAATCAGGCAATGGTAACACGCCTGGCGTCGCAAAACGGTATTTCTTCTAGGTATATTATTCCCTTTAAATTCATAAACAAACTAAAAAAAACAACAAAATATATAATTATATTTAACAAACCAACTGAAAATTAACAATAATAACAATGCAACTCAGAGCGAGACTGTACACTGGAAGTCCGCGTCGCGTCGTTTCGGTGCGGGGGACGGAATGCGACAGGGGAGCCAATCGCCGCTACGCACGCCCGCCCCTCATTCCTCAAGCTCCCCCATGATACCTAAATTTTTACTTCTGCGCAATAACGGTCAGCGCTAAAGTTTCGTGCCGCTACTTGTACTTATGTATAAACTGCCTTCTTGGTCCAATGGTTAGTCTATGATTAGGATTTTAGTCTTAGATTGGGCTATGGTTTAATACTGAGTTGGGTTCTACACCTTCGTGCCTCGGAGAGGACGTCAATTCTTCCGTATCGGTCATTAACATCTGAAATGGATCTGATCAGAGATGAAGCTCATTGACTGAAGCAACTGGCCAAACTATAGTGGTTGACTGAATATTCTATTCCAATATTAAATTAAGGGTAAGAATTAAACTAATATGGACTCAATAGGTTGTTGAAAAGTTAATAAGCTAGTATAAACAAATGGACTGATTTATGTACGACGTTCGAGGTACGATTATTTTATTTCGTTTGAAAGCTGGCGTGATCAAGATGGTTAATATATAGGTAACTACATTTAAACAAGGTACCCATAACATGATGAACTCTTCGCAAATAAATAGATAATTACATTACGTGATTCACGACACATTATTATTGCCATACAAGTATATAATTAAAGGTATATGTATATTAATTATGTTTGTAAAGTATTACTTAGATATATACCTAACTAATAACATATGAGGTAAATACATGTAAATACACACACATTATCATCATTATAGTAAACAGGTATTTTAACTATTGTTTAATTATAAAAATATGCGTAATAAATAGACACGATAAAAATATTAATTAATACGTAATGTTTACTCTTTTTTTTTCGCTATTAAAGCGGGCAAACGAGCATGCGGTTCACCTGATGTTGAGTGTTTACCGCCGCCCATATACATTTGCAACACCAGAGGCACTGCTAATGTGTTGCCGGCCTTTGAGGAATTGGTTTATTCGCCCCTTAAATACACCCATGTTAAAATTAGCAGGAAATACCGCAGCAGGAAGTTGGTTCCAGATTCTGCATGTTCGCGGCAGAAATGACCTAGAAAATCTAGTGGTTGTAGAAAACCAGCCATCCAGATGGTGTGGGTGAAACTTGTTTCTACGCCGCAAGTTCCGCTGAGAGAACTCTACTGTGTCATTGGTCCAGTAGTTACCTGCTGCTTCAGATTATGAGCTTCTGTGTTATTTTCTTATTAGGGGGCCCTGTCATAGTCCATTAAAATAGGCTTTATGTGATGAATACACAGGTGAAACAGCCAAACACTCGAAAAGATTTGAAATAATATAGAGATCTTTACTTTTACTCCTATTTGAAATTTTCAACAGGTAAAGTATGAGTATAATCTTTTATAATATAATAATAGAGTATCGGAAGTTCTCAGAAATCGGTGCTATAAAAACCCCAATCAAAGTGATCCTATTAAATTAAACGTTAAGGAAAAAATATATGTGGTTTTGGACAGCCTTGAGGCTTATTTTTTACTTGAAAATAAGTAGATATTGGTAAGGCATGTCACCTTTGTCATCGTCGATATTGTCTCTTTCTCTATAGATAGTTGAAGTTACTGTCTCCGCTAGTCGTCGCTGTCTCGTTTAAGGTATCCAGTATCCTACATCTTATAAAAAGGATTAACTAAAAATTAATTCACGAGAATTAGTTCTCCAGTAGTGACGATGTTACAAAATCAGTTCAGTTGCAGTAGAATTCTTCTCTTTGTAAGATAACTCATTTGTGTCGCCAAACAGAATTGCTATATTCAAATATCCCAAGAGAAGTAGTTTACTATATTCGATTTTGCGCTAATATAACAGGCACATAATACTTAACCTATTACCTTCGGATTCCTTGTATCTATGCCCTGCGAAGTATTGAAATATGATTTGAATGACAGCGAGTTCGCTTAACCAGTTATTGTAGATCTGCTTTTTTATAAATATTCTGATAAGGTTTAAGTTGAATATTGCTAAAGCTAAGCCGAACCACAAATTTTCACATAGGTTAAGGTTTTGTATTAAACTACAAAACAAGGATTCGCGTAGAACACGCCATAGGTACGCTATGTTCCACAGTCATTTGTTATTTTCTCTGGAAAGTTTAAAAAAAAAGTGGAAAGCCCAGCTAACCTGCTTTTTAAGCCTTCGATGACTGAAGTAAAAGTTATGATAGAATTAAAGAGTGAGTAGTTAGCTATTTACAATGTAAAATGGTTATAGCGATTTCGATCTTTGTCTCGGTATCGGTAGCTTTTTGGCTACTAGTGCCGTATAATATACTATGAGAGTATAGTACGAGTACGTTGCGTGGCGATAAATCACTAAAAAGTAAGACATAAAATTTTTTAACAAAAAATAGAACCGACTCAAAACGCACTAAAAAGTAAAAAATAATTGTGTTATTTACTTGCTTTAATTTACTTTACTTATTAGCATATCTAGGAGTCGGTGCCAGCCAAGGTTTCTACTTTAAGGACGTTACCTAGAACCCACAAACTGCTTTACTATGTAAAATAATTGTTCCTTAAACTTGCTGGCACCGACTTCATAGATATGCTTAAGTAAATTAAAGCAACTAAATGACACAGTTATTTTTTACTTTTTAGTGCGTTTTGAGTCGGTTCTATTTTTTCGTACGTACATAATTACATATTATAAAACAAAGGCCTGACAAAGTGAAGACTGTCTGTCTGCCTATCTGTTAGCGATAAACGCAAAGACCACTGAATACGGTTTTCACCAATAAATAGTGAAATAATGCTATAAGCCTTTCAGTAGCTAGAGCTCAAAAAGGGTTGACGACGAATAAAAGACAAACTAACTTCGTTAAAGCAGGCTCAAGTACAAATTCCACCAGCAAGCCTTATTCAATTCTGGGCTCTGCTCCTGATTGGACTATATTAATGGACACGTATGAAAAGCACTATAAAATCCCGGAAGACTTAGCTATTACGACATCTAGACCGGACATATTTCTTTTTTCCAAACAAATCAAACGTATAGTACTTGTTGAGCTTACAGTGCCGTGGGAAACAAACATCCCTAAAGACCATGTACTCAAAGTGAATAAATACTATGACCTTACTAATGAACTATCCAAAAATGGCTATGTGGTTAGTTTATACGCGGTAGAAGTGGGTGCGTGGGGTATACCAGCGAAGTCTCTCTACAACCTGCTAAAAGACCTTGGCCTTACTAGAAGTGCAATAAGCTCCATATTGGAACGAGTGTCCAAAGCTGCTCTAGTAGGGTCCTTCCGACTTTGGCTAGGCAGGGAGAATAACTTGAACAGAGGAGGTGAGTGTTGACGCGCGTCACAAAGGGTACCCTTAAACCTACACCCGTGTCACAAGTCTCGGGCTCTGTTCGGAGTTTTTCTCTCAGCCACGCGATGGACCCGGCACCCGCACGGTGAATCCATGGAATGCTAAGATATTCGTCTCCTGGAAAGTTGCACACATCGACTATTTATTTTCCTAGCAAGCAAAGTCGGGGGACGTTACTTTATGTGACGTTTATCCAAACAACGTAAATCAACGTATTTATACATGCGGTTTGGAGCAATGCGGTTTCTTGGAAGATAATTCGGTAAAATATAGTGTCGTAATACAATTATTTTTTAATTAATTTACTGTTTAAGGAAAATCCCACTTGAAACACAATGTTTATTTATTTGAACGACGCCATTGGAAAAGTACACTTTGTACGTTTTTAATAATACGTTATCGTAGATATTGATACATCACCTAATTTTACTGACTTTGGTTCATCATCATCATCATCATTATTAGCCTATTAACGACCCACTACAGGGCCAGGCCTCCCTCCTTATAGGAGAGGGATATGGAGCGTACACCCACCACGCTACTCCAATGCGGGTTGGCGGGCTTAGGGTGACAATGTTTTATTTATTAACGATCATTATCAGTTGTTGGTGATAGTGACCAGGACCGACGGCTTAACGTGCTCTCCGAGGCACGGGGGTGTAACACCACCAACTTCCAAACTCCGGGCTTGGAATGTACTGAACATTTCATAGAAGAATGAAAAAGCTCAGAATTATTCCATGACCCGACCCAGGAATCGAACCCAGGATCTCGTGATCGAAGCCACATAGGCTAACCACTAGACCAACGAGGCAGTCAACGAGATTTTGGTTAATTTTAGTTAATTTACTCGGCTATCTTTTCCGTCTAAATATATTTGTTATAGATAGATAAGGGCTCCGCACCGGAAAGCCGAATGTAGGTAAACCACAGTAGATGGACCGACGATCGCTATCGGCTTTTAGGAACGGCGGCTTTTGATGGCCTTCGTGGTGCCAAATGCGCACTGAATTTAAAAAAAGTCCTGCGTTCAGTTTCAGGCTGGGACGTTTAACATTTTCTAAATTGGTCCAAATCCGGCTAGTGGCTTCGACCGTACCGCAAAACGATTAAGCGTTCCCGTACGATGTCATGTAGAAATCGGAGGGGTGTGGATTGAAAGTAGAAATGCTTCTAATTGCAATTTTACATCGAACTCTGCGAGATTTCATCTGTATGTTGTTAGTTTGAGTCTTATATAAAACTGGGTTAAATTCTAGAATTCCCCTCGAAAGCTTTATTTCTGTTTTTGCTTTGGGAAAAAAGTATGATAAACGAGAGCTTTGCCTTAAAAAACCATACTACCTACTCTTTAAACAAAACGGCGTCAGTGAACTCACAAATATAGACATAACATTTCAAAGGTACACTTAGGTATATTTAAAAACTGAAACGTCACTCAAATCTACCAATCACTTCGCCCACCTGAATTTCAGTAACATTAATGGTTGAGTCATGATTGAATATACTTTATACAAATAATTGTAATATAAGATACTCTTAATATCTAAGTTGCTTTTCAGTATCCGGACATTGTGTATTCTCTTCTCTTCAACTTCGTTTAAAGTTATTATTGTTTGAGTCAAGACAGAGTATACGTATTTCGAGTTTATTAGATGATTATTAATAGAAGAGATTCTTAATATTTAAATCTATTTATTATCATTTAAGTTATTTGTTTAAAATAGACTCAACAACAAAGACCTAATATAATAACCGCAACAGATAAGAACATAAATCATATAGTCGTTAACAACTCACCACACTCAATACGCAGCATAACAAAAACAAAACACAGCAGACACTTTAGAAACATTTTGTTATTTTTATCGATACGTCGCGTCACTTCTACGTCAAATTACAGATAACATACGAGTGCGAGTCCACATGTCAGCCTCCTACAAGCTGGGAAGGATCACTAATATCGAATCCACTAAAACAATAAATTAAATCGCGACTGACATCACTACTACTAGGAAGCGTCGATCTGTAATCGGTAATAATTAATGTAACCGTTATTATTGTTTTAACTTTATAGAAGTTCCAAATTTATAATAGGTAAAAATAATTTAACATGACACGTTGTTTTACTTGCACGTCAACACATTCTTGTGTAGGGGCTAAGGGGTAACATACGCGATGTCACACTGAAAAGGGATTAGCAATTTTACATTCCCTTTCATAGACTAATATCGACGATGTATTTAACTAAATTTAACTTTGTTTTTTATTATTATAATTTATTGTTTATAAACATTGGCAATTTCTAATTAATCGGGCTGTATTTATTTGGGCCAACCTTCCTGGTGGATATTATCATTGGAAATACCAAGTTCACAGACGAGCATCGCAGTCTAGGTAGTTCAATATATAGACGCGTCATAGGTTTATTTATCTGCGTAGGAACATCTTGGAAAAAAGAATTATTCCAAGTATTCAACGCTTCATTCAAAAAGGTAAAAGACAGCTTAGTCAGTTTTTAGTAGTACAACGCTTTGTAATAGAAATCGTTTGGGGAAGTAATTATTTTCACTTACCATCTACATCTTAGTAGATGGTAAGTGAAAAAAAAATAGCTCCACAGTACCGATAATGTAGTGATTTTATCTGAATATTTCTCTTGCGTATTCAAATTTTGTAACCCAGTTGGTTTCGACATCCCGCAAACTCTAACATAACGTTTATTCGGCAGAATCTGCACTCGTGCCCCTTGTTACGCTGATACGATTCTAATAACAATTTAAGAGCTTACAGCAAATAGTCAGAAAAAGTTTTTGAATAACGAAACCTGCACCGACCAGCGTCACATTTGTAGTGCTTCTGGTGTTGCAAATGAATATCTTAGAATTTGAAATATTAGCATTTACATTTGCTCTCTATTAAAAATAAAAATAAAACTGTAACAAAATCAAAAGAAATCACACTCTATCTCTATCTATTTGAGTTTATCTTTCAAATTCCAATGAACGCCGGGCAATTACCGTATGCTGAAATTGTCGACATAGAACAATGCATCTAGGCTTATTATGTCATCTTGGATCCCGGGTTAGTTGCTTGTAAACTGGTTTTCTTTGCCCTCTTATCTTGTGTCTGGTTTTCTCTATAAATAAGATACGCAAAAGTCAACACAATAATGTTGACCATAAATCTTCTTCGCAATGTATAATGAATGCGTGTAATTGTCTTAGTTCTTTCTTCATATCCATTTTAACAAAAAGTCAGTTTCATAAAACAGTTGGTATATTTTAATGGCTAAACTGTTTTATTGTCCCATTGGCGGGCCAGCTCGGATCCATGTCCTAGGTTCGAGTTGTGCGTTGAAATACAAATTATTGAGCTTCTCTGTTTTCCAGAAATTTCGAGGCAGGAGAAGTATGCGGTGTTACATCCCCGTGGCTAGGAGGAACGATAAGCTGTCCGACCTATACTAAAGCCAAACTCCATTAAGAATGCTTGTCAACTAAAAAATTAAAAATGAAGGTAGAAATCACTAGTCATTTTACTTCTAATTTTTTTATTTAACTTGTTAGTGACGGATTCATGACAATAAATTAAATTAGAAAGCTTAAAACTAATTAATATATTCAATATCTTTTAAATGAGATTTTTTAAAATAACAAAACATAATTTTAAATTTATTAGGCATAGAATGTGTTGCATTTTCTACCTTCATTTTAAATTTGTTTGTTGACAAGCATTCTCAATCGAATTTGGCTTTAGTATAGTTATTATTTAACATCTGAAAGTGATCGTTAGAAAATCAAACATGACCACCCTAAGCGTACTAATCCGAATTAGAGTATCGGGGTGGGCCTAAGCTACATATATTCCTTCTCCTACAACTTCGGTGTATAATATTGTGCTCAAACAATCTAAAAAATCTAAAACCAGTCAGAGAAAAAGGATTACGCAGAACAATATACCCACTTACCTACATCACAAAAAACACAAGACGTGCTATAGGTAACTATAAACGAGTTTATTACAACAAGAAAATCAAGCTTCAGTCAAGTACACATACTGCACTAGCTATTACCCGCGATTTACACCATTAAAATCAAAGAAGTACGATTTCAAACCAATCGAGTGTTCCTATAGTTTTAGAGACCTCGTAATAAGTCATTCAGTCGTACATATTTCGCTTTTTTTTTTAACTGACGAAAAAAAACGGAGGAGGTTCTCAATTCGACGCATAACTTTTTACAGAGTTGTCCGATTTTGATAATTCTTTTTTTAATAGAAAGGGCACACTACCAAGGTGGTCCCATTGTCATTATGTAAGGAAAATTTAAGGAACTCTTCAAATTGTATAGGCACACTTGCAGCGATTTCGGTTTTTGTGTAAGTATCTATAGCTTTTTGGCTACAAATGCCGTATACAATATACTATGAGAGTATAGCACGAGTTCGTTACGTGGCGATAAATTACTAAAAAGTAAGAAATAAAATTTTTTAACAAAAAATAGAACCGACTCAAAACGCACTAAAAAGTAAAAAATAACTGTGTCATTTAATTGCTTAATTTACTTAAGTATATCTAGGAGTCGGTGCCAGCCAGATTTCTACTTTAAGGACATTACCTCGAACCCACAAACTGCTTTACTACGTTAAATAAATGTTCCTTAAACTTGCTGGCACCTACTTCATAGATATACTTAAGTAAATTAAAGCAATTAAATGGCACAGTTATTTTTTACTTTTTAGTGCGTTTTGAGTCGGTTCTATTTATTGTCAAAAAATTTTTGCTTTTATATTTTTTTATACGCATGTCAAGGGTCTGGAAGTCCTTCCGGATATGTTTTCTGATTCTTAGAGTTTGGATATATTTATGGCAAGCGTGAATATAGGGCATAACTTCTAGGTCGGTCGTCGTTTGGTCATATCCACGCGTAGGTACTAAATAAAGATGACCTGACTAAGGTTTGACTCTTGGTCAGGTCAAGAAATTGTTTTTTTGTTCTGGACTTTAAAATCCATAACTGAACTAGCCACTGAAACAATTACTCTGATGGTGGCTATAAAAGCAGTATGACTAAAGGTACAACAACTCATTTTTATTCATTATATGCAACACACGTTTTATTTACTCTCATAATTATGGGGAAACACGCTATACTTGTACTCGTAGAAAGCCACGCTATAAACAAATAGCTTAAGGGACGAAACAATGACCTACTTACATTGCGAATTCGCATCACTGGTACTAGCGCCGCGGATTGCTGCGATACGATTTCGTGCGGAAAAAATTTTTTAACAAAAAATAGAACCGACTCAAAACGCACTAAAAAGTAAAAAATAACTGTGTCATTTAGTTGCTTTAATTTACTTAAGCATATCTATGAAGTCGGTGCCAGCAAGGTTAAGGAACATTTATTTTACGTAGTAAAGAAGTTTGTGGGTTCTAGGTAACGTCCTTGAAAGTAGAAACCTTGGCTGGCACCGACTCCTAGATATGCTTAAGTAAATTAAAGCAACTAAATGACACAGTTATTTTTTACTTTTTAGTGCGTTTTGAGTCGGTTCTATTTTTTGTTAAAAAATTTTATTTTTTACTTTTTAGTGATTTATCGTCACGTAACGTACTCGTGCTATACTGTCATAGTATATTATACGGCACTAGTAGCCAAAAAGCTGCCGATACCGAGACAAAGAATTGAGAACCTCCTCCGTATTTTTTCGTCGGTTAAAATTGAAGGGAGTTTATATTTTGTATGTGTTGGCAGCGATATTTGGGCCCTAGGCCGTGACCAGGCAGAGCCCATAGAAAATTTTATTAAGTTGAGCCCAAAGACGTCGCCAGCCATGGCCCAGGATGAAAAGTTGCTATTGTGTATGGAGGATAAAAACACCGAAATTCATATTTTTGTAGCACAAAGGACATGGCCGGATTCTGCCCCCAAATTGAATAGAATTTGCAATATTTATTAATATGTTTTTTTTTTTTAAATAAAAGCAATATTTAAGGCAAAAATTATATTTCTCTATATCACTCCAGAAATACGTATTTTTTTGTTTATTTTGGATATTTCTTTGACTCGCATTAGCTTATGAGTTTGGATACACATATAATACATATTCTATCTGTATTTAGGACTTCAGTTTGTAATTAAATATAAAAAATACGACTAACAAAACATTGTAAACTAAAGTAAATATTATAAACATAATTTTAATAATAAAATAAAGATTTACGCTTTTTTTATTGTGTAAATATTTTACTATTGTTATTTTACTAACTATATAACACTTTGGTAAACGACAGTAAAATCATTGCTATTTAAAATAATTAGGGCGCCTTTTTGTAACATGTTATTGAGGACTCTCGAAAGTTCTTTGAGCACAAAACTTAAATAGCGGTATTCTAATACTAGTAAGCTTTAAAATAAGGTACTATATGTCACTACAAACGAATTTTTTTTTCGGGGCACAGCTCCATACTAATTCCGGCCATGTCCTTTGGCAGGCATGAGCCTGACTAAAAAAAAGCAGAGGCGTGACTAAGTGACTATTAAGTAACCTGAACAAAATAGAGATCCTGCCCCTAGTGTTCAGAATCAAGCAAGTGCTATTTTGCCAGAGACGTTTATTACAAGCATGTCACGTCACGTCAAAATAGCCAAATAACTACTAAATAGCAATTATGCGTGATGATGTACTTGTATTTGTCCAAAGCTTATTTTAATCAACTGCTTTTCTATATAACTACTTAGGCCTGTTTGCACCAAGATTAAGTACGTAAGCTCAGTTAAGATAACCGCCCGATTTACGTCCTTAACCGGAGTACGGGTTGTCGTGAACAGTAAATTTTACATTTAGTTTATGTTAACCGTTGGTTATGATAACCGAAATCTTGGTGCCTACAGGCCTTAGTATTAAAATAATATAGGGGCCCTTCAGTAGAATACAAGGGTCCCGCGCTTGTTGAATTCGGGTCAGTTTGTTTCTCCATTGGAGTGCAACTAAGGCTTGTGTGCACCAAGATTTCGGTTATCATAACCAACGGTTAACATAACTTTACTATTTATAATAAACCCGTACGCCGGTAAGGACGTAAACCGGGCGTTTATCTTAACCGAGCTTACGTCCTTAACCGGTGTACGGGTTGTCGTGAACAGTAAATTTTACGTTTAGCTTATGTTAACCGTTGGTTATGATAACCGAAATATTGGTGCACACAAGCCTAAATGCCTTGCGTAGCGATAATGCTTCGCTTGTCCTTGCATGACGAATTCTCGATTTTGTTCTGACCCTTAAAATAATATATTGGTCGATGTTAAAGTATGTTTAAAAATACATACTTTAACATCGACCAATATATTATCATAATTTAATATAGTATTATAAATGGAAATTTACTTAAATGTGTATTTTGCTGATCCAAGTTTGTTTAGAGGAATATAAATATTTGTAGTTTTAAATTTTGTCCTCATTTTAAAAAACCCATAATGTAAATAACAATTAAGCAGTGAGTTCATTCACACAGTTTCTTTATTATATCTATGATTAGAGAGAATAGATAAACCGAGACATCTTTGTCTTACTAAATGTTCTCCTTTGAAACCCCTGAATTCGTAATCGAATATTGTAGAGTCAACATCTGAGGGCGCTCCAGTTTCGGAGTGAGACCTACAAAGGTGGTTTTCTGTCTTTATCGCTTGAATTCGTCGGTTTTTCGCGGTAATAGCAAAATAAATAAAATTAATAGTAAAAGCTACTAAATTACATGTAAGTATAACCTAATACATGTACACATTACCAATTACCTGTAAATCTTCGCGGCTGAATGAATCCAATGTTCTGTGACAAATCGCTTTTCATCGCATTCGATCTACTTCCAGTACACCTAGACAAATGCACTTCAACGCTCATTTATTCACGAGGTTTAATGTACACAATAATTTAAAATGAAATAATACAGTAATAATCTATAAAGTAATATCCAAGTTGATAACGAAATATTTTTGTAAGCAACAGTATTGGAACAATAAGTGCAATGGTTCTTTACAAACGGATTTTCGTATTCCTTATAATTTTCGCTCGTCACATCAAGAGTGGTAAGAATGCCAATTTTATTTCTGAAATATAATGTAAATACAACACACCGTTAAAGTTTATAATTATTATCTTTAACGATAATGACAAAAGGTTGCCACAAAGAAAATATCTCCCGACCGAGAAAGCCGTTTCTCATGATCACCATCACCATTTGTCACCCAAAGAAAATAATTAGGATATTACCTACCTGTAACCTGAGACCTACGTGTGAAGACAAACGTTCAATTAAACCAACAATAATCCTCTTAAGATCGAGACGACAGACGATGGCAACAGACGTTACCATCATGGTTACATGATAATTATGAAGTATTGTTGGCGTGGTCTTCACTAAAACCTTAGAGTATTAATACCTATCTAGTATTATTACTCTAAGTCTAAAGTATTAAAATCTAGTATTATAACTGTAACACTAAAGTATTCATATCTATACTAAAGCCAAACTCGATTGAGAATGCTTGTCAACAAACAAAATAAAAATGAAGGTAGAAATCACTAGTCATTTTACACCTTAATTTTTTAGTTAACTTGTTATTGACGAATCCATGACAATAAATTAGATATATATACTATAATAGTAAGCTTAAAACTGATTAATACATTTTTACTACTGATTAATACATCTTTTAAATTTTATAAGAAACAAAACATGATTTTAAATTTATGAGGCATAAAATGTGTAGCATTTTCTACCTTGGTTTGTTTGTTGACAAGCATTCTCAATCGAGTTTGGCTTTAGTATAGTATTATAACTCTAAGACTAAAGTATTAATATCTAGTATTATTACTCTAAGACTAAAACAGCGAACTGTTGTACTAATATTGGCTTAACCACTTAGGTGAATTTGTCAATGCTTTCGAAGTGCAAAGTACGTAGAGGGTTGGGTGACTTTTTCACTTAGATTCGCCGGGTTTTCGCAAAATAAGTATTTAACTAATAAATATTTAAGCGATTCTAAAACCCATTTATAAAATTGATTCTGTAGACTTTGCTAAAAAAATACACTTCATAATACATTAATAAATCATAAATTTTAGCAAAAATACTCTTACTCTCTAGTCTTAATTAAATTAAACGTAACAAAATCCAGATTATTTCTTTGAAAATATCATAGCGATAATTAACACGAAGTACCCCTCAGAAAGCTTAGAGAATAAACATCAGCTAGCTAGTAATAAGTAGGTATATTTTAAATTATCTGAGTAGCTTAAACGGTTGCAGATTTTCCTTGTATCACCAGGTTTAGGTTCGAGGCGAACCACTATTTATATGAGTAAATTAGGTACAACCAGCAGACGCCAGCGAAGTCTCCTCCGAGAAAGATAGTGTATGTAACCTTCTAAGAAAATCAAAGAAAAAATATTGTACCATTTTTTAAAAGAAAGAATGGGTTTAACAACTTAAGAGATATATGCCATCGCGGACTTTGAATTGTGTTAATAAAGAACTATTCTTCCATACTTTATTTTGTTCTCAAAAGGATTAGACAACCTTTCAAATGATAGCTTCCAGGCGCGTCGACCGTTCCGTCTATTGATTGATTGATGTTCGTAAGTAAATTCTTATGTATGTAACCACATATCTACACTAATATTATAAAGAGGAAGAGTTTGTGACTTTGTGCGTTTGTGATCTTGTGACGTTGTAAGGGGTAATCTCTGGATTTACTGAACCAATTTTCAAAATTATTTCTTCAATAGAAAGCTATGTCATTGTAGAGTGTCATAGGCTATAAAAATTTCCAAAATTTATTACGCATCTATACTTAAATTTCAATTATGTAATCAAAGTTGTACAAAATTGCTTTAATCGCGTAAAACAATGTACTACAATATTAAACAACGTATCAAAATCTGTAAAAAAGTCTGCGATAGCATATCCCTATCTCCTACAGATAACTTATTGATTTACTTAATCTTTTACTATTATATATAACTGCTTTTTCTGTTTAAAGTGAGGATTAAAAATAATTTTTTTTTGTGAAGCTTATAGAGCCCATATGATATTAATCTATATCTATGTTTGTTATAACGGAAATTTAATGTAGAATATTTGTGTGTGTTACTCTAAACAGTTTATACAAATATCTTCAAAGCAAACTAAAAACGTGCGGTGTGCGCCGCCCCGGCCGTTGGGTGGCGATATAGGCAGTTATACATTTAATTCTTTGTTTTCTCAATTATTTATTTATTTATTATTTACCGTTTGATTATTTAAAGTAATCGTATTGTTCTAATGAAATAACGTCAGAATGTGAATAAATCTCAATTACATCTATCATCTATCAATCTAGACATACATCTCAGACAAGAGCGGCCACTGTATGTCGAATAGGAGAGACTTCATTTCAGCATGCATGGCGTTTGCGAATGTAAGAGAATATCAATCGCAAGCATCTTATAGAGAGTCTAGCACCGAAAGGTCTCAGCGACTAACTAACCACTGACAGAATATGACAGACATATGTAATAGGGAATCTAGCGCCGAACGTACGCTGCGGCTTGCCAGCCATTACCTCTGCAGGACGTTTAAGAGAATCTAGCACTGAAAGCGACTGGCTAACACAGACATAATACGTCGAACATACGTGGTAGGGAATCTAAGCACCGAACGTTCACAGTGGCTTGCCAGCAAAAGAGCAAGTACATCTACTAGACTTGCTATCATCATAATTTTTATTTATCCCGAACTTTCTACCAGAAGTGTTTATTACGGAACGGAGTTTGTGGGCACTGCTAGTCTATAAATATAAGGGCCACACTTCGTCTTTACATTAAAGACATAGTTCCGGAGAATTTTATTATATAAGGCCCCTGTCATAAGGTTAGATACAAGTCCGATGATAATAACATAATGATAAATAAAAGCAGTCTTATTTTAGTTTATTTGTAATATATTACATTATACCTTTGACATATTATACGAGGATTAAAACAAAAACGTGTTAATTGTTCAACAATTGTGACTTTAGATAAATGAAAGTTGATAAAAAATTGTAATCTGTAGTAACATAGGTTTCTTTTTATAATTATATTTATTTTAAATTTGCAAGGGGACACCAAATTTTGCCCAAGGGCCCACGCATACCTTAACAGTCAAAAGCCTACCTAAAGAGTGTGGGCTCTATACCAAAGGCCTTTAATTGTAATTTCTTAAGACGGCCGTGAGTAAAACTGCAGAATACACCTAGTCAATATAAAAGACATTAACCTTAGTAATGTTATAAATCATCTTGTATTCCAAGTACTTTGTCTGAAGTTACATAATATAATAAGGGCCGGTCCCTATCCCCGCCTAGTCTAAGTAAGGCTACGTCCAGGTGACAAGCAATCAACGCGCGTTGAACGCGTGCTAATTTTTTTTACGGTGTTCACATGACACGCGCTGGTCAGGCCTTGAACCCGCGTTGCCGAGTCAAAGTATTGGCTCAATAGAGTTCTTGCATTTGTCTAAAATAGACATAGAAACAGTTTTAAGGGTGATTTTATACCGACGGCAAAAACGACGACGAAGCAGGTATTGTGTCCACCCAATTTCGTCTTATAGGCTGACTGAAAGCCAGTACATAATCAAATTTCATCTACAAATAATTCCATATTAAAAGCTTCGGTTTCAAATTAGAATAATTTATGGACGTACTGTTACTGGTAAACCCTAAAATGCAAAAACGCGCAGTTAACTGGACATTGAAATCGCGCTTTCTTAAAACGCACGTTAAGCGCTTGCCATCTGAACTAGTTCTAAAGGTATTAATAAACGATTGACGTCGCTGGATATACTACAACATTACTACATTTTGATAATTTGACCGCATTAGATTATTGAAATGTCATTTTTAGAAGTTTCGTTTTATGGGTGTCCAGACGTATTCTGAGTTCTAAAACTTGTGTCTTAAGAACTAGGTTAACTATGAGTATTTAATATTTCTGTAAATTAAATACTTATCAAATCGAAATTAAAAAGGATGTTTCTATTAGCTCAGATCAGGTTATCGGTCTCAAGCCAACACATTTTACGGAATCTTCCTTGCACGCTTTTTAGATATACTGCTCGGTTATTGTCGATTAATATTTTTAACCGACGAAAAAAATACGGAGGAGGTTCAAATCGACACGTACATATATATATATATATATATATATATATATATATATATATATATATATACGTGCTTTGCACAAATTGCTTTACTGTGTATGTAAAATAAATGTTCCTTAAACTTGGCCGACTCCTAGATATGCTTAAGTAAATTAAAGCAACTAAATGACACAGAATTTTTTTACTTTTTAGTGCGTTTTGAGTCGGTTCTATTTTTTGTTAAAAATTTTATCCATTTAACAAAGGAAGGTCATGTACATGTCTGTCAAATTTTCATGCTGTTTTCACTGATAGATAGAGTGGTTCTTGAAGAAGGTATAAGTCTTAATATATAACTTGTGATTGTTCTGAATTATGCAGATCTGTGGAAGAAAGTGGCAAGTCACCCGGCGTGGAAATTGCTAGATGCCGTGGAGTGCGGCTTCAGTGCTGCGGACCGCATTATCGGCGGACGAGACGCGGCGCTAGGGCAGTTCCCGTGGATCGTGCGGCTCGGATACAATAGTTGGTTTACTGTTTTATTATACTGTAAAGGTGAAAATGAACTATCTGAGAGGATAGACTCTGAGATAGATTCTGCGTGAAAGGCGCTGGACGCAGCGGAGTGCGACTTCACTGTGGCGGATCGCACCATCGGCGTTCCGTCATGAAATTTTATATTGGAGAGATTAAAAAAAAAGTTAGATGTTTTTAAGAGTACACACTAAATTTAGTCAACTCAGAACCTGTGTAGTTAATAATGTGTTTACAGCTGGCGACTCGGAGCTGGAGTGGATGTGCGGCGGCGCGTTGCTGACAGACCGGCATGTAGTGACGGCGGCGCATTGTGTGCAGAGTTCGGACGAGTATACACTGTAAGATATATTTCAGCTGGTGACTCGAAGCTAGAGTGGATGTGCGGCGGCGCGTTGCTGACAGACCGGCATGTGGTGACGGCGGCGCATTGTGTGCAGAGTTCGGACGAGTCTACACTGTAAGATATATTTCAGCTGGTGACGCGGAGCTAGAGTGGATGTGCGGCGGCGCGTTGCTGACAGACCGGCATTAGGTGACGGCGGCGCATTGTGTGCAGAGTTCGGACGAGTATACACTGTAAGATATATTTCAGCTGGTGACTCGGAGCTAGAGTGGATGTGCGGCGGCGCGTTGCTGACAGACTGGCATGTGGTGACGGCGGCGCATTGTGTGCAGAGTTCGGACGAGTATACACTGTAAGATATATTTCAGCTGGTGACTCGAAGCTGGAGTGGATGTGCGGCGGCGCGTTGCTGACAGACCGGCATGTGGTGACGGCGGCGCATTGTGTGCAGAGTTCGGACGAGTATACACTGTAAGATATATTTCAGCTGGTGACTCGGAGCTAGAGTGGATGTGCGGCGGCGCGTTGCTGACAGACTGGCATGTGGTGACGGCGGCGCATTGTGTGCAGAGTTCGGACGAGTATACACTGTAAGATATATTTCAGCTGGTGACTCGAAGCTGGAGTGGATGTGCGGCGGCGCGTTGCTGACAGACCGGCATGTGGTGATGGCGGCGCATTGTGTGCAGAGTTCGGACGAGTATACACTGTAAGATATGTTTCAGTTGGTCACTCGCAGCTGGATTGGACCCAGGACTTGAACTCGCGATCTCACGATCCGAAGGCACATAGCATCACTACTGGACTAACAAATCAGTCAGTTTGTTAGATAATCGACTTGATAACGTAAAGTCTAATTGCTGAAGCTGAAACTTACAGTAATTTATTTTGTGACATAGAGATTAAGAATAACTAAGGAATATTTTTTTGAAGTTTCTTATACATCTCACTTCAAAATATAAGGCTTAGCTATGCTAGTGAAAATGGCAAGGGGAACTTGATAGACGTCAGAAGGGTCAGGGTTTTCCTGGTGTTAAAAAACGAAAAACAGGAAAGCTCTGCTAAAATACTTCGTCAGCAAACCAAAAGGTGAATGATGGAAACGTTTATCATCGGAATCTCCATATTTACCAATGATGACGACACTTGACGTTAAAAGGATCAGGGTTATCTGCGAAGACTTGTGCGACTTAAATAAAACGATAAACTCTCTACTTCGTCAGCAAACAATAGGGCAAATGATGAATGAAACGTTTATTATCATGGAAATCTTATAGATTCTGATAATGACGATAATGACGTTCTTTGGCAGTGAAACTTGACATTAAAAGGATTTTCTACGTGGACGAAAACATGAAAGCTCTACAAAAATACATCGGCAACAGACAAAAGGGTTAAAGATGAAAACGTTTATCGCGTAACGTGTAACAGAATCTCCGCTAGTCGATGATTGCTAAACTTTGTGTCTTGCATCATGCCAATTAATTGATGCTCCATAAGAAAGCCTAACCACGGGAGTAACGGGATAGTTAATCTATCACGAAAGAATAACTGATTGACTGATAATTCAATGCCTGTACAAAACTGCTTGCGCTAGCAAACGCAAACTTGCAGTACCTTTCTTTCTAACTTTGATAGGATTTTAGGAGTTTTAAGCATTAGGATAAATGTGGAACGGAACTAATTAAACGATAGGAAGCTAGGGGTTTCCAGTATATACGTGGTTCTAAGATAAGACGAAAAACATTAAAGCTCAAATAAAACACTCCGTCAGCTAACAGAAGAGTGAATAATGAAAACGCTTATCGTGGGAATCTCCAAGCTAGTTTGCTGAACTTCGAGTCTTGGATCATAACTGCGGCTACTAAAGGATAACCTAAACTTAGCTTAGCCAACCACGGGACCAACGAGATAGTAAATTTATTGTACTGAGTAGAATTTACTTTATGACTGTAAACTGAAATCCTAAATAAAACTGCGGAAGCTAGCAAGCTGAAACTTACAGAAGATAATTTATTTTGTAACTTAAAATACTATATATGTAAAGGGGAACTTAATAAACGTCAGAAGGGTCAGGGTTTCCGGTACGTGTTACTTACACAAGACGAAAAACAGGAAAGCTCTACTAAAATGCTTTGTCAGCAAACCAAACGGCGAATGATGAAAACTTTAATCGCTGGAATCACCCAGCCCATTGATGACGGCGGAATATGGAGTCTTGCATCACGACTGAGCCCTGCAATTGATGATTTGTGATGGTTTGATGACGTTGCATATTCGTTAGTTCTATTGGCGTTGAATTATTACGCATAGAAAAGCAATCATTGAAGTATTGAGGTCAACAGATACTCAATACTCGTGCAAGTAAAGAATATCTTCCTTTGCAAAAGTTAACGGGGATGAATGGATGATTGTATGCAAAAACTGCAAAACAGATTATCTAAAAGTTCTAAAATTATACTTTAACTTAAAGTTATATAGATGCTATTACGATAATCATCATAATTATCAGGCCATTTTTAAACGACTTCAAAAAAGAAGTTTCTCAATTCAACCGTATATTTTTTTTGTTATGTTCTCGCATAACTTCGTCGTTTATGAACCAATATGGATAATTTTTGAAGTCGGCGCCATCCAAGTTTAGGTAACGTCTTTAAGTAGAAAGCTCGGGTGGCACCGACTTTATAGATGTGGTTAAGTAAATTAAAGTAACTAAATGACGCAGTTATTTTTTACTTTTTCATGCTTTCATATAAGAGCAATATAATCGAAGAATAGACACACCACACTGCTCTTTCGTGTTTTTTTATTTTTAATTTTTTATGTTCGGCTCTGTAACAAGTATTTGGTGAAAGATAACTCAATATTTATATTGATTTATAACCCAACCAACCTTAAAACTCAAAAGCTCCACCGCGTTATTGGAATGTGCGAGGCAGTTGATCCAATAATCATAACTGAAGTGCTTATAATTTTATCTTTGAACCTTTATGCCCTGCGAATCAAAACACATAAATGCTTCTTCAATAGATACTTACATGTTAATACCAATGATCACATCATAACCACCATCAACATTTTTTAGGACACTCATTTATTTATTTACAATTATTTTTTAAATTTTTAACAATGCTTATAAAATTATAAAAAAACACTATTAAAAAATTATAAAAAAATTCATTCCGTCTGCTGCGGGGCCCGGGGGTCCAAGCAACCAGTGGTCAGGGCTCCAGAGTGAGGAACCTCCTCACAATACGCGCCGTTTCAAGAATTACTGCCTTCTGTACCCGACCCTTGATCAAACAATTAAGCGAAAACTTTTTAAGATGTTCGTCAAAGCTTTTCGCTATAAGACCATTGACTGAAACGACTATAGGAACAATTATTGTTGAATCAACATTCCACATGACGGTAATCTCATGAGCAAGGTCCAAGTATTTTGATACTTTTTCCTTTTCAGCTTTCATCAGATTATCGTCATGTGGAACAGTAATATCAACAATCATTGCACGGCGCGTTAATCGATCAATTATCACTATATCAGGTCTATTGGCTACAATATACCTATCAGTGATAATTGTTCGATCCCAGTAGAGCTATTTTCAAGAACTGACGCTGGGTCGTACCTATAGTAAGGCACCTCAAAATCGACAAGGCCATACTGAAGAGCAAGTTGTTGGTGGATTATCTTAGCTACTTGATTATGTCTGTGTAAGTATTCGCCATTAGCAAGATGAGAACACCCAGAAACTATATGTCCCATCAACATTATCATTATCGCTAAACATTCATCAACTTGACATCACTTACTTTGCTTACGTTTCTACGTGCAATAACTCTGTGCAAATTCTATTTCCTTTTCATCATCACATGCTGTAACAAACACAAAGTCACGCCGCCATGTACAGTATCATGTACGTTCGTGGAAAAAAATTAACTTATAGGTTTTACCAACGTTGGTATGTGGG
Source organism: Mycalesis mineus (assembly GCA_034621355.1). Taxonomy (NCBI): domain Eukaryota; kingdom Metazoa; phylum Arthropoda; class Insecta; order Lepidoptera; family Nymphalidae; genus Mycalesis; species Mycalesis mineus. The sequence goes on from CM067901.1 coordinate 1,488,414, forward strand.
TTACCGCTAGCATTGAAAATCACAGTTTGACCGATTTTAAAAAGGAAAATGTGGCAGAATATTTTCAGTAATAACTAAAACTGGGTTTAAATGTAAAATTCGAACGACAAACATACAAAATATTTATAAGGATTTTTTTAATAAAAAGAATTTGAATTTTGAAATTTAACAAGATAAAAATACTTTAGAGTAATATACTGTTTTAGTTAAATTAATATAAATAAGTTATTTTTAACTGCCTCGTTTGTCTAGATGCTCAGCCGCTATAGCTGGTATTTTGGTAGGGGGTGCCGAATGGTATGGTATGGTATCTACTAAGCACGTTTGGTAGTCGTTCCCAATCAAACATTGCAAAGTCAAACGTCATCAATGATCAGCATACTCCAAAACTCCTACTTTTATAAGATAGTGAAAGCCTGTTCTAGGGTAGATAATGATGATGATGATGGTAATCATGATGACATTTCAACAGGACCACCATAAGGGCAGGTGAACACAATACACTAACCGATCCGGATTGCGTTCTGCGGGTGTGCGCTCCACCGGTGCAAGATCGGCAGATCAAGTCCATCAAGAGCCACTCCCAGTACAACAAGCCGGAGTTCCACAACGACCTCGCTTTCGTCATCCTGGACACACCAGTGCAGCTAAATGGTAGATCATTTCGTTTATTTTTGATTAAAAACACCTTTTAGTTTAGTGTTTATCATCTGGGTACTATTTCACATTAAACCTTAACCAATTGCAATGCAAATGAAAAATAATTTTGCATGAAAACCTGTCGTATTTGTGTAGACATGGAAATCATATTTCAACGCTTCTTTCAATCCGCATTGAAGCCAAATAAAGGGTCAAAGCTCAAGTGGAGCATTAAAAATAGACTGATGATTTTTTGTTTTGTACTAAATAAATAAATAAATATTATAGGACAATTACAGACATCGCTACATAGCCTTGTGTTATGTGTGCTATGATAACTGATGAATATTTTTATATAAACTATACATAAATACTTATAATATATAGATAAACACCCAGACACTGGAAAACATCCATGCTCATCACACAAACATTTTCTAGATGTGGGAATCGAACCCACAGCCTAGGACGCAGAAGCAGGGTCACTACCCACTGCGCCACTCGGCCGTCAAACTGTTTTGTACTAGTAGATTGAATATGTTTTTAAATTAGTCCAGTCATTACGTACATTCAAAAAAGAAAATGAATTTGCCCTTCTAATTTTTTAATATGTTGTAGGGGATACCTAGAAAAGCTTAAAAGCTTTCCTAAGAGCTTTCGCCGATCTTGGAAAAAGGGGTAAAATTTGTTTCGGCAATAACTCGGCTATCCGATGAGATTTCAAAAATTTTTGTAGGACACTTTTTGTAGCTTTCTGTGCTCTACAATAACGCCTGAATCATTTTTAGCGTATCATGCATCGTTATCGAGATATCGATCGAAAAGTCAAAAATTTGGGACACAATTTTTGTTTTTTGCTTCTTAATAAATATGAAAAATTGTGGAATTCAAACTTGTAGAGCATATTCAGACCTACAATTTCCTTCTTGGATTTTTTTATGTTGGACAAAAATTACGATCTCCAGCGCGCCGCAAAGTCGGTGAATCCACACTCAGCGTCGAGCGAGCTGCTCGCTCGGTTGTGTCTGGAGAAATTAATAGCTCCTAGGAAAGCTTGGTCGACAATCTCAAGTTAAGCTTTTCTAGGTATCCCCTACAACATATTAAAAAATTAGAAGCGCAAATTCATTTTCTTTTATTTTCCTTTTTTTCTGACGAAATTACTGGACTAAATGGGAAAGCATGGCTTATAAGTTATCAGAATCGGTTACTTTGTAAACAATCGTTTACAAAGTACACTGTTATAGCTACCCTTCCTCCTATGCGCTGCTTTGTGTCCTTCAAAATAGCATCATATGTCTGTATTGTAGCCATGCTTCGTGCTCGCGGCAAAAATAATTGAGTCCAGATTGCGTTCGACTTCTAAGAAGGTAATGACATTAATGTTGTTTTATTCATAGACTACTCCGAGAGAGCTCTGCCACAAAAGACTACTAATGAAACAAAGATTATGATTGTTTTTCATAGACTACGTATTGCCTATCTGCCTACCCCGCGGAGAGCAGATGGCTAAGCCAGCAGTGGTGGTTCAGCAAGGAGAACTGGTCACAGTGGCAGGGTGGGGTACCCTGAACATGACTACAGAGAAACATGCCACCATTCTGCAGTACGTTGCTGTAAGTTCCGTACCGATAAACGATTCATTCATTACAAGCCGATGGACATACACACCTGGAGAAAGGCCTCTTGTAAAAACTTTCAAACAGGAATCCTGCGTTGGTAACCCTGAAAGTATCATTGTCCCATTACTCTGACGTCCACTACAGAGCCCAGGTCTTTGGAATTTCCATATACTTACAATAGCCCTGAGCTGCCTGTGACCAATAGCTTAATTTTCATGTCCTCCCGGTGGGAGGTCGACTAAACCTAGACCAGTGTATTCTCAACCTTTTTTTTTGTTGCGGCACATATTTAATGATTTCAAAATTTGGCGGCACACAAAGAAAAAGATAAAAATTATTTGCTTACTACAACTAAATACTGCAAAAATAGTTTATGACAAAAATTTTAAATACACCAAGACCCCGCTTTGCGTCGCTAATGTGTTCCTGAAAAATGCGACGCAAAGTGAATCACAAATTTGGAAAGCAAATAATAAAATAATTTATTTTTTTGTGGATGTAACTCATGTTAAAAATATTTTTCTTTTTAAATGATATAATTTAATAATATTAACATTATTATATATTTGCAAAATTTGGCGGCACACTTTTGAAATTTGGCGGCACACAAAAGTGCCGCGGCACAGTGGTTGAGAATCACTGACCTAGACGTTCCAGTGTAAAGCACAAACAAAACATCCATTTGAAGTATGTTCTCCGCCTGTTTCCATTCGATTTCAACTTTACCTCTCATGTCGGTAATATTGGGTACTCTATAGATCTCTTTATTTTTGGTTTGATAGGTCTAGGTTAATTTTATTTCGAACAGTAAGTTCGAATTAAAATTAAGAATTAAATACATCTTTAAACCTTAAAAAGGAATCCGATTTTCCGTGACACTGAGAAATGTACCCTTCTGCATTTTATTATTTTCGGTTTTATGTATGTTCTTCATTATCCCGTCACGTACCTAATTATGACTTATATATTTCATATATTTCTGTGTGGTATTTTTGATTATGACATACATGGAATGAATAATAACTGTTGGTCAGGTTGGTTTAATTAATACATTTTGTGGTGGTGGAATTTTCACTTGAACGCAAGTAAACAGAATATTCATTAATATTGACGTCTTTTTGCCTCATAATTTAGGTGCTTCGTGTATTTAATAATTATGTGCTCATCCTATATCAATCATTATAAAAAATATTGGAACGAAGTTCCTTATCGCGCGTTGTGAAAGGGGGCTAGACGGAAAAAATTCGTACGAAAAGTTGTCACGACACTTTTTGATCAAAGGATCTTGCCGCCGCCTTTGATGTGTGTGCGCGTGAGCGGCGGGGGCGCCCGCGCTGTATGCTGTCTCGCGCTCTCGTGGCGCCCTCTGGTGTTTCGGTGTACAACAACAAACGCCTGTGTGGTACGCGTTTAAGTTTATATAACATTATATTTGTTAATAATAAAAAAAATATTATTATTACTTAAAAAAAATAAAATTTTATTACAGTACTAATTAATCGAAAGGAACTTCGTTCCATCCGGGTGTCCCTTGACACCTCTCAACTTTTTTTATGCTGCATCTTAACATTAAGCAAGAACTATGCAATTTTGTAAATGCCATATATTTTTATTTCGTATGATCAATATTCCTTTCTTCGTATCCTTTGACTTCGTAGTCGTCAAAACTCAAGTGTCAAGTCAAGTGGGTACTACAATACTTATTCCAACCTATGACATCGTGTTAAGTCCGGCGTCTTAACCGTGGAGATAGTGGTTTGTAGTTACCCATAAGTGATCTACATTTAGGCCTGTGTGCACCAAGATTTCGGTTATCATAACCAACGGTTAACATAAGCTAAACGTAAAATTTACTGTTCATGACAACCCGTACGCCGGTTAAGGACGTAAGCTCGGTTAAAATAACCGCCCGGTTTACGTCCTTAACCGGCGTACGGGTTGTCGTGAACTGTAAATTTATAGTAAAGTTATGTTAACCGTTGGTTATCATAACTGAAATCTTGGTGCACACAGGCCTTAAAGAAAATGGCATTGTTAATTTAACTATACTTTTTAACCATCTGTGCATAGTGTGTTAAATCCAAGCATTTTATTGTTTTGATTGTTGAATTTGGTCGGATTTAGCTTTGCATATACTGATAAGAAGTCAAGGCAAATATCCAAACATCCCGCTGCTCGATTCTACAGGTATTAGTATTTTTTAAAAATTTGTCGGCAATAATGTATTTTTAATCATTTTTCTTCCTTTTCGCCATTTCCCTTAAAATGAAAAAAATATGATAGCCGAGTGTAAGTTATTAAAAATAAAACGTTTTGCCTGGCAAACCTAACGGTGCGGCTAAGAGCTGGCAATTCTTTACATCATATCCTTTAAAATGACATAAACAATTGTACATAATTGTAAATGCATATCAGCAAATAAATAAAAAAGAATAATTTCAGTTAGTTGCGGCCATTGACATATTAATACTATGGACTTCGGGTCAGCGATAAAAAGTGTCCGAACCAAAAGTAAGCCAAAACGCGAAATGACTTCCAATCGCAATTCAGTCTCATATTAGCTGACTGACAGAATACACGTCAATAATGCCGTAATGTGTTATGAAAAACTTGTAAAAACTACCCGAGTAAGGTGAGAAAAGAAGACTGTGTACCATATTTTCAGTAAGTAAATATTTACTGATGATTTTAAAGTATTATTTTGCTTTGAAACAGGCTATTTTATTAAAATTTTAATAAACTATAGAAACGAATTGCATAACCAACCAAAATGAACACAAGTATCTATCTGTCCTTTTCCCATACGCTACCCGCGTATAGGATAGAAGGAGTGCAATATATTTATCTAATTAACCACATTTAGTTCGGATCTGCCGTGAGCAATAGAATGTTTTAGAACAACGACTGCATAGAGTTATTTTGTTGTTTAACATTTGAATTATTTACTTACTTAATTTTTGAATTAAAATAATTAGATTATTTTCAATTCAAAAATTTTTATTTATTATGTCAACTTTTATTTTTTATGTCATGAATATTAATCAAATATCTTTGACCATAATGGTATATTAATTTGATAACTATAAGAATTATCTACATGAAATTAGGAACAGTTATTTAAAAAAGTGATCTAACGTCATTGAAGTAAAAAAATATATTTTCAGTTTAAATAAAAAGAGGAAAATATCGAGAACTTGAAATTTCAAAGTAAAGAACTATATCGAGTGGCATATCATTTTGTACATTTGTGGATTTGATTTGTAATTAAATATTATTATAACTAATTATTATTTTATACAAGATAATTACAACAATTATTATTTGGTACAAGATTTATCCCAGCATATAGAGGTCAGGGATATGTAAATATAAATTAAAATTTGTTGTAAATATAATATTTAAATATAAGATGCCAAAAAAATTTGAAAGCTACCGACTCCACACCATTTATGTTGTCCTATTTTCACGAGAAGCTGTCATGTCAAAAAAAGGCTGCCATGGTAACCGTCAATCGAAGCTGATTACTTATTGCATGCAATTAGACCGTTGCAAATTAGACTGTATAACAATACGATAAGACATACATTACAATGTTATTTTGTGTATAAAAACATAAATACATCCTAATGTGTATAAAATATCTTGGGACACTTTTGACGTAAATTTTGCATTAGACCCGAAGTCCATAGTATTAATATGTCAATGGTTGCGGCTGATTTTTGATAGACAAAGCCAATCCGTTGCGTGCTCCCTCAACATTCATTTACAATTAGTTTATTAAAAAAAATCATAATTATGTACGGAACCCTCGGTGTGCGTTTCTTCGTTGCACTTACCTGGTTTTTTCCCCTAACTTATTTCTGTTTCCGATTTATCTGTGACTCAACATGACGCCAAAGTGTAACGTTACGTATTTTCCCGCGCAATTCCGCCAGGCGCTTGCTGGTGATATCTAATCAGTTTGCTTCCATGAAAGCATTATCGTTGTAATGTCAATTTTCCTAGTTTCTTAGAACGATTTTAGAGTAAATATTTGCTTACAAATAATCTGCGTCATTGAAAAGATGATAGATACGCTAAGGCGCTGCAACTAATATGCGAAAAATATATAGGTACGTTTTATTAAGATTGATAGAACACACCCTTTTTTCCGTGGGCAATATATTATGCTCATACATTCTTGCTGTGAGGTGACAAGATGGTTGTTGGATTTATACTGACTAAAATTCCACGATGTTTCAACTCATCGCCTGGTGACTGTGCCACGTCCATTGAAATGTTTCACAATCAGCCAGCAGCACCCTCAAAGGCTATACGGGCGTCATTCCATCCCCAACTCTCTTCCAGACTAAAATCTGACAGAGCTTCTGAGCTTGGGCAATCAGGTAAAAAACATAGCATAAATTCTAAAACTATGTTTATTTGAAAGGTGCCGATAATGCCACCGGAGGCGTGCGACCGAGTGAACCAAGGCTTCCGCCTCGCCAGCACGGAAATATGCGCCGGCGCACAAGTAAACAAGGACGCTTGCGGTGGAGATTCGGGAGGACCGATGATGAAGGTATCAAACGTTTTTAGATACCTATACATAATAATCTAATACATAATAATCGTTTTGAGCTTATGGACAGGTCACTATAGGGCTTGGTTCACCAGCGAGGTGAGTACGATCACTATCAGATGTTAATGATTTTTACTGAAAATGTTTACAACCGATAGACCAACCGAGTACTCGTATCCAAGACCTCGTAATCCTAGGCCACATAGGATACCCACTGGACCAACGAGACAATTTTTAGGTTCTAACTTCACTGTGTTGTAAGTTAGGACCAATAATTAATCGAAGTTCTCGAAGTTTAAGAGCATATCTTGTTTGCAGGTATTCGACACACTAGATGGGCCGAAGAACTTTTTAGTGGGGGTGGTATCATTTGGTCCAACAATATGTGGCAGCAAAATGCCAGGTGTCTACACCTCCGTGCCGCACTTCCTGAAGTGGATTCTAGATAATATTATGAAATAAAAGAATATCTAAAAACCCTTCTTTTAAACTAGCTCCTCCCCACGGTTTCAACCTCGTAGATTCCTTTGCGAATATCGGGAAATCCTTTCTTATCGCACGCGTATATCATTATAACTTAAATCATCATCATCATCATCATTACCAGCCTGTAGACGTCCACTGTTGGACATAGGCCTTTTTTAGGGACTTCCAAGCACAACGATCCCGAGCCGCCTGTTGCCAGCGGCTCCCTGCGACACGTTTGATGTCGTCAGTCCACCTGGTGGAGGGTCGACCAACGCTGCGCTTTCCGGTGCGGGGTCGCCAATCTACCACCTTGGGCCCCCAACGTCCATCAGCTGTTCGAACTACGTGCCCCGCCCATTGCCACTTCAGTTCTGCGACTCGCTGAGCTATGTCGGTTACTTTGGTTCTTCTGCGGATCTCCTCATTTCTGATTCGATCACGCAGAGTATTCCGAGCATTGCTCTTTCCATCGCTCGCTGAGTGACTCTGAGCCTTCTTATGAAGCCCGCATTTATAGCTTAAATATGTAAGTCAAATTTCTGCACAATTCTATTAATGGTTTGAGCTGTGCCTTGATAGATCAGTCGGTTAAATGGCTGCCTTTTATATATTATGCAAATGCAGACGAGTAGAAACAGGTGTTACTTTGCGGAATAACAATAAGTAGAGACGATAAATATGACCAGTTTTATTATTCTATGAATTGCAATTTGTGACAATATAACGAATCTGAATAGTCGTAGTCGTCGTCGTCTGACCGGCGATGAAAAAGGTGCTTTTTAACCGAAGTAAAAAGGCGAATGTTGTCAAGTAGACGCGTATTTATTTTTTTATTTAAAATCGCATAACGTTTTACAAAGTAGTAGTACTATTCTGAAATGATTTTATAACTCGTCAGTGTACCTCGAATTTGACTCTTCTACCTCTTTCTGTCTATATTATCGTGTTAGAAGAGAGAAATGGAGATCAATTCGAAAGACACTGTGTGTAATAGTCGTAACAGAATGCACTACAGACAATGCACACTCTTTCTACCATTACTATACTAAAGCCAAACTCTATTGAGAACGCTTGTCAACAAACAAATTTAAAATGAAGGTAGAAAACGCAACACATTTTGTACCTAATAAATTTAAAATTATGTTTTGTTATTTTAAAAAAATCTTATTTAAAAGATATTAAATATATTAAGCTTACTAATTTAATTTATTGTCGTGAATTCGTCATTAACTACTTAATTTAAAAATTTCTATTTTCACATTTAATTTGTTTGTTGACAAGCATTCTCAATCGAGTTTGGCTTTAGTATACATAATACATTTATAGTTCTCGTTGACTACAGACTTGAGTAACAGTGTTACTCACGTCTGTAGTCTCACTCACCGGATCACTCACGGATCAGGCATGACTGAATTATACGTGAAAGCGGCATCCGGCTGCCTTCACTACTTACTTGAATCTAACGTAAGCTAATGAAGGAAATGTTGCTAATATGATTTTTTCAGTTTTATTAGGAAAATTATTGTGGGTAATTTTTTTTTATTTAACGTACTTTGAAATCTTTGGTACCAAAAAAATCAAGTTTCTCAGTGCTTTTAAATCGACTTCTCTTCTGGATACTTAAAACCGCAGAAGGTTGGACAAAGGTAGTATTATTTCTATAGACGAAGTCTGTAATGAAGTTGAAGCAATAAGTTCCAAGAAAAATATTAAATTGTGATGATAGTGAATGATATGATTTAATAATTAGGTATTTTTTATTTTATTGGTTTTACCGGGATATTCCTATTCAGTTATAAATTAAAACCCATCCACGTCAAACAAGCGTGCGCGAGTCCATGCAGTGTGTTGCTACATCTGCACAAATATTTAAAACTAGCAGTCGCCCGCGACTTCGTCCGCGTGAAAACCTCTTAGGTACGCTTTTAATTTTAAAGGCAGACTTTCATATGAAGTGTGCTCTATCCCCGATCAGATAAGGATTTAAGTTTAGTTGTATAAATAATGACGTTAACGTAAGCATATGAATTAAATTATTTTTAAAACACAAAAAGTTATATATCTGCCAAAATATGAAAGATAGATATATGCTATCGCGGACTTTTTTGTAGAACCTTTTAAGATGCATAAAGTTTTTATACAATGTTATCAATTATATCCAATAGCTAAGGTAGCGTACGCGCAAAAAGAAGATTTAATAAATTTCACGGTCCGACTCGCGCGACAAAAACTGTGATAACTCGGATAATATACACAATACAAATATAAAATATAGCCTATGTTACTCAGTGATAATGTAGCTTTCTAATGAAAAAAGAATTATTAAAATCGGTCCAGTACTTTTTGAGTTTATTCGTTACATACAAAAATACAAATCTTTCCTCTTTATAATATTAGTGTAGATGTAAATTGAACAGTTAGTTTGTAATTTCAAATTAACAGCTTTTCACTAAATGCATAAACGCTTTCGTTTATGCATATAGTATCCGGCTAATATCTGAAACTACCAGTCGGTTTAATTTAATTATGATAGCTAGACTCGTGAGGAGTTACTAAGACTCATTTCTATCCTAATATTCCTACGGGAACGGGAACTAAGCATGTAAAAACGCGAGCGTTCGCTAGTTTTTAACTATTATTGTAACGATATGAAAATCTATTCATGTATTACAAATATTATTGAATGAGTTACTTAATGATAAGAAAATTGCGTACTTTTCCATAAAAATCTAAACATTAAAACAATCTAATGATTCGTTTTAGGTACGTATCTAATTTATAATAACATGCGACATACTTCCAAAGAGTTAAAAATTCGTTTATCTCTGGCAGACTTGGGTAGGTACTATACAAGCACTTTTGAAATGCCGAGTTTATATTTCTGAGTTTGAAGTGAATCCATTAAGAAATTAAAATTTTCAATTTACCCCCATTTTTTCCCCCTAGGGGGGGAATTTCGAAAAATCCTCTCTTAGTGGTTGCTTACTTCCCTTAACAAACATACGTGCCAAATTTCAGCTCTCTACGGCCGTGCGTTTCGGCTGTGCGTTGTCTGTCAGTCAGTACATCACTCAGTAACGGAAGAGTTTTCTATATATAGATATACAAATATTTTTATGATTATACTAGCTGACCCGGCAAACGTTGTTTTGCATTAAAAATTTAAAAAAAAATTAGATGAAAATTAGATAGTAGCCGATTCTCAGACCTGCTGAATACGCATACAAAATTTGGTAAAAATCGGTAAAGCCGTTTCGGAGGAGTATGGCAACGAAAACTGTGACACGAGAATTTTATATATTAGATGTAGGCGTTTAACATTATTGAACTCTTTACAAGTAACTTATATGAATCAACATATTTTTATTAGCTCTTCCGCTGATAACAATAAACTCAAACGACAATTCCGGGACTGAATAATCATCATTGTATTCACCTGTACACTTATGACTCATCCACATGCACTTCTGAGATCACGTCGCTATATTTCCAGAAGACTCAGTGCCGTTACAAATTCGTAAATAGACTAGATTAGTAACCTCAATGTGCTGGCGATATAATTAAACATTGACTATGGTTTTGTGTGCCTAATGACTATTGACTCAGACGTTCCAAGATAACTTAATGTAAATAATATGCCCACGTACGTACTTTATGCACTAAGCTCCAATAGGCATTGAGGTCTTTTCCAGTCTCAGAAACTTTAAAATGTTGATCTCAGGTCCAATGTAGGTTAATTTCAGTTATAATAAATTAGGCTAGCGTTTGAATGCAACTTAATTTTTGACGACCTCCGTGGCGCAGTGGTATGCGTGGTGGATTCATAAGACGGAGGTCCTGGGTTCGATTCCCGGTGGGGCAGATTGGGATTTTTCTTAATTTGTCTTGGTCTGGCTGGTGGGAGACTTTCGCCGTGGCTAGTTACCACCCTACCGACAAAGACGTACCGCCAAGCGACTTAGCGTTCCGGTACGATGTCGTGTAGAAACCGATAGGAGTGTGGATTTCATCGTACTCCTAACAAGTTAGCCCGCTTCCATCTTAGATTGCATCTTCACTTGACATCAGGTGTGATAGCAGTCAAGGGCTAATTTGTAGTCAATAAAAAAAAAGCATGATGGTCCACAGGCAGCTAAGGATCGTTGTGTTTGGAAGTCCCTAAAAAGACCTATGTCCAGCAGTGGACGTTCAAAGCCTGATGATGGTGATGATGACGCTAGTACGCGACGCAAACGATAATTATTGAAATTTATATTTACTTTAAAACAATAAAGGGCGAAAAAAGAACGTAGCTGATGACAGCTTTGCCAGATGTCAAACTCAATTGACTCATATTTGAATAAACGACTCCGAAGCCAACCGCTGAAGCGTCACCAGCTACTTTCCCGAATTAAGCCGTTTTCTACCTGGAAACCTGTGGTTTTACTGGCACAAGACACCAACAAAGTGGTCTTCAAGCCGGATCAAGAATTGTCGTCCAGTCAAGACCTCAATAACGTGGTTTTCGAACCGAGAACCTCGAAGGTATGTTTCAAACTTCACCGTCTAACCTGATTATGGCGAATCCTGCACGAACTGCTAGAAGGCAGGAACAGGAGGCGATACAGGAACTACGGGAACGTGAAATTGAAAGGCAACTTTTAAAAGAGGAAATTAGGAAAAGGCTTTTCGAGAACCAAGTACCAGGCCCTAGTAACCGCTCTGTTGCTCCCAGTAGGGCTTCTATTAAATCAAAATCTTCAGCTGCATCACAGTGTGAAAACACATCTGAAGTTTCCGATCCACAAATAAACACGTCACACATTGAGACACAACATGTCACACACATTAAAGACAGCCGTCAGGTACTTTTAAAGGTTATATCTAACCCTAAAAATTCACTGACCACAGGGCACACAAACAACCTCTGCATTATTAGACGACGGATCGACTGTCACATTAATTAGTTCTGAACTAGCCGTGCGAGTCGGTCTATACGGACGGCCCACGAAATTGCACGTTTCTGGTGCATTTGACAATGCGCTAGAATGTCAAGCAAATCGCTGCAATTAAGTATAAGTAAAAATGTACCTAACTTAAATTTAGACCTATCTCAACTATGCATTGAGCGATATGGTCATTTATCCCAACTAAAAGATAATGTTGAATTGAAATATTATAAACGGGATATCTTAATTGGGCAATTACGGTCTGTTATTACCATTACATTACTTGAAGGCAATGAAGGAGGACCGTTTGCCACCCTAACTCCACTTGGCTGGTGTATTCATGGTCAGACCAGAGCTCAACCTACTTACAGCTCAGTGGAATCCTCTCTTCTTCTTAGCACTAATATAAGCGAAACAAATAGTGAAAATGAATAGTGCCGTCGCGATATTCATAAACAGGCACGGCGGGTCCATGCGCTAGATTCCTTATGTATAACGACTAAGCCTCGAGACAATGTCGAAGACCTGCAAGCTCCAGCTCACCTGGAAAAGTTATATAAAATAACAGGAGGAAGATATAATGTTAGCCTACCTTGGAAGAATAAAAATGCTAAGATGCCTTATTTATTTAATTACGTGTCAAGGTTAAAAGAAATAGGTAAATAAAATGATGGATAACAAAATATTTTCCCCGCAGTACAAGCAAATAATTAATCATTTATTTCAACACAGATTGGTCAGAGATGTAATAAACCTAACTCCGAGTCCCGAGACATGGTACTTGCCGCATTTTGAGGATGACCCTCTTATCTATACCTACTAACATTATAAAGAGGTAAAGTTTGTAAGTTTGTATGTTGTTCCCGTGCTGTCTGGGAAGGATGGGCGAGCGAAGGACGTCCAGACGAAATTGGGGCTGCTGAGGTGACCTGCTGCACGCGTCGCTATACCACCGGTGAAGTAGGAGTGCTGACCTAGCACTGGGGTGGAGAATGTACGCGACGCAAACGATAATTATTGTAATTTATATTTACTTTTTAAAAAATTAAGGGCTAAAAAGGAACGTAGCTGATGACAGCTTTGGCAGATGTCAAACTCAATTGACTCATATTTGAATAAACGATTCCGAAGCCAACCGCCGAAGCGTCACCTGCTACTTTCCCGAATTAAACCGTTTTTTACCTGGAAATCTGTGGTTTTATTGGCTCAAGACCCCAACAATGCTCTTTGTGTCTTTCCTTCCCAATCCTATAAGGGTAGTAGTAACTGTATTATTTTCAAAGGCTGTAAAGGTATTTATTGAAACTGACGTCTTTTGCCAACTGGCTTACATAATTGGTATTTGCAACTCCTAGGGCTTTCTGTTATCAATTACCTCAGTCAGCAGTTGTGGGTAAGATGAATCAGTATTGCCATGCTTCCTACGATTATTCATTCAAAAATAAGCTTTTATATTAATTGATATTCAATTTTCATAGTGCCAAAAATTGTTCTGCATTTCTTTGGATTTCTTATCTATACCTCCGATCTCAAATACAACGGCCACCTTATCAGCTTACATTAAAAATTTCGCCGTACCATGAAAATTCTTAATTTAAGTATTATACATACTTAAATTAATAATTTTACTTACTAACTTACAGTTACTGTCTATCACAGGAAACATTTATGGTACAAAGTTGCTAATTTTTCCCAAGTTGTGACATGAAAATTAACTTTGCCTTTTCTTTTTCTCATTTTTCCTTTTGTAATATTTTGAATATATTTTTGTTCATTTTCCTGGTATAAATATTTAAATTCAAATTGACGTTAATCGGAGAATCCTGAGTGATGTTTGTATTACACAACATTAATGTCTTAGGAGTTCCTTAGAGGTTTTCACCTATATAGGTAATGTCTTTGTTCAACCAAAAGAAAACTTTCTTCTGCTAACTTCAATCATCCAATATTATAATAGTCGAGTAAATCTATTTTGTAGAAGAGTTTAAATTGCGCCCGATTTTTGTTCAATTTTGCTACTCTTTTATTCCTATAGAATCATCAGATCCGTGAGAAAGTCAATTCTCAGATCATATAATGTAATTTTTTAAACGGTTATAGTATATATGTGGATAAAAATATGCCCCGCATCCAAAAACCCAAGGGGAATAACACTATACTCGTATGTACGTATCAGGGATGTTGCGGATGCTGATTTTTTCACATCCGCGGATGCGAATGCGGATGCGGAGTTTTGAAGGCTCACATCCGCGGATGCGGATGCAGATGCGGATGTTTAAGATATTATGTAAATAAATTAAAAATAGGAGCATTATACTTAATAAACAGTAGTATTGCTGCCTTTTCAAGGCGATTACGCAGAGGTTCGTAAATTAAACCCGCGCTACTGAATAATTATTTGCTAGAAACACTGCCCGGTGGAGAGGATAAAAATTTTCATACTATCGACGATAATATCTTAAATTCCTCTTGATGAACACTCCACCTTTAGAGGATTTTCATCCACATTTTTTTTGTGTGGTAAGCAAGTAACTCCTTTTTAAGTACAACTTCAATGCTACCTTTTTCTGGCATTTCTGTACTCTCGTCTTCGCTCGACGAATCTAACATCATAGCAAGGACGTTTTGTAAGCATGGCTTTCTGTTGAAACCTGATATTCCTGGTCCTAGTTGTTCCATATCATTTTCCGTACAATCAGACATTTTTATTCTTTTAGCTCTTTTGGTATTGGTATTAAGAGATCCGAAAACGTGATTCTCAGTATTTATCATCTTTAAAATGTCGTCTTTAAAATTTCATCTTTAATCTTGTCTTCAGTCACCGGTGTAAAAATTTGTACTTGTAGCGAGGATCTAAGTAGGTGGCGATGGTATATAAATTGTTTTCTCCCAAGCTGGAAAACTTTGTTGAAAGTTCATTTTTCAGAGTCTGTCGTATGATATGTAGTCCACAGCGCAAACAAACACGTAATAATTTATTTACAAGAAACAAATCAGGCACCACAACAAACGTGTCGAATCTTGTCACCAATTTCTACGTTCCCATTGGTCATTGTCACGTGCGACCAGCACGCACCAATCCCGAGCCCCCCAATTTCTTTCTTGTCACTCGCATGATATCCGCATCCGCATGAACATCCGCACAGATTAATGCGGATGCGGAAGCAGATGCAGATGTCCAAATCTATGCGGAAGTTCCGCATTTGCGGATGCGGATGCGAATGTTCGCAACATCCCTGGTACGTATGACGATATGCTATAGACGAGCCCACAAATCTGCTCAATCACTGCTCAGACGCTGTCTACGTCTCGGATTACGTCGAACTCATGACGCAAGACGTATCTAAACAGAATCGTAACTTTTACGTACTTTCCGCACGTACCCAGCATCAACAGCACCTGCGTATTGACGCGCACACACCCGCTTCAAGCTAAATCAGTTTGTATAATGAGCTTTTGACGGCAGAAAACCGGTCAGTGTAGGCATGAGACGTAACAAAGGCAATATCTGTTATCCCTGTTACTGTGACAAAAAAAATAACTGTGACAAATACCTGTTATTAAATAACAGCCTGTTACTATTTCACATTCAATCACAGTCACATCACACGTCCCGGTCCGAGTCCGACCGTAGCGTCAGAGGACACTGCGTGCCAGAGGCGCCAGACCACTTTTAGGACACTTCCGCAGGATAATTCTCTAAATTAGCTAAACCAATTTTGACGCTATTTTTACTTGCAGATATCTTATATAAGGTGTAACTTAAGAACTGCCGGGTACCGTTTCTATTATAATTTATAAATACTTTTATGAACGAAAACTTCCCTTCATGCTTTTATCAGGTTTAGGGCTGTCAGTTTGAAAATTAGCAAACAGGCGCATTTAAAAGTTTTTATTCATCTATCTTAATCATTATGAGCCTATTAACGAACCACCACAGGCTTGGAATGTACTGAAAATTTCATAGAGGAATGAAAAACCCATGATTCGAACCCAGCACATTGTGACTGAAAGCGACAAAGGTAACCACTAGACCAACGAGGCAGATATTTCATGTATACTAATATTATAAAGCTATTAATAATATTATAAAGATGAAGAGTTTGTTTGTTTATTTTGTTAGAACGCTCTAATCTCAGAAACTACTGGTTCGAATTGAAAAATTTATTTTGTGTTGGATATTCCATTTATCGAGGAAGGCTTTAGGATGTATCTATCTTTTAAGATTGACTCATTGTAACCTTTTTTATGGTAGTCAAATTTGGTCGAAATTATTGCCAATTATTTGTTAAAGAGTTTTATCAACATAATGTGATTATTATACTGTACATATTTAAAATGGAAATTATTATACTGTAAAAAATTAAAATAGACGTGGACGAAGTGTATACAATACTCGTATCAACAAGTTTACAAATTTTGGTGCAGGAATAGAAGTTGTTGCAACTTTCTTATTCCCAAGCGGGTTCTTATTTCAGCCATTATGTTTCCCGCTGCGGAAAACACTCTTTCACATGGCACTGGCATTAAATTTTTTAACTGCTACTTTGTATAGCGTAGGATATACGTTTTTATGGTTTCTCCACCCGATTAAATCCTGTCGCAAAAGCTCTACAGGGTTCAAAGGGTAGGGTTCATGAGCCCGTAAGTGATCGGTATTACAAGGCTTCCTGTAATATAATTTTGGCCACTTGATTCTCGCGTTACCTCCTCACATGGCTTTAACACTGCACACATTCCTTCACAAATTTTCCAATCCTCATCAGACAGTATTGGCATGGTTAAATTGACCATGGCACTGTTTAAGGTTTCTTTAAGGTCTACACATCTTTGAACCATATAGAAGGTGGAGTTCCATCTTGTAGATACATCCTGGATCAGCCTCCTCGGATTAGTACCTGCTCGTTCTTGGTACTTTTTAAGTTTTTCCCAAGCTAGATTACTTTGTTGGAAATGTCTAACGATAGCTTTTATTTAATTAATTATTTCGACTAAATTAGTTTGCTTTAGCTCGTCGTTAACTGCTAAGTTTAGGGTGTGCGCGTAGCATGGAAAATGTTTCCCAGTTCTTTTTCAATGGCACTTTTAATATTTGTGCCATTGTCTGAAACGGCCAATCAAATTTTATTACAAATTTGCCACTCTTCGCAAATTTTTTAATAGATAATGCCAAATTTTTGGCTGTGTGGCTTGTCTCTAGCGGGTCACAATCCAATAGATAATTTTTGAGGATAAATCCCTCCTACTTTAGGTAATGTCCAATAATAGCTAACATCGAATCGTTTATCGATGTTGACCATATGTCGACAGTAATACAAATGGATTGAACATCCGTAGAGATTTCAAACATAAGATCTGGCCTAGTTTTTTCGGAATTAGCGGGCAGAATATTATTTTAAAAAAATTCTAGAAGGTATATGATAGCCCGGGAATGCATAACTTAATAAATCTCGAAAACCTCTATATTCCACTATCCTAAAGGGCTGATAGTTCATAATAAACAAATTCATTATTTTTTTGTCTATTTCTAGTTTTGGAAAATTTGTACGCCTCGGTGCGAAATTGGTTATTGGTTGATGACCGTAATTTCTCCGAGGTATTACTTGGATAGGTGGCTGAGCAGTCGTTTGCGATGGCGGTTGCGCGGTAGCTGTTGTCGGCTGAACTGTCGTTTGACTTAGGGTAATCGATCGAGATATCTGCGTTGTTGGTTGAGGGTTTATGGCATTATTTAATAAATCTTCACGCGTACTTATCATTCGAACTGTGGGATGCTTTCGGTCCGAGTGTTTTTTAAATTTGTAACCGACGACTTGAAAGATAATTTGGCTTTGCAATTAGCCAATATCCGCCTATGTCAACAAAATGGTCCCATACAACGCTCATCTTATAACTCTTACTTCTATTATCATTTACACTAGCCATACTTAATAATGGTTTTAAATCTGTACGCAAATAAAATTTACTATGGCCTATACCTGCATCTAAAAACTATATCTATAAACTACTACTATACTACTACTACTATAATAACTACTACTATACTTATTAAATAAATAAATGAATATCTAAAACTATACCTGTACAGTATTCTATACTATATTTCTATTGTACACTAAACTTCTATTCTACACAACTTAAATAGACTAGCAAATATGTACACAACTGTAAATGAAATTCACTATTTACTAAAAATCACTATATCTACATGTAAAACTATATTCTATACTATATTTCTATTCTACACAATACTTCTAACAGCAAAGCTATTAGGAGCGAGAGCATTAAAATAAAATCTTTTTAAATTATGCGGAAACAAACACACCAGAGTTGATGAATTCCCGCAGGCGGTTTTATTTTATCGAAATTTTGAAAAATCCACTGTAACATTCTGAAATATTTAGTAATATTTAAATACTATCCTTATTTGTATAGCATTAAGATCTAACGAAAGTTGGCAAATAAGTTGACTAATCACATCACACCGTGAATTCGTGACTGAGGTTCGGATACACACACCGGATACATTTCACCGGTTCATAAACGAAAGCTTTTAAAAAAATAAATAACTGTCGTCATATATATTAATTTATAAATATTATTTAATAAATTATAAATTAAGCTTTAATTTTTACAAAGTACAATCATTTATTGATTATTTAATATCATAATAATTTCTCTAAACAATACCTTAAGATTTTAGAATTTCATTTGACATTTAATACTCTGTGTGTATCCGATATATTATACGACAAAATCATATTTGACGTTTGTTATATGAACATTCTTCGGTTAATCTTATATTTCTCATATGTAGTATAATAGTTACGAAAAATACGTATGAAATATAAAAGGGACCAATACATGTTAAATGCTTAGCATTATTTAAATACTATCCTTATTTGTATTGAGTTAAGATCTAACGAAAGTTGGCAAATAAGTTAACCAATTACATCACATAACAGTGGCTATTATACGACAAAATTACATTTGATGTTTGTTATATGAACTATCTTCGGTTAACCTTATATTTCTCATATGTCGTATAATAGTTACGAAAAATACTAGCTTCTATCTCATTTAATCTTATGGAATTTTTGTGTAATACGAAGGAGACAACAATACAAAAAATACTAGCTTCTATCTCATTTGCGTGCATGAAATATAAAAGGGACCAATACATGTTATATATTTTACCTTACTGACTGTGACTGCTGTGAAATGTGAATTGTGATTTGTGAAAGGGTGAAGTATTTATTTATCTGTTATTTTTGGAATGAGTAACAGCCTGTTATTGGGTATTATGGAATATCTGTGATTTTTCACTGTGATGATAAATACGCCTTATGTCTAGTCAGTGACTCAGTAACTTCCTGTCTGTGTACAGTATAGTGAGTAACTTTAGTGTACGCGATTTTTTAAATTTAAATTAGTAATATACAATTCGATTATAATGACGGATTATATAACAATATTTACGTTAATACTAGTCATACTCTCCGGTGTTGCTTCTCGTAAGTCTATATTGATATTCTTGATTTTTCCAATATTATAATGTTGATACAAGCTGGTTCACCTTCATCATGTTGCTAGTGCATTTGTTTCCACAACATTTAATAGTGATGTTTACTTGATTTGTTATTTTATTTCTTAGAACGACAGTAATAAAGCTCAATTTCATTTAATTTACTGTATTGTTTATAGAATCATATGCAAAGGTAGCGGGAAACTTAAAACTTAAGTCGTTTATTAAATAATTTTTACTTAATCCGTCTATCCTATGCCGTTCTTTTATAATAACCACCTTTTCTTTAATTTAGTAATATAAACATTTTTTACTTTTGACACTCAGGTGGCATAATAATATTTCAAGGTAAGATGGAAACTAATAAATAAATAAAAGAAGTAATTTAAAAATAAAGCAAATTAACTTGAGCATATAATAAATAACAACAACTCCATAACATTTGTAGCAGTGCTTCTATAATGACAGTGAACGCTTGATTAGAAAATCGCATCACAAAGCCGGTTTTGCTGCGACATCTTGGAATGAAAGGAAAATCTTTTGTTTTAGAAACAAATAAGGAAGATGTATGCGTCAAAAACAAAGGAATATGCACAGATATTACAGGTTGTAATTTTGCTCTACAATTAATACAAAAAGTACAACAAAACTTATCAACAAGCCGGGACAAGGATGTACTACTGTTGCGCGACATGTTGTGTGGATTCAATGGAACAACCCCAAAGGTAAGCTTAAGCTATTAAAAAGCATTAAAATTCAAATCAATTCGTTTGATTCAAGTAGGATTTGTCTTTTGAAACATCAGGTTTGACAGTTTGTAATTACTCTATCATCTCAAGGATTCCTTTTTTTTTGTTAACAAGAACCTCAGCAGGTTTTAACATCAACCATCAATATCATCAATACAACGTTAATTAGATCTATACTAAAGCCAAACTCGATTGAGAACGCTTTTAAAATGAAGGTAGAAAACGAAACACATTTTATGTCTAATAAATTTATAATTACGTTTTGTTATTTTAAAAAATGTTATTTAAAAAAATTTAATATATTAATTAGTTTTAAGCTTACTTATCTAATTTATTGTCATGAATTCGTCATTAACTAGTTAATTAAAAAAAATAGCTGTAATATGACTAGTGATTTCTTTTATAATTTGTTTGTTGACAAGCATTCTCAATCGAGTTTGGCTTTAGTATAGTTTTCGAGTACGTTATCCGACACTTACTTATAAAAAAGTGAAACTGGCCCTGGTAATAATATTTTTGTAATGGAATTAATTACAAATTCAGGTGTGCTGTCCAAAAACTCCACCAGCTGGTTCAATTGTGTACGTTCAATCTGAAGAAACGGCAACAAACAGACCAAAGGCTCCAACCACTACCACCTCTGCGCCTTTACCTAGTCCAACAGAACCAGTTAGAATGACTGTATTACCAGCCACCACAGTGTCTGAACTCACAGTAGAAACTGCAGCTCCTGTGGAAGTCGAACCTTTTCCTGATAGAAACATTTGTGGCCAGTCATTAGACAGTGACAGGATAATAGGCGGCAGTATCGCAGCTATCGACGAGTACCCGTGGCTGGCTCGCATCAAATACTTGTATCAAAGTAAGTTTCTTTTTTATTATCAATTACAATATAAATGCGACTGAGGAACTAGGCACGGGTGAAAAGCAACTGAAAACATCAGCCAGCTGCCAATCAGGATCTGACACTACTATAAAGGCGGACCACTGATTTAGCTGAATTTTAAATAGATAATATACCATGAATTACATAACCATAGAAACATGGCACATTTTATCACGATATTCTTACGGGTACAATAACCCATATGAGATTCAAAAAGCTCAAGAAGGAGTTAGATACACGGAAGTTACATTAAGGTTATTAATGACAAAGATGAAAACTCACCCGGTGTCTTGCAATGCAATGATATCGAACTACCAGCAAGTTACAGACGATATCAAGATTTTTTATTAATTACAAGTTTACCCTTAATTACAATTTACCCTTAATTGCACCGACAAAGACGTATCGCCAAGCGATTTAGCGTTCCGGTTCGATGTCGTGTAGAAACCGAAAGGAGTGTGGATTTTCGTCCCACTCCTAACAAGTTAGCGCGCTTCCATCTTAGACTGCATCATCACTTAACATCATGTGTGATAGCAGTCAAGGGCCAACTTGTAGTCGATAAAAAAAAAATCAGATAACACACCTCAGGGTAGGTGATGATTATCTAGAGGTGGAAGTATCCTAACAAGTACTACTTGTTAGGAGTAGGATGAAATTCACATGCTCCGGTGTTACTTTAGCCAAAGGCTAACTTATAGTGGATAAAAAAAAATAAGGTACAACATGTTAACTACAAAATTTATTCACGCAGATGGTAATAGCAATTCAACAAGATACAGTTGCTCAGCCAGCCTCATCACGGACAGACATCTTATAACAGCTGCTCACTGCGTCTTAACAGACACGACTAGACAAAAAGCGTAAGTAGCGTTTGATCATTAATTTGCAATTTTTAACTATTACAATTACTCTGTTACAACCTTCAGATGGGTGTTGCGTTTTTAACTATTACAATTACTCTGTTACATCCTTCAGATGGGTGTTGCGTTTTTAACTATTACAATTACTCTGTTACAACCTTCAGATGGGTGTTGCGTTTTTAACTATTACAATTACTCTGTTACATCCTTCAGATGGGTGTTGCGTTTTTAACTATTACAATTACTCTGTTACAACCTTCAGATGGGTGTTGCGTTTTTAACTATTACAATTACTCTGTTACAACCTTCAGATGGGTGTTGCGTTTTTATGCACAGTTAAGCATTTTAACTGATCCGTGCATGCATTCTGCTGGATGCAGGCGGCTCAGTGCCGTGATGCACGGAAGGCAGTGTACGTCCATCGGTTGATGATGATGCTCCTGATGATCTAAGCACAAAGCTTGTAGATAGATCATTAACCTTAGCTTTCCTAGACGTAGAGTAATAGATAATTGAAACAAAGGAGACTAAAAATAGTTGCTGAGCTTGCGTTGGTCACTCAAGGAGCAGGCGTGACAAAAACGTACGAAATTGGCATCCGGCTGCCGCTGCGATCCTTGACGAGTTAACCACTTGCGTCTGTGCGAACACATTTGAATTTCTGTGACGAATTTTGAACAGTTTTCATGCATACAATATTAGATATTATTATCTTGTACCGTTGATTAAAGTTGTCAAGATTACATTTTGAACCTTCGACCAAAGTAAAATTTTAAAAACTTAATTTAATTAAATCCACTCTCGACATGTACCTACCTCGCGTGTTATTTTTTCAATTACTATGTGGTACTGCGCAGTATGTCAATTATTCCTATAAAAAATTAGTAACAATTATAATAATCTAAATGTTATTAACAGTGTTGCCGTAAGTTTGGGCGATTGGAACATTGACTCGCCATCGGAATGCTACGAAGGACAATGCGCGGACCCGCCCGTGGAGGTCGAAATAGAGACCATCATCGCCCACCCAGGGTACAACAGCAAGAACTTGGCGTTTGCTGATATCGCCATTATTAAGCTGAAACATCGCGTCAATTTCACAGGTAATTTATATTTACTCCGACGATACGGCCATTTTGCTTATTTCTAGTTATTTTCAAAAATAGACAAACTTTACCTAGAAAGGAGAATGCCAGACAATGTATAGGACTTTAACCCAATAATAAAAACATATTGTACAACAATGTATTATGCATCATTTTATTGCATTTTATTTACTATTTAATATAAATTACAATTAAAAGCTCTAGAACTCGGACTATCGACACGAGCCTAACGTTGGTTATCGTCCATTTCCGTATTGTTTTTCCGTATATTTGTCACACTGACATGACAGTCGCAAAGCTTCCTTAAATACATTTTTTAAACAGGCTTAACGACTGGATACTAGCTTTTTAAAGCCCACTGTTGATGAAAATACAATAAAAACGATTTAAAAGACTAGAACCCAGTGCAACAATAAAGATTTAAAAATGCGTAGAGTGTAAATTAAAAGGAAATAGTTCAATTACTTTTTTTAACACAATTTTATTCCGATGTCCAACAGTAAAAATGACTTATTGTAGAACATTTATGTAATAATAGGATATTTTTAGCATATTTACAATTTGTGTTCATGTTCCCGAACAGATTAATGTCACGGCTCCAGCACACAACATGGCCGCCGGAGTGCGGGTGCAATTTTGTTGCCCTGTTGCCGGTTCATCGGTCATTCGCTCGACAGCCTTGTAATATACAAGACCTGTCTATTCTCAAGTGCAATCTTTATTGATTTTATTGGAAATTTTAATGAGGGCAATCTTCAAAGACGATTTTTGTCTATACTTATTTGTTCATGTTGTTTCTATTTTACCAGCTCAGCTTTTCAATTGAATATAATAAAAACCTACTTACATTTGTGTTCTATCTGGGTTAGGATCTGGCATTCTCCTTTTGGTTTGAACTCTTTTTTGAATATTGGGCATCCAAAAGTTGTTATCACCTACATACCACTTTTGCTGTATTATATTTCTTATTTAATCGACTTCATTGATATAGCTTTCTATAGATGTGATGCTTTTGTCCCCACAGATTTCATCCAACCCATCTGTTTGCCCACCACGGAGTATATCAAGATGCAGGACTATACATACAACAGCGTTTACTGGACGGCGGGCTGGGGAGTCACGGAATATGGTTAGTTTAATGTTAAATACTTCAATATGCTGCATACAGTGGCAACTCGAGTCAGTAGATGGTGGAAAGAGCTAGGTTTTTTTTGACGTGACAACGTCTTATAATTCGATAGAGCCGGCTGCACGCACGAAAAAAACATGACGTCATGCGTCGTTACCTCGCTTTGAGGCGTTCCATGTAAGGCTTGAAGTGCAAGCGAGAGCGCGGAACGAGCGACAAAGAAGGACAATCAGCCTTTGCGTTCGGCAGCGTTCGACATCCGTCATATAAATTTATAAAATCAAAATCAATTATTTTATTAATTAAATTAATATTTATAAAAATATACTTAAATTAAAAAATTTTAATAACCAATTAAATGCTACCATTCCATCAGTATTTTCTTAAGACATTGTCACGTTCAACTATCGTCAGTAAACCGACTTTACAGACAACCAATTTTTTTTTTATCGACTACAAGTCGGCCCTTGACTGCTATCACACCTGATGTTAAGTGATGTTGCAGTCTAAGGTGGAAGCAGGCTAACTTGTTAGGAGTGGGACGAAAATCCACACCCCTATCGGTTTCTACACGACATCGTACCGGAACGCTAAATCGCTTGGCGTTACGTCTTTGTCGGTAGGGTGGTAACTAGCCACGGCGAAAGCCTCCTACCAGCCAGACCAAGACAAATTGTTTGTCCTTTTCATAATGTATTTAAAAAAAACCTACTCTTTTACCTATATCAGATATAGATTTAGCAACCATCCAACCAAAACGCTCCGACCATATGGTCTAAAACCACTAGTAAACAATGTCTGGATTTAGGGATTCCACGAAGACGTATTTATAGGCGTTCGTTACTTGTTAATAAATTTTATTTTATTTTTTTTTTTTAAACGTTTGACAGCTTCTATTGATGAAAAATATGTCATGTTATAATATCATATCCCTTAGAAAACTATCAGTCTGACAAAGATAATGGTATAAAATTCGATTTCACAATCGTGACGCAGGTGACCCGCATGCTCGTTTGCTCGCTATTGCGATATATATGCGACAAAAATAAATAAAATAAAATTATTATTATAAAAACAAAAAACCCGACTGCTTAGAAGTTATGATCTGAAAGGGGAAAAACAAGGATCACTATATCTGTATAAAATTCTAAATACTTTATATGGTGCTGCAGGCGGGGACAAAAACGTTGTTTCGCCTGCAGCACCATAAAATATTTACAATTTTATACAGATATGGTGATCCTTGTTTTTCTTTCCCCGCAGGTTAAAATATTTATTTGAGACTTTTTAGTTTTAGTTTATGGTATACAAATGAGACGGTACACTTAGTACACTTTTTGCCATTTTTTGTTAAAAAAGTAATATGAATATGATATGATATTTACATTTTTGAAATGGTCTTTTTACGACCTTTCAATTGGTACCCATATTGCTAAGATAAGAGAAAAAAATACACACATCCCCCCTTTTTTCCCCCATTTACAGCCGCCATTTTGAAAATTTATATAGCCTATGTCACTACCACAATTTTGACAAATTCAACGACATCCCACATGTCAAAATCCTTTCAGCCGTTTAGGCTGTAGCGCGTGCCGAAGAAATGGACATACATACATACATACATACATACGCTCGAAAAACATAACCCTCCTTCTGACTCAGTCGGATAAAATATTTTGGCTCATATTAGACTTTGTTTCTAGGTGAACAATCAGTGGTTAAACGAAAAGTGGCCCTTGAAGCCGTGCCGATAGACATCTGCCGCGCTGCCGTGCAGTACATTCCACAGTCGTCAGCAAATGTTCTGATCTGCGCCGGAGGCCGGCAAGGCAAGGACACCTGCAGAGGTGACTCCGGTGGTCCTCTGATGAGGGAGGTTAGAGAGAATTACAGACCCAACTGGTTCCTTTACGGTGTAACGAGTTTCGGAAGTAAACGCTGCGGCGCTGCTGGCGTTCCTGGAGTATACACAAGGGTTACAGCATATATGGACTGGATACGCGAAATTGTTCAGACTTGATTCTTAGATCCGCCTAACGAGAACGAACTCAATATATATTCAAACTTAACACCAGCTATTGAATCATCTAACTATCAAGGTAAAGCTGCGAAGGTTTACGACAACTAGAAATTGGACTAACGACATCTGAAGGTGAAAGTGAGGTTGCTTGATGGAATATTTAAGGTAATAGATAGATCGAATTGATTCCTATATTGTAGGTACTTCTCTACGTTATAAATGAAGACGTCCGTTTGAAAGACATGAAAATATTTAATGCAAATACGCTTGAAAGTTGTTGTTTGAGAATTTCGTTCCGTGATTGCAAATTTTATCAACGATACTTATATTATATATCGTATATAGTGAAGTAAAGAATGGCGGACTGTTGTTATTCAAAATTTCATGTCATTTATATTGATTATCTGAATGAATTTCCACAAACGGTGAGCTAAACATCACATCACCATCATTTACAAAAGGTAAAATTTTTCAATAGTGCTTATTAATTTAGCTGGCGCTGACGAAAACTATCGATATAAAAAGACAAGCTAAATGGGTAAATTAATGATAACCTTTTGATACGATAGGATTTCATGACGTAAATTTTCGTTATTCATTTAATCAAGAAATAAGAACTTTTATCTGAAGTTTAAAATTCTTAATTAAATTAATTAACAATTTAATTAACAGGCTAGTGGAAACTGTCCATTCGGTTGGGTCTAAGTTCTATAAGACCCACCGTGCAAAAACCAACAAGAAATTCTCTGACCAAACACTCAAGCTTATGGAAGAAAGACAAAGAATGCGATTACAGTCTTCAGGGGACGTTCTGAACTACCGTCGCATCAATAGACAGATCTCTAAGTCGCAGAAGTGTGACTTGCGCCGTTACAACACCGAGTGAATCATTGATATCAATAAAACACAACCGTGGCTCGAAAGTGTTCGCGAAAGAACTGTCTATTGGACGCAGTCAGTTGACACGTTTAAAGACCGATGACGGTAATCTCATTTCTTCTAAGCCCGAGATCTTGGGTGAGGTCGAGAAGTTCTATGGACAGTTATACACGTCAACTCAAAAGCCTGTTGACAATTTGCCCAAAGACCCCATAGCCAAATTGACCCGACACTATACCGAAGATATCCCGGACGTCAGCCTAAACGAGATTAGTATGGCTCTCGTACACCTAGATCAACAAGGCGCCAGGTGATGACGGAATCACAGCAGAACTCCTGAAAGCGGGTGGTAAACCGGTACTTAAAGTCCTTCAGCGATTCTTCAATTCCGTCATTCACGAGGGCAAGACGCCTGAGGCGTGGCACAGGAGCGTGGTTGTTACCATAGACCACATCCATACGATGCGGCAGGTTATACGGAAGACCGAAGAGTATAACCGGCCACTTTGCTTGGCGTTTGTGGACTATGAGAAAGCCTTTGATTCGGTGGAAACTTGGTGGCTACGGTCATTGCAGAGGTGCCGAATCGACTACCGGTACATCCAAGCGTTGCAGTGCCTGTACGAAAACGCCACCATGTCAGTCCGTATACAGGATGAGACTACGAGGCCAATCCAATTGCAGCGAGGAGTGCGACAGGGAGATGTTATCTCCCCGAAGCTATTTACCGCCGCATTGGAAGACGTCTTTAAGCTCTTGGACTGGAACGGACTTGGCATCAACATCAATGGCCCTCACTCAAGTACCTCACTCAACTGCGGTTTGCCGACGATGTAGTGATAATGGCAGAATCTATAATTACTAGTTACCTAGTCTATGGTCTAGACGAGTCAGATATGTTTATGGTTTATAATATAAATGCAATGTATTATATTTTTTAATGTGTGATTTAGTCATATATAGTCATATTAGAACAAATTCTGATGTATTGGAATTGTAAAATGTATGTAATACTTATTATATAAAAATGATTAGTAATTAAATTACGTAAATACCAAGATGGCAGCTAATTAGGTGCCTATCTTCAATTCGTACTAACTATTAGTTTTCGAAGCTATTTCAGAATTATTATAAGCGCAAAGATTTTATGGGCCGGACCCAAATCAATAAATCATTTACTGCTTTCTGCTTGGACCTTGGAAAATATGGTAATGGATATAGGAAACGCTTTGGCGTATATATGGCGTGCAGGCCACGACAAGTAACAAAGGTCTTTCGCATCATTGAATAGAAAATAAAACTTTACTACCTAAGGATGTATTAATATTATGTTATTTATTAATTAATTAATATTGTTGTTGTATTAAAGAGCCGGATACTTAAATGTTGAGTTGAAATCAATTAAAATATAATTTAAACAGTTAGAAACCCTCTGAATTATAATTATTATTATATAGTGATAATATCAACTTGATTTTAATTCAACATATAAGTGTGTTTCCAGCATAAGTCGCTTATCAGTATTACGAGTATTTGTTGTGTAGTTGTAAGCGAATTGTTATAAGCAATGTTTAATAAAATATAACGAAATTTTTAAATAAAACAATTTGTGTGCTTTTATTTATTTTCCACATTATAATAACAAAAAACACTTTAAAATAAAGAAAAAACAGAAAGGAACAATTGAATGTACTGAACTATAGCTTATTACCTATACTAAAGCCTAACTCGATTGAGAATGCTTGTCAACAAACAAATTAAAAATGAAGGTAGAAATCATTAGTCATTTTACACCTATTTTTTTTTAATTAACTAGTTAATGACAAATTCATGACAATAAATTAGATTAGTAAGCTTAAAACTAATTAATATATTCAATAGCCTTTAAATAAGATTTTTTAAAATAACAAAACATAATTTTAAATTAATTAGGCATAAAACATGTTGAATTTTCTACCTTCATTTTAAATTTGTTTGTTGACAAGCATTCTCAATCGAGTTTGGCTTTAGTATAGTTACTAGATTTTGATAATTATCTCACTAGCTTGGAAAGTTCCAAATCAAACGAGCGCGCGGACTCGTCTTCACTAGTGTGGAAAGCGTATTTTTAACCGAGGAAAAAAACGGAAGAGGTTTTCAATTAGACACGTATATTTCTTTTTTTTATGTATGACCACGCGTAACTTTTTACAACGTCGTCCGATTTTGATTATTTTTTTATTAGAAAGGACACACTTCCAAAATGGTCCCATAGTTATCATGTTAGGATCTCCTGGGGAAATCGAAGGAATTCTTCCAATTTTATAGGCACACTTGCAGCGTTTTCGGTTTTTGTGTAAGTATCGGTAGCTTTTTGGCTAAAAGTGCCGTATAATATACTATGAGAGTATAGTAGGTACGAGTAGGTTACGTGTCGATAAATCACTAAAAAGTAAGAAATAAAAATTTTTAACAAAAAATAGAACCGACTCAAAACGCACTTAAAAGTAAAAAATAACTGTCATTTAGTTGCTTTAATTTACTTAAGCATATCTAGGAGTCGGTGCCAGCCAGCCAGCGGATAAAGTAGAATTTTCGCCCCAATATTACACTACTGTAGCATTTCCGAGCTAGTAAGATGAAATGAAAATAATAAAAACAATCAATTTCGTTTTCACTCTACTAAACGTAACAAGAACAAAATTTAACATTAATATCAACAAAGCGTCACCAAAGTTACATTATCTTTGGTGTATCAACAATCTATTCGAGATATTCAAAATTTAATCATATTTGTACAATGATCAATATTTTCTACCATTTAAATTTTACGCTTCCAATAGATCTACAATATTGTTTGTACTGTTAGTTTTGTCTTAACATTTAATACGATCCTAACTACTAAGTATAATATTAATGGTCAGTTTCAAATCTTCTAATATTGTTATGACGAATAATAAAATAGATCAACACTTTATCTAATTCCTGTCTAAACTGTCCAATGAATTCTCCTTACCATCTCTTGCATCATAAAATTCTGTTTCGCTACATTTTTTGTCTAAATATTTTATTAAATCCCCACGTAAATCTGGTGAAAGACTGGGGCTACCTAAATTATAGACTTTACTCTTTCTACCACCTTTCTTTTTACTTGGACTTTTTCTCGGTGATAGTTGTATTGAGTCTACAGTCGTGGCTCCCGAACGAGGCGCATAGTATCTTTCGAATAGCATCGGTTGCTGCTGGACCCTTCCGTACATTAGCTCCATTTCATGGAGAAACTCTTCTTGTCTCATTCTCTCTTCATCACGCCTGGTTTGTAAACGCATCGCTATATCCTCTTCGTGACTGAAATAATAAATTGTTAATCTCTCTTTATTTGCTTCACGTGGAAATTACCTGATCTAACAACTAATCTGGAACGTTTATTATTATTTATTGTGTTATGTGCCATCGTGCGAAAATGAATCAGGATTTTCCTTAACTGTTAAATGTATTTAAATAATGGTGTGCTTTTACTGAGGGGAAAAGATGAACTGAAAATTTACGATGCACCAATCTATAATCTTACTTGTTCTTAACAAGATGCCAAGCAGGTTTAGACCTGAGTAAGCGATCCCGTTGCCTGTTTACATCCCTCCGACGCTGCTCTGCCATCCGACGAGCCGATTCCATTTCGAACTTCTGCCTTACTGCTTCAGCTCTGAACAATGCTGCTAAATTGGACCGCCCAGCTGCAATCCCCTTTAAATCCAAGGCGGAATACGCTTGCGTTTTATTAAAAACATCCTCAGATTTATCGACAGTACTATTCCTACTGTTGCTGCTTTTTGTTCCTTCGTAAATCTTCTTTGTGATTTCGTTCATCTAAAAAATGGGAATTGAAATAATAATCCTGGGACTTATGTTTATCGATGTCTAAAGCTGGGAATCAACTATTATTATGTAAAGTCTTATATCGAGAACTATTTATAGCAAATTTGCTCCTTCTTAAGGAGAGTAGGATAAGGATTTAGGCTGCTGATAACAAACCTTTTTAGATGCTCTTTCTGCAGTATTAAATTTAAAGGGTTGTGGGCTTGTAGTAATAAAATCTTCTTTGACCTTGGACTTTCTCATTTCTTTCGTAGGGCTAGAACAACGCTGTCTGTCTGATGAGGAGACTGAAGGGACCGCAGGGGAAGGGTCAATGGGCAGGTCGCTGTGAGCTGCGGGGGTTGACAGGCGGCTTCGGTCGCGTACAGCCATAGTGCCTGGGAAGCGAGAGTTGCGTAGCATTTCCTCCGCCCGCACGCGACGGTTCATTGAGCTGGAAAAAAAAATATGGTTAAAAGAGAGTGGTTTGGAGTCAGACCTTGTACAAAATTATCTGTATTCACACACATAGATTATAGCAATGAAAAAAAACACATCGACTACTTTTATCCCAACATTCTTACAAGAGCGGGAGCTACATACATACGCCCGCACGTCTCGTAATTTCTATGAAGGCCATAAACTTGGTCGCAAGCTGATCACTAAATACATAAATCAAAATTATAGACAATAAAAATGTTACCTACGAGTTTAGTTACCTACCGGAAAAAATTATCCTCCTTAATTTTATCGTAAAAATAGTTGGAAAACAGGTTCTTCGGTACCGGCCGCGCTCGGAACCGTTTCTTCTTCTTGCACTTCGGTAACACGCTGGCAGCTCGCTCGCACATTCCACCTATGGAGGATTCTTCTCGCTTCGTGAAGCTGAACGGCTTCATCTGAGCGCGAAGCTCTGCTTCGCTGTTTATCTTTGTTATTGCTCGTCTGCAAGGCAACAAATAAGCGCGTGAACAGCCTTTGAAGACCGAGTAAGACTTGAAATTTGAACAAAATTGGAAAATCGGAGAAAATTTAGTTTAGGTTTGCAAAGCTTAACTTATCATTAGTCTGCATTTTATTTATGGATAAACAAAAACCTTTGTTTTTACATGAGTATATAGGTATTTACTTATTAGTCGTAGCATAGACTATACAATAATAGTAATAAATATTAATAATACAAGTCGTAGTAGTTCAGTGTGTAAGGGTGGGTACCTATGTAAGGCCATAGTTCTTACTCTACTAAATGTCTTCGTTTCCAAGCGTTGTCTGTTCTTCAAATTTTAATTTGCATTTGTAACTATTTTTGAAAAGTTAAATAAAAACTCATATTTTCATACTTTAGTGTTTTATTTAGTTGATTTTTTTACTTCTTGTCTGGAAAGTGAAAGAAGAACCTATCGCATAACCAATGTCCCCAACACCAACTTTTACGTTTAAATCTAGCACCGCTATTGGGAAGTACCTACTGAGTTAATGAGCATTTAGATTAACTCTAACCAAAGTGCTAGTCTAGGCTACTGCAACTGTAAAGCTGATATTTGAGCTATCTGTATTTATAATCATGTCAGGGGCATTGGCATGATTGTTGGCGGTTAAGTATCGGAGTTTTAGCAGACAGCTTCGTCCGGTTTCAACTCGCGATATAAATTGTGTCTGTTTAACATGATAAAATTGTTGGGTTTTTCCAACTCGATAATTCCACAGTCATGTGTCTGTGACCAGATTTAGTGTTTAGACAGGACTGTTTACACATCTACCATCTTCAAGAAAAGTTGTCTCTACAATGTTTAATTGCGAAGTCATTCATTGTATTTGTAGAGTGAACATCTCCAGCGGATGTTTTGGTCTCGAAGTGTAACGTATGGAGTGTAAGGGTTTTCAGTCAAATCTGGGTGATATTGTCACCCGCATAAAAAATCTAAATAAATAAATTAAGTATTAACTATTTAGACAATAGGCGCTTGGTCCTTCCTTCCTCTCCACAATACTTTAATCACCGCCTTCTATAAGATTTTATTTAGCAGAAGCTCCGTTTTTAAAAAAAAAATCAACTTAAATATTATTCGTTTTCCCTTGAAATTCTCAAATGCTGACAATAAAGTTACGCCCACGTTAAGAACATATAAACATTTATTCTTTAATTCAAGTTTCAAATTCAAAAATATTTATTTCAAGTAGACAGTTGTTTTACAAGCACTGTTGAAACTTCTGTCAGTTTGCCGAGAAAAATCGACAAGAAACTAGCAGTGTTTTTTTTAATCAATGTAGCAATTTATATCTATTATTTTGTGAAGGTATGTAGAGACAAATGCTAAGCAATGTGCACCAGAGGTTTTTGAATTTGGCAATGGGGATGAAAGCAAATTGGAGCAATTGACTAATACAACAAGCTACTCTATAATAAGTGGCTGCATTTCCGAGTTGTATAGCCAGGCTCATCCTTTGGTCTTTACAAGTACTAATTAATACGATATTTCCCCTTATAGTTAATATATCTAGTAATCAGCCACGTCGGTTCCCTAACAACTACCTGTGTCTCGGCTTGTGCTAGCAGAGGTATGGTCACATATTGTGTGACCTGATGATACTGTTGCTGCGTATTTTTATTCGCCAACGAATATAATGATTATATTATCTAATTGACGGTAATAATTTTAAATGTAAATAAACTCAAAAGCTAAAAACTGATAACCAAAATAGGTACCAACATATTATTTTACTTGATTCTTTCAGAAAACAGATATTATATAATAAATATTTTAGCATTAGGTACACTTAAAGCAGTACCTACCTGTCTTATATATAAGGGTATAGACTTGAGTCTAATGCCTTAATAAATTGTTGAGTCTCCAAAAATAGTTTTTGCAAAATAAAGAAAAGCTCTATATTTAGTCTAATTAAAGTTTTCAATATTTTAATATCTTATTTGATTTGCTTTAAATTATAACATTTTTAAGGGCCCCCTGATATTTTTGAATTCTGATATACTTGAAGTACCTGTAACCGTCAAGTCATCTATCTTATTAAGCTATTGTATAGCTTTTATCGCGGGCCTTGAGCGTGGAGACCGAATACAGAAATTCCGTAACGAAAAAACCTAACACCCCCTTAGTATCAAAAACATAATATGAAAAGCACAATTTCGGCAAAGGCGTCATCGTGGTTTAGCGGTAAGGCGCTTTAAGTGCGCTTAAGGTAAAAAAATTGCGGAACCAACGGGATTCGAACCCGCGTCTCTCTGGCAATCTGGGCACTTAGAGCGCCTCACCGCTAGGCTACGGTCCCGTCGGTAGGTAAACATAAGTTGATAAAAAATGCTATGCAATAGCTTTACCGCGGCAGTCACCGAGTGCCACACGTCTTTTTATTTTCTTTTTTTGATTATCTAGTTAGTGTGCGTTAAAAATCAGAGACCAAATTGAGGTACTGTCAGAGGTATGACGGAAAAACTTGAGCGTCTCGGCATGCCAGAAAGTAGTGATGCCGTAAATACGGGCGCTTCGGGTGAGAGTGAGAGAAGCTGCCATATGCGTGAGAGAAAAGGGAAGCCAAACAGACTGGCGCCGTAAAGCATTACGTTACCAAGCGGTTTACCCTCCCATAACAAGTTATCACTTCAAAAATGGAATCGTCCAATCTGTATAATGAAATGCAACCGTTACTGACTGATCTAGCAAGGAACAGCTCAACCACAGAACGGGATGCGATAAAATTTGGCGCACACAGATCTACTATGATGTGGAACACTACAAAATGATTTTTCAAAACCCCCCCAAAATGCGTCACACATGGGTTTAAGTCTACACCAATTTTCACGCGGATGCTATTAAATAATAAATGTATATATATAACCTCATAGCTTGATCTTCGAGTATTTTGTCATACAATGGGATGCGGGACTCGATGGGCACCGGCTTAGCTCGAAACCGCTTCCTGTCACGTTTCTGGTGAAGCATGTCCTCGGACATTGACTTCTGTAGACCTCGTAGCTCGTTTACTATACGATCTTCTTCGTCTCTATAAATGTACGTCAAACAAATTATATTCTCTATAACTATAGAGGCTCCATAGTTAAAGAACTAGGCTCATCAACAAAACGTTATAATTTCAAGCCCCACGCGCTGCCGTGCTCACTTTTTAACCGACGAAAAAAAACGGAGGAGGTTCTCAATTCGACACGGATATTTTTTTTTATATGTATGACCACGCATAACTTTTTACAGAGTGGTCCGATTTTGATAATTCTTTTTTTATTAGAAAGGGCATACTTCCAAGGTGGTCCCATTGTCACCATGTTAGGATTTGATGATGATATCCTGGGGAAATTAAAGGAACTCTTCGAATTTTGGGTGCCAACCAAGGTTTCTACTTTAAGGACGTTACCTAGAACCCACAAACTTCTTTACTACGTAAAATAAATGTTCCTTAAACTTGGCTGGCACAGACTTCATAGATATGCTTAAGTAAATTAAAGCATGTAAATGACACAATTATTTTTTACTTTTTAGTGCGTTTCGAGTCGGTTCTATTTTTTGTTAAAAATTTTTATAACACAGTCATTTCAGTTGAAAAAATATTCTTTAATTTCCGCTATATTGCATTTTTTTTAATTATGTATATTTTAATGTCCTTAATCGTATGAAAGACTTTCGGTCTTTAGGTACTGAGGAAAGAAGGAATAGTCATCATCATTGTTAGCCTATAATTAGCCTAACGGCCATATATAATTAGCCTAACAGGGTCAGGTCTTTATTATAATAGAAAGGATAATGAAGTTGGTGACCCACCATGCTGGTCCACTAAAAGTTTTGCAGGCTGAGGGTGATAATTTTAAATTCGTTAACGATCACCATTAGATATTGATAATAATAACCGGGAACGACGGCTTAACGTACTAACCGAGGCCTAGGGGTGCGACCACCAACTCCCCAAATCAGGGCTTTTGAAAAATGAAATACCTACTTGGAATTATTCCACAACCCGATTCAGTATTCAAACACAGGATCTATACTAAAGCCAAACTCGATTGAGAATGCTTGTCAACAAACAAATTAAAAATGAAGGTAGAAATCACTAGTAATTTTAAACCTATTTTTTATATTAACTAGTTAATGAAGAATTAATTACATTAAATTAAATTAGTAAGCTTAAAACTAATTAACATATGCAATATCTTTTAAATAATTTTTTTTAAATAACAAAACATAGTTTTAAACTTATTAGGCATAAAACGTGTTGCATTTTCTACCTTCATTTTAAATTTGTTTGTTGACAAGCATTCTCAATCGAGTTTGGCTTTAGTATAGTAATTAAAGCTACATAAGGGAACCACTGAACCAACGAGGCATGTTAATTAATGGGAAGATCAAATCTCGCAAGGTACTTGACGGAAGATTTTCAGTGGGTAGTTTATTTTTTTATGATTCGGTTTTAAGGCTCACTTAGTCTACGCTTGATATTTATTGCCCCTCAAGGAATTTAAACTGGCTTTACTAGACTCAAGAAACCGCAAACGAACGCACATCGGCCCATTGCACGTGGTGCATAGATCGGAACGCAGTGTATTTTATATGCGGTGAAGATGACGTAAATAATGAGATTGAAGCAATAAATAATTATTTAATATTGTATTTTCCTTTATCGCTTATAACTAAAGCTCGATGTAGGGTGTTCGATGTTAATAGTACTTCACATATAAATAACAATATTTCTTTTTCTGACTCTTTACAATTTAAAAAAATTAAATAAAAAATTAAAGCGTCTTCAAAACGCACTGAAAAGTAAAAAATAAATGCGTCATTTAGTTACTTTAGTTTACTTAACCATATAAACTCGGTGTCATCCAAGTTTAAGGAAAGTTTATTCAACAAAGCAGCAAAGCACTTTGTGTGAATTAGGTATCGTCTTTAAAGTAGAAAGCTTACAGATGGCACCGACTTCATAGATTTGGTTAAGTAAATGAAATTATATAAATGACGCATTTATTTTTACTTTTCAGTGCGTTTTGAATTCGGTTTAATTTTTTAATGAAGTTTTTTATCGCTTGTTGTTTATCGGGGCCTTGAACGTGGAGACGGAATAAAAATTCGTAACGAAAAAATGTAACACCCCTTAGTATCAAAAACATAATATCACCGCCATTTGATGTGTGAGCACGTGAGCTAGCGGAGGCGCCCGCGCTGTAATTCCGGAGACTCGCGCTCTCGTGGTTCCGCAATTTTCTTTTTCGTTTTCAAGATAACAAATATTATTTTTTATATTACTTAAAAAATAAAATTTTATTACAATTCCTTCTCTAATTAATCCGAAAGTGAGAGCCTTACCGCTAGGCCACGTTCCGATGACGTCGGGAGGTAAATGTAAGTTGATAAAAAATCCTCTGCAATAGCTTTTTTTTTCTAGTCCAAATTTTTTTTTCATACTTTTTAGTGGTTTTTCGACAATCAACATACGTAAAATCTGCTCGTTCTAAACTATGAGTACCAATATTCACCACTTATAAAATACCGACATAGCTGCAAATGTGCCTATGAAGTTTGAAGAGTTCCTTTGATTTAAGCTAGATTTCATCATCAGATCCTAACATGATGACTAAGGAACCATTTTGGAAGTGTACCCATTCTAATAAAAGAAGTATTTTCAAAATCGGAATATTCTGTGAAATGTTATGCGTGCTCATGCATAAAAAATCCCTATCTCAAAAACTACTGCACCGATTTTGATGAAACCGTTTTTGCGTTATAGCTTAAGTTGAATAACACCTAGTACAACAAAAAAAGAATTACTTAAATCGGACTTGTAGTTCCGGAGATATGCGAAAACAAATATAAAAACATAAAAATTCCCTATCTCAAAAACTACTGGACCTATTTTGATAAATCTTGCGATGTACCCTAAGTTGAACAATACCTAGAATAACAAAAAAAGAATTAATTAAATCAGACTTGTAGTTCCGGAGATATGCCTCCACAAACATAAATACATATATACATACATACATACATACATACATACATACATACATACATACATACATACATACATACATACTCTTTGGAATTTGGCACATTTGTTCAGACGCTGATAAAGAGTAACATAATTATGTGAAAACTGGGCTGTACTGGAAATATTACATACATACGGGTCGAATTGATAACCTCCTTTTTTGAAGTCGGTTAATAAAACATTAAATTAATGAACTCGATATAATAAAATGATTAGATAAGAGGTACCTAATCGGTGACAAGCGAAACCACAATCCAAACGAGATAGGGAAGTAAGCAAAAAACATAAAAGGCAATATTCAACTCTGGTTTTACCACCTTTGATGGACGGGAAAACCCCATTTGTTTTCACTCATTTACTTGCTGGCCATTCTTACCTTTCAGTCATTTTAAAAGGTTTCGGTATCGTGATACTCTTTCTACGCCTCAAGGATCCCGTTCGCCGCGTTCGTAACGGACTCGACGGCATACTTTGCGTTTTATATAATCCATCGTCGTGCGTATAACTGTTTCCTTCGAAAAACTTATCGAATTTATCGTCCACTTCATTCTTAGCCTCTAGTTTATCGTCATGCCAAGATATTGAACACGCTGAATGATTTCTTTTAGGCCTATCCATTTTAGACATACCTTTCACGGACAAACTGTTGGTTTTCGTTGGATCAATTTGTACATCTGACGTCAAACCATTTTCCAACTCACAGTCATCTGTTTTTCTGATAGGTCTGTTCGTGGACGCTTTTGTGACATTGACTTGAGGAATTCTAGGTTTCTCAGCAATGGTGAGGGATTTTTTTCTATGGAAAGATCTCGGATTTTTCTTTACTGTTGAAACGATTTCGTCGGTTTCGAATCTATCGTCGTAAAATTTGCAGTCGTCTATATGTTCGACGGCAAGGCCGAGCATTAATTTTTTTTTATCTCTCAGCCTTTTCAAAGTGGAATAAAACTCTGCTTCTGACAAATGGTTTATTTCGTTGTAATCAGGTATACTTCGATAGAAATCCTTTAGTTTCTCAGCTTCTATGTCAGCAGACACTGAGCCACAAGACGATTCTATGGAGCACTGTTCTGTTAGTGTCTTTTCATTGCGTTCGTAAGCAGTCTTCGGCATTTTACTTATAGGATCAACGGGAACATTAACACACGCATTCCTGAACACACTACACCGATGCATAACTTAACAATATCATAGTAATTAATTACTAACTAGTGAGGTTAATAAAACAAGTGAGATTCTTTATTGTGTTTTGGAATTGGTTGCCATGGTGATACTGGATTGTTGATCTTTAACTCAATGTTAAGATTCTCATAGATGTACCTACCTATGTAGCCTGTAGGTACTTTATTAAGCTTAGCATCAATGAAGTCATGTCACCGAGCCAAAAATAAACTAGGTGTTATAGTTAAAAGCATTTTTAACTCCTTTGCTTTCATTGAATTTCATAGTAACTGACATGAGGCTCAACGTATAATAAGTAGATACTTGTATTTGTAATCGTAGTGTGGTATGTGATATAAGTAAATAGTCATAGAAAAAGGTTCTGGAGGCATTTTTATGCCTACTTAATTCATTAACATAAGGTTTTTCCCAAACCATACCGCAGCTGATTATAATTTATAACGATCGATGCATAATAGCAGGTACCTAAGTAAATCGTTATTATGAATATTAATTGGCGGCATTATATAACTATGTGTACCTAGTAGGTATAATGTTAAACCTTTGAATCCTAAGATTCATTCAAGTTCCGAAAGCTGCAGTGTTAAAAATAATATAAGTTTATCTACAGATTTTATTAGTATTTGAAGAAGGTATATAGCTAATATATTAACTA
Source organism: Mycalesis mineus (assembly GCA_034621355.1). Classification (NCBI taxonomy): domain Eukaryota; kingdom Metazoa; phylum Arthropoda; class Insecta; order Lepidoptera; family Nymphalidae; genus Mycalesis; species Mycalesis mineus. Next base: position 1,528,468 of record CM067901.1, read on the forward strand.
TACTAACGCCAAACTCGATTGAGAATGCTTGTCAACAAACAAATTAAAAATGAAGGTAGAAATCACTAGTAATTTTACACCTATTTTTTTAAATTAATTACTTAATGACGAATTCATGACAATAAATTAGACTAGTAAGCTTAAAACTAATTAATATATGCAATATCTTTTAAATAAGATTTTATAAGAAAACAAAACATAATTTTAAATTTATTAGGAAAATGTGTTGCATTTTCTACCTTCATTTTAAATTTGTTTGTTGACAAGCATTCTCAATCGAGTTTGGCGTTAGTATTATATAGTGGCGGGCTTAGGGTGATGTTTGATTAAAGTTTCACAGCCCCGAGGGGTCCCCTGGCAACCGTCAGGCAAATAATGACAGCTGTCATTATAGCTCCGTCGCTACCCGGGTAGCCGCGGGCTGCCGCGGGCCTCAACGAAGGTTTAATTTTATTAGGCGCTAAAAACTAAGTTTTAGTTTAAAAAAAGAATTGTTTCATATTCTGTGATAAATTTCCAAGACATTGACATTGAAATTGGTATTATTCTGTGTTTATTTTTAATCTTATTGGACAGTGCTCGAAAGTGAAATTATAAGAGTGTTTTTTCGTGATTTGTGCAAATTTATTGAATGTAAGTACAATTTTTATTACAAAACTCATTATTTTGCATACAGTGATTGTTTTCACGTTATTTGTTTTAAGAAATACATCGAAAATTTTAAATAAATCATGAAAACATCTGATACGTATCTTCCCGAATTACGACTTATTTACGCATGTGAACGATAGTAAATATTACTACAAATGTATAAAATTTACTTGGAAGTAGTTTACATAAGTATTTACTAACATATTATTGTAAAATATTAGAAAATTATTTATTATTGTGCAACTAAAATTTGACGTTTCTTGAGTTCAAAGCGACCGTTTTGGTCTGTCAATACCAAATAAAACAGTTTCGTTTAGTATTGGTAAAACGAGCTATTTTGGTCTTTATTTGTGAAGCGCTAAGGACGGTTTACCGGTAACCAACAAGAATCCGTTTGTTTGTAAAGTAAGACATAATGATGTATCGATACATCGCCGTGTGTAAAAGATGTCGATAAATTTGGTTCAATTTATATTTGTATTTTGTATAAATTAATTATAAAAAGCAAATACAAGCTACTTGAAAATTTATGTTTAGAGATTTTTTAACAAAAAAAAAATCAAAAGATCCGTGTGCTCACATGATGACAATAACTTTTCATTTATTTATTTTACAGTATGGCAGAAAACTGGCGAGAGGACAAAAACCCCGGCCGATATCCTCATCCTCATTTATGACGATGAGGCTAGAGTAGCGCCGACGAAGACCTGCTCCGTCATGACGGTGTATTAAAAAAATGTAAAATTAAATAACAAGAGAAATGAGTTCTACACTAACATTTCGAAAATACTTTAGGTAGTTAAAAGTAAAAATTAATAAAAATTAGAATCATTTTATTTTTATTTACATTATATAATAATACCTTACAAAAAGGATAACTGTCGATAAAATTACCAAAAGTAAAAGAACACATCCCTAGCTGTTTTTATATTTCGAAGTGTCGGGTGGATCGTGTTTCAAGTGTTTTTATGGTGATCATACCAATTGTTTTTGTTATGTTGTTTACAATAAATAGATAGCATAGACACCAGTTCTTTAGACTTTGTTTGTATTTTCATTTATTTTTCGTAATCCAACGCACAACATAGTTCCAAAATGTTGTACCCGTAAAATAAATATATAAAGCTTTGATTATATCAACATTTTGATAGATAAAAGTTAGGAAATATATCAATCAAGTCATTACATTTTACAGAATGGCAAAATATGGCTTAAAAGAAGATTATTTATTATTTTTTTGTAGAGTAACGTATCAGACCGAAATAGAAAACAGCGCGCGAGCGGGAGGGCACTACGCCCGTAACTGACACTAACAGCAGTTGTCAACTGTCAGGCCCCCAGGGGTTAATTAACGATCACTAACAAAAGTTGAGGAGGAGGTAGGTGGTCATCGGAGTACTTCGGGCACATTGCCAAAAAACACGGCGATAATCTCGAAAAACTAATAGTTACTGGCAAAGTGGAAGGAAAAAAGCCGCGTGGCCGCAGCCTCATACGTTGGTCTGATCACATTCACGCCACACTCGACTCCACAATTTCCAACACTGGGTTTAGAATTTTACAAAAAAACTAATTATTCTAGGAAGGCAGGACCTTGTGATCCGAAGCCAAGTAGGCCGAAACGAGACAATCAACTTAAAAGCTCTGCAAACTCAACTGTGCTGTGCACACTGATTTTTATAATATAGACGCATGCATATCCTCCTCTGAAATAATTTTGACAAATCTGATCTTTTCAATCTGTGATTGACAGTATGACACTGACGTCTGACATCTGACAGTGACCTGACACTAGTTTTACGAAAAGTCGAAAACGAAAAATAATGTGTTGTGTTATGATATATGGTTATGAATAATTTAAAATTAATAATTGTAGAGTAATGCAACATCAAGATAATTAAAATGCCCAAATAGAATATTTAATGAGCTTACGGTAACAAATTAGCATACACTAAACATACGTTTTTCAGTATTAGTCGTACAAACGACCAAAACCAGTTACAATGTTTATAAGCAGAATAAATTCGATAAATAATATATTATTAACGCGAATTTGTACTCATGTACGAAATGTGTCGACTACTCGATTGTCTGGTGATATCACTCAGGATAAAGTTAAAGGACAATATGATGTTATCATCGCCGGCGGAGGAATGGTCGGATGCACCTTAGCCTGTGCTATGGGTATGTTCTTTTTTAATTTAGAATGTTACTTAACTCTACTACACTATTTACCAAAAAAGGATTTAAGTAACTGTCTAAGCTGGGTTAAAGTTTGGAGAATGAAGTTATGATTTTTCAAAGTATGAAAGTAATATTCACTTATTTCAAATAGGCTACATATACAAGGAAAGTACTTAAAACTTTATTCTGTATATTGACTTGACTAACATTGGTTCGGAATGCAGATTCTGTTGAGAAGAACTATAAAGACTCTTTCCAGACTTTGAGCTCTATCTATTTAAATCTATCATGTTATTAATCTATCATTCTAATAACTTACTGCCCCATTATTTCACCTGTGTAAATCCTGTTCACTCAGAAATATAAGGACAAAAAGTGGTAAAAACTGCAATCTATCTTTAAGCCAAATTATAGATACACTGTTACAGGTAAAAACTCTTTACTTTCAAATTTGAAGATCCTTCTCCTTGAGGGTAGTCCAGATAAAAAGTTTCTATTGAAGCCTGAATACAGCAACCGAGTGGTGGCTTTGAACCAGAACACCAAGTCTCTTATGAACTCTATAGATGTCTGGCCACATGTAGAAAAGATGAGACTTCAGCCTGTTAGGCATATGCAAGTAAGTATCATCATCATTTCATATTTCATCATCAATTTAATTTAATATGTCAAATTAGTATTATAAATAGTATGCCACTAACTGTCAGGGGCACACACGCCATGGTATCATTTAGAAATTCGTCAACTGTTTAATATGCTTTATTTAGCAAGTAGTCTTTGGCAGTTTTAATAAATGTTTCATCATTTTAAATTTTTTTTATTCTTTGTGGGATTTTATTGTATAGCTTTGCACATGTACTAGTACTTTGAGTTTGATCCCGACTTGTAAATAAGCTTAGGGTTCTGTATTGGTAGATCTTTTTAATTCTTTTAATGCGTAAGTGAACTGTGATAATTTTGTTTTAATTTTTTGGATGCGGGCTTTCATCATCATCATCATCAATTAATTTAATTGGCCACTACTGTACACAGGCCTCCTTTTTCCTGTAAGGCAGCTTTTAGGTGCTTACATCATATCTGAAGTGAGTGTAACTTAGGGTTATATATGAAAATACATAAATATAGACAATCAGTGAGTGATCACTGGGTAGAAATAACTGAAGAATATTTTGATAAATAATATACACAAATACTTATAATTTGCAGATGTGAGAATTGAACCTTGTTCTCAGAAGCAGGATCACTCCCCCTTTTTAGGCTACAAGTAATATTGACAGTTAATATAATAATTACTAGTTGGATGTGCTCTTTGTAACTTATAATTATTAATCTGACATCCTAAACTTCTATTTGATTGTCCTGGTTAAAAGAGAAACCAAAGAGTGTGCTAAAACTCATTGAGCCTATTCTGACTCAAATAGTCGCTAATGAGCACACTATTTATATTCTGCATAGTTCTGAGTGCAGCCATCTAACTACTATTAGTAGAGATCGCACAAGAATGATGATATGACTATGAAGTTCTTGAGCTTTTTTTACTACTACCATTTTGAAGGTATTCTGCACTCATAGTTCTTGTGAATTTTTTGCTCTTTTTCAATGCCAACTGACTACCATTTTGTAGGTATTCTGCACTCATAGTTCTTGTGCTTTTTTTGCTCTTTTTCAATGCCATCTAACTACTATTATGTAGATATTCTGCACTCATAGTTCTTGTGCTTTTTTTTGCTCTTTTTCAATGCCATCTAACTACTATTATGTAGATATTCTGCACTCATAGTTCTTGTGCTTTTTTTTGCTCTTTTTCAATGCCATCTAACTACTATTTTGTAGGTATTCCACACTCATAGTTCTTGTGCTTTTTTTGCTCTTTTTCAATGCCAACTGACTACCATTTTGTAGGTATTCCACACTCACAGTTCTTGTGCTTTTTTTTGCTCTTTTTCAATGCCAACTGACTACCATTTTGTAGGTATTCCACACTCATAGTTCTTGTGCTTTTTTTTTCTCTTGTTCAATGCAGTTGGCACTGAAACCACCGTTTTGTAGTATGACTTGCCACATTATATTAAGCAAAAATTACCTTTCCTCTCTGTTTTTAGGTATGGGATGCTTGTTCAGAAGCATTAATAACTTTCAGCAGCACGGACATCTTAGACGATGATGTAGCTTACATCGTAGAGAATGATGTGCTCTTGGAAGCCATTAACACAGAGTTGAAATCTAGTGCAGTAAAGAATATTGATATAGTCTATGGTGCTAAGATAGCTGGATATGATTTACCAAGGGCACAAGGAAAAGAACAGAAGGAAAATGTAGTGAAGATGGAGAATGGAGATTGCTACACATGTGATTTATTGGTAAGTCATCTTACATCTTGTCACTCTATTGACAGCACACTATAGGGTCCCCCCTACTCGTAGGAGAGGAGAAATGGAGCTGGCTGGAAAACCACCCCTCTGCTCCAATTCTGGTTAGCAGATAAATGTTTATTTCATTAACTATCACTAAATATTTTTTTTTATCGACTACAAGTTAGCCCTTGACTGCTATCACACCTGATGTTAAGTGATGATGCAGTCTAAGATTGAAGCGGACTAACTTGTTAGGAGTAGGATGAAATCCACACCCCTTTCAGTTTCTACACAATATCGTACCGGAACGCTAAATCGCTTGGTGGTACGTCTTTGTCGGTACGGTGGTAACTAGCCACGGCGAAAGCCTCCCACCAGCCAGACCAAGACAAATTAAGAAAAATCTCAATTTGCCCCGCCGGGAATCGAACCCAGGACCTCCGTCTTATAAATCCACCGCGCATACCACTGCGCCACGGAGGTCGTCAAATTCGTCGTCGTTTGAGGTAAGTAAGTTACATTAATTAGTAAGTACATCCTATCTCCTAAAGATACTTATTTAAGTGACCTAGCAGCATTACTGTGTTTCAATTTGAAAGGGAATGTTTGCTGCTCAAGTTAAACACATGAAGCTTAACGTCTTGTATAAACTGCTATTTTTGATGTTCAATTGAGCTATAATCCAATAGGAATTAGTTATAATTTGGATTCTACAGTGAACAATTTTGACATCTTATTTAAATTTTGACAGAATGGCAAATGAATGAGACGGGTAACTGTGAAAATCAATTCTAATTTGACTATAAATGATTTTCATTTTAAAAAAACTTTTAATAAAAATTCTACAAAAAAACCTTTACGGATTTGGTTGTAAGTGAAAAAGAAACTAGTTCTCTTAATTTAATTTATTCAAATAAATACATTCAAAAAATCCTTAATTAAAACTAATCTAAATCATGGTAAAATTTTTCAAGGTGGCTGCCTCTCATCTAATTTCTTCTCAATAGAACTTAATTTTGCATCTGTGGCTTCAACAAACTTATTTAGTTTCTTTGTCAAATCTGCAAGTTGAGTCTTTATATCGACCATACATATCTCTTGTATTCCATTAATGTTGAAAGACATTGGTCTAGTTCTGGCTTCCACATTAGCTGAGGTTGTTCTTTTTCTTCTCTCTACATTCTGACTCTCATTTGAGAATCTATCGTAGAGATAGCTTTTCCTTTTTACAATTTGTCTTTCAATATCTTCCTCGCCTTTGCACTTTTTGATTCTGCATTCGTAGTTGTTGTTTTTTCTTATGCTCTTCTTTGTCGCCTTACGGCTGACCACCATTTTGTAGATGGATGCTATTAGTTCTCTTGGTATCTGAAACATGTGTGATATTTTTTTGAACAATGAAATATCATGTTTTCTTTGTTAAATCATAGATTATCACATAATTACCAGTCTATTTACGACTGCAGCCTCTTGAAGGATGATAATATAATAATGATTTAAACCCCCCTGCATTTTATATAGCATATCTATGAAGTTGGTGCCAGCCAAGTTTAAGGAACATTTAATTTACGTAGTAAAGCAGTTTGTGGGTTCTAGGTAACATCCTTAAAGTAGGAACCTTGGCTGGCACCGACTCCTTGATATACTTAAGTAAATTAAAGCAACTAAATGACACAGTTATTTTTTACTTTTTAGTGCGTTTTGAGTTGGTTCTATTTTTTGTTAAAAAATTTTATTTCTTACTTTTTAGTGATTTATCGCCACGTAACGTACTCTTACTATACTCTCATAGTATATTACGATATATATACGACACTATTAGCCAAAAAGCTACCGATACCGAGACAAAAACCCAGGATATTATCATCAGATCCTAACGTGATGACAATGGGACCACCTTGGAAGTGTGCACTTTCTAATAAAAAAGAATTATCAAAATCGGACGACACTGTAAAAAGCTATGCGTGGTCATACATAAAAAAAAGAAAAAAATATACTGGTTGGTTAGAAAAAGCTCAATATTTCATTACGTGGCCCAGGACTTATACCCAAGACCCTATAAGCCAAAGTCACATAAGCTAATCATTCAACTGATTAAAGAGTCATTTTAAAAAATAATGTAATAAATAATGTAAAATATAAATGTATAGAATATCAATGGCATCTAAGCAATGCTCTTCATAATTACATTGAGTGTGCGGAAGTAAGATTATTACGTCGTACTTATATTTTTTTGTGTAACAAGGTTAAAACCACATGTTAAGGTCATTGAGAGAATACGAAAAGATTGAGGAATACAGTATTTTTACTAGAAAAGATTTGAAGCCAATATATTTTTCAATTTTTGTTTGTCTCTCTATTTGTCCATCGTTTTAGGCCGTGGATCATACCGAAACTACTAAATGAAAAAAAATCAAACTTAGCAGGATTTTAGTTCATATTGTGTATAGTTATTTCGAAAATTATTATGGTTCCCTTGGGAGAGGAAATGAACGTCAAAATGTCAACTTAGCTGTAATTCATTAATACATGGTCCACTTATTCTTTATTGTTCAAAAGACTGGATGAAGGTCGTCGGTTCGTAAGAAATTACTTATATCAGTAACCTCAGTATAAATTATATAATTCGACACCCGTAGTCATTACGGTGAGATCCGATTTTACTTTAACGATTGTTTTGTTGAAGTAAAAATTGTCGGTGTTTTGGTTCAGGATTCACAAGGGTGCTTGTAGTTGGGCTAAGACTAGTCTCACCCTATTCTCCCTCGGGTCGTTGGGCCGTATGTTGAGCGTGCGCATGTGCGAGGCGGTCAGCAGCGCGCCCCAGCGCAGCACGGCCATGAGCTGCTGCGGCGCGCACGACAGCAGCGAGCTGAACAGCATGCTCTCCAGGTGCGCCACCAGCTGCGTCTGCCGCACCAGTCGGTCCAGCCCGGCGCTCTCTTGCAGTGCCTACAGTCAGATAAATGATAGAACCACACTGAGCTGTGTGATTCTCTAAGCCCAAACTTCCACAGTGCCTGAAGACGACATACGGATTCAAGACTTGCTTACTAAGTTTTGACGACCTCCGTGGCGCAGTAGTATACGCGGTAGACGAAGATTATAAGACGGATGTCCTGGGTTCGATTCCCGGCGGGGCAGATTGAGATTTTTCTTAATTTGTCTTGGTCTGACTGGTGGGAGGCTTTCGCCGTGGCTAGTTACCACCCTGCCGACAAAGACGTATCGCCAAGCGATTTTGCTTTTCGGTACGATGTCGTGTAGAAACCGAATGGGGTGTAGATTTTCGTCCCTTTCCTAACAAGTTGCCCGCTTCCATCTTAGACTGCATCATCACTTAACATCAGGTGTGATAGCAGTCAAGGGCCAACTTGTAGTCGATAAAAAAATGGGCCTCATAAGAAGGCTCAAGAGTCAAGAAGACAAAAAAGTGAACTACTTATACTGGAAGAACTATTAGAACAGATCCGCAGAAGAATTACAGTTTCCTACATAGCTTAATTGGTCACTGAGCTAGCATTGGGTCGGCCACAGTCCGATAAGTTAATCCGCATTCTGTAAAGGGCAGAGTCAGTTATGCCTCATCTAGGTGGACTAGAAACATTAAACGGGTTGCATGGAACCGGTGGATACGCGCTGTATGTTTGGAAGTCCTTAAAGAAAGGATTATATTCATTAACGGCTGAGTATAAAAGCCACACAATCCCTCCCTGATACATCCTCTTGCCACCTTCAGGTGTTTTTTTTTTAAATGATAAAAAGTAAAAAATAACTGTGTCATTTAGTTGCTTTAATTTACTTAAACATATCTATGAAGTCGGTGCCAGTCAAGTTTAAGGAACATTTATTTAACGTAGTAAAGCAGTTTGTGGGTTCTAGGTAAGTCTTAAAGAGAAACTCTGGCACCGACTCCTAGATATGCTTAAGTAAATTAAAGCAACTAAATGACACAGTTATTTTTTTGAGTCGGTTCTATTTTTAATTAAAAATTTTAATTTCTTACTTTTTAGTGATTTATCGCCACGTAACGTATTCGTACTATACTGTCACAGTATATTATACGGCACTAGTAGCCAAAAAGCTACCGATACCGAGATAAAAACCGATATCGCTGTAAGCGTGCCTCCAAAATTTGAAGAGTTATGGCCAGGAACCCAGGATATCACATCAGATTCTAACATGATGACATTAGGACCACTTGGAAGTATATTTAATAAAAAAAGATATATATAAATATACATCTATATAAAAATATATATATACATAAAAAAAAAATATATATATATATATATACGTGTCGAATTGAGAACCTCCTCCATTTTTTTTCGTCGGTTTAAAAATCGCCTGTTACCTGCTTCCAACCCGCTCTCATCGTTTGTTATTATCGTGCATATCATGCATGCGAGCACACAGCGCATTCCATCTTACTCGTAGGTCGCATATTTACTTACCATTATCTGAGATCTATTTGTCATATTGGAGTTGCATATAGAAATGTGGACCTCTGGCTATCTAATTGAAATCCAGCACTTAACAGGGCGTAAAGAATTACCTGTATATCGCTCACAGCCAAGCCAACCAACAGATTCGTCAGTATGACAGTCACAAGCAACACGAATATCAGGAACATTGCGTGCGCCGTCAGAGGGTAGTATATCTGCGAGTTGGTGCAGTTGTTGTAGAATATGTCCTCGTACTCCAGCTCCCCAGACATCATCATCACTGTTTTGACCAGTCCAGCTGGTAGGTGGAACGCCGGGTAATTGCTGAACAACACGCTGAAAGCCAGACCGAACGCTATGAGCAGGCAGCTGTAGGCGAGGAGAAATGTTGCGAAGTTTACTGTTACTGAAACAAAATGGCAACACTTTAAAAATTTTGATAAATACGAAGGCACCTTAAACCTATTTTTTGACCTTTATACACTGCATCGTATTATACCGAATTGGAGAAAGTTTTTTTCTATTCTAATCTATTGGTGGTTTAAAATAACATGCCCAAGTGATTGATGCACTTAACACCACAAGTTAACAAGTTAACATGTCTGGCAGAGTGTTAAAATAAAGGTTTTGTATTTCTTTCTCTTTCTTCATCTACAAGATATAAAGCTTAACGTTTAAAGCCTTTTTTTTATCCCAAATAATATGTCTAAGTTTACCTTTTGTATGATGTATGATTTTTTTTTTTTTATCGACTACAAGTTGGCTCTTGACTGTTATCACACCTCATCAGGTGTGATAGCAGTCAAGAGCCAACTTCATCTTAGACTACATCTAGTCCAAGATGGAAGCGGGCTAGTAATGATGCAGTCTAAGATGGAAGCGGGCTAACTTGTTAGGAGTGGGACGAAAATCCACAACCCTTTCGGTTTCTACACGACATCGTACCGGAACGCTAAATCGCTTGGCGATACGTCTTTGTCGGTAGGGTGGTAACTAGCCACGTCGAACGCCTCCCAGCAGCCAGAGCAAGACAAATTAAGAAAAATCTCAATCTGCTCCGCCGGGAATCGAACCCAGGACCTCCGTCTCATAAATCCATCGCGCATACCACAGCGCCCGGAGGTCGTCAAAATGCGATTCTTGATTTAAGAATAATTAAAGACATCTTGACAAATTGTATTAAACCTACAGTTAATATCCGATATCCTCATACCTGTAGTGAACATTTGCACATATAGCCCAAACGTCGGGAATCGTCCAATGATCATCATCAACTCGAACCAACAAAAGAAAATAGTAATGGCGGCGACATCGTGTTGCCAGTTTGACGTGTTGGAGTTTGTCACGCCATTGTCTCGGTACCAAGTTGGTATCTTGAAAAAAAATACATTTAAAATATTAATTTGCTGATTTTGCGTCTAAATCCGCAGATACTTTATTATGATATATAGGTTTTTTTGAGGTATTTTGAGTATACATAGATTATAATTACAAGAAATCAAAAATCCTATAAGTGATAGCAAAATCAGAAAATAATATAATCCATAATTAACTCAATTATCCAAAACTAATCTAATGATAACATATTCGTACTCTTGTTTAAATCGGTCAAACTGTTTAAACGCTCCAAAAGCTTAACCCACTATTGACATTTAGGTAACAAGTTAACCGGGATAAGGACAAAGACGTGAGATGTTACCAGAACTTACCGTGCACAAAAATACTCCGGTAACTATGAGCAACTGTAACCAGTTCTCCCACTGTCGGATGTAGGCGGAGAAATCCAAACACGCTTGGAATATTTCCTTGGTCATGAAACATAGGTTCAGGAGTACGATGACGTATTGCACTGGACGTAGATAACTTGGCACATCGCACGTTCTGTCCTCACATAGGAATATTTCTGAAAATACCGAAAAAAAATTGGTTGTCTGTAAAGTCGGTTTACTGACGATAGTTGAACGTGACAACGTCTTAAGAAAATACTGATGGAATGTTCAAAGAAAAAATTGTAATTTTGTGAAAAAAATAAAACATGTAAATGTACTATTGTATAGCAGCTGTCCACGCAGACGCATCACCCACTCAAGTAGGAGAGAGACGGATGTCGAACGCTGCCGAACGCAAAGGCCGATTGTGCTTCTTTGTCGCTCGTTCCGCGCTCTCGCTTGCACTTCAAGCCTTACATGGAACGCCTCAAAGCGAGGTAACGCCGCATGAGTCATGTTTTTTCGTGCGTGCAGCCGGCTCTATCGAATTATAAGACGTTGTCACGTCAAAAATAATAACAATTCGCGATTCTTTGCGGAATGTCATGCTTATGCGGCATCTATGTCGCCAAAACTCATGATGTTTTTTTTATTAATTTTAAAACTTAACAAATAAACCTAAAATTGTGCTTTCGCCAAACTAGACAGTCAGATTGTCAACGAAATATTTTACTACTTTCCGAAAACTATTAAATCCAGGCGGAAATCCAGTAAGATGTTGACTATGATATTTAAATTTAAGATTTGTATTTTTTATTGAGTATAGTAAAATAAATAAATAAATTATTGACTGTTACTAACGAGCCAACAACTTGCCTGAGACGAATTTATAATGAGTATATTTAGATAGATGGGGGTAAATTGTTCAATATTAAGCTAAGATGAACAAAAATACATACGCAAAATATAAAGGCTGTACAGCGTAATAAATATAGCGTGGTACACGAAACTCATGACGAAGAACTTTCTTATTCTTCTCCATTTTAAGAACAGGAATGTTTCTGCTACCGGATGCTTCAACAGGTCCTTGCGACCAACCTGTCAATAACGTACAAAATAATTAAAAATATCTTAGCTAGGATAAACATTTAAATAGAGTACAGTAAAGTTATATAGACAATTTTAAAATCATCACTATCAGCGTATTTAACAGCCCACAACAGGGCTCGCTCGGTCTCGTTGGTCTACGCAGCTAGGCCTACTGGGCAGAGAAATTCAGAAGTGATTTTAAAATCATCATTATCAGCGTATTTAACAGCCCACAACAGGGCCAGGTCTCTTTGGTCTATGGAGCTATACCAAAGAGACCTACTGGGCAGAGAAATTCAGAAGTGATTTTAAAATCATCATTATCAGCGTATTTAACAGCCCACAACAGGGCCAGGTCTCTTTGGTCTATGGAGCTATACCAAAGAGACCTACTGGGCAGAGAAATTCAGAAGCGATTTTAAAATCATCATTATCAGCGTATTTAACAGCCCACAACAGGGCCAGGTCTCTTTGGTCTACGCAGGTAGACCTACTGGGCAGAGAAATTCAGAAGCAATTTTAAAATCATCATTATCACCGTATTTAACAGCCCACAACAGGGCCAGGTCTCTTTGGTCTACGCAGCTAGACCTACTGGGCAGAGAAATTCAGAAGCAATTTTAAAATCATCATTATCACCGTATTTAACAGTCCACAACAGGAAGCAATTTTGAAATCATCATTATCAGCGTATTTAACAGCCCACAACAGGGCCAGGTCTCTTTGGTCTACGGAGCTAGACCTACTGGGCAGAGAAATTCAGAAGCAATTTTGAAATCATCATTATCAGCGTATTTAACAGCCCACAACAGGGCCAGGTCTCGTTGGACTACGGAGCTAGACCTACTGGGCAGAGAAATTCAGAAGCAATTTTGAAATCATCATTATCACCGTATTAAACAGCCCACAACAGGGCCAGGTCTCTTTGGCCTACGCAGGTAGACCTACTGGGCAGAGAAATTCAGAAGCAATTTTAAAATCATCATTATCACCGTATTTAACAGCCCACAACAGGGCCAGGTCTCTTTGGTCTACGCAGCTAGACCTACTGGGCAGAGAAATTCAGAAGCAATTTTAAAATCATCATTATCAGCGTATTTAACAGCCCACAACAGGGCCAGGTCTCTTTGGTCTACGCAGGTAGACCTACTGGGCAGAGAAATTCAGAAGCAATTTTAAAATCATCATTATCACCGTATTTAACAGCCCACAACAGGGCCAGGTCTCTTTGGTCTACGCAGCTAGACCTACTGGGCAGAGAAATTCAGAAGCAATTTTAAAATCATCATTATCACCGTATTTAACAGCCCACAACAGGGCCAGGTCTCTTTGGTCTACGGAGATAGACCTACTGGGCAGAGAAATTCAGAAGCAATTTTAAAATCATCATTATCACCGTATTTAACAGCCCACAACAGGGCCAGGTCTCTTTGGTCTACGCAGGTAGACCTACTGGGCAGAGAAATTCAGAAGCAATTTTAAAATCATCATTATCACCGTATTTAACAGCCCACAACAGGGCCAGGTCTCTTTGGTCTACGCAGCTAGACCTACTGGGCAGAGAAATTCAGAAGCAATTTTAAAATCATTATTATCAGCGTATTTAACAGCCCACAACAGGGCCAGGTCTCTTTGGTCTACGGAGCTAGACCTACTGGGCAGAGAAATTCAGAAGCAATTTTAAAATCATCATTATCACCGTATTTAACAGCCCACAACAGGGCCAGGTCTCTTTGGTCTACGCAGCTAGACCTACTGGGCAGAGAAATTCAGAAGCAATTTTAAAATCATCATTATCACCGTATTTAACAGCCCACAATAGGGCCAGGTCTCTTTGGTCTACGGAGCTAGACCTACTGGGCAGAGAAATCCAGAAGCAATTTTAAAATCATCATTATCATCATTATCAGCCTATTAACGGCCAACTACAGGGCCAGGCCTCCCTCCTTACAGGAGAGGAGATTTGGAGCGTAAACCCACCACGCTGCTCCAATGCGGGTTGACGGGCTTAGGGTGATAATGTTTCATTTATTAATGATCACTATCAGATGTTGATGACAGTGACCGGGAACGACGGCTTAACGTGCTTTCCGAGGCACGGGGGTGTAACACCACCAACTTCCAGACTCCGGGCTTGGAATGTAGTGAATATTTCATACAAGAATAAAAAAGCTCAGAATTATTCCATGACCCGACCCAGGGATCGAACCCAGGACCTCGTGATCGAAGCCACGTAGGCTAACGACGAGACCAACGAGGCAGTCGAGTCGAGGCAATTTTAAAATAGTGCATGTAAATGGTAAAGAAATTCCAAAAGTTTGCATCAGGCGATAATAATAATGTGCACAAAGTGCCAAAAACGGGAAAATTTTACCGGATCGCTGCGTAAAATCGTTTTTATGTGGAGTTGAAGCAACACCTTAACATGAGAAAACGCTTCAATTACTATATTTTGTTGTTGCTTTTTAACACTGACGCGAAGTTGAGTGGGAAACTAAGGCCTGTGTGCACCAAGATTTCGGTTATCATAACCAACGGTTAACATAACTTTACTATAAATTTACTGTTCACGACAACCCGTACGCCGGTTAAGAACGTAAGCTCGGTTAAGATAACTGCCTTTTACGGTTTACGTCCTTAACTGGCGTACTACGGGTTGTCGTGAACAGTAAATTTTACGTTTAGCTTATGTTAACCGTTGGTTATGATAACCGAAATCTTGGTGCACACAGGCCTAACAGAGCATTAGCAAAAATAAGTCGTGTTTACTATTTATGTGTGTGTGTGTGTGTATTATTTATTTTACCTAAGTAATCATGTTTTGTAGTGGTGGCTTTACAACGGCTTTTTGGTAAAACATTTTCGATGTCATACGCGACAATGTATTACTTTGAATGACTAAACAGCCCATTTTTTTCTGTACCGACAGGGTTTCGTTAGTTTACACACACACAGACGCGTTTGTGCTGTCCCCTTAGTACTACATCCAAAGTTAACGGTCTTTCAAAATTAGAATAACTATACTCAGTCTCAGACTCGAGATGCATACGAATAGGTATTGCAAGATAATAAAAATCTTTAGATAACAACATATGTTGCAATATTCAAAGATCTTGTTAGCGTTGAGGTCATTCGTATTTACGACTATGTCTTTATTACTACTTTCCTGTTCATAATGGACTAGCAGTCGCCCGCGACTTCGTCCGCGTGAATACCTCTTAGGTACCCTTTTAATTTTTAACCGACTAAAAAAAAACGGAGGAGGCTCTCAATTCGACACGTATATATTTTTTTTATATGTATGACCACGCAAAATCGTATCGGTAGCTTTTTGGCTACTGGTGTCGTATAATATACTATGACAGTATAGTACGAGTACGATACGTGGCGATAAATCACTAAAAAGTAAGAAATAAATTTTTTTAAATAAAAATAGAACCGACTCAAAACGCACTAAAAAGTAAAAAATATCTGTGTCATTTAGTTGCTTTCATTTACTTAAGCATATCTAGGAGTCGGTGCTAGTTTAAACAAACGAACAAACTTTTTCGTATATTATATAAATATGGTCTGCCATGCCAAATAAATTGAAAGAAAAGATCAAAGATCGAATTCTCAAGGAATATCAGTACCAAAATGTTGACCCCCATTCAGTACGTATAACGTATATATTGTTTTTTTAGAAATTTTGTAATATCTCCGAAACTATATAACTAATTAACATTCTGTAAAAATCAAATCTTATCTGCACAATATCCTTGTGATTATTAAATAATTTATTTTGATAAGGATTTAAGTTTAGTTGTATAAATAATGACGTAAACGTAAGCATATGAATTAAATGATTTTTTAAAACACAAAAAGTTATATTATATATCTGCCAAAATATAAAAGATAGATATATGCTATCGCGAACTTTTTTGTAGAACTTTTTAAGATGCATAAAGTTTTCATACAATGTTTTCAATGATATCCATCAGTTAACGCAGCGTACGCGCAGAAAATCGATTTAATAAATTTCACGGTCCGACTCGCGCGACAAAAACTGTGATAACTCGGGTAATATATGCAATACAAATATAAAATATAGCATATAACACTCACCGATAACGTAGTGCTGATAGTTCAATTCATTAAGACGCGCCCCACTATTTCTCGCGAGGGGAAACCGAAGGGTGCGAGGAGTACAGTTCGAACATCAGTCTCGAGTCGACCACGGCTCGGTGTACACGGGCTATTGTAGGTTGTATCGCTGCGTGTCATGACCGAACGGAATGATGCTCTACTTAATTTTTTTACCAATAATATATTTATAATGTCAAAAAAACGTATCGTATGATGATAAACTACACATTTAAATGTGACTTAGCCAGAAGAATCGTTCCGTTGCCCATTCCTTCAGGTTGACCGACTCGACTTTAATTTTTCTACAAAGGTCACTTGATTGGTTTGTTACTGCCAATATAGATTTTCCAAATTAGCTTAGCAAAATAGCTTTGGTCATTGGTACTATACTACTAAAAAAGACGTACCGTCAAGCGATTTAGCGTTCCGGTACGGTATCGTGTAGAAACTAAAGGAATGTAGATTTCATGCTACTCCTAACAAGTTAGCCCGCTTCCATCTTATTTCACATAAACTAACTTGTAATGAATCAAAATAATAATAGATATCATGGGTTCACGCTTTACAAAAACGCTAGGGGTATGGTAGACAAGACAGCGTGGAGTTGAGCTCAATCATTATACTGTTTAAACAGAGAAAAATAGATATACTAGGTACCTATCTGAGATGATTGTGGGTATGTGTGTTTTTAAGATATTTTTAAATGGGTTAATATATATGTCGAAGGAATTAGACTAGAGACTTAGAATAGATTGTTTTAATATTGTAATAGACGTCATTGTTTATGGAAATGTTACTGTCTGTGGATGTAATTATTTCTGGTATGTCACGAGTTTTTGACGTGACAACGTCTTGTAATTCGATAGAGCCGGCTGCACGCACGAAAAAACATGACGTCATGCGTCGTTACCTCGCTTTGAGGCGTTCCATGTAAGGCTTGAAGTGTAAGCGAGAGCGCGGAACTAGCGACAAAGAAGGACAATCGGCCTTTGCGTTCGGCAGCGTTCTACATCCGTCTATTAAATATAATTATTAAATATATTAATTTTAAATTAAAAATTAATATATTTATTATAAATTAAAAATTAATATATTTATTATAAATTTAGAATATAAATTTATAAAATCAAAATCAATTATTTTATTAATTTAAATTAATATTTATAAAACTATAAAAATTTTAATAACCAATTAAATGCTACCATTCCATCAATATTTCCTTAAGACATTGTCACGTTCAACTATCGTCAGTAAACCGACTTTACAGACAACCAATTTTTTTTTTATGAAAGTAATCGAAATAGAACTAATTGTTAATCATTTAATGAGAGATATGAGATAGGTGCTTGCTTAAAACTTTAACACAAAGTTAAATTCAATTTGATTTGATAAATGAATGAATGATTGATTTGTTTTAATACTCCAACCAATAAAAGAGTCGGGCGCCCAAGTCCTAGTAGAGTATTTACACCATCTTGAGGGGAATAAAGGAGTTGGGTAGTTAGTTTGTGTCTGGAGTGCGGTGAGGATATTTGGTCGAGTTGGACCAGTGTAAAAGTGTTCTTAAGAAGTAAATTAAATTAGGGAGTAAAGTAAGATGGGTGTAAATAAACTACTGTTCTGAATCTTTATAATACGTCAGGAATTATAAAAATATATTTCATGTATTAAAACATTGTGAACTTGCAATATATCTGTTCGTGAAGACAAAGTCTTTGTAACCCTAGAAAACGCCCAAGAGATTAAGAACCACTAAAGATGATGTCAAGAAGAATGGTGATACTCCGATATATATATTAACCTATATCACAATATAATTTTGCTGTGCAGGACCAACACGACATATTCATTTTTAAAAAATGAGTTAAAATGAAGTAGAGCATACTGCTAGTCAAGCATGACATTCTTGTTGACATAATTAACTTGACACTTTGTGTGAGTGTGCACACATTGCACAGTGCATCGTTACGTAGTAATAGAACTCACATTCTTGCAGTTTTTATTGCACACTTGCACTGTAAGCGTTTGAAAAACAAAACACTACGAGCCATCGTGGATTGACCAAGCTATATTCTACTGGTGAAAGAATTTTTAAAATCAGATCAGTAGTTCAGAAGATTAGCCCCGACAGAACTTTATTTACAAACTTACAAACTTTACCTCTTTATAATATTAGTATAGATTATAATCCGATTTACAATAATAGTTATTCTAGTTTAACATTGTTATATCATCTAACTTGACTTTTTATGTCCTTGCCCGGTTACACACATGGCAATATAAATGATTTATTTAATTCATACCTCCACACTAGTAGTACCTCAACTTCTCTCGAGAGCCAAGAAATAAGCTGGCTAAAGTCCATAGTAAATTCGCAGTCAACATCGCCTCTATAACGAATTACCCGCGACTCCGACCGCGAGTAATTCTGTTTTGCAATAGTTCGAACAAAAGTAGCCTACGTCCTTTCTCAGGCTATCTCTGTTCAACAGGAGATGTCCCCAAACTGCCCCAGGGTGGTTTTACATAAAAAACGCCAAGAGACCTAACAAAATAAACGAAATGAAATAGCTTTATAATCATTCTTCTTAAATATATAAATCGAAACGTTGGAACTAGCAGGGTTTTTAAATAAACCTAAGAAAAGGAATTATTTTGAGTTCCTTTGTGTTTATTGGGATAAAAAAAAGTCTATGTGCTATATCTGCCAGACTATTATCTATTTCAATGTCAAATTCTATCCTGATTTGTTTAGCCGGTGGGCCGTGATTGAGTAATGATCAATGATTGAGCATACAAAATGTATAAAGAAATTTTTTTTTTCATAACATTTTGTTTTCGGTAGTTTAGATAGTACTAAATATGACATAATAAAATAATTATTTCACTTTGTGTTTGTAAAATTACCTTTAACAATATTTTTACTAAAATAACCTTTTAAGCAGGTATTTTAGTAAGATGTTATGGTACTGATTATGCAATAACCCCTCTATCTAGGGCTAAATGTACTATTTATTATTAAATTAGATAGGATTACTAACCCAAAGGTAAAAGTTTCATTGAGACGCATAAACTTGCCCCAGGGGCAAACAATGTATGGGAGGTGGGCCATCTCCTTTCATTTAAATTTGTTCAGTTCAGTTCAGTTCAGAGTTACTTTCTTATTTATAATATTAGTATAGATTTTTTTAATTTATACCTCCACAAAGGCCAGTAGTAACTCTGCTTCTCCTCTCGAAAGGCAAGGAACAAGCGGTCTAAAGTCAATAGTGAGCTCGCAGTCAACATCGCCTATCTCGTGCTCGCTCACATGCACCGCATCGTCGAACTTGCAGATGTAGCGCGGAATCACGTCGGGGACCCTTCGCACTATGAACGATAGAGCCGATACTCCACCGTTGGTCCGCAGTGTTACGTCGCCGCCGTAATCTGTAGATTAAAAAAAAAAACATTTAATTAATTATTTGATCTGAAATCTGGATCAATATTTTGAAATTCTTCAAAATTATTCTTGAAAATTCATGACCTGTTTGGCTAGGTATTGTATAAACTGTAAGGGTTCCTAAATTTAGACTTGTGTCTATTAGATGTTTTATAATAATTTTATCTTTTTTGGGACATCTCAATTGTCATTTTTCAACCATATCACACATTACATCATCGTCATCATAATCATTAGAAGTAGTTTTATTTTATTGATCTCATCATCTGCATCGTATCAACCAATGGATGTCAAAAACCCAAAGACTTACACTTACCCAAGAGCAATAGAACGCACGCTGAGAACTCGTTCAAAGCAGCAATATGTAGCGGAGTGTAGCCGAAGTTGTCTGGAGCGTTGGGGTCTGCACCCACTGACAGCAGCAACCTGGCCACGTCACACGCTCGAGCGCCCCTCACTATCGCTCCGTGTAGTGGCGTTCTGCCATCTACGTCCCTTGCTCGAACGTCTGCCCTTTTAGCCACTAATAGCTCCACTACTTCTACGGACTGTGCTAACGCGGCTGCAAAATAAATAAAGAAATAGTCGTTTTAGGGAGCTCATCACATTTGCACAAACATTGATAGACTACACGTTGATAATTGATTCATCTTAGTCATCATCATTATTAGCGACTATTATAGATAGATCTTCTAAAAACTTCACGACAGACATGGTCTTCATTCTTGAGCCGCCAGCATCCAGCAGCTTCCTACAACCTG
This sequence comes from Mycalesis mineus, assembly GCA_034621355.1. Classification (NCBI taxonomy): domain Eukaryota; kingdom Metazoa; phylum Arthropoda; class Insecta; order Lepidoptera; family Nymphalidae; genus Mycalesis; species Mycalesis mineus. Next base: position 1,549,228 of record CM067901.1, read on the forward strand.
CATGACATCTTCAGTCCACTCAGTGGGAGCCGATCAATACTGCACTTTCATTCGGCACGGATCATTCTGGTACCTTGATGATTGCACTTACCTAAATGTAGACTAGTTTGTCCTCTAGAATTGGGCCAGTCAATATGCGCTCCATGTTCTAACAGCAGACCAGCACATTCCGCATGACCGTCAACTGCAGCCAGATGTAGAGCCGTAGCTCGACCTGGACCTAACGCTGCTCGCACGTCAGCGCCTGCATCCAGCAGGAGCTTCATACAGGTTGCAGAGCCCAACGATGCTGCCACGTGGAGTGGGGTTTCTGTGAAAACCTGGAATATATTTGACGGAGAGTGAAGGAATGTCAAGTCCTAATCTACGGGAATTTATAAGGAAACATTGATTGGCAACACTAACTTCTGTTATTCTTGAGTTCGTTTTTCATTTTGACAATGGTGCCAAATTTCAAAATGCGTTGATTGGGTCAGAGATTAGTCAAGTTTGCAGAGGTACGTTGGGTTAACGAGAATCTTTCGAATTTAATGATATCAAACAAAAACGCTTGAAACCAACCAAGGGCCAAGTTCGTCACGCCTTGCGCATGTATCCCTTTATTATGATAAAGCAATAAACTATCACAATAAAGAGATACATATATGTTGAACAAAATATTACATTGAATTTGCATTAATTCATTAAATTTGGTCAGGAATTCATTCGACAATGACAAGACAGTTTCAATTTTTGACGTGACAACGTTTTATAATTCGATAGAGCCGGCTACACGCACGAAAAAACATGCGGCGTTACCTCGCTTTGAGGCGTTCCATGTAAGGCTTGAAGTGCAAGCGAGAGCGCGGAACGAGCGACAAAGAAGCACAATCGGCCTTTGCGTTTGGCAGCGTTCGACATCCGTCTATTAAATATAATTATTAAATATATTAATTTTAAATTAAAAATTAATATATTTATTATAAATTTAAAATATAAATTTATAAAATCAAAATCAATTATTTTATCAATTTAAATTAATATTTATAAAAAAATTTTTAATTTAATTATATTAAATTAAAAATTTTAATAACCAATTAAATGCTACCATTCCATCAGCATTTTCCTTAAAGATCTTGTCACGTTCAACTATCGTCAGTAAACCGACTTTACAGACAACCAATTTTTTTTTATTTGTGTTCTTACGCGAAGCAGAGAATAATAAATACAAATTAAAGATTCAGACAAATTTTAACAAACTAGCTATCTAGTATTTAGTTAAAGTAATAAACAAAGATTAAACACAGCGAAAACGTAAATCGCAAAAAGATCTATTAATCTCACGCAACTCGTTTATTCACTCCTTAATGACGCAGCTCTTCGTTGAATTAGTTTGTACAACAATGGTCGACTTATTCATTATATTTTTTATTATATTTTTTGTTCTATTTTTTGTTCACCTCAGGTTGGCCGGTCATTGTCATTATAAAAATTTACCTTAATACAGTGAATTTAAAATACCTAATGAATAATTACTGCTACATTTTGGAAAGCAAGTTTGAAGAATTGTCCTTCAATTGCGATTTAAAGACCACATACCTATATGAGGAAAGGAGAGGAGATTAATGTTGCCTTGAAATTTTTTTATAAAAATCTCAATCTCAATATCATCGTATCACTTCGTATCAAATTTTCATTTCATTTCAATTATATATACAATCATCAACTTCTTCTTTTTTTTTATCGACTACTAGTTGGCTCTTGACTGCTGTCATACCTGATGTTAAGTGATGATGCAATCTCATATGGAAGCGGGCTAACTTGTTTAGAGTAGGATGAAATCCACACCTCTTTCGGTTTCTACGCGACATCGTACCGGAACGCTAAATCGCTTGGCGGTACGTCTTTGTCGGTAGGGTGGTAACTAGCCACGGCGAAAGCCTCCCACCAGCCAGACCAAGACAAATTAAGAAAAATCTCAATCTGCCCCGCCGAGAATCGAACCCAGGACCTTATAAATCCACCGTGCATACCACTGCGCCCGGAGGTCGTCACAACTCATCAACTTATTTCGACTTAAGACGATCTTGTTATAAAAATTTGGTCAGTTGAGCAGGATTTTCTTTAAATCTTAAAATGACTAGGCAAACTAAGAGACCACTTCATTTGAAAATAAAAAGTTCAATTCTGTTTTATTGTGATATTAGTTAGCGTTAGTTAACTAATAAAGCAAGTTATATAATAACTGAATCCAATTGACTCCTTACTAAAAGCAGATTTCCTTTAAATAACCAACGTCTTAACCATTCCCTTTGATGTACTATATACACATAACAAGTTTACCGATTGCTTTCTTATTAGTGTTGTTAGTTTAATGAAGTAAAGCAGACGCACCTGTGGAGTATCGGGGCAGGCTCCAGCTTCTAGCAATGCGCTGACAACTTCCGGCGCGTCGCTCAACACTGCATAGTGCAGTGGTGAATGTTCGTTCAGACCCGCATTCACATCTGCGCCGTGGCCTATTAGTAGCTGGAAAATAATGAATCATAATAATTAACATAACGAAATTAAAAATGAGTAAAAGTTGAAAAAGGACATAGGCTATACTGCGAAAAAAGGGCAAAAGGAAAGCTTAAGACTTATTTCTTAGGCAGTTGATTATATTAATAAATATGACATTCAAAGCTTAGAGAAATTAGGCTACCGTAATAACTAATTCCACGCGGACGAAGTCGCAGGCAAAAGCTAGTTAAAAATAAATAAATAGGACGCCTAAGCAAAAATAGTCTAATCTCAATCAAAATTTCCTTAAGATGCTACGGTTGCGGAGAGAGACATGCGTCAAGGTTTTTCCATCGGATCCGGGTAACTTTATCGCTTTGGCGAATTTAGAGGAAATAGAAATTAATTTTTACCTATTTATAATGGACTTCAACAAACAAATAACGCTCGCTTCTATTATATATTTGAAAAATGCTTAAATGTAAATACACGTTGTAGTACTCCGAAAATGGAGAATCTTTAAATTTCGACTCTACAATATCCAATTGAGCATTATCATTATGCCTTATTAATAACTGAAAAAATAATTTAGAGGTTAGGTCACGACGATGCTTTATACCTGTGATAATGCAACAATTAGATGTCTAGCACAAAGTTTTAATATTAAACCACTTTCCGAACGACCTCGAGAAGAAATATTCTTGTTTCCCATTCCCTAAAATTAAACTCAACAGAACACACACTTTTAAACCGTTGCCACCATTACCAACACTTTTCACGTTTTTAACTTTTCACATAAATAAACATGAATAAACAAATGTCACTCCTAGACGAAATTCCTCTTACCTCACGAGAAACAAAGTGTAGGTAGATAAATATTGAAATATTTTAACTTCCTATCGAAAACAAGCAAGGTAATCTAAACTATGATTTCTTATTGTATAAAGGTACTCTATGTGGTTTTACACAACTTCTGCTAAACATTACTGCCATTGCCATTTCTTCTGCCAAGCATAAATGCCATTGTTCCTGTAAACTGAGGCCTTTGCATTGGGAGAGGTTAGCCGCAAACAGACCCGGGTGGAGGTCCTTAGTTCAGCAGAGTACCTCTAGTTTCGAGAGCAAGCGGAGGGCTGATATAGATTTGCGTCATGAACATCTTAAAGCGAAACCACCCCCAAATATCACTTACAATTACACTTACGGTACCCTAACGGTGTCCTCAATGCGCTAGGACATTCCGCGCGAAAATAGGGTATGTAAGTCACATGAGGGCGCACAACCGTAGCCCCCGTGTGAATTAACAGAGAATCCAGTCGCTGTTGCCGAACACGGCAGAGAAGTAATGAATGAAATGAAACTGAGGCTTTTGTCTCATAGAAGATGGCCTTAGAGATCTGTTCTGTCTCGCAACGATTCCTGATCTACAGTCCACTTTGACATAACATCTACTTATAGGCTTATCGCCCGAACAAAAAGCCAACAAATATATACAACCAGACGAGAGTTTGATATTGATTCGATTTCAATGATAAACTAAGCCACAGTATTCATCATTCTGCAATGCATGCTCTAGCTACGAGTAGTACCAGCATATGCACTGATGTTCTGTGTATGGTTCCTCACTTTGAGCTTGACCAGTAGATGCTATTTACGCGCGAGTCGTGTTGCGCGTTTCCATATGTGATGTGTCTAGGGGTGATTCATGTCACGTTTTTAATCTTCTTCCCAAAAGCTCTAAATAAAAATACATCTTAATAAGCTTGTATTAAGGATGTAATGATACGTAATTGTCAAACAAAACACGAAAAGTTACTTTATTAGTTGAGAGTAAGGCCCCAGATGACGCAATTTACGCGCGAGCTTTCCAGGGCGGATTTAGAATATATTTCTGTCAATACCAGCCTTCCTAGTATCAGTTGAATCATCTGTTATTTCCCAAAACTACTACAAAAAGAAAAGTTTAGTGGTATAAAACATTCCCACCTTGACACAAGATAATGACTTGGCACTCGCGGCGCAGTGCAAAGGCGTCGCTTTCCTGTCAATCTTGGCGTCCCACATGTTGGGGTCAGCCCCATGGTCCAACAACAGCTTCACGCATTCCTCCTTGGCCACTAAGCAGCTCAAGTGTAAACATGACCTAAAACAAAACATCGCCTTAAGTTCTTGAAAATGCCAAAATACACCTTTGAACTCTTAAAATCGCCCTTCATTCCAGCACATTTATTTGTTTTTATATCTAATTTATTTGAAACCAGAACGAAGACTTATGGAGGCAGAATTGTACCATTAACAAAAGAAAACACGTTTCAACAGTCCATTTCCATAAAATACAAAGAGCTTAAATGTATTGTTTATTTTTTGACACCATCTTTACATTCTTGTGCAACAGCGCAGAGTCCTCAATTAAATAAAATTATGTACATTTCAAGATTGTTTTCATTTATTAAATTACGAATAAAATGCAGATTTCGCATTTTTGACGTTGTTACAATCAAAATTAGTCATTATTAATTGTTGTTGATCATAACCGACCCGATGTCGCAGGAGTATTAAATGTTTTGAGCGTTTTTACGTCCGCACATATATATTCTATGTCTCACTCTTCGACATGCATTAGGTACAGCCTTAACTAATTGAGAGATTTCATCATAATGTTTGGTGAGGTTTCAGAATCATCTCCGAAGTTACGTGGGGACTGTCACTTTAATAAAAATTTCTTCAAAACTTTTTATAGTAACTTTTAAATGTTATTATAACATACCTTCCTCCATTATCAGCACTATTGGGATCAGCACCAATCTTCAATAACTTGAACAGGAAAGAGCACTTGCCCATCCAACAAGCCCAGAGCACAGCAGTCCTAGTAGCCACATCATCCTCTTGTGTCACGAAGCTGATGGCATCCTCATAGTGAGACGTTTCCACTAACGCCGATATTTCGTCGGCGTAGGGCAGCTGGTGTAAGGACTGTTGGATTTCTTCTGTAATAGTGTATTACCAACGTCAACAACAGTTCTTCAAGTCTCAGTCGAATTTCAGGTTGTTTTTATAAATGCAGAATAAGAGTGCCGATTCATAGCCGATGACAGACGACAACTGCAGGCTACGTGTACCTGCTACTGCAGTAACAATATTTGGTTTGTATTTGTATGTATTTCTATGAAATAACTGTCGTAGCGAACGATACGCCTTTTCCATATCAATACGTAAAAATCAGTAGTGTCGCTGTGACACGTCGTCCGCTGTCGGCTAGGAACGCGCACCCAAAGCAAACTCACTTATTTTTAAGCATGTTTTATAAGACCCTATTGGTTTATCCCCATTAACCATGGATCCATTGGTAATCAATCTTTGCGATCGTAGACAATTATGGCCTATCCTTAATAAACGGATTATCCAATGTAAGTAAATTTCTCAAATTATTTAGTAGATTCCATTCGCTGTATAATTTGTAATCAAACAAATTTTTCTGATTTAACATTCATTATCTTTTTTATTAAAACAGAGCCCTATTACTAGAAATACTTAATTGTTAAAGGTAAATGTCCTAAATAGATTTTAATATTAATTTTAAGTTACATCCAACATTGTTTTGTAATAGAAAAAAAAACGCCTTCAAAACTCATTAAGAAATAATAAATAATTGCGTCATTTAGTTACTTTAATTTTCTGAAATTAATAATTTTCTTTAACCATATTTATGAAGTCGGTGCCATCCAAGTCCTGGTAACGTCTTTAAAGTAGAAAGCTCTGGTTACGCTACTTTGCTACTGTTGGTCAACCTTAGACATACAAACGAATTATAGTTGTATTCATAATTTCATACAGAACAAAGTTATCATTATTGCAGATCTCTACAATACAACATAAAAAAATTTAGTCGGTGCCATCCAAGTTTAGGTAAAGTCTTTAAAGTAGAAAGCTCGGGTGGCACCGACTTCATAGATGTTATTAAGTAAATTAAAGTAAGTAAATGACGTAGTTATTTTTTACTTTTTAGTGCGTTTTGAAGGCGTTTTTATTTTTTGTTAAAAATTTTTTATTTCATACTTTTTAGTGATTTATCAACAACGAAAATACTAAAGAACCTACTCGAACTAAACCGTAAGTACCAATATTCACTAGCTAGTTATAACATTCCAACATCCCTACAAATGTGCCTATAAAGTTTGAAGAGTTTCCTCGAGTTTTCGTAGATTTCATCATCTGATCATGACTTAGTTAACATTAAACCAACTGGAATCTATAACCTTACAAACTTCTCATTGAGACATATTAATCGAGCCCAATCACAAGGTAGCTACTGTAAACCGTTAAAGAGCTCCCTCAGCTGTCTTTCGTCTTCATCGCCAGACCCTTGATGACAGTCACAGCCCATCTAAATGTAAATTTCTCATCGAGACAAATTAATCAAGCCCAAACACAAGGTAGCTACTGTAAGCCGTTACGGAGCTCCCTTAACTGTACTTCGTCTTCATCACCAGACCCTCAATAACAGTCACAGTCTATCTAAATGTAAATTTCTCATCAAGACAAATTAATCAAGCCCAAACACAAGATAGCTACTGTAAACCGTTACGGAGCTCCCTTAACTGTACTTCGTCTTCATCACCAGACCCTCAATGACAGTCACAGCCCATCTAAATGTAAAGTTCTCATCAAGACAAATTAATCGAGCCCAAACACAAGGTAACTGCAGTAAATCGTCAAGGAGTTCTCTTATATGTAGATCGGCTCCATCATCAGATCGACTCCAGACCTTCATCAAATTGTAGTGCTTTTAAATACTTACCGGAAAATTAACAAACGTACTTGTTGTCCCTACAATTTTTTAAAGTTCCCCTCGGTTTCTCCAGGATCCCATCATCAGATCCTGGTTTCCTTGTCATGGTACCACCACCAACAAAAAAAAGAATTATCAAAATCGGTTCATAAACGACGAAGTTATGCACACATATAAAAAAAAAAAAAAAAATATATACGGTCGAATTGAGAAACGTTTTTTGAAGTCGTTTAAAAAAGTCTTTGAGCGTGGGAGAATCATGTAAATACAGCTACAATAAGAAAATACAAACATACAACAAAATACAAACATAAAACTTGATCCACTACTCTTTTGTAGTGTACGCGTATTGTACTAAAAGAACTATAGAATTGAACATTAAACGTAAAAATATATTTTGAGTTTCAAGGGTACTTTCACCCCCATCATTGGGGTAGTGATAAAGGTTAAGCATACGCTGTATCTGACCATAAGTGGGGCAAGTGCGAGTTTTTCACCAAGCGACTGCGTAAAAACGTACTCACTCGTAACGTCAAATTTAATAGAAAAAAAAGCGTTTGTTCTCGCTATGACTAGATGGCGCTACTCCAATTCCATATAAAATTTGCGTTTACTGTTTTCGATATCGACGCGGTAAAATCTTACACTAGGCACAAAGGTCTTGGTTTCGAATTTAGGGTAGAGATTTCAAATGTTGAAAGAAATAATTTGTAGAAATTCTCAGTAGCAGCCCGGAATTGGCAAGTTGCAACTCCGTATCTCAGCGAACAGGTGTCGCAACTAAGTCATCACGTGATCGTTACCACCGCATACAAGCAACGTGGAGTAAGCTACAGTCCTCTCCTATAAGAAGAGAAAGACTTGGCTCTACATGTTCTGTCACTTGTCTTATCTCGCCCTGAGCATACGATAAGGTCAAGATCTATTGGTACTCACCTAACTCCCAAATGTCCCTAGATTTGACCCTCAGCCGATCCCCCAAGTCGGGGGCGTGTGCTGACTCGTCGCTGGAGATATATCCCGCCTCCACCTCGTCTGAATCATCTTCTGTCACCTCGCTTATCTCGTCCCTCCATCGCGCGCTGCCTTCGTGAAATCCCTGTTATGTAGCAACCGATTGAAGTGTTATTCGTTTTGCAATGGTTTCAATTAAACGAAAATTTACTTACAAGATTTTGTTACAGTCACCGGGATTGGTGAAACTAAATAAAAGCTTGTAAAAAGGATTCGCCTAGTTTAGTTTTTTATTCAGCTGAGTCAGAGTATCAACACCGAAGAAAAGTTTTTCTAAGCTAAAACTGCTACCATTATGATATTATTATTATTTCCGATTTATTATTATTTATTATAATCGGAAAACCTCTCGTCTTCGAGGTCAGCCCCTTAACTTTGAGGACTTATTAAATTGATGAAAACGTATACATTCATAAACATTTATTTCGAATTTCAACTTCTTGGATTACACGACTTTGTTAAATAAATAATAAATAAATTATTTATTTATCTATTTACGATTTTATAGTCTGATTTGAGTAAGCTTGATCCTATACTCTGTCCTTTATCCTAGAGTCCTAGAGTCGTAAGATAAGCTTTACTTTGGTTTCGATGTAGAGGATTGTCTTTTCGCTTGTGCCAGTTTCTCGTGTAACCTAGCAAAATAAATAAATAATTTAATTTTCGAAATGTTTTGGATTTTGTAATGGAAAGGGCAACAGCTCAAGAGGGAGGAATTGGCCTTAAATCCAGCGTATGAACCTGAGCTAATTTGTTGTATAAACAAGCTAATTAATATTTATAGACAGTATCCACATCTGTTTTAATAAAATAAAGCCCCCGGCCTATCAAGAGAATTTTTGTACATCTCATTTTATATTTAAAAATTAAGCACTCAATTTCACTTGCGTAGGCTGAACAGGAACGAAAAATGTCTTTCAATGAACACCTTATAACACTCTTTAACAACAATTTCAACTGCTATTTTAACAAACTTTTATTTAATACCGCCACACCAAAATAATGAAAACAAATGAAACCTTTTTGCTTCTGTCACTTTGCGATGTTTTCAGCGAAGGCATAACGCTTTTAAAACTAAAACCCGCGCGGATATCATAACATCTTCGGACCGCGATTCGTCGGTAACTGAAATAATTGCGTGTTTCCCAAACCGTCTCGGGCCAACGAAATTATTAATCGTGATTTAACAAAAACATTTTAGAACTATAAAGAGGATAAGAGCTAAAAGCTCTACCGTAGAAACTATTTGAAACAAAATAACAGGCATATCCATTTATATGGATTTTTCACTTTCAAATATATAAAGGCCACTTCCTTCTTAGTGATTTAAAAAACAACTAAATAATTATAATTTTTTTTTTGTGTAATTATGCGTATTTAGAACTTTATGACAATACCATTGCAAAAGTTCATCAAGCGAATTGCATTCATTTAGATTGCATGTTTTATCCATTTACACAAATAGATAATACGGTTATTTTCAAGTTCTAGGTAAGCTTGTTCCATCGAAAGTTGCATCTTCGCTTACTATCAAAGCATTGCAGTCAAACGATGGTTAAATATAAATTATATATTGGTGGTCTAAATTAGAATGCGCTTATACAAAAGACGCCTTTTTCAAATGTTCCGTGCCAGAAAACACTATCGCTGAATAAATATTAATTAAAAAAACTTTTTAATATATTGGCGTAGACGTCTAGTGTCTGCGTCCTTGATGACATTCTTGACTCTCTAGCTGTATATTATCTCGTTTTATTAGTTTATTTTAACACTTCTATTTATAATTTAGAAAACTCTAGTCTATGATCCATGCATCAATTTCATAATTTCGTCTGTGTAAAATTGTAATGACGGTCGAGTAAACTTGTCTAAAGTTTTTAATTGTTTACAATCAACTCTACTACTCTTTATTTGCATATCGGAATCAATTTTTTTTTAGGTTGGTTTAAATTAAATTAATAAAACTAGGTATCAAAAGATTAATTCTTCATTCCGAAAGAAATCACTGTATGATATTTACTATAATAATGAATATAATATTATGAAAGATGGCGCTCTAGACATATGTCGTGCGTGTCATCAGCCTGGGGAATCCCTCAGACATATAGTTTCCGGGTGTGCTCATCTTGCTAATGGCGAATACTTGCACAGGCATAATCAAGTAGCCAAGATAATCCACCAACAACTTGCTCTTCAGTATGGCCTTGTCGATTTTGAGGTGCCTTACTATAGGTACGACCCAGCGTCAGTTCTTGAAAATAGCAGTGCGTTGCTCTACTGGGATCGAACAATTATCACTGATAGGTATATTGTAGCCAATAGACCTGATATAGTGATAATTGATATTACTGTTCCACATGACGATAATCTGGTGAAAGCTGAAAAGGAAAAAGTATCAAAATACTTGGACCTTGCTCATGAGATTACCGCCATGTGGAATGATGATTCAACAATGATTGTTCCTATAGTCGTTTCAGTCAACGGTCTTATAGCGAAAAGCTTTGACGAACATCTTAAAAAGCTTTCGCTTAGTTTGATCAAGGGTCGGATACAGAAGGCAGTAATTCTTGAAACGGCGCGCATTGTGAGGAGGTTCCTCACTCTGGAGCCCTGACCACCGGTTGCTTGGACCCCCGGACCCGCAGCAGGCGGAATTAATTTTTTTATAAATTTTTAATAGTGTTTTATTTTTTTATAATTTTAGAAGCATTGTTAAAAATTTTTAAAATAATTGTAAATAAATAAATGAGAGTATAATATAATATATGTAATAAAGAATATCACTATAATTATAATAGTATAAATGAGAACCAAAGACAAGGATTTTTAGACTTGCTCTAGAGGTGTTTAGATCAGCCTAACAAATTGTCATTTCTTATGTGTTTCCTTCAGTTTTGTACAACAAATTGCAAGTGCTGCATTAATAGACCAGTGCATGCACTTGATAGTCTCCACACATAAATCTAGCTTCATCCAATTTCACGAAGTTTCTTTCTTTCACTTTTCTACCTCGTCGGTTGCAGGACATTTAAAATCTAATATTCAGGTTTGTTTAAGTCTTGTACATCAATGCTCATCGTAAAATTAAATTCAGCAAACACATCTGTATAAACTAATATCCGAATCATTGTTATCTCGATTCGCCAATGACTAGCCAATCATAATATTGTAGTATTTACCTGAAATGGCGATGATATTGTAGGTGCACGCCAAAATCACTGTATACAATCCTGTCATACGTTTACCGGAACCATATGGGCGGGCGAAACGTGCAAACAATTGCTTTCAGCTCACATTCCATTATTAGATCGGCTTAACCGCCGGATTAGGGTTTTCAGCCGGAAAACAAATCAATTATTATAATTAAATAATTAAAGTACAATTCTTCTTTTCTTTTCTAACCCTCAACGCAAAAATTATAAGTTTAGCGTCGATGTCTGTATATGTGCGTGCGTTCGTGTGTGTGAGTTGCATGTATGTGTGTGTCTATCTGTCTGTGCCATCGTAGCTCCCGAACCGATTTTGATTGTTTTTGTTTGAAAGGTGTTGTTGAAATTAGTCGGGAGTGTTGTTAGAGATGTTTGGTGACAATCGGTCCAAATTGGTCGCCTCTATGTACGTAATGAAAGAGCTTTTCTTACAGAATACTACACTCTATGAAAAGTTTCAAATCCAAAAATCTCACAAATCCAACGTCGCCAATCTAGACCCTATTTGCGAAGGCATTGAATATAGAACCTCCGATTTTTATGTTAAGAGCAACTAAATTATCTACAAACTTGCTTGTTTTGTTTTAATAGAATTTCCAAATTTAAACTTTGCAAAGTTGATTCTTTATTAATGGCTCCAGACTTCCCTCCCTCCATCAAGTTGCTTCAATGCGTCCGATGACATAGAGTAACACCGCCAATTTCCCAAATCAGGATTGAGAATGTTTAATGAAAATTTCTCGGAAGAAAGAAAAGTAGACCCACAACGTAATACTTTGATAAATAGGTAATCAATTTATATCTGCTTTGGAATTTTAGTTTTTGGGCAACCCTGCGACACATTGTGCATGCCACAGTGTAGTTATTGCCGTAGAAATAGAGTTATGAACTGCAGGTGGCTGCATCCTTCATACCTCTCATACTTTAACTACAAGTAGCTATGTAAAATTAATAATTATTGCAACAATGTGCAATATAATTTTCTACTTAACTGACCATACGCACAAAGAGTTCCATTCTAATTTGTTAAAAAAATTTAAAATCAGACTTATGCCAAGGCGTACGAACATTATTTTCTAGTGAGCCAGGTCCCAGGCGGCAGCCGGCTGACGTTTACAGTTCCCTTTTCACCCACGCCTGGAGTCTGAATGAATAATTATATATTTAGTGAGATTATCGCCTTTTCTTTTTCAATTTTCGACAGTAAATTAATTTTGAGACAGTGAATTTTAAGAATTATTTTTCAAGCCCAAAGCAAAAATAGTACCCGCTCGATTAAATAAAAAACTCATTATCTAAACTAAACAAAACACTTTACGTTTCTTAAAATCTCCGATACCTAATGATTTATATAATAATAATACTCAGTAAAATTGCCTTTATGTTGCCCATTTTACCGCGTCATATCGCTCTACCGAAACGAAATCCAAATTAGCTTCTATTTCTGGCAGTTTAATGATAATTTTAGGTCATGAATGAGGTCTAAAATGAATAGTCTGTGGCATATGGCCACATTATTTGAAGGCAGGTGTAGATTTATAGATAAAGCTCTAGAAACCCTGATTTTTAACCGACGAAAAAAAACGGAGGAGGTTCTCAATTCGAGACGTATATTTTTTTATTTTTTTTATGTAGGTATGACCACGCATAACTTTTTACAGAGTTGTCCGATTTTTATAAATTTTTTTATTAGAAAGGGATTTTTTTATTACAAATTAGCTTCCAAGGTGGTCCATTGTCATCATGTTAGGATCTGATGATGATATCCTGGGGAAATTGAAGGAACTCTTCAAATTTTGGAGGCACGCTTACAGCGATTTCGGTCATTGTCTCGGTATGGGTAGCTTTTTGGCTACTAGTGCCGTATAATATACTATGACAGTATAGTACGAGTACGTTACGTGACGATAAATCACTAAAAAGTAAGAAATAAAATTTTTTAACAAAAAATAGAACCGACTCAAAACGCACTAAAAAGTAAACAGTAACTGTGTCATTTAGTTGCTTTAATTTACTTAAGCATATATAGGAGTCAGTGGCAGCCAAGGTTTCTACTTTAAGAACGTTACCTAGAACCCATAAACTGCTTTACTACGTACAATAAATGATCCTTAAACTTGGCTGGCACCGACTTCATAGATATGCTTAAGTAAATTAAAGCAACTAAATGACACAGTTATTTTTTACTTTTTAGTGCGTTTTGAGTCGGTTCTATTTTTTGTTAAAAAATTTTACCTTTACACGTGACCCCGGGGTGGTGCTAATTGAGTGACATTTTTCTAAGGCTTCGCCCGAGGCTAGAATCATCCAACGAGCAAAGCCGCGCCGCCACTTGCCCCTATGTACTTATCAAAAGACTAAGAAAGAAGATCAAGAGATACTGAAGTCTGGAATCAGTCTCACTTACCGTCTAGCTATCACGCTTTTAACGTTACACAAAAATAATATAAACACAGTTGTTGTTATACAGTTTATTTTTAAAACTTTCCATGTGTTTTCATGAACCACGCCTTCAAACTGTTCGCATTGCGTAAAAATTGCCTAAAAGTATTTTTTAACTGAAATATTTGTAAACCATGTGGCTAAAGTGAGTGTTCAAGGCTCAAATAATGTAGGGTTACTCATGCTGTCGTAGAGACGAGATCTACAAGGAACACCTAAACGCGTTTTTAACATGCTTATGAGTAGTGCAAGTTCTAAAAATTATTACTATAAAAACAGAAAACCCGACTGCTTAGAAGTTATGAACTGAGAAGAATAATTTTATTTGAGACTTTTTACTTTTAGTTTATGGTATAGAAATAAGACGGAACACTTAGTACACTTTTTGCCATTTTTTGTTAAAAAAGTAATATGAAAATGATATGATATTTATATTTTTGAAATGGTCTTTTTACGACTTTTCAATTGGTACCCATATTGCTAAGATACGAGAAAGAAATACACACATCCCCCCTTTTTTCCCCCATTTACAGGCGTCATTTTGGCAATTTCTATAGCCTATGTCACTATCACAATTTTGACAAATTTAACGACACCTCACATGTCAAAATCCGTTCAGCCGTTTAGGCTGTAGCGCGTGCCGAAGAAATGGGCATACATACATACATACATAAGCTCGAAAAACATAACCCTCTTTCTGACGCAGTCGGGTAAAAACATGGTCACACATTAGACTTTGAAAAATCTGTTATAATGGTTCTATTCTTTATGGCGCAATTTTCAACTCTTGGAACCTTTAAACATTAGCACATAAGGTTTATCACCTAGGTATCTGTGCATATGCGAGTAGCTAGATAGGGAGATATAGGAGAGATCCTCTGCGAGAGGATACAAGTATCTCTGTTTCTTCATCTTTTAATCGTAAGTACTACATACTTAGAGACAAAGTAGGCTGATAATTGTGATGCTTAGTTCCAAATAGATCCTTGATCCGCACTGCCACGGAAGGATCTCTCAGCTACGGTTCACCTTACCCACAACATCGTAAGATTTTCTTACTGTTAAGATTGAATAGGCATGACGACCTCCGTGGCGCAGTGGTATGCGCGGTAGATTTATAAGACGGAGGTCCTGGGTTCGATTCCCGGCGGGGCAGACTGAGATTTTTCTTAATTTGTCTTGGTCTGGCTGGTGGGAGGCTTTCGCCGTGGCTAGTTACCACCCTACCGACAAAGACGTATCGCCAAGCGATTTAGCGTTCCGGTACGATGTCGTGTAGAAACCGAAAGGGGTGTGGATTTTCGTCCCACTCCAAACAAGTTAGCCCGCTTTCATCTTAGACTGCATCATCACTTAACATCAGTTGTGATAGCAGTCAAGGGCCAACTTGTAGTCGATAAAAAATGCATATTCTACCCAAGCACGTTCTACCGTAGGCTGCATCTTCGGCATTGGTTGCAGCTTGCAGATCAAACGGTAATCTATAGTAACATCATTACCAGTCTAGTTATTAACACTGCAGGGCCTGGCCTGGGCCTTACTTTACACCCCTAGTCGCCGAGTTAGACGATGACTTAACAACGAAAGATCATAGTCCATTGATCATAACGCAGTACTTGTATTATGAGAAAAGACAGATATAGATGATTAAGATGTTGATATTTCATATCTCGGTAGCGTGCGCCGCGTCTGTCCATTGTTTACGCGGTAACTGCCCGCGCCTGTTTTATCCTATGTTTAGACACACGTCCGGCTGACGAGCCGAGTTCTTTGCTAATTTTTCTAATCTTCCATGTCCTACGATATAAACTGCCTAAACGCCGGGACCACTTTACCTTATCATACTTTTAAGCCAGTCCGGCGTTACTTACCTATTTTTTTTGACGTGACAACGTCTTGTAATTCGATAGAGCCGGCTGCACGCACGAAAAAACATGACGTCATGCGTCGTTACCTCGCTTTGAGGCGTTCCATGTAAGGCTTGAAGTGCAAGCGAGAGCGCGGCACGAGCGACAAGGAAGCACAATCGGCCTTTGCGTTCGGCAGCGTTCGACATCCGTCTATTAAATATAATTATTAAATATATTAATTTTAAATTAATATATTTATTATAAATTTAAAATATATAAAATTATTTTATAAAATCAAAATCAATTATTTCATTAATTTAAATTAATATTTATAAAAATATACTTAAATTAAAAATTTTAATAACCAATTAAATGCTACCATTCCATCAGTATTTTCTTAAGACATTGTCACGTTCAACTATCGTCAGTAAACCGACTTTACAGACAACCAATTTTTTTTTTAAGTTTATTTACGTATGTGAAGTATATTATATTAGTTTTACGCCGCTACAGCGTATAATACCTATATTTTAAGCTATTACATAGCTTCCATCGCGGGCCTTGAGCGTGGAGCCAGCCAAGGTAGATATCTACTTTAAGGACATTGCCTAGAATCCACAAACTGCTTTACTACGTTAAATAAATGTTCCTTAAACTTGATGGCACCGACTTCATAGATATGCTTAAGTAAATTAAAGAAACTAAATGACACAGTTATTTTTTACTTTTTAGTGCGTTTAATTTTTAAATAAAAATAGAACCGACTCAAAACGCGTCTAAAAATCGGTTCTATTTTTATTTATGTACCACACAGAAAATAGTCTGCTTATTGGAACCCAAATTTAATTGGAAAATGTCGCGCACAACTCCAGTGAAAACTAAGCGGCCACGAATCCAGTTGGTGAAGTTGCATCCATATCCATAAAGCCGTCTGTACATGTCACTATTCGGGAATGATATCATTCGATAATGATGATCATTTGATAATATGATCGTCTCTGATTTCAACATTAATAAACTAGTATAGGAAACAGCACAGCGTATAACAGCGTAGGGTGTTTAAGAGAAATACATAATAGAATAAAAATTGGTAAAAAAACTTTTTAAGTTAAACGGTTTTATGTTAAACATACATTGCAATGTTTAAAATAAATGTACTAAAAACCAAAAAATAATAAAATAGATACAGTCGTGGGAATTATAAACATATGCATAGACTAGACTAAAATAAAACCGTGGGGCACGTTAATTGTCTACAATCGTTGATTAAAATGTTTGTTTTGTAATGTTACACTATAATTAGGCAGTTGTTCAACCGACAACGATGGACGTGTGATAAGTAGGGCTAGAATTAGTTTTTATTTCGCATTCTGTTTAATTCATTCAGATACCTAAATTACAGATTCAATTTCTAAATTTAAATCTTATTATTATACGCCATTTAGTGACTGCGCCCATCTTAAATATTGAGGTTGTATAGTGCACTGTATTCTTCTTGTCGAGCCCTTTTATTTGATACCCATATTGGTAGGATTGATAAAAAATTGTTATCAGCCATTTGGTAGCGGCGGCCATCTTAGATTTCAATTTTGCATAGTACATTGTATTCTACTTGTTGAGACCTTTCATTTGATACCCATGTTGATGGGATTGATAAAACCTAAGTTATCCGCCATTTTGTAGAGGCCGCCATCTTGGATTTTAATTTTATATAGTACATTGTATTCTACTGGTTGAGCACTTTCATTTGATACCCATATTGATGGGATTGATAAAACCTACGTTATCCGCCATTTTGTAGCGACCGCCATCTTGGATTTATTTTTTTTATAGTATATTGTATTCTGCTTGTTGAGCACTTTCATTTGATACCCATATTGATGGGATTAATAAAACTTAAATTATCCGCCATTTTCTAGCGGCGGCCATCTTGAATTTATAATGATAATGAATAAACATAATGAAATAGATCGTCGATTTAGCGGTACCGGGACGTCGGCGGTGGACGCGTCGGCTGGCCTATTGTGCGGCCGACCCTATGGAGGTGTTGCGTTGCTGTGGAACAACAGTGCATTCCGTAATGTGTCAGTAGTGCAGTGTAATAACCCTCGGTTATGCGCTATTAAGATAGTGTTGGGCCAGAAGGCCGTGTTAGTGTTCAGTGTGTATATGCCCACGGACAAAACGGTGAACTTAGCTGAGTTTACGGATTGTCTCAGTTCGGTAAGTGCTATAATAGACAGTGAAAATATCGAGACGGTATTTATACTAGGGGACTTTAACGCTCACCCGAATACGCAATTTTATAATGAACTTTTAAGTTTTTGCTGTGAGACAGAGTGGACGTGTGTGGACGTTCAGCTGCTAGGCCCCATGTCAGGAGCATACACTTTTGTTAGTGAGGCTAACGGGTCCAGGCGTTGGCTAGACCATTGTGTTACCACCAAGTCTGCTCTGTCGTGCGTTAGAAATGTCTTTATAATACATGACGTTTTATGGTCTGACCATTACCCTTTAGTAATGGATTGTTGTTTCGACAGTGTAAAGGAAAAAGTGAACAATGTGTCTAAGCTCGTTGCAAACGCTATTCTGTGGGGAGATAGGAAGCCGGAACAGGTTAACCTATATAGTAAATTGTGTCACGAGAAACTATGTCTTTTAAAGCTTCCCTATGAAAGCTTTTGTTGTAGCTATATGAATACCTGTTGCAATGAGCAAAGTCATAAGGTTCTTATTGATAAGTTATACAATGACTTTACGGATATATTAATGACGGCCGCAGCTGAATCAAAGGGTGAGAGCAGAGGGAGGGGGAAGAGGCCTGTTATCGGTTGGAATAGGTATGTTCGCGATGCTCATAGGGAGGCCAGGACTGCGTTTTTGATGTGGTCTTTGTACAGTAAGCCTAAGAGCGGTTATATCTATGAACGCATGCGTGATAGCCGGAATTATTTTAAGTCGCGTCTTAAGTGGTGTCAAAATCGTAGTGACCAAATAAAAATGGATATTTTGGCCTCACATCACTCTAAAAATGACTTTAAAAGTTTCTGGAAGGCCACTAACAGGTTAAACGGTAAGCCTGGGCTGCCTGTGAGCGTTGAGGGCATATGTGATCACAGTTGTATAGCTGATATGTTTAAGGATCACTTTACAGTAAAATCTCCGTTGGGACCTTCGCAGTCAGTTAGTGATGGGTACGCAGGTGGGCAGGAGATTGCAGTCCGGTTTACCGATAATGACATCCGTAGAGCCATAAGCTCTATGTCGGGAGGTAAATCTCCTGGCCACGACGGGCTCAGCATTGAGCATTTAAAATACGCTGGCCCCCTCCTACCCAGAGTGCTAGCAATGTTCTACAACTTGTGTGTAGGGCATTCATATTTACCTCAAGCACTGATGAAGACTGTGGTGGTACCGATAGTGAAAAACAAGACTGGGGACGTTAGTACCAGGTCCAACTACAGGCCGATTTCCCTTGCCACTGTTACTGCCAAAATACTTGACAGCTTGTTAAATACCCAGCTTGACAGACACATAACACTGCATGATAATCAGTTTGGTTTCAAACCTGGTTTATCAACTGAGTCGGCGATATTATGCCTAAAACAGACTGTCAGGTACTACTCAGCGAGGCAGACTCCTGTTTATGCCTGTTTTCTCGATCTTTCCAAGGCGTTTGACCTGGTGAGTTATGATATCTTGTGGCAGAAAATGAGAGAAACTGGTATACCCCGGTATATCATTAACATTTTCAAGTTTTGGTACAGTAATCAGGTCAATGTCGTGAAATGGTCGGAAAGCTACTCTAGTCCGTATAGGTTGGAGTGCGGGGTGAGGCAGGGAGGCTTAACCTCCCCTAAGCTCTTCAACTTATATGTCAACGCACTGATAGAGGTCCTTAGCAGCACCCGTACTGGATGTCATATTGACGGCATGTGTCTCAACAACATTAGTTACGCGGATGACATGGTGCTGTTGAGTGCCTCTGTCTGTGGCTTAAGGAAACTGTTAGGTATCTGTGAGCAATATGCTCACCGTCATGGCCTAGCATATAATGTAAACAAAAGTGAATGCATGGTTTTTCAGGCCATGGGGAAGTCGCTGCCCTCTACGGTTCCCCCTATTAAGCTTTATGGGATTCCTTTGCAAAGGGTGGAACGTTTTAAATATCTGGGACACATACTGACCCCTAATCTGAAAGACGATGCCGACATGGAACGCGAGCGTAGGGCTTTGTCGGTGAGGGCAAATATGATCGTCCGCAGGTTTGCTCGGTGTACAATGTCGGTTAAAGTATCGCTTTTTAAAGCTTACTGCACTTCATTCTACACGAGTAGCCTGTGGGTCGATTACACTCAAAAACAATATAGCGCTCTACGCGTGCAATACAATAATGCATTTAGGATGCTGATGGGACTGCCCCGATTCTGCAGTGCTTCAGGTATGTTCGCCGCGGCTCGTGTGGATTGCTTCTATGCAACCATGCGTAAGCGGTGCACATCTCTGTTGCGAAGAGTCCGGGCCAGTTCCAACAGTGTCCTAAGTGCTTTTGCGGCCAGGCTCGACTGTCAGTATTTGAACCACTGCTCATTGGTTCATGTACTGACAAGTCGGACCGGTAATTAGATTTAAGTAGTTATAAATGTATCACTAACACCTAGTTTTTAAGTTTAATAATGTATTTACTAACACCGCTATGACCGTTAATACGGTTGAAATAAAAGATTTTTATTTATTTATTTATTTATAATTGTATTGTCACCAAAATCCAAAGTGTATACAAAATTTCAGATTAATCGGTTGACAGGAAGAGGGTGAAATTTGAATTACTAAATTGGACCCAAGAATAAATAATAAAACAAACAGGGTGAGCTAAATAAAACCGTTTAAAAAGGTCTAGGTTACAAATCATCCCTCTTTTCAAAAGCAGAGGAAGTTTGCAATGGTGGATTTTTAAATAAATAGTACTTTCTTCAATATTATAAACAGAACAATGATGGAAGTATTTCAATTTACGGTTTCTAAATCCAATAAGAGGAAAATCAATTCATATAACAGCTGGAAACGCTTAAACGAGGGCGTCACTTTTATTTCATCTTCCCGTAACCGAAACTAATATAAATTCCTTTGATTTCCGAGAAAAATGGCGTTCAATATATGTGATTTGTGACCGTCGTCCGGCCACTTGCCTTGCCTGCGGAAACTGGGTCGCGGTATTTGTGCCAATGGGGTTAGGCAAATATTTGTATGTTTGGATGCAAAGGTGCAATCATTTAGCTGAAATTCATTAATATGGTTTTCGACACTTGATGGATAAAAAAGGAAGGGTTTTTTTCACCCACCTGCGTAAATTCGCGTTTTGTCGAAAAATAAAGAAATTTATGCTTGATAAACAAAAAGAATTTGAAGATTGTGTGGTGGAAATATCAACTATATATTTATTATATTATAAGTGTAATTTAGAAGTTTGAATTATATATCATAAAACTTATGTTTTTACTTATAAATTACAAAATATAGGTATATTGACGGCCGAGTGGCGCAGTGGGTAGTGACCCTGTTTCTGCGTTCTAGGCTGTGGGTTCGATTCCCACCTCTGGAAAATGTTTGTGTGATGAGCATGGATGTTTTTCAGTGTCTGGGTGTTTATCTATATAATAAGTATTTATGTATTATATATATTAAAATATTCATCAGTTATCATAGTACCCATAACGCAAGCTGCTTAAGCGTACTTTGGGGCTATATAGCGATGTATGTAATTGTCCTATAACATTTATTAATATTTATTTATTTATTATTTATTACCAATTTTACTATATATATACATTTTACTTGTACTCAACTTATTAATTAAGCGTATATATTTTTAGTTTATTATTTTAAGTATTATTATGAGTCTTCTTGTTTTTACGTTAATCAATAAATAATTTGTTAGGTTACACTTATTTGCATATTATTAAAGTACTTTGTATTAGATTTAGTTTTTAATATCTGTGACGTCACGTAGGTCTCAGCTGAAAATCAGCATCGTGTATTGTGTTTGCCACAATTAGCGGCATTATGCTGAGACGTACACCTTGTCTATTTAGGATTACAGGCAGATGTATGGTGCGACTACCATAGGTGTGTGAAATATTTGCCTTTGTATTGCATTGCCTGTCCTGTACTGCCTGTAACACTGAAATTTGAATAAATATATTTTCTTTCTTTCTTACCTTACAAAACACCTTTGCCGGAAGGTAAAAGGATGTCTAATGCCTAGCCTCGGGTAGGCTAGAGGGATGATTATGGCACCCCTCTACGAGTGTAACAGGTCTGTTTCGGAGATCGCGGTTAAGAGTGAAATCCCCATGTCTGTCATCGGTTAGGTTAAAAGTGATGTGAGTCGGGAATAATCCAAGATAACTAGTTACGTGTCCCAATTAAAAAACAATTTCTATCCGGGGTGCTTTGGTTTTCTTGCATCCCGAATTCCACGCATAGTCATAGGTGTTCGCTAAAATGTTAAATATTTTAGAATTGTTTTATAATTTCCAGATCGGCGCTGATGGAGCCAATTCCAAAGTTCGCCAGGCGATGGGCGTGCAGTACGTGTCGTGGGAGTACGATCAGATGGGCGTCGTGGCGACTCTACATTTGGCCGAGGTCTGTACTTCGATAAATTCAGTCCCATTCAAATGAAGAAGAAGAAACACTTTTTTGCACATAAAAATAGATATAACAGATACATGAAAAAAAAGGGATTAAAATAAACATGCAAAGGCGGCCTTGTTGCTAGAAGCAATCTCTTACAGGCAACCTATTGAAAGGACATTTGAGTATGAAATGGTTATAAGAACGCGTTTTTATTAGGAAATACATAACGACTATACAAATCAAATGAAAAATAAGAAAAAAAACATGAAAAATTTTCTTATTACATACTTTTATTTCTCCTCTATGGGAGAGCTTTTCGTAGCTTAGAGTCAACATAGCGCTGCTCAATTGCAATATTATTTAAAAGAAAGAAAAATGAAAATGTCAAGATATTTATTTGACACACGCAAAACATACTCACAAAAACAAAGCAAGAAATAAACGTAGACGATTAACCGTGTTGGTATTAAAAAGGCTCCACTCATCAACTTGTGGTGGAACCACCGGTGTCGCGCTGGGCTATCATGAGGTCAAGTGGTATTTGATAAAATAAATATCTGAGTCATCGTTATAACTGCATGAGTGACATAAAACTCGTCATTTTAGCTAAATTCAAACCTTTTTTACCCGACTGCGTCTGAAGGAGGGTAATGTTTTTCGAGCGTATGTATGTATGTATGTATGTCCATTTCCTCGGCGCGCGCTACAGCCTAAACGGCTGAACGGATTTCGACATATGAGGTGTCGTTGATTTTGGCAATATTGTGGAAGTGACATAGGCTATATGAATTTTCAAAATGGCAGTTGTAAATGGGGGAAAAAAGGGGGATGTGTGTATTTTTTATTTACTGGTTTTAACAAAAAATGTCGAATAGTATACCAAGTGTACTGTCTCATTTCTATACCACAAATTAAAACTAAAAAGTCTCAAATAAAATTATTATTATTATAAACGCAAAAAACCTGACTGCTTAGAAGTTAAGAACTGAAAAAAGAAAAACAAGGATCACTATATCTGTATAAAATTCTAAATTTATTATGGTGTTGCAGGCGGGGACAAACGTAGTTTTGGTAGATCTTTCTTTCCCATGTAGTAAAGTATTTTGTCCACACCTGCAGCACCATAAAAAATTTAGAATTTTATATAAATATAGTGATCCTTGTTTTTCTTTTTTCAGTTCTTAACTTCTAAGCAGTCGGGTTTTTTGTTTTTATAATAATAATTTTATTAACTACCGACACGCATTGTTTGAAGGAATGTGAGAATACGACGGCGTGGCAGCGCTTCCTGCCCACGGGCCCAGTAGCACTGTTGCCGCTCACCTCTAGCAGCAGCTCGCTGGTGTGGTCCATGGGCAAAGAGCTCGCCAAGCAGATGCTCGCGCTACCCGACGAGCGGTTCGTCGACGAGCTCAACGATGCTCTGGTGAGATTTACCTGATGCTGTGATACAGTCTTTACTATTTTCTTGTTGCGTTTATGCAATGTCGAAAGTATTGATTTTCTGTTCTAATTCTAATCATTCAGTAAAAGTAGATACCAGCCGCCATCTAGTTTTCACGTTTCAATTTAAGCGACTCTGTGAACAAGTTAAACTTTCTGTTGATTGGCCGTGTGTTTATATTCAATTATTTTATTTCACGTGTCAATTTAAGCGACTCTGTGAACAAGTTAAACTTTCTGTTGATTGGCCGTGTGTTTCTTTTCAATTATTTTATTTCACGTGTTAATTTAAGCGACTCTGTGAACAAGTTAAACTTTCTGTTGATTGGCCGTGTGTTTCTTTTCAATTATTTTATTTCACGTGTCAATTTAAGCGACTCTGTGAACAAGTTAAACTTTCTGTTGATTGGCCGTGTGTTTCTTTTCAATTATTTTATTTCACGTGTCAATTTAAGCGACTCTGTGAACAAGTTAAACTTTCTGTTGATTGGCCGTGTGTTTCTTTTCAATTATTTTATTTCACGTGTCAATTTAAGCGACTCTGTGAACAAGTTAAACCGACTAAGTGAGTAATAAGACCCGGTTCATTTGGGTCTTATTATTCATATGTTACTTTTCATAGTTTTGGCTATATGCAAAATAATTTTCACAATCCGACTGGTAGTTTCAAAGATAAACTAAAACAAGATAACCAAACAGGTACATAGATAAAAATTTTAAAAATTGATTTTTTGATGTAAGTACTGTATAACTCAACTATATTCACTAAATAGCACAATGTCATAGGCAGTTAGTGGATAGCCGTTAATTTTAAATCACAAACAGACACTTCAGTTTAATTAAGAGTGGCGAGTTGTACATTTGTGAGGATCTCTAGCCGCCTATACGACTGTTCCAGTGGAAGCAGCACCCGCGCAGCAACGCCGTGGACGCGTGCGTGTCGTGGGTGGGCGCGGCGCTGCGGCGCGCGGGGCTGCCCGACGGCGCGCAGAGGCAGCTGCCGCCCAGCGTGCGCGCCGTCGCGCCCGCCTCGCGCGCCGCCTTCCCGCTGGGCTTCGGCCACAGCACGCGCTACGTGGCACCCGCCGTCGCGCTCGTCGGGTGAGTCACATTACAAGCAACACCCGCGCAGCAACGCCGTGGACGCGTGCGTGTCGTGGGTGGGCGCGGCGCTGCGGCGCGCGGGGCTGCCCGACGGCGCGCAGAGGCAGCTGCCGCCCAGCGTGCGCGCCGTCGCGCCCGCCTCGCGCGCCGCCTTCCCGCTGGGCTTCGGCCACAGCACGCGCTACGTGGCACCCGCCGTCGCGCTCGTCGGGTGAGTCACATTACAAGCAACACCCGCGCAGCAACGCCGTGGACGCGTGCGTGTCGTGGGTGGGCGCGGCGCTGCGGCGCGCGGGGCTGCCCGACGGCGCGCAGAGGCAGCTGCCGCCCAGCGTGCGCGCCGTCGCGCCCGCCTCGCGCGCCGCCTTCCCGCTGGGCTTCGGCCACAGCACGCGCTACGTGGCGCCCGCCGTCGCGCTCGTCGGGTGAGTCACATTACAAGCAACACCCGCGCAGCAACGCCGTGGACGCGTGCGTGTCGTGGGTGGGCGCGGCGCTGCGGCGCGCGGGGCTGCCCGACGGCGCGCAGAGGCAGCTGCCGCCCAGCGTGCGCGCCGTCGCGCCCGCCTCGCGCGCCGCCTTCCCGCTGGGCTTCGGCCACAGCACGCGCTACGTGGCACCCGCCGTCGCGCTCGTCGGGTGAGTCACATTACAAGCAACACCCGCGCAGCAACGCCGTGGACGCGTGCGTGTCGTGGGTGGGCGCGGCGCTGCGGCGCGCGGGGCTGCCCGACGGCGCGCAGAGGCAGCTGCCGCCCAGCGTGCGCGCCGTCGCGCCCGCCTCGCGCGCCGCCTTCCCGCTGGGCTTCGGACACAGCACGCGCTACGTGGCGCCCGCCGTCGCGCTCGTCGGGTGAGTCACATTACATCGTAGATGCCAGCTAATGTTACAGTCGGTACAGCTATATACAGTTTATAAACTGTTGCGAGATTTTTCCATATTATTAAAATATTTGGTTTGAGAGCATTGAGGAGTATGTGCGGAATAAAACTGGGTCACAGAGGTTATAATAATATAATAAGAGAACATTATGGTGTAAAAGAAGATGTAGTGACTAAAATAGAGAAAAGGATGCTTAGATGGTTTGGGCATGCAGAGAGAATGGATGAAAGAAGATTAACAAAAGAGATTTATGAGGCGAGAGTGAATGGAAATATTGGAAAGGGAAGACCTAAGCGAATGTTCCTGGACCGAACCAAATTCAAGACATTTTAAATAATGGCCAGGTCAAGAGTCGGAGAGGTCAATCGTTTATATTTCATTGGTTTTACAGTTGATAGGTAAAGTCATAAAAAATAATTAATAAATGTGGGAACGGAACGTAAGTAAGTGTGAGAGGGACGGACGTATGCGTGAAAGGGAGAGAGGAGACGGAGAGGCAAGATGGCAGAGGAAGGTGAATAAGACGTAGGACGTAAGGACGTATCAAGTTGAAATAAAAGTTTAAAATCAGTTTCGTAGTGTTTTACTTTGAGCAGATCCCACAAATCATTTTGGGGGCTCGTCCGGGATCGCTCAAAGTGTGCGCGTGACGAAATAAAGTGAATCACGAAATATATTAACATACGACGCAACCGGCGCGGGCGACACAAGACGCGAGGCGCACGTGTTCCGGACATACACCGAATAACCACGAAAGAACACGACGTACGAAGGAAAGACGGACGACGAAAGACGTTTAAGACGAAAGACGAAATTTATCAACTTTGATTGCTAAGATGGAAGCGGAAAAGATGGGGGACGCCACACAAGCCGCGGCGCCCACCGCCATGTTTTATGGTTTCGAGGGAAGCATAGCTCAGTTCAACGGCGAGGACAAGTCGTACACATCTACAAAGTGGGCACAGGATATAGAAGATAACGCCGAAATTTTTAAATGGACACCGCATCAAAAATTAATAATAGCAAGAAGGACGTTATGTGGTACGGCCGGGCTATGGCTAAGGTCGGAAAAAGTGTTTAAAACATATGACGAATTAAAAATTGCCGTGCAAAGAGAATTTCCGGAAGCTATCAACAGCAAAGAAATGCACGAATTAATGGCATCTAGAAAAAAACAGAAGAATGAAAGTTACTATCAGTACATGCTGGCTATGAAGGAGTTAGGGAAAAGAGCTAAATTTCCCGATTATGTAGCCATTCAATATATCATCGACGGCATAGAAGACTGTCAAACAAACAAGGTTGTGTTATATGGCGTAACAACATATACTGCGCTTAAAGAAAAACTTCTAATATACGAAAAAATGCACGAGAACATAAAAAAAGAAGTCAAGGTCATGACAGTGCCTAGAAAAAAAATAGAAGCATCCTCATCAACGACGCGACGCTGCTATAACTGCGGGGAAAGTCATATGGCAAAGAATTGTGAAAATGGCGTTAAATGTTTTCGCTGCAATACATTTGGCCATTTTTCGTATCAATGTCCCAAGTTCAGTGCAACCAGTGGCGCTCCAAGCACCGTGAGATTCAGCGGCGTCAACGGGAAGTCGGTAAAGCAGCCGGCACAAAGCGCGCTGCAACTACGCACGGCGGGCCAATCGACGGAGCCGGTAAAACAGCGATCGGCCATGTTTGGCACGGTCGACTCGACGGGATGCGCGAGCGGCCATGACAGTGACAGTGACAGTGACGTCGAGAAGTCTCAGGTCAACGACTTTGAAGTTTTGCAAATAAATAAAGATAGGAAAAGCGATGGAAAACCTGTAAAAGTGGTGATTGTGTCGGGAAATCACAGTTCAAGTGCGCTAATAGATTCGGGCAGTGACGTAAATCTTATTTCGGCAGAGTTGTGCGCTAAATTATTTAAAGTTGAGTTTAACGTCGGCGGACTTATGTTAACTGGTCTTGGTTGTTCACGAGTACAGTCATTAGGCAAAATTAAGACTTCAATTAAAATAGATGGACAGTGCTACGATAATATTTCGTTCTATATTATACCTAGAAATTGTATGCCGTATGATTTGATTATAGGTCATGAGTTTCTGAAAGGAGTAACAATGTTAATGAAAGATGGATGCGTTTCTATATCTAGGGATGGAAATGAATGGGTGAATAATATTAATTGCATTTCAGATGAATTAGATTGTCTTACAGAACATATTAAGAATCCTTTATTAAGACAGGAAGTGCATCAGTCTATAGACAACTACCATCCAGTCCAGGTTGAGGAGGCACCTTTAGAGCTGAAAATTATATTAAAGGATGATGTGCCTGTCGCTCAACGGCCAAGGAGGTTATCTTACATGGAACAAGGTATTGTTGAAAAACAAATAGACGAGTGGTTGAAAGACGGAATCATAAGGGTAAGTTTCTCTGAATACTCTAGCCCTCTTGTGTTAGTGAAGAAAAAGGATGGCAGCATCCGAGTGTGTGTGGATTACAGGCAGCTTAATTCAAAGATAGTTAAGGATGAATATCCACTACCAATCATTGATGATCTTATCGATAACTTATCCCAAGCTAATGTTTTCAGTGTGCTTGATTTAAAAAATGGTTTCTTCCATTTAAAGATTAGTGAGGAGTCGATTCCTTACACTTCTTTTGTGTGTCACCAGGGACAGTATGAGTTTTTGCGAGCTCCATTTGGACTTTCGATCAGTCCTAAATATTTTATGAGGTTCGTTAATGTAATCTTCCGTGAGCTGCTAGCGCAGAAGATAATGATGATTTTTATAGATGATATTATAATTCCCGCAGTAAATGAAGAACAAGCATTACAACGTCTAAAGCAAGTTTTGGAAGTTGCTTCACGGTATGGGCTAAGAATTAATTGGAAGAAAGCAAAGTTAATACAGACCGAGATTGAGTACTTGGGCCATACAATCAAGAATGGTGAGGTACGACCGACTACAGAGAAAACAGAGGCAGTTATGAAATTTCCTGAACCTAAAACGAGTAAGCAACTTAAAAGTTTTTTAGGTCTAACTTCCTACTTTAGGAAATACATAAAACAATATGCCGCTATTGCTAAGCCACTTAATGATTTGTTAAAGAAAGATGTAGAGTGTGTGTTTGATGACAAACACAGAAAGGCTTTTTATTTGTTAAAAGAAAAGTTGTGTTCTGGTCCAGTCTTGAAGATATTTGATTCTAACCTTAAAACTGAATTGCATACAGATGCATCAAGCGCTGCAATATCAGCCGTTCTCATGCAATTTCACCCCAACACTGGCTTACACCCAGTGCATTATATGAGCCGTAAGACGAATGAAGCACAAAGCAAGCTGTCGAGCTATGAGCTTGAAGCTATGGCTGTTGTGGAAGGCGTTAAAAAGTTTCGCCACTATTTGTATGGAAAACATTTTAAGATAGTAACCGATGGTAAAGCTTTTCAGCAGACCCTGAGGAAAAAAGATCTCTCTGCAAAAGTAGCAAGATGGGTACTAATGCTGAATGAATATGACTTCGAAATAGAACACCGAGCTGGAGAGAAGATGCGTCATGCTGATGCACTCAGCAGATATCCATGGGTGACTACAGTAACATCCTTACGTGACCAGATTAAAATAGCACAAGACCATGACGATGGCATAAAAGCAATAAAGGATATACTCAAGGAAAAGTCATTCAAAGATTACTCAACAGATGGAGATATACTGTACAAGGGAGATGGAAAATTATTAGTCATACCTAAACAATTAGAAAAGGAAATATTATCAAGAGGACACAGTAATGGGCATTTTTCAAGGAGGAAAATGAAAGAATTGATTTGTCAAGATTACTATATAAAAGATGTTGAAAGAAAGATAGAAGAGTTTATAAGATCGTGTATACCATGTTTATTAGCTACGAGGAAAGAGGGTAAACAGGAAGGGTTTCTAAACCCTTTAAATAAAGAATGTTCACCATTAGATACTTTGCATATCGACCATGTTGGACCTTTGACTGAAACTCGAAAGCAGTATAATTATATTCTCACAGTAATTGATGCCTTCACCAAGTTTGTCTGGTTATTTCCTACAAAGAGTACATCGAGTGCAGAAACACTGAACAAGCTTAAGATACATCAGCAAACCTTCGGTAATCCCAGGCGACTGATAACTGACAGGGGGACTGCTTTCACCAGCCATGAATTTCAAGAATACTGTAAAGAGGAAGATATCCAGCATATAACCATCACTACTGGTGTGCCAAGAGGAAATGGGCAGGTGGAGCGTATACACCGTATAATAATTCCCATGCTGACCAAGCTTTGTATTGAAAACTCAGGTGTTTGGTACAAGCATGTAAGTAGAGTTCAGAGAGCATTAAATAGCACCTTTCAAAGAAGCATTAATACCACCCCGTGTAATTTACTAATAGGCATCAAGATGAGGTGTAAAGAGGACCTCGAAATTTTAGAATTATTACAGGAAGAAGCGGCTAAACAGTACGATAGCAACAGAGAAGAGTTACGTGAGAAAGCAAAACAGCAAATTTTAGCTATACAAGAAGAAAATAGAAAATACTTTAATAGACGCAGGAAGCAGAGTCAGCAGTATAAGATGGGTGATTTAGTAGCAATAAAAAGAACACAGTTCGGTAAAGGGCTTAAACTCAAGGCGAAATACCTAGGTCCATATCGTATAACTAAAGTAAATTTAAATGATCGCTATGAGATGGAAAAGGTAGACAGTTCTACAGAAGGCCCGAACTGTACTTCAAGCTCAGCTGACCAAATGAAAAAAATGGCCTGAGCCATAATGAGGTGAGTATGTAGGATGACTGTAATGTATGAACGATAGAGGGATGGAATGTTTTAGAAATAATGTCTGTAATTTAATCTTAAGGGGATCTGTTATCTTGTATGATATGTTATGTTGTATGATATGTTATGTTGTATTTAATTTGTAATATCTTGTAAAGAAATGATTTTTAGTTTATATAATTGTATGCTTAAGATGACTATTGTAGTAAAGAAATTATTTTTAGTTTATATAATTTTATGCTTAAGATGACTATTGTAGTAAAGAAATGATTTTTAGTTTATATAATTTTATGCTTAAGATCTCTATTGTAGTAAAGAAATGATTGTTAGTTTCTATGATTTTACACTTAAGATGTCTATGTAAGTATTTCATTGTAAGTATGGATGATGGTATGAAAGATGTGTGTTCCTGAGGACAGGGAATAAGTAGAATGGCCGAGCTGTGGGAACGGAACGTAAGTAAGTGTGAGAGGGACGGACGTATGCGTGAAAGGGAGAGAGGAGACGGAGAGGCAAGATGGCAGAGGAAGGTGAATAAGACGTAGGACGTAAGGACGTATCAAGTTGAAATAAAAGTTTAAAATCAGTTTCGTAGTGTTTTACTTTGAGCAGATCCCACATAAAGAAATAAATAAAAGTTGTATTTCGATCATCAAGGATCAAATTATTATGTGTAAAGTGTCTTCTATGAAAGTTCTTGGAACTAGGTGTACTGGGAATGCAATTGAAATTTAAAGCAATTTCCCTCAAATCATGTCCAAAAATAATTCACGAAATGAACTACAATCGAATGTCTTTTCCTACGGTTATTTAATAAGTAATTAAAGGGTAAATTTAATAAATTAATTTCAGGGACGCCGCGCATCGCGTTCATCCCTTAGCAGGCCAGGGGGTGAACCTCGGCTTTGGGGATGTGAAAGACCTCACGCACTTCCTGTCAGAAGCTCTGTACGCGGGATTAGATATTAGTAAGTTCACATCTGAATGAGTCTCACGAACCATAACATTGCGGCCCTGTTCTGAGTCTGATTAACTGCCATTACATGTTCAATTCGACGGCCGAGTGGCGCAGTGGGTAGTGACCCTGCTTCTGCGTCCTAGGCTGTGGGTTCGATTCCCACATCTGGAAAATGTTTGTGTGATGAGCATGGATGTTTTTCAGTGTCTGGGTGTTTATCCATATATTATAAGTATTTATATATAATACTAGCTGACCCGGCAAACGTTGTTTTGCATTAAAAATTTAAAAAAAATTTAGATGAAAATTAGATAGTAGCCGATTCTCAGACCTGCTGAATACGCATACAAAATTTGGTAAAAATCGGTCAAGCCGTTTCGGAGGAGTATGGCAACGAAAACTGTGACACGAGAATTTTATATATTAGATTAACTCAGAATTGGTAAAAAACCATAAATCTCACAAGTTTTACTAATTTTTGACCGGACCCTTTTATAAAACATCCCAAATGACTCGAGATCATAATTACGCCATTCCCGCTATCTTGGCTTGTCTATTTTGACAGCGTATATCATTGTCAAAATAGTCAATCACATACTGACATTAACGTTCCGTAATACTTAGAGTAAATAACGCAAATTTGGTTAGAAAGATTCCTTATTATATATAAAAATATTCATCAGTTATCATAGCACCTATAACACAAGCTACTTACGAGTACGCTTACTTTGGGACTATGTAGCGATGTCTGTAATTGTCCTATAATATTTATTTATTACTAGAGGACGCCCGCGGTTTCACCCGCGTAGTTCTCGTTCCCGTGGGAATTTCGGTATAAAATGTAGCCTATGTGTTATTCTGATATGTAACTTGTATTATTGTGAAGTTTCATCAAAATCCATTCAGTAGTTTTTGCGTGAAAAAGTAACAAACATCCATACATACAAACTTTCCCCTTTATAATATTAGTAAGGATTGATGACCATGATCGTTATGCTAAGTAAGTCGCGACAGAGAAATGTATGCTGTCGTACATACAGATATGTGTTATAGCCTGCAACTGCCTCGTTGGTCTCGTGGTGAGCCTAACTGTGTAAATTACAAAAAATTATAAAAAAAAATTGGGTTCAGTATCGATTATACAGTGCCCTCCAATAAAACTTTTAAAAAATATCTTCAATGTACAATTGGTTATAGTTATTATTTTAAGTATAGATTAGAAGGTTTCCTTTTTTAACGTGACAATGTCTTATAATTCGATAGAGCCGGCTGCACGCACGAAAAAACATGACTCATGCGGCGTTAGCTCGCTTTGAGACGTTCCGTGTAAGGCTTGAAGTGCAAGCGAGAGCGCGGAACGAGCGACAAAGAAGCACAATCGGCCTTTGCGTTCGGCAGCGTTCGACATCCGTCTATTAAATATATTAATTTTAAATTAAAAATTAATATATTTATTATAAATTTATAAAATCAAAATCAATTATTTTATTAATTTAAATCAATATTTATAAGAATATACTTAAATTAAAAATTTTAATAACCAATAAAATGGTACCATTCCATCAGTATTTTCTTAAGACATTGTCACGTTCAACTATCGTCAGTAAACCGACTTTACAGACAACCAATTTTTTTCTAAGAAATTTTCTGCAGGGTACGACCGTAGTAACATAAAAAGTAAAAGATAACGAGAAACGCGTCCCATCGATTGCTTATGTGGTCACCCAATCGGCGAAATCGGAAATATACCTTTCTACCGCCCCAATGCAACGAAAGAGCATGTGATGGTTTTGATTGCGCGCTCTGCACAAAGCTGAATGTTAGTAATAATTTGCAGCGCACCACACTCCACTAGAGCAGTACGAGTGCGCTCGGCAGAGGCACAATGTCCCAACGCAGCTGGTGTCCGACGCGCTGTGCCGCCTCTACTCGCTGCAGCTGCCGCCCGCCGTGCTGGCGCGCAGCGTCGGCCTGCAGCTCACCAACGCCTTGCACCCCATCAAGGTATCTCACTGTACATGGAGACACAACATAACCCAGCCCCAACAGTAATAATATTAAAAATAAAAAAAGTTGAGAGGTGTCAAGGGACACCCGGATGGAACGAAGTTCCTTTCGATTAATTAGTGAAGGAATTGTAATAAAATTTTATTTTTTTAAGTAATAATAATATTTTTTTTATTATTAAGAAATATAATGTTATATAAACTTAAACGCGTACCACACACGCGTTTGTTTTTGTACACCGAAACACCAGAGGGCGCCACGAGAGCGCGAGACAGCATACAGCGCGGGCGCCCCCCGCCGCTCACGCGCACACACATCAAAGGCGGCGGCAAGATCCTTTGATCAAAAAGTGTCGTGACAACTTTTCGTACCAATTTTTTCCGTCTAGCCACCTTTCACAACGCGCGATAAGGAACTTCGTTCCAATAAAATAGTATTAACACTGTTACATCTACAATACATTTTACAGGCCACAGATATACTTACGCCACTAACCTGATTTAATAAAAAAAAAATCAGTTTGTGAAATATTTTAACTAGAAAATACTTATCATATTAGGCCCCCATTCCACCAGCGTTTTGCGAGCGTCGGCGTTCCTTCAACGTCTGCGCAGCGTCGACGTCGCATTAACGCGACGTCAACGTTGCGTTGCGTTGGAAGGTCGTGTGGCGGAACGGGTAGTGACCCTGCTTCTGCGACCTAGGCTGTGGGTTCGATTCCCACATCTGGAAATGTTCGTGTGATGAGCATGGATGTTTTCCAGTGTCTGGGTGTTTATCTATTTATTATAAGTATTTATGTATCTCTTTTCTTCGCCGTTTTATTCAATACTGAAGGTCGTGTCCACACTGCAGTGTCCTTGTTATGGTGTTCACAATCTCCTTCCACTCAGTCCGGTCCTCTGCTCTTCTGACGGCTGTCGTAAGGGGGAGGCCCGTGAGCGACTTCACTTGGTCTGACCAGCGGCTAGGTGATCTCCCTCGTGGTCGTTTCCCCTCCACCTTGCCCACCACTATCAGCTTGTCTAGGTTATCAGGGGAGCGGCGGGCAATGTGACCAAAATAACCGAGAATTCTCTCGTAGCATATAGTTGAGAGCCTAGTGCCAATTCGCAGCTGATTCAGGACACCAGGGTCTACAGGGTCCAGAATATATACAAAAATATTCATCAGTTATCATAGCACCCATAACACAAGCTACTTACGAGTACGCTTACTTTGGGGCTATGTAGCGATGTGTGTAATTGTCCTGTAATATTTATTTATTTATTTATTTATTTATTTATATGTACCGATTATAATAACATAAGTCAAAGGTAGTCCTAAACCTAATAGAACGGGTAGCGCCACCTATCGAGATACTAGTAAACGAGTAAAGAATTCAAAGTTAAGCATCGCACACCAAAGATGGCGTCACTTAAGATTACACGCATATAACATTGTCTGCCTGAAAGTTGCGAAAACCTGTTCTGCAGCTATGGCATAATTATGGCGATTTGCTTATGTTCATACTGGTTGACTTTATAAGACGAAAAATAAAAAATTACTTTATTGTACACCATAAACAAAATAAATTATCACAATATAAACAACGAACAGATGAGATATTATGTATCAACTTTAATGACATTCGACAGTGTGCGACTCAAATTCGTATATGTCTCTCTTTTTAGATAGACTAAAAAGATTTTATAGATAGAGAGACAGAGATAGACCGAGACAGATTTGTTGTTGTGATTGACCGACTATCACATTAAGTGATGATCAACAAACAAACTGACAAATTTTAACCTAATATACCTAACTGTTGACTCCTACCCTAACCTCCTTGAATTATACAGTGTTCATTTCTGTACCAGTGAAAACATTATACTAAAGGAGATGTTCCAAAATGGTATGGAGCCCAGAGTCACTTTCTGTACATAAGTTGAAAAAAACTACATGTATTAATAATCTCGTTTTGATTAGCCAAATCTCCGAATTCACTTTTGGGCGAAATATTATTTATTCTCTCCAAAACAATGCAACACTTTACACTATACGTATAATCATGGCGGATCTTAGATAAGTTATATTATCTATGGTTGGTTTGACTTTTGCTGTCAGTGTTTATTGACGTATGTACGTTTGACGGTTACTGGTTAGGCATAGGTACCCACCGGATTACTGAATAATCAGATTAATATATTGAGTTTTGTTCTTATTATAGCTATGTCTAAAATGTATTATAGCTAAAAACAAAGCCCGGAACACGGAAGACTTGTCAAAAGTGACATATTTTGAGTTTGACAAATCAATGTCACCGCATCTTTATCACCTACAGACTAATATTAGAAAGACGCCATCTTTTAACCCCTGGGAGCCTGACAGTTGACAACTGCTGTCAGTGTCAGTTACGGGCGTAGTGCCCTCCCGCTCGCGCGCTGTTTTCCATTTCGGTCTGATACGTTACTCTACAAAAAATTAATAAATAATCTTCTTTTAAGCCATATTTCACCATTCTGTAAAATGTAACGACTTGATTGATATATTTCCTAACTTTTATCTATCAAAATGTTGATATAATCAAAACGTTATATATTTGTTTTACGGGTTCAACATTTTGGAACTATGTTTTGCGTTAGATTACGAAAAATAAATGGAAACACAAACAAAGTCTAAAGAACAAGTGTCTATGCTATCTATTTATGTAAACAATATAACAAAAACAATTGGGATGTTTACCATAAAAACACTTGAAACACGACTCCACCCGACGCTTCGAAGTATAAAAACAGCTAGGGATGTGTTCTTTCACTTTTGGTAATTTTATCGACAGTCATCCTTTTTGTAAGGTATTATTATATAATGTGAATAAAAATAAAATTATTCTCATTTTTATTTCATTTTACTTTTAACTACCTACATATTATTATTTTTGAAATGTACGTGAAAAACTCATTCCTATACCTATACTACCTGTGCTCAGCAGTTTCATGCACGTATATTCCGTTGCCGTGGGAATATTGTAGTATTGTTCTGAGCATCTACATCGTGAAATGAGTAACATGTTACAAGACCATATGTCATATTTCTCCCTTATTTATATTTATATTTTTTACACAGGGACCTGTAGTGCTAAAGTTCATTTTCTAAAGTAAAAATTTTATTACATTTAAATAATAATACAATTATAAATAAAGCTATAGGCTAAAGATAACCAATTGTTATTATTTATTGATATTTTTTTTTTTTTTTTTTTTTTTTTTTTTTTTTTTTTTTTATTTATTTGGGTCAACAAACAGTACACGCACAATATTACTCATAAATATAAAAGATACACACATTACTTATACGTGAACCAGCACCATTAACCACGTATTACATGAAACTTATATTGAGAGTGAAAAATATACCAAAAACCAAGACAACCTAAAACTAAAACAGAAACTGAATCTGTTGCAGAAAACTGTCAATGTATACATTTGACAGTTCTCTGCAACACCTGCTTTCTAAATATATACTGACGAGTGTCAAATAGGTCTAGATCCACGTAGTTATTATTATAATTACACATTAACTTATACATAGGCGAGCGCTTTCCAGCGTTAGTACGACATTTACCTAAGGCAAATAAGGGTTTTTTAATACGCATATGTGCTCGGTGTGGAACTCTGTAATATAGTTTATTATTAATTGGTGTGCAGTCATATTTACCATGGCAAATGTCGTAGAGCAACAAGGCCATGAGTTGATGGCGTCGCGTTTGAAGTGTTGGAATATTATATTTTTTAAGAAGGAAATCATATGAGCAATAAACTTTACAAAATTTGTTATTAACACGTTTTAAAAACTTTTTTTGTACCGATTCAAGGACATCTGTATACTTTTGATAATATGGACTCCAAACAGAAACAGCATATTCTAGTTGAGAACGTATGAGACTTTTATAGATGTAAAGGAACGTAGACGGTCGGGTAAACTCCATGCAAGAACGCATAACAAAACCATACATTTTAAAAGCTCTGTTAATAATATTATCTATATGCATATCCAAATGCAACTTGGAATCCAAAGTAACACCAAGATCTTTTACACTATCAGCTGCTTCTAATTCTGATCCACAGAGTTTATATTGAAATCTATGTACAACTTTTTTTTTGGTAAATCTAATTAATACACACTTATTTAAAGCTAAGCTTAATTTGTTTTGATTACAATACTCATTAAAACGGTCAAGATCTTCTTGGATTTTAATGTGATCCAGATAGTTATTGATTTTACGATAAATTTTTAAATCATCAGCATATAAAAGTATGTTGCAATGTTGGAAACATATATTTACGTCATTTATAAATAGAATAAATAAAAGAGGCCCTAATATAGAGCCTTGTGGGACACCAGAAGTTACAGGAACGAATGCAGACTCAAATCCATTAATAACGACTTTCTGTGTACGGTTTGAAATATAAGACTTAAACCAACGCCATAAACTGCCTCGAATACCATTGTAGGCTAGTTTATGAAGCAAAATTTTATGATCAACTCGATCAAAGGCTTTTCGAAAATCCGTGTATATAGTATCTGTTTGTACATTTTCGTCGAAGGCTTCAAAAAGATATGTTGTGTATACTAAGAGGTTAGTAGCAGTAGAGCGTTTTTGAACGAAACCATGTTGCTGATCAATTATTTTTCCATGTAGTGATGGATAAATACTTTTATGTACAAGACGTTCAAAGAGCTTCGAAAGTGTTGGTAGTATTGAAATTGGGCGGTAATTTTCAACATTTCTTTTTGAGCCTCCTTTATGCACAGGCACAATCCGAGCAATTTTCCACGCGGAGGGAAATAGACCGTCAGAGAGACAACGATTTAATATATGATGAATAGGTTCAAAAAGTGACATGGCAGTATTTTTTAAAAAGATAGGTGGCACATTATCAACGCCAGAGCCCTTAGACACGTCTATCAGTCGAAGTTCCTTAAGAACTTGTTCTTTAGTTAGGGTTACATTACTAATTAGTAGGTCAGAGGAATTATTTATATCTGGAACGTTGTTTATATTAAAATCTGCACTCACATCAGAAGGTACAAAAACAGAGCTAAAAAATGTTGAGAAGAGATTACAAATGTCTTCTGGAGTACTAGCATTATTATCTTTATAGTGCATGGATTGAGGAATATCTTTGTGACTTCTTTTGTTGTTAATGTAAGTCCAAAAGAAATTAATGTTATCATTTATGCTATTCTCGACAGCGGTCATATATTTGCGATAGCAAAATTGAGATCCTATTTTAAACCTTTCCCGAAAGATAGCAAATTCCCTCGCATCTACCCTGTTACCATATACTTTCCATTTTATCCATGATTTATTTTTATTTTTAAATATGTGTACAAGTGCACGGGAGAACCATATTGGGTACTGAGAAAATTTTATAAATTTAGTAGGAACATGTTTTCTTATTACAGAATAAATAAATTCATAAAAAGCTGTCACCATATCCTCAATGCTTTCGTGTTTATAAATTTCGTCCCAGTTAATTTTTGATAGGTCGATATTAATTTTTGAGTAATCCGCCAACTTGAAATTATATTCGATACGAGGATTTATTCGAAGAGGTGTAATGTCGTCTTGTAACGATGTAAGCACGTAAAATGCTGGATGACACTTATCTATTGGAACGAGTGGTATTGGCGCTATAAGCGATTTGCTATCACGTATATTCGTAATGAATAAATCGAGTAATCTATCCTTATTGTTTTTAAACATGTTAACTTGATTGCCGTCCACATTCGACAAAAAGTTTAATAAATATTTATTAACCAAGCAATAATTAGGATGCAGAATCGGCCGCATAAACGTGTTATTATGCGATATCCAGTCTATAGTAGGTAAATTAAAATCACCCGCAACAATATAATCATTAACACCAGGTGACTGAATTACATGCAATAGATAATCATAGTAATCAGCGTATATTTCCGAGTTGAGATTCGGGGGAAAATAAACCGCACTAATAATGCAATGATAGTTACGGGCGCGCAGTTCAAGTAAAACATATTCTATAAGAGGCTGCGGGGGGCGCGGCGCGGGCGCGTGCAACGGCGCGCATTCCGCCACAGGCAGCTCGCGGCGCACGGCTACCAGCACCCCGCCCCCGTCCCGCTTGCCGCAGTACTCAAGCTGTCGGTCGCAACGAAACACTCGATACCGCTCATCAATAAAACAACTGTCAACTATTCGTTCCTGTAACCACGTCTCAGTCAG
Organism: Mycalesis mineus; assembly: GCA_034621355.1. NCBI lineage: Eukaryota > Metazoa > Arthropoda > Insecta > Lepidoptera > Nymphalidae > Mycalesis > Mycalesis mineus. The sequence goes on from CM067901.1 coordinate 1,589,101, forward strand.
AATTATCACGTCATAGTTATGCTGTAAAATGTTCATATAAATGCTGTTAAGTTTGGTGTTTAGACCCCGACAATTTTGATAATAAATAGATAGAACACACTTATTCATAAAGTAAAATATATAAAAATAGATGTATATTACTAAACAGTGTAAAAATTGTTCTCAAAACTAGTCTATACAGGCCTTTATGGTTCCATTCCGAATCAGTACAGAAAAAGTCAAAGTTAAAGTAGAAATTAAATGAATTCATCATACACAAAAAACCCTTACTATCAATAGCATAGTCGTCGCACAGTAATAAAGTATTAAAATGAACTTTTATTAATGTGTACATACAAAAAACAACTGTAAACAGTACAGAATACTCCAATGTGGCTAATCCACTAGGGTTTGCATTAATGACACTTATTCTAAAGTAATAATATTCATTAGACAATCTTAGCAAGGTCCATGTCGTGTCTGATTGCAATAACAGGTGACGCCTCGGACTTACGAGTAAGTATAGTACCATGCTTAACCCACACGAATTTATATTTCTTCTCCATAGCCCTATCGCGACACAGTCGAAATAATTTTTTATTGGCCAACGTCAAATGCTCGTTGCAATATATAATATGAGGTTGTCCACTAATGCCAAGTTTGCCTGAGTCCAAGCCTTTTTTCGCGCGATACGCAGCAATAAAATTGTCGCGCATTACCCTGGTAGTAAACTTGACGATGATATTCTTAGGGCGGGTGTTTTGCCGGTCAGCGTGCGGGACCCGGTGAATAGAAACTATGCTTGACGGTGCAACGGGGAGTTTTATTTCATGCCCCAAGCGGTCTAACAATACCAGCAAATTTTCAGCCTTTTTTTCTGGTACGTTGGATATCTCCATATTGCACTGTCGTGCCTGCTGCTCCATAGAGTCAATCACGGCTGTAAGTGATTGAATTTTATCCTTGCATTCTGACAACGCGGACCTGTCACCTTCCACCACCTTCAGCCGATTATCAAACTCATTCAAGCGCTCCTCGTTATAATTCATCGACTTATCGATTTCGGTGAGCCTGTAGTTGACCTCCGCCAGTGAGTTTTTTATCGTGGTGTTATCGCATGTGATGGTTTCAACCGATTCTGCTATGTTCTTCAGTGAACTCGTTATTTGATTGAGCTCGGCCGACAGCACTTGCCGTACTGTGCCTTTCAACACCTCCTGCAACCCGCCGGCACCATGTTCTAAGAACCAGGTGTTTATATCGAAATCTGATTGTTTCCGTTTACGAGTATTAATAAAATTAACATTAACATGCCCCTCCAACGTGGTCAAATCTGGATTCGATTTAGATTGTCCAGGCTGGCCGGGCGGCGATGTACCGCGCGTAGACATATTACACTTGGTGCGCACGAGTGCGACAGGAACGGCAATTATTGCACTGCTACTATTCTCGCGGGGGTGAGGATGCGGACGCCCCTCAGTTACCACGCATAGATGCGACGCCAGACAAGGAAGGAAATAACTGTTGCAACTAATAATGTGGTCTGATCAAGTTGACACGCCACTTAAAAATTCGCACTTATTGACACTGAGCTACAGTTGAGATTAGAATATCGACGGAATGCAATTTGGTAAAAAAATTTGATACACGTCCACTCTCAATAAACGCTATGAGACGAATGAAATAAACGCTATGAGACGAATGTCTCGAATGAACGATATTATTATTACTATAAAAAATATTCAGTAAATACATTTAAAATATAAATTTCTCGTGTCACGGTGATTGTCATGAAATTTTGTGTGCATATCAGTTAGGTCTGCGAATCGTAAAACATCTATTTTTCGTCCCCCCAAATGTTAAGAGTGGTCCACCCTTATTTTTATTTTTTACAATACTACAAAATGAAATTTTTTTATTACAAAATTAAAAGTTTACATAAATACATACAACGCTAAATTTTCACCCCTCTAAGATCAACCCCTTTTAAAAAATGTTTCCTAGAATAATAAACATGGCAAGGCCGGGCAAGAATTTTATACAGATATAGTGATCCTTGTTTTTCTCTTTTCAGTTCATAACTTCTAAGCAGTCGGGTTTTTTTTGTTTTTATAATAATAATTTTATTTGAGACTTTTTAGTTTTAGTTTATGGTATAGACATGAGACGGTACACTTAATACACTTTTTGCCATTTTTTGTTAAAAAAGTAATATGAACATGATATGATATTTATATTTTTAAAAATGGTCTTTTTAAGACCTTTTAATTGGCACCCATATTGCTATGATAAGAGAAAAAAATACACACATCCCCCTTTTTCCCCCATTTACAGGCGTCATTTTGAAAATTTATATAGCCTATGTGACTGCCACTATTTTGACAAATTCAACGACACCTCACATGTCAAAATCCGTTCAGCCGTTTAGGCTGTAGCGCTTGCCGAAGGAATGGACATACATACATACGCTCGAAAAACATAACCCTCCTTCTGACGCAGACGGGTAAAAACCGTAAATAATAACTTACATTCATATCATTCACTCTGCTTTCATAAAATAGTTATTTATGACCAATTGGCAGAAAATGAAACAAGAACTAAACTACAATGGTGGTGGTGATGTATGAAAAGATTTAAAACAATTCTGTATACACAATGGCTTCCGACAGGTTTCACAACAGTATGAGGTAAATTTTTGTATTTTGTTACGCGCACAGACGACACAACGCTTGTAACTATGGCGGTGGGTCGCTGCGCGGTTTTCTGAAACTTCTAAATGCGTTGGCCAATGTGTAGACTGAATGTTTCTTTGTGAAGCGGCATGCGGGATCGAGGAACTAGGGAGAGTAGTAAGCCTACGGCTACGCGGACAAAGTGGTAAATGTTTCGAGAGGATGGAATTTACAAGTTGAAGACGGAAGGATAAATGATCTTGATGTTCATGAGTAGATGATTTCAGAAGAATACGTGCATTAAGAATAGAAACATTAAGGAGGCGTTTAAAAAACTTAACATACCATTTCATAGAACGTTTCCGTTCTAATAAATAAGGCTCGAGCATTTGATCCTTTAGATCTACCCCACCCATGAATTTGTTATAATCCAATACCATTTGTGGTCTAAATGGTATTGGTTTTGGAGTCTTTTTAGAGGGAACTGTAGGCCAGGCAGCGGATGAACCATGACATGTTGAAATCATGGTTACTCTTTTTTTGTCTTGCCAAGATAATATGGAGACATCGCCTGCTGTTCTGGCGATATAGTCTCCCGGTTTAAGAGGAGCCTTATTTATAACAACAGGAACGTATTTGCGGTGAGATCTCACGGTACCGACGCAGTCGGTACCATTGAGCTTAAGAAATCTTGCAAGGAGCGGGGAATTAAACCAATTGTCCATAAATAATCTATGCCCTTTGTTTAGTAGTGGACCTATAAGCTTTTTCACAACGCTTGTGCTCTTAAGTTCACCGGGAAATTGGCCCAGATCTACTCTAGACTGTTTACCGGTGTAAACAATGAAAGACCACAAATAACCTGTGGCACTTTCACAAAGCTCAAAGGTCTTAATACCAAACTTTGCAGCCTTGGACCGAATATATTGTTTGATATTCAGTCTTCCTTTCCAAAGAGTTAAACTTTCATCAATACTAATATCTTTATCTAAAATGTAATTAGACTGAAATTTATTATTTAAATGTGTGATTATAGGTCTCAAACGGTATAATCGATCCATGCTTGCGGCGCCAGTATTGGAGGGATTTGATTCATTTGTAGGGGCATCACAATCTGTAAAATGTAAAGCTCTAGATAACGATTCATACCTCTTCCGTGTGAACATGCGTCTAAAAACTTCCGTTTTCAGAAGGGGATCAGCAGAAAAACAACTATGAATAGTTGGCATTCTGATGATCCCCAGCATCATACAGAACGAAAAGAGGCACAATATCTCATGGATGTTGGTAGGAGTCCAGTCAGACTGGAAAGCACGAGATCTTATTTTAGAGGCATATCTGTTCGTTTCAGTTACAATATGGTTTAAGATGTTGTCGTCCCAATAAGAACGAAAAGCATCATAGGCCGTATTGTAACTGTGAACGGCTCCAGTACGCTCTAACGTAAACTTTTCCTCCTGACTTTGAAAGGTTTCATCCATGACAGACCATTCAAAATGGAGGTGCTCGCTTTCCAGCCTTGGGAGATCATCCATTCTATTACTGGCGTCAAAAAATTCATCATCATTCTCGCCCTCGCTAGCATCACCTCGTTCATTGATTCTCTCAGCTCTTTCAGTATCTTCCAGCTCCTGTCGTCTCCTCACTACATCCGTCGCCAAACTTACCAATTCCGGCGGGACGTCTGCATCGGATGTCCAAATTTCATTAAGTGGGTGTCCCCTTTCCCACCTAATGTTTTCGCTTCCGCCCTGTCTCGGATGCCCACGCCCACGTGCACTCTGTCCTTGTACACCCCTTCCACCCCTTCGTCCACCCCTTCGTCCACCTCTTCGCCCACTCATTCTTCTTTTATTCGTCTCACTTCTCTCACGTCTGTCACACTCCTCAGGGGACGCAAACATAGCGTGGGCATCCAGGGCCAATAAGCCGTCGTCAGCCCGGATCAGCAGAGGCTCGACACTGTAACAATTATAGCTAGTTTTAAATTAATGGTCATGCTATTCGGGATAAATATTAATCTAACATTTCAAAAGATAAAAATCAGTTCAGTCAGTCTCGAGTTTTGTGTTATAACTTTGTTTATACTCGTATATATAAAACAAGTCGAGTTAGTAACTGGCACGTTTATTTATATTCATAAACTTACTTTGCATCTGTCTCCCGTATTGGCGGATTATTCTGAAATATACACAAAAAGCATTTAAGTCCAATGCAAACCATATATTCAAGATTGCAATATGTTTCACAATAATCGTATTAACTCAATACAAGGGCAGTGGCAAGCTTCTCTTTTTTAGAATAACCGTGTATTATTATATAAAAACAGACATACAAAACCAAACATGGAACACAAAATAGATAAATACAGAATCAGTGTGTAGTTGCTCTCCTCCTCAGCCATCCGCTTAGTGAGTAGTAGTAGTAGCATACAGCTAACAATAGTAAAAATAATAATAATTTAAAAATCGTTTAACATGTAATTCGCCATTTAGTGGTGGCGGTCATCTTTGAAAATTGTTATAGTGCATTTACAATTCAAGCGCTTTCATTATATACTCATTTTAAGGGAGTAATGAAAAATGCACGCACGCACGGAGGCACGTACACGCACACACACACACACACACACACACTATACACGCTATCTGCAAGCATCTGTACAGCCGTTTTAGAGATTAGCCAGAACAGACAGACAGACAAAAATTGATTTCTTGATGTAATATCCGTATATACAAACAGAGAATTAAAGTTTTTATTTATTTGCATTTACTATTGTTGGATACTTATAATGCAAAAATCTATTTTATATATTTCTTTACTTTAAAATTAAAAATAAAAGTATTACAAAGTTATGACGGAGCAGGTCATCTATGCCGGCGCTAATCTCATCCTCATTGCTATCGCTGTTATAACAGAGGATGATGACAGCGGCCGGCGGGCTTTCTCCTAAATTTTCTGACATACTGTATAATAAAAATAAATAAAAAGTTATTGTCATCAGGTACTCTTGTACATGTACCCGGAACTTTTATGATTTTTTTTTGTGAAGAAACAAAATCTAAACATAAATTTTCAAGTAGCTTGTATTTACTTTTTATAATTAATTTATACAAATATAAATAAAACCAAATTTATCGACATCTTTTACACACGGCGATGTATCGATACATCATTATGTCCCACTTTACAAACAAACGGATTCTTATTGGTTACCGGTAAACCGTCCTTAGCGCTTCACAAATAAAGACCAAAATAGCTCGTTTTACCAATACCAAACGAAACTGCTTTGTTTGGTATTGACAGACCAAAACGGTCGCTTTGAAGTCAAGAAACGTCAAATTTTAGTTGCACAATAATAAATAATTTTCTAATATTTTACAATAATATGTTAGTAAATACTTATGTAAACTACTTCCAAGTAAATTTTATACATTTTTAGTAATATTTACTATCATTCACATGCGTAAATAAGTCGGTAATTCGGGAAGATACGTATCAGATGTTTTCATGATTTATTTAAAATTTTCGATGTATTTCTTAAAACAAATAACGTGAAAACAATCACTGTATGCAAAATAATGAGTTTTGTAATAAAAATTGTACTTACATTCAATAAATTTGCACTAATCACGAAAAAACACTCTTATAATTTCACTTTCGAGCACTGTCCAATAAGATTAAAAATAAACACAGAATAATACCAATTTCAATGTCAATGTCTTGGAAATTTATCACAGAATATGAAACAATTCTTTTTTTAAACTAAAACTTAGTTTTTAGCGCCTAATAAAATTAAACCTTCGTTGAGGCCCGCGGCAGCCCGCGGCTACCCGGGTAGCGACGGAGCTATAATGACAGCTGTCATTATTTGCCTGACGGTTGCCAGGGGACCCCTCGGGGCTGTGAGACTTTAATACCTCAAAAACTAGGAATTTCATTTTTTAACCAACGTTTTATTTAGTTCGTTTCGTTCACTTATTTTATTTTTGATAAAATCCTTGTATTTTTTCCATTTTAATGATATGTGGTACAAGAGTGAAGCGGAAATGGACCATAAATAATATAACTTACCTAAGATCCGCCATGATTATACGTAAAGTGTTGCATTGTTTTGGAGAGAATAAATAATATTTCGCCTAAACAAAAGTGAATTCAGAGATTTGGCTAATCAAAACTAGATTATTAAATACATTCAAGTTTTTTTCAACTCGTGTACAGAAAGTGAGTCTGTGCTCCATACAATTTTGGACCATCTCTTCATGATAATCGGTCTAGCAATTAGGGCGAATAAATAAAGTCACTTTCACCCTTGTAATGCTAGTTTGTATCATTGGTATTCCAGTTAGACTGATAATGATGATGATACGTTCCGGTACGATGTCGTGTAGAAACCGAAAGGGGTGTGGATTTTCGTCCCACTCCTAACAAGTTAACCCGCTTCCATCTTAGACTGCATCATCACTTAACAGCAGGTGTGATAGCAGTCAAGGGCCAACTTGTAGTCAATAAAAACTAATAGAATGATTATAATATTGTTTTGTTTTTTTTTTTCAGAAAATGCTCATGTCACACGCAACGACGTAAACGCCAGTGAATATAACATTGTATCCAGTTTTTATTTTTGGTTTATCGAGAATAGATAACATTTGGTTTTGTGGTTTGCACCTATCTTTGAAATGCTGTGGTATAAAGCTGTTTGATTTAACTGTAAATAAATTATTTTGTTAAACAATACTTTTGTTTTGATTTATTTATTGACGTGACAACGTCTTATAATTCGATAGAGCCGACTGCACGCACGAAAAAACATGACTCATGCAGCGTAACCTCGCTTTGAGGTGTTCCATGTAAAACTTGAAGTGCAAGCGAGAGCGCGGAACGAGCGACAAAGAAGCACAATCGGCCTTTGCGTGCGGCAGCGTTCGACATCCGTCTATTAAATATAATTATTAAATATATTAATTTTAAATTAAAAATTAATATATTTATTATAAATTTAAAATATAAATTTATAAAATCAAAATCAATTATTTTATTAATTTAAATTAATAATTATAAAAATATACTTAAATTAAAAATTTTAATAACCAATTTAATTCTACCATTCCATCAGTATTTTCTTAAGACGTTGTCACGTTCAACTATCGTCAGTAAACCGACTTTACAGACAACCAATTTTTTTAAGTCGAAATCTGTCATCATTGATATGTTGGAAGGTGATGACCCAAACTGTCACAGATTATACTATATCAGTAAAAGATATAGAGCTCAGACCCACCAGTTTTAATACTTTCCTATCACGAGTCACTGAGCTGATAGTCTGTGTGATTATTGTAAAATGTATCATTTATTTGTATTAAACGATAAGCACTTGAATTTACTTCGTCTGATTAAAGTGTAGGTGATAACGATATTGTAATACCACTTTCATCACACTAATATTACAAAAGCGGATGTTTGTGTGTGTGTTTGTTACTCTCTCCTGCCGCAACTATTAACCTGATTTGGCTGAAATTTGGAAGATATATTTAGGATTAAAACATGGCTAATTTTTATTCCGATATTCCGACGGGAACGGTACGCGGGTAAAACCACGGGGCAAATCTAAATAACCAGGCAATAGCGTAGACGATTCAAAAAAAATATTTCTTTATTATTAACTATAATAAAAAAAATTGGTTGTCTGTAAAGTCGGTTTACTGACATTATAGTAGCATTTAATTGGTTATTAAAATTTTTAATTTAAGTATATTTTTTAAATATTAATTTGAATTAATAAAATAATTGATTTTGATTTTATAAATTTATATTTTAAATTTATAATAAATATATTAATTTATAAATATATTAATTTTTAATTTAAAATTAATATATTTAATAATTATATTTAATAGACGGATGTCGAACGCTGCCGAACGCAAAGGCCGATTGTGTTTCTTTGTCGCTCGTGCCGCGCTCTCGCTTGCACTTCAAGCCTTACATGGAACGCCTCAAAGCGAGGTAACGACGCATGACGTCATGTTTTTTCGTGCGTGCAGCCGGCTCTATCGAATTACAAGACGTTGTCACGTCAAAAATAATGACGTACAAGATATTCAAAATTATAGACGTTTTAATTTTGGAGTAGTCTGTCATTTTCCTACCAGTAAAAAATTGTACCGAGCTGCTATGGCGTTACATAAGAATGACGTCACCCCAATGTATGGGCGTCTCTAACTCAAAATATTTAAAGTCTATCAGTTTTATTATTTGACCAATTTAATTAGGTTTTTCATAATTATATTTGTTACTAAATAAAGTTTAAGATGGTATTTAAAACACCAGATCTTTGATATCAGTCCTCTTAAAATGAACTTGCCATCACGCAGGTATCACGTACATCTCCCAAATTAAAAAAAACAATCCTGTTAACCCATTGTATTATAACTTTCAACTACAATGCGTTTTACATTTGATAATATCTAGATTATGTCATTGTATAAAAAGAAATGCAAAGCAATCTCTAAGCGTACTCAATACTAGGTCCAGATATCATTCGGCGACACCGTTGTCTATTTGGAGTGGAATACAGCAATTCTGTCTATATATATGTCTCATTGAAATAAGTACAAAGCTAAGTACAGTTTACTATTTTACTTTTGATTGGTCTATTGAACTGATTTAGGGAGAGGACAAGGGACAGAGTATAAACGATCAGAAAACAGGGGCCAAGTCGTATCCCCTTCGCCCCATCATTGTAATAATAAAAATAACTTTTACCCTTAGACTAATAACTATTCATCTATGCTTGCACATACTGTGGTATACCTATTTCAAATCGTAGGTATATATTTTTTCATTACATTAGCCGAGGTCTCTTAAATTCTATCTAAAGGTCTGCTCTGCTAAAATGATATTGCAATAGACAACAGCCGCGGTTTCACCCGTTTACTTCAAGTTGGGAATTTCGGTATAAAAAGTGGCCCATGTGTTTTTTAACCGAAAAACGGAGGAGGTTCTCAATTCGACACGTATATTTTTTTTTTTTTTTATGTATGACCACGCATGACTTTTTACAGAGTTGTCCGATTTTGATAATTCTTTTTTTATTAGAAAGGGCATACTTCCAAGGTGGTCCCATTGTCATCATGTTAGGATCTGATGATGATATCCTGGGGAAATTGAAGGAACTCTTCAAATTTTGGAGGCACGCTTACAGCGATTTTGGTTTTTGTCTCGGTATTGGTAGCTTTTTGGCTACTAGTGCCATATAATATACTATGACAGCATAGTACGAGTACGATACGTGACGATAAATCACTAAAAACTTAAAAAGTAACAAATAAAAATAGAACCGACTCAAAACGCACTAAAAAGTAAAAAATAACTGTGTCATTTAGTTGCTTTAATTTATTTAAGCATATCTAGGAGTCGGTGCCAGCTAAGGTTTCTACCTAAAGGACGTTATCTAGAACCCACAAACTGCTTTACTACGTAAGATAAAGGTTTCTTAAACTTGGCTGGCTTGGCTGGCTACATTTTTGTGAGGTTTCATTAAAAATCCATTCAGTAGTTTTTGCATGACAGAGGAACAAAAAACATCATATAAAGACGAAAGTTTGTATAACTTTAGTCTTTATAATATTAGTGAGAATTGTGTTATTTTACATATCACTATAAAATCCTTAAGAGTTAGTATTAAAATGAGAATATCCAAATAGATGACACAACAATAAGTATGTACAGCAAATAAAGACATAGCTCAACAAAACAGCGTCATGGCATTCGAGTTGCATTTATTGCAAAAGCGCACTAATAGATGCAATTAAAATGAAAAAAATGTTTGTAAAGTTTTTGAACTGTCTTTTTTTTATCGAACTGCTGGCAAGTTCCTGAACTTATATTCTATTTTCGTTATAAAGATGGCGGGCGCCGACGTTCGTTGTCGAAAAAAAAAATCAAGAATTTCCGGGAGTAGTGTACTCTCGGACATTCACTTGAATATTATTATCTGCACTATTTTTAATAAAATAGATTAAAATTTTAAAAACTGGTTTGATTTGTAATTGCAATGCATTCGCAAGCAATGGAGGTGTTATATCCCCGTTGCCTCGGAGAGCACGTTAAGTCGTCATTTCCGGTCATTATCATCATCTGATAGTTTCAAAGAATAACAACAAACAATGTAACCTAAGCTCGGCAGCTCGCATAGGAAAAGCGAGGTGGGTCTAAGCTACATATTTCGTACAAGTAGGGAGGCCTCTGTAGAGTGCCGTTAATAGGCTGATAATGAAGATGATGATTCGCATGCAGAAATACTTATTAATTTCATTTATTTTTCATATATTTATTTATTCCTCAAGAACCAATGTGGCATCCAGCTGCCGCTGCATTCCTTGAAGCACTAAAGCTTTCACGTGTATTCCTTACTACCTAATATAAAAAAAGGCAAAAGTTTATAAGAACACCTATAAACTAATACCCCGCTTTACGCGACCCCGTTTATGCACGGTGTCACTATAACGCGAATTTCAAATCTCGCGAAAACTATTTTTAAAAGTCGGGAACAAATTAAAGTCTCCAGCGAAAGTTCAACAAAACTTTCTCGTTCGAGATCCTCTATCTTAGAAAGAATGGAGAAGTTACTGTCAGTCTGGATCAAAGATTTGAATAAGAACACACCACTAAGTCATGACCTCATATGTTCAAAAGCAAAATCTTTGTATGAGATGCTGAAAACAAAAAAAGAAGGCAGTTCCACTTCGACTTTTAGATGTTTTTTTTTTTCATAAAAGTAATTAATAGTATGTATCGCATAGTGTTTTTAGAATTAGAATGATTCGTATTTTTTGTATTAAATTTTGAGTGTTTAATAATAAACCTCGATATACGCGAATTTCAGTTAACGCGATATTTTCCGGAACGTAACCCTCGCGTAAAGCGGGCTATTACTGTATATGAATGGATGTTTTTTACTCTTTCAAACTAAGACTATTGAATGGATTTTTATGAAACGTTACAATATACCTAGCTTATATATACAGGCAGTCCTCGACTCACGTCGTTTCGATTTACGTCGTTTCAAGTTACGTCAAATAATGTTTCGATACTATTCCTCAAGCATATGTCATTTGTTTCGATTTCCGGCAAAGGAGAATTCACTTGTCGCAAGGTCAATATCCGTGGGGCCGGCGGGGCGCGTTGTCGGCGTGCGGGGATTACTCCGCACATGCTGCTGATTTTGTTTAGTTACTTCAGGGACAATGGACAATCAAGACGTAATACATTAGTTTTTTTTGCATCTTTGACAGTTTTTTTTTACATACCTATTTAAATAAATTTTAAACTATGCCACCTGAACAAGACAGTAATAGTAAAGTGAAGAAGAGAGTAAGAAAGATAATTACAATGGAGGTTAAATCTAAGATTTTAAAACTCAAAGATCGCGGTTGTTCGACTTCATCTATTGGACGAGAACTTAATTTATCACGCACGACGGTACAAACAATATTGAAAGATAAAGAAAAACTCTTAACAGCTCTACCTTCCGTCTCTTTAAACAGCACTATTATACGAAAAAGAAATGCTTTAATTTATGAAATGGAAAAACTCTTGTACACTTGGATTCAAGATCAAACTCAGCGACGGGTTCCTCTAAGTTTGGCTATTATACAAAATAAGGCGCTGAGTATCATCAACACACTGCAAAATAAACGTGGCGAGAATAATAGTGAAGAAACAAAATGTTTTTCTGCCAGTCGCGGATGGTTCATGCGCTTTAAAACGAGATATTCGTTACATAACATTCGAGTGCAAGCTGCTAGTGCCCCTCATGTGGCTGCTCAGAGTTTTCCTGGAATATTAAAGGAAGTTATCGAAAGTGGAGACTATTCGCCTAAACAAATTTTTAACGTGGACGAAACTGGTTTATTTTGGAAAAAAATGCCTTCTCGTACTTTTATATCGCAGGAAGAAAAGTCTTTGCCTGGGTTTAAAGCGGCTAAAGATCGTTTGACGTTGTTATTGGGTTCGAATGTTGAAGGTGATCTTAAATTGAAACCCCTTTTGGTTTATAGGTCTGAAAATCCTCGAGCTCTTAAAAATTACGTCAAGAGTACTCTTCCAGTTATATGGAAGGCTAATCCAAAGGCATGGGTTACATCAATACTTTTTGAAGAATGGTTTACTAAACATTTTATACCTGAAGTGAAACAGTACTGTTTTAACAATAATTTGGCTTATAAAGCTTTACTTATTTTGGACAATGCTCCCGGCCATCCTGTGCGTATTGCCGATATCGATCCTCAAATCAAAGTTTTGTTCCTGCCTCCAAACACCACTTCGTTGTTACAGCCGATGGATCAAGGAGTTATAGCGTCTTTTAAGGCCTATTATCTCAGGAGAATTTTTTCACAGGCTGTAAAGGCTAATGAAAATGATGGCATGGAGCTGAGAGATTTTTGGAAAAGTTATAATATCTTGCAATGCGTAAAAAATATTGCTGCTTCATGGGATGAGGTGACACCCAACAATTTAAAAGGAGTTTGGAAAAAGTTATGCCCACATTTTTTTAAGCCATCTGAAAATTCTTCATCTACAGATCAACCAAATATCGATGAAATCACAACTGACATTGTTCATTTGGCTAACCGTTTGCCTGAAATTGCAGTTACTGCGGATGATATTGATGATCTGTTATGCTCACATTCGCAAGAACTGACTGATGAAGATCTTATTGAATTGGAGGCACAAATACAAAAGGAAGCAATCGAGTCACAAGAAATAGCTTCTTCTATTAGTAACTCTGAAGAACTTACACTAAAAAAACTTTCCGTTGCCTTTGCAAATTTGGAGAATGCCATGAAAATTTTTGAAGAAAATGATCCTAATTTTGAGAGAAGTTTCAACGTTAATAACAAAATTTGTGCAGCCTATCAGTGTTACCAAGATCTGTATGATAGCAAGAAGAAAGAAGCGAAGCAATCTAGAATTGATAGTTTCTTTAAGCCAAAAGTTTAATTTATTATTTCTCATTGCATATTTTGATTACATACTAAAGTTTTATAATTATTATTAAAATTAATAACACACAAATACCAAAAAAAACTAGCAATTTCATAAGTGCATATATAATTATTTTAAGAACTTACTTTTGATAATAAAGTATGTATATCCTTTGTTATAAATGCAGTTTTTTCTTTAAATTTCGAGTTCGTATGGATCCTAACCCTTGAGTTTTACATGTACCTAAACATATGAAAAAATACGTCTCGACTTACGTCGTTTCGATTTACGTCGCGTATTTCGAGAACCTAACATGCCGTAAGTACGAGGACTGCCTGCATACAAGACCGAAATTCTCACAGGAATAAGAACTACGCGAAAAAAATCGCGAGCGTCCTCTAGTTCATTGTTTCCCAACCTGTGGTCCGCGGTGTCATTTCTGGACCATACATAAATGCTAATAAGTCTCGTAATCGACTTACTGCTTACTTAAGCAGCGCCACGTTTGGTGGTTAGGAGTCGGTGCCAGCCAAGGTTTCTACTTTAAGGACATTACCTATAACCCACAAACTGCTTTACTACGTTAAATAAATATTCCTTAAACTTGCTGTCACCGAATTCATAGATATGCTTAAGTAAATTAAAGTAACTAAATGACACAGTTATTTTTTACTTTTTAGTGCGTTGTGAGTCTGTTCTATTTTTTGTTAAAAAATTTTATTTTAGTAAGGGGGTCCGTGAAAACTATGCTTGATGCCCTAGGGGTCCGTGGCTGAAAAGGGTTGGGAAACAATGCTCTAGTTGAATAATAATGGTACAATTTACGTTAAAACTGTTCAACCTATTTTTCAACAAGTTATACGGATGTGGGAATGTTCGTTACTTCCGACTCCGACCAGTACACACGAGCCGAGGGCCGAGGCCTTAGAACAGCGGGCGACGGCCGACGGGTAAACGTGCATAAAACGCCCTTCGTGCGTCACACTCAGGGCGACCACACGTCTTGTTTATGAGGGCCTTTTCATAGTAATAGTTGACGAAAGAAATAGCCTGTAAAAGAAGACTTTTCAACTATAAACAGAAACAAGCATTTTTGACGTGACTACGTCTTATAATTCGATAGAGCCGGCTGCACACACGAAAAAACATGACTCATGCGGCGTTACCTCGCTTTGAGGCGTTCCATGTAAGGCTTGAAGTGCAAGCGAGAGCCCGGAACGAGCGACAAAGAAGCACAATCGGCCTTTGCGTTCGGCAGCGTTCGACATCCGTCTATTAAATATAATTATGAAATATATTAATTTTAAATTAAAAATTAATATATTTATTATAAATATATAAAATCAAAATCAATTATTTTATTAATTTAAATTAATATTTATAAAAATATACTTAAATTAAAATTTTTAATAACCAATTAAATGCTACCATTCCATCAGTATTTTCTTCAGACGTTGTCACTTTCAACTATCGTCAGTAAACCGACTTTACAGACAACCAATTTTTTGATGGACAGGGTCCTAAAGATAGAAGTTCTAGCTGAAGGCCCATTGCGACTGGTAAAGATGATGATTATGACTGATGATGAATTTTAACTTTAAAGATCTTTTGCCGTCATTTACACAAATAGGTGCGTGTAAAAATCTAAGAAAGAAAACCTTCAATAACTATTCATTCTTCACTTCCCTGTACTTACTGTAATTGTAAAATACAATAACTTAGTCATCATAGTCTGGTATATCTGGTATACATATTTCCAACGCGTTCTACTTGTTAAATAAGTAATTACTGTAGGTTTTGCGGCTGGAAACCGTAATTCTCGTATGACGTCAATATAAATGTCCCGTTTTAAAAAATAATAAATGGTTAGTTTAGTCATGCAGCTGCCTATCGACCGCGGCATATTGCGCGCGCTGGGAGACGTCACTAATAATAATAATGGCCGTTAAAGGCAGCCATCTTGTTTCTAAGGCTTGTCATAATCATCAAGCGATTATTGGCTTTATTGGTAACTTTTTAAGATTGATATTACAATAGTATTGATCAGAGGTTATTTAATAAAATGGGATAACGTCTACTGACATCTGCGTCAATGTTTTGTTTCTAAATTCAAGAATGTCGCACTTAAAATACCTGGGTTTTTATATAATAGGTAACTTTTTAGAAAACAATAATTACTTAACGATATACTGGACCGTAATAGGTACCTACTTCTAATCCCATTATCCTAGGAATCTAATCTACTATCTAATTTAGATATTTTAAATTGTTGTTAGTTATGTTACTTAATTAGATAAAAGTTTGAATAAGCGAATTCAAAAGAAAACTAAGTAATTAAGATACTTAATAAATTAGTCAATTGTACGAATAAATTCTAGTAATTATACCTAAGTAGCCGTTTGAATGCGAGTACCTATTTGATTAGATATTGATAATAATATGACCTCAAAGTGGAACATATTTTGTTTTCAGCTTAGGTAGGTAGGTAGGTACTCTTATTAACAAAGAAAATTAAGATACCTTTGCATACACCTAAATTTGACAACGATTTGGCATTAAAGTATCTACCTACGTAAATGCTTAGTACTTACTATATGAATGACAATAAATGATGATTCATATAAAGTTGACTCATACCTGCCTTCTCTCACGATGTATGTATGAGTATGACTAAAAATTTGTATATAGGTATACTTACTTTGGTTCTTGTTAAATAGTAAGGAACCTTTCAAGCTCAGGTATCAAAAAAACAAAAACCCGACTGCTTAGAAGTTATGAACTGAAAAGAGAAAAACAAGGATCACTATATCTGTATAAAATTCTAAATAAAACGCAGTCCGCAGGTAAATTTTGTCCCTGTTTGCAGCATATTATAATAATAATTTTATTTGAGACTTTTAGTTTTAGTTTATGGTATAGAAATGAGACGGTACACTTAGTACACTTTTTGCCATTTTTTATTAATAAAGTAATATAAACATGATATGATATTTATATTTTTGAAATGGTCTTTTTACGACCTTTCAATTGGTACCCATATTGCTAAGATAAGAGAAAAAAATACGCACATCACCCCTTTTTTCCCCCATTTACAGCCGCCATTTTGAAAATTTATATAGCCTATGTCACTACCACAATTTTGACAAATTCAACGACACCTCACAAGTCAAAATCCGTTCAGCCGTTTAGGCTGTAGCGCGTGCCGAAGAAATGGACATACATACATACATACGCTCGAAAAACATAACCCTCCTTCTGACACAGTCGGGTAATAAAACAAGACTCAAATTCGATAGGTCTAGGGTTCGATCCCTGTTAAACTATGGTATTCAACTCGCAATGCATCATAACTTATCCACCTAACTATACCGCCAAAATGTTCTTATACAGTTTACAGGTGTGTTACATTTCTGGCCTAAAAGGCAGACAAGAATACTTGGGACTGGAATAGATGCCAGGTCACTGATTTATAATATAACTTTATCAATTTTAATTTCGTAAACAAAACATAAATATTCCAATGGACGTAATGACGTTTTACTAAACGTCTTAGAATGGACGTTTTAGATTGTGTTGTTGGTTAGTGATTTTCACTTTCTCAAAATTAATAACTCAAAAGTTAAAACCATGTTAACACTATGGGTTTAACACGCTATGGTCTAAAAATAGGCCACTTTTAATAATTTTGAACTGAAAAAAAGAGAACGTATAATTCTTCATATCTATTAGCTACAATTGTCTGTTTGTCACATTTTTCTACCTGCTCTTCAATGATCTTTAAAATACCGTTAAACCTTTTCGAGGCCAGCCGGTACCTGATGCTTACAATAGCTATAGGATCTCCCAACTACCTGCTAAAATCAAAATATATTAAGTCAACAAACAAATTAAAAATGAAAGTAGAGTCATTTTCTAATTTTTTTAATTAACTTGTATATTCACTAGGATAGGTTAGCTTACCGTCATTTAAATTGTACTTACTTATTTACTTGGAAAAATTAAGTTGTAATTCTAATTTTGAAGGGTGCTTGGAAAATTTTACTAAGAACAGACTGCAAGAGAAGCTACTTGTAGCTATACCCATCTTACTACATCTTAGGTCTTAGCTTTTGGACGGAATAATATAATTCGAAAAATTTTAGTAGGTAGGTAGGTGCAGTTTCGATTTTAAACGACCTAAAAGGATATTTTATTTTCTAAAGCGCGGATAACTTTGGTTAGATTTTTATTACCTAGTAGGTATTTCAATTCTTCTTAGTCGTGCACTCTTGACAGTGTCGTGGCTCGTGGTGGTTATTCTATGTGTAATTTTTACTATTTCAATAGAAAAACCCAAATAAATCGTAAGTACTTATAGATATTTTTCCGCATTTTGCTGTAAGTAGGTGTGTATACCTATCTGTAACTTCAAGGAAATTCGTTTTTCCTTGACCTAGAGGTATGTAAGTTGGTAAGTAGGTAAGTACATAGGTATTAGTCCGGTCATTTTAAATAATTATAACAATAGTGGTAAAATTGTATCAAATAACAGAAATTCCGACAGCTCCAGAAAGCTTGGGTCCGCCCAAGAAGGAAAAACTTTAAAAGTGCTCATCGAAAGATCGAATGTTATTTTTTTAAATGTCTAAAACGATAGGTTTATATTGTCATCAAAAAATCTAGTTCTCCATCGAGTTTGGCTTTAGTAAGTATAAGTAGGTAGGTACACTGAGCCTTGAATGTGAATTGTAATTTTAGCAAACGAAACCAAGCGTTTAAACTAGTTTCTATAATATAAATTAAACTGAGTATCGGAAGCCCCGAAGCCCGATCGATGACGCTCCTCCGTCCTCCGTCGCATTCCTCCCCCTCCGCCCCTCTACAGTCAGCTTCCCCCTTTCACTCCAATTGTTGTCCGCCCATCTATAAACTCGGCACGGACAATATTTTAAACTCATCTTTGCCGGTGACTTCGCTTGCGAGTCTTTATGAATGTGTCAAAATTTTTGATTGGTAATACAAAAAAACTGCTGCTTTAGGTAATATCAGTATTTTAATTTATATCCTGATGTCCCAGAATTCAAATAAAAAAAGCTCATTTAAAGATATCAGAATATTTTATAAATCATTTCAATTTAATAATCTTTAAATAACAGATAAGTAAGTGAAAATTTAACTTTGATATTTTTGTGTAAGAATATTCGTAGATATACAGACAGATGTTTTTATAGGCATATACGTTGTGGCGAGTTTTCGTATTGCATGACGTTGAATCATGTGTCGGCCGCCATGTTTCAGAGAATTCATTGGAACTCCGCCATTTTGTTCCACTACTGCGCAGTTGCGCGGCCCCGATAGCGTCAGGTATAAAAAGGGGGTGACGTCAGCCGCGCACTATAATTGATTTCTCATCGTGGTGCAGTGTAGACGTCTGTGTAGTGAAGTGCTAGAAAATTCTACAAAGGTCTTTTGTGCCTGGTCGTTGCAGGTGTGTAATATTGTCTCAACTCGCAATACCTAAACCCTTATATTTAAAAATGGGCTACAGTGCACACGAAAAGTCAGTTGTCGATTTTTGTGAAAGCAAAAGTGAATCTTTATCCAATTGGGTCCGCAAAGTTAAATGTAAGTCATTAAATGCTAAGACAAAGAGAAAGCGTGACTTGAGAATAATCGCCATATTGAGTAACTCCCTTTCTCGCGCCGAGAGCGAGCTCCTTACTAAACAAAGAGAACGTGCTAGAAGGTGGGCTCAGATGCAAGCTGATCTCGGACTTAATAGTAAAGAAGAGGAAGTCGCCAAGCAGCAGCGCGAAACTATCGATAATTTATGGAAGAACGATCTCAGTGGCCTAGATAATTTTTTCAAAGAATTAGACAATGTTAAACCTATACTCAATCAACCTGTGTATGTTAGTCAAGTAGGATGAATTATTAGGTAAAATAGAAAATTGTATTTGAATCTGTGATATATGTAGGATGTTTTCTAAATTACAGTCCCATTGCGTTTCGCGTGGGTCTGCAACGCACGGCCGCCATCTTGGCTGTCGGGACGCCATCGCTGAGCCACGAAATGGGTTTGTAACGGTATCATGCATTTATTTAGTTGAATTTTATTTTAAAGATGTGTTCATTGTTAATTAATATTTCAGTTTTCTATTGAGAGATAGTCTATTGGAATTAAAGTTTTATTCATATTGAATAAGAAATTGTAACATATGTTTAAGTATGATAATAAAAAGAATTTGAAAAGAATTGCGTTTACGAATTTTATTTCTAATCTCTACTTGTTTTGTTTATTGGAATTTCACCCACCCGTGTATTATTCCATGAGTCACCACCGACTTCATGAAGACCTACGTAGCCGACGGCGTGACGTGTTCGAGTTTGCGAGAGCTGCCTGCGACGAAACTACGGTTCCTGGTTCGCGAGACTGCCAAGTTGGCTCGACAGAGCGGCCGTGCACAGAAATAACTGCGACTTACGCTTCCAATCCGGTATCAGCCCACAGTAGGTAAAAGTTAGGCTGTTGCGTCATGATTTCATAACCTATAACCAATACTTGGCCCCACATGGGCGTTTGGCATGTTGTTCTTTTCGAGCCTCAGATCCTTGGCCTAAACAGCTGAGGCGGGTCAACAACGGACATCAGACTCCGCTGACTCCCCGGAGTTAGCATCGCCCGCTGTCTCCGCTTACTCGCTCTCGTGCCCAGCAAGTTCAGGCCAGGCCAGCGACGGCTGGTCCGTGGCGAGCGGCGTGTCATGGCCGTTCCGGTTCATGCATAGGTGGTTTGTTCAGTTTGAGCGTCGGTGAGTCAACTGTTTACACAGAATACCTTATGACCTCATTATTACCTTGATAAGGTACTCGTATTGTCTCAATTACTATTAGAATTAAGTTTTAAGGAAACAAAATAATGTCATTGCCGTATATCCAATTAACGTACTATAACTAGTTAATGCTCATTTTACATTGACAAGCAATTTTTTGGCATTTACACATACAATTTGAACTTAATTTGCGAATAGATGGAACTGTGTATAAAGTAGGGCAATGTTGTGCAATAACATTGAATTTGAACAGGCTTCCTCCTATGCAATGAACCTTGGAACAGGCCACACGCTGCGAACTTCTAAACTATATTACCCTGCTGAAGAGTTGTGCGAAGTCTTGTGACGTGCTGACGGTCTCCGCCTCTGACCTAAATAGGTAACGAATTCGCCTAGTTGTTGTACTAGGATTTTTTAACCTTGAAATCTTGTCTTGAATATTTAGGACACTGCTGCGATGTTAAGGAAATACGATCTTGTGGGCTGATGTTATACTGGATACATACCTATTGGAGAAAACCATGACTAGTCGGTACACAAATATAATCTATACAAATATTTTGAAATTATCTCATATTTTTACGTCATAACAAAGCTAGAACTTGAAAACTTTATACCTTCTCTTATATCTAAAAAAATAGTCAAAATTTTTTATTTTACGATTTTGATCGCCGACTTTATGGATCATGTATATAATCATAGATGTAAACTTCACAGCTGTCGACTGGGTGCAATGAGGGTGAATATGCGAGATAGATAAAGTTAAAGGTGGAACCTTCGAGAAGGCCGACCTATGGCTTTATAAAGACAAGCTGTCACCGACACCCGTCTGGCGCATATAACAAATACATCTACAATCATTTAGGGGTCCTTCGAACAACCATCCAACATCCTGATGCGAAGTTTTTCCGTCCTGGCGAATATACGAGTTTTGAGTTAAACCAACCTGACTGACGCGAGGCAGGTAAGTGGTCAAACAATACTGACAATTGATCACTTAATTTGAAAACAACTACTGAACGGATTTTAGACTACAGTGGATGTGTTTTTAGGGTGATATAAAACTGCGTTTAAAATGCAGAAATTTAACTGATTTTTTAACATACTTGAAACTGAACCTATCGTTTTTGACCTGCCTAACGGCGGGGTAGGATATTTAACAATTTGAAAGTTGAATTTTCAGATTTTTCTTAAATGAGACGCTCTATAAATCTACATCTATCATACTTTCATTTTTTGAACAGCATTTTACATCTTGAGTTTGTTGATTGTTACGAGGTCAACGTTACCTAGATAGAATACATACCTACTATATATACATATTTAGAACAATTCAATACGACTAAGGTTAATGGAAGGACAGAGGTATTATATTATAATTTAGTAAGCTCAATTTAAAATTTATACCGATATTGAATGCTCAATGAATTGGTATTGCGTATTGCATATTTTGTGGCGAAGATTCGCCCTTGTGTTCTTGTTTTTTTTTAATATGTTCAGGGACATCGTGGTCTGTGGGCGGTTAACTGACTTGACAATAACTGAACATACCTGCGAATATTGATCGCTTTTCTGCACCAGCTACATAACCTCTAAACAATGGAAACCAGTTCGGGACTGTTTCTTAAGACCTACTCCGTACCTTGAAAAACGGAGATTAATAAACTTGATGAAAGTGGATTTGAAGATCAAAATCAAGTCAGTCTACATGGCGCAATGTAGGCAACTTGCAATACAATTTGTCCTTTACTTACTTAATACATACTGTTCCTGATTTTATCACGAATGAAGTTCACTATAGCCTTGGAACCTTTAGCAAGACTTGAGGCGTAATCATCATTCTACTTTCGAAATATTTGTTGCAAAACACCGTGAAATACAAGCAATAAAAATAATCATTTACTGCAATACCAATTAGTTTACAACTACTATGGAGCAACTGTTGCAACAGGTTCCGAGAAGAAACAACTACATATTGTCATAACTACTTTTATATTTTTATACTCTGGATTATAAATACAAACTGTCGCTACATACTCTCATCAACGCCAAATTTCAACAAATCGAAAAACAATTCTCGTATAATAATATCTGAACTAGGCTTGGAGGATGGACATCTTTAAAATAAGGGTAAGTGGTAAATAGCTAAGAAGCTATGAAGAACTGTAACTGAATAAATATACTGTCCTTAGCAACCTAATTGAATCCTATTAATGTAACCAATGTACACTTCACAGCTTTCCTAGAACACGGTGAAAACGATGCTATGCAAATTGTTTCTCAAGCGGAAATCCTTTGAAGAAACGTCACAATAATTATCCCAATAAAAGCTTCAATGATTTAACTTCGCTGACAATTTGAACCGTGAAATTTTTTGGAAAATAAAATCCGGTGTCGAGGTCCGAAAACGAAAACTTCTAGATAATAATCAAGATTCTCCCAACGCCCAAGTGATAACATGATTTGGGTTTTGATGGGAGGTAAGTGAACTAAATGTAAAAACAGATTGAGAAATTTGAATAACAAGAATTGGACTAGAAATTATTTTAAAATCGTGAGCATATAACATAATTCGTTAATTTATCATTTGACAGATATTATAACGAAATTTTTTTTTTAATAAAATTGTTATTTTTAAATTAATTTAATTACATTGAATAATTTCAATCACTTCAGAATAAATTAGACATTAAAATGAAATTAAGTCTATCTTCATCAAGATGACTAGGGAGGTTAGGCTAAACAATACTTTTCAAGAGTTTCAGATATTTTTTTCTAATAAATCCAAAAGCACCATTTATCGTAACCGATACCCACATCTAGGTATTTACATGCAGGTTGTAAACATTCTATAAAGGGTCAACACGAAAATACCACTAGTACATAATTTCTATTACTGGAAAGTTAAATAAATGACCAATATTAATGAAATTATAAACACTGCGCTAAAGAGTTTTAATCTATGTTACAAAATTATATTATATGCAATGGTATGCCAAAAGATGAACAAAATTTTCCTGATGTTTTGATATTGAGATGAATAAATGAATGCATCATTAAAGAATAGGAAACAAATGGGATAGGTAATTTTGATATTTCAGCTTTTGTTAATAATTGGAATAAAAAAGAAGCAATGTTTACTTTAAAATTTAATATTTGAAAATATTAAAATTAATATTGATCTATTCATATTCAATTAATAACTTATTTCATAAAAATAAAAAAAGATATGTACTTACGTACCTATAATTGGGGTTAAAAGTAGGTACGTTATTAAAAACAAATAATTTTGAAAGACACGCTGAATCTAAATAAAAATAGCACCATCCAAGGAAACTTAAAAAAGGTAATTTTTAAAATTTTTAGTTATATATGGAATCATACATAACCTGAATTTTGTATTGGATTCAAGATTACTAAAACTGAATTTTTAATGTTTTTAGATAAACGACCGCATACTTTTCTTATTGAGGGTTGATAAATATTTCGTATTTCCTAAACTCTTACTTCATTCTACGTATCTACAATGACTCCCGTGATAGTGATCACCGAAAATTCATAAAATTCAACCAGCCAGTGATAATAAAACCCATCAAAATCATTCACCATATCACTAGTTATGCCAATCGTTGAGATTTCGGAAATAAATCAATATGAGGCTGTGTGCTGATAAAATATTGATATCTATTACTACAAGTATTTCTATTTAACATTAATGAACCAATGAAGAAATTTTCTGCAATACCATAGGTCTACTGAATTCGAAGAAAAATCTAAACACCATAAAGGTATGTTATCTATAAAAATAGATTAAATTTAAAATTGAGATAATTTTTGATCATTACAGAATCTATTTGGCGATAAATTAAAATCAAGAAAACTGCCATTTCTATTTAAATTAGTTTAATTCAATTTATAAAAGTCATTGTAAAACTTAAAAAAAGCGAAAGGTTTGTTTGTAGTACTGTTCGAAAGGCAGAATCATACCACGAAGATAATAAGCCATGAATAATGGAATTTACAATACTGTCAAAGATATACAAATGAACACGTATTTTATGGTTCAAATATTTTTAGGTTAAAATAAAGCGATGTGATATATGCCAACGTACGACGATTGTAAAGTAAAACCTACAAATTACAAATTTATACTGAAAATAATTTTGCGAATGTGTTATGCGGTAACTACATATCTACAGTGAACCTATACAATACTAATCAATATCAGCATCGCAAATAATAAACAATACCAGCACCGCAAATAACTTGTCCACCTACTATAGAGCTCGTAAGATTTTGCGTCTATAAGTTGTAGAAGAAACAATATAATTTCTTATCCTGTTATAATCCTGCAATAGCTACCTTAAGTTAAAGCCGCATTTATTTAGCGTTTGTCTAAATGTGTAGCTAGACGCCTGCTTGCGAATATCCTTCCATATATATCATAAATTATAGTAATATCCAATACATGGCTAAAACCAGGCTCCGCCAGAAATTTAATATATAAGGCAGTTTCGGCTGATGCGAGGAACAATTTACGATTAATTGATGGTAACGGAAAAGTAAAAGCTAGAACCAATAAGTATAATAAATGGATACTAATCAAAATACAATGGAAAGCGACAGTACTTAGATGAAAATAAAAAGGTAATAAAAATGTATGATCTGCAATGACAAAGTAGGTAAGTATGAGCAGTATTGCACGAATCTGTAGAACTTAGTCTAATGAAATCTGCTATTTATCTATCATCTATATATACATAATACAAATTAATACTGTAAATATGTTTCCTGTGGGAGTTCTAAATGTTATTTTTTCAATATCTGTTCTGAGATATATGTATGTATCAATATGTATTTGTATTTGAAAAACCTGCCTTCTGCAGGTTACGTAACCCCCCAATATTTTCCAAGTTTTGCAGTGTCATAGACCAAATTGTCTGCTAGCTACAACTGATACAATCGTGTCCTGTTGGCCTATACACTTGTCTTCAGCACGCTATTCATCTCGAGGTCTTAGAAGTGCTACCTACTTGGCAATCTTCTGCGAGTGCTCATCAGGAAAGTTTAAAAATCGAGGGTAACTACTTCCTCTCTTTAGATTCAGAATTTTAGTATCCAGATCGACTCCTTGTTATTCCGGCTATTTTTCCCCAAGTCACTCATAGCCTAGCCTGCCAGTTGCCAATCAGTTGCGCGAATTTGACGACTTGGAACTGCCTGTTTACAATAAGTATGTTACTGCTAAAACTCATCGTATTATAGCGTGGATCATGCTTCAATGTAACGCTAAATGAGCTGCCTGCTAATTACTTCAGACTGCTAATGCTGATGTGATCTGTCTGCCTGCCAGTCTAGTGCAGTGCGTTACCAAGTTAACACGAGTTTCAGATAATTCAAGGCGACCTGGCAGGCTCCAGAACTACCTGCCAATTTGGTTAAGAGATGCCTACTTGCCCTGTGAAGAGCTGCCTTCAACCTGTTAAAAGCTGTCTCAAACCTGGTCGAGCAGCCGGCCAGTCTCCACACCGGTCGAGTTAGTGAGCATGCTTCTAGTCCGTTAGAGCTAATCTGCCAGGCCGCAGCCTAATTGAACTTTCTTCGGAGTGCAACATGCCTCAAATCATCGTGCTTTATCGAGCTGCCGGCCTGTCTCCACCTCGGTATAGCTGCCGGCCTGTCTCCACCCCGGTCTAAGTGCCGGCCAGTCTCCACCCCGTCGAAATGCCTCCAGCCTGGTAAGCCGCGGGCCAATCTCCACCCGATCGGGCTGGCTCGTAGCCAGTCGCCAGCCTCATCGGACTGCCTGCCAGTCTCCAGCCCGGTCGAGCTGCCGACAAGTCTTCAACCTAGTCGAGCTGTCGGCCTGTCTCCACTGCAAATGAGCTAACGGCCTATGTCCATTCTGGTGGAGCTGCCTACCTGTCTCCACCCTGGTCGAGCTGTCGGCCGGTCCTCAGCTTCGTCGAGTAGCCGATCTGTCACCCTGGTCGAGCTGCCCGGTAGTCTCCAGCCCGATCGAACTTCCTGCCAGTCCAGCTCGGTCGAGCTGCCTGCCTGTGTCCACCCTGCTCGAGCTGCCTGTATGTCTCTACTCTGGTCGAGCTGCCGGCCGGTTTCTACCGCAACCCAGCTGCCGGCCAGTCTCCACTCAGCTGCCGGCCGGTTTCTACCACAACCCAGCTGCCGGCCAGTCTCCACTCCGGGCGAGCTGCCGGCCAGTCTCCACTCCGGGCGAGCTGCCGGCCAGTCTCCACTCCGGGCGAGCTGCCGGCCAGTCTCCACTCCGGGCGAGCTGCCGGCCAGTCTCCACTCCGGGCGAGCTGCCGGCCAGTCTCCACTCCGGGCGAGCTGCCGGCCAGTCTCCACTCCGGGCGAGCTGCCGGCCAGTCTCCACCCCGGCGATCTGCCGCCCATCTCCTGTCCGGTCAAGCTGGTGCGGCCTAGTCGCCAGCCCGATTGTGCTACCTGCCAGCCCAGCTCGGTCGTGCTGCCTGCCTGTGTCCACCCTGCTCGAGCTGCCTGCCTGTCTCTAGTCTGGTCGAGCTGTCGGCCGGTTTCTACCGCAACCCAGCTGTCGGCCAGTCTCCACTCCGGTCGAGCTGCCGGCCGGTCTCTGTCGCAATCCAGCTGCAGGCCAGTCTCTTCTTCGGGCGAGCTGCTGGCTAGTCTCCACCCCGGTCGAGCTGCCGACCAGTCTCCAACCCGGGCGAGCTGCCGGCCAGTCTCCAACCCGGGCGAGCTGCCGGCCAGTCTCCAACCCGGGCGAGCTGCCGGCCAGTCTCCAACCCGGGCGAGCTGCCGGCCAGTCTTCACTCCGGGCGAGCTGCCGGCCAGTCTTCGCTCCGGGCGAGCTGCCGGCCAGTCTTCGCTCCGGGCGAGCTGCCGGCCAGTCTGCACTCCGGGCGAGCTGCCGGCCAGTCTTCGCTCCAGGCGAGCTGCCGGCCAGTCTGCACTCCGGGCGAGCTGCCGGCCAGTCTTCGCTCCGGGCGAGCTGCCGGCCAGTCTGCACTCCGGGCGAGCTGCCGGCCAGTCTTCACTCCGGGCGAGCTGCCGGCCAGTCTTCATTCCGGGCGAGCTGCCGGCCAGTCTTCACTCCGGGCGAGCTGCCGGCCAGTCTCCACTCCAGTCGAGCTACCGGCCGGTCTCTACCGCATCCCAGCTGCCGGCCAGTCTTCACTCCGGGCGAGCTGCCGGCCAGTCTTCACTCCGGGCGAGCTGCCGGCCAGTCTCCACTCCGGACGAGCTGCCGGCCAGTCTCCACTCCAGTCGAGCTACCGGCCGGTCTCTACCGCATCCCAGCTGCCGGCCAGTCTTCACTCCGGGCGAGCTGCCGGCCAGCCTTCACTCCGGGCGAGCTGTCGGCCAGTCTGCACTCCGGGCGGGCTGCCGGCCAGTCTTCACTCCGGGCGAGCTGCCGGGCAGTCTTCACTCCGGGCGAGCTGCCGGGCAGTCTCCACTCCGGACGAGCTGCCGGCCAGTCTCCACTCCGGACGAGCTGCCGGCCAGTCTCCACTCCAGTCGAGCTACCGGCCGGTCTCTACCGCATCCCAGCTGCCGGCCAGTCTCCACTCTGGGCGAGCTGCCGGCCAGTCTTCAATCCGGGCGAGCTGCCGGGCAGTCTCCACTCCGGACAAACTGCCGGCCAGTCTCCACTCCAGTCGAGCTACCGGCCGGTCTCTACCGCATCCCAGCTGCCGGCCAGTCTCCACTCCAGGCGAGCTGCCGACCAGTCTGCACTCCGGGCGTGCTGCCGGACAATATCCATCCACCCTGGTTGAGCTGCTGGCCAGTCTCCACCGCGATCGAGCGACCCCATGCCACGCTGCGCGCCAGCCTTCAGCCAGGTAGCGTTACGCACCAGTTCTTCAGCCCGGTCACACTGCAGGCCAGTCTTCTGTCCGGTCACGCTGTGCGCGCCAGTCTCCATTCCAGTTGAGCTGCCTGCTTCCCCACCTTGGTCGAGCGGCCTGCATGTCTTCACCCCGGTTAAGCTGCGAGCCTGTCTCCACTCCGGACGAGCTGCCTGCCAAGTCTTCAGCTCAGCCGAGCTGATGGCCAGTCTATGGAGTGCAGTACGCCCCCGGATGACCTTACCCCCGTCACTGCCAGCCAGCTATTGGCCAGTCTCCAGACCCGTCGAGCTGCCGGCCTTCCTCCACACTGGCCGAGCTGCCGGCCAGTCTCCACTCCGGGCGAGCTGCCGGCCAGTCTCCACTCCGGTCGACCTACCGGCCAGTCTCAACCGCAACCCAGCTGCTGGGCAGTCTCCACCCCGGTCGAGTTGCGGGCCTGTCTCCACTCCGGACGAGCTGCCTGCCTAGTCTCCAGCCCAGCCGAGCTGTTGGCCAGTGTTTGGAGTGCAGCACGCCCCCGGATGACTGTCGCTGCCAGCCAGTATTCAACGCGCCTCCAGCCCGGCCAAGCTGTGCGCCAGTCTCCAGACCCGTCGAGCTGCCGGCCTGGACACCGGCCGAACTGCCGGCTTGTCTCTATCATGGTCCAGCTGTCTGAATGTCTCCATCCCGTATGAGCTGCCTGCCACTCCACCCCGTATGAGCTGCCTGCCAGTCTCCACTCCGGGCAAGCTGCCGGCCAGTCTCCACTCCGGGCGAGCTGCCGGCCAGTCTCCACCCCAGATGAGCTGCCTGCCAGTCTCCACCCCAGATGAGCTGCCTGCCAGTCTCCACCCCGGATGAGCTGCCTGCCAGTCTACACCCCAGATGAGCTGCCTGCCAGTCTCCACCCCAGATGTGCTGCCTGCCAGTCTCCACCCCGGATGAGCTGCCTGCCAGTCTCCACCTCGGATGAGCTGCCTGCCAGTCTCCACTCCGGGCGAGCTGCCGGCCAGTCTCCACCCCAGATGAGCTGCCTGCCACTCCACCCCAGATGAGCTGCCTGCCAGTCTCCACCCCAGATGAGCTGCCTGCCAGTCTCCACCCCAGGTGAGCTGCCTGCCAGTCTCCACCCCAAATGTGCTGCCTGCCAGTCTCCACCCCGGATGAGCTGTCTGCCAGTCTCCACCTCGGATGAGCTGCCTGCCAGTCGACACCCCGGATGAGCTGCTTGCCAGTCGACACCCCGGATGAGCTGCCTGCCAGTCTCCACCTCAGATGAGCTGCCTGCTAGTCTCCACCCCGGATGAGCTGCCTGCCAGTCTCCACCTCAGATGAGCTGCCTGCTAGTCTCCACCCCAGATGTGCTGCCTGCCAGTCTCCACCCCGGATGAGCTGCCTGCCAGTCTCCACCTCGGATGAGCTGCCTGCCAGTCGACACCCCGAATGAGCTGCCTGCCAGTCGACACCCCGGATGAGCTGCCTGCCAGTCGACACTCCGGATGAGCTGCCTGCCAGTCGACACCCCGGATGAGCTGCCTGGCAGTCTCCACCCCAGATGAGCTGCCTGGCAGTCTCCACCCCAGATGAGCTGCCTGCTAGTCTCCACCCCAGATGTGCAGCCTGCCAGTCTCCACCCCGGATGAGCAGCCTGCCAGTCTCCACCCCGGATGAGCAGCCTGCCAGTCTCCACCCCGGATGAGCAGCCTGCCAGTCTCCACCTCGGATGAGCTGCCTGCCAGTCTCCACTCCGGATGAGCTGCCTGCGAGTCTCCACTCCGGATGAGTTGCCTGCCAGTCTCCACCCCAGATGTGCAGCCTGCTAGTCTCCACCCCGGATGAGCTGCCTGCCAGTCTCCACCTCGGATGAGCTGCCTGCCAGTCTCCACCCCGGATGAGCTGCCTGCCAGTCTCCACCTCGGATGAGCTGCCTGCGAGTCTCCACCCCGGATGAGCTGCCTGCGAGTCTCCATCTCAGCTGAGCTGTTGGACAGTCTTTGGAGTGCAGCACACCCGGGTCTCTGTACCGCCGTCGCTGCCAGCAAGTATTCAGCCCGTCTCCAGCCCGGCCTCGCTGTGGGCCTGTCTCCACTACGGTCAAGTTGCCGGCCACTCTGCATCACGGTCGAGCTGCCGACCAGTCTACGCAAAAAGGCGTGTCCGGTCGACCTGCAGGCCAGTTTCTAGCCCGGACGATCTGCGCGCCAGTTTCCAGCCCAGTTGACCTGCAGACCTGTCTCCAGTTTAAACTAGCGGCCCGCCAATCTTCAGCCCGGTTAAGCTGTCTGCCCGTCTCGAACTTAGTGCGGTTGATACAGCTACATACGACACGTAAGCAAAAATCTATTACAGATTAAATAAATATCTTGCTGTAAAAACCCAGCAGCTGTGTAGGATATGCACACGGAAATTACGATGTTCG
Source organism: Mycalesis mineus (assembly GCA_034621355.1). Lineage (NCBI taxonomy): Eukaryota > Metazoa > Arthropoda > Insecta > Lepidoptera > Nymphalidae > Mycalesis > Mycalesis mineus. Next base: position 1,619,807 of record CM067901.1, read on the forward strand.
ATGTTATTTACATGTGAAGAATACAAAAAAAACCATAACAAAGAAAGTAGGTTACATACCTTTTTCAGGTAAAATAGAATACCTAATTGAACTAGAAAATGTTATATACAGCAAGGGAGCATATTATTTAAACAACAGACAAATGGACGAGACATTACTACTGAATAAAAGCAATTGTAATAAAATGTCTAAAATAAAAGTACGAGTATGGCAGTTTTAAAATGGCAAGAAATGACACATCGGGAGCAAGCACGGCATAGCAAGGTATGCAATAAAATGATTTTTTACAGGTTTGCTGGCTGAAGTGTATGAACATTTTAAGTAAAAGAGTAGTTCCAGTGTGCAAAACCACAATCGATACAGATTAACTGAGACAAGATTTAGATATCTCTTCAGTGAACAACCAAAACTAAAAGGAATTTGATTTACATAAGAAATCAGGACTAATATCCACACGTTGGATGCTATAAATAGTTTAGGTAAGCAATTAAAGCAGTTTTCAGTCGAGCGACTTGTCAGTCTTTAGTCAGGAGCTACCACTCCGAGCCAGCCAAGAACTGCTGCTGCTTCTAATCTCCAGCCTGTTCTAGCTGACAAGAAGTACAACGGATCTTTAAATTATAGTTAAGCAGCCTGCAAGCTTTCATTCCGGTTGAGCCTCCCGCCATGCCTACTCTGATTGAGCTGCTATCATCAGTCTTGACGACTCACCTGCCAATCTCCAGCCGTGTGTCGAAGGGGCCTGCTTGACTCCAGCTTCGAGTAGAACTATGTGCCTGTTTGCAGCCTGGTGGAGAGCCGGCCTGCCCGTCTCCAGCTTCTTCACTCCTGCCAGTCTACAGAGTGCAATGCAATTTTCCAGTCAACGTACCTGTCAAGCTGTCTGCCAGTCTCCAGCCCGTTCGCCACCAGCGTAGTCGAGGTGCCTGCCAGTCTTCACCCTGGTCGAGCTGCCTGCAAGTCTCCAGCCTGTTTGGCCTACCTATTCGGTACCAGACCAATAGAGCCTGCCAGTCTTCAGTCCGTTCGAGCTGCCTGACTTACTACCATATGCCATTCTTCAGCCATGCGTAGAACTATGTGCCAGTTGCCAGCCCTGCGTAGAACTATGTACCAGTCTCCAGCCATGCGTAATGTGCGAGTCTGCAGCCCGGTGGAAAGCCGCATGTTAGTTTCCTGCCCCGCGAAGAGCTACAGCGTGCAACCCAGTCAAAATGCCTGGTCGAGCTACCTGCCTGTCTCCATTCTGGTTTCCCAGATGAACTGCCTACAACATTCAGTACGTCACCGTTCCTGGTCAAACTGTTTGTCATTCATAAGATTTATCGAGCCGCCTGCTTTCCAAGCTGGTTGAAAGCTGCCTACCAGTATCTAGCCTAGTAGAGAGCTACGTGTCAGTCTGCGGAGTTCAGCGCGTCTCTATCAACAACATGGCTTGTCCTTGTAAGTTAAAGACCCCAATTAAAAGAACTGACTGCCAATTGGTATATTTCAATTGCGGCCAATTGCATGCTGCGCTTGATTGGTGTGCAGGTACCACACTCAGAGAAGTCCACTAGTAAACTTTAAGACCGAAGTCATGGAGCCTGCGTACCTGCATCGTGTCTTCGACTCCGTGATTGAGCACGTCAGCCTGCATTCGTCCGAAGTTCGCAGCTATAAACTATGAGCATGGATTTCTTGCCTTAGGCGAGTGGTTACCAATTTTCTTCAAAATTGCATTTCGTGCCGAGTCAGCAACTTGCCTGCCTGTTCCATCAACTTCGAGCATCACTGAACATTACTGCTTTTAATCTATCTGCATGTAGCTCTTTAAACCTGGACCAGCTCCTTACCATTAACTTCGAGCTTCTGCAGTCAAGAATTTCAAATGGAGGAAAATTCGTTACCCAATACATCTACGACTCATAGCTGTTTGATACACTTGCAATCGACTCGTAAGCAAATTTAACAACTTCATTACAGATAATACTCAACTTTACTTAAAGTAGCTTAAATGATACACCTGTGAGGAGCTTCTTACGTCGTAAAAGTACAAACGGACAAGTGTACAAGTCTCAAAAGTGCTGGCATTAAATTCAATTATTGGCGTATGTTATTAGCAATTACGACAATAGGTATGGTACGAAACATAAAGATCTCTTACAGGTGGCTATAACAGCATAAGACGTTCAAGAGGTACCAACATTAAATGGTTTCAGTATTAAACACCGCACACGACACGAATTCATTGGTAATGTTTTCAAGATTTTTAACACTAAAGGAATCGATGCAGAAAGGGATGATTTACAAATATTGAGGCAAATGAACCACATCTATGGCATAGATAGGTTAAGTACAAGCAACTAAAGAATTCTCTTACAGATTGTCTGCCTGCATCCAAACTATTTTGAGCTACTGTGAGCCTGCATTTTGTCAAATGGAGGAAACCTGTAATCCAATACGTCAAAGATGTTTTAAATGTAAGCAAAGCTAAACAGATCTATTACAGAACATCAAATAAAAACGTGGTTCCAGTATTCTACACCGAACATAACACAAGTTATCTAGTTATCTTTACAAGATTTTCATCGCTAAACGAGCAATGCAGAAAGGGATGATCTACAGGAATCAACGAAATTAAACCACATGCACTGGTATGCTATAAGTAGTTTATGTGCAAAGCAATAAAAGGTTCTCTTACAGATTTATCTGCGCGCATCCAGACTATTTTGAGCTACTTTGAGCCTGCGTGTTTGTCAATAGGAGATCCAATACATCACGAACCTGATATCCAATACATCAAGAACTTAGTCTTAAAATATAAGCAAAGCTTAACAGCTCTATTACAGATTCAAATAATTCAACGAGATAAAATTATCGAGCTGCATCTGAAGAACTCCTACAAAGATCAGATTTAAGAACATCACTTCCAGATTTAACATAACGTTACTAACGTTCGTCGTCAATAGAGACTACAAGCAAGCTCTACTACAACAACGAAACAGCTCCGTGAAAGTATCTAATTTGAGGTAACTTTATTCAAAACCACTGTACAAGAAAATTTCAAGGATGTATGACCATAAACAAAACGCAATTAAGTTACTGCGCAGCTAGGGTAAGCAATAATTGATCTCTTACAGGCTTATAATCTAAAGGTTCATTGGACGATATAAGAGAAACGTGGTTCCAGTATTCAACTACACAACTTACTGTACCTATATTTACAAGATTTCAACACCAAACAACCAATGCAGAAATCGATGACGACGAGGACGATTTACAGAAATCATCGCAAATAAACTACATGCACGGGTATGCAATAAGTAGCTTAAGCAATGAAAGGGTCTCTTACAGGTCCGCCTGCATCTGGAACAAGATTCCAACATGGAGCTTCAGTGAACCTGTCTGTCAAATTGATAAATATACATCAACGACTAAGTGATGCTGTTGCAGTTAATGTAAGCAAACCTAACGGCTCCATTACAGATTCAAATAATTCAACGAGATTAAATTATCGAGCTGCATCTAAACAAGAAGTTCTACAAAGATTAGATGTAAGAATTCACACATCAATTCCAGGTTAAAAATAAAACAAATATGTAACTAACTCGAACATGGAGCGTCTAAAGACTCTACCAGCAAATAGGTAGCGTTGAACTTCGTGCAAGTGTCGAATTTGAGGTAACATTATTCTAAAGATCAGAAGATTATTTTTGAACGATGCATGACTATACGGAAATAAGTCAGCTGATCGGGTAAGCTAAGCAAACAAAATGATTTCTTACAGGTTTGAAATCTGAAAGAGCTATAAAAGCGTAGCACCCATATTTAATATAATAACAAAGTACACGATTTAACTGGTAATCTCTACAAGGTTCCAACAACAAACGACCAATGCAGAAAAGGATAATTTGCAGATACCGAGAAAAAGTCCACCTGTAGCACAGCATGGGTATGCAATAAATAGGTTAAGTGCCTCAACAATGACAGGGTCTCTTACAGGATTACAGGCTACCTGCATCCAGACATCAAGAACTTTCATGAGCCTTCCTGTCTATCAAATACAGAAAACTGCAGAACCCGACTCAAGAACGTGTGCAGTTGTGACATGTTTGACATGTAAGCAAAGCTAACGACTCTATTACAGATAAAATAAGTATCCTTAAGGTAAAGCCCGCTGCAGCAGATTAATGGGACACCCGTAAAAAGTCTACATGTAACAAGTTCGAGTTAATATTACCAAGCAGCGCAAGAACTACTACAAAAATCAGATGTAAGAATTACCATATCATTTTCAGGATTTAACTAATATGAATACCTGATTAACTAGGAACATGGTTCATCTCGGGAAACTGGCAGCGAACACAGGTAGCTTTGCTCTCCTACTAAGACAAAGTACTTCATCACAAGGTAGATAATTAAAATAAATGATCTGAACTGACAGGACGAAGCACAGTGAGCAACAAAATGATCTCTTACAGGTCTGAAAGGTAAAAGTTATCGAAGAAGTATCAACAATTAAATAAAAACGTGGTTCCAGTATCCAATACCGCATTCTACACAACTGATATTCTTGACAAGTTTCCTACTGTAAAGAAACAGCAGAAAGGGATAATATACGAGAATGAACCAAATGCAGTATAGCATTGATAGGTTAAGTACCTAAGCAATTAAAAGATTCTCTTACAGATTTGTCTGCCTGCATCCAGACTACTTTCAGCTGCTGTGTGCCTGTTTTTTGACAACCGGAGAAATGCCTGTAGTCTACATATCAAGAACTTGTGTTGTTAGTTGCGTCCGAAATGTAAGCAAAGCTAACAACTCTATTACAGATATAAAAACAAGAAATTCAACGAGATAAAATTACGAAGGGGCACCTGATGAAGCACGCCTACAAAAATAACATGGTAGACTTGACTCATCACTTTCAGGTTTAAAACAGAACGAATACATAAGTGACTAATTGGAATACTAGTCGTCTATAAAACAAGATTATTGCAACGATGTACAACTACAGGCTAAACACATTAAGTAAGCTGATTCGGTAAGCAAAAACCCGCTAAAATGATCTCTTACAGGTTTGTAACTGAAAGAACATTGGGGTATCAAGAGATATTAACTTTATCGACATTAAATGACCAATGCAGAAAATAAATAGTGAAATAACCACCCACGTGGCTCGGGTATGCAATGATCTAGAATCCTACCCAAATAAACTATTCAACCATAATATTTATCGCAAAACAATAACGTGGGGAAATGACCACACAGCAAGTAAGCACTTAAGAATCTTTACAGGTTTTATTAGGCAAGAAGGATCGGATCATATAGCAAGAGCACCTATTCAAATTAGTGAGCTTATTTCAGGTTTTTAGTGAACAAAATATTGCCAAAAAGTATGTACCTCCGATGGTGAGCGAACCTTATTAGTTAACAGAATTTATTACAGATTAAAGACTTCACGATTATTTTAGAAAACACGTTAATTAGTTTAAAAATCAAAAATGTTATACAATCAAAAAGGTTATAGGAAATCAAAAAGGAATGAGGAAGTATTATGTAAATGAGTACAAATTGGTAAAGTTCTTCAGCATAGTTATGCTACAAACATGATTGATGACAATATTTCAGATCAAATTATCTCTCTGAAAAGTACGACATTCACCAAAGATGGATAAAATTATTCTTCTTGAGACTTTGTAGGAACATTAAATAATATTTCTTTCAGGGAATCAGGCAATGTCAGTTATTTATATTTTTACATCAGTAATGAAGCGAAATTATTTTAATTGATAAAATGTAAAATCTTGTTATGTAAGCTAGCAATTTATAAACATTTAAAGCTGAAATACTAATAACTTAAGAATGAAATACAACAGTGCTGTAGTATATTTGTAGCAAATTTTAAAGTTAACCCTTTCACCGCCTAGGTCGGATTAATCCGACAAACTGTTCCGTGTCCATTGCGCCAGAGTCGTATATATACGACCAAATACCAGCGCTCGTTCAGTCGGCTTTTTTATTTTATTATGTTGCGTTCTATTAAAAAAAAATAGTAGATTAGGTAAATAGTTAACTAAGATATAATTTACACTGTAATAAACTTTAAATTAATGTTCAGACATCTTAAAAATAATTACTGAATTTATATGTAAATCTGATATTTTTTTAAGAAAATTGTATTGACGTCCTACGCCCGTGACGGAAATATCCGACAGTAGGGACGCGACATACTACAAGTTTAACCGATACAAAAATTCAAAAAAATCGAAATATTTCTCTTTGTATTAACTAATTTACCATAAAACAACAGCTACAACATTTAGTAATAAAATAATTAACAAAAAATTGTGTGTAATTTAATGAATTTCTTTGAAAATAAATAAACTAAGAAGTGAAATGTTCCCGACCGAATGTGATAGTTCACATCACTAGCCTACATGTTTAGAAACAAATGTTGTTAGTACGCCCAACGCCACGGTCGGATATAGACGACTCGCTTCTGACGTCATAAACGTGTGCCGGTTTCTGGAATGTTCCGTCAGTGATGTACGTGCAGAACTGTTTACGTGTATGTTATCGATGAATATTATGTGTAGCTTCAATTAATTAATAATTTATTTGTATTAAAATATGACTACTACTGAAGAATTAATACAAATCCTAGAGGGTGATGAAGATGAAGAATTCCAATCAGATGAAGAGTTTAATATTGATGAAGAGGTATGTTTTTGAGTTGTATTGTATTATTTTACTTTCAAGTTTTTAAAATAATGCGATTTACACGACGATTTTTTTAATGGTGACTTTATATCTGTAGAAGAGATGTCCCAAGTAGGAAATTAGTAACTTTATTAGAGTGAGTGAGATGCGCGACACGACGGGACAACCCGCCGCCGCTTTTGAACCCGGGGCTCAATAAGGGCTAAGCGTTGATCGCTCTATTTGAAAAATAATCGTATTACAAAAACTTCTTTGGTCGCTTTATTGTCGTAGTCCGTAATAAACTCGATTGTCGGTCGGTGTTATGTATACCGAACTTTGTAGATATCAGTTCTTTTGTTTACAAATTGGAATTGCTTGCACGTGTTGACTGTTGTTAGTAGGTGTTGTAGATTATTATCTTTGCTACCTACTTATTCCCGGAAAATAAGCCTTACCCTATCAGAATTTATTACACTACAACTATTTTATTGCATCATTTCAGATAGACGAAAGCAATGTCACCGACGACATTAGTTGGACGACGCAAATGTTACCCGTAAAGATAGAAGAATTCGACGACTTCGTTTGTGGACTGTCGCCTACTGTAAAATTGGATTGCACCTCCACGGAACTACAATTTTTCGAACATTTTTGTAGCAAAGATTTGGTAGAGAAAATTGCCTGTTATACAAACAAATATCACCAACACTTCGTAAGACATGCTGATATTAGAACATATTCAAGATTGCAACGATGGCAAGACGTTACTGTTGATGACATTTTTATTGTACTGGCACTGACGATGCTTTTCACCAGAAACAAAAGAATAACAATTGAAGAACATTGGTCTGCAGACTCGTTATTACATAGTACGGTGTTCCACAATACTATGTTTCGAAATAGGTATTGTTCAATTCTAGCTATGTTATGCTTTTATGAGGAACCTGCAAGGACCAGTGATGTACTACCGAGATTGCACAAAATAATAATGTTAATAGACCACGCACGTAAAAAGTTTAAAAGCACATTTATCCCGGGTCAAAAATTGTGCATCGATGAAAGTATTGTGCCATTTAAAGGCCGCCTCGCTATAAAACAATATTTACCTAAAAAACGAAATAGATTTGGCATTAAGCTATTCGTCTTGTGTGACGTGGAAACCGGATATGTAGTGGATTTTATAGTCTACTGTGGATCAGAATCAGCGATAGAGCCCATACCAAATTTAGGTTTAACTGGATCAGTTGTGGCTGAACTTTTAAAGGACTACTGTTATTGTAACCGACAGTTGTTTGTAGATAACTGGTATTCCAGTCCTCAGCTTTTTTTATATTTAAAAGGAAGGGCTACTTACGCATGTGGCACTGTAAGACCTAATAGAAAAGGGATGCCGAAATTCCAAAAGCTAAAACGTGGGCAAATTTCCGCTTACATGTCTCATCCCCTTTTAGGCCTAAAATGGCAAGATAAAAAATCTGTCTTAATGTTGTCTACAATGCACGATGACAAATTAATACCATCACACAGTGTAGACTACTCTACCGGGCTACCCAAAATAAAGCCACAGTGTGTGGTAGACTACTCGAAACATATGGGGTCGGTTGACACTGCTGATATGATGACTAGCACGTTGAAATGTATAAGAAAATCAAAAAAATGGTACAAAAAGCTCGGATTTCATATAATTGACATGTTTTTACTCAATGCATTCTATGTGTTTAGAATTATAAAAAAGGACCGAAAATCTAGCTTTGCTGATTTCCAATTAAACGTAATCAGGCAAATAATAGAAAAATACAAACAACAGCCTACAACTCAGCAGTCAACTTCCCGCGGCAACCAAGACCCTTGCCGATTTTTACACAATAATGCCTTAGAGCATTTCCCCACTAAAATACCAACCGGCAAAAGTCAAAGATGCAAAATATGCGCTGCAAATAAAAAACGGTCTGACACACGTTTTATGTGCCAAAAATGTAACGTTTACCTGTGCGTCGATCCATGTGCTGCTGTGTACCACAATTCTACTAAACTATCGACATCGTGATCCGACGTCACTTTTTTTATTGATTGACTACTTAGATGCGACTGACGAGTGCTTGTGGTACGACGTGTGTGTGAAAGTGAACTCAATTTTTTTATTGTAAAAATGGCATCGAAGCGTATGTGGCCTTTAAGGTGTACTTTATTTAATGTAAGTAGCGACAATATTACAAATTACTCATATTCTATATTTTTTATAGGAAAGATTGAAGACAGCCAGTCAATTTTGGCTTCCTTTGACGATAGCCAAGACGCAGAGATAGCAGCTAGTATTGCTGATATTCCATCAACGACCCACAGCGAGTATATGTTTTTTTTGCCAGAGGGCCAGTCGCAGTTAAGAAGTTGCGACAGTACGCCAGATCTCTTTAGATCTACAGCGACACAAACCTTGGTCAGAACAAAAGATGCAAGTACACAATACGAGCACATTGTTAATCCAATAGAAGGAACTGCAAAAATCTTGGCTGACTGTTATCTCGCTGGCGATGAAACTCGTAAAAATAAGTTTATCGAATTTTACGTAAATGTGGTCTCGTCAATAATACGTTTTGTCGACCAGCATAAATAATCTTTCGACTGATCGTGATTAAAAAATCTTACCTCTGATAGTTCGACACTTACAAAAAAAAACTGTGATTATTTGACTGATATTGTGTAGCAAATTATGACTGAATTGTTAAAACAAACTTAGTTACTAGGTAAACTGACATTAAAATTGTGATTATTATTAGACTGATTTTATTAAAATTATTGTACGACAAATTGTGATTGTGATAATTAATATAGTTACTAATAACTTAGTTAGTAGGTCAACCGGTACTTAGGTATATTTGAAGAATGTAATTGTTTGTTAAAATAAAAGTACAAACATCCAGGTCCGTTGTCCGTTGACTACCTCCGATTGTTAAATGTAAGAAATTATATCTGTGATTATTGTTAGACTGATTTCGTTTAAATTACTGTTGTAAACAAATTGTGATTGTGATAAATATAGTTACTAATAACTTAGTTAGTAGGCCAATTGATACTTAGGTATGTTGTTCAAGAACGTAATTATGTTTGTTAAAATGAACGTACAAACATCCAATGTTCTTGTTGACTACTTGCGATTGTTACGACTGATTATATAAAATTGAAAATTAATAAATGTAATAGATCTTTAAAGGTTTTGTTGTTTTATTGGCTTACCAAAAATACCTAGGGTTGGATGACATCATAGGATAAGTAGTACCTACATATTTTAGTAAGTACCTACTAATATATCGCGACCTATAGAGCGAAAGGCTCGCAAATGCAAATATCGATGTTATTACGGAATATCGACCCCACAAAAACTTGAGTATTGAACATCCCTATTTATAGTAGGTATTTATTTTATAATTCATTATGCCGGGCGCTGAGGGCACGACAACTGCTAGAAAGCCGGGCGGTGAAAGGGTTAAATAAGCTATTGATTACACAGATTTTTCATAAATAGTAAAATAGTTTACAAAAATTATAATATTAATATTTCATGTTAAATGTGTGTAGTAACCCGTTTTATTATAGGTTCAGGAATAGTAGGTAATATTTTTTACTTATCGATAATTTAATAACGTTATTTACAGATTCAGGAATTAACGTAAGCCCTATTTATAAAAGTACGTTTAATATTTTTTTTTCAGATTCAGGATATTTGTATGTTATGTTTTACTTTTATTTGTTAATAAAACTATTAAACTTTTAACTTTTCAATTTCTATAACATTATATAGGCTTAGTAGCTAGGTAAGCTAAATAAGTTTGTCAGCAGGTTCTCTTACAACATACAATAAGTCTACAAGATGTCGATTGGAGCGGATGAGGAACAAGCACGACTCATCAGATCAGTAAGCTATCATAGGCAGATTGTGGTATCCAAACATTACGGCGAAGATTTATTTTGTCTAACCACAAATTAAAATAAACACAACATACCATAATATTAGCTGAAAATAAAATCCAAGGGCACACTATATTTAATGTGACTACATCTGCGAGGATGAATTTAAATTACTTGATACAAAAACTATGGGCGAAGATTATGAATGGAGACAAAGACAAAAGCTAAGCTTAAGATGAAGAGGAAAATCAAGATAAAAACCAAAGGCATTGATGAAAACCGAAAACGAAGATGAAAACCGAAGACAAAGATGAAAACCGAAAACGAAGATGAAAACCGAAGACGAAGATGAAAAACGAAGACGAAGATGAAAAACGAAGACGAAGATGAAAAACGAAGACGAAGATGAAAAACGAAGACGAAGATGAAAACCGAAGACGAAGACTGGAGACGAAAAACGAAGATGAAGACTGGAGACGAAAAACGAAGATGAAGACTGGAGACGAAAAACGAAGATGAAGACCGAAGACGAAGATGAAGACCGAATGCAAAGACTAAAACGAAGATGAAGATGAATACCAGAAAATAAGAATACGATCGGAGGAGACGGAGATCAATAATGAGACGACTAATTACGTTAAAAGGCAAACACAAACTCATGAGTACCAAATACCTACAATTGTTGCGAAGGTGAAAAGCAAAGGCTGATATGAATACCGCAGACGTAGAAGGCGAAAAAAAAAGATAAAACAAAGACTGGAGAGGAAGACCGAATACTGGGGACGGACTGAATACTGGAGATGAAGGCCGAAGACTGGAGATGAAGACCGAAGACGAAAACCTAAGACAATGGACGGAAACCGAAGACTGGAGACGAAGACCTAAGACTATGAACGGAAACTGAAGACTGGAGACGAAGACCGAAGACTGAAGACGGAAGACCGAAGACTGGGGGCGAAGATCGAAGACTGAGAGGAAAGCCGAAGAATGGAAGACTGGAGACGAAGACTGAAAAACGTGTGACAAAGACCGAAGACTTGAGAAGAAAACCGACGGCGAAGATGAAGAAAGAAGACCGAGGGCGAAGATGAATAATGCAGACCGAGGGCGAAGATGAATAATGCAGACCGAGGGCGAAGATGAATAATGCAGACCAAGGGCGAAGATGAAGAAAGAAGACCGAGGGCGAAGATGAATAATGCAGACCGAGGGCGAAGATGAATAATGCAGACCGAGGGCGAAGATGAATAATGCAGACCAAGGGCGAAGATGAAGAAAGAAGACCGAGGGCGAAGATGAATAATGCAGACCGAGGGCGAAGATGAATAATGCAGACCAAGGGCGAAGATGAAGAAAGAAGACCGAGGGCGAAGATGAAGAAAGAAGACCGACGACGAAGATGAAGAAAGAAGACCGAGGGCGAAGATGAAGAAAGAAGGCCGAGGGCGAAGATGAAAAAAGAAGACCGACGACGAAGATGAAGAAAGAAGACCGAGGGCGAAGATGAAGAAAGGAGACCGACGACGAAGATGAAGAAAGACGACCGAGGGCAAACACGACGAAAGAAGACCGAGGGCGAAGATGAAGAAAGAAGGCCGAGGGCGAAGATGAAGAAAGAAGACCGACGACGAAGATGAAGAAAGAAGACCGAGGGCGAAGATGAAGAAAGGAGACCGACGACGAAGATGAAGAAAGACGACCGAGGGCAAACACGACGAAAGAAGACCGAGGGCGAAGATGAAGAAAGAAGACCGAGGGCGAAGATGAAGAAAGGAGACCGAGGGCAAACACGACGAAAGAAGACCGAGGGCGAAGATGTAGAAAGAAGACCCAGGGCGAAGATGAAGAAAGAAGACCGAGGGCGAAGATGAAGAAAGAAGACCGAGGGCGAAGATAAAGAAAGAAGACCGATGACGAAGATGAAGAAGACCATGGGCGAAGATGAAGAAAGACTACCGAAGGCAAACATGATGAAAGAAGACCGAGGGCAAAGATGAAGAAAGAAGACCGAGGGCAAAGATGAAGAAAGAAGACCGAGGTCGATGATGAAGAAAGAAGACCGATGACGAAGATGAAGAAGACCATGGGCGAAGATGAAGAAAGACTACCGAAGGCAAACATGATGAAAGAAGACCGAGGGCAAAGATGAAGAAAGAAGACCGAGGGCAAAGATGAAGAAAGAAGACCGAGGGCGATGATGAAGAAAGAAGACCGAGGGCGATGATGAAGAAAGAAGACCGAGGACGAAGATGAAGAGAGAAGAACGAGCGCGAAGACCAAGGGCGAAGATGAAGAAAAAAGACCGACGGCGAAGATGAAGCAAGAAGACCGACGGCGAAGATGAAGAAAGAAGACCGACGGCGAAGATGAAGAAAGAAGACCGAGGGCGAAGATGAAGAAAGAAGACCGAGGGCGAAGATGAAGAAAGAAGACCGAGGGCGAAGATGAAGAAAGAAGACCGACGGCGAAGATGAAGAAAGAAGACCGAGGGCGAAGATGAAGAAAGAAGACCGAGGGCGAAGATGAAGAAAGAAGACCGAGGGCGAAGATAAAGAAAAAAGACTGAGGACGAAGATGAAGAAAGAAGACCGAGGGCGAAGATGAAGAAAGAAGACCGAGGGCGAAGATGAAGAAAGAAGACCGAGGGCGAAGATGAAGAAAGAAGACCGAGGGCGAAGATAAAGAAAGAAGACCAACGGCGAAGATGAAGAAAGAAGACCAACGGCGAAGATCAGGAAACAAGACCGACGGCGAAGATGAAGAAAGAAGACCGAGGGCGAAGATGAAGAAAGAAGACCGAGGGCGAAGATGAAGAAAGAAGAACGAGCGCGAAGACCAAGGGCGAAGATGAAAAAAGAAGACCGACGGCGAAGATGAAGAAAGAAGATCAACGGCGAAGATGAAGAAACAAGACCGACGGCGAAGATGAAGAAACAAGACCGACGGCGAAGATGAAGAAAGAAGACCGAGGGCGAAGATGAAGAAAGAAGACCGCAGATGAAGATGAAGAAAGAAGACCGCAGATGAAGATAAAGACCGATGACAATGAGAATAAAGAACTATATCGAGGTAGAAAAATAAAAAAAACAAACAAATGGATAACGGGTTTGAAGATACAGAATAAAGACCGAGGACAACGTAGGAGCAAATGAAGAAGGAAGAACGTTGACAACGAAACTGAGGACCAAGGAAAACGGGGTAGAAGATGAAGACCGTGGACAACGGGGTAGAAGATAAAAAACAAAGACAACGGGGTAGAAGATGAAGAACGAAGACCGAGGAAAATGGAGAACGAAGCCCAAAGATAACGAAGAAGATGAAAACCAAGGAGAACGAGGAAGATGATGGATGAAGTTATTCATATTGTTCCTCGTTGTTATGTATTACACAGCTGAAGAACAATGACAATATGGAAAATGAAGAATGAAGTCTGAGGGACAACAAGGGGGAGAGAATGAAAGGAAATAAGAAAATGATGAAGAAGACCGGAAGCGAAAGTAAAATACATGAGGCGAAGATAAATACTAGAGGTAAAGATAATAAAATATTGCTTGTGTATTTGTATTAGTCATTGTTAAATGATCGAGTTGGTGTTGTACAGATAAATGCGAAATCTTTGCTTAAAAATCAAGTCTAGTATCAAGCTAACTTTTATTGTTCCCAATCATTTGAATCGGACTTGAGTGTAATGTTTTTCACGTTACAATATTCAATTTAATACTTGTTATGTTTTCTGTTATAAATCTGAACTATTTTTTACAGATTTAAACATCACAGGGGAGACTACAATAGCCGACGCTGCAAGTTTAGGTGCCACACATACCATAGACTACATTACCATATTTGTAACTTGTTTAATAATAAATTACAATACATTCATTTTTTGTGTTATTATTATTTATGAATAATTGTTAAATTTCCATTTATGAATAAATAAATTGCCATGGGTAGACTGGAAGTTTTTTAAAATAAATAAATTATAACTATAATAATGCATTTTATTTGTTTATATTTTAAGGTAGGTAGCTACCAACAGAGATGTACAAAATGGTCCCATAAAAGCATTTAAATACAAAATGCAAAATACTTTTCAGATTTACTATACCAAATACTTTTGCGTTTTGTGTTTCAAATGCAAAATGAGTATTTTCAAAATAAAATACCTTTTGATCAAATCGTAGGATATTTTTATTTATTTTTAATAGTCAATTTTATAACATTACTAAAATAAGATTAACCTGAGTAAAGTAAATAAATGTCAGTCTAAAACTAGACTAGAGAGACTAAATAGGTCCAGCTGTTTCAGAGATTAGCCGAAAGAAACGCGTTGAAAAAAAAATTATGGTGTAGTATAATTCAGTAGTTCTATAAAGATAATTTGATTTGAATATTTAAATTAAGAACATTTAAAAGGAATTTTATATACAAATTTTCAACCCCTATATAACCCTATAGGGATGAAATTTTGAAAAATCCTTTAATAATATATTTATTCAGTAGTTCGTATACAAATTTTTTATTAAACAACTTCAAAAATTAAAGACTTTCCATAAAAACTTTCAACCCCTTCTTTAATTTTCGCGACAAAAAGTATCCTATGCAATACCTCAAAATATGAACTACAAAAGTGCCAAGTTTCATTTTAATACATTTAATGTTTTAGCGTGAATCGCGGCCGACAAAAATCCGTACAGACAGATAGTCAGACGGTCAGAGAGACTGACAAACATTTTTTTATTTACATTTTTTTGCCATTGACACATGGCTAGCAGGCGCCACTATCGGTCAAATTCAGCAATACAAGCGTCATTTGTTCATTTCATTTCTTTTGACTGGTAATGTTGGCTAAACTTAATCACAAAGCATTTTGAAATGAATTTTAAAAATGCAAAATACATCTCAAATAAAATACAAAATGTTTTTGTTAAAAAGCATTTAAATGCAAAATACAAAATAGGTATTTTGCATTTTGTATTTGCATTTTAAATAGAAGTATCCTATTACTATTATAAAGGCGAAAGTTTGTATGGATGTATGGATGTATGGATGTATGGATGTTTGTTACTCTTTCACGTAAAAACTACTGAATGGATTTGAATGAAACTTTACCACAATATAGCTTATACATCAGAATAACACATAGGCTACATTTTATACCGAAATTCCCACGGGAACGGGAACTACGCGGGTGAAACCGCGGGCGTCCTCTAGTTTCAAATAAATCACATCTCTGGCTACCAATAATATGGAGAGTAGAGGTAAGGGGGACAATCTCTGTATATAAAAAGTGTCCGTCAAAATGTATTAAATTAGGATGGCGCCACAGTTGCATCAAAGTAAATTTCAAAAGAAGCGCCAAATGCAAAATAAAACTTTTGAAATCATTTTTTTTGAAATTGGTTATAATTCTGTAAGGTTATATTTACCACAATATTTTGTACAACGTAAGTTGTTGAAGTTCTCAATAATTAACTACTTTAGTCGATAATGACATTAAATTTTTTCACTCGGCATACTTCAATTCATCTACGATTGCTACATTCATACCATACCCTGTGCATCCACCAGCGCCATTGTGGAGGATTTTTGAACTGTTATTTAACGCATACAACTGGACACTTTTTCAACTTTTCTCCCATATAAGATTGTCCTCCTTACCTCTACTCTCCATAACCAATAACCATAAAAAAAAATCATTTTGTATTATACCTACCACATGCCTACCACAGATTAGTAGGCTTTTATTATTCGGCAGTTCGGCACAGGCTGAATTTGAAAATCCGTCACTTAAAAACTGTAAATAATCAAGTTTGCTTTTTGTTGAATATGGGTATTCCTGATCACTTAAATTTTAGTATATCTTTACTTTTTGATTTACCACAAATTTTACCACCCACAGAATAACAACGTAGATAATAATGTGAATTCCTATCTTCTTTGACAAATTAACATTAAGTGACATAAACAGCAAATTGTGTCTACAAATTTTGTTACGATGCCAAATTGAGATTTCTTTGATACATGAGTTCGTCTTATTCACAAGTAAACATTTACATTTCGTTAAGTAATAATTTTCACAAATCGTTCATTCACTGTGCGTTCAAACGCCCGGTTAACAAACCAAAGTTGGAATGCGTATGATGAATAGTAAATAAACGCTGCTTATTTATCGGGCGTTCATTTAAACCGACGTTTAAAGTAAAGTCTATGCACACCGCCTTAAGTGCTTGTTGAGTTGAGTGTGACATTGCTTGCCAGAGTATAAATGTGGTATTAAGACAAGCTATAAATTACTCTTCTTTATGCTATAAATTAAACATAAACTGGTATCATATCGCTAGATAAACCGACATAGATTAAAGACTACTAGATGGAGTCATAACGCGACTGTAGGTTCAAGAGCGTGACAGACTTATTTCATTCGGCCTTTATTAGAAAGTGACACAAGATTATTTTTTGTCCCTTTCAGCGTGTTCGTTTTTATTGTTTGTCAAGAGTGGAGTTTGTCACAAGCAAGGGACATATCTGAGCAATTATTAGCTTTTTATTAAATTTACTGATAAATAATATAACTTTGCGGTTACGATATTAATTTAAACGTTATCGTGCTATGGTGGGTTGTAATATTTTCGGCTGCAACAGTCGCAGCGAACAGAAAATCGAAGGAATTACGTTTCATACGTAAGTAGGCATAAACTTCATTGATTGATGATTTAAAGCTTAGATATGTTATTTTTTAGCAAATTTCATGTATTATGCGTTTACTGAACTATCTTTTATAAAGTAATATTTCGTATTTTACGATATTTTAGAACATAACGTTTTATGATGTACTTTAAATGTTGACATGTCATGTCAATAAGGCTGATTTGCTGTCTCACGAGTGGACACGCTATGGGCTCTATCTAGTTGTCTTTAATCTATGTAAACCGATATGCTTCTGACGCGTCATGACACAATAATATGTTTCTGTCTTTATAAAAACAGAGCCTGACAAAAAAATACATTTTGAGGCTAACTGTCAAAGTTAAAGTCAAAGTCAGTGTCAACTGTCAAAGTGTCAATGTTTCAAAATTCAAATAGGTTTTCGTTTTACAAATAGTTTTATAAAATTGAATAATTAGTTAACATGAGTTATTTATCATCACTTAGCTAATAATTGGCTTAATGTGAACCATTAAATATATTTCTTTGCCCGCCGACTCGCTAATTGACGTACTGTTGGAATTTTACCGGAATTTTACTTTCACTTTTGTCGAGGGATTGTGGTCGACCAATAGCTCTGTTTCACAATCAAAATCTCCAATCAATGAGCTGATTTTGACCGCGACATTTCTATTCAGTAACTTCCTAGGCTGCCACGCAAACATTTGTGTTAAGGTTATTCAAGTTTATTGTTTAACACCTTTGTATGGTGTTTTCAGTGATAATGTCATAGGAGTGTGGAAGGAGAATTATTTCAATATTCTTCGTAATTTACCGGAGACACAGTCACCATGGGCTTAGAAAAACGCCACAGTAATGAGGTACCTACACAGATTATTATGTTTAATTACCTATAAATATTATTTCCAAATTAATAGATACATGTCTGGAATTTGAATCTATTCTATCTGACTATTCTGTTATACTAAAATAAAATCACAAGAGAACAAATTTGCATTCATTTGTTAAATTTTCATTTTAACAAAACAAAATTTATGTACTATTTCTACTGAAAGCAGCCAGCAAAAAATGCAGCAGTTGTTTTACTTTAAAAGCATCATCATTTCTAAACTTTGTATTTCATTTATTCTGAACATAATCTAATTACCTCCAAATATTTTTGTCATTAAGAGACAACAGGTATTTTAAATAAGCAGGTGTTCAAGCAGTGGTATTTTAAATTATAAAGATTAAAAAGCTTTCGTTAACTCTGATTAGACATGTATTAATTTGCACTATTGCTAATCTTTCTGACAAATTGGAGAAAAAGTGAAAAATTGATCAAGTCTAACAAAATAAGGCAAATATTTCAAGTTAAAGACAAAATGAAAATTTCAGGAAACCAATTCAGAGTATCTCTATCCACCGGACATCCTCCAGACGCTAGACTTTAACAAGAGTCCAGCTAAATTCAGCCCCAAGATAAGTGCAGCAAATCCTGGTGAGGACTGGATGGTAGTCAGGCCGTTGCAGCGAGCTGATTTTGATAAAGGTTTCCTGCAGCTGCTCAGTCAGTTGACCAGCACAGGGAATATCACCAGGAAACAGTTTGATGGTGAGTGCTTAATATCTCTTTTGTATCAGTAATTCCATGGGTAGAGGGTTATCAGATGAAAAAATCAAAAATCTGGAGAAAAGGGCTGATTTCCATTAAAAAATCCTGAAATATTTCAACAGTTTGAGAATAATCGCCCAAAAAACTATAAGTATTCTAAAAATTTTAAATGTTGTTGTATGTTAGGTAATCAATACTATACACAATGAACTGGTTTTAATTTTTTTTTTTTAATTAAAAAGTTCTATCTCTAAGTTAATGTGAGCTGCAGCTTATTGAAAATTCTAATAATTCTGAGATTTCATGAGATTTGCAATCCTGTTGATGCAATCAAAAAGTCCTGAGATATAGTAACCCTACATACGGGGAGGTTTGGATTCCCCCTTAGTATAGGATGAAAGTAATAAATAAGTAGATTATTCATCAGATATAAGTAAATATATATTGTCTTAATGTTCAATGTGTTGCAACTGGAAGAATTCAAAATCAAAATCATTTAATGCAAATTTTGGGTGATTGCATTTAGGATTCCATATCTTACTGCTTAGACTAAAACAACAAACCTCATTAGGCAGCTTTTGTTAGATAGAGATCAATTGTAATATGTTGTAGAGTCCAAAAACAATTATTGTTTTTGGACCCTAAGACATATTACAATTGATCTCTTTCTCTATTTATTTAACATGGTACTATAATGGTTTTCTTTTAATATAGAGACAGATAAATATTTTGAAATTCACACTATAGAGTTAATATTAATTTCATTATATCATTCTTCTTATCACTTCTCACTGCTTCTGCTTTAGCTACAGGCTCTTTACGGCGCAAGGGACTGCAGGAAAATGTTTGTTATCAAAATCTGTAATCTCAAATTCTGTGTGATATTTTGTAATGATGATGATGATGTCAGCAATGCATAAGCTAAGAAATGTCATGTATAAGCAGGAGTTCATCATGGATAGTGATTTGATGCTTTCATTTATTTTGCTGTTTTCGCAGAAAGTCGACAAATCCTTGCAATCAAGTCACTCAAACATGTCTAAAATCCTATATGTACCCACTACCCACCTATGTTCACTATGAAATTCAAGTAACCAGTAGGCCTAGGATGCGCACAAAGATATTAGATATATCTCACATTTAAAATTTTTAAATATAACTAAATTTTTAAGAGATTGCTTAAGAAAGATAAGGAAAGAGTACTAACGCTTGCGCATTCGCACTTTTTTAATAAAGTGACCAAACTATTAGAGTCCGACCGAAACTGGTTTTCCGGCCGAAACCGAAACCGAATATTCGGCCCTGGCTTCAGTTTCGGCCGAAACCGAAACCGAAACCGAAACTCATGTGGTCAAGTATAAAATTCCTTAAAATACTGACATTAATAACCAAGTTTTGTTGCAACGGAGCTATCCGAACGGCTCACGACAATTCCCGAACAGGGCCGCCAGCGTCCGCCATAGTGTTGCCGCGAGAAACGAAGTTAGGCGAACGTGCACGACTACTTCCGAAATCAGTTTCGGCCAATTTAGGCCGAAACCGAAACTGCCGCTGAAACTTGATTTTTGGCCGAAGCCGAAAACAAAACCGAACTTTCGGTCGGACAGTATAAACTATAGACATAACCAGACATACTGCATACATGACATAACTAGAGGACGCCTGCGGTCTCACACGCGTAATTCTCGTGCCTGTGGGAATTGCGCGATAAAATTTGACCTTTGTGTTATTCTGGTGTAAAAGCTATATTGTTGTGAAGTTTCATTAAAAACAAACATTTTTTTTTTATTGACTACAAGTTGGCTCTTGACTGCTATCACACCTGATGTTAAGTGATGATGCAATCTAAGATGGAAGCGAGCTAACTTGTTAGGAGTAGGATGAAAATCCACACCCCTATCGGTTTCTACACGATATCGTACCGGAACGCTAAATCGCTTGGCGGTACGTCTTTGTCGGTAGGGTGGTAACTAGCCACGGCGAAAGCCTCGCACCAGCCAGACCAAGACAAATTAAGAAAAATCTCAATCTGCTCCGCCGGGAATCGAACCCAGGACCTCCGTCTTGTAAATCCACTGCGCATATCACTGCGCCACGGCGGTCATCAAACATCCATCCCTACATACAAACATCCGTCTTTATTATATTAGTTTATTATTTTATATCATTAATTCTTTAAATGACAAATAATTCAAAGGACAAGTGACATTAAACGTACCGGCGTGACCTTCCAAACTCGTACGGGTGTAGCCTTCACAACATTCCGAACTGGTTTGGTTCCTGTTTAGTTAATTATGTGAGACCGCACGCATGTAATGCATGTATACATAATGCGTTTTACATATACACGCTTCGTTGATTCCGTGGTTAATCTATGCGACTTTGGATCAGCAGTACCTGTGTTCGAGACCTGTTGGTCTAAGATGTGGCCGAAGAGGTATCTCGTGTAGAGAAAACGATTGGACATATAGATCAGTTTTCCCCTAACACAATACAACAAATAAGTACAATAGTACAATATACTCCTCTGGAATATTAAACAAAAGAAATTACAAAAAATGTTTTTTAAGGTGTGAGGTTCTTTGCACTGCAAGACCGTGCAAAGGCCTTATGTCGTCTCTAGACAATTGTCGCCCTATAACGCATAATCAAAATTATTGCTCCAACTTTCATTCCATTGGGACAAAAGTGTGCTATATTTCCAATTGTTTTCTCTACACGAGATATCTCTTCGAGCGCAACTAAATCCTACCAATAGCAGCACTATCGCAAATATCGTTTTCTCTTCCGTCGTTCTCGCATTCGTTGCTATTTCTCTCTCTAAACGTGATATGTGTTTTGATACATCCTAGGCATACTGGGTTTTGCTTCGAAGCACTAGGAATTTTTTCTTCTAAGATAAGCTAAGCTATAAAATAAGCTTATTGATTTGCTTATATACCATCTATGTATCAAAATTTTACAGTGAGGTATAGAGTGTTGTTAGAGATCGTATTATTAGTGCCGCAAGCTCGCCAACGCACATTGGAAAGCTCATTATCTATACCTAGGGGCAAATTATCTTAAAGATACCCTAATCTTGGATGATAGTCTTTAGTAACCTACTAATAGGTCCTCGGAATTAATTATTTAATAATCTATCATTTATTTAGATTAGATTGATAGATTATTTTTAAAAATTAACTTTATGGCACAAGTTAAAATAGTTAAAACTTACTGGATTTTTAACAAATTAAAAAATAAGTAGACATTATGGTCATTATCTTACAAAAAAACATTCAATAAAATTTCTCGTTTTTGGAAGTTGGTTAAAAACGAAATATATTTTTATATTTCTTTTTTATTTAGTATTTAAAATAAATGTCAATAGATATTGTGATAAACTGAATAAAGCAAAAAAAATAAACAGGAAAACCTCATGACATGTATTTAAAAAAAATATTATTATAAAATTATTACTGTGCCTTTTTTATGAATTGGCAAATAGTAGTTAATTTACAATTGAAACATTGAAGGTTATTGTTGTTGTTATTTCTTAGAGCGTAGAAATGTTATGTGGAGAGAGGTATGGCCTAGACACTAGAATTTGTATTATAATTATAATGTATCTACGTTTCTGTTATTAATTCACATTCAACTATTTACTATCAGTACTACCTTTTCTTATATGTAAAAATGTCCTGTTATATTTGTTATGGAACTCATTCTCCTCCTTAAGCCATTCCTTGATAGATTTTTATGAAAATGACTTCATAAAGAGTGATCTAGGATTATGCCGAATATAGAATAATACTAGCTAGAGAATGAGGATTAAATATATCATTTGTATTCATTGCCAACACGAAATTCTAGACACAAAAATTATTAAATAAATCAGACAAATTAATATAATAACTACGCACCTAGGTGTGAAAATTGTGCAAATAACATTGATGTTATTTCGAAAATAATTGCCCACTCATTACTTAAAATTAACAAAAAGCCTAGGTTTTGCCTTTTCTGAGAAAGTTTACTATAGTAACACATATATATTTTTTCACCATCGGAAAGTAGAGATTTCAACGAACAGAAAGCACACCAATTTAAAAAAAAAAGATATTTTGACGGCCAATATTTCGGTTGAAAATTACGTTATTTTTTAAAATAAATATTTCAAATCAAATAAATTATAGCGTATTTGGGACATAAGAAGGCAAGTTTTATGAAAATAAAATTTTATTTGTCAAATATCAAAATAAAAAACTTTGACATTCAACTCTTTTCCATAGGACTTTTAGTTTTGCCGGAAATCGAGAAAATCCTTTTTTTACCCCTAAACCCTCATTTCATTATATGATATTCTCCTCCTTTTCCAATGGGTTTCATCCTATTGCGATTTTATTTGGTTTAAAAAATTAAATGCACTGATCTATGGTTCCATTTTGAAAGAACCTTATACTCGTATTTATAATATGATAAATTCAAAATGTATAGGTACACACAATTTTGACAAATGATTTTTCCAATAAAGTCAGGTTGAATATCTGGATCAAGCGCCACAACGAAAATGACAAACGCCTTCAACCCCAAAGATAAAGTAACCAACTCGCTAGGCAACACACTAAACTTCGACTCAGCGTCTACATTGGGAATTCCCGATTTCTTCTATTCAACTACGTGCATTTAAATTACAACCGCGAGGGTGTAAGTATACTTACTTAAAAACCGTCTAAACTTAATTTATAACCATTAACCAAACAAGTGTAGAAACCGTAGCAATAGTTCAAAGAGGACGTTGGGTCGCAAGGTGCTGGAATGGCGACCTTGCAGCCTACAACGTAATGATGGTCGATGGTCGGTCGGTTGAAGCCCCCGGCTGAAGTTGGCTCAAGGCTGTTTAGAAGTACTTGCAATCGGCCCATGTCCAACAGTAGACATCTATCGGCTGATAATGATGATGAATGTTAAAGCCGAATTCTGTGTCTCCCAGAAGATGTCTCTCAGAGAGACTTCCTATTTTCTTTTTTTATCGACTACAAGTTAGCTCTTGACTGCTATCACACCTGATGTTAAGTGATGATGCAATCTAAGATGGAAGCGGGCTAATTTGTTAGGAGTAGGATGAAATCCACATCCCTTTCGGTTTCTACACGACATCCTACCGGAACGCTAAATGGGGTGGTAACTAACCACGGCAAAGCCTCCCACCAGCCAGACCAAGACAAATTAAGAAAAATCTCAATCTGCCCCGCCGGGAATCGAACCCAGGACCTCCGTCTTATAAATCCACCGCGCATACCACTGCGCCACGGAGGTCGTCAAAACTGCATTTCAAAACACTCTAGTATGGCTGCCACAGTCGTGTTCAGAAGGTTACAGGAAATACTTGATCAGAAAGTTAAACTTAATCTATGGTCAATCGATGTTACCTTATCAGTTAATGGTCAAAGCTAATCATGTATTTACGTAGGATGTTTCATGTTCAGATAATAATTGAAACACTTTCGTATCATACTCTCTTATCAATAGTCATTTTATTATATTACTACGTCAAGTAGGTACTTAACAATTATCTATTAAGCCGACAGATATAAATGCATAGATTTACAGGCCAATACAAATAAAAATAATGTGGTTTTATGGTTTTTGGATAACGCTTAGATTTACTATGATAGTATTTACATTTTCTTATATTGATAAATTATGGAACAAACATAAGATGATGATACACTTGATATAGTAAACAAAATCCATTGCCTATTGTTAATCGACGGTAAGCCTTGTGCGTCTGTGATTTGTGAGGGAGGGGGAGGGTCCCAGGGACAAAATAATGATCTATAACTATTCCATGGGTCCAAAAATTATAAATTGGATAGCTTTTTCCTTAGTCTCCACAGTAAAACAGAAATTAATGCAAATCTTATAGTTGCAATGCGTGAACGTCGATTAATAATTTTTATTACTTACGGTCCGTGCTAAGGGGGGGATCCAGACCCCCTACACTCCCCCTTATAGGCTGATGAAATAGTAGCAGAAATGAGAAAGGCAGTAGTACATCTTCAGGCGAGTTTCATTACATACTACTTACTCCATTGCATTTTTTATTATATTTATCTAAAAATTGAAGGTTTAGTCTATTTAAACTAAAGCTAAAACGTACTCAGTGTCCAACTAATTGAATAAAATACTATTAAGTATATTAAATCATTTTAATTTCCCATCTGTTCCATTAATTCTTTTCTGTACTCGTTTTGTGTGTGTTCAGTGATTTATTTTTTTAAATTACAGAACGTTTTACGCAAATGAAGAGTTCCGGCGGATATTACGTCACTGTCATAGAGGATAAACGCATCAGCAAAATCATCGGCGCAGCCACACTCACCATAGAGCAGAAGTTTATTCACAACTGCTCAGTGGTCAGTAATTTTAATTATCACCATCAACAATTACTTATCCCTTTAATTGTTAAATTTTTATAAAGAATTATTGATGAGCTATAGGTATGTTCTACAAGAATGCTCCATTAAATTGCGTTACTTTATTTGAAAATAAAAATGTCAATGTAATATTTTCTGCCTTTCAGCGCGGTCGACTCGAAGATGTAGTCGTGAATGACACCTACAGAGGAAAACAACTTGGGAAATTGTAAGTTGTTTCTTCCATACTTTAATTATTGTATTTAATGTTCAGTTTTGTTTAACTCGTGAAGTTGCCGCTTGACTTCGTCCCTGTAGAATGCGGAGATTTTTTTAAAGTCACCCTATGAAATATTATTTGTTCTTAATTTGCTATTTTTGCAGGATCGTGGTGACAGTGTCGCTGTTGGCGCAGGCGGTCGGCTGCTACAAGATGTCGCTGGACTGCAAGGACCACCTCATCAAGTTCTACAACACGCTGGGCTACAAGTGCGAGCCCGGGAACTCCAACGCTATGAACATGCGGTACGTACACTAGCCACTAGCACTGAGATGCGACCGGGGAGACTTTGCAGGATCGTGGTGACAGTGTCGCTGTTGGCGCAGGCGGTCGGCTGCTACAAGATGTCGCTGGACTGCAAGGACCACCTCATCAAGTTCTACAACACGCTGGGCTACAAGTGCGAGCCCGGGAACTCCAACGCTATGAACATGCGGTACGTACACTAGCCACTAGCACTGAGATGCGACCGGGGAGACTTTGCAGGATCGTGGTGACAGTGTCGCTGTTGGCGCAGGCGGTCGGCTGCTACAAGATGTCGCTGGACTGCAAGGACCACCTCATCAAGTTCTACAACACGCTGGGCTACAAGTGCGAGCCCGGGAACTCCAACGCTATGAACATGCGGTACGTACACTAGCCACTAGCACTGAGATGCGACCGGGGAGACTTTGCAGGATCGTGGTGACAGTGTCGCTGTTGGCGCAGGCGGTCGGCTGCTACAAGATGTCGCTGGACTGCAAGGACCACCTCATCAAGTTCTACAACACGCTGGGCTACAAGTGCGAGCCCGGGAACTCCAACGCTATGAACATGCGGTACGTACACTAGCCACTAGCACCGAGATGCGACCGGAGAGACATCTCATCTAAGAGATAAAGGGAAACGCGACCTATGAATTATTTGTAGGTACATCGATTATTTGGTTGTAAGGATGTTAACGGAAACTTAAGCCAGTGATTCAGTACATGACTCTGAGTCCCTTAGCACTGTAATCTTTTGTCGCTCTTTTCATGGTTAAAAATATTTTTTAACAAAAAATAGAACCGACTCAAAACGCACTAAGAAATAAAAAATAACTGTGTCATTTAGTTGCGTTAATTTACTTAAGCATATCTAGGAGTCGGTGCCAGCAAGTTTAAGGAACATTTACTTAACGTAATGTCCTTAAAGTGGAAACCTTGACTGGCACCGACTCCTAGATATGCTTAAGTAAATTAAAGTAACTAAATGACACAGTTATTTTTTACTTCTTAGTGCGTTTTGAGACGTTCGTATTTTTTGTTAAAAATTATTATTTCTTACTTTTTAGTGATCGCCACGTAACGTACTAGTACTGTACTGTCATAGTATATACGGCGCTTGGTAGCCAAAAAGCTACCGATACACAAAAACCGAAATAGCTGTAAGTGTGCCTCTAAAATTTGAAGAGTTCCTTCAATTTTCCCAGGATATCATCATCAGATCCTAACATGGTTACAATGGGACCACCTTGGAAGTAAGCCCTTTCTAATAAAAAAGAATAATCAAAATCGGACAACTCTGTAAAAAGTTATGCGTGGTCGTGTAAGTCGTTTAAAAATTACAATGCTTTTTAATGAAAGTACCTATCAGCATGGAATCACCTATGTAACCGAACTTATTATGATTTTTAATTAAAAGTCAATAATAATGTTATTGGTTTTTAACGAAAAAAAGGTTACCTGGAAGATTTTGGCCGTTGCTAGTTAGTAGTTACCACCTTGTCGATAAAGAGGTGCCGTCAAGCGATTTAGCATTTTGGTACGATGTCGTGTAGCGATGAGGATTTCATGGTACTACTAGCAAGTTAACCCGCTTCCTTTTAGATTGCACCATCACTTACCATCAAGTGTGATAAATTGTTTGTTTTCCCCAGTTTCGAGGATCCATCCTGACAATTAGCCGCTGGGCCCTCCGACCTGCGCTCCAAACTGTAAGTACCGCGCGCGGACACGGACCGCCGGCGACCACTCACCATCAGCCGCCATCCGACCCACAGTAGATCATAACATCAAGTTTCATGTAAAACAGTGCGTTTCAAATGACACTAGAAAATTAAATACATAACCTTCAATAAAAAAAAGCTCCTAAAATGTAGTTAATGTCCTATACAATTAAAATTATTTTTTTTTACTTCAAGTAACATTATGTGCAATTTTGAAAATCCGATACTATCTGTCTATACTGACTCTACCACGGATTCGGAAGACAGATTTTCATAAAAAAAAACTAACAAAAACCAAAAAAATTCTTTTTGATTTGTATTACACTTTATTTTGCAATAGCTGCAATTTAGGCAAACATTATTCAACATATGGTTTTTTAATTTTTTCTTGTCCGATATATTATATATACTGCACTCGTTAACTTTCATTACATCAATAATTTAAAATATGTGGTTTTAATTTTTGTTTTTGGGTTGTAAAAATATATTGTTATTATTTTAGAGTTTTGAGTTGGCTTGTTGTGATAATCGCTTGGTAGTTCGTGATCATACAGTTTATGCAGGGTCGATTGATTTATCCATCAAAGACCTCATTTACGATTCACATCATATAACAATAGAAAATATTATGACCACATGGTGACTTTTTGTCTAGAGAAATATAGTATGTAATGAACTAAAGTATTTACTAGCTTTTTACGAAAATTTTTAATGTTATCATAATATCAAAGTACAAAATTAAAAACAATTACTATTAGAACCAAGTTCCAAATCACGGGTAACATGCACTGAGTGAACAAAGAATAATAAAAAGTTTTACCAACTGGGATCAGATCCCCAATTTTCGTACTTTTTGTTTCAAAAAATTCAATTACAATTAAAAATGAAAAGAAAGTTAGGCAAATCGTAAATGTGGTATTTGATGGGGTAGTCAATTGATTAGGATGCCCAGCACATAGTTGCGTTTAGTTTATAAGGTTTATTGTTTTTTATATACCTACTTCCTACTCACATAATATATTATATGATTCTAGATCAAAACCAGTGTGCCTAGTTTGAGTTTGTTACCGAACGAGAGCGTAAAAACGTAACGCAAATTTATATGGAATTGAAGTAGCGCCATCTAGTTATAGCGAGAGTAAAAGCTTTTTTTCCTGTACAATTTGACGTTACAAGTGATAGCGTTTTTACGCAGTCGCTCGGTGAAAAACTCGCACTTGCCCCACAGATAACAATAAACGAGTGACTGCGCCCAAACATAACCACTTTACTTTGATCTAGATGGCGCCACTTCAATTTCATATAAATTAGTATTACTTTTTAATAATAATCATTAATTTATAGTAAATTCCTCCTGGATTTGACGGTTTTATTGTGGAACATAAAGAACTTCAGCAATATAATTTCAAAAAAATCCGCCAATGTTTATTTCCTACTCCCACGTTCTTCTCTGGTTTTGATCTTATACGAGCTCTTTATAGCTATGTGAATATTTTGCTGTTATAAAATTGTATCTACTATGTTTCAAAATTTTTACTGCTTTTTACATTTGTGAATAACTTAGCTTAATTTAAAGTACTTAATTAAAATCGAAATGTATGTTACTAACATTTGTTGTATTAAACATTTTCGCTTGAATTTGAGTTTTATTTTTTTATACAAGAGTTTATTTTTTTTAATCACGCATAGACAAATAGATTGTTAGTTGCTAGTTGCACTTGCTTGCTTGGGATCTTATACAGTGGTATTTAAATGTTTTTATGTCCTTGGAGTGTTTTTTTTGGAATAATAACGAAATCTCAAAGGCAAATTTGTGGACCGTAAAGCCACGTTTCCAATAAGCACATGACTTGTATACAAGTTGCTAGTTGCATGCAATTTGTAAAGTGGAAACCACAGCTTGCAAGCAACATGTATGCAATCAACTTTTTTGCAAGCAGTTGTTTGTTTCAACTATACAAATTGCATGCAACTTGTATGCAAGTCATTTGCTTAATGGACGGCGACTTAAGCAAGTGATCATTTAGTCAGTCATTTTCTCCCGGACCAAAACTTGTACAGTACTGATGCGATGTGCTATTTTCTGGTGCATAAAACAAAACTGTCAAGTATATTGGTCTTCAAAATTTGCTCGTCATATGCTCCATTACTTAGGTCTGCCAAAGCATAAATAAAAAAATCATTCTTAATGAATATCTTATTGATGATGTTTTGAAAAAACAAGGTTTTTTTATCTACTACAAGTTGGCCCTTGACTGTTATCTCACCTGCTGTTGAGTGATGATGGAATCTAAGATGGAAGTCGCTACCTTGTTAGGAGTGGCTGAAAGTGCCTTTCGGTTTCTACGCAACATTGTACCGGAACGCTAAGTCGCTTAGCGGTACGTCTATATCGGCAGGGTGGTAACTAGCCATGATGAAAGCCTCTAACCAGCTAGACCAAGACAAATTAAGAAATCTCAATCAGTCCCGCTGGGAATCAAACCTAGGACCTCCTTGTTATATATCCACCAAGCGTACTATATATGCACCACGAGGCCGTCAATAGTAAGGTACGTACGTACGTTCAGCTCTACGAGGACCACCTGTTTAAAGGTAATTTAATAATCTACGTACGTCTTACCTTGTAGGTACTATTATAACTATATCATTCTGTGGAATTACAGGCAAATATCAGAGAGATAGACCTAAAAGAGGTAGAACCTAGAGACGTGAAGCCAATTAAAAAAATATCAAATGCGTATAATACAAGAAAAAAACAAGAAATTTATGTAAGTTTTCGTATTCTAGAAGAAAGCACTTACCTCACAAGTCGTAGTTGAAGTAACGATTAACGGTTAGGTCTTCATCGACCCCTCAATCCTTGCAATTTGACGACCGCCTTAGTGGCGCAGCGGTTTGCGCGGTGGATTTATAAAGACGGAGGTCCTGGGTTCGATTCCCGAGTGGGCTGTTTGAAATTTTTTTATAAATCCACTGCGCCATAGAAGCCTAAAAACATTTAGTTTCAACTTTCTCTCTTTTTACAGATTTATTTCAACAACGTGAAGAAGACGAAGAAGTGTAATATATTCAGTGTGAATACATATTTTATGTACATACAAATTACTCAGTAATTATAAGGTTTAAAAATTAATATTTGTATCTCTTTCCCTCGCCCTGAAACGTTTAATAAAATAAAGTTATCACATATTATATTTTAATAATAATAACGGTAACCGACAAATTAACGTACTAATAGCTCTGAGACACAGGGGTGTACAACCAAACTTTTCCTCTGTGCTTCGAATCTATTTAAAAATTTACTATAGGAAAGAAAATCTGTATTTTTCACAGCTCAACCAAGGACTCGAACCCACGACCTTGTGATCTGAATCCATAGAAGCTAAAGTCTCTAAACATCCAACCCTGACCAAATCAGAAAATCTCAAAAAACAGCAGCAGCAGGCGACAGTAGGTTGTAGCGTCGCCACCAGCCGTATATGGTATAGCCGTATATAATTATACATTTTTTTATCGACTACTTCGACGACCTCCGTGGCGCAGTGGTATGCACGGTGGATTTGTAATTTGTCTTCGTCTGGCTGGTGGGAGGCTGTCGCCGCTACCACCCGCCGACAATTAGGTACATAATTCTATATTGTAGAAACCGAAAGGGGTGTTTTTATCGACCACAAGTTGGCCCTTGACTACTATCACACCTGATGTTAAGTGATGATGCAATCTAAGATGTAAGCGGTGTTACATTTTTGAAGTTCTTATAGGAGGGTAAACCGCTTTGTTACGTAACGTATAGTGCTAGACTGTCTGGTTTCCCTGTCGCTTACGCATCCCGCAGCGGTAGACAGGTTCCTCCTCTTTTACTCTAACCCAGACAGTATAATTTAAGTTATCACTTTAGTAGGGCGTCCCGAGACGCAAACGGTTTTTAATTTGACAGTTATGAGGTGTAGGAATAAAATAAGAGAGACCATTACAGAAAATTATATATAATTTAATAATAAACTTTCATAAGCATTGGAAATGTATAATTTAAATAATAAATCTTCAATTATAATTACTTATCAGAGTAAAGACGAGAACAGTCGGTAGTCGTCACGTTTTGACATACGATATGCCTTCGGTTTCCCATACAGCGGACGAGACGAAGCACCGACAATGGCGCAAGCCATAGAGTCATCGCGTTCTATATTAACTATAGACTATAGTAGGGGAACCCAAGAGACGTTTTTAGGAAATACTTGAGTCTTAAAATACGGTAGACGAACATAAGGAAGTATCCCTTTGACGTTATTGAATATCTCGAAGTATGAACCTTTTTCTATAGGAGCGCACTTACTTTTCACTCTATTATTCAGTGGCGTAGATTTCAATCTACATTATATACTAATCTGTCTGTTTGATACTTAGAGCAAATGTTCAAAGATTGAAAAATGTTTATCTTCAGAAATATTCAACAAAAACGTCAGATTAACGCAGGGTAGGTTAGTTACTAGTGAGCATTTCCAATGTCTGAGGATTTAAACTTAATGAGGAGAAGTTTTTCTCACTCCCTTATACTTAAAGTCACATTTTTTAAATGCTCTTTTTAGCTCACATCCAACTACAAATATTTTAATCTCATATTTATTGTTAAGTATATGATGATAATGATTATTTGATGATCTAGTTTTCAACATGTGAATGATTTGTCCTTATTTTTTTAAAACATTGCGACTGCATTACTTCAAAGTAATTAATATATATTCAATATCTTTTAGATAAGATTTTTTAAAACAACAAAACATAATTAAAAATTTTTTAGGCATAAAAGGGCTCATACTTCATTTTTGGTGGAGGTATTCAACAACATAAAATGTATCTTCTCTTACGTTTATCTGCTCGAGTATTTCCATAGATCCGCTCTTCTTTTCCTCTACTACTAGTACAATACAACTAAATAGTAAGTTGTGCCTGCGTTGCATCGCCGTCGGATACCGTTCGCTGTACGCAAAAGCTTTTAACTCCACCCTTGGTATGGCGGTACAAATAGACAAACTATATGTACATATGGAAATGCAATGGCGGGGAAATTGAATAGGTACGGGCAATGGCAAAGCATATTTTGCGAGGCCTTGTGGAGGACAAAAATAAGAATAAAATGAATATTTTAGGGTATTTAGAGAAAAGCTAGTGCATTGTTTTTTTTTTACAGAAAATGTGTTGTATAGGAGTTCGAGGGATCACGCGCTTCAAAAAATTCATTTACCCTATTTTTAGGAGCGGAAGCCTCCAAGAATTAGTTTTGGGACAATTTAATTTTACGGGAGCTGCAGGTTTAGAATGTGTCAAAACAATAGTAGGCTCTTTCTCTTCAGTTGCGATGGGACGAAAGCGAGAGCAATATCTTTGATTTCGCCACTAATGGTGGACAGTGTCTCTTTTCTGTACAAGACGTTTATGTAAACGCTCCTACTTGCGTCTTATATTATTATACACCTGGCGTATAGCATTCGACTTGTCTGTTTGTATGTCCACGAATTTTTCAAAAACGACTATGGAAAGAAGCGTAGGTATAATTTGAACGGGATTTCAATTCTCGTCTGCGTAAAGACTATATTATCTTCATTACAAATCTGTTTCAATTTTATTTTAAAAAAAATCTCAAATACATTGATATAAAAAATCCATACAACGTTCAGGAATTCAGGCACTGCTCATCGATTTATCGAGTAGATAGGCAAACGATTGTTAACTTCAAAAACAGTAATATTGTAACAAAATGCAAAACCACAAACATGTTGAATGCTTTAAAATACATCAAAAATAGCAATGTTATAAAAAATAAAAAGAGTAAGAACACAAAACTTATTGTGATTTATCTTTAATTATTTTAAAGATAAATGAAAAAGAGGAGAACAAACTCGAAAAAAACTAACTTTTTTCTCTATCATTCAGTGGCGTGCATTTCTACATAACTTGTTTGTTACTCAATAACGCCTAAACTAAAAAAAGATTGAAATTAAAGGAAATGGTCCATTTCAGCTTCACTCATGTACCACATATCATTAAAATGTTAAAAATACAAGGATTTTATCAATAATAAAATAAGTGAACGAAACGAACTAAATAAAACATTAGTTAAAAACGAAATTTCTAGTTTTTGAGGTATTAAAAGATGGCGTCTTTTTAATATTAGTCTGTAGGTGATATAGATTTGTCAAACTCAAAATATGTCATTCTTGACAAGTCTTTTCTTCCGTGTTCCGGGCTTTGTTTGTAGCTATAATACATTTTAGACATAGACATCTTAGCTATAATAAGAGCAAAACTCAATATTGTAATCTGATTATTCAGTAATCCGTTAGGTATCTATACCTAACCAGTAACCATCAAATCAAATGGACCATACTAGGGATGTTGCGAACACTCGCATCCGCATCCGCAAATGCGGAACTTCCGCATAGATTTAGACATCTGCATCTGCATTCGCATCCGCATTAAACAGTGCGGATGTTCATGCGGATGCGGATATCATGCAAGTAGTGACAAGAAAGAAATTGGGCGAGCCCGGCGTTTGGTGCGTGCTGGTCGCTAGTGACCATTGTCCACTGTCCAATGGAACGTAGAAATTGGTGACAAGATTCGACACGTTTGTTGTGGTGCCTGATTTGTTTCTTGTAAATAAATCATTACGTGTTTGTTTGCGCTGTGGACTACATCATAAAAATGGATATTTTAAATGTTGTTGTGATACAGTGCTCATTGTGTGTACCTATATTAAGAGTTTACAAAAGCTTTAAAAAAAAGTTGATTACTATTTAATAAGATCACCAGAGTTTGATCCGATTCGACAGGCTGCTACGACTTTGAAAAATGAACTCAATCAACAAAGTTTTCCAGCTTTACAAACAATTTATATACCATCGCCACCTACTTAGATCGTCGCTATAAGTAGAATTTTTTTACACCGGTGACTGAAGTCAAGATTAAAGATGACATTTTAAAGATGATAAATACTGAGAATGACGTTTTGGGATATCTTAATACCAATACCGAAAGAG
Organism: Mycalesis mineus; assembly: GCA_034621355.1. Taxonomy (NCBI): domain Eukaryota; kingdom Metazoa; phylum Arthropoda; class Insecta; order Lepidoptera; family Nymphalidae; genus Mycalesis; species Mycalesis mineus. The sequence goes on from CM067901.1 coordinate 1,654,344, forward strand.
CTAAAAGAATAAAAAGGTCTGATTACACGGAAAATGATACGGAAGAACTAGGACCAGGAACATCAGGTTTCAACAGAAAGCCATGCTTACAAAACGACCTTGCTGTGATGTTAGATTTTTATCCTCTCCACTGGGCAGTGATCCTAGCGAACAATTATTTAGTAGCGCGGGTTTAATTTACGAACCTCGGCGTAATTGCCTTGAATCAGATAAGGCGGCAATACTACTGTTTATTAAGTTACCTATTTTTAATTTCACTTACTAATATAAAAACCAGTAGGTGTTTAATATAAAAATAAGAACTTATGTTTGATTTGATTACAATAAAAATGTTAATAATTATATATCATTATCATTGTTTTAATTCTTCATTAATAAACTTTATTTACATAATTTCTTAAACATCCGCTTCCGCATCCGCATCCGCGGATGTGAGCCTTCAAAACTCCGCATCCGCATTCGCATCCGCGGATGTGAAAAAATCAGCATCCGCAACATCCCTGGACCATACGTCAATAAACACTGACAGCAAAAGTCAAAACACCATCAATCCGCCACCTGGAGAATGTCTACCATAGATAATATAACTCATTTAAGATCCGCCATGATTATACGTAAAGTGTTGCATTGTTTTGGAGAGAATAAATAATATTTCGCCTAAATAAAAGTGAATTCAGAGATTTGGCTAATCAAAATTAGATTATTAATACATGTAGTTTTTTTAACTTATGTACAGAAAGTGAGTCTCTGCTCCATACAATTTTGGACCATCTCCTTTGGTACAGTCATGTGCCTGAGAAAGGACATAGGTTACTTCGTATCGAATTATCACGACACAGAATTCCTCGCGGAAAAATTTAGCTTGTATGGCTTTTTCATACCAACGGTTGAAGATCCCGCGCCTTGGGTGACAGATAATAAGGTGTAGAAAAAAGGCGTAAATAATTGTGTAGGTTTTTTTTATACATTAATTTTAGGATCACACTTGGATGCGTTTGCAAACTGCGAGATGTTCGACGTCATTTATAAAACTGAGAGTATGTATTGTGTTACTTAGTATGAGATTTGTATTATTAAACAGGCGTCAAAGTAATATCGACTTAATAAACTTCACTATAAGGTCAATTTTGTATTTAACGTCTTGTAATGGAATGTTTGTATGACATTGAGTAGAGCATAGTACGCTGAACTATTTTTTTTTATTTAATACAAGTTTACCCTTGATTGACTCACACCTGATAGTAAATGAAACCCAAAACTCCAAAAAAAAAAGTTGAGAGGTGTCAAGGGACACCCGGATGGAACGAAGTTCCTTTCGATTAATTAGTGAAGGAATTGTAATAAATTTTTTTTTTAAGTAATAATAATATTTGTTGTTGTACACCGAAAAACCAGAAGGCACCACGAGAGTCGCAAGACAGTATACAGCGCGGGCAACTCCCGCCGCTCACGCGCACACACATCAAAGGCGACAGCAAGATCCTTTGATCAAAAAGTGTCGTGACAACTTTTCGTAAGAATTTTTTCCGTCTAGCCCCCTTTCACAACGCGCGATAAGGAACTTCGTTCCAATAATTATTGTTTCGTTTTCACTTAATTCATTGATTAAAAATCATTTTACCAAAGTACTTCTTCTTAACAACCACTTCCGCTCCCTCTAACACAATCTCTCTTTGCACCTTGCATCGAAAGCAAAATCCTCTTCCAAATATAATTTATCTATACAGAATATAGGACCTTAAAATTATAACATAAGGTCCATTTTACTTTGACGCTATTGTAAAAATCCAAGTCTCATACTAATACAAAGTATTGTGTGAAAATGTCGCAGCGTGCAAAGGCGGTAAGAGTCAGAGCAAGTTGAAGAATTTAAATGCGCGAGCGAAGTCCAACACTTTTTCACATACACGTAATAAAAAATAGTCCTTATCCACTTACAATAGAGTTGTTAATAGCATGTAACAATATTTGCTATAATGCTGGGCGAGGACCTTATGGGATCACATCATATTTTCTTTACACAGAGTTAATTTATTTTGTTTAAATATAAACTTTCATTCTTCCTTTATTTTAAAGACATAATAATAAATAATTTTTGCTGATAATTGTAAATTTGATACCTGTAATTTTATTTAGAATATTAGGGTGCATCCCAGTAGTACCCCGTAATTTTAGTTCTATAGAACTGTTGACACACCATATTAGTGAGTTCTATATAGAATTAATGGGACAAAATTAAAAAAAATGTCGATATCAACATCTTGTTTGTACGTTACATATAAATGACCTAGTTTTTATAAGTATAATATGAAATCTCTTTTGATTGCAATAATAAATATCCACTTAAATTTGAGAGTATCCACATAAACTGAAATGCATTATGGTGAAGTATCTGAACATACTATATCGAATACAGCTTCTTTGATTGCACAAAACGCAGCAACAATTTATTTCTTTAATTGCTGAAGATTATTTTGGGAATGACGAAAGATTAAAATAAGCTTTGAAAAAAGCTTTTGGCGACATGCTAAATATAATAAAAATGATATTGAGATTTCTAATATCATTTTTTTCTAAGCTGAATAGTTTGCGCGAAAGATACTTCCAAAGTGGTAAAATGCCCCCCCCTCCTGTAACTTCTAAAATAAGAAAATATTTTTTAGACACGACTACTACTTGGTTTTAAAAACTTACCTTTTGTCGCAAGGGACATTTTTTGTTAAAAACAAAATGAAATATCAATTAAAATAATATAAAGTTTGTAACATATATGGTATAAGCAAAGTCAAGATCAAAAACTATACTACAGTTCTATAGAACTACGGTATGGGGTACTACTGGGATGCACCCTTGTATTTAAAATCCTAAATTGGGAATTTTGAATATATAAAATCCTAAATTGAGCTTCCCCAAAACTAAATATAATAAAACGTATTCCACTACTGTCATCAATAAAATAAATATATCTTTACATTCAACAATTCATTCTATTTATTTAAAAGACATAAATTCTATTTACAACTCTATTTCAGAGGGAAATAAGTACGAAATTTGGTTACGCAAAGTATTCGACCAAGTTCACGCAAAGTTCCAACTGCAATGACCCCATAAAGGAGGGGTTATAAGCCTAGAATGGTGGAGGGGTCGTGATCTTGGTGCCTAATTTCATGGGCCCCTGACCCCGCGCACTCCGCCTCGCTTCCATCTCCCTCTGACGCTGCAGCTTTCTCTCTTCGCGTTTGCGACGCATTTCGTCCATTTTGGACGCGTTGTTCTCTGCAATGAAGTAAAGATTCATGTATTTTTTTTTCAAATTGAAAATCAAATTCATGGGTCAATCAGGACATTGACGTAATCCGCATTCGCTACAACCCCGGAACCCCTCGGTAGTGGCAACGGGAGCAAGGATTCAAAAAGCCTTGGAGGCACCTCATGGTTGATGTCTTCCACTGCCCCCAGCGCGGCGTGGCGTGTGTGTGCGTGAGTGTGAGTGTGCGTGAGTGTGCACGTACCGGCTGCTCCTGCAGCGTGCCCCACTCCTCGTTGTCCCAGTCGTCCACGCACAGCGCGGCGTGGCGTGTGTGTGCGTGAGGTCGTCCACGACAGCGCCGGCGGCGTGTGTGTGCGTGAGTGTGAGTGTGCGTGAGTGTGCACGTACCGGCTGCTCCTGCAGCGTGCCCCACTCCTCGTTGTCCCAGTTGTCCTCGCAGGGCCGAAGCGCGGCGTGGCGTATGTGTGACGCGCGTGCGAGTGTGCGTGTGTGTGCCGTACCGGCTGCTCCTGGCGTGCCCACTCCTCGGTCCCGTCGTCCCGCAGAGCGCCGCAGCGCGGGCGTGGCGCTGTGTCATGTGCGGTGAGTGTGCGTGTGTGTGCACGTACCGGCTGCTCCTGCAGCGTCCCCACTCTCGTTGTCCCAGTCGTCTGCAACAGGCAGCGTGGTGTCGGGCGTGGCGTGTGTCGTGTGAGTGTGCGTGTGTGTGCACGTACCGGCTGCTCCTGCAGCGTGCCCCACTCCTCGTTGTCCCAGTCGTCCTCGCAGAGCGCGGCGAGCGCGGGCGTGGCGTGCGTGTGCGTGCGTGTGAGTGTGCGTGTGTGTGCACGTACCGGCTGCTCCTGCAGCGTGCCCCACTCCTCGTTGTCCCAGTCGTCCTCGCAGAGCGCCGCAAGCGCGGGCGTGGCGTGTGTGTGCGCGTGTGAGTGTGCGTGTGTGTGCACGTACCGGCTGCTCCTGCAGCGTGCCCCACTCCTCGTTGTCCCAGTCGTCCTCGCAGAGCGCCGCAAGCGCGGGCGTGGCGTGTGTGTGCGTGCGTGTGAGTGTGCGTGTGTGTGCACGTACCGGCTGCTCCTGCAGCGTGCCCCACTCCTCGTTGTCCCAGTCGTCCTCGCAGAGCGCCGCAAGCGCGGGCGTGGCGTATGTGTGTATGCGCGTGTGAGTGTGCGTGTGTGTGCACGTACCGGCTGCTCCTGCAGCGTGCCCCACTCCTCGTTGTCCCAGTCGTCCTCGCAGAGCGCCGCAAGCGCGGGCGTGGCGTATGTGTGTATGCGCGTGTGAGTGTGCGTGTGTGTGCACGTACCGGCTGCTCCTGCAGCGTGCCCCACTCCTCGTTGTCCCAGTCGTCCTCGCAGAGCGCCGCAAGCGCGGGCGTGGCGTGTGTGATGCGCGTGTGAGTGTGCGTGTGTGTGCACGTACCGGCTGCTCCTGCAGCGTGCCCCACTCCTCGTTGTCCCAGTCGTCCTCGCAGAGCGCCGCAAGCGCGGGCGTGGCGTGTGTGTGCGTGCGTATGTGTGCGTGTGTGTGCACGTACCGGCTGCTCCTGCAGCGTGCCCCACTCCTCGTTGTCCCAGTCGTCCTCGCAGAGCGCCGCAAGCGCGGGCGTGGCGTATGTGTGTATGCGCGTGTGAGTGTGCGTGTGTGTGCACGTACCGGCTGCTCCTGCAGCGTGCCCCACTCCTCGTTGTCCCAGTCGTCCTCGCAGAGCGCCGCAAGCGCGGGCGTGGCGTATGTGTGTATGCGCGTGTGAGTGTGCGTGTGTGTGCACGTACCGGCTGCTCCTGCAGCGTGCCCCACTCCTCGTTGTCCCAGTCGTCCTCGCAGAGCGCCGCAAGTGCGGGCGTGGCGTGCGTACTGCCGCTGCTGCCCGGCGATTTGGCGCTGGCAGCCGTCGTGCCTGCCATCCACAAGATTTATTATTAGACATAAATATTATATGAGGGCTGTCGGCCGCGCGATGCAAAGGTGCAAGCGGGAACTAGAATAGAAAGTGAGAAAGGTACGTGTGGTAACAATGTAACATACGTACATGTCAATGAATTTTTAAAAAATGCACCTGTCGTCTTTGCTCGTCCACCAGCGTCGTCGCAATCATTCCTTTATCGCGCAGACGAGGACTTAAATTACCTAGAAGTTTGAAACCCTTCTGGAATTTGTCTGGGGAAAGGTTCCAAAAGTGCTTGTAAACTAAGTCTACTTGAAATAAGCGATTTTGATTTTTTTTTCCAAATTTTTGAAGTAACCATGCTTAATTCTGATTCCGTCATATTGGGGTTAAGTGACTAAAACAGTTTCATACCGGCGCTGGAATCGATTTCTCCCCACGCGGTCATGTCCCAATGCTCCGGGTCGTAGTCCGAGGCGGACTCGCTGTGTTCCAGTGACGTCATCGACGTTACCGATGACGTCGTCGTCGACATGCTGCTCGACGACGGTTGTTCTGCAAAAGCAATAGGCACTCAGTATTTTTATCATCTTGCCAACGTCGCTGTGTCCTCCTGTTCCTGTATAGACCTGTAGAACTTGGCGGTCACTTTTCTCCACTTACCAAGTGAGCCAGGCTTGGACAACACAGACTTGGGCGCGTGCTGCACCTTTGCGGTGTCGGAATGTGATCTGTAGAACTTGGCCGTCACTGCTGTCACCGCCCAGCCCGCCCACGTCGCAGCCGCGTTGCTTAGAGATGGCGTCGCTGTGTGAACGTCTGCCTCTGTAAGATATTATGGTATTTCGATTATGATGAGTTATATGTATTGTAGTGTTGGTATAATATGGAATTAATAATTATATTTTATGATTAGCCTTGTTATCTGACTTCAAAAAGTGTATTAAATACACTGTCTTTAGAGGCAATACTTGAAATAAATAGATGTTTTATTAAACTTTAACCAAAAGTGCAATAAATCAAAATAATGCGATTCAATTCACTGATAATAGACGAATTTAGTAGGTCACCTTAGCTAAGGTCAACTTGGCAACTACTTCAGTCAGAAAATGTTATTTGTTTATAATTAATATTGTAATATAAAAAAAATCAACTTACCCATTCCCTCTTTTAGACTGGGGTCCTCTGAAACCTTTTCTAGTTTTCCTAGAAATCCTTTTATCGTTCTAAATGCTGCATCTCGAACCTAGAACAATTTTCATTTAATATAAATAACACATACTTGAATCATGATAACGGAATAACCCGGCAAGTAGCATGGGAATCAGCGAGTCATTTTATTGGAGTTGTTAAACAAATTGGATGTTGCCCTAAATATAACCCTTAACGACAGAAAGTGATACTTTTGTGTCTATTTTCCAGTATATTCCCCAATAGCCAGCCACATAAACTAGCAACGTTTCTGAGGATCTAAATTAAAGCTATTGAAGCTTTAATTTAGATCCTCAGAAATACTGTAATAACTTAAAAAAATTGCATGCTGCAATTAATTTAAAAATTAGTCTAGCCGGATTTATAGGTCAGCAAGATTTCTGGACATGTTTTTAAGCTATTGCATAGCTTCTATCGCGGGCCTTGAGCGTGGAGACCGAATCCAGAAATTCCGTAACGAAAAAACCTAACACCCTCTCAATATCCAAAACATAATATCAAAAGCACAATTTCAGCACGCTTGAAAAAAAAAATTGCGGAACCGACGGGATTCGAACCCGCGTCTCTCTGGCAATCCGGGCACTTAGAGCGTCTTACCGCTAGGCCACGGTCCCGATGACGTCGGTAGGTAAACATAAGTTGATTAAAAATGCTATGCAATAGCTTTACCGCGGCAGTCTCCGAGTGCCACACGTCTTTTTTATTGTTGTAAAATTGTCGATAAAAATGCGAGCTGTAATAAGTCTAGTAGGCTAAATTATAGCCCGGCAAATTTGGTTCATTACCTGTTTTTCCGGATCAGCAGTCAATGGACACAGCGCAGGCAGCACTCTGTTGGCCACTTCAGCCAGCAGGAAGTATTGCTGTGTAGCTGCCAACGCCAGCACTCCAGCTTGTCGCGCCGGTGGGAACGCGTCTCGAGTCGCGCGGACGAACGCAGACACGAGAACTTTCTGTCGTATCTGCGGGTGTAAGTGCGGCGCTACCTTGCCCAGACACACTGTTGTGTTTGTTCTGCGATCAAAAAATATGACTTTAGGGTAATATAATCAATGCTGGTTACAGTTACTAGCACGCAACCACGCTTGCACGCACGGTAACAAAGTCGCAAGCACGTTCGCACGCACCTACGCACACAAAAACGCACTCAAACAAGCACGCACGCACGCACACTCGCACGCACACGCATGAAAGCGGGCAGGCCCGCACGCAAGTCCGAATGGATAAGTCAGATTGACCATGTGCTAGTAGATGATCGCGTTGGTGTCCATGCACCAATCCACAACTTTATACAGTTCATCATCATCGTCATCATTATCAGCCTATTAACGGCCCACTACAGGGCCAGGCCTACCTCCTTATAGGAGAGGGGATATGGAGCGTAGACCCACCACGCTGCTCCAACGCGGGTTGGCGGGCTTAGGGTGATACTGTTTCATTTATTAACGATCACTATCAGATGTTGGTGATAGTGACCGGGACTAACGTGCTCTCCGAGGCACGGGGGTGTAACACCACCAACTTCCAAACTCCGGGCTTGGAATGTACTGAACATTTCATAGAAGAATGAAAAAGCTCAGAATAATCGAACCCAGGATATCGTGATCGAAGCCACATAGGCTAACCACTAGACCAACGAGGCAGTCAAGTTATACAGTTATAGTTAGATAACTTGTACCTGATCCCGCCCTGGTCATCCTTGGACTGCAGGCGCGCGAAGTGGCGCAGCACCTCCACGTTGATGTTGTTGTAGTTGAGCTTGGGTGCCAGGTGGATGATGGACTTCACCGTCTGCTCGCGGATGATCGCGTTGGTGTCCATGCCTCAATCCACAACTTTATACAGTTATAGTTAGATAACTTGTACCTGATCCCGCCTTGGTCGTCCTTGGACTGCAGGCGCGCGAAGTGGCGCAGCACCTCCACGTTGATGTTGTTGTAGTTGAGCTTGGGTGCCAGGTGGATGATGGACTTCACCGTCTGCTCGCGGATGATCGCGTTGGTGTCCATGCCTCAATCCACAACTTTATACAGTTATAGTTAGATAACTTGTACCTGATCCCGCCTTGGTCGTCCTTGGACTGCAGGCGCGCGAAGTGGCGCAGCACCTCCACGTTGATGTTGTTGTAGTTGAGCTTGGGTGCCAGGTGGATGATGGACTTCACCGTCTGCTCGCGGATGATCGCGTTGGTGTCCATGCCTCAATCCACAACTTTATACAGTTATAGTTAGATAACTTGTACCTGATCCCGCCTTGGTCGTCCTTGGACTGCAGGCGCGCGAAGTGGCGCAGCACCTCCACGTTGATGTTGTTGTAGTTGAGCTTGGGTGCCAGGTGGATGATGGACTTCACCGTCTGCTCGCGGATGATCGCGTTGGTGTCCATGCCTCAATCCACAACTTTATACAGTTATAGTTAGATAACTTGTACCTGATCCCGCCTTGGTCGTCCTTGGACTGCAGGCGCGCGAAGTGGCGCAGCACCTCCACGTTGATGTTGTTGTAGTTGAGCTTGGGTGCCAGGTGGATGATGGACTTCACCGTCTGCTCGCGGATGATCGCGTTGGTGTCCATGCCTCAATCCACAACTTTATACAGTTATAGTTAGATAACTTGTACCTGATCCCGCCTTGGTCGTCCTTGGACTGCAGGCGCGCGAAGTGGCGCAGCACCTCCACGTTGATGTTGTTGTAGTTGAGCTTGGGTGCCAGGTGGATGATGGACTTCACCGTCTGCTCGCGGATGATCGCGTTGGTGTCCATGCCTCAATCCACAACTTTATACAGTTATAGTTAGATAACTTGTACCTGATCCCGCCTTGGTCGTCCTTGGACTGCAGGCGCGCGAAGTGGCGCAGCACCTCCACGTTGATGTTGTTGTAGTTGAGCTTGGGTGCCAGGTGGATGATGGACTTCACCGTCTGCTCGCGGATGATCGCGTTGGTGTCCATGCCTCAATCCACAACTTTATACAGTTATAGTTAGATAACTTGTACCTGATCCCGCCTTGGTCGTCCTTGGACTGCAGGCGCGCGAAGTGGCGCAGCACCTCCACGTTGATGTTGTTGTAGTTGAGCTTGGGTGCCAGGTGGATGATGGACTTCACCGTCTGCTCGCGGATGATCGCGTTGGTGTCCATGCCTCAGTCCACCACTTATAAACAGGTATAGTTAGATAACTGGTACCTGATCCCGCCCTGGTCGTCCTTGGACTGCAGGCGCGCGAAGTGGCGCAGCACCTCCACGTTTATATTGTTGTAGTTGAGCTTGGGCGCCAGGTGGATGATGGACTTCACCGTCTGCTCGCGGATGATCGCGTTGGTGTCCATGAACCCGTGCACCACTTGCGGGAATATCTGCTCGTTCACCTGCAATAGTGCAATAAATATTATACACTATCTGCTACTGATAGTCCTCTCGAGCAGCTGGTCCTGTAAGCTCGGTCAACTCACGGTGGAGTTCTGCAGGTGGTGGATGAACTGGTCGAGCTGCTGCAGCAGGCGCGAGCGCGTGGTGCGGTCGTTGGACGCGAACAGCTTCACCACGCACGGCACTATTTGCTTCTGATAGTCTTCGTCCTCAAGCAACTTGCCTAGCTGGAAGATTTTAGAAAAAGTGTAGCAATGATCATGCCATTCTGTTGATTATTTATTTAAAAATACATATGACATAATCGAAATTAGACAATGGTAATTCTAGGTCCAAGGGCCGCCAAAAGAAAAAGTGGCAGACCAGTTGTTATCGAAGCTCATATTAAAAATGCAGTGGAAGAGGAACTTTTGCCAGCATGGATAACTTAAAAAAAAAAATTAGTAATTATGTAAATGTATGTAAAATATTGTATTTTGTTAAATATAAATAAATTCTGTTGAATCACTATATTAAAAACGAGCTTTTATCTAACTTGATACATATCTAATGATACATTGATTATTGTACTTTTAAAACTAAATAAAATGTATGAAAATTATGAATCTTCAAAGCTGCAAAAATTGGCTTGGAGCACTCCTACAACTTTGCTGCTATTTTAATTATTGCTACAAAAGGCTAGTTCTAACAATATGTACCATTTTTTTTTGGTTGGCACTTTTAGAAAGAGCCCATAAATGTTTGGAGCCAGAATTTCTCCTTTACTGACAGAATAAATATTTCAAAAAGTTATATAATCTTGAAAAAAAAAATAAAGTTACCATGCTATGTGCCGCTATTTTATTAACTTGTTACACCCAATTTTTACGGAACGACAAAAAAATTCATCCTGTATATAAGCAATATACTACTAACACATGGAAAAATCTTGAAAATTGATTCGATTGACTTGAAATTTGCATAGTTACTAATTTTTGCAGTATATGTTCAATAAAACGGAATTCTCTATACTGCCAAAGGTATAGCTCTTATAATAAAAAAAAAGTTGAGAGGTGTCAAGGGACACCCGGATGGAACGAAGTTCCTTTCGATTAATTAGTGAAGGAATTGTAATAAAAACCGCCGCTCACGCGCACACACATAACTCTTATAATATAAATAAACCCATTATATTAAGCTTACCTTAAACATAGGCGCCAAGACAGCAGACCCGGCGTCACCATAATGGAAAGCAGTAAGCAGCTGCGGCAGGATCTTATGTATACACACTGCCTCCGGGAAGCTGTCCAGGTGGCCGCTCAGAGTGGAGAAGAACTTGGCCTTCTCCACCTTGTCCTTTATCTGTATCTCTTCTAGGAATAGCATGGTGTCTATTAGGTCGTTTTTGAAGTAGCCGCCTAGTTTTCTACATCTGTAACAAAGTAGTTTCTAAATTTTTATAAGGCTAAAAAGGGCTAGAAGGCTGGGTTTTGCCCTATTGAGTCAGTTATAGTTAATGTTTATTTTTTTAACTGAAAAAAAAATTGCTTTGAAAAAGTCGCATCTAATTAACTTCATCTTTTTAGGAGTTTTAAGATAAATAAGAATGAATGAAATTTTTTACATTTTATAAATAAACGAAATTTAAGAACACGTATCTTGTTCTTAAATTTCGTTTATTTATAAAATGTAAAAAATTGTCTACTAAAAGAAATGTTCACTCCGACTAATGAAACTTTGATTTAAAAAAGAATTTGACGGTCATCCTGTCACACTGTACACAGCCAATATTGCTCGAATCTAGTCATTTGGAAATGCAAAATGAATTATTTATTTCCATCTTATTGTTTACCTTTCACTTTGATAGTCGCTCTGTTCTTCAGATGTTTAACAAGTACTAAATTAATGTAAATAAATAAAAAAATTAAACTTTCAAAAATATTTAATTTAGCTATAGAAATCTGGTACAAGCGTTGGTCTGAAAAATAATATTATAAATTAAAAGATTAAGGTTGACTATTTCAACATACCTCGTAATAATATCAGCAGGGTTGGGCCTAGACGCAGGGTTGGCACTGACCAGCTCACAGTATAGCGTACACAGCTGCTTGGGGATGTTGTCTACAGTTTTCAGTGCCGGCTGGTTGGACAGTGGGCCGTTGAATGCCTCCCATATCAGGCATCCTAGGCCCCACATATCTGATGAACTGGCGACAGATTTATTTAATGATTTTTTTCATTCATTACAAGCTAGCCCTTAACTATAAAATATGTCTACCAAACCCAAGACCTCCATTTCATAAATACCAGTGGGCTCTGGAGGCCATTGTTTTTAGCAAGCAATGCGGGGAAAAGTGTAATAGGCATTTTATAAGCAAATCTGCTCTACTTTAAATGTCATTGCATTTCATTGGATATAATTGTAGTCATAACACAAGCCTATTAAACATAACATAAAAGAAATTAGTGCTTATTTTGTGGAAACATTATTATAATTTTTTTAAATACTCATGATAAATATAGTGAAAGGAAAATGAACTTTATGAAGGTTCCAATGTAACAAATCTGACAAGCATACAGCTAAAGCATTTTTTTTACTATCAAAGTATTATAGTTTTTTCAACTTTAATTTATCACAACAATAGGATTTTTCAATACCCATACATTTATCAAAAAACCTTGAACTTAATGAGAAACATGTCTTTGATAAGTTTTAATTTATATGTCCAATTGTCTAGGCTTGGGATATTGGGGTCACTATTCAGGAAAATGACATAGATAATAACAGTCATTGAAAGTTGATAATAGCAACAGTTTAAAATAGTGTTAAAATTCAGGTCGCAAAGTCATTGGCCGAAATATTTAAACAGGCAGTTATGATGTAGATATCACACAATTTACTCAATTGAAATGATAACAGATACAAGTGGCTGCTATATATAGTTTGTTAGGTTCCTATATATTTAATGGTTTTGCATAATTTCATGGTTTTCTTGATGTTGGAATCATTTTAGTTAAAATGGCTATTGATGATTTAGTTTGGTCAATAAGGCCTCAATATTTCATGGCCTCAACATTCTACTACTTTAACCTTTTTATAAATGACTCTCAAAATGTTTATTTATTTCAATAAGGATCCCCCTCCACATCATGTACTTGAAGCCTTTCAGAAATTAATAATCCCAAATTATATTTCTCTAGTGAGTTCCCAATAGTCCATTCTGAATTATATTTTGTAGTGAAAACCCCCAATTATATTGCTTCAGTGAGAATTCCCAATAGTCCATTCTGAATTCTATTTTGTAGTGCAACATCAGTTCTCAGTAGGCTATTACATCTGAAAGTTTGCCATGTCGCCACTTCAGAGTGGACAAGTATTGTTAAGCATGAACTAAAGAATACTTGAAGTCAATAGAAAAATACATACCATTTAGTGACTGCCTTCAATTTAGTAGGATCATTCTTCTCAGGCGGATCGTATATTTCAAGTGCAGGCAATATCTTAATAGGTAAAGGACTACTGGTGTCTTGTCCATGCGCAGTAAGGAACTCAAAACCCCCGAGCTTCCACTCCCCAGCGAGAGTAACAAACACAGAGTATAGGCAGACATTATTGTGTTTTACATTGCCATCATTGTTAAAAAATGATAATGCTCTCTGAAATAGAAATAATGCTTATTGTGAATATGTAAAAAATTTTGATATTTGCCATTTTTTAAAAATTATAACCAACATTCACTGTTCTCCTCCTTCATGCATCACTACTATTCAATTTGAAATAATAATTTCTAAGTTTTTTTTATATATATTTTTTTAATTTATGACCACGCATAACTTTTTACAGAGTTGTCCGATTTTGATTTTTTTTTTTATCGAAAGGGCGTACTTTGTGGTGGTTCCATGAAGGAATTCTTCAAATTTTGGAGGCACTCTTACAGCGAGTTGGCCGACTAGTGCCGTATAATATACTGCTATCACACCAGATGTTAAGTGATGATACAGTCTAAAAGATGAACAGTAAAAAATAACTGTGTCATTTAGTTGCGTTAATTTACTTAAGCATATCTAGGAGTAGGTTCCAGCCAAGGTTTCGAAAGGATTCCACACCCCTTTACTACGTAAAATAAATGTTCCTTAAACTTGGCTGACACCAACTTCATAGATATGTTTAAGTAAATTAAATCAACTAAATAACACAGTTATTTTTTACTATTCAGTGCATTTTGAGTCGGTTCTATTTTTTGTTAAAAATCCTTGCGCAATACATCGTTCATAAGGTGGTAACTTGTTGGCTAGGATGAAATCCACATCCCTTCCATTTCTGCACAATATTGTACTGAAATTCTAATCATTTTAGACCCTTGGAACCCCAATGAGAAAGATATACGTACTGTGAGGTGACCCAATTGTGTATTATATTTCTATAGGAGACAGACAACTACATGTGCTAACTAAGTGTTAACTTGATTTTATTATGCACAATGTAGTATGCTAGCAGAAACTTGTAACTATACTGGTTTGGCCCATTTAAATTATAAAACAGACTTTTAAACAAACCCCTAATAGTAAAAATTTTCACAAATAAAAACTACTAAATCAGTGATCCTTATAAAAATTGATTGGTGTGGTGGTAGTTGGTTTTGTAGAAGCGAAGCGACACAATCAGAGAGATGCAAAAAACTTTTTTGATTTTTATTTTTTTTTTCATTACAAGTCAGTCCTTGACAGTCAGTCATTGACCAGTGGTAAGTGATGATGCATTTTAACACAGAAAGATTGTATAGGAATGTTAAATTGTTTGGCAGTATGACTTTGTCGGTAGGGTGGTGTCCAAAGCTGCTCTAGAGGTCCATGCTGAGAGTATAACGAACAGGACTTTTAAACCCTACACCTGTGTAAAAATTTTGACAAATAAAAACGGTGAATCCATAGAATGCTAAGATATTCATCTCTCTAGCCACAGCCAAAGCCTCCCACCAACCAAAATGTTGTATTTTATTATATATGTGTAATTTCATTGCATTGTGCAGATATAAATCATCATAGTCTGATTAACTGGTATTTGCATGTTAATATTGCATAGAAAGCAGAACTCAGAATGGGTAAATGCTTCCTTTCTGTGAGGTCATTTAAAGTTATGGAATACAAATATAAACTTACAGTAATTTGGAATATTCCCCACGCGAGGAACAGTTCCCGCTGCTGGCCCTCCAGCGTCATATTCTCTATGTGTATCGCTAAAGGTTCCACATACTCTGTGGCTACATATAAAAATTTCTCAGTTTCACAGCTATCTAAATAATGTAAAAGGCTTGGGTGTCTCATAGTCTTTAGTTTCTTCAACGAGGTTTTAGCTATATCGAACAATGTCTCCGAATTTTTGGTCACATCATACAAAAATACCGACACCTCATCCTGCGTACCCCTCTTTTTGCCTTTATGCAAAGTCCACACACTCCTGTCTTCCAACCCTGGCACCGGATCCCCCACCTCGTAAGGAAAGTCCTTAGTCGGGTCCCGTGAGAAAAAAGACCACATATTGAATACCTTTAGCTAACTACAATACACACTATTTACAAATCATTTTCTTCACCATGCACAATGGTACACGTATTTTTATGTATTCTCATAATACAAAAACGTTTTAAATCTTGTATATCGATTTTCAAGAAACATACACTTAGTAGGACAAATAGAGAGTGAAAATGAAAAACATTATTACTAATTTATTACGATTTTAAATCTATTTTTTCTTTAAAAATACGACGGTGCGATTTACATTTACATTTTTCGAATGACCATAGATAATAAACTTGAAATACGTATGACGTTTATTACAGACGAGAAACCGAATTGACAAGTCGATTCATTCTCAAAAAATCGATCCTTTATAAGATCGATAAGGATCCATTTAAAAAACATTGTGTCATTTTGAGAAACCACGAATCAAGTCAAACTATGTCTCTCTATTTTTTTGGTGGTAGCACATTGCAATCAAACACAACTTAATAAGATAATCTTTACCTATGGTTATTATAAGGGTACATTTATTTTTCTGGTTTGCAATTTGATAAACCGATTATCATTCAACAAAAAGTCAATCGATTTTAAATTAACATCGATTTAATTATTTTTCTTAAATAAAATTCCATTTAAAAGTTGAAATTATTTTTAATAAATGAAATCTTAAATTAGTGGATCGATTCTTTATTTTGAGTTTTAACCATTTAAAATAAACCTGTGATAATTTGTTATGTAAATAAGAGATAATTCTCTTTGATACTTGACGTGACATGGATTTGTCCAGTCAAAATTGAAATTGAGACTTGTCATCTGTTATTATTTATTTTAATTTTAGGTTATGTTATTCTCTGTAATTGGAATTGGAAATTCTTTTATTAAAATTATTAAATAGACTTACAGTAGAGTGTTTGAATAAATTAGTTTATTTCATCTACTCCCAATAAAATGTCAAAATCTGTGGCCCGATTAAAGTCAATGAAAAAAGTGGCCGACAAGTTAGACCATTCGTCGAAGCTAAGGACAGACATTCCTGCTGGAATGGCAGCGCCTGGCCCACCGCTGGGACCTATGCTGGGGCAGGTAAAGGCCTTATCATCACCAGCCTCTAATTTCAACTATTCTAAAATCATCAATTTTTCAACAACCAAGTGTTTTGTTACCAAGTGTATTGTAACTTTGACTAATGACCTGACTAAGCTTGTTTTGGGCTCTTTTCAGAACTACACGCGGTTGGGACTCTCGTACCTTCAATTTTATGTGTCTAGTCCTAAATTATCATTATTACAAAGTTGAAATGATAAAATGATGTCAATTTAAAGTCTTATTGATTTTATTGAATAAAGATGTTTTGACTTTGAATTTAAAGAAAACAAACCTAAATTTTTCATAGCTATACTGCAGATAGATATATAGGCAGAAAGAAGGAAGTTGTTTGACAGAGTTGGAAATAATCAATTAGGTCTAATCTATACTAAAACTGTCTTCCTACGATACAAAGCCAAACTGAAGTATAATCCAATTTTTTGTCCAATTCACAATTTTAAATACTATAATAAAGCCAAACTCGATTGAGAATGCTTGTCAACAAACAAATTAAAAATGAAGGTAGAAATCATAAGTTATTTTACACCTATTTTTTTAATTAACTAGTTAATGACGTATTCATGACAATAAATTAGATTAGTAAGCATAAAACTAATTAAAATATTCAGTATTGTTTAGATAAGATTTTTAAAATAACAAAACATAATTTTAAATTTATTAGACATAAAATGTGTTGCATTTTCTACCTTCATTTTTAATTTGTTTGTTGACAAGCATTCTCAATCGAGTTTGGCTTTGGTATAGTGCTTGTGGTTGTGTAAATGTTTCAACTTTGAACTCAACTTCTAGCGTAACATCAATGTACCGGCCTTCTGCAAGGACTTCAATGATCGAACTGCAAACATTAAACCTGGTATTCCACTGCCAACCAGGGTCAAAGTGAACCCAGACAGATCCTACCAACTAGTTATACACCAGCCACCTGCATCTTACTTCTTGAAACAAGCTGCAGGAATCAATAGAGGAGCTATGGAACCAGGTAGATATTGCTACTAGGATTAATGTTTTCTACTATAGTACTTTCCTTTCACTCATATTGCTGTGCCTAAGTAATTAATTGCAGATAGAAAAAAAGACATTATTATAATATAAAATTTCTATTAAATGTATTAAAGAGAATGTGAAAGAAAAATTATCTTTCACATTCTTTTTAATTTTATTGAGTATAATTACTGATATTTAAATAAATTTATATATATATATATATATATATATATATATATATATATATTAGTGTTTATATATATATTTAGGTATCTCAGAATTGGTAAAAAATCATAAATCTCACAAGTTTTACTAATTTTTGTCCGGACCCTTTCTAAAACATCCAAAATGACTCGATATCCTAATTATGCAGTTCCCGCTTGTCTATTTGACAGTGTATATCATTGTCAGAGTAGTCAATCACATACTGACATTGACGTTTCGTATTACTCAGAGTAAATAACGCAAATTTGGTTAGAAAGATTCCTTATTATATATATATAGAAGCAGGATTTAATTTTACTCAATATTTTATTTTAAAACAATCACACAAATATTCACCCACAGATCACAGTTTTAGGATGGTTCATTTTGTATGTAAAAGTGAACACTAAAGAAAAGTTAAAACCACAAGAAATAGATTAATTAAGTCCATAATTGTGATATCCATAGATAAAACATTGTTTCAGTAAGAGAAACCAGTGGCAAGATTACATTGAAGCACCTGTATGAAATAGCTAAGATAAAGTCCCAAGATCCAACCCTGGATTGGAAACCTCTTAAAGAAATTTGTACAATGCTTATAGCTACTGCCAGGACATGCGGAATTGAAGTAGTGAGGGAATTGGATCCAAAGGTAAAGTAAAAAATTGGCTCTGATGGCTTAAGATCAGTGCCGTAACCAGTGGCGGATTTATAGATTTGCCGCCAGTAGGCTATTCAATTTTTGCCGCCTCTAAATTTTGATATCTTAGTCCACAATCATATCAATTTTCTATCAATAAAATTCCAACTTTATATTTGTGCCCCATCATCCTCGTTACTTCAACTTTTCCCATATAGTTATTATTATTGAGAACTATGGTACCGTGTTAGATCCTTGATTATTTTTACAGCAAAGAATTATCAAAAAACATTATTTTAAGGAAAAAATATCTCAATCGTGTACCACTTTTAAAGTAAGGTAAGGTATGTCTTAAAACTATACAATACTTACAAAATATGAATTAAGCTTACGTAAAAAAAATACATTTGGCGAACGTTGATTAACATTTATTATTACACTCACAGTTTAAAAACAATACAATAAATATATCTTTTCTATATTATTTGTTAGCATTATGATTTAAGTTAAATTATAAAAGCATTACAATACTTTTTTGCGAGACTTTAAATTCGCAAAATCATTTATTATATCGTCGTACGAAATCTTGTTCATTAGCTCTGACTCTATGCACAAGAGAGCTAAAGCGTTTAGCTTTTCTTGACTTAAAGTCGATCGTAGGTAGTTCTTTACTCTCTTCAAGCAAGAGAAGCTTCTTTCTCCTGAACAATTTGCCGCTGGTGTACAAAGAGCCATATGAAGTGCTATATCCAAGTTTGGATAAATGTTTCCTAGATTCTGTTCTTGCAGGAATGAAGACAGACTTATTAATGATCCAGAAATTGGTTTTATTGAAATTCTTTCAGACGAAAGGTAGCTTTGAAAGTGTAGTAATTCCTGAACTAGGTCTGTTTCTAAATCATTAGGATACATTTTTTGTAAAAAACTGGCTTTTTCTGTCAGAACTGATGGTAACAACTCATTCATTTTGGTAAGAAATGAAAATGTTTCGTTAAATCCTTGATAAGCCTCTTGCCGTTTTGCTAACTCGGATATGAGTCTATCTATGACAACGAGAAACGTATTAACCCTGAAATGATCAGTAGTAGTAGGTATGCTCTACTCTTGCCTAAAAATCTAAATCCGATGTTTTCTCACATTAAACCGTACCTAATAAATATGATGTACATGAATATTATTTAAAAAGCAACTTATCAGAAAGAAAAATGATCTCTGAGCTTATAAAAATTATTTTTTCGGTTATGAGTTATGCTTAATTATATTATATTAAGTTATATTTATGATTAATTATTTTTTATTTAAAAGGAAGAAATTTTAATGCCATATCGTATGGATTTTGGATGATCGTGTTCACAGTAAACACGATAACTATCGATAAAAAAATTTTTTCACTTCAATTTTTTTTAATATACTTGTTTAACTTGAGCGAAGCCGTTGAATAAAAAATTGCAGCTGCGTATTGTTTTATCTTATTATAATTAATTCATTCCGATTGGCATTTTCTGAAAAAGTTGGCTTTGCGAAAAAGTTATCAAATATACTGATGTAAACATTTAATTAAAATAATTCGTGTACGACATGAGCGCTTAAGGCCTGCTCATTTGAATTTTCCAAACTTTTTCTTACTGCAAATAAAATAATTAACTGATAAAATGTATCAATTTTCTAATGAGCAAATTGTCTCACTTCATATTTTGTGGAGGGAATTTTTTTATTGTCAAGTCACAGTCGTTTAACTATCAGTTATTTGATTAATATGATCTCTATAAGATATTGAACTAGTTTTTTATTTAATAAAAATTAGTCAACTTTAGTCAGTATTTTTGTTAGACCATCGATATTATATCAATTGAATTGGGTAAGCAGATCTCATAATTATTAGGTACACGGAGAAAAAATTATAGCAGTTATCAGTGAAGAATATATGTAAAAATTACTAAATTTCGATTATAATATCGAATCGCGATATTCTAAAAGTTCATAATCATTAATGTATAATTAGTAAAGCGTTTAGGAATTGTTCATGTAGAGATGTTGAAATATTTATTAATTAGCACTGTATATGAGAATATTTATTCGTATTATGTGTGTGTATAATAATTATTTTTTAAATTTGTAAACCGAAATAATAAATTTATGAAATAAATTTGCCGCCCCTTAAAATTTGCCGCCCTAGGCTCCAGCCTACTCAGCCTGCTGGTAAATCCGCCACTGGCCGTAACTAGGGCAGTGCCAGCGGTGCCCAGGCACACGGCGCAGAAATGACCAGACCTTATACAAACAATACCTTATTTAGAGACAGTTACAAGTCTGTGGGGCGCAGTTATCACGCTGGCACAGGGCACATAAATTGCTGGTTATGGCACTGCTCTGATGGCTTAAGGTTAGAGATGTGTCGACTCCAAATAACATAATTTATCCTACCTTAATAGCAGGTTTCCCCTTAGATCATATTGACAGAGTTTATTATAAAAAATACTAAGTTAAAACTTGGTATATTTGCCGACTTCAATAGGATAGACAGCTTTACAGACTAGTTGGCATATCTCTACTAAGAGCTGCACAGAGACAACTAGTGCATAAATCGACGCCCAATGGTATTGGAACCGGAAACTAACTAACATTTAAAACTCTCCATTCCCACGTAATATGTTTTGTGGGTTGGCAACATTGTCTTTAGAAGCTTTTTACTGCCGTACGTAATTTGTTTTGCATTTGTCACATTTTCAGGAATATGGTGAATTTCTAAACCAAAGGAAACTTGTCGTGGAGGACCAGAAGAAACAATTGCAAGAGAAAAGAGAAGCGAAAATGTTACGAACAGCTTAATTGTATAAAACTTTACTTTAGACTAGATTATTATAGAATAAATAAATTGTAGATAAATGTATTTTATTAAATCATACCTGGTCTTCTAAAGGACATTTTTCAATGAATAAAAATAAAACAAAAAACATTTTATTAAGAAAAGTGTATTCGAAAATAACACAGCTTTTTTGACAATCGGCGTAATATCTTATAAGAGCAACCCAGCCTCTCCTCGTGTAATTAATACTTTATTTTTATGCATATTCGTTTATTACCTCAATTAAGTACCAAATATACTAAAGCCAAACTCAATGAAGAATGCTTATCAAAAAACAAATTAAAAATGAAGGTATTAATCACTAGTCATTTTACTCCTAATTTTTTTAATTAACTTGTTAATGACGAATTCATGACTATAAATTAGATTAGTATACTTAAAACTAATTAATATATTCAATATCTTTAAAATAAGATTTTATAAAAAAATAAAACGTAATTTTAAATTAGTTAGACATAAAATGTGTTGCATTTTCTACCTCCATTTTAAATTTATTTGTTGATATGCTAACCACATTGATTTTGGCTTTAGTGTGGATTATCTGGTTAGTGTAACAATACGAGGTGGTGCAAGTTGCTACAGTGAGCTATTACCTTTAACCTACGTCAGTAACATACCCACATTTACAAATGTTACAAAACTAAACTTAGTCACAACACCGAATAAATTTTTTAAACATCAACATACTAACTACTAGGTAATCAGAAACCAAATTAACTAATTTAATAATTTTCTACATCGACACAGTGAAAACGTGTTTGATTTGGTAGGTATAGGTACCTATTACATTAATATTATTTATAGTTGTTTAATTATTATTTAGGTAAATTTGAAATCTTCAATTTATTCAATTAAATTTAGTTTTTGTGGAATAAATTGTGAGGGAGTAAACTAAAATTAAAATGTTTCTTTTATATAATAAACTATTTCTTTTTTATTGGGTAGAACCTTAAAAATTTTAAACTTTTATGATAAACAGAAAAAATATTACTATTAAAATTCGAATTTAACTTTAAATGACCTTTAACTATTTAGGACGGAACTAAACTAAATTTAAACACAACAGGTAACTAAAGCACATATTAACTTGAAATTGACGTAAATAACCATTCTTTATATTATTGAATATTTACAATATGCAAAAATAATTATTTATTAAATATGACACTTATTTACACATCATTTACTGGCCCTATGTATTGTTATTTAATATTTCACATAATATTATTTACATATTTCAGCGCAATCCACTAAAAATATGAATATTTATTAAGTATTCAATTCAAAAATATGAACAATTATTAAAACATTTCGCCACACAGCGAACGGGTCGGACGGCGACGCGATGTTGGCACGAGAGTTTAGAACATGACGTATAGAACGACAACACTGTGTGACGTATTACATATACCAGACATGAAAAATAAAAAATCTTGCAGGTTAAAAAAGAGCCAATGCAATCTTATAAAAAATTGGTTGTCTGTAAAGTCGTTTTACTGACGATAGTTGAACGTGACAACGTCTGAAGAAAATACTGATGGAATGGTAGCATTTAATTGGTTATTAAAATTTTCAATTTAAGTATATTTTTATAAATATTAATTTAAATTAATAAAATAATTGATTTTGATTTTATAAATTTATAATAGATATATTAATTTATAAATATATTAATTTTTAATTTAAAATTAATATATTTAATAATTATATTTAATAGACGCATGTCGAACGCTGCCAAACGCAAAGGCCGATTGTGCTTCTTTGTCACTCGTTCCGCGCTCTCGCTTGCACTTCAAGCCTTACATGGAACGCCTCAAAGCGAGGTAACGACGCATGACGTCATGTTTTTTCGTGCGTGCAGCCGGCTCTATCGAATTATAAGACGTAGTCACGTCAAAAATTACCTTTGATAAGGTATAACTGTTCCAAGTAAATTGCGATGTACAGCCTGCTAAAAAGTACCTACTAGTGGCACTCAATAAGTCCCGTCCCGTCTGCCGTGCGGTGAAATCATAAATATTTATTATTTTAGTAGATTGCGTACTTTTATAATTGAACATACATCTATTATCCTAATTATCACATCACCCAGTCTGTTCATAAGATCTAAGGGAAGCTTACGTCAGTTTCAATACAATCGACGTTTCGAAACAAATGTTTCAAAGTTCAAATGCTTTCACTATGTGAGCCCTACGAATCTATTATTTTGTGCAGGTCCGTATCTAGGAAAGGGGTTTATAAAAAATTTCTGTAATATAAATACGAAGTAACTGTATTTTGTATTTAACAAAAAGCTTTTTTAAATACAAATTATAGTTGTACAATACAATACAAAATATAATTTCTGCTGATATTCTATTGAAACTGACATACAGTAAGAATTAAATAATTTTGCATAAGTATAAAAATAATTTTCTATAATTCTAAACACACCCATTAGATTTCTATGCATAAGAATTTAAAAACGAACATTTATCCAAACGCTATCAATTCTAAACAATATGTTGGCCGGTTAATATAAAGTATTTCTAATTAGATCTCAAACTAAGAATCTAAACATCTATGGGCTAGCTTAAAACATGTCAAATAAAATGTAAGGTACTTTCCACTATAAAGATGCATTGCATTATTTGTAGTTAGACCTACTTAGCTATTAGGAAATATTACAATAGTCATTTCTTCTTATCATATATACTCTTTTAAAACATAAAATTGCTATTTAAAGCTGAAGTAAAGCGTGAAGTTTTTTCACAATAGTATAAAAACGCGTATGTACTTTTTCATTTTCTAAATAAGGAACAGAATATCACGATTTTATGAGGTATATAAATAAAAAAGAAATATGAATCCCAGCAAAAAATGTCACATCATTGCGAGGATTCATTTTTTAGTTACATTTTGTTAAACAAATAAAATTTACAGTTCACAAATCAAAGTTACATTTCGTTAAACAAATAAACATTTTTGAAATCAATACAATTGTTGTCGTACATTTATGATAACTATTATTATTTATTAAGCTGAAGAATATACTATATAATAGAGCACATTTATGATTTTGCTTACATCTGTCTAAAAATTATATCATACTAGACTTTGTTCGCAGCATTATCATTTTTGAACTATGTTTTCTTTGAATGAACGTTTAAAACTTTACCGGTAAAAAGTTACCGGTTCGGAAGATAGACTACTAAAAATCGGCAAGAAACTTAACAGTAGCGACAAGATAATGAGTGAAAATGTAAAACTCTTTTTAACATTAGTTGGGGGTAGAGACCCCTATCTAGTTACGTCACCGTTTTATAAAAATAAAATATTAGTAAATTGTAATTAGCCGTTAGACAATCAATTATACGCTAGACTGAGCCGCGTATAACCCAACTAATTTTACGGTATAGTGAAACTAAATTATTCATATAAATACTTCTATATAAAAACTCGTTACTACGTGCCAAGTTAATGATATACAGGTTAGTATTAAGAATATCCGAAACTTCTTTCTTTATTTTATAAAATGTTAATAGATAAAATTTTGACTATTGGACGTCTATAAAATAAGATAACAAGTTCAAATAAATTTAATTTAATATACCTACAGATCTACTTACCTTCGTGCTACCTAGAGCTAACAGAGTTTGTTGTTGACATTTCGTTCAGAAAGAGACTGTTCTAAGAGATAGAATAACACCATATAGATGATCCTGACACATAAACGATTGAAAGAGCAAATCTATATTTACGCATGCGAAGCTGCGGACAAAGCTTAATTTGAAGCAAATATTTGCAGAGTAAGAACTGTACAAAAATAGGTATTAATATAAAAAGTTTTTAGCCTCAAATGCCTGTACAAGATAACAATTAATGAATACATGTTTTGTACTGTAAAACAATCAGTTTTGTACTTTTTACACAACAAATACTGTTCGTTGAAATTGTTATGGATGCATTAAATTTAGGAGTCATTTATATATACAGGGTGTCCCAAAACACAACGATAACCTGGTACCTGGCGAGAGGCCAAGTTATAACAGTTCTGGAAAAAATAAGAAAAAAAATCCATGTCACTTAGTTTTATAATTATTGTCATTTTAAAAAAAAGTTGGAAATCGACACTTTTGTTCACATTTTTATGTACTGTAATCACAAATATCAAAATTTTGCAGTAATTTTTTTCATTACGTAATCTAAGATAGTGGTGCTACTAATTGCAATCACAAATTTATGGAATAAACATTGTTAACTTAGTAAAATAAATTAAGTTTCATTAAGTCATGGTTTACAAAAATATGGTCACTTAACTTTGACACCTCATTTTATGAAAATAAAGTACTACACTATGCTTGGCAAGTAATTTCAAAAGATGGCCCATTTTTTCAAGATTTCAAAATGGTACAACACTTGCCACTTTTCTTGTCATTAAAAATATTATTTCTCATTTTTTGCCAAATGGACCGTGTGGAATATTACACTTATAGGGAAGCTTGAGTTAGTCCATGTCTATTTACTATAACCATAAATAGTAGTGATCTGAAGTTAAATTATTATTATTCTTCTAAAAGACATTTATACGAGTCTAGATGACTAATCTTATCATGGATAATAATAAAATGAAAAAATAAATTATATTTTTTTTATATCTTTTTTAAATCTATTGCAAATATGTAGGTGCAACACCTCAAAAAAGGCAGTGTCCTTCCGAGTATGACGCGTGCACATATTGAAAGACAGATATTTATGGATGACGCTCCACATTCAGGTACCTCTCGCGATACAACCTGGCTGCGGTAAAGCCATTACAATGGCTTTTACTACTGAGTACAGATATGACATGTCATTCACACACAGTTTGCAGAGCAGAAACAAACGATTACGGGAGATGTGCATCATGTGAACACCGATATTTCATTACAAAAAGTTTTCGAAATGAGGCCCATTTGGCAAAAAATTATAAATAATATTTTTAATGGCAAGAAAAGTGGCAAGTGTTGCACCATTTTGAAATCTTGAAAAAATGGGCCATCTTTTGAAATTACTTGCCAAGCATAGTGTAGTACTTTATTTTCATAAAATGAGGTGTCAAAGTTAAGTGACCATATTTTTGTAAACCATGACTTAATGAAACTTAATTTATTTTACTAAGTTAACAATGTTTATTCCATAAATTTGTGATTGCAATTAGTAGCAACACTATCTTAGATTACGTGATGAAAAAAATGACTGCAAAATTTTGATATTTGTGATTACAGTACATAAAAATGCGAACAAAAGTGTCGATTTCCAACTTTTTTTTAAAATGACAATAATTACAAAACTAAGTGACATGGATTTTTTTTCTTATTTTTTCCAGAACTGTTATAACTTGGCCTCTCGCCAGGTACCAGGTTATCGTTGTGTTTTGGGACACCCTGTATATTTGAATGCATCCTAAAATCCAAAGGTAGTACTCACGGCGTAAATCACGGGCATAGCTTTAGATTTCGTATAGGAGAGGGGTCCAAAAATAAAAATTAGTTAGTTTTTGCTTTAGGAGCTCATCTCTGCAGCAAAACAGCTGCGACGTGTGAACTTTGGCCTGGGGGTGCAGACCCCCTAAACCCCCCTTATAACAGTTTTATTTCCTTGGGATAACCTTACTTTACGTATTGTCAATAATATGGACAGTGTTGTTGTGAGTGTGCTCTTATAATAACATTTGTTTTATCTACCCATTCGAAACAAATTATAAATTGGAAGAAAGATATGGCATTTCCTAACTGTACAAAAAATAAAATACATGTCAAATTTTTGAAAACTTTGACATTAATACTATTTTAAGTTTTTGATATGTATTTCATTAAAGCCCGTTAAGACAAGAGGTGCAGGCGTTTTTAGTTCTGCATTTGCGCCATTAGTTTTATATAATTATGATACAAAAAACGGAACGCCGAACTCAAAATGCCTAAACTATTTTTGTCTG
Organism: Mycalesis mineus; assembly: GCA_034621355.1. Classification (NCBI taxonomy): domain Eukaryota; kingdom Metazoa; phylum Arthropoda; class Insecta; order Lepidoptera; family Nymphalidae; genus Mycalesis; species Mycalesis mineus. The sequence goes on from CM067901.1 coordinate 1,681,334, forward strand.
AATGTACTTTAAAAAATGATTTTCTTAATCTGACATATTCCATTCTGTTGCGGTAAAATAAATTCCGTTTCACCACATAAAAATATCGTTGCAAAATATTTAAGGCAATAAATTATATGGAGTGTGGTAAAACGTTGGAAGGAATTCATTAACGCATAAAAGTTTTATAAATAAACTTGGCAGATATTACACTTCGTGTTGTGACAACAACATTGTTTGTATCTTTTGTCCTTTGTGTACAACTGTGTACACAATTTCCAAGGTTTCGTCATACAGCGTACGGGACACGATGGCAACGCAGCACGGGCGCGTTAATTTTCAATATACTTGTAATAGGCATGATAATTAATTAAAAAAATCTGTTTTGTAATGTTCGGGTGTACCATTTCATTAATAAAATATATACATATATTTATGTATAAAATGAATGATTATTTAAAAGAAATGCATTTTTAGTTCAAATACATAAATTCGCGTAAAAACACATGTATCCATGGCGTCTGCTCGTGACGTCAGAAGAACTTCGAAATGTCAAAGTCATACCGGTGTATTGACGTCATTATTGACGTTTCGCGTAACATGGCTGTATTTTATCATTTTATTTCTACAGAAATATAGAGAATTGTGTGCTTGATTTGATTATAAGTACACATTTTGGGCTCAATTGCCCTAAATTATAAAATAAAACCACAAATTAAGTGATTCTCTATTATTGTCATCATGTCTATTAGAGACCATACGCTCGGCTCACTCTCGCCGGCGTCGCATCGCCGTCGCAACCCGTCCACTGCCGATATCATTAGTTTATCATACAAAGATAAAACTAAATTAAATTATATATATAGATAATTTAGTTTATGTTTAACATACAATTTCTTAGCACCATCGACAGTAAGATTAATTTTAAAGTATTTAAAAATTAAAAAAAAATATATATCCTCAGACCTAAAGCTTATTTAAAATATCTCATTTAATTATATAAAATCTATCTAAAAGTAGTAGGCAGCCGTACCAGCTGCCCATACCTCGCTACGCCCTTGGGATTTTTAATGTATCAATTAAAATCAACTAAAATTAGTCAATTTTAGTTTAGAAAGCGCTTGCGAAATGATGATAGTTTCATCTCACATGTATACCCTAAAGGTATTTCGTCTAATAGTTTGTAATTAAAAAAATAGTTTACATCTAGATACTACACTAAATAATGAAATTATAATTGAAATTTGTTATTAAAATGGCAAGCTTTAGCTACAATTTCAGATCTTAGTTGACCTCATTGACAATTTTTGTTAAAATTGTGATAATCTGAATAAATTGAGCAATATTTACTAATTTAGTTCCATCTTCGAAAAAGATACTAATTAGAAAATTTTTTATTGATATATTTTTTGTTTTGTTTGCAAACCTAGAACAAAGTTCAAACTGTTTAAGATTAGAACAACTTGCCAGTTTTAATTTAAAATTAAACCATTTGCAATGACTTTGGTAATTAAATAGCTATTAGTTCTTTTAGGTCAATTACATTTTAAGCCCAAATATATTGTGTTTTTCTTTGACTAAGTACATTTAGGTAAACTTCGCTTTTAGTTATTAGTTTATCATTTAAATTAGGTTTATTATTTAGTTATTATATTTAACTATTGTTTCGATTGCATCATTTCTAAAAATGAATTTGTTAGAATTTGCAATATTATTTGCAAATGAATCTATGACTTAAAAAGCCATATCAAATAGCTCAAGGTCACCGTCAAATATCTTAATGACAAACTATTTTTAGTAGTTACATTAACTTTAGTGGTTTAAACGTAAATATTTTTAGAAATAAAAAAAATATGGCTATTCTCAAGCCATATTTTTTTTAAAGCAATAATATTTCAAGCAATAATAAATAACTCAAGTTCACCGTCAAATATTTTAACGTAAAAGTTATAACACTAACTATAGTAGTGAATACTTCAATTTAAAAAAAAACTATAAAAATAGCTCCACTTGGGTGATATTCCACGCATCACGCAACAATCTAGTCTATGACGTTTTTCATAACATGTATTGGTATATGATAGGTTATTACCCTGATCATAAATGTTATACGTGTCATAGGTTGTATATATAATTATCTTAGTACCCAAGAGGGTTACTATTCACAATTTCTCATAAGTCACAATATATACAAAAAAAATTCTACTGTCAACATATTTTCGATGTTTGCGCGGCTCTCTTCAGTTTCGGCGAGTTCGGCAGAACTTCGGGCAGTTCTGTCACCTTCTGGATCGTGAAGTCTGGTAGGTCAGATTCCATTTCATCGGAATGGAGAGGTATCCAAACTGTGCCGCCTAGTTCAGCTTCTTTACCACCCTGAAATACAATTTAGAAATATAAATACCTATACCTACTTAGTTTAGCCATCAAAACGAGTTATCTGTATATCTGTCACCGAATAATTCTTGAAAATCTGACTGATTCGGTTTGCCTATATCATAAAATTGTCAAAGGAAAGACCTTCAAGACAGATGGATTGCGAAAAGGTTTAAAAATTAGGAAATATTACACAAAAAAGTAAAGAAAAAACGTGGTACAAAAGTTCCAGATCCTCAAAACGTTGAAGACAATCATGGCTTTTAATCTTTACAATAAGTCAAGTCACATCGTACCTTAATATCAGTTTCCAGTTTGTCCCCAACCATGATACAAGTTCTGGCTTCAACGCCCAACAACTTGCAGGCTTCCAGAAAGATGTTCTGATCCGGCTTCTCCCAGGGCAGGTCCCCGGAGACCAGCAGGCAATCGAAGTACTTTTTCAATCCCAGACGTTCGATCTTCTGCCACTGGGCTCGCGACGGCCCGTTCGTGATCAGACCGAGCAGATAATCCTCCCTGTACCATTTAGCCACAGCCCTTTATTGGCAGGATGTGTACATGCTGACACTCAGCATGTCAGCAGATGTCGTCACGTAAACTGACCTCTGACGTGACCATTTTAGAACTGACGCCTGACAAAACCAGACCAAGACGGTTTTTATCGTACGCGATCTAGAAAACAGCTTTTTGGCTGCGAAATTTATTAAAGTTGAAATATATTTTTGTCAATATTCCCTTTGAAAATCAATGATTAAAATCGGTTAAAAATCAGAGATGTCTGAGCGACCTAATCATTCGTATCTAATCTAACATAAGTATTACATGCGTCAAAATGATAAGATAGGAGAAAACCCCTGTTGTACACGTTTAGTGGAATCCCCGGCTGTTACTTCTATCGTCAGGTTTTAGTTTACGTGATCACATCTGCAATATAAGAAAGAGGAATAATCCCGCACTCTCTCCAAAGTATTTTTACCTTTGGGAAATTATTATTTTTTTAATTATTAGTGCGAGAACATTCAATGAGAAGGCATGATGAAAAAACCAATTCACATATAATTTATTTAAACGTATTATAAATTATACGTAAACACTCTTAGTAACTAATGCTAAGTTGACTATGGTTTGGAATTACTTTCGATTATAGCAATTTGTCAACATAACACACTTATAAAATAGTAATGGAGATATTTTTAAAATTTCTTAACAGAACTGAAATATTTTTTACAGTAATTAATAGCCATTTTGCAGACAATTTAATGGTATAATTAAACTCTTATCTATGAGAGACGTCCGTCTCGTTCGGCTGTCAAAGTCGGAACTAATTGCCTCGTTCATTAACAATAAATATGCGAACTACCTTACATATTTCCAAAGTCACATGTACGGTATTGTGTACACAATTCTACTCGTTTAAACATTTATTAATTAATTAAGGTAATTTAGTGTTAAAATTATCTCCATAAATCATACTTATTAAAATTTTTGAGGCATTTTTATTACCTTCTCGGTGCACTCCCTCACATATTATAAATACAATTCAAACCTAAGTGTTGCGCACGCGGCGCCCAGAGTAAAGTCACTCCTTGAGCAACAACTGAACTGTTGAAAAACAAGTCATTTTATTAGCAAACATGCGTTTCAAGCCAGCCCAAACATGTTCGCAGAGATAAATTTTGCAAAAAATATTTTTATTTTTTTATTTTTATTGTTCATTTATCAAAAAACCATTTTGGTATTCAGAATGAATATAACAATAAGTGTGATATTTTTTTGTATATTTTTAGTTACATTTTATTAATTTCGGTAAGTTATTTTTACCTCCGCAAATCTTTTGGGCTGACTTTTATGACATGAAAGTTTCAAAAAGTATTTCAGTATTACTAGACATTGGTATCTCGTACACAGTATTATGTGGCATGCATTATCCAATGAAACACAATGAAAAGCGAACTTATGAAAATTAGAAATGAAATGAGAATTTTTCGGAAAAATTTATTACGATGGACCTTGTGTGACCACATAACACCATGCAGACATAAGTAAAGGTGTTTTAAGATTAGATACTCAAAAGTACATAGCGAATGTATAAATAAGTCTTTATGTATGGAAGTATGGAATAATCTTACAACATCTTTCATTTAGTATGTATATGATAGGCAATCACTTTGAAATGTTAGTATACGAACGTTAAAACATTGGACTCCACAAAGAAATTGCCCCTCTTAAAATATACTTTTTATTACATCATGGAGAAATATTTTAGTGCGTATATTTAGAGCTGCTTCAGACAAATATTTCTGCATAATATAAAATATCGTCTGATAGTGGACTTGTACATACCTCAGTGTTTCCAATAGATGTATGACATCGGGTGTCAATGTTAAATAATGAAATCTTAGTTTTAACCATTCCTCTGATACATGTTCTGAAATAATAAAAGCTATGTATTAATTTTATATCTAAACAAAATTTTAATATGAAGACTTCATAAATATGCTAGTAAATGACACAATTATTTTTTACTTCTAAGGCCTATTTGCACTAAGATTTCGGTTATCATAACCAACGGTTAACATAAGCTAAACGTAAAATTTACTGTTCATGACAACCTGTAGACCGGTTTAGGACGTAAGCTCGGTTAAGATAACCGCCCGTTTAACGTCCTTAACCGGTGTACGGGTTTATTATAAGGGCGGTGTGCATAGACTTTACTTTAAACGTCGGTTAAATGAACGGCCGATAAACAAGGAGCGTTTATTTACTGTTCATAACACGCATTCCGATTTCGGTTTATTAACCGGGCGTTTGAACGAACGGTGAATGAACGATTTGTGAAAAATATTACTTAATCAAATGTAAATGTTTACTTTTGAATAGGACTGACGCATATATCAAAGAAATCTCAATTTGGCATCGTAACAAATTTTGTAGACACAATTTGCTGTTTATGTCACTTTCCAGTGCATGTTAATTTATTTTTAATAAATTTAACGGCCTGGAATCGAGTCCTTTATGGCCGCATGTTAATTTGTCAAAGAAGATATATATTCACATTATTATCTACGTTGTTATTCTGTGGGTGGTAAATTTTGTGGTAAATCAAAAAGTAAAGTAATAGGTATACTAAAATTTAAAGTTATATTGTTTATAGCACTGTTAGTTTATTTTTAAAATTAATACTACTTCAAAAAAGCGTCTTCCAATTTTAGTAGAAAAATAAAACAAATTTCTTGATTAAATTAATACAAAAATATACGAATATATACTAGAAAATAAGTGGATAGACAGAACAACAAATGCTAGGAAATCACTATAAATCAAATATAGATTAGATAACCTAGAAATGTATCTGTCAAACTCTGTAACCGAGGGATAACCGGGGAATGCGAGCTCGGTTAAGATAACCGCCCGGTTTACGTCCTTAACCGGCGTGCGGGTTGTCGTGAACAGTAAATTTATAATAACCGGCGGTTAGCTTATGATAACCGTTGGTTATGATAACCGAAATCTTGATGCACACAGGCCTAAGTAGTAAAGTTATGTTAACCGTTGGTTGAGATAACCGAAATCTTGGTGCACACAGGCCTAAGCGCGTTTTGATGTCGATTTTTTTTTTAATTTTTAACAATTTATAGAAAGCGAACATAGGTAGCACTTGTAGCCAAAAATAGCTGCAATTCTTGCAGCGATTTCGGCCTAGTAGAGTTCCTTCAATTTTCTCAGGATCTCATCATCAGATCCTAATATAATGAGTATGGGGCCAACTTAAAAGCGCATCCTTTCCAATAAAAGAAGAATTATTAAAATTGTACTTCATTGTAAGAAGTTATGCGTAAAAAAAATTAAGCGTCGAAACCTCCGTGTTGTCCTACGTACTCCGTTTTTAAAAAATATATTAAAAAATGCAAGTTTAGAAGACTGATTTTGTATGGCTTGTGCATTTGGCGTAATATTCTGTGTAATCAATGATAATTAATCAAAATAATTAGTAATTACTATCTTACGTTTGTTTTTACTATCTAATCTAGTTATAAATAGATCTTTGTACTGCGCCCGAAAATATCTTTTGTAGAGAAAACAAAAAATCTTTGCATTGCCCAATAGTGACGATATCGGAAATATATAACAAAACTATGTATATTACGCTGTTTGTTTTTTATAAAACTAATATGAATGAATTTTGAAGGAGTATGCAATAGGATAGTGATAGGTTGCCTAACAAAAATTAACTGCGACTAACTGTAATTACTTTTTGAAAAATTAATTTGCTGATATTTATTGCAATTAGGTAAGTTTTGATGAAAGATTTACGATTACGCGTGATTGAGGCAATGGTGATTTTTATCTTTTGAATTCCTATGCCTGATTCCCACAACAGAGTAGTAGCTGAATCTTCGATAGTAGGTAATTCTATAGATCAGTGATTCTCAACCACTTTGCCGCGGCACTTTTGTGTGCCGCCAAATTTCAAAAGTGTGCCGTTAAATTTTGCAAATATATAATAATGTTAATATTATTAAATTATATCATTTAAAAAGAAAAATATTTTTAACATGAATATACATTTAAATTCACAAAAAAATAAATTATTTTATTATTTGCTTTTCAAATTTGTGATTCACTTTGCGTCGCATTTTTCAGGAACGCATTAGCGACGCAAAGCGGGGTCTTAGTGTATTTAAATTTTTGTCATAAACTATTTATGCAGGGTGTAGTAAGTAAATAATTTTTATCTTTTTCTTTGTGTGCCGCCAAATTTTGAAATCGTTAAATATGTGCCGCAACAAAAAAAAGGTTGAGAATCACTGCTATAGATTGTGAACTAACGTGCGTTAGCGCTACTGTCTATATAACGTCATATTTGTAGACTCTTCGATGTTAACATTATTTCCTCGTATTATAGTGTTTACAGTAGTTAAACATTCTGTTTTAAGTTGTTATAAAAATAGCAAGCATGTTGTAATGCGATGTTGGTGTTATTTTGAGTTCTTCCACGAATCAAATGCAGAGAAACTTGTTTGATGTAGACTAATATACCTACCTATTTTTAACGAAAAGAGGGGTAAAACCAAATCAACGCAATTTAAGTGCCTTTAATGAAACAGCGAGCAGGATAAGTTTTGCAGGGAGTTGATTTGTTGGGAGAAACCTGCGACTACAATGACTGCACAAATTGGCAAAGTTTTCCTGGTCACTCATTATTCTATTTGTACACAATGACACAACATATTTTTTATTGAGAAATAATACAATAAGTACATGTCCACGTGGAATGGTGGCAAAAATACTGGTTGCATTTCCGCGTTGAATAGTCTGCAGGCTCGTCTTTTGCGCAAAAATCTAGCCAGCCCTTTCTAGAACCAGTTGAGGTAATTAGGCGCGGTGAAATGTTACGAAAACCAATAAATTTATTTTATTTAAATCAACTAAATACTAAGTGAATATGTCTGGTCAAAGGCAGAAAGACTAGCAGGACATACTACTTACAAAGGTTTTTAAAGATACGGAATCCCAAATAGGTAAATCTGTTATTCTAAAGTGAGTGAGTTTTACCTCATTGGTATTACCCTAGTGGTAAGCCAACGTGGTTTTGTTCACGAGATGCTGAGTTCAAATCATGGGTCAAGTTGGGGAATAATCGTATGTTTTTCTTTCTTTCTTTTTTTTCCAGTAAATTGTAAGCCCGGAATCACATCAATAGTGGTATAGTTTATACCCCGTGCTCTGCCCTCTACGCTCCATATACCATCTTATACAAGGCCCATTATCAACATCAGTGGGGCAAGTGAAAGTTTTCACCAAGCGACTACGTAAAAACGTACCCAATTGTAACGTCAAATTATATAGAAAATAAAGCGTTTACTCTCGCTATAACTAGATGGCGCTACTCCAATTCCATATAAAATTTGCGTTTACTGTTTTCGGTATCGACGCGCTAAAATCTCACACTAGCCACACTGATCGTGATCGTTATTTAATTAAACATTATCTTCTTAAACCCGCCAATCCTCATGGGAAGAGCGTGGTGGTTTGCGCTCCATATACCACTTCATACAAGGCTAGAGCTAGATATAGTTAGCCGTTAATGGGCTGATAATTATGAAAATGATTATAAGCTCAGCTATTCATATTTAAGTCGCAACTCTATTGTAGGTAGAGAAATTAAAAATTTCAGAAAGTTTTAGAATTTATATTTACTACATATTTAAAGTTACATAGAGCCTACTGCCCAGTCAACAAATCGACATTGACCTCCAGTATTTATAATGTTATTTGTAAGATTGTTTAAAAAATGTATTTTTGCGTGCGGCTGACGTCAAACCGATAAGCTGATTATGTGACATTTTGCAAAACAAAAATAACACGTGTTTACGTAAAATTATCAAATAATTATATAAGCGTGCACGTGTTGTATCTTAAACAATAATATTTTTACGATAAAAATTGTCATAATATCCAGCCTTTTTTCATACACGTATATCAACATACAAGTAAATAGTAGAAACAAAACAAAATTTCGTTTTTATGGGGTGTCCTGCGCGCGACCTACGCGACGCGACATAGGATGCAAGTCGGGAATGCCGTTGTTTTGATCGCGTTCGTCGCGTTGGCAGCTGCGCGTCGCGTCCCGTTCGTCGCCCTCGTAGGGCACCTTCTGTAGGCTTACTTTGCAAGCACCTTTAAACTTCAAATTCATCTGTTTCTATCCAAAAAAAATGGTTTATCTTAAGGAAGGTTTGGTGTTAATAGTGTACTAGCAATGAATAGATAAACACCACATCAGCTAATGGAGTACACACATTTGTGGTGATTTCAAAACACAAAGTGGTGGTCCTACGCCACCTGTAACCACAGTTGACCGTGCGACGCGTTCTTTCGTTAGACCATCTTGCATAGGGTTGCCAACCTCAAATTTCAAAAAACAGGATTTAAAGTTGGAAAACTCAGGAGAACTCCTTTTAAAAACAGGACGCATTAATAGAATTGCAATAGTTAAATTAATTAAAATAATCACATTTTAAAATAAAAATATTTGAGTAATATTATACGAGTTAAAAACTAGTTGTTAAAATATAAAAGAAACACTTTAGTTTATAACAAGTTTTTGAAACAGCACGGCAGTGCGGCATCGCAATTAGGAGTACTTGTGGCCGCTCGTAGCGTAAAAATTTGAGAAGAGGCGCGCCTTGAAAATTATATAGCCTATGTCACTATTGACAAATTCAATTACACCTCACATGTCAAAATCCGTTCAGCCGTTTAGGCTGTAGCGCGTGCCGAAGAAATGAACATACATACATACATACGCTCGAAAAACATAACCCTCCTTCTGACGCAGTCGGGTAAAAACCCAGGACGCTGCTTAAAAACTATTCAGGACGTCCCAGGACACTACAAAAACTAGGACATGTCCTGGGAAAACAGGACGGTTGGCAACCCTAACCTAGCAGGATTTCAGTAATCCTGCCTATTGTCACTTCAGTTTTGCAACTCTATACACTGTGTTGGTAATTTGGTATCTCGGATCATTATACAGATCTCCGGAATTATTTAGTGCTATTCTGTAACGCTGTTTTTGTAACTCGAGAGTGTAAGTTCTGGATTTATCACTAATCTTTCTCTATTTATATTATCATATCAAATAGAGAGATAGAGCCAAGTTCGAGACTCATACTGTCGAGTTTTTAGTACATCGTCAAATCACTGCGCTGATGATTTGATCACTATGGAAAATATTCCAGTCTCATTCCCATCGTTTGCCAAGTGTTTGTGACCTTCTTTATGAGTCTCACAGTTACAAAAATGTAATCCGAATTAAATATCCAACAGCTTGTTCACCCGAGCCTTGAAATAAATACGAATTTTAATACGTGGAATTTATTTATACACAAAACACCGACAATATATTAATGGGCCGTGAGAGATCATGAAATCAGCGGCAAAAGTGTTTGAAAAGTGTAATATTCAAGCCGCAGGCAATCTACATAATTCGGTATTTTATGCAATGTCTAAAACGTTCAGTGTGCCTAGTGTAAGATTTTACGGCGTCGATATCGAAAACAGTAAACGCAAATTTTATATGGAATTGGAGTAGCGCCATCTAGTCATAGCGAGAACAAACGCTTTTTTTTCTATTAAATTTGACGTTACGAGTGAGTACGTTTTTACGCAGTCGCTCGGTGAAAAACTCGCACTTGCCCCACAGGTGGTAGGTGGAACAATCAATTGATAACGAATTCTTAGTGGACTATCTAGATTATATGCCATTGGTCAAGTATAACTATAAAAATACTCAAAACGTCCTTTGTAGAATGTCGCTCTCTCTCTTTCATTGCGATGGGACGAAAGAGAAAACAATATTTTCGATTTCGCCGCTATCGGATTTTAAATTGTCTCTTTTTTTTACACGAGCTGGATATGTTTATCGACGCGTCCTAGGGTTGCTGGATTTTATACCTAAGAACAATATAGAATGCCTAACGCATACAGATTTCCTGTAACATATATAAAAAAGAAAGCGCTACTCACTGGCAATGTGCCTGTAGTTCTTGGGCAGCGAGTTCCGCCACAGATGCGTGGGCCACTCGTCAATGGCGTACGCGTCGTCGTCGGGCCTGGCTCGGAACGCGCGCAGGAAGGTGGTGGCGCTCTCGGCGGCGGCTTCGCGGTGCAAGCCGTACTTGTTCTCTAGCACTTCTACCATCTGTTGACAAACGATAGACGAAATAATTTACATTGGCACTAAGTTTGAGTAGTCATTTATTTATCAGCCTATTTTAACGACCCCACAGGACCAACTGTAGACCCAAGATACTGCGCTAGACTTATCTCGTGTAGATCAAAAGATATTTATTTATTTAAGCCTAAAATACAATATCTTACATACATTTACATAATTACTAATTGGAACGAAGTTCCTTATCGCGCGTTGTGAAAGGGGGCTAGACGGAAAAAATTCGTACGAAAAGTTGTCTCGACACTTTTTGATCAAAGGATCTTGCCGCCGCCTTTGATGTGTGTGCGCGTGAGCGGCGGGGGAGCCCGCGCTGTATGCTGTCTCGCGCTTTCGTGGCGCCCTTTGGTGTTTCGGTGTACAACAACAAATATTATTATTACTTAAATAAAATAAAAATTTATTACAATTCCTGCACTAATTAATCAAAAGGAACTTCGTTCCATCCGGGTGTCCCTTGACACCTCTCAACTTTCCCTTTTTAAACTTAATCCCACAGCTGGGCAAAGGCCTCCCCCTTCCTCTTCCAGTGCATTTTATCTAGGGTTGAACGAGTGCAATGTGTGCCTTCGGAGGCAGTAAGATCGTCCTTCCACCAGGATGTGGTTGTCGTACTCCAGTTTTCATTTTGTCTTCTTGTTATATGTCCGGCCCAATTCCACTTTAATTTCTTTATTATTTTTCCTATGTTTTTACTTTACTTTTGAGCCTTACATGTTTATTAGTCACTTGTTCTATCGATCAAAAGATATACCGTCGATTAATACCTACTGTCGAAAATATCGCTGTATCTTTCTTTTTGGGTGCATCCTAGGATTACTAGATTCCTTTTTGGAGTGGGATTAGGTACGGAGCGTAGATCCATCACAATGCTCCAAGCGACTGGCATTGAATCAAAACAATTTTAGGATTGACAAGTTGGATTTCAGGTATAACCGAATTTTATTGAAATATAGCATAAATTAAAAAAAAAGTATAACAATGGCTGGACGTGGACGACATAAGTGAGTGAACCGGTCTCGATTACACACAATAGAAGCAAATTGTGGATTATAGAAAAGCTTTTCGCATATTGACTTGGCGGTCAATATGCGAAAAGCTTTGTTCGGAAGATGGCACCAAGTATCATAATGGAACAAATCTAAGTTATCATAACGTAGACATAATTTAAAAAATATATTATATTGCAAACATTGTCTGCATCCAAGACAGGATCACATAGCATCATGATCATAATTGAATCTCAGAATAATTGACTTGAGAATACTACGTATACTAAAGCCAAACTCGATTGAGAATGCTTATCAACAAACAAATTTAAAATGAAGGTAGAACATGCAAAACATTTTATGCTTAATAAATTTAAAATTATGTTTTGCTATTGTAAAAAATGTTATTTAAAAGATATTGGATATATTAGTTGGTTATAAGCCTACTAATCTAATTTATTGTCATGAATTCGTCATTAACTATTTATTTAAAAAAAATAGATGTAAAATGACTAGTGATTTCTATCTTCATTTTTAATTTGTTTATTGACAATCATTCTCAATCCAGTTTGGCTTTAGTATAGGCAGATGTGCGCCTACGCATTCCTATATCAACAATTTGCGATGTTACATTAGACATCTGACATAACGAAACATACGGCACGGAACTGTCTATCTGTCCGGTCCAGGAATAGTGCGGGGTCGACGCACCGCGGCGGGGCACAGTGCACTCACCTGTGCCTTGGCACAGCACCACGTTTGTAAGATGATACTCTCACTCTTACTGATGGTTAATACATACCATCGCGACGTGTGACGTGCATGCCCCAGAAGGGGGAGAGTGCTCCATAGGGACAAGGACGAGAAGATAAAGAACTTGTACAGGAGTCAAGAAGGCGGCCCGGTGATGAAACGCGTGGAGAAGTGCGGATTCCGGGTTGCCCTCCTGACGATTCGGCCCGCATAACCGGAAGGTTGGTGGGGCCATGGGAGGTGGTGGGTTGTCCCTATACCATCGCGCCTTATTCCCGTAGGAGTAGGCAGAGACCACATCCCACTTGCCACGGTCCTTGCATACTTCCTTAGCTTCTTCCACTCTCATTAATTCTTTCATACAAGTTCGTCGGTTTAGGGTACTCTTGACCTGGCTATTATTTAAAATGTCCTGAATTTGATCCAGAAATATTGTCGGACTCAGAATTTTCTTTTAACAAAAAATAGAACCGACTCAAAACGCACTAAAAAGTAAAAAATAACTGTGTCATTTAGTTGCTTTAATTTACTTAAGCATATCTATGAAATCAGTGCCAGCAAGTTTAAGGAACATTTATTTAACGTAGTAAAGCAGTTTGTGGGTTCTGGGTAACGTCCTTAAAGTAGAAACCTTGGCTGGCACCGACTCCTAGATATGCTTAAGTAAATTAAAGCAACTAAATGACACAGTTATTTTTTACTTTTTAGAGCGTTTTGAGTCGGTTCTATTTTTTGTTAAAAAATTTTATTTCTTACTTTTTAGTGATTTATCGCCACGTAACGTACTCGTACTATACCGTAGTATATTATACGACACTAGTAGCCAAAAAGCTACCGATACCGAGACAAAGATCGAAATCGCTGTAAGCGTGCCTCCAAAATTTGAAGAGTTCATTTAATTTACCCAGGATATCATCATCAGATCCTAACATGATGACAATGGGACCACCTTGGAAGAATGCCCTTTCTAATAAAAAAAGAATTATCAAAATCGGACAACTCTGTAAAAAGTTATGCGTGGTCATACATAAAAAAATATACGTGTCGAATTGAGAACCTCCTCCGTTTTTTTTCATCGGTTTAAAAGGGAATTAATAATGTAAGGTACCGAAACGCTAAATCGTTTGGCGGCGTAGGTAGGCTGGTAACTAGCCGCGGCAAAAATCTCCCACCAGCTAGACCTGGACGAATTTAGAAAATTTTAAACGGTCCAGTTAGGAATCGAACTCATGACCTCCATCTTATAAATCCACTGCGCCACGTGGACCATCAAAAAAGTAGTGATAGGGATTAAAATAAAAAAGTTGAGAGGTGTCAAGGGACACCCGGATGGAACGAAGTTCCTTTCGATTAATTAGTGAAGGAATTGTAATAAATTTTTTTTAAGTAATAATAATATTTGTTGTTGTACACCGAAACACCAGAGGGCGCCACGAGAGCGCGAGACAGCATACAGCGCGGGCGTCCGCCGCCGCTCACGCGCACACACATCAAAGGCGGCGGCAAGATCCTTTGATCAAAAAGTGTCGTGACAACTTTTCGTAAGAATTTTTTCCGTCTAGCCCCCTTTCACAACGCGCGATAAGGAACTTCGTTCCAAAAACTTTATCGCCTCCTAGCCGAAGGGTCTTTCCTACAGAAGGGAGGTGATGTCCGTCAATATGACCCTGTAGTGGGTCGTATTAACGGAGGGTTACGTTTACCGAGCGTATGTTTGTTTGACTCATTATTTGGCACGCTCTGTGTTTTGACGAACTGATAACGTCACCATCATTCATCATCAGCCTATTTGCATGGCCTACAACAGGGATAGGCTTATTATTATAGGAGAGATTAGGAGCTTAGCTTAGCTGCTCCTAAGCGGGTTATGGTTGTTTGGCTTTGTAACGACCACTATACACGAGATTTTTGACGTGACAACGTCTTATAATTCGATAGAGCCGGCTGCACGCACGAAAAGACATGACTCATGCGGCGTTACCTCGCTTTGAGGCGTTCCATGTAAGGCTTGAAGTGCAAGCGAGAGCGCGGAACGAGCGACAAGGAAGCACAATCGGCCTTTGCGTTCGGCAGCGTTCGACATCCGTCTATTAAATATATTAATTTTAAATTAAAAATTAATATATTTATTATAAACTAGAGGACGCCCGCGGTTTCACCCGCGTAGTTCTCGTTCCCGTGGGAATTTCGGTATAAAATGTAGCCTATGTGTTATTCTGATGTATAAGCTATATTGTGGTAAAGTTTCATTCAAATCCATTCAGTAGTTTTTACGTGAAAGAGTAACAAACATCCATACATCCATACAAACTTTGGCCTTTATAATAGTAATAGGATTTATAAAATCAAAATCAATTATTTTATTAATTTAAATTAATATTTATAAAAATATACTTAAATTAAAAAAATTAATAACCATTTAAATGCTACGTTGTCACGTTCATCGTCAGTAAACCGACTTTACAGACAACCAATTTTTTTTTATTAATTACAAGTTACCAGTTGATTACAATTACACCTGATGGTAAGTGATGATGCATTCTAAGATGGATCGGGCTAACTTCGTAGAAATAGTATAATATCCACACTCCTTCGGTTTCTACACCGGAACGCTAAATCGCTTGGCGGTATGTCTTTGTCGGTAGGGTGGTAACTAGCCACGGCCGACGTCTCCCAACAGCCAGACCTGGACCAATTTAGAAAATCTTAATCAGCCCTGCTGGGAATCGAACCCAGGACCTCCGTCTTATAAATCCACCGCACATGGCCGATTGGATAGGGTTGGGGTATAAAATTGCATAAATCTATACTAATATTATAAAGCTGAAGAGTTTGTTTGTTTGTTTGAACGCGCTAATCTCAGGAAGTACTGGTTCGAATTGAAAAATTATTTTTGTGGTTAATAGACCATTTATTGAGGAAGGCTTTAGGCTATATAACATCACGCTATATAACTATTAGGAGCGAAGAAATAATGAAAAATGTGAAAAAAATGGGGAAAATTATTCATCCTTGAGGGCTTCCGTTGCGTGCGCTGCAAAAACGGTTCAAGCTACCAAAAATATATGTATGAAAGAATTATTCCTCTTGAAATGATCTAAAAAAATGTCTACGACAGTATATGTCTATCTTTTAAGATTAACTCACTAGAACCCGTTTTTAAAATTCAACCATTTTGAAAATTAAAAGTATTTTTTATATTGCCATCTAATGCAAAAGCTTAGAACTTACTAAAGTTAAGTATTTAACTATAAAAAAATTAAATTGAGAGTGGTAGCGGGAAAAGAGCACACTTTATATGAGTCTGTATTTAAAACTAAAAGGGTACCTACCTAAAAGGTTTTCACGCGGACGAAGTCGCGGGCGACTGCTAGTCTTTAATATTTACAAAGACTAGTCTTTTAATAAGTTTCAATATTATTGTTACATTTAGCCAATAGCCTATTTAACTGGTTAAACAAAAACTAGGGAAAATAGAAAAAAGATGAAGCCTTGAACTTTGCTGGCAAATACTTATAATAAGTTTTATTACAACCAGTGCAATAATATTTACCTACCATAACAACTATTAGTTTTATGATAGAGTATCACGTGATGATGGTTTGGACGGAATAGTAATTAACAGTAAATAATCGATTAATTTATTATTAATAATGATCCTCTTAGGTTGGACTATTGTCCTACAAACTCCTTACAAATACCTACTTAAGAGGAATGGGGATATAATATATTGTTACTAGCTGAACCGGCAAACGTTGTTTTGCATAAAAAAATTAAAAAAAATTTAGATAGTAGCTGATTCTCAGACCTGCTGAATACGCATACAAAATTTGGTAAAAATCGGTAAAGCCGTTTCGGAGGAGTACGGTAACAAACATTGTGACGGGGAAATTTTATATATTAGATATTTAAAAGATTGCAAATGTTCTCTGAAAATATTGCTATCTGCTGATGCTGTACATTCTATTTAGTTTGTGTAACATAATTAAGAAATTTTCTTTAAAACTTGAAATTCATTTATATATTTTAGAAATAATTCATTCATTCATTCTTTTTTGTAAAATAAATCTCAAAAATAACTCAGTAATAAATGAAAACATGAGGTTCAATATTACTTATTTATAGATATGATGAAAAAATTTAGTTAACCCCTTTTGCCCCATACATTATCTTCCTGTTTAGATTTTTAGGTTTATTTTGATGTTGAAATACAAACAAATCTAACAATACGAGTATAAGTATAACTGGTCATCTTTGGATATATCTTTGACACTAGAGTTGGGTATTTGACTCAATTTATTTTATTACTTTATTATAAACTAAGATGAAAGTAATAACGTATGCTGCAAAAATTATAAAAATCCGATAAAGATCTGCAAAGTTACAGCCATTTAAATGTTTGGAGTAGGGATCTGCTGTTCTTTTCTCGCAAAACGAATATTTGTACTAAGCCACTATGGCGATATTGTGGTGTGACGTCACATCACAGTATGGCTGTCTCTGTCTAATCAGACATATTCAAATGCTTGTAACTTTTTATTTATTTGATCAATTTAATTACTTTAAATATATTTTATTTGTTATGGAATCAAGTTTCAAAAAATAAATTTAAATTCTAATATTTTGATAAGTGCCAAACATCCAATTGTATGAGTGGTTGTTTTCCAAATTTAACATCATAATTCCAATATATACACATATTCTTTTTTAGTCTTCAATATCCCTATAAGGAATACTAATAAATTATTCATTTGAATGTCTAAAATTCTAGATCAATAATGTGATCTTAATAAATAAAACATTGTATATTACTCAAAACATTTTTATTATCAGTTATTATTTTATTATTATTTCTTTAATTTTGCAACAACATCAATATTTTATTACATAGCAACAGTTTTTTTACTTATAAACATAATCACAGAAGTATATTTACAGAGTGTTACAGCAAAAAAGAATTATAGCATACCTAAGTACTTTCCAGTGATAAAAAAAACAAAAAATAATTAGTACAAAATCAGGAATAGGTATGTATTTACATACTTTAGTCACCAAATAATTTCTTTCCCAAGTCCATAAGTCGGTGGTTTCGGCACATTTTCAAAGCGCCTCCCTTTTTTAGAACAGGGATGGCACTTTCATTTGAGTCTACAAGTCTACATAGGAAATCTTCAAACGCTGATTTAACATTAGGAGGTAATGTGCCAACTTTGACCTTTGTTAGCATTTCCGCTATACCATGCGCCCAGCCACTCTCTATGGCAAACTCGGATATCCATGGTATAGTAGTTAAGACACCGCTCAAAGTTTGCATTCCTAGGAACCATAAATCAGCAATTTCACTCCAATTTTCTTTATAAGTCATTGAAACAACTAATGCATTGGGATCATTTGATTCATCAACATTATATGCATCCCAAAGGAATCTAATCGTTGACTGAATGTACCTGCATATGGAGAAGTCATTCTTCTTAACTTTACTCGCCTGTTGTTTGAGCAAAAGTAGCCCAAGTACTGCTAAGTGGCCGTGCAAAACAAGATTTTCAGGTATATTTTTTAATTCTGGTAAATTGTTGAAAATAAATTTCAGCAATGTGTTAAACAGCATACTGTTTTCAACTACTTTTGGTGCTAAAACTGTTAAATTCATGAAGATGTTGCATAAGCTAACCATAGCTGCTCGGGAGTCTTTCATATCTTCTAGCAATTTTGGGTCTAACTCGGGCTCCGGTTGAGTTCTAGCCTTGCCTCTTTCAGACTTTGGAATCGGTGGTTTCTTATAATGTACAATTGACCAATGGAAGTTCATCGCTTCATACAGAATATCCTCTTGTTTAAGATTTAAGATTATATCTCTTGCTTTATCTTCAACTACAAGATGGCAAAGAGCTGGCAGCATCAAACGCAGTAAATCAATTTGACCCATCAAAGGTGAATCCAAGTCCAGCGGTTCCCCCTCCGATTTATTTTTCTCTGTCAGTTTTCTGGCTCGATAAGCATGGAAAGAATCATTTGCCAACGTAAAAATAAAGGGAAGCAAAGTGTAGATTTGTTCCCTCATAGCTGTGGTCTCTTGGGCGATCCACGCTACTAAAACTCTAACCATTGCACATATGAAAACTTTTTCAGCATCAGGTAGCTTGTCCCTGTTTTTGTCGTTAGAAACCTTTGTTAATATTGATACAACAGCATTAAAGGCTCCTTTGAGACTTGTGTATACAGATTGTTTTTCTTTCTGTTCCAAGTCCAGCTGATCTTGACCCATATAGTTGATGGACTGTTCTAGTACTATAAAGCAAGCAGTGATCAGCTCAGCATTTGCAAATGCCTGTTTAAAACTCCTATCTTCTAGCTGCATCCTTACTTCAATGGCACACAGCTGGAGCAGTAGAAGGAAGAACTTCTTAGGATTCTCCTCATCGTTAAAAGTCCATTCCACTCCAAGCAGATCAATAATATTGGCTGCAAGTTTCAATGCAGGGTCCCTTTGGTTTTTACCTATTTTACTTGTTAAAATGTCATATAAAGCTTTGTATATACTCTGTGGCCAAGTTTCGTCTGCCGATCCTGGGATCACTGTTGCTTTATTACAACTGTACAATAGTGCACTCAATATTGTAGCTAATTCAAATTTTCTTTCAGATTGATCGGTTGCAAAATCAAGTGCAATCTTGTTTACTAAGGCATGGAATGGTGTTGGGTCACTTCCCCATGCCGCAGGTCCGTAACGGCTGACTAATTGAACAAGGATATTAAGTGCTTCATCAGTTTGGAAACTTTGGTGCGAGTATATCTCAGACATTTTAGTGATGGCACCTACTTCGATGAGGGCTTTTTGACCAGCCTCATGTTCAGCAATGCACTGTAAGCATGTGTAGGCTTCACTGATGATAATCAGGTTATCGTCATAGTCTTCATTGTCGGATGTCTGCACTATGTCAAGGAACACTGGTATGTTTGCAAGCATCTCCGGATGTGTGGCCAGATCTGGCTCGTTGCAGAAACATGTGAGGATAGATAAGGCCACTGATTTGTACACGGACGGCGGGCAATCATCGTCGACGCTGTTCCCGGTAAGAAGTTTCTTCAAAAACTTAAAACCGATGGCTTCGAATAGAGCCTTCTTGGCGGCGGCGTTGCAGTCTTTGCCCTTCACGAGTTTCGTCACCATGAACAACGCGGCGAACTTTTCTGTATCACTTTTCGCCGCCTTCAGTATGAGTATGCACTTTTTTATCGGCTCCGATATGTCACCCATCGTTCTAACTGGTCACTGTGCACACAAAACGCAGTAGACACTCGCTCTCTACTGACGGCGAAAGGCGAGATCGGCCGAAACACTGTCTACATCACACTTATTATTAGAGCGAGTTCTGTTCCAAAATATCTAAATCTGGACGTCGAGCTCACGTTCTCCAACTATGAAAGTCCTATTTATATCCCCACACTGGAACGTGAACGCAACACGCGGGTGCAAGCGAAACGAAGATACGGCGTAGCAAAATGAAAATGACAGCGCGCGCACTTCGACTTCCCCATTCCCATGACCGTGGCAATGTCAAAAATGAAAAAAAAAATTACGCACCTTATTGCAGGCCTTGCTATCGCCCTTTCTTGTTTGGATTAAAGTATTGTCCAAATCGAAAAATATAGCAGACACATCGTTATTGTCCTCATAAAATCTATCCATATTTTTTTATATAAAATTATTACAACACGATTGCAGTAAAACACCACCTCGATTTTTGCTGTATTGCGTCAAATGATTTTGATTTGCGTACTTGCTCGCTCTTATTTAAAGACCCCATAGCCTATCTCATACTAAATAATAATTAGTACTGCCATCTACACGTAAATGAAAAACTAACAACGAACAGCTGTTGTACTACATTTGGTTGTCATTGCCACAGGACATGTCATTTAAATTACAGTTCTATAAAGCCGCACTAGATGGCAATCTACAGGAATGAATTTTGATTTAAATTAAATATTAATAAAGGTTACAGGTTACATGTATGTATGTATGTAGACACATAAAAATAATTATTGTCATTTGTCAACAAAGTATTTATGATTTGCAATTATACATATTTCTCGTACTACTTACTACTGCCATCTATATTTGATTGGCTCACTTACATGCAAAAATACTTAACTTAAGTAAGTTCTAAACTTTTGCATTAGATGGCAATATAAAAAATACTTTTAATTTTCAAAATGGTTTAATATTAAGCTATTGCATAGCTTTTATCGTGGGCCTTGAGCATGGAGACCGAATCCAGAAATTCCGTAACGAAAAAAACTCAACATTTCCCACTCCAACCGGCAAAGCGGTGATACTTTTGGTTTTTTTAGATTGTCTTATTCGCACCGTCATTCGCCAACGTCCATACCATGTTGAATACACCGGTTCTCGTCCGATCACCGAAGTTAAGCAATATCGGGCGCGGTCAGTACTTGGATGGGTGACCGCCTGGGAACACCGCGTGATGTTGGCTTTTTGAATTTTTATTTATTTAGTTTGTTTAATTTTTTTATTTTTTTTTTATTTAAATTTATTTATTTAGTTTTTCAACTTATGCAATTATAATTATATATTTATAAATTTAATTCAAAAATAAATAAATAAAAAAATAAAAATAAAACAAACTAAAAAAAATAAAAAAGTTATATATAAAAATAAAAATTTTAAAAAGCCAACATCACGCGGTGTTCCTAGGCGGTCACCCATCAAAGCACTGACCGCGCCCGATGTTGCTCAACTTCTATGCAATAGCTTTGCCGCGGCAATCTCCGAGTACCAGACGTCTTTTTTTAAGGTGTAAAAATATTCTGTGTATGTTAATGTACTAATTTCTACACCAGTGACCTGTGGTTTTACCCGTTCCCGTGAAGGCATCCAAAAATCCGTTCTTATGTTCAATGTTTTGCAAGTCAATTGAGTGTAAAGAATTAGCGATCTCGTGATGAGTCAGTCAGTGGCATTTCGCTAATTGTTATATGAAGATTCAGTTGTTTATTTCTTTCATATTTTACAAAATTGTCGTGATTAGATAATAAATGTATTGTCTCCAAATGAAATGTGTCCAGGAATCCATTGTATTCCTAAGGAATTAGAAAAAAAATCGAAGTAGGGAAGTGGCGCAGGAAGAAAAGTAATTAAAGCAATAATTAGAAATAGCAACGTTGCGGCTAGCTGGCGTACACGGCGCAAATAAAGCAATATCTGAATTGATAGCCTGACGTCTTAACCAGCTTAACTTTAATGAAACCCTGCTGATTGACACTAACTAGCTAACTTTGAGCGAATAGCCGCCGTTATAGAGCTATATCTGTTTGATAATTTCATGATATTTTACTCAAGCTGTTATTTTGAGCTGCGTCAACGCTTTACTAATCTCAGTATTTTTATGACAATAAAATTAATTGAAACCCTGCTGATTGACACTAACTAGCTAACTTTGAGCGAATAGCCGCCGTTATAGAGCTATATCTGTTTGATAATTTCATGATATTTTACTCAAGCTGTTATTTTGAGCTGCGTCAACGCTTTACTAATCTCAGTATTTTTATGACAATAAAATTAATTGAAACCCTGCTGATTGACACTAACTAGCTAACTTTGAGCGAATAGCCGCCGTTATAGAGCTATATCTGTTTGATAATTTCATGATATTTTACTCAAGCTGTTATTTTGAGCTGCGTCAACGCTTTACTAATCTCAGTATTTTTATGACAATAAAATTAATTGAAACCCTGCTGATTGACACTAACTAGCTAACTTTGCGAATAGCCAGAGCTACCTGATAATTGCATACATCTAATATATAAAATTCTCGTGTCATAGTTTTCGTTGCCATACTCCTCCGAAACGGCTTTACCGATTCTTACCAAATTTTGTATGCGTATTCAGCAGGTCTGAGAATCGGCTACTATCTAATTTTCATCTAAATTTTTTTTTAATTTTTAATGCAAAACAACGTCGCCATGCAGCAGTCGCCCGCGACTTCGTCCGCGTGAAAACCTCTTAGGTACCCTTCTAATTTTACAGACAGACTTTCATACAAAGTGTGCTCATTCCTCGCCCTCTCAATTTAATTTTTTTATAGTTTCCCGTGAAGCAATATCCTCCGTCCCGTCCCGTGTACTGAATATCTATATTTTTGTCAAACATTGTACGACATTTCAGTACATTAACATTAACAATATATATTTATGGCAAGCTGATGGGTATAAATTTATATTAAATAGTGTATTTCACTCTTGAGTCTAGCCTTGAGAATAATCAAAAGTAATTTTACAATCCGACACGCAGATCTAGAGATTAACCCGTTTACACAAATGAACAGACTCTTCCGTGTACTATATAGATATTTAAATAAAGATCGAATTCTAAATTTATCACCGTATTAACGCTTCGATCATAAAAGCATATCAGTACCAAAATGTTGACCTCTATTCAGTACGTATAATATAACACGAAGGAGGTCAACTGCCTGCCATAGCGGCCTTTTCGCGCTTATTAGAAAATTAGTAATCTCTCCGAAAATATATGACTAATTAACATACTGTAAAAGACAAATATTATCTCAATTAGATTATTAAATTTAATACATAATTTAGTAATCCTTAAGATTATCAAATAATTTATTTTGATAAGGATTTAAGTTTAGTTGTTAAAATAATTACGTAAACTTAAGCATATGTATTAAATGATTTATTACAGTGTCGCACTTTCTCCACTATCTCCGAAACTATATAGGTAATAAACATACTGTAAAAGGCATATCTTATCTCTCTAACTATTTGATAAGGATTAAATTTTAGTTGTATAAATGATGACGTAGACGTGAGCATATGAATTAAATGATTTTTTAAAATAGAAAAAGTGATATATCTGTTAAAATATAAAAGATAGATATATGCTGTCGCGGACTTTTTTGTAGAACTTTTTAAGATACATAAAGTCCCCATACATTGCTTTCAATTATTCTCAATGGTTAAGGCAGTGTACGCGCATAAATCCGATTTAACAGATTTTTGCGATCCGACTTGCGCGACAAAAACTGTGATAACTCGGTTAATATATACAATACAAATATAAAATATAGCCGAAGTAGAATGCTACATTATCGGTGAATGTATGACACATAATGTAGCATTCTACTGGTGAAAGATTTTTTAAAATCGGATCAGTAGTTCCGAAGATTAGCCCCGACAGAACTTTATTTTCAATCTTACAAACTTTACCTCTTTATAATATTAGTATAGATAAATGTATAATTAACTCAAGGTGTTATTTTGAGCTACGTCAACGCTTTACCAATATTGTTAATGGCTCTTAATTTTAAAGATGGCTCTTAATTTGGCTGGTGGGAGGCTTTCGCCGTGGCTAGTTACCACCCTACCGACAAAGACGTACCGCCAAGCGATTTAGCGTTCCGGTACGATGTCGTGTAGAAACCGATAAGGATGTGGATTTTCATCCTACTCCTCCTACCATAGATTAAAGACTACTAGATAGAGCCCATAGCGTGTCCACTCGTGAGACAGCAAATCAGCCTTATTGACATGACATGTCAACATTTAAAGTACATTATAAAACGTTATGTTTTAAAATATCGTAAAATACGAAATATTACTTTATATAATATAGTTTAGTAAACGCATAATACATGAAATTTGCTAAAAAATAACATATCTAAGCTTTAAATCATCAATCAATGAAGTTTATGCCTACTTGCGTATGAAACGTAATTCCTTCGATTTTCTGTTCGCTGCGACTGTTGCAGCCGAAAATATTACAACCCACCATAGCACGATAACGTTTAAATTAATATAGTAACCGCAAAGTTATATTATTTATCAGCAAATTGAATAAAAAGCTAATAATTGCTCAGATATGTCCCTTGTCTGTCACAAATTCCACTCTTGACAAATAATAAAAACGAACACGCTGAAAGGGACAAAAAATAATCTTGTATCACTTTTTAATAAAGGCCGAATGAAATAAGTCTGTCACACTCTTGAACCTACAGCCGCGTTATGACGCCATCTAGTAGTCTTTAATCTATGACAATAACTTACTTTGAGAGAATAGGTAATTAAGTATATCTTTGTAATAACTTCGTGATATTTTAATGCTGTGCCAACGTCTAAGTATTATTTATGGCTGCCTCATTAGCATAGTGGTTATCCTATGAGACTTCGGATTACAAGGTCATTGGTTCCAGGCATAGGTCGGGCTGTGATATAATTCTTCCCATAAGATCTTACCATAGATTCTAAGCCCAGAGTTAATAAAAAGAAAATTTGATAGTGATCACCCTAATTCAGTCGACCCGCATAGTGGGTTTAAGCTTTATAACTATGTAGTCTTTTATAGGGTAGTCGATCTATGGCCTTGTAATAAACTGATTATGATGAAGGTGTAAAATGTTCTGAAAGATATTATTTTTTAACCAATTCAGACTTTAATATATTTTTTGTATTGACTTTGAATTTAGTTGAAAACGGTCAGTAGCCAAGGTGTGTTCGTGACGGGGAATCTAATAATATCTGGATAGGTGTCATGTTTATATTGACCCTTTGTAAGGCTTTTTTCACCGACTTCTTAAAGATGGAGGTTTGTTTACAATTCGTCGACATATTTTATTTTTAAGTGACTTCATAAAAGATGTTATTGTTTTGTGTGAGATTAGTTTTCATGGGTTGAATTTAATTTTAAAAGATTTTGTTACTTATTATCAATTAACAAAAAATAAAAACGCCTTCAAAACGCACTAAAAAGTAAAAAATAACTACGTCATTTACTTACTTTAATTTACTTAATCACATCTATGAAGTCGGTGCCACCCGAGCTTTCTACTTTAAAGTCTTTACTTAAACTTGGATGGCACCGACTTCATAGATGTGATTAAGTAAATTAAAGTAAGTAAATGACGTAGTTATTTTTTACTTTTTAGTGCGTTTTGAAGGCGTTTTTATTTTTTGTTAAAAATTTTTTTATTTCATACTTTTTAGTGCTTTATCAACAACGAACATACTAATAAACCTACTCGAACTAAACCATAAGTACCAATATTCACTACCTACTTATAACATTCCGACGTCCCTGCAAAAGTGAATATAAAGTTTGAAGAGTTTCCTCGAGATTTGTAGATCTCATCATTGGATCATGACATAGTAAACATTAAACTAACTGGAAACTATAACCTTTCAAACTTCTTATTGAGACATAAATTAATCGAGCCCAATCACAAAGTAGCTACTGTAAACCGTTAAATAGCTCCCTCAACTGTCCTTCTTCTTCATCGCCAGACCCTCAATGACAGTCACAGCCCATCTAAATATAAAGTTCTCATTGACACAAATTAATCGAGCCCAAACACAAGGTAGCTACTGTAAACCGTTAAAGAGCTCCCTCAGCTGTCCCTCGTCTTCATCGCCAGACCCTTAATGACAGTCACAGCCCATCTAAATGTAAAGTTCTCATTGAGACAAATTAATCGAGCCCAAACACAAGGTAGCTACTGTAAACCGTTAAAGAGCTCCCTCAGCTGTCCCTCGTCTTCATCGCCAGACCCTTAATGACAGTCACAGCCCATCTAAATATAAAGTTCTCATTGACACAAATTAATCGAGCCCAAACACAAGGTAGCTACTGTAAACCGTTAAAGAGCTCCCTCAGCTGTCCCTCGTCTTCATCGCCAGACCCTCAATGACAGTCACAGCCCATCTAAATGTAAAGTTCTCATTGAGACAAATTAATCGAGCCCAAACACAAGGTAGCTACTGTAAACCGTTAAAGAGCTCCCTCAGCTGTCCCTCGTCTTCATCGCCAGACCCTTAATGACAGTCACAGCCCATCTAAATGTAAAGTTCTCATTGAAACAAATTAATCGAGCCCAAACACAAGGTAGCTACTGTAAAACGTTACGGAGCTCCCTTAACTGTACGTCGTCTTCATCACCAGACCCTCAATGACAGTCACAGCCCATCTAAATGTAAAGTTCTCATTGAGACAAATTAATCGAGCCCAAACACAAGGTAGCTACTGTAAAACGTTACGGAGTTCTCTTATATATAGATCGGCTCCATCATCAGATCGACTCCAGACCTTCATCAAATTGTAGTGCTTTTAAATACTTACCGGAAAAATTAACAAATGTACTTGTTGTCCCTACAATTTTTGAAAGTTCCCCTCGTTTTCTCCAGGATTCCATCATCAGATCCTGATTTCCTTGTCATGGTACCACCACCGGACTATCTTCTTTCCAACAAAAAAATAATTATCAAAATCGGTTCATAAACGACGAAGTTATGCGCGAACACACATAAAAAAAAAAAAAAATATATATACGGTCGAATTGAGAAACGCCTTTTTTTTTGAAGTCGTTTAAAAATAGAAACGGCTTAAACCTAAGTTATTGTTGTCGGAGTATGCTCGACTAGTTTCGAATTCATACTGGGCCCTTAGTCATTAGCTTGCTGGTTCGTGCAATACGGCGTGAAGCAAACTAAACGTGACAAACAATAACGTAAGTTTTAGCTGTTTCTATTTATAATAATATGAAAAAATACTCGCGACAGTTTAAATTATAATATTTTATTGCATGTTCTGTGATGAAGAGGTATATCGAGAGCTGAAGTGTCCACGATTGTACTAGAAGCGCTGCGGTACGGGAGCAATGGCGGCGGGTTGCGGAGCTTGCCATCACTCCTGGTGTGACGACCTAGACCGCTATGCCAAGAGTGTGACGTTGAAGAAGAAGAAGATCTAGAGCCAGTATATATACAGAGTTCTAGAATGCCAGATTTCGGCCCACACATTATTTACAATACCTATGTACTGTCGCTATGCTTATTTTTAACCGACGAAAAAAAACGGAGGAGGTTCTCAATTCGACAAATATATTTATATATTTTTTTTATATGTATGACCACGCATAACTTTTTACAGACTCGTCCGATTTTGATAATTCTTTTTTTATTAGAAAGGGCATACCTTCAAGGTGGTCCCATTGTCATCATGTTAGGATCTGATCATGATATCCTGGGGAAATTGAAGGAACTCTTCAAATTTTGGAGGCACGCTTACAGCGGTTTCGGTCTTTGTCTCGGTATTGGTAGCTTTTTGGCTAGATACTAGTGCCGTATAACATACTATGACAGTATAGTACGAGTATGTTGCGTGGCGATAAATCACTAAAAAGTAAGAAATAAAAATTTTTAACAAAAAATATAACCGACTAAAAAGTAAAAAAATAACTGTGTCATTTAATCGCTTTAATTTATTTAAGCATATCTAGGAGTCGGTGCCAGCAAGGTTTCTGATTGAAGAACATTACCTAGAACTCACAAACTGCTTGACTACGTTAAATAAATGTTCCTTAAACCTTCTGGCACCGACTTCATATATATATATATTTTACATACAAAATATTAATTTAGTTTAAATCGCACTTTCGGGTCTTTTTTAACCGACGAAAAAAACGGAGGAGGTTCTCAATTCGACACGTATATTTGTTTTTTTTTTTTTTTTTTTTTTTTTTTTTTTTTTTTTTTTTTTATATGTATGACCACGCATAACTTTTTACAGTGTTGTCCGATCTTGATAATTCTTTTTTTATTAGAAAGGGCATACATCCAAGGTGGTCCCATTGTCCTCATGTTAGGATCTGCTGATGATATCCTGGGGAAATTGAAGGAACTCTTCAAATTTTGGAGGCACGCTTACAGAATTGAGAAACGCCTTTTTTTTTGAAGTCGTTTAAAAATAGAAACGGCTTAAACCTAAGTTATTGTTGTCGGAGTATGCTCGACTAGTTTCGAATTCATACTGGGCCCTTAGTCATTAGCTTGCTGGTTCGTGCAATACGGCGTGAAGCAAACTAAACGTGACAAACAATAACGTAAGTTTTAGCTGTTTCTATTTATAATAATATGAAAAAATACTCGCGACAGTTTAAATTATAATATTTTATTGCATGTTCTGTGATGAAGAGGTATATCGAGAGCTGAAGTGTCCACGATTGTACTAGAAGCGCTGCGGTACGGGAGCAATGGCGGCGGGTTGCGGAGCTTGCCATCACTCCTGGTGTGACGACCTAGACCGCTATGCCAAGAGTGTGACGTTGAAGAAGAAGAAGATCTAGAGCCAGTATATATACAGAGTTCTAGAATGCCAGATTTCGGCCCACACATTATTTACAATACCTATGTACTGTCGCTATGCTTATTTTTAACCGACGAAAAAAAACGGAGGAGGTTCTCAATTCGACAAATATATTTATATATTTTTTTTATATGTATGACCACGCATAACTTTTTACAGACTCGTCCGATTTTGATAATTCTTTTTTTATTAGAAAGGGCATACCTTCAAGGTGGTCCCATTGTCATCATGTTAGGATCTGATCATGATATCCTGGGGAAATTGAAGGAACTCTTCAAATTTTGGAGGCACGCTTACAGCGGTTTCGGTCTTTGTCTCGGTATTGGTAGCTTTTTGGCTAGATACTAGTGCCGTATAACATACTATGACAGTATAGTACGAGTATGTTGCGTGGCGATAAATCACTAAAAAGTAAGAAATAAAAATTTTTAACAAAAAATATAACCGACTAAAAAGTAAAAAAATAACTGTGTCATTTAATCGCTTTAATTTATTTAAGCATATCTAGGAGTCGGTGCCAGCAAGGTTTCTGATTGAAGAACATTACCTAGAACTCACAAACTGCTTGACTACGTTAAATAAATGTTCCTTAAACCTTCTGGCACCGACTTCATATATATATATATTTTACATACAAAATATTAATTTAGTTTAAATCGCACTTTCGGGTCTTTTTTAACCGACGAAAAAAACGGAGGAGGTTCTCAATTCGACACGTATATTTGTTTTTTTTTTTTTTTTTTTTTTTTTTTTTTTTTTTTTTATATGTATGACCACGCATAACTTTTTACAGTGTTGTCCGATCTTGATAATTCTTTTTTTATTAGAAAGGGCATACATCCAAGGTGGTCCCATTGTCCTCATGTTAGGATCTGCTGATGATATCCTGGGGAAATTGAAGGAACTCTTCAAATTTTGGAGGCACGCTTACAGCGATTTCGGTTTTTGACTCGGTATCGGTAGCTTTTTGGCTACTAGTGCCATATAATATACTATGACGGTATAGTACGAGTACGGTACGTGGCGATAAATCACTAAAAAGTAAGAAATAAAATTTTTTAACAAAAAATAGAACCGACTCAAAACGCACTAAAAAGTAAAAAATAACTGTGTCATTTAGTTGCTTTAATTTACTTAAGCATATCTAGGAGTCGGTGCCAGCCAAGGTTTCTACTTTCAAGGACGTTACCTAGAACCCACAAACTGCTTTACTACGTAAAATAATTTTCCTTAAACTTGGCTGGCACCGACTTTATAGATATGCTTAAGTAAATTAAAGCAACTAAATGACACAGTTATTTTTTACTTTTTAGTGCGTTTTGAGTCGGTTCTATTTTTTGTTAAAAAATTTTATATTTATTATTTATGTATTCGTTACCTAATGGTACGTGATGATGCAATATATTTATTATTAGATGAAAAGCACTATCTTGTTAGGAGCAGCATAACATCCTTCGGTTTCTACACGACATCGTACTAGAACGCTGAATCGCTTCGCTGTACGTCTTTGTGGATAAGCCTACCACCAAAAACTCTTTTTTAAATGAGAAATATTACTTTAAAATACAAAAAGTTGATTTGGTGATAATTCAAAACACACTTTCAGGTGCTTATTTAACAAAATCTATTAGAACAAGAATTTTGAATTTGTTTTCTTCGATTATATTTCGAAAAGTATGTTATTTTGATCAAATTTTCATTTCTCCAAATTCCTATCACGCTCAATGTGGGTAGTCTTCGTAAAATCGGAGTGCTATAATAAAATAAGTTCATTCGTAATTTAATAACTGAAACATAGCGGGAGCGGCGGGAATGCATAATGGCGGATAAAACACAAATAAAGACAATTTATAATAAAAAATATTTTTCAAGATTATGCTCAATGAAATGGAATTAAAGTAGAGTGTTTCTGAATATTCTATTTAAGGGTTATTTTTTGGGTTCAATAGCTAGGTTCTAACTCAAATTCAAAGTTTATTTCCACTAGGCTTAGTTTATTTTTACGTCGCATTTGTCAGTTTGATATGAATCTACTACCGGTTAATTAATTCACTGCTACAATACCGATAATTAACTCAATTGATTTATATAAATTTAATTGTACCCAGGGGGTTTATATTTTGTAAATGAGCTCATTGTGTCATTTTATCTGTTTTTTTTATCGGCCCTTGACTGCTATCACACCTGAAGTGATGATGCAATCTAAGATGGAAGCGGGCTAACTTGTTAGGAGTAGGATAAAATCCAAACCCCTATCGGTTTCTACACGACATCGTACCGGAATGCTAAATCGCTTGGCGATACGTCTTTGTCGGTAGGGTGGTAATTAGCCACGGCGAAAGCCTCCCAGACCACCAACCAGACCAAGACAAATTAAGAAAAATCTCAATCTGCCTCACCGGGAATCGAACCCAGGATTTATAAGACGGAGGTGTCTTATAAATCCACCGCGCATACCACTGAGCCACGGAGGTCGTCAAAAATGTATCTATGTATAGATAGTATTATGTATGGTTTTATTAAGAAAAGGACTTGATTCCAGGCCGTTAAATATATATTAAAAAAAAGGTATTGTTTGGTCGTTTTGTTACTCAAGTTTTTTTTTTAATCAGATAAGTTATAGGTAAGAGTAGTTTTCTAATTGCGTACGTTATATATATTTAATTCGCAGTACCCCTTAAAACCCTTCAAAAAAGTTTTCGCTTCAAAACGAATAGGTACATGAATAAAAGGACACAATGGCATCGTGACCGAACAACGAACGCTCTCATTGTGGAACTAATTACAGGACTGTCTTTGAGATATGGCGGTGCGGTCCACGGAACCGACAACATATAACATTTTATACGTATAATACGTACGTAGATACAGACCGCTGCGTGAGGCTTAACTCAAAATGAATAAAATTTATATAATAAACGTAACCTAAGTTATATTAGATATCTGCGACTGAAAGTTTTGTCAAAATTGGTTCAGCTGTTACAGAGATTAGCCGGAACAAACAGGCAGACGGACCGACAATAATTTTAAAAGTCTATTTTTTTGGTACCATGTCTAGACGTCACCTCATCTGACGGGCTTTACGGAAGACCAGCGCGGTGTCCTGAAGGGCACTGTAAAATGCTGAGTGAGGTCCTATTTGGGTTCACATCACTTTCACATCCTGTATTTTATTTGTATTAGTGGTGTTTTTCCCAAATAAATATTTTTCTTTCTTTCACGCCTCATTCCCATAGGGGTATGGAGAGACCACGTCCGTCCACATGCCACGATGCTTGCTAATCTCTTTCGCTTTATCCACATTCATTAAGCCTTTCATACAGTGTTGAAGGATTTGATCCAGATTCGCTTTGATCTTCCCCTTCTAACATTCCCATTTGCCTCGCCTTATCCCTTTCGTAGCTCTACTTTTTTTACACTCTCTCAACGTGACCAAACCATCTCAGCATACCTTTCAACTTTTCTCGATTTTAGTCAAGTGCATCTTCTTTTATACCACACTGCTCTCTTATCACATTATTCTTAATCAGTCACTTAGTTTTACTCCACTCCTACTTCTCTCTCTTTCTCAATCTAACATAGCCAACCCGAATTAGAACTGCGTGGTGGGTCTGAAGGCCTGCCTGGTAAATATAGTAGGTAGGTCACTAAAAAAAGTTAAGATACGATAAGAGCACTTTATTATAAGCCCTTAAACATTGACATATTAATACTATGGACTTCGGGTCAGCGCTAAAAAGTGTCCGAATCAAAAGAGAGCTAAAACGCGAAAAAGATTTCTAATCGCATTCAGTCTCATATTAGCTTACTGAGAGAATACACGTCAATAATGTTTTAGAACAACGACTGCATAGAGTTATTTTGTTGTTTAATATTTGAATTTTTTAATTCCCTCTAATAAAATAAAAAAAAATTCAAAGCTACCTACTCCACACCGTTTATGCTGTTCTATTTTGACGAGAAGCTGTCATGTCAAAAAAAGGCTGCCATGGCAACCGTCAGTCAAAGCTAATTACGTATTGCAAGCAATTACACCGTTGCAAATTACACTGTATAACAATAATATAAGACATATATTACAATGTTTTAGTTTGTTTATAAAAATACAAATACATTGTATTGTATATATAAGATATCTCGGGACATTTTTGTCGTGAATTTTGCATTACACCCGAAGTCCATAGTACTAAGTATAAATATGTCAATGCCCTTAAATAAATAAAATACAGGCACGGATTTCTAGCAACCACTAACCCGCTTTTCTAGAACGTATTTCCATTCAACGTATAAACTTAACCAATGTTAGGAAAATACTAAGACGCAATACATTTTAAATGTACTTGCCTAATGCAAATTATACAGTCTGAAAGGCGACGGCCGCAGAGCGCTTGTGTTTGCAAAAGAAATTCGTTTAGCCGAGCCTTTTCCTAAGAATACGTTAAAAGGATGCATTAAAAGGTTTCCAACGTAGATATAGCGAGTTGTAGATTGTGCGACACGAAGATTTACGCTTTAGCCACGGGAATTTCACCTTTAGAGGTAGTCTTTGTGTTGGCGACGCAGGTATCTTTCAATTTATTTGTAGTCTATCCAATTGAACGAGAGCCTGTGATGAGCACTGCAAGTTTACAAACCTGCACTCAAAAAACCTTATTAACAGACTTCAAAGATCATTTCTTTAAAGTCGGTTAAAAGGGAAGTTCTCAGTTCACATATATTATTTTATTTTATGTTACCTGACAGATCATAAATACGATGTTATTTTTGGCTTCTTATTGTAATACTTTGAAGTCGGTTCAATTTTAAGGGGTTCCGTACCTATGACCAAATAACCGAAACCAAACTTATTGAAATTAAGGACGTCTAGATTCTTTTATATAAACATTTTTTAACATAAATAAATATTATAGGACAATTACACACATCGCTATATAGTCCCAAAGTAAGCGTAGGTAGCTTGTGTTATGGGTAGGTACTATGATAACTGATAAATATTTTATGTATATTATACATAAATACTTATAATATATAGATAAACACCCAGACACTGGAAAATATCCACGATCATCACACAAACATTTTTCCAGATGTGGGAATCGAACACACAACCTAGGACGCAGAAGCAGGGTCACTACCCACTGCGCCACTCGGCCTTCAAATGTTATAAATATTCAGACCAATATTCTATTATATTAATAGATGGTACGAGAATAACAGGTAATTATAGTCCTCTCCAATTTGAAGCGCGTCCCATTACTGTAAAGCTACTGAGGCTTTAAATAGTAAACAGGACGTGAATAAGATAATTCACATTTGCTTAATATTGTGTCTGGGAAGTATTATTCAAATCGAAGGACGGGGTCGATCCAGCCGCGCGGAAATCATACAATTACCTTTTGTTGTCGCTATTGAAGACGGGGTAATTAATTACACTCCACCGGAATCCCCCTGCGGTCTCAATTAGGTGCGTGGGGTAAGATTACACAAGGGACTCTTTTAATATTGTTAATGTGTAACATGACCTACACTTATAATTTTTATTTTAACAAAATTTGTGTTAAAGTCCAGGAAAACCTTAATATATGATTTTTTATCTGCTACTATCACACCTGACTGCTATCACATCTGATGCGGAGTAGGATGACATCAACACCCCTTTCGGATTCTACACGAAATCGGATCGGAACGCTAAATTCCTTTGCGGTACGTCTTTCTCGATGTAACTAGCCACGGCGAAAGCGTCCCACCAGCCAGATCAAGACAAATTAAGAAAAATCTCAATCTGCCCCGCCGGAAATCAAACCCAGAACCTCCGTCTTATAAATCTACCGCGCATACCACTGCGCCACGGAGGCCGTTAGTCAAATTATTTATGTTCATTAGCTAATATTTTCTTTTAAAACGTGGGAATCATACAATTACATTTTGCTGTGTGGCTATTGAAGACAGGGTAATTAATTACACTCCACCGGAATCCCCCTGCGGTCTCAATTAAGTATGTGGGGTAAGATTACATAAGGGATTCTTTTATAACTCCTTAATGAATATGTAGGTAAAATGCTAGTGAACGCCTGCGATTTCTAGATAGCCCTGGACCACAAAATTATTTATTTAGGTTCACTACTAAGATTCTGGGATAGGAGAACATATATAGAGCTTAGAGCTATGACATCGCTCTCGTGCGAGCAGGCAGGCTTACGGTAATGTTTCAATCTTGTAGTAATCGAATGTTAATGCTGAAGACTGTCAGAACACGGAAAAAAGAAGCACGTACAAGTAGCGGCACGAAACTCTAGCGCTGACCGTTATTGCGCAGAAGTAAAAATTTAGGTATCATGGGGGAGCTTGAGGAATGAAGGGCGGGCGTGCGTACCGGTGAGTGGCTCCCCAGTCGCATTCCGTCCCCCGCACCGAAACGACGCACCGCGGACATCCAGTGTACAGTCTCGCTCTGAGTTGCATTGTTATTATTGTTAATTTTCAGTTGGTTTGTTAAATATAATCATATATTTTGTTGTTTTTTTAAGTTTGTTTATGAATTTAAAGGGAATAATATACCTAGAAGAAATACCGTTTTGCGACGCCAGGCGTGTTACCATTGCCTCATTCAGATTAGACTAGTCTAATATCTAAAATAAAAATTGACAGTATAATAATGTTTTATTTTTCTACTCCCCGTAAGCTTTTCAAAATTTATTTATTCATTTATGGTAACTATCTATACTATGTTATTATGTCTTAAGTAATACGGAATATTGTATTGCGTACGCGACGGTACCGATGCGCAGCCATCCCTTCTACGTTTCGTTGAGCGCTAGACTTACATGCCGCTAGTAATACCTACATAAAAGCTCGCTTTTAAAAATGTTTTTGAAGTGAAACTTCTTTATCGGGGTTGGAAAAAAATTTAGTGTAACATTTTTTCGTTACTCGTCACATTTTTCCGTTACGCGCCATCTTTGACTTATGGAAGTGACGTGATAAATATATATATATATGTTATATTGAAGTGATCAGCAAAATCAAAGGGTTTATTTTAATTCTAATTCCAGTGAATTTCTAAAAAAAGTAAGTAATTACGACATCAATGATAGTAATAATTCTATTACAATTAATGAAATTCAATAATAATCTTTGTAGTAATAAGCTAAAATGAAATAATTGTAGAATTTGTATTTATATCTATGACAATAAAAGCCTTTTATTAAACTTTATCTAATTTAACTTTATTTAACCAATTTCTGTAAAGTTGCATATAGTAAATTATTTTTTGAAAAATAACGTCATAAAAAAGTTTCACTTCTTACGAGTGTACGCTAGTACACGCACACATTTTTATATGGTGTTAATTAGAATACAGGTCGCAGTGTTCCCCGGATTCAGCGACGTGGAGCAAATAATCACCTATTGTTCGCTCTCTATTGAAGGAGATGTAATTAATTATACAGACCGGTCGTCACTTCGCAGGATCGACTCACCAGCAGAACGTCGTGGGACATTTACATGCTGAGGGTTTTCGATAGTTTCGACAATATGAAAGCTATTGAATGTGCCGTTTTATACTTTTCTTTATATAATGAGTTAATGACACATGGCTTTTCATTCTTAATCGTGGTTCTATGAACTGAAACAATAGTAACTAAACATTCACAGAATAAATAAGCAACCCTAGCTGGCACTGGTGCAAGCAACTAAGATATACCAAAATAAATTAAAACAACATCAAAGTTACTAGAGAACATAATTTCAGTGATGCAAACATTTCTTTTTATATTATTTTCCCCGTCCAAAGTCAACACCCGAAGAATTTTCAACTTTTCCCTTGGTACGCCCTTGCCGTTAATTTGCAAACAATTGTGAGTTTTTTTTATAAAACCTTGCGTAAAACTGCTTGGATCTCTTCTAGACAGTCCTGATCTTGCATTTAGTAACTTCGGACTGTTTCCAGTCAATAAAGATTAGCTCCAGGGTATGCAGTTGGTCAGCGACACCGAGGGTTTAGTGGTTTAGGACCAAAACTGATCTCCCAGAAGCAAAAATGTAGTATTGCAAATTTTTTATGATTGGTTTTTACATACGAAGATGTGTATAAGAACTGATTAAAAATTGTAATAAATACGGCTGTATGGCAAAACTTTCCCAGTGATCTAACACGTATATAATAAACATAGCTTAAATATATATATTTCTTCAAGGATTGAAGCGGCATAACACGGGCGGGCGCGGGCGCACGCGTCGGGCGACCGCCGCGGGCCACAAATCCGCGATCGGGCACCCGTCGCGTGCCCCCGTCTCAGCGCTGCTAATATAATTTTGATGTCGAGCGTGTACAGTTGTGTCGAGTAGATTACCATGGATTATTTAGTAATTTATTATTTGGCAAAAAGACGTCAACGGAAACGTCGACTGCATAACCCGTTCTTGACAAGCAGGTTACTCAGCGGATAATTCAATAATCCATTCGCCATATCCCATAATACTGGCCTAACTTGCACCTTAATCATTACCCGCTCTGTATCGATGTTCATGATTGTATCTAGCCTCCGACGCGTGACGCGTGTGACCATGGCATCTAGCGGCGCTCGTCTGATTTGTGGAAACAAACCCGCTCGCGTGTGCCCGTCGCGGGCGCCCGTGCCGTGTGCCCGCCGCCCGCGCGAGTTTTAGCGATGGCCCTATTTCAGTTACGCTTGATCCGTGAGGGATAAGGTGAACAATGATTGTACTCCACCCTGAAAATTTTATATATTAATTAAAATACTATACGTAAATATTATAATTATTAATTTAATTAAAATACAATAAGTAAATATGGTAATAAGTTTTAAGTTGTTCTTATAGAAATCGTGTCGTGTAAAGAGCCTCAGATTTGCTGATTGGTTTAAGCCAAGGGGCAGATTATACCCGCTCATCTTTCGTATAATGCGATTAGTGGATGATTTTGAAAATTAAACCTATTCATTTATATTACCGGGCTGTTTTAATTACTCGCTGCTGATATTGTTACAGCTTCTTTTATTTATTGAACGGATTTTAACGCTGAAGTTTAGATTAAAAAAAATTGGTTGTCTGTAAAGACGGTTTACTGACGATAATTGAACGTGACAATGTCTTAAGAAAATACTGATGGAATGGTAGCATTTAATTGGTTATTAAAATTTTTAATTTAAGTATATTTTTATAAATATTAATTTTAATTAAATAATAATTAGTTTTGATTTTATAAATTTATATTTTAAATTTATAATAAATATATTAATTTATAAATATATTAATTTTTAATTTAAAATTAATATATTTAATAATTATATTTAATAGACGGATGTCGAACGCTGCCGAACCCAAAGGCCGATTGTGCTTCTTTGTCGCTCGTGCCGCGCTCTCGCTTGCACTTCAAGCCTTACACGGAACGCCTCAAAGCGAGGTAACGACGCATGACGTCATGTTTTTTCGTGCGTGCAGCCGGCTCTATCGAATTATAAGACGTTGTCACGTCAAAAATAATGATAGAGTATTCATGATTTATTAAAACTTCAGTATCTTGGACACATAATGCGTCATGATAAGTATAGGATCTTGCTGCGTATCATTCAAGGCAAGATCCAAGGGAGCCGAAGACCTGGTAGACGACGCTCCTCCTGGCTCAAAAATTTGCGCGACAGGTATGAAAAAAGATAGCCGTAAAGATCGTAGAGGAGATGGCACTTGAAGAAGATTATAAGTAAGAATTTAAAAATAAAATAACCTAATAGGTATAGAGTAAATAAAATAATTAATCTACTGTTAAAAGCAACAAATATTTTTAGTCTAGATTGTCTCTGGTCATGTAATAGACAAGAAGTAATTTTTTCTCTGCGGTAACGCTCTCCCCCGCCCCGAGCGTCTAGCGAAGATGGTATAATTTTATACTTATAATTACTAATAATAAAAAAAACATATTCCAATACCAGTATTTTATTTTTCACAATAGTCGAACCACAAAATTCGTTATGCACAAACAATGAGCAACCTAGAGCTTGTTTAAGATTAGCCTTAGTTGCCAATCCAAACCGCATTAATATCGGTTCAATACTTTCAGTGATGCTTGAAGAATAAACAGATTTCAATACTAAAGCTTGTTTTGGACACATAGTCTGCACACATTTTATATTAAAAAAAAAATATTTAAATGACTGCTTCTAATATTTATCAAAATATAACCACAAATATAGAGTTACCTATTACTACCGTTCTGTGACATCACTATTCACTATTACTTTACAATAATATACCAAAAACATGACGATTGAAAATGATTTTTGGTTTTTATAGAATAAAATAAACATTAAAGATAACATGATTAAAATATGTTAAAATTTGCACAGCCTTTTTCACCAAGTATTCGACGTTAAGGAAACATCACAAAGAACAGCCTGCTAATGAGCATTGCGAGTTAATTGCCATCGGGGCTATTCAGCGTTAGGTGCCTGAGCAAAGACAAAAACAATCGTGAATGGGTAAATGAATCACCGAATGAAAAACGTATTTAGAAAAGAGTCAAAGTGGTATGAGAATTTGAATTGTTCTTATTCAAAAAAATTAAAAAAATTCAAAATCATTTATTTCAAGTAGGCTGTTTTACAAACACTTTTGAAACGTCAGGTCTATCAGTACGTATTGACTCTACCACCAGTTCGGAAGGCAGATCCTGCGGAGAAGAGTCGGCAAGGAACTCAGCAGCTGCTCTTTTTAAATATCAATGTTACAATTTGTATTCTAATAATTACAATTTTAGTTATCCCGCCTTGTGTGTACAAAGAACAGCTGATTGCTTCCAAGTTTGATTGCTTCCAATTTTGGCGACCTCCGTGGCGCAGTGGTATGCGCGGTGGATTTATAAGATGGAGGTCCTGGGTTCGATTCCCGGCGGGGCAGATTGAGATTTTTCTTAATTTGTCGTGGTCTGGCTGGTGGGAGGCTTTCGCCGTGGCTAGTTTTCACACTACCGACAAAGACGTATCGCCAAGCAATTTAGCGTTCCGGTACGATGTCGTGTAGAAGCCGAAAGGGGTGTGGATTTTCGTCCCACTCCTAACAAGTTAGCCCGCTTCCATCTTAGACTGCATCATCACTTAACATCAGGTGTGATAGCAGTCAAGAGCCAACTTGTAGTCAATAAAAAAAAAAGTATCTTTGTCGTTAATAAAATTATTCATGATATACCATACGGTAAGGAACAGGTAGCCTACCTTACCTTATCAAAAGGTAACGTCTAATATTAATAGGCGATAACTGACAATGACAGGGCAGGAGGCTCTCATATTTT
Organism: Mycalesis mineus; assembly: GCA_034621355.1. Lineage (NCBI taxonomy): Eukaryota > Metazoa > Arthropoda > Insecta > Lepidoptera > Nymphalidae > Mycalesis > Mycalesis mineus. Next base: position 1,721,653 of record CM067901.1, read on the forward strand.
TCTCAAGTTTGTTTCTTGAATTCGATCGGAAAAAAGGTAGACACCTTTACCTTTTTTCCGATACCTTTGAGTGCGCGGGTGATAGAACAAGAACAGTGGAAGAAGGAAACCCTGGATCGAATTCAAGAAACAAACTTGAGAGAAATATGAGAGCCTCCTGCCCTGTCATTGTCAGTTATCGCCTATTATTATTAGACGTTACCTTTTGATAAGGTAAGGTAGGCTACCTTTTCCTTACCATATGCTATTTATTATTACTCTATTTTCTGTGTAGCCCCCATCCGCTCAGAGCGCGTAACGTGCGATTAGAAACTTCGTTCTAATATAAATACTTATTACTAGAGAAACCTTAACACCAATCCACAACTAAACATTAAACGTTGTACACAGATACTGTAATATTTTTTTAGTCTTTGCATTAAATCAATTTTTTTTCAACGAATCTATGTAGATCATCTGGCTGAAATATAGGATTGTCAGTTTGCGTAAAATGCCTCGTCCGACCCTATGGTAACTTTGTCTAACAATAGGCGATAATTGACAGTGGCAGGGCAGGACAAAGGCTTCCCAGGCTCTCATAATTCTCTCAGGTTTCTTTGAATTCGTTTCGGCGTTTCCCTCTCCCGCTGCCCTTTGTCTCCGAGTTTTTATTGCCTCACGCGAATAAAATTAAACTACGATTTGGGTGTACATTTATAGGATGGGAATGGGTGTGGAAAGGCCCTTTTTGGAGCAAATCTATTATAACTAGTATTTTAAATGGAATATAACTTTAAATCTTTCCTACTCAAAGGTACATGATGATCATGTAGACATTATAAGAAAAACAAGAAGAATATCATCATCAGAATAATTCCAAAAAATAAAATACGCTTAAAATTATATAACTTAGTAGCGGACGTACGTGACTTCGTCTATGTGGAAAACTTGAAACACGAATTCTTTATTAAACTATACATCTAAACTCTAACTGTTCTACTTTCAGTTGCGGCTACTATGAACTACGAATATTAGAGACGAATATCTTAGCATTCCATGGATTCACCGTGCGGGTGCCGGGTCCATCGCGTGGCTGAGAAAAAAACTCCGAACAGAGCGCGAGACTTGTGACACGGGTGTAGGTTTATGGGTTAAGGGTACCCTTAGTGACGCGCGTCAACACTCATCTCCTCTGTTCAAGTTGTTCTCCCTGCCCAGCCAAATTCGGAAGGACCCTACTAGAGCAGCTTTGGACACTCGTTCCAATATGGAGCTTACTGCACTTCTAGTAAGGCCAAGGTCTTTTAGCAGGTTGTAGAGAGACTTCGCTGGTATACCCCTCGCACCCACTTCTACCGCGTATAAACTAACCACATAGCCATTTTTGGTTAGTTCATTAGTAAGGTCATAATATTTATTCACTTTGAATAAAAGGTCTTTAGGGATGTTTGACCATGTATTCAAAGTGAATAAATAAAATACGCTTAAAATTATATAACTTACTAGCGGACGTACGTGACCTCGTCTATGTGGAAAACCTGAAACACGAATTCTTTATTAATCTAAACCCTAACTGTTCTACTTTCAGTTGCGGCTACTATGAACTACGTATATTAACAGATACTGAAAAAAAAAATATATACGGTCGAATTGAGAAACGCCTTTTTTTTTGAAGTCGTTTAAAAAAGGGAGAATTTATTGGTAATCAATATTGTGCTGAGAGTGGATGAGTAAAGAATATGCAAGTTATAAGTAATAGTCGCTGAGCTTCTTTAAATATTATCTGCCTTATGAAATTTATTGGTGAAAGCAAACCAACATTTTTAGTTCTTCACTATGAAACCAGATACGTTCTCGTGGACCCACGCTTCTCATTGCGAACCTCCATTTTTTTTGTCACGCTATCGTAGACCCCCACCGAGTCTACCGTGGACCCCTTTAGGTCCACCTGAACCACATTTGGATTCAGTGGTCTAAATCATCCACTTGATTAGTCTATCTATTGACGAACACTACTTGAAACCGTTAGTAAGCCGGTTTTTAGGTACAGTTGATAGTCAAAATGTAGGTATAATTTTTTTCGTAACTGACCTAACAAGTGATCTATACTCCACGAATCCATTTTTGATTAAACACATTTCCAATTTCAAAGCAATGCTGTGTTTTACAACATTCAAATACCGACATCCATTTTTTGTGCGTTCAAGGGGCACTATAATTTTATTTTCCTTCCATTATCCTCACGGAACAGTATATTTTTCTGCAACATTGTTTATTTTTCCTCTAACTTTACCTTATTCATTTACTGATTTCTTGCGCTTTTTGTGAAAGTCGTTTTCCTGCTGAAAAAGGAATGATTAGGTGTTTACTAAATACTATATTTTTTACAACAGACCATTATGAGATAGCGAATAAAAGAGAGTAGAGATAGCCATTTAACCATATCTATGAAGTCGGTGCCAGCCAAGTTTGAGGAACATTTATTTTACGTAGTAAAGCAGTTCGTAGGTTCTAGGTAACGTCCTTAAAGTAGAAACCTTGGCTGGCACCGACTCCTAGATATGTTTAAGTAAATTAAAGCAACTAAATGACACAGTTATTTTTTACTTCATAGCGCGTTTTGAGTCGATATTTTTTGTTAAAAAATTTTATTTCTTAGTTTTTAGTGATTTATCGCCACGTAACGTACTTGTACTATACTGTCATAGTATATTATACAGCACTAGTAGCCAAAAAGCTACCGATACCGAGACAAAAACTGAAATCGTTGTAAGCGTGCCTCCAAAATTTGAAGAGTTCCCTTAATTTCCCCAGGATATCATCATCAGATCCTAACATGATGACAATGGGACCACTTTGGAAGTATGCCCTTTCTAATAAAAAAAGAATTATCAAAGTCTGTAAAAAGTTACGCGTGGTCATACATAAAAAAAATGTACTAAATTGAGAACCTCTTCCGTTTTTTTAACAAGTAATATTTTCAAAATAAAATTAGACCCAAGCCCAAATTAGTCGTATAGACTCTCTCTCTCTTGGTGTCGTTCTGCTGCGTACAGCTGTTGAAATATGAAATGAGACATTCTTATTCTTATTATGTAATACATACTTTTTGATTGTTTTGTTGGTACCGACGGTTAGCTGTGAGGATAATTATGAGATCCGTATGTCATTCGTGAAGAATACAAATAACATTAAATGTACCTTGGCCTGACTAAGTTGCAGGAAGCTCCATTCTAGAAAGAGTGCCCAAAGCTGCTCTAGTAGAATCCTACCATATTTGGTACGGCAGGGAGAATAATTCGAGCAGAGAAGGCAAGTGTTGACCTGTCACAGAAGGTACCCTTCAGTCTCGGTCTCTTATTTGGCATTTTTCTCTCAACCATGGATAGACGCGGCACCCGCACGGTGAATCCATCCAATGCTAAGATATTCGTCCCTATTGGGTAATCTAATCCATAATAAATGCCACATTGTAGCCTATTATGAGCTTATATCTATTACCATATCTCGCAGGGGAGAGCCGGAGCCGAAACTGACATCGATAAAAAATGCTTAATAAAAACGAACGGTCGGGGGATAACAATAATTCGAAATGAGACCGTTTAGCGGGATAACGGCGCGGTTATTATTTCCATAGCGTCGATAAACCTTGTAAATGGATTTCCGAACGCGCCGCGCCGAGCCTCTTTATTGCGCTGTTTGTCAAGAGCCTTGCTGAGAGACGGCCGGACGGTGCGAGGTGAGATGATTGCCTTGTAGTGAGTCCCGCTAAATTATCTTTGTACGCTTTGAGTAATGATTAATTTGGGTTTAAATAAAACATAATAATTTAAATCGGCTACACTAGCGAGCGATGTATGAAATATTTCGTTTTGTGTTACGTAATAACTTTTCATACACGTTTATGTTTCTGCTCTGTTGTTATTTAACCAAAACAACTGTGAGTCCCAAGATGGTATGTTAGTTGTTCATTCACACTACAACTACTATTACGATTTGGTGTTGGGATTCGGACAGACCATACCTTGGATTATTATATCTACAGGCTATTATATCCTGGAAAATTGAAGATTTCGCCGACAAAGACACGGGCGTGATCTAGTAACTCAAAAACGTATAGGTGATCTCCAATTTAACAATACATTGACTTATGTAACTGTGTCCGCAATTTTGTAAAATTTTCTAATACGCTTAGGAAATTACGGAGGTCTACACAGTATCGCTATTGATTTAGTTCACGAAGCCACGTATGCCAAAATATGTCAGACTGTATCTACGGATGACAGTAAGGGTGTATTTACATCAAACGTGTGAAACACGCCTATAGGTACGATACAGTAGTGCAATGGTATTCATTCACAAGTGCGTGCTGCCTTTCGCATCACTTGATCCTTCATGAATCACGTTACGTGACAATTTGTTGAGTATACATCTGTATGTATACAGATGTATCTCAGCAGTGTGTCTACTGTATCGCGTAGGCGAGGATTAAGTCATGTGGTTTGTCTATAGCCGGTGGTAGAGTCATTACAAATAGTCCAATTTGACGTTTCAAAAGTGCTTGTAATTCAAATTCAAAATCGTTTATTTCAAGAAGGTTTACTTGAAATAAACGATTTTGAATTTGAATTTGAATTTTGAATTTTGAGACTATTACAAAAAAACTGGCTAAGTGCGAGTTGGACTCGCGCACTATAAGAAATTGCTTCATGCCAAATTTGAAATTCTAGGTCGACTGGAACTAAAGCTTTAGGTTTTGATTCGCTTGCGAGTGATTGCGAGTTTAAAAATATGCAGCTTAAATTGCTGATTCTTTTGTTTAAGTTGATAGAAGTTTGATTTACGAATACCTCTAAGCGTTCATGAGGAAAGAGGTACTAAGTTTAAAATTATTAAAAATATTTTCATGTATCTAAAATTTTACGGTTTTTTGCAATTTTTCCTTGATGGGTCATTCAGTTCTTATTTCCTGTCACGGTCGCCAATTATGTAAATAATTTAAACCGACACATGAGAACCAGATAGCCGGGTTCTCTAAGATGAAAGTTACAGGTACGTTGAAAGAAAAAAGGCTTCAATTTTGGTTGCGGAGTGTCCGTTATTTTATTGCTTCGCTTTATATACAGAAGGACATAGACATAATAGAAAGAATACATAAACAAAACATAAACAATAAAAAAACAGTAAATAAATACAGATTAAAAATATTAATTATCTAATGCCAAAATCCATAGATTAAAGACTAATAGATGGAGTCATAACGCGGCTGTAGGTTCGAGAGCGTGACAGACTTATTTCATTCAGCCTTTATTATGTAGTGGAGTAATATAAATAGGAGTACTGTAATAGCTTAAGCGTAGTAATAAACATACTTTAATCACGATCGGTTGTGTTATTATTTAAACGCCCCGACACCACATGGCGACCGTGACAGCGAGGTGTCCAATGTCCGGCGAATAATGCTGACGCGGGGCATTCGTGTGTGCCTCGGTGTTCGAATCTAGACTTTTACGATGAATAAAATTAATAAGTCAATTGTCAGGGGTACATGTGCAGCGAAGGAAATATAAATTATAAAAATTATGGGCAACAAATGCGCAAAGTGTGAATGCCAAAACAAAGAGGTAGTGATACAAGACGGCAACAACACAGAGGTAACAACTAGCAACATATTGATAGCCTCAATTCTGGGAGTTTGTGCGCTAGCCATAATTTATATTGGCTTAAAAAAATATAAAAAATGCCACACCGGGCTGGTGAGACAGGAGCTACGGGAGGAAGCTTTTAGAAGGATACGGGCGCGTTGGTCCGGGCATCAACCGGCGGTCCGCGACCCACCTAATCCAGAAGTACAACAGTGAAGTGAAAAAGAAAAAAAAAAAAAAAAGTGAGAAAAGAAAAAAGTGAAAGTGAAAATAAAAATAAAATAATGGGTATTGATGTATTAGTTATATTAGTATTGATGTATTAGTTATATAGATATAATAGTGTATGGATAGGTTACTAGAGATTTATAATTATCTTATATGTGAAAGTGAGAGCATTAGAAAGTTGGGACCTAAAAGGCGACAAGGAAAGTTAGGCCAGCAAAAATTTGAAAATGTTATTGCATTATATAAGGATTATAGATTACATATAAAAACTTTGCACTTAACAAAGTCATCAGATATAGAATTAACTTGTGAAGCGATTGAGGAAACTTATAAGAAAATTGTTAATTATATGCAAGTAGGTCCTATAGAAATTGTACAAAAAATGGATAACTTTGATTTAAAAACCGCGAGTACGTTGATTCCTTTAATGGATGGTAGGCAAGAAAATATTGAGCAAATTATAGATGGCATCGAGATGTATAGTAACTGTTTAAAAGGTGAGGAGAGCAAGAAATTGTTGATTTCATTTGTTTTGAAAACAAGATTATCTAAAACAGCTAAGTTGAAGCTGAATCCCGAATATTCTACAATTGAAAGTTTATTATTAGATGTAAAGAAATATTTGCTAACTAAGAAATCAGCCAATTCCTTGCTATCACAGATAAATAACTTATCTCAAAATAATATGTCCATTAGCAAATATGGGGAAAAGTTGGAGGAACTTTTTATAGGGCTCACTATAACACAAGCTGGCGAAAATGAAAAAGCACGCGAAATATTGAGACCTTTAAACGAACAGTTGGCAATAAAAAGATTTTCAGATGGTCTTCGAAATCGGCGGCTGAGTACAATAATATCAGCTAGAAACTACAGCGCGCTGAAGGATGCTGTGCGCGCAGCGGAAGACGAGGAGCTGGCAAGCCCCGGGTCTTCGTCCCAAACAGCAGTATACTCCTACTCACAAGGTAACAGAAATCAATCATATTATCGTTACCCCAGGTACAATCGCGGACGACAGTTTTACCGCGGCTATACACCTTCGCGAGGAGGTACGTATCAACCCATATCCCAGGTTAAGAGAGGACACAATCAGCCCAATATAAGTCGCTATAATTATCAAAGTAATACGGCACCAACAAGGAATTACAATCAGTCCCGATATCCGAGGAATAACGTAAGATTTTATAGAGGTAACTCAAATAATAATTATTATCGCAAAGGCAATGCCTACGTCACAGAGTCCGAGCAAAAGGAAGAAGATCTAAATTTGGCAGAGTTTTTTCGAGCCTAACTATGCATTCATATGTGAAGGGTTGGATTTCATCTATCTGTTCTGCGGCAATCGAAAATGTAAGTTTTTATTAGATACTGGTGCATCTTTATCTATCATTAACAGTCAAATCATTCAAAGTAACATAATAAAATATGACAGTAATACAATCATAAAAGGTATAGGTGGAAAAATAAAATCGAAATGTTTCGCGTATATTCCATTGCAGTCAGCAAACGGTTTTACATTTCGTCACAAGTTATACCTATTCGATCACGTTCCATGCGGAGCGGACGGTATTATCGGTTTAGACTTTCTTAGAACTTATAATGCAAACATAGACTTACCTACAAACCGACTCACATTACATTTAGAGCATTATGAAACATGTACCTTACAAATAAGTAAATGTACTAGTAAAGATGTAGTATCAGAAGAATATTTAACGGTTCCATCACGTAGCGAATCAATTCATTATTTGAGTATCAGTAAAAATGTATATAAAGATAGTGTTATATATCCGAAACAGTTACATGAAAACATATTTTTAGCAGGTTGCATCGTAAAGCCAATTAGGGGAAAAATACCAGTAAAGATATTGAATACGGGCGAAAAACCAATGAAAATTCTCAAATCTAACATTATTCAGTCGGGAGATATTGATTATTTAGAAAACTACGATTTATGTTCATTTAGCCAGTCTCAAAAAGATGTTAGTCGTGTAAAGAAACTATTAACAGAATTAAAACTAAATCATTTAGGTTCTAACGATAGAAAATCACTACAAATAATATGTGCCAAGTATTCCGACATATTTTTCTTGGAAGGTGACAGGTTAGGTACAGCGAACGTCGTAGAACAGTCGATTATGGTGAAACCTAATACCAAACCCGTGTATACAAAACCTTATCGGCTTCCACAGTCATCGAAACAAGAAATTAATAAACAAGTGCAACGGATGCTCGATGACGACATAATAGAACCCTCTAATAGCGAATGGAATAGTCCAATACTATTAGTGCCTAAAAAGTCAGAAGGTAACAAAAAATGGCGTTTAGTAATAGATTACAGAAAAGTTAATGATTCGATACAGGACGATAAATTTCCCTTACCCAACATAACTGAGATATTAGACTCTCTGTCCGGAAGTATTTATTTCACCCATTTGGATTTGTATCAAGGATTTTATCAAGTTAGTTTAAAACACGAATGTAGGAATATCACTAGCTTTGGCACAAGTACTGGGCAATACAGAATGAAGCGATTAGCCATGGGTTTAAAAATTAGTCCTAATGCCTTCTCGAGGGTTATGTCCATCGCAATGTCAGGTCTAACCTATGAAAAATGTTTTATTTACTGCGATGATCTAATAGTTTTTGGAAGAAATATGGAGATTCATAATAAAAATTTAATGGATGTCTTTGAGCGTCTTCGAACAATGAACCTTAAACTCAACCCACATAAGTGCGAATTTATGAAAAGACAGTTATTATATTTAGGACACGTGGTGTCAGCTAATGGAGTTCTGCCCGATCCAGAGAAAACTAGAGTATTACAACATTATCCGGTACCAACAAATTCGGACGAAGTTAGGCGATTTGTAGCGTTCTGCAACTATTACAGAAAGTATATACCTCATTTTTCCGAAATCACTTTACCATTGAATAAATTATGTCGAAAAAATGTAAAATTCTTATGGACTAAAGAATGTCAAAACAGCTTTGAAACTTTGAAACACAAATTAACTACACCCCCAATCTTACAATATCCAGATTTTTCACATACTAACACCTTTGTTCTCCAAACAGACGCGTCAGGCATAGCTATCGGATCAGTATTGTGTAATAAAAATTTAAAACCTGTAGCATATGCTAGCAGACCTCTAAATAAAGCGGAGCTAAATTATCCAATTATTCAGAAAGAACTTTTGGCAATAGTTTGGAGCATAAAACATTTTAGACCATACCTATACGGAAAACAATTTGTCATCAAGACCGATCATAAACCTTTAATTTATCTATTTAGTATGAAAGATCCGTCAACGAGACTTTTAAAGTTCAGATTACAGTTGGAAGAATACGACTTTAAAATCGAGTACATAAAAGGCAGTGATAACGTGGCAGATGCTTTAAGTAGGGTGACCATAAGTTCGGAAGAATTGAAATCATTAAATAGTAAAGTTAGTTTGGTTATGACGAGAGCACAGAAAGCTAAGTTATGCAAAGAGGAGGTGAATAAAAGCACAGACACAAGGGATCCTTGTATACCTGCCGAATCAAGGTCTGGCCAACCGAGAATCGCAGAGATACTAAGGAAACCGAGTGACTACGTAGAGTTGAAATTTATTCAAGGAAGTCAGTTAACTAAGAAAACTCTAACTTATGAAAAAGAATGTTTAGCGTATGAGGTCTCGACTCATTCAATTTACATAAACCTCAATTATATGTCGCATTTTACGCGAGTCGAATTTGCGAATTTATTGAAGGAATTTTGTAATGAATTGAATATTGAACGACTATGTATAATTAAAGATGAAAGAAACGTAGAATTTTTAAAGCAACTAATAAATGAAATAAAAAGTAGAGAAAAATGGTCCGGACCGCAATTAAATATATTAAAAGGTATAAAACGAGTCCTCAATGATGAAGAAAAGATATGCATACTACATGATTATCATCTACTACCTACGAGTGGGCATGCGGGTGTACAACGCATGATCAACAATATAAAAGGTAAGTACTTTTGGCCTGGTATGGAATCCGATGTGCGGAAATACGTAAGCAAGTGTGCCAAGTGCCAAACTAGTAAGTATTCTAGAAATATAGTGGAACCGATGGTCGTGACGACGACAGCATCGGAAGCTTTTGAAAAAATATACTTAGATATCATAGGTCCTTTAGATAAAGACATAGACAATAATGTTTATATTTTAAGTTTACAATGCGAGCTGAGTAAATACGTCGAGGCGTATCCCTTACAACGTAAAGACACGGTAAGTGTGGCAAAATCTTTTGTCAATAACTTCATATTAAGGTACGGACTTCCCAGAGTTATCGCGACAGATCGAGGAACGGAATTTCAGTCAGAAACGATGAAAGAGGTGTGCAAGCTACTTAAAATTGAAAAGGTAAGCTCGACAGCTTATCATCATGAGTCGATAGGCTCCTTGGAAAATACTCATAAACACCTCGCTGCCTTCTTACGAACTTTATGTGATGGACATCAAGAGACATGGAGTCAGTGGCTTCAGTTTTGGTGTTTTTCATTCAACACTACTGTCCATACTCAGACTAAGTATACGCCGTACGAACTCGTATTTGGCAATAGTTGTAACTTGCCTAGTAATTTAAGAGATAATGTGGTAAAGCCACTCTACAATCCAGATAATTATGCACTAGAGCTTAGGTATAGGTTACAGTTAGCATGGAAGGAAGCGCATAAAAACTTAGTTTTAAGTAAATTGAAAAGGAAAGATGTATGGGATAAAAAGTGTAATTCGATCAAGTATCAAAGAGGTGATTTAATTTTAATCAAGAATGAAACTGGTAAAAAATTAGATATGCTATATAAAGGACCCTATAAAGTAATAAGTGAAAATGGACCTAACGTTACTGTTGAAAAAGACGGAAAAGTGGATAGTGTCCACAAAAACAGAACAAAACCATACGTAACCTAGTATTAAGTGTTTAGCGTTAGTTACGATAGATACCTATCCATTATTATAGCTAGCTACTACCTAGCGGTATTGTATTTCAAGCCTGTGTTAACAATATTATATTTCATTATCAAGGCACGATGACAGTGTCATTCCTTTAACTTGTAAACACTTTATACTTACACCTTAAAATATGATTATGATATGAATGTGTTAACTAATTAATTATAAGTTTTAGGAAATAAGAAATTTAAAAAAAAAAAAAAAAAAGTTTATCAGTAATATAATATTTTATTCGGCATTTTATGCAGATACATGTATGTTAAAAAAAAAAAAAAAAAAAAAAAAAAAAAAAAAAAAAAAATCGTATTTGACATTTTTTTTTTTTTAAATTTACCCCGATGATGTAGTGGAGTAATATAAATAGGAGTACTGTAATAGCTTAAGCGTAGTAATAAACATACTTTAATCACGATCGGTTGTGTTATTATTTAAACGCCCCGACACCACAATTAGAAAGTGACACAAGATTATTTTTTGTCCCTTTCAGCGTGTTCGTTTTTATTATTTGTCAAGAATGAAGTTGGTGACAAGCAAAGGACATATCTGAGTAATTAGTAGCTTTTTATTAAATTTGCTGATAAATAATACAACTTTGCGGTTACGATATTAATTTAAACGTTATCGTGCTATGGTGGGTTGTAATATTTTCGGCTGCAACAGTCGCAGCGAACAGAAAATCGAAGGAATTACGTTTCATACGTAAGTAGGCATAAACTTCATTGATTGATGATTTAAAGCTTAGATATGTTATTTTTTAGCAAATTTCATGTATTATGCGTTTACTAAACTATATTATATAAAGTAATATTTCGTATTTTACGATATTTTAAAACATAACGTTTTATGATGTACTTAAAACGTTGACATGTCATGTCAATAAGGCTGATTTGCTGTCTCACGAGTGGACACGCTATGGGCTCTATCTATTAGTCTTTAATCTATGCCAAAATCGGACTAAAAGTTGGCGTTGACAGGTTCTATAAGACGATGCATGGTACCAAATTTCAAGATTCGTTCACGGGAAGTACTTTATACCTATTGATTCCATTGCGTATGTCGGAAATTTGAAGAAATTAGCGGCTGTATCTTTTGATTGCGTTGGCTTGGAAGTTTGATTTGACAGCACTACCACCTTTGTAAGTATAATGTCACGTACAACAACCTGGCAAACGTACTTTGTGTGTACAACTTAAATCTACAAGCAAAGCCAAACTAACTTCCCGGAATAGATTGACAATACAAAATACACAGATGTGGTGGGAAGGCACCCTAAGGCTACTAGGCGGATGAATTCGGGCGGACAATTCCATGGAGAGCCCGACCCCAGACCGCTTTGTGATTAGCGTCCACCAGGCGATAAGGACTACGGACGTATTTGTTCTGCTGCGACGTAGACTCGGACATGTGACAAGTTTAGTGGGAAGACACCCTAGCTAGCAGTGCGGATGGAGTAAGGCGGATAGTTTCCGTGGAGAGCCGACCCTGCGCCGCTCTGTGGATAGTGTCTACCAGGCCATACGGACTAGTTGCACGTATTTGTTCTGCTGCGACGTAGACTCGGACATGTTACAAGTTTAGTGGGAAGACACCCTAGCTAGCAGTGCGGATGGCGTAAGTCGGACAATTTCCGTGGATAGCCCGACCCCAGATCGCTCTGTGACTAGCGTTCACCAGACGATAAGGACTACTTGCAAATATCTGTTCTGCTGCGACGTAGACTCGGACATGTTACAAGTTTAGTGGGAAGGTACCCTAGCTAGCAGTGCGGATGGCGTAAGTCGGACAATTTCCGTGGATAGCCCGACCCCAGATCGCTCTGTGATTAGCGTCCACCAGGCGATAAGGACTACTTGCACGTATTTGTTCTGCTGCGACGTAGACTCGGACATGTGACAAGTTTAGTGGGAAGGTACCCTAGCTAGCAGGGCGGATGGAGTAAGGCGGATAATTTCCGTGGAGAGCCGACTCCGGGTCGCTCTGTGATTAGCGTCCACCAGGCGATGCGGACAACGTATTTGTATACGGCTCATACTCGTACATGGTTATGTTTGAAAGGTACTATGTGTAATTTTACATAAAAGGCTACTTTCTAGACCCTGGCAATATTTTCAAAAATAGCTTAAAGTCTACTACACTATCAATCTACAATTGAAAAACCTTCCTTAATTTGAAGATTTTCGAAGAAACATGCTAAACCTAGTAAATTTAAGTGGCCGGGTTTTTATGTACCAAGTACCTTTAGTCAAAACTAGAGTTACGTGTTAACAAGTGTTAAGAACTCTGGAAAAGATTTATCAAGAATTGCCGACTTCTGTATCCGACCCTTGATACAACAGCTATGCTAGGGCTTCATAAAATGTTGCCCAAACCTTTTCGCTATAAGACGATAGATTATAACAAAAAATAGAACCGACTCAAAGCGCACTAAAAAGTAACAAATAACTGTGTCATTTAGTTGCTTTAATTTACTTAAGCATATTTATGAAGTCGGCGCCAGCAAGTTAATGTTCTTAAAGTAGAAACCTTGCTGGCACCGACTCCTAGATATGCTTAAGTAAATTAAAGCAACAAAATGACACAGTTATTTTTTACTTTTTAGTGCGCTTTGAGTCGGTTCTATTTTTTGATATAAATTTTTATTTCTTACTTTTTAGTGATTTATCGCCATGCAACATACTCGTACTATACTGTCATAGTATATTATACGGCACTAGTAGCCAAAAAGCTACCGATACCGAGACAAAGACCGAAATTGCTGTAAGCGTGCCTCCAAAATTTGAAGAGTTTCTTCAATTTCCCCAGGATATCATCATCAGATCCTAACATGATGACAATGGGACCACCTTGGAAGTATGCCCTTTCTAATAAAAAAAAGAATTATCACAATCGAACAACTCTGTAAAAAGTTATGCGTGGTCATTAACATAAAAAAATATATATACGTGTCGAATTGAGAACCTCCTCCTTTTTTTTCGTCGGTTTAAAATCACATTATTTTGTGTGTATAAATCTAAAAACGCTCTTTTAGTAGGTTCAGTTTGTAATCATCTACATTTGTTTTTCCGAGCAAACAATTTTCTATCTATGAAATGTTCCTCGTATATCGATGATTCATCGAAATTGCATCGTTATTGAAAAAATATATTAGAGTCGTATGACGTATTGGCAGAGTATCGGGGCCGGGATAAATGTGTATCCGACAAAATTGGAATCTATTTCTGCTGACATTTCGTACGCTGGCAATTTATGATTCTCATTATTAAGTAATCTGTTAGGTGCGTTTGATGTCGATTTTTAGCGATAAATGTTTTCTATTTTTATTAGATATGAGTGAGGATTAGATACTTTTTTTTTTATCGACTACAAGTTGGCCCTTCACTGCTATCAAACCTGATGTTAAGTGATGATGCAATCTAAGATTGAAGCGGGCTAACTTGTTAGGAGTAGGATGAAATCCACACCCCTATCGGTTTTTACACGACATCATACCGGAACGCTAAATCGCTTGGCGGTACGTCTTTGTCGGTAGGGTGGTAACTAGCCACGGCGAAAGCCTCCCACCAGCCAGACCAAGACAAATTAAGAAAAATCTCAACCTGCCCCGCCGGGAATTGAACCCAGGACCTCCGTCTTATAAATCCATCGCGCATACCACTGCGCCACGGAGGTCGTCAAAATTACTAGCGGTGATGACGATAAAACTTATTCATACTTAATCAAAGTCGAAAGTATTTAACTCAACAACGTAAAGTTGGAAGGATTGAGCAGGGTTACATGAATGAGAGAATAATTAGTTTGACTATGAGCAATTGTAGAGTAGAGTCAAATATTATAAATATTATAGGACAATTACACACATCGCTATATAGCCCCAGAGTAAGCGTAGGTAGCTTGTGTTATGGGTACTATGATAACTGATGAATATTTTTATATATATTATACATAAATACTTATAATATATAGATAAACACTCAGACACTGGAAAACATTACACAAATATTTTTCCAGATGTAGGAATCGAAGCCACAGCCAAACAGGGTCACTACCCACTGCGCCACTCGGCTGTCAATAGAGTTGTAAAGTCAACATCTCCTGAGGATGCTCTTTATTCGAAGTAAAACGTACGTAGATATTGTTCTGTCAATTCTGGTTGACGTTGTGGCTTGGATTTGTCGGCTTTTTGCCGAAAATAGTAAAATAAATATATTATTTCTTAACTATTTACAATAATATTTAGCAGTTTAATTAGATGGAACGGTCAGATGGATGTTAAAAATATTTTTTTTTGTAATATCAGGGGTTAAAGTATGAAATTGCCGATTTGTACTGATAAATAAAAATTAGTTTTTTTTAAATTTAACATATTTATTTAATCAAAATAATTATCTATTCATTGCTGCCATCTAAAAATAGCTCATTTATGCCTTTGTTATAGAACTCTGGTGATCTAGATTCGACAAACTGTGTAAAAGCATTTTGCACTGCCTCCTGAGAAGAAAACTTTTTATCACGTAGAAAATTGTCCAAATCACGAAAAAATGGTAGTCCGTTTGGGCAAGGTCTGGCGAATATGGAGAGTGACGAATGGTTTCTAGTTGCAGTTCCTGTCGAGTTAAAACGGTTTCTCGTGCTGTATGAGGTTTCGCGTTATCATAGAGCAATAATGGTGAAGATCTATTCATAAGTCGGGGCTGTTTCACTGCTAGTTTCGCTATTATTGATCGGATTTCGGCGCAGTAGACATCTACCGTTATTGCTTGACCATATCGGAGAAAGCTATAGTGAATAACACCAGGCTGAGACCGCCAAACAGTTACCATTACTTTTTTATTGGTAAGCTTTGCTTTAGGACACTGTTGCGGCGTTTGACCTGGGGTCAGTCATTGCATTTTCCGCTCACGATTATCGTGAAGAATCCATTTTTCATCACATATCACAATTCGATCCAATTTTCCTTCATTTCTGTATCGATTCAACAAGGCAATGCAAGTTTCAACACACGATTCTTTCTGCAGATCAGTCAAATCATGAGGCACCCATTTTTCATATTTTTTTATGTTATTGATTTGACCCAAATGAGTCAATATTGTTGGTAAAATAACGTTAAGCCATGCCGCTAATTCCTGGGTAGTTTGCCTCGGAACGGCTTCCACCATCTCTTTCAAATCATTGTTATTCACCTGTGTGGGCGGTCTTCCACGTGGTTCGTTCTTCAAATCGAAGTTTCCATCACGAAAGCATTTAAACCAATATCGCACAGTGCGTTCATTAGCAGTCCCCTCTCCAAACGCAACATTAATATTGCGAGCTGTTTCTGCTGCGTTAGTTCCGCGTCGGAACTCGTATTCAAAAATCACACGAATTTTCGAAGTATCCATCTTTACTGTCTAAGCTGAATAAAAAAAACAACTGAAAGTAGATAATCGAATGTTGCACATTTTTTAAATGAAGAACTACACAGGTACCGTATGAAAAAGTTTTACTTTAAAATCTTAAACCATGAAGGTTCTATGTCGATTCGAAGTACCTATTACAATAAAACGGCAATTTCATTCTTTAACCTCTATTACATCAAATAGGTAAATAAGGTATTAGGATAACTTAGCTTCAGTAATTTACTGTATTCTATCTAGTAGGTTGGAATAAGTTTTTTCTGCTTTCGCACTGTATCTTTGAACAGAAGTGGGTAAACAAAAGGCTCGTTGCCTATTCGTTCCGTTCTTCATAATTTGCTCACTTCTCTCTTTAAATTTGTTTTTAACGTCCCCCCTTCTTTAGAAAGAGCCGCTATCTCTCAACGCTTCACTCTGCCTTTATAACTTTTTATTTTCAGCATTGAGTCTCAGTTTTATAACTACCTGCTTACCTACTTTCGCTTTTGAAAGCGGAAAAAACAAACGTTATATTCGAATTGACTATAAAGTTTATACATCGTGAGAAAACAAACATTATTTTTTTTTTTAAAGTGAGATTTAAAGTAAATCTATTGTTGTTTTTTGATTTCAACGCTCTTTTTTATTAAACAAAGGCTACAATATCCTAAGCTGAGGTTGATTATCTAATGAATACAGCATTTATTTAATAGATTCGGAGATTAGCGTGAACGGTGATACCAAATAAACAAACAGTTTAAGAGTTATTTCGAACTTAAATGATAAGGCATTATTTTCTCAGTCCGGGCATGCCGGTCTTCGGAGAGTACGTTACGCCTTCGCCCTCAGTAGTTATTATAAGCCGTATCCTTTACAATATAATTTTGACGACCGAGTGGCGCAGTGGGTAGTGACCCTGCTTCTGCGTCCTAGGCTGTGGGTTCGATTCCCACATCTGAAAAATGTTTATGTGATGAGCATGGATGTTTTACAGTGTCTGGGTGTTTATCTATATATTATAAGTATTTATGTATAATATATATAAAAATGTTCGTCAGTTATCATAGCACCCATAACACAAGCTATTTACGAGTACGCTTACTTTGGGGCTATATAGCGATGTGTGTAATTGTCCTATAATATTTATTTATTATTATTAAATAATCTGTATCACCCTAAAGCCGCTAACCCGCGTTGGAGCAGCGCGATGGGTATAAGCTCCATATTTCTTTTTCTATAGAGCCTAATCCTTAGTGGTAAAAATAATCTGATAACGATGTTCAAAAAATATAAATAAAATCTTACAAAACACAATACGTAACCTACCTAGTGGCTAACATTATTTATTCCGTAGGGTAGGCAGAAAATCTGCATCGACCTCTTGTAGCGGCCGATATGGTCCGTATTCGTCCGTGACGAGAAATCTTAGCAGCGGCCGTCTCAACGCCGCGTATTGCCACGTACTGCCCTTTGTAAGATTCCCTCAATGTCTACATCATCTCAATAATATTGAATACGTGGTAAAACTAGCTGCTGTCGAGTGCGGATTTTGTTTGAGGCATATGGGGTGTGAAATGACATGTAGTTTAAGAGTTTGCTGTTTTGTTTACATTGGTTGGATACATTAATGGTAAAAAGGACTATGTTGTTAATATATATGTATTCGAATGTAATCAGATTTATGTATGTTTATTTTCATGTATATATCATAATTTTTTTTTCTCTCATTTATCTTAATTTATATTTTTTTTTAAATTTTAACAATGTTATAAGTAATAAAAATACTATTAAAAATTTATAAAAAAATCTTCTCCGTTTGCGGGGCCTTTGCGGGTCCAAGCAACCGGTGGTCAGGGCTCCAGAGTGAGGAACCTCCTACAATACGCGCCGTTTCAAGGACTACTACCCTCTGTATCCGACCCTTGATCCAACAATTAAGCGAAAGCTTCTTAAGGTGTTGATCGAAGTTTTTCGCAAAAAGACCATGGACTGAAACGACTATCGGAACAATAATAGTTGACTCAACATTATATTTTAAGTATATATATACCTATATAGATATTCATGTATTACTGTGTAACTTATAGTATATGTAATTTTATGCAAGTATATTTATTTGATATTTTTGAACTATTTTCATTCGTACACCAACCACCTGTTTTCTGTTCAATTCTCTCAGGCATAACGGTTGCCTGGAAGATATCACTTTTAGTGATAAGGCCATCGTTACACCATTGTTTATATTTATACTTTTTATTTTTGTTATGTTTTTTTTTGTTCCTTGGTGTAAGAAAGAGTTGGTGTAATATATTATATGTTTTAAGAGTCTCGTAGTTCTTCGTTGGTTCTCCTTTTGTGCTTCAGATCATGAGGATTCGGGGTAAAGTAGGCAATGAGATTTTCTCTCTTCAGAAAAAATCCCAGTAGTTTTAGACTTGGTGTTACCTAGGAGAGCAAGCCAATCTGTCGTTCTCAGTTATTATTATTAATAATTCGCATTGAAGCTAAGCTCCATAATCCTAACTAATATTATAAATGCGAAAGTAACTCTGTCTGTCTGTCTGTCTTGCTTTCACTCTACAACTACTGAACAAATTTAAATGAAATTTGGTACACAGTAAGTCTAGAGCCTGAAAAAGGACATAGGCTACTTTTAATTGCGAAAAAAGTGTTGTAAGGGGTTAAAGGGGGGATGAAATGTTGTATGAAAGTATCGTCATTTTGAAAGCTTAAGACCCATTTCTTAGGCAGTTGATTAGATATTAATAAATATGACATTCATCCTAATCCTAACTAATATTATAAATGCGAAAGTAACTCTGTCTGTCTGTCTGTCTTGCTTTCACTCTACAACTGCTGAGCCGATTTAAATGAAATTTGGTACACAGTAAGTCTAGAGCCTGAAAAAGGATATAGGCTACTTTTTAATTACGAAAAAAGGGTTGTAAGGGGTTAAAGGGGGGGATGAAAGGTTGTATGAAAGTATCGTCATTTTGAAAGCTTAAGACCTATTTCATAGGCAGTTGATTAGATGATAATAAATATGACATTCAAAGCTTAGAAAAATTAGGCTGCCGTAATAACTAATTCTACGCGGACAAAGTCGCCGGCAAAAGTTAGTTTCTCTATAAAGAATGCCTGACCTTGTAGTGGTAAACCAACGGGGCGGCCATTTAAATAATTTACGCTCCCTATTCAACTCTCTTGATGTATTTTCCTTTTCAGGGAAGACAATCCGTCAAAAGGTTATCAAAAACATAACAACAACAATGCGCTAAGAGAACAATATCAAGTGGAGATAAGAAGGTCTCATAAGCTCGTGTGTAGGACATTAAAGTCGTAAATAAAAAGTTTCATCCGCGTCGAGATAATATCCTCCTAAACATTGTTGATATAAGAAACTGCTTCCAGTGTATCACGCGTTCCCTGGCTGTAACTCATCGTTGTCTGGCGTTTATTGCGTTTTTTACTTTATATTAGGTTTTGTACCCATCTCTGAGGATAGTTTTTGTGTTTTTCGGAAAGCAAAAGCAGATGACCAATCTTTTAAAAACAATCACCTGCTTTGTTGATCTAGTGGTTATCCTATACAGCTTCAGATTACAAGGTCCTGGATTGGAATCCTGGATCGAGCTATGGCATACTATTGACATTTTCTTTCTTTTGTTAATAAGAGAGTGGGTGAACTTACTCTCCGTTCCTTGGAGAGCACGCTAAGCGGGCGATTCCATCCATTATCACTAACATTATGATAATGATGATGAATGAGTATTGAAAAAATCATTTATTTATTTATCTATTTATTTATTTAAAAGAACGCTAACAATATAAATATTTAACATTGTTATTAAATATTCGGTAGATTACAACTTCTGATATTTATATCAATCATAAGCGCTCATATCAATCACACAATACAAATGTCAAGTAGAAAGTTAACTCTACTTTCTTGAATGAATACGTAAAAACAAACTTATCTTAAATTACACAAAAAACTTACTTCTAGGTACTAAAAAAATGACACAAAAAGTAAATATAAATTAAATACTAAAAAAATATTAATTAGGAATTACAATTGAAGTTAAAAATCTCACTCTAAACATGCCATTGGAGCAGCGTGGTGGGTGCAAACTCCATGTCCCCTTTCCGATAAGAAAGGGAAGCCCTGCTGTTAGTCGTTAATTGGTTGATAATGATTAAGAATTGACTGCCTCGTTGGTCCAGTGGTTAGCCTATGTGGCTTCGATCAAGAGGTCCTGGGTTCAAATCCTGGGTCGAGTCACAAAATAATTCTGAGTTTTTCATTCTATGAAATTCTCAGTACATTCCAAGCCTGGAGTCGGGAAGTTGGTGGTCAACACCCCCGTGCCTCGGAGAGCACGGTAAGCCGTCGGTCTCGGTCACTGTCATCAATATCTGTGGGGCAAGTGCGAGTTTTCACCGAGCGACTGCGTAAAACGTACTCACTCGTAACATAAGTTATATAGAAGAAAAAAGCGTTTACTCTCGCTATAACTAGATGGCGCTACTCGAATTCCATATAAAATTTACGTTTACTGTTTTCGGTATCGACGCGGTAAAATCTCACACTAGCCACTCTGATAGTGATCGTCAACCCGCATTGGAGCAGCGTGGTGGGTCTACGTTCCATATCTTCTCTCCTATAAGGAGGGAGGACTGGCCCTGTAGTGGGTCATTAATAGGCTGATAATGATGATGAAGAATTACAACTACAGTATTTTCATATACAGAAAAGAAAAATACCTGGCCGTAATAATTTCTAATCTAGCCCATCATATCTCAGGAACACTCGGCCGGTAATTAAGTGCACAATACGAGCTCATATCATTCTGTGGGCAGGGGTAAGGCTATTAATTGTGTTCTTTTATGCATCTCCACTGTTTCAACCACAAAACAAACAAATTGCGTTTACAAAATATATAGATATGGTTTAGGTTACTTTAGCGAGTCAGTATATACTTTATTTTATTTGATTATATTATTTACTAGCTTTTGCCCGCGACTTCGTCCGCGTGGAATTAGTTATTACGGCAGCCTAATGTCATATTTATTAATATCTAATCAACTGCTTAAGAAATAGGTCTTAAGCTTTCAAAATGACGATACTTTTATACAACATTTCATCCCCCCTTTAACCCCTTACAACCCTTTTTTCGCAATTAAAAGTAGCCTATGTCCTTTTTCAGGCTCTAGACTTACTGTGTACCAAATTTCATTTAAATCGGTTCAGTAGTTGTAGAGTGAAAGCAAGACAGACAGACAGACAGAGTTACGTTCGCATTTATAATATTAGTTAGGATTTGTACATATATTTATGCTTTTGTCATATAATAATCTATACAAATAAATTTATATATAAAATGAATCACTATTATATAGTCTGAATATCGTAAACGTACACGTCTCGGTAAACGTACACGGTTTGATCAATTTACTTTAAAAAAAAATATGACAAAATCTGAAGAAAAAGCATTTGTCTATTACAGGTGAATGTGGTAGCAGTGGGTGCCCATGGATAGATGTTCTATTCTGCTCGGTCCAAACGCCACGATCTCGAGCTATCTACATCGCTGTATTGGCGGGCTTGATCAACATTACGATTTGCGATGCTGTACCTATTCTAGCATTTGGGACCTCAACGTCCATCGTTTTTGACGTGACAACGTCTTATAATTCGATAGCCGGCTGCACGCACGAAAAAACATGACGTCATGCGTCGTTACCTCGCTTTGAGGCGTTCCATGTAAGGCTTGAAGTGCAAGCGAGAGCGCGGCACGAGCGACAAAGAAGCACAATCAGCCTTTGCGTTCGGCAGCGTTCGACATCCGTCTATTAAATATAATTATTAAATATATTAATTTTAAATTAAAAATTAATATATTTATTATAAATTTAAAATATAAATTTATAAAATCAAAATCAATTATTTTATTAATTTAAATTAATATTTATAAAAATATACTTAAATTAAAATTTTTAATAACCAATTAAATGCTACCATTCCATCAGTATTTTCTTAAGACATTGTCACGTTCAACTATCGTCAGTAAACCGACTTTACAGACTACCAATTTTTTTTTGAAATATGTAACATTATACTTAATTTGTGTTTAAAAATTTAAAAACATCCGGCAAAAACGTAATTTACCATTTCCTCGTATCGGTCATCTAGGATTTAAAACTATTCATGGTGTAGTATTCTACTGGTCAAACATTGTGTGAAAAATTATGTTATTCGCTATTTTGTAGTACCAGCTATTTTGGAACGCTTTTCGTCAAACATAGCTAAGAACCACCGCCAGCCAACTGGCTTTCGAATGAAAAAATCCGCATAGCAATCGGTCCATCCGATTGAGCGGTACCATGCTACAGACAGACACACAGACAGACAGACATCGATGTGAAACTTATAACACCCCTCTTTTTGCGTCGTGGAAAATACATTTTATTGTACCTTCTTTATGAATGATAAAGATAGGTACTTACAACAAAGTTATTGCAAAACATTGTATTTATGCAACTTATATTGGCGGACGGAACCTAAACGAGAAACTAATACTATACTATGCATAAGTAGCTATTCATTGTTAAAGTCTTAGCTTGAATTAACATAAAAAAATTTTAACAAAAAATAAAAACGCCTTCAAAACGCACTAAAAAGTAAAAAATAACTACGTCATTACTTACTTTAATTTACTTAATCACATCTATGAAGTCGGTGCCACCCGAGCTTTCTACTTTAAAGACTTTACCTAAACTTGGACGGCACCGACTTCATAGATGTGTCGGTGCCATCCAAGTTTGTATTTCATACTTTGTATGGCATTTATTTATATACATACATGTATTTATATACTTTTTCGGTGATTTTTTTATTTCATACTTTTTAGTGATTTATCAACAACGAAAATACTAAAGAACCTACTCGAACTAAACCATAAGTACCAATATTCACTAGCTAGTTATAGCATTCCAACATCCCTACAAATGTGCCTATAAAGTTTGAAGAGTTTCCTCGAGTTTTCGTAGATCTCATCATCAGATCATGACTTAGTTAACATTAAACCGACTGGAATTTATAACCTTACAAACTTCTCATTGAGACATATTAATCGAACCCAACAGCACAAGGTAGCTACTGTAAACCGTTAAAGAGCTCCCTCAGCTGTCCTTCGTCTTCATCGCCAGACCCTTGATGACAGTCACAGCCCATCTAAATGTAAAGTTCTTATTGAGACAAATCAATCGAGCCCAAACACAAGGTAGTTACTGTAAACCGTTAAAGAGCTCCCTCAGCTGTCCTTCGTCTTCATCTGCAGACCTTCAATGACAGTCACAGTCCATCTAAATGTAAATTTCTCATCGAGACAAATTAATCGAGCCCAAACACAAGGTAAATGCAGTAAATCGTTAAGGATTTCTCTTATATGTAGATCGGCTCCATCATCAGATCGACTCAAATTGTATTGCTTTTAAATACTTATCGGGAAAATTAACAAATGTAAGTTACCTTTGTTACCTTTTTGAAAGTTACCCTCGGTTTCTCCTTTCCAACAAAAAAAGAATTATCAAAATCGGTTCATAAACGACAAAGTTATGCGCGAACACACATAAAATATATATACGGTCGAATTGAGAAACTCCTTTTTTTTGAAGTCGTTTAAAAATACATCTTTTTTGAATCCTAGTCTTTCTCTTTATATACTGACTTCGCCCGCGACTTCGTCCGCGTGAAAACCTCTTAGGTAATCTTTTAATTTTAAAGATAGGCTTTCATATAAAGTGTGCTCTTTTCCCGCTACCCCAATTTAATTTTTTTATAGTTTCCCGTGAAACAATATCCTCCGTCCCGTTCCGTGTACTAAAGATCTACATTTTTGTAAAACATTTTACTATATTACAGTACATTAACATTAACAATATATATTTATGGCAAGCTGATGTGTATAGCTTTTAATAGACTATTTCACTTTTGAGTCTAGCTTTCTTAGTTCTATAAATAATGACGTAAACGTAAGCATATGAATTAAATGATTTTTTAAAACACAAAAAGTTATATATCTGCCAAACTATAAAAGATAGATATATGCTATTCCGGACTTTTTTGTAGAACTTTTTAAGATGCATAAAATTTTCATACAATGTTTTCAATTATATTCAATATCTAAGGCAGCGTACGCGCAATAAGCTAAATTTAATAAATTTCACGGTCCGACTCGCGCGACAAAAACTGTGATAACTCGGGTAATATATACAATACAAATATAAAATAATATATTTGTATACAGCCTATTATATATATAGCCTATAACACTCACCGATAACGTAGAATTCTACCGGTGAAAGAATTTTCAAAATCGGATCAGTAGTTCCGAAGCCCCGACAGAGTTTTATTTACAAACTTACAACCTTACAAACTTTACCTCTTTATAATATTAATATAGATTTAAATTAGTTTTCAGTTGTGCTGTGATTAAGTTTCTCACTATCCGTTGTCTACCTTTCTCATGTTAAATCTATTAAACATTTCGAATTTCAAAGAAAACCTTAAGTTCTTTTTGACAAACATTTCTATTTACTCATCAGTAGTTTTCTTTGAAATCAGGCACTTTATCTTTCAAAAACTTACGTCTAGACTGCGTCGAAAGCTTTATTTTAAAAATGGGACTGTGTCTTTTGTAAGTCATTTATTAAGACTTTATTAAGTTAAATGGAAAATGGCAGAATGTTCGAGTGCTTTCGCAGACGACGCGAAGAGTAAATTGGACGCTATGACAAAAGAATTCGTAGATATACGATGAGAGTGATAACAGTGGATACGATGGATGTATAACTTCAATTTCGTCTGATTTCGTCAATCCTCGAGAAGAAATTCAAAATTTATTTAAAACTAACAGACCTGACGGGCGTTGGCCTCTTCATTACCTTATGGTTTTCAATTCTCTCGATTCCACAACGAAATAAAAGTTTGGTATTACAATTTATAAGTTTGACGTATCTTTTCGTCTGTGTTTCTGTCGGTGGTTGAACTATTTGTTTTTCTTTGAATGTTGAACTGATCGAGATGGTTCCTAGCGGTATACGTTAAAGCAGAATATATATCAAATTGAACGTCAGGAAGAGGTTCTTATTTCGCTTCCAAAAGACGACCTCCGTAGCGTAGTGGTATGCGCGGTGGATTATAACACGGAGGTCCTGGGTGCGATTCCCGGCGGGGCAGATGAGATTTTTCTTAATTTGTCTTGGTCTGGCTGGTGGCAGGCTTTCGCTGTGGCTAGTTACCACCCTACCGACAAAGACGTACCGCCAAGCGATTCAGCGTTCCGGTACGATGTCGTGTAGAAACCGAAGGGGTGTAGATTTCATCCTATTCCTAACAAGTTAGCCCGCTTCCATCTAAGACTGCATCATTACTTAACATCAGGTGTGATAGCAGTCAAGGACCAACTTGTAGTCGATAAAAAAATAAAAAGACCATATACCATATGTATACCAGTAAACGCATATACAGTAAGGGTAATAAAAGCTTTAAAATTATCATTTTACGGGTAATTGCATTGAATTTAGTTAATTTTGAATCTCTGTGAACAGATTCACTCAATTTTAGACAATTTCATAAATATTGATCAAACGATACGCTTTAAACCCATCATTTACGACAATTATATATTGATAAACTATTTATTAAGACAGAAAAGAAAATTCTAATAAAGTTGACTTTCAGAACTATTTTCGTAGTCAAAATAACCAAGGAGTCTAGTTGTTTTTTGTACACCAAATATCAACGATGTACCTAAATCGCATATTTTTTCCATTACTCCGAAGGTGAATTTCGATGAATCACAGGTAGGGGGCGCTCGCTACGATGAGCATTTTACGCCCCGGCCCGACCCAGATAGGTGATTCAACGAATTTAAGGGTTCATAATACGCCGCCGCAATTATTTTTTGAAAAGTTTCCCACACGCCGCCATTTTTGACTTGACGCGGAATATTTTCGTATTTTAAAACATTTTTTGTTCTTGATTACAATCATGGTTGATAGAGAGCAGTAATAAGGTTTAAGTTGAGACTAGCTTGCTTAGAAAATGCCTATTAATTTTGTTAGGTAAGGAGTTATGGTAGGTTGCCAAGAAATTGCTTATTCACTTTTTGTTGTGTTTAAGTTATTACAGGTGTTCTACTTTAATTGTAGAACGTAGTAGCACGTAGGGTACTTTTGACCTGGCCTTTAAACAGAATGTCCTGAAAATGATCCATGATCTTTCTAGTTGGTCTTTCCATTCACTCTCGCCAATAAATCACTTTCGTAAATCTGCTTTCGTTCATTCTCTCTACGTTGCCATACCATCTCAGCATACCTTTCTAGATGTGTTAAAAGAGCAGTTTGGTATAAAAGAAGATTAATGACTATATCACTTATCTTCTTTTACACCAAACTGCTCTTTTACCACACTATTTCTAATTTTGTCACTCATTTTTACTCCACTCACTCTTCTTGATGCTTTCATTTTTGCTCTACCTAATGATAAATTTAATGAAAAATAAAATTGGTTTATTCTCCTTTAGTCAAGCTTACACAAATCACAATTGAATAATAATCTATTTTGCTTTTATCTAATTAAACATGTTAATAAAAATCTCAAAATGCACTATAAAGTAAAAAATAACTGTGTCATTTAGTTGCTTTAATTTACTTAAGCATATCTATGAAGTCGGTGCCAGCCAAGTTTAAGGAACCTTTATTTAACGTAGTAAAGCAGTTCGTGGGTTCTGGGTAATGTTATTAAAGAAGAAACCTTGGCTGGCACCGACTCCTAAATATGCTTAAGTAAATTAAAGCAAACAAATGACACAGTTATTTTTTACTTTTTCGTGATTTATCGCCACGTAACGTACTCACAATATACTGTCATAGTAAATTAGCCAAAAAGCTACCGATACTTACACAAAAACCCAAATCGCTGCAAGTGTGCCTATAAAATTTTAAGAGTTCCTTCAATTTTCTCAGGATATCATCATCAGATCCTAACATGATGACAATGGGATCATCTTAGAAGTGTGCCCTTTTTAGTAAAAAAAGAATTATCAAAATCGGACAACTCTGTAAAAAGTTATGCGAGTCGAATTGAGAACCTCCTCCGTTTTTTTTCGTCGGTTAAAAAATAAACCGTTTTTATTTATCTATAAAGAAATATTTCAAAGTGCAGAATAAACATCGAATAAAAAAATCTCCACCTCGCGGAAAAATAAAAAAGTTCCTGAGCGGGACATAATTTGGCCGGCAACGATAACGCGGGCAATGAGTGAGTGCATAAAAAGTCTTTGTGGCCAATAACAAACTGTAGCGGGCCGCGGACAAAAGCTTTCGTTCCGTACTTTTATAATTTCCCCACTTTTCTTTTTAAATTTGAATGGCCGCTATCTGCGCGCACCACTCCTAGTTTCACGCTTTTATTCTATTCAGGATCCAATTTCAGCGGCGTCTTGATTTCATGTTTTCGTTTTTTTTTTTAAATAGAAGAGTGAGAGAACCTGCAAGTGCAAATAATGGATTTTTTGAATGAACTCTCATTAAAATGTCATACATTTACATAGGGCGGTATAGGTTTTTTACAATGTAAGATGTATGTTTTTGGTGGATTATGTTGGTTTTCTTTTTTTAAAGAAACCGAAGATTTTTTTAATATTGTAAGTGATATATTTTTCCACCACCTTATTTATTTCATTCATCTAACGCATTACAGCCAATTGCAGGATAAAGTAAAAGGCGTTTGGCAGAGCAACCAAGGCCAATATCCGCTATACTGGCCATGACATTAAAGTATGTATATATATAAGTTTTATTAACTGAAACTATTACTAGAGCATTTGATCAAAAGCTAAAATGTGTTGGAGTATTCTTAGACTTGTCTAAAGCCTTTGACACTGTTTCTATCCCCATACTCCTGGATAAGCTGGATAAAATAGGAATCAGGGGCATAGCGCTAGATATTTTTAAAGATTATTTAACAAATCGTACTCAGCAAATTAAAGTTGATGAATACCTAATTGATGATTTGCCTCTAACCTATGGCGTCCCCCAGGGTAGTATTTTGGGCCCTACACTGTTCCTTATATATATTAATAACCTCTGTCGTCTCTCTATCCCAAATTGCAAAAGAATAGCTTACGCAGATGATACCGTTTTACTTATCACAGGAAATACGTGGCAAGAAACATTTAAAAACACTGAGTATGCTCTAAATAAGGTATCAGCCTGGCTGACCGGAAATTTAATTATGTACCTAAATGTTAATAAAACAAAGTTACTTACTTTTTCACCCTCCACAATTTCCCAACCCAGTGCTGATACATGCGTAGTGAAAGCTCATACCTGTAAATCTTTTGCTGATAACTCAACATGCGCTTGCCCTGCTGTGGAATATGTTACTAACATAAAATATCTTGGACTACTTATAGATAACACATTGTCATGGAATTTACACATTTCAAATTTAA
The DNA here is from genome assembly GCA_034621355.1 of Mycalesis mineus. NCBI lineage: Eukaryota > Metazoa > Arthropoda > Insecta > Lepidoptera > Nymphalidae > Mycalesis > Mycalesis mineus. The sequence continues at coordinate 1,750,386 of CM067901.1, forward strand.
CTACTAAAGTTAGGAAACTTATATATGTATTCAAAAATCTTAGTTCATCGGCTAATCATAGTATTATGTTCATGGTGTATTACGCAATTGTACAATCATTATTCATGTATTGCATATCAGTCTGGGGAGGTAGTAACAAAACATTGCTGTTGCAATTAGAGAGAGCACAAAGATTCGTTTTAAAGGTAATAACAAAAAAGCCATATCGATTCCCCTATGTAGATTTATATAAGGAATGCAAGGTTCTATCGGTCCGTAAACTCTTTGTATCTCAAGTTATAAAACGTAAACATAACTCACTTACTTTTGATAAAAATCAGGTTAAGAGAAGATTGGTTATGCTTAGAACTGAAAGGCACAGATGTAAACTTGCTGGGAGACAGTACCACATTATTAGCTCAAGACTTTACAAAAAAATACAAGATGCTATAAATATTTATCAACTTAATGGAAATGAATGTAAAAAACGAGTTAAACAGTGGTTACTCACACTTACGTATGCTGAAACAGAAAAGTTGCTGGAAATATCAGTTTATTTTATCAGTGTATTTAAGTATGCCCTTACACTCACACGCGCTCTCACTCACACACACACACGCACACACGCACGCACGCACGCACACACATACACGCTCACACACACACACACACGCACGCACACGAACACACACACACACACACACACACACACACACACACACACACACACACACACACACACACACACACACACACACACACACACACACACACACACACGCACGCACGAACGACTCAAAACGTAACTTTATTCTATAGATGTACATAAATTGTTTCATATCGTATCTAGTATTAGTATAAGTACCTATGCAATTACTATTTACGTGTCTTTTCTGCGGATTGCATCTTTGTTTTGCTTAAATGATCCATATATATAAGGAGAGCACTGTCGCCTAAAACACAGGTTTATACCTAGCTTAGGGACAGTTGACTTACTGTATACTCATATATTTCGAATAACTTAAATTAAGTAATTCTTAAGACTGCCTTCTGTATCCGACCCTTGATCCAACAACTAAGCGAAAGCATTTTAAGATGTTCGTCAAAACTTTTCGCTATAAGACCGTTGACTGAAACGACTATAGGAACAATCATTGTTGAATCAACATTCCACATGGCGGTAATCTCATGAGCAAGGTCCAAGTATTTTGATACTTTTTCCTTTTCAGCTTTCACCAGATTATCGTCATGTGGAATAGTAATATCAACAATCATTGCACGGCGCGTTAATTGATCAATTATCACTATATCAGGTCTATTGGCTACAATATACCTATCAGTGATAATTGTTCGATCCCAGTAGAGCAACGCACTGCTATTTTCAAGAACTGACGCTGGGTCGTACCTATAGTAAGGCACCTCAAAATCGACAAGACCATACTGAAGAGCAAGTTGTTGGTAGATTATCTTGGCTACTTGATTATGTCTGTGCAAGTATTCACCATTAGCAAGATGAGAACACCCGGAAACTATATGTCTGAGGGATTCCCCAGGCTGATGACACGCTCGACATATGTCTAGAGTGCCATCTTTCATAATATGTTTCCGGTAGTTTCTCGTCTTGATAACCTCGTCCATAATTGCACAGACAAAACCCTCGGTTTCCCCAAAGAGGTCACCGAATTGCAACCAAGATACAGATGTTATTTGATCTACATCCGGCCCCGTGAGGGCCTTGTAGAAACGTCCATGCAACTCCTTACTCTTCCATATCGCCACACGATCTGAGTTACTAATTACTTTAGGCTTACGCCAGTTCTTTTTGCCAAGGGATAGTGGGGTAAAACCCTTGTCCACTGCAACGACATCCTTATGCATACCCACAATTATCTTGAGAAAATAATCTCTGAGATTGCACACCTCACGATTATGGAGGTTCTTGGCGTTCAAGAAACCACGTCCCCCACAATTGCGCGGGAGGTACAATCTCATTACAGATGAACGTGGATGGTGCATCCGATATGACGTTAGCAGTTTGCGGACTTTACAGTCCAGGGAGCCCAGTTTAGTTTGAGTCCACTTTAGAATGCCAAAAGAGTATATGAGTAAGGGCATGACCCAGCTATTGTAGGCACGCACCTTATTACCACCTGATAAAAGACTTTTTAGGACTTTTTTCAGGCGGCCAAAGAAGCGTTCCTGCACTAGTTGTTTCATATTCCCTACCTCAATACCAAGTGCTTTTGACATTCCAAGGTATTTATAGGTCTCCCCTTCGCAAAGTGATTTGAGAATTTATTTTATTATTATTATTATTGTTTGTGTTTTGTATCTGTAAAGTTACGAAAATAAAACCACACAGCATTTGCTTTTTTTTACTATTTTTCTTTTTGTTACATAGAGATATTCCCTAATTTGTAAAAGTAACCTCAAAAATTCACAAAAACATCTCAACCAACTCCCAAGCGATATGGATTTATGGAAGTATCATTTGATTCAAAGATAAAATTTTATGATAGCCCATAAATTCTGCAGGAAGATAATTTCATTTGATTAAGTACCAATATCTCTTATGCAGGTGATAGCATCAAAAATGGCGAAAGTTTGGTGATTTATATCAGCAACTCTTATCTGGGGCTGTGTAAGGCGAAATGCAAACTAGAGATTTTGAACAATGTTTTAAAAGGATTTAAATACGACTCGTATTGTAACACGGCTTTTTTGATGTAGGTTTTTATTTTACTAACCAAAAAAACTTAAGTTAACTCGAGAATACAGTAAAGTTAATTGTTTTCATTTAACTAATTGACGAAGAATCAAATAACTATACAGTTTCTGCATTTGCTCAAAAAACATTTAACATTTACATCTCTATCAAAATTTTCTTTTTTTGGAATATTGTTAGGCCACAAAAACAAGGGACTGCCTCGTTGGTCTAGTGGATAGCCTATGTGGATTCGATCACGAGGTACTGGCTTTGAATCCTGGGTCGGGTCACGGAATAATTCTAAGTTTTTCTGTTTTCTATGAATTTTCAGAGTGCCTAGTGTGAGCTTTCACCAAAACAAATCGAAAACTTCGCATTCGCGTGAAGGCAAACTTTATATGGACTTGAAGCAGCGCCCCTGGCAGTATCGAGAGAAAACTCAAATGGGTGATTGTCAGTGTCATATAAAATTTGCGTTTACCGTTCTCGATATCGACGCGGTAAAATCTTACACTAGCCACACTGTACATTCCAAGTCGGGAAGTTGGTCCCCGTACCTTGGAGAGCACGTTAAGCCGTTGCTCCCGGTTACTATCATCTAAATCTGTTAGTGATCGTTAATAAAGGAAACATTATCCATGTCTTATCATGGCCTACATTTGAATCCCAATTCGGGTCAATCTAGGAATTATTATTTTTAAATTCGCTCATGTCTGATCAGTTGGTAGTCTTTGGCTGCGGCTAACTCGACGCCCTCCGTGGCGCAGTGGTATGCGCGGTGGATTTATATGACGGAGGTCCTGGGTTCGATTCCTGGCGGAGCAGATTGAGATTTTTTTTAATTTGTCTTGGTCTGGCTGGTGGGAGGCTTTCGCCGTGGCTAGTTACCACTCTACCGACAAAGACGTACCGCCAAGCGATTTAGTGTTCCGGTACGATGTCGTGTAGAAACGGAAAGGGGTGTGGATTTTCATCCTACTCCTAACAAGTTAGCCTGCTTCCATCTTAGACTGCATCTTTACTTAACATCAGGTGTAATAGCCGTCAAGGGCCAACTTGTAGTCGATAAAAAAAAATTACTAATCCATTTTCTCCGCTGTCTCCCAGATGCCCGAAAAATGCAACTTCTCATTGTAGCTGTTATCAGTTCGTTCGAAAGTGGATTGACGATATAAAGGAGTAAACCAAGCATAGCCACATTAAGCTTAAAGCATTTACACAGGAACCTAACGAAAGAAGGATGATGATGATAGCTACTAACTGACAAAGACTCACCGCTAATTGTACTTGTGTATTTCTTCAAGTTAACCCGCTACCATTTTTATAATAATAATTTTATTTGAGACTTTTTAGTTTTAATTTGTGGTATAAAAATGAGACGGTACACTTGGTACACTTTTTGACATTGCTTGTTAAAACAGTAATATAAACATGATATGATATTTATATTTTTGAAATTGTCTTTTTACGACCTTTCATTTGATACCCATATTGCTAGGATAAAAGAAAAAAATGCACACGTCCCCCCTTTTTTCCCCCACTTACAGCCGCCATTTTGAAAATTACAGCCTATGTCACTTCCACAATTTAGCCGAATTCAACGACATCTCACATGTCAAAATCCGTTCAGTCATTTAGGCTTTAGCGCGTGCCGAAGAAATGGACATACATACATACATACGCTCGAAAAACATAACCCTCCTTCTGACGCAGTCGGGTAAAAAACATTAACACAGGATATATTTATAGAACTCCTCTGTATCTTCATGGTTATAAAGCAAGTTGTAGATCGGATAACATAAAAGCTAATGTAAATGTAGCGTCGTGATTCAAGTAATACCGCGAGTAACATGGGAAAGACTGGGCCTTTGTTTTATGTATGAGAAGCCCTTTCAATTCATTTAGCCGATATATTCCAATACGGGCTGTCCTTTTCTTTGTTCTACATTCAATAAACCTTGTGATACCCCATGTTGTTTAATGCGAAGGTTTTACGAAGGGTTCGGGTTCGATTCTTGGGGTGGATCGTATGGAAGATATGGCGGCCTTAGAAAAATTTATTACGTCTAACTTTGTCTGTTGGTGAATTTTTTAATGATTAAAATGTCGTTCTATTACAATAATATAATAAAAAAATTGGTTGTCTGTAAAGTCGGTTTACTGACGATAGTTGAACGTGACAACGTCTGAAGAAAATACTAATGGAATGGTAGCATTTAATTGGTTATTAAAATTTTTAATTTAAGTATCTTTTTATAAATATTAATTTAAATTAATAAAATAATTGATTTTGATTTTATAAATTTATATTTTAAATTTATAATAAATATATTAATTTATAAATATATTAATTTTTAATTTAATAATTATATTTAATAATTATATTTAATAGACGGATGTCGAACGCTGCCGAACGCAAAGGCCGATTGTGCTTTTTTGTCGCTCGTTCTGCGCTCTCGCTTGCACTTCAAGCCTTACATGGAACGCCTCAAAGCGAGGTAACGCCGCATGAGTCATGTTTTTTCGTGCGTGCAACCGGCTCTATCGAATTATAAGACGTCACGTCAAAAAATGCTTAATTTTTCACGCGTAGATCCTGGGGAACATGGTGATACAAATTAGCCTATATTACCATTAGCTATCTACGAGTTAATGTACCTTAAAATCGGTCCAACACTTTCAGAGATTATCCAGAGCAAATTCTAAAAATTGATTTTTGATGCAATAATGATACAACCATAAATTTAGCAAAGAACTGTTAATTTGAAATTACAAATAGACACCACGAATTTTATTTGTACACTCGATCTGAAGTCTTGACATCAGATATTCTGCCATTTGGCCGTGCTTTACAACGGCTTGAAGGCTTCGATCAATAATCTTGAGGTTAAAACTGACGCTATAAGAGTATTCTACATAATTATTTGCTGTGCGAATCAAAACTTGAAAGCAATCCCGATGTTCCTGGGCAACGGGATCTAGGTGAAACTGCGGAGCACATCTAGTACCTGATAAACTTGTATACTTTTATATAAAAAAGGCATTACTTTAGATGATTTTAGCACCGGAGTTTCTTGAATCAATAACAGATATAGTCCTCCCAATAATAAATCTCAACCAGAAAAATAGCCTTTATTATTATTGACATAAGGGTTAGCGATATGTGCAGCTGTGTGGACGGGTGTACGGGGTGAATTGTGCGAGAAAGGTAAGGATTCCGCTTCTCTGCCAATATGTTTCAATTTGAGCTAAGCCGCTTGTCGATACTAGCTCCCGTGGAATACCTTCGCTGCGAGTTACTGCTGGCTCGGAATAAAGAAATGTAAATGTTATTTCCTGGTTAATGTTTAGATATTAACTTTGGCCCGTCTGTCAACATTTTATTGCACATATCTAAATTATTTTCACTTGGTACGTAGGGGTTCCAAGGTGTCGGAATAGCGACCCCGAATCAAAAGCGTACTATTAAGTGACCGAAGTGACCCCAGACTAGCTTGTTTAACGTCAAGCGATTTACAGCTGAGCTATGATGCGATGCGATGAAGAGATTGGCACATGCGCTCCATGTATAGATTTTTTTTTTATCGACTACAAGTTAGCCCTTGACTGCTATCACACCTGATGTTAAGTGATGATGCAGTCTAAGATGGAAGCGGGCTAACTTGTTAGGAGTGGGACGAAAATCCACACCCCTTTCGGTTTCTACATGACATCGTACCGGAACGCTAAATGGCTTGGCGATACGTCTTTGTCGGTAGGGTGGTAAGTAGCTACGGCGATAGCCTCCCACCAGCCAGACCAAGACAAATTAAGAAAAATCTCAATCTGCCCCGCCGGGAATCGAACCCAGGTCACGTCATATAAATCCACCGCGCATACCACTGCGCCACGGAGGTGTCAAAATGATTATATGTATGCTCGAATCGTCGTCTAATATCGCGCGCGCTTTCTTTGCGTTGAGGCAAAAGATAACGACTGGATACAGGCAGCTCAAGGAATATGATCAGTAGTAGGCTTCATTAGTTGATAATGATAATTATACGGAATGGCCAAATGCAAAAACGGATTAAGAGAGAACTACTGACTATACTGACAAAGTCATGCGCGAAAATAACTGGCAATCAATAAAGTAAATCGCATTAAAGCTTCTAAAAATTGTATCAACAGTGAGAGAGCAAGCGATCATAATCTACGAAAACAAAGTTAAGAAGTGAAGTGATTATAAGTATTGGAATTGGTATCGTAAGCAGACTTAATGAACAGGATGGTTAATTAAAAATTAGATAGGTAATAAATGTTTTTTACCCTCGTAACATTGTAAACGTCGCCTTAAGGCAATACAAGTTAGTCAATACAGGCGGCAGGCAGGCAATCAGAAGCATTTGCGACTCGCGCCGTGTAAACACATTTCGTCCGTCTGCGAAGTGTTTACTTATATTTTCTACTCTCCCCATAAGTTTGCCAGTCACTCGACTAGTAACGTATACGTACTTGACGAAATAACGCTGATAATAATATTTTTATACATGGATGTGGTTTTTGAACCCCCATGAGAGAGGGGTATGATAAATTGATGCTACTTATTATATAAACTGCAAATAAAGGAATTGATAAGCTAAACTTGTCTATCTTTGTGTCTGCAGCTTTTGGAAGCTATAATTAAGCGTCTGGGCTAATGCAATAGGCGGACTTATATGACGGCCGAGTGGCGCAGTGGGTAGTGACCCCGGTTCTGCGTCCTAGGCCGTGGGTTCGATTCCCACATCTGGAAAATGTTCGTGCGATGAGCATGGATGTTTTTCAGTGTCTGGGTGTTTATCTATAAAGTATTTATGTATAATATATATATCTAAAATATTCATCAGTTATCATAGCACCCATAGCACAAACTACTTACGAGTACACTTACTTTGGGGCTATATAGCGATGTGTGTAATTGTCCTATAATATTTATTTATTTATAATAGCTATCAAAAACCATTTTGAATATTTTTTTTAAAAAGAAAACCATCTTTTAGCATAAAGTTTATAGATATGTAATGAAGTTTTGGTGTGCTAGTCCGAAGATTATTTTTACACTTTAATATTAAGACTAAAGAGGGCTTTATTTTAAAATACGAAAATTTATGTTTTGGTAAACAGTTCCTAGACAAGCAAATCCGAGGGAACCCATTTTTAACTTCCTTTAAATTACTTTGACTGAATTGACTGAAAAATATCAATATTTGTAAACCTTACCTTGTTACGACGATATTTATATTACACACTTTACAAAATAGTAAACGCTAGCGTATATTTATGTATCTAATACAATAATGAAAGTTATTATAGCTACAAGTTAAAATACGAGAATATACATAGGATATTATGACAAAAGAACTCGTAAACACGGACGAACAATGCCTTATAGCAGGTTTATATCTCCAGATAAAGAGGACAGTCATAAAGTGGACGGAGGAAGCCTCACGTATGCACTCCAGTGGCCCAATTTATAAGAATAACGGTTACTTCACGACCTCATGAACTAATGTTACTACTACGACTTGCGACTTTAGTTGTAGTTGAGCTTATAGTGATTGAGTTAGTCTGGGGATGTGATAGAACTTATGTCACCAATTATGGCAAATAGAAATGCTGTGCAGAAGGCAAGAAGGACATGTTTGTCAGTGTAATTAATTAAGAGCCGTAATCAGCAATTTATGCGCCCTTTTTTTATCGCTGGGAAATGCGTTTACGCATGCCTTCCGCCCAGGAAGGGTATGTGGCACTCACCAAGATCCGTCTATTAAATATAATTATTAAATATATTAATTTTAAATTAAAAATTAATATATTTATAAATTAATATATTTATTATAAATTTATAAAATCAAAATCAATTATTTTATTAATTTAAATTAATATTTATAAAAATATACTTAAATTAAAAATTTTAATAACCAATTAAATGCTACCATTCCATCGGTATTTTCTTAAGACATTGTCACGTTCAACTATCGTCGAAAACCCACTAAAACCCAGCGGTCCCGACTGCGTCATTCCGAAGATCGCCACGGGATCGCTTTCGTAAGCTACTCTGACGTCTTGACGCTTTCGTGCATACTTCTCTGTACGTCCATCTTGGTACGACGTAACCTATGGCGGGAGGAGCTGGGCATAATGATGCCTTCTTCTACCCCGTCTTCCTCTGCGCATTACAGGAGCATCAGGATCTGCTCCCCGTATCCGTTCTTCTGCCTCCTTAAGACCTACTACCGCCTCGCAGAAATCCACTACGGCCGTCCAATATGACTCGTTTCCGATCATAGCGTTAACTACGGGCGGCAACGACACATCTGTACCCACAATTGACGTCAACATATGCCTTTGAGGCCCCCAAGCTGCACATTCAACTAGCGTGTGATGCGCTGTATCCTCTGGAGCCCCACACTGACGACAGGTTGGAGTTGGTTCCCTTCTTATCTGATGCAAATAATGTCCTGTAAGTATCTGCGCCAGCCGGAACGTGAGTGTTCCGTGTCGTCTTTTTAACCAGCTGTCCAGATGAGGCCGAACCGCAACGACCGTCCAATTTATGCGCCCTGTGCCAGCGTGCGTAACTGCGCCCTACAGACTTATAACTGACTCTAAATAAGGTATTGTTTGTACTAGGTCTGGTCATTTCTGCGCCCTGTGCCTGGGCACCGCTGGCACTGCCCTAGTTACGGCACTGGTACTTCTAGTCAAGTTTATGCACACAGAGTGGCATTTCTAGGACAAAATGTCGTAAGGAACATTGTATGTCCTGGAAATGGAAGTTCTTATAGTACTTACGGCCTCATGAAACGAAGGTATACAAACTAAGCACAGGATCAACCATACAGTGTTTTTATACTTAGATATACGTTCAAAAGAATGTGGATGTTAATAATTAAAAGAACACATAAAAGAGCCATTTGTACATAGAAAATTTTTAATTAAAGGGCTTTTATTTTTTTTCTTTTTTGAAAACCGCATTCGGACAAGGGTAGACGGTTCGATGTTTACGTTTGACCAGTATACTTTTTCTAATCTAGTACTAGCTGCTCGTTAAATAGTCGAATTTTAGGCGTAACTTATTTAATAAAGATAAATTTTAGTAAAATCCTGTATATATGTATTTCTGGCTAAAATTGTAAGGTACCTAATGGAAAAGAATAAGTAAATTGTTAGTAAAAATTCCAGCCCAGGTTAATGAAGTTAGCAGTGTTATATCCCCTGAACCTCAGCGAGCAGTTTAAGCTCTTGTCTTTAATTATTAGCATCTGATAGTTAAAAGCCCTAAGCCCGCCATCTCGCATTGGAACTGCGTGGTGTCTTCAAGCTTCACATTCCCTCTACTAAATAAGGAGTGAATTATTGTCCTATTTCTCAAAAATTAGTCGTCACTATAATGAGTAAGTACGACCGTTCTACTGGAGGAATCGAACCTATGCCCCTTCGGTTTTATATCCAGCACCTTAAATATATCAATTGATTCATTTATTATTTGATTAGCCTCAGCAGGTGGGTGAGGTTGACTAATTTACCGTACATTACGTATTGACGCCGTGATTAGCATTGAATATTCTATGCAATTGAAAGGTACGGTTGCTTAAGTGAGCTTTGGATATGTGACTTGTTACCTGACTGTGTCAGAAGGAGGGTTTTACCCGACTGCGTCAGAAGGAGGGTTATGTTTTTCGAGCGTATGTATGTATGTATGTATGTATGTATGTATGTATGTATGTATGTACATTTCTTCGGCACGCGCTACAACCTAAACGGCTAAACGGATTTTGACATGTGAGGTGTCGTTGAATTTGTCAAAATTGTGGTAGTGACATAAACTATATAAATTTTCAAAATGGCGGCTGTAAATAGGGGAAAGAAAGGGGGGATGTCTGTATTTTTTTCTTTTATCTTAGCAATATGGTTACCAATTGAAAGGTCGTAAAAAGACGTACGTTTCAAAAATATAAATATCATATCATATTCATATTACTATTTTTACAAAAAATGGCAACAAGTGTACTAAGTGTACCGTCTCATTTCTATACCATAAACTAAAACTAAAAAGTCTCAAAAAAAATTATTATTATAAAATATATATATCATAACTTCTAAGCAGTCGGGTTTTTTTGTTTTTATAATAATAATTTTTTTTACAGTTATGGTTACATATATGTTAACAAACAGCCAGAAGGGAATAAAACTTAAAACACCAAAAGACAAACTTAATAACAATTTATTCACAAAGACATCAAATATGATCAAAATGAAGCATTCTTACAGTAATTACTTAATTAAACATTACGCGCAGATTCTTACAATAGTTAAGCAGCATGACTGTACAAGACTCGGACACAAACTTGAATAACCACAATTTTCTATAGGGACATATTTTATAGCCTACCGCCCGCCATTTTTGCTCAACGAGTACCGCGCCTAGTCTATTATCTATAGTTTAAACGCGGTACCACAATACAGCAAATAAGGCCTCTATATTGTCTATAGACTTTTCAAACAGAGTATACAATGCTGCCAACAGATATTACTAATATACTTCTTAAACGAAGTGTCCTTTTTAGTTAAGATTTATTATTTTCTAGCAGACGCAAATAGTCTGTTGCGACCTTCCAAAAGTATGGAGAGTAGAGGTAAGGAGAGTCATCTTATATGGGAGAAAAGTTGAAAAAGTGTCCAGTTGTATGCGTTAAATAACAGTTCAAAAATCCTCCACAATGGCGCTGGTGGATGCACAGGGTATGGTATGAATGTAGCAATCGTAGATGAATTGAAGTATGCCGAGTTAAAAAATTTAATGTCATTATCGACTAAAGTAGTTAATTATTGAGAACTTTAACAACTTACGTTGTACAAAATTTTGTGGTAAATATAACCTTACAGAATTATAACCAATTTAAAAAAAAATGATTTCAAAAGTTTTATTTTGTATATGGCGCTTCTTTTGAAAGTTACTTTGATGCAACTGTGGCGCCATCCTAATTTAATACATTTTGACGGACACTTTTTATATACACAGATTGTCCTCCTTACCTCTACTCTCCATATCCAAAAGCCTTCTTCTTAAAGTGCTTGTCATTATGTCAGCTCTTTGAATCTCTCTTTGTCTATGGCTAGGCGGCATAGTTGTTCCACAGACTTTATGCCTTTCCACTCTCTTATGTTTCGTAGCCAGGACATTTTCCTCCTTCCCACACCTCTTCTACCTGAGATTTTGCCCATCATGATAGTCTGCAGCAAGCGGTACCTATCATGCCGTAAAATATGTCCTAGGTACGAGATCTTCCGCTGTTCAATGGTTTCCAAAAGCTAGTTATCCTCAAATAAAATATCTATTGTTTTTTATTATCGTCATATTTCATCCAATTTACTTACAACAAATTATATACTTAAACCTTCCTCAGGAACCTATTTATCTATTGGTAAATACCACGCGTCCGTCCGTTCAGTCTATCTTCTTTGAGTTTTTGAGTTTATCGCGTAAAGACAGGCAGACGGACAAACGCGGCGGAGGACTTTGTGAATTTCGGTATGAGGCTGCGCAATTCCATGGTGTACCTATCTTGGGCAGGGTACCAGCTTGAACTCAGAACTGTATGCTCCAACATGATTGAAAAAATACAAAAAAAGTTTATTCGTTGGTTGTACAGAAAGCAGTATGGGTACTCAGTAGGGTACCCTACTATATATCCAAGCCTCTTTCTGCTTGGCATGACTGGATATGAGAAATTAGAGTTGAGACGTAATGTAGCATTGTTACAGTATGTTTTACATTTAATTCAGGGCAAAAAATGTAACTCTACTTTGCTGGATTCAGTAGGTTTACATGTGCCAGACAATTATGTAACAGCACGGCGCCGCCATTTGTTTGTCATAGCGCATGCTAAAACAAAAGCAAGTCAGCATGCGCCGCTAGCTCATGCGCTGCGCCTGCTCAATGATTTCACAGACTATGACGGAGAATAGGACCTCTTCCACTGTTCACCGCCGGTACTTGTAAAAAGGCTCAAGTGTTTACTAGAGCAAAACAATTAGATATTTGTTTGTTATAGAGATTTTTTAATTTGATATATTTTTCCTTTTTTTTTCAGTAATTTTTATTTTTATTGTGTTTCTTTTTTTATATCTGTGTGTTATGTAAATTTGTGTTGTTTTTGTTTTCTTTTGTAATCTGGAGAGACGAATTGGGAAACTGTAATGTCTCTCCGGGTTTAGTTAATAGGAATAAATAAATAAATAAATAAATAAAACATTTGCATGGCTCATGCATCACAATGTTGTGATGGTACGTTCTTCAGAGTCCAAGCTGCAACTACTTTGCTCTGCTAGGGAAGAAGCCTTAGTCTTTTACTACTCAAAATTTAAATTTTAAACTGTATATAATTAAAATACTTATGGTTTACGCCTGATTATTTTATCTTAAAAATCACGTCTTACTAATCATTTTTCATAATTATTGTGAGCACCTATTAGTTAGATAGAGAGTATAAAATAATAATTTCCAAGATCAAGTAGTGCTTTTTTGTATATATGGAGTGCGCGCCAATGAAAAAGACAATATAAAACGGGAAAAAAGAAAAATAACTCATAAAACAATCCGTTTATTATCAGATGACATTAATAACAAGCAAAAACCTACTTTAAAGTTATACTATTAAGGTTAGATTTCCTTTATTTAAAAGAAGCACGTATATGGTAATAGGGGATTGTGTGATTTGCGCTCATGAGATTCAATTTCAGCATAAAGTGGAATACGAATTGTGGGCGTACCTACAAGTGACGTCACTGTTATGCAGGTGCGAGTAGCTTTGAATGCACTGTGGACTACTGAGAGGTGTTCTTTATACACTACAAGCGAATCACACTTGATGGTAAGTGATGATGCAATCTAATGTGAAAGCGGGCTAAATTGTTACGAAGAAATGAACACCCCTTTCGGTTTTTATATGAACATGACATTGTATCGGAACGATAAATTGCTTGGCGGTACAACTTGCCGGCAGGGTAGTAACCACGACCGAAGCCTCCCCCACCTGGACTTGGGCCAGTAAAATCCTCAACCAGGAATCGAACCCCAAATTATAGTCCCAAAAATCCTTTGAGCAAACCGCTGCGCCATGGAAGTAAAAAAATGGATGTAAAAGAACAGTAGCGATATACTGTAACGATGTTTTTATGACTAGAAAAACGGAGGAGTTTCTAATTCGACGTATTTTTTTTTTATGTATTACCACGCATAACTTTTTACAGAGTTGTCCGATTTTGATAATTCTTTTTTATTAGAAAGGCACACTTCCAAGGTGGTCCCATTGTCATCATGTTAGGATCTGATGATGATATCCTAGGGAAATTGAAGGAACTCTTCAAATTTTGGAGGCACGCCTACCGTGATTTCGGTTTTTGTCTCGGTATCGGTAGCTTTTTGGCTACTAGTGCCATATAATATACTATGACAGTATATTACGAGTACGTTAGGTGGCGATAAATCACTAAAAAGTAAGAAATCAAAATTTTTAAATAAAAATGGAACCGACTCAAAACGCACTAAAAGGTAAAAAAAACTATGCTTAAGTAAATTAAAGCAACTAAATGACACAGTTATTTTTTACATTTTAGTGCGTTTTTAACTTGACAGTGTGAGTTTCTTATTCGTGTCAATCTCTATCTCTGTCTATAGTATCGTGTTAGATAGAGAGGTCTAGTAAAGCTTACAAGTTTAAGAGTTAACCGATTTATAAAATGTACTCAGAAAAACAAATTAATGGTAGTTTAGAGTAGAGTAAACATTACAGCCTTAAGTCCGCCAAGCCGCTATGGAGCAGCGTGGTGTGTCTGAGCTGCATATCGACTCTTTTATAAGAATAGGCCTCCCTGTCCCTGACTATCAAAATAGAGTGACAATGGTGAATTATGATCTTATAACAATCGTTTTACAATCTATTTTTAGATATTCATCATTTAATCACAAGGGCGAAAAGGATCCTCTTTAATATGTAATTACAATGCCGCCCACAAGCTTCTCGCCTGCCGCCAATCTGTCAAACTTTCAGACATAACAATATATCGTCTACTTTGTTATCTTAAATTATGTGTAATCTTCTCTAAAATTAATGTATTCAGGATATTGACAGCCTGTTAAGATATCAAGTTTTTGGAAAATTACGAGTATAACCAACGCGCTAATTAATGTAAATATAAACGTTCTCTGTTTTTTTATTTATAAAATAAAAAGAATAAAGAAAAAAAAGCCTTTTATTTTACGTTTGCATTTACAGATACATAATGAAGTTTTAATATGTACAAAGATAATAGAAATTAGAAAATTAAAAATTAAACAACATAATTTTGAACAATTTACAAATAACAAAAAAAAAAAAAATTAAACAAATTAAAATCATGTGTTAGACAATTTAAAAGAATTTTTATACACATTTTATCCGTGAAAGTTTTTAAATTAGCGCGAACCCCTCAACTTGAGGGTGAAGGCCTCCTTCAAAGATGACCAGTAAACTGTATCTAAAGCTTTGTTCTTCCATAGTTTTCCAGCCGTCCCTTCAATGTCATCTATCCATCTACTTCTAGGTCTTCCTCTCTTTCTAGTGCTTAAGGGCCCTATTGTTTTTTTTATTTACTACAAGTTAATCCTTGACTGCAATTACACCTAATGGCAAGTGATGATTAAATCTAGGATGGGAGTAGAAAATTGTTACGAATAGGATAAAAATCCATAACCCTTTCAGTTTTTACATGTCGTATCTGTACGATACGATACGATCTCCGTGGCGCAGTGGTATGCGCGGTGGATTTATAAGACGGAGGTCCTGGGTTCGATTCCTGGCGGGGCAGATTGAGATTTTTCTTAATTTGTCTTGGTTTGGCTGGTGGGAGGCTTTCGCCGTGGCTAGTTACCACCCTACCGACAAAGACGTACCGCCAAGCGATTTAGCGTTCCGGTACTATGTCGTGTAGAAACCGAAAGAGGTGTGGATTCTCGTCCCACTCCTAAAAAGTTAGCCCGCTTCCATCTTAGACTGCATAATCACTTAACATCAGGTGTGATAACAGTCAAGGGCCAACTTGTAGTCGAAAATAAAAACGATACAGTGCTAGACCGTTTAGCACGTCTTTGCCGGCAGTAACTACAGAAAGTCGAAGCCATGAGAGAAAAACGCTGTTTATCGATTTGACATGTAACAAAATAATGGAAGATTTATTTTTTAAAAGAATTTAAAAAAAAAATCGTGAAGGCATCTATCTGTCTATTGAGAATAACTTGTTATACCTACCCTTTTTTTAAATAAGTTTATTTTTTATTTTTGGGGTTACGCGGGCGTAGTCTACCAGTGTGAACAAACAGCCAGAACAATTTTCTATATGGGCATCTCTTAAAGCATACCGCCCGCCATTTTTGTTACGACGACTACAGTCTCTAGTTTATGCTTGCCACGGGGTGCCACAACACAGCAAATACGTCGAGTATACAATGTTGCCAACATCAGTTTAAAATAAATTTGTCAAAAAGTCATATCATGTAATTTAAAACTCAGTTAATTTCAATGTTAAAACAATAAACAGCTGTTCAAAGATAAAATGTTTAAAAAAAGGCCGAGATATTTCGTAACTGCATTATCGACGTTTTCTAAAACTACCCGACATTCTTGGTCGGAGCTCTCATTAGATTAGTGGACTGAAAGAATGAACTATCAACCAGACGTCACGTACGTTTTACTCTCGTAAAACAGTTATTACGACCCCGCTCGTCTGAGAATAGCCATTGCACGGACTATCACAGACTATTGGACTATTGTAGTGTGAGTATACAGTTATAGCTCCCAAGTAATACGAATCCAAAGGAGGAAGATTGTTTTTACTAGCTTTTTAAACCCTGTCGCGAAAAAGAGGTGTTATATTAAGTTTGACGTGTCTGTATGTGTATCTGTGCCTGTCTATGGCATTTTTGGTTCAATACCATTTTTTGTTTTAAAATTCTTAACGGTTCCTGAACTTAAGATGGGATAGAGAGTCCTCCCTCTTTTCATTTCTCTCTTTTTCCTCCTTTCCTTTTATCATAGCTCGAAGCGTGGGTGTATTTCTGCCACTTGTCATCGCTCGACAGCAAGCGTGCAAATTTTTTTCGTTTACCCAACCTTGCAGTGAGCTACTGTACTGCATGTCTGCTGCTAAAACAAAGTCAAAAATTCTTTATTCATTAAAATCTATTGTTGATAGTTATTAATCGTCGAAATTGTCTATGAGATAAGACACCTGCTTATTCCATTCTGTATATCTATAAAAAAGCAAACCAAAAAACATTCTATTGTAAAAGCAAAGTTTAATTAACTCTAGTTAATTACTTCAGTAGTACGATCACGTCGACGCAGTGCTAGTGTTTCCTTAGTGGATTAATTATTATTTAGTAGCCATTAAAAACATCTGCCCCAGAACTATAACGGTTTAATGGGAATTAAAGGCATAACGTAACGGCACTGTTGAATTTTAAATGGTTTATGATTATGAATGAGTTAATTGAGTACTAACTTAGTTAATGATAAAGTAGCCACGATTGTATAATTGTAGTGAGAACAACAAAAGGTGAATTGGCAAGGGTTTTATGTAAGGGATAATTTAACGACTGCTGTAATATCACTTGATGTTAATTGACGCTAATTCCTTTAAAACTCCTTAATAATCCCTCGTTTAGTGGGGTTTCAAATCTGTGAATTGTGGAAGTGAATTCCCACGACGATCACGGGGACGTCAGGCCTTATATTTTTCTCTTTCTGTGCGTTGTCCCACTAGGTTAGGTTAGGTTAGGCAAAGTGGGCCAAATTATGCTAGATAGCAGATATCTAGCATATTATGGCCCACTTTGCCCGGTCTTGGGCATCCGATTTTTTGAGTTTATAACACATTGTGACAAACCTCACCAGAACGGCCTTCTAGGCGGAGGCGGTTTATGTCTAACAAACTAGAATTTATCTTTGTGCCAAATTTCATCCAGATTGATTCAGTCGTTGAGCCATTATTGAGTTTTAAACATCCAAATAGGAGTAATTAAACTATAGGTTTAGGAATTTTCCAATTTAAGGCGCATTTTTCTTAATGTTTAACCCGACTGCTTAGAAGTTATGAAGTAACAAGGATCACTATATCTGTATAAAATTCTAAATACTTTATGGTGCTGCAGGCGGGGACAAACGTAGTTTTGGTAGATCTTTCTTTCCCCGCAGGTTAAAGTATTTTGTCCCTGTTTGCAGCACCATAAAGTATTTAGAATTTTATACAGATATAGTGATCCTTGTTTTTCTCTTTTCAGTTCATAACTTCTAAGCAGTCAATTTTTTTGTTTTATAATAATAATTAATTCAGTACTTCTGTAAATTATTGGAAAACATAAAATAGAGGAACGAAATTGGTTGTATATTTTCTGTGGGTGAATAGTGATGACAGATTTTGAAGTAGTTAAAAAGCTTTAATCGTCCATAATAACACTTTTAAAAAGTTAAATACATAAATACTTCCAAGTATCAATATAACGAAGTTATTTTAAGCCGACAAGGCCGAGGTCGTTTACTAGTTACGGGAAAGGCTTTTAAAATGTTGACACAAAATATTACGGCAGAGTTTATTACTAAGTTCGCATTAACTTTATTACTGCGCCGCGGCGGTAGTACGAAATTTTAATATTTCACTTTTAAAACTAAAATGCGGTGCGTAACTCAATTTTATATACCAAGTAATTACGCGATGGCCCAAGTTATTTTATTAGTAACGAGAACCTTATGATATTCGTTTATAACTTTTTATTAAAATCGGAAATTCTAATATTAGGTTATGTTTATTTAATTTATGCGGAAATACCTACCTAGTTTGATTTTTAAAAGGTCAAGTTAAAATGAAATGAATATTTAAAAAAGTATATGAAATTCATAAAAATTTTTAAATTACGAAAAATCGGAGGAGGTTCTCAATTCGACACGTATAAATATATATATTTTTTATGTTCATACATAAAAAAAAACGCATAACTTTTTACAGAGTTGTCCGATTTTGATAATTCTTTTTTTATTAGAAAGGACACATTTTTAAGGTGGTTTCATTATCATCACGATAGGATCTGATGATGATATCCTGGGAAAATTGAAGGAACTCTTCAAATTTTATAGGCACACTTGCAGCGATTTCGGTTTTTGTGTAAGTATCGGTAGCTTTTTGGCTACAAGTGCCGTATAATATACTATGACAGTATAGTACGAGTTCGTTACGTGGTGATAAATCACTAAAAAATAAGAAATAAAATTTTTTAACAAAAAATAGGACCGACTCAAAACGCACTAAAAAGTAAAATTAACTGTGCCATTTAGTTGTTTTAATTTACTTAAGCATATCTAGGAGTCGGTGCCAGCCAAGGTTTCTACTTTAAGAACATTATCTAGAACTAGAACCCACAAACTGCTTTACTACCTTAAATAAATGTTCTTTAAAAATGGAAAAAATAGAACCGACTCAAAGGTTCTATTTTTTGTTAAAAATTTTGATAATTCTTTTTAAGCGGCGTATTGCCTGGACTCGGTTATAGATGGGCTAAAAATCAGCCACGAGCCATGATTTATATTTAGGTATTATGAGCTACCTTAAGGTTTTTATTATATTCGTTTTAAGTAAGAATAATGAATCGATCGATCAGTACGCCGTGCAATAATTGTTGATATTACTGTTCCTCATGACGATAACCTCGTGAAAGCCGAAAAGGAAAAAGTATCAAAATACTTGGACCTTGCTCACGAGATTACCGCCATGTGGAATGTTGAGTCAACTATTATTGTTCCGATAGTCGTTTCAGTCCATGGTCTTTTTGCGAAAAGCTTCGATCAACATCTTAAGAAGCTTTCGCTTAATTGTTGGATCAAGGGTCGGATACAGAAGGCAGTAGTCCCTGAAACAGCGCGTATTGTGAGGTTCCTCACTCTGGAGCCCTGACCACCGGTTGCTTGGACCCGCAAAGGCCCCGCAAACGGAGGAGAAGATTTTTTTATAAATTTTTAATAGTGTTTTTATATATATTTTTGTATTACTTATAACATTGTTAAAAATTTTAAAAAAATATGTAAATAAATATAAATGAGAGAAAAATAATAATGAATTATGTAATTGATATTAAATAATCCCCACAACGAGTTATTATTATATCTTAACGCGATCGCTCCGAGTGCTGGTACGTGAAGCAAGCAAGCGCTTGCCATCAGCACATCCAAGCACAATATTAATTATTCCGCAGTGAATACAGTGCGCACAAAAGGCATTAACGTGCAGATAATGGCGTCTCGGAGGCGGAGACTTCCGTTTCCTTTCGTGGCAGCTATCATTCACCACACCAAGCCTTTATTATTTGCTCAGCAGTTAAAAAAGGCAACTTAATCTAGACTTTTTGCATTGATTTTCTCAATGAAACTCTTTAAGTTAGTTGAGTTTCCTTGAACTTCTTGTATTCCTCCTATCAACTACTTACAACAAAATCTACTTAAATGTACTATAAGTCTTTGTACCTCAATGGTATGGGCTACTAGTGGTTAGTCTCAGGGCCTTTGAGTTCTATCCTAAAAAAAATCCCAATAAAATTCCCGATAGAAATTCTCTGCCCAGAGTTAAACAAATAAATAAATATCATAGGACAATTACACACATCGCTATATAGCCCCAAAGTAAGCTTAGGCAGCTTGTGTTATGGGTACTATGATAACTGATGAATATTTTAATATATATAATACATAAATACTTATAATATATAGATAAACACCCAGACACTGAAAAACATCCATGCTCATCACACAAACATTTTCCAGGAGAGGAGGAGGAATCGAACCTAAAGCCTAGGACGCAGAAACAGGTTCACTACCCACTGCGCTACTCGGACGTCAGAGTTGTCGTTACGTTACGTTAAGCCGTCAATACCGGTCATTATTATAACATCAGTGTGTCGAAAAAAAAAAATACATCATACAAACATCTCACTTACATCTCGTCGATCATCCCACCTTTGGTTCAATCGTCAATCCAATATGACAAAATGTCATTAGAGAATACCGATTACTGTTACATCCCCTTTGCAACCGTTGAACAGCGGCTTCAAAACGGACGTTTTTTCAAGTATCGACGTACTGATTGGGTTTGTGAAACACTAACATTCTATACCCGCTAGTCATCAGCGTGGTGAGCTTAAATTTTCTAACCACTCTTTTTAACGCAGGGAGGACTTGCCTTATTGTGAACCATTAAAATTGATAGGCCTATAATGAATATAATGATGTTACTCGGGTTTCTATTTATAGGAATTGATTGACATTTTTCGGTGGGCGAGGTTTAGGCTCAAAAGGCTCTGCGGCGAGGAACGGTTACACGAGTAAAGGCAGAGGGATTTCATTAGAAACTTCGCTTAGAAAACAGCGATATTGGATCGAGCAATGGAAATGGGAACTGTGAAATAAATCGAATTCGCCGACTACACACCTACGACGAGTGTATAAGGAATGTGAGGATTCCATTTAAATGTAGATTGTCTTTGGTGATAATTCCATTTGTCCTTCGTATCGTGTGCTATATTGAAACAATTTTGTATTGTATGTAACGGTTAAATATATTTTTCTTTTTTTATTGCAATCACATCTGATGGTAAGTGTTGAGTAGTTACATAACACAATAAATTATATACAGGGTAAAAAAATAGAAGAAATAATAAAGATATAAAAGCAAGAGGAGAGGCTAGTTTGCTTATAATTTTTTTCATTTAATATGTCTTTTAAAGATTTCGGTAGATAAAATACACAACTCTTTCTCTGGTTTTTAGGGGTTCTTAAACGACTTTTTTAAATAGTACCAGTATTTAAATAATGATGATATTTATTTATGCATTGTTCTTTGACTTTTTTAGGTACAATGACTTTTAGAATACGTAGTTGCAGTTGGTATATTTGATTAATGTTATTTTTGTACGTAAGACCATAGCTGCTAAGACCATAAGATATTATTGATTCACCAAGTGCTTTGTAGATCAATAATAATGTTGCAAAGGGAACTTTATTAATTATCAGCGTTAACTTTGCCAAGATAGCACGCAGCTTGTCACACACATAGTTAATGTGATCTTTCCATTGGAGGCGATCATCAATAATTAAGGGGAGAGTTAATAAACATCTCAAAGGCCGGCAACGCATCAGTGGCGCCTCTGGTGTCGCAGTTGTTCATGGGCGGCGGTAGTCACTTAACATCAGGTGATCCGCTTGCTCGTTTGCTCGCTATTTTTTATAAAAAAAAAAAAAATTAATCCCAGGTATCTCTGATTTGTGACAGTTCCAACAGACGCACAACTACATATGTTAGGAACCTGCTTTGTGTTATCTTGACTGTTTTTATGCAGGCACTGATGGCTGTGTGCTATTAGATTTGTAATACCATTATATCTGTTATGGCTAGAACTTATGTACATCATCATAGAATACATCAAGTGTTGATGATAAAATACACACCCCTTTCTGTTTTTTCACGACATCGTACCAGAACGCTATATCGCTTGGCGTTTGCCTGTAAAGTGCCTACTAACCAGCCCTGCAGACCTGAAGCAATTCTTTTTTTTTAATTATTATTAGTTAATGAGAAATAATTACCTACGAGTATTTAGGGTTGATATTATTAAAACTGAATTACTTTCGTAACCATAACATATTGATAACATAATTATCTACTTTAAATGTTTTGCTATAATTTTTTGTATGATTTTATACAAAATAAAACTAATATTAACGGATATTTAATTCTCTATTTATATAATATGTCTAATTTATTACCAATCAGATCGATAATGACGAAATGCACTTTTTATTTTTTCTGTAGCATACTGCATTTAAATCTGCGACAATATGTAAGAAAATAAAATTAAAAACTTAAAATTTGATTATAAACTGTTTAATTTTTTTATTTGAATTTTGTCAGCGTTACATTAAAAATGCAGTGTTCACTCGAATTTATATCAGAATTCATATTTGGAATTTAAATGCGCGTGTTGATCACCCACTTTATTTTGTTTGGTAAAACATCAACCAGTCTGTTTTCAATTACGGATTTCACTGGAAATTTACCGAGAGTTCGATTATTATTTTAAATGTAAACCGTCGGATTTGCGGCCGCGGCAGTCCACAGCCTATCGGCAGCTCTTGCGTCATATTTACATATTCCGATTTTACGTCAACATTGTCAGGTGCGCGCGCTATTTCTGTAATAGCCTTTAATAAACAACACGAGTGGCCTTCCCAACCGTACGTAATAATTAATGAGGATTAATTAACTGTACTTGCTGGCTTTATATGATGTTTTCAGGCTCTCGTTCATGTAGAGTATCGATTTGGTGTCAAGTGTTCTTATTTCATTTTTACTGCTACCTTTTTTATTTTTCTTACTTTTATTTTTTTATTATAATATTATCAGATTATCAAATGTTGATCACAGGTAATAAAGAACAGTTTAATGTGCTCTGTGAGACACGGACATGTAGCAGAACCAATATCTCACGTCAGAGCTTGGAATTTCACTGACCTAGAAGACCTCTGTATTATTCCATAGTCCGATCCATTAACTTTACTCGAATCAAGGATTGATCAGAAATCGACAATCAGATGATCTACTGGATCTATTGTAATTTGAGAAAGGGTGAACAATATTATGGTGAAACGGTGACAAATATAGGGCGGCAAGATATCATTAGAGATTTTTCAGCATTAATTAAATAATCAATATTTAGAGTGTGGTTGGTCTATGTACCATATCCAATCTTCTGGCTTCCCGTGGTGGACCGGTAGATTAAGCAAGTAATGATGATGATGATGATGATGATCATGATGATGATGATGATGATGATGATGATGATGATCATGATCATGATCATAAGATATCAAAACTATTACTACGTATTAAAACAACAAGGCTGCGGCCTCAAAATATGCAAAAGAGAATAATATCACCAAGGGAGAAAGAGCTTAGGTCGTAAACACATGCAAATGCGAATAACATAATATGGTTGGTATTTTCCAATGGATCATTCATCTGGAGGAGATGTCTGCGTGATGGATGGGCCCGGGTTACATCTCACGGCATGCTACCGGCCGGGTGATAAATCTGACTTTTGGCAACACAACAATTGAATACAACAATATTTTCGCTTATAAAGAATGTAGGTACCTCGAAACTGACCGAAATCTCCTTTTAAATCTGTAGTGCTCTTCTCTAACGATACTCGACAATGCGAGTCTCGACTTCATCTCGATATTTATTTCATTGGGCTAGACAGAGAGAAATAGAGACGGCGTCAAGACTTTCTCTATCGAATTTTTACAGAATTGACATGCAACTTTTTAAAGATTTGGTATTAGTTATTTCTTAAATTATTTTTAGAGCGCATAAAACAACACTGTCATTTATCGTTGTGGGTAAGTGATAAATTACCGAACAAAGTCCTGGCTTGGTAACTAATGAGTTTTGACTGTACTACTTATAAAAGAAATTAATAACTTTTTAAAATCTTCCTAGGGACTCCACTATACTAATTTTAAAAATATTTTACAACTCAATTTTTATTTCTATATCTATAAGTATAAAACCTAGTCACATTGTTAAATGCTAGGTTCAACATTCGGTCCGCAACATATACACGATATTCCGATGAAACGAAATGCATTAATATTCACGGCGACTCATAACGAAATCTACGTTTTCAATCCATCACACAAAACACACGTATGGAAATATACGGCTCGAACTTTCAGACTATAATCTTTCCACTTTTCAGAATACTTTACACCATATCTTTTTGGTATTTATTATTCACTACAAGTTAGCCATTGATTGCCATCACACCTGAAGTAAATGATGATATATTGTAATCTAAGACAGAAGCGGGCTAACTTGTTAGGAGTAAGTTGAAATCCACACACCATGTGATTCAACACGACGACCTCCGTGGCGCAGTGGTATGCGCGGTGGATTTATAAGACGGAGGTCCTGGGTTCGATTCCCGGCGGGGCAGATTGAGATTTTTCTTAATTTGTCTTGGTCTGGCAAATTGAGATAATCTCAATTGGCCCTCGTCTAGCTAGTGGGAGGCTTGGGCCATGGCAAGTTACCACCCTACCGGCAAAGACGGTACCACCAAGCGATTTCGCATTCTAGTTCCATGTGGCTTTTTTTCTAATCGACTACAAGTTGGCCCTTGACTGCTATCACACCTGATGTTAAGTGATGATGCAGTCTAAGATGGAAACGGGCTAACTTGTTAGGAGTGGGACGAAAATCCACACCCCTTTCGGTTTCTACACGACATCGTACCGGAACGCTAAATCGCTTGGCGATACGTCTTTGTCGGTAGGATAGTAACTAGCCACGGCGAAAGCCTCCCACCAGCCAGACCAAGACAAATTAAGAAAAATCTCAATTTGCCCCGCCGGGAATCGAACCCGGGACCTCCGTCTTATAAATCCACCGGTTGTAGGTTCGAGTAATGTTTTCAGAATATCAAGCCCTCATTTGTTTTTATGTGGTTTTGGATAATAAAGTCGTGGTTTCGAACAGCCAAGCGAAAGTTTCTTAAAATATTGTCCGAGGCTTTTCGCAATAGCACTGTAACATCTATCAGACAGTTGACTTACCATTTCACATGGCGGTAATCTCGTGAGCAATGTCCAAGTACTTTTAATAGTATCTTTTTGTGTTATGAGAGTCATTTAAGACGTGACAACGTCTTATAATTCGATAGGGCTCTATCGAATTATAAGATTGAGAAGACTTTATTTGTAAAAGATAAAAATAAAAAACCAAAAACTTGGTTTTTGTATTTTTCACACAAATTTTGAGGTTATGTGAAAAAAGTGTAGAAACAAAAGTTTTAGATATTTTTATTACCTACAAGTTTGCCATATAACTCTTTCCCATAGGACTTTTAGTTTTGCCAGAAATCGAGAAAATCCGTTTTTACCCCTAAACCCTCACCCTCTACCCCTTCCCGACCTCAGATCGCCCGTAATTTATTTTTCCATTAATTTTTATGGCATTCTCTTCCTTTTGAAATGGGTTTCATCCTACTGTGATTTTCACAGACAACCAATTTTAGAGTTTCTTTTGGGGAGTTTAAAAATTGTAATCAACTGGTAACAAAATATGCCACATAGACCGTAAAAAATTACACAACGGTGGAACCTATATCGAAACCTTTTGTAGCCCCAATCTCAAAGGGATATCTGATATAGAACTCCGGGGAATTCCTCTCACCTTTGCTAGTATTTAGAAAAGACATTCAACTTTGAAATGCTGGTACTGTCCCTCTCATTTTAACTAATTTTACTTAAGAGCGTCAAAAGTAACAGTTGGCTTTGAAAGCCGGATACTGATTTAAGCCTCCCTTCCTCTAGGAGAGGAAATGTGGAGCTAAAACCTGATTAAATGCAAGTTGGCGGGCTTAGGCTGATAATGATTACACTGTTGTACACTAACAACCACTTTAAATTAAATTAAATAAACTACTAACTACATATTAAATGTAGTATGTGTAAAGCCTTCAAATTCCCGCTTAAAAATTCTGAAAATTTCATTACTGAGAATTTCTTGTAAGAATTATTTCATAAATGTACTTTGAATTTCTAGAAAGAGAGAATCTCAACTATTCATTATCGTCACCATCATTGATGCATGCATATACTCGTAATGTATTGAAAAACTTTACGTACATTGTGCCTGACTTATCGGCTTACAAATTGTCGTAAGATAAATTTTTTGCTAGCAGAACAATTTTTACGACAATTTTTCTTACAGCGACGTAGTCAAGGTTCAACCAAAATACTTAACATGAATTTTCTATCTAGAGCAATAAAAAGAAAACTTTAAATCTCAGAGGATTTTCTATTTCTGTACGTAAAAAAAGGATATTTACGGAGTTTAATCGAAATTAAATCGAATCTTTTTCTGTAAATTGTTTAAAAATTTCATTGACATGTATTCCTTTCTGTTTCAAAGAACACGAGACGTCGTGAGCGGTACATTCCTACGTGGTTGATATCCAGTTGACTTGCGTAGAATGCTTTGTGCTGCTGTTCTAATACGAACAGTTTAAGATGTGGAATGCTTTACCCATTATCGGCTTTACTGTTTCTTGCGAAGTTTGATTTGATCACTGTTTAAATGTTTTCAATGCAGCATGTTGATTCTGTAACGAAACTTGACAGTGCGAGTCTTGACGTCGCCTCTAACTCTCTTTGTCTAATACCTTACTATAGATAGAGAGATATAGAGACGAAGTCGAGACTAGTAATGTCGAGTTTCGTAAAAGAATCTATTTAAGGATATTATTTATTAGTGCCTTTTGGTGTAGAGACTTTGGGGCCATGGGGATCAGAGGCTCGTGCTCTTTTTGACGAAATCTCAAAAAGAGTTAACGAGTC
Source organism: Mycalesis mineus (assembly GCA_034621355.1). Classification (NCBI taxonomy): domain Eukaryota; kingdom Metazoa; phylum Arthropoda; class Insecta; order Lepidoptera; family Nymphalidae; genus Mycalesis; species Mycalesis mineus. Next base: position 1,777,572 of record CM067901.1, read on the forward strand.
TACGGGTGACCTGGCAGCTACCTTGGCCAAAGGATTAGTTTGGCCATCCAAAGGGGAAAAGCTGCTAGTATCCTGGGCACTATGCCTCATTGCAGTAGGGTCGAGGAGGTTTTAGATTTCATTTAATTTAGTTTTAATTTGTATTTTATATTGGTTTTGTTTCCTATTTAGCACCACATTTGCTCCACATAGAGCGTCTAATTAACTATATACATTTATTGCTCGACTCGACTCAGTACAAAATGCGTCGACTATAGGCTAGGGGATAGAAATCGGGCATTTTTTCTTTTTAAAAAATTCTTAGTAGCATTCCGTGTTGTAATTCGATGCTATTACACTCCCGAGCCTCGGAGAATATGTAAAATTGTCGATCCCGGTCACTAGGTATCATTAACATGATAGTGATCATTATAGAGTCAAAGCCTAAGCCCGTCAACTTGCATTGGGATAGGTACAAGCTGCAAATCCGAAAAAAAAATCAAAAAACCTTTAACCTAACCTATAATAGGCTGTTAAACATTAGGATCATGTAGCTGTAGAGTAAACTCCTCTTCATTTCATCATTATTATTGCCAAACGCAAGCTCTAAAAAACCTGGAAAGATACGAAATCTCTCCAATACATCTGGAAATCCTTTTAAGATTGGAGCGACACAAAGCGTATTGTTGTAAATGAGAGGCTTCTGTTTGTGTGTCTGTGGTGAAAGATATATCTGTATGAATATTGTACAAATAAATAAAATTGAACGGTTTCATTCGCAAACAACTTCCTAAAATAAATTATATTGTGTACTACGCCCTGCGGTTTTACTCGCGTCGAACTATTTCGTAGGAATATCAGTATAATCGGAATACGTTAAACTAGATTATGATCTAACTCTGTGATAAACTTCATCCAGATCCATTTAGTTCTTGAACCGTGATTAGGTAAAAAAACTTCATAAAATGGTTTTTAAAAAGTTCAAAAATTTCTACACTATTTCTAAATTTTTCGTAATGTAAGAACCTTCTCAACATTATAAGCCTTTTTTTAAAATGAAAATGGGCAAAAGAAAGATTCATGCCATTATTTCATTTTATTCATGCGGATTTTTTTGTAGTCCTAAGAGTAACCATTCAATACATTGCTTTGTTTATCTCATATGGTTTAGGCAGCGTATCAATAAAAGCTTTCAGTTGGCGCGATACTTTGATGTCGTTTAAGTAATCGAAGGCACAGCACTTCCAACAATTATCGTCGTATTACAGCCTCACCACTCTATTTGTGAAAATCGGATGAGAATCTGTTTAGCGATCTTTCAGTTTATCACGAACAGACATACAGCTCATAGACATACGCGGCGGGGGACTTTGTGTTTAACCGACAAAAAAAAACGGAGGAGGTTCTCAATTCGACACGTATATTTTTATTTTTTTTTATTTTTATGTATGACCACGCATAACTTTTTACAGTGTTGTCCGATTTTGATAATTATTTTTTTATTAGAAAGGGCACACTTCCAAGTTGGGCCCATTGCCATCATGTTCGGATCTGATGATGATATCCTGGGAAAATTGAAGGAACTCTTTAAATAGTATAGGCACACTTGCAGTGATTTCGATTTTAGTGTAAGTATTGCTAGCTTTTTGGCTACTAGTGTCGTATAATATACGGTGACAGTATAGTACGAGTACGTTACGTGGCGATAAATCACTAAAAAGTAAGAAATAAAATTATTTAACAAAAAATAGAACCGACTCAAAACGCACTAAAAAGTAGAAAATAAGTGTGTCATTTAGTTGCTTTAATTTACTTAAGCATATCTAGGAGTCCGTACCAGCCAAGTATTCTACTTTGAGGACATTACCTAGACCCACAAACTGCTTTACGTTAAATAAATGTTCCTTAAACTTGCTGGCACCGACTTCATAGATATGCTTAAGTAAATTAAAGCAACTAAATGTCACAGTTATTTTTTACTTTTTAGTGCGTTTTGAGTCGGTTCTATTTTTTGTTTAAAAATTCATACAAACTGATGATGATAATGATCGAGGTCGATGCGTAAACGAGCTCTCCAAAGCACAGGCGCATAGCTCCATCAACTTCCCAACTTCCGGCCGCTACTGCTGATTTTGAAAAAAAAGCGAAGCGCACTGTTTCATAGCCCGACCCTCGAATCCACGATTCGAAACCACATAAGCAAACCACAGGATGAAGAATTAATCTTTAGTGAGTTTTAGTAATAAATTGTCACAACGTCGTAAAGGAATTTCGCTCGGATGCTCGCGAGTGAGGGAATTCTCTGGCATTCAATCACCCGAATATCCTTCTCGGAAAGACGCGATACAAAGCGTATTGTTGTAAACGAGAGCCTTCCACTATTTGTGACATTCTGTTACGGGATCTGCCTCACACATTGTCTTTCTAAGTTTCAACAGCTTTGTGAATAGTTCTTAGAATGACATCTTCGTGAAAAAGTGTTAAGTAATAAAATTTTTGATCTGGTTGCCAAAGAACTGTTACGACCTCCGTGGCGCAGTGGTATGTGCGGTGGATTTATAAGACGGAGGTCCTGGGTTCGATTCCCGGCGGGGCAGATTGAGATTTTTCTTAATTTGTCTTGGTCTGGCTGGTGGGAGGCTTTCGCCGTGGCTAGTTACCACCCTACCGACAAAGACGTATTGCCAAGCGATTTAGCGTTCCGTGTAGAAACCGAAAGGGGTGTGGATTTTCGTCCCACTCCTAACAAGTTAGCCCGCTTTCATCTTAGACTGCATCATCACTTAACATCAGGTGTGATAACAGTCAAGGGCCGACTTGTGGTCGATAAAAAAAAAAAACGTTTTTGAGCTTTTGTTTGTACTAGTATGTCTACTTCTTATAAGGTGCGTACCACCATACTATTCTAATGTAGGTGGGCTTATAGTGAAATGTATGATTTTGTAATTATAATTTGGGCTTATGGTGGTAATGGAATTGGTAACGATAATTAAATTCGGAAGCAACTCCAGTTTTTTCGGTTTCAGTTATCAAGCTTATCTGCATCAGGTAGGGAGAGGACTGGGACCGGCACGAAGTATAATACCATCAACTTCCAACCTGCGACTAGTATTTCATTCACAAGAGTTACTAATACATGGTAGGTACTTAACCTAATAGAGAACGCCTGCGGTCTCACCAGCTTAGTGCCCATTCCCGTAAAAAATTACCGAAAATGTAGCTATATGTTATTAAGCTATTGTATAGCTTTTATCGCGGGCCTTGAGCGTGGAGACCGAATACAGAAATTCCGTAGCGAAAAAACCTAACACCTCCTGAGTATCAAAAACATAATATCAAAAGCACAATTTCGGCAACGACGTCATCGGGGAACGTGGCGTGCAAAGTCATTAATTAAAAAAAAAAATGACTTTTTGAAATATCACGCTTGAAAAAAATAATTTCGGAACCGACGGGATTCGAACCGGCGTCTCTCTCGCAATCCGGGCACTTAGAGCGCCTTACCGCTAGGCCACGGTCCCGATGACGTCGGAAGGCAAACATATGTTGATAAAAAATGCTATGCAATAGCTTTATCGCGGCAGTTTCCGAGTGCCACACGTCTTTTTTTTATTCTGATGTATATCATCATCATCAGGTGCCTTCTCCAAAGTGAAGTTGGGCGGTCAGGTGGAGAAAATTCTTCCGGTTCTGCGAAAGAGCTTTAAGCTTCGTGTAACTAAGCTTGGTCCACTCTTTTACATCATCAAACCACTTTCTTCGCTGTCTCCCAGGAGTGCGTTTTCCGGGTATCTTGCCTTCTAGAATCAACCTTGGAAATTCGTAGAGGGATCCTCTTTGATAATGCCCGAAAAACGCAACTTTTCTTTTCATTATAGCTGTCATCAGCTGGCGTTTGCACTTGGCTCGTTCGAGAACTTCCGCATTTGAGACGAAGTCCCTCCATGGAAATTTGAGCATTTTTCTCAGGCCCCACATCTCAAATGCTAGGAGCCGACGACAGCACTCCCTCTTTAGGACCCATGTTTCACAGCTATATAAAAGAGTGGACCAAACGTAACACTTAAGCACACGATATCTTGTACCAAATGAAATCTTGGGGTCGCATAATACTTTCGACATTTTGTAAAAGGCAGTCTTGCTTTGTCCAATTCTGCATTTTACTTCCTTCTGATGGTCCAGATCTGATGTGAAATGTGAAATGATGTATAATCTATATTATTGTTCATTCGTTGTTCCATCAAAATCCGTTCCGTAGTTTTTGCGAGAAAGAGCAATGAACAGACTTACATAAATCACCATAAACTTTCGCGTTTATAACATTAGTGGGGTAGAGCCCATATTCATCCAAAAACCCGATCAAATATCCTTTACAAATTCAAACTGTAGGTACATGTATATGTAATAAGCGTCGATAGCCGAGAGGAATCTATTCCGCGTCAATGTCAGAAGCACTTGTATCCACATTGTCGTTGAGTGAATCAACTGACTGCAAACTGAGCCATCTACACGTTGTTGTTCACGTGCTACTAAAATTAATTTTAAGCTCGTGACCATAGATTAACCTTTGGTATCGCTCCAACAGTAGGACTACTTTTTTCTCGTTTATTTATTTACAATTTTTTTTAATTTTTATCAATGTCATACAAAAACATATATAAATTTATAAAAAAAAAATTTGCTCCTCCACTTGCGGGGCCTTTGAGGGCCCAAGCAATCGGTGGTCAGGACGCCAGAATGAGGAACCTCCTCACAATACGCGCCGTCTCAGGAATCACCGCCTTCTGTATCCGAACCTTGATCCAACAGTCAAGCGAAAGCTTAAGATGTTGGTCGAAGCTTTTCGTCATAATACCATTGACTGAAACGACTTTAGGAACAATAACCATCGACTCAACATTCCACATGGCGGTAGTCTCATGAGCAAGGTCCAGGACTTATTCTTATCCTAAGCTCTTGACTCAATAACAACACTAGCTACGGCCAACGCTTCCCACCAGCCAGATCAGAGTATGTCGTATCTTGAACTTCAGCATTGAAGCTGATCTACATCGGTTGCAAAGCGGATGTAACAAAAATCGAAATTCTCCAATGACATTTTGTCATTTTGGACTTCCGGTCGAACTGAAGGTGAGATATTTGTACGATGAATGGACGATTTAAAAAACCCCAATGGACCCAGCCGAGAACCCGGGACTTGCGCCCTACAAATCTTCGCGCAATTCACCGCGAGGCAAAGATTGACGAAATATTGAGGTTTTCCTTCAAGAAATTCTCAGTAACAATTTTCAGGCCTGTGTTTTAAATATTTTGTCTACGAAAGAAATTGTTAAAATGTGAATATAAAAATAGGGTCCCGTTTCCTGAGTTCTGTCGTGTATCGTGTACAATCTGATCAGGAATTTATGGCTTCAATAAAACACCTCTACAATGCAGCGAAAGGTTGTGGAAATGTGTATTTTCTTTATATTTTCTCCTCCGGATTGGATAAATGGATTTGAGAGAGTCGTCCTTGACAATCCTTCAGTAGGTCGATGTCAATTCTCAATCCTTGATCTAGTTGTCAGCTTTTTGGCCTTGGTGTATGGTTTGATTCTACAGTCAGGCGAATTTTAAAAAAAAATTAATATTTTAAGACATTTAATAGTGATGATTTTTGCTATATATGACGAAGTTCCGATAAACTTCTGAAAAATATCGATATGATAATGAAAAAAAAAAATCTGATATAAAAGTCTTACTACTCGTAGATATTCTAGCTGAATTCATAAGGGCCCAAGAATTCTGATAATTTTTAATTTTTATTTGTACGGGAAAACTGATTTTGATGCGGTTTTTACGGGAATATTAAGTTTAGACTAGATCGGATGTAAGAAAATAACGTTATTAAAAAAAAACCGACAACCGAACTTTATAATAATTTTTAACAAAAAATAGAACCGACTCAAAACGCACTAAAAAGTAAAAAATAACTGTGTCATTTAGTTGCTTTAATTTACTTAAGTGCGTACTTATAGTGCGTTTTGAGTCGGTTCTATTTTTTGTTAAAAATTTTTATTTCTTACTTTTTAGTGATTTATCGACACGTAACGTACTCATACTATACTGTCATAGTATATTATACGGCAGTAGTAGCCAAAAAGCTACCTATACCGAGACAAAAACCGAAATCGCTGTAAACGTGCCTCCAAAATTTAAAGAGTTCCTTCAATTTCCCCAGGATATAATCATCAGATCCTAACATGATGACAATGGACCACCTTGGATGTATGCCCTTTCTAAAGAAAATTATCAAAATCGGACAACCCTGTAAAAAGTTATGCGTGGTCATACATATAAAAAAAATATACGTGTCGAATTGAAAACCTCCTCCGTTTTTTTTCGTCGGTTAAAAAGTGAAGTCACCGAGATAATACTGAACGAAGTTCAAATGAAACTTGGTTAGATTTCTTTTCATACTAAGTAAGATACGAATATTTTTATCCCGATCATTTGCACGTTTCTTTTGGGAGAAGGGATGAAAGTCAAAACGAACTCGAGTTATAAAATTGTTAAAATGAAACAATTCCAGGCTTGTAAACCCCTGAGCACCTGGCTCGTAACACATTAACGATATTACTGCATGTCTTGCTTCACTGAGCACGCGCGTATACTCAATCAGGAATATTGAAGGCACGCCTGGATACACGGCTTACACTTGGATTATCCTGGGATAAAAGGTTTACTCGTAATACACTTTTTTTCTACAAAAAAGGATATTTTTCTGATTTACAGGCACGGATAGTCCAAACGTTAGCCTGTTTGGCTTCGGTTCACGATGTCCTGAGTTTAAATCCTCAGCCAGCCGTCTTTCCATATAGAAGACCTTCGACGACCTTCGTGGCGCAGTGGTATGCGCGGTGGATTTATAAGACGGAGGTCCTGGGTTCGATTCCCGGCGGGGCAGATTGAGATTTTTCTTAATTTGTCTTGGTCTGGTTGGTGGGAGGCTTTCACCGTGGCTAGTTACCATCCTACCGACAAAGAAATTTAGCGTTCCCGTACGATGTCGTGTAGAAACCGATAGGGGTGTGGATTTTCATCCCACTCCTAACAAGTGCATCATCACTTAACATCAGGTGTGTATAAAAAAAAGAGAAGATACGGAGATCAATGAAGTTAGCGGGCTTAGGATAATAATATTAGGTCGTGCTTTCTGAAGTACCGCCAGCATGTCGATTCTGTACATTGACATATTAATACTATGGACTTCGGGTCAGCGATAAAAAGTGTCCGAACCAAAAGTAAGCCAAAACGCGAAATGAGATCCAATCGCAATTCAGTCTCATATTAGCTGACTGACAGAATACACGTCAATAATGCCGTAATGTGTTATAAAAAACTTGTAAGAACTACCCGAGTAAGGTGAGAAAAGAAGACGGTGTACCATATTTTCAGTAAGTAAATATTTACTGATGATTTTAAAGTATTATTTTGCTTAGAAACAGGCTATTTTATTAAAATTTTAATAAACTATAGAAACGAATTGCATAACCAACCAAAATGAACAAAAGTATCTATCTGTCCTTTTCCCATACGCTACCCGCCTATAGGATAGAAGGAGTGCAATATGTTTATCTAATTAACCACATTTAGTTCGGATCTGCCGTGAGCAATAGAATGTTTTAGAACAACGACTGCATAGAGTTATTTTGTTGTTTAACATTTGAATTATTTAATTACTTAATTTTTTAATGAAAATAATTTGATTATTTTCAATTCAAAAATTTTTATTTTTATGTCAACTTTTATTTTTTATGTCATGAATATTAATCAAATAACTTTTACCATAATGGTATATTAATTTGATAACTATAAGAATTATCTACATGAAATTAGGAACAGTTATTTAAAAAAGTGATCTAACGTCATTGAAGTAAAAAATATATTTTCAGTTTAATTAAAAAGAGGAAAATATCGAGAACTTAAAATTTCAAAGTAAAGAACTATGTCGAGTGGCATATCATTTTGTACATTAGTGGATTTGGTTTGTAATTAATTATTATTATAAGTAATTATTATTTTAAACAAGATAATTACAACAATTATTATTTGGTACAAGATTTATCCCAGCATATTCTTCTTTCTTTCAGTGCCTCTCCGACTAGCGAAGGTTGGAAGTCAGTTTCGCAAATTCCTCTCTATTTTTCGCGAGGCGAAATAATTGTGCGGCACTCGCGATTCCGGTCCACTCTCTGATATTTCTCAGCCAAGACTTCTTTCTGCGACCAACGCTTCTTCTACCGGCAACTTTTCCCATCAAAATGAGTTGTAGGAGCTCGTATCTCTCGTGTCGTAGCACATGCCCCAGATACGCAACTTTTCTTATTTTGACGGTCTGCAAAAGTTCACGCTTCTTCCCAGCATATAGAGGAGGGATATGTAAATATAAATTAGAATTTGCTGTAAATATAACATATAAATATAAGATGCCAAAAAAATTTGAAAGCTACCGACTCCACACCATTTATGTTGTCCTATTTTCACGAGAAGCTGTCATGTCAAAAAAAGGCTGCCATGGTAACCGTCAATCGAAGCTGATTACTTATTGCATGCAATTAGACCGTTGCAAATTAGACTGTATAACAATACGATAAGACATACATTACAATGTTATTTTGTTTGTTGTAAAACATAAATACATCCTAGTGTGTATAAAATATCTTGGGACACTTTTGACGTAAATTTTGCATTAGACCCGAAGTCCATAGTATTAATATGTCAATGATTCCGTAATAAAACTCGACAGTGCGAGTCTCGAATTCGTCTATATATTTCTCTAGTTATAGTATTGTGTTAGACAGAGAGAGATAGAGACGACGTGGAGATTTGCACTGTCGAATTGCGTTACAGAATCGACAAATAGTATCTAAACTCTGAGACTTTTACTGAAAATTCCTAGAAGTAACAAAAGCTGTGGTATTGACTCGACGCTACACTTAACTATTGTACCAACAAGGCAGTTATAGATAGAACAGACATTCATAAAGTAATAAGCATTCACCAATTTTTAAAAGAAAACTAAAATAATACTGTCTCTATCGAATGACATCTAAAGAAACTTCTGTTATTGCTCCAAAACTTCCCATATTTTTCTCGTGCAAAGTTTCATTGCAGACGCCAAACAAACTTCGTCGACGGTTGTCCATACTGAAGGCGCCTACATAAATTCCCAGTTTATCGTCAACCTGCCAAACTCCAACCTTGCCATTCCCATTTTATTTAACTACTTTATTCCGATCACCGGCTGTGGCATCTCGTACCACTAAAACTTAATTATACATGACATTATGGTGAACGATAACAATTTTCGATGCTTTACTGTTATTACTCCCAGGGGCAGTTTTTACAGTGTGTAATTTTTCTTTCTTTTACGCTTTTAATGGATCTATCGTCATCGGCCTAAAAACTGAGGTGGCAATTCATTATTATCAGTCTATTAATGGCCCACTAAATGGCAAGGCCTCCTTCCTTAGAGGAGACAGGATATGGATAGACCCACGTTATTGGAGGGCTTAGGGCGACAATGTTTCATTTATTACTATCAGATATTGATGATAGTGACCAGGGCCGATTTAATGTGTTCTCTGAGGCATATAGTGTAACACTACCAACTTCCCGACTCCGGCCAAATATATTGAAAGCTCTTTAGAAGAAAAAATCTCAGAAACATTCTGTATTTAAGCTCAGGATCTCGTTGATGGAAGCCACACAGGGTAATCACTAGCCCAACTAAAACTTTTCTTAGTTACTGATACACGCTTAACGGTAGAGCTCAAAAAATACTTAATCAATTTAAGGTGAAACTTGCACTGTTCTATAAGTTGGAACCTAGTTTAATTATACCTACGAGTACATATATATACTACATAATACCTAACCCGACGTATAATGAAGCAGGTACACACACTTACTTAAGACATAAGTGCATTAAGAAGCTGACAAAAACTAATATATTACACAAAAATTGAGTACAATTCTCACAATACTGAATTGACATCTTCCTATTTTGAGGGTTGATTAAAAAGATTGTTTTTAGACGACCTCCGTGGTATAGTGGTATGCGCGGTGGATTTAAAAGACGGAGGTCCTGGGTTCGATTTCCGGCGGGGCAAATTGAGATTTTTCTTGGAGGATTGGAGGCTTTCGCCGTGGCTAGTTACCACCCTACCGATAAAGACGTACTGCCAAGCGATTTAGCGTTCCGGTACAATGTCGTGTAGAAACCGAAAGGATTTCATCCTACTCCTAACAAATTAGCCCGCATTCATCTTAGACTGCATCATCACTTAACATCAGGTGTGATGGCAGTTAAGAACTAATTTGTAGTCGATAAAAATAAAATAGTACGCGTATCTAAGCTTTCACGTATATTAATATATCAATGCCAAGATTACGCTTCGGATAATCTTATCGGCTAGATTTGTGGTTACATTACATTGTTCTGATTGACTAATTATGGTAATTAATTAGGTTTGCGAATGATGTACGCGGTGCCATCACGGGCTTGTATGTTTATTGATTAAGGCATTAAGTGAATTCAAAGTTTTAGTTAGCGTAAGTCTACACAAACAGTCTACTAGTTTTTGTCCAAAATTCCTCAGTGCCTGAAGACGAGAGTCTTCGAACAGTGCGTGTTGCCAGTGATGACCTACGGATTCGAATCTTGGTCGCTAACTGCGGGCTTCATAAGAAGGCTCAGAATCACTCAGCGGGCGATGGAAAGAGCAATGCTCGGAGTATCTCTGCGTGATCGAATCACAAATGAGGAGATTCGCAGAAGAACCAAAGCAACCGACATAGCTCAGCGAGTCGCAGAACTGAAGTGGCAATGGGCGGGGCACGTAGTTCGAACAGCTGATGGACGTTGGGCGCCCAAGGTGGTAGTTTGGCGACCCCGCACCGGAAAGCGCAGCGTTGGTCGACCCCCAACCAGGTGGACTGACGACATCAAACGTGTCGCAGGGAGCCGCTGGCAACAGGCGGCTCGGGATCGTTGTGTTTGGAAGTCCGTAAAAAAGGCCTATGTCCAGCAGTGGACGTCTACAGGCTGGTAATGATGATGATGATGATCACGTCTACATTATACCCAAAATGCAAAGTCGTGTTTATCTAAAGTTTTGATTTCAGATCTAATTTGACTGACCTAGTGACACTATTTCAGATATTTTGATGTGTAACGAGTCAGAACGCGAGAGGCAACCCCGTGAAGTTTTCAGGTAGGTACATTTAGACCTACACATTTTGTGACAGATCGACCGGTGAATTTATTTTTATTTCATTACAAGTTAGCTGCAATTACACTTGATGGTTAGTGATGAAGCAATCTAAGATGGATGCGGGCTAACTCATTACGAGTAGGATGACATCCATATCCTTTCGGTAAATCGCTTTGTGATACGTCTTTGTCGACAGGGTGGTAACTGGCTACGGCCAAAGCCTCTCACCAGCTACACCTGAATCACTTTAGAAAATCTTAATCGGCCCAGTCCGGAATCGATCCTAGGACTTCCTTCTTATAAATCCACTGCGCATACTACAAGTATAAATAAGTAGCACTTATTTATTTTTATCGCCAAACAGTATTGCTGTGTTCCGGTCTGAAATATGATGTATGGATTTTGGTGAGATTGAAGGCACATGACTGATCTTTGTTCTAGCTGTGCACAAAGTCGCCTATTGTGCTTTTCGAAGAGCTATTTTTTCTTCCTTTCACTGTTTCCACAAAAAGAAAACGTTTTATTGTTGCAAAGGCAGCTAGAACCAGAACTGTGTTTGCTCAAAAGCAGTATTCCTGTCAATCAAGTTACCTCTATAATATGATTAACAGGAAGCTGAACGTATACCCCATGAAGTTGCATGCTTGTAAAGATGCCCTAAATAGATATCTATTGTCACAGGATTATGATGAGGTGGAATCTCTACTTAAGCGTATAATATAGTATCAGACACAAACACACACACACACACATACACACACACACACACACACACACACACACACACACACACACACACAATATACACGTACTAAAATTTACATAGAAACACTTAATGACATAAGTATATATATATATAGAACTTTTCACTATGTTTAAATAATATTATGGATATTGTTATTTTGTTACAAGTACTATTGAGGAAGAGCGGGGTCTTTTAATACAGGAGTATATTTAGTACTCATAAAAAAGGCTTTACTGTTTCTTGTATTCTATTTTTGTTGCTGAAATAAACTATTTTTATTTTATTTTTTTTAGCTTTTGTACTATAGGCAATGATTTTACTGCACATCAGATGAGCCTGCTGCTTGTCTCTTCCATTATTTCTAAACAAAATGTCTTTAGTGGTAGTAAAAATATGTTTTTTTCTAAGCAGATTACTTGATACTGTTGCTTCATAATTCCAAAAAAATGTTATTCCTTACTCAAGAAATTTGTCCTCAATATTTTCCTCAAGTAAAGAACAACATTTTCAATGCTTCCAATAACATAAACGTTGGCAAAGACTTAACAAAAAACAAGTTTCCGTAACAACTTTTATTCCACTTATCGCTGTGTTTGTTTTCTAAAATTGTGCTGTCAGCAAAGTTGCGGAAGTGTTGATAGTTTTTTTATTCAAAAACTTATAGACATTGGTGACACACCTTATGTAAAGTGACATAGTCTAAGTGGTTTACTTTGAATGTTTATACTCTACATTTAAATGTCACCAAACAATATATTTTTTTATCGACTAGAAGTTGGCTCTTGACTGCTATCACACCTGACGTTAAGTGGTGATGCAATTTAAGATAAAAGTGGGCTAACTTGTAAGGATTAGGATGAAATCGACACCCCTTTCGGTTTCCACTCGACATCGTTGGAAGGCTAAATCGTTGGCTGTACGTCTTTGTCGGTAGTTTGATAACTAGATATGGCAAAAGCCTCCCACCTGCCAGATCAACACAAATTGAGAAAAATCTCATTCTGCCTCGCCGGAAATCGAACCCAGGATCTCCTTATAAATCCACGCGCATACCACTGCGCCACGGAGGCCGTCAAAAGGACTCCGTGTTTGTTTTGTGAAATTGTACTGTAAGCAAAGTTGCGGAAGTGTTGATAGTTTTTTTATTCCAAGACTTATTTGGTGACACACTTTATGTAAAGTGACGATATAGTCTAAGTTGATGTTTACTGTTTACTCTACCTTGAGTGGTTTCAAAATGACACCATACACTACATGATCGGTAGAATGCTTGGCGGCCTATGGTGCTGTTGTGGTACCTAGCCCCGACTTATGTTTACCCATTTTTCATGCTTTCAAGAACTAGATTTGTTTCAATTTAGAGAATCCAAAATATTTAAGTGTACCTAGTTAGGAATGTAATTCCGAACCTGTTAGTGATGCTAAACCAGGAAATTGTGTCAGAGAAGTTATACACACAGTTGTTATTTAAATAGTTAATTATCAATTTATTGGCATCACTGCTAAACAGGAAAAAATTGGGACAGAAAAGTGTAACACACAGTTGTTATTTAAATAGTTAATCATCAATTTATTTTAAAACTAGCTTTGGTACGAGTTAATAACATTAAATTTGTAAAGTAAAATAATAGTATATTATTTAGAACCGACTAATTTTATTACAACTCCTTGAAAATTAAAAAAGAACTGTGTCATTTAGTTGCTTTAATTTACTACTAAGCATATCTAAGAAGTAAAAAATAACTGTGTCATTTAGTTGCTTTAATTTACTAGCGAGTTTAAGGAACATTTATTTAACGTAGTAAAGCAGTTTGTGGGTTCTAGGTAATGTTCTTAAAGTAGAAACCTTGGCTGGCACCAACTCCTAGATATGCTTAAGTAAATTAAACAGTTATTTTTTACTTTTCAGTGTGTTTTGAGTCGGCTCTATTTTTTGTTAAAAAATTTTATTTCTTACTTTTTAGTGATTTATCGCCACGTACCGTACTCGTACTGTACTCTCATAGTATATTTTACGGCACTAGTAGCCAAAAAGCTACCGATACTTACACAAAAACCGAAATCGCTGCAAGTGTGCCTATACAATTTGAAGAGTTCCTTCAATTTTCCCAGGATATCATCATCAGATCCTAACATGTTGACAATGGGACCTTTCTAATAAAAAAAGAATTATTAAAATCGGAAAACTCTGTATAAAGTTATGCGTAGTCATACATAAAAAATAAATGCGTGTCGAATTGAGAACCTCTTCCGTTTTTTTTCGTCGGTTAATTAGGTTTAATAGATGTCAGTACCATCAGTTTATACAAAATCCTATCAATATTATAAACGTGAAAGTTTGTAAGTATGCATGGATGGATGGCTGGATGGATGTTTGTAAGTATGCATGGATGGATGGCTGGATGGATGTTTGTAAGTATGCATGGATGGATGGATGGATGTTTGTAAGTATGCATGGATGGATGGCTGGATGGATGTTTGTAAGTATGCATGGATGGATGGCTGGATGGATGTTTGTAAGTATGCATGGATGGATGGCTGGATGGATGTTTGTAAGTATGCATGGATGGATGGCTGGATGGATGTTTGTTACTTTTTCATGCAAAAATTACTGAATGGATTTTGATGAAATTTTACAATATTACAGCTTATACATCACAATACTAGGCTACTTTTTATCTTAATCTCGAGAAATTAAATAAATAATTTAAAAAGCACGTTGTTATTGCAGTAAGATAAAAACATACCAATTTATAAAAGAAACCGACGTTGCAGATTAAAATTCTAAAAATCTCCGTGTAGTGAGCAAATTGAATTGACTTTCTTGAACTTGTAACCAGCCAGCAGTTCAGAACATTCTAGTTCAGCGATATTGTTACTGGAAACTGTTAGAAACTTAATTGAATGTTGTATCTACCTGTCTATTTCTATTCTACACGCGAAATGTATTAGGTTGAGTGTGTGTATTTGTCAATCTATGTATATATTTATCATTATCCACCTATTAACAGACCCCTCCCCTCCTTGTAGGAGAGCAAGTATAGAGCGTAGACTCACCACGGTACACCAATGCGGGTTGGCGGGCTTAGGGTGGTAATGTTTCATTTATCACCGATAATTATTATTTTTTTTTATCGACTACAAGTTGGCCCTTGACTGCTATCACACCTGATGTTAAGTGATGATGCAATCTAAGATGGAAGCAGGCTAACTTGTTAGGAATGGGATGAAATCCACACCTCTTTCGGTTTCTACACGACATCGTACCGGAACACTAAATCGCTTGGCGGTACGTCTTTGTCGGTAGGTTGGTAACTAGCCGCGGCGACAGCCTCCCACCAGCCAGACCAAGACAAATTAAGAAAAATCTCAATCTGCCCCGCCGGGAATCGAACCCAGCATCTCCGTCTTATAAATACACCGCGCATACCACTGCACCACGTAGGTGGTCACAATATTTATTATAGTTATTGATGACCGAGACTGAAGGTTTGATGTGCTCTCCGAGGCATAACACCACCAACTTCCCGACTTGGGGCTTAAATTGTATTGAAAATTTCATAGAAGAATGAAAAACTCAGAATTATCCGTGACCCGACCCAGGATTCGAACCCAGGGCCTTGTGATCGAAGTCACATAGGCTAACCACTAGACTATAGAGGCATGTATCTATGAGTATCAGTTAACTGCCATGTTCGTCCATATGTAGGATGGTTACGTCCGTCGGTAGCGTATGCAAGTTCAAATCATTAGGACAGACAAACAAACGCGGTAGATTTAATTTTTAACCGACGAAAAAAAACGGAGGAGGTTCTCAATTCGACACGTATATATATTTTTTTTTGTATCACCACGCATTACTTTTTACAGAGTTGTCCGATTTTGATAATTCTTTTTTTTTATTAGAACGGGCACACTTCCAAGGTGGTCCCATTGTCATCATGTTAGGATCTGATGATGATATCCTGGGGAAATTGAAGGAAGTCTTCAAATTTTGGAGACACGCTTACAGCTTAGCAGCAGATTTCGGTTTTTTTTGGCTACTAGTGTCGTATAATATACTATGAAAATATAGTACGAGTACGTTACGTGGCGATAAACGCACTAAAAAGTAAAAAATAACTGAGTCATTTAGTTGCTTTAATTTACTTAAGCATATCTAGGAGTCGGTGCCAGCCAAGGTTTCTCTTTAAGGACGTTACCTAGAACCCACAAACTGCTTTACTACGTAAAATAAATGTACCTTAAACTTGGCTGGCACCGACTTCATAGATATGCTTAAGTAAATTAAAGCAACTAAATGACACAGTTATTTTTTACTTTTTAGTGCGTTTTGAGTCGGTTCTATTTTTGTATAAGATGAAGTGACATAGCTTGTAGCAGGCCTTAGACACTGCAAAAATGGTAATTAAATTACCATGATGCAAATAGGAGACAAGTTTTTCCAATTTCTCTCAGAACAGGAGCAAGTTCCAGTGAATTAATGAGCAGTCTCTAGATTTAAATTTAATGTAACAAGTTTCTTGAGTACTATTAGCTATGTCTTGCTACTTTATAGATGTAAATTGTATAGACACTGGGGGTAATTTGAAGCCTCAGTAGGTTTGATTCAATTAGGCGAGGTGTTAGGTTCGATGCTCACTGATTCGATATTGTCGTAACTATTTATTTCTTTTTAATTTGAAAAAAATAAAAATAGGTAACAAACTTTTTAAGTTAAACAGTTTTGTTAAACATACATTGCAATGTTTAAGATAAATGTACTAAAAACCAAAAAATAATAAAATAGATATTATCCGCCATTTTGTAGCGGCCGCCATCTTGGATTTCAATTTTTTATACATATTGTTTTATACATGTATATATTATTAGAAACATCATCAGAAGGGGTTAAAAGGCACGAGCAGGAAAACAACATTAACCAAAATATTAACACATTTTAATTACAAACTTTCTTAAATCAAATCAAAATGAAACAATATGACGGTAATCACATAATTTACTTAACTAGCATTACATTTTATTACACTTTAACTTTTAACAAAATTAACTGGCAGCATAACTGCACACAAAGAGAACACACAAAATAATAATTACTTCATCATTAGGGCTTTGCTTATATAACTGCCCGTAACCGTTACTTTTTGCAGTCTACCACAACAACACAAAACCGGCACCTCTACAGTCTATGGTTCGCAATGCTGCCAACACGGCCTTCCTGACATTGGGGCGTCCTCGACCCAGGCATCTCCGGAGACGTGACTGGGATCAGCGACACCAGTCACTGACGACTGCACCAGGAGCCGCACCATCAGCCTCTACTATAGAGGCCAGTAGAGCTCGAAGTGTGTGACACCTGCATTGAGGGAGTTCAATGCACATTCGTCATCGTCACCGTGATCTGCGAATAACAATATGTTAGAAGGAGAACTAAATATCCTAGACGTTTTCACCACACTGCTCGACCATTCTCCTTTTATAAAAACTCTCAATCAATTCATACATCACACAACACACGTCATCTAAGATACTCTATCTTACAGGCTTCACCTCTGAGACGTCTCAAAATATTAAAAATAGGGCCCTGATACGTATCACTCTTTCCTTCTCGAAGTCCGGCCAACCGTCAGCAGCAAGCAAACGCCATCGTCTGCGTCTGTACCAGACGCCCACGACTACGTTTGTGTCTCCAAAATGGCTTTTTCCCACGCGAGTCCACGCGTTTCCCCGGCCAAGGGTACACCAGCTCACACCAGAACTGAAGGTCAACGCAATATGTGTTTACCTGTCAGCGATAGCCTTCATATCGCCCAACCCAACAGAGCCATGCTCCCGAAGGGTGTACCAATCCCTGTTATTTCAATCACAACTTATAACACCATCGATGGCCATTTGCCTAATAGAGCCTAACCAAGACTGATAGTGGTCAAGAATCTAATAAAAAGCCAAAGAGCTTCATAAAGGGCAGTAGAGCTTGATAGAGCTCATTAGAGAGCAACAGAGCTTGATAAAGGGAAGAAGAACTTTATAGAGCTCATAGAGCTAGGTAAAGAGCAATACAGCTCGATAAAGTGCAATAGAGCTCAACAGAGGGCAATAGAGCCTGATAGAGCTCAAGAGAGTCTAATAGAGCTTGACCATTTTACTAAACCTTATGGCAACAAACAGTGAAACAAGCATGGTTTAATGTGATTGACATAACGATTGAGTGCCCGGAAACAACCTCAGGCCCAGCACGTCCCACCGAAGCATACACCGCGCCCATCAACCGCGCCACTGCTTGGGATGCGCTGTCAGCTAGCGCCAAACTTCGCGCTGCCGGCCACGCCACGACGATGTGTGCGCCGCCGCCCGCACCGACACTGGTGCTGCCGTCAAAGCAAGCCCCTTCAAGGCAGTACCGAGCACGCCTCTGCCAGCGTCGCTCTGCCTGGCTGCTATCAGGCATCTGTACAACACAAACAAACACATTATAGGTCAAAGAAACACATGTTCAACCATTGTCTTATGTCTCATAAGTTGAGCGCAAGGTTAGCCTAACTCAAGGTCAACACTGGGATCATTCCCCCTATGAATCGGTTGTTAAAAACTGAAATGACTTCTATCACCAAGTCAACGCAACTTATTTACATATGGCATTCTTATAGGCACAGAGTTCCCTCAATTTAGCCTTTATTGTTAGGAAATTGAGTTTCCTAACAATTGCATCAAGGTTAAGTTTCGTAAAAGCAGTTTGGAATCTTTAAGTAAGTAAGTTTTTCTCAACTCAGAATATCTACCCGATCACGGCAGATTATCTTTATGTCGAGAGGGACGGCTTATAATACGACTGAGAAAAGATCAGGCTCAGGACTGAAGACTCTACGTGCTCTACAACTTCTAAGGCACAAAGGTGATGTTGAAATTTTAACAAAAAAAATTTAAACTGATTTTTATTTTGTCTGAACCGGGACTTGAACCCTGGACGTTATTTTCACAATCCAAACTAGCTAGCTACGGAACCGATGGAACAATGAACTGCCTCCCGCCAAAATAGATAAGTCACATACGTCAGGGGTCCTTGATCACCATTCTGAGACGATGTACTCGGCTGTTACTGTGTCTACCAACAGACACCGCCGACGACACGGTTGACTGTGCTCTGCGTAAATCATTGCCATCTGCAAGTGAATAAAATTCATTACGCTACCACAGCTCTAAACATCCTGATGACACCAAATACATGGGACTGGATTCAAATTGGTTACAGTGGGCAGGTACTCAAGACACCTACCCGCACGTTACTTTCGCTCTACCTATAGGTACTCAACGTGAGCTATCCCTAACATTAGACGAAGGCAACTAATTGTCAACCAAACATGATGTCATCATAAAAAATTACAGTTACTGCAAAAGCCGTGTGCGAACATAACATTAAATACCAACGTCTGTTTCTAATTTTTAAATTTAAAAATTCGAATCTTCGAAGGAACCACTACAGGTTTCTTTTATTTGGTTGAAAGTACCTTTAGACTATTGACTATTGTACAATGAACTAATAAAGACCTCATAAGTTTTTAGGTGCACAATAAGTTAATCGATAAGGTTTTTAACTAATCAGTACCGTCTCTAACTCGAACACGTTACACGTTGTAAAGCTGGGTCAGCTTTACACCTTATTATGTTAAAGCAATCTGTACTGACAAATTCAGTTACAACATATGGGCGATATGTAATCTAAACAGGAATGTAATCTACAAGATGTAAAATTACAAAGCGTACAAAGCGTTTGTCAATATCGCAAGGACCTTTTTACTAATTCTTGCCCTATTCTTGAACTGTACGTAAAGCTTGGACCAAACTTAAATCATTGACTAGTCAAACTACTCTCTTTTCAGCAAAGTGTACCCACTAATGAATTTACAACTGAATCGTTAGGGTAGAGACTAATAGAATAAAAGTTTTTTCCGTCTACAATTATTTAGTGTCCTAACTCGCACTCAAAATTCAAATTTATTTCTTTTAAATAGACTTCTAAAAAGTGCTTATAAATTGCAGTGACATACTTGGCTTTAAAAGAGATCTGCAGTATCAATGTATTGGAAGGCAGACTCAACTAGAAGAGTTGTAAATAACTCAACAGTTACTTTTTCATAGATATAATATGCCACGACTATTATAATTTTTTTTTTTCGACTACAAGTTGGTTCTTGACTACTATCACAATTTATGTTAAGTGATAATGCAATCTAAGATCGGAGCGAGCTAACTTGTTAGGAGGAGGATGGAAATCCACACCCCTTTCGGTCTCTTACACGACATCGTACCGAAACGCTAAATTGCTTAGTGGTACGTCAAAGTATCAGAAGAGAAAGCAAAAATAAAACAATTAGTGGAAATATCATCGAATTAAAATCTTGACAAAACTATTTATGAATTTTCATAGTAATGCGAGCTAATTTTCAAATATTTTTTGTAGGACAAACTTTATTTCTTGGTGTAACTATTATTGTCAATCTCTTTGATCCTATGCGAGTTGTAACGGAACAACTTAATCAGAATAGGCAGAATTAAAGGTTAAGCATAATAAAATTAAACGTTTACTCTCACCAAGGTACTGTACGACCAGCCACTAACAGGCCTGCCGTTATCGTCTCACAGCTGCGTCCAAGGTGCACCATCTGCTACCTCAGGCACGCAACACTGCCAGGAGTGCGCAGACCGTCACACCAAGCAGACATCTCGGTAATAAGTGCGCGACTAGTGCCGCCGCAGCTTGCTGTCGTAGGAACGCAGACCACGCTGCCGTAAGCGCGCAGACCACGTAGCATGCGCGGCCACTGGCCGGCAGTACACGCCGATACAAGACGTGCAGTACACGCTCTTACAGGCGCGCCGTATGCGTCTCAGCAGGAGTGGCAGATGTACCACAGCAGGAGTGCCAGGTGTGCTTTAGCGGGAGCACTAGATGCTCTTCAGCAAGAACGCTGAAGCACCAGCACAGAAGCGACGAATGCGCCAGCATAGGCGTATGCACAGGGCACGCCGCTTCAGGCACTCGAGCGTGGTGCATGCACCAGCACGCACTGCCCTCACCACGGCACTATGAACTCCGCCGCAGCCTGGGACGCCTTTACAAACGAGCCTGCTAACAGAAAAATGAACGCGACTACCACTGTCGCATATTATAGCAACAGTCGACAAAATAGCATTAGAAATTACACGTTTCTATTAAATGGTATCTTGTCTAGGCAAAGCACATAATTAGCGTATTTGTACTACTATGTGAAGAAAATCATGTCTACTACGAAAACAGTTGTTAACTATTTAACAACAAGTTTAAGTTCAACTTTTAACTGCGTAGCAAGATACCGACAAAAAGTATACATAGCATGTACATTGCAAATTGATAACTCAATCGTTACCGTTCGGTCATGTCTGACTTCCGCTATCAATTCTTTGTAGTTAAACTTAACAAATGGGTATCTACATATCGACAAAATATTGTTTTTTTTTTAAACATAGACATAGGTAGGTACTTTTCAAATTGAAAATCGGATCGTTATAGCTCGGTCAGCCCTGACCTCAACTTGTGGTTTTAATTTTTACTTCACAACTGTTATTTGTGGGTACTTTTATTAATAACTTTTTACTTTTAATTTAATGAGAAAACTATTTTTCTTACAATTAAATTCCAAATTCAACTTTACCGGAAAGACGAAATTGTCCAACAGACTCGCAACACCTCTCACAGTTGTGTTGAACAGGTGACTCAGATGTACAGAGGTGATACGGCCTTGACCTCATCAAATCCGAGCAGGGCGCGCAAGACACACGCGGCAAAGCGACAGTTCTGTAACCTTTAAAAATGTATGTTAGAAAATGTTCCCATTACACTACACAGCGATGTAGGTAGGTACTTCTTAACCGACAGACTATAATGGACATTGAGATCGTTACTTTATTTTATTTAAAAACAGTAGTACTCAACGGAAAAAATTCAACGACGGTAAGAACAAGCGGGAAAACATTTCTACTTGATAGGTACACAAAACCTGTCCTTTGTTTTTGCTGAATGAGCATAGTAACTAAGGTAAGTACTTAGTTAGTGTCTTTGCGTTGAATAAAATATTTGCACACAACTATTTCAGACACTGATTACTACTACTGAAAATACTGGCATAGTAACATGAAAGTGTTCTTTGTTCTTCAACTACCGACATTTGCAAAAAGTTAAACGTAATTTTTCTTATTGCAATAACTCAAACAGTTAGGTTACTCTTAATATCAGATCGATTTATAATAAAATATGAAATCGTACACAGAAATATCGTCAAATGGAAATTCTTTCTTACCAGACATCATAGTCAGCGTTACATACTTTTACTCCGGGTTACTTTCCGCCTGGACATGTCAGCGGCAACGAGCCATGATGCTTTTGGCATCGTGCTGAATAGTGCCAAACAGTAAGGTACTGCTAGCGCTGGTTGGTTCCAAACTTAGGTCCGCAGAGGCGTGCCAATATTGAACCAGACGTACATAAAATTACACTTCACTCGCGAAGCACTACTTTTAGGTTGTTTCATTTTGATTTCTGATAACTTTTTGTAGGCGTTAAGTCCTTTATACCACTTCTGATATTAGAAACATCATCAGAAGGGGTTAAAAGGCACGAGCAGGAAAACAACATTAACCAAAATATTAACACATTTTAATTACAAACTTTCTTAAATCAAATCAAAATGAAACAATATGACGGTAATCACATAATTTACTTAACTAGCATTACATTTTATTACACTTTAACTTTTAACAAAATTAACTGGCAGCATAACTGCACACAAAGAGAACACACAAAATAATAATTACTTCATCATTAGGGCTTTGCTTATATAACTGCCCGTAACCGTTACTTTTTGCAGTCTACCACAACAACACAAAACCGGCACCTCTACAGTCTATGGTTCGCAATGCTGCCAACAATGTTGTATTCTGCTTGTTGAGCCCTTTCATTTGATACCCATATTGATGACATATTGATGGGATTAATAAAACATAAATTATCCGCCATTTTGTAGTGGCGGCCATCTTGAATTTCTAATGATAGTGAATAAACATAATTGTATTGTCACCAAAATTCAAAGTGTACACAAAATTTCAGATTAATCGGTTGACAGGAAGAGGGTGAAATTTGAATTACTAAATTTGACCCAAGAATAAATAATAAATAAAACAAACGGGGTAAGCTAAATAAAACCGTTTAATAATAAGAAGTTGGTTGTGTTTATAGTGATACTCGTAGACAAGCAGGATTGTAATTATTGAGGAGTCATGTTTATCCAATGACTTTGGACTGTTAGGTTCTGGATTCGAGTTATGGGTAGAGCAATGAAATTTTCTTTTTTTTTATAATATCCTGTTATAAATCTCCACACGACTTAACGCTGATAGATCATGGGTTCGATGCCCATCTGTAGGAATGTTGTCGTATCCACTCCTAAACTTTTTAAAATCAATTTAATAACAGGAGAAGAAACATTAAAAATGCAAAAACACTCTTTGAGCCCACCTCAGGGCGAAGCTTCCCTTCTAATAGGACAGGGAATATAGCACCACGCTACTCCCTTGATGCTCGTTGGATTAGGCTAGATTATAGAGATAGATTATAATCTGGCATAATATGAAGGCTACTTTCATCCCAAAATTTCTACAAGACTGAATATTTGTGCGTAAAAGCGTGAGCCAAGGTGAATACGAGTATACAACATACGTAAATATCCGTTGAAAGAAATGTGCCCTACGTTATTGGTCGAATGTAGTCATAGAAAAAGCCTTATAAAGGGACAGTGGGGCGTTTGTAAGGAATGTGAACGTGGCAGCCGCTCAGAGCATTATAACTCATGTCACGGACACACCTCCGCCGAGGACTTGGCTCACTCTGAATGACGTTCGTAACTTGATCACGTGTACCACGCACTTTCAATTACATCAATTGTGCTATATCTTAATAAATAATGCTCAAAAGGGGTATTAAAGATCATGTCTGATTTTTTAAGAGTTATGGATCTATTTTATCATAAGCTTTTTACTGCCTTTTTTATATTGTTTTATATTATATATAGATTAGGTTATTGTAGTGTTTAAGCATTTACAATATACATACCTACTTTATATTTATAATTAAATATATACATTTAATTATGAATATAAAGTAGGTATGTATATTTTTACCCTATAACTGAAATTTTTATTTATATACAAAATCATCTTGCGCTTGACCATAATCACGCTATATCCTTGAAAAAATCATGGGCTGAAAGCTGTAACTGCACTTTAACGAGAAAACGTTATTTTATAAAACAATTCTTGTACGGCGAGCTGATTTACAATTTAAGTTTTTTATCTCGTAAATTATAAATTATAATAATATTAAAATCGCTGAGACCACAGATTTTTAAAACTATGTTATAATCATAATTGTTATACTAAATTCATGTTTTACCATATCTAATCTCATATAATATGTTTTAGAAGCGCAAACGTGCTTATTGATCTATCTAAGGCCTGTGTGCACCAAGATTTCGGTTATCATAACCAACGGTTAACATAAGCTAAACGTAAAATTTACTTTTCACGACAACCCGTACACCGGTTAGGACGTAAGCTCGGTTAAGATAACCGCCCGGTTTACGTCCTTAACCGGCGTACGGGTTTATTATAAATAGTAAATTTATAGTAAAGGTTTGTTAACCGTCGGTTATGATAACTGAAATCTTGTTGCACACAAGCCTAAGTACCTCTTCAATAGAACTAATGATCAAAATACGACGTGAGAAATTTATAAAACAAGCAATCTTCAAATGCATATATCAAAACCCAGTTACTACAATACGTATGCATATGCAATAGATTAGAGGTAATATAAAAAATATAAAATCTTAGACCTTCTACAAACAAAGGGTTTTAATCGATGACTGTTTTCTTGATTTAATTCAGAATCAGTGGCTTTTAAAAAAAATTAAGCAAATGGAATCGGGGAATATTTTTATTTGATAGGCGTAATTTAGAAGTTCTAGGCTGATAGTAGTTTTGATACTTTGTCTACACTCATGCCTGATGGAAAGTAATGATGAGGTTAAAGTCTGGATTTCTAGAATATGCTCATAACTTCTTGAAGAACTTTGTATTATAAGCTTAAAAATGTACCGTAGACTGACGGGCAAAGGACGACACATTGCATAAAATGTGTACCTTAAATGAAGAAGTTGTTTTTTATAAAAACTCTAGAACATTTTTTCGTTCTGTTTTCATAGAAGGTTTGTGAGTTTAATAGGCAAGCGAGTTCCACAAAAGAATATTAGGCGTATTTACTGTTAAATATCTATTTCATAAAAAACAAATATTTGGCCAACAGTTAACTACATATATCATGCGTAGTGTCGACCCGACAAAACTGTCATGCAATAAAAAGTCTGTTGTCTGTAGGAGACCTTAAGCAGTGCACATGACAAAATATCCCATGCTCGCAGCGATGTAGCAAATCGGCTTAGCCGCAGGAGCCGTGCATTCTAATGCTCGGTTAGCTAAGACAGGTGCGGGGCGCTGATAGCGAGCTATTCGCATCATCGGCTTCTGAGGAACACTGCCTTGGATTGTGAGCTTGCGACGTTCAGTGCAATATGCTGGAATGCATGGATATCCTTTAATATAGTGTGCAGAGTATATAAGGACGGTGTAAATAATGTAAATAATATATGAGGATACTGTCTTAAGTACGAATAGTATTAATGACTTATGAGGTTTGTATTTTCTTTATGTCATATTAGGTAGGTATGTATCTTATGATTTTTTTAAATGTTTATTATGTTATTTATGTATTTTTTTATTTGTTTTTTTATTAGTATGTAATTATTTGGATGTATGTATGTAATTATATGTATGTTATAATATTACACCACCTACAGTTCGGTCCCATTATTTTTAACCGACGAAAAAAAACGGAGGCGGTTCTCAAGTCGACACGTATATATATATGACGGCGCCTGCGTCATCGTACACGACTAGAAAGAAGTCTGTGAACTGCACGTGCACCAGCTACGCTCTGTTGCGGCTGCGCATCGTTCGATACCCCCACTCACCCCACTACTTGAGTCATTCTACGCTGTATAAAAGGAGCGGGTCTGTAACTGGTTGGCAGTCTAGGCTCTGGCGTGGCGCGGTGCAGACCTTGTACTTTGCTTATCGCTTAACCTAGACAACTCTGATAATTAATTTGTGCAAACGAATTAATTATTATTCTCAGCTTGAGACGCGGTGTCTAGAGGTTACATTAATTAACACGAGACGTTACGTATCATTGCAATACCATAATTTGCCAGTAGTAATTCACTGTTAATTAAGTTGCTGTTAATTATTCTTTCAGTTACCTATTTCTAGTTATGTCTGACCCTCTTTCGACATCAGAAGTGGGATCGGATCCATCCCCACTACAAAAACTTGGAAAGTATGGACCTTATCATTGCACTTCCTCACTCACAAAATAAAACAAAGTAAAAGCAATTCTCTTAGTGATGATGACGTGACGGCGGATGATTTAAAAACCGACAGTCATCTAATTAATCTAGAAATTGATAGTCAAATTAATGATATTGAAATTATTAGTCCATGCCAAAACAATTCAGATACCATATCAGTCGATAACGTAACTATGTCTGCCCACTCTGACACTATGTCTGATAACTTTGATACTGACTCTGTACAATGTAAACCTCACAACATTGTGATGCAGGCTGATGTTCACATAACTAATAAAAAATAATAAAAGAAACAAGAAAAAAAATAATAATAAAAAAAATGAAACAAAAGAAAAAGAGAAAAAAAAGAGTAACTATCATTGAAGGCGCAAGCGGACCAATGATAGGGCTATAGGGAATTATGAATTCCGGTCTAGCAAAGGTTAAAAAAAAAGAGAAAAAAAAACGAAAAAATAAAATAATAATAAAAAAAAGGAAAAAAAATAGTCGTTGCAGGGCTTAGCCGGTCCAATGACTTTGCTAAAGG
Source organism: Mycalesis mineus (assembly GCA_034621355.1). Lineage (NCBI taxonomy): Eukaryota > Metazoa > Arthropoda > Insecta > Lepidoptera > Nymphalidae > Mycalesis > Mycalesis mineus. The sequence goes on from CM067901.1 coordinate 1,804,593, forward strand.
GATCAATGTCCGGTCTAGCACCACCAGCTATAGGGAATTGATCTGGTCTAGCATTATCTGCTAAAGGGATCAATATCCGGTCTAGCATTATCCGGGCCAGTTAACAAACTGAAGGGATCGCTGTAGGGTCTACTGACCGGTCCAGCATAATCTGAAGGAACAGATCTTTATGTTTGTGAGATTTGTAAATATGGTAAAATGTGTCAGGATGATCGAACTGTCATTTTTTATCTCAGATAAACCACAAAGACGCCCACGAGGACGTGTGCTGGTCAGTATGGCCGTGACGGCGCCTGCGTCATCGTACACGACTAGAAAGAAGTCTGTGAACTGCACGTGCACCAGCTACGCTCTGTTGCGGCTGCGCATCGTTCGATACCCCCACTCACCCCACTACTTGAGTCATTCTACGCTGTATAAAAGGAGCGGGTCTGTAACTGGTTGGCAGTCTAGGCTCTGGCGTGGCGCGGTGCAGACCTTGTACTTTGCTTATCGCTTAACCTAGACAACTCTGATAATTAATTTGTGCAAACGAATTAATTATTATTCTCAGCTTGAGACGCGGTGTCTTGAGGTTACATTAATTAACACGAGACGTTACGTATCATTGCAATACCATAATTTGCCAGTAGTAATTCACTGTTAATTAAGTTGCTGTTAATTATTCTTTCAGTTACCTATTTCCAGTTATGTCTGACCCTCTTTCGACATATATATATATATATATATTATCAATATATATATATATATATATATATATATATTTTATGACCACGCATAACTTTTTACAGAGTTGTCCGATTTTGATAATTCTTCTTCACAAACTGCTTTACTACGTAAAATAAATGTTCCTTAAACTTGGCGTTTTTATTACGTAAAATAGGCTGATACTAATGACGATTGACAGAACTTCAATTAACATTTATTCTGAAAATAAAGCACCTAACAAACGATAGACAATTCCCGCGACAGAAAAAACGGTAAATTCAGCTAAATAAATCGAAGTAAGCGATACCTATCACCAAACTCGCGGCGGTTGGAGGGGTGGGGGGAATCCATTTAAATGTAGATTGTCTCTGGTAATACTTCCATTTGTTTTGCCGCAAAGCTACTTTCCGCGGAAAACGATTCCAGCTTGCAAAGCGTTTTATGGCCTTTTCAGAGTTCCGTAGACGTAAGAAACTCATATAGTTTTGTCGTTTAGTGACTACGTTGAAATATATTTTTGCAGTTGCAAATTATAAAATTATAATCTGGTGGACGCTTGTAATTTTCTTTGCGTGAAAACACATTAGGTATATAATTAAAACAAAATTTCTAAAAAGTGCGACTCTGTGATTAATCATTTAATTTATATGCCTAAGTTTACGTCATTATTTATACAACTAAACTTAAATCCTTATCAAAATAAATTGCTTAATAGTCATAAGGATATTATAGAGATAAGATTTGCCTTTTACAGTATGTTAATTAGTTATATAGTTTCGGATATATTACAAAATTTCTAAAAAACATGAAGATGCCACTATGTCATCCAAATTAAGTGGACCTCCTCCGTGTTATGTTATACGTACTGAATAGGGGTCAAGATTTTGGTACTGATGTTTTTTGAGAATTCGATCTTTGATCTTTTCTTTTAATTTATTTGGCATGGCAGACCATATTTATATAATATACGTAAAAGTTTGTTCGTTTGTTTAAACGGGCTTATCTCCGGATCTGCATGTCGGATTGTGAATTATTTTGTTTATTTCATAATAAACAAAATAATTTAAGCTAGACTCAAAAGTGAAATAGACTATTAAAAGTGGTTGGTGGTAAAAAAAAGGTAGCGGGAAATGAGCATACTTTATATGAAAGTCTGTCTTTAAAATTAAAAGGGTACCTAAGAGGTTTTCATGCGGACGAAGTCGCAGGCGACTGCTAGTAGAATAAAGGGTAGGATTTTACCCATCACGCTACCCAGTTTGCAATAACTGAAGTATAGGTTATTAGAGCTACGTTTAAATTATTTATAATAATCATTATCATTCTCATCCTATTAACGGACCAATACAGGGCCAGGCTTCTCTTTTTATTGGAGAGTGATATGGAGCTGGACGGAGCACAATGTTTCAATGGGCATTGGTGGGCTTTTGGTGATATTTGATTTTGATCACTGTCCGAATGTGTAAATGATAATAACTCTCTGGGTAAAATACGCCCAACCCAACAATATTATTATTTTTTTTTTACTAGAAAAAAACGCGCTGTATTTTAAAGTCCGGCTTAAAACTGGAACCCATGATCGGAACTGGGCTCACGAGGAAGTTTATCTCAACATAATCTGTTTATATAAAAGGCGCTTGCTTTATCACCAATGCACAGCGCAAACCAAAAAACGGATTGCATTGAAACTTTTTACACATAGCTATTAAAGGCGTGCGTTAAGAAAGGTTTTCCAAAACTCACCCCCAGTATGCACCAATTTTCTCGCGGATGAAGTCACTGTCGTCCGCTAGTCTAATATATTTATGTGTATACGGCCTCCGTTGCCACTCGCACAATCGGCTCATATTAATTATTCTGCAGTGAATAGAATGCGCACAAAGGCCATAAACCGCTCAGATAATTATGTCTTCGCGGCGGCGCCGTGCCTTTGTCAGCCCCATCACTCATCCCACGACCTTCGCCATTCATTGCGATAATAATCTTATCTATTTCCCTTCGCACGCCTCATAGGCACAGTGGTTAAACTACACGATTTCAGATCATGAGACCAGTTTGTAAAATTTAACTTCCAAGATTCGATTGCAGACACATATCCGGACAGGTGAATTTAAATTAAAGCTTGTAATGAAACAGGACGTAAGCTCTTAGACTATGGCTCAGTATTTAGAGTACGCGTGTACCTGTTGCTACTTTTTTATTTACTTTATTGCTGACATTTATTTTTACATTATACAACACTTTGTTAGATTACAAGATAAAATAAGTAAAAGGTTTGCTTTTAGACTTACTGAGGTATGTAGGCGTATTAGATAAAAGAGGCTATTAGAACAGGCTATAAGCTCTTAGACTATCGCTCAGTATTCAGAGTACGCGCGCACCTGTTGCCGCGGCTGTCAGCAATTAGCCATTACTGACATTATTTTCACATTACACTCCGTTTAGTCTGACTTCACGCTAAAACAAGTATACTTGAATTAAAAAAAGTAAAAAAAAAGAATGAAATAAATGAAGCATAATGACTTTGTATAAAAAGTCGTAATTAAATATCGTATATTATTTGGCTACTAGTGCCGTATAATATGTGGCGTGTAGAGTATATTACGAGTAGGTTACGTGGCGATAAATCACTAAAAAGTAAGAAATAGTTGCTTTAATTTACTTAAGCATATCTATGAAGTCGAAAAATGTTTTTATTATTAAAAAAAAAATAACATTTTCAATGAGATATTAATGAGAAAGATTAATCTACAGCTTAAAATGCTCTCTGACGTGTAATACCATCGTCTTCTCAACTCTGGGCGGCTACAGAGAATTTCTGGTAAGCAAGAAAAACATCATAATTTATTATCATTCAATCATCAACAACATCAATCTGAGACTGTTTTGAAAATGATTAAATTATTTTTCAAACAAATGACGGTTTGCCTGTATTCGTACTAATATAAATAAGTATTTTAATCCAGAAATTGGAGCTTTGTTTAATATTTATTAAGCTATTGTATAGCTTTTATCGCGGGCCTTGAGCGTGGAGACCGAATACAGAAATTCCGTAACGAAAAAACCTAACACCCCCTGAGTATCAAAAACACAATATCAAAAGCACAATTTCGAAACGACGGGATTCGAACCCGCGTCTCTCTGGCAATCCGGGTACTTAGAGCGCCTTACCGCTAGGCCACGGTCCCGATGACGTCGGTAGGTAAACATAAGTTTATTAAAAAATGCTATGCAATAGCTTTACCTCGGCAGTCTCCCGAGTCCACACGTCTCTTTTTATTAATTCGATATCAAAAATATTTCTTACAACAAAAATTATTACTTGATATCTCCGAAATAATAAGTTCTTCCGGAATTAGTAAAATTACTGTATTGATGTATTGATGCGACATACCAATTATTTGGTAAATAGATCGAATATCTATAGAACATACTTCTAAATCTCCGCTAGTGTGAAGGAGTAAACAAATACCGTTCACAACCGAGTTAATCCTTTGTGTTAAAACGGCCTCGGAGAGACTTGGCGCTCCCTAATGAAGTCCCCGGGGCTTCTCGCGTGTCCTTGCTGCCTGTGCGTTAAATGTCTTGGCACTTGGCACTTGGTACTGTTATATAACGTACTGGTTATGTTAGAACATCGTTTGTGTTATAAGTTTTGATGAAGCGATATATTAAGTTAAATATTATAAAACAAAGTCCTTCGCAGAGTGAAATTCTTCGTATTAAACTTGCTTCGGGAAGACTTCACGCTCCTAAATGAGCTCCCCGGGACTTCTGGCGTGTCTTCGCTGCCCGCAGGTTAAATGTCTTGTCACTTAGTACTATATATAACGTATTGTTTTTGTTAGGACATCGCTTGAAGCCTAGATGAAATAATATGTTCGCGAATCTTTTGTGAGGATGAAGAAAGTTCTCTGTGGCCATCAACTTTCTTTAAAAATCCGACCTAGGTATGGTTATATGGTTGTGAAGCATGGACCCTAGTGGAAGACCTTCTTAAAAAGCTTGAAGCCTTTGAGATGCGGACATACCGTAGGATGCTCCGTAAAAGCTGGACGGCTAAAGTGTCTAACACTGAGATTCTGGACAGAATGCAGAAAAAGACCGAGATAATCAAGACCATCATGCAGCGGAAGATCTCGTACCTAGGACATATTATACTAGATGATAGGTACCGCTTGCTGAAGACAATCATGATGGGCGAAATCTCAGGTAGAAGAGGTGTGGGAGGTAGAGGAGGAAGATGTCCTGGCTACGAAACATAAGAGAGTGGGCAGGCATAAAGTCTGTGGAACAACTATGCCACCTAGCCATGGACAAGGAGAGGTTCAAAGAGCTGACTGCCAACCTTCAGTAATGGAGAGAAACTTGAAGAAGAAGAATATGAGTAGGGATGATGTAGAGGTTTTCATTAATAAAAAAATGTCCTCTATCGAGTTAATCTTTTATGTAAAAACGGCCTCGGAGAGACTTGGTGCTCCCTAATGAAGTCCCCTGGGCATCTCACGTGTCCTCACTGTCCGCGCGTTAAGCGTACTGGCACTTAGTACTGTTGTATAATGCTGGTTATGATAAGACATCGCTTATTTTAAAAGCCTTAGACAACTAATAAAGGCAACGATGTTGTTGACCTCTTATTAAAAATAATAGAAATATATATATATGTATATATATTTTTTTTTATCGACTACAAGTTGGCCCTTGACTGCTATCACACCTGATGCTAAGTGATGATGCAATCTGAGATGGAAGCGGGCTAACTTGTTAGGAGTAGGACAAAATCCACACCCCTTTCGGTTTCTACACGACATCGTACCGGAACGCTAAATCGCTAGATGGTAGGCTACGTCTTTGTCGGTAGGGTGGTAACTAGCCACGACGAAAGCCTCCCACCAGCCAAACAATATTACTAAAGAATTAATGTTTACAAAATATTTGAAACTTTAAAACCCTACCCCCTGAGCTTGTATTACTTTGTTAGAGGAGATAGTGGAGATTAGTAGTTCATGATAATCATCACATGGTGCGGTTCTCTGAATGAAGTTTGGAGGTCATTATACGAAAAGCTTTTCTATTTTTGACCATTCTTGTATTGACAATTGTCAGTAGTAGAACTCTATATACAGGAAGGTAAGTACTACCACTATACTTTTAACATTGCAGTTCAAACAGTATAGTTGGTGATGAAATTTCAGGCACTGCCATAAAGCTTGTTAGCTATGCCCAAGATTGGTGACGCAAAACTATTATTGCTTTATACCTGTTCTAATAAAAAAAAACTGTACCCCATACATCCCATAAGCACAGACAAAGTCACTTTAAAACCTTTTTAAAGAGAGATAAAACTGTTAACACTCCGACCGCGTTTCCTTTGTCTCTGCGGTGCGAGTGGCCCCAATTTTTGTAGGATCGTAAACCGTAAGATTTACTGGACGGTCGGGGTTAACGACCCCCCCTGTTCCACCCCCTCCAAACAGAAGCATAATTTATGAGAATCGTAAGTGAACTATTAACCAATTTACTCTCGCACCTGCATCAATGTTGCTACGTATTTTATGGGATTGCTATTAGTCACTTTATAGCAGAACCTTTACAGAATATATTAATGTAGGTATGAAATGCTACTTTTTGCAGGCTTTTTTTACTTAATTACCTTGTTGGTTCAGTGACTAAAAAACGTACTCGTATTATACTGATAATAAAGGAGGCTGTGAATCGGAAGTCCGGCGCCGCATCGGAATGGGGAAAAGCGCCATGGCACAGCTATCCAAAATATGGAAAGACAAGAATAATTCCCAGTGGACAAAAATGCTTCTCCATCTTCCTTTATGGAGCCGAAACATGGACAAGATTGACGCATTTGAAATGTGGTGCTGGCGACGTATGCTTAATATATCTTGGGCCGAACGCAGAACAAACGTCTCGATACTGAATAAATTAAAAGTAAAGATACGGCTTTCCAACATCTGCCTGCGGAGAATGCTCGATTACTCCGGTCACATTGCCAGGAAAAACGCAGATAGCATTGAAAAACTAGTGGTCACTGGCAAGATTGAAGGAAAGAGACCCCGCGGGCGTAGCCCGAGACGATGGACGGACCAAATAAAAGATGCGATAGCCGCGCCCATTTCGAATGCTATTAGTGCGGCTGCAAATAGAGAAAAATGGCGTACCACCATTAAAACAGTCATATCTTTGGGGTGCCACGATCCTCAAAGCTGAGGAAACGACTCATGAAGAAGATTATACAGAGCTTGGTATTTGTGTTTTAGGATATTTTTATGTAGAAATTCTAAGCAAGAAGTCGGTGGTGCTGGTCTTACATTTCCTTTCCGCATTAGAGCAGCAAGGTGGGTCGTGGCTCTTGTAGTGGGCTGGCAATGATGATGATGATTTTACTTGGTTTTTTTAAGTAGGACATATTGCGTTTTGTTTTTTAACCGACGAAAAAAAACAGAGGAGGTTCTCAATTCGACACGTATATTTTTTTTGTGATGTATGACCACACATAACTTTTTACAGAGTTGTCCGATTTTGATAATTCTTTTTTTATTAGAAAGGGCATACTTCCAAAGTGGTCCCATTGTCATCATGTTAGGATCTGATGATGATATCCTGGGGAAATTGAAGGAACTCTTCAAATTTTGGAGGCACACTTACAGCGATTTCGGTTTTTATCTCGGTATCGGCCGCTTTTTGGCTACTAGTGCCGTTTAATATACTATAACAGTATAGTACGAGTACGTTACGTGTCGATAAATCACTAAAAAGTATGAAATAAATTTTTTTAACAACAAATAGAACCGACTCAAAACGCACTAAAAAGCAAAACCTTAAAGTCGATGCCAGCCAAGTTTAAGTAACATTTATTTAACGTAGTAAAGCAGTTTGTGGGTTCTAGGTAACGTCCTTAAAGTAGAAACCTTGGCTGGCACCGACTCATAAATATGCTTAAGTAAATTAAAGCAACTAAATGACACAGTTATTTTTTATTATTTAGTGTTATGCTATATATTGTGAACTTTGATGAAAGTTAAAGTCATATAGCATATCCCATATCAGAAGCTCATTTTATCCCAAAATTCCCACGAGAACGAGTACTACGCGGGTGAAGCCGCGGGCATCCTCTAGTTTTTTTGATAATTATTTACAAGTGTTCGCGCTAGGCAGGTAGTTGAATAATTCCCGGCGCAAAAGTTTTGAATTTGTGCCATGATTGAACGTGATTGAAGGAGTTTGACTCGGCGATACAGACAATCTACTCGTACTTCTGAGATCAAGAACCAGGTAAGTTCGTAGTTCTAGTTTGATTTACCACTTGACTCCCAAGCACCATCTGGTAGGCCCCTTTTGTAGGCGAACCGGTCAAAGATGTACCGCCATCGGCAGGTAAGTTTTCCGTCGGTGTAGCTTATGGGCCCCTAGACCTTCGCACGGGAAGGGGACTGGCCAAAACAACAAGATATTTAAAAAAAATATAATTGGCAACGGTCACGGTGCCCATATAAGACAATATCAGTTAAGTCGTTGGTAATTACTACAGCCTTAACACAACAAAGTTGATATCCTCTGTCTCACCGCAAAGGCGGCACATACGTCAGGCGAAAGATAAATAATAGCAGCCATTCGCAAATATTTTGCACACGACGTTTATTAGTTTGTTTGTGCAGTAACTCCGCCTTACCTGTGACTTTCTGTCATCCACCCTAATGCAATAATAACAAGATATCAAATTATATAATGTACTTTTAAAGCCAGGGTTGCTTGTACGCTGTTATAAAAAAAGACGTGTGGCACTCGGAGACTGCCGCGGTAAAGCTATTGCATAGCATTTTTTATCAACTTATGTTTACCTACCGACGTCATCGGGACCGTGGCCGACCGGTAAGGCGCTCTAAGTGCCCGAATTGCCAGAGAGACGCGGGTTCGAATCCCGTCGGTTCCGCAATTATTTTTTTTCAAGCGTGATATTTCAAAAAGTCATTCATTTTTTTTTACAAGCATGGCATTTCAAAAAGTCATTAAACGTTCTGGTATTTATCGATAGACGGAAAAAGTATTTTTTTTTCAAGCGTGATATTATAAAAAGTCATTAATTAAAAAAAAAATGACTTTTTGAAATATCACGCTTGAAAAAAAAAAGTTGTGGAGCCGACGGGATTCGAACCCGTGTCTCTCTGGCAATCCGGGCACTTACCGCTAAGCCACGTTCCCCGATGACGTCGTTGCCGAAATTGTGCTTTTGATACTCAGGGGGTGTTAGGTTTTTTCGTTACGGAATTTCTGTATTTAGTCTCCACGCTCAAGGCCCGCGATAAAAGCTATACAATAGCTTAAAAATATCTATAGTATTTAATTCACTTTTAACAAGGCGAGTGTTTATGCTTAGACCTTGTAGTAGTATGTATTAGTTTGTTTGTTGTCAGTGTTTTTAATACATTTCTGCAATGCGTATGTCTCACAGAAAAGGTAGTGTTAAAGCTTGGATCTGTTACGAATTTTATTTTATTGTCGTTGGTAAATGCAGGCGAAATCATGTGCGCTGCGTCGACTACTATAGAGTATAAGACTTTATGCTATAGACCGTAGTACGCTCTACGCTCTACGCCGTAGTTGGACGCTGTAGGCATAGATTCTACGCCGTAGTGCATGGATGTTACGTCGTAGACCATTCTTAATACTTCTATGTTTTCTTTTCAATAATAAGACAAACAAAAAATATATAAAACTAATTTATTGTGCCAGATAATTACATACCTTCCCGAATAACAATAACAAAATAACTAACTAAATGTGAGCCTCAATAAATTATAATCCACAGAACACACAAAACAGCGCTTCTAGCTCTGTTATAATCTAAGATTGAATCGTCATTTAATATTAATCGAGATCGTAAAAAAGATCTTTGTAATTTTTGAGCACTTTACTTAATTGCTCAAATAAAATAGAAACGCTTTCGCAGTATTACGTTTAACGACAATAATGCTTGTGACAAAGTTCTCAGAATTTGTTTTTTTTGTTATGTAATGAATAAAAAACCAGAAAAGTTTGAGTCGGACACTCCTCCTGTGGGCTGCGTACAAAGTAGGTACATATTATGACTGATTGTTTATCTATTTAAAATATTTATTTTATTCTGTTTTTATTATTTTTGTAACGGCGACAAAAGGAAAACAGACAGACAGTTGAGTCTTAGTAATAGAGTCCCGTTTTTATTATTCTTCAGGTACGAAACTAAAAATATAATGAAATATATATTCTCCGAAACGAAATACCCAAAATGAAACTCAAATAATCCAACCCTAGTAACTTTGAAGTCAAATTCAATAACGTATATTTAATGCCCTAGTTTGGTGTAACTTAATATTACGTACTACATCTTTTATCCAAGTCAAATACATTTCAAGCATGCAAATATAGGAGTTATGTGGGCTACACACGTTCGAAATATATTACTTCGATCTTTTTTGTACAGTGTAATCTGTAGAACTAGGATCCTAAACATCTCGAATATTTTTACCATTCGATGAGGCTCTACAGCTTACGCACTATTTTAAATAACACAGTTTAGATATTTTTTGTTTCAAACACGAGTATCGTTATGTTATGTGTCTCAAAAACTCGTCAGTTTGATTAACTATCCTTTGACAAGATCTTGTTATGTTCCAATATTAAAAATAATTTTTACTACCAGAGGAATTGCTCGCAATGATAAAATTAATCCCATAATCCAATGTTTTGAGATTTTGGCACATTGCAGATGCAGAAAAAAGGATTCTTAAATACAGTTGTAGGTGATGGGATCATGGCGTGTACATCGCACATTAGTTGCCAGTTTGAGTGAAACTAAACACTAAAATATAATATTAATATAAGAAATAGCATAGTTTTTTTGTAAGACTATGTTTTTTTGCCGTTCCATAAAGTCTGTAATAGGATTTTTTTTGTCTTTGGAATCTTTTTAAGTATTACTAGCTTATTCAAATATCTATGATTATTATTTTTTCCATAAATAGATAATTATATGCAATTCCGTACTACGGATGTCTGTAAATAATATGTATTATAGTTTTTTATATTTTGTTTTACACCATATGCTGCAATCGTCATGTCCTAAACGTAGGTTGCCTAAAAGAAACTGCTACATAGCAATAAGCCAACTTTTGTGTCTTACTGTCACTATAAAATATTTCTATTGTAATTGTTGTTCTATAATTTCGTGTACAGATAAAGCATACAATAATTAAAAATTTTGAATGTAACCTAAAATCATATCCTCGTTCCAACTGCAACGTGCAATATATGCACAATGCACATGTAACCCGAAACACGTTTAGCCGTCGGGGCATTGTTGAATTCACGGCAAAATAATTCAAGCTTAGCGCCACAGCTTGCATCAGGCGATGGCGTCATTTCGTATCGCATGTGTCAACAGCTCGCGTTTGTCACTCGCGCGCGTTGACGCAGACCACTCTATTCATTTGTCACTGCTAATACGATGCGTTGTTGCATTTTCATCTTAAATTTATTGCTAAAACAGGTTTATGTTTTAAACTTACATTACATACTATAATTGTGGTCTAATTTATTAACTATTTTCTACTAAACTCAATATTCGAAATTTTACTTTTAAAATACGAATGAAGAATACTTTTTATTCCAGGAAGAGATAAGTTACAGCCATGTACCATTCAACCAAACAGATGAAAAGTACATTAAAAGTACCGCATTAAATAATAAATAATTCTATAGTATCAATGTCAACATTTCAAATGAAACTAAAATCAAATCCTAGTACCAACTGCAATGTGCAATATATGTTCTCGTGCATGTAACCCGAAACACGTTTAGCCGTCGGGGCATTGTTGAATTCACGGCAAAATAATTCAAGCTTAGCGCCACAGCTTGCATCAGGCGATGGCGTCATTTCGTATCGCATGTGTCAACAGCTCGCGTTTGTCACTCGCGCGCGTTTACGCAGACCACTCTATTCATTTGTCACTGCTAATACGATGCGTTGTTGCATTTTCATCTTAAATTTATTGCTAAAACAGGTTTATGTTTTAAACTTACATTATATCGCTACATACTATAATTGTAATCTAATTTAGTAACTATTTTGTACTAAACTCACTTTTCGAAATTTTGCTTTTAAAAGACAAATGAAGTATAATTTTTGATTCCAGGAAGAGAAAAGTTACGGCCATGTACCATTCAACCAAACAGGTGAGAAGTACATTAAAAGTACCGCATTAAATAATATAAAATTCCATAGTATCTAAATAATATATAATTCCATAGTCCGATTTTGATGTCAATATTTCAAATGAAACTAAAATCAAATCCTAGTACCAACTGCAATGTGCAATATATGTTCTCGTACATGTAACCCGAAACACATTTACCCGTCGGGGCATTGTTGAATTCACGGCAAAATAATTCAAGCTTAGCGCCACAGCTTGCATCAGGCGATGGCGTCATTTCGTATCGCATGTGTCAACAGCTCGCGTTTGTCACTCGCGCGCGTTGACGCAGGCCACTCTATTCATTTGTCACTGCTAATACGATGCGTTGTTGCATTTTCATCTTAAATTGATTATTAAAGCAATCCAGTTATGTATAATAATGTCATACTTGATAATATTATACTGAAACTTTCATTACGCCGCGTAAAATTTTTTCGACCGATTATCGCGAGTCGAATCACGGCCGGGTAGGAGTAAAGATAAAGGCGATTGGCATAACAGCCAAGGCCTATTTTGCGATAACATTCATTTAACCCTAGAAAGATAATCTGCGTCAAATTGACGCATGCGTTTTCGAAAAATTGCTCTGTCTCTCTAATCATCGTGAATCCATAGCTGTGCGTTTAGGACATCTCATACGTTGCTAGGACCTACCACGTAGTATATGTGTCAATAAGGTAATTACAACCGATTTTGAAATATAACAACCGAGTGAGTCAAAATGACGCATGATTATCTTTAGTGTGACTTTTATGAAAGCGGCTTATATGAAAGTTTTATTGTGTTTCGTATGTTTCAGTACTTTTTATCATAACTATTATTATAATTTTATTTTTGTAGATAAATTGTGAAATATATAATACAATGGGGAGTAGCAATTTAGACTAGGACCAAATCCTGTCCGCTCTTATGCAAAGTAACGACCAGATTCTGTACGAAAACTCTAAAAGTGGAGTAGCGGACCATAAAAGCTAAGATGGCGTACAGAGCGACACAGGAGGGTTTGTAGACGAGGTTCAAGAAGCCACAGCCGACGCCGAGTGGAAAAGGAATCTTCGAAGAGCAAAACAGTACTGAATAACCAGTCGTCTGAAAGTGATATATCGTGAGCATAACGTTGATATGTGTCAGAGCTGTTTGTAACTTACTTTTATAAAACTTTATATTCATAAATTATAAGATAAGTTAACTGTTCATTTTCTACTAAGAAAAATATTAATTATTACAATAAAAAGCAAGTTTTTATTTAAAAGAGTAAGTGTTATAAAATTTCATTGATTTATAGAAGTTTAGGTTTAAGTTTGTTTTCTTAAATAAAAATAAATGAGTATAAAAATTTATCTGCATTATTTATGATACTAATATATGTGCTTATATAATACCATACAAATCATTGAAATAAACTATAACACCTAGACCTACAGCTAATTCAAATACATGCGTCAATTTTACGCATGATTATCTTTCCCGTACTATAAAATATGATTATCTTTCTAGGGTTAAAAACGATCCAAAAATGTTTAACCTGCATCGTGGTTTCATAAAGTTTTTTATTATCATAATAACGTTCAAGGGCGAAAAATTCGTGTCTCTATAACTATGTAACTATTTTTTTACTTTTTTATGCAGTAACTAATGAATTGATTGGGCTGAAAATCGGAATGGATTATAATTGATTTTAACACATAGACTTTTATTATCGTGAAATATCTAATTTCACGCAGACGAATTTGCGAGCATTAGCTGTTTATTGATATCTTACGTTGTATTAAGGCCGTAAATCTGCACTTAGTCGTAGCACGTCGCGGTTCACCATTTCTCATTTCGAGAAGAGATTCGTGCTCCGGTGATTTGGAGATTTAATAGTGTTAGTAGAGACCCAATAACCTTCGCGAGATCGTAAATACTCATGTATGTATAACACAACAGCCCACACCGTGGCCTGGTATTGCCCGGAAAGGACAAAGGTCCGCGTACAAATGAATTGAAAGGGTCTCATGCATAAAACAACGTCACTTCCCTGCCGAATAACAAGACGTATTACTCGAATCACGTTTTAACATTTACATTCTATTATTCTATCGCTTTTCCTTAAGACGTAGTAGCTAGCTCACAGTAAATACAACCAGCTTGAGATGAAAGCAGATTAGTGCAATAGGTAATAATACTAATATATTGCAATCAAGGCAGTGGGTTCAATGCCCGCAACCGAAAATTTTTATTTTAGTAAGTATTTGCCATATTTTTTTTATATAACCAATCCAATTAATTTACCTTTTACCGTAGAGTTTTTGACGCTTATATTGTATTTTTAACCGATGGAAAAAAACGTAGGAGGTTCTCAATTCGACGTGTATTTTTTTTTATGTATGACCACGCATAACTTTTTACAGAGTTGTCCGATTTTGATAATTCTTTTTTTATTAGAAAAGGCATACATCCAAGATGGTCCCATTGTTATCATGTTAGGATCTGATGAAGATATCCTGGGGAAATTAAAGGAACTCTTCAAATTTTGGAGGCACGCTTACAGCGATTTCGGTTTTTGTCTCGGTATTGGTAGCTTTTAACTAGTCTTATAATATACTATGAAGCATAGTACTCGTCACGGGGCGATAAATCATTAAAAAGAAAGAAATAAAAATTTTTAACAAACAATAACCACTCAAAAGCACTAAAAAGTAAAAAATTTTTCATTTAGTTACTTTAATTAACTTAAAGCATATGTCGGTGCTAGCCAAGTTTTCTACTTTAAGGACGTTACCTAGAACCCAGAAACAGCTTTACAAATAAATGTTTTAAACTTGTTTAGCACCGACTTCATCGAGATGCTAGGGTAAGTAAGTTAAAACTAAACAGTTACTTTTTAGTTTTATCCATCTATTTTTTGTTAAATTTTTTTATGATAAATATGGATATTTTCCACTGTCTCTCTAGTATCTTGCTACCCATACCACATAATAGCGTTTACTATGGAGCTAATCTTTACTTTATCTTAATTGCTTTTACGCTGTTGCTAAGCATTTAACAAGATCCAATCAATTATCCCTAAGAAGCGATCTCTACCTGGCAAGAGGAGACTACCTCTGAGGATGAAGGAATGGTAACCAAAATATTGTTCAAAGACAATATTTTCAGAGACAAAGACAAGATATAGGAAAAGAGATTTTTGATTAGAAACCTTGTTTAAATTAAAAGAAAATGCAATTATAAAAAAAGGAAAAAGTTAAAAGAAAATGGAATTATTCATTTTATTTTGTATGCAGAACGAAGAAAATATTGAAACATTCTACAGAGTTCACAGTGAGTCATCGAATAGTGAAGAAGGCAGTAGGCAGGAACGTAGGGAGATGTTCCTTACGAGTTAGTGCGGGTTTATGGACGGTGAATCGGAACTTGTTTCCCAGTCTTGTTGGATATGGGGGCTATAAGATGCCCAGGCAGATCGTCGGCGTAGATGGGTACCTTCAAGTCTGGAAGCACTACTCGACCTGCTGTGGTGATTGTTCTATAGATTAATAAAACATAGTTCTCCTGTTGTGGTTGTTCTTCCGATCCTACAACTAGGTTGTAACAATATAATAATATCAAAGAATATTAAGAAATCATAACGTATTATAGTCTAATTGTTATATTTCCACATCAATAGAATATTAATTTTATCATAACCTATTTAAAATATCTTTCCCAAAATATATTAATTAGATTTGTCAGCTAGTAATTAGTTTGGATGTTAATTAATCAGATTTAATTACGTTGTTAGCTATCGCAAACAACACGATTCGGCATTTTGTATAAGCGCTAGGTTTTACTCTGACTTTGCTCGCTCGGTTGTAAAATAAAGTGCCTACGGATAAAAGGTTTTTAAATTAGTATTTATTTTTTAAAGTGACCAATAATTTCTTACCAGACCGCATGTAGGTTGGGGATTACTTGGGCTCGGTACGATAATAGTGCTACGGCCAGGGCTTGAATCCATGAACTCCCGTTGTTGACTCCGGTTCGTGGAAGGTCTGCGGAACTGTTAAATCTTTACATGCTCTCCGAGGCACGGGGTTGTACCAACATCGCCGAGTTGAGTATATTTTGAAGAAGAACTATTTGGAATTGTTCTGCTCCGAGACTGGACATCGATTTCTATTACCGAGCTAGGTAATTATCGAATCTGGCTTACAATCGTAAATGACGACCTCCGTGGCGCAGTGATATGCGCGGAGGATTTATAAAACGGAGGCCCTGGGTTTGATTCCCGGCGGGGCAGATTGAGATTTTTCTTAATTTGTCTTCTGGCTGGTGGGAGGCTTTCGCCGTGGCTAGTTACCATCCTACCGACAAAGACGTATCGCCAAGCGATTTAGCGTTCCGGTACGATGTAGTGTAGAAACCGAAAGGGATGTGGATTTTCGTCCCACTCCTAACAAGTTAGCCCGCTTCCATCAGACTGCATCATCACTTAACATCAGATGTGATAGTCAAGGGCCAACTTGTAGTCGATAACAAAAATGTACACACATACTTCCGTAAAAGTTTTATATAGTAATGTTAACACTATATAGAATGAATGATCGAAAATTGGGTGACTGCATTAAATGAAACTAATTTATTGTTTGTTTATTTAATTCATTTTGAATATTAGGCATCAAAGTGATGATGTTTCGAATGTTTATTTACATTAATACCAGGTTTTCCCTGTTTTGCTTCCTTGTATCAGGTGTGTAACCAGCGATATCACCTGATGTTAAGTGACGACGCCGTACGTAGTGACGAACATTATACCGGAACGCTAAATCGCTTAGCAGTCGGTACGTCTTTGGTACCCTTTGTGACCGATCAACGCTCAACTTCTTTACTCGAATTATTCTCCCTACCCAACCAAATCTGGTAGTATCCTGTCAAAGCAGCTTTGGACCCTCGTTCTAGAAAGGAACTTATTGCAGTTCAAGTCAGGCCAAGGTCATTGAGCAGGTTGTATTGAGATTTTTGCTAGTTCATTTTGTCATTAGCTTCGATAAACTCATACATGTTTCGACATTGCATACCCTAAATACGAAGTTCTAAAGTTTTGTAACTATAATGCAATTTAACAAAAGGGGGAGCCAGGTATCGGGCGCCAACTTCGCACGCAAACAAACCAATAAAACTCGTCTACGTCTGTATTTGGGGAAGAAAACAATAATTTATCACCCGTGGAATAATAAATGTGACGCCATCACTGGGGCGTAATCTTACCACATACAAACCTGGTTACGGTGATATGGATAAGGAAACGTTCTGAAAAACATAATATCAATAAATAGGTATGTACATATTATACACAAATCCTCCACCGCGTTCGTATATATGTCTTTCTATGTTTGAATGATTGTTAGTGACAAACTCAATGACTATTTTGTTTGTTTGTTAGGTTTCCATAAGTCCTATAGGAGAGCTTGCTTTTGTGGGCGACGCTGACTGTTTTATGGTAGTAGTACTAATGTTCCCGTAATGCAGTCCCAGGCGATGAGTTGGAACATCGTGGGGTTTTAGTCGGTAGAAGTCCGACATATTATTGTCTTGCCTCCCCATGGCGAGAAGGTATCCATGAGGATTTCCCTACGTTAAAAAAAAAGGCAAAAGGCTGATAATGATAATATGAATTATCATTTAACAGATTTTGTGATACTCAAATTACCGTCAAATAGATCATTTAGCATAGTTAATGAAAAGAAAACGACAGCTAATTAAGGCAGAGGTCAGAAAGGCGGGGAAAGAGTTCGATTTATGAGAGGGGAAAGTATAATCATCCAATTTGCTTTCACATTGATTTCACTTTTTCGTTTGGGTTGATGAGTTTAGATTCAGATTAGTTTATATTCAATTCAGTAGTGATCATTGTTAGATGTTAATGATACTGACAGGTTCTGACAGCTTTTAGATTCCAGGCTGGGAATAAAATAATTATCAAAAAATGCGAGCATAAAACACTCTCATATTACCGTCATGGAAATGACTGCTACGAGAAAAAAGAGCAGGGAAAAGACATTGCTTTATTGCAAGTTCATTTCTACAAATAAAGACAGAGGTCATAAAGACGCGGGGAAAGGCCTCCGAGTGTACCGATTTATGAGAGGGGACTGTTTTTTTCATAAAACATCATGAAGTACCCAATTTTGCCGAGTTAGAGGAAATGTTATTTACAGGGTTATTTGACGCGGCGGTAGGTGTTGACGGTATTAGGTAAATAAATGATTCAGCCAATTTTTTAATATCTCGCTATTGATATTAAAAAATTGAGATGAGATGTGTCAATTCAAAATCGTCTTTGTGGATTTTGAATTTACACATTTCTAATGTGTGATGGTGAGCTTAGGGTGATATTGGATTCTGTATCAATCACTATCAGATTTTACTGATAGAACCAACGACATGGCAATTTTAGACGCACGATGGTGTTACATTACTTAACTTCTGGGCTGTTATTGAGCATTTCTTGAAAGAAGAAAGAAATATTTAATAATTACATTCATTGCTTGATTCTAGGAATTTTTTAATATAATTTTAATATTTTAGAATTTTATAATTGATTTCGCAGTCAATCGGTCAAGGTGTCGAATCGCTGAAATAAAAATATTAAAAATCTTAATTCTGAAAGACTATATAATATAAAAATATTTTCATAAGCATAATATAATATAAATCTATTGGCCACATCATGATATAATTTGGGCAGATCAATGATACAAAATCGTTTCTCAATGTGGTTAACTAACGCGCGAGTACTTCATTACTTCATAAAGTGGTCAAAATTATTTGATCATATCGTAAACTAGTTACACCCCGACTTTTTGACTTGACGACCACGGTTATTTTTTTGTAAACCACTCATATATAGGGGCCCCGCGAAGCGGGGGTAGGGGCGTTAAAATATTATGTTTAATTATTATTATGGCATTTATAAATTTATAAATTGCATATAATCTTTGGGCCTAGACCCTATTTATATGATTCGGCCAAACGTGGATGACAAAATCGTGAAACGTAGACAATTTAACGATTTGGTCAAATTGAGTTCGCCACATCATGAAACGCGGCCATTTCATGAAATTCTCGAGCATTTCATGAAATGAGCAAATTTACGATGTGGTTACGACATAAACATATTTTCATTCTGAATAAGCTAGCTGACGTCAGCGACTTAGGACGCGTGAAAACCTTCAACTACGACGTGAGATATTTATCTGAGTGATTATAACACTGAGTAAATTAATAGTAATACTTATTATATATAAATCTAGCACCGTTTCATACTAAGTTGCGATGTTCCACATGTGATGTACGAAGTCATAACGGAATACACGGAATCATTTAGATGAAGAGCCGTCTAATGAATGCTGTCTTGAATGGTACATTTACATACAAAACGTTTTATACTCGTCTATTGGATAAGAGATGCTGGATTGTTCTGCCGCAGGGTATATAAATCATTTTATGTGTTTTATTTGAAATGTTATTAAATTTACGCCTTAATACTCAAACGCTAATCAAATATAAGTATGTTTCGAGTTGCCTTACTTATAATAAGTTTTAAAATTAATTTCGTTTATTTACGGGGTTAGTAGTAATTACAATTATAAATTTAATTTGCATAGCATTTTTTATCAACTTATGTTTATTCCGGGGGTTAGCGTAAGGCTTATTTTATTTTAAAGTTAATTCATTTAGTTTAATACTTTTTTAGACATATTGAGTATGTTGCAATCCTTAAATCTATAAGCCTTCTACGGAGTATTTTATACCTACACACAAAGTGAGTGACGCATCTGAATGAAGCTCGTTGTATGTCTACGTGTCCTAATCAGATATTTATTGTGCCTGTTGTATTTCTATTTTATAATTTTGTCTTACTTTCGATCAAATCGGTGTAACAGAAAATCTAGTTTCCTCTGCAGTTAAGGTTAAATCCATATCTATAAAAGGTTGAATATCCTGATGGTTTATTAACCTGTCCACATTATACCAGTTAACTCTTAGACTACAACTCAGCATTCAAATTCCGCGCGCACCTGTTGCCTGCGCTGTCGTCATTGAGATTATTTTGACATTACTTCAAACAATATTGCCTGATTCAGCCCGATTCAGAACATATGTGCTCGTCGTACGTGTTCCATTACATGTCGCGATGTATAAAGAGCCCTTAACGAAGCTTCTTGTTAGATAGAGCCTTAAATTAACATTGATGTTGAATCTTTTGGGAATGTGACATACATTTTATTTGTCTGAGTTTGTTACGGGTTTCTTCTTGGGCTCTTTGTCTATATACACCTGAAAACTTAATTGCTGCAATTTTCGTTTCAATTATATCAATTTGTTGTTATTTTTAAAGGGCGTACTCTATTACAAATAGACGAAATGCAAAACAGGCTTTTCAATAGGTATTGGAATATTGCTTAAAAAATTTTAAATGAAATGTTTTATATTTTTTTATTTACTAGCAGACGCCCGTGTCTTCTCCCGCGAACAAAATGGGGAATTGCAACATTCCAGGAAAAACAATCCAAAAAAAATCCAAAATAAAAAAAAAGGTGACCCGTTTTTTATATGTATGAGAAATGAGTATAGCAAGCTATCCTTAAAGATAGATATATGCCGTTCCAGACTTATTAGTAGTCCTACTAAAGAGGAACAATCCTTCCATACATTGTTTTGTTACATCTCAAATAAATTAGGCAGCGTTTCCAATGAAAACTCCCAGACGGTGCGACTATTATCATCATAATGAGCCAATTTACACAAAACTTATTAAATTGCATGATGAAAACTTCCTCAGGAATCGCTGTATCTATTGGGGAAAACCGTAAGAAAAATCGTTTATCGTCTTTGAATTCATCGCGAACAGACAGACAGATAATTTATAAGACGGAGGTCCTGGGTTCGATTCCCGGCGGAGCAGATTGAGATTTTTCTTAATTTGTCTTGGTCTAGCTGGTGGGAGGTTTTCGCCGTGGCTAGTTACCCTACTGACAAAGACGTATCGCCAAAAGATTTAGCGTTCCGGTACGATGTCGTGTAAAAACCGAAAGGGGTGTGGATTCTCGTCCCACTCCAAACAAGTTAGCCCGCTTCCATCTCAGACTGCATCATCACTTAACATCAGGTGTGATAGCAGTCAAGGGCCAACTTGTAGTCGATAAAAAAAATACAGACGCGGTGGGGGATTTCGTTTAATAATATGTAGTGATGTAGTGATAATAATAAATGAAATTTATTTAGTGATACATCACTTCAAATTTAAAATTAAAATATTTCTAGAAAACTTTAAGTTTTATTTTATTTTTTTTCAGTTTCTTAGTAGCGATATTGAGAGGCTGCTTTTTATAAAGTAGGCAAGTAGTGACGTTCCGAGTTCCTTTGAGGCAAAGAGTAAATTAGAATACTTCCAATTTCCTGTCGAGGCAAAAATGAATAGTCAGCGCGTGGAGATCGAACTAATCTGCCTCATCTGTATGCGAATAGACTTTGATGCTGCGCACACTGCTGCCCGAACGAGAAATGCGGAGTTTTGCGGAAATGCGGAATTATGGCATTCGAAGTCAAAAGGTGCAAATAATTATACAATTCTTTTCCATTCCATTCAATTGTGCATTTTGATTTTTGGATTATATGCAATGCTTAGTTTTAATAATAACTCCGTCATTTTAGCAAAGCTGAATGTTTGTCAGTCTATGCTCGACGTACTATAATAATAAAGCCTTTATTTATCCTTAATCTTCCTTATCTTCACAATAGTATTCATAATTCTTAAATCTAATGTTAGTAAATTACCTAATATAAATTGTTAGTAAAATGTACAATGTTGATATAGGGAACAGGGTAGGTAGTTTCAAGTATTTGGGGCATTTGGTGACTAAAAACCTTGGGGATGTTGCGGATATGGAGAGGGAACGCAGGCCATTGTCAGTCCGAGCGAATATGTTGGCCTCCGTTTTCCGTTTAGTCCTGGCCATATGGTGTGACGTACTATTCCAAATATATTATAATATATGGTTGGCAACTACGGAATTATGACTATGATGTATTTGGGAGTAGCAGTTTTCAAAAGTTTCAAAATTAATTAAATAGTATTTTCATTAAAAACAATGAAATAACTTGTGAAGTTGTTATTTCTGTGTTCCTATTCTGTGTGTCGATGCAACCCGTTTTTGCGATCCGTGCGGCCATTTCTCATGTAAAATGTGCGATCAGTATAAAATAGCCACCTAATTAAAAAGGGTCCTTTGTTATGCAGATCCACCGAATAATCGGGAACCCACGTCTTCATAAAACCTTTCAAATGAAAATCCTTGTTTTTTTTCCTCTCTTTTATTTAATCTGTACTGAGAGGGTTCGGAAATCTATCTTATATAGACACTGTTTTGTCACATTATTTGCCGATTTACCAGAAGTAAAGGTAAATATTTTTGTTAGTATTTCAGATGTTTACGATATCATTTTTCTAAGTTTTAGTTTAGGATATTGTAGTGTTTAAGCTTTTACTTTTTTATTTATTTAATTGTAAATATTTAATTCAATGTACATATTTAACTGTAAATAAATTATTTTTTAACGTAGTAAAGCAATTTGTAGGTTTTAGGTAATGTTCTTAAAGTAGAAACCTTGGCTGGCACCGACTCCTAGATATGCCTAAGTAAATTAAAGCAACTAAATGAAAAAAAAAAAAATTTCTAAGTTAAAATGTTACACCCATTTTATTAAAGGCATTATAATATTGTGATCAGTAAGACTTAACTTAGACTGGCGCAGATTCGAATCAAAGCGACGCATCATCATTTTTGCCAATAGCAAGTTTAAGTCTAATTTTCTATCACGAAAGTATCTATAATTTAAACTGTAGGCTATACACATTATGTTTATATATTTTTACTATCGGGGTTAAAGTATGAAATTGCCGATTTTTACTGAAAAATAAAAATTAGTTTTTTTTAAAATTAAAACATATTTATTTAATCAAAATAATTACCATTACTATCTATACATTGCTGCCATCTAATAGGAAGCTCATTTATGCCTTTGCGATAGAACTCTGGCGATCTAGATTCGACAAACTGTGTGAAAGTATTTTGCACTGCCTCTTGAGAAGAAAACTTTTTATCACGTAGAAAATTGTCCAAATCACGAAAAAAATGGTAGTCCGGTGGAGCAAGGTCTGGCGAATATGGAGGGTGACGAGTGATTTCCAATTGCAGTTCCTGTAGAGTTAAAACGGTTTCTCATACTGTATGAGGTCTCGCGTTATCATGGAGCAATAATGGTGAAGATCGATTCATAAATCGGGGCTGTTTCACTGCTAGTTTCGCTATCATTGTTCGGAGTTCGGCGCAGACATATGCCGTTATTGCTTGACCAGATCGAAGAAAGCTATAGTGAATAACACCACGCTGAGACCACCAAACAGTTACCATTACCTTTTCATTGGTAAGCTTTTTTGCTTTAGGACACTGTTGCGGCGTTTGACCTGGGGTCAGCCATTGCATTTTCCGCTTACGATTATCGTAAAGAATCCATTTTTCATCACATGTCACAATTCGCTCCAATTTTTGCCGCGTTAGTTCCGCGTTGGAACTCGTATTAAAAAATCACACGAATTTTCGAAGTATCCATCTTTATTGTCTAAGCTGAATAAAAAAAACAACTGAAAGTTGATAATCGAATGTTGCACATTTTTTAAAAGAAAAACTACACAGGTACCGTATGAAAAAAGTTTTACTTTAAAATCTTAAACCATGAAGGTTCTATGTCAATTCGAAGTACCTATTACAATAAAACGGCAATGTCATTCTGGAACCCCAATATGATTTCAAGGCAGAGGTAGGCAGCGTTATTTATTTACAGTTGTTCACGCTTACATAAACACTTACAGGACAAACCAGCAGAATTCCAAAGACACAATTTATTAGTTCACATTTCGCAACAACCTGAATTGACGCGCATACTTCACCGTCAAGGGTTTTTCATTTAACTAAAAATATAAGTACTTATAAAACAAGTAATTAATTTAAACATATATAGTAAGCAATTTATATTTTAGTACATAAGTAAAATTGTAAACACATTTTTAGGAGAAATCAAAGGCTTTTTTATTTTATTTTATTTATTTTATTTATAAGGCCTACAAAACTATTGTATAGAGTTCACTCTTGTTATAAATATAATGAGCGGGACCGACGGCTTATTGTACTTCCCAAGGCAACTTCGTTGAGCATCACTAAATTCCTGATTCCAGACTGTTACAGAATTTCTTGGAATTATGAAAAGCACAACATTCATTTACTTGAGCAGAAAATTGCTTCTACGAAGTGAAGGCGATCACTAGGATTGCCTTTTCTGTTTTACTTCTTGTGTAAAAGTCTATTTTGTTATAACCATCTTATAAAAATTTTGAACAAAAAATTGAACCAACTCAAAACGCACTAAAAAGTAAAAATTAACTGCGTCATTTACTTGTTTTGATTTACTTTAGCATATCTATGAAGTGCCAGCGCAGTTTGTGGGTTCTAGGTAACGCTAAGGAGGTTAGTTTAGTAAAAACCTTGGCTGGCACCGACTTCATTTTTTTGTTAAAAAAATTCATTTCTTACTTTTTAGTGATTTATCGACACGTAACCCACTCGTACTAAACTATTATAGCCAAAAAGCTACCGATACTTACACAAAAACCGAAATCGCTGCTAAAGTGCCTATAAAATTTGAAGAGTTCCTTCAATTTCCCCAGGATATCATCATCAGATCCTAACATGATGACTATGGAATATATTGGAAGTGTATGCCCTTTCTAATAAAAAAAGAATTATCAAAATCGGACAACTCAGTAAAAAGTTATGCGTGGTTATACATAAACAAAAAACAAAATATATAAGTGTCGAATTGAGAACCTTCTCCGTTTTTTTTCGTTGGTTAAAAAGGAGGTTCTCAGTTAGACCTGTATTTTATACTATTATTACTGTTTATGTTATATACTAGCGGTCACCCGTGGTTTTACCTGCGTAGATCTTGTTCGGGAATGTCTAGATACAAATTACAGTATGTCACTTCTCATGAGTTTTGCTATTATATACAAAAGGTTTTTTTACAATCCGACTGGAAGTTTCAGAGATTAGCTGGAACAAACAGACAGACACACAGACAAAAATTGTAAGAAAATGATAATTTTTGTGGGTTTGTTGCTTCGTGTGTCGTTGTAATTATTTATTTGCTTTGTTGTTCTACAAACGCAATGTACGAAAAAGCAATATACTTAGTTATAAATATATCGTTTTTTTCCCGATCCAGATCTGAAGTATACCTACAACGTGGATCTCTTTAAGTTAAGAGTTAATTAACTTCTTTTAGGCAAGCACGATTTATCATATTCAAATTCAAATTCAAAATCATTTATTTCATGTAGGCCAATTATAAGCACTTTTGAAACGTCAAATTAGACTATTTGTAGTGACTCTACCACCGGCTCGGAAGGCAGGTCCTGTTGAGAAGAGCCGGCAAGAAACTCAACAGTTGCTCTTTTAAAATTATTAATTTTTACAATATTAACTGTATTGTTACATAAAATTATTTATTCTACTACTTGTGTGATGTTGAAAGCTGATCCAATTGCCTCTCAACCTCTTTGTCATTTAAAAATTCATCTATAGTATAATAAACTTGACTCAGTAAGTGAGTTTTAATACATTGCTTAAACTTATGCAATGGCAGATCTAAAACTGAATTGGGCATCTTGTTGTAGAAGAGTACACCCAGTCCAACGAGGCATATAGGCAACATTATTTAACATGTAAAAAAGCCACAAAAGCCACAAAGCCACTGTGCCAACGAGGTATGATCCTACCTTTCAAATACCATTCGCTTATAGCATGTATGCGTAACACGTTGACGCATATATTAATATGCCGAAGCAACGCTTCGCAGCTGAGATTGCTAATGAATATTCTGCATATAGTGTCCGATTGGTCTCATAGGCGGTGAGCGATGGCTATGCAGATGCGTTGCTTAAAGCGATTACAAGCAAACGGATGCCATTGCCGGCTTATACCTAGCGCAGATGTATGTGTAGACCAGCTTGTACATACTACATAGATATTACGAATCTGGTGATATATATAAATTTATTAAGCTAATACTCGTTTGTTAATACTTCGATGTATCTTTGTGGCTCACGTCAATGACTAGCGACTTTTGTGGAATAAAATTATTATTATAAAAACAAAAACCCAACTGCTTAGAAGTTATGAACTAAAAAGAGAAAAACAAGGATCACTATATCTAGATAAAATTCTAAATACTTTATGGTGCTGCAGGTGTGGACAAAATAGTTTACTACCTGGGAAAGAAAGACCTACCAATACTACGCCTGCAGCACCATAAAGTATTTAGAATTTTGTATAGATATAGTGATCCTTGTTTTTCTCTTTTTAGTTCATAACTTCTAAGCAGTTGGGTTTTTGTTTTTATAATAATAATTTTATTTGAGACTTTTTAGTTTTAGTTTGTGGCGTAGAAATGAGACGGTACTCTTGGTACACTTTTTGTCATTTTTTGTTAAAACTGTAATATGAACATGATATGATATTTATATTTTTGAAAAGGTCTTTTTACGACCTTTCATTTGATACCCATATTGCTAAGATAAAAGAAAAAAATGTACACGTCCCCCCTTTTTTCCCCCATTTACAGCCGCCATTTTGAAAATTCATATAGCCTATATCACTTCTGCAATTTAGCCAAATTTAACGACACCTCACATGTCAAAATCCGTTCAGCCGTTTAGGCTGTAGCGCGTGCCGAAGAAATGGACATACATACATACATACATACGCTCGAAAAACATTACCCTCCTTCTGACGCAGTCGGGTAAAAAACATACGACACCAAAAAGAGAAAATTTGTAACTTAAGACAGAGAAACTCTTCCATATATTTTTTGTCATAACTCAAATATATTAGGCAGTGTTTTCTATGAAAGCTCTTTGAGCTTTTATTGAACATCCTAACTGCCTAATATATTTTGAGCGATTTGTCTAATATTTACGGTCATATTTGAACCAATTTATACAAAATTCTATCTAATTACATTCTTAAAACTTCCTCAGGAATCTCTATAAATATTGGTGTGAACCGCATGAAAATCAGTTCATTCTTCGAGCTTATCACAGGCAAAGAGACACACACGTGGCGCTGGACTTTTTTTAGTATGTAGTGATAAGTATTTAAGCATAAAAAAGTACTAGAACTAGTAGACTGGCTCAAGTTAGGACATACTATAAACACAAAGCATATACAAAAAGTCATAAAAACATTATCATCTATATATATAGTCTTATATTTTAAAATATGTAGCGATCGGAATTATACATTTTCCAATACAGAATAAAATCAGGCTAAGCGAAATAAAAACATCGCACGGCAAATAAGCAATCAGCAGCATTTGCAAGCGCGCGCTCAGCAAACACTCCGCCGTTGCGCTCAAGTGATTGTCAAAGACTGCTCCGATGCTCTGATTGGACGTACAAACGGGGACAAACATTTTTGTACTAATAACATGTGCAATTTTATTGACACGACGTGTATACAAGTACGGTAAGTTTATATTTTACGTAGATGTTAGAAGCAGTAGAGATTTTTGTTATGATTGTGATGTGATGATCAGACGCCATGCAGTAATATTTGTGTTTCTTAAGGGCATGGTTGTTGGGGTATATATAGGTGGCAGAGGCTTAACACCTACGTGTTATACTGGGCGGTATACTGCAATGTTATACATTGCAATATTGTACTATACCGCCGCTTTCATTGAAAGCACCAAAAATCGAAAATAGTTCGTGATCATTTCTTGGAATACCTATAGAATGGGTATAGTAAGCTATCCTTAAAGATTATATGTTAGTTGGTGTATCACAAAAGAATTAGGCAGCGTTTTCGCCCACAGGTCAGGCAACATTTCTTGAAATACCTATAGAATGGGTGTAGTAAGCTATCCTCAAAGATGATATGTTAGTTGGTGTATCACAAAATAATTAGGCAGCGTTTTCGCCCAAAGGTCAGGCAGCATTTCTTGAAATACCTATAGAATGGGTGTAGTAAGCTATCCTTAAAGATGATATGTTAGTTGGTGTATCACAAAAGAATTAGGCAGCGTTTTCGCCCAAAGGTCAGGCAGTATTTCTTGAAATACCTATAGAATGGGTGTAGTAAGCTACCCTTAAAGATACCTATATCCTTTTGACGACTTTCGTGGCGCAGTGGTATGCGCGGTGGATTTATAAGACGGAGGTCCCGAGTTCGATTCCCGGCGGGGCAGATTGAGATTTTTCTCAATTTGTCTTGGTCTGCCTTGTGGGAGGCTTTCGCCGTGTCTAGTTACCACCCTAACGACAAAGACGTATTGCCAAGCGATTTAGCGTTCCGGTACGATGTCGTGTAGAAACCGAAAGGGGTGTGGATTGTCGTCCCACTTCTAACAAGTTAGCCCGCTTCTCATCTTAGACCGCATCATCACTTAACATCAGGTGTGATAGCAGTCAAGGGCCAACTTGTAGTCGATAAAAAAAAAGATAAATATGTTATTTGGTGACACAAAAGAATTAGGCAGCGTTCTCTACAAAATTTTTTGTTTGTCTGTCTGGTTGTTCCAGATATATAAAACTAACAGTTGGATTGTAATAAATATTTTTGTATATGATAGCCAGGCTAATGATGAGTGACATAGCTTAATTTGTATTCTTATATTACCATAGAAACGGGAACTATGCGGGTGATATCGCGGGCCGCTAATAGGTATAATATGAAGAAAGTGTCTACCATAGTCATAATTTTGGTTCAAAAATTATTTCATTCGCGTACTACGAATTATGGAAATGCACAAAATTATCGCGTCGGACGTTCGATGAATTTGTGTACAAAATGACACTCATACAAACAGCTCATTCTGTTAGCAACGGTCGTTACCAGCTGTTTGCGCCGCTATATTGTATTCCGTTACTGAATGCAATGCTATAGGAGGTGCAATTATTTAGAAACCGCAGCTACTGTGAAATTCGAAATAGCATGAAATAGAATGGAACTCGTCGGATATTGTAAGGTGGTTGAGTTTAGTCAAAAGCATATTGTTACGACCTAGGGGTCGGGTATTGGAAGAACAACCACACAACAGGGAGAACTAGACGTTTATTAACCAATAAATAGATAGTTATACAAGATTCGATGCAGCACGCTGCGACGCCATTGTTTCAGGCTTCTAAGCCTGAAGGAACCCATCACGGCGGCGACAATGATCTGCCTCGGCACCTGACGGCCACACACCCCAACCACACTGGGGGACCACTACAGATCCATCATCCTTACACGCACACTCTCAGGGAACATCTCCCTACATTCCTTCAACCGTCTTGACTCAACGACAACTCGCTTTAAACTCACGAAATAAATTTGAATTGTTCTATTCTTTTAACTTAATCCTTTTTTAACTTGCATTTACTTTTAATTCAAATGAGGTTTTCAACTATAAACTCTTTTACTTCGTAATTCCTCCGAGGGGTCATCCGTGACAATATTATATTAACTTTGGTATATTTTGGTGCCGAAGGCAGATTAGCTGCTTCGTTATTGTGGGCATGTTCTTTATTTCGATTCGACTGCATGTTGTTGGTACTCGGGCAAATAAACACGAGAAAACTGATTACACTATTTATTGGCACACAATAATCGCTACAGTACGCTTTAATTACTAACTCACTATAGCAATCTGGCGAACGATAGGTTTGGCGTGGCGGTATGGCCTTTGACCGCTACGCTCCACTGAGCCTCAACACGCAACTGTTCATCGCAGTATTCTCACGTAGACCCTCAGGTTTCGAGTGAACCGTAACACTCTTTGTCTGTCCGTAAAACTGACTGTCAGGCCTCGGCCTTACTTTCCACATTGTCAACATCCCCTGTCAATACCACCCCTCCAACTCTATCCAGGTATGCATCAACAAATTAAAAGGAGTTAATTGAGTGATTGAATTACGAATAACAATGATGCAACACTCGTGTTCGCCAATAGAGGTCGCTTTATGATACAATATCTTAGTTCACCAATAGACTTCGATTTAACTTTAAATGAATTTTATCTTGATTTCCGACATATGTATATGTAACGTATGGTTTTGACATGAAAAGTTCACAGACAGTTCACAGCATGACAGTAGTGTAATAGACTAGTGGGGATGTCGACCAACACTGCAGAGATTCTCTACACCCCTGATAAACTTATATATTGTTGGCAGCATTGCGAACCATAGACTGTTAGAGCTGCCGGTTTTGTGTCGTTGTGGTAGACTGTAGCAAAATAACGGTACGGGCAGTTATATAAGCAAAGCCCTAATGGTGAAGTTATTATTATTTTGTGTGTTCTCTTTGTGTGCAGTTATGCTGCCAGTTAATTTTGTTAAAAGTTAAAGTGTAATAAAATATAAATGCTAGTTAAGTAAATTATGTGATTACCGTCATATTGTTTCATTTTGATTTGATTTAAGAAAGTTTGTAATTAAAATGTGTTAATATTTTGGTTAATGTTGTTTTCCTGCTCGTGCCTTTTAACCCCTTCTGATGATGTTTCTGATAATATCATAATAACGCTTAATTACACTTTCGTTCGTTCGTCAACGTTATCGTTAGTTAAATTATATGCTTCTGCTATAATTTCACTGACCATAAAATTTGAGCCAGAACACAGAGAATCAATATTTTATAGAGCTTTTCTACTACCAAACTTCTGTACTTGTTCTGAAAGTTTCTTTTCCTCACCACATACAATTTGAGCATTTTTAAGTCAAAAGTGAACATGTACTTTAGAGGTAAACTTTTGACGGCTTCTTTGGCGCAGTGGTATGCGCGGTGGATTTATAAGACGGAGGTCCTGGGTTCGATTTCCGGCAGGGCAGATTAAGATTTTTCTTAATTTGTCTTGGTCTGGCTGCCAAAGACGTACCGCCAAGCGATTTAGCGTTCCGGTACGATGTCTTGTAGAAACCGAAAGGGGTGTGGAATTTCATCCAAAATGAAAAGGAAGTTAGCCCGCTTCCATCTTAAAATGCATCATTACTTAACATCATGTTTCATAGCAGTCAAGGACTAACTTGTAGTCGATAAAAAAAACGTATTTTAGGCGTATTATAATAAAAGTATTATAATAAAACAATAATATATTTTTTTCAACATTTTAAGTTGTTATTCCTATTAACCCTTCGTCAGCCGGTTACGTAACTGACGTAACCCCAGAAACCGTAGACAAAATAAACTATCATAGCATTTCATTCCGTGACTTCGAATAATGCAAATTAAGACAATTTCCAGAGTACAACGTCCGACCCATTTGTAACCAAATTGCTGCTCATTCCATTGTTATAATGATTCCGTTTATCGTTGTGCATTTTCGTGAATGCAATACGGTATTTTACATCATTAATTTACTGCCAATCAAACGTATTTACTTGGTTTATTCGGTATTTCGGGGATAGATGATACTGGTAATGAGTTTTGTGTGAGGACTGCTTTTACACGCGATTTTTGTCGTTTTCAAAGTTAAAGTCGACGAATTTAAATTAACGTGTTAGACTATTTTTGAGGTAGTCTCAAGTTGGTCTATGACACCCAAAACAACTTAAAAGTTATGCATTTTTTGAGGTCAAATTTTGACCCCTTAAAGACTGTTTCAACTTTTTTTATGTCAGATTTATGACTACTTCCCTAAATTTTGATTGTCCTCCGAAGTAAATGTAAGAAATCATTGCGTCATCTTAACCCTTTTATCGCAGTTTCTGATGATATCTTTGTATACCTACCTACACAGTAATAAGTTCGGCATACTTAATAGCACTTTCGATCTGAGAAGTGTTTATTTAGGATTTGAGTATTTAGGGTAGTGTCCCTCCCGTTTATATTAGCCGATGCCCATTGGCCTGAACTCGACATCAACTTATTTTGTTGATTAAACGTTCCAAGTAACTGATCGATAGAATATCAGAATGGTATGTACTGGATCGATCAGGAACCCGCGCAGTTATAAAGTGATCTAATGTTTTCAGTACTGCGTTCTTTTTGATGTCTCCAATTGTATATTACTGTGCAAGATAGCAAGCAGCGCAAACTTACCGCGTTCCGAAAGAAAGTTCTAAATATCCGGGTATGAGCAGTAACAAAAAATAATTTTCAAAAAATTAAGGTTGATTCTATACTTATATTTTTATAAGAAGTATATAAAAAAGGACTTTTTTATATAACTTTTTATTGCGCAATGTTATCTAGGTACAGATTAGTCAACAAAGCGAATCAATCGGCCAAAGTCGGTAGGATTGTGTCGATTTATTGAGGGATTCCTATGACCACGTTCCAGCTTGAGTTTCATGATTATATTATGTTGATGTGGGATTTTGAAATAATATTCCGATGTCTTCAAAATCATTTTATTCTTTCGTTAATCTTTTATCTACCACCGCATCGGAAAAAGCAGTCCGTGCTGAAAAAAAAGGTGCGGCCAGAAAAACTCGACACATGCATCGACATTTTAAGCACTTAAATATTACGACATTAGTAGCCAAAAACCTACCGATTCCAAGACAAAGACCGAAATCACTGTAAGCGTGCTTCCAAAATTTGAAGAGTTCCTTCAATTTCACCAGGACATCATCATCAGATCCTAATAGGATGACAATGGGACCACCTTGAAAGTATGCCCTCTCTAATAAAAAAAGAATTATTAAAATCGGGACAACTCTGTAAAAAGTTATGCGTGGTCATACATAAAAAAAAATATAAGTGTTGAATTGAGAACCTCTCTCCTTTTTTTTGTCGGTTAAAAATAGATGGTAAATAAAACCTTGTATAATAATCTATCCATGTAAATACAAAACCATTTTTACACATAGGTCTAGTAGTTCCAGAAAATTTGTTAACCAATTCCAGGAGCTATTTCTACGAATTTCCAACCGCCTAATTTAAAATCTGATGAATCAAAAATACAAAATGAACAGAATCACCCGCTCGTGTGTGTTTTGGCTTGTGTAAATATAGTCACCCCTTAATTATTTTTCGGAATTTTCAATAACGTTGGGTCGCGTTGGACCGTTGGGTCATAATTTGATTTACAAGCATAGGGCTCGTTAATATGCTTATATACCTAATTATCTCTTTAAACGAAAGTGAGAAGGAAAAAGAATAGATTATTATACTATGAAAACTTTTATTTGTTTTTTTTTTGGTAATTTGGACAATGGTATGAGGATAGGTCTTAAGGGGTTTACACCATTGTACCCTATACCCAATGTTAATTCTGCTTTTAGTATTTTTATAAGAAAGTTTGAACGGACAATGACTTACACTTGTCGGTAACTATGGGTGTCAAAACAATGCCCAGAGTCGCCCAAAGAGAGATTACGGTGAATGTGCTTATAGTATCTGGCTATAAATGAATTAGAGATAAGGATATTCGCAAAGGAATAAAAATAAGCAACATAATATAAAAGTTCAGAGCTGCAATGGCGAAGGCCGGGGCACATAGTTCGGAAAGAAGATGGACGCTGGGGTAGTCGTCGTCGAACGACGTCGGTTGATGTGATTATGTTGACTGTTCCAGTTACGTTCCTGGTTTCTGTAGCTAGTAATTATCTATAAATCCTACCTATGACTAATGACAGTAATTAAACCTCTGTTTGTAATACGTAACCTGCAGAACACAAGACAGCAATAAAATTCATATCTATAAAGCGTTCCGCTCATTAGTTCGCAGTTAAAAAGCCATTAATAGAAGGAATGAATGAAGGCGCTGAGACACGGGGCTGTTACCGCACCGATTGTCCCGGGACGGCGATAATTACCTGCAGGTGTGAGGGTTAATGAACTTATCATTACTAATAAGGGTGCGAGTTGATAGCCGATTGCAGACGACATGTCGCAGTTACACGATTGGTTTGTACGTAATTTATGAAATAAGATTCGTGACTGACGACACGTAGTTTTCATATAAATACATTTCTACGTACGTGTCATCTGTTGTTGTCAAGCACCGAGCATTGCTCTCTCTATCGCCCGCTGAGTGACTCTGATTCCCTTCATATTAGGCCTAATAGTACACAAGTTAAGAACAATCTTTACACGTAAATTACGTATTTAGTTTTTTTAAAAGCGGTAATGGGTTTTTTGTTACAAACTGCTTGTTTAATAGTTTATTATTTTTGCACCAAAAAATCTCAACCTTTCCACTCACAGTGGGATTATAAAACTTTCATAATTCCCCTAATCCTGCACACGTTTTTAAATACAAGTGAAAATGCGGTGGAAATTTTATTAAAATTGCAGCAAGAGCACTCCCATTGAAGACTATGCAAACAAATTAGCATTATGAAAACTCACAGAAAACCACGGCAAAGGTAAATGAAAAACACTGTGGGAATTAACAGTTTCAATTTATATAACTGCCCCGTTTGTGTATGAGATACGGATGGCCGGCACTTTTTTACATGTGGTCATGTTATTAACGTTTGATAGTGATCGTTATGGAGTCAAACATTTTCACCCTTGACATTTTTGATAGTGATTGTTTGTGTTACATAGTGAAACATTATCGCTAAAGGCCCCCACTCCGCTTTTATACTTTTGTTGTTAATACCGATTTTTGCATGAAAATTTGCCTAAATCATTGTACATCAACCAAACTTACGACAAAGGATTTACAATGTTTTCTGCGTTATACAATGAATTTCAAAGGATGTTTGATAGGGGTTTATTATATTCTGACTTTTAATTTTCCATATCGAACGACTCAAAACGTATATACTCGTAGATGTACATAAATTGTTTCATATCGTATCTAGTATTAGTATAAGTACCTATACAATTACTATTCACTTGTTTTTTCTGCGGATTGCATCTTTGTCTTGCTTAAACGATCCATATATATAAGGAGAGCACTGTCGCCTAAAACACAGGTGTAACAGCTTAGGGACAGTTGACTTCTGTATACTCATATATTTCGAATAACTTAAATTAAGGAATTCTTAAGAAGCAGTAATATTATTTGTACCTATGTTTTTGGACAATAAACAATTTATTATATATATATTATTATTATATATTGGAACGAAGTTCCTTATCGCGCGTTGTGAAAGGGGGCTAGACGGAAAAAATTCGTACGAAAAGTTGTCACGACACTTTTTGATCAAAGGATCTTGCCGCCGCCTTTGATGTGTGTGCGCGTGAGCGGCGGGGGGCGCCCGCGCTGTATGCTGTCTCGCGCTCTCGTGACGCCCTCTGGTGTTTCGGTGTACAACAACAAATATTATTATTACTTAAAAAAAATAAAATTTTATTACAATTCCTTCACTAATTAATCGAAAGGAACTTCATTCCATCCGGGTGTCCCTTGACACCTCTCAACTTTTTTTTGGAGATAATTTTATCAACTTTTTGCAAATCACTAGGTAAGACTCTACGCTCACTACTATGAAAAACGCCTACGAATGCTTAAAATTCCAAGATAATTTAT
Source organism: Mycalesis mineus (assembly GCA_034621355.1). Classification (NCBI taxonomy): domain Eukaryota; kingdom Metazoa; phylum Arthropoda; class Insecta; order Lepidoptera; family Nymphalidae; genus Mycalesis; species Mycalesis mineus. Next base: position 1,840,097 of record CM067901.1, read on the forward strand.
CCTAATACTAATAATGAATGCCGCTTCAACAACCAGCGATAGTACAACGCCTTGACCAAAATATAGGTTTTTCATATTAGAGCGATACAGTACTCTTAATCATAAATTATTTATTAGAATAAAAGTTGTTGGAAATTGTAAAGTAAAATTTTGAATGTAAGTTCATGTGCTTTAACTAGTAAGAAAATTATTAACATTCATTATTAACATTCATGAGTACAATGTTACTTAAAATAAGAACTGAGAAAGTCTGAAACACAGGTTTGACATAAACCTAGATCAGTCCCAGTAACATCAAATTGATCTACAGCTAACCCATGTAGATTCAGACTAGAATGTAAAATAGTTATCAAATAATAATATAATGTAAATTAACTTATACTGATGTAGATCTGGCAGCTTATAATTATGTAATCTACTTAATGTAATGTAAATGAACTGAATGAAAATAAACAATTTTTATTTTATTTTTAATCTAAAACCTTTGAACACCTATTTTCATCTGATGATTCAAAACAAGAATGTTAACATCAAGTTGGTTGATGTGCATAGTAGGTGGAAAAATAGGTAGATTTCGGTCTTCTTTCCCAACGTCATATATATTACTATATTTATTTATACTAGCTGTGCCCTATGGTTTCAGCCGCATAGATAGTGTACTGGCAATCGCGTGAGAAATGGACAACACGTTATTCCAGTTTACAGAAATTTCATTTGGGGACATACAACCGGTTATCGGGTCTCCATAGTAAGAAACCTCCTTACAAAATTTCTTTTTTCATTGAAGCTTTTCACAATAAGACTGAAACGATTATAGAGCTTGTCCCAATAAATGGATACTTTGGAATTATACAAAGATTTTTTTTCACTCATTTATTAATTTACAATTATTTTTAAAATTAACAATGCTTATAAAATTATAAAAACAAAACACTATTAAAAATTAAAAAAAAATCCATTCCGCCTGCTGGGCCCGGGGGTCCAAGCAACCGGTGGACAGGGCTCCAGAGTGAGGAACCTCGTCACAATACGCGCCGTTTCAAGAATGCCTGCTTTATCCGACCCTTGATCCAACAATTAAGCGAAAGCTCTTTAAGATGTTCGTCGAAGCTTTTCGCTATAAGACCATTGACTGAAACGACTATAGGAACAATCATTGTTGAATCAACAATCCACATGGCGGTAATCTCATGAGCAAGGTCCAAGTATTTTGATATTTTTTCCTTTTCAGCTTTCACCAGATTATCGTCATGTGGAACAGTAATATCAACAATCATTGCACGGCGCGTTAATCGACCAATCATCACTATATCAGGTCTATTGGCTACAATATACCTATCAGTGATAATTGTTCGATCCCAGTAGAGCAACGCACTGCTATTTTCAAGAACTGACGCTGGGTCGTACCTATAGTAAGGCACCTCAAAATCGACAAGGCCATACTGAAGAGCAAGTTGTTGGTGGATTATCCCAAGATAATCCACCAACAACACAGACATAATCAAGTAGCCAACTACTTGATTATGTCTGTGCAAGTATTCGCCATTAACAAGATGAGAACACCCGGAAACTATGTCTGAGGGATTCCCCAGGCTGATGACACGCTCGACATATTATGTCTAGAGTGTTATATTTTCAAAGATTATTATTAGAGTGTTTATTACAATAACCACAACAAAGGTTTATAATAGTGTTTTATTAAAAAGAAACTTTGCTTATTTCCACACTCCATCTCGTATAATAGAGTTCCCGAACTTCTTGACGGTTTTCTCAAAACTGCAACTATTAATTACATTTTCTTTGAAAGCAACACTCAAGTAAGACTGCAATGCAAAAACTTCGCAACTGGATGTTGGTAACAGGATTAACGACTTTATAAAATCCATTGCGGTGTTGCTCCGGCGTCCAGAACAACTTTTCGAGAGCATCTAGAAAATATTTAATTTGCATTTTAGGATATACCAACAAATATTATTACAATATTTTTGCAACTTTTTTTTCATAATCTATAAATAACTTTAAAGTGGCTGTTTGTAATTTTAAATTTTCATCTTTTCACGAAATGCATATCAAATTATTTACGGTACTTACATAATAGAATATTTTTTTTAAGCTATTGTATAGCTTTTATCGCGGGCCTTGAGCGTGGAGACCGAATACAGAAATTCCGTAACGAAATAACCTAACACCCCCTGAGTATCAAAAACATTATATCAAAAGCACAATTTCGGCAACGGCGTCATCGGGGAACGTGGCTTAGCGGAAAGACGCTCTAAGTGCCCGGATTACCAGAGAGACACTTCAAAAAGTCATTTTTTTTTAAATTAATGACTTTTTGCAATATCACGCTTAAAAAAATAATTGCGGAACTGACGGGATTCGAACCCGCGTCTCTCTGGCAATTCGGGCACTTAGAGCGCCTTATCGCTAGGCCACGGTCCTGATGACGTCGGTAGGTAAACATAAATTGATAAAAAATGCTATGCAATAGCTTTACCGCGGTAGTCTCCAGTGCCACGCGTCTTTTTTTTATTTGTTTGTTTTGGCTAATGTTAGAAACTAGTAGTCAGAATATAATTATTGTTTTTTGTATAATACATGATCAGACTCATGAGGAGTGACATAGGCTAATTTCCTGATATTCCGTCAAAAATAAGCATGGCGGTAGTAATTCCCCAGACAAGCTTGGACACGAAGAGCTGTATGAATTACTTATCATTTATCCCTATCAGTCTATAAATGAGGGCCACCAAATTCAGTGTATTCACTAAAGGGCGAGATATCTTTCCAATTTGAAAAGGGGGATTTTGTTTATAGACCGGATAGACCCGGCTACAATGCAGTTTGGCGGGCTTAAGATTATGTTTACTCTTGAAATTGATGATAATGGAACGAATCGACGTCTTAACGTGCCGTAACGGCCTACACCTACACAGCACCGTCTGCCCAACATCGAGGTTTCTTGGAGATTTCTTCGAGGAGATTTCTTGAAAAAAAAAGTTCAAAAGCTTATAGCTCGACTCTGCACTAGAACTCAAGAACTCGTGATACCAAAGCATATAGGAGATTTGAAACAATTTCCTATTTTTTAAAATTCGTAACATCAGTGGTAGCTACATTCAAAACTGGAGTTGATTTGAAATTTTTCCTAATCGAATAAAACAAAATCGTCGGATTTGTATAAATTAAGCCAAAGACAGTATAGAGGAAACGTCAAATCCCCGCAACAGTCGAATCAGCGATACCTATCAGACCCCGCAAATTGAGCCAAAAGATACCCTTAAATGCAGATGGCTCTGATAAAACCTCCCATTTCATTTTCTCCCTCGAACCAACCGCTTAAGTTACGAAACAAGTTTAGTTTTGGTGCTTCAATTTATTTTATTAGAGGAATAACCGCCCGAGTTTGTTGTGGGCTTCTTTGACCGTTTAGCTTTAATAGGCAGTGAATATGGAATATTAACGGTATTAGTTAGAAGTACCAACTAATTCTTAACATACGGGTACTATAAAACAACCTTAGCACGTTGATCTTTTGAAATACGTCTTATTTAAATGTGGTTTTATGAACATTTATGTTTTATGAACGGTATGATGTAAAAGAAGATATAAGATAAGAGTGACTACGATTGTGAAAGGGATGCTTAGGTAATTTGGGCATGTAGAAAGAAAGGATGAAAGAAAATTAACAAAAGGGATGGAATGGATGAAGGATTTATGAGGCGAGGATTAATGGAAATGTGCAATGTGTGGCAAGGTGGTATATTCATCATGTAAGAATCTGATGACGGGATCTTGGAGAAATCGAAGGAAACTTTCAAAAATTGTAGGGCCTACTAGTACATTTGTTAATTTTTCCATTAAGTATTTTAAATTACTACAATGAATTATGATGGAGTCGAAGTACAGAAGAGGGAACTCCTCAACGATTTACTGCAGTTACCTTGTGTTTGGGCTTGATTAATTTGTCTCGATGAGAACTTTACATTTAGATGGGCTGTGATTGTCATTAAGGTTCTGGTGATTTACAGCGGTTACCTTGTGATTGGGCTTGATTAATTTGTTTTGATAAGAACTTTACATTTAGATGGACTGTGACTGTCATTTCTACTATAAAGACGTTACCTAAACTTAGATGGCACGGACTTTATAGATATGGTTAAGTAAATTAATGTAACTAAATGACGCAATTATTTTTTACTTTAAATAGTGGGTTTTTTATTTTTTATTAAATTTTTTTTACATAGATCATCATCATCAGCCTGTTCGGGGCCAGACGCATCCCTTTTTTAATATATTTAGATCAAAATTTTAATAGCTTCATAGGTTACCGCTTCGTCCTATCATGTGTAACATACATTTATGTTAGTTATCATGTGGGCATCATGTGACCAATAGATCGATTCGCATATTTTCCACAACATTGCCCCGGGCCCCGTCACCCTTGGATAATAAAACGCTGTCACAGAGTGTGTTATAACGACCCTATTCGATCACGCACCATTGCCTGCCCACTATATCACCATTATACAACTGAGACACCATTTTCTTATCGAAATTGGGGATACTCTTAAGAGAAAAGAACGATTTTAAATAGTCAATACTTTTCTTATGTGTGAACGCCTTGTTAATTTATACTGAGGTATAAATTATACTCACTAAAATATATGTTAGCTAACATATTTAATCGTGGCTAATATTAAAGCAAGACTCAGTGCAATATCTTTTACGAGAACTTTTTGCAGGACAGTCGGAATTACAGCTCTATACCTGTGTATGCCGCTTGTTCCTCTGCTGGAACACTGATTAATCCATTAATATATGTGCCAGAAGAATAAAGAGAATTGTTATATAACTGTTTTTCTTAATTATACCAATTATTAGAATTCAATATTCACACTCAACAGGACAACTATGTATATATACAAATCTAAACAAGGAATCGAATACAGGACAAACTACAATCCAAGTGGGACCTACTCCAAAGCGTAGTTTTAAAATAGTAGATAAAACTGACGGGTGCCGCAGTGAGCAGAATTTTTTCCAATAAACTGCAAGTCGGCGCGCGCTAACGACCTCTAGTGACAAACACTTCGCAGCGCGACGTAATGACGCGGAACGGTACCTGACGATTGTTGACTGTATTTATTTGTGCTGCTAATATATTTATATCAATAAACTGCAAGTCGGCGCGCGCTAATGACCTCTAGTGACAAATACTTCACAGCGCGACGTAATGACGCGGAACGTTACCTGACGATTGTTGACTGTATTTATTTGTGCTGCTAATATATTTATATCAATAAACTGCAAGTCGGCACGCGCTAATGACCTCTAGTGACAAATACTTCACAGCGCGACGTAATGACGCGGAACGGTACCTGACGATTGTTGACTGTATTTATTTGTGCTGCTAATATATTTATATCAATAAACTGCAAGTCGGCACGCGCTAATGACCTCTAGTGACAAATACTTCACAGCGCGACGTAATGACGCGGAACGTTACCTGACGATTGTTGACTGTATTTATTTGTGCTGCTAATATATTTATATCAATAAACTGCAAGTCGGCAGCGCGCTAATGACCGATTGTTGACTGTATTTATTTGTGCCGCTAATATATTTATATCAATAAACTGCAAGGTGGCGCGCGCTAATGATCTCTAGTGACAAACACTTCGCAGCGCGACGTAATGTCGCGGAACGGTACCTGACGATTGTTGACTGTATTTATTTGTGCTGCTAATATATTTATATCAATAAACTGCAAGTCGGCGCGTGCTAACGATCTCTAGTGACAAACACTTCGCAGCGCGACACAATGACGCGGAACGGTACCTGACGATTGTTGACTGTATTTATTTGTGCTGCTAATATATTTATATCAATAAACTGCAAGTCGGCACGCGCTAATGACCTCTAGTGACAAACACTTCGCAGCGCGACGTAATGACGCGGAACGGTACCTGACGATTGTTGACTGTATTTATTTGTGCTGCTAATATATTTATATCAATAAACTGCAAGTCGGCGCGTGCTAACGACCTCTAGTATTGTTGACGTATTTATTTGTGCTGCTAATATATTTATATCAATAAACTGCGCAGCGCGACATAATGACGCGGAACGGTACCTGACGATGATGCGGGACCAGTCTTGCAGAAACAGAAAGGGTTGCAGATTTCGTCCTATTCCTAAAAAGTAATTTCGCTTATATTAACCCGTGCAGAGCACCGTGGCGTTTACTAAGCTAATAAGTTCTATATAATGTATGGAAACTATACTCAATTCTCTTCTAATAATGGAATAATCGCTCAAGGAGTTTCAATTCAAAAATTCTATATCGATTTTTATAGAATAAAATAAAGAAGCGAGCGGCTCCGTACGTTTGATCTCGACACTCGGAGGAGCGATTGTCACATCTCTATCGTTAGCGTGCTGTGACTGTTATTGGGAAAGAAAATGTTGACAGTCAAATAAACTACTTGTTTTGAGACTCGTTACCCGTTAACGAGTCCCCGTTTGAGTAGTAGATAAGTAGATAAAAAAGTACATATAATTTACTCGTTGAATGAAAAAATAAGACTACAGATAAGTCTTAAAATACTTATTAAATTTTCCTTTTTTCTATTTTTTCTTTTTTCTAAGACATTATCAATAGGAGTCAAGAGTATAATGCTAAGCCCGTATTCGAGTAGTGTGGGTCTGTGCTCCAAATTCCCGTATTCTATCCTATAGCTGGATGGTTACTCGAGATACAAGATTGACTTCATCTTGTTGACCAGACGGCATATATTCTAGACCATCGTCATTCACCTGCGCGTTGAAGTGGTTAAATAAAATTATGAAGGTAAAACAATAATTTGTACAAAAGCAAGAACACTAGAAGAACTACCGAAGTATCGCGGTAACTTCCCCGCAAGACACACGCTTTGTTTTGCACGAGTTTCGCTCCAAATGTGGTTCCGACGTTGTTAGAACGTTCTAGAACAATGGAGCGTAGTTCGTCTCACGTCAGAGGACGCTCTCAAATTAAATTAATTATTCACCTTTTGGCTGTTGGAGTCAAAAGACGCGATCGCATGAGCTGAGTTTAAAATTAATGTCATATTAAACTAGGGTTTCATAGACGCCACATAAAATGTAGTGTATTAAAAAGATTCACATTTAAAATTCCTTTCAATCGTAATACAATACCAGCGAAAGTTTTTAATTGGCTTATCAGACTTTTATAGTATGGCTAAGGACCATCTCAATCATTTGAGCTTTCAAAAATAAAACCACATCATAAACGGTCCATTTGTTTATGTGCATCAATTTATGACTCTGACACTACGATGCTGTAAACTTTTAACATCTCTTTTTTTACGTTGGAAGTTAGCAACCGCTATATCTTGAATTTAAATCACAGACGTGTAATGCCACAACTTGTTAAAGTTTCACAGCCCCGAGGGGTCCCCTGGCAACCGTCAGGCAAATAATGACAGCTGTCATTATAGCTCCGTCGCTACCCGGGTAGCCGCGGGCCTCAAAGAAGGTTTGAATATCAGGCCCCCAGGGGTTAAGATAGAAAATGAGAAGCCCCTATGTTTTCATTTTCTATCTTATCCAAAAAAAAAATTGGTTGTCTGTAAAGTCGGTTTACTGACGATAGTTGAACGTGACAACGTCTTAAGAAAATACTGATGGAATGGTAGCATTTAATTGGTTATTAAAATGTTTAATTTAAGTATATTTTTATAAATATTAATTTAAATTAATAAAATAATTGATTTTGATTTTACAAATTTATATTTTAAATTTATAATAAATATATTAATTTATAAATATATTAGTTTTTAATTTAAAATTAATATATTTAATAATTATATTTAATAGACGGATGTCGAACGCTGCCGAACGCAAAAGCCGATTGTGCTTCTTTGTCACTCGTTCCGCGCTCTCGCTTGCACTTCAAGCCTTACATGGAACGCCTCAAAGCGAGGTAACGACGCATGACGTCATGTTTTTTCGTGCGTGCAGCCGGCTCTATCGAATTATAAGACGTTGTTACGTCAAAAAAATTTAGTTGAATTGTGGACGAAAATAATGACTGTGATAAAAATTTAACAATCGTAGATTTCGCGAGGAATTCCCCATGATTTCATATTTTAAACCAAAAATATACACGCAATTTCCGTGTCGGCTTACGTTATATTCCGCGGCGCATTTGTCAGTAGTGGTCGTTAGCGCGGACTCAGGAGTTATTGGAGGGAAAATTGTGCTGACTGCGCTCCCGTCCGTTTTATCTTACGCTGTGAGGTAAAAACCAGCGTAATATTGCATGGGTCGCCGAGCTCTAATTATATTATTTTGTTATAGAGTAGACACTTACTTTGCTGATTACACGTTGTAACCTGCTTAAATGATGGCTTTGAAGTGTATTTAGAAATCTGTGCCGATTTCACCCACATAGATCTTGTTCTCATGAGATTACCTATCGATAAAACCGTTCTCAGTGAATGAGAAATTTGCTAAAATGATAAATTAGTCAGGCATTCAGTCGTTTTGCTATTTAAATGTAACTAATTGTCGTCGTACTTCGGTAAGCAAATGAGCCGTTTATCCGATAAGTCGCCACTTAATAATTTATTTCGTAATATTTCTATTTCCGTGCGTTTTTATAATATGGTCTAGCACTGGATAGTACATAATAACGTTATGGGAATAATCTTTCCAGCTTTTTGCCAAACCGATGATTGAGTCACTACAAATAGTTTCACATGATGTTTAGAAATTACTTGTTAATGAAGTTTACTTGAAATAAACGATTTTTGATTAGAGATGATGTTGGATTAGAGTTAGAAGTTTTTTTTTTATTGACTACAAGTTGGCCCTTGACTGCTATCACATGTTAAGTGATGTTGCAATCTAAGATGGTAGCGGGCTAACTTGTTAGGAGTGGGACGAAAATCCATACCCCTTTCGGTTTCTACACGACATCGTACCGGAACGCTAAATCGCTTGGCGATACGTCTTTGTCAGTAGGGTGCTAACTAGCCACGGCGAAAGCCTCCCACCAGCCAGACCAAGACCAATTAAGAAAAATCTCAATCTGCCCCGCCGGGAATCGAACCCAGGAACTCCGTCTCATAAATCCACCACGCACACCACTGCGCCACGGAGGTCGTCAAAGGAGGAGGTTCCACGATATATAACTGTAAAATGGCTGATCCAAACAAAAGTTGGTACAAAGATAGATATAATTAGAAAAAGTAAACAGGCTTCTATTTATCTCAATAAACGACGCGGGATGGAAGAGGGCGCAGCCAGTTGAGACAAAACAATCAGTCTTAGCTACAAAGAATGATACTGGAGGGTTCATTAATTTAACTATCTTTTCATAGCTACAGCGGGATAGCCGTTAAGTTTAATGTCTCCGCAAACGGCCGGTCCATAGCCCGCACACTCGCCTCGAGAAATAAAAGCATCTTAAATGATCAGTTAGCAACCCCTTATAGTTATTGTATGAGTTTGAGTGTTCTTTTTATTGGACACACAATCACGTTGCTGTACCACTATACCTATAATGGTATCTTAGTATTTTTAATAATAGGAACAGGCTAGTAAGGGGAAAATGTAGAAATTATCAACCTATTAACGGTACACTATGGGGCAAGGTCTCCCTCGTTACCAGAGAAGGGATATGGTGCTTAGGTATAGCCATCAAGATGCTCCAATAAAGGTTGGCAAGCGTCCATAAATTATGGCGAGTCGAATCTCACCCAATCTCACTTGGGGTACGGCGGCCCCCTTTCAGTAAATATGGTGCAAAGCAACTGTCGTAAAAAGTGTTGAAGAGGTCTTTGGTTGCGTGTAATAACTTTCTCACAACCAGGAATCGAACCCGGGACCGGACTAATATGTGAGGCGGAGCGGTTATAAAAACTACGTACAACGACTCGAACTGTTTTATTTACTCAGACCACCTAATTACAATTGTTTTCGATCTTAATTAATTACTACCCACTACCTGCAAGCATTTTATATCCGACTTTTGGCCTCAACGGGCGAGGTGGCACACAAAAAATGATGGCCGCCGGCACCGAACAATACATGCGCTTGCTGCCATCTTGCCGACGCCCGCGCATCAACCAATCGGCGTCGGATAGGGCGGAGCTTGTTCGCCGCCGGCGCATGACGTAGTCGATCACGCCACATCGTATGATCTTTGTGCTTCGTTGTAGCGAGCAAGCGTACTCGCCTACTCGCTACACTACTCCCCCGCTGAGACCGTGACTACGGGCGATAGTAGTCTGGGAACCTGACTTTCCGCCCACTCCTTGTGGTTCTGGTAGCGGTTGCGCCTTCGTCCTTCTTGGGTTGAAAAGTCGCCTCTGGGGTCTCTCTTGTTATGTAAGCTGGTTTCAGGCGGTTCAGCGTTATCCTCTGCGGCCTCCCGTTCATCATCACATCGAAGGTCTTCAGATCGCGTTTTAGCACTTTGAACGGTCCGGAGTATGGTGCTTCCAGTGGTCTTCTTGCAGGACCTTGGCGGACAAAAACATGGTCTGATGTTTTTAACTCCTTGGGCACATAAAAGGTTCGGCTGGAACTGCCATGCCAAGATGTTGGAGTTGGCGCCAACTTACTGACGTGTGCTCGAAGTCGGCTGGTGATAGAGGTCATGTCCATTTCTTCCTCTGGTGCGGGAGAGAAGAACTGTCCAGGCAAACGAAGTGGTTCACCATACACGAGTTCTGCTGCGGATGTTTGTAAGTCTTCCTTCCATGCACTGCGGATCCCGAGGAGGACCCATGGTAGGACTTCCACCCAGTTAGATGATGCATGACAGGTGATGGCGGACTTAAGTTGACGATGTAGCCTTTCCACCAAGCCATTAGCTGCTGGGTGGTACGCTGTGGTTGTGTGATGTGATGCACTAACCAGCACGGTGAGCTCTCGAAATGTGTGGGACAGGAATTGTCTGCCGCGATCGGTGGTGATGTGCTCTGGACAACCAAAGCGCGAGATCCATCCGGTGACTAAGGCGTTGGTACAGGTTTCGGCAGTCATGTCCTGGAGTGGATACGCTTCAGGCCAACGCGTAAAGCGGTCGACGATCGTGAGGCAGTACCTGTAGCCAGAACATAAGGGTAATGGTCCTATTAAATCAAGGTGGATGTGACGAAAGCGAGCTGATGGAGGTTCGAAGGTAGCCAGCGGTGCTGTTGTGTGTCGGGAGATTTTCGATCGCTGGCATTGCTGACACTCCTTGGCCCATTGTCGACAGTCTCGTCTAATTCCTGGCCAAACAAACCGTTGCGTTACCAGCTTGACAGTCGCCTTCGCTCCTGGATGACTCAAATTATGTAGTGCGTCAAATACCTGTTTGCGAAACGAAGGGGTAACATATGGTCGTGGAGTTGGAGTCGATACGTCACAGTAAATCTGGAGATCGTCATCTGTCACGCCGCACCTTTCCAACTTCAGGGCGCAACCGGACTTCAGAAGCTCTTGCAACTCCTGGTCGATATACTGGTTGCTGGCTAGGGCCTGGTAATCTATGGGCATAGAAATTCCTTCGACACGTGAAAGGGCATCAGCTACGATGTTATCCTTACCGGCAACGTATTTGATCTCCGTAGTAAATTGGCTGATGAAATCTAGATATCGGAACTGTCGCGGTGAACAATTCTCACGTCGTGCTGTAAAGGCGAACGTTAACGGCTTGTGGTCCGTTAACACCGAAAAAGTACGCGCCTCCACCATGTGCCTAAAATGTCTTATGGCTTCGTAGATGGCTAGCAACTCTCGGTCATAAGGACTATACTTCCTTTGACTTGGACTGAGCTTCCTGGAAAAGAATGCTAGCGGCTTCCATTCATCTTCCTGGTGTTGCTGAAGAACAGCTCCAATCGCCGAATCTGAAGCATCGGTCTGTATTGCCAATCTTGCTCGCGGGTCTGGATGCACTAATAGGGTGGCTTCTGACAGACTGTTCTTGCAGCTGTTGACTGCTTCTAAGAGTGCAGGTGTCAAAACAATTGCTTGCGATCCTTTTGTCTTGGGACCGGCAAGCAATTCGTTCAATGGGGCTTGAATGGTGGCTGCCTTTGGAATTAGACGGCGGTAAAAGTTCAACATACCTAGGAAACGTCTGAGTTCCTTGATTGTTTTAGGCGTTGGAAATTCTCGAATTGCTTGAACCTTGGCATCCAATGGTTTGATTCCTTTTCCTGAAACCGAAAATCCGAGAAATTCAACCTGTGCTTGTCCAAAGACACACTTGCCAGTATTGATCAACACGCCGTAATCAGACAGCCTCTGAAAGATGATTCTTAGGTGTTCCTGATGTTGTTGACTGCTGGAACTAAAGATCAGAATGTCATCGATATATCCAAAACAGAAGTCCAAGCCCCGCAGAACCTCGTCCATGAAGCGCTGGAACGTTTGGGCGGCGTTACGAAGTCCGAATGTCATAAACGGGAATTCGTAGAGGCCGAAGGGTGTCGTGATTGCCGTCTTAGCCACATCATCCTCATAAACTGGAATCTGATTGTAGGCCTTTATTAGGTCCACGGTGGAGAAGATAGTACTTCCAGCTAGCTGGTGAGTGAAATCTTGCAAGTGCCTGACTGGGTATCTGTCAGGGATTGTACGAGCATTCAGTGACCGGTAATCTCCACAGGGACGCCAACCGTCGTTTTTCTTCCGGGCCAGATGTAACGGTGAAGACCATGGGCTGTCAGATCTGCGTGCTGTACCGTTCTGTAGCATCTCATCGAACTCCTGCTTCGCAATCTTCAAACGCTCCGGATCTAAGCGCCGTGGACGGCTGGACACCGGTGGGCCTGGTGTTGTACGGATATAGTGCACCGTAGCATGCTTCGTTACCTTAGGTTTCCCAGCAGGGCGAGTGACATCAGGATATTCTCTTAGCAAACGATGATAGGCAGAATCGTCGATTGTAGTACGAACCGAAGAAATTGCCTCCGTAGACGGTTCAGCTAGTGCGGCGGCTTTCAGTGCTGTCACGTTGTCAATCAAACGTTGATTGCGACAATCGACTAGTAGATTGTAGTAGCCTAAGAAGTCAACACCGATGATTGGCTTCGATACGTCGGCTACTATGAAGCGCCAAGTGAAAGCACGTCGAAGTCCTAAGTCTAGTGTCAGAGGTAAATAACCATACGTTGCTATGACTGTTCCATTGGCTGCGAACAAGTCGTACTGGGTTTTGGTACGGGGCTCCCGAACAGCGGATCGCGGAAAGACGCACAGGTCTGAACCCGTATCTACGAGATATTGCATCTTTGTTTTGCGGTCCGTTATGAACAGGCGGCTCGTAATTACTAGGCAGTCGTTTACCGCCACTAGTGGCTGCCTGAGAAGTTTTCCTTCTTCTGGTAGGTACATGGTTGGGTGCATTTGCGTGCGCGATCTCCAAACCGGTAGTGGTAGAAGCAGTGTGGGTGGTCGCGTGGGCGAGATCTGGATCGTTGACTGCTCTTCCCTCTTGGTCCTCTAGAATAAGAACGGGGACGTCTGCGCTGTTCCATACTCATGGCCTCCACCTTGCGGCTAAGCTCGGCAACTACTTGCGTCAATGCCTCGATAGCACTCCCAGGTCCTACTGCTAATGCGGACGTACTGGGTACTTGACCAGTTACTTGCCCGGTAACTTGCATGGTTACTGGCACGACGTCATTTACCCGGTCAGCTAGTTCGGCGAGGTCCTCTAGCGACATCTTCGTCTGCTGGGCTGCTATGCAGGTCTGCAGGTGTGTAGGTAGTCGGCTAGCCCACATCGTTCGAATAAATTCTGAAGGAACGTTGTCACCTGCTAAATGTTGCAAATGCCGGAGAAATTGAGTCGGCTTTCGGTCTCCCATCTCTTCGTGCATCAACAGCTGCTTGATCTTCCGTTCCTGGGACGCAGACAGTCGTCGTACCAGTTCCGCCTTTAGAGTTTCATACCTGTTTGTGGTGGGTGGTGAAACTGCCAGATCCCTTACTTCTGCTGCGTGATGAGGTTCCAGTTGCGCCAGGACGAAATAAAATTTCGTGGCATCCGCCGTTATGTTGGAGAGCATGAACTGGCCCTCCAGCTGTGCGAACCAGAGTTCCGGGTCATTGGGGTTGAACGGAGGGATCCTTACTCCAACCCGGCAGGCTTCTCCCAAAACGTCCTTGGTCCCTTGCATTCTGGATATCTGTGAGCGTCGGGGTCACCAGTGAAGAGGTCTTTGGTTGCGTGTAATAACTTTCTCACAACCAGGAATCGAACCCGGGACCGGACTAATATGTGAGGCGGAGCGGTTATAAAAACTACGTACAACGACTCGAACTGTTTTATTTACTCAGACCACCTAATTACAATTGTTTTCGATCTTAATTAATTACTACCCACTACCTGCAAGCATTTTATATCCGACTTTTGGCCTCAACGGGCGAGGTGGCACACAAAAAATGATGGCCGCCGGCACCGAACAATACATGCGCTTGCTGCCATCTTGCCGACGCCCGCGCATCAACCAATCGGCGTCGGATAGGGCGGAGCTTGTTCGCCGCCGGCGCATGACGTAGTCGATCACGCCACATCGTATGATCTTTGTGCTTCGTTGTAGCGAGCAAGCGTACTCGCCTACTCGCTACAGTGTCGATAAATTAATTTTTAGTGATTTATCGACACGTAACCTACTCGTATTATACTTTTAGAGTACATTATAGGCACTAGGTGCTAAAAAGTTACCGACAGTTACCTACATAAATACCGAAATCGCTGCAAGTGTGCCTATAAAATTTGAAGAGTTCCTTCGATTTTCCCAGGTCCTAACATGATGACTAGGGGATCATGTTGAAAGTGTATCATTTCTAATAAAAAAAAGATAACTCTGTATAAAAAAACTGTATAAAAAAAAAAGACGTGTGGCACTCGGAGACTGCCGCGGTAAAGCTATTGCATAGCATTTTTTATCAACTTATGTTCTTCCACTGTCACCGTGTCACTTCCATCTATTGATAAATACCAGAACTTTTCATGACTTTTTGAAATATCACGCTTAAAAAAAAATGCGGAACCGACGGGATTCGAACCCGCGTTTCTCTGGCAATTCGGGCACTTAAAGCGCCTTACCGCTCGGCCACGCTCCCAATGACGTCGGCGCCGAAAATTATGCTTTTTATATTATGTTTTTGATATCCAGCGGGTGTTAGGTTTTTTCGTTACGGAATTTCTGAATTCGGTCTCCACGCTCAAGGCCCGCGATAGAAGCTATGCAATAGCTTAAAAAATATACACCTTGAATTAAGAACCCCCTTCGTTAAAAATACGTATCGCTGGCTACAAAAGTTATTTCATAGAAATTCGCACTTTTACATAGAGCCAGATACGTGGTAGGATAGCGTGCTCCAGGCGGTACAAGCTTTCTATTTCAGAATTTTGCGCATTTTTGGATGATGCTCCCTTTTCTTACTTAAAACAAGACGTGATACAAATATGATAGAACTTGACGTGAGTGTTTCCAAATTGGAAGATAATTTTAAATATCATCATTATCAGCCTATTAACGACCCACTACAGGGCCAGGCCTCCCTCCTTACAGGAGAGGGGTTATGGAGCATACACCCACTACGCTGTTCCTATGCAGGTTGGCGGGCTTAGGGTGATAATGTTTCATTTATTAACGATCACTATTAGATGTTGATGATAGTGAGTTAACGTGGTCTCCGAAACACGGGGGTGTAACACCGCCAACTTCCAGACTCCGAGCTTGGAATGTACTGAACATTTCATAGAAGAACCGAAAAAGCTCAGAAATATTCTGTGACCCGACCCAGGAATCGAACTCAGGACCTCGTGATCGAAGCCACATAGGCTAACCAGTAGACCAACGTGCAGTCAGTTTTAAATATTATCAATAATAATTATCATCATCATTATTAGCGTATTGACGGCTCTAACCCCCTGTTTTGTAACTATATTTTTATTAGTTGATATGTGAGTGCCGCAGTCGTTTTTTTGACTCTTCGTCTAACGAAATAGAATATATCTATTGGTTTTTTAGTACCGCGTTAGATGGAGAGATATAGAGGATAATTCGACAGTCACATGTCAACTAATAAAAAAGAGAGTTACAGAATATCTCCTTGTAGGAGAGGGGATATGGAGTTTGATGTCTTGCTTTGATGGTCGGGACCGACAGTTTAGCGCACTCCGAGGCACAATAAACGTCACTAATTTCCCGACTGCATTCTAAGTATTTTACTGAACATTTAGAAGAAAGATTACTCAGAAATTTTTAACAATCAGAATCACGATTCTTTTTTTTTTAATGCCTACAAGTTAGCCCTTGACTGCTATCACACCTGATGTTAAGTGATGATGCAATCTATGATGGAAACGGGCTAACTTGTTAGGAGTAGGATGAAAATCCACACCCCTATCGGTTTCTACCCAGTACCTTGTTTTCGAAGACACATATAAGCTAACCTAAGAAAGTAAAGTAAGAAACAAATATGTGATAGTTTCATTGTAAATATTCCCACTATATTTAAAAGTTCATTTAAAAAATCTTTATATTTATTCTTTATATTTATAATATAATTATACAAGTAAGTATATTGCTAAAACCTTTAAACGAAATGAGCGTCCAAATGTTTGCGACCCCCGCAACGTTCAAAGTGGTCCTCGAGCAAATTATTCATGCGACCTGCGATGTTTCTGACCCCTGCTTCCGAGTGATTAGTCTAAAACTAATTGATTTTGCGGCCAAAGCCGAACACTCGATAACGGTTCTAGTAGCAAAAGTTAATGGATTGCTTGACCCAATGCGGTTTGGTCCTCTGGCGATATCTAAATTGGCTTAAAGTTAAATTTGAAATTGGAAAATTTCGATGACCTATCTCAGAGCGAATCGCTATTCGGGGAACTTGTCAACCCGAACAGACGTATCTAATAACTGCTGTGGTTTGTAACCTACGAAATAACGGAGGAGGTTCTCAATTCAACGCGTATATTTCTTTTTTTATTTATCTGAAAGCGTCAGAAGGAAGGTTTTTTATCACAAGTTAGCTCTTGTCTGCCATTTCAGCTAATAGTAACTGATGATACGATCTAAGATGGAAGTGGGCTAACTTGTCTATCCACATTTCTGTCAGTTTTCAACTTTGAACTTTTTGACGACTTCCGTGGCGCAGTGGTATGCGCGGTGGATTTATAAGACGGAGGTCCTGGGTTCGATTCCCGGCGGGGCACATTGAGATTTTTCTTAATTTATCTTGGTCTGGCTGGTGGGAGGCTTTCGCCGTGGCTAGTTACCACCCTACCGACAAAGACGTACCGCTAAGCGATTTAGCGTTCCGGTACGATGTCGTGTAGAAACCGAAGGGGTGTGGATTTCATCCTACTCCTAACAAGTTAGCCCGCTTCCATCTTAGACTGCATCGTCACTTAACATCAGGTGTGATAGCAGTCAAGGCCAATTTGTAGTTGATAAAAAAAAATTGATTTGGTGTACATCTTTGCCGGTGGGTAATAACTCTCACTAGCCAATTAATAATTCAATTAAACATTTTATTTGTATTTATTTTAAATCCACGTAGAATGAAGTCACGGGCGTGCGCTAGTGAATAATATTCGAACAAGTACCGATATAAGGAGCTTTCTCGTGTGAAATAACGTAAATCTACGTTTCCATTATCCATAGTGTCGATAATAGAAATGGTGCTAACAATGAAGTTTAATACAACACTAACTGGAGCTGCTAATGTCGATATAGCGTGTGGAAATCACTATCGACAAGGATGTTACAACCCGAACATCGTTTGTTCGATAATTCTGTAAAACAAAACAAAAAAAGTTCAGTTTTGTTGTGCCGGCAAATGTGATTTTAGAAATGGAATTTATACATTCTCATATGAAATCTAATATTTAGCAATGTTACGGCGGCGTGGTTTAAAGTTGTACTTATAATATTAACTTCTTTACCATTAATTCAATAAGTTAAAGAATATGAACAGTGGACGTCTTGTTAACGATTTGAATGATCTGCAGAACGAACTTCTGTTTAGATGGCAAAAATATTCAGTTAACTATCACACAACCGCGACATAGTTCGCTCGGAAAAAAAAGACGTGTGGCACTCGGAGACTGCCACGGTAAAGCTATTGCATAGCATTTTTTATCAACTTATGTTTACCTACCGACGTCATCGGGACCGTGGCCTAGCGGTAAGTCGGTAAAAAAATTTCGGAACCGAAGGGATTCGAACCCGTGTCTCTCTGGCAATTCGGGCACTTAGAGCGCCTTATCGCTAAGCCACGTTCCCCGATGACGTCGTTGCCGAAATTGTGCTTTTGATATTATGTTTTTGACACTCAGGGGGTGTTAGGTTTGTTCGTTACGGAATTTCTGTATTCGTTCTCCACGCTCAAGGCCCGCCATAAAAGCTATACAATAGCTTAATAATATTTTGCATCCTTCCAGGAACACAAATAATAATTGTATGTGATCCTTTTTTTGGAAAATGGCAAGCTTTACTCACAAGATAGTTATACGCTATATCTAATGTTAGCCATTACAGACAGCAGGAGCGCTCGATTTGGCTCAAGGGTTAAAAAGACATCCTTACACACTTGTGACTTAACTAAACATATTTATAAATGCCCTTTTATGCCCTTCAGAGTGGAATTCTCTTTTTTCCTATCAGCGATGCTGATTGTTATTTTAAAAATTTCCCTGGGCTGGGAAAAGTAGAGTTTTTTGTGACAGAGCTAAGTATGTCAAAAAAAACTCTACTATTCTTATAAAGTTACATAAAATATAACGTAAATATGCTCGCATTTCCGCAAATGGCGTCGAAAATTGTCACATCGTGACCAACAGAGCGCGTAAACTGAAAGTAGTGAGATGAGTAGCGACTCGCTTCAGCGGCGCCATGTTCCTAATGTCGGTCATTAGAGGCAGTGCGAACGCTCGATTGGGCCCAAGGGTTGGAAAGACAACTTTCCACACTCGTGACTTAAAAAAATATAAATCAATAATTTATTCTTCTGACATATTTCACTGAATTTTAAATCAATGTATATTATTCTATTAATTAG
Source organism: Mycalesis mineus (assembly GCA_034621355.1). NCBI lineage: Eukaryota > Metazoa > Arthropoda > Insecta > Lepidoptera > Nymphalidae > Mycalesis > Mycalesis mineus. Next base: position 1,859,186 of record CM067901.1, read on the forward strand.
CCCGCCATCCCAATCATCAAAAAAATCAACATTAGAGCAGCGGGATAGATATATATCTTCTCTTCTATTTGATGGAGGCCTGGCCTTGTAGTTGGTAAAAGGCTTTTTTTTTTATCGTTTACAAGTTAGCCCTTGACTGCTATCACACCTGATGTTAAGTGATGATGCAGTCTAAGATGGAAGCGGAGTAACTTGTTAGGAGTAGGATGAAATCCACACCCCTTTCGGTTTCTACACGATATCGTACCGGAACGCTAAATCGCTTGGCGGTACGTCTATGTCGGTAGGGTGGTAACTAGCCACGGCGAAAGCCTCCCACCAGCCAGACCAAGACAAATTAAGAAAAATCTCAATCTGCCCCGCCGGGAATCGAACCCAGGACCTCCGTCTTATAAATCCGCAGCGCATACCACTGCGCCACGGAGGTCGTCAATGCTGCGCCACGGCTGATAAGGATGGTTTTATTAAAAATTGGGAGACAGAAGGAGTGCGACTTTAATTAACAGCGAGGTTCATTATTTTGGCAATTATTATAGGAGCATATTTTAATACCTATCATCTATCCCGTATAAATTAGGGTCTGGCAAATCGAGGTTACTGGTTCGACTCTTGTTTTTAGTTGAACAAACATTAGTTGATAAGACATTTAAAGGGCAGGTACAAACAAAGCCGCAGCACTGCAAGAGGCACGGGAAGCGCAATAACTTCTCCGCAGCGCTTCGCGTACTTCCTAGAGTAGCTCTCGGAATAATCTGGAACAAAGGAAGCTCGGTTTGTCTTACAGGACCACTTAGAGAGCAAAGCAAGCGGTTTTAATACAAATAATTAATTTGGAACTCGCTTTAACTTATTAATAACTAGCGGACAACCACGAAATCTTTATCAGAATACTATGTTAAAATTCATTTATTTTAAGTACCTAGTCTGGTATACAAGCACTTTAGTAAAAGATCGAAAAAGACTTCATGTTTTCAGAGCGTCGTGATTCTTCTTATTACAGTCCAAGCATGTCAACAAACAAATAAAAATGAAGGTAGAAAATGCAACACATTTTAATAAATTTAAAATTATGTTTTGTTTTTTTTTTATAAAATCTTACTTAACCCTACAAGGCACCTAGTTCCATATGTGGAACACCGAATTATATAGTTCCTATAGCTATTAGATTATTGGTAGCCGCATTTTTGACATTTTGATAGAAGCTACAAACATTTAGCAACAAAGTAATTCGAATCTTTACCTGAAGAAGTTATTCGTGCTTTTTTTATAGTGCATTCAGCGTGAAATTCGGTTGAAAGTGATGCGTTAGTCATTTGTATGAATTCAAAAATAAAAAAATAATACTTATTGAACAGTTTGGACTCCAAAAAAATTTTGTTTGTTATAACGAAGTGTATATTTTGCCGAGGTAAGTTGTTTTTGATATTACAATAATAAATGTATTAGTAAATCATATTTTTATGTATGTTCCACATACGGTACGTTGAGCTTTAGTGTCCGTTTTTATTTCTTTATATTTATGATAACTTACTTTCATTTGATTGCATATTATGCTGGTAAGAAGATTGTGTGATCAAGATATTAAGGGTTTCTTGAATATTCCTTCTGGGAGTAATGACGCAGAAGATTTTTCTGATCTTGAAAGTGATGATAACATCGAAAAAATTCAGTCCATCCAAAACTTTTTATCCGAGTTACTTAGCGAAGTGAAGGGTTCCTTATCTGCGCATAGACATCAGTGTACATCTCTTCCTCGAATATTTTCAGCCGGAAATATCAGACCCTTAGCCTAGTACATCAGGAATGACTTCAGGGACAACTATAGGTACCATTACACAATCTCGTACACCTATACGATTATGGACTTTGAGTACCACAATCTATCATAGATCTAGAATCCTTGGCTCTGTGACTGGTCACCCAAAGTCAAAAAGAGAAAATTTATTTCGTAGAAATCATCTTTTTATCCACCTTCTTTTACATTTACTGGAAACATAAACTTACAGTCACCTATAGTATACATTGAATCTCGCGGGTAAAGAGGGAATACAGTCGATGGGAACGGTGAACAATGTATTCAGTAAAAGACCTCAAAATATGTTTCCTAAAAAACCTCAAATATGAAAAGGTTCAAAGAGGATATTCAGAACAATTGGTAGCAATCTGAGATAATATAGATATTGTCACAGTTTCAGTCAGTACGACTATAAACCTTGTTCTGTTATCATCTTGTGTGTTAAGAGCCAATAGAAAAGGCAAGAAGATAATGCAAGAAACAAAAGAAATACATACAAGTGGACTGTCTCCAAATTATCAAAACAAATAACCATTATATGGGTGATGGAGGATCCACACCACCCATATGCCCTAGATTCGTTTCCAGGGAAATATAAAATAAAAATTAGGACCTAAAAATGGTGCTTGAGGTTATTTTATCATCTTCTTGATGTAACTCTTATTAATAGCTGGTTATTGTACAGAAGAGTTGGGAGCAGCAGCATCGCCAAGAAAGATTGATAATAAATAAAAGGCAGAAAAAATACCAAAAGGTACATTTAAGGCTCAGTGTACCATATGTGGAACTAAAATAAAAAGTTGATTTTTTCGTAAAATATGGTTTTATTAATATTTTTATAAATTTTCCCTAGCTTCTGATCACTTATTACAACATATATATTTTTGTCACGCACTAAAAAAAAATTGAGCCTTGTAGGGTTAAAAGATATTGAATATATTATATACTTTTAAGGTTACTAATCTTATTTATTGTCATGAGTTCGTCATTAACAAGTAAATTAAAAAAATTTGGTGTAAAATGACTCGTGATTTCTACCTTCATTTTTAATTTGTTTTTTGATAAGCATTCTCCATCGAGTTTGGCTTTAGTATAAAAACATTTCCATAATTATCAAATGCATTGCTAACGGCCTAGGTATCGACCAGATTATAATCTTTTACTCTTTAAAGTATTACCTACTGAATTGAGGGCGGGATGCAAAACTTTCCACTTCGGATAAAACCGTAACTCGATTAGCAGTTTTGGGAATTTTAAGACAGACTCGCAGATTTTCGGCGAAGTTTTCACGAGAGCATTGTGAAATGTTTCATTTTAAAATTCAAGATAAGCGTATTTTACTATGTATAATACTAGCAGACGCCTGCGACTTCGCCCGCGGAAGAATACTGTATGCACCTTTCCTTAAAAATAGATAGTTAAATGCCTTTGCGGACTTTTTTATTTTACTTATAAAATAAAGAATAAAGAGGAACAACTCTTCCCTATATTATTTTGATATATCGCAAATCATCCGATTTTTTCATCGTCAGATCCCATATTTTATAGCCCAATTCAAAAATATAATCGATAATCTCTTAAAACACAACTAAAAAATGAACCACTAAACAAACAAATAGTCGAAGAGCTCGTTATAGGAGATGGCAGTATAGTAATATTAAAAGCAAAAGCACAGTGATTTCATTAAGCATTTAAGTTCGTGATGGATTTTACAAAGCCGTTAAGCCAGTTACAGTTTCGTCCAAAGTAAGTGCAAAGTTTTGTCGAGGACTATGTTGTGTTACTTCGGAAAGAAAATCAAATTATTAGTTGCGGCTTGGGAAGCCATCAGCCAAGTTCAACTCCATTACTGCAGACAAGCGTCGATTCGCTTATATCTACCAGTATTTTGAATAATCATTACTTAAATATTACATTAATAAATTAATCACACAATATTTTAATAAAATGAATCATTAATTTTGCAAATCCATTGGGTACTCCCTTAAAATGCATATAAAATTGTTTTATCAAAAAGCAGATTCCTGCAAAATCGAGCAGCTGTGGAGTCTATAACTTGTAGTTGAACAAAATGCTTATCTAATGTAAAGACAAAGATAATAAATATACTGTTAGCAACATTGAATACTGCGCTTCAAACAGCTAGAGTCTAGGACGACGATTAGACGAGAATCATTAAAAAAAAAGAATGTACTCTGTGGCATTTTTGGCTTATCTAAAAGGACGGTTTATTAAATTGCGAACATTATCAATTCCAGTTGTAGCATAGGCAGTTATGCTGCCAGTTAATTTTGTTAAAAGTTAAAGTGTAATAAAATGTAAATGCTTGTTAAGTAAATTATGTGATTACCGTCAGATTGTTTTATTTTCATTTGATTTAAAAAGTTTGTAATTAAAATGTGTTGGTATTTTGATTAATGTGGTTTTCCTGCTTGTGCCTTTTGAGCCCTTCTGCTGATGATTCTAAAAATACATAATAGTATTACCTATACTAAAGCCAAACTCGATTGAGAATGCTTGTCAACAAACAAATTAAAAATGAAGGTAGAGATCACTAGTCATTTTATACCTTATTTTTTTTAGTTAACTTGTTAATGACGAATTCATGACAATAAATTAGATTAGTAAGCTTATAAATAATTAATATATTCAATGTCTTTTAAATAAGATTTTTAAAATAACAAAACATAATTTTAAGTTTATAAGGCATAAAATGAGTTGCATTTTCTACCTCCATTTTAAATTTGTTTGTTGACAAGCATTCTCAATCGAGTTTGGCTGTAATATAGGTAGCGATGGTAGGTAAAATACACCTATAATACATACAATGTAACATGACGCGATGTTAAATATTAGATCGTTTTAAGCCATCGCGCCGACAAAAGACAAACACCTAGCTCCTTTGTGCTCGCGCGGAGCATATTTAAACTTAAAGCAAACATGTCGAGATGCTTCCAAAGCTATGTGATACTCGAGGACCCTTGTTCCGATGTTCCCAATGTACCCAACTAGTGTCTACAACAAAGCAATACTTGACATATAAATTAGATACAATATAAATTAAATTAATAGTATAATGTATACATATAAAACAGGATATAAATGGGTTATAAATTTCTTCAAATTTTAAATGATATAATCTCTCTCTAAGGGGTGTCCATGACTCCATACTCATAAAAAACTTTAAAAAGCCCAATTGTTATTGTGGATATTAGAGAGGATGTTGTTCCGATTTTTTCAATATACCTTGCCAGCCTGTCTATCTAAAGCGGAAATGCACAGTTCTACGCAGGCATAATTTCTATAGTTATTAAGATAAGTCAGCTTAAGTTCCTTCCAAATCTAATGTATTTTTTGTACATAAATGAAATTAAAAATATAAAAAGAGATGAGACAATGTTTGAAAATTCCTTAAGAATTGAATTATAAAATCTACCCCTAAGAGGTAAAATAGGTTAACCCTTTTGGTATAGAATTTTGATACAATTATATATATCGCCTTTTAATTAGATATACGAATTAGATTTGAAAAATAGTTCACGCCTTTAATAAAATCTAATAAGAAATAGGTCCAATATCTAGTTATTTAAATCTCTCTCGCTAAGGGGTGTCCAGGACTCCATACTCATCAAAAACTTTAAAAAGCCCAATTGTTATTGTGGATATTAGAGAGGATGTTGTTCCAATTTTTAATTTTCAATATATCTTGCCAGCCTGTCTATCTAAAGTGGAAATGCAGAAAGTCTTCTTGCTACAGTTCTACGCAGGCATGATTTCTATAGTTATTAAGATAAGTCAGCTTAAGTTCCTTCCAAATCTAATGTATTTTTTGTACATAAATGAGATTAAAAATATAAAAAGAGATGATAATGTTTGAAAATTCCTTAAGAGACAAGTTGAGTTATAAAATCTACCCCTAAGAGGTAAAATAGGTTAACCCTTTTGGGATAGAATTTTGATACAATTATATATATCGCCTTTTAATTAGATATACGAATTAGATTTGAAAAATAGTTCACGCCTTTAATAAAATCTAATAAGAAATAGGTCCAATATCTAGTTATTTAAATCTCTCTCGCTAAGGGGTGTCCATGACTCCATACTCATCAAAAACTTTAAAAAGCCCAATTGTTATTGTGGATATTAGGGAGGATGTTGTTCTGATTTTTTCGATATACCTCGCCAGCCTGTCTATCTAAAGCGGAAATGCAGACAGTATTCTTGCTACAGTTCTACGCAAGCATGATTTCTATACTTATTAAGATAAGTCAGCTTAAGTTCCTTCCAAATCTAATGTATTTTTTGTACATAAATGAGATTAAAAATATAAAAAGAGATGACAATGTTTGAAAATTCTTAACAAACAAGTTGAATTTGTAAATCTACCCCTAAGAGGTAAAATAGGTTAACCCTTTTGGGATAGAATTTTGATATAATTATATATATCACCTTTAAATTAGATATACGAATTAGATTTGAAAAATAGTTCACGCCTTTAATAAAATCTGATAAAAAATAGGTCCAATATCTAGTTATTTTTCTGAGGTGCAAGCATTTTCAGTGGCGTAGATGTTTGACAAACTATTCTGTTCAGAATGCTTGTTAGTTCAACTTTTGCTGCCTTTGCTAAAATATATACTATTTTTATAAATGCCATAGTATACCTTCCATTTTTACACTAAAACCAATTAGTTACATGTTTCCTATTCAATTATTTTCTTTACTGGTTTTTACTATAAATTATTATACGAGATTGCTAAATTACTTAGTCTTTGCCAATAAGGTGCTACGACGAAGTCCACCAATAGATATAATCAGAGCCAATTTAGAAAATATTTAACACTACCCTCCTATTGACGCAGTCGGATAAAAATCTAAATTAATCTTTCATTGAAATTAATCCCGGACAACCTGGTTATGGAAATACAAGATAGAAATTTCCAACATTGCTTATTTAAATAAAATAAATAAATCATTTTGGGGCATAAAAATGGTTTGTTAAAAGTCAAGTACCTACCTTATCTAAATTTAATAGAGCTCTGTTTACGATTAACCCTTTCCTACTAATTGTAATAAAAATACCTACTACTTATATCTATCCTGTCTCTACATCATGACTGTCTCGTTTGTTCAGTGGTTAGCGTATTCGTATCACTTAATCCTAGGTTTGAATAACAAAATTGGGCTATGGAATAGGATAGAGTTATTCTCATATATCTTCTAAGAATTTTTTATTAAATTGTAATCCCGGAGTCTGGTGGTTAGCGACACACCTCGGCGTCTCAGAGAGCACGTTAATCGTTAATCGGTTTACGTTATGTTGTCGTCTGTGAAATCCTCTATGGAAAATGTGCGTTACCTGTGGGCGCACAGTTGGCTACATTGAACTGATGACGCCCCACTACGCGATTGGTTGGCAGAACTGCAGAAAATGCTGCATTGCACCATTATCTCCCACGTAACTGACTTCATAAAAGGGATTATAAAAATACATTTAACACAGTCAATAGTGAGAGAGCAAGCGATCATAATCTACAAAAACAAAGTTAAGAAGTGAAGTGATTATAAGTATTGGAATTGGTATCGTATAATTGTATAATGTCTAAATATGTTGTAGTGTGTAAATAAATGATATAGATGTACTATGTGATTTCATTAATAAACGTTATATGTTTTAGCTTAATAGTTACGACCGTAAACAATCTTATGGTAATCGTTAATGAATTTAAAATGAATGCCCAAATCCCGCCAACAAGCATTGGAGCAGCGTGTTGGTTCTAAGCTCTATATTCTGTCTCCTATGAAGAGGGACGCCTACTTATGGGCGTTAGGCTAGATTTGATAACAATGATGACGATTTAGGTTTATGGCAATGGTTATGGCACTTACAGGCTGCTACTAAAAGTATCTAGATCTATACTAAAGCCAAACTCGATTGAGAATGCTTGTCAACAAACAAATTTAAAATGAAGGTAGAAAATGCAACACATTTTATACCTCTAAATTTAAAATTATGTTTTATTTCTTATAAAATCTAATTTAAAAGATATTGAATATATTCATCAGCTTTAAACTTACTAATTAATTTATTGTCATGGATTCGTCAATAACAAGTTAATTAAAAAATTAAGGTGTAAAATGACTATTGATTTCTACCTTCATTTTTATTTTGTTTGTTGACAAGCATTCTCAATCGAGTTTGGCTTTAGTATAGATCTAGTCTATATTCTATTCCACGTGTTCGTGTAGTAGGTACCTGTCGTGTACACATTAATATTCCGTGCCTGCATTCAGTCTTATGGCCCATTTCTTTTACCTGAATATGATAATTTATGTTAAGCGGTATTCATGTTATTCGCTTTCGCATTTGAAAAAATGAGACGAAAATTTGACTACGTAATGAAGACTACCTTGCAACTGGAATCTTTTTATTTTTGCACTAGCTTTTAGCATCGGGTTTGCTCTTGTCATAGAGTTGATTTAATGTCGCCCGTTCATCTAAACTGTGTCGATAGTCCACTCATAAAATTAAAATAAATAATATTTTAATTTTATGAGTTTTAACGACCTCCGTGGCGCAGTGGTATGCGCGGTGGATTTATAAGACGGAGGTCCTGGGTTCGATTCCCGGCGGGGCAGATTGAGATTTTTCTTAATTTGTCTTGGTCTGGCTGGTGGGAGGCTTTCGCCGTGGCTAGTTACCACCTTACCGACAAAAACGTATCGCCAAGCGATTTAGCGTTCCGGTACGATGTCGTGTAGAAACCGAAAGGGGTGTGGATTTCATCCTACTTCTAACAAATTAGCCCGCTTCCATCTTATATTGCATCATCACTTAACATCAGGTGTGATAGCAGTCAAGGGCTAACTTAATTTTTAAACTTAAAAAAAACTATTAATAATTTACTGCAATAATTCTCCGCCAAATTTCACCTTACTCCTCCAACTCTCTCAAACAAGGAATGTATTATAGTATTGTAAAGAAAATTTAGAACAGATTGATAACCCCAGGCATAGATGTTATTCAAAGCAAAAAATAATTGAAGATGATTAGGAAAAGGTTGAGAACATCTTCTCAAGATACTCGTAACTTAAAGTAAAGGAATGCCTTTCTTATTTTCGGCACGCGAATCACAATCTAGCGACCAAATGTGGGCTCCTATTTGCCGACCCGCAGGTAAACTTCGCGTCGCTGTTGAAAGGAAAATCGGGGAAATTTTATAGCTCGTTAGAGGCTTAAACGGGGAAAACCAATTCAGCTGCGAATATCTTGCGACGTGAGTTTGTAGGTTCTGTAAATAGATAACTTGGCTGACGAAGCTTGTTGATTAGAAAAATAATATCTTACAAAGAGTTTTTTCGTTTTAACTCTAAATAAGCGAAATTAAAAGAAAAATGTTATCTGTAAAGTCAGTTTACGGACGATAATTTGACGTGATAATGTGACTAGCCTAAAGCTTAGGCCGACCGTGCCGCTCTATCACTTGTCCAGCGCTCTCACTTTCATGTTGGCTCAGGCGGAATGTGACAATGTGTCGTGCTTTTCCTTGTGGTAGACTGGGCAAATCTGACTAACGGCTGAGGATCGAACAAAAGACCTCTTGATTCGCAACCTCTTGTGTTCTGTAATTATTTTGTTTTGATCTGAAGAGTATGCTTAGGAGTAGGTATATTCGTACTAAACACAGGTATCAGGTTGGCAAGCGAACGTGTGCCGTATATAGAATGTAATAAAAGTGTGTGCGAATGTGCGATGTAAAGTGTAGTCCTGTATCATTCCCATTTAAAATCATAATGTGCTATCAAAGATATATTAGGCGAAGAATTTTGCGAGTCAAATACTAGTAAAAAGTCTCGAAACAATAAAATTAATTGTAATGCCATATAATAAGAACACCAGCCTGCTCATTTTGGAACTGTGTTTTTATTAGTCGTTAATTTATCTTTAAATCTCCTTATAAATAGTATCGCGTTAGGCAGAGAGACAGAGACTCGACAGAGACGGAGAGAGAGTTAATCACCTCACACAGTCGAGTTATAAAAACATCCTTAGAGAATAGCCCCTCAGGTAAGCTCTTCCTCTATAAAATTTCGAAACAAAAACTTATTTGCTCTACCTTTAACTATACTAAGCGGATGTCAAGTACACACCCCATTCAGGGGGTAGAGAAACTTGTAGCCTTGCGGTGGAAAAGTTTTAATTGTTCCACCGTTCCATAAGATTCGGGTCGACAAACAAAATCTTCATGAATTAATTTCCTCCTGTTGGTACACTATTATACTTGTTGGAGTTGTTTGAATTGTTAACCAATTAGTTTGGGTTTCATTGTTTTACGAGTGTTTTATCTTCAAATTTATTACAGATTTTTTTTTTAAAAGCACTGCGCCGCGGTTCCCTGTGCAGTTTCAGTTTTTGTTGGAAAATCAGGATTAAAGCCTATGTCTGTAAATATGTCTGTTAATAATATCTCTCTATATATAATCTCGGATTTATTTTTTCAAAAATTAATATCAGGATCTTAGAATCACCACGCTGCTCCGGGCTGAAGGGTGTAGTTTGGTAATATCTGACCATTAAACGAAATTTATTACTAAACGATAAATGCTTAGAGGAAACATAACAAACTACAAAATTTTTATTTTAATATAATTAAACAACCTCCAATTATCGCACTAAGTCTGGTGAACAAACTACCAACTTGATAATTACCAAAATTAAACATGTATTCAGGCGTTGTAAATGGTTCTCTAACACATAAAACACAAATATTAAAATGATTTAAAAACAACTAAATTTCTCTTTACCTTTAATACATATTTCGGTGTACTAATTTGATAAAACAATTTATTAAGTTTTTTGAAACAAAGTTGTTACTTTTAATGTTCGTAAATTTGTTTAAAATATAATTACTTTGAATTACTTTAATATTCTGAACGTCAAGTAGATTATTCAATAAATGCGGAAACGGATTATAAATTGAACCCAGAACCTTATGATGAAGCCACATTGGTGTACCACTGTACTGTAATGAGGTAGTTAACGAGGAGCTCTATAGTGGGTTATTAGTATAGGCTGATAGTGATACTAACTGACAAAGTTAAATGAGAGCTTGTTGAAAACTTGAATATGTGGAAATCCATTCGTAACACATGAGTGTACAGGACAGCATCAATACCGGCTAATTGCAGTTCGGGCGACTCGTTGGCATAATTGCACTGTCATTTCCCATAGATATTGGCCGAAACCGCGTCGGTGTGTAAGGACATCATGTATTTGAAGAGTAGAGCGGATAATATGAATATTTGTCAAAACAAGGCGAAGGATTATTTTTAAACCGAATTAACATCCGAAGATTAGTTGCGAACTGTGATTACGAGTGTAATCGAAAGTTTATTTGATTGTGATGCGCTTTATAACTGTTCAGCCTATAATCATTTTGTATACTAGAGATACAAGATAGACGTTTCACAAAAAATAAGTAATGCAAGCAAGTCTGCAGCCAAAAGAAAATATGGAATAATCGTGAAGGAATATCACTTGGATCTAATAAAATACTCTAAATAATATAAATTTTATAAAGATCATGCTCGGGAACTGCTAACTCGATAAATAAATTATAATGTGGAAATTCAATTATTTTTCAAGGTAAAACAGCTTATATGTAGCTTGCACAAATATTTGAAACCAGCTCCATGAGAACTAACGAGAGAAAGAAGTTACATAGTCAAAGAATCCTACTCAGAAATTTGGTGACAATTCCTTATTTTTAAACAACTTCAACTCCGTTGCGTAGTGCGTATGCGCGGTGTATTTATAAAACGGATGTCCCGGGTTCGATTCCCGGCGGGGCAGATTGAGATTTTTATAAATTTCTCTCGGCCTGGTTGGTGAGAGGCTTTCGCCGTGGCAAGTTACCACCCTACTGACAAAAAAGTACCGCCAAGCGACAGCGTTCCGGTACGATGTCATGTAGAAAACGAAAAGTGTGTGGATTATCTATCCACACACTTTTCTTCTCTCTCTACCATCAACTCTACCATCTTACTGCATCATCTAGACTGCATCATCACTTAACATCAGGTACATCAGGTGTGATAACAGTCAAGGGCTAACTTGTAGTCGATAAAAAAAAGTGTCACAATTCGACTGTAATTTTTTTTTATATAGAATTAAAAGTTATAATAAAAGACAGTGATTTCCTTACTAGGATTTCCTGTGTCGTGGGATTTACACCTCTCATGTAAATGTAAAAATAATTAAAAAACGGGGTGATATTATGTGTGACGTTTTTAAAGTTATTGCGTTATCCTGTCTACCATCTGTATAAAGTTACAAAATCTTCACCCACCGGAATATTATGTATCCAATAGTAGTGTAAAGCAAGTGTCAGTATGGGTTCAGTAATCAAAGCAAGTGATTGCGAGGTTCAGTCACACGTGGCATTCTGCTAATGTGCACTTAGTTTTGATTAGCTAACTGTACAGCATTTTGAATGAAATTAGTCACTGTACAGTGTGATACGATACTAAAATACTACTACCAAGTACTATACAAATACAACAATCTCTGGTTACAGTGTTTGATACACTCAACTCGTTTGAAACGGTTTGACCGTTTTTGATAAATATTTTTTAGTATATTTGGGAGGTCCGAGCAAATCTTAGAGCTTCTAAATGAACAGAAATAATTTCGTAGGTTTTTTGAATCCCTAGGTTATAAAAGTGATCTTTTCCAAAATATTTTTGAAGTGACACTTCTTTATCGGGGTTGGAAAAAAATTTAGTGTAACATTTTTTCGTTATGCGTCACATTTTTCCGTTACGCGCCATCTTTGACTTATGGAAGTGACTGATAAATATATATATATGCTATATTGAAGTGATCAGCAAAATCAAAGGGTTTATTTTAATTCTAATTCCAGTGAATTTCTAAAAAAAGCAAGTAATTACATCTCTTTTTCTAATACTTAGGTGTAATTATGGTATTTATTTTTCCACGTTATTTAAAATTAAACTTGGAACACGACACAGTTAGGACTAGTGATGAAGATGAAATGACACGCCCCCCCCCCCTCAGATTCTCTCTCAATGCGCGCTACGAGCGGCCCGCAGTTTGCATCACGCCGCGTTACGGGAACAAGTAAGCTCATGACTAAGGACCCCGTATGCATTCGAAACTAGCCAGGCATATTCCGACAACCGTGACGTGAGTTTCAGCCGGTTATATTTTAAAAATATGTTTAATATCTGTAATTTTCATAATTTTTATTACCACAAGTCTTCTATTGCCTTATTCAGCCCATTTTATGTATGACCACACATAACTTTTTACAGAGTTGTCCGATTTTTATAATTTTTTTTTATTACAAAGGGCATACTTTCAAGGTGGTCCCATTGTCATCATGTTAGGTTACGTGGCGATAAATCACTAAAAAGTAAGAAATAACATTTTTTAACAAAAAATAGAACCGACTCAAAACGCACTAAAAAGTAAAAAATAACTGTGTCATTTTGTTGCTTTAATTTACTTAAGCATCTAGGAGTCGGTGCTAGCCAAGTTTAAGGAACATTTATTTTACGTATTAAAAGTAGTTATTTTAAGTAGTAGTAGTCGAGCTTTATATGATTGGACACTTGTTTAGGAGATGACTGTTCACTCTTGGTACATCTACCAAGAAGCTGACGACGGAAACTCCAGTTAATTACAGTGTGAACAAGGTTTTACGCATGTTGACCAAAATTTACTTTCCCTCAAAACACATCAACAAACAAGGTTGCTAGTTAAAAGCATCTTCTAACAACTAATAAAATTGCTAACTAGTCAGCTAAACTAAATATTTTAATGAGATTGTAGCATTAAACACATTTGCTAATAGGTGCTCCTTGCTTGCAACTTATAAATGCTGTATTTTTAGTTTAAGTCAGCTCTTGACTGTAATCACACCTGTTGGTAAGTGATGGTGCAAGCCGGGTAATTTGTTAGAAGAAGGATGTAATGCTCACCCCTTTCTGGCTGTATATGATATCGTAGTGGAACACTAAATCGCTGTGCGGTTCGTATTTGCTGGTAGATTAGTACATAGCCACCGCCGTAGCGTCTCACAAGCCAGATCTGGACCACTTGAGAAAATCTCAATTGGCCCAACAGGCGGGAACCTAGGACCTTCATCTAATAAAGATATAATAAAACTAGAGATATAATAAAACCTTCATCTAGGGTGTCCCTTGTCACCTCTCAAATTTTTTTTTATTAGAACCTGTATATGCGTATATGCTATCGCGGACTTTTTTGTAGAATTATTTAAGATGCATAAAGTATTCATACAATGTTTTCAATTATATCCAATATTTAAGGCAGCGTTCGCGGATAAAGCTAAATTTAATAAATTTCACGGTCCGACTCGCGCGACAAAAATTGTGATAACTCGGGTAATATATACAATACAAAGATAAAATATAGTCTATGATACTCACCGATAACATAGCATTCTACTGGTGAAAGAATTTTGAAAATCGGATCAGTAGTTACGAAGATTAGCCCCGACAGAACTATATATATATATCGACTTCGTAAACACAACAGCGTATAGGTTACAACACGCACGGCTTGCTAAATACATACGTTCTGATACTGTAATATTAAAATATAATTTGCTTTTGCTTTGCAGCACAGAGCAGCAGCGCAACGCAGGTGGCTTTTACTTCCCAAGCGATGCAATAGCTTACTATAACGAAAGTGTCGTTAAAACTTTACGTGAGAATTTATTTCCGTCTAGCCCCCTTTCACAACGCGCGATAAGGAACTTCGTTCCAACAACTGAGCATACCACCACGAGGCTGTTACACACATTCTATACCTTTGAAGAGTGAACCAGGAACCCAATAGGTTGTCTGCGATCGAGGTTAAAAGCCTTCTCCAACAAGCTAATCAAATTGTTTACACTTATATTCTAATGAGATTTTGTTAAACACATTCGCTAATAGGCGCTCGGCAAACTTGTAAATGCTCTATTCATGTTGAAGATATATAACTTTTTGTGTTTTAAAAATTCGTTTTATTCATATGCTTACGTTTACGTCATTATTTATGGAACTAAACTTAAATCCTTATCAAAATAAATTATTTAATAATCACAAGGATATTATAGAGATAAGATTTGCCTTTCACAGTATGTTAATTAGTTATATAGTTTTGGAGATATTACAAAATTTCTAAAAAACATGACAATGCCGCTATATCGTCCAAATTAAGTGGACCTTCTCCGTCTTATGTTATACGTACTGACTAACATTTTGGCACTAACATTCTTTGAGGATTCGATCTTTGATCTTTTCTATTAATTTATTTGGCATGGCAGACCATATTTATATAATATACGAAAAAGTTTGTTCGTTTGATTAAACGGGCTTATCTCTAGATCTGCATGTCGGATTGTAAATTATTAGATTAGACTATTTAATACAAGCTATACACATCAGCTTGCCATAAATATATTTTGTTATTGTTAATGTACTGTAATATCGTACAATGTTTAATAAAAATGTAGATCTTTAGTACACGGGACGGGACGGAGGATATTGCTTCACGGGAAACTAT
This sequence comes from Mycalesis mineus, assembly GCA_034621355.1. NCBI lineage: Eukaryota > Metazoa > Arthropoda > Insecta > Lepidoptera > Nymphalidae > Mycalesis > Mycalesis mineus. The sequence goes on from CM067901.1 coordinate 1,874,578, forward strand.
AAAAAAAATTAAATTGAGAGGGGTAGCGGGGAAAGAACACACTTTATATGAAAGTCTGTCTTTAAAATTAAAAGCGTAAAGGTTTGCTTTTGCTTTGCAGCACAGAGCAGCAGCGCAACGCAGGTGGCTTTTACTTCCCAAGCATTGCAATAGCTTACTATAACAAAAGTGTCGTTACAACTTTACGTGAAAATTTTTTTCCGTCTAGCCCCCTTTCACAACGCGCGATAACGAACTTCGTTCCAACAACTGAGCATACCACCACGAGGCTGTTACACACATTCTATACCTTTGAAGAGTGAACCAGGAACCCAATAGGTTATGTCTGCGATCGAGGTTAAAAGCCTTCTCCAACAAGCTAATCAAATTGTTTACACTTATATTCTAATGAGATTTTGTTAAACACATTCGCTAATAGGCGCTCGGCAAACTTGTAAATGCTCTATTCATGTTGAAGCGCCAAGCTTCCCCATCTCGCAAACTTCCGTAATTACCCGTTCATTATCGCAGGGTTCCATCCATCCTACCCATAATTAATATACATTGTAAAGTGTCTTATTTGTTAGCAATGCATTGAACCTATGTGATGATGTTAAAGTAGGAGGCGAGGAGATTGATTGATACCAGAATATATCTTCCTATGGAGTAACAACGTCAGCTCAACTCGAAATACACCTTTTGACGCATTTCTTGCTTTAATGGCCAAAATCCAGCGACTTTTTGTAATAACTTTTTAGTTATCAGTCCATCTAACGGACGATTGACTATCTAGTACCTAGCAAACCCAATGTCCATTGGTTACTTTGGTTATTTACGGAAATTCTTCTCTGACTGTATGTCGATTCTTGAAAAAAATACATCGTACGAACATCTCACTTATATCTCGTCTATTGTGTCACCTTCAGTTCGACTGTTAGTTTAGTATGGCAAAATTCATTGGAGAATATCGATTTCTGTTACATCTGCTTCGCAACCGTTGTACATCGGCTTCAAAACTGACGTTTTTTTCAAGAACCGACATACAGATCACGTAAAGATTTACATAGCTCTCTCCATTGCTCGCTTAGTGGCTGTAAGTAATTTAAACCTCATAGTTGCCGATCATTGTTTAGCCATTTTTGATCTGATGAAAACAGTCACTGATAAATAAAGTCGATATGTAAAAAAACGAAGTCGAAATATACGCCTTGATTTCCGTAAGGTAATGGCATACACGGTGAATTTATGAGGCTGTGGTTCTGAGCTTTGGTTGAATCGACTGAGATTTTATTAATCACTCCAGGTCTGGGCTAGTTAATAACCTACCGGCACAGACTGTGCGTATTACAAGCGCAAAGCTCTAATAGCGTTCCGGTACAACCTCGCGTAGAAACCAATCGAGGTGTGGATTCCATCGTAATCCTAACTATACTAAAGCCAAACTCGTTTGAGAATGCTTGTCAACAAACAAATTAAAAATGCATTCTCAACCGAGTTTGGCTTTAGTATAGGTAGCCCGTTTCCATTTTAGATTGCATCATTACATCATTAGGTGTGAAAGCAGTCAAGAGCTAACTTGTAATAAAAAATAGGCTGGATGGCAGCTCTGATGATGATGATGATAAATGGTGATAATATTTATCTTTATCACTTTATATCACATCACACTCGCACGAGATCAAGCGTCATCATTTCACAAAAGGCGTCCGCGAAACATTTAAAACATGATATTCGCGTTGTTATTTTTAGTGTGCACACAAAAGGTACTTTAATAGTCCATAACAGCCTCAAAGCCTCCCAACAAGCCCATTAAACTGTTTACACTTATATTTTAATGAGATTGTGTTAAACACACTCGCTAATAGGCGCTCGGCAAACTTGTAAATGCTCTATTCATGCAGGCGGTGAGCTACCCGCCCCTTTCACCGCTTCCCCTTGCGCGTAATTGCCCGTCCATTTTTATATAACCATTACTAATTATTCATCCCGACTTCGTTCGCTGGAATTGTTTTAAACGGCATCCTAATTTTTTGAATAGGCCCCTTTGAAAATCAAGTTTTGATCTCTCATCAACTGCCAAAAAGATTTCTACAATAGCCTGATATCATTCCTCCACCATTTCATCGACCAACCGGCTTTCCAGTTTGGGCTCAATTAAAAGTTGCCAATGTCCTTCGGTTCTTTTCTTTAACTGTGTACTAAATTTCTTTACAATCGTGTTATTCTAGATGTGATTTCGAAACCACGACGGACAACTCTGAGCATTACTTTCTTACTTTGCTTATCGACACTGAATTCTTTTTAAACTGAAAAAACCGTAAAAGTTCTCAATTTTATCATATGTACTTCACATTTTTTTCTTTTCTTTTGTTGGTAAACTTACAATCGTTTTGATAGTTCTTCTTTCATCAAGGGCTCTTTCAAGTAGTCCCATTCTCATCATGCTGGATCTAGTGGTGATATCCTGGGGAAACAAGGATCTTTAAAGTGTGGGGCTGCCATTTCGCTCTTTGTCTCGGATCGGTAATGCCTATCGGCCGTTTTCGTGAAAGTAAGTCGACTCTGTTACGTGGCGATAAATCTCTAAAAAGTAAGAAATAAAATTATTTAACAAAAACATAAAACCGATAAAACCACAACAAGTAACAGTCTCATTTAATGCTTTAATTTACTTAAGCATATCTAGGAGTCGGTGCCAGCAAGGTTTCTACTTTAAGAACATTGGTAATGTTCCTAAAACCCACAAACTGCTTTACTATGTTAAATAAATGTTCCTTAAACTTGCTGGCACCGACTTCATAGATATGCTTAAGTAAATTAAAGCAACTAAATGACAGTTATTTTTTACTTTTTATTGCGTTTTGAGTTGGTTCTATTTTTTGTTAAAAAATTTTTTATAAGGCTCCTTACAAGATCATTTTTATATTTAGCCAGAAATATTTACTAGATACAATAAAACAATGGCCTCCGCGGCAGTATAATCATTTGTCTGCTTGCTCGTAATAAACTCAAGTACTGAACAGATTTTCGCTTATAGATAAAATGGTTCTCGAAAAAAGGCATTGTATACTCAATAATTTCTCAGGAACAAATTACACATAATTTGTGTAGCAAACTGGGAAACATAAAATAACACTTTATATCAGCATCAAGATGTTTACAGAATGCCAACTTATTTTCATAACTTGTTAAATTAGTAGTATGGGCGTAAGGAAATAAATTCATGACTATAAAGTTTGTCCCCCTCTCATGAAATGGTAGAACAATTAAAACTTCGACTACGTTTCGAGTGGTAAAGGCTTGAGGAACTTGTAAAATCTTTTTAAATGTTTTTGGGATTTTTGGTTCATAACAATAAGTTTTACTTGTTTTGTAACACTTGTGAATTTCGCCTGTTTGATAGAACAGATAGAAGATATTTTTTAATTTACTTGCTTCCATCAACGTAGCGAACTAAAAGAAAAAAATAGCATAATAGGTATCTGACAACTATTGATAGGATAGTGTAAAAGTCTTGTGGGATAGTATAAATATCCTGCAGAGAACAAACTATTTACATTTTGCACGTTTAAGGGTCTGAACCTTTGAAATCTCCTATGTCTAAATAATAAAATATAAAAAAATATATTCTATACTCACTCATATTTTAATACAATGAATTTTAAAAAAATATATAACTTTTAGCCTAATATTGGCCTTCAGAACCATCAATCTATATGTACGAAAGGAGCTTCTAAACCTATCACGCTACTACAATAGGACTATGACTGACTGACTGATTAACGGTTCACTACAGGACCAGGCCACCCTTTTTGTAGTAGGCAAGGGGAGGGAGGCCACACCACACCACACTACTTCAATATTGGTGGTGCAAACAGGACAAAATACTTTAGCCTGCGGGGAAAGAAGATATACCAGAGCCGACGTTTAGTGCTCGCCGGCCAAGACGCTACACCACAAAGTTTTATTTTACAGTAAGAGATCCTAGTTTTTTTCGTTTTAAGCCGATGAAACCCAATAACTTCTAAGCAGTCGGTTTTTTTTGTTTTTATAATAATAATTTTATTAGAGACTTTTTAGTTTTAGTTTATGGGATAGAAATGAGACGGTACACGTACACTTTTTCCATTTTTTGATAAAAAAAGTAATATAAACATGATATGATATTTATATTTTTAAATGGTCTTTTTACGACCTTTGAATGACCCAACACAGAAATGAGAAAAAAATACACAAAAACCCTAACACCCCCTTACAGAGCCTTATCAAAATTTACATACCTATGTCACAACCACAATTTTGTCAACGACGTCACCGCAGAACGTGGCCTAGCGGTAGCGCTCGAAGAATGACATACATACATACATACATACGCCAAGACATAACCCTCCTTCTGACGCAGTTCCGAAAATTTCAGTATTTTTTCACGACGATGAAATCCAAAAAGTCATTTTTTTTAAATTAATGACTTTTGCAATATCACGCTTTAAAAAAAATTGCGGAACCGACGTACATTACCTAGAACCCACAAACTGCTTTACTACGTTAAATAAATGTTCCTTAAATTTGCTAGCACCAAGTTCATAGATATGCTTAAGTAAATGAAAGCAACTAAACGACACAGTTATTTTTTACTTTTTAGTGCGTTTTGAGTCGGTTCTATTTTTTGTAAATTTTTTTTGAACAGTATGGATCATAAGCTGAAAATCTTTTAGCTTTACAATGAATTTAGGTCAGACAATCATAGGTTTTAACATCGTACAGCTGGGAATCTTATCTAGAACCTCTGGTTTATGATGCGTTAGATAGGCAGTTCCTTTCTAAAGTAAGTGCTCATATAACATGTCATTATTAAGAAGCGATACTAAAACGAACATACATAGTGTCATAAAACTCGTCGCTTGTTCCTTTTAAAAGGCCATCACTCATTAATACCGCTATAAAATGTAACAATTTCCCGCCAAAAGAGATTGTTGAGACATAACAACGGCAGTTATCTGTACGAGCTATCACTCCAAACGTTATGTTATATAGTGTTATATAATGTTATGTTATGTTTAATGATTATTTGGAGCGCGCTGTAACATAGCCGTGCCGTAATACCCGTCTGGTTGTTATGGACTGTTATGTTTAATTGTTTAGTTTTATTTTTGTTTGTATCTTCTAATTTATGAGGCCGTTAATTGTTTATTGTTTGTGGAAGAATTAAACACTAATTATTTTGGTGAATCACTTTGAACACAAATTACGTCTCTGTTATTACATTTTGTTGTAATTGTTTACCAAATTAATTTAGGTACTTTTAAAATAATATTTCGTTTATTTATTTACCTTATAACGAATTCAAAGAAACTTTAGCATTTTTGATGTCTGAATAAATTATATATTTATGAGTATTGTCGAAAATATACAAATTATTTGTATTAATATAGGAGGTAGGCTCTATTGATATATCTTTCTATTAAATACATTAGTTTGTAGGCACTTAAATTAAACCTTACATAGACTGCTAAGACCTTAAACCTAAAATAGACGCTTAAAAATTGATTCTGTGTAAAATGCAACATAGAGTAAGTTAGCTGAATCTGTAAGCAATATAACACTCCATTCGAGCCAGTACTCGGGTCTCCGCCCCGCCACTTGGTGTGGCAGTTTTAAATTTAACTGCCATACACGTCACTATTGTAAAATTTAAACCACGTCTGCTATACGTTACGCCATAGAGTAAAAACCTATAGACACGAAACTCTGTTAGTTTTGTAGTTTAATGGTACGTATGTCTTCTTGACACTAGTTGACGAAGTTATCGACTAGCTATTATAGTAAATTTTGTAATACCAAATTAAACGAAAAAAATACTTATATCAATTACTAAAACTCACTGAGTCAGGGTTATTAAACTATCGATGAATTTTTAAATGACAAAAATGTTCAAAGGCAATCGGATCGGCTTTCAACTTCACACAGGAAGTAAAATAAATAACTTTATGTAACAACACACTTAATAGTGTAAAATTGATAAATTATAAAAAGAGCAACTGTTGAGTTTCTTGCCGGCTCTTCTCAACAGGGCTTGCCTTCCGAGCCGGTGGTAGAGTCACTACAAATAGTCCAATTACACGTTTCAAAAGTGCTTGTAATATGCCTACTTAAAATAAACGATTTTGAATTTGAATTTGAATTTAATCGACATCATTTTTTACGGTCCACTATAGGGCTAGAATCTTAGGCCTGATGCTCCAATGGGTGTGAATGAGCTTAGGGATCATTATCAGATCTTGAAATTGTGACTAATGTGCTCTAAGATAGGTCTTGAACCCAGGACGTAAGGCCACTAATAGGTAGTAAAAATAGCAATCAAAACGAAGAAAATAAATAAAAAAATTTACTATTTTTGCGCTACAATCAGACAGCATTTTTTAATGTAAAAAATGTGTACTGTACACATCTCTTCTCTACAATTTAGCCACTCAATGGCGTTAGCTTAGGACGGTACAACCCTGTCGCAGTGCGCGAGATATCGCGGTATTTATTGGTACAAAGGCATTGTGCGGGGAAATAAAACGGTCCGCGGAGAAATCCACCGCCGCGCCGCGACGTAGCGCTGGATTTATACCGTGTATTCAATTTGTGAGAGCTATCGGTCCCTCACGGCGCTGCATAATGCGATCTGTACGAGTGAACGGGTGAACGAATGATTGCTTATTGTTGTTTTGTTTGGCTAATGTTTTAAGAGTTTTAGAGCTGCGCACTGTAACAGGGTTAAATTTTAAATGTCAGAGAGTGGTGTAGAGTATAAACGTTTCAAATATTTACATGCAATGTGAATTTCAGAATGAACTATTTACATTCTGAAATGAGGGATAAAAATGGCCAAAGAAAAAAGAAACAGAACTGAAATCGCTGTAACTTATTTAATTAAAATAAATTATTTAACATGTAAGTAAAACCTTTTCATTAAATAACCACCACAAGTTAGACCTTCGCTGCAAGGTTTCTGTGGTATCGAGCCACGACCGAGGCCTGCCATCAGCCAGACCCAGACCAATTCGGAAAATCTTAGAGAGAGAGCCGAGAATCGAACCCAGGACCTCCGTCTTATAAATCTAACTCGTATACCAATGCGCCGCGGACGCCGTAATAATGTTTGTAGCAGACACATAGAGCAATATGCTATCGTATCTCATCACTGGCACTTTTTTGACGACCTCCGTGGCGCAGTGGTATGCGCGGTGGATTTGTAAGACGGAGGTCCTGGGTTCGATTCCCGGCAGGGCAGATTGAGATTTTTCTGAATTTGTCTTGGTCTGGCTGGTGGGAGGCTTTCGCCGTGGCTAGTTACCACCCTACCGACATAGACGTACCGCCAAGCGATTTAGCGTTCCGGTACGATGTCGTATAGAAACCAAAAGGGGTGTGGATTTCATCCTACTCCTAACAAGTTAACCCGCTTCCATCTTAGACTGCATCATCACTTAACATAAGGTGTGATAGCAGTCAAGGGCTAACTTATAGTCGATAAAAAAAAGTACTGATACAAGAAGAAAAGAGTAAGGTACATATCCTATAAGTACTATAAAACAGTATGTAATTGAAGCCGGATTTAGGGCCAGTTTGATGTGGGCCGACAAGCCCGGACCGCAAGCGGTAAGCGATCCGTCAATAACCGATCCGATGTCAGCGGACAGAACGGTTTTCAGCGCTGCTCTAATATCAATTAGTTTTAGAGTAATCACCCAAAACGAAGGGTCAAATTCTCGAAATCCTACACATATTGACAGGGGTATCCTGTAATGAGCATGAAGGTCTGTCTGAGCCTTTCGAGCCGGTGGTAGAGTCATGGCTCGTTAAATACGTTAAGCCGTTGATCTGAATCATTACCACCAACATCTCACAAGTAGTGATGAAGGAATCCAACTTTATTATACCTACTAAGTTTTTCAACTATCACAGGAGCAACGTGTTTCAGTTCCATATTCTCTATTCTACGGGGAGGGCGTTACGTTGAGTTAATAATTAAATTATGAACGTTTTCTTTTTACTTATTTGGAAAAGTTGCTTTTGCTCAGCAAATCAGCAAAATAGCTAGCGAAAGTTGTTATTACATACGTAGAATGGTCTTGTATTGTGCTGTGAGTGACACATCAAAATACTTCGATAATGATGAAGGCAAACAAAACGTGTATTCACGAGAACAGTTTTCATTTTTGAAAACGAGATTCCCAAACCCGGATATAATATCCCGGACGTACTAAGTAAATACTCTATAATCTTAAATATAATTATGTCGAAAGAGGAATTACCTTTTGGACGCAGGTACAAAGACTGGAATCATATTCGAATTGAGAGACACTGAGAGAGTAACTCCGAACGTGGCTGAGAGAATAACTCCGAACAGAGTCCGAGACTTGTGACACGGGTGAAGGTTTAAAAGAGATCTCTTAGTGACGCGCGTCAACACTCACCTCCTCTGTTCAAGTTATTCTCCTTGCCCAGCCAAATTTGTCGAAAGAGGGTAGGACATTGTGAATAAATTAGGCCTTTGTATTCCAAGTAATTATAACTCAAGCTGAGAATAATAATTAATTCATTTGCACAAATTAATTATCTGAGTTGTCTAGGTTAAGCGATAAGCAAAGTACAACGTCTGCACCGCGCCACACCAGAGCCTAGACTGCCCGCCAGTTGTAGACCCGCTCCTTTTATACAACTTAGAATGACTGCGCAGCCGCAAGAGGGCGTAGCTGGTACACGTGCAGTTCACAGACTTCTTTCTAGTCGCGTACGATGACGCAGGCGCCGTCATATATATATATTGAAAAAACAACGAAAAGTGTGCACAATTTAGTCTGCAGATAATTATTATAAAATCTTACTATCATCCTATTAATAGCCCACTACAGGGCCAGACTCTTTCCTTACAGGAGAGGGGAATGCGAGTTAGAGAAACCATGTTACATTTATTAAAGTTCACTACCAGACGTTGATGATAGTGACAGTGATATGAACGTTTTCTTTTCACTTATTTGGAAAAGTTGCTTTTGCTCAGCAAATCAGCAAAATAGCTAGCGAAAGTTGTTATTACATACGTAGAATGGTCTTGTTCTGTGCTGTGAGTGTCACATCAAAATACTCCGATAATGATGAAGGCAAACAAAACGTGTATTCACGAGAAAAGTTTTCATTTTCGAAAACGAGATTCTCAAACCCGTCGCGAGCGGTCCCGTGTTTACTGGCCCGCAGGTAAACCTCGCTCGCAGTTAAAAAGGAATTTGGGGCAATTTTATTGCTGATTACATACTCGCAGCGGCGGGCGGCGGGCGGCGGGCGGCGGGCCATGGTGCTCGCTCGTGTCAGAATTATTGCGACAAAACGAACACCACCATTTCATTTCACTTTCATATTTTTTCAAAACAAGCTCGTATGATTTACTGATTTTTTTTTATTACAAGTTATGCCTTGGCTACAATCACATCTGAGGGTAAGTGATAATGCAATCTAAGATGGAAGCGAGCTAACTTGTTAGGAGTAATATGATTTCCACACCCCTTTCGGTTTCTAACCGAAATCGTACTGGAACGCTAAATAACTTGGCTTTATGTTTCTGTCGGGAGGGTGGTAACTAGTCACGGCAAAAGTCTCCCACCAGCCAGACCAAAACAAATTAAGTAAAATCTCAATCTGCTCCGCCGGGAATTGAACCCAGGACCTCCGTCTTATAAATCCACCGCGCATACCACTGCGCCACGGAGGTAGTCAAATAACTTGGCGTTATGTTTCTGTCGGGAGGGTGGTAACTAGTCACGGCAAAAGCCTCCCACCAGCCAGACTAAGACAAATTAAGTAAAATCTCAATCTGCCCCGCCGGGAATCGAACCCAGGACCTCCGTGTTATAAATCCACTGTGCATACCATTGTATTTTTATTTGTTTTACCACGTAACAAATATTATTATCAGCATGCTATATATGCCTTCCTTTTAGTAGGAGAGGAGATGATCACCGACGCTGCTTTAATGTTAAATAGTGTTAATGTTTGATTTTGTTACTATTACTATCTGATTTTTATGACATCGAACACGATCGGTGGCTTTACGTGGCGCAACGAGACAGTCTCCTTCAATTAGTCCTAAAGAATATATGTGTCGTAGCCACATCGTAGATTTGTTCATTTCATAAAATGTTTGAGGTCATGAAATGGTCGCGTTTCATGAAATGTTTGCCTGTCTATTGGCCACATCATGATATGATTTGGGCAGATCAATGATACAAAATCGTTTCTCGATGTGGCCAACTTAACGCGCGACTACTTCATTACTTCATGAAGTGGTCAAAATTATTTGATCATATCGTAAACTAGTTAGTTACACCCCGACTCGAATAGGTTAGGTTAGAAGGCTATGGCGGGAGCGAAGCGGAGCGGAGCTTCGTGGTTATTTTTTTTTTGTAAACCAACCATAAATAGGAGCCCCGCGAACCCGGGCGAGGTGGGGCGTTGAAATATTATGTTTAAATATTGTTATGGCATTTATAAATTTATAAATTGCATATAATCTTTGGGCCTAGCCCCTATTTATATGATTTGGTCAAACGTAGATGACAAAATCGTGAAACGTAGACGATTTAACGATCTGCTCGAATTGAGTTGGCCACGTCATGAAACACGGCCATTTTATATAATTCTCGAGCATTTCATAAAATGAGCAAATCTACGATGTGGTTACGACATATACAGCAATAGTCCAATAGGCGGTGATCGAACCAATAACCTTTCGGTGTTGAGCCCAGTCCTTTAACCGTGCTATATAATCTGTAAAGTCGTCGTAACTAGTTTACACAACGGTAACATACATTTGATTAAATCTCATGTAACAATTTCAAGATTATCTTCGGTAGAGTTAATATCAATCAACGACAGACATCGGATTACGTATCAATTATATTATAATAATCTTAAACTAATTACTTTAGTTTGGTAGACAATGATTAGTTATGTTTAATTTAGATTATAGAGTATTTACTAACTACGTCCGGGTTATTATATAGTCGGGTTTTAACATAAACAAAAATGAAAAGTGTGCACAATTTAGTCTGCAGATAATTATTATAAAATCTTCATCATCTTCGACGGCCGCGTGGCGCAGTGGGTAGTGACCCTGCTTCTGCGTCCTAGGCTGTGGGTTCGATTCCCACATCTGGAAAATGTTTGTGTGATGAGCATGGATGTTTTCCAGTGTCTGGGTGTTTATTTATATATTATAAGTATTTATGTATAATATATATAAAAATATTCATCAGTTATCTTAGCACCCATAACACAAGCTACTTATGAGTACGGTTACTTTGGGGCTATATAGCGATGTGTGTAATTGTCCTATAATATTTATTTATTTATTTATCATTATTATCTGCCTATTAACATCTCGCTACAGGTCCAGGCCTCCCTCCTCATAGGAGATAGAGATATGGAGCGTAGACCCACCACACTACTCCAATCCGCCTTGGCGAGCTTAGGGTGATAATGTTACATTCATTAACAATAACTATCAGATGGCGACGATATTGCCTGTCCTAGGCACGGGGGTGTTACACCACCGACTTCCCGATTCCGGGTTGGAATGTACTAAAAAAAAATTGGTTGTCTGTAAAGTCGAATTACTGAAATATTGACGTGACAATGTTTTAAGAACATACGATGGTGGTAGCATAATTGGTTATTCAAATTTTGAATTTAATATATTTTTATAAATATTAATTTAAATTAATAAAATAATTGATTTTGATTTTATAAATTTATATTTTAAATTTACAATAAGTATATTCATTTTTAATTTAAAATTAATATATTTATTAATAATTTAATAGGATTATCCGCGAACAAAGGCTGATTGTATTCTCTGTGTGCGCGTCTCCTAGCACTTCAAGCCTTACAGAAAAAACAAGAACCATGACGTCATGTTTTTTCGTGCGTGCAACCGGCTCTATCAAATTATAAGACGTTGTCACGTCAAAAGACGTGTTTCGTGTTTTCGTGGCAGTAACTGAGGACTAACACTGAGTGGCTTTTTTAAATTTTTACTCTATTCATAAGGCGAGCTTTAAGCAACCGTTACGACAATCAGTGCTTGTTGTTGGCTAAAGTGAGATCGGGTGTGATTGCTGTGAAGGCTACCTTGTATAAAATAAAACATGTGCTGTTACGTAATAAAACATGTTACGTTTAGCTTATGTTAACCAGCGGTTAACATAAGCTAACGACACGACAACGTACAGGTTGTCGTGAACAGTAAATTTATAGTTAGCTTATGTTAACCGCTGGTTATGATAACTAAAATCTTGGTGCACACAGGCCTAAGTCCTAGTTGGGTTAACAAAATATTGAACTTTTTCTTTTAAGATATTCGCAGCCCAGAGGTTGAAATCAAGCGGTGTTACACCCCCGTGTCTCAGAGAGCGACTATAAATGGTTTTCGTGTTATAATAGGACTAATACTGAGGGTACTCTATTCACAAAGCGAGTTCTAACAAACCGTTATGACATGCAATGTGCTTATTGTTGGCTAACGATTGATTTCTGATAAATCGAAAATCTTGGTGCACATGTTTCGACATTAGAGGCCTTAAGTCCTGGTTGGGTTTACAAAATATTGAACTTTTTCTTTTAAGATATTCGCAGCCCAGAGGTTGAAATCAAACGGTGTTACACCTCTGTGCCTCAGAGAGCACGTAAATGGTCTTCGTGTTATAGGACTAATACTGAGGGTACTCTGTTCACAACGCGAATGCTAACCAACCGTTGCGACGTGCAAAGTGCTCTTTATGGGTCGACGATTGCACAAGTAACACTGTACTGAAACTAATTGAAAAAAAAGTAACAATGGGTAACTCGTTGTTAGTTGTGGTTGCGTTAACAATACGGTTTTATTTCACCTGAGAGATTCTTAGCAAATAATCCAAAAGTTGTTGACCTGTTTTTTCAAAATCGCGGTAAACCGTCAGACCTGGTCTTGATTATTAATCTACTGCTTCTTTGGGTTAATTGTTAGTCTAAATGGCTTCAGTTCAGGTCCTGTGTTTGAAATACTTATTAATTTTTTTATCTCCAAAATAAAATTCAATAAAAATTCTTAGCCCGGAGTAGGGGAAGTTGTTGGTGTTACATCTCAGTGTCTCAGTGAGTGCGTACCGGTCCCGATTTTTCAAAATTAAAAATGATGTTAAGAATGATGATCGTTACAAAATCAAACATAATCACTCTAAACTGTCCCGAGCAGTGTAGTGATATCCAATAGCCCTTTTACCCGGATATTTTCCTTTAGTAACTGTGTTATGAGTGGGTAACGCAGTATGGGTGTAAGTAGAATCGATGCCTATTGGTGTTCAGTCCGGTCTTTTAAACATGGAGCTATTGGCACTTAAATTCAATTTTAAATACATTAAAATACAAAGGCAAAATGTCGAGACTGTTTCTATTAGCTTCTACATCTACCTATACTAAACCCAAACTCGATTGAGAATGCTTGTCAACAAAGAAATTAAAAATGAAGGTAGTAATCACTAGTCATTTTACACCTAATTTTTTAAGTTAACTTGTTAATGACGAATTCACGACAGTAAATAAGATAAATAATCTTAAAACTAATTAATATATTCAATGTCTATTAAATAAGATTTTATAAAAAAACAAAACATGATTTTACATTTATAAGGCATAAAATGTGTTGCATTTTCCACCTTCGTTTTAAATTTGTTTGTTGACAAGCATTCTCAATCGAGTTTGGCTTTAGTATAGCATGTAATAGGTTATTTTGTCCCCTTTTGTAACAAACTATTTCTGGCTATTTAATTTAGTGCTTATATATTAAAAAATAATAATAATGACCGGCTGATTCATGTCCAGCCACGCCGGACATGGCTGTGAAGGCGCAGCACAAAAGAATTTCAATTTGTTACCGTTTCGCGCAACCCTTTTCAGCTTTACAAAGTAATTTCCCGACGCAAAATTGATTTGTTGAGTCTGTGGTTTTTGTTTGACGTTGGGGTTTAATTATGGTGGGAAAAAATACATTGTACCTTGTCGTGTTCCCCCGTTCGTCGGCGACAAATACGTTTTTAATGGGATTTTTCGAAATATATTAAACCACGACTGTCTCATCTCGTGGTTTCCATGATGCGAGTATGTATTTTTTTAATACAGTTTAAACGTCAATGGCTCCATGGTTGAGAGGCTGGATTGAACATCGACACGTGACACCTCCGTGGCGCAGAGATATGCGCGGTGGATTTATAAGACGGAGGTCCTGGGTTCGATTCCCAGCGGGGCAGCTTGAGATTTTTTTTAATTTGTCTTGATCTGGCTGGAAGGAGGCTTTTGCCGTGGCTAGTTAACCCTATTTAGCGTTCCGGTACGATGTCGTGTAGAAACCGAAAGGGGTGTGGATTTTCGTCCCACTCCTTACAAGTTAGCTCGCTTCCATCTTAGACTGCATCATCACTTAACAGGTGTGATAGCAGTCAAGGGCCAACTTCAACAAGTCCATAAAATAAACACGTAGCAAATTGAACACGTCATAGTGAGCTTTCTCGGGCCAAGGGCGTATGGAACCCTTGAAGCTTTCATTTTAAGTTTTTGACTTTAAATTTTCACCAGAAATGCGTATGAAATAAATGAATTGGACTTTAACTTTGAAGAAATTTATGTAACATTAAATATGCTATTTCTATCACTGCTCTAGTACAATGACTGTATTGTTGATTAAATCTCTCAACTTTAGGTTTATTTTGCCTCATAATCATAGAACTACAGAGGTTATATTCAATCTATATACACCCTCATTCTACGAATTGTATATATGTAATTCATAGCAATATAGATCACGCTGAAATATGTCGCTATAAGATTTAATATATTAACATTATATTAGCATTACAGTTTGGAAACTCGGCGCGACTGACGTTAATATGACAAATACGACACCCACCTCCGGTACGATGAAACACGGTGACGTGGAATATGGTAATGATTCCCTTAGCGGGCTCGTTCAGCCTGTGCAGGCCGCTCGCAAACGTAGACGTTCAATTATTATTTCAATATTATTAGAAGATTCATAAACAAATACATTCATAGAAAGAAAGAACGACAGAGAGAGCGAGTGTGTGAAAGATATAGATTAGCTAATAGTTCGTATAATTACAGCAATTTTATAAATCCATAGAGTTTTAGAAGAAAATAAAACCATTAATGTTATATATTATAAATAACAAAACAACAGTTAGTGACGTTTGTGTTGACCCAACCTACGTCTTCTTAATGGTATTATTAATACATCAGTAACCTCAAGTACATACATACAATGAAATACTTTCGAAAAGTGTGACTTTACCACACTTATGACTGGTAATTAATTGCCTTTCCTCAGCCCATCGAAAAAAAGAAAAGCCATTGGTTTCAATACATTTCTATATTCCTTTCTCAAATAAGAGAAGAGGCCTATATCCTGTAATGGAACATTAATTAGTCCGGTGATCAAGATCCTTCAAACTCTGTTATCTTAATAAGTAGTTCCAATTACTTTTTGTTTTCTCCCCTAATCGAGTTTCCCTCGTCACAGTTTGTTGCGGCCGAGGTTTTTAAGATAACTTTTATCTTTGAACTTTGCGCTAAGGAACGCTTTTGTATATTGTGGGCGCGATTCCCACCGTTATCGTGACACTTTACAAAACTTAAATTGGCTGGTGGGAGTACCTTACACACTGTGTACACGTTTGTGGGAGACCTTTTTTGTGCGATTTTAGGTTTATATGTGTACTTAGGTATACCTTGATAGGATTCTAGAGGCCCTTTTTAGGCTGCATAAAACAATATTACAGTAAGCATTGTCAAAGTTTATAAGAAGTTCATTGATTTTGATGCTGTATTTGTACCGCATCTTTGGTTCTATAGTTAGCCTATAGGGTTTCGGATCACAAGGACCTGAATTCGAGCCCCAAGTTTTTGAGCTTAACTTGTCAGTCCTGGACATAATCATTAATTCTTTATGGAGCAGGTGTGGGTAAAATGTACTTGAAAATATCACCCGGATATCTCTCGAGTACTGACACGTTAATTTCTGGTAGTTTCAAAATCAAACCGCACAATGCCAACCCCTGAAGTATAACCTGTACTGGACCTGTCCCCTTTCCTGTTAGGAAAGAAGCCAGGTCCTGATAATTATTATCATCTTATCATTAAGTTTCTTGCCAGCTCTTCTAGGCAGAATCCGCCTTCCACACTGGTGGTAG
Source organism: Mycalesis mineus (assembly GCA_034621355.1). NCBI lineage: Eukaryota > Metazoa > Arthropoda > Insecta > Lepidoptera > Nymphalidae > Mycalesis > Mycalesis mineus. The sequence goes on from CM067901.1 coordinate 1,890,837, forward strand.
AGTCAAGACGTACTGACGTGAGGTTTTGAAAGAGTTGTTTATAAATATCTACTTGAAATAAATGAATTTGGATTATTATTTCAAAATTGCAAATTTAAATTGTAAAGGACTGTAGTCTTTTAGTATAATTATGATTTATAATAGCTAGTATTAGAATGTTATTCGTCGTATTTTCTTGTTTTGCCACTCGCGTCGGAATCTAGTTATTACTGTGCTTGTTAAGATAACTTTTATCTGCTGACACTGCGCTAAATAAGGCTTTCGTTATAGTACGGGAGCCCGTGTTTATCTCTAATATGATAGAATGAACGAAGGCTTATTTTGAAAAAAAAATCACAATGTATAAAGATTTTTATTCAGTCAGATTAGGATCACTCGAATAGTCAATATACATACAAATAACTTAGTATTTTATTGTCAGCTTATAGAAAAGAATGATACCTGCAAATTGTATTTAATATTAACTATACTAATCATTTATTTTTAACTGTTTCACTCTATTTTCTAAGTTGATACTATACCTCCGTGGTGCAGTGGTATGCGCGGTGGAATTATAAGACGGAGGTCCTGGGTTCGATTCTCGGCGGGGCAGATTGAGATTTTTCTTAATTTGTCTTGGTCTGGCTGGTGGCTTTTCGTCGTGGCTAGTTACCACCCTACCGACAAAGACGTATCGCCAAGCGATTTAGCGTTCCGGTACGATGTCGTGTAGAAACCGAAGGGGTGTGGATTTTCGTCCCACTCCGAATAAGTTAACCCGCTTCCATCTTAGACAGCATCATCACTTTATCAACATCAGGTGTGATAGCAGTCAAGGGCCAACTTGTAGTCGATAAAAAAAATATCATCCACATCTTTTAACTATTCTTGCATCTCATCTTTTCATTTAGCTATCGATTGAAAAAGAAAAAATAAACATAAAGTTTGCACAAACATATATACCTATTTGTAATACGTAATATGTCATATTCATTGCAGCTTCCTTTTGACGGGCTGATAATCTCTGCTAAAGAACGTGTTTTAAAGACTAAAGAACAGAAGAGAATGATACTCATTTTTACCCGACTGCGTCAGAAGGAGGGTTATGTTTTTCGAGCGTATATATGTATGTATGTATGTATGTATGTATGTATGTATGTATGTATGTATGTATGTATGTATGTATGTGTGTATGTATGTCCATTTCTTCGGCACGCGCTACAGCCTAAACGACTGAAAGGATTTTGACATGTGAGGTGTCGTAGAATTTGTTAAAATTGTGGTAGTGATATAGGCTATATAAATTTTCAAAATGGTGGCTGTAAATGGGGGAAAAAAGGGGGGATGTATGTATTTCTTTCTCTTATCTTAGCAATATGGGTATCAAATAAAAGGTCGTAAAAAGACCATTTCAAAATCATCAAAATCATCAATCATGTTTATATTGCCGTTTTAACAAAAAATGGCAAAAAGTGTACCGTATCATTTCTATACCATAAACTAAAACAAAAACGTCTCAAATAAAATTATTATTATAAAAACAAAAAACCCGACTGCATAGAAGTTATGAACTGAAAAGAGAAAAACAAGGATCACTGTATCTATATAAAATTTTAAATACTTTATGGTGCTGCAGGCGGGGACAAACGTAGTTTTGGTAGATCTTTCTTTCCCCGCAGAAATAAAGTATTTTGTCCCCGCTTGCATCAACATAAAGTATATCGGCGCAACAACACTAGTTACTTAAACTATTATTATTAATTATTTATTGTTTAGCTTTAAAATCAATCTGAATAACATTTTCAAATAATATTTTCATAAATGATTGTTATTTAATTACTTTGCAAAACATTTGTAACTACCCCACTCTTCGACTGAGTATAAATACGAGTGAATATCGCCGCGCCGGGCATTCAACCGTAGACAGTCGAAGTGTGAGGAGCTCTCGTTTGTCATTATACGAACTTAAGCTCAATAAAGTGATTAATGGAAGAATAAGTGTTTAAATTACTATAACATGGAGAATCATGAAAGTGTTAATAACAATGACGTCAGCAATGCTGACGTCATCATTTTTAAAAACAATACGGTACCGCAAGCACCGTTAAGTATTTAAAATTTTATATAGATACAGTGATCCTTGTTTTTCTCTTTTCAGTTCATAACTTCTAAGCAGGCGGGTTTTTTGTTTTTATAATAATAATTTTATTCTCGGCACATTTCCAGTGTAACAAGAACGTAGGGTAGACGTCAATTGTATCGATCGCAGGCTCTTAGCCTATTCGTTTTATAGCTTGCGACTCCCTCACTGCGATGGCACTCCACAAAGTTAAATTAGCGCTGTTTGCTCCTCTACATTATCTTTTGTCAGATATTTTTTACTCCAAACTTGTTGGCTGTTGGGTCAACTCCGATAACGATCAGTTGTAAAAGACGTCCGTGGTTAAGCCAACAATTTTATAAAAAAAAATAAATGATAACCTCTTTAGTAGAGTGGGTGGGTCTCCGAGGTTAGGGTCTCAGTTCAGGTTAGTGGAAGATTAAATACTTACCTACTAAACTGTTTACTCCGTTTCAGCAGGCTATCTTCCTATAGGCAAACTGCAAGACCCGTTTAATTTATATCTGTATTATTTTATTTTTATTATACATATTATAATAAGGAAACTTTCTAACTCTAAATTTGCGTTATTTACTCTAAGTATTTCGGAACGTTAATGTCAGTATGTGATTGACTATTTTGACAATGACATACACTGTCAAAAAATAGACAAGCCAAGATAGCGGGAGCTGCGTAATTATGCTCTCGAGTCATTTTGGATGTTTTGAAAAGGGTCCGGACAAACATTAGTAAAACTTGTGAGATTTATGGTTTTTTACCAATTTTGAGTTAACTAAATTTATAATATTTACTATTATTGCACAAATATTTTCGATATTATATTTTACAGAAAACGGAATAATTAATTATTGTTGTTGACTCAGCTATAATTATTACAATTTTTATGTGCTGCAAAATCTTCAGATACATTTATCTACCGAATCACTTAGAATAGACCAAGCCATTAAAATTTGCTCATATTTTATCGAGTTTTATTACTTCATTTTCAAGGTTTCCTTAACTAGTCCAATAAAGATTTATGTGTTTATTACCGTAATTAGTAGAGAAATCCTTGCGCTATAATCTAGATGGCGCCACTACAAATATAAATTGACATTACGTTTTACGCCGCGTATCTAAGAATCTCACACTCGGTAGACAGCTTTTACTTATATACAAGTAGATACTTGTTCGTAATACAAGTAGATATTTTGTAATATGATATAGGTGTAAATTATAATGCTGTCCTGACCTCGTTTTATCATAAGTGCAGCGTTGGCGTCCCGTATGGAAATCAGCGTCAAGTGTCACTGGTACATCGTACTTGACTACACTTGACAACACTTGGCGATCTTGCCGTACATTGTCACGAATCAAAATGTTTTACAATTATCTCGTTATTAGAAAAATGATGGATTATAATGTCGTCACTGTCAGTCTTTTTATACGTTTAACAGTTTTCATTTAGTTGACTGGTCTCACACTCGGTCCTCAATTTACTGGTATACATCTATATCACATTGTCACGAATAAAAATATTTTGAACATTTCTCGTTACTAAAAAATCCATGTCTTCATGATGAGCATTGCCAGCATTTTTAATTCTACTTTGTACTCTCTTAACAGACATTGGGTTTGTGAGATCAAAACACGCTTTGTCAAAATGCTTGGTAAACAAACCAATGAAATTATAAAATTACCCACTTTTAAGAATTGTTCCATTGCTCTGTATAATCATGTACATATATACAATACGTTTTTATTGTGTTTTTGTTAATGTTGTCGTCTGTGAAATCCTCTATAGAAAATGTGCGTTATCTGTGTGCGCACAGTTGGCTACATTGAACTGATGACGCCCCACTACGCGATTGGTTGGCAGAACTGCAGAAAATGCTGCATTGCACCATTATCTCCACCTTAACCGACTTCATAAAAGTGATTGTAAAAATACATTTAACACAGTCAACAGTGAGAGAGCAAGCGATCATAATCTACGAAAACAAAGTTAAGAAGTGAAGAGATTATAAGTATTCGTAATTGGTATCTTATAATTGTATAATGTCTAAATATGTTGTCATATTTGTGTAATCAATAAAGCAGATTTAACGAACAGGATGAGTGTAAATAAATGATATAGATGTACTATGTGATTTCATTAATAAACGTTATATGTTTTAGCTGGCTTTTAATATTAATTTCTCTATTTTTGTATGTGAATCTATTCTTTTGAGAATAAAATATCTTTAAACCTAAAACACCAAATATTTGTCATAAAATATTTACAGCTCGGATATCAACATTTGATATGGATCGTCCAAGAATCCAACATTGTCACCCTAAGTCCGCCCGTATTGGAAAAGCGTGGTTTGTCTAGGCTGCGTTCCCTTGTTCAAAGGGGCGACATCAGATTAGCCGTTGAACTATAATTGAGTAACAATCATCTAAGCAATCTTTATAATATAATGCCGTTTTCAATCTACTCTTCTACCATTAATCAATGTTTCACACAACGAACGGTCAGTCCTGGAGTGTGTCAGGGCAGTAGTGCGGGTATTAGCAAGTTCGCTCTCCAGAACTTGTCCGTTTTGTCAGAGAAGCTTGTTAACACAAATTCCATGGCTTCCGCTTAACAATATTGTGTTAAAGATTTAAACTATGCAGCTTAACCTTCGCTCTGGCTAAGTGATGCAGTTTCGACTCAAATTGAATACCCAGTTGCCCTACATAGCAGAGTAGAGTCAGACTTGATAGAACTGCTATATGTATGGTTTATTGGTAGTGACTTGTGATTAGTTATGATAGAACTACTACAAGTAGGTTTATAGTTTTACGTTTGAAACTTTCGTTGAGGAAATTCGGTATTTTAAACAATTACTTATAACTTAACTAAATGTTTTCTCTATGTCAATGTTTGATAACAAATTATAGTCTGTTTTCTTCAAACTTTGCTTTAAAAAGATTTTCATGAAAGAACATTTTATTTTATTTCTATATTAATAATCTTTTTGCATGAATATTAAGAATTAAATTCATGTAAAATTGGAAAACTACCCAGTATATTTTATTATCTTTTACTTCCTCTTTTTTGAGTCGGTTAAAAATAGTTCAAGAGATTAAACGAAACAAACACGAAGTTAAAATAAGATTTTAGCACTTTCTTTAGGCGGCAGACGTGGGTGAAATTTTCTGACTGACTGACTATTGTAAAGAACATAACTTTAATGAGATATATTAACTGCATTGGAGCAGCAGAGTGGGTCTACACTCCATATCTCCTCTTTCAAAAAAAAAAGGGAGACCAGATTCTGTAACGAAATTCGACAGTTCTTGACGCGACTTCGTCTTTATTTCTCTCTGTCTCACACGATACTATAGAAAGAGAAAGAGAAATATAGAGGCGAAGTCGAGACTCGAGTTTTGTTACAGAATCATCATGCTGGCCCTGTGGCTGTTAAATATGGATGATGACGATGATTAAAGTTCGTTCAATGTTTACAAGTCAATGTACTTAAGGCGATGGCCACTTTTGTATCAGCATCCAACGCTTACTAAGTCCCGTATTTGCAACTCATTCGCCCAACGAGCACTCCTCGGCTCGACGTGAAAATATTTTAGCACAAATTATCATATTCTGGTAAAGGAAATGGAGCGTACATACAAGTATGTATCTTAGTGCATATATTACCTGTTATTTTTATTATTATGTAATATTGTCAGAATTTCATATTTCAAAACGCCACTGTTTTACTGTGTACTAATATGAAACTGTTGTAAGATTGTTTTTATTTCTTCCGTCTGTCTGCCTATATGAAAATCCCGTTTGATCAGAAAAATGTATGGATGGACGTATTAATATAAAATACTGAGCACTGCAAAGTCTCAGTTCATCCACACATACACACACTTATTCATTAATATTGTCTATCAATTAGGATAGCATTGTCTAAAATTGGACTACGGTGTATATTATCCCGACAATATCAGGGGTTAAAGTATGAAATTGCCGGTTTGTACCGAAAAATAAAAATTCGTTTTTTTTTTAAATTAACATATTTATTTAATCAAAATAATTACCATTATTATCTATACATTATTGCCATCTAATAGAAGCTCATTTATGCCTTTGCGATAGAACTCTGGTGATCTAGATTCGATAAACTGCGTGAAAGCATTTTGCACTGCCTCCTGAGAAGAAAACTTTTTATCACGTAGAAAATTGTCCAAATCACGAAAAAAATGGTAGTCCGTTGGAGCAAGGTCTGGCGAATATGGAGGGTGACGAATGGTTTCTAATTGCAGTTCCTGTAGAGTTAAAACGGTTTCTCGTGCTGTATGAGGTCTCGCGGTATCATGGAGCAATAATGGTGAAGATCGATTCATAAGTCGGGGCTGTTTCACTGCTAGTTTCGTTATCATTGTTCGGAATTCGGCGCAGTAGACATCTGCCGTTATTACTTGACCAGATCGGAGAAAGCTATAGTAAATAACACCACGCTGAGACCACCAAACAGTTACCATTACCTTTTTTTGGTAAGCTTTGCTTTAGGACACTGTTGCGGCGTTTGACCTGGGGTCAGACATTTCATTTTCCGCTTACGATCGTAAAGAATCCATTTTTCATCACATGTCACAATTCGATCCTATATTCCTTCATTTCTGTATCGATTCAATAAGGCAACGCAAGTTTCAACACGCGTTTCTTTCTGCAGATCAGTCAAATCATAAGGCACCCATTTTTCATATATTTTTATTTTATTGATTTGACGCAAATGAGTCAATATTGTTGGTAAAGTAACGAAACCATGCCGCTAATTCCTGGGTAGTTTGCCTCGGATCGGCTTCTACCATCTCTTTCAAATCATTGTTATTCACCTGTGTGGGTGGTCTTCCACGTGGTTCGTTCTTCAAAACGAAGTTTCCATCACGAAAGCGTTTAAACCAAAATCGCACTGTGCGTTAGCGTTAGTTCCGCGTCGGAACTCCTATTCAAAAATCACACGAATTTTTGAAGTATCCATCTTTATTGTCTATGCTGAATAAAAAAAAACAACTGAAAGTTGATGATCGAATGTTGCACATTTTTTAAAAGAAGAACTACACAGGCACCGTATGAAAAAAGTTTCACTTTAAAATCTTAAACCATGATGGTATAATATATAAAAAAACCTATTTAAAATTTATAAAAAAAATCTCCTCCATTTGCGGGGCCTTTGCGGGCCCAAGCAACTGGTGGTCAGGGCTCCAGTGGACTACTGCCTTCTGTATCCGATCCTTGATCTAACAATTAAGCGAAAGCTTCTTAAGGTGTTGGTCGAAGCTTTTCGCAAAAAAGACCATTGATTGTAATGACTATCGGAACAATAATAGTTGACTCAACATTCCACATGTCGGTAATCTCGTGAGCAAGGTCCAAGTATTTTATTATTAATATTTTTGTTGATTTCACACGTGTTAACATTCTCATTTGTTAAAGTCTAAAGCTGCATATTTTGCGTTGATCTAGAATTATATTGTAAATGAAAACTACACCAAGCAGATCTCACAAAAACAAAACTCAACATTCAACACATAATAAAAAGCAAAAATAAAATTATTCTTTATACAATAAAACACAATAGCTGTACGTATTACAATAGGACTTGTCTATGAGCTTTTCAGCAAAAACTTTGAACTTATTGAGGGACATGTCACATGCAATCGCTACGTCGATAATATCGTTATAGTAATAAGAAAACTAACTGTCTAAGATTTCACTATTCGATTCTGCAGCAATTTTATTTAGTTAGCATTTTTTTGATAATACTAGTTTTAAATCAAGGTTGAGAGAGTATGCAATGGATTACGTTATTATGTTGCCTATCGAAATACCCACAGATAATTGTAATTAAAGTTTGAAAAATTAATTTGCTGATACTGATTGCATTTTATTAAAATCAGCTAATTAATTATTATTACATTTTAAAGGAAATTATTATTTTTTATTTAATACAATCATGATCGAAAATGGAAGCGGGCTTGGTAGGAGTAGATCGAAATCTACTTCGGTTCGGAAGCCTTTCGTAATGAAGTAAAGATTTAAAAAAATATTGCCGGGTCTCACTTAGCAGCAACGTTGAGACATATGTATGCCTTTAAAATTACTGATTTCATCCTATTTAATAAAATGTATTTGCGGCTCAGTTTTCATATGCAACCTATTACTAATATTACATACTCCCTCAATATTTATCTAATAAATAAATATTACAGGACAATTACACACATCGCTATATATCCCCAAAGTAAGCGTACACGTAAGTAGCTTGTGTTATGGGTACTATGATAACTGATGATATTTTTATACATTAACACTTATTATATATAGATAAACACCCAGATACTGGAAAACATCCACGCTCATCGCACAAACAATTTTCCAGATGTGGGAATCGAACCCACAGCCTAGGACGCAGAAGCAGGGTCGCTACCACTACCACACCACTGTGCCACTCGGCCGTCGGCTTTAAAATTTATTTTATAAAAAAATACAGATACCTGCAGAATAGGACAGTAGGATCACGGGATATAACATTTTCTCAATAATACCCATATTAGGAACCCCGTCACGTAAGCCCGTATTAGCAGACAACCCAGTCAATAGTTAATTAAAGTTATACCGCCTCCCCAAACTGTTCTTTCAAAGGCCCAATTACTTTTTCTATTCCTTATTAAGTTTCCTTCATCCCCACCTGAAGACAGTTGGAAACTTTGTTACGGCAGCCATTTTGAGATCATTTTTGTTAGACGGCTCCGCGTCAGCCTTATTGCTTTCTTTTGCTTTTCCGTATAAGGCTCAGTTTACAACAAAAAAATGGAAAATGCAATTGGAAAAGGAACAAATAATAATGTTGTACGTTCGTTGTTTTAGATTAGATATTGAAACTATCACTTTTGTGAAAACCTGCCATCAAGTTATGTTATCACAAACATAATTATAATATGGGGTTATTTAAAACAAAGTAACGCATTAGCGTTGCCTTCGGTGCAGCGTGTGGATTATCGTCCCACTCCTAACAAGTTAGCCCGCTTCCATCTTCGACTGCATCATCACTTAACATCAGGTGTGATAGCAGTCAAGGGCCAACTTGTAGTCGATAAAAAAGCTAATGGCCATGGGCGGCAGTAATCACTTAACCTCAGGTGTCTCGCATGCTCGTTTGGTCTCTATTATGCAATGAAAAAATATCTATTTTTAGCAACATCATCAGAAGGGGTCAAAAGACACAAGCAGAAAAACAACATTAATCAAAATATCAACACATTTTAATTACAAACTTTCTTAAATCAAATCAAAATGAAACAATTTTACGGTGATCACACAATTTACTTAAACGACCCTTTAAATTTTATTACACTTTAACTATTAACAAAATTAACTGGCAGCATAACTGCACACAAAGAGAACACACAAAATAATGATCACTTCACCATTAGAGCTTCGTTTATATAACCGCCCGTAACCGCCATTTTTGCTAGTTGTTCTGTGCCATAACACAGAAAATCGGCACCTATATAGTCTATGGTTTGCCGAGTATACAATGCTGCCAACACTATATAATCTTTTTATAGTATTTAATTTATCTTGTAATGATAAAGATCATGTTTACTCCTTACCTCTTGATATTCGGCGTGCACAATCAATAGCAACCTTTAAATGGCTGGTGAATTAACATTTCTATCCTCCATAGCCTAGTTAATCTTCCGTTATGTTTCAATTGTTTTATTTACTTATTTATTTATGTCTATTTTTTCTAATTATCTGTTTACTCTCTTTCTTCCCTCTCTTTTCTGAAAATCGTCTAGTCTCTATTATTTTTGTTTATTTATTAATTTTCGTATAGACATGTATGTGTGTGTATATGTGGTTTTATGTAGATTATGTAAGTATATTTTTATATTAGATAATAAGCTTTTTTCTTCATTTTTGTATACACACACCCGAACCTACTCCATGTATACACTTTTCCACTTAAATATAATTGATTGTCTGGAAGAGATCGCTCATTAGCGATAAGACCTCCAATTGTACATTCGTTTTTAAGATATTTTCTTTTTGTAACTTTGTTTTTATCATTTGGTGTACAATAAAGAATATTTCATTCATTTATTTATTATAATGCATTACACCTACTAAAGCAAGCCAATACTCAAAGCAAGCAGGACCAACACTTCGCAACTTCGGGCTGACTATATTTTTATTAATTTCAAGTTAGCCCTTGACTGCTATCACATCCGATGTTAAGTGATGATGCAATCTAAGGTGGAAGCGGGCTAACTTGTTAGGAGTGGGACGAAAATCCACACCCCTTTCGGTTTCTACACGACATCGTACCGGAACGCTAAATCGCTTGGCGATACGTCTTTGTCGGTAGGGTGCTAACTAGCCACGGCGAAAGCCTCCCACCAGCCAGACCAAGACAAATTAAGAAAAATCTCAATCTGCCCCGCCGGGAATCGAACCTAGAACCTTCGTTTTATAAATCCACCGCGCATACCACTGCGTCATGGAAGTCGTCAAAGGTACCACCAGTTTACCATACATCTGCCAATTATTTAAAAATTGCACGTGTGTAGCTTAAGTAATAAAAAAGTGACTAAAGCAGTAAAATAGAACAGTGAACAATGAATTCAGTGTCCCCAGTAAGCAGTTAAAAGTTTACACCAAACGTCATAACACAGTAACACAAAGTTGGATATGTCATTTGAACGTACGAGTACGTATTCAAACGTGATATCAGAGAGATGTAATAAAGCGTCTAACGTCGTTAAGGCTTAAATAAACAGCCGTAAAATTAAGACGTGCAGATTTGATTTTATTACGTCACGCATTCAAAATTGTTATATAACTCTCGGAAATGAAAATATACACGCCTCGTTCCCATAGGGCTAGGCAGAGACAACATCCTTCCATTTGCCACGGTCCTTGTATACTTCCTTAGCTTCTTCCACTCTCATTAATCCTTTCATACAAGATCGTCGGTTTAGGGTACTCTTGACCTGGCCTTTTTTAAAATGTCCTGAATTTGGTCTAGGAACATTCGCCTAGGTCTTCTCCTTCCAACATTTCCATTCACTCTCGCCTCATAAATATCTTTTGTTAATCTTCTTTCTTCCATTCTCTCTACATGCCCAAATCATCTAAGCATCCCTTTCTCTATTTTAGTCACTACATCTTCTTTTACACCACACTGTTCTATAATGTGATCAAAAAGAATTTTGTTCTATTTACCTTTTTGTCCAGTGATTTTTTTTTATCGACTACAAGTTGGCCCTTGACTGCTATCACACCTGATGTTAAGTGATGATGCAATCTAAGATGGAAGCGGGCTAACTTGTTAAGAGTACGATGAAAATCCACACTTCTATCGGTTTTTATACGACATCATACCGGAACGCTAAGTCGTTTGGCGGTACGTCTTTGTCGGTAGGGTGGTAACTAGCCACAGCGAAAGCCTCCCACCAGCCAGACCAAGACAAATTAAGAAAAATCCCAATCTGCCCCACCGGGAATCGAACCCAGGACCTCCGTCTTATGAATCCACCACGCATACCACTGCGCCACGGGGGTCGTCAAAGATTAGACCATGTGGCTTTAAAACATGAGGTGCTGGGTTACTCTAAACAAAAGAATGAGTATAGCAAGCTATCATTAATACATATAATGTAATAGCATATATCTTATGCTGTCGGATGCGGATTTAAGTCCTAATAAAGAGATGCAATTCTTCCATACAATGTTTTATTATATCACAAATGGATTAGGCAGCATTTTCAATAAAAGTTCCCAAGCGGTGCGACTTTTCCAGCAATCATTGTCATATTTAAGTCCATTTATACAAAACCTCAACAAATTAAAGAACTGAAACCTTCCTCAGAAACCACTCTATCTATTGGTAAAAACAGCAACAATGTCCGTTTAGTAGTCTTTGAGTTCACCCGAACAGACAAACAGACAACAGGGGATTTAGTGTTATAATATGTAGTTGATAACAGTCAATAACAAAAGTACGGTGAGTCAGAGTGGGGCACGTGACGTTGAGCGATGCGCGCGCCGAGCTTGCTCAATGCTCGGCTTGTTAGTGATAATTAGGGCTGCTCAAACTGACGGCTCACAAATGGTGGCAGTTTGCTTTGCTAAATTGCTACAGATCTGTACTATCTGCACTTTGTATCTGCTCAAACTTTTGTACTTGTTGTTGACTTATTAACTACTAGCAGACAGACAATGTACGTAGGTGGTTACAATTATTCAAGCCAAATCAAAATAGATCAAAATTAGTTTATTTAAAGTAGGCATTTACAAGCATTTTTAGGATTTCAAATTCATGTGTTCGTCAAGCAAAATGTTCTTTGTCAAACGCAAGCCCATAGAAAAATCATTTTTTACTGAAAAGACCCAGCATGAAATAAGCTCTATTGCACCGTAATATTATTGTATTGTAACTAACAATATACATGCATACCAGATTGAAGAATGTTATTGTGAATATTCAGCTTCCAACGTTTTACTCTTTCAAACATCATCAACCTAATTTAAAGGTCCTACCTTCTTTTAGAAGAGGAGGAATATTAATTTTGTATTCTGTAATGAGCACTGTCAATATGTCAGAGAATATTGATCGCGACCATAGATTAAAGACTACTAGATAGAGCCCATAGCGTGTCCACTCGTGAGACAGCAAATCAGCCTTAGATATTGACATGACATGTCAACATTTAAAGTACATCATAAAACGTTATGTTTTAAAATATCGTAAAATACGAAATATTACTTTATATAATATAGTTTAGTAAACGCATAATACGTGAAATTTGCTAAAAAATAACATATCTAAGCTTTAAATCATCAATCAATGAAGTTTATGCCTACTTACGTATGAAACGTAATTCCTTCGATTTTCTGTTCGCTGCGACTGTTGCAGCTGAAAATATTACAACCCACCATAGCACGATAACGTTTAAATTAATATAGTAACCGCAAAGTTATATTATTTATCAGCAAATTTAATAAAAAGCTGTTAAATTATAAGTGCGCAGTGGCTGGGCTGCTTATTGTTAAAATCAAACGAGAATTCGATATTTAGTTTATTGTACTTAACTTTTACATTGAACGGCCATTACAAGAAGGAAGTGTAGACAACCATAGATCATAAAAACAGTTTAGCATAGATTGTCTACAACTCTAAACAATGTTAATACAATGTTGCTATTTCTTAATAAAATTTACATAATGTTTCTCAATACTCCCACTTAAATTTTATCATCACACTATAGAATGTAGATAACATAATATTTGGTTTCTATTTATCATAAACTTACTTGGAGGCAACGCTTTTGTTAAAAAATCTGCTAACTGGTTTGCACTCCTTACATATTTAATATTCATTATTTGAGATTCTTCAACTTTTTCTCTAATAAAATTATAACGTATATCAATGTGCTTAGACCTTTTATGAAAGACAGGATTATGAATTAACTTAATTGCACTTTGGTTATCTATACATAAAGATATTAAACCTTGTGACTCTCCTATGTCTAAAGAAAGTTGCCTAAGCCACAATAATTCTTTTGCTGCCTCTGCTGCCGCCATAAACTCAGACTCAGTGGTGGATAAAGCCACTGTATTTTGCTTTCTACTAGACCAAGTTACCGGACCTCCATTCATCATAAAAATATATCCTGTATTTGATTTTCTAGAGTCTAGGTCTGAAGCATAGTCAGCATCAGAAAATCCAATTAACTTACTATTACAATAATATTTAATACACACATTTTTAGTATTAATCAGATACCTAATTATTCTTTTTACAGCATTTACATGGCTTTGATTCGGGTTATTTATGTATCTACTAACAATATTCACAGCAAATGCTATATCAGGTCTAGAAACTGATGCTAAGAACAACAATGCTCCAACAGCTTCTCTGTATGGAAAATCAATTTGACAAATATTAGAACTTTTAGTTAAGACCACATTATTATCAGCAGGTGTACTACATGGATTAGCATCTGACATACAAAATTTATTAATCAACTGTTCTGTATACTGCTTCTGATGAATAATAATTGAATCACTGGACTTAACAATTTCCATACCAACAAAAGAGTTTAAATTTAATACTTTTATCTTAAAATTCAACATAAGATCCTTAATTACTACTAACAAAACTTCTTTACATTTTGAAAATAATAATGCATCATCTACATAGAGCAAAAGTATAACTTTATAATTCTTGAAATAACCTACAAATATACAATTATCTGATTGACATGTTTTAAAACCATATGTCAACAAAAATGAAGTAAACTTCTTATTCCAACAGCGAGATGCCTGTTTAAGACCATACAAAGATTTATTTAACTTACATATCATTCCAGGCTCAGCTTGGACCCCTTCAGGTAGCTCCATGTATATTACCTCCTCAAGCTCACCATAGAGGAAAGCCGTTTTGACATCAAACTGTTGTATCTCATACTTCTCCTTGGCTGCAATGCTAAACAAAAACCTAATAGAATCATACCTTACAGTAGGTGAGAATGTTTCTTTATAGTCAATGTCCCGCACTTGAGTGAATCCCCGGGCACAAAGACGAGCTTTGTATCTTTCAATTTGACCAATGTTATTTCTCTTGATACTAAACACCCACTTGGAAGTAATGGTCTTTTTGTCATTACTTGATACAATATCCCATGTCTTGTTTTCTGAATGTGACTCCAATTCTTCCAATATGGCTTCTTTCCATTTCTGACTATTTTTACTTGTGATAGCTTCCTCATAAGTGAGTGGTAAACTAAACTCTGTCAGATTCACCTCATTCCTGCCTCGCCTCGGCCTTAAGTTAATATAAGGTTCATCATCACTTGATAGAGTTCTAGAAGGCCTGTATGACTCATCATCTTCTTTAAAGCTCTTGGGGCTCTCATCACTAAAATACTCCTCAATATCAGAGTCTTTTGTTGTTCTTTGTGGGGAGACATTCACACAAGGTTCAGAAGTAACTTCTTCTTCTTGATTTACATATATCTGAGTAATATTTTTCCTTATTGATGGAACATTATTCTCATCAAAACAAATATTCCTTGAAATAGTTATTTTATTTGTTTGAGGATCATACATCTTGTAGTTCAGGTTATCATATCCCACTAGAATCATACTGTTACTTTTCTTGTCTAATTTCTTTCTTTTTTCATTGGGTACATGAACATATCCTATGGACCCAAACACTCTTATATGTTGTAAACATGGTTTGTTGCCAGTCCATAGCTCATAAGGAGATATATCTTTAGTTTGACTGGATGAACTTCTATTCAACAAATAAACGGAACAATTCACAGCTTCTGCCCACAATTTTAAAGGGATATCACGTGCATATAACATAGATCTTGCACTTTCCATGATGGTACGTAGCTCACGTTCTGCCCTGCCATTTTGTTCAGGCGTGTAAGGGGCTGTACACTCATGAGTTATTCCTTCCCGGTCAAGATAGGCTTTGAACTCTTTATTCACATATTCCCTTCCATTGTCTGTGTGCAATATTCTGACATTATGTTGAAAATTATTTTTGACAATTTCCACATACTTCTTAAAACAACTCAGGACATCACTTTTGTGTTTAATAAAGTATACATACTTGTAATTAGTTGCACCATCCTTGAATAACACAAAGTAGCGCGCACCAGATACTGAAGCGGGTTCAATGGGTCCACATACATCACTATAGACAATGTCACCAGACTGGGTTTGGCCTCGAATAGATTTATGAAAAGGCAAGCGACTTTGTTTACCATATTGACAGGCTTCGCAGATAAAATTTATATTTTCTTCTGTCAATGTCACTGGTAATGCACCATTTCTGCACATGTTTTGCACTTCTTTAACATTTAAATGTCCCAAACGTTCATGCCATATTTTTAAATTTGATTCTACAGTGTTGCAGTTTTCATTTATAACTGATTTTATGTTAAGTTCATATAAATTATTTTCTGTTAGTGTCGCTGTCATTACCAGAGTATTTTCTTTCAAAATTAAGGCTTGACAGTCCCGTTTAATAATAACATAGCCTTTTCTAGTAGCTGCCCCTTCTGAGAAAAGATTTCGACGTAGGTCAGGTACATAAAGCACTTCAGTTAAAATACTTTGCTCCCACTGTCCGTTGACATATCTATTTATAAGCACTGTGCCTTCGCCATGGGCTTCTATTTCTTTTTTATTTCCCAGCTTCACAATTCTATCTCTGCTACTGTCATTCTTGTATTCTTGTAGCTCGCAGAACAACTCACGTCTGTATGACATGTGCACAGATGCTCCACTGTCAAGAATCCATACATTTGCATCTTTTTCTATCTGTAAACATTCAGCATTGAATGCCAACATATTCTGCTCTTGGGTTTTCTTCCCAGATTTCTTAGGAAACTTACATTCTCGCGAAAAATGTCCCCTCCGATTACAGTTGTAACAAATAAACCTATGCTTTGTATTATTCTCTGTAGTAGCCGATGAATTTTTCTGATTTGAAACACTGGTTTTCTTAACATTTGAAAATTTGTTAGAACACTTCTTACCAGCCATCAAAGCAGTCTCAATTTCTTCTTCTTTAGTTAAACTTGCTTCTTCATCTAATAACCTTGACGTTAGATTAATTATTGTTTGATATTTAGGGTCTAATGACAACCACGCCTGTCTCACTGAACGATATTTAGGTGGCAAATTACTTAAGATTTTAGTCATGATGGCAGTGTCACTTATTTTTTCACCACTTTCCTTTAATTGCTTTGCTAAGTTTTCAACTTTAGAAATATGTTGAGCAATAGAGTCCGTCGGCGCCATGTTGTATTGATAAAAACGCTCATGACAAATCATTTTATTCAGTTCAGACTTTTGATCAAAAATGGCTTCCAACTTTTCCATAATTTCTGATGCATTTTCGCAATTTTCTATGAGTGTGATTTGACTTAATTCCATAGATGATGTAATTATATACATGGCCATGCCATCTTCTTTAGTATCACTTGTAGTGATTTTCTTTAAATCGATGCCTTTCGCTTTTAATGCACATTTAATTTGAAACTTCCACTGCCGAAAATTCTCACCGTTGAATTTTTCAACACTCATGCTTTTCTCGTTCATTTTCTAGGTTATTAGATTTGCCGATTCCACGTCACAAAATAACTAAATATAATTATTGCTCTTCGTTTTCTTTTTTTTATTAGCGTTCTGGGCGCATAACCTGTTAAATTATAAGTGCGCAGTGGCTGGGCTGCTTATTGTTAAAATCAAACGAGAATTAGACATGAGGCGTATTTATCGTCACAGTGAAAAATCACAGATATTCCATAATACCAAATAACAGGCTGTTACTCATTCCAAAAATAACAGATAAATAAATACTTCACCCTTTCACAATTCACAGCAGTAGACATGAGGCGTATTTATCGTCACAGTGAAAAATCACAGCAGTCACAGTCAGTATTTCAGTAAGGTAAAATACTTAACATGTTTGGTCCCTTTTATATTTCATACGCGTAAATGAGATAGAAGCTAGTATTTTTTGTATTGCTGTCTCCTTCTTACTACACAAAAATTTCATATGCTTAAATGAGATAGAAGCTAGTATTTTTCGCAACTATTATACGACATTAAAGAAATATAAGATTAACCGAAGATAGTTCATATAACAAACATCAAATGTAATTTTGTCGTATAATAGTCACTGTGACGTAACTTATTTGCCAACTTTCGTTGAATCTTAACTCAATACAAATAAGGATAGTATTTAAATAATACTAAATATTTATCATGTTTGGTCCCTTTTATATTTCATACGCGTAAATGGGATAGAAGCTAGTATTTCTCGTAAATATTATACGACATTTGAGAAATATAAGATTAACCGAAGAATGTTCATAAAACAAACGTTAAATGGAATTTTGTCGTATAATATATCGGATACTACAGAGTATAATACAGAGTATTAATCGGATAATACAGAGTATTAAATGTCAAATGAAATTCTAAAATCTTAAGGTATTGTTTAGGGAAATTTTTATGATATTAAATAATTAAAAAATGATTGTACTTTGTAATAATTAAAGCTTAATTTATAATTTAATAAATTATATTTATAAATTAATATATGTGACGACAGTTATTTATTTTTGTAAAAGTTTTCGTTTAAAAATGTATGTTTCCGAACCTCAGTCGTCAAGAATTCACGGTGTGATGTGATTGGTCAACTTATTTGCCAACTTTCGTTAGATCTTATTGCTATATTAATAAGGATAGTATTTAAATAATACTAAATATTTATCATGTTTGGTCTCTTTTATATTTCATACGCGTAAATGAGATAGAAGCTAGTATTTTTTGTATTGCTGTCTCCTTCTTACTACACAAAAATTTCATATGCTTAAATGAGATAGAAGCTAGTATTTTTCGCAACTATTATACGACATTTAAGAAATATAAGACTAACCGAAGATAGTTCATATAACAAACATCAAATGTAATTTTGTCGTATAATAGTCACTGTGACGTAACTTATTTGCCAACTTTCGTTGAATCTTAACTCAATACAAATAAGGATAGTATTTAAATAATACTAAATATTTATCATGTTTGGTCCCTTTTATATTTCATACGCGTAAATGAGATAGAAGCTAGTATTTTTTGTATTGCTGTCTCCTTCTTACTACACAAAAATTTCATATGCTTAAATGAGATAGAAGCTAGTATTTTTCGCAACTATTATACGACATTAAAGAAATATAAGATTAACCGAAGATAGTTCATATAACAAACATCAAATGTAATTTTGTCGTATAATAGTCACTGTGACGTAACTTATTTGCCAACTTTCGTTGAATCTTAACTCAATACAAATAAGGATAGTATTTAAATAATACTAAATATTTATCATGTTTGGTCCCTTTTATATTTCATACGCGTAAATGGGATAGAAGCTAGTATTTCTCGTAAATATTATACGACATTTGAGAAATATAAGATTAACCGAAGAATGTTCATAAAACAAACGTTAAATGGAATTTTGTCGTATAATATATCGGATACTACAGAGTATAATACAGAGTATTAATCGGATAATACAGAGTATTAAATGTCAAATGAAATTCTAAAATCTTAAGGTATTGTTTAGGGAAATTTTTATGATATTAAATAATTAAAAAATGATTGTACTTTGTAATAATTAAAGCTTAATTTATAATTTAATAAATTATATTTATAAATTATTATATGTGACGACAGTTATTTATTTTTGTAAAAGTTTTCGTTTAAAAATGTATGTTTCCGAACCTCAGTCGTCAAGAATTCACGGTGTGATGTGATTGGTCAACTTATTTGCCAACTTTCGTTAGATCTTATTGCTATATTAATAAGGATAGTATTTAAATAATACTAAATATTTATCATGTTTGGTCTCTTTTATATTTCATACGCGTAAATGAGATAGAAGCTAGTATTTTTTGTATTGCTGTCTCCTTCTTACTACACAAAAATTTCATATGCTTAAATGAGATAGAAGCTAGTATTTTTCGCAACTATTATACGACATTTAAGAAATATAAGACTAACCGAAGATAGTTCATATAACAAACATCAAATGTAATTTTGTCGTATAATAGTCACTGTGACGTAACTTATTTGCCAACTTTCGTTGAATCTTAACTCAATACAAATAAGGATAGTATTTAAATAATACTAAATATTTATCATGTTTGGTCCCTTTTATATTTCATACGCGTAAATGAGATAGAAGCTAGTATTTTTTGTATTGCTGTCTCCTTCTTACTACACAAAAATTTCATATGCTTAAATGAGATAGAAGCTAGTATTTTTCGCAACTATTATACGACATTAAAGAAATATAAGATTAACCGAAGATAGTTCATATAACAAACATCAAATGTAATTTTGTCGTATAATAGTCACTGTGACGTAACTTATTTGCCAACTTTCGTTGAATCTTAACTCAATACAAATAAGGATAGTATTTAAATAATACTAAATATTTATCATGTTTGGTCCCTTTTATATTTCATACGCGTAAATGGGATAGAAGCTAGTATTTCTCGTAAATATTATACGACATTTGAGAAATATAAGATTAACCGAAGAATGTTCATAAAACAAACGTTAAATGGAATTTTGTCGTATAATATATCGGATACTACAGAGTATAATACAGAGTATTAATCGGATAATACAGAGTATTAAATGTCAAATGAAATTCTAAAATCTTAAGGTATTGTTTAGGGAAATTTTTATGATATTAAATAATTAAAAAATGATTGTACTTTGTAATAATTAAAGCTTAATTTATAATTTAATAAATTATATTTATAAATTATTATATGTGACGACAGTTATTTATTTTTGTAAAAGTTTTCGTTTAAAAATGTATGTTTCCGAACCTCAGTCGTCAAGAATTCACGGTGTGATGTGATTGGTCAACTTATTTGCCAACTTTCGTTAGATCTTATTGCTATATTAATAAGGATAGTATTTAAATAATACTAAATATTTAACATGTTTGGTCGCTTTTATATTTCATACGCGTAAATGAGATAGAAGCTAGTATTTCTCGTAAATATTATACGACATTTGAGAAATATAAGATTAACCGAAGAATGTTCATAAAACAAACGTTAAATGGAATTTGGTCGTATAATATATCGGATACTACAGAGTATAATACAGAGTATTAATCGGATAATACAGAGTATTAAATGTCAAATGAAATTCTAAAATCTTAAGGTATTGTTTAGGGAAATTTTTATGATATTAAATAATTAAAAAATGATTGTACTTTGTAAAAATTAAAGCTTAATTTATAATTTAATAAATTATATTTATAAATTAATATATGTGACGACAGTTATTTATTTTTGTAAAAGCTTTCGTTTAAAAATGTATGTTTCCGAACCTCAGTCGTCAAGAATTCACGGTGTGATGTAATTGGTCAACTTATTTGCCAACTTTCGTTAGATCTTATTGCTATACCAATAAGGATAGTATTTAAATATTACTAAATATTTCAGAATGTTACAGTGGATTTTTCAAAATTTCGATAAAATAAAACCGCCTGCGAGAATTCATCAACTCTGGTGTGTTTGTTTCCGCATAATTTAAAAAGATTTTATTTTAATTCTCTCGCTCCTAATAGCTTTGCTGTTAGAAGTATTGTGTAGAATATAAATATAGTATAGAATATAGTTTTACATGTAGATATAGTGATTTTTAGTAAATAGTCAATTTCATTTACAGTTGTGTATATATTTGCTAGTCTATTTGAGTTGTGTAGAATAGAAGTTTAGTGTACAATAGAAATATAGTATAGAATACTGTACAGGTATAGTTTTAGATATTCATTTATTTATTTAATAAGTATAGTAGTAGTTATTATAGTAGTAGTAGTATAGTAGTAGTTTATAGATATAGTTTTTAGGTGCAGGTATAGGCCATAGTAAATTTTATTTGTGTACAGATTTAAAACTATTATTAAGTATGGCTAGTGTAAATGATAATAGAAGTAAGAGTTATAAGATGAGCGTTGTATGGGACCATTTTGTTGACATAGGCGGATATTTGGCTACTTGCAACATATGCAAAGCCAAATTATCTTTCAAGTCGTCGGTTACAAATTTAAAAAAACACTTGGACCGAAAGCATCCCACAGTTCGAATGATAAGTAGGCGTGAAGATTTGTTAAATAATGCCATAAACCCTCAACCAACAACGCAGATATCTCAATCGATTACCATAGGTCAAACGACAGTTCAGCCGACAACCACTACCGCGCAACCGCCAACGCAAACGATTGCTCAGCCACCTATCCAAGTAATACCTCGAAGAAATTACGGTCATCAACCAATAACAAATTTCGCACCGAGGCGTACAAATTTTCCAAAACTAGAAATAGACAAAAAAATAATGAATTTGTTTATTATGGACTATCAGCCCTTTAGGATAGTGGAAGACAGAGGTTTTCGAGATTTATTAAGTTATGCATTCCCGGGCTATCAAATACCGTCTAGAAAATTTTTTTCAAATAATATTCTGCCCGCTACTTACGAAAAAACTAGGGCAGATCTTATGCTTGAAATCTCTACGGATGTTCAATCCATTTGTATTACTGTCGACATATGGTCAACATCGACGAACGACTCGATGTTAGCTATTACTGGACATTACATAAAGGAGGAGGGATTTATCCTCAAAAATTATCTATTGGATTGTGTCCCGCTAGAGACAAGCCACACAGCCAAAAATTTGGCACTAACTATTAAAAAAATTTGCGAAGAGTGGCAAATTTGTAATAAAATTTTATTGGCTGTGTCAGACAATGGCACTAATATTAAAAGTGCCATTGAAAAAGAACTGGGGTGGAAACATTTTCCATGCTACACGCACACCCTAAACTTAGCAGTTAACGACGCGCTAAAGCAAACGAATTTAGTCGAAGTAATTAATAAAATAAAAGCTATCGTTAGACATTTCAAACAAAGTAACCTAGCTTGGGAAAAACTTAAAAAGTACCAAGAACAAGCAGGTACTAATCCGAGGAGGCTGATCCAGGATGTACCTACAAGATGGAACTCCACCTTCTATATGGTTCAAAGATGTGTAGACCTTAAAGAATCCTTAAACAGTGCCATGGTCAATTTAACCATGCCAATACTGTCTGATGAGGATTGGAAAATTTGTGAAGGAATGTGTGCAGTGTTAAAGCCATGTGAGGAGGTAACGCGAGAATTGAGTGGCCAAAATTATATTACAGGAAGCCTTGTAATACCGATCACTTACGGGCTCATCAGAGCTTTAGAAAGTATCGATAACGAGGAATTTTTGAACTCTGTAGAGCTTTTGCGACAGGATTTAATCGGAAATATTAAACGTAGATTTTTAAATTTAAACCACAGTAATACATTTACAAATTGTATGTTTCTAGATCCGCGGTTTAAATTATACTTTACCGATCCTCATGTGGCAGAAGACACAAAACGGCGGATTGTCTCTTTGGTCGCACAACACACTCGCACCGAAACTGCTACCTCCACCACAACCGAAGTACCTACAACATCTTCTCATCTACCATCAAAATCCATATGGCAAGATTTTGATATGAAGATGCAAGGCATCCAGCCAGAAGGTACTTCACATTCGAGAGCAATCGTAAAGGTATTATGAAGACAAAATAATTCCGAGGACCGATTGCCCTTTGAAGTGGTGGAGAGACCATAAAAACGTATATCCTACGCTATACAAAGTAGCAGTTAAAAAATTTAATGCCATGGCATCTTCAGTGCCATGTGAAAGAGTGTTTTCCGCAGCGGGAAACATAATGACTGAAAGAAGAACCCGCTTGGGAATAAGAAAGTTGCAACAACTTATATTCCTGCACCAAAATTTGTAAACTTGTATATACGAGTATTGTATATACTTCGTCCACGTCTATTTTAAATTTTTACAGTATAATAATTTCCATTTTAAATCTGTACAGTATAATAATCACATTATGTTGATAAAACTCTTTAACAAATATTTGGCAATAATTTCAACCAAACCAAATTTGACTACCATAAAAAAGGTTACAATGAGTCAATCTTAAAAGATAGATACATCCAAAAGCCTTCCTCAATAAATGGACTATCCAACACAAAATAAATTTTTCAATTCGAAGTAGTTTCTGAGATTAGAGCGTTCTAACAAAATAAACAAACAAACTCTTCATCTTTATAATATTATTAATAGCTTTATAATATTAGTATACATGAAATGTCTGCCTCGTTGGTCTAGTGGTTACCTTTGTCGCTTTCGGTCACAAGGTGCTGGGTTCGAATCCTGGGTTTTTCATTCCTCTATGAAATTTTCAGTACATTCCAAGCCTGTAGTGGTTCGTTAATAGGCTCATAATGATTATGATAGATGAATGAAAACTTTTAAATGCGCCTGTTTGCTAATTTTCAAACTGACAGTCCTAAGCCTGATAAAAGCATGAAGGGAAGTTTTCGTTCATAAAAGTATTTATAAATTATAATAGAAACGGTACCCGGCAGTTTTAAAGTTACTCCTTACATAAGATATCTGCAAGTAAAAATAGCATCAAAATTGGTTTAGCTAATTTAGAGAATTATCGTGCGGAAGTGTCCTAAAAGTGCTCTGGCGCCTCTGGCACGCAGAGTCCTCTTACGCTACGGTCGGACTCGGACCGGGACGTGAGATGTGAGAGAGTAACAGGCTGTTATTTAATAACAGGTATTTGTCACTGCTTTTTTTTTGTCACAGTAACAGGGATAACAGATATTGCCTTTGACCTGTTACGTCTCATGCCTAACGAGAATTCGATATTTAGTTTATTGTACTTAACTTTTACATTGAACGGCCATTACAAGAAGGAAGTGTAGACAACCATAGATCATAAAAACAGTTTAGCATAGATTGTCTACAACTCTAAACAATGTTAATACAATGTTGCTATTTCTTAATAAAATTTACATAATGTTTCTCAATAAAAGCTAATAATTGCTCAGATATGTCCCTTGTCTGTCACAAATTCCACTCTTGACAAATAATAAAAACGAACACGCTGAAAGGGACAAAAAATAATCTTGTATCACTTTCTAATAAAGGCCGAATTAAATAAGTCTGTCACGCTCTTGAACCTACAGCCGCGTTAGACTCCATCTAGTAGTCTTTAATCTATGGTCGGGACCGACAGCTTAACGTGCTCTCTGACTCTGAGAGATGTAACACCTTAATCAATAAACTAGGTCCTCGCGATCCGAAGCCACATTGACTAACTGGACTAACAGACCAGATATATCAACTGAGCAAGTTTAAAAGATTGTAAATTGGGACACATTTTTCATTGTGTAATCGATGATCATATAAGTTAAGAGTGAACATGTTGAATTGAAATTCATGTCACGCGCGCATTCCGCCGAACGCGCCATTCCCTTTACCTGAATATGATAATTTGAGCCAAAACGTATTCACACTTGAAAAATTACGTTACTGAGGAGGATAAAGCGTTATTGACTTTGCGATAAGAAAGGCGATTGTAACTGAAATTAATGCCTCAGCAGTCCAGTCCTTAGGTTGCGAAGCTTTACGAGAAATCTTACTAAAACTTACTAAGTCGATAGTGTCTCCAAAAGCATATTAAGCCGTCGATCGCAGTTATTAATATTATCAGCTAGTGATCATTTCAAAGTTATTACAACCCTAAATCTACCAGCCCAAATTTGGGCAGCATGCTGAGTCTATGCTCCAAACCTCTTTCCCTTAAGAATATAATAGTGGCAAGCATATATTAAATAAATGCCTGGCGCTCCAGTGAGCAAATACCCTCTTTACAAGGAAATCTAAACCTGTAGTAGGTCATTATGATCTCCTAGTGAAAAGTCTGAAAAAATTTTAGATATAAATAATTTGTTAGGAATAATTCCGTTGCCCCGATCTACGTTCGTCGGAGCGAATACAATGTTTCTAATGGTAGACATTATTGACGTTAATAAAAGGAGGAATATGCTTAGTCTTACAGCAAATCATCGAAAACAACTTATAATGATAAATATACTAGTCATCATCACCATCATTATCAGCCTATCAACGGCCTACTACAGGGCCAGGCCTCCCTCCTTATAGGAGAGGGGATATGGAGCGTACTATAAATATAGCGTACTATAGTATATACTAATATACTAGGGACTAAAAAATGTTATAAAGGACTGATTCACGCCTGTTGGTTGCAATTATTGATGTAAATTTAAGGAGAAATAGGATTTAACTTGCAGCACAGCTAATAAAAGCAACCTATAAAGATTTCCACCAATTCATTTAAAAATATGCCTGACCCCATTGATAAATAAACTATTGATAAATAAACTATTGACGAGTCTGGACAAAATGTTGTGAAGGAATAGTTTTTAAGAAATAATTCCCGCGTTTCGCTCCCGATCTACGTCCGTCGGAGCGAACACAATGTCTCTAATGGCCGCCATTATTGACGTCAATTTGTTCAACCGTGACCCGATACTTGTCCCCACTACTCCGTTACTTTTACATGCCCTACAACAGTTTTCAGAGACATCAAAGGAAATAAATGTCCTTTATCCGATGTTAGGAAATCCCTTATTGTGCTTCTACGAGCGTACTTTCTATATCTTTTGACGATCTTTTTAGCGCAGTTTGAAATTTCTTATTTACACGAAAGATTTTAAATCAAATCAAATAATTTAATTGCCAATTACAGTTGTTATAACATTGTATTAAATTAATAGTGTGTGTAATCTAAATTCTATGTAATATTCTCAGCCAGCGTCAGTTATAACAATATCACGTCAACTATATTTTAAAGGCTAAAGAACAATGGTCTGATATTTGTTGATGGAATTCGTAAGCGTCTACAAATGTAAACTATTACAGTTTATGTAAAATAATTTATTTTATTTTTCCAATCCGTATACAAGGTCCGAATAAGTCCTTTAAATAAAATAAAAAATCAGTCATTACATTATCATTTGAGTATGGCAACCACGCAGTAATAACACAATGAAAGATTCAATATGACATCTGTCGGCTAACTAGGGACAGAATATCGAAAAGAAAGTATCGATACTGTACACATAAGTAGTATCGAACCGAATCGATACTTTTTACTGATTAAACTAACTCTTTTGTGTGTCGAGCTACTCGTGTTCAATGATTTTAGTTTAATTTTAGTAGAACAAACCTATAAACTAATAATAATGGCGAAGTAATAATATTTATTTTAAAATGTCATTAAATATTTTGATATATAAACGCGTATTGCATTTAAATTCCTAATCATGACAAATGTTCACTGCCAAAGTTCACTCTTACTTGGCGGCATTTTATACTATACTAAGAAAACAAATAATAATCAAATATAATGTCAAGTATCGAAAGTACGCAGTAGGATATATTTTCATGGAAAGGAAGATAATCATGATAACCCTCCTTCTGACGCAGTTGGGTAAAAAGAAGCATTTTTAGACGTAATTTAATGTATAATTAGTATGTTTGATATAATTAAAATTAATTTTTAAGTAATTTCTTAAAAACTATCGGATAAATGTATCGAATGTACTCGATACTCCAAAGTATCGATGCTTTTTTTTAAACTTCAAACATAAATATCTTTAATTCCAGACTTTACACTATATAAAACCTTAAGAAAAAATTGTTCAAAAATAATTTCTCTATAATTTTATATTTTTTTCATTCATAGACACAAAAAAAAATCGTCAACAAAAATTTGTTACGAAAATGACCATTGTTCTTTTGTGAGTTTCTGAGTATATTTGTTACTGCTTTACATCGTTCTATCGTTTGGCCGACGGATGTTTCCTAATGATAACAACTGATACCGACGTCTTAACTAAACTAAAACGTTCTAGGAATTACTTATAGTAAAATCCAATTTAATAGCTCAATTCAGGACTCAAACTTATAACCTACCTATAAGGCAACTTCTATCTATTGTAGAGATACATACAGTACCTTCACAAAACATAATTTACGCGAGAAATATTTCACAAAACACAATTTACGCGAATGCAATCACAGGAAAAAGCTACTTAGTTCGAGCTAAAACCATTTAAGACATTGGAAATTGAACAGAAGTCCCGGCTTTGTACAGCATTAAAGTGTGTCATAACAATCGTTTGTTCGAAGCGCCAGGCTTCGTTGGACCGTCTTGCACTAAAGCCTTCAGAGGTTGTTCTCATAACAAACTTGACCCAGTCGAGACTTGGCGAAAACTGGGACCGCGTCATATGCAAGTTAAGCCTTTGTAGTCTGAGAGATTGCCTTGAATGTTCAGTGTTTGACTAAGGCCTTATTTGTCTTTTCTGAATTATTGTGTATTTAGTTAGAACTATTTATTAACATAGATCACATACAACTGAGTATTTTAGTACATTTTTTTTATTGATTACAAGTTAGCCCTGGACTGCAATTTCACTGTATGGTAAGTAATGATGCAATCTGAGATAGACGCGGGGTAACTTTTTACCAGTAAGATGAAATCCACACCCTTTTCGGTTTCTGCACGATACGAACAATTAAGACATTTTCAACTGGCCCTGCCAGGAATTGAACCCGGGACCTCTGTCTAATAAATCGACCGCACAAACCACCGTGCCACGGAGGTATCAGAGTGAAACTGCTTCTTTTGTCGGTTTCCAGTCATTTAAGACTCGCTCAAGAGACTGTCACCAAGACACCTAAGACACAGGCAACACCAAGTTTTTAGCAGTTGTTGTTTTTTTTTAACTATGTAAATAATATATAAAAAATATAAATATAAAAGTTTTATAAAATTTTCTCTAGTGAACTATGTAGGAACACCCAAACTATCTTTCGCATTCACCCATATAACATTTAAATATCGTGTTACCTTCGTTGTTTCAAAAACATGGCAGGTGAAACCGATAGACACAGCTAGTCTTAACCACGCTTCGTTACAACGTTCTTAAATCGAGCCCGTCTATCCAAGATATATAACAATCCGTCGGGGGTTTAGAGCCACTTGTTTGATTGGAGCCTTCCCCGATACAGGAGCTTAGAAGCCTTATCCGTGTTCGTAACCTACGTCGATACAAGCAAACATTTCATTCGGGTTTACCAAACAAGCGTAGACCATAAGGCTCTTTCCACACTGCATCTAAGAGACAATTTAGGTTTAGAAAACTAGGAACGGATTTTGAACTGCATCTAAACCGAATTTGGAATAATTTAGGTTTAGCATTTTAGGATCAGATCGGATTTTGTATCAAAGTTGTTCAGTTATTAAAGTTGTTGTGGATGTTCCACGTCAAAATCTTTAGTTCAATCAGTACATAATACGTGTAGGGGTTTCTAGGACTTCTACAACAATGAATTAATTAATGAAATTGGGAAGTACCTAATATATGTATTTTAAATGTTAAATTAATTGTACTAATATCTCACGACAAACGACACACTTAATATTCTAAGCTAACTCGAGTTGATGTGAGTTCCGCGACGGCGCGCGCGGGGAAATCATTATAATGTTGTGAGGCGAGGTAGGCTTCGCGGGAAATTGTTTGTCATATTAACGTCACCACAGCAAACTTTACAAATTGTTGCCTTGAAATGTATTATTAGATTAGCTTTATTTATTATTAGGTTAGCTCTATATAGTATTAAGAATTATTTTAGCACTTCTTCAAAACATTTAGAAATGCCTATCTAGAACTCAGAAACCAGCGCAATAAATTAGACAGAGTAGTATATAAGTATAACAGAATTGCTCATTTAAATACATTAGTTATAGTATCTCACGGCACACGTAATCGCCAACTTGAGTAGACGCGAGTTTCGTTGTAACGCACGCGGGGAAATCATTATAATATTGTGTGAGGTAGGCTTCGCGGGAAATTCTTTATCATATTAACGTCATCACAGTAAACTTTGCAAATTGTTGCGTTAAAATATATTATTATATTAGTTCCCTTTATTATTAGGTTAGCTTTATATAGCAAGAATTATTTAACACTTCTTCATCACATTTAAAAAAAATCTTGTCTACCCAAAATTTTAAAACCAACAATAAATTAGACAGAAATAAATATATATAAATAAGAATAATAAAAATAGAATTATTCGATAAAATTCATCCCCTTTAACCCCTCACGCACCATTTTTCGCAACTAAAAGTAGCCTATTTCCTTTGTAAGGCTCGCGGGGAACTTATTATAAAATTTGATTGAGATCGGTTCAGGAAGTTGTTAGTGAAAGTAACGACACGACAGCAGACTAGCAAATTGTTGCGTTGAAATATATTATTAGGTTAGCTCTGCATTTGATGCATTAAAAATTATATTAGCATTTCTTTTGCACATTAATCCAGTTAATTTCACACTTCTTCATCAATTTAGAATTTTGTATATCCAAAATTTTAAAACGAGCTATAGATTAGACAGTTATAAATATTTACGTGACAACGTCTTGTAATATCGATAGACTGGCTATTCGATTAAATACATGAGTCATGCGTCGTTATCTCACGGCAGACGTTCTAGGTAAGCTCGAAGTGCACGCGAGAGCCGGAACGCGCGCGGGGAAATCATTATAATATTGTGTGAGCGTGAGATCGTCTTTAAGTAAAATTATTAGTCATATTAATTTCAAATTAAACATTAAATTATTTCTTAAAAATATTAAAATATAAATTTATAAAATCATTAAAAATCAATTATTTCTTTTAATTTAAATTAAGATTTATAAAAACTCAGTTAAATTTAGAATTTTAATAATATTACGAGCTACGATTCATCAGTATTTTCTAGACTTGTTACGTTCACATTTATAACTTTACAGACAACCAATTTTTTTTTATTTCGGTATTTTCACAGGATCGGCATCTACGTGGGTGAAACCGTAGGTATAAGTTTGAATATGAAAATGGTACTACTAGACTATTAACACACATAGTTTTAATCTCTATCTACAGATATAACTAATCATGAAATTATATTGAACTACTCATATAACTCCGACTACTGTGAAGTCAATATCAATGTGTTCGCAATTACTGTTATCACCTCAAGCTTCTATCGTATTTATAATTGTTATTTACAATTAGACATCTTGCGTCATTTTGACCAAATGTTGACTTACTTCATAATCATGAACCTTTGACGACCTACGTGGCGCAGTGGTATGCGCCGTGGATTTATAAGACGGAGGTCCCGGGTGCGATTCCCGGCGGGGCAGATTGAGATTTTTCTTAATTTGTCTTGGTCTGGCTGGTGGGACGTTTTCGCCGTGGCTAGTTATCACCCTACCGACAAAGACGTTCTGCCAAGCGATTTCGTTTTCCGGTACGATGTCGTATAGAAACCGAAATGGGGTGTGGATTTCATCCTACTTCTAACAAGTTAGCTCGCTTCCATCTTAGATCGCATCATCACTTAACATCAGCTGTGATAGCAGTCAAGGGCCAACTTGTAGTCGATAAAAAAAAACTGAACCTATAGGTTTTATGTTTAAAATGTTGGGGTATGATGGCAGTGTATAGTTTGAAGGTTTAGTTTTAAAACTACAAAAAAGAGCAACAGCTTAGTTTCTTGCCGACTCTTCTCAGCAGGAATCTTGTTTTCGAGTCCATGATAGAGTTATTACAAATGAAGTTTCAAATGTCCAAAGCCTATTTGAAATAAACGAATTTTTGATTTCGAAAAGATCGTAAAAATCATAAAAAGATCTTCTTGGCATGACTGAACCAATCAGTTTACCGGAGTTCTAAGTCCAAGGCAGATATTATATTACAGAGAGATTCACATAACATCGATTACCGCGTATTCAATATCAATCAGTGCGCAGTTACCGGATCAAGCTTCAATTATTAATCAAAAACTAATCATTCATGGTTAATATTCAATCAAGCGACACTGATGAGAAGATGTATTAACTTGAGTTATGTGAGTTTATCGTTGATACAAGATTTAGGCGGTTTCTAAAGGTTTATCGTCAGCTTCTAGTTAGCCTGTGCGGCAAGGGTCTGTAGTTCAAACTGTGGTTGGGCTAGGTAGGTAATATTGGTGCTTTTTTCCTAGTAAGATTTTTTTTAATAGCAGAGTTAGAATGTTGGTGATGTTGCACACCGTATCTAGGTGAGCAAGTTAATCCTTCGGTCATGAATAGTGATCATTTTAGAGTTAAACAATGACACTAAGTTTGCCATCCTACTTTGGAGAAACCTAGTGGGTGGGTGATTCTTTCTTTTTAAGAGAGGCCTGCAGTTGGACATTGAATATACTGATTATGAAAATGACGATGATAAAAAATACCTTGTTTATGTAGATCTGGCACATTTTTAAAAGAAATGTATTATTAATAATATTTTATATAAGCAATACTTTAGTTCTTTGTCGAATCACTTCGTTCCGGATTTTAATCCTTAAAGTAATTCCAAGCATAGCTCTTTCCATAGCTCGCTGAGAAACTTGAAGTTTGTGGACTGTGTGGACTTCAAACATTGTGGGATAGGCGACGAGAAGACTCGACGAAGTTTGCCAAATGCTGCCCAACCTAGCTGCGTTCTCCGATCGATCTCCTTATCGAAGCTCTCAGGGCTAGTACATTGAAGTGGCAGTGGGCTGGTCATGTCTGTCGAACGTCTGATGGCCGTTGGAGGCGAAAGGTCCTGGAGTGGAGACGTTCGGCAAGTATACTAGATCGACGATATCCGGAGGGTGGCTGGCACTGACTGGATGCAGAAAGCCTGTAATCGACTAGGTTGGCGCTGCTTGAAGGAGGCCTATGTCCATGATGGCTGGTGATGATGATTATGATGATATAAGCAATTACTAGTTATGTTCGCGCTATATCTATCTCAATAACATGCCCCTGTTTAAAATGTTTAATATTAATTTGCAATGTAATATGAGTAGCTAAGGTGAAATGATTAATTGAATATTTAAGATGTGATACCGTAATAAAAACGAACTAACACATTTTCACATTTACACAGTTACTTGTACCTTATGTTGGTTACTTGGACCAATAAATAAAGTCACCGTTTGCTTAAGTAACAATTTATTACAAGTTAGAACCATATACTAAAACAATGATAAGACTTAAGTAAGACAAAACCTCTGATTAAGTAAAGCTATTAATTGTTATCCATCTGAATACGAAAACAATCCAGTATCGGACGCATCTCCAGCTATTGCAAAGTAATTTATAGATGTTTTGGCGGTCTGCGGCGGGAGTCTATTAATCTCCCGTTATCGTCCGACTGTCGGCCGGTCGGGACCAGTGCTAACAAACCGTTACCGAGGACCGGTGAAATGTGTGCGTGTATCTGAGAATATCGTACTTCCAGTTGTTTTTAAACTACTTCAAAAAAGGAGTCATTTATGAACCGATTTTGATGATTCTTTTTGACGTGACAACGTCTTATAATTCGATAGAGCCGGCTGCACGCACGAAAAAACATGACGTCATGCGTCGTTACCTCGCTTTGAGGCGTTCCATGTAAGGCTTGAAGTGCAAGCGAAAGCGCAGGACGAGCGACAAAGAAGCACAATCGGCCTTTGCATTCGGCAGCGTTCGACATCCGTCTATTAAATATAATTATTAAATATATTAATTTTAAATTAAAAATTAATATATTTATTATAAATTTAAAATATAATTTATAAAGTCAAAATCAATTATTTTATTAATTTAAATTAATATTTATAAAAATATACTTAAATTAAAAATTTTAATAACCAATTAAATGCTACCATTCCATCAGTATTTTCTTAAGACATTGTCACGTTCAACTATCGTCAGTAAACCGACTTTACAGACAACCAATTTTTTATTAGAAAGCAGTTAGTCCAAGCTTTCCACTTTAAAGACGTTAGCTTTTTCTCAGCAGGAATGCATTTATGCATCCCTCCCGGAGGTACCACGATATGGTCGCGGTACTTCCCGGAGGGGATGTGGGACTCGCTGACGGGAAAGCGGCCACAATACCCACTAAAACCCAGCGCTACCCTCGGCAACGTGAGTGAAGCACCAAAGGATCGAAGTTAAATGTTACCTAAAACCCACAAAGTACTTTGCTACTTTGTTAAATAAACTTTTGTTAAACTTGGATGGCACCGACTTTATAGATATGTTTAAGTAAATTAAATTAACTAAATGACGCAATTATTTTTTACTTCTTATTGCATTATGAAGTCGGTTTAATTTTTTGAAGTAGGTAATATAATTAAGAAGGGAGTCATAGTACTAGAAAATTTGTAGTAAGAGGAAAAGGAAGATCTAATGTTGTTGGAAAATAAGAAAGAGTTTTATTTGTGTGAATGTAAGGTGAGTGAATGGAAGAGGATGTGTTGTTGTTGGCTCAACTAAGGGTGGCATGATGACAATAAAAATATGTTGAGTTATCTATTGAACTGACTGAAACTTAATAACTAACAGAAACTTACGAAGACGGCAGTTTGCTGGGGATTTATCACGCTGTGGTTACATACATATATAGCATCACGCCTCGTTCCCATAGGGGTAGGCAGAGACTACATCCTTCCATTTGCCACGGTCCTTGCATACTTCCTTAGCTTCTTCCACACTCATTAATCCTTTCATACAAGATCGTCGGTTTAGGGTACTTTTGACCTGGCCATTTTTTAAAATGTCCTGAATTTGGTCTAGAAACATTCGCCTAGGTCTTCCCCTTCCAACACTTCCATACAATCTCGCCTCATAAATCTCTTTTGTTAATCTTCTTTCATCCATTCTCTCTGCATGCCCAAACCATCTAAGCATCCCTTTCTCTATTTTAGTCACTACATCTTCTTTTACACCACACTGTTCTCTTATTATACTATTGTTAACTCTGTCACTCAGTTTTATTCCGCTCATACTCCTCAACGCTCTCATCTCTACTGCATGTATTTTACTTTTACGCTGTGTTTGGTGGTATTAAATTAGTATCCCACTTCAGGATCATTAGCAAATATCAATCTACATAATGTTTTGGTACATGATAATAATAATGTTTGTTGTTTAACATTTATAGATGTTTTGTGGGCCTGCGGTGGGAGGTCTATTAATCTCTCGTTATCGTCGTACCGTCGGCCGTCAGGACCAGTGGTAAAAACCGTTACGGAAGACTATTGACATGTGTGTATCTGAAAAAACTGTTCTTCTCATATATTTAATTATAATTTTTGACCTGTTTTGTTAATTACTTCTTTAGCAAATTAACATCTAGTTAAGAATCGTTGGTTGGTTAAAGGAAATCATTCAATCAAATCGTTGGTATAAAATAGTTGAGACTATCCTTTCTTGGCAAAATGTGATTTGTTCTATTATTTCATTATTTCACTGCGTAGCCTAGTTTTTTTTAAAGTATAATATACAATGACATACCCATTTTGATGATTCAAAGATCCTCTATAGGTGCGTTTTGTCGAGGTACGAACCTGTGTGTAAGGTTTCACTCAGGCTTAACCGATGACCTGTATATAGTTGAATCCAGTTGTAAGTTTGTTATTTGTTGATGTATTGGCGGTATGTGGCGGAGTTTAGTACTCTTCCGTTTATCATCAGACCGGGTGGGATTAGACCAGCAAACTGTTACTAAGGACTAGTGAAATATGTGTCAAAAATCATACTTCCAATCGCTTACCTTCTGTATTTTGGTGTAATATAATTTATTTTCAAATTGTTTATTTTGAAGAGAATATATAGTAGTATTAGAAAAGTTATAATTATATAATATATAATTTATAATTATATAATATAATTTATAAGGTTCGTAACATCGAAAGATGAGAGCAAGAATAAAAATATTAACAGAAATAAACAAACATGTGTTTATCTAATATATAAAAGGACATGGCCGGAATTAGTATGGAGCTGTGCCCCGAAAAAAAAATTCGTTTGCAGTGACATATAGTATCTTATTTTAAACCTTACGAGTATTAGAATACCGCTATTTAAGTTTTGTGGTTAAAGAACTTTCGAGTGTCTTCAATAGCATGTTACAAAAAGGCGCCTAATTATTTTAAATAGCAATGATTTTATTGTCATTTACCAAAGTGTTATATAGTTAGTAGCAAATAATACCTTACTGGTCCAATAGAATTAATTCATCCCGGTCATTATTATTACATAACATATGACTGTTCCATATAAAAAAAAAAATCAAATCTGTCAAAATACGATCGGATACTTGTACACTCTTTTGCATGTCGCGTGTTTGTGCGCAGCCGCATCAACAATCGTAACATATTTATACAAAAAAAAAAGCGTAAATCTTTATTTTATTATTATAATTATGTTTATAATATTTACTTTAGTTTACATTATTTTGTTAGTCGTATTTTTCATATTTAATTACAAACTGAAGACCTAAATATAGATAGAATATGTATAATAAATGTGTATCCAAATTCATAAGCTAATGCGAGTCAAAGTAATATCCAAAATAAACAAAAAAATACGTGTTTCTCGAATATTATAGAGAAATATAATTTTTGCCTGCTTATTGCTTTATTTTTTTAACATATTAATAAATATTGCAAATTCTATTCAATTTGGGGGCAGAATCCGGCCATATCCTTTCCCTGTCACAATGTTAGTTTCCGTACTCCTCCGAAACGACTTTACCGATTTTTACCAAATTTTGTATGCGTATTCAGCAGGTCTGAGAATCGGCTACTATCTAATTTTCATCTAAATTTTTTTTTAATTTTTAATGCAAAACAACAGCTAGTTTAAAAGACATTTTAGAGATAATTGTCTGTTAATGAGTGTATTACTCATTAACAGATAATTATCTCTAAAACTAAATACTAGGAACTACTGAGACAGTTATAAATTGCAAGCGTCTTTGTCTGCACAGTTCTAAGATAAACGTTCACGTTTGCTTCCGTCTTGTTCTATTCGGAGTTCGGATGTTTTTAAAACAAATGAACTGTAACGCTGATACGACAGTCGCGGCGTCTGACGTAACGCCCATTTGTTATCCGCGACCGATGTTTGCTCTGTTGGTTGTTCGATCTCCGCCTGTTGAACTCTTGCGAAAACTATTGAGGATAGATCAATGTACTGCAATATTAAAGAACCTGTAAAAAAGTTATCTATATTAATAATTTCGTCAAGGGGTACGGTAGACTCGATCGAAACCTTAGATGAATAACAAAATATAAAAAAAATATATTGATTTCGAGTCGACAACATATATCCGTAAAATTCGGATTAAGGAGAATTTCGTTAAATTCTAATGATACTGACAAACAAACTGCAGTCGCCATCTTAGTAACGCCTCGCCAATCAACACATCGAACATCATGTGTCGAACGAAACGTCTTGCCGGAAACATTGAGTGAATCCAGTGTTGTCAGAAGCAGACATAGAGAGACCAATAGGTAAGAAAATTTGTATGAAAATTTGTAATGGTTTTAACGTGCACGAAATCGCGGGCGACTGCTAGTATAAAAATATTTAGGTATTTGATGAAACACATTAGTACCCCATAGTTACCCTGCATACTTAATAAATGCAGTACATTTACGTCGTAACCTTGATGATTCCGTCATCGATAACGGTTTTGCGCGCGCGCAACTTGCGCAGTAGTAATAGTAGTAGATAATGATTTATTGCTGTTTCTGCAGCGAGGTATAAATACTACTATGGTGCCATTACCATAGTAGTATTTAAACTTGTAAGTAATATCCATTATTACTTACACGTTTTTAGAGAATTTGTCGTGCAGCGCTATTGGAGTCAATATAATTGGAATAATAGCTGTCGTATTACGGAGCGTCCTCACAGCG
This sequence comes from Mycalesis mineus, assembly GCA_034621355.1. Taxonomy (NCBI): domain Eukaryota; kingdom Metazoa; phylum Arthropoda; class Insecta; order Lepidoptera; family Nymphalidae; genus Mycalesis; species Mycalesis mineus. The sequence goes on from CM067901.1 coordinate 1,928,305, forward strand.
GCGAGCTGCCAATATACGAGTGTTCCCACGCTACGTAATAACGACACTAATGTATTTATAACCTCGGTAATAATATCGAGAGGGAGTAAATTGACTAGGCTTTTATGTAATAACTAGATGTGCTCAGTGGCTTCACTTGCGTATCTACTTCCTTGGGAATTTAAAGAAATCAAGAAATTCGTCCTTAATGAGCATCTGCTTTGTGAATTAAGTAACAAGTCAAATTAATCAAGTTTTAGAGATATTCTGACGAATCAGTGGTTTTGCTGAAATATATGCTGAGATATAGTAAACTATTCTTCGAGACAACATAGCTGGATATGGTTGGAACGAAGTTCCTTATCGCGCGTTGTGAAAGAGGGCTAGACGGAAAAAATATGCCTTTGATGTGTGCGCGCGGATGATGCTGTCTCGCGCTCTCGTGGCGTCCTCTGGTGTTTCGGTGTACAACAACATTATTATTACTTAAAAAAAATAAAATTTTATTACAATTCCTTCACTAATTAATCGAAAGGAACTTCGTTCCATCCGGGTGTCCCTGCTATCACACCTGATATAAGTGATGATGCAGTCTAAGATGGAAGCGGGCTAATTTGTTAGGAGTAGGATGAAATCCACATCCCTTTCGGTTTCTACACGACATCGTACCGATACGCTAAATCGCTTGGCGGTACGTCTTTGTCGTCACTAGCCACGGCGAAAGCCTCCCACCAGCCAGACAAAGACAAATTAAGAAAAATCTCAATCTGCCCGCCGGGAATCGAACCCAGGACCTCCGTCTTATATCCACCGCGCATACCACTGCGCCACGGAGGTCACGGCGCCATTTATCTGAAGTATGACAAGCTTTTACATACTACGTAATAAAAACACTAATGTATTTATAACCTCGGTATTAATATCGAGAGGGGACAAATTGACTGGGCTTTTATGTAATTATAGTGAACTAATGGAAAGGTAAGGAAACGATGAATATTTTCAATGGTATACTCGACAATATTGTGATCAGCTTATTAAAACAGAAGCAATAATGTTCTTTAGGCTAATATTATTATCTTTTATATCATATTGGATAGTGTTACCAATATTTTGGGAGATATTTTAATTGTAAAGAAATAATAAAAAAATTGCGGAATCAACGGTATTCGAACCTGCGTCTCTTTGGCTGCCATAGCCAGAACGCCATACCGCAAGGCAACGGTGTCGACTAGCGTCGATGCTGAAATTGTGCATGATAATATTGTTTGATTTTGATATTGAAGTATAAGGTCTGTAATGTCATGCTGTATCACACCTGATGTTAAGTGATGATGAAATTAAGATGGAAGCGGGATAATTTGTTTAGCCTTTCGGTTTCTACACGACATCGTACAATAGTACTCGGCGAACGCCTCCACCAGCCAAAAAGCCTCCCACCAACCAAACTTAGCCTGTTACAATAGTATTGAACGCTCATATGTACCTCAGTTGATACCTAGTATTAAACGGATCAGATTATGAATATTTCTTTCCAAGAAATGCAAAGTAAAAATTCACAAAAAGTTGGAAAGTCGCAACTGCCTCGGAGAGCACGGTAAGCCGCTCACAGTTATCAATATCTGATAGTGATCATTACATATTCAGAATATTTACATTCTTATCCAGCCAACCAAAAGCAATGTAGTGGTAGCAATTTTACATTCTCTTGCTTATAACACCTAGTTTAAGTTTAACATTGTATTTCTAACTAACATGCTATGACCTGTATAAAAGCTTGAAAGAAATGATTTTTATTTTATTAATTTTTTATAAGGTCGGAGGTACGTCCCCTCGGATAGTACGTTACACGGGTCTCATTCAACGTCATTTGATAGTGATAATTAGAGTCGGAACGTTATTCTTATCTCGCTAACCTACATTGAAGTAGCGGCCTAAGCTCTACATTCCCTCTCCGAAGAAAGGTAGTAGGTCCCTGAGTGAGCCATTAACATAGGCTGATAATATATACATACGAGTATGTATTATCACGCCTTATATCAGGCATAAACAGAGACTACATACTTTCAGGATAATTTTAATGATAATTGTGACTGTACTCTCGGTACCAAAATATAGCTAATATGAATAAAGCATGTTTTATTTATGTTCGAGTTCACGAGCTTAATTGGTTGAAGCCCTATTTTGCGTTAGTTTGATCAACAATTTTAGGTCAACACTGCACAGAGCAGGCTTTTAAAGGCAAAGTTACCGCACTAGACGGGACAAAGGGGCAAACGTACATTGCTAAGCACTTCAGGAGAGCTTGAGTGCAGTAAACTAAGAACAAGGTCTGTGAGCCTTTGTGTTAAGTAATGGCTAGGTAAAGGGCTGTTATGAATTAATTTGTCCTTTCATGTCGAGAACAATTCCTTTTAATAATTTAATGTAAAAAAAGAAATAGATAGATACGCTTAATTTTAATACAGTATAGTATAAAAGTGACACAGAAAAAGTACCTACCTAATTATTATTTAAAAAAACCGTCTTAGTGTAATACTGGTGATTTCAAATATAAATCTTAATTATTAAACAAATTAACTGAACGAACTGAAAAAACAGAAATTCACATATTTATCTCTCTATATACACAATTAAAAACTCTAAAGTTAATATGAATAAAGCATGATTTATTTATGTTCGAGTTCACGAGCTTAGTTAGTTGAAGCCCTATTTTGCGTTAGTTTGATCAACAATTTTAGGTCAACACTGCACAGAGCAGGCTTTCAAAGGCAAAGTTACCGCACTAGACGGGACAAAGGGGCAAACGTTCATTGCTACGCACTTCAGGAAGGCTTGAGTGCAGTAAACTAAGAACGTGGTCTGTGAGCCTTTGTGCTAAGTAATGGGTAGGTAAAGGGCTGTTATGAATTAATTTGTCCTTTCATGTGATAACTATTCTGTTTTATGATTAAATGTAAAAAAGAAATAGAAACATGGAAAAAAACCTTTATTGTAAAAATATATGTTGTAATACAGTACAGTATAAAAATGACACGGAAAAAGTATTTACCTAATTATTATTTAAAAAAACACCGTCTGAGTGTAAAATTGGTGATTTCAACTTTAAATCTTAATTAAAAACTATAAACTTAATATGAATAAAGCGTGATTTATTTATGTTCGAGTTCACGAGCTTAGTTAGTTGAAGCCCTATTTTGCGTTAGTTTGATCAAGAATTTTAGGTCAACACTGCACAGAGCAGGCTTTCAAAGGCAAAGTTACCGCACTAGACGGGACAAAGGGGCAAACGTTCATTGCTACGCACTTCAGGAAGGCTTGAGTGCAGTAAACTAAGAACAAGGTCTGTGAGCTTTGTGCTAAGTAATGGGTAGGTAAAGGGCTGTTATGAAATAATTTGTCCTTTCATGTTGAAAACTATTCTTTTTTTTAAATGTTCAACGATTTTGTATAAAAAGAGATATATATGAATTAATGGATTTTTTATTTCATATAAGATTGAATATAAAACAGACGAATAAGATAACGAATTCCATGTATTGTCCTACACAGAATAAGCACGTGAATCAAAAAAAAAAGACGTGTGGCACTCGGAGACTGCCGCGGTAAAGCTATTGCATCGAAGTTAAGCAACATCGGGCGCGGTCAGTACTTGGATGGGTGACCGCCTGGGAACACCGTGTGATGTTGCCTTTTTAAAATTTTTATTTTTGATTTTTTTATTTTTTTTTATATTTATATTAAAAAAAATTATTTATAAACAAATAAAAAAATACTAAAAAAATAAATAAACTAAAAATTTTTAGTTTTTCCATCTATCGATAAATACCAGAACTTTTAATAACTTTTTGAAATATCACGTTTGAAAAAAAAATACATATTAAGATGGCAACGAATGGATGGTTGCTGGGATGTCTGCTGTGAACACGTTTGGTTCTGCAATGGAGACTACTTACCACAGTGTATAAGGAATTATACGATAGTCCGATGACTTAAAGAAGGTCGTGGGAAGTGATTGACTGACAAAGGCAGAGGATCGTGTGTGGTGGCGCGCTATCGGAATGGCCTATGTCTAGCATTAGTCGTATCTGGCCTGACAGTGGCGATATTGATGACAAAGGATGGTAGAATTTTAAATCTAATTTAACTAGCTTATTTTTTATTGCATGACCTGTGATTTGAATCATGGTTAGTCCATGGAACCAAAGATCCAGTTAACATTATTATTAATGCTCCGAACTGTTATTGTTTACTGTTTAAATATTCAAAGAGATTTGGAAGCACCGGCCTGTTTACCAAAGAACGTTGTACGCATGAAAATCACGTTCAAGACGACCTTTTCTTAATATCCTGTCCCCTTATCTTTTCCTTCAGGATTAGCGTTGGGAATTTATTGCTTTGGTAATGACATAACCGAATTTCCTCAGATTGTAAGGTTCTTTATAGATTTTCCTTTTGCCTAAAATTGATGGAATTTATTTAGGTATCTTATTTTTTTGTGTAGGCATTATTACGAGCTAAATTGTATTTTCTGTTTTTTTTATAAAAAAAATTGCTTGCAACAATTATGTCATATGGAAAGCAAGAATGTCCTAATTGAAGCGTGCTTGCCTAGAAGATTTCCTATCCATTCTTGCCTTGAAGGTGTTTAATTTACACATAGTGGAGAACACAGGTCCAGAACATTCCAAAATTTTGGTGTACGACGTAGACATGTAGGTGTGAATGTATTTGGGTAATTTGCCTAGATATCTACTACGAATGAGTGCCATGTTAGCATGCTGTTATGTGGTAGAAAGAGAAATCAACAATAGTGAAGTATCTACGCATTCACTATAACCGCTCTCCAAAGAACCTGTATCTGTTAAAGTATCAACAGACAAGTTTTCAAAGCATAACCTAGGATTCAAAATTAGAGCCTTTTTTTTATCGACTGCAAGTTGGCCCTTGACTGCTATCACACCTGATGTTAAGTGATGATGCAGTCTAAGATGGAAGCGGGCTAACTTGTTAGGAATAGGATGAAATCCACACCCCTTCGGTTTTTACACGACATCGTACCGGAACGCTAAATCGCTTTGCGGTACGTCTTTGTCGGTAGGGTGGTAACTAGCTAGGGCGAGAGCCTGCCACCAGCCAGACCAAGACAAATGAAGAAAAATCTCAATCTGCCCCGCCGGGAGTCGAACGCAGGACCTCCGTGTTATAATTCACCGCGCATACCACTGCGCCACGGAGGTCGTCGAAAGCGTGATTTAAAGCCGTATAAGCTTACCACTTCAATACAGCATAAATAATTTAGGTACATTTATTAATTAAGAAACCGACCACAGATTCACTAATTTAATTCTGAATGTATACCTTTGATATATTCAAATCCGGGAAACTAAGCAGGAAATGTACACCGCTTCACTATTTCAGACTGCTAAGACCAAGCAATGCAGTTTTGAGTTACACAAACCATTTGCAACTTCTGCACTAAAATGTGTGATAAAGTAAAATATACTTTATTGTGGTATATTTAAAATATAAAATGAGAGTTTTGTTAAAAGAAAGTTCTACAATTTATAAAAAACTAACAGTTCTTGATACTGTGGGAGTATCTATCGAGAAATCCTTTACATGAAAGCATTTACAACTTTTTGTTTGAAATGCTTCTGGCGACCTCTGGCTCTGGAATTTTGACGACCTTCGTGGCGCAGTGGTATGTGTGGTGGATTCATAAGACGGAGGTCTTGGGTTCGATTCCCGATGGGGCAGATTGGGATTTTTCTTAATTTGTCTAAGTCTGGCTGGTGGGAGGCTTTCGACTTATCGTTCCGGTACGATGTCGTGTAGAAACCGATAGGAGTGTGGATTTCATCGTAATCCTAAAAAGTTAGCCCGCTTCCATCTTAGATTGCATCATCACTTAACATCAGGTGTGATAGCAGTCAAGGGCCAACTTGTAGTCGATAAATAAAAACTTTTGTTTTGCATTATTTTGAGCATTTACAAAGTTGTATAGCTTTTATGAATCAGGAACCAAAGACTTCGGGAAAGAGTTTCATACTCTCTCTTATAAGAAATGGAGAAGGTAAACGTTTTGTATGAGTTCTATTCATAACATAGAGATGGAAACCCACCCGGTGCCTTGCAATGCGATGGTAAACTAGTGAGTAATATGAGTGCAATAAACTTTTATTTTTTCCAAGTTACCCTGCTTCATAAATACCTTAGACTGCTTCATCGGGTAGGTGCAACGTACAGTCGTCATATGTTTTCATTATTTAATTAACTTAATTTCAAAACTTAAAAAATAAAAGTATTTATAACAGTGTAACAACAGATTCAGGGGTAGAACGTTCTGGCCGCGATAGCCAAAGAGATGTGAGTTCAAATCCCGCCGGTTCTGCAATTTTTGATATCACGTTTATTTTCAAAAAAATGATTATAAGTTCTCATCAAGACAAATCACACGAGCTGACACTCGATGGGATTGGGTAGGTTGATTGGGGAGTAGTATAGCCACCTTCCATCTTCAGCATCAGATCGGCTCCATATCATCATAATATTACAGCATTTACTACTCAATCGGAAACTGGTAAGTGAGTCAAAAATTGCATACTTTCATTACAGACAGAAACTAAAATAAAAGCTTGTATATATACCTGAATGTATCAAAAATATATATATCTAATGTAACAGCAATATATATACCTAATGTATCGGAAATATATATACCTAATGTATCAGAAATATATATACCTAATGTATCGAAAATATATATATCTAATGTATCAGAAATATATATACCTAATGTATCGGAAATAGATATACCTAATGTATCAGCAATATATATATACCTAATGTATCAGAAATATATATATCTAATGTAACAGCAATATATATTCCTAATATATCAGAAATATATATATCTAATGTAACAGCAATATATATGTTACTGTAAAAGCTCGAACTACGGTAAATCTTAAGATTTAAGTGTAAGTCTTAGGATTTACCGACATGAGTTGGTAAAAGTAAGTATTTCTGAAGATACGACGATTTTTTCGAGCTTTTACCATTCGAACTCAGTATATGCTAGGTTTTACCACTGTCAGCTGGTAGATGTTGGTTTTAGGAATAAAACAATAGTAATTCTCAATTATTTACTTTGAACTATTAGACAAAACAGGTACATAGTATTATAAAGATATCATAATGATAGTAACAAGTACAAAGTAATATCAACTTATTTAAATTATTTTGAAAAAACACATAACGTATATATCTGAAAATCTCAATCTCTGTCATGTCTATCTAACTGAATCAGTACTTCTCTATTTGGAATTTAACAACGAAACACAAACATAATGCTTATAAAAGCTAGTCTAACTTAATTATTATTTTTCTTATTATTTGGTTTAGAAGTAAAAAAAGACAATCAAATGTAATTGATTAATAGGTAAGGTTCCTAAAAAAACATTTCACTTGTTACAACACGGATTGCTGTTGTGGCATTTAGAATTACAAAGTAATCCTGATGATCTGCAGGTGCATTTTTTCGTCGAGCATTTTTTTTGACAATTACATTTTTTGAATCCTTGTCCTCCAGTTAACGACAATTTTCCGACAACTTCTCGAAGACTCACTTCTTTATCCGTAACAATCTCTTCTATCTTTATAAAATCTTCGGAGCATGCGGCGAACTGATTCTTGGTGTAAAGCTGTTTTAGTATTCCCATTTTGGTACCTAGTTGGTAAAACTCATTGTCCTTTACATCTATCACAACAGCAATAATGCTTTTAGGGTCAGTTTTAGCTCTGTCAATTTCAGGTACTTTCAGTCTTACATTTTGGCCCACTTCCACTTTTGAGTATTTATCAGCTGACATGGTTTTCATTTTTTCAGCTTGGTTTTCTAAATTAAATTTTGCTTTTGTTCTTATTGTTAGAATAGATTCTATCTTCTTTGGTATTGGATCTTGTTCAGCTTGAATACCGCTTTCTGTCCTGAATCGGTTTGTATTTGAATAGTTAGACTGGTATCATCACTATCATCGGTTATTTATTTTTCTGTGGTCTGTTCCAGTGCAATAATTTCTTTTTCTTGTGTTATGTTGTTCACACTTTTACTGTTTCCTTTTTTTATTTCTTCTGACTCATTACCAACCACGTTGTTTTCCTTGTCCTGTTCTATCATATTTTCATCATTTTTTCGGGAATGCAACACATTTTCTAAATCTTCTTCAGATTTTAATAGTCCAATCATATCTTTAGGAATAGCTGATGTTGCAATACCTATTTTCATTGGACTACCAAACATTGTTTCGTAAGGAGAGCATTTGATTCCTTCATGATATGCTCGATTTTTCATGGCCTGGATAAATTTCAAGCCTTCTGACCACTTGGTAATCTAATTGGTTTCCATCCACGTACTGAGCATATTTTCTATGTCTTGATTTGCAATTTTGCACGCTCTACCGATACTTGACTCTGGCTATGTCTTGGCTTTCCATGTACGATTTTAACGTCTGGCCACATAGAGCATAAATTTTCAATTATTTGATTACTAAATTCTCGACCATTATAGGAATGAAGGATGTTCGGCGCTCCAAAAGTGGTAAAAATATCCAATAGATGATATGCGACTTCAGTTGCGCGTTTAGTTTGAAGTGCACGAAGGATCACGAATTTAGTGAGATGGTCTTGATAAACTAATATGAATTTACAGTTTCCGTCAGGATTAGTTTGTAGATCTATGAGATCTACTTGACAACGTGAGTTCATTTCACTATGAAGTATAGGCTTAATGACAATACCCTTTTTCAAAGTCTTCTGTTTCTTTTGACAAGGTTGGCATAATTTCAAATATGTCATGATAGCCTCAACTGTAATATTATTATACTTGCGGTTACATTCTTTGAGCACCCTTGTTCTTCCACCGTGTCCAACAGCAAAATGTGTTTCTTCGAGAATGTTAAATAAATCCTCCATTATCTTCCTTCATCGGAGCAATTAGCTTTTCTTCGCCGCCTATAGTCGAAATATCATAGCGTTTTATACGCCTGTAATGAACAGCTTCCTTCTTTTTAACGTTCTTTGCAGTTTTTACTTCCTCTAAACACTTAGCGTATTTGTCCTTATCGAGATTATATAAGTTATTATCTGTCTTCTTTGCCACAAGCTCGTCCATTATTTCATAAAATCTTTGCTTCATACTCATTTTTATTCACAAATAACTTTTAAACACCAAAAATATAATTAGAAATCAATTTATCGTGCGAGTTCAAACGTGTCAAACGAGCGACTGAGGCGAGCGGAGTGGCGGAGACGGTGCACGGGTAGCGGGGGCGGCAAGCTACAAGTCGATGCGCTGAGCACGTTATGACATGTTTTGTTTTTCAACATTTACCATGCCATTGATGTAAATCCTAAGATTTACCAACGGAATGGTGGCAAAAGTTCGAATCGCAAATCTTTTTGGACATTTACCATTAGGAATTGGTAGATCTTAGGTTTTACTGGAATATCTTAGGATTTACTGCAGTTCGAGCTTTTACAGTAACATATATACCTAATGTATCGGAAATATATATACCTAATGTATCAGAAATATATATACCTAATGTATCGAAAATATATATACCTAATGTATCAGAAATATATATACCTAATGTATCGAAAATATATATACCTAATGTATCAGAAATACATATACCTAATGTATCAGAAATATATATACCTAATGTATCAGATTTATTCCCTTGAGCTGTGAATGTTTTGATCGAAATGTTGAAAAACAAATTCCTTAAAGGGCAACAACTAAAGATTGTGATTCCGGGTGATATTCGGGTCGTATGTGTCCCGATTGGGGAGTGGGCGGCAAATCGGTTCTTGAACATGGCTGTGGTCCGAGATAGCTTTGTGCTATCCGGTTCGATGAAAACAATGCTTTTACTCGTATGGAATTTCCTTCTAATGCCTCGAGTACTGATGCCAATACAAAATAGATTGAGATAAAGTTTTGCGTTTGCGTGTGACACCGATAGAGTGTTAGCAAATAAAAAACATCTATCCTAACTAATATTGTCAATGCGATAATAACTCTGTCTGTCTCGCTTTTAAGCTAAAACTACTGAACCGATTTAAATGAATTCGGTACAAAGACAGTCTAGAGCACGAGAAAGGACATTTCAAGGCTACTTTTTGTCGAATTATCATAAAACAGAATTTCAGTATAAACAGTCGCGTGCGTCCGCTAGTGTTTATATAATATCATCTCTCGGTGAGAATGTGAGCTTCAGTATTGATAGCTCATACTCTTGTATTGCAAATAATTTAATAACTCGCTATAACAGTGCTAACTATAGTTTACGTTACTCCTCAGTGCTGGCCAACAAGCAAAATGGCAGCGCTAGCAGGCTGATAGGTCCTGTTCTGGCCACTTCTCGGCCAGCGAGTCTCACATACCCTCTTTCAGTAAGGATGCGTAAATGCATTTCCCAGCGAAAAAAAAAAGGCTGATAGGTCCTGTCAATTTACTGTAAAATCCATTATACACAGCCAAACGGTATGCTTGAAGTAGAAAAACTATAACACTTTGCTTTTGTATAACTGCTGAAATTTAACACCTATGAGAATGTGCTCAGGTAGGTACCCTTCACAAACTATATTTCTTTTATTAGTGACAGTCATGTAGGCGCTTTGTTTCTAATTAGAAAAACTAACACGTCAACGCTCAACGTCTTAGGGATTGCTCCTCTTGGGTTAGTACTACCTGACACATTTGAGTTTTGCACCTTCAATACAAGAATGCTAGTATATTATTGCCGTTATACAGCCTACAAAATTTCTATTTATGCAGTAATTCCAGTAACATGATGCCTATCTTCTGTAGCCAAACTGTTCGAAGTCCATCGACGCAGAAACTCGCTCTGTCGCTTTGCGCGTTGCACTGCGAAAATCGGGCGTAAAAATTCTGCACCCAACACGTATGAATGCATCGGACTCATTCCATTGAATACATTCGCTTTTGTGATGAAAAAAGTTCCCCAAGGGTTTTGAAATACGGCGTGACGTCCACTTTCACCAAAATTTTATTGAAATGAAGACTACATTTTGTGCAAAAAATAATAAAACTTATTTAGTTTTATAATATCAAAGATTCATTTGTTAACTGAAGAGGCCTCTTTTCTTGTAGGAAAAGTGTTTTGGAGTTTAGGCACACCGCGCTACTTCAATGTGGATTGGTGATTTACCCTTGTCTAAATCTGCGAAGACAAGCGGACACCCGCAAAGCCGCTCATGTAGATTTACTACCTACTTTTATGAGGTCGATCTTCGATTTGCACCTCAGCGAGAGGTAAACTTTAGCATCGGGAATAGTTTAAGTAAGTCCTCTCAAAACTTTTAGAGGTACCACTGCATACCTAAATGCAGTTAAGCACAATTTTGTTAAATTTAAAGGCTAATTTTTTTTTATCAAGTACAAGTTGGCCTTTGACTGCTATCAAACCTGATGTTATCTAAGTTGATGTTATCTGAGTGATGATGCAATCTAAGAGGGAGGCGAGCTAACTTGTTAGGGGTAGGATGAAAATCCACACCCCTTTCGGTTTCTACACGACATCGTACCGGAACGCTAAATCGCTTGGCGATACGTCTTTGTCGTTAGGGTGGTAACTAGCCACGGCAAAAGCCTTCCACCAGCCAGACCAAGACAAATCAAGAAACATATCAATCTGCCCCGCCGGGGATCGAACCTAGGACCTCCATCTTATAAATCCACCGCGCATATCACTGCGGCACGAAGACCGTCAAAGCTGTGGCTAGTAAAAAATAAACGCGCCTCTCTTGCACTTATTTATACGTTAATTATTACTTATTTTACTGCCTCGTTTGTCTTCGATCACGCGGTCCTGAGTTCGAATGCTGGGTCGGATCACGGAATAATTCTGAGTTTTTTATGAAACTTTCAGTACATTCCAAGCCCAGAGTCGGGAAGTTGGTGGTGTTGGTGTTGGTGTAGAAGGTAGTGGTGAGCCTCAGAAAGCACGCTAAGCCGTCGGTCCCGGTCACTATCTTCATCTGATTGTGATCGTTAATAAATAAGACATTATCACCCTAAGCCCGCCAATCCACAACGGAGAAACTTGGTGGGTCTACGCCACATATCCCCTATACTATAGGGAGGAGGCTTGGCTCAGTAGTGAGCCATTAACAGACTGGTAATGACGACAATGATGACCTACTATTACCAAAAACAAGCTATCTTTAGAAACGTGTATAAAATCTCTGATTAATTTACTGGATGTTACTTAAATTATAAATGTAAAAGTGACCCATTTCCGGCTTCTCGCAATCGATCTTGATATTTGAATAGAGACAAATTACAATCCTGGTGACGAGTAAAGAATACTTCTTACTATGGAACTAATCAAGGTATTATCTGTTTATATACTGACTGGACTTTTTAAAAGGTTAATTAATTTAAATAGAAAATTAGTTTAAATAACTTTAAGGCATCAGACTGGAAGCGAAGCAAAGCGTCATCAATTACAAATTATAAAAGTCGTAAAATTAATAACATTTTTAAGGTACTAAGTTGTATTGATCAAAAATGGAAAATTAAAAAATAGAGAGAGAGACACGCGACGTCGCGAGTTGATGCTTGATTCCATTTTTGTATTACACAATTTTGTACTTTAGCGATTGGAAAATAGAGATGGATTTGCTATTGGCAAATGATGACGCGTCGCTTCGATTCGCCTCTGCGCCAGTCTGAGTTAAGCCCAAGTAAAACTAAACTAACCTGAAATAGACCATTTTGTTTGAATTATAAATTAAATACACCAATGAATAAAGATGAGTCGTATTTTCTCTTTGTGGACAACGTCTTTAACTGCTAAAGTCAAACCATTGTTTTATTAATTGCCTTTTCAATGAGAAAAAAAAAACACAAAGAAAGACCGTTTGCCTTTGATAAAATATGAGATTAAAACTAATCCACTTAGGAAAACATTTTAGACGTCGAATAAAAAACATAATTCATAATATTTCGAGATAAAAAACTAAGGGATTACAGTATTATGGAGTACAAATATAGCGATAGGAATAAGACTGACCACACATTAGACGAAAGTCGTTTGTGCGATTTTATTAACCGCCTTCAACAAAAAGGAGGTTCTCTGTTAGACCCTGTAGTGTTTTACTCTAAAGCCGGTTCGTGTTTCTTTGGCAACAACTATTCACATTCGGTTGACCTTTTTTATAGCATACTAGCCTTATTTTCTCTTCCAATTAATTATAGTTCAACTAACTGACAGGGTACAGTCCATTTTTACCCGACTGCGTCAGGAGGAGGGTTATGTTTTTCGAGCGTATGTATGTATGTATGTATGTATGTATGTCCATTTCTTCGGCACGCGCTACAGCCTAAACGGCTGAACGGATTTTGACATGTGAGGTGTCGTTGAATTTGTCAAAATAGTGGTAGTGACATAGGCTATATAAATTTTCAAAATGGCGGCTGTAAATGGGGGAAAAAAGGGGGGATGTGTGTATTTTTTTCTCTTATCTTAGCAAACGGGGTACCAATTGAAAGGTCGTAAAAAGACCATTTCAAAAATATAAATAACAGTCGGGTTTTTTGTTTTTATGATAATAATTTTATTTTATGGTTGGTATGCATTTACGCATTCCTCCGGGAAACATGTGAGGAAACAGGGTAGACTTAAGGTCTTGTATATATAGTTAGCTATTAGTTTTAAAATGCCATTGCCATTTCTCCACAAATCAGTTGTAGGAGCATTGTTTGGGGTTTCATATTAAGTAGATTACGAAACAGGAGTAAAAAAATATCATTTCCTAATAGCGCTAACTGTGCCACATTTTTGACAACCTCCGTGGCGCAGTGGTATGCGCGGTGGATTTATAAGACGGAGGTCTTCGATTCCCGGCGGGGCAGATTGAGATTTTTCTTAATTTGTCTTGGTCTGGCTGTTGGGAGGCTTTCGCCGTAGTTACCACCCTAACGACAAAAGCGTACCGCCAAGCGACTTAGCGTTCCGGTACGATGTCGTGTAGAAACCGAAAGGGGTGTGGATTTCATCCTATTCCTAACAAGTTCACACGCTTTCTTCTTAGACTGCACCATCACTTGACATCAGGTTTGACAGCAGTCAAGGGCCATTTTGTAATCGATAAAAAAAAAACATAAAAATATACTCCTTATATATTTAAATGCACAAAATTGAATTGTTTATTTTGTTCGCGATCCGCTATATACGTAATCAATCACGTTACGGATAATTAAAAGCGATTAATTGTAACCATCAATACTTCTACGCGGCGGCTGAAATTACTGTATCGATCGTGATTGACACAGTCAATTATGTGACGCGTTTGATGTGACCGCAAAGAAAATTATTGCGAATCGTTCTGCCGTCGGTATGTGTAAATAAAATTATCTTTTGCTAAAAATAAAAAGTTGGTGTCTTACTGTAATTTATAAAAATTAAAAAAAAAATTGAACCGACTCAAAACGCACTAAAAAGTAAAAAATAACTGCGTCATTTAGCTGCTTTAATTTACTTAAGTATATCTATGAAGTCAGTGCCAGCCAAGTTTAAGGAACATTTATTTATCGTAGTAAAGCAGTTTGTAAGTTCTAGGTAACGTCCTTAAAGTATAAACCTTGGCTGGCACCGACTGTACAAACACTGTACAAAGTTATGCGTAAAAAAATATATACGTGTCGAATTGAGAACCCCCGAATGTGGAATGTTCCGAATTTAGTTATCAATATCATCTACCAGTTGTTACAGAATCCCAAATTATATCATTGAAGCCGGCAAACGTATTAAAATAAATAAATAAGTGTGAGTCTTGTTTTATATTATTATATTATATTCCAAAACAAAAAGATACCGATCATATAAAACTACAGTAGAGGTACGAAATATCGCTCAGGCGAACATCAAAATCGCCCAAGCGACTTTACCGTGCGGTCAGCCTAGGTTCTTTAAAGCGTCTAGACTTCTCTAAGGTTCTTTACGGTGACGTGAAGCCAACTAATCGGATTACAGTCCAGCCCGCGTCGAGTTAAGCCTCGGACAGACAAGTGAGTGGTCGACTTTTTGAAAATTCAGTAAATATTAAATAAAACTTTATTATTTATAAAAATTGAAAGGATTTAATGTTCTTAGCAAAAATACGCCTTCGTGCAAAATGGACGGGGCACTTCTTATACAAAGTAAAGTTCAGTACCCTGTTCTCCTCTATATGACTTTCTTTATTAACTGAATTCAGAAAAAGGAACTTATTTATGTAGTAGATATGGTAATTTTGGACAAAGTTAGCTTTCAAATTTTAAATAATGACTATAAGCCGAGAAGCTTTTTTAAAAATTTATTACCGTCTAGCTAATTTTTGATGAGATTCCCAACTTTTTTAAATTGAACCTCATGTAGACTTTAAAGGACTATCGAAGGAATTAAAAAGATTGTAATTCAAATTTATTTTTAAGCCATTCTATTATGATGCTCTATAACATCATACCAACAGATTTTGATGAGGTTAAACATAAGTTTTGGTGCTAAGTTACACGAGAAATTTCACATCTTCCAGTCAAGAGGAAATAGGTACAAGAAGAAACATAAGGCAAGAATCATAAAGGTCAATAAATAAATAAATAATGAATAAATAAATATTATAGGACAATTACACACATCGCTATATAGCCCCAAAGTAAGCTTACGTATAAAACATAAATACTTATAATATATAGATAAACACCCAGACACTGGCAAACATCCATGCTCATCACACAAATATTTTCCAGATTAACTGATTTACATCCTACAACACAGCAATCACATCTGAAGGTAAGTGATTATGCAATCTAAGAAGCGTTACTTGTTGGAAATAGGATGAAATCCACACCCGTTTCAGATTTCCACGACATCGTACCGGAACGCAATCGCTTAGTACGTCTTTGTCGGCAGGGTGCTACTCAGGTATGGCCGCAATCTCCCACTAGCCAAAACTAATAACACCATCTTTATTAACAAATGATTAATTATTCATCAAGCAGGTAATCTTTTATTTATAACCCGTTATTTGCGTTGCAGTCGTAATAATTCCGTGTGCAGCGCAACCGCGGCCGTGTTTGTTAATTAAACTCAGATTTAATAAGCTCTGTTTACATTGTATTAATCAATCGCGGGTTTTGTTCCATCCCGGTTATTATCCTTACAATAAAACGGGAAAACAATCCGTTATTTATACAATATTCCAAATGGAAATTGGACGCATGCCTCTGCGGTTCGCTCGCATGGTTTTAATTAATTTTATATTTTTTATTAATTAAATATTACTCTAACATAAATATTGCATAATATCATGACAGCCTCAAAGTTGTAGTGGTTAGACTATGTAGCATCAATTTCTATCACAAGGTCCTGGGTTCGAATCTTGATTCTGGAATAATTCTTATAGAAATAATAAGTAAATTCAGCCAAGATAATCCACCAACAACTTGCTCTTCAGTATGGCCTTGTCGATTTTGAGGTGCCTTACTATAGGTACGACCCAGCGTCAGTTCTTGAAAATAGCAGTGCGTTGCTCTACTGGGATCGAACAATTATCACTGATAGGTATATTGTAGCCAATAGACCTGATATAGTGATAATTGACGAATAGCGTGCAATGATTGTTGATATTACTGTTCCACATGACGATAATCTGGTAAAAGCTAAAAAGGAAAAAGTATCAAAATACTTGGACCTTGCTCATGAGATTACCGCCATGTGGATTGTTGATTCAACAATGATTGTTCCTATAGTCGTTTCAGTCAATGGTCTTATAGCGAAAAGCTTTGACGAACATCTTAAAAATCTTTCGCTTAATTGTTGGATCAAGGGTCGGATACAGAAGGCAGTAATTCTTGAAACGGCGCGCATTGTGAGGAGGTTCCTCACTCTGGAGCCCTGACCATCGGTTGCTTGGACCCCCGGGCCCCGCAGCAGGTGGAATGATTTTTTTTATAAATTTTTAATAGTGTTTTTTTTTATAATTTTAGAAGCATTGTTAAAATTTTTTAAAATAATTGTGAATAAATAAATGAGTGTAAAGTAAATTCTAAAGCCCGAAGTCGGATTGTTGTTGTTGCCATGCCTTGAAAATAACGATTAGCCATCGGTCCAGATTACTATATAAACAACATCTGATAGTAATCCATGGACGTAGCAAGTTACAAATAGTATTTTATTATAGTGTTTTGTTTGCCTGCCATTTTTTTTTGTATAGAAAATTTTAAATTTTGCTCAATTTTTTTGTTGTTTCAGTTTCAGTAAGAGGAGTTTCATTCCAGTTGTTCTCGCCAGAAGTTGCTTACCAAACTGGTATTTACAGATACGAATTTTCAAGTGCTTGTACAAAAGAAATTAAGTCAACTTAAAATGTAAAATTTTGAATGATTTTAGGGTATTTTAGTCACAAATAACAGACACCAGACTTCGCCTAATGTATTGCAACCTTTAACACCAAAACAAAATTTTACGTGACTATAAAAAAAATTAAAATAGTTATAGCCAGCCATTCTTATTCTTTTTGTTTGTTTTCATCCCCTCTCCTATAAGGAGGGAGGTCTGGCCCTGTAGTAGGCCGTTGATAGGCTGATAATGATGATGATGATTCTTATAAGATAAATATATGCCACCGTGGTCTTTTTTGTAGTAAGAAAGAACAATCCATCAATACATTGTTTTGTTATATATCAAAGGGTATATGCAGCGTTTTCAATGAAAGCTTCAAAACGGCCCGACAGTTCCCATAATTATCATCATTTTAAAGAAAATTAACAGAAAACCTCTAGGAATCACTCTATTTATTAGTGAAAATGGCATGAAAATCTTTTTTTTTATCGACTACAAGTTGGCCCTTGACTGCTATCACACCTGATGTTAAGTGATGATGCAGTCTAAGATGGAAGCGGGCTAACTTGTTAGGAGTAGGATGAAATCCACACCCCTTTCGGTTTCTACACGACATCGTACCGGAACGCTAAATCGCTTGGCGATACGTCTTTGTCGGTAGGGTGGTAACTAGCCACGGTGAATGCCTCCCACCAGCCAGATCTCAATCTGCCCCGGTCGCTGCGGGCCACAAAACCGCGCGCGGGCACCCGTCGCGTGCGCCCGTCTTAGTTAGCGCTGCTAGTATAATTTTATTCAATAAAATCAACAAATATTTATTTGACCGGGAATCGCACCCAGAAAAAACCTCCGTCTCATATATCCACCGCGCATACCACTGCGCCACGGAGGTCGTCAAAATGCTGGAAACCATACACCCATCGGGCCTAGTAAGTAAGTACTTAATAGACTCAGCAGCCGAAAGTTTAATTGACAAAACAGTGTCTTTTCTTCAACTTTATGGACTGGATTTTAATAAACTTTTTAGGCTGGACTATTTGTGATAAAACTTTTTGAATGTGTATGTATTGCCACCAAGATTCATGCTCTTATTTTAAGTCAAGATATAAGAAAAAGCTTTGTGGAAGGAAGTTTTTTTAATTAAAAAACAATTTATTTTGTTATAAATTTTTAATCATTTAATTTAATATAAAATCATCATATCAGATCGTTAGGATCGGAAATTGATACTGACAGCTACAACAAGTATACCCGACATATTGCAACGGTTACCGCATTCGCGATTTACGACCGTCGCAGCAGTAACGCGACAAAATTGTCGCAAAATAATCGCGTTCAAAATATACATGCATCTGCGCAATAGCAACATAATATTTAGATACACTGTCATATTTTTATTTTTAACTTTGTCAATTCTTTTATCAAAATCAGAGTCAAAGCGCGACAGTGATTATTTTTCAACTACTAGAAAAAAGAAGTTTTTTAATTCTACTAATCTAAGGGTGCAAGTTTATGGCCGACTGCAGTCTGTCGGCTACTCGCACCCTTAAGATCAAATTTTAGGCAAATGTAGAAGCATGTATATTTTGAAAGGTTGATCGACACTTCATTTTAAACTCTGTACAATAAAATCAACACAAACTCGGGAACATTCAGGCGATTATTATTACAAAATGGCACTACCTAATTTAGGTAACAAATATTTACATTTCGTAAAGAAATTCACAAATAAAGCATTTTATTCTAACTATACAATCTTACAATGTCACAATTAAAAATGTTATACCTATTATAAAGAACAATAAATACATCATTTATACTAAAATACGAATACGAAGATTTTCACTTTTACAATAATTAATATACGCCTAAAGTTAAACGCACACGATAGTATTTTAGAATTATCAGACCTTCAGACATTTTAGACCGATTTTCATCAAACAACACTTATCTCTCACCAGTTACGAACCACCGCCAGGCTGACTGTCAAATGAAAAAAACCACATAGAATTAGGAAAAATCGGTCTATCTGTTTGAACGCTACAATGTGACAGACAAACACACACACAAACACAAGGACAGACAGATAGACACCAGCTTCAAATCTGTAACACCCCTCTTTTTGCGTCGGGGGTTGAAAAGATAAAATATTTACGAGTTCATAATAATGTGGACCTAGTCTTAGATATTTTATTAATATAAATTCCGTAGCAGAGAATGCCTCCAAAATGTAAATTTATCGTGTGCGCCTCACCTTAACTCAAGCGTACACCCTTTTGATTTCATTTTGAATAAATTTTCTCAAGAATTACTCCAATTCCAAAGAAGAATGTTATTTATATAATAATTTATGGAATCTTACAACGAAATATTTTAACTGGCATGTTGTAATGAATGTAAATAAATATAATATATTTTTGTTTTCAAATCAAGAATTATTACAGCATTTAAGGTTAAAACAAAATTATCATTGACTGGTATTACGTTCACGACTTAGGCCGGGCGCCCACTGTGATTTTTTGTCGCCGTGACTTTAAGTCACCTAATCGAGTGCAATGAAGATATTAGAGATTGCGCTCACTATGATGACGTGACAATAAGGTGACAAATAGTTTCGTCTGCTGGCGACGTGACTGTCACTCTACTTATGCATCGCTATGCGAGTGCGCTGGGGCGACTTTTCGTCATTGGGCTGCTGAAAGTTCCGATTCGACGTCATAAAAAATTAACACTTTTTGTTTGAAAGGAGATGCCTCAAAATATTATAAAATTATTCATATTTTTAAGCAGACTAAAAGTAATTTGTATAGATAAAAACAAATTATTGTATGGAAAGTTATAATTTTCAGTTTTTTTGGGTGCCCCATTAATTAGTCTAATTTTTTTTCTCATATAATCCCTTGCCTTTGAGTGTACATATAGGATACACCCTTCAGCGTCTTTTTCGTTTAATTAATTTTTGTGTATTCTCAGAGAACATATTACAGCAACCTAATTGAAATCGATCTAGAACTCGAATAAGTTTACTTTGTCACCCAGTGACAGTTACAGTGGGTGCCTTGATGGTGACAGAGGGTGACGGCAACAAAATGTTACCGTGACAAAAATCACAATGGGCGCCCGGCCTTAATATCTTATTTAGAAATTACGGTTGGGTTCAAAAGCTTTCGGGTTTTAAAATGAGCGTACTCAAATAAATAAAATATACTCAATAAACGCTAGACCTAAAACGTAGGTACTATGTTATAGTAATATTTATATGTATTTTTCATTTTTAATACAATGTTTACGATCTTATCAAATATACATACAGTATATCCCCACAACCAATGTATATACAAAGTATAGTCAACAGGTAAAATATTCTACAAGCTTCTACAACTCCAATATTCTGATGTTTCTCCAGAAATACGCAGCGCAGTCATACATTGCGATAGGTGTCCCTAAGAGATAGCATCGCGTACGGGTATTCCGCGGTGCAAAAAATAACCACGGAAAAGTATTAATTTGTCCTAGTTGCGAGCGGGCGCAATGTCATTTTTTAAACGTTAGTTCGCTGCTGACTTCGATGCGTCGCTACTCAGGACGTAGCCAATCTTTGATTGTTGCCAATCCAGCCCAGCCCGTGCGTAGAGCCCAGCCGTCATGTTCAGGCATAAGTTAGTCCAGCTAATAGGTTAGCCCATACTTTAGAAAAAAAAAAAAATGGTTGTCTGTAAAGTCGGTTTACTGACGATAGTTGAACGTGACAATGTCTTAAGAAAACACTGATGGAATGGTAGCATTTAATTGGTTATTAAAATTTTTAATTTAAGTATATTTTTATAAATATTAATTTAAATTAATAAAATAATTGATTTTGATTTTATAAATTTATATTTTAAATTTATAATAAATATATTAATTTTTAATTTAAAATTAATATATTTAATAATTATATTTAACTGCCGAACGCAAAGGCCGATTGTGCTTTCTTTGTCGCTCGTTCCGCGCTCTCGCTTGTACTTCAAGCCTTACATGGAACGCCTCAAAGCGAGGTAACGACGCATGACGTCATGTTTTTTCGTGCGTGCAGCCGGCTCTATCGAATTATAAGACGTTGTCACGTCAAAAAACACCGACTGGCAACTCAGAAAAGACTCCGCATGCATAACTGTTATGTTGTCTAAATATGTTTATGGCTGTTATTGTAGCCATACATAGCTAGTTCAGTTCCGGCCTACATCTACAAACCTCGCATACCTTACGTAAGGCTACGTCCACGGAGTGCGCGGTACAAAAAGCTTTCTATCAAAACGTCAAACGACAAATCGAAGCTTGTCCACTGTTTGTTTCGTGCAACACTCAGGACATGGAAGGAGAGTGTCGTTTTGTCTGCGCTACAAATTCTTCAGGCCTTAGTTATGTGTGACGGGGCTGTAACAATATCTTCATCAAAACATACACTCAGGCGTTTTTTGTTTAAATAAACGAGTCTTACTTTCTAAAAACCAAAACTCATTTTAAACGCACGCAAAACGTATGCGAGCTTTCGCCATTTTTCCTCATACATCTAAGCATAAGTACACCTTAAATTTATGTACAATTTTATACAGTCTTGAAAATAGGTACTAGTTGTTTATACAGTTTGCTAAATAAAAGTATACCTGACTGACAT
Organism: Mycalesis mineus; assembly: GCA_034621355.1. Classification (NCBI taxonomy): domain Eukaryota; kingdom Metazoa; phylum Arthropoda; class Insecta; order Lepidoptera; family Nymphalidae; genus Mycalesis; species Mycalesis mineus. The sequence continues at coordinate 1,950,355 of CM067901.1, forward strand.
AATAACCCAAAGCCAACATCATTGATTTATATATTTGAAAAGAAAGAAAAAAGAAATTGTTTTTATTTCACATGAGAAATTTTACATGATAATACAATTTTACATGATGATACAAAATTAAATAAAAAACAATAAATTGTTACTAAATAATTTTCCTCCAGCTTCAGTAATTTTCAACAGTAATCTTACTACAGTTCGTTCATGTTATTAAAAGAAAATACGTAAACAAAGGACCGATATGAATTATCTCTGTTTTATTAAAGAAAAATATTCGTCAGCAAAAATGTTGTCAGTTTTCAAGAACGATTAATTTGTTTTCTGTCGTTTCGATGGCTTAACTATAGTTCTGAATTCGGTATTTGACACAAATCAAAATAATAATGATAAAACTAATTAAATTGACCTAATAAATAAAAAGTTATAAGCATTTGAATATATCTGATTAGACAGAGACAGCCATACTGTGATGTGACGTCACACCACAGTATCGCCATACTGGCTTAGTACAAAAATTCGTTCTGCAAGAAAAGGACAGAAGATCCCTACTCCAAACATTTAAGTGCCTGTAACTTTGCAGATCTTTATCGGATTTTTATTATTTTTGCAGCGTACGTTATTATTTTTATCCTAGTTTATAATAAAGTAATAAACTAAATTGAGTCAAATACCCAATTAGTAAGATTACTGTATCTCGGAGAACTGGGACATCCGTATTATAAAATTATTCACATTGCTAACAAGCGAAGTTGAAATTTGTACAGTAGATAATTACTGAGAAAATTTTGGAAAATTTAAGGGGACGAAATCAGGGAGTAACTTTGTAAGCTATTATTCGTATATCTACAACATTATTGAGAAACACATTTGAGCAAATAAACAACCATACTCTTTTACCATAACTGGGTACATGAATTGATTAGAGTCAAGGACATGAACTTTTTAAAAAATAAAAAAAATCACAAGGGAGGTATAATTGCTTAACTACTTCTTATTAACGTCTCTATTTTACTTAGGACCGCGAATGGGTTCGAAATTAGTCGGACATACTCCGACAATAGTGATTTGATTTTCAGCCATTTCTAGTTGAATATTATAATACTTATCAGAGATAGCAAAATATTTTGTAGATTATTTCACATTTTGCAGATATAAATTATATAAGGTTTTGATGTTCGCCAAAAAACTAAATAAAAATCATGTATCCAGTCATGGTAACTAATTATTATTTTAGGAAATTAAGTATTGTCATTATTTCATCATACAATCACGTTAAGAGTTACGATAACAAATACAATTCAACATTTCTAAGCAATTTAATTGCAAATATAAAATTTTCCCCATCACCTAAGACTTAAAACATAGTAGTGAATATAGAAATACAAATTCTATTGCAAACATGCTTCGAACAAGTTACATTACTTCGGTGATGACGTTATTTACAATCGACTGTTATATAATCGATCTGCATCGATAATTCGCTTAACAACGTGTTATAGTTTCATTTAAACAAGCTTTTTGGTTCATGTTATTTTATTTTTAGTTGAATTTATGAAATAACTTATTATATTTTATTTGAACTTTACTTTTATATGTCCATGATGATGCTTTTACAGTATATATGAAATATATTATTTTGTAGCAAATGTTAGGTTAAAAAAAATAACAAATCTAAATTTTTAGGAGCCTGCCATTCAAGATGTAGGATGACATCACTTAGTAAAGTAAGCTTTGTCATCTAAATTGTGCGTATAGTATAAAAAATATCAAGTTGGTTGGGGTTTAATAACTTAAAGTGTACTTTTAAGATTTGGCCTGAAAAATCTTGTTAAAATAATTAATATTCGACCTAGACCTTGATAAGAAAATTATCGACAATCGATTACAAGAGCAAATATACAGGTTTATTTAATACTACTACTATTCTTAATTCATTGGTTTAATTACTTTTATTAATTATTTCTACTTTCTTATCATTTCGCATATAAATTCTAGAAAGGTATAAACTAAGTCTCAGTTTTCGCGATTTTGTTTAAAATTGATTGCACATTACAAGAGCAACTGCAAACTGCACTGCATTTTTCGGGTCCAGAAATCTTTCGTTACAGCAGAAAAATTGTAATTTAGAGTTCAGTACGAAAATAAAAAAGCAGTTATTTACTTGTAATGTGCAATGATCGTAAAAGCTATTAGGATGACAATTTTGAAAGATTTGTACGGGTTGAAGTTTTACTAAAAAATTGAATGATTTTGAATAAAGGCAAAGTAACATAAATAATTCTAAAAATGGGCGACTATTTCTGCATAGGCAATATCGCCATAAGTGCTTCAAACAATCGAACAGTATGTAACTAATTTATGTTCCAAAATTAAACATATTTTTTGATAAACAGATTATGATGTACAATTTAAATAGTAAAACGTTGTAAATGAATCGTTTATAAGCTCTCAGTCTAAAATTTTAAATAAAGACTATTCCTAATTTATCCGTACTATTCTCTGAATTATCGGCCTCATCGTTGAATTCACGGTTGATTTTATGATTTTTCATGTTGAACGCTTCATCATATTTTATGATAAATAATGTTATCAATTTATTTCATTAATATAAACAAATAATGGCTTGTCACGCAAAATTTGAAAAGTCTTTGCTATTTGCTTTGGTTATTTTTTAATAGTACACCATTTAGGTTAGCCAGTAAATTGAAAAAAACCACCATAATAAACAGCTTAATATAAATAAACTACGAAAATAAGTAACGATTTAATATTTCTTCTTTTCTGTCTTCTTTTACTTGGTTCTCACCGATCAATTATCGATATTTATATTGATTCTAGTCGAATGGAATCGTTATTCTTAGACTGAAGTCTGCCCAACCGAAACAATACGCTTACAAACTATGGCCAAGGTTTAGAGAATAGTACTAAGATTTAGAGCTTAAACGCAGCTTTCGGGGCCGGGCAAGTTTTCGGCCAAAACGTGCTCCCTTCTCCGTACATTCCCATTCCCTTTGCCTTTCCGATGTAACGTCGATGTAGCCAAGCTGCTAGAGCTCGTTGGGCCACTAAGAGCGAGGTTCTGACTTCCGAACGGTGATCCAATGTTGCCGTTAGGGCAGACGAAGTTCGGACTGCCTAAAGTCGGACTATTTGTTACGACGAAGTTTGGTCTAAAGTTGCTAGTTAAATTTTGGTTGATAACGTCCTCTTGTCTACTGTTCGGTATCATGTCGCTGCCTGGTGTTAGCTGTTGGGTTGATTTAAATTCATACATTAGTTTTTCCTTTGATCATCATTTATAAGCCTTTAGAAATATACACAGTAACGAAAACTAAGAAATGACGGGAATTGAACCCTGGTCTATCTGAGCCAGTGCTGTTTGTTAAAAAAAATTGTTTCATTCCTATTTAAAAGACAAACAATAAAAATACATTGATAGAATATATATCTTATATTAATGATTGAATTAAGGATTTCAATTTTGGTATAACAAAAAAAATATATACACGAAGCAGGTTCGGGTGTTTGTACAAAAAATAAAAAATAATGAATTATAACTTGATTAGGCACAAATTTGGCTATAACATTGCATGATACGTATAGCATAAATAGATGAATGTTTTAATACCTCATGCAGGCGGGATGTACAGTGAGTCGCAGTAGAATCTAAGAGAGCAAGGTCTTCTGCTGAAAAGACAGCTCCACTTTTACTCCAATCACCTGAGAAACATCCCAAAAAAAATGATAGTCTGTAGTCACAAGATTGTTGATCTTGAACAAACAAAATCAACATCATAATGAGCCTATTAATCACCTTCAATAATCCAATAGGCGAAGAAGATCGGATATATAGGGTTTAGACCTTACTCGCTGCACCAATGCGTATTTGCGGGCTCAGGGTGTTGTTTTTTTTATATCAATCTCAATCATGTTGACCATAATTACCGGGGCTCATATCTGAGCTTTTAATTTAGAACTAAAAATTTTCTTAGAAGAAAGAAAACCCAGTGTTATTCTAAAACCCAAACTATACTAAAGCCAAACTCGATTGAGAATGCTTGTCAACAAACAAATTAAAAAGGAAGGTAGAAATCATTAGTCATTTCACACCTATTTTTTTAAATTAACTAGTTAATGACGAATTCATGAAATTAAATAAGATTAGTAATTAAAACTAATTAATATATTCAAAGACATTTAAATAAATTTTTAAAATAACAAAACATGATTTTAAATTTATTGGGCATAAAATGTGTTGCGTTTTCTACCTCCATTTTAAATTTGTTTGTTGACAAGCATTCTCAATCGAGTTTGACTTTAGTATAGTAACTCTATTCTATAATGACACTCAACAGTGTACGTTTCAAAATTTTCTCTGTCTCTCTCTATAGTTTTATTTATAGAGAAATAGAGACGTAAGTGACACTGTTGAGTTTCGTTACATATTTACAGAATAGCCGCCCAGAACAGGAAGACCTCGTGATTGAACCCACATAGAAAATTGGACAAACGGGGCAGTTAACTAATAACAATTCAGACTTATATGTCTTTTGTTTTTGATTTGAAGGAAAAGGGTAAAATTATTTCTGTTATAACATAAAAATACCTCTTAACTCCTTTATGCTTGGCCATTCATCTGCTTCGGTAGTTGCTGGCGGCAATTTTTGATTTTCCCCATCTACACAATGATTAAATTATGGCTGTAAACTTTAACAACACAATTATTAAATTAAACTGTGGTCATTTTTGTTATAAAATTCCCTGACGCGAGGATTGGACAGAAATGAGATTTGTATCACAAAAGACTACTCGTATAAGAAAAAATAAAATGACGTTCAGATAGACGACAAAAAAAAAGAAATAGTGAGTTTTAAAAACATCTTAAAACTAAAATGAGTCAGTCAAGTTGTTAGCCAAAGTTTCCAAGTTTTATGTTACCGATGTCCCTACCAAAATATCTAATAACAAAAGTAGGAATTTGATTTTCTCCGGACAAACAAAGTAGGCGCGGTAATGCAAATGGCTGTGGAAAAAAGGCGAAAAATATAAGGGACGATAATACAGGCAGCGGTAGGCACTTTCCCTTGGGTTTGTTTTCCCACGAAATTTTCCTACTCAAGATAAAAAGTCCATTTGTACCACCCAAAAACAAAAACTCTTTTTATTTGGCCACGCGAATTGACCGAGGTAATGTTTTCAAAGCATAATTAGCTTTCATGTTAAAATATTTTTTTAGAGAGGGGAACGGTAAATCTTTGCCAAAAATACATTACGCTGTGTTGCCAAAATTCATTAACAGCCACTTACTCAGTCAAACAGTTACCTTGCTAATAGCCTTTACTCTAATATTTTTTGAAAGGTGATGTAAATTTTAATGGACCTCCAAAAATGAGGAACTTATATGTATATCATCATCATTATTATCAGCCTATAACGGTACACTACAGGGCCAGGCCTCCCTCCTTATAGGAGAGGGCATATGGGGCGTAGACCCACCACGATGCTCCTATGCGGGTTGGCGGGCTTAGGGTGATAATGTTTCATTTATTAACGATCACTATCAGATGTTGATGACAGTGACCGGGACCGACGGCTTAACGTGCTCTCCAAGGCAACTTCCCGACTCCGGGCTTGGAATGTACTGAGAATTTCATAGAAGAATGAAAAAACTCAGAATTACTCCGTGACCTGACCCAGGATTCGAACCCAGGATCTCGTGATCGAAGCCAGATAGACTAACCACTAGACCATTATATGTATATAACTGTATATATTTTTATGAATGGAAATAAATTAATGCTTAAAAAGACACATCAAGAGAAAAACCTATAGTCAACTACAAGCAGCGAATTGATAATATCACTGTCTGTTACACTAATAGAAAACGCTAGCTAACTCTGCGTTTTTTGTTTCAGTACTTTGTTTCATCGTAACAAAGAGACAGCAATGTTTTTAATACATGAAATAATTTCTATCTGTTGAGAGTTGTTAGATGCGTCCAGCAAGAGTTACGCAAATGAATGGGGTCTTCCATACTATGGGGAGGCTAAAAAGGCAATATTTTCGTCTCCGAAGACGGTTTGATGGTGTACCCGATGGATGCCCTGTACCAGTCACTTAAATCCAGCTTGTTACCGGGCGGATGAAATAAGGTTTCCTCTATACTAATAGGGTGTTCACCAACCTGGTGCATTTAGGATGTCTGGCTGAGGATCCGGTGTTTTCGACTCCGGAGATGGTTTGATGGTGTAAGCGACGACGTATCTCCTGCAGCCGTCGCTAAGCTCCAGCATGTCTCCGGGTGGGTGCTTGTGATTGGGGTGTGATCTCTTTCGACGAGCGCAGAGAGCAGCGAAAGCAATGCCGCCTAGAGCAAGCGCGGCGCCTAGAGCCACGGCGACTACTACGCCGAGAGTTATGCCTCCCATTGCAGTTTTTCCATCTGTGTGATAATAGTTAAGTTAAGTATCAAGGCCTATCATTATCGTTATCAGCCAATGGACGTCCACAGCTGGACATTGGTCTCTTGAAGGGATTCCAAACCCGCTCGATGTCGCCAGTACAACTTTGGGGAGGTCGACTGCACCTTGGGACCCCTATTTTGATCGGCTCTTCTATGTGCACTGCCTATTGCTATTACAGCAGAAAGACGTCCACGCATTGGAATCCGCAGTGTTTAACCCCCAACTGAACTGAACACTTTAATTCACAAAGAGCCAGGAGGATGCTTGGAAGTCCCTCATAAGGTCTTTACTGCTCGGCTCAGATTTCATCAGATCAGATTTCAAACTTAAGAATCAAAGAAACATAAAAGTGTACAAAAACAACGGCAATGTCTCTTAAATCTATGTATATTTATTTTACTACCCGTTTAAACTGTAGCACGTGCTAAAGAAATGGACATACATACATGCATAAATACATAGATACGCTCGAAAAATGAACATACCCGTCCTTCTGGCAGCGTCATTGAAGGCAATGTTCTCAAGCAAGGTTTTTTCAGAGTCTCCTTTAAGATTCTTCGCATAGATGAGCAGGTTGAAGGTAGCACCTTCTGCGCTTCCCGCTGACAGTTGAGCTAGATCCAGCTTGAAGGTTGCCAAGCCATCTAGAACAAACATTATCAAGAAATATGTTGTTAGTGATCGTTTAAATGGCAAAATGAGTAACGACACGTGTCAATCGAGTGTATAATATTAGAGATTCCGCATATAAAATTTATATAATGAATACTCAGATTTCGTTTGCTGTTCTGAGATTGAATATAATTCAGGATTATTTTTGCAAAATTAAGATAAATCCTTGAAAATAATAATTTGTAAAAGTTAACAAATAAAAAGTTGATTGTCTAAATTGCAGCCAAATAAAAAAAGTAAAGCTTAGACAGGTAGGTATAAAAAAAGCAAGACAAATATAATAGTATAGTAGTAAAACGAAAATAGTCCAAGACAAATCCTTTCAGACAAGACGTTTTATATAAAAACAACACTTGAAACGTCAGTCCGACAAAAATACTTGTATTAATTAACTACATTCCAAGGAAAGTAGCAGTCTGGCGCTTCAACAAATAGGAATATTCATTGTTTGCAGATGCTGAAGTTTGCATTTTAAATGCTATTCATGATCCCGGCCGCGCGCGCCCGCCGGACATCCTATTGTTTAATTAATGAACCCCATTTTAGAATACTTTCTAAATTGACTACCGTCTGGTAATTTCCTTTACTTTTAATTTATTTTTTATTTTTAGATATCGACATGAGAGTGATAACTTTTTTGTGCATGTGTGTTGGAATATAACAAAAATCCAAGTCTATGGAATGGTTTAATAGTCTGTGACGAAGTTTAGCTGTCTGTGGACATATTCGTTCCAATCAGTCAGTCTCGTACATTCAAATACTCGTAGTTCAGTTAATCATTCATTCTCTGTTCACTTGTTGTTCAGTATATTTTATACATTAATAAATCACACGGTCCAGCAGTGCAAACATCTTTTCTTTTACGTGCTACCTACTTTTGACCAATAGTGTGTGTATCTAGATATTTTACTTTGGGCATAGAATTCAGTAATTTTAGATTTTTAGTAAAGTAAATAATGTTTTCAAATGAAAGGAGATTTAGTTAGAATAATAAATATAGAAGTTTTATATTTTTAGTTACATTAGCATTATTAAAGAGATATACTGCTAAATTCCTTTCCTTCTTAGCCTTAGATAAAGCCTTAAAAAATTAAAAAGTATGAATATATTGATGACTCAAGGCGCAGTCTGGCAAGTCCGTGAAGCAGGCGGCTGCCGCTTCACGCCTTGACTGTTAGAAAATATTATGAACCTCCAGCGAACTTCGTACCGGCAATAAAAGTTATGCGAACTTGTCATAATTTCTTTATATTTTCTCACTTTTTAAATCTTCCTTTGTATAAATATGTCGAAGGAATTAGACTACAGACTTACTGATTGTTGTAATAGATGTCATTGTTTATGGAAATGTTACTGTCTGTGGATGTAATTATTTATGGTATGTAACGAGATGGTTATGGAGGGTAGAGGAAAAGAGAGTCATCTTATATGGGAGAAAAGTTGAAAAAGTGTCCAGTTGTATGCGTTAAATAACAGTTCAAAAATCCTCCACAATCGCGCTAGTGGATGCACAGGGTATGGTATGAATGTAGCAATCGTAGATGAATTGAAGTATGCCGAGTTAAAAAATTTAATGTCATTATCGACTAAAGTAGTTAATTATTGAGAACTTCAACAACTTACGTTGTACAAAATATTGTGGTAAATATAACCTTACAGAATTATAACCAAACGTGCGTTTAGAGTGATTTTAGTTCGTAAACAGTAAATAGTACGGTTATTGATATATAAACATTTAATTTTATGAAAAAGTGAGTGAAAAACAGAACAGTTATGGGTAAAATTTGTGTTGTGAAAAGTTGTCCAAGTGGACGTAAATCTCAAAACAAAAAAAATATACTCTAACAATATTTGGCGCTTCTTTTGAGAGTTACTTTGATGCAACTGTGGCGCCATCCTAATTTAATACATTTTGACGGACACTTTTTCATATACACAGATGATCCTCCTTTCCTCTACCCTCCATAGAGATGGTGTATGAAAATAATCAAAATAGGACTAATTGTTAATCATTTAATGAGAGGTATGAGATAGCCGCTTACTTGAAACATTGTGATAAGTTAAGTTTAATTCAATTTGCTTTATGGCGTGTAATATTTTGTAATATCTCATCTAATAATTTTTAAAGTTAGTATATTGATATGTTGGCTCCAATAGGATGTGATATAGTATTGCGACCAATCACAGAGCAGGGCGCAAAAGTGCAAGAGTAGGGTCGCGATGCCATCTTGACTTGAAAAACAGCAGATGTGTGGGCAGTTTAGTTTGGTAGTTTTTAAAATAGTTTTAATGAGAACTGGTCGAGATGGACCTTTGTGAAGGTGCGGTAAACAACAAGTAAAGATGAGTTTCGTGAATCCACTGCTCTGATATTAAAAATAGTGCCTTTTGTGTACCGTAATATTATCTATTTACAATTTACAATAACCTGTGTTTTCTTTTGTGCTTGCTGAAACCCTAGAAAAACGCTCACGAGACTAAGAACCACTAAAGATGATGTCAAGGAGAATGGTGCATCTCCGACAAATAAATATTTCAAAACTAGAGGACGCCCGCGGTTTCACCCGCGTAGTTCTCGTTCCCGTGGGAATTTCGGTATAAAATGTAGCCTATGTGTTATTCTGATGTATAAGCTATATTGTGGTAAAGTTTCATTCAAATCCATTCAGTAGTTTTTACGTGAAAGAGTAACAAACATCCATACAAACTTTCGCCTTTATAATAGTAATAGGATAAAAAATTTGTCAAATCGGTTCACCGTTTTCGAAGTTTATATATTTCAAAATAGAAAAATTCAGTTCTGCGTTCTCAAGTTCTCAGTGAGATTATATTAAGTAGGTAGTAAGTTTAATGTTTATATAAAGAGACTGATTCAGATAAAATTGGTATCGTGAGAAAAAGCCTCTAATCATTTTCTCGTTACAATTTACCTGTCTCATTGACGCTGCTGTTAAACTTCGTCTTGCCGGTGATAGGGTCCAAGGCTTCAAGCACGAAGCTCTGCGGCAGCCCACCGTCGTAACCAGCGACACAGCGTATGATGAGCCAACTGACTCCTTCTGTGCTGTTGGTGCCAGTATGAAGAGAGCAATTTCTTGGAGGTGCTGGGCGGGCTGTTAGGGAAAAGTCAAATTTTAAAATTTACAGGTAAAATATATGGTATAGTATGATGTAAAGATAGCAACCTGTTAGAATATATATGTAGGTAAAACATAAAGTATGGTTTAATGAAATGTTTTTTTAGATAAAGTAAGTAAATGACGGACATCGTGTGGTAATTACGTCAAACATTATCATCCTAAGCCCGTGTAACCCGTTTTTTTCTGTAGTGAAATTAATATTGAAGACCCGCAATGGAGCAGTGTTGTCTATCATTGCATGAATAGTACTAGCAGTGGCCCGCGACTTCCTCCGCGTCTTACATTATCATTATACAGAGTCGCACTTTTTAGAATTTTTGTAATATCTCCGAAACTATATAACTAATTTACATACTGTAAAAGGCAAATCTTATCTCTATATTATAGAGATAAGATTTGCCTTGTGATTATTAAATAATTTACGTTTAGTTTTATAAATAATGATGTAAACGTAAGCATATGAATTAAATGATTTTTAAAACACAATACAATGTATATATCTGCCAAAATATAAAATATAGGTATATATATATATATATATATACTATCGCGGACTTTTTTGTAGAACTTTTTAAGATGCATAAAATTTTCATACAATGTTTTCAATTATATCCAATATCTAAGGCAGCGTACACGCATAAAGCTAAATTTAATAAATTTCACGGTCCAACTCGCGCGACAAAAACTGTGATATCTCGGGTAATATATACAATACAAATATAAAATATAGCTTATAACACTAATCGATAACGTAGCATTCTACTGGTGAAAGAATTTTTTAAATCGGATCAGTAGTTCCGAATATTAGCCCGGACAGATCTTTATTTACAAACTTACAAACATACAAACTTACAAACTTTACCTCTATAATATTAGTATAGAAGTATAGATAAAACAAAGTAGCTATTTTATGTTTGTCCCTATGTATGCTTAAATCTTTTAGACTACGCATCCGATTTTCATGCGATTCTTTATCAGATAGAATATCAACAAGAAGGTTTAAGTGTATAATACATGCACAATGTAGTATAGAAACACTGCTAATTTCAGAGGTTTCTGATGTGATACATTGCAAACGCTAGCTAACTAAACCCTAAGAGATATATCAAAATAATGTTCCACAGTATTGCACAACTTAAAACGGTCAACAAAAAGTCCGCGATGGTATATGTCTATCTCTTAAGGATAACCCAAAATAACCATTTTTATCTTTTACTTTCAAACAAAAGTAATGGCTTTTTTACAAAGTGATTTTAAGCAATACTGTATTAACTCTTATCCAATTGAGTATCTTAAATACTTTGTGCATTAAATATAGATCACTAGTGCCCTTTACAGCACGTAATTTAAGTGAATATTTTCCAAGATATTAAAGATTCAAAATGTAGGAACGAGCATTTGGGGGTCGAGCGGAGTGTGCGTACTTTTATATACTTTAGTGCCAATATTGCACTTGTGCGAAGCTGGGGTGGGCCGCTAGTATAGAATAAATAGTGACGAAGATGATGGTTATTAGACAAATCAAATCAATAGGTAGATTAAAATTGCAGTTTGAGTTTCTTGCCAGCTCTTCTAAGCAGAACCTACCTTTGAGCCGGTGGTAGAGTCACAAATAGTCTAGCTTGACGTTTCAATAAACTAAGCCTACTTGAGATAAACGGGTGCAAATTCGAATCAAGTTTCTGTTGTAAAGTGTTGATTTTACCTTTTAATAAAACTGGGATTTTAAATGTCATAAAACATGTTTGGCGTTCTGTTACAAGAATGTAACAACAGGTGTAGATAATTAACGTTCCGCGTAATCCCGAATCTCCATTTAGCTAATGACGTAGTAGGTACATTGTACAAGGCTTGTTACCAAGTAAGGATTCAATTACACAATTTGCAAAATTAGTCTCTTGATGCCTTACAATTTAATAATAATTAGAATATACCGAGAATATCTTAATTATTTTTACCTGTCACCTTGTTAACAGGTAAAGATTCATTAGACATAATATATTATTTTGCAAATTGAGTAAAAATTGTAGAAGTAGTCTCTTGAATACCTTAAATAACTAGAATCAATAAATTAGTTTTACCTGTCACCTGTTGACAAGTAAGGATTCATTAGACATATTTTGCGAATTGAGTAGAATTTGTAGAAGTAGTCTCTTGAATGCCTTAAATAACTAGAATCAATAAATTAGTTTTACCTGTCACCTGATGACAAGTAAAGATTCATTAGACATATTTTGCAAATTGAGTAGAATTTGTAGAAGTAGACTCTTGAATGAATGCCTTAAATAACTAGAATCAATAAATTAGTTTTACCTGTCATCTGGCCTTGTTACAAAGTTTTTTTTCAAAATATGTCTTTGATGCCTTCCCATTCAATAATTAATAACGTTCTATGAATATACCTAAATTAATTTTACATGTCGCCTTATGTGTTTGTTATCAAGTAGGGATTTTTACACATGTGCAGAATTTTGCGACTTTTGTTGAATTTCTTTATATGCCCTGGATGACAATTTAGCCATAATAATAAAAATCCAAAACCAATGTTTTTTACTGTGTACAAGTTAGCCCTTGACCGCAATCACACTTGTTGGTAAGTGATAATGCAATCTAAGATAGAAGCGGACTAACTTGTTAGGATCGGGATGAATTTCACGCTCCTTTAGGTGTTTATATACGCTCTTACTGGGACGCTAAATCGCTTAGTCATACATATTTGTCAGCAGAGTGGTAAGTAGCCGCGGCCGACGCCTACCACTAGCCAGATCTGGCCCAATTAAGAAAATAATCGGCCCAGCCGGGAATCGAACCTAGGACTTTACATTTATAACTCATATCGCTGCACCACGAGGACCGGTGGATAATTAGTAAACCATAAATACTTACTACTGCACTAAGCGAGAGAGACATCACAAATAATGCCTGCTGCAGAACAAACATAAAATTATGACTTAGAGCAAATTATCCCTGACAGCTGATACCGTTATAATTGAATATTATTCAAATTAATGTTAACTTGAATAATAGTTACTCTATTGAATTATATTACGTCTCAGTAATTCTCGCGTATAGAATTTGTAAGGGAACGTTTACACTAACGTTGCTACTGAGCAAGTATTAGCAGTTGTAGTAGCTTTGATACTAGTAGAGCTCTTTGTGACGCAGCCTGTTCGGGAAAACAATTCCGCCATGTTTATATTTACCGCTAAGGAACATCGCTGTGTTTTAGTCTTAATTTTGGACTTAAGGATCTAGGTGTATGTGTTTCTTATATTATATTGGTGTTATGAGTAGTTTTTGAAACTTGATTTGATAACAAATAAAATTATGGAAATGCATATTGGGTATTTGACACTAACCAAAACAATTGAGTTTAAATTTATTTTTTGAAACTTGATTCTATAACAAACAAAAATATGATAAAACTGATTAAATTGATTAAATAAATAAAAAGTTATAAGCATTTGAATATTTCTGTTTATACTGAGACAGCCATACTGTGATGTGACGTCACACCACAGTATCGTCATAGTGGCATAGTACAAATACTCGTTTTGCGAGAAAAGGACAGAAGACCCCTGACTATAAACATTTAAGTGCCTGTAACTTTGAAGATCTTTATCGGATTTTTAATATTTTTGCAGTGTACGTTATTATTTTTATCCTAGTTTATGATAAGCCTAACCTTCCACAAGGCGTCAACATAAAAGAGGACTACCCCAAAGAAATCCTAGACAAACGCAAACAGTTACAGCCGCATGTAGAAGAAGAAATAAAGAAGGGAAATATCGCCTATATAAATTACGATAAGCTCATCGTAAAGAAGCCAAAAGAAAATAGAGAAAAAAGGAAAAGAGAAACTTCCGACTCACCAAAGGCACCATCAGAAAAGAAAACTAACAAGAAAGCAACACTGAACAATCCATCACCCACAGTACCCAAAAATCATACTAGAGAAACCATAAGACCCAACATACTAAACTATGTAGAAAGAACAAGGTCGGACCCACAAATAAATCTCTCAAAAAACTAAATATGCCCCTGGACCACCGGAATCAAATGATAAATACACCAACAACGAATTATATACACAAACCATCAACAAAATGTCTTCCACTACGGCTGGTCCCCGCGGAAGAATTAGACCATCACCCTCTAACAAGAATAAATAACAAAAGGAGTGAGAACAAGTTATACATAGCAACTCTAAATACCAGAACTTTACGAACACCAGAATCTTTATCAGAACTTGAAGAAGCATTGAAGGACCTAAAATGGGATATTTTAGGAATTAGTGAAATGAGAAGAACAGGAGAAGGTATTGAAGAGCACCAGGGCTTCATATTATTCAACAAAGGAGACATTGAAGGACAAGGAGGGGTCGGATTCATAGTTAAAAAACACCTAAAAGAACAAATAGTAGAATTCATTGGAATTAATAACCGAACTGCCATACTCAACATCAAATTACCCAGCTTCAAAAAAACATGCACAATTATCCAAGCCTATGCGCCTACGGAGCAAGCAAATGAACTTAAACATGAATCTTTTTACAATGACCTATCCCAAGTTATTATAAGTAATTACTCAAAAAACATAATTATACTAATGGGAGATCTTAATGCGCAAGTGGGAATAAAACAATGTAAAGAAGAATATGTGTTAGGAAACTTTGGTTACGGCAAAAGAAGCAAAAATGGGCAAAGACTGGTTGAATTCCTATTAGAACACAATCTAACCCTCCTAAATAGTATTTTTAAAAAAAACAAAAACAACAAGTGGACCTGGATCTCTCCAGGCGGGAATCATAGAAACGAAATAGATTATATTATAAGCAGCCACCCAAATCTATTTACAAACACAGCAGTTATATCAAAATTAAACTTTAACACCGACCACCGCATGGTAAGGGCGTCACTCAAGACTATACCACCTAAACGATCCAGAAAGTTTGCTATACATGACACACTCCTGACATGTAGCACAGAACCCAACAAAACAATGGAGAATTCCTTGTCAATACTCAGCAAAGAACTATTCGAAACCGATGCAATAGATGTAAAAACAAGTTACAACAAACTACAAAATGAAATTACATGTCAAAGAGACCAAAAAAGGACACAACATAAATACAATTTAAGTAATTCAACACTAGAACTTATAAATGATAGAAAAAGTTTACTTGACTGCAAAGTAAGGAAACAGAACATCCAAAAAATAAATAACTTAAGTAAAAAAATCAAAGAAGGCATCAAAAAGGACAGGAAAGTCAAAAGGTTGCAAACCCTAGAAAAACATATAGCGAGGACAGGAGGAACTAGAAAAGCTCTAAAAGAACTCCGAGAATCAAACCAATGGATCCCGAAATTGAAAAACAACCAAAAAAACGTAACAGGCCGAAAGAACATAATTAGAATAGCTACAAAATTCTACCGCAATCTATATTCCAACCAAGACACCACTAAACATGTAAGTCGAGAAACCCCGCATTATAATCTGCTCTTAGTGAACCCAGAACCTGACATATTACCCAGTGAAACTAGGAAAGCCATACTAAGCCAAAAGTTAGACAAAGCACCAGGTCCTGATAAAATCACAAACGAGCTACTGAGAGGAACCGTAGAAGAACTGGTCCCCATTTTAACTAAGATCTTCAATGGCATCCTGAGATCGGGACAGGTTCCAGAACAATGGGAGACATCTCACATCATTCTCATACATAAGAAAGGACAAAAAGACGACATAGGGAACTACAGACCAATAAGTCTGATGTCTAACATATATAAAATTTTCTCCAAAATTATTTTAAACCGAATAAGCAACACACTTGATGAAAACCAACCGAAGGAACAAGCTGGCTTTAGGAAAAACTTCTCCACGATAGATCATATCCACACAGTCAAGCAAATTATGGAAAAATACAATGAGTACAACAAATCGCTATATATGGCTTTTATCGATTATTCGAAGGCATTTGACAGCATTAGCCACACAGCCATATGGGAAAGCTTACGAAACCAGGGAATCCCGACAGTGTACATAAACACCATTAAAAACATTTACTCCAACAGTAAGGCAAGAGTACAACTGGAAACCTTGGGTGAGACATTCCAAGTAAAAAGAGGCGTCAGACAGGGCGACCCGATGTCCCCAAAGCTGTTCTCGGCGGTGCTGGAAAACATATTTCGAAAGCTAATCTGGGACCAACATGGACTAAATATAGATGGTCAAAAATTAAACCATCTTAGATTCGCTGACGATATTGTTTTGTTTGAAGAACAACCAGAGAGCCTAGAAAAAATGATACAAGATCTAAATAAAGAGAGCGAGAAAGTGGGCTTATTTATGAATATAAACAAAACGAAGCTATTAACGAATTCAAACAAATATGAAATAAAAATTAACAACCAACCTGTTGAATATGTAGATGAATATATCTATTTAGGACAAATCATCTCACATACAGACACAACTACAAAAGAAATCAAAAGACGAATAGCTAATGGATGGAAAAGGTATTGGTCACTGAAAGAGATCATGAAATCCACAGATCTTAGTATAGGTATCAAAAGGAAGGTCTTCAATACCTGTGTTCTCCCTTGTATCACATATGGGTGTGAAACCTGGGCTCTTACGATACATCACAGAAACACGCTGGAACACTGCCAAAGAGCTATGGAACGAAGTATGATAGGTATTAAGAAACAAGATAAGATACGAAACACCGTCATAAGAAGTAAGACAAAAGTCACAGACGTACTTACTAGAATAGATAGTTTGAAGTGGAGATGGACTGGGCACATGCTGCGTGGTACACAAGAGAAATGGAGCAACATCATAACAGACTGGTACCCTAGAGATGGGAGGAGGAACAGAGGAAGACAAAACAAGAGATGGGAAGATGAACTAAAACTGACGGCAGGCCCAAAATGGATAAGGGTTGCTAGAGACAGAGTACAATGGAAATTGTTAGAGGAGGCCTTTGCCAAGAGGCACACTGAACTCAGAGATATCTTATAACAAAAGAGACAACCACAATACAAAAAAAAAAAGAAAAAAAGCAGTTCAGGATAAGAGGCTTATTATTATATTATGATAAACAAATACTCAATACCCAATTACAGAGATTAAAAAGAGAAAGTTTCACATCCTAATGATTACACACTCTGATTTATCGCTGTAAGTGTGCCTCCAAAATTTGAAGAGTTCCTTCAATTCCCCCAGGATATCATCATCAGAAGCCCGCAGTCAGCGACCAAGACCAAGATCTTCAAGATCAAGTCTTGGTCGCTGACTGCGGGCTTCATAAGAAGGCTCAGAGTCATTCAGCGGGCGATGGAAAGAGCAATGCTCGGAGTATCTCTGCGTGATCGAATCAGAAATGAGGAGATCCGCAGAAGAACCAAAGTAACCGACATAGCTCTGCGAGTCGCAGAACTGAAGTGGCAATGGGCGGGGCACGTAGGTCGAACAGCTGATGGACGTTGGGGGCCCAAGGTGGTAGATTGGCGACCCCGCACCGGAAAGCGCAACGTTGGTCGACCCCCAACCAGGTGGACTGACGACATCAAACGTGTCGCAGGGAGCCGCTGGCAACAGTCGGCTCGGGATTGTTGTGTTTGGAAGTCCCTAAAAAAGGCCTATGTCCAACAGTGGACGTCTACAGGCTGGTAATGATGATGATTGTCACGTTGTGTAGCGACATCTGTCGGCAGTGCGGCTAAGCTTGTGATTGATTCGTGGATCGTGAGCGGAGCACGGCAAAAAGTTGCAGGTTAGCGCCGATAGATGGCTCTGTCGTTAAACACAGCGGTGTCATTTCTATTTCGTATTTCTTTTGGATTAAAAAGGAAAAAAGAAAATAAAACAAATAGTTAGTATTTTGGAAAATAAAGGTTTTGTGTTTTGGAAAGTTTCGCTTATCCTCTATGTAAGCATAGAGGAAAGTCCCTTTCCGGACGTCTAACTTTATGATGGATGTCTATGGCGGAAAGCAGCCATTTTGGAGAGAAGTCTTTTCAATTCGTGACGCGATGGCGTGAAGACGAAATTGTGGCCGATTGAAAGGATTCGCTTCGCCCATGGGTTCAGGGCTTCCAATTTTGCAAAACCCAGTAATTATGTTATAAAAAAAATATATAAGTTATGAAGTAACAACATTTCGGTGAGTTTGGCAAATTACTTCGTTCGACTCCATGGCGTGCTCACGCGGAAAGTATTGTATAACTTTTCCGTTTTCGTTTCAGGTTCCCTAGCAAGTTAATTAGGTTTATTTTCGTCATCGGGAGGGAATAAGCGAGTGCTACTTGGCTAGGTAAATATGGGTGAAGATCACCAAAGTATTTTTCGAAAGCGTGGCATGACGTCAGAGGTCAGCGAACTAATTATTGTTTCTTGTTTCAGCGGGTTTATCGTTATATTTATTCAACGTTTATGTCTATGGTTATCTACATTCAATATTTCATCGTTATTCGTCCAGTTAGACCATTCAGTTATCTGGTTGTGGATGTGGAACCTTCGAGAGAAGCCTTCGTTGGAAAAGATTCGGTTGACACCGGCGTGGAGGGCTTCAGTCCGTATTTCCGTGCGACGCGACAACGGAGACGTTGGAAAATCGGAGGAAGTGCCCTATCGCACCGTACAAATGGTGAGATGAGCTAAAAGGTCAGTGAACTCACATATTGTACTACGTAGAGGTCAACAATCTAGCGAGGTCAATGAACTCTAGAATTATGAAATAGTTTCTTCAATTAGACAGTAAATGCAATAAGCTTAAAAGTTGGTGGTATTCTGTTCCATTACTTTCGGTTATATTAATTATGTTCCGTTATTATTCTGTTCTTTAATATTTTTGTTACATCAATGTTCTGTTCCTGTAATTTGTGATTCGGTGGTATAATCATAAATCTGATTAAGCTAGCACCTACTGTGTCTTGTAGACACCGGTAACCTGTCTCAGTAATGATGTGGTGTTAACTTTGGGTTGGTTTTGGACTGACGTTTTGATTTGAACCCAAGCGCTCTGCTGCTAAGGCTGTCCTAGACCGGAGTTCCGGAAACCACAGTCAGTCCTGTCCATTAACATAGATCGGTATGACACAGGAGACCGGTGAATACAATTAGGTTCTTTAATTTAGTATTTAAAATAATCACTGTAACAATTCAGCCACCGAATAAACAGACTTATCGTTATATTTATTTTGAATAAACAGACTCAGCAAACGTTTTGAATCTTTTATTATTCTCTTTCTTTGTACCAGATTATGTCTGTATCAACCCGTACCAAGACTCAACGCGTATGAGTTAAACGTGTGACCAAGAGTCCCCTTTTCCGATTCTTTGCGGCCGTTGGCTCCCAGCACCAACCCGGGGGGTTCACGGAGTCGCAAATGGCGCCCACGTTTTAGGATTTAGTATATTTAAATAGGATTCAGTATATATGATAGGTATTGTTACATATGTAAATACATATCTTTAGTTTTGGACTTTTGTCATACAACTTAGAGCGTTCTGGTTACAAGAGTTTGAATATTAGACATTAAGTTAGGTATAGTAATGGAAGTAAACTTCTATTAAATTTTTTTGAAATGTTGTGATACCTACCTGTCATAACAGATGTTGTGTAGCAAATAGTGTTGAAGTTTAAGTTCTGTTTCAGTATTTAGAATTTTTTTTTTGAAACTTATTAAGGTATTTTGGTTGACATTTGACACGTTGTCAACAACACTGAAGAGAAGAATAGTTCAGTTATTCAGTTATTATAATCCTAGTAGAGAGGGATTAATGGATTTTTGGGTTTTCAACACTTATCTGCTATATAGGTATTAAGGTACACAATTATTTGTGTAAACTTTCGTGGTCACTTTATTATATGTAAAAATATAATAGTATTGTTAGGTAATATTTAGATTAATGATTATAGTTACTGGAAGATCTTTGGATAAGTTTTTATGTTAATACAGTTGTTGACTCTTGGTATTGGTTTGGTTATAGGAAAACGGAACAAAATATCACCAATAAGTTTTTTAACTAATTTTAAACATATCTAGCTAGCGATGGGAACTATTTTTTTAATGTTGTTACAGTATAGTTATAATTAGTTTTAAGATATTAAGAGATTTTAAATATTTGGGAGAAATATACTCATGTTTGAGAATTCCATGTTAAGAATTACTTTTGTTTACATTTAATAGGAGTAACAATTAAATATTTTGATACTACTATATTTTGGAAATAAGTATTTTGATACTAGTGTATCTTGATATACTACAAGTTTTGATTAGGGTGTCACATAATGACGTGTGGAATTTATTTATGTTATGATTAGTAATGTGAAACAATGTAACAAATTTTGAATAGGGTTGTCACAAAAAGAAATTTTAAGGGTTGACAAATTGAAAAAAATTTTTCTGGACATTGTTACACTACACAATTTACATTATTACTGAAGGAGTTATTAAGATACAATTTAAGTAATTAAAGCATAATATGTTTGGAATGAGACTAATGTAAACAGTCTACCACCACAATTAACTTCCCAAATTCAGTATATTTTTTGATTTAAGATATTAAGTTTTATAAATTTGAAATTTTTTAAAAATGGAACAAAACTTTAGTCAGTGTCATTCACTGTTAAAGGATGAGTTATTATATGAAGTATCCATTCGTTCTGAAACACAGGGGAATACAGTGATGGAACTTAGGAAACAACTAAAACAGTTAATTAAAGAATATCCACCCGAGAATATACCAGAAACGGATTGCGCAGTAGATTCAGAACTTGATATCGTTACACAGAAACTTCAGGATTTAGAAGAATTGATTAAAAGATTTGGTGATTCCGGTGATAAACATGCGTTTAGTCGTAGTAAGGCGTTGTCAATTCATTTATATCACAGGCTCATGAGGATTCAGTGTTCGGATAGGCCCTCAATAAAAAGGAAAGGCGAATTGCACTCAAAATTAGAGAGCTTACTTGTAAAAATTGATCCGGACGACAGTTCAAATCAGGAGGAATTTTCAGGTCATAAGGATAGTACCATTGTAGAATGTACAGGAGAGAAAAATGTAGTGAAGTGGAAACTGTCATACAATGGGCAAGGGGATCCTAGGAGTTTTGTAGAACGAGTCGAGGAATATAAAAAATCTTATGGAGTTTCAGATGAAAAATTGTTCGCTTCAGCATTTCATTTATTTTCGGGTCAAGCCTTATTGTGGTATAGGGGGATTAAAAGTTTTATTTCAGATTGGAGGGGTTTGAAGAAGGTTTTTTTGGAGGAATTTGATCCTGTGGATTACGACTACAGACTATTAGGAGAAATTAGATCAAGAACTCAAGGTAGAGAAGAATCTGAGAGCATCTACTTTTCTATCATGTTTTGTATGTTCGATAGGTTGAAAACTACCCTTACGGAAGATCAAAAATTAGAAATTTTGTTACACAATATTAGGCCATCATATTCTGAACAATTAGCCTTGGTAGAAATTGACTCTGTTGCCACTCTGAAAGACAGATGTCGTAGGTTAGAAGCGGCGAAACAACGTTCATCTTTGTTTTCTGAACCATCATCTAATAGTCAGGTAAATTTAAACCCAGAATTCATGTATAAAGGGGGACCAAAAAAGATAAGCGTAATCTCAAATCAACAATCAACCTTCAAACCACTCAATAACAATCAGTGCCGTTCAGAAATTAAACATGAGCCAAAAACAAGTGCTGCCACCTGCTACAAATGTGGTAAAGGACAGCACAATTTCGGGAAATGTTCTGTTGTTCCGAGGATATTAAGATGTTACGGTTGTGGTAAGGAAGGGTTTACTTTCAGGAATTGCCCAAATTGCATTTCAAAAAACCATATTAAGTCAAAGCCTCCTCATTTTAAACAAAATACTAGTTCAAAAAACTAGTAGTTCAGGGCTGTTCAGATAAACAAACAAGTTTAAATTCATGTTTGCCTGACACAGTCCTGTGTTCATTAAGAAAGGATACGGTTAGACCGTACTTGAAAATTATGGTAGGTGAAATAGAAATCACAGGTTTATTAGATTCTGGAGCATGTGCTAGTATATTAGGGAATAATTCTCACAAAATATTTTTAAAACTTGGTTACACCTTACATTCGGATATTCAGCATTCATTCATTACGGCAAATGGGGGGAAAATCAAGTGCAATGGTTATATGTCTATTCCGATCACTTATAACAACATGACTCATATTATGAAATTTTATATAGTGCCGACTATAGTGACAGAAGTAATTCTTGGTTGTGACTTTTGGAAAATATTTAATTTAGCTCCTGAAATTTTTGATAATTTAGAGTTCAGCACGCCTCCTTCAAACTTTTATAGTATCAGTTCTGTAGGTAATTCGCAAATACATACCATACAAAGTTTCGAGTCATTAACTTGCAGACAAAAAGAAATGGCTTCATTAGTAGTAAATAAATTCTTAGAAATTTCTACAGAGAAGATAGGATTAGGCAGGACACACCTGATAGAGCACGTCATTGATACAGGCGACGCAGCTCCAATCAAAGTTAAACAATATCCGTTGTCTCCTGATAAGAAAGAAGCTTTATGTAAGGAATTAGATAAAATGCTGGCCCTTGATGTAGTAGTTCCAAGTGAAAGTCCGTGGAACAATCCTGCTATCCTAGTAAAAAAAGCAACTGGGGAGTGTTTTGACTGACTGAGATTCTGTTTGGATTGCCGAAAATTAAACTCAATAACTAAAGGTGATTCATATTCTATTCCGTATATACCTCAAATTTTGGATAGTCTAAAAGAGGCTAAATTCCTTTCTTCTATTGACTTAAGCTCTAGTTTTTGGCAAATTCCATTAAATAAAGACTCACAAGAGAAAACAAGTTTTACGGTGCCGTCAAGAGGTTTATATAAATTTAAAGTTTTGCCATTCGGATTGTGCGGGGCTCCGGCCCGCCAACAACGTTTAATGGACACATTATTTAATCAAAATTTCAGCCCGGACATAGAAAATGGAATGGTTTTCTGCTACATCGATGACATTGTCATTTGTTCGGCCGATTTTGAAACACATTTGATTTTGTTAAATAGAGTATTGGAAAAGTTGAAATTTGCAAATTTGTCAATAAATTTCGAAAAGTGTAAATTTTTTAAGAAATCTTTGAAATATTTAGGTTACGTAGTTGACGAATTCGGCTTAAGAACAGACCCAGATAAAACTTCCGCAATCTTAAAGTTTCCTACGCCAAAAACAGCAAAAGAAGTAAAAATCTTTTTAGGTACTTGTTCTTGGTATCGACGGTTCATTAGGAATTTTGCAAAAATAGCAACACCGCTAAATAGATTAACCAGGACAGGTAAAAATGCACCGAAATTTGAGTGGAATGAGGAAGCTGAGACAGCATTCAATATTTTAAAAAATGCGTTAGTCACAGCACCAATTTTAGCAGTTCCGGATTTTAGTAAACCATTCAAAATTCATTGCGATGCTTCTTCATATGCAATTGGCGGTATGCTTTCACAGGATATAGAGGGTCATGATCATCCTATAGCATACATCAGCAGAAGTTTAAATAAAAATGAGAGGAATTATTCTGCGACAGAACGCGAAGCTCTTGCTGTAATATATGCAGTGGAGAAATTTCAGGCTTATTTTGGTTCTGCACCTATTACGATTATAACGGACCACGCGTCACTGAAATGGTTCTTAAATTTAGAAAACCCTTCAGGGAGATTGGCCAGGTGGGGTTGCAGATTATCACAGTACAATTTCACTATCGAGCATAGGAAGGGCTCTGAAAATGTTGTTCCAGACTCATTGTCGAGACTTATTGCGGTAGAAGCTATCAACAGTAATCAGGAAAATTCAAATAAAGATTCTATTCCTGATGACTGGTATGATAGAACATTCAAAAGTTGTAAAGAGCAACCATCTAATTTTCCAAATTTTTGCATTTTAGAAAATAAATTATTCCGTTTTAGTAAATGTAAATACAAATTACTCAGTGAATTTGAATGGAAGGAGGTAGTTCGTAAAAGTAACGTCAGAAAAATTTTAGAGGAAAACCATACTGATCCCAGGTCAGGTCATTTCGGAATATTCAAGACACATCGTAGAATTTCCCTTCGATATTACTGGAAGGGCATGTACAAGGATGTTGTGGATTTCGTGGAAAATTGTGAGATATGTTCCGCGTATAAGCACACTACAGCTGCTAAACCAGGTTTAATGGGTAAACCAAAGAAGTGTCAAAGGCCATTTCAGGTCCTTAGCGCTGATTTAGTTGGACCTCTTCCAAGGTCAAATTCAGGATTTACGTTTTTATTAGTGGTAACTTGCTGTTTCTCTAAGTACACATTATTATTTCCGTTAAGGCAAGCCACCAGTGCTGCCATTATTAAGAACTTAGAGAACCATGTTTTTCTTACGCACTCGATCCCTGAAACAATTATTGTTGACAATGGATCTCAATTTACTAGTTCTGATTTCCGTAATTTGATAAAAAAATACAATATTCCGAATTTGCATTACACCCCGTTGTATACTCCGCAAGTTAACCTCGTGGAGCGATACAACAAGACAGTAATGACTGCTGTAGCGTCTTACGTAGAAGATAACCATCGAAACTGGGATAAGAATTTGTCAAAGATTCAATTTGCAATTAACTCATCAGTTAATGAATCCACTGGGTTTACCCCGTTCTTTCTTGTTCATGCTAGGGAACCAATATTAAATGGTTCCTTTTACAAAGAAGCAGACAAAGAATATGAAGTTGGTATGCCTAGGGAGGAATATGCTGGTGAATTCGGGATTTTGACAGAGATATTCCAGCAAGTTCGAGAAAGGCTATTTCAGTCTCACGCTACAAACGCTGCTCACTACAATTTAAGACGGAGACCAGCAAAATATTCAGTAGGAGATATTGTTTGGAAGAAAACATACACATTAAGTGATGCTTCCAAACAATTCACATCAAAGTTAGCTCCTAAATATGAGAAGTGTAGGATACTCAAGGTTCTTTCACCTTTAGTATACGACTTAGTTCGTTTTTCGGATAACCGTCCATTAGGGACGTGGCACATTAAAGACTTTAAGAAGTAAGTAATGTAAGGTCTAATTTTGTTTCTCCCTGTTTAAATGTATAAGCATTTAATAAGGATTTTTTTTGAAAGTAGTGATGCACCGAGATGCGGTGACATTACCATGGTTTAAGTGTGGAATGGGATGTAGAGGAAGTATGAAAGAGATTATGAATGGTAAGAGAATCAAAACAAAGCAAATGGACCATACAATGTACACCTTAATAGCTTTAGTGAATTAAGTTTGTTTCAGAATCAACTTATTATGTTTTGATTAGGATTGACGAGGGAAGTCTCGACAATCTTATATTGTGTTGTATTTTTTGTGTTATTCCGGTAGGCAGAAGCAAGTTCTCGCCTTAGTTCTTTTGAACAATTTTCGAACAGCTGAAATAGGAAATCTGTTTCAGCTGGTAATATAGTTGAGATTGAAACAAAAAATGATGGTGGAAAAGAGAGTTATCTGAACTATCCTTATTGTAGGAATGATTCTGTATCTGTTAAGAAGTTCGGATTATTTTGTGTTTTATTACCGTAAAATGGATTTGCGGTATGCAATTTTCGGAAGGGGCTGAGGATAGCCACGATAATATTTCGGTCTTTTTTTTTCTGCTTTCCTAGAACATTAGTTCTTTGAAAGAAATATTTCAGGCACAGCTACAGTGAATCTCACACATGGTGGATCACTAGGTTTTTTTGAATAATTAAGTTAGTTGTTAGTTGTTTTCATTAGGATTTTTGGAGTAATTAAGTTAGTCGTTAGTTGTTAGTCGTTTGGTCATTAACATTTAGAATTAAAAAATGTTGATTTTGGTTGGTTTAGAATTGTTTTTTGTTTGTTGCTTTCGGTGAGGTGTTCGGCTGACAGATGTCTTTGGTGAGGTTTCCGAGCCATACAGCTGAGGGCAGCTGCGGTTCGATGTCTCGATCCGTGTTTTCCTGGGGGGGGAGTATTGTCACGTTGTGTAGCGACATCTGTCGGCAGTGCGGCTAAGCTTGTGATTGATTCGTGGATCGTGAGCGGAGCACGGCAAAAAGTTGCAGGTTAGCGCCGATAGATGGCTCTGTCGTTAAACACAGCGGTGTCATTTCTATTTCGTATTTCTTTTGGATTAAAAAGGAAAAAAGAAAATAAAACAAATAGTTAGTATTTTGGAAAATAAAGGTTTTGTGTTTTGGAAAGTTTCGCTTATCCTCTATGTAAGCATAGAGGAAAGTCCCTTTCCGGACGTCTAACTTTATGATGGATGTCTATGGCGGAAAGCAGCCATTTTGGAGAGAAGTCTTTTCAATTCGTGACGCGATGGCGTGAAGACGAAATTGTGGCCGATTGAAAGGATTCGCTTCGCCCATGGGTTCAGGGCTTCCAATTTTGCAAAACCCAGTAATTATGTTATAAAAAAAATATATAAGTTATGAAGTAACAACATTTCGGTGAGTTTGGCAAATTACTTCGTTCGACTCCATGGCGTGCTCACGCGGAAAGTATTGTATAACTTTTCCGTTTTCGTTTCAGGTTCCCTAGCAAGTTAATTAGGTTTATTTTCGTCATCGGGAGGGAATAAGCGAGTGCTACTTGGCTAGGTAAATATGGGTGAAGATCACCAAAGTATTTTTCGAAAGCGTGGCATGACGTCAGAGGTCAGCGAACTAATTATTGTTTCTTGTTTCAGCGGGTTTATCGTTATATTTATTCAACGTTTATGTCTATGGTTATCTATATTCAATATTTCATCGTTATTCGTCCAGTTAGACCATTCAGTTATCTGGTTGTGGATGTGGAACCTTCGAGAGAAGCCTTCGTTGGAAAAGATTCGGTTGACACCGGCGTGGAGGGCTTCAGTCCGTATTTCCGTGCGACGCGACAACGGAGACGTTGGAAAATCGGAGGAAGTGCCCTATCGCACCGTACAAATGGTGAGATGAGCTAAAAGGTCAGTGAACTCACATATTGTTGAGGTCAACAATCTAGCGAGGTCAATGAACTCTAGAATTATGAAATAGTTTCTTCAATTAGACAGTAAATGCAATAAGCTTAAAAGTTGGTGGTATTCTGTTCCATTACTTTCGGTTATATTAATTATGTTCCGTTATTATTCTGTTCTTTAATATTTTTGTTACATCAATGTTCTGTTCCTGTAATTTGTGATTCGGTGGTATAATCATAAATCTGATTAAGCTAGCACCTACTGTGTCTTGTAGACACCGGTAACCTGTCTCAGTAATGATGTGGTGTTAACTTTGGGTTGGTTTTGGACTGACGTTTTGATTTGAACCCAAGCGCTCTGCTGCTAAGGCTGTCCTAGACCGGAGTTCCGGAAACCACAGTCAGTCCTGTCCATTAACATAGATCGGTATGACACAGGAGACCGGTGAATACAATTAGGTTCTTTAATTTAGTATTTAAAATAATCACTGTAACAATTCAGCCACCGAATAAACAGACTTATCGTTATATTTATTTTGAATAAACAGACTCAGCAAACGTTTTGAATCTTTTATTATTCTCTTTCTTTGTACCAGATTATGTCTGTATCAACCCGTACCAAGACTCAACGCGTATGAGTTAAACGTGTGACCAAGAGTCCCCTTTTCCGATTCTTTGCGGCCGTTGGCTCCCAGCACCAACCCGGGGGGTTCACGGAGTCGCATGATGCTGATGATGATCATCATCAGATCTTAAAATAATGACAATGGGACCACCTTGGATGTATGCCCTTTCTAATAAAAAAAGAATTATCAAAATCGCACATCTCTGTAAAAAGATATGCGTGTTCATACATAAAAAAAATATACGCGTCGAATTGAGAACCTCCTCCGTTTTTTCTTAAAAATACGTCGTTGGGTTTCATTCTATTAACTGAAGCAGCGGCGTTAAATATAACTCCGTGGTGTCAACGTTCCTTAAGCATACTCTCGTACCCGAGTCGCAACCGCAATGTTTAATATCACAGGATATTATAACATATTATAGCTTAACACGCTGCTGGTGTCAACTTGTATGTTCATATGGGATATTAAATTACTATGTTATATCCATATACTTGCAAGCTGTTTAATATCTAAAGCATTTAAACTACGTGAATGCGTATATAATATTATCTTGGAACGCGGAATCGGGTCGGGTGATTTGGATATAAGATTTTGGCTGTTAGATAATAAGATAGGTTTTACGTTTTTAATGCTGTTTAGGTCAATTTCCTTAGACACTACTACTACACTTATTATTTTATACGAAATAGGGAAATTATTTTATAATTTTATACATAGAAAGAATAAATGTAAGAAGAACTAGTAAAGGCGATTATAAGGCGAGAGTCAATGCGAGTGGTGGACGGGGAAGGCTAAGGCAAAAGTTCCTGGAGCAAATCCAGGTCATTCTGATTAAAGAACAACTTACTTGTATGAAAGGCCTAAAGGAATTGGAAGAAGCAAGAGAAGTATGCAAGGATCGTGGCAAGTGGAGGACGTAGTCTCTGCTTACCCTTCTGGGAATGAGGCGTGATTTAAGTATGTAAATCCTGGGTTCGATTCCCAGCGGGGCAGATTGTCATTTTTCTTAATTTGTCTTGGTCTAGCTGGTGGGAGGCTTTCGCCGTGGCTAGTTACCGCCCTACCGACAAAGACGTACCGCCAAGCGATTTAGCGTTCCGGTACGATGTCGTGTGAAAGGGGTGTGGATGTGTCCTACTCCTAACAAGTTAGCCCGCTTCCATCTTAGATTGCATCGTCACTTAACGTCAGGTGTGATAGCAGTCAAGGGCCAACTTGTAATCGATAAAAAAAAGAAAAAAAAATTCTTCAAATGTAGTAAAATATTGCCTAAAAAGTATTTACAAACTGCATCCAAATATTTAATAACAGGCGAATATTTAATATTTGGTCCATATCCCCGCTCGTATAAGGAAGGAGGCCTGGCCCTGTAGTGGGCGGTAAATAGGCTGGTAATGATGAATAATTAAGAATATACCTGAATAATACATACATTCATACATATTTATATACACACAGATAGCGTAACATTTTACCAAATGTAAGTACAGATACTATCAATGATTACAAATAAATCACACTAAGTTTAAACAGAACATACGTATTATAAAATTCAATATGCGTGTATTTCAAGTAAGCTTAGTAAACTTTTGAAAACTCATGTTAGACACTTTAACCGACGAAAAAAAACGGAGGAGGTTCTCAATTCGACACGTATATTTTTTTTTTTTTTTTTTTTTTTTTTTTTTTTTTTTTATGTATGACCACGCATAACTTTTTACAGTGTTGTCCGATTTTGATAATTCTTTTTTTATTAGAAAGGGCATACATCCAAGGTGGTCCCATTGTCCGCATGTTAGGATCTGATGACGATATCCTGGGGAAATTGAAGGAACTCTTCAAATTTTGGAGGCACGCTTACAGCGATTTCGGTTTTTGTCTCGGTATCAGTAGCTTTTTGGCTACTAGTGCCGTATAATATGCTATGACAGTATAGCACCAGTACGTTACGTGGCGATAAATCACTAAAAAGTAAGAAATAAAATTTTTTAACAAAAAATAGAACGCGACTCAAAGCGCACTAAAAAGTAAAAAATAACTGTGTCATTTAGTTGCTTTAATTTACTTAAGCATATCTAGGAGTCGGTGCCAGCCAAGGTTTCTACTTTCAAGGACGTTACCTAGAACCCACAAACTTCTTTACTACGTAAAATAAATGTTCCTTAAACTTGCTGGCACCGACTTCATAGATATGCTTAAGTAAATTAAAGCAACTAAATGACACAGTTATTTTTTACTTTTTAGTGCGCTTTGAGTCGGTTCTATTTTTTGTTAAAAAATTTTATAGTGACTCCACAATCGATTCTCATCGACCAATCGATCGGAAGTCAGGTTTTGCTAAAAAGAGCTGATAAACATAAAATGGAATAATCTCAAAAAATGTCTCGTAGAAATAAGTTTTTATGTTTTATCTCGGTTCTAAGACCAGACATCCATGTAAGACGAATATCTTAGCATTCCATGGATTCACCGTGCGGGTGCCGGGTCCATCGCGTGGCCGAGAGAAAAACTCCGAACAGAGCCCGAGACTTGTGACACGGGTGTAGGTTTAAGGGTACCCTTAGTGTCGCGCGTCAACACTCACCTCCTCTGTTCAAGTTATTCTCCCTGCCCAGCCAAATTCGGAAGGACCCTACTAGAGCAGCTTTGGACACTCGTTCCAATATGGAACTTACTGCACTTCTAGTAAGGCCAAGGTCATTTAGCAGGTTGTAGAGAGACTTCGCTGGTACACCCCGCGCACCCACTTCTACCGCGTAACTAACCACATAGCTATTTTTTGGTAGTTCAATAGTAAGGTCATAATATTTATTTACTTTGAATACATGGTCTTTAGGGATGTTTGTTTCCCACGGCACGTTTGATTTGTTTGAACAAGAACTATTCGTTTGATTTCTAATAGCTAAGTGTTCCGGGATTTTATACTGCTTTTCATACGTGTCCATTAATATAGTCCAATCAGGAGCAGAGCCCAGAATTGAATAAGGCTTGCTGGTGGAATTTGTACTTGAGCCTGCTTTAACGAAGTTAGTTTGTCTTTTATTCGTCGTCAAGCCTTTTTGAGCTCTAGCTACTGAAAGGCTAGTAGCTTCCCGTATGATTTCTAGTACTCTATCGTGGCGGCGTCAGTAAAGACCCCTGTCCAGGAGCACCTTGCATCCTACTAATAAGTGCCTTGCAGTACCCACTGCCTCACCACAGGTAAAAGCAAGATTTTTCCGAGGCTAGGCAAGGCAGACATTCAATTTATCTATAAAATCCGAAAACTTTACTCCTAGATCATTCGTTATCTAGACTTTATTCAAATTA
This sequence comes from Mycalesis mineus, assembly GCA_034621355.1. Classification (NCBI taxonomy): domain Eukaryota; kingdom Metazoa; phylum Arthropoda; class Insecta; order Lepidoptera; family Nymphalidae; genus Mycalesis; species Mycalesis mineus. Next base: position 1,981,554 of record CM067901.1, read on the forward strand.
ATTCATAAAAGTTACACCGATAACAATAATTTCCCACGGAGCATGAAACTATCTGAAAAATTACCCCAATAAAGTAGGTAGGGTAAAAGGTATACAAAAGTTTCCTAATAGACTTTCGGAAGTTATTGGATACGGTGAAGCTAATAGCCTCTTTACACAACGCGGGTGAGACTGCACGTTGGCTGGTTAGTAAGTATTAAACTAAATTAGGTGAGAACATTTAAAGCTATAGTTTTTCTGCTGGTCATCTTTGTGAAAGATGTAAGCAGAGCACACCCCCGTGGTTCCCATTTCTGTGCGATTGTTAGAATACATGATTGTTATAACAGCATATCATAGACTCTGTTCTGCTCAAAAAAGGTGTTTAAGGTCAATGTTTAATTTAAAACAAACAGATAGTTCTAAGAATATTTTAGACGTTTTAAAATATTGACATTCCCGTCTATGTATATTCTTGAATCTATATTATTCGCTCGAAAAAATATACATCTTTACAATTCTTTACATAGCGAAAGACACAAGGGTAAACTGTCTGTACCTGTAAGCAGATCAGCACACTTTGGGAATAGTGTGTTTATTATGACTTGCATATTATATAATAAATTACCTGCAAATATAGCAAGTGCTAAGAATTTCAATATATTTAAACATAAGCTGCAGGAGCATTTGATAGATAAAGCTTATTACACGATTCAGGAATATGCAAATAGATACAGGATTTGACATTGACCTAACATGTATTTATTTTTTATTATGTTTTTCTAATTTTATTTTTTTATCGTTGACAATAATTGTTGTGATATTATCCTTGAAATTTTTTATTTGATATATATATCTTAAATTCTCTTTGACATTTTATTAGATTTTTTTTTCATTGCTTTAATTATTTCATGTAGTTTAATTATTTCATGTAGTTTATGCCTGTTATCGGCGAGACATTGTATCTTTTTAACTTAACAAGACCTATGTATATCGTACTATAATGTTTCAAGCAAATAAATGATTCTGATTCTGATTCTGATTAAAGTATTCCAATTTAGGTTATAATTTACTTCCATTCCAAAAGCAAAAATTCTGCCTTTTTTCTTACGATAGACGCAAACCATATTTTCCAGATATTACAAAGTTTTGTGTATGCTTCTGCGAAGCAGGTTGTCGAACTATACGGCCATGTCAGTAGCTGGCACAGTGTAACGAAGCCATTATTGGAAACGATAAAAACCTAATGTTCACCGGTCTCTGAATTTACTGCGATAGGAGCGATAAGAAACTCGAGCTAATCGATACTAAAATATAATAGCTTATTGCGCTGGCGGCCATCGGAAACTTTCCACTAAGAACAGTTGGGAATGTTAGTCGCCCCTTAAGTTAATTGCAGACTGTCACACGGGACAAACAGGTGCCGAAGTAATGGGAATGATTTGGAGTAGAGAAAGACAGAATGGAGTACTCAATATAGAAGAGATATTTACTGAAATAACTTGTCGAGGGGAGTATTTTAGTATAATTATTATTTGCGGAGATGATTCTCTCTCTCTCTCCTTCTATGTCGTTCCAGTTGAATGATTAGAATATCAACAATCAATGACTCCCAATTATTTGCATTTGAATTTTTTAATTGCCGTGGTCTGTTACTGAATATAGTAATGCAAGTGGACATGAAGTGCAAGGTTTATAGGCATTAATACTTAACGTTGAGCGCATTAAAAAATTTTTTTAATTGCACTTAGTTGTATTATTATTATGTGTTCGGTAATTCAGAAGGGCATGATCTGCGAGGTCTCAAGGTTCGCGGTCGCTCTGTGGCTTGTAGCTCAGTTCATTGATACTGGTGTTGGTATACTTAACGTTGGCGCGCCGCAAAAACAGCATACTGTAATTGCGGTAGCTTCGGTTGTACTTATTGTTACTGTGTGTTCATGGACACAATGATGGGACACACAGGGCATAATTTGGAACACGCATGACTCGAGCTGGTGACCTATGGCGTTGGTGCCGCGAAAAGTCAGCATACCGTAGTCGCGGTCGCCTTGTGGCTTGTAGCTCAGTTCATTGATACTGGTGTTGGTATACTATTGGACACAATGATGGGACACACAGGCGGGCATAATTTGGAACACGCAGGGCACGAGCTGGTGACCTATGGCGTTGGTGCCGCGAAAAGTCAGCATACCGTAATCGCGGTAGCCTTGCGGTTTGAAGCTCAGTTCATTGATACTGGTGTTGGCATATTATTGGAAATAATGATGCAACTCACAGGCGGGCACGATCTGGAAGACGCAGGGCTCGAGCTGGCGGCCGACGGTGTTGGTGCCACGACAGCTCAAGGCGCCGTAGTCGCGGTCGCTCTGCGGCTTGTAGCTTAGCTCGCTGGTGCTACCGTTGGCCGTACCTAGACGACAAATACAAACATAAAATAATTATTATTATAAAAACAAAAAACCCAACTGCTTAGAGGGGATAAAGTAAAAGAGAAAAATATGTCACTATATCAATATAAAATTTATAATTTTATATTGCTATAGGGATCCTTGTTTTTTTTCTTTTGTCCACACCTGCAGCACCATTTGTTAGATTTTTGTTTTTAAAATAATAATTATATTTGAGACTTTTTAGTTTTAATTTGTGGTATAGAAATGAGATTGTACACTTGGTACAGTTTTTGACATTGCTTGTTAAAACAGTAATAAAAACATGACATGATATTTATATTTTTGAAATTTGATATCCATATTGCTAAGATAAAAGAAAAAAATGCACACGTTTTCATATAGCTTATGTCACTTCCACAATTCACGAACACGAATTCAACAACACCTCACATGTCAAAATCCGTTCAGCCGTTTAGGCTGTAGCGCGTGCCGAAGAAATGGGCATACATACATACATACGCTCGAATAACATTACACTCCTTCTGATGCAGTCGGGTAAATTAAAAAAATAAGTATACTTACTAGCTTTCATTTCACATTGTGTTCGTTTTGATAAATACTTAGGTCCTAGAGACCGATGTATAGATATAATGAGCCCAAATTTGATAAAGTTGTGTCGTTTTGTTTTGTGGTTCTCAAAGTCGCCTTTTAGCTCTAGCCTCAGTACCAACTCAACATAATATTGCATTGTTACTTAAATTATGCACGCAAAATTTCAACTCAATTGGAAACCGGAATGAGGGTCAAATTGATTCATGAAATTTCATTACTGATACGAAATATACTATGAAATATAATATACTATAAAAACATATGAAACTATGAATAAATGCTTGTAACAATTCGATTATTATTAAATAGGAACAATTAGAATTATTCAAGTGCTTAACATATATTTACGTTGAACATAACCCTAAACACTCTCAGGATGTAACATGTAACTATTATAGCCAGGTTAGTTAACCAAACGGTCGAAATTTGTAAGCTATCTCCAGCAAATCTATTGATTACCTTGGTAAAGTTACGACTCTCTGCCTCCATAAACTTAACTAAACCTAATAGGTATATTGTAATAAGAAGGATAGAAAATAATTCATTTTGTTTCTTCTTTAAAAAAATCAACATTCCAGGCCTCCCACTTTGTAATATGGGATATGGAGCTCAGACCCACTAAGCTGATCTAATGCAGGTTAGTCGGCTTAAGATAATGTTTGATCCAATTAAGAAGTTAAGCAATTGAAACGATAAAAAACAAATGATTATTGAATAACTGACAACATTGTTGCTTACAAGAGATAAAGGAAGAGATAATACTCGTCCGCTTTCACATATCGGTTCTTTGATTAATAAATAAATAAATATTAATAAATATTACAGGACAATTACACGCATCGCTATATAGCCCCAAAGTAAGCTTAGGTAGCTTGTGTTACGGGTACTATAATAACTGATGAATATTTTTATATATTATATATAAATAATTATAATACATAGATAATGAAAAATATCCATACTCATCACATGAATATTTTCCAGATGTCGGAATCGAACCCACAGCCTAGGACACAGAAGCAGGGTCTCTACCCACTGCGCCACTCGGCCGTCAAATTGTATTTATTCTTTTATTTAAATGGTCAAATTATTGACTATTATCGAATGTTTATGTTTATGACTGACACCGACGACTTATCGTGCTCTATGAGACACGGCGTAGTATCAACTTCCCGACTTCAGACTTACAATTTTACTAGAAATATCTTAGATTAAAGAAATCTCAGAATTATCTGACCCAGGATTTGAATCCAGGACCTCGTTATTTAAAACCACACAGTTTAACCTCAAGACCAACGAGGCAGTCAATCGATTAATTTACATCTCACATTAATTCATCATCAACAACAATGAAATTACCAAATTTTTTGACGTATTAATTCAACGTACGAATAACGAGCTCATTATTAAAACGCGGTCGGATAAATTTTAAACATTATATTACTACGGAAAAATAAAATTCAAAATTCCACCGATTTTATAATACTCTTTCCATACAAATAAGCGCCGCATTTAAACTGTAATGCATTTCGTTGAAAATAATTTATGACTATCGCAAGGCGAGCTGGCGCGCTGCCAGAGTCGGCCGCGTAACCACGACATACGTTTCGACTTTGGACCTCCTATATGAGGTATGTATGCCCTAAAGACAAGCAACCTCAAAGGTTTTGTACAAATTTACCATTTAAAGTACAATACGCTCGGGTCAGAGAACGGCGTCCACCCGTTCACACTCCTCTATTTCTGCTACCCCCGATATTGAATCCAGTGTAATGCATTAATTAAATAGCAAAATTTTGAGCCGGAAGTGCATATTTTAAACAATTTTATGTCACACTTCGTTTCGTTTTCAAACATTTTCGTTTCAACAATATAGATCGTTCAATCTACGAAGGCTGGTCGTTTATTGTTCTTCAAACGCTTACAGTGCAAATGTGCAATAAAAACAGCAAGAATATGAGTTCTATTACACATTGCTTCTCGTTATGTAGTAATAGAACTCACATTCTTGCAGTTTTTATTGCACACTTGCACTGTAAGCGTTTGAAAAACAATAAACGACGAGCCTTCGTGGATTGAACAATTTATACCATCAGTTCAAAGGCTCAATCAGCGATCGAGCGTTCTGATCAGTATCTATCTCTTCGTGATTATTTAATTTGTAATACAGAAGTCTAAAATTACCGACATAGTTCAATTAGTCGCAAAGTTGAAGTGGTAATAGAAGAGGCACATCGTTCTAAGATTAAAAAATTAAAAAAGATTTTTATACATAAACAGTGTATAAATTAACAATAACATAATTAAGAAATGATAATACACCTGTTTTCAATTAATATAACAATGAATATTTAGTGACGTCAGTTTGTATGATCTAGTTTCACCTTTTTTCCGTTAAGTCGTGTTTTGAAAAAATATAATATAGACTTAAAAAGAAATCCTTGTACAATACAATATTGCATAAACCGTCTTACCAGTTTCCGAGATCACGTAAAACTCGGATAAATATATTCTATTTAAATTTTATACAGATTAAGATGAATCATGAAAGTGCACCTTTAGGGTATTAACTCAAATAGAAAACCTTTGGCACAGATTCAAAAACGTTGTGTATGATCCAATAGCACATTGTATATATACAACTTTGCAGAAGTTTCAGCTGCCGTCTCAGATATTTTTAAATGCATAGATGTACTCGTATGTTCGGAGTTGTTGAGTTGTTGGTGTTATTGATTCATTATAGCGATTGGCCTTTTATTGAAAGTAGAGAAAATTATACCTAAATGTCTTTGCATAAAGTTTCAATATTTAAGCTGTTTTCCGTAAAGCCGAACATTCAGAGCCAATTGTATCTTAGACGGATCCGTTTAAGGTTGAATTTGCAATGCGAAACTACTTGAAAAGTCCACTCAAAACTTGTTTTTGGTGCTCATTTAGTGTGGAGGTTTTTTGGTTCCAAATAGTGTATCCTCTTTTTAATAAAAGATCAATGAATATTACCCGTACCATATCTGCTTAGAGAACGAGCGTGAGCTTTACAGAGTTAATCACAAATAATAAATAAATAAATATTATACGACAATTACACACATCGCTATATAGCCCCAAAGTAAGCTTACGTAGCTTGTGTTATGGGTACTATGATAACTGATGAATATTTTTATATATATATTATAACATATAATAATAAATACTTATAATATAAAAGATAAACACCCAGGCACTGGAAAACATCCACGCTCATCACACAAACATTTTCCAGATGTGGCAATCGAAACCTCAGCCTAGGAAGCAGAAGCAGGGTCACTACCCACTGCGCCACTCGGCCGTCAATCAATAAGCTCGTCAGCCCACATTGAAACAATGTGTATTGTTAATGAGCTAGTAATTTAGCTGGTGTAAATTAAATATCGCCGCCTAATAACATTTGTAACACTAAAGAAGTCACTAACGTCATTTAAAGATTTTGTTTATCAACACACTGAAGGACCCCAACTCATAACAACACAAACACTCGCCATTAACAATTAAGAAGGTAGGCATGTGTATAATATTTTAGAAACAAAGCTGCAAATGCTCCTTTCTATAGGAGACTTGTGACCTGCTGTAGGTCATAAAATATACTGATAATGATATTAATGATAATAATCTAGAGATTGGAATATCAGTGAGTTTGTTTACAGTTGCCGGCAACTTTCATGACGAATTCTTATATGTTATAAGTTTTATGCTCCGTCTATTTACGGAATGATATAAAACTCTGGACGTAATCGTACAACTTATTAATCTGGAATTCTTTCCTCTTATCCAAGTTCAGGATTTGGCTGTGACGTGCTCTGAATGCCAATTGCACATCTTTGGAACAATCTGATTTGCTTCCAGTTTGTATTCAGCTTTGATTTTAGACTTAAGGCTTCGTTACATGTGGAGAGTTTCTTGAGCGACACTTTTTTATAGGTATCTCAATCAACCATCTTTATAGGTATAACAATCTTATCACTATAGTGGAACCACGATTACGCGTCAAATGTGAATGTTAATGTCACACGTCAATACATACAGGTCTGAAGTTCACGGCTTCCTGTCCAATATTTAAAAGTTGTATGCTCCGTCAGAGAACTCGGACGAAGTCGTTCACGGTTCAGCTTATTAATCACGAATATTTTCTTCTTGTTCGATTCCTGAGAATGTGACGTGTTCTAAATACCAACTGTAGATATTTGGAACAATCATATCCCTGAATTGGAACAATAATTTTCCCGTTATTTATTAACAGAAACTATGCGGGTGAAACTGGGGGGCACATCTAAATAAAAAAGGGTTTAAAGTACCAAATTTCGCTGGCGACACGTCCAAACTCTCGCCACTGTTGTTGAATTGCCAAAAGAAGCTGACGTCAGGCGGATTGGCCGTCACTGAGCACCGGACGTGCAACACTTCGTCCAGCTGCGCGCCAAGCACTTGCGGCGACGAGTGGGTGCATACTGGTGCATCTGGAAATAATTATTATTGTTAGCTATTGTTATAGTTAAAAGTTTTGTATTTGCATATGGATATGTAATTTTGTGTCTAAGTTTCAGTTGTTATATATGTTTAATGCACTGGACCGACCAAAAGAGAATCACTCTTAATCGCTCTAAAAGTGTCCACGAATACCACTGCGCCACGGAGGTCGTCGAAATATGTAATTTTGTGTCTAACTTTCAGTTGTCATATACTTTTAATGCATTGGACCGACCAAATGAGAATCGCTCTAAATCGCTCTAAAAGTGTCCACGAATGCACAAGAAGTGCATTCTTCCACTCCTAATGTGAAGACCACGTCCGCTCTGTCAAGAGTGTGACGACGAAGAAGAAGAAGAAATTTATTATTATTGTTCAATTGGCACTCATTTCCCAACAAACCGTCGTTAAAATTTTCGGTTCTATGAAGCAGGAATGCTCTGTTAGTTTGCCTATGAAGCGCCAGTTCGTGTTTTAAATGAACTCTTAAATCATCTACACTTCCAGTACGGTATGCGGAATTGTTAGAACAACCTAGATTGGGAAATTGCACATCCGTACTGTGATTTAATTGCTTTTGCTGGGAGAAAAAAAGTGCGCGCTGAATTGATATAACACGAGGTATCGGATAAAAGAGATGAAAATAATCATATTTAAGTAGATTTGTTGTTATATCGAGTGCTGGCTTTGCTTGGTTTTTAAAAGTTTTTTAATTGTTCCGGGTATCTTATCTTTTGTAGTTTTGTTGTTTTCATTTTTTAATTTTTTTTTATTCATCACAAGTTAGTCCTTGACTATAATCACACCTGATGGTAAATGATGATTCAATCTAAGATGAAAGCAGACTAATTTGTTAGGAGAAGGATGAGATCCACACCCTTTTCAGCTACTAAACATCATCGTACTGGAACTTTATCTTTATCGGTAGGGTGCGAACTAGCCATGCCTAGGATGCCTCCCACCAGTTGATATATAGGATACAGTAGTGTCATTGTGACACGTCGCCTGCTGTAGTCGTCTGCGACCGGCTACAAATCAGCTAATACTGCCAATTTCCGAAAGTAGAACTGATAACAAAGAATTTTATGATAAGGAAGAAACGAAGAGAGAAATAAAATGATTTTTATTTGGTCTAATAACTAAAAAAAGCACAAAAATATTTGTTTTTGTTTTTTTATTTTTTTATTGAATCAAACTAAAGTAAACATTTTAAAAGCAAAGGAAGCTGACTAAATACAGATCTCACGCACATTATAATGCTATAGCAAGTTGCAGAGATGATTTTCAGTGGAAGCTTTTAAATGTGTAAGGTCACATGGAAACAGAAACAAATCTCACCTGATGGTAAGTGTAGATGTGGTCTAAGGTAGAATGCACTTGCTTAGAAGATGCCTATTCACTCTTGTTTTACTCTTGTTTTGTTTTGTTTTGCTTGATCTAAAGCCCTTGATTTCAAACCCAAGAAGAAGAAGAAGAAAATCTTTATTGCACACATAATATATAGACAAACACACAGTAAAAAATAAAATAAAACAACAAACATAAATGCAAAGGCGGCCTTATTGCTTGGAGCAATCTCTTATAGGCAACCCTTGATGATAGGAACTGTGAAGTGTAAGCGGAAATGGTGACATATATATATATATATATATATATATATATATATACATTTACATAAACATACACATATATAAAAACCTTATGATCTGAATAAGTTAACCACTGCAGCGAAGCAGGCATCTATGATCCGATGATTCTTTACTAGGCAAGTTGGTGTATTTATCGATGCTCCTTAAATCCCAGTTGGGAACATTAACGGTTCGTTAGCAAGTGATCGATGGGTTTTTGATGGCCAATTATAAGACTCCGTCGGTTTGGAAGCTAAGCGATTTATGATAGGGTTATGTGATTTGACATACTTAACGTTTTTTTAACCGACGAAAAAAAACGGAGGAGGTTCTCAATTTCACACGTATATATATATTTTTTTATGTGTGACCACGCATAACTTTTTACAGAGTTGTCCGATTTCGATAATTCTTTTTTTATACAATAATTAGAAAGGGCATACATCCAAGGTGGTCTCATTGTCATCATGTTAGGATCTGATGATGATATCCTGGGGAAATTGAAGGAACTCTTCAAATTTTGGAGGCACGCTTACAGCGATTTCGGTTTTTGTCTCGGTATCGGTAGCTTTTTGGCTACTAGTACCATATAGTAAACTATGACAGTATTGTGCGAGTACGTTACGTGGCGATAAATCTCTAAAAAATGAGAAATAAAAATTTTGAACAAAAAATAGAACCGACTCTAAACGCACTAAAAAGTAAAAAATAACTGTGTCATTTAGTTGCTTTAATTTAATTTAAGGACGTTACCTAGAACCCACAAACTGCTTTACTACGTAAAATAAAATGTTCCTTAAACTTGCCTGGCACCAACTTCATAGATACGCTTAAGTAAATTAAAGCAACTAAATGACACGGTTATTTTTTACTTTTTAGTGCGTTTTGAGTCGGTTCTATTTTTTGTTAAAAATTTTTATCAATACCCTCAATGCAAATAGAGGAGTGTCACCATCTTAACGTATGTATTTATTCGTATATGATATTTATGCTTCTGTCTAAAGCAGCACCTATATGATGGATCGACTTTGGTGAAAGTAACAAAAAACTTGTAGCAACAACAGTAACCAAAAAGTTTTACTTTTCATAAATTAAAATTATATTTATTTTTAACTCCTAACTTAAAATCTTCTTAAAAGCATTTTACGTTTTATATTTTGCATCTACGTTTCTGTTTATTTATAGCATCGTGCCTCTAAATGGATGAAATTACATACAATACCATATGTACGTACATTCCTCATTTTTAAGGTTTGGTCCATTCTATATCGATCAAGACAAGATTTTTCTTTTTTTTTTCGTGGGGAAATTCTCATGGATACCCTCTCGCCAAGTTGGGGGAGCGAGAGGGTTATGTCGGACTGTTACCGACTAAAACCCCACGGTGTTCCTATACGCCGCCTGATAAAGTGACCTACGGTAACGAATGCACTTTACCGTAATATCAAGACTATGCCTTAACCAGATGTGGACTTTACTTAGGAAGTCATCAGTTGAGATTCGCAGAGTAAACATTTCATTAATAGCAAGTAACGTAAATAAGTATAGTAAAGTAGTTATAATTTTGTGAAGTAAAGAATAAATAATATAAAATAAAATAAATAAATAAATATTACAGGACAATTACACATATCGCTATATAGCCCCAAAGTAAGCTTATGTAGCTTGTGTTATGGGTACTATGATAACTGACGAATATTTTTGTATATATTATACATAAATACTTATAATATATAGATATACACCCAGACACTGGAAAACATCCATGCTCATCACACAAACATTTTCCAGATGAGGGAATCGAACCCACAGGACGCAGAAGCAGGGTCACTATCCACTACGACACGGAGGCCGTCTAATCTAAATATTTAGTCTCAATATTGAGGATCACCGATGAATACTATTTTAAAATGACACTGAAATTAAGTATTTAGTAGACTAATACAAATAAAACTCGAATGAGATATTATTTATTTTCAAAATCTCAATCCTTCGTAGGGTTTCGTATTATGCGAGCAAATATTGAAGTCTTAAATGAAAATGTAAAGCAGAACCGAAAAGCGCAATTTCATAAGCACCTTAATGAATCCCAGCGCTGCGCCCGACCAGGGGGACTTTCCACAGGGACGCATTCAGGTCAATAAATATGCGAGGGGGTTATTTTTACCCGAATGCGTTAGAAGGAGGGTAATGTTTTTCGAGCGTATGTATGTATGTATGTATGCCCATTTCTTCGACACGCGCTACAGCCTAAACGGCTGAACGGATTTTGACATGTGAGGTATCGTTGAATTAGACTAAATTGTGGAAGTGATATAGGCTATACGAATTTTCAAAATGGCGGCTGTAAATGGGGGAAAAAAGGGGGACGTGTGCATTTTTTTCTTTTATCCTAGCAATATGGGTAACAAATGAAAGGTCGTAAAAAGACCATTTCAAAAATATAAATATCATATCATGTTTATATTACTGTTTTAACAAGCAATGTCAAAAAGTGTATCAAGTGTACCGTCTCATTTCTATACCACAAATTAAAACTAAAAAATCTCAAATAAAATTATTATTATAAAAACAAAAAACCCAACTGCTTAGAAGTTATGAACTGAAAAGAGAAAAACAAGGATCACTATATCTATATAAAATTCTAAATATTTTATGGTGCTGCAGGTGTGGAGAAAATGGTTTTTTGTTTTTATAATAATAATTTTATTGATATCTTAACTTGATATTCTAAATATTTATGCTAGGTTAATTATGTTTGTTACACTTTTTCTCTCTAATTGCTTTATTCAATATCATAAAATTGTGTTACATAATATTATGTTAGGGATACCAAAACGGCTGATGGAAATAGAACGGAGACAAGGTATCATAATAAGCAATCATATTTCAAATTTATTTTATTTTCAAGTGATAGAAAATGTTATTGTTCTCTGTTCCATCCAACTTGGTCGCTAATACATTTTAAAACCTAAAGCATAGTCAGCTATTAATATCAAATACTCATCACATATTTATGCAATTAGGATGTAGTTATATATATAAAAGAGAAATAGACTCAGTCAAACGCGAGTTACGTGAACAAAAACATATAAACATACAGCTCAAAATGAGAGCCTCTATTTTAAGAATATGGTTATATATAATTATGACGCTTTGAGAGACGTGTTTTCAGCGGCTCCACCTATTACGAACTCCTAGCTACGGCCCAGATTTTCGCAATACAATTTATATATCGCCCGACTTCAGTTATGATTTAACGAACCGAATTCAACGTCTCTTTTAGCTTTCCAAGTTAATTATAACACTGTTTTTATTACTTTATATAGGCCGAGACCAAATAAAGTGCTTTATATGCCTACATGCGAAGTCATTTATGCCTCGTAATTCTTACGTAAACCACCATTGGCGCTGCCATATCTTCAGATCACAATTTCCTGGGTTCGAGTTTTAATAATACTGAGTTTTTTTTTATTCTAAGTAATGTTTACGTTGATCCCTTTCACGTCCCCTATCTAGGAATCCGTCCTTAGGAAAAAGAAGTAACTATGCTAAATTTCATCGGAAGTACAGTTTTAGAGATCCCCTGATTATTCAACAGTTCAGGCAGTGATATTTTTTAACCGACCAAAAAAAACGGAGGAGGTTCTCAATTCGACACGTATATTTTTTTTTTTATGTATGACCACGCATAACTTTTTACAGTGTTGTCCGATTTTGATAATTCTTTTTTTATTAGGAAGGGAACACTTCCAAGGTGGTCCCATTGTCATCATGTTAGGATCTGATGATGATATTCTAGGGAAATTGAAGGAACTATTCAAATTTTGGAGGCACGCTTATCACGATTTCGGTTTTTGTCTCGGTATAGGTAGCTTTTTGGCTACTAGTGCCGTATAATATACTAAGACAGTATATTACAAGTACGTTACGTGGCGATAAATCACTAAAAAGTAAGAAATAAAAATTATTAAATAAAAATAGAACCGACTCAAAACGCACTAAAAAGTAAAAAATAACTGTGTCATTTAGTTGCTTTAATTTACTTAAGCATATCTAGGAGTCTGTGCCAGCCAAGGTTTCTACTTTAAGGATGTTACCTAGAACCCACAAACTGCTTTAGTACGTAAAATAAATGTTACTTAAACTTGGCTGGCACCAACTCCTAGATATGCTTAAGTAAATTAAAGCAACTAAATGACACAGTTATTTTTTACTTTTTAGTGCGTTTTGAGTCGGTTCTATTTTTATTTAATAATTTTTTTTGGACTGCATAGGCAAGCATTTGGCTACGCTCACGCCTGATGGTAAGTGAACATGCAGCCTACGGTGGAACGCGCTTGCCTAGAAGATGCCTACCCACATTGTAGATATTGTTGATATTTTCATAATATAGCAGTTTCAATCAGGAACGGGGAATCAAAACATTTCCTACGCAATCATTGATGGGGTGATTCATATTTCGCCTAAAATAAGATAAGCTTTCGGTTCTTTTTTTTAAACCATTGCATAGCTTTTATCGCGGGCCTTGAGCGTGGAGACCGAAATTCCGTAAAGAAAAAACCTAACACCCCCTGAGTATCAAAAACGTAATATCAAAAGCACAATTTCGACAACGACGTCATCGGAGAACGTGGCTTAGCGGTAAGGTGCTCTAAGAGCCCGGATTGCCAGAGAGACCGGGTTCGAATCGCTTTACCGCGGCAGTCTCCGAGTGCCACACGTCTTGTTCAAACATAATCAAAGAAAGGTAATGTAACTTAAAATGTAACTTAAAATTACCAATTTTTCTTCTTCGGTTCTTTGATATAGTATTTAAAAAAAATGTAATAATGAAATTCAGAGCGTTAATATAGTTAACGTTCCCCTTTCGACAAATGATACCATGATTGATTAGATATGTCAAATTCTCACCCTATGAACATCTACATTGCAAAATTAGTAGTTATGTTAAATTTCAATGTACAACTTTAAAGATCTTGTGATGAGTCAATAGGACAGACAATGCTGTTTACTACGTATAATATTTTGTTTAAGACGCATAATAATATTTTGAGATGTCGGAGACATTAGAGTCGACTTTTGTAGTTAGATAAGGTTTTTTCTTCTTAAAATCTTCGTAGTATTTTTCGAAACCGCGATGAAAATATAATAATGAAATTGGAACTGTTAATAGGGTTGCCACATACAGTCTGTACAAGTTCCCCTTTCGGCAAACGATACTATGATTGATTAGATATGTCAAATTCACACCCCATAGTCATACATGCGCCACCCTATCCCGTATTGATTATTCGATATTGGGGTAAATAAATCGTTGTAGATAGGGAGACTGTAATAGATGCGAGTGTGCTATATGTGTTTGTATATGGCAGCGGACGCATGTGACTTCGTTTTATTCGAAACCATGAACCATTATTATTGAAATTTTTGGCGGTAGAAACATTGTTTTAAGTATACATAATGTAAAAATAGATAGTTAACGTTACATTAGAATAATTAAGATAAATAACAAAAAATAGCTTTCATTAAACAGACGAATATCTTAGCATTCCATGGATTCACCGTGCGGGTGCCGGGTCCATCGTGTGGCTGAGAGAAAAACTCCGAACAGAGCCCGAGACTTGTGACACGGGTGTAGGTTTAAAAGAGTACTCTTAGTAACGGCCGTCAACACTCACCTCCTCTGTTCAAGTTATTCTCCCTGCCCAGCCAAATTCGGAAGGACCCTACTAGAGCAGCTTTGGACACTCGTTCCAATATGGAGCTTACTGCACTTCTAGTAAGGCCAAGGTCTTTTAGCAGGTTGTAGAGAGACTTCGCTGGTATACCCCTCGCACACACTTCTACCGCGTATAAACTAACCACATAACCATTTTTGGTTAGCTCATTAGTAAGGTCATAATATTTATTCACTTTGAATACATGGTCTTTAGGGATGTTTGTTTCCCACGGCACTGTAAGCTCAACAAGTACTAAACGTTTGATTTGTTTGGAAAAAAGAAATATGTCCGGTCTAGATGTCGAAATAGCTACGCTGTAGTTTGCGATATACAGCGAAATTTTATATCCCGACTGTATGAGTATTGAATTCTTCTCTATATCTATCTATCTAACACGCTACTGTAGCTAGAGAGTGGTAGAGACGAATTCAAAACGTCTGAAATTGCCGGTGTAATTACAGGCACAACAGATTTAACACCAACAAGGCAAGGACAATTTTTGTTTTTTTGAAAAAAAACGAAGGCGGTTCTCAATTCGACACGTATATATAATATATATTTTTTTTGACCACGCATAACTTTTTACAGAGTTTTTGATAATTATTTTTTTATTAGAAAGGACATACTTCCAAGGTGGTCCCATTGTCATCATTTTAGGATCTGATGATGATATCCTGGGGAAATTGAAGGAACTCTACAAATTTTGGAGGCACGCTTACAGCGATTTTGGTTTTTGTCTCGGTATCGGTAGCTTTTTGGCTATTAGTGCCATATATATGGCAGTATAGTACAAGTACGTTACGTGGCGATAACGTCCTTAAAGTAGAAACCTTGGCTGGCACCGAATTCATAGATATGCTTAAGTAAATTAAAGCAACTAAATGACACAGTTAATTTTTACTTTTTAGTGCGTTTTGAGTCGGTTCTATTTTTTGTTAAATTTTTTTATCTTACAAGGATTGTTGCTCTGTTTATAGGTATATTTATATGTTTGTCTGTAATCATGAGGTGGAGGCTATCTGCTTCGTCTGTAATATAAAAAAATAAACATTCATCCATTGAATTATTCTTATTTATAATATTGCCCAAAAGTTAGAAGATATAAAAACTAAAGCTATTACTGACAAATTACATCGATATCAATATGATTTCCCTGAGCTCCAATAGCTTTCAATAGACCTCGAACTGTTGATACACAAAATGTATCGAGCTACTGTAAAGAATTTAGGACAAATATCATTCCTTTGATCTGACGCCTACATTTTGTGTAGGGTTGTCACTTATTGAATGGGATGATTATTATCAATTCATCATTAATTTGAAATTGAAAAATACTAATATTGAAAAGCATTGACAACTGATTAGGGATGAAGATTCATATTCACCCTACATATTGACTCTATGACTAGGCAAATCGGAGAACAAATCAAATCAAAAAGGCAGCTCAGGCAAGTTTATTGGTCAATATAAAAATCTACAAACAATTCAGCTTAAATATTTTCGTATAGACGGTCAAGGACGAAAATACTATCTCATGCTCGACGATGAAGAAATAAAATAGGTCTCTTTAAGCACTTTCTCTTAGGTCCCAAGTTTTTTTTTGCAAATAGTTATATGAGATACGCATTTTCATGATTTGTTTATTAAATAAATGTTTCTCACATTATACGTATAATATTAACTAAAAAAAGTGGAAGAAGTAAGAGTGTGTATACCTGGGTCGTAAATTTACGAAAGATGGAACGTGTGAGAGTGATATTGAAAGAAGAGTAAATGCTGGGAACTTGGTGAATGGTGCTCTGTATGCATTTATGAACAGCCAGAAAGTGTCCCAAAAGGCAAGACTGGCTGTGCATAGAGGTGTGTTGGTGCCCACACTTATGTATGGTAGTGAAAGTTGAGTATGGCAGAAGAAGCACAAAAGTAAAATAAATGCGGTAGAGATGAGAGCATTGAGCAGTATGTGCGGGTTAAAACTGTGTGACAGAGTTAAAAATAGTGTGATAAGAGAAAAGTGTGGTGTAAAAGAAGATATAGTGACTAATTGAGAAAGGGATGCTTAGATGGTTTGGACATGTAGAGAGAATGGATGAAAGAAGATTAACAAAAGAGATTTACAAGGCGAAGGTGACTGGAAATGTTGGAAGGGGAAGGCCTAGGCGAATGTCGCTGGACCAAATTCAGGACATTTTAAATAATGGCCAGGTCAAGAGTATCCTGAACCGACGAACTTGTATGAAAGGATTAATGAGAGTGGAAGAAG
The DNA here is from genome assembly GCA_034621355.1 of Mycalesis mineus. NCBI lineage: Eukaryota > Metazoa > Arthropoda > Insecta > Lepidoptera > Nymphalidae > Mycalesis > Mycalesis mineus. The sequence goes on from CM067901.1 coordinate 1,998,655, forward strand.
CTAAGGAGGTATGCAAGGACCGTGGCAAATGGAGGGATGTGGTCTCTGCCTACCCCTGTGGGAACAAGGCGTGATGTTTATGTATCTAACTTTTATACCATTAAGTTGTATTCCGTTTGCGCTGTTGTATTTAATTTAACTCTAATTTAAGATTACGGTTATTTATAGTCTAATCGACAACCCTATCGGCAAGGACACTAATACGTATCGAAAAAGGTACGATTCTTTCATTTCTTCCAACACGAGAGCTGATAAACAAAAAAAAAACAAATTGCTCAGGCGTCTGATAGGTTTCATGCATTGGACTGTAACAAATCTACATCGCGATCTTCGGGGAGAAACTGGGGAAAAATGATTGATATTCCCAAATTGATTATAGATTCCCGCCTCGAAAGCGCTCCGTTCGTAATTGAGAATATTTTATTTTTTAAATTTTTCCACCGTTTCACTTGGTTTCTTTCCAAGATCCAGATTAAAAGGCTATTGTGTTTCCAGTAGAGTACGTTTTTGTTTTGTATCTTTTTGAGCGTGAGTATATTTGTATGTTTGCAATTTACTCAAAAACTTCTTAAATAAATATGAACTTTTTATAGTTTACGAGTTTTATATTTTGTTATGGGAATTTGCAAGTATGTGATCGAAGGCGGTCAATTTTATTCTGAAATTATTTTATACAATATTAATTTGAAAATGAAAATGAATTGGACTTGAAAATCTTAACTGCCTATCTTGGATATGGAGAATTGGAGATTCTGGGATTGAGTCCTGGGTCTTATGAAATATTTTCTTTCCATTTAAAAAAATGTCTGCACCTACTTTTTTGCTATAATTGTACGTCACCTATTATTATTATTTTGCTACAGTAGCAATTTGGACACTGAATAAAAAAAACATTTTCTGATGTTAATTAGATAGTGAATAATAAAAGTATGTCGGCGAGGTGGCGCTTCGATCGCGCGAAACGTTGTCGACGAGGTGGAACTTCGATCGTGCGAAACGTCAGACTATGACATTGACAGCTGTCATCGCTTGGGATTGGTCTGTGCTTGGTTTAAAATGGCATTCTAACGCCAGCCGCGAGACGGAACGGACGCAATCGCAGAACTCTCCATGTTTCGTATTGCAGTCCGTCTACATCGCATTAGAGTTACCATATTTCATGTAAATTACTAAGTAAATCGATTAAAGAGGTTGTTTGTGATCAATCTGCGAGTTTATTCCGAAGAAACATCACCCATACTACCCAAGATGGCGGACGAAGATGAACCAAACTCTCCGACGATCCCGCTCGTCCCTCCCTCAAGTATAATATTAATTATAAATCTCACATTGTATCCGTAAATGCGTGGCCTGGCTGGCAGTCTCGCCCAGTGAGTTGGTCGCGCGACACGAGTAGTCGCCGCTGTGATCGCGCGTCACCTTCTGTAGTACTAGCGACTTGGTGCTCACTATGACTCCTGATACCACGTTGTGGAGAACCAACTTGTCCTAAATGAAAAAAATATTTATCATTATCTTTTTAACCTGACTACAGATGAAGCTTAAGAAGAATATCTGATTAAATGATAATTGTACATTCTTACACCTGCTTGTAACCCCTCAAAAAGAAATCTTATTTAATATTCGTCTCGTCGTATATTCGTTTTGATATAACGCAATAAAATGGTGAATATTAAGACCTTTAAAGCACAAGTTTATTTTGTCTGTATAACGTCCGTCAATTTGTGTGGCCATCTAAATAACTATTTTGATAATAATGATAATTATAACTACTAGATATGTATCATCTACAAATCACAAAATATGTTTCTACCCACATTTGCAATCGTTTAAATGCCGTATCGGGGATGTAGTCGTAATTTCGCGGACCGTTTGAGGCATATTTCACAAATCGACTTATTACAAATTCGCATATCATTTGGATTTCCACGGCCTTAACGGGTCGCAAGTCCCGATATTCCTATTTTCGGAAATGTATATATTTAATGTATTTTCTATCAAACAATTTCAATATAGGTTATCAGGGTGCACGGTAGTGCCCCGCTAAGTCGACGCGAAGCAAGCACTGCCTGTATACCTTTACAGCAACCATTAGGCCGCATTTTCAGGCCCTATTTTGAGAACCTTCGGAAAGACTAGAATGCTGAAATTTTCGTCATCCAGTAAGCTATAATCACATGCTTAAAATCCAAAATTTCAAGTCAGTAGGTCATTCAGTTTCGAAGTTCGACACTCACTTGGCCGTTGAAGGGTAACAAGTAACGCGTAAAGAATGTTCAACGACCAAGTCACACAACATTAACTATAATAATAAAGAAATCGCAGTAAGGAAAATTAGACTTGGCACGACTTTGTCTAGATTTCATTACTTTTTAGAGATAAATAAGCAGCTCCATCAAGACTTAGCTAGTTTTTTACAGAATGTTTTTGGTGGGATCTATTTTTTAAGATCTGTTTGGTTTCATATGTGATGATGTTTAAATCAAGGTAAACTTAGTTTACAAGCATTTTTGAAGTCAATTCTGTCTTCTACTTTCGTACGGTAGAGTCATTGCAAATAGATGAACGGTTTGTAGTGCCTCTATCACCGTTTCCAAAGACAGAATCTACCAAGAATACTCAACAGATGATTTTTTAAATTTCAAAGAAACTGGATTATAAACTTACATTATGGTACCACGATATCCGATGCTCCTTGGGATTAGCTCTAACTGAGCACTCGAAGTAAACGTCATCTCCTTCCTTGATGTCGTGTGGGTTCAGAGTGCTGCCCAGGGACAGAGATACAACAGGTGGGTCTGAAAGAATACTCATAGTTAATGAAGGCTTTTTTTCAAAAACATTTTTGGACCCTTGGACCCATGCCATTTGAAAACTATAGCAACGCCCGTGATCGCTCTTGTCAGCGACGCTCTGGTCATTGTTAACTGTTGTCTGGTCAAGTAATAACACCATACTTATTTCTGCCGCTAAGTACCTTTGTTGTGTTCCGATTTAGATATAGTTGCCGGTGTAATTAAAGGTACCACAGGTTGATGCGACCCAAGCCAGCACTTTGTGGGGTATGTTCGATGCATGCTATTTAAGCGATAACTTTTTATCTGTTTGGTCCGTTTATTATAAATATAAAAAGTGCAAGTATTTATAATTTCACCAGCATGTTTAACTTTCAGATCGTAAACCGGTGGCTTAGTGCTCTTTTAATGAGGGTTGGCTAAGTAATTAACTTGAACTTTAATTAACTTTCCTCTCAGTCAAGACTTTCTTCAGGTGTTATTGTTAATTAACAGATGATGAAGGATGAGAAGCTATTATTTATTCTAGGGTTATAAATATTCATATTAATGTTACTATACTAAAGCCAAACTCGATTGAGAATGCTTGTCAACAAACAAATTTAAAATGGAGGTAGAAAATGCAACACATTTTATGCCTAATAAATTTAAAATTGTATTGTTATTTAAAAAAACCTTATTTAAAAGATATTGAATATATTAATTAGTTTTACTTACTAATTTAATTTATTCACATGAATTCGTCATTAACTAGTTAATTTAAAAAAATAGGTGTAAAATGACTTGTGATTTCTACCTTCATTTTTAATTTGTTTGTTGACAAGCATTCTCAATCGAGTTTGGCTTTAGTATAGGAATGGAAATAACGATTGATAAAAGTATTTTGTTACAAAAATAAGATTTGAAAGGAAAAATTAAATAAATATACCCACGCTTAAAGTCTGTCTACAAAATTTATTCAAACGAATGACTACTAACTCATCACGAGAACTTTGAAACTATACACTCGATTGGCTTGAAATTATATACGGCAGATTACTACTAATGATACAGGTGTCCTATAATTATTGGATCAAACGAAAATGGGAGATACGTCACCTAATTATCTAAAAATAATTTGAGTGGTTAAAAAACCGTGTGACCAAGTTGATATTTTTATAGGTTTTTAAATTTTTTCTATCCTAAATCACATTATTCAATGCTACAGCACTTGCTGTAATTAAAATTTTTATTATAAAAAATTTTTTATTTACGTTGTGAAAAGAAACTTAAAGTGGAGGAATTTTTTTCTTTTATTCGTAGACCCATTTTATTTTACGTCCTGAAAATGTAGTCAACAAATCTGATCATAATCTTTTAAACCTGTACATTTACAAATCCTAATTTGTAAATTGGTATATGACACCTGTATATGGTGGAACTTGGACAAGTTAATCTGTCGCATAGTCGCAATGTATCGAAAATGATACAGCTAACAACGAACTAGGAAACCAGTGATCGCCCGTGCCTAGCGCAGGGGCACTATACTAAAGCCAAACTCGATTGAGAATGCTTGTCAACAAACAAATAAAAAATGAAGGTAGAAATCACTAGTCATTTTACATCTAATTTTTTTAGTTAACTTGTTAATGACGAATTAATGACAATAAATTAGATGAGTAAGCTTAAAACTAATTAATATATTCAATATCTTTTAAATAAGATTTAAAAAAAAACCAAAACATAATTTTGAATTTATTAGACATAAAATGTGTTGCATTTACTACCTTCATTTTCAATTTGTTTGTTGACAAGCATTCTCAATCGAGTTTGGCTTTAGTATAGTTTGATTAGGATTGTATACGAAAAAGTTTTTTTGAATAGGATAACGCATGTTGAGTCTGCTATCAATAGGGGAAATTAAAAAAAAAATATGTGACAGCATTGTATCAAACTGTATCACATATGAATCTCAGGATCCCTGCTGAGTTTAAAGACATGGACCTCACACGTGCTCCTATAGCAAAAACTGCTCTTCAACATTTATCTTACAATCCGAAGTCATTTCGATCTACTTAACTGAACTTAGTGAGCCATCAAATAGAATCAAGGATCAATTTATCAAAGTTGAAATAAAATAACTCCAAAATTTACAAGCAAGCCGAGATTATTAATTACTTTATTGAACGTCAAACAAGTTTATTAATAATATTTCAAAAATGTCAATAAGGCAATCCATTCAGGATCCTACTTAAGCCATTAAAACTCGGAGAGCCCTCTCCCCTTTCAGACAAACTTAGAGTAGGTTGGAATTCTATTACACAGAAATTACTTAAGTGATATTACGCTTAGGGTTCTCAGAATATCTCTTCTAATAACAAATGGCAGAAAATCCTGTTCTTAATTGAATTTGTATCCGATAAAACACTAATGAATTATTTAAAAGTTGTAAATAATATCAAAAAATCCGCCTTAGTGTGAATTGGGCTCGTGCATGAATGGTTCCGTATCATTGACTATACTATAGCCAAACTCAATTGCGAATGCTTGTCAACAAACAAATTTAAAATGACAGTAGAAAATGCAACACATTTTATGCCTAATAAATTTAAAATTACGTTTTATTTTTTTATAAAATCTTATTTAAAAGATATTGAATATATTAATTAGTTTTAAGCTTACATATCTAATTTATTGACATGAATTCGTCATTAACAAGTTAATTAAAAAAATTAGGTGCAAAATGACTAGTAATTTCTACCTTCATTTTTAATTTGTTTGTTGGCAAGCATTCTCAGTCGAGTTTGGCTTTAGTATAGGTAAACAATTAATAAAATTAAGTATTTTGTAAAAATGTCAAGTGCCTATATAACGAAATCGCGTTCGTTGTAGGGTAATTTCATAAAATTACCCTACAACAACCAACATTATACAACATGCACTGGATCCCAACAAATCTGCATACTTGAAGCAAAACGTAATTCCCTATATGCGGTTTCGAAATCATTACCATATTTAAGTCGGATTGTTCGGTGCGTTCATTAAAATTCATCTGAGATCGGTCAGATTATGGCCGATTTCACCATTATGTGTCGTTCGATTAGCGATCCGTTCGAAGAGCACGTTATGCCATCATTATCAGCCTATTTGAATAACCCAATATCCAGGCTATTCTCCTTATACGAGTGGTAATTGTGAACCTAAGTTCACAATTACCACTCGTATATGAAAGATCTATACGTGGTGTTACTAATAACACCACGTATAGATCTTTCAATCCACGAAGGCTCGTCGTTATTTGTTTTTTAAACGCTTACAGCGCAAGTGTGCAGTAAAAACTGCAAGAATGTGAGTTCTATTACACATTGGTACCCGTTACGTAGTAATAGAACTCACATTCTTGCAGTTTTTATTGCACACTTGCACTGTAAGCGTTTCAAAAACAAAAACGACCAGCCTTCGTGGATTGAACAATCTATAGCTAAGATCACTCTATTGACCGAAGTCGACGGCTTAACACTACGAACCTCGCAACTCCGGGATGAGAAATTTTACTAAAAATTACGTGGAAGGGTAAAAAATCTCAATATTTCATAGTGCTACCCAGGATCTCGTAATTTAAAGCCTCGTAGGTTTACTAGTGGATCAACGACGCAGTTAAATTTAATTAAGTTGGCAAACACATAATATATTACAGATATTTCACTTGGTATAAAAATGAGATTCCTTTCTATCTAATAATCTTTAGTATCACGGGCGATTTTCTGTCAGCATCTTGTTAGTTAAGGCGTAGGGTGTCATCCAAGCTAAGCGTCTCCATTTTATTGCCCATTAAACACCCATAACGACGCCACACAGCAAGAAACGTCCTAAAAGTAAACATTCGCAATATTTTTGTTATAATGTGTCCTTTCAATTAAGTACAATAATTTATATTGTTTATATGAACTATTTATAATAATATGTATAATAATTAATAATAAAAATATGTAAGTATATAAGTAATAGTTGAAAATAATGATTTTATATTGATTTTGTAATTATTCTACATACGTAATTATGTAGGTACACTAAAATGTATACTACCACGAAAAAAGGGATAAGGATTTTTACTTTCGCTATTTCGAGCTAGTTGCATGAATAATCGTGTCATCGTCAAAACAAATCGTGCATAATATTCTTCAAAGATAAATTATTTCTTTCACTACCTTTCTACCTAATAATCGTTCGTATTACGAGCGACCCTCTGTCAGCATCTGGTCTGTTAAGGCGTAGGGTGGCACCCTAGCTGAGCGTCTGTTAAGGCGTAGGGTGGCACCCAAGCTGAGCGTCTCCATTTTATTGCCCATTAAGCACCCATAACGACGCCACCCAGCGAGGAACGTCCTCAAAGTAAACATTCGCAATATTTTTGTTATAATGTGTCCCTCCTATTAACTATAATCCGTATTTTTTACTATATTCATATATAACTTTACATTCCACAAAGCTTTGCGTTGTGACCGACAAACTAAGGCATTGATTTTGTTCCTTTTGTGTTTGAAAGAATTTTATATCATGAACCTGTTATTATCTTATAATTATAATTTTTTCTAATTCGGCAGTGTTATTTATCTTTTTCGAAGAGTACAGGGACTTTTTCCCACTACTCTGTTTTCAGGAATTATGGGTAATAAAGACATAATATGAGATACTGGGATTTTAGTAAACTTATTAGCACATCAGGCGTTATAACAGTATAATTGCGATTAATTTTATATTTAGTTAAAGTTTCTAGATGAGATCGTAAATTAACATGTATAAATTAAAATTATTTTACAAACAAATCACCGAACTATTGCGCGAGCTTAATAAAACTACATTCAGAAACAATTTTATCAAGGAAGACCTAACTGCCTGGGAATAGTATGCAAAACCCCTACAACACATGCAAATCGCATCAATAGTTTTTGAGAAATTCGCAAATATTCAATATATTTATAGGAGTCAAACACAAACTACCTACCTTTTTTATTCCGTTAGTAATACAATCCCGTATAATTATTACTATTAAATTACAAGAATGATTTAAGATAGCAGCGGAGAAATTCTCCAACTCGTATCTCGAAACAAGGAACGGTTCGTTAGATGGAAATAAATATAACTTATTTATGTTCCGAAATTAATTTCCCCCTTTCTTATTAGAGTAAGTGAGTTTTCTCTTCCGTTTTAATGCAAACAACGTTATTGTATTAGGCTTATTATTTTTAACCTATTCATGTTAGCTACTAGCTGGGCCTATTGGTTTTATTCGAGTGGATCTGGTTAAATAAAGAAATGTGCTAAATTTCAGATCAATAGTGTTTATTTGTAGAGATCTCGTGATTAGTCAGAGGTATTTTGCTTACATAATATGTATAGATTTTTAACAATTAGGAGAAAATGCTGGGTTTTAGCCGGCGCATTTCAATAGGAATCTGTCTCGGCGGTAGACTCATCCTTATTAGTGAATTTTTATTTTTTAACTTCCTAAATTAGATTTAAGCTGACTCTAAAATCCATATCCCATATCGTAACTATATAGAGCCTAATGTAGAGAGTCGTCCGGCCTCATAGTGGGTCACTAAAATAGGCTGGTAATGATGATAGTAAATCAGCTTGTCTGTAACTTCTTGTGCTTGAATCAGAGTCTTAGGCAACCCCTGGCCTCATTATCATTTGGGAAAAGTTAGATTGCACACTACAATTTGTCTCAGTATAAATTTTATGTAATTCTCTTAAAGTCTTTGGACCGAACTAAAGGGTTAATCTGCCTATAATAATCTCCGTGGAAAAATGTTATATTACGTAAAATTTTGGCCTAATCTGTAACTGATTTATGAAATCTTTAATGAAAAAAACTATTAGCGACCAGGTTGTCTTGACAAATAACAGCCCCTCTCTAAGCCTGCGTCGCATTATGGGTCATTAAAGACCCGTAACAAACTTAGAGATATAAATATTGTAACTAACCCGACCTATATTCAGATTTACTCAATAACAGATGTAAGTAATCTTGTTAAAATCTACTGCCATATTGATGTTTTATACGAAGAGACGAATATCTTCCATTTACCGTGCCTGGGTCCATCGTGGGACACGAGTGTAGGTTTAAAGGGGATCCTTTTGTGACGCGCGTCAACACCGTTTATGTTATTCTCCCTACTCAGCCAAATTTGGAGCAGCTTTGGACATTCAGGTTATAGATAGCAGGTTATAGAGTAATTTTGCTGGTACACTTCTATTGCGCATAAACTAATCATATAGTCATTTGTAGTTAGTTCATTAGTAAGTTATAATATCTCCCAAAATTATTGTATGACTTAAGGTATTGGCCTAATCTTCCTTTCTTATTTATGAAATCTTTTAATGAAGAAAACTGTTAGCAACCGGGTTGTCGAGATAAATAACAGCCCCGCAGTGAGCCGGCGCCGCTTTATTGGTCATTAAAGACCCATAACGATGTCGCCTTGCGGCGTGAATCGTCCTCAATATAAACATTTACGATTTCTTCGTTAAATTGTTACACAAACGATTCGAGATGGGGGAGTATTTCCCCCTTCTAAATAAGATAATATGCGGTTAGTTAGAGAAAACGGAATTTATTTGTGTTTGGGTCATAATTACCCCCCGTGGGGGAGTCAGCGATTTATTTATTGAGTGTAATTTATTTATTACTAGCTTGTTTTCCGTTTGTTTCAGTCTATCCTTAGGAATAATAAGTAGCATATATATTTTCTAGACTATAATCTATGTTAAATTATAATCTGTGCTAAAATTTTATCCCAATCTGTTCAGCCAGTTTGGAGTTATTATTGGTATCACTTAACTGAGCTTAGTTTACATAATTATTGCATTTCTGCGGAATGCTATAAATTCTTGTTGTCTGTCTGTCTGTGTGTGTGTCCTCACTATTTATATGTTCCTCTAAAACTTCCAAACAGCTTGGCCAATCCCCGATATAATGACATATTCTTATAAGAAAAAGTCTGAGGAGTGTGCTTACATACTTTTTGTTTTACCCGACTGCGTCAGAAAGAGGGGAATGTTTTTATGTGTCTTCGCGGATAACTTCGTCATTTATGAACCGATTTTATTGATTCTTTGTTTGTTGGAAAGTGATGGCCCACGAGAACCTGACTCCCTGACTGGTGGGAAATATCTGGAGCTTAGACCCACTATGCTGCTCCAGTGTATGTTGGCGGGCTTAGGGTGATAATCGTTTTTTTATGACTATTTCAATAGCCCACTAGAAGAATCTGACTCCCTGACTGGTGGGAAATATCTAGAGCTTAGACCCACTATGCTGCTCCAGTGTATGTTGGCGGGCTTAGGGTGATAATCGTTTTTTTATGACTATTTTAATCGCCCACTATAAGAACCTGACTCCCTGACTTGTGGAAAAATATCTTGAGCTTAGACCCACCATGTGTTACAGTGTGGGTTGGCGGGCTTAAGGTTATAATAGTTTTATGACTATTTTAATCGCCCACTAGAAGAACCTGACTCCCTGACTTGTGGGAAATATCTAGAACTTAGACCCACCATGCTGCTCCAGGGTGGGTTGGCGGGCTTAAGGTCATAATAGTTTTATGACTATTTTAATCGCCCACTAGAAGAATCTGACTCCCTGACTTGTGGGAAATATCTGGAGCTTAGACCCACCATGCTGCTCCAGGGTGGGTTGGCGGGCTTAGGATGATAATAGTTTTATGATCGTTTAAAAGGGCCCACTAAAAAAATCTGTCTCTCTGACTTGTAGGAAATATCTGGAGCTTAAACCCACCAAGCTGCTCCAGTGTGGGTTGATGGGCTTAGGGTGATAATAGTTTAATGACCGTTTTAACGGCCCAGTAGAAGTACCCGAGTATAACATTGGGTTCAAAATCGGACGTAGCAGAAACGCAGGAGTGTGTACAGCTGGAAACCGTTCTCCGACCCAAGCTTATTCAGATATAAATTTAAATTAGATAATTAATAAATAAAAATAAATAAAAATGCATTTATTGACACCAGACAAACAATAGGTACTTAAAACTATGAACTTACAAATATTAGACAAATTTTGTATACAACTAAGTATGAGCACTAGCGACTAAACTAGGCCGAGCCTGTCTCTTAGGCGCTAGTCTCTTCCGATGATCTATATAACGTGACTATTTCAACAAAAACCCATTTCCAATAGATTGACAGCAACAGGAAGAACAAAGTCCGCGACTCGACTCAGTACTTAACAATTTTACAAAATTACCCCCAAAAAAATTATACAATACCAGTTTGACTACAAACTATTGGGACCTCGCCACATTTTTACAATAAATTAAATTTAATATATAGATTTAATGTTTTTATGTTTGTATAGATTTAATGATTTAATGCTTTTTGCTAGTTTGCTGTTATATGCACTTCGTACATTATTAGAGTAAAATAACAAGCTAAACTAACCGTATTTTAGCTCGTAATTTTAATTTATTAATTTCAAAGGACTTTAACTAAAGAGTAAATAACAGTAGGAGTATAAATTTAATTAAATTTTGTCCGTGATATTTAATATTCAATATTACCTACCGTTGAAAATAATTATTATAAGTAATATTTCAATACAAGTGAAAATCATGTATTCACACAATTTAAATTAAAACAACGAAAATATATTTCAGGAATATTGTATATTACCTAGATCGTTCTTAATAGGGTGAATTATGTTTTCGCCGAATAAGGTAAAGAAATACCAGCAGGTAGGTATAACTGTGTAATCATTGTAGTTATTCAGATATAACCGATGAGTATAAAATTGGTTGTTTTCTGTAAATTCACAACTGTTATTATTATTTTTTTTTGTCGACTACAAGTTTGCCCTTGACTGCTATCACCTGATGTTAAGTGATGATGCAATCTAAGATGGAAGCGGGCTAATTTGTTAGGAGTAGGATGAAATCCACACCCCTTTCGGTTTCTACACGACATCGTACCGGAACGCTAAATCGCTTGGTGGTACGTTTTTGTGGGTAGGGTGGTAACTAGCCACGGCGAAAGCCTCCCACCAGCCAGACCAAGACAAATTAAGAAAAATCTCAATCTGCCCCGCCGGGAATCGAACCCAGGACCTCCGTCTTATAAATCCACCGCGCATACCATCATATGTAAAGTATGTGTCATGTTATTATTTATTATAAAATGTATTTAAGAACTAGCTGCGACCCATGGTTTCATACGCGTATAATTATTGCATTACCGCCTAATGTTATACATAACATACTGCCTTCCTCAATTATTATGCTGTCTTAATCTCAAAAATCTTTTCAATAGCTCATAAGATTAGTGCGTACAAACAAACCAACTCATATGTATATAAAAAGTATAGATTTGAAACAAAATGAAAAAAGAAATTCAATGCAGCTATCATTACTATCGTCGTCTTGTTTAAATAAGTACATATAATAATGTTAATTGTAGGCCGTAGGATTAGGAGTCTCTACCTCTCTCTGTCTAACATGTGTCTATGGTCAGGCACTGTCTCAGAGAAGAATTATAACCTCAAACTTTTGTGTTATAAAAACATCGCTGAGTAATAGGAATCAGCTCACGTTCAACCATTGAAAAATGTACTTTACAAATGTTCGAAAAGATTTGATTCCATTTTTTAAAGCATAAAAATGAAGCAAACATCTGGCTTGTTGAGTTGGCGTCGAAAGCGTCGACATTTTGTCGAGCATTAAATCCCCATAACGATGTAGCCTCGCGGGGAGAGTTGTCCCCAAAAATAAACATTTACGATTTCTTCATTAAATTATTTCAAACAAAAATTCCAAGTCGGAAGCTTGGAAATTCTCCCCGGCCCAAATGCTTTATGCTTGGGCAAGCAATAGATTACTTTATTCGTATTTGGGACATTATTTTCCTTTATCATAATTTAGCCGATGCGTTTCTCATCCACTTATTGTAACCTTGTTTTTTCATCTTAGAACACAATTTATTTTATAAACTCGTCCGGGGAATTACTTCCGCCTTGCATATATCTACAGCCAAGCACTTATGTGATTTTTTTGAAAAAGGGCTTAAATAGAAATATATGGTGCAATTATAAATACTTAAATCTTTTTTTATATTTTAAATTGTCGGACTAAGCACACGTCTCACCAGATGGTGAAAAACAAACACATATAGGAAAATAAGGAGAGATTTCGCATGGCATGCAAAGAACACGTCCTACAAAGTGCATCTCTTAAAGGTTTTAAACATGGTTGGGTATAGGACGTATTGTTAAACGTATCTGTTGCATTTTCTATGAAATGTTGCTATCTTGTTGATTTTACACTATGATATTATTTTTACAACTAACCAAAGTGTAACATAAAGTTAAGAATGTTTCAGAGATGTAAAAAAATTAGAATCCACGTTACTATAGACATACACATTAAACTTGCAACATCCTTCTTTTTACCACTGTTTAATCTCTCTAAGTAACAATGTACTTTTTGCTGGGTAAAAAAGCTTCGCTCGTAAAAACTCAAAAAAGTCTTGACAAATTTAAATATTTTTCTTGTCTGGCTCTAAAGCAAGAGTGTTTGTGGATAGAAGTAATCTCGATTACGTCAACTTTCGTAAATAAAAATGCATTATATTCCGTCAATTCGTTTAGAAGCCACATACACAATATCACTTTTTCGAATCGGAGATTAAAAATAGAGAACATAAACCAAAATTTAAAAACGTTGACTTAAATTTCAATCTTTCCAATCCCATACAAAACTAGCCTCACGCGAAGCAAACGTCGCGCAAAGTGCGGTTTAATCCCCCGAGTGTCACTCCAACCCGTAACAGGACGAAATGTAAGCGCACCGAATTAGTTTTTAGCCAAACGCCGACCCAAAAACACTAACAAGGGTTTAATTACACGCCACACGCCCTGTTCATACTACGGGTAATAACTGGGCTCTTTGATACGCTTGTTACAGTCTGCGGTATTGCTGGCGAGACATTGATTTTAGCGTTATCCGTTTCATAGTCGTTTTACTTTTAAAAGACAGTTTCAGCTTTCAATATAGTGTTTCAAAAATGTTTATTTCAAGTTATAAATAAGGCTTAACAGCCTCCATGGTGCAGCGATATGCGCGGATATTATATAACACGGAGGTCCAAGGTTCGATTAATTACCAATTAAGATTTACTAAATTGGTTCAGGTCTAGATAGAGGGACGCTTCGGTCGTAACTATTTACCACCCTATCGGCAAAGACGTATAACCAAGCGATTTACTGTTCCGGTGCGATTTTTTTTTATTGACTACAAGTTGGCCCTTGACTGCTATCACACCTGATGTTAAGTGATGATGCAATCTAAGATGGAAGCGGGCTAACTTGTTAGCGGTAGGATGAAATCCACACCCCTATCGGTTTCTACACGACATCGCACCGGAACGCTAAATCACTTGGCAGTACGTCTTTGTCGGTAGGGTGGTAACTAGCCACGGCGAAAGCCTCCCACCAGCCAGACCAAGACAAATTAAGAAAATTCTTAATCTGCCCCGCCGGGAATCGAACCCAGGACCTCCGTCTTATAAATCCACCGCGCATACCACTACGCCACGGAGGTCGTCGAATCGCAGAGAAACCGAAAGGGTTGTAGATCCTACTCCTAGCTAGTGAGTTCGCTTCCATCTTAGTATTGCATGGTCAAATATCATCATCAGGTATGATTGCACTCGAGGGGTAACTTGTAGGGGTTAAAAAAAACAACGTCGCAGTCTAAAACTAGTATGCTAAATCAATGTTCTAAAAGTGATTTAACAATAAAGTTACTCATGTGTAACATCGGAGCTACGGTATCAAAGACTTGTGTTATTAAACGTTACGTAGGGGGAGGGGGACGTGGGTTGTAATTAAAGCCTTATTTGAGGCTTTCGGGTAAAAACCTGACTCAAAAATTATATTGGAGGTACATTTATTGGTCTAGTGGTAAACAAGGTCTTGTTTAAAGTTTATGGATCAAAATCTGACTCAAAAATTATATTGGAGTTACTTTTTACTTAGCCTTGTAGTAAACTATAGTCGAAGCATTTTAAACTGATTCGTCGAGCAATAAATGCCACTAACAGTATATAGGTAAATAAACGCTCTATGCAGTTTTGGATATCCTATTTAACAAAATTAAACCGTCTCTGGATACGATTGACTGTAAATTTTCGATAAGTTGTTAAAAGAAATTTTATTTATCACTGGCCGACAGACCCGACGACTCAGTTTAAAATGCGTCGACTGTAAACCTTATGGTAAACTAGGCGTCGTAGTTCGATATCATTTTGTTGTAAAAGAGAGTTCGTTATAGTTGTTAGTATAAAACAAAAACCAACGTGTGAAATTTGTTACATTTCAATGGATGCTACTTTCTTTTCACGATAAAAAATTTAGTATCGTGTGTTTGCCTAAAATAGGATATTATTTTAATTGCGATAAGCTCTGTTGTGGAAGTGCGTCGCTTGGGTGCGTGCCTTTTTTAAGTTCTTTGTTACGAAACCTTAACTAAAGCATAATTTAATATTTTTCTTATAAATAAAATTTTCGATTTTACTCTCATTTATTTTTATTTACATATTTTTTAAAAATTTTTAACAATGTTGCATGTAATACAAAAATATATAAAAAAACACTTAAAAATTTATAAAAAAAAATCTGCTCCTGCAGGGGCCTTTTGCGTGCCCAAGCAACCGGTGGTCAGGGCTCCAGAGTGAGGAACCTCCACACATTACGCGCCGTTTCAAGGACTACTGCCTTCTGTATCCGACCCTTGATTCAACAATTAAGCGAAAGCTTCTTAAGGTGTTGGTCAAAGCTTTTTGCAAAAAGACCATTGACTGAAATGACTATCGGAACAATAATAGTTGACCCAACATTCCACATGGCGGTAATCTCGTGAGCAAGGTCCAAGTACTATGATACTTTTTCCTTTTCGGCTTTCACGAGGTTATCGTCATGAGGAATAGTAATATTAACAACTATTGCACGGCGTACTGTTTGATCGACTACCAGGTCTATTGGCTACAATATACCTGTCAGTGATAATCGTTCGATCCCAGTAGAGCAATGCACAGTTATTTTCGATTTTCATTAATGTAGATATTTGATGTTATAAGATTAGATTAGCAAGCGTATTACACGGCAGCTGTTAAACATAGGCTCAATAATGATTAATGCAGTTTCCATACGCGGCTTGTAGTAGTACGACGATTGTCGGATCAGCTTATATCCTCGAATATATAACCTAATTCTATATATATTGTATATTTACGTAGATAGTTAAATGGACACGAACATGTAGTGCAGTATGGAAATTACCGAACAGTTTATACTGGATAAACGGTCACCACAGCGAAGTTGGAACAAGTTTGGTCTAATTTGGAACTGTCTGGCACGATGCACTATTTATACGGACGGACACGACGATGTGAAGTTTTTAGGATCTATCGGAGGATATTTTTACGTGTTCTGATTCAGTGATAGGCATTACGGGTGTGTTGAACTTTGCCTATATTGATTGCCTCGTTAATCTAGTGGTTATATATGGCTTCGATCAAGAGGTCCTGAGTTCGAATCATGGGTCGGGTCACGGAATAATTTTGAAATTTTCAGTACATTCCGAGCCTGGAGTCAGAAAGTTTGTGTGTGTTGTTACACTCCTGTGCATCGGAGAGCATTCGACACGTATATATATTTTTATGTATGACCACGCATAACTTTTTACAGAGTTGTCCGATTTTGATAATTCTTTTTTTATTAGAAAGGGCATACTTCCAAGGTGGTCTCATTGCCATCATGGTTGGATCTGATGATGATGTCCTGGGAAAACTGAAGGAACTCTTCAAATTTTATAGGCACACTTGCAGCGATTTCGGTTTTTGTGTAAGTATCGGTAGCTTTTTGGCTACAAGTGCCGTATAATATACTATGACAGTATAGTACGAGTACGTTACGTGGCGATAAATCACTAAAAAGTAAGGCACCGGCTTCATAGATATGCTTAAGTAAATTAAAGCAACTAAATGACAGTTATTTTTTAACTTTTTAGTGCGTTTTGAGTCGGTTCTATTGTTTGTTAAAAACTTTAAAATAATATTTTAGATCGACTTCAACAAGGAAAGTTCTATATTTGATACTACACATATCAATATAAGTATGTTTGTATGTGCGTTTTATCTAATTCAAATTAGAATAAGTTTTAATATGCATATAGTTGTTAAATAATGCATACTTTTAATTTTGTTTTGAATTTGGAAGCGATTGGGTTTTCTTACAATAAAAAATGTTGATATTTCTTGTAAGTGAAATATTCAATTAATTCGTACATACATGTACAGCTAGCTAATCTTATTTGAAAAATAATTATTCTTCTTTGACAAATATATTTACAATGAAAAAAGACAAACATAACATTTTTTTTGATACTTTACGAAGCTATTTACGAGTAAGTCGGAAAACAGTACTTATATTTAAACATTAATAAAAACTTAAATCACTTAATAAATATAGAGCTTTCATAGTTCTCGCTACGATTTTAAGCGGGGAGAAACTTGAGTCAATAATTCTTCATTTCACAAGTAAAATATAGTATCGCTTGCAAACTTTATATGCAAGAATAAACATACGATAAATCGTTTCAAAGTACTCTACTGGGTGTATGTCTGTGCCAGTTAGTAACTAGTTTAACCAGTGCATCCAACAGCATTCTATATTTACATAGAATGTCTTTGGAATGTTGCCGCATGTTTTGGAATGTTATATTATAAGAATATTTTTACGGGTACACTGAAATTCTGCACGATTTTTATCTAACAGTTTAAAAACTTTATAGATCGCTGTACGATTTTAATGAAATTAAGCATAGAGATGACTATTGGAGCAACGTGGTTGGTAATGGTGGTGGTGCGTTCCATACCTCCCTCCTACAAGAAGGGAGGGCTAGCCCTCTAGTTGGTTGGTAATAAGCTGATAATTTTTTTTTGTTGACTACAACTTAGCCCTTGACTGCATCACACCTGATGTCAAGTGATGATGCAATCTAAGATGGAAGCGGGCTAACTTGTTAGGAGTACGATGAAATCCACACTCCTATCGGTTTCTACCCGACATCGTACCGGAACGCTAAGTCGCTTGGCGGTACGTCTTTGTCACTAAAACCGAAATCGCTACAAGTGTGCCTATAAAATTTGAAGAGTTCCTTCAATTTTTCAAAGATATCATCATCGGATCCTAACATGATGACAATGAGACCACCTTGGAAGTACGACCTTTCTAATAAAAAAATAATTTTTAAAATCGGACAAGTCTGTAAAAAGTTATGCGTGGTCATACATACAAAAAAAATATATTTGTCGAATTGAGAACCTCCTCCGTTTTTTTTCGTCGGTTAAAAATAGAGGGATCAAAATACAGTTAATAAGTAATGCAATCAATGGATATGTCGCCTCCGCTTAAATGTTTGATATTGGCAGGTAAATTTAGGTCAGCGCAGAGCTCATAATATTCACAAAATTCGCCCATGATTAGTTAAGAGCATAATGGATTACAAATCGTAGTTGGATTTGACTAGCTTTTATCCGTGACTGAATGACGAGTTGAACCACGTATATAAGCGAAATATTATCTGACTCATCACGAAATTTCTAAAACTATACACGCAACTAACTTGAAGCATAGTTATTCGTTTTACTTAGATTCTCACTAAAAACGGATTTCTCGATACTTCCACGAGAATAGGTTCTACACTGTTGAACCCATTGGCCATAGCTATAGTTGACGCATTTTAAATTGAGTAGTCGGGACGGTCGGTAGTAGTAATAAAAAACATCGCTTAACAACTTATGGAGGATTTGCAGTCAATCACGACTTTATAAGATTACCACTTTGACATAAAAGTTTGACGTGACGTTTCAAAATTGCTGGTAAGCTAAGCCTATTTGAAAATTATTTATTAATTTTGGCTTTGACTTTAATATATGCATTTATGGAACAGTCCTATCTGATCTAGAGCTTAGACCCACAAAGCCGCCTAAATGGGGGTTGGCAGGCTGATATTTTTATATAGTTTAGTCTTATATTTTGATTGACCTATCTATATATTTTGATGACCTCCATGGCGCAGTGGTATGCGTGGTGGATTTATAAGACGGGGGTCCAGGGTTCGATTCCCGGCGGGGCAGATTAAGATTTTTCTTTATTTGTCTTGGTTTGGCTGGTGGGAGGCTTTCGCCGTGGCTAGTTACCCTACCGACAAAGACGTACCGCCAAGCGATTTTGATATCGTGTAGAAACCGAAAGTTATGTGGATTTCTTCCTACTCCTAACAAGTTAGCCCGCTTCCATCTTAGATTTCATAATCACTTAACATCAGATGTGATAACAAGTCAAGGACCAACTCGTAGTCGATAAAATCTTATTTTATTTGAAATCCCACAATAATGTAACATTAGAACAATTATTTCTTGATATTCCCTTCTCAATTTGGAGACAGTCGCTAAACGTATATTGCTGCAAAATAAGCAATTAAGGAGCTCCCCTCAACCAGTTTGCACATCTCGTAACAGTGTTAATTTTAATTATCATTACCACTTATGAACTCTGCACGTATTGTGTGTGTGTGTGTGCGATATGTCTGCGATCTTTATACGCCAACCCGGAGCACTTAGACGGCTGTGTGCAAACATCTTTGTTCATTAAAATGTACATTCAAATGTATATGAAATTATGTAGGTTTGTTATATTTGTATATTATTTTGTTGTTGATTAAAGTGTTTGTACAATAGTAGTAATCTAGGTGCTACTGTAAATTTTTGTGTTTATTGTATCTTGTTTTGTATTTTTCCGATCTTGGTGTGTGCAATAAAGTATATTTTCATTTGATTTCGTTTCATTTATAATAGTCTTTTTAAATAAAATCATCACTATGCTCATTATCAGCTATAATATATTAAAATATGTTAGCATTTTTAAATATTACAATTTGTTACCATAGACAATACTGTACGATATTGTCTATGGTAACGTCAGCTTGTGTCTGTCGACCGTGAGATGATTTTAAAGGACTAGATTCCAGGCCGTAAAATGAAATGTAAAATGGATATGTTAGAATAGTCGAGTAGTGTATTTTACTGTTCGTTTGGTGGTTACAAAGTACGCATATTTTAGTGTAATATTAATTATTGTAATTGAGTTGTTTTGTAATAACTAACAAATAATTACCATCAATAATAAACTATGCACATATTTTCTTGTGTTTGTGCGATGCCTGTGATTGTCATTATTGTATACGGGTATTCTGGTAATAAATTAGTTATGTCACCGACGCGGTTTTTGATTGTAGCTCCCGTTATTTTTAACCGACGAAAAAAAACCGAGGAGGTTCTCAATTCGACTCGTATATTTTTTTATGCATGACCACGCATAACTGACGCCTAAAAAAATTAAATGGTTACAAACAAAAGAAATGCAGTGCCCACGCATGATATATAACTTCATATATAAGTCATTTAAAAGTGCTAATAACGCTGCTGCTACCGAAAAATAACGTAAGCATAATCATCGCTACGCAATAAAACTACCTTGGATTGATAGAAATATTATTAGACTGTGCGAGAAACGGGATAATTTATTTAAATCTTGGAAGAATAGTTTGAATGATCCTGTAATAAGACTAGAATATAATAAAGTACGTAATAAACTAAACAAAATTATTGAATATAAAAGAAATGCATACTACAACAAACTTATAAGTGATAACTTTAGAAATACAAAAAAAAATTACGAAATTGTTAATCAAATGCTAGGACGAAAAAAATTACCAATCGACGAGGCAATACTTAAGGCATTCAGTGGACAAGGTCTTTCCTGTGCAACCATTGCTGAAAATTTCGCTAACGAATTCAATAACGCGGTGAAAACCATTATTCCCTGTAGCTGTAGCAATAGACTTATTGATGCTAAGAAGTACGTTACCGAGATTGACTCTAGTATTCGTTTTCAAAAAATAACTAGTGACTATGTTCATAATATAATTAAAAAACTAAATATTAACAAATCTCCTGGACTCGATAGTATAAAAGTATCTGATATTAAACTTGTAGGGGAAGATGTTTCGGTAGCAATAGCGCATTTGATTAACCAAAGAGTTAAAACGGGGTTATATCCCGATGAACTAAAAGTCGGGTGTGTCCGCCCTCTATATAAAAAAGGATCACGTAGTATTTTTTGTAATTATCGTCCAATCACATTACTTTCTTGTATAAATAAAATTGTCGAAAAATGTATTAGTGATCAAATACATTCATTCTATAAAAAACAAAACGTGATTTACCCAAATCAGTTTGGATTCCAAGCTGGTAAAGGCGCATCTGACCTTTTATCACAATTTACAAACGAAATTAACGACAATCTTAGTAAGAAACAATATGTATTGGCTCTATTTATTGACTTTTCGCGTGCTTTTGATACTTTGGAGCATAAGCAACTGTGTGAAAAGCTTTGTAACTGTGGTATTCGTGGACCATTATTAAAATGGTGCGAAGATTATCTTCTTAACAGAACTTTTACAGTTAAAATTGATACGGCATATAGTAGGCGTGTAACATCATCAGAAGGCACAGCCCAGGGTTCCGTGATGGGCCCTCTTCACTTCCTTTCTTATGTTAATGATATGCATAACTGCATAAATAACTCCATATGCTACCAATTTGCAGATGATACATGTTTGCTTTCTGCTGATAAAGATCCTGAAAAAGCGCGTGTCCTCCTGCAATCCGATTTTAATAGGTTGAGTAAGTGGTGTCACGATGCTGGTTTGATAATTAATCCAAGTAAAACTAAATTAATACTCATAAAATCACCACACCTGAAAAAACTCCCCATGAACGATATTCTTGCACACAACCATAGCTGCCTGCATTCAAATAACACCAGTTGTAAATGTCCTGTTATCGAAGTTGTTGACACTGTTACATATTTAGGATTACATATAGATAGTAAATTTAATTGGAGTAATCATATTGAACACGTCTGCAATAAGCTTAGACAATTTTTAGCTAATATATCGATATTAAAGAACCGTATCCCCTTTAAAATAAAATTAATGCTGTATAATTCCCTAGCGCAATCTTATATCCAGTACGGTTTAACTAGTTATGGACGTACATATAACTGTTATCTGAAAGAAATATTTAAATTACAAAAAAGAATATTAAAACTAATACTTAACAAAAAACAATGTGGCTATTCAGATACTGAACTTTTTAAAGAGAGTAAAATTTTACCCGTACAGCTACAAGTTAAATATTTGATTTTAAAAGAAAACTTTTTTAATGATAATTATATTGGAAAAAATTTTTTCTATTTACGCGGGCTGCCACTCAGAATCGGTTGTGCATTACGCGAGCGCCCAATAGGTACGGTGAGCGCACGAATGCTTACCTAGTTCCTCGCCTACTTAATGAATTACCTATTGATGTGCGGGACTGTATTAACCCTCGCAACATCAAAAGAAAACTTAAGACCCACTTTTTAAGTCACATCTAATATGACTTAAAAAAATTTCTATTAATTATTATTTAGTTACTTTAATTATTTTAGCTTTTTCTGCTGACAACTGTCTTTGTAGAATGCGTATATACTACTATTTGTTAGCATATTTCTCAAACCTAAGTGGTTTCTAATGCTAATACATATAAGAATAAGAATGATGTAAACCTTAAATAATAAATAAATAAATTAAAAAAAAAATTAAAACTTTTTACACAGTTGTCCGATTTTGATAATTCTTTTTTTATTAGAAAGGGCATACTTCCAAGGTGGCCCCATTATCATCGTGTTAGGATCTGACAATGATATATAGGGAAAATTGAAAGAACTCTTCAAATTGTACAGGCACACTTGCAGCGATTTCGGTTTTTTGTGGAAGTATCGGTAGCTTTTTGGCTATAAGTGCCGGTAAGTGGCTATGAGAGTATAGTACGAGTACGTTACGAGGCGATAAATCACTAAACAGTAAGAAATATACTGTCATTTAGTAGCTTTAATTTACTTAAGCATATCTAGGAGTCGGTACCAGCCAAGGTTTCTACTTTAAGGACATTACCTAGAACCCACAAACTGCTTTACTACGTTAAATAAATGTTCCTTAAACTTGCTGGCAACGACTTCATAGATATGCTTAAGTAAATTAAAGCAACTAAATGACAGTTATTTTTTAATTTTTAGTGCGTTTTGAGACGGTTCTAATTTATGTGTAATATTTGGTAATATCTAACTGTCATAAGCCAACCCGGAGCACTTATAATGCTGTGTGCATTATGTTGGGTAAGTTTGTACATTAATATGTATATAAAAATAAGAGATATTATGATATAAATAAGTAAATACGTTTTATATTAGATTTTTAAAGATTACTAGCTGACCCGGGAAACGTTGTTTTGCATTAAAAATAAAAAAAAAATTAGATGAAAATTAGATAGTGGCCGATTCTTAGACCTGCTGAATAAGCATACAAAATTTGGTAAAAATCGGTGAAGCCGTTTTGGAGGAGTACGGTAACTAACATTGTGACAAGGAAATTTTATATATTAGACTAGCTGACCCAGCAAACGTTGTTTAGCATTCAAAATTAAAAAAAAAATTTGTTGTCTGTAAAGTCGGTTTGCCGACGATAGTTGAACGTGACAACTTAAGAAAATACTGATGGAATGGTAGCATTTAATTGGTTATTAAAATTTTTTATTTAAGTATATTTTTATAAATATTAATTTAAACTAATAAAATAATTGATTTTGATTTTATAAATTTATATTTTAAATTTATAATAAATATATTAATTTTTAATTTAAAATTAATATATTTAATAATTATATTTAATAGACGGATATCGAACGCTGCCGAACGCAAAGGCAGATTGTGCTTCTTTGTCGCTCGTTCCGCGCTCTCGCTTGCACTTCAAGCCTTACATGGAACGCCTCAAAGCGAGGTAACGCCGCATGAGTCATGTTTTTTCGTGCGTGCAGCCGGCTCTATCGAATTATAAGACGTTGTCACGTCAAAAATTAGATGAAATTTAGATAGAAGCCGATTCTCAGACCTGCTGAATACGTATACAAAATTTAGTAACTAGCGGTAAAGCTGTTTCGGAGGAGTACGGTAACTAACATTGTGACAGGGAAATTTTATATATTAGATTATTTAGCAACTAAAGAGTTTGAATCATCATAACTTTGGGTGGTACCAAGTAAAAAGAACTGTAGAATTTGACCAAAGAAAGGTTAAAGAGAACTTTTGGATTAGGTGCACATAAAATCCGATTAATTTATCATAACCCGTAAAAGATACATAGAGTAAAGTAAACGAGTTAAATATCGTTCGTTACATTCAGGAATGTATGAATTCTGACATCGTTCAACCGTTCACGCCTAGAATCTTGGGACTTGTTAAACTCAGAGTAAACGCGTACAATTATAGACATAACAATAAACAGAAACACTCCGCCTGGGGCTTAATTAAATTTGTCTTCCATACGACTTGTCTAGATCTTATTGTGTTAACTTTAATGTGTAATGTAGTAAGAAGATTGCTTGGAACTCGTTGCCCATTTCCAAAATACCTTTTAACACCTGAATGGCTTGATTCAGTTTTGTGGCGCTTATGTAGTATAATGTTATAGCGATGTTTAGTAAGACAGCAATTGTGCTTTGGTGGTACAGTAATGTTTACTATAACCATAATGTTTATTGTTTTTGACGGCCTCCGTGGCGCAATAGCATGCGCAGTGAATTTACAAGATGGAGGTCCTGAGTTCGATTCCCGACTGGATAGGATAAGTTTTTCCAAATTGGTTCAGGTTTGGCTGGTGAGATGCTTTGCCCGTGGCTAGTTACCAACAAAGACTTAACGCCAAGCGATTTAGCGGTCCGGTACGATGTCGTGTAGGTACCGAAATTGGTGTGGAGTTCATCCTACTCCTAACCAGATAGCTAGCTACCAATCTTAGATTGCATAATCACTTACCATCAAGTATTATTGCTATAATGCGCTGACTTGTCATAAATTAAAAAAAAAACCATTTGAGACGCAACACTTAGCTAGACTAAAGAGGTAAAACATGTATTTCTGGATCTAGTAAGTTAACCCAATAGCTATTAACTAATCCTATTTTAAAACTTTTTCACTAACGAAAAGCTTCATTGTCGATGAGTGCTTATTTTTAACCGACGAAAAAAAACGGAGGAGGTTCTCAATTCGACACGTATATATATATATATATATATATATATATGTATTACCACGCATAACTTTTTACAGAGCTGTCTGATTTTGATAATTATTTTTTTATTAGAAAGGGCATACATCCAAGGTGGTCCCATTGTCATCATGTTAGGATCGGATGATGATATCCTGGGGAAATTGAAGGAACTCTTCAAATTTTGGCTGCACGCTAACAGCGATTTCGGTTTTTTTCTCGGTATCGGTAGCTTATTGGCTACTAGTGCCGTATAAAATACTATGACAGTATAGTACGAGTACGTTACGTGGCGATAAATCACTAAAAAGTAAGAAATAAAAAAATTTAACAAAAAATAGAACCGACTCAAAACGCACTAAAAAGTAAAAAATAACTAATAATAATAATAATAATAATCTTTATTGCCATGAAAACAATATACAATACAATTACCGGTGGTCTCCACACTAGGGAACCTGTATCGTGGAGACCTTAGTCGATTAACAAATTGCAGGGTAACTATGGACTAGTTGAAAATACTAACTAAATTAATATTAAAAAAAAACCTCCAATATTAAGCTAAAATTATACTCAACATAATAAATAAATATATGAATTAAATAATTACACGTGAATTTGACCTAATAAAATATATAAAAATGAAACAATTAACATCTTATTTTAGAAAAATAGGCATATAATGTGCTCTGTATTATAATATCGTAGTTAATTTGTTTTATTCAGCGATTAGTATGTGCTCGGTATCTATGTAGGGTAGGGTTTTTAACCAGCATGTTATAATTTTTTCGCTTCATTTGTTGTGCATTTTCTAACATTGCAGAACTTTGAAATTTTGTTCTAGACTTTTGCTATCACAAAAGGCCCAAAACGCCCAGCAAAGGCTGAGTTTACGGCTGGCAAATCTACTAAGACAACTCTTCGCTTGAAGATTGCGTCTGCGTTCGGAGATAGTAACATCTGTTTATGTTTGAGAACAGCAGCCTTCAGTAAAAATAGTTGTCGGATAGTAAGCACATTGGATTCTTTGTAAAGAAGTGATGTTGGATATTTAAAAGGCTTTTTGAGCATGACTTTAAGAACTGATCTCTGTGCTCGTTCTGCATTGAGTAAAGTGGTTTTAACAGCACCTCCCCAAGACAGTATACCAAAGCAAATGATAGATTGACATAGGGCTATGTATATCTGTTTTAATATGGTTACATTAATAATTTTCTCATAATTCCTGTGACTTTCCGGATTGTATTTGAAAGAGTTTCAATGTGGCACTTAAAAGAGAGATTTTGATCAAGCTGAATCCCAAGGTATCTTATAACGTTGACCATGTCAATCTCTTCACAGCTACATGTGTATCCACTGGAACTATGATTGATGCCGCAGTTTTGGATTTGAAGTCTTTGACTATTCTTAAAGTTTGGGGCAGTTAATGCGTTTTTGTGGAAGCACATGTATTTTGTTTTCCCAATATTTAACGTCAGCAAATTTCTGTCAAGCCATCTTGAGATTTCAAAGATTCCCTTCTCTGTATTATGGTACGCTTCAGCCCACGTGGAACCGTGGAAAATCAAGGCAGTGTCGTCGGCGTAGCATATGATGTCAGCATTTTTAAAGAGTTGGACCAATTATGCTGCCTTGTCGAACACCAAAGTTAATGTTTTGTATGTTGCTTTTTAGAACTCCTATTTGAGTGCACTGTCTCCTGTTAGATAAGTAACTTCTAAACCACTCAAGTGGCGTACCTCTGATACCGGTACATTCTAATTTCCTTATCAGTACAGATGTAGAAACAGTGTCAAAGGCTTTCGCAAGGTCTAGTTTTGTGCTCAGACTTAGGTTGAAAATGGATGTTAGAGGACAAATGATAACTTTCCTTAATTCTTTAATTAGCTCATTATTAATATCATCAAAGCCTGACGACTTTCCATTTTAAAGTTGTGAAATCAGTGTTTCGACTTCAATTTCGTCTGTAGGAGTCATAAAGAATGAGTTACAGGTAGAGTTATTTATTTTTACATTAGCTGCTATTTTTCTTTCAGTTTCTCCAATTTTTGATAAAATATTGTTTGCTAGATTTTGGCCTAAAGTGGAAAAGTAGTTGTTGCAGGAGTTTAGAGAATCTGCTTGCTGACTATTTCCGAGTAGATCATCAATTTTTGGGTGGGGTGCTCTTAAATTAAGTATATTTTGTATTGTTCTCCATAGTTTTTTTTGAGTTTTTAACTGTGTCATTTAGTTGCTTTAATTTACTTAAGCATATCTAGGAGTCGGTGCCAGCCAAGGTTTCTACTTTGAGGACGTTATATAGAACCCACAAACTGCTTTACTACGTAAAATAAATGTTCCTTACTTAATACTTGGCTGGCACCGAGTTCATAGATAGGCTTAAGTAAATTAAAGCAACTAAATGACACAGTTATTTTTTACTTTTTAGTGCGTTTTGAGTCGGTTCTATTTTTTGTTAAAAAATTTTGTAGCAGTAATTATTGGTTTTTAACGTACCATCGCGGAATACAAATTTGTTTATGATAATGGATAACAAGAATGTTTTCAAAGTCGTATTATTTCGTTTTGGCGCATGGGAACCCTACAATAATATTCTCTTCAAGGAAGAGTTAACTAGTTTTAAAGCTAGTACTAAAACCTTCACTGATAAATCATCAACAATACTCGGTGCCATCTTCATAACAAATTTTGGCAGTCAATAGGCGAAAAGCTTTCCTATTATTCACAATTATGTTGAATACACTCCTATGTTGTCGGGCCATTTCCCCTTGCCCAGTATCTTTCCTTCCTAGTTTACTCTTGAAAAGGCAAACTGATCACCACTCTCCCTGATAAATGTGTATTTAAAAAACTAAAACCCTATCTACATAGATTAAATAGGTTTCAGAGCATTTTTATAGTCAGCTAACAAAACCTAGTGATTCTTATTAAATATGTGATATTAAAAATATATTTTGTGGCTGTATATGGAGATACTGTAGAAAATTATAATGAACTTTATATGAGCCCTCTCGCTCCCTGATATCCCCTCTCCCGTAAGGAGGGAGGCCTGGCCCTGTAGTGGGCCGTTAATAGGCTGATAATGATAATATGAGCAACACAACAGCGGTTTCCCCAGATATCTGTCTGTGTGTATGTAGATGTTTCTGGCATTGTAATCGCGAATGGACCAATTACGATGCGATTTTTTTTAAAATAAGAAATAAGCTCGCGCTTGACCACTATCTCACCTGATGGTAAGTGTAGATATGGTCTAAGGTGGAACGCGATTGCTTAGAAGATGCCTATTCACTCTTTATTTATTGTTTAAAAGCTCTTAATATTATCGATATAATTTTTAGCTATTTGATAATCGACAATATATTTACGATCAATTATCTGCCTTTTTCTGTTATGATTTAGAGGATTCTCTGACAAAAATATTGATTCTATCTAAATTCATGTCAGTCACTTTCAAAGTGGGGATTTTTTAAATTTATTATAAACTAAGCGAAAAATTATGACATACACTGAAAATAAAATGACAATCCGACAAATAAATGCAAAGTTAAGGGCACCTACAATCTTAGAGTAGGTGTATTTGTCCCTTTCTTGCCACACGAAAGTTTGTACCGAGCTACTATGGCGTACTGAAATTTGACTTTACATTTCTGTTATAATGTCTCTTTCTAATATAAAAATATTTAAATGCTTACAACTTTTTTACGTGAGCAATTTAATTATTTTTTCATATTTTTATTTGATATTAAATAGAGTTTTGAAAAATAAATTTCGTTTTAATATTTTAATTATTGCCCCATTGTAAATGGTAACCCATTCTAAAATTAATAATTTGTATGCACATTTTTGATAAACTGTCTTGTATATATCAAACGTGTAGCCACACCGAACGTCACTAACGTTTGTCTTGTAAACAGGTGGGGCGAACAAATTGGGTCAGCTCGGGTTCCGCGTTTTTGGAGGGGATTGTTTACGACTTTTCATATTTTGGATGATGTGGAAGAAAATATACGATTTATGTCGGCTTACCGCTCTTACACTCACTGAATTGACGATAATGTTACGCGGCGTATTTTTTTATGTTCATTTTGGGCTTTGTAGCTTAGTTTACTTACAGTTTTTCTACTTTTGGAAGTTAAACTTTGCATAGTGTTAGCCTTCATGTAATTGTGACGTATACAAACATGCGTTTGACTGGCGAATTGGTGTGTTAAACTGTTTTTTTTTTTAGTATTTTTACTGGCATGAGAAATCATGCCCGTCACTAGATATCTAAGAAATCATGTCATTAGTAGCCAGACAATGACGCAGTGGTATGCGCGGTGGATTTATAAGACGGAGGTCCTGGGTTCGATTCTCGGCGGGGCAGATTGAAATTTTTCTTAATTTGTCTTGGTCTGGGTGGAGAGGCTTTCGCCGTGGCTAGTTACCACACTACCGACAAAGACGTATCGCCAAGCGATTTAGCGTTCCGGTACGATGTCGTGTAGAAATCGAAGGGGGTGTGGTATTCGTCCCACTCCGTACAAATTAGCCCACTTCCATCTTAGACTGCATCATCACTTAACATCAGGTGTGATAGCAGTCAAGGGCCAACTTGTAGTCCATAAAAAAAGACTTTAGATTCAAAATCTTTTATTGTCTCATTAACAACTGGCTACAAATAGTGACTTACACTGAAAATAAAATGAAAATCTGACAAAGGTGTGCAAATTCATACGCACCTAAAATCTTGGAGTAGGTGTTTTCTGTCCCTATATAGAGCTACTATGGTATACAGAAGCATGATGTCTCATCTAAGTAATGTTGTCTCTTTCTAATCGGAAATATTAAAATGCTTACAACTTTTCCTGTTCCAAAACACAATTTTAAGTTTTAATATTTTAATTATTTTAATTAGTCTCAAACACTTCATTAGCTTCGTGGCAAACCTGAGCTAGGGCACCTTAAAATTTAATCTCTAACCGTGTTATTAATTTCACAGATTCTTGGACCAAAAGATTTTGAATTTAAGACCAACCAATCTCATTATTGCACCTTCTGGATATTTTATTTAATCGTTTAAATGGTGAGTAAAAGCTTAACCTTAAACCTTAGCCAGTATTATTTGCAACAGTAACATTGATAGACTTATCAATAAATTCCTTAATTATTGCAACCGCATTAAATAAATAACCTTTGGTGTCTTAGCCGACATGTCCTGTGCGATTGTCCTCTGTAGTCGGTGGTACTAACTCGACCCTTAATACTAATATGATTTTGAAATCCTAACTAATATTATAAATGCGAAAGTAACTCTGTCTGTCTGTCTGTCTTGCTTTCACTCTACAACTACTAAACCGAATTGAATATAATTTGGTACTCAGTAAGTCTAGAACCTGAAAAAGGACATAGGCTACTTTTAATGGCGAAAAAAGGTTGTAAGGGGTTAAAAGGGGGATGAAATGTTGTATGAAAGTATCGTCATTTTGAAAGCTTAAGACCTATTTCTTTGACAGTTGATTAGATATTATTAAACATGACATTTAAAGCTTAGAAAAATTAGGCTGCCGTAGTAACTAATTCCACGTGAACGAAGTCGCGGGCAAAAGCTAGTACTTACATACGACATCCAACTTGAAAGAGTCTTCTATACTCTGTCCAGGCAACGCGTTGTTGTCTGCCTGACACTTGATCTGGACTCCGTCATCCTCTGGCAAGGGTGTGAACTGTATGGTACTGCTCACCCACGTGTCGTTCATCGCATCTGTTATCTAAAAATATGAACAGTGTTAGTAGACTTCAATTATGTATTGGACAAATGGTTTTGTATGCTATTTATTGGTACCGTCTTTAAACCGATTAGTAGATAGCACATGGGTATATATTATTTTTTATTGAAGTTATATGAGTCCATTGGTCTAGTGGTTAGCCTATATGGCTTCGATCACGAGGTCCTGGGTTCGATCCCTGGGTCGGGTCATGGAATAATTCTGAGCTTTTTCATTCTTCTATGAAATGTTCAGTACATTCCAAGCTCGGAGTCTGGAAGTTGGTGGTGTTACACCCCCGTGCCTCGGAGAGCACGTTAAGCCGTCGGTCCCGGTCACTGTCATCAACATCTGATAGTGATCGTTAATAAATGAAACATTATCACCCTATGCCCGCCAACCCGCATTGGAGCAGCGTGGTGGGTGTACGCTCCATATCCCCTCTCCTATAAGGAGGGAGGCCTGGCCCTGTAGTGGGCCGTTAATAGGCTGATAATGATGATGATGATGATATGAGTCCATTAAAGTGAGCATAAAAAGCAATTAAAAGTCTAACACCATTTTGCATAAGTGGACGACATAGGTATTTTTCTGTTATAAATTAATAAATGGTTTGAGAAATGTCTTAGTTAGAAAGTAACAAAAATTTAAAAAAATATACACATCGAATAAAAAATATTGTTAGAAATAAGTAACATCAAATAACTAAACTATGTAATTGGAATCCTCCGAGTTATGTTAACAGATAGTTTGTTTCTTTAACTGTGTTGATATATTCATTCTATATTTTTTAATCTGTTATCTTCTACTTCCGGTCCTTCTTGTAACTCGCAGTAACGTGTGCTTGATTAAATTAAAGTTTATTTCAGTATTAAATACATAAAGGCAGTTTTATTCTAACAGGTTATGGGCCCAGTAAGCCCAAAAGTAATAATAGAATCAGTGCAGTAATAAATAGTATCGTTAAAGAAAAATTAAAAAAAGATGGCTACTTCGAGTTCATTTCTAACTAGCGTCCCTAAGCTGAAGGGGCGTGAGAACTATCACGAGTGGGCGTTTGCAGCGGAGAATCTGCTCATCCTGGAGGGAATGGCTAATTGTACGAAGCAAGAGTACCCAGTATCAGCATTGGCAGCCGCAGATGATGCAAAAGCAAAAGCTAAGTTAATTTTAACGATTGATCCGTCATTGTATGTCCATATTAAGGACGCCTCAAGCACGAAAGATTTATGGAATAAACTAAAATCAATGTTTGATGACTCCGGATTTTCAAGGAGAATCACTCATTATTGCGAAATTTAATCTCAATAAGATTGGATGACTGCGATTGTATGACGCAATATATAACTAAAATAATGGAAACAGCGCAGAAATTGTCCGGTACAGGGTTTTCCGTTAACGAAGAGTGGATTGGCTGTTTAATGTTAGCAGGGCTACCAGAGAAATTTTTTCCGATGATTATGGCAATCGAACATTCCGGAATCGCCATTACGGGAGATGTAGTCAAATCTAAGTTAATCGACATAGCCAACGAGAGTAGCGTCGCCGGAAGTGCATTCTATAGCAAAAGTAAGAAACAATATGGCCGTCAACGAAACCTAAAGAATGTAACTGTCAGTAATGTCAACGAAATGTCAAATCGTCATGACGCCGCGGAATCGTCTTCAATGAAATTGGATAAAAGTAATATTGTATGCTACCGGTGCAAATCGCCCGGGCATTATAAATCTCAGTGCAAAAAGCCGCCATTTAAAAAGACAAATGCTTTTTCGGCAGTGTTCCTAAGTGGAAATTATAATAAACAGGACTACTATTTAGATAGTGGTGCGAGCGTTCATATGACAACAAATGTGAACATGGTGCAAAATGCGTCTTTTACACCAAGTACTAGAGAAATAATAACAGCAAACCAAAGTATTATGCCAGTGTTGTGTTCGGGTGACGTCGAAATTATAACTGTCACACCAAAATGCAGATACGAAGTGATGTTAACAAATGTTCTATGTGTACCTAACCTCACTACGAACTTAATATCAGTTAGTCAACTTATTAAAAATGGCAACAGAGTGGAATTCAAAGAAAAAATATGCTATATTTACAATAAACTCAATAATTTAGTTGCCATAGCCAATGAAAAAGATGGTGTTTACAAATTAGCAGTAGAACATAAACAATGTTTATTTACATCAAGTTCAGCAGTCAGTAGTCAAGTTTGGCATAGAAGATTGGGTCATTTAAATATGAATGATCTCAATAAAATGAAAGATGGTGCTGTCACAGGAATTTCATACACAGACAAGATGGAAATCAACATGAATACCTGCTCAGTGTGTTGTGAAGGAAAACAATCTCGCTTACCATTTGGCAATGCAGGATCAAGGAGTAGTGTACCCCTAGATACAGTGCACGCTGATGTTTGTGGACCCATGGAGACCATGTCCATCGGTGGAGCAAGGTATTTCCTAATTTTTGTTGATGATTATACCCGTATGGTGTATGTTTATTTTTTAAAAGCTAAAAGTGAATCATTTAAGTATTTTAAAGAATACAAAGCGATGGCTGAAAACCAACAAAACCAAAAAATTAAAATTTTAAGGACAGATAATGGCTTAGAGTTTTGTAACAATGATTTTGATAACTATTTAAAGGATGCAGGCATTGTTCACCAAAAGACCAATGTATATACTCCTGAACAAAATGGTTTGAGTGAACGTATTAACAGAACCATTGTTGAGCGGGCTCGCTGTCTATTATTTGATGCAGGTCTAAATAAGAAGTTTTGGGCAGAGGCAATTAATACGGCAGTCTATCTTAGGAATAGGTCAGTTGCATCAGGATTAGATAATAGGACACCTTATGAGCTCTGGACGAATACAAAACCAGATTTAAGTCATATAAGAATATTTGGAAGTCAAGTAATGGTTCACGTGCCAAAAGAGAAATGGCTAAAATGGGATACAAAGTCAATTAAGCAAATTTTAGTAGGTTTTGCTGATAATGTCAAAGGTTATCGAGTCTATGACCCCATTAAGAGATGTGTTACTAATAGTAGAGATGTAATTATACACGAGAACTCGCAAAGTGCACAGGATACAAGTATAACAGTTCCAGTTGGGGATATTATATGTCCGATTAAAACTGATCAGACAGAAGATATAAGCGGACAGCCTCAGGAGTGTGATGAAAAAGTAGAAGGTACTTCAGAAGGATATGATCTTCTGGAAAAAGAAAAAAGACATGATGTTGAGAAACGTATGAGAAAAATCCCAGAGCGCTATGGTTACTCAAACCTAGCTGCAACATCAAATCTGTTAACCACCAGTGACCCCATTAGTGTTCAGGAAGTATTAAATAGTCCTGACAGAGAGCAATGGATTGGTGCAATGAAGGAGGAGTTACAGGCATTTGAGGAAAATGATGCGTGGGTGCCTGTAGATAAATTACCCAGTGATAAAACACTAGTGAAGTGTAAGTGGGTGTTTAAAAGGAAGCTTAATAGTGATAACAGTGTGCGATATAGAGCTCGTTTAGTGGCGAAAGGCTTCACACAGAGGCCAGGTATTGATTATGATGAAACTTTTTCCCCTGTGGTCCGACACTCTACCCTAAAATTGTTATTTGCTTTGTCTGTGCAATTAAATTTAGAAATCACTCATTTAGATGTGAAAACAGCTTTTTTAAATGGCTATCTCAAAGAGGATATCTATATGGTTCAACCAGACATAAATGGTGATAAAAAAGGGAATATTGTGAAATTAAATAAAGCAATTTATGGGTTAAAACAGTCCTCTAGAGCTTGGTATGAGAGAGTAGAGCAATGTTTATGTGAATTGGGGTTTACAAAAAGTAAATTAGAGCCATGTATTTTCACAAAAATGAATGATAAATTTAAGATTGTTATTGCATTATATGTAGATGATTTTTTTATTTATTCTAATAACAAACTAGAGACAGAGAACTTAATTTCTGTATTGTGTTCTAACTTTAAGATAAAAAATTTAGGACAGATTCAACAATGTTTAGGTATGAGAGTTAAAACTGATAAAAGTTCTATTTCTTTAGATCAGGAACAATATGTAGAGCAGTTGTTGGAAAGATTTAATATGGTTAATTGTAAAGATGCTAGTACACCAATGGAATGTAAGTTAAATATTGATAAATCAGACAGTTGTGACAATAGTATTCCATATCAACAATTAATAGGAAGTCTCATGTATTTATCTGTACTTACTAGACCAGATATAACTTATTGTGTTAGTTTTCTTAGTCAATTTAATAAATGTCATACTGATGTTCATTGGAATTATGCAAAAAGAGTACTTAGATACTTAAAGAAAACTAAAAACTATTGTTTAAAATATGTTAAGGAAAAAGTTGATCTTGTTGGGTATGTTGATGCTGATTGGGCAAGTAATATTATAGATCGCAAATCTTATACTGGCTATTGTTTTGTGATGTCAGGTTCAGCTATTTCCTGGGAAAGTAGAAAGCAAAGAACTGTAGCTTTATCAAGTATGGAGGCTGAATATATGTCTATAGCAGAGGCATGCAAAGAGGCTATGTATTTAAGATCTTTGTTATTTGAATTAACTGGAAATGTATCTTCTATAACTTTGTATAATGATAGCCAGAGTGCACAAAAATTGGTGGCAAATAATCATTCACATCATAGAAAAAGTAAACACATTGACATAAAATATCATTTTATTAAGAATGCAGTTTGTGATAAAATTATTAACTTAGAGTATTTGCCAACAAGTGCAATGCTTGCTGATTTTCTTACAAAAACTTTAAGTATTGAGAAACACTATAAATGTATGGAGGGTTTAGGTCTTCATCAGATTTGAATTGATTGTTTAAACATATTTATTCCTTTCATTTGCTTATATTTGGAGTTTAGTTTATTTGCTGTAGTTGGGGTGTTAGAAATAAGTAACATCAAATAACTAAACTATGTAATTGGAATCCTCCGAGTTATGTTAACAGATAGTTTGTTTCTTTAACTGTGTTGATATATTCATTCTATATTTTTTAATCTGTTATCTTCTACTTCCGGTCCTTCTTGTAACTCGCAGTAACGTGTGCTTGATTAAATTAAAGTTTATTTCAGTATTAAATACATAAAGGCAGTTTTATTCTAACAAATATAATACTACAACAAAAAAAAAATAATTATTGAGACTTTTTAGTTTTAGTTTATGATATAGAAATGAGACTGTACACGTGTTTGTTAAAACGGCAATATAAATATGATATGATATTTATATTTTTGAAATGGTCTTTTTATGACCTTTCATTTGACACCCATATTGTTAAGATAAGAGAAAGAAATACACACATCCCCCCTTTATTCCCCCATTCACAGCCGCCATTTTGGAAATTTATTTAGTTTATGTCACTACCACAATTTTGAAAAGTTCAACGACACCTCACATGTCAAAATCCGTTCAGCTGTTTAGGCTGTAGTGCGTGCCGAAGAAATGGGCATACATACATACATACGCTCGAAAAACATAACCCGCCTTCTGACGCAGTCGGGTAAAAAGGAGCAATCTTAAAAAAATAAGTTAATAAGTTAATTCCCGAAAGCTTTGTCTCACAAATTTTGCTAGAATATCTACTATAGAATTATAAAAATACCTCGTAGAAAATACCTTCTTGTGGATCTAGTATGAGTACATCACATCTACAGAACTAGAAAGTATCTTATTTTTAACTTATCAAAGAACCAAAATGTTCACAGTTGTTAGGTAATTTCCATTCCCATACAAAAGATGTTCAAAGGCCTAAAACATAAAAGCTCCTAATTTCATACCAACGTATTTCAATTTCTTTACGGAGAAAACGTCCGAGGAAGATTACGGTCCCGGGCTTAATTATAGTTGCCAAAAGCTTCACCGTTTATACGAAATACGTTCCTTTTCATTTCCTTTGGCGATTCACTAAATGAATCTACTGCTCTATATAAAACGAGTTAATATTCCTTATTAATATAATATCACGTAATTGGGTTACAAATTATCTAGTTGGTGGTCTAGTTCAGTTTGGTTTTTGATAATGAAGATCTGAGTTTGGCTATTAACTGTAGGGCTCGTTTTATAGAGTTGTAAAGTAGGTGGTCCCTGTTTCTCATTATCATCTAATAAATATTGTTAAAAATCAAACATAGTTACAATAATATTTTTTTAATAAAACGACGAATCCAAGCAACGTTGTGAACTAGATTCCACAGAAAATTGTCTACGTACGTTAAACTCCGAAACAGGAGCATCGTTAGGATATGCTCCTGAAATTATTACAATAACGGAATCTATTGACATGTCCATGAAATATTTTTTTTCTTTGTGTGGTCTATTCTACGATCAGTCTTGACTTAGACTAGCAGCAGGCCGATAATAATTATCATTTATTCATCAGAACAAGGTACATAATATGATGGATATTCTTAAATTTAATTCCCCTATACATTCTACCAATTATGGTGTATGAATATTACATTATCGAGGTATTAAATCAAATAAATTTTACAACAGTCCAAATAAAATTAAATAAATATTATGTCAGATTAAAATTACCACAACTATGTCAAAGATTAATACAATGTCATAAAATAAAAGAAAGACATTAAAAGGTGTGGTCTAAATATGAGTTGATATCATAAAAATAATTATTTCAATTATCCAGGTCCAGTACGTAGTAGTCAAATGTCTATTTGCCAAAACGTTGGGATGATTACGGAGTCGCTTCTTATATTTTTGAGACCACTTCAGGTCTTCATACTTTATTGTCCTAATTTACAAGTTGTGATGGATTTTTTCATATGTTATGAAGCACAGCTATTTGGCTATATTACATAGAATAATAGAGTCGCATGATGATGGCGCTGGCTGGCTTCAAGATGCATTTGTATGTTATTAGCTTGCTGACTGTCACTTTAGAGTTTCTACCCAACAGCCCGTGAAAAGTATCATCCACTGTTGAACATTGGCCACTTTTAAACAGCGCCAGCTCTCTGTATTATTGGTTGTTTGCCTCCAATAGCCACCCTCCGTGATCGTCGTTCCGTGAAAAGTACAAATATATATTAGAAAACTAAAAAGGTACATACTTTTCCCCTTTTGAATTTTCTATTGTCCTTGAACCAGGTGAGATGCGCAGGGGGCCGGCTTCCCTCCGACACGCACGACAGGCTGACATGCTGCTCCGACGATAACGTCGCAGGCTTGCTCTGTATCTGCACTAGTGTCGGTTTCACTGGAACAAATGTGTTTTCATTTCGGTGCCACACTTGTGTGAAATTTCTGAAATGTATGCTAGAGGGATGTATATCTTAGCTTTCCGTGAATTTACCGTGTGGGTATCGAGTTCCTCGTGTGATAGAGAACAGTGTCTGAGAATTGTGACACGGATACAAGTTTAAGGAATTCTGTAAAGGCCAGCTTAAACTTGAAAGAAGAAGCAGTTATTATTATACAAGCAGCTTAGCAGAAGCAGCTCAAAATATGATGGCTCAAATAAAAAAAATGAAATTAAAAATAAATATACATACGTACAATTCATTTCTAATCTAACGCTCTTCTCTTGTGGACTGACAAGGTTGGTGTTTGAAGCTCTGCACTTGAAGGTGGTGTTGAGATGGCTTCGCTTAACATGTGGTATATCCAGCTTGTTGACGACTACGTGTGTGTCTGTCTTCTCTCCTATGTACTGTGGGGCTGGGGTGCCGTCGATCAGCCATACCACTGTTGGGCCTGGACGACCTGATGACAAATAATTGGTTTTAAAGAAAGAAGGGTTCGAGGGTGGTGGTAATCACTTAATACCCACCTTGCTTGTTCGTTTGTTTGCTATTTGTATCACAAAAAGAAAGAATAAGAGAAAATGAATTCACTTAGCAATACAAACATCTTACGTTTGTATTAGAGAAGCATCCAGAAGTAGACAGACTATCTTTAAGGCAAGCTAGACTGCTACGTTTGTTTTAGTGGTTAACTTATGTGATTTTAGTAATCTGTGTACTGGGTTCGAGTTCTATGTAGAGCTATGAAGTATTGAGATTTGCTTTCTTCCAACAAATGCAGTAAAAATTCTCAACCTAGAATCGGGGGGACCGTGGTATTTATCTGATAGTGATCGGTAGAATAAAACATTACTACTAATTCGTATTGAAGCGGCGTGGTGGTTTTAAGCTCCATATCCTTTCTACTTCAAGAAAGAGGGTTGGTTTTATAGTGGACCATTAAACTAAATTGATAATGATGAGTAAGGATCATATATATATTTTTTTATCGACTACAAGTTGACCCTTGACTGCTATCGCACCTGGTGTTAAGTGATGAAGCAATGTAAAATGGAAGTGGGCTACCTTGTTAGGAGTTGGATGAAATCCACACCCCTTTCGGTTTCTACACGATATCGTACCGGAACGCTAAATCGCTTGGCAGTACGTCTTTGTCGGTAGGGTGGTAAATAGCCACGGCTAAAGCCTCCCACCAGCCAAACCACGACAAATTAAGAAAAATCTTAATCTGCCCCGCCGGGAATCGAACCCAGGACCTGCGTCTTATAAATCCACCGCGCATACCACTGCACCACGGAGGTCGTCAAAACTCTTGTTTCGTTTCGCCTCAAGAAGCGAGCATGACTAAACATTCAAAATGATAGAATGCAAACATATATTTTAAAGTACAAAGATAACGATATAGCTCGTTTTCTTGAATTTCTGAATACAATATTGTGTTTCCAAGTGTCATCTGGCAACACTTGCTAATAATATGTTTTGGAGTACAGTATACAGTATACTGCACTATGCCGAGCGGTTGGCGGTAGGCCAATGCGGGTAGATAATGAAAACCACGTGGACGCCTAAACAATTGTAAATTGAACCATCTGTTTTCGAAAATAAGGGAATATTAGGTGCCCGCAAGTCTGTACTGGTGAATTATATAACGATCTAAGAAAACAGTTGTGCCATACATTCTACTAGTAGATAATATTGAATGTTTAAAACGTGGAAAGAGATCTTTGCACCCATTATAATAAGTATCATAAATAGCTGTTACTTGTGTTAACAAATATCCAGAAGGGAATAAAACTTAAAACACCAAAAGACAAACTTTAAACTTAACAATGTATTTACAAAGACATCAAATATGATCAAAATGAAACATTCTTACAATAATCACTTAATTAAACATTATACGCACAAATTATTACAAAAGTCAAACAGCATGACTGCAAAAGACTTGGACACTAAGGTGAATAATAACAATTTTCCATATGGGCACTTCTTATAGTCTACACCGCGCCATTTTTGTTCGACGACTACAGTCTTTAGTTTATGCTTGACAAGGGGTACCACAACACAGCAAATATGGCCACTATTGTCTATAGTCTTTTCACATAGAGTATACAATGCTGCCAACACTCGGAGCATTCCACAAGGCTTCCAGTAGCCCTAAGGTCTAACATACTTTATTTTTTAATAAACCAAAATACTGTACTGAGTTTTGTAAAAAAATATATAAGTTCCTCACTGTAGAGCCCTTGCCGCCGGCATATAAATTAACATAAAAAAATTGTCAATATAAATATATGGCAACATTAATTGTTTTGGTTTGTTAATAATATTGTACCTTTTAAGATAGGTCAGAGGACGTTAACAATAAAATATATTATAATGGCAGTAAATAATTTACTACGCTATTGGGTATTTTATTGAAGGATCCCAGGTCTCTTTGAAACCTCAATTAGTTCAAACAACTCAATGAATTACAATTCAGTTTCGTCTATTGTAGTTAAATTTAGCTAAAAATAATAACAATTGAGTTACTATCGGCTAGTTATTATCATGGTATGTCTGATACGAAAATAAATGCTTTCTATTATTAATTTACGATTACTAATGATATTTGACGAACACTATTAAAAACAAACACGACTAATTACTTAATTGTTATCATATTTGAAGAATTAAAAAATTAATAAAAGTTTATCATCATTCATCATTATCAGCCTATTAACGGCCCACTACAGGGCCAGGCCTCCCTCCTTATAGGAGAGGGGATATGGAGCGTACACCCACCACGCTGCTCCAATGCAGGTTGGCGGACTTAGGATGATAATGTTTCATTTATTAAGATGTTGATGACAGTGACCGGGACTGACGGCTTAACGTGCTCTCCGAGGCACCGGGGGTGTAACACCACCAACTTCCCGACCCCGGGCTTGGAATGTACTGAGAAATTCAAAGAAGAATGAAAAACTCAGAATTATTCCGTGACCCGACCCAGGATTTGAACCCAGGATCTCATGATCGAAGCCAGATAGACCAACGAGGCAGTCAAAAAAAAGTTTATAAATAAAGTAAATATTTAAGAAATGAACGTCTTTAAAGTTATTAGTTAGTGCTCAAGGCTATATTATTCCGTGACCCGACCCAGGATTTGAACCCAGGATCTCATGATCGAAGCCGGATAGACCAACGAGGCAGTCAAAAAAAAGTTTATAAATAAAGTAAATATTTAAGAAATGAACGTCTTTAAAGTTATTAGTTAGTGCTCATCTTAAGCCCACCAAGTTACATTAGAGCAGCGTGGTGGGTCCACTGTGGGTCTGCGCTCCATATCGCCTCTCCTATAAGGAGGGAGGCCTGGCCCTGTAGTGGGCCGTTAATAGGCTGATAATGATTATGACGAGTAAGACTATTTTAAAACACGACGGATATAAGAGACAAAAGCAAAAGAAATATTATATTTTTATGGCATTTTTTGACTTTAACTATTATATATACTTCTTATAATTCAACAGTAATAGATTGCGAAGTGTTGGATCAAATCTCGCCAATATGAGGCCAGCAAAAGTTGGCAAAGATTCCCGCAAAGTTTGGACGACTTAATAGCCGCTTTGCTCGTCCATACTTCCTTAGTTTACTGTCGGAATTTGCCAGCAGACCAAAGTTATTTTTACTGCTGACTTTTGTTTCTCTTACAGCAGCTTAAATTTAATTATTAATTAAATAAAGAATGTTCTATTCCGAGGAAATTAAAAGCGGAATCCTCTACGTAGCGCTATGTTGTTGTACTCTTTGATACGCTACGCTACGTTATTCTACGCTGTGCTACAACACACAACGCTTTGCTACGTTACGCTACATGCAATGCTACGTCTACGCGGTCTACGCCACAGTCTATCCTGTATATTGCACAGTACAAGAGAGGGACTAACGGGAATTTTTGAAAGAAGATCTTTACATAATCTTGAACAATTACATGTATTAAACGAAGAATACCAACAATACTTACGGTGTTTTGAGTTACAACCAACTTAAATACATAATATCTTTATTCATAATAGTTTATAACCGACCGTTTAAAACAATTGCAGACGACAAGTTGCAGCAACATTTCTAATTTCTAGGTATTTAAAAGGTAAGGCGGAGAATTTACGAATTTTATTACGTGATAATTCATACAAACCAGTATTGTCACTGTAGTCGGCTACCAATATACTCCATTATTATTTTATTAAATTAAATAAAATCACTGCTACTACCACTACTGAGTAGTAGAATGACAGTAAATCACGTGGTTTTTAAGTAGCAGCTATAAATCTACTTCAAATAAACCGTTCTAAATCTAAATTTGATTCTATTAGACACTAAACCCTAACGTTAAGTGACTTGATACAGCTTTACCTTCAAGGTATTGTTCCAAACTTAAAATTAACAACTTCAAGGTTAATCCTATATTTAATCTGTCTAATCTATTAATAACAAAAGTCGGCGTGTACTAAGGGAATTAAGTAAACAATGTCTTGAACGTTATTATAAGGCTGAGCTTCGAAAAGTTTGAATTTTACTCCCGTAACTCGTAAATCCTATCAAACCCACGTTCCCAGTTGTTAATAAGTTAATAATAGTATTAATCCGTACTAATACTGTAAATTCGAGAGTAAAGTTGACTATTTGTTACTTATATTGTAATCAGGTACAAAGTTTAACATATTCAATTGTAGATGGCGCTGTACACAATATGGTTTTAACGCTAATATTTGATTTTTCTCAGATCCTGAATTATGGATATTAGATATGCATTTTGCTTTTATAGATAAAGCCGATGAAGCTTTTACAGTTCAATTAAAAATATAATAAGCATATAAATTAAATATTTGCCAATTGCTGGAGCAACGAGGCAGAAATCATTTAAAAAGTTAAGCAAAAAAGAATACCTATACTAAAGCCAAACTCGATTGAGAATGCTTGTCAACAAACAAATTTAAAATTATGTTTTGTTTGTTTATAAAATATTTAAAAGATATTGAATAAATTAATTAGTTTTTAACTTACTTTTCTAATTTATTGTCATGAATTCGTCATTAACAAGTTAATTAAAAAAATTAGGTGCAAAATGTAATTCTACCTATACTAAAGCCAAACTAAATTTAAAATGAAGGTAGGAATGCAACACATTTTATGCCTAATAAATTTAAAATTATGTTTTGTTTTTTTAATATATCTTATTTAAAAGATATTGAATAAATTAATTAGTTTATAGCTTACTAATCTAATTTATTGTCATAAATTCGTCATTAACTAGTTAATTAAAAAAAATAGGTGTAAAATGATTAGTGATTTCTACCTTCATTTCTAATTTGTTTGTTGACAAGCATTCTCAATCGAGTTTGGCTTTAGTATAGTAAACTACTAGCAATCTATTAATTTCTACCTTCATTTTTATTTTGTTTGTTGACAAGCATTCTCAAACGAGTTGGGCTTTAGTATAGAGCAAATATAAAATTTCATCTAAATTTATAGATTGAGATTGAGACACGTATCATTGTTATCATTGTAGTTTTCTGGTAGGTCTAAGCTATATAATTGTATAAGACGTATATACTAGCTATTGTGAGCATGTACATCTTGTATGTATCATTTAATGTATTATGTTAAATAATAATTATTAAATATAATTGGATTGAATAGTAACGTTCGTGTCAAGCCTACCAAAAGTTCTTTTAATCTTCTTAAAATGTTTGAACTCGGGGAATTAATAAAACAAAGTTCGTTTAAGGACTTTAAAATCTTAACAAAGTTATACAAACGTATAGGGGTTTGTAGAAAATGTCGAGCAACGTGGCAAAGAGCTGACATTTATTTTTTTGAA
This sequence comes from Mycalesis mineus, assembly GCA_034621355.1. Lineage (NCBI taxonomy): Eukaryota > Metazoa > Arthropoda > Insecta > Lepidoptera > Nymphalidae > Mycalesis > Mycalesis mineus. The sequence goes on from CM067901.1 coordinate 2,042,628, forward strand.
CTCCAAAATTATACATAGCTTCTCTCTTCTAAAACGCTATTTGATACAATCAGGTAAGTATGGTTGTAATAAGTGGCGTGGAGTGATCAATGTTAAGGAGCTCCCACAATAAGGAAATTATGATGCCGTCACAAACCAAAAACCAGTGACAGACGTCTACAGCTGAACATACGCGTTTTGAAGGGACTTCCTAATCCAATAATAATTAGTCTTTAAATTCGCCAGGTATTGTGAGTCTTCCAGTCGCTACGCCATTGCCACAAGCGCTGCCAGAGTTTTGCGAGGTTGGCGGGGACTAGAGCTGTTCGTTATAGCTATCTTCCATTCAAATAAAATTCCCGGTAGCGACCATGCAAATTACACAAATATTTTAGATTATGGTTCAAAATTTGACGAAATTACCTTTTTTCATGTTAGTAATTAGTTAACTTATTTTAATAATTACAAATATCAAGCTAGTCTAGAATTTTACAAATTGCATATAACGTCTCTCCTGCAAGCAGCTATTTTGTGAAAAAAAAAACGAGTTTATCTGTAATAAGTGACATGGTCATGATCAATATTAGAAAACGGTACAATAACTTAAATAAGTCACCTTTCATACACCAAGCACCCTTTTATCTCTAATTTTATTGACCAAATGGTCTAGTACTTTGCAAATTGCACATAGCTCCTCCCCGCCAAGCACCTTTTTGATGGAAACAAGCAAGTTTGCCTGTAATAAGTGACGTGGAATGATCAATACTAGAGGGCGGTACGATAACGTAATTACGACGCCGTCCCGAGACCGAACTTGCTCTAAGGCCGCCCTAGTTGAAATTACACAATTTTAACTTAACCGAAGTATAAATTGAGTAAGATGTTAAACGTTAAGGTTAGAGTTAGTTAGATTAAAATGTATCAGTTCAGTGAATCTCTGTTTCTAAAGGAAAATACCGAGGTCCAAAGGGCATTGTGGTCTTGTTGGCCAAATTGAATCAAAGATATTACAGCGTACTAACAAAGGTGCACCCTGTATTATCTAAGGCTGCCAGTTGGTTACCGATCGCAGATGACAACTACGTAGAATTCAGTAGATTGTTGTTATCTGCGGTCGGTTGGCACCTTAACTGGAACTTAAATGGGACAGCACGGGTTGAGCACCACCCCTAGTGTTAGCCATATCAGTGGCGTGAACAGGGTTTTTGATCAAGGTATGAGAAAGTACTGGAAAGAGAAGGAAGTACTATCACCGCAAAGCATTATTGCTGCGTTCCATTCTGTTGAGTATAGTAATTAACAGGCACAAAAGGTTTAAACCTACGCCTCACGAACAAGATGGAATATATGGTGTCCTTTGCTTACCTGTACAGTGTTGCTATACTTTGTTTCTATGACTACGATCTGTCTTCTGTAACTGTCTTCAATAATGACCACGACCATATACTTCTTTCTCAGTTATTACTATAAAAAAGGCATTAAAATTTTAAGATCAAGCTGGCCAATTAAAGTAATTGACTCGAATTCTGTTAGATAAAAGTCACGAATACCTAAAAAGTGTATAAAATGTACGTTGCACAATGGGTTTATGTGTGACAACACCGCTTTGTTTAACTTTTGAATAGCTAATTTTTAATCCATTATCCCGTGTTGTCACTAGAACAGATTGAATGCAAACAATATTGTAACTGAAAGTTTGGTGCAATTATACACTCTCATTTTACGTTATCCACGTGCCGTTAAAGCCTTTGTTCTAAGTCATCATCGTCAGCATCATGATTTGCATCATTTTTTTTAATGACTACAAGTTGGCCTTTGATTGCTATCACACCTGATGTTAAGTGATGATGCAATCTGAGATGGAAGCGGACTAACTTTTTAGGAGTAGGATGAAAATCCACCCCCCTATCGGTTTCTATACGACATCGTACCGGAACGCTAAATCGCTGGGCGGTACGTCTTTGTCAGTAGGGTGGTAACTAGCCACCGCTTAAGCCTCCCACCAGCCAGACTAAGACAAATTAAGAAAAATCTCAATCTGCCCCGCAGTGAATCGAACCCAGGACCTCCGCCTTATATATCCAACGCGCATACAACTGCGCGACGCAGGTCGTCGAAATTATTGATCATTGCCAGTCACTGGATGTCCTCAGCTGGACATAGACTTTTTGTAAGACGTATCAAACACCACGGTCTGTACTCGCCTGCATTCAGCGACTCCCTCAACCCACTTGATGTCGTTGGTCCACTCAGAAAGGGGTCAACCAACATTGCTCTTATCGATGTGAGGTCACCTGGGCACTTAAGAGCTTTGTGTTCCGCCTACCGCCGTTTCACTCGTTTATACATAGGTGTAATAGCTGAAGGCTGTCTAAATAAGCAAAAATCTACATCAAGTTTATAGTTTATATTTTAAAGGGCTTTGAATCATGGGTACCTAGTTCAGATTATGAAGTATTAAGCTTTTCTTTGTCCGAGAATATTTTTTAGACTGCAGTAGGAAATAAGAGCTAAGAAGAAAGAGTGGACTTCGAACAGCCTAAAACTATGGGGTGCATCCCAGTAGTACCCCTAATTTTAGTTCTAGAGTACTGTTGATACACCATAGTACTTAGTGTTCTATATAGAACTAATGGGACAATATTAAAGAAATGTCGATATGAACATCTTGTTTTTACGTTAAATATATAATATCTATAGTTTTTATAAGTATAATATGGAATCTCTTTTGATTGCAATAATAAATGTCCACATAAATTTGAGAGTATCTATAAACATACTATATCGAATACCGCTTTGCTTAAATTGCACAAAACGTCTTTAAAATCGTATTGAGGTTTTAATATTTTTTTTTCTAAACTGAATAGTTTTCGCGAAAGATACTTCCAAAGTGGTAAAATGTGTCCCCTCCTTTAACTTCTAAAATAAGAGAATATCTTTTTAGACACAACTACTACTTGGTTTTAACAACTTAGCTTTTGTCGCAAGGGACATTTTTTTGGTAAAAATAAAATGAAATATCAATCAAAATAATATAAAGTTTATAACTTATATAGTATAAGTAAAGTCAAGAGCAAAAACTATACTACAGTACTATATAGAACTATTGGGATATAATTTGACAGCCCGGAAAATGTCCCAGTAGTTCTATAGAACTACGGTATGGGGTACTACTGGGATGCACCCAAACTATCATCAATTTAAATTTTTTGTACAAAAAATAAATTATTATAAAATTTAATTGTGTCATTATCACCCCATTCCCTTAATCGTGTTGGTAAGCTTGTTTGTACGCATTTTGTGTACACCAGTAGTTAACAGAAGCGTATAATTTGTCTATTAACCTATATAACGGAACGATCCGGCGAATTCGACCGCAAAGCGGTGCGGGATGACAACCCTCTAATCCCTAAGGCTATGCATAATTCCGACACAGAACCTTATAGCCCGAGAGCCATTTCATTTAATAACCGGGCAACTCAAAGCAAACGTTTGCACTCTTTTCTTAATCTGTGCAACATAATGGGTCCCAAGGTGCTTGAAAGGCCCCCATACTGGAAAGTGCAATTTTGGTCTACCTTTCAGCGGTGAACCGGTGACATTATACAGGTTTTAGGAGCTGTTGTAGTTAGCTTAAGACAGTGATGTTTGGAAGTCTTTTCAAGATGCCTACGCTCATAATTTGATCACACTTATTGCAAGAGTAAATGGGCATATTTTGGGTAAGTGCATTTATACTCTGACCGTATCACTGCTTGCCATAAAAACAGTATTGAAATATTAAATGATACAATTAACAGTTTTTATTTTATAAATAAATTGTAGATATTGTAAATATATTTTTAAATTTTAATTTAGTGTTTCTTCAAAAAACTTAAAAAAATATTTTTACATATAAAATAAAACGTTTTAACGTATTAAAAAGCATTTGAGACTTTGAATGTTTTTGATAACTAAAATGTGACCACTGTCTCCTACAGTAGCAGGAGCTTCCTCGGATTATTATCAACAGTGTTTACACAAGAAGATTCCGAACTTAGCGTAATGTTATGGTATTTAATGGAACGCGACACATTCATGACGGGAATTATAAATTGAGTTTATGATTAACAACATTAAATCATGAATTCTAACATTCCTTCTTTTATTATCATGATCAATAAAGTCCTGCGACGCGTCTATTTGTCTCTCTGTTCGCGATTAACTAAAAAGTTACTAAATGGATTTTCATGCCATTCATTGATGGTTAGTGATTCGTGAGAAAGGTGTTAATATATAAATTATCAAGGGTTTTCAAAAGTTTGCAAGACAATGAATTGAAATGTTGGAAGTGTTGGAAAAATGAATTCACCTAGAATGCATAAACTTAAAATTCATAAAAAACCTTTTGTATTAAAACAAGACAACTCCAAAAGGATAGACATAAAATGGTCAATTTATGCCTATCATACCAAAAAAAATTAACATACGTTTTATCATCCGCTAGTTTTTACTTTGCCGTTATTAAGAAGCTTGGTGAGTCTAAGTTCCAAATTTCCTTAAAAAATAATTCCCTCATGATATACGTACTTGGTAAACCCAAAACTTTCCCCAAAACATAAATCATGAACAACAAAACATCTAAATGAACATCCCATTATTCTTCATCATAACGTTATCACTCAAGGAATAATCATAAATTCTATTCCCAAAGTGGAAGTGAGAAATTAAACCTATAACTTTGATATATTGCGCTTTAAGTTACCAATAAGTCACAGAGTGATCGGAGTGTACTGCGTAAGCGACAAACGCCACGCGACGCAACGCGATGCGACGCGACACACCCATTACGTTGCGCCTCGCTGCATACTGCTACATAACACGCAAGTAGGGAATGCCGTTGTTTTGATCGCGTTCGTCGCGTTGTCTAGTTCACGACTTAAAAAAAAATCATAGATACATGTTTAAATGCGTGCGATTTTCTCAAATATTATTGATTTTGTGTAAATGACATTTTCGTTACTTAAATTACATATTTCTGTTTTTACTTAAAAATAAAATTTAATATGAGTCAAATTTTTAGTGTGCTTCTACCTACGTTAGTCGTTTGATGGTTGACAAAATGTTGTGGCAATTAATCTTGTGTCTGTAGGAATAAAATAAGTGTAATTATTGTTTCTCAGAGATGTTTAAAGATAACATTTTCAACAGTCAACATTACAAAACACTAAATATTTATAGATACGCCTCTGAATAAAGACGCAATTAGTCTCCATCAAGACGTTATCACTCAAGGAATGAGCATAAATTTCATTCCCAACTGTAAGATGAGAAATTAAACAGATTACTTTGATATATTGCGCTAAAACTTGCCGATAAGTCACTGCGAGATTGCTTCCAAACACCCGTTTAGAGTTATCTGTCGCCTTGGGATGTCGCAGGGAAGTGTCTGATGTCTCAATGAGTTAATGTTACATAACGATTGTTTTACCTTATTAAAAACATATATGATAAAATTATTATTATAAAAACAAAATCCCGACTGCATAGAAGTTATGAACTGAAAAGTGGAAAACAAGGATCACTATATCTATATAAAATTTAAAATACTTTATGGAGATGCAAGCGGGGACAAAATACTTTATTTTCAGCGGGGAAAGAAAGATCTACCAAAACTACGTTTGTCCCCGCCTGCAGCACCATAAAATATTTAGAATTTTATATAGATATAGTGATCCTTGTTTTCCTCTTTTCAGTTCATAACTTCTATGCAGTCGGGTTTTCGTTTTTATAATAATAATTTTATTTGAGACTTTTTGTTTTAGTTTATGGTATAGAAATGACTCGGTACACTTTATGCCGTTTTTTGTTAAAACGGCAATATGAACATGATATGATATTTATATTTTTGACAGCCGCCGTTTTGAAAATTTATATAGCCTATATCACTACCACAATTTTTACTAATTAAACGACTCCTCACATGCCAAAATCTGTTCCGTCGTTAAGGCTGTAGCGCGTGCCGAAGAAATGGACATACATACATACATATATACATACATACATACATACATACATACATACATACATACCTACGCTCGAAAAACATAACCATCCTTCTAACGCAGTCGGATAAAAATATTTTGATATTAAATATACATCGCCTTTCTAAACGACTTCAAAAAAAAAATGAAGTTTCTCAATTCGACCGTATATATTTTTTTTACCATTTAGAATTTATAGTTTTAAAACAGACTAGACGCCACTTTAGTCATCGTAAAATCAATTTTCATGAATATATTATGATTTTTTTTAAGGTTCTATACGCGGCCACTGGTTAGGCAACGCGATGACAAAATATATCGTATATATTGTATCAGTAAAATAATTTATCACGAATGATTCTGAGAAGCTGACAAGAAGTGTTTATTTTTAATAACCTACAAAGAAAAAAAAAACCCTTCGTAATTTAAAACCTATCGATGTATGAAATTACGGATATTTTCGAACAATATTAATAGGTAAAAGACTCGGAAAAATCTTGCTATACCTATGGTGAGGCAGTGGGCACTGCAAGGCACTTATTGGTAGGATGCACCTCCACATTCTTGGACAGGGGTCTTTACTCACGCCGCCACGATAAAGTACTAGAAATCATACGTGAAGCTAAAAGCCTTTCAGTAGCTAGAGCTCAAAATGGGTTGACGACGAATAAAAGACAAACTAACTTCGTTAAAGCAAGCTCAAGTACAAATTCCACCAGCAAGCCTTATTCAATTCTGGGCTCTGCTCCCGATTGGACTATATTAATGGACACGTATGAAAAGCACTATAAAATCCCGGAAGACTTAGCTATTACGACATCTGGACCGGACCTATTTCTTTTTTCCAAACAAATCAAACGTATAGCACTTGTTGAGCTTACAGTGCCGTGGGAAACAAACATCCCTAAAGACCATGTATTCAAAGTGAATAAATATTATGACCTTACTAATGAACTAACCAAAAATGGCTATGTGGTTAGTTTATACGCGGTAGAAGTGGATGCGAGGGGTATACCAGCGAAGCCTCTCTACAACCTGCTAAAAGACCTTGGCCTTACTAGAAGTGCAGTAAGCTCCATATTGGAACGAGTGTCCAAAGCTGCTCTAGTAGGGTCCTTCCGAATTTGGCTGGGCAGGGAGAAAAACTTGAACAGAGGAGGTGAGTGTTGACGCGCGTCACTAAGGGTACCCTTAAACCTACACCCGCGTCACAAGTCTCGGGCTCTGTTCGGAGTTTTTCTCTCAGCCACGTGATGGACCCGGCACCCGCACGGTGAATCCATGGTGGCTAAGATATTCGTCTCAAAATAGTTTTTATCCAAAAATCCATTTTGGTTCTTTTTACATTTTGTTACATTAATTTGCTTACCGTATCGTGCTGGCGCGGATTTAAAAACGAAAAATCTCGGATGTTTATATCGGAAAGCCGACTACTGAATATACCTACTCTAAAATGTAAATCATTTGGTTTTCATATTGAAAAACATTTTTACACGCCCGTGCTTCCGCAAATAAATTTTCATCGTGTGCAGGAACGTGCGAATGCATACAACAATAAAAAAAAACAAAAAAAAAATGTTCAAAATTCTGCAGTTTCAACACAATGCAATCGCCGTCCGTTTTTTGACTGGTGTCAAAGAACTTGCACCGCAACGCTTTCCTGTGAGTGGTGCGTAAAAAAAATTTGCCGCGCGCATTTTTCGAAACGAACGAGTATTTTCAAATAGTGACGGAGCAACCTGCGTATTACCAAAATTACGACATATCGATTTATGTACTTGCCATTGGTTTGCCACTTCAGTATTTTTTTTATAAAAAGGTAAAACGGTTACGTATACATATTTTATTATTTCAATTTTTTTAAGCTATTGTATAGCTTTTATCGCGGGCCTTGAGCGTGGAGACCGAATACAGAAATTCCGTAATGAAAAAACCTAACACCCCCTGAGTATCAAAAACATAATATCAAAAGTACAATTTCGGCAACGACGTCATCGGGGAACGTGGCCTAGCGGTAAGGCGCTCTAAGTGCCCGGATTGCCAGAGAGACACGGGTTCGAATCCCGTCGGCTCCGCAACTTTTTTTTTTTCAAGCGTGATATTTCAAAAAGTCATTTTTTTTTTAAATTAATGACTTTTTATAATATCACGCTTAAAAAAAAATACTTTTTCATCTATCGATACAAACCAGAACTTTTAATGACTTTTTGAAATATCACGCTTGTAAAAAAAATTAATGACTTTTTGAAATATCACGCTTGAAAAAAAAAATTTGTGGAACCGACGGGATTCGAACCCGCGTCTCTCTGGAAATCCGGGCACTTAGAGCGCCTTACCGCTCGGCCACGGCCCCGATGACGTCGGTAGGTAATCATAAATTGATAAAAAATGCTATGCAATAGCTTTACCGCGGCAGTCTCCGAGTGCCACACGTCTTTTTTTTTTAATTATACATTAAATTTAAGCAAACTTTTCCTAATACAAATTAAGCCCACGTTGAATGATGGCATGATTATTATTCGTAGGTACATTTCTACGTTGGACAGCCACACTGATCCTTTGCGCAAAAAATATGCCAGCCTTTCAGTCATCAGTTAAGACAGTTAATTGCTAATTAATATAATATTTTTAGGATCATCATCAGAAGTGGTCAAAAGACACAAGCAGGAAAACAACATTAATCAAAATATCAACACATTTTAACTACAAACTTTCTAAAATCAAATCAAAATGAAACAATCTTACGGTAATCAGATAATTTACTTAATGAGCACTTATTTACATTTTATTACACTTTAACTTTTAACAAAATTAACTGGCAGCATAACTGCACACAAAGAGAACACACAAAATAATAATCACTTCTTTTATATAGCTTGTAACCGCCACTTTTTGCTACAGTCTCCCACAACAATACAGAAAATCGGCACCTCTATAGTCTATGGTTAATATATTAATTAATATAATTAATAAAATAATAATTTCTTACAAGTATCAAATCCACACACCATTCAGTTTCTACACGACATCGTACTGGAAGGCTTAATCACTTGGCGGTATACCTTTGTCGGTAATGTGTTAACTAGCCACGGTCGAAGCCTTGCACCACCCACACCTGGACCAATTTAGAAAGTCTTAATCTTGGGCCAGCCAGGAATCGAATCCAGGACCTCTATTTTATAAGTCCACTGCGCCACAAAGGCCGTCACCTACAAATCATCATCATCAGGTGCCTTCTTCAAACTGAAGTTGGGCGGTCAGGTGGAGAAAATTCTTCCGGTCCTGCGAAACAGCTTTAAGCTTCGTGTAACTAAGCTTGGTCCACTCTTTTATATCATCCAACCACTTTCTTCGCTGTCTCCCAAGAGCGCGTTTTCCGGGTATCTTGCCTTCTAGAATCAACCTTGGAAATTCACCTACAAATGTGACCTATTTAACAATAATAATATTCCCTTTTCCGTTTCATTAAATAGTAAATAATGTATTAGGAGTGGGTGTAATAGTACTTTAACAGATGGGAAAGTAATCCAAAGACTCTGTTTAAGTACGGCTCTAGGACCGTGGGAGGACTGAAGCTCAGAGGGTTGGTTGGCACTTGGACTCTGCTTTTTCACGAAAATAGCGTAAAAGTAAATCGGCCATTCATTATTGAAGTATACACTTACGCCTATTATTATCCAATAATTTTGCACTACATAACAATTATGATGGGATTAAAAACAGTTAAAGACAAAATGTTTTGTTTAATAAAATCCAAAAATCATATTGAACAGTCAATAAAATTTTCACATTATTGACAGTAAATAATAGAGTTATGGTTACCTAAGAGCAATATACGGGCCTTATTTAATGCACTTCTTGTTTTATTATAGCACTTAGAAAAAAATAACTGAAAAAGTCACATAAAATTTAAAGCGCCGAGGTTGTAAGCTCAGGCTAGTAAATACTAACTATTGCCTATGTCTAACAGTGGACGTTATATAGATCTATGGGAAAAATAGCTATCTGAAAAATGTCACATTAAATTGAACGCACCTAAGTTTCCCCGCACAGATAAGACAAGTAGGTAAGAATTATCGTTAATCTATGGTCTATGCCTAATAATTATCGCGACATACTAGTGGGACTTAGAAAAAAATAAGTATCGAAAAATATCACGTAGAATTTTATAGTATAAATACTATCGCGCTTTTTTTCTACAGATTCAATCAATAAGGGGTTGCGTTTAAAAGATTGTTCGAAGCAATAAAGCTGTCTTTGCGTAGTCACTTATAATCCTGTATTTCAATAACAATACATTAGTATAATTATTATTTTGTTTTTGTTTCTTCGTAGAATTTTACACGTACGCTACCAAGTGCCTACTACAATTCAAATTCAAATTCAAAATCGTTTATTTCAAATAGGCTTATTATAAGCACTTTTGAAACGTCAAATTGGACTATTTGTAGTGACTCTACCACCGGCTCGGAAGGCAGGTCCTGGTGAGAAGAGCCGGCAAGAAACTCAACAGTTGCTCTTTTTATAATATTATCAATTTTACAATATCACATATTTGTCATTTAACATCTTTGTCATTTTAAAAATTCTTCAATAGTATAATAACGTTTAAAAATGGACTTATGATCTAATATCATGCAACACTTAATACATCTGCTTTTAATAACTTTACGATGCTAAATTTAACTTAAATGCGTATTAAACTTGAACCATCTGCGCTTAATAGCTCGGCGGTCCCAGACCACTTAGGATTTAAGATTAGTTATAATGTAAGTGCATTGGACTTAGTGGTTTGCTTTGTTGACTTTGGACTTTGGAGTGTTGGGTTGGAAGTTTGTAACTACGAGTATATAAAAATCGTTGTGTACAATGAGCTAAGCTTCTTATTTAGTTTAAACTGACTTAAAAAAAATACTGTTGGAAGATCGCTAAAAAAAGAAAAATAGGTAGGTAATTATAGGTAGGTAGGTAGGTACAAAGGCCTACTTATGAACTTCCTGTCAATCATTTTTAAGCGGATGTATTTTAAGTATGAAATAAACTTAATAATGAAACTAACGGAACAAAAAGTGAATCTTAAATTAAAATTTACTTTTTGACCGTGTTTATTTAGAGGTGAGGTGAGGTTCACATATCGATATGGGTACTGACTCACAATCAGATATAGATTATATTATATAGATTATACTTTTACAGTACCACTTTACCTATAAGGATATGCTTAACGACTTACACAGTAAAGGTATAGTTATTTGTATATCTTTTAGCATCACATGCATATTTCAGTCGGTTCAACTTGTCATTGATAAAAGTTTTTATCTCTAAAAGTGAAAAATAACTGCGTCATTTAGTTGCTTTAATTTCCTTAAGCATATCTATGAAGTCGTACTATACTGTCATAGTATATTATACGGCACTTGTAGACAAAAAGCTACCGATACCGAGACAAATCCGAAATCGCTGTAAGCGTGCCTCCAAAATTTGAAGAGTTCCTTCAATTTCCCCAGGGTATCATCATCAGATACTAAAATGATGACAATGGGACCACCTTGGAAATATGCTCTTTCTAATAAAAAAAGAATCATCAAAATCGGATAACTCTGTAAAAAGTTATGCGTGGTCATACTTAAAAAAAATATATACGTGTCGAATTGAGAACCTCCTACGTTTTTTTTCGTCGGTCAAAAAACATTTTGGTATATACCCATTTCTTGCTTTGGTTTCGATGGATAATTGAGCTATACGGCTGGTAGGAAACTTTGACTAACACGAAATTGAAAACCTTGCAGCATCAATGAAATTCAGCCTCTATTTCAATTTTCTGAAAGATTAACGAGTATTTCGGAAAGTGTATTCAGGAACATTTCGATTTAGTTTCTCCTTTCATCCTTTAACCACAAGACTACCTGGCAAATATACCGATATACCTTGGGCACCTATAAAACTTTTTGATGCTTAAGTTATGCCATAAATGTTATATTACTCTACGTGTGAACGAACCTGAATTATTTTCTGTGAAAATCGAATTCATCATTAAGCCTATTGTAACGACTCTTTACAGGGCTCTCTCCTTATAGTTGACTGATATGTAGCTAAGACCCACCACGCTGCTCCAATGCTAGTGGTTGCGCTTTGGATGATATTTTTTAAATCTTATCTTTTTATTGTTACTTTTTTATAACAATGAAGTCCGATGGCTTAATGTGTTCCTAAAGGCACTGAATATATAAAATACCACTACCTTCCAACACCAACTCTGGATTAAGAATTTCAGGAAGAAAATCCTAGATTTGAACCCTGAACCTTGTGATACGTAACCACACGGGCCAAGCAGTGAACCTACGAGGCAGTCAATACTCCAAATTAGGTTCTCCATAGAAATTTACATAAACAGTAGTGAGAGGAATATCAACTTAGTTAAGTATCTCATACCCAATAAGTTCACACAATATAGTGCCATGTGACGTCACTGTGCCGCTATATGAACAACTAATGCTTATAAAACGCGCCACATGTGCTTGTAATCGTCCCGGGCTCCGGGGCCACTTTAAGCGATCAGTTGGCTTACTTAAAAGATTATCCGGGGTTTATTTTATTGCGCGTTTTATGGATATCGACAGCCATTGAGAGTTTTGTACGTAATCTGATAGAAATAAATCGATTGGTTTACTCATTAATCGTTTTAAAGAAAGCTAATGCTATGTGCTCTCTTTTTTTTGGCATTAGCCATTTTTTCTATTAAATCTACTGTATTTATGGATAACAAATTAGGGGTTAAAGAATGAAATTACCGTTTTATTGTAATAGGTACATACTTCGAATTGACATAGAACCCTCATGGTTTAAGATTTTAAAGTGAAACTTTTTTGATGCAACATTCGATTATCAACTTTCGGTGACCTGTGTAGTTCTTCGAAAATTTGTGTGATTTTTAAAAAATATGCAACATTCGCATATTATCAACTTCAGTTGATTTTGTTTAAACACTTTCGTGATGGAAACTTCGATTTGAAGAATGAACCACGTGGATGACCGCCCACACAGGTGAATAGACAATAAAGATGGATACTTCGAGGCAAACTACCCAGGAATTAGCGGCATGGTTTAACGTTACTTTACCAACAATATTGACTCATTTGCGTCAAATCAATAAAATAAAAAAATATAAAAAATGGGTGCCTCATGATTTGACTGATCTGCAGAAAGAAACGCGTGTTGAAACTAGCGTTGCCTTGATGAATTGATACAGAAATGAAGGAATATTGGATTGAATTGTGACGTGATGAAAAATGGATTCTTTATGATAATCGTATGCGGACAATGCAATGGCTGACACCAGGTCAAACGCAGCAACAGTGTCCTAAAGCAAAGCTTACCAATAAAATTGTAATGGTAACTGTTTGGTGGTCTCAGCGTGGTGTTATTCACTATAGCTTTCTCCGATCTGGTCAAGCAATAACGGCAGATGCCGAACTCCGAACAATGATAGCGAAACTAGCAGTGAAACAGCCCCAACTTACGAATCGATCTTCACCATTATTGCTCCATGATAACGCGAGACCTCATACAACACGAGAAACCGTTTTAACTCTACATGAACTGCAATTAGAAACCATTCGTCACCCTCCATATTCGCCAGACCTTGCTCCAACGGACTACCATTTTTTTCGTGATTTGGACAATTTTCTACGTGATAAAAAGTTTTCTTCTCAGGAGGCAGTGCAAAATGCTTTCACACAGTTTGTCGAATCTATATCACCAGAGTTCTATCGCAAAGGCATAAATGAGCTTCATATTAGATGGCAGCAATGTATAGATAATAACGGTAATTATTCTGATTAAATAAAAAGTGTTAAATTTAAAAAAAAACTAATTTTTACTTTTCATTAAAAATCGGCAATTTTATAACTTTAACCTCTTATATATTAGAGGTTAAAGTTATGAAATTGCCGAAGAAAGAAGAAGTTACGAAACTTAGGCTTAAATCAAAATAGTGCAGGGTCGACACGTCATACTGCTCAACAACAAAAACATTTATTCTAAATTTGTAAAAGACAACTTTGTACCCTCGTTATGGACAAATAAAGATAAAGAGCAATAGACGAAAAACTAAATGCGCCGCGTCGCTTCAACTGTACGTCAAGCAGAGTTGTCTTAAGCAATGCACATTGGGCGGATAAAATTTATTGTATCAATTGAATCTATTACTTATTTTATCGTCATACGGTATATATTTCTATGCCAGCGTTGGTAGCTTTGCGTCGGGTCGCGTTTGTCGTTTACGCAGGACTTCCCCTTATCAGCAGTTATAAGCGTAACAGTAAATCCTTTGAATGAATAGCTCATCACTTAAATCGGATACGTCATTATCATAGTCTTATGAACTAATTTAATGATATTGGCACTATTAATGAACAACTGATGTGGACAAAACGTTGCGCATGTGCATTTAATCGCTTCGAGGACCTAAATAGTTAAAGCTATAATTTGGCTGACTTCAAACATTATCTGGGATTAAAATCTCATTTTGGAGATTCAATAGCATTTTGTAAGAAGGTAGTGCAATTAATATTTTCGTCAAGAGGTAGGTACGATATGCTCGATCGAAACCTTTGATGAATAAAAAAACATAAAAAAAAGGCGTGTGGCACTCGGCGACATATATCCGTAAACTATTGCATAAGGATATTTTTATTAACTTATATTTACCTACCGACGTCATCGAGACGCGACGCCATCGAGCGGTCAGGCGACTTTTCAAATGACCCGCTTTGCCGGAAAGAGAGTTTATCTCGTGTTCAGAACCAGACATAGAGTCCGCAATTTTTGAGAAAATTTTGAAAGTCGTGATATTTCAAAAAGCGTTAATGGCGTAAATTTAAATATAAAATCTCTTTGATTTGACCATCGATACAAAACAAAATTATATATCAAATCTTTTATTTAAGTGAATTTTCTGAATACGTGAATTTAAATTATTAAAATAATTGTTTTATCTTCTGAATTGTTGTAAATTATAATATATATTGGTTTACTACTTAATTTTTAATTTAAAATTAATACTGTATATAGTGTCCATATAAAGGCCAAATATGCTTTTAGTCGCTCGTCTGCGCTCTGGCACACTTAGCCTTACATGGAACGTCCTAAAAGTTAACTGGCATTTTTTTTTCTTGAGAACGAATATATAAGGAACTTAAGCTAACTTTTCCTAAAAACTATAGGCAAATTATCCACGTGGAATGGTGGCGACTGAGTACTGGCTGCATATCGTAGTTGTATAGTCAGGCGTAAACTTAAATATAAAATCTCTTTGATTTGACCATCGATACATAACAAAATTATATATCAAATCTTTTATCTAATGAACTGAACACGGCGAAGTTTATATTATGTGTGTCATTGGTTTATCTTCTGAATTGTGGTAAATTACAATATCTATTGGTTTACCTACTGACTTGATGACTTTGGCACTGTATATGGTGTCCATATAAAGTGCTACATATGCTTATAATCGCTGCGAGCTCCCGGGACACATTAGCCGGTCAAATGGCTTACGTACCTAAATGTTATCTGGCATTTATTTTATTGCAAGATTTATGGGATAAAATACACAAAGACACAATTAAGTGTTTTTTAAGATCAAAGTCAAAATATATTTAATCAATGAAATCTTTAAGAATATTTAGAATAAAAAGTCAAGGATTTATAAGAAGAATAATATCATATTAAATAATGAATGTGTTTCGCAGTAAAGGTTATTATAACTAGAAAATCTCAAAAAAAAAATAAAAATCTCTTTCTCTCTCTACCTTGAGTGTCGAGATATTGAGACGATTTTGAAACTAACACTGTCAAGTTCTAAGAATATTGTTACTACAGTTACAGTACTTACCTCCTCTGACTTCGCATACAAGTACGAGCTCATTCCCTTCTTCCAAAGGGCCCACGACTCCGGATACGTCTCTCCCTGACTTATCGTAGAGTATTAGTTGATGTGGTGGAACTGAAACAATCAAATTGACACTTATATTAATTTTATTGGTGCTTTCGTGGCGCAACGGCATAAGTGGTCGAATTATATGAGAAATGACGGATGTTTTCGATTCTCGGCTCGGCCGATTGATATTTTGGTAATTGTTGCAGGTCCGGCCGTGGCTAGTTGAAACTGTGGGGATTTCATCCTACTCCTAAAAAGTTAGCCCGCTTCCACTTTAGATAGCATCATCATTTACCTTTAAGTAAGTGACTAAAAAAATAAGAATCTTATATACTAAAACATAATATTATTAAAAAATAAACTCGACAAATTAAAAAGTTTTTTCGTCGGTTAAAAATATCTTTAATTTGGCATTGAAAGTACAGGATTGTTATAATCCCAAAATAATAAAAATTCTATCTCAACATATGAAAAATGGGGGTATTTATGTGTGTCTGTTTATAACGTCATAGCTTTTAAGCAAAAACTTTTTTAAAGATTATGATGTGTTTGTTCCATTTTGATGTAAATCCATCTATCCCCATTTATCTTACTAAGGTCATTCAAGGCTAATTCAACATGGCTGTATAATATCTCTAATGAATTCAATACCATTTCATAAACAAAATAACAATAACAAGGTGTAAGACAAAAGGGTTCGCCGCAAAACCGAATTACGCATTTCAGACCCTTCCCTGTATTAAACAAACGCTCAATACAATCGACTGGGGCACCCTTGTACGATGTTAAGACGATGATTCCCTGTTTAGGCCCATGATTTGCTTTTTAAGTTACTTTTATTTTGAAGGGTTATCGGATTGCACAACAAATGTTACGTTTACTTTAAAACAATCAAATAATAGAACCGAAAGGATTTAAAAATCATTAATGTCTAATTCAATAGCCAACTGCACGGGCAGGTCTTTTTCTTTATAAAAGAAGGAAGCGAAATTTAGACACATAAAGTATAACAAAATAAATTGTTGCTATATTGTATAACATTTTCGTGTGGCTCTGGCTGGGAACACCACTGTGCTTAGAGCACAGATGTCCATGTGGAAAAGAGGTAAATAAATTTGGTATTCACGGGCTCTCATGCCAAAGGAGTGGCGGTAGGCTTTTTCGGTATGGCTCTCTTAATGATGTAATAAAAAGGGCTCTTGCCACCATAAACGTTCCTGCGCTAATCGAGCCGTCAGGAATAAGCCGGGATGATGGCAAGCGACCTGATGGATTGACGCTGGTTTCCTGGGAAGTGGGACGGGCCCTAATGTGGGATGCTACTTGTGTTGACACATTGGCTCCGTGTCATATCAGGGAGACAGAATCAAGACCAGAAGCCGCAGCAGAAAAGGCTGAAACCGGTAAGTGGCACAAGTATGCCTTTCTGACAGAGAGTTACATATTTGTACCTTTTGCCGTGGAGACCCTTGGGCCATGGAGTCGCAGTGCCAAAAAATTCTTCCGTAACATTTCACAGCGCCTAATGGCCTCAACTGGTGCCTTTTTTGCGAAGGATTGCCTGGTGCCACCATTCCACGTGGGCATGATTTGTATAGTTATTAGGATAAGTTAGCTTAAGTTCCTTATTGTATTCTTACTCAATAAAAAAGAAAAAAAATAAACAACTATAAACAATACTTTTTCGTTTTAGAAATTTGCTCAGTTACAATCTCGTTTCTAGCTATTTCAGTTAAATGTAGGAACGAGTTCGTTGATCAGTATTTGTGCAGTGAAACTCCGTTACGATGCCATTCACGGCCAAACAAAGGCTCATTCAAAGGAAATTCTGATCTATTAAAAGTAATTTTTCGTTTAAAAAATAACATCGTTACAGTCTGGTTTAAAACTATTTCAGATACATATCACTCTTATTAGTATTGATTTCTACTATTTAATATATTATGTACATTATATAAGTACTAACGATTAATGATATAGTCAGTAAAATTCTCTCACAGAAGAACGTTTTTGCACGGTCAAAAAATGGCCAATTTAAAGGGAATTTCGAACGAGTAATAAAATATACTTTGCAAATTTGAAGAAGACTGTAATGGTTACTTTCGGATACATATACTAACGTGTACAACGATCAGTATTGTGCAGTGAAACTCCCTCACGAAGGCATGCACGGCCAAACAACGGCCAATAGAAAGGGAATTTTGAAATCGAAACCGGATGCCGCCAATTAAGCGCCACTCCGCTCCGATATGAGATTAGTTCGCCTTCAAATGCCGCTCAATTTGTTTGATCCATTGACATAGCTAATTGGTTTCGGTTCTTGTTGAGTTTTCAATTATTTTTACAAAATTATTTAAAGGCTGTGGTCTAAAAAAGGTATTTATTCGATATTTAACGATATTCTTATATTTTATCGACCAAATATTTTGTCTTTTTACTAACTTTCAAATAATCTATGACACTAGGACACTTTGTCATTTAGTAGGTATCCAAATATGTATTCTTTATATCATAAAAATAACAACATTTTCTACATTTGACTTTAGTTATCAGTTCAGTATCGTCTCATTCTACATCAGGACCAATCACAAAAATGTTACTATGTCTTAACCATATGCCCAAAATCGGTAAAAAAAAACAGTTAGTAGAATTTTTCGCAAACGGAGTTGCAAGCGTCTGCTAGTTATGTGAATATTATTTAAAGTAAAAAAAAGTAAACAAAAGATAAGTAAAATATAATTATGGAAATTTTTCCTTTTTTTAAAGTCTAACAGATTAATTTTTTACCAATAAAAATAGTTAGTTTCAGTTATACTCCCAATTCAGTATTCCGGGCCCAATTTCACTACCACTGAATATTGGCCAAGTAATGGCCAATTTAAAGGGAATTTTAAAGTCAATGCCGGCAATTAGCGTTGCTTCGTCCCAATATGGCGATATTTCGACTTGAAAAAGAACTCGTATTTGTTGGCATCAACAACAATAATTGTTTTGATCCTTTTTCAACTTCAAATTGGTTGGTGATTTAAGCTTATTAAAATTGAGAACCGATGAATAAATAATGTTTTGCTCTTGAAAAGAAAATTTCAAAGAACCACTTTGACTTGGGTTGGCCATGGGAATAATGTTTTAAGAACACAAGTCTGTTTTGTCAGGACCGGGAATTTCAGGAAATATGTTTCTGTAACATTCTTGTGTGTAAAATTTTCAGAATTCTTTTGCTCTAAAGTCAAAGAACTTAAAAATGATAGGTGTATTGTATGTATGTATGTTAACGATTTTCTCAATCAAGAAACTAATAAGGTTAATGTTATTAAAAAAAATATTAATTGATGGAGGAATGCATAAAGAGCACCTTTGAGTTTCTTGTCGATTATTATCTGTGAAATCTGTTTTTCAAACCAGTAGTAGAATCGTTATAGGCAAATTTTGAACTATTTTTTTTATCGACTACAAGTTGGCCCTTGACTGCTATCACACCTGATGTTAAGTGATGATGCAGTCTAAGATGGAAGCGGGCTAACTTGTTAGGATTGGGATGAAAATCCACACCCCTTTCTGTTTCTACACGACATCGTACCGGAACGCTAAATTGCTTGGCGATAAGTCTTTGTCGGTGTAGTAGAACTAGATGTAGTATCGTGCTGAGTAACATTTCTTTATTACAAGTTTTACTAAACAGGTCGTCAAAACATCAGGTTATTCAACGAAATATTATTCAAATGAATGAACAGAACATTCGTACTGAATAATGAATTGAAACATCTTCGTATAACTCGAAGCCACTTTGAATACCCATTATCGCTTACTTAGGCTCGTTCGTACGCTCTCAGATCCTTCGCTTATTTCTTACACCGATCGATACTCGCTCAGCTTGTTTCATTAAATTAATATTCAAATAAATAAATAACATCATCATCAGCGTATTAACGGTTTACGCCTCCATACTTGTAGGTAAGCGAATAGCTTGGTTGGTCTTGGAATTGGCTTATGTGATCACGAGGTCCAAATCGAGGTCAGGTTGTGATATAATTCTGATTTTACCTTTCTTGGTGTTCGTCACTATCGTTCGTTTTAAGTAGGTTTTGTTTACTAGCATTTTTAAGCTATTGCATAGCTTCTATCGCGGGCCTTGAGCGTGGAGACCAAATTCAGAAATTCCGTAACGAAAAAACCTAACACCCACTGGATATCAAAAACATAATATAAAAACCACAATTTCGGCGCCGACGTCATTGAGAGCGCGGCCTAGCGGTAAGGCGCTTTAAGTGCCCGGATTGCCAAAGAGACGCGGGTTCGAATCTCGTCGGTTCCGCTATTTTTTTCAAGCGTGATATTTCAAAAAGTCATTGAAAGTTCCGGTATTTTTCAATAGATGGAAAAACTAAATGGTTACTTTTTAGTTTTTCCATCTATCCGCCTCTACCGCGCGGCCACTGTCCCGATGACGTTGGTAGGCAAAGATAAGTTGATAAAAAATTCTATGTAATAGCTTTACCGCGGCAGTCTCCGAGTGCCACACGTCTTTTTTTTAGTTCCACGTCCTTATTGACTGTTGGTAATAACTCTCAGAATTTTAAGATCGTTATTTAACGAGAAGCTACTTTGAATACCCATTATCGTTCGCTCGTATCATCTCAGATCCATCGCTTATTTCTTACACAGATCGAAATTCAGCTATTCACCAACTTGTTTCATTGCATTCAAATTCAGTGTTCAGCTTCATTCGAGTCGCGAGTCGAATGCGCGGGTGCTTTTAATATTCTTGTCACTTTCGAATTTATTGGAAAACATTCTTTTTTTTGTCGGAATAACTTATCACATCTGTAAGAAATTGTCTAAATTCCCATCTTTTTATGGTCTTGATAAAATTATTTTCTTCATTCCATTGTAAGTAGGTGTTTTACCATTCTGAGTAAGATTTCCGACTCTCCGTTGCAAAGTCGACTTCGAGTCATTCGTTCGTGGCGGTACCTGGACTAGGGATTCAACTGAAAATCAGCGCTGCATGATCTTTTAGGAGATCTTGCAGCAAAAATGCTGAGCTGGGTCCATTTCCTAGGTTATGCCATACATCGCAGGGTATTGTAATTATACTCAACTGAATTGTGATGTGTGGCATAAGGTATGAATAAATATATTTTCTTTCTTCTTGCTTTCTTTCATTCCACGAAATTTTATTCAAATGAATAAGAAGAATATTTATACATTAAATTTATTTTAAACAAACTGTGCTTACATACGATTTTTATATGCGTAGTGACTCTATCATCAGTTCAGAAGGCAGATTCAGAAATACTTGTAGATACGAATAACGATTTGAAATATCGTTATTTAACGCAAAGGCACTTTGAATACGCATTATCGCGTACCCTAGGATCGTTCGTAACGTCTCGGATCCGTCGTTCATTTCTTACACAGATCGATACTCAGCTGTTCACCAACTTGTTTCATTGAATTCAAATTTAGTGTTGTACTTATTAATTCAAGCGAGCGCTCCCTTCGCGTCGCGAGTCGAATGCGCGGGTGCTTTTAATATTCTTGTCGCTTTCGCATTTATTGGAGGAAGTTTATTTAAGAAAAGCTGAAAGTAGGCGTAAGTGGTGTAAATGTACACGCTTTCAGAGCCCCTTTGAAAACAGGAAACAATTATTGCTGTTCCGTTTTAATTTTTATATAGTTCAAGAGTAACTTCATAAAAAGAAAAATTGTGGGAGAGGGTTGTGTGTATGCCAGGTAAACGTGAAATATCGAAGTTATTTTGTATATAAAAAGAATAAAAGTCGGCTTAGACTACCGCTTACATAAATCTTTTAAAGAAGGTTCTTTAAAAGATTTAACTGTCATAAATATATGATAGTTAAATCTTCGTCATTTTATAGTATAAATAGAAATAAATGTAAATATTCTTTATTTCGTACACCTAGACAGGAAATATACTGAATAATTAAATACAAGAATTTAAAAATGTAAATCGCTAGGGCCGTTTAAGATACAAATAAGTAAGTACAATTCTATCTCTAGCTTAAACATATTTTCTTATATATACCCCTCTCAGCTTCGCTAAACTTGTTTCATTAAATTCAAATTTAATGTTGTACTTATTCATTCAAGCGTTTTCCCACGTCATGCGGCCGCATTGATGTTCTTTATATTCTTTATTTTATATTTTTCAGAGAAACGTGGAGTTTAAAGATTTTTATGAGTAGGTGTATTATTGAAATTCATGTGCTAGTTTGTGATGTAATATATTACGTATTTTGAGGCAGTTTTGAGGAACTAGTGTGAGTTTTTCACCCTGTAGCTACGTAAAAAAGTAAACACTCATGACATTAATTTATATGGACAAAAAATAATTTCCTCTTGCTATATGATATATATAGATGGCGCGTCTTCAATTTCATATAAATAGGCATCAAGTTTTCACTCAATGACTCTGTGAAAAAATAAAAAATCATACCGGAACCCAAAATTGCTTGTGGCACTCGGAGACTGCCGTGGTAAAGGCGGCCGCGGCCTGATGTACTCCGGGACCAGCGTGATGTTGGCTTTTTTACATTTTTATTTTTATTTATTTATTTTTTTATAATAATATAAAAACAAACTTAAACTAATCAAGAAAACCTTGACCGGCCCAGCCTTGCCTTTCATTGATACATTAAAAAAGCTGTAGAGTTTGTTTGGTTAAATCACTTGAAACAATTAAATTTAAACGTTTTAGAAGCACTTGAAAATAATTTCGATTTTTTGGACTTCCTAAACTCTAAAAATTAGCTATATAAAGTTATAGTTGATACACAGAGCCATAAAGCCCGTAATAATTATAACAATTTAATAGAATAATAAAGTGATATTATGATGACGCAATAAATAGTATAG
The DNA here is from genome assembly GCA_034621355.1 of Mycalesis mineus. Classification (NCBI taxonomy): domain Eukaryota; kingdom Metazoa; phylum Arthropoda; class Insecta; order Lepidoptera; family Nymphalidae; genus Mycalesis; species Mycalesis mineus. The sequence continues at coordinate 2,065,449 of CM067901.1, forward strand.
GAGCCCACGTTCAATTTACGACGACTGAATAATGCATTACGTACTGAGCTGAAGACAATAAAACAACTCCCGTATGGGAATTGCTTGAACGCAAACTGTTCGTTCTGTGCAGTTTTAGTATTCTCTTACACTATTTCACAGTAAATTCAATTGCATATTTTTTAAAAATAGAATCTATAAATATAAAACAAACTTGGATTTGTTACAATTCTTCTGTTCGGTTGGACTGATTTTTATGATCATTGATTTGCTGAAGTTGTTGTTATTGCGAATAGCAGAACAACTATCAAAATATAAAAAAAAACATTTCCTCGTACATTTTCTCTGTCTGTCTGTTACTCAATTATGGCAGAATGGTTAAATGGATTTAGGTGACAATTGGCACACAGATAGATTATAGTCTGATAAATAGGTAGGTTACATTTTATCCAAATAATCAAAGGGAACATTTTCTACGCGTGTAAGACAGGACAAACGTTGTGTCAAATAAATTAAAGATTTTTGTTGTATCAGTTTAAAAGCTTAACTAATGTATACTCTTTAAATAAAATTGTATATAAAATATTGATCTATAATAACTGTTTAGATTAGGAGCCCATGTTCAATTTACTTCGTCTGAATAATACATTACCTACTGAGACGAAGACGATAAAACAACTGCGAATTGCTTGGACGCGCAAAATGGTTGTTTTGTAGCTTTAGTATTTTTAACCGGCGAAAAAAAAACGGAGAAGGTTCTCAACTTGACACGTATATACACACACACACACACATATATATATATATATATATATATACATATAACTTTTTACAGAGTTGTCCGATTTTGATTTACTTAAGCATATCTAGGAGTCGGTGCCAGCCAAGGTTTCTACTTTGAGGACGTTACCTAAAACCCACAAACTGCTTTAGTACGTAAAATAAATGTTCCTTAAACTTGGCTGGCACCGACTTCATAGATATGCTTAAGTAAATTAAAGCAACTAAATGACATAGTTATTTTTAACTTTTTAGTGCGTTTTGAGTCGGTTCTATTTTTTGTTAAAAAATTTTCTTAGACTATTTTATAGACTGCCTCGTTGTATAGATAACCTATTTAGCGTCAAATCCGGAGATCCTGAGTTCGAATCCCGAGTTAGGCTGTCAAGTATCACTGAGGTATATTTTCTTTTTAGACATTTTTGGTAAAATTCTATGTCGAGAGCACTTCATGCCGTCGGCTCCGGCCATAATCATCACTATCTGTTAGTGATTGTTAAAGAATCAAACATTATCAGTTGTCACTCTTAGCCCGCCATTCCATTAACGTGGTGGATTAAGCCTACAAATATCCCCTCCCCTGAATGATGATATTAATTTTTTTAAAGTACTTTTGAACTGGGAATCGAACTTACTACACCGCACAGATCATGCTACATGCATTTGCAACAAATAACATACATTTAAGCGGATTCTAAAAAGTAAAATTTATAACACAACTTCATATTGAAGCCACCGGTTCATACATAATTCAGACGCCATAATTACAAGCGTAGTCTCTGTTATACCGCATCAAACCTGCAGCGATGCAGTGGCCTAACTTACTTATTTAATATTTGTGTTGCGTACAGAGGCTACGAACCCTGCATGGCGTCAACGATGACTAATTCTGATTAGTCACCCGCTGACGCCTCTTCTTCTCGCACGCCCCTCAGCCCCCGCGATCGCCCCTCTCCCGCTCGGCACACTTGATCCCAGGGCCGGGCGGGGGAATTGCATAAATACCGGCTCCCGAGCTGCCGGAAATCACTTCCGCTAAGACAGTTGAACTATCAAGAACCCCGGAACCCCTGAAGTAGTGTGAAGTGAGAAAAAACCTGAACCAGCAAGATCTATCAAGAACCCTGAAGCCCTATGAACATTGTGTACCCCTGAACCTTGGAAATAGCGGAGCATAATAATAGAACTACCCGGAGGGCTTTCAACTGAACCTTAGTTGTTATTTCCCTCCCCAACAATTTTTATAACTATAAATAATTTTCTAGGTTATGCCACTCATTGCAGGGTATTTGTAGTACTAGAAGCAATGATGTGTGGCATAATATATAAATAAGGGCAATTCTTTATTTCTAATTGTTAAGCTAAAGATTAATCCCTCAGATAGCAGGCGTGGGTGAAATGAATCTGAAAAAAGCAGCAGGTGATGTATGGGATTTTTTGTGCAGCAATATTTTTGCGCAGCAGGCGATCTTTGGATTGGCTTATCGAATATTTACTATATATTGCTAGAATTAATTTAGTTTGTTAGATTTGAAATAAAAAATACTTTGTAGTTATCGATCCATTCATACAAAATATACAATGATACGGACAGACACAGAGATACAGATACACAGTGCGATGCGTCAAACATCTTTTATATTCACATTATTTTAACGTTTAGGGAAGCTTGTTCTATCTTAGGCTACATAAGTAATGTAAAACGAAAATAATTTCATGTAAAAAAAAAGTACTGAAATAAGAGTTATACCACTTTAACACAGCCGATCCCACATTATACCGTCAAATATATTACGTACAAGCGAGTAATTGTATAAGATCGCACAAATGATAACATATGAGTGTTAGTAGGGGGTAGGGGGTGTAATGATGGCGAACATTTTCATTTCAACGTAAGCGGCCGTTAGTATGAATGGGGGTGTTTATTTAATTAATTACTAGATTTATTCTGACTGTAGTACGTATGCAGTACTAGGGTGAGCATAGGAATAGTTGAGTAGTTGGACGCATGTAAAAACACTAGAATGATCATAGAGATAGTCGAATAGTATTAGTGTTGTCGGTTATTTAAACCGACAGATGAGAACCAGATAGGCGGGTTCTCTAAGATGAAAGTTACAGGTGCGTTATAAAAAAGGCTTGAATTTTGGTTGCGGAGTGTCCGTTATTTTATTGCTTCGGTTTATATACAGAAGGACATAGACACAATAGGAATAGTAAAAAAATACAGATAAAAAATAATAATTATCTAAAGCCATAATTGGGCTATAATTTGGCGTTGACAAGTGTGTTCCAGTCGAATTTACTCTGCTAACCTTGATGGTCACTTAACATTAGGAGAACCTTACACGTTATATACTAACTTTACGCTGTCACCACCGACATTAATCCCGATTCTGAGGTATTATCGAGAAATATGTTCTTATTGAGTCAAGGTTGCAAATTCTACTATGCTAATCTAAGATAATTCAGTTTATAGTTTTAGGGGTCTCCTGATGAGTCAATATTTCAGTTGGTATTTCGCATATTAGCATTATTAAATATTTATAGATTGCTTTTCAAGCCACGACTGAGATATGGGCCCGATTTCTGCGGTTCCATAATTTTTAATAGGTATTTGTTATTTTATTTCCAAAAATACTGTGGTTGGCCATTGGCTTGAATTTGTTGGATAAAAATTGTCGTATTATGATAGTTTGTCTGCGGAAGTACTACCAACATGCTTATTCAGCAAGATTAGTTTCGTAAAAATTTGCGAAAGATTTAATGCTTACATATAGACTAAACCAACCTCGTCAATTCAATGCAGGTTGGCGGGCTTTATTTTATAACAATTACTATCAGATATTATCATAATAGGTATCAATAAAATAAATCAATTACGTGCCATCAAACGTGACACCAAAAAATAAAAAAAACGTGTGGCAGTCGGAGACTGCCGCAGTAAAGCTATTGCATAGCATTTTTTATCAACTTATGTTTACCTACCGACGTCATCGGGACCGTAGCCTAGCGGTAAGGCGCTTTAAATGGTTTTTCGGTTCCGCAATTATTTTTTTTCAAGCGTGATATTTCAAAAAGTCCTTTTTTTAAATTAATGACTTTTTGTAATATCACGCTTAAAAAAAATTGCGGAACTTACCGCTAAGCTACGTTCCCCGATGACGTCGTTGCCGAAATTGTGCTTTTGATATTATGTTTTTGGATACTCAGGGGGTGTTAGGTTCTTTCGTTACGGAATTTCTGTATTCGGTCTCAACGCTCAAGGCCCGCGATAAAAGCTATACAATAGCCTAAAATATCTTCAAACAAAGTAAAGTTTATTATTTCATTGCTGGTTTAATACAAACTAGTATAGTAAATCATTTTGACAACAATGGGTGGTTTACAACACTTGTTGGGTGTTCATTGGCAGAACAATTAATATGAAGCTATTAACACATATCGTAAACCAATTTTGTGTCGACTCCATATTAAATGTTCGGCCACTGGACAATCCGGGCACAATATTTGAAAAGTAAGAACGCGCTCTAAGGCATGGTGTACATCTGACGAGGCGCGGCTCGCTAACGTTTGTAACTGTCAAACTACAAAGCCTGTAACACCAGTCAGTGCCCACCATTACGAACGGCTAATCGGTCAGTTTGCATGTGTCGTTCTTTCGTCCGAATGCGCCAGTCAATTTGTCAATGTCTATCAGTTTGGTGCTGAATTTCTCATGTTCGCTCACAATTACACTTCGTTATTTATGTTCACACTGACGTACGACCGTGACTTTGTCTGCGAAGCAATTTTTAACATAGTCGAAGTGCAAAATTTATTTATTCTGTGAGAACTCGTGTTTATTTAAATATGTTTTATTTACATTGTCAACCACTAGAAGATCGACCGGTAAACCTCTGGTCAGAAATATAGGGACATAACATTGACAAAAATAAATTGTAACAAATTTTCTCTAACAAACAAAGTAAAAGTTATTAGTTCACTACATTACACATTTAAATGGGATCATACATAAAAAAATTGGTTGTCTGTAAAGTCGGTTTACTGACGATAGTTGAACGTGACAATGTCTTAAGAAAATACTGATGGAATGGTAGCATTTAATTGGTTATTAAAATTTTTAATTTAAGTATATTTTTATAAATATTAATTTAAATTAATAAAATAATTGATTTTGATTTTATAAATTTAAATTTTAAATTTATAATAAATATATTAATTTATAAATATATTCATTTTTAATTTAAAATTAATATATTTAATAATTATATTTAATAGACGGATGTCGAACCGAAAGGCCGATTGTGCTTCTTTGTCGATCGTTTCGCGCTCTCGCTTGCACTTCAAGCCTTACATGGAACGCCTCAAAGCGAGGTAACGACGCATGACGTCATGTTTTTTCGTGCGTGCAGCCGGCTCTATCAAATTATAAGACGTTGTCACGTCAAAATAATTAAGTTTGTATCTCATTTCATATCATAGAAATATCAATTCTATCCACGGTGGCCCTAGTTAGTAAATTATTTATATTGTTACTTTCCGCGATAAGCCGACGACTCGATTTTAGAGTTTGGGGGTTCTTCCGCAATTGAAAATTGAAGAGTAATAAATATCTTCTGCTCCTAGAGGGTTACTTGTGGGATCTGGATGCCTTTGTCACTTGAATTCATTCGTTTATTATGAATTTATTATTGAATAAACACACCGGCATATTTAGCGGAACTATTGGGTTCATATCTGGTGATCTCGCCGGCCACTCCATAACAGTGATATTCGTATCATTAAGCTTGAGTTACCCGAGCGATATGCGGCCGAGCATTATCCTGCATAAAAATTCGGTTCATATCTGGTGATCTCGCCGGCCACTCCATAACAGTGATATTCATATCATTAAGCTTGAGTTACCCGAGCGGTATGCGGCCGAGCATTATCCTGCATGAAAACAAAATCGTCACCGATATATGGGGCAAACGGTACGACATTTTCTTCTAAAACTTCTCTGATATAGCGGTCTGCAGTGAGACTCCCTCTGTCAATCACTACCAAGTCTGTGCGAGCTCCCAAACAAATGCCTGCCCAAACAATTATTGATCCACCACCGTATGCAACTGTAGTTTCAAAATTTGTCTGAATGTATCGTTCGCCTTTGCGTCTGTATAATCTTTGCCTGCCGTCAATTTGATTTAAGAGAATTCTGCACTCATCGCTAAACAATACCTTACTCCATTGGTCCGCGTTCCAAAGTCGATGTTCCTGAGCAAAAGTTAACCTGTTTCTACGATGATTTATCCCGAGTCTTGGAGCCTTGGCGGGCACAAATGAATCCAACCCAGCTTTTTCGAACCTTTTTCGTACCGTACGCTCACTTACGGTTACAACTCGCACTGCTTCTAACTCATGTCAGGCTTGAACGGCCGTCAAACGGGGGTTCCTACGTACACGAAGCCAAATGAAACGATCATCCCTACTCGAATCCCTATCCCTGCGACTCTTTCTGCCTTGTCCTACTCTTCTCACCTGTCTCCCTGTCTCCCTGAACCGATCGATACTGTGATGGATCGTTGAAACTGGTCGACTATCACTTTGTAGGTTTGACCATTTCTTCGCATTTCGAGTGCCCTGGCAATCTCCACTGGGGCTAAGTCAGGCATAATTCAGTCCTCAACTCCTAAAAAGAAAACTAACAAAAAACAGTATTTCAATGAAATTTTAAATCAAACTCAGAAAGAAGAAATACTCGAACTTCGCTCCAGATAAGGTGTATTTGAATAAAATTAAAACAATTGCACAAAATGTGATGTTCAGTTGTTTTCTTATTTTCACAATTTCTTCTTAAATTAAATGACGTATAAACTAGCCAGCAACCTTATATGATACTTATATCAAACATTTTTTTATGTTCCGTTAAATATGCCGGTGTGTGTATATTAAAAAAAAATTATAGTAATTTCAAAATGATTATTAAAAAAATCAATGGTGGTAGGTAAGTACCCAGAAACACTTGTTTTAAATTAGACAGACTTCTTCTATAAGCTTGCTTTTAACAAAATCCTTGAAATGATAACAATGTATAAATTGACGTCTGACATGCTCTGTATTATTGTATGCTTGGTATTCCATCGATTCACCGTACGGTTGCCGGGTCCATCGAGTAACAGAGAGTTAGACTCCAAGGAGATTCCAGGATTTGTAACATGGGCGTAAATTCAAAAGACCGCTTTTAGGACGTGCGAATACTTTTCTTCCGGGTTTCGTGACACGGGTGTAACTTCAAAATTCTAATTTTAGGATGCTTTAACACCTATCTTATCTGCTCGTATTGTTCTCTCTGCACCCTATCACTATAGCAGATCTGGATACTAAATTTTCTTATAGATTTTTTTTTTATAGACTACAAGTTGGCCCTTGACTGCTATCACACCCGATGTTAAGTGATGATGCAGTCTAAGATGGAAGCGGGCTAACTTGTTAGGTGTGGGACGAAAATCCACACCCCTTTCGGTTTCTACACGACATCGTACCGGAACGCTAAATCGCTTGGCGATACGTCTTTGTCGGTAGGGTGGTAACTAGCCACGGCGAAAGCCTCCCACTAGCCAGACCAAGACAAATTAACTTTTCGAACCCAGGACCTCCATCTTAAACCCAGATATACAGTTCTAGTCAGTTCAAGGTAACTAAATCTGCAGCAAAGATAGTATCTAATAAATAACACATCAACGTAAATAACAAATTCAAACTAACTATAAATTAAAGTGGTAGTAAACTAAAGTGTTATGAGTTAAATAAAGCGGTAGAACAGCAAATCATAAGCTGCAATTATGAAATAGCGTTGCAATTGGAACAACATTCGTATCGTGCATGCAAGTATGCATCTAGAGGGGAAACCGGAATGGCGGCACCGTACCGCTGACCTACACAACACGTACCTGTAATTACAATGCTGATAATGTTCTGGGATTTACATATTTTTAACCGACATCAAAACGTGAGGTACCTAAATATTAGACCATGTGTAAGTTGTTTTATAATAGCTGACGCAGCCATAGTTTTTCATCTATAAAAAATAAGGGTTGATCGTAGAAGGGTAGATACGATTTAGACGGCCGACAGTGGGTAGTGACCCTGCTTCTGCGTCCTAGGCTGTGGGTTCGATTCCTACATCTGGAAAACATTTATGGGATGAGCATGGATATTTTCCAGTGTCTGGGTGTTTATCTATATTATAAGTATTTAAGTATTATACATATAAAATATTCATCAGTTATCATAGCACCCATAGCACAAGCTACTTACGAGTACGCTTACTTTGGGGCTATATACCGATGTGTGTATTTGTCCTATAATAATAATAATAATAATAAGGATAAAAATTTAGGTTGTATGTATTTTTGTATGTTGTGTCATAAAAAAATAAAAACAAAAATTATGTCTAAAAAATAAAAATAAATTTAAGGGTGGACCATTCCCTAACCTAACCTAACATCTAACAACAGGGGATGAAAAATAGTTGTTGTCCGATTCGCATATCTAACCACAAATACACTATGTACACAAAATTAGACGAAAATCGGTCACGCCATTTCGGAGGAGTTTAATTAGAACGTAATAAAAGTAAATAAAAAACCATCACTTATAAATAAAGCGACACATCGAAGCATAGATTAAAGACTACTAGATAGAGTCATAACGCGGCTGTAGGTTCAAGAGCGTGACAGACTTATTTCATTCGGCCTTTATTAGAAACTGACACAAGATTATTTTTTGTCCCTTTCAGCGTGTTCGTTTTTATTGCTTGTCAAGAGTGGAGTTTGTGACAAACAAGGGACATATCTGAGCAATTATTAGTTTTTATTAAATTTGCTGATAAATAATATAACTTTGCGGTTACGATATTAATTTAAACGTTATCGTGCTATGGTGGGTTGTAATATTTTCGGCTGCAACAGTCGAAGCGAACAGAAAATCGAAGCAATTACGTTTCATACGTAAGTAGACATAAACTTCATTGATTGATGATTTAAAGTTTAGATATGTTATTTTCTAGCAAATTTCATGTATTATGCGTTTACTAAACTATTTTATATAAAGTAATATTTCGTATTTTACGATATTTTAAAACATAACGTTTTATGATGTACTTTAAATGTTGACATGTCATGTCAATAAGGCTGATTTGCTGTCTCACGAGTGGACACTCTATCTAGTAGTCTTTAATCTATGCATCGAAGGGACATTCTAAGAAAACGTTCTACAAAGTGTCCTGTGACTGTCAACCTGAGACAGGTGTTAAGCCTCGAATAATTAGGTACACCGTCAACCTTTCCTTTAGGTCGCAACACAGGACTGTTGCTAGGCCGCAGAAATATGCTATATATATATAGTGATAGTACTTTCTTGGATAGGTTTTATCACAAAAAGCTATAGGCGTATAAACTATGCCTAAAAATCCGCAGTTTTCTAAAAACTATTTGTTCTTTATAGGCCGGGGTTACGACTTTTAACCGACGAAAAAAGTCGGAGGAGGTTCTCAATTCGACACGTATATTTTTTTTTTTTTTTTATGTATGACCACGCATAACTTTTTACAGAGCTGTCCGATTTTGATAATTTTATTAGAAAGGGCATACTTCCAAGGTGGTCCCATTGTCATCATGTTAGGATCGGATGATGATATCCTGGGGAAATTGAACGAACTCTTCAAATTTTGGAGGCACGCTTACAGCGATTTCAGTTTTTGTCTCGGTATCGGTAGCTTTTTGGCTACTAGTGCCGTAAAAAATAAATTGAACCGACTCAAAACGCACTAAAAAGTAAAAAATAACTGTGTCATTTAGTTGCTTTAATTTACTTAAGCATATCTAGGAGTCGGTGCCAGCCAAGGTTTCTACTTTAAGGACGTTACCTAGAACCCACAAACTGCTTTACTACGTAAAATAAATGTTCGTTAAACTTGGCTGGCACCGACTTCATAGATATGCTTAAGTAAATTAAAGCAACTAAATGACACAGTTATTTATTTACTTTTTAGTGCGTTTTGAGTCGGTTCTATTTTTTGTTAAAAATTTTTATAATGCATGTTTTACAGGGAAAGTTTTATATGACTACCTCCGTGGCGCAGTGGTATTTGCGGTGGATTTATAAGACGGAGGTCCTGGGTTCGATTCCCGGCGGGGCAGATTGAGATTTTTCTTAATTTGTCTTGGTCTGGCTGGTGGGAGGCTTTCGCCGTGGCTAGTTACCACCCTACCGACAAAGCTATTTAGCGTTCCGGTACGATGTCGTGTAGAAACCGAAAGGGGTGTGGATTTTCGTCCCACTTCTAACAAGTTAGCCTGCTTCCATTTTGGACTGCATCATCACTTAACATCAGGTGTAAGCAGTCAAGGGCCGTCTTGTAGTCGATAAAAACAAAGTCTTGACAAAATTTACATGTTTATTCTACCTATAATGTATTCTGTGATTGTAAAAGATGGCTACATATTATGTGATCATGTATAAGGTAACGGCTCTTAAAATATTCTTCATTAAATTATTATTTCTAAAACAATTGGTCGATCTAGTTTTCCTTTAGCAATAATATTTGCTGGCGCACAACAAATGTTTGTCTCGGTGTATTGGCTGTGCTACTACATAATAAACACGTACATAGTACTGAGTATACTGTAGTATTGTTTTATTGACCGTTTCGGCTTTGAAAGCGGTTTATTTACCCATTATAGTCAACTATAACTACAATGACTGTCTTATTGGTTTAGTGGTTAGCCTCTGTGGTTTCAATTAGGAGGTCCTGGGTTCAAATCCTAGGTCGGGCCGTGGAATAATTCTAAGCTTTTCTTTTATCTAAGAAATTTTCAGTAAAAAGTTCATTACAATCCAATAGTGATTCTTAATTTATTATAAAATTTTTATAGGACAATTACACACATCGCTATATAGCCCCAAAGTAAGCGTATTCGTAAGTAGCTTGTGTTATGGGTGCTATGATAACTGATGTATATTTTTATGTACATTATACATAAATACTTATAAAAAAAGACGTGTGGCACTCGGAGACTGCCGCGGTAAAGCTATTGCATAGCATTTGTATCAACTTATGTTTACCTACCGACGTCATCGGGACCGTGGCCTAGCGGTAAGGCGCTAAGTCGCTTGGCGAGACGTCTTTGTCCGTAGGTTCTGCAATGTTCTTTTTAGCGTGATGTTGCAAAAAGTCATAAAGTCAAAAAAAATGACTTTTTGAAATTCAGAAAAATAATAATTTCGGACCTGACGGGAATCGAACCCAGGTCCTCTGGCTATAAATCCACCGCCATACCACTACGCCACGGACGTCGTCAAATTGTGCTTTTTATTATTAAATTTATTTTTGATACACAATGGGTGTAAAGTTTTCCAAAGTAATCGTACTCGTAAGTGCTTGTGATAAAAGTTATACAATAGCTTAATAATATATAGATAAACATCCAGACACTGGAAAACATCCATGCTCATCACACAAACATTTTTCCAGATGTGGGAATCGAACCCACATCCTAGGACGCAGAAGCAGGGTCACTACCCACTGCGCCACTCGGCCGTCGAATAAATAATGAAATAAATATTATCAAAAGTACTAGGCCCGCCAACACGCAATGGAGCAGCGTGGTGGTTTCAAGTTCTATACCAGATGGGAGGTTGTGCGCTGTTAATAGGCTTATTATGATCATTATGATGGTAAAGATATTATGGCTTATTGATAGAGATAGGCATAGACATGATATACAGAACTTTTATATTAATCCGTACCTGTATATACATTTATTAAACTTCCTTTTTCTGATTTTTTTATTTTTTACAAGTTAGCCACTGAAGGCAATCACACTCGTGGTAAGTGAACATGCTGTCTATGATATAGCCGGCTAATTGGCTAGGAGTGGGAGGAATTCACATTTTGGGTGCATCCCAGTAGTACCCCATACCGTAGTTCTATAGAACTGTTGGGATACTTTCTGGGCTGTCAAATTATATCCCAATAGTTTTATATAGAACTGTAGTATAGTTTTTAGTCTTGACTTTACTTATAGCATATAAGTTATAAATTTTATATTATTTTGATTGATATATCATTTTGTTTTTAACAAAAAAATGTCTCTTGCGACAAAAGCTAAGTTGTTAAAACCAAGTAGTAGTTGTGTCTAAAAAAATATTCTCTTATTTTAGAAGTAACAGGACATTTTACCACTTTGGATGTATCTTTCGCGCAAACTATTCAGTTTAGAAAAAAAATATATTAAAAACCCCAATTCCATTTTAAAGACGTTTTGTGCAATTTAAGCAAAGCTGTATTCGATATAGTATGTTTATAGATACTCTCAAATTTATGTGGACATTTATTATTGCAATCAAAAGAGATTCCATATTATATTTATAAAAACTATAGATATTTTATATGTAACGTACAAACAAGATGTTTATGTCGACATTTCTTTAATTTTATCACTAAGCACTAATATGGTGTATCAACAGTTCTATACAACTAAAATTAGGGGGTACTACTGGGATGCACCCCACATTTTCGGGTTCCAAACGTGTCGTATCAAAACACTAAATCGCTAGGTGCGTTTTTGCTAGCAGGGTGGTACATAGCCCCGGCCGCAACCACCCGCCCTGTCAGACCTGGACTTATTAAGAAAATTTTAAACCGTGAAAGAGAACCCCTTTTTTGTAGTTAGTTAGATACAAAAACCTAAATTGAACAATACTTTTCTTAAAACCGCACCAAAAATTGAATCAACCATACGCAAGATAATCGCGGACAAACACAGTTCAAACTGAAAACATCCTTTTTAGAAGATGGTTAATAAATCAACAAGGCTGTTGTAAAGTAGACGTACAGACGTTAAGACTGTGTGATGAACAACGAGGTTCAAGAAAATAAAGGCGCTGGCGAAATGAATTTCACATTGGACTAAGATAGTATCATATATACGAGTTAAACCGAAGGCAAAAGCTAGCTGTTTATATTGCAGTAGCGTGTCACTCGCTCATGCATTCATATTAACTTTATTGAGTACAATTTCAATAAATATACAGCTATTTGGATGTGCACGAATACAAATATAGCACTTTGATATTGTAGAAATTATACCTATTCAGGAACTTTAAAGTCGTGAAAACTTATAATTTTTAACGATTAACTTTAACGATTTCGCAAGCGCAATTACAATGTCTTCTATTAACGGCTCTGGGCTTGAGGTCTAAATCAAGGATTCAATATTTCCTGATCATGAGTCTATCCAGCTTAAAATATATATATATTTAGTATAGTTTGGTATCTGAATAATAAATTTTTTTTTAATATTACAAGTTACCTGTTGAATGCAATCACACTGGATGAAGGATAATATCACACATTTTTTGGTTTCTACACAACATCGTACTAGAATGCTAAATGGCATGGCGGTACGTCTTTGTCGATAGGGCGGTAACTAACCATGTCCGAAGCCTCCCACCGGCAAGGCCCGGACAAGCTCAATTGGCCTTGCCGGGAATAGAACCCGGGACCTCCGTCTTATGAATTCACCGCGCATACCACTGCGTCACGGACCCCATTGAACTGTTTCCGTCAGTTTTTTTATTCTATGATTTAAATTAAAAGTAATTAAAACTAAAAGTTTGCTTTTGAAATGTCAATATATATTTTGTATGTAATTAATAAACAACTAGAAACTTAGCCGAATATTTTGTAATTATCACTATCATTTACAAAAAGCAATTTGATCCCTTTATATCGATTATTTTATACTTAGTGAAAACTAGATGTACCTAATGGAAATTTTTCTATTATACTTAACCTTGAAGTTATTATTGGTAGATAGTCTAATATTTATAGTTTTCGGAATCGAAAAGTAAAATGAGATTGAGTTTGTAAAACATGAGAAAGAACTAATGAAGAACATTAAAATATGCCAATTTTTACAATCTCTTACAACACAGTAAAACAAGTTATTCCGAAAAAAAACTTTGCCATAAATGTGAAAGCGACAAGAATATTAAAAGCACCCGCGCATTCGACTCGCGACGCGAAGGGAGCGCTCGCTTGAATTAATAAGTACAACACTAAATTTGAATTTAATGAAACAAGTTGGTGAACAGCTGAGCATCGATCTGTGCAAGAAACGAGCGACGGATTCGAGACGAACGAGCCTAAATAAGCGATAATGCGTATTCAAAGTGCCTTCGTATTTTACGACGATGTTCAATTCATTTTTCGTTTGTGCAATTGTTAAAATTTTGTTTTTAAATAATTATCCTCTCCTACTCTAGTCGATTTCCTCATTGATGAGGGTCGTGCCCACCTCTTTGATCCTGTTCGATATGTGACTCTATCTTCGCCACTGCTCTATCTTCTGCTACCCGGAGATCGTTGACCTTGGAGTCGAATGTGGTGCGGTTCTGATCAGACCAACGCATGGAGCATGGATGGGGCTGCGGCCAAGCGGCCTTTAAATAATAATAATTTTCAGTTATTCCGCTATCCAGTGCGTAGTCGCTATTCCACTTCGTTTATATCTAGACAATAATGTTAATATTATGATTGCTTATAACTGGTTCTTAAGGTGCTGGTATGCTGACTCCTTAGAGAAAAACGCAGAGCTCGTCTACCCCCCACTGGGTGGACCAAAACATAGACAAGTTGGTACAGGGAACCTGTAGAATCATTACAAGAAGCACATGTCAAGCAGTGGACGTCGACTGATAATAATATAATGTTATGACTTATATACCAATATGAAATTAATACATAAATATTTACATATATGTACATACTTCTGATATTGATACACCGTGTGTGTTTCACATTTACTTTTTGAACTTATTTACTCAGAGCCAAATTAATAACAAAAATAAAACAATAAGTTAAATTATTATATTATATATTAATAAAAACAATTAAAACAATTATTCTCTTGTACGTATATAACAATACAATAATATACAAATACAATGATAAATTGTATTTCAATTAAATATATGATTTTGATAAATGTTTACAATATACGCAACTGTTCGAGCAAATACGATGTAATTTACTTAAACCGTATTGCATATTTCCATTTTGAACTGTAACCTATTTACCGAGAACGAAATTCCTCAAATTAATTCCCTTCAAGAAAGCGTGTACCACTCCAAATTTGATATCGTCGTACATTATTGCGATAAGAGCACTACGGGGCTTCTTTGACGGCGTCGTATGCGGCCCTCCCATTCTCCGCCGAAATTCAAAGGATTCATAACAAAGCTTTGTTTTGCACCGCTTGAGGAAGCCTGAAAGGATGGCTTTTTAGATAAGGTTGGTCTATGAGTTCGCCGCATACGATAAAGGTGATGCTACATTGGTGTGATTAGTGTTGCGTGAAGTCGTAAAAAAAGAGTCCCTCTTTCAAAAATTGGATTCGGTATTCACTTATTACATGTATGTATGTTTGTATGTTTGCGCTCTTCTCAAAAGTTTTTTTAATCAGAACAAAAACAAACATTCGATAAAAATCTATATGTGGTGTTTATTTGTAATGTTTTATGTAGTTTTGTAGCTTTACTTACTACTACTGTCATACTTCTACTATTACGTTATTAGTAATTCTTAATAGTATAGGTAAGTAGCACGCTATTGCAGCCTTACTGCGAAAATGCTATGTTTAAATCTTTTTCACAAACTCCCCGTTCATTTATTTTCAGTATGAAAATTTAGTTGGCATTTTTGATAGACGAGGCGAAGAATTCTTATTTTGTAATAACGTAACAATAGTTATACAATTATCTTTATTTATTACTTCAAATACTTCTACTCTTATTTATATTTTTTGAACTCGTCGAATCGCCATTTTATTTTCACAAATAATATTTCGAAAAATTAATATTTATATTTTCTCACTACAACTAAATTACGGTCATATTCTGTTAGTTCCTTAATATTACTCAGCAATGCTGCGATGGCTACATAAAAGCAGTTTTTATTGCGTCTGGTAACCTTAGCGTAGTTCAAAGGAGTTATGATAAAGCTTTGTTTTGCATCGCCTCTTGTAACCTCTGGAGGAGCTTTTTAGATAAGGTTCCATTTGCTTCTATCTAGGTTCACTTTTATCCGCGCACTAAAACATTCAGAGTTGATTTTTCGTGGGAATGTGAGCGTCTGGCGTAATTCTATTCCGGTTTATGGGTGACTTCTTTTTATATCTTTTAAATGTTTGCTTGTTGAATTACTTTTGTGCTTATTTCTGCCTAAACGACATTGTTGTATTGTAAGACTCAAATTACAGGCAAAATTTGCTTAATTAATTATTGGGGTTTGCTATTCTTTTTTTAATAAATAACAATAGTAGCAATAGCTTTGGCCTTACTTGCACGGTACATTTAGCACTCGCTCTTAGTAAATTATTCGTGATACTATTTTGTATAAATAACAATGTAATTATGATGATAACAAAAACAAAATGATCTCTTGATGTCATGACTTATGTTTTAAATCGTACATAACTGCCCTGCTATTTATGTTTCTAAATGATTGGATGAGATTCTGTAAAGATTGCTAATTGTTTGATCTAATAATGATTTTCATCACAGTATGTTAGTGATAGTGACTGGCACCGATGGCCTAACGTGCTAACAGACAGAGTTGTGTCATCCCCAATCTACCAGCCATCTCCGGGTTTATTATTTCGCTATTCTGTAACGACGTATTTGTAACTCATTAGTGTGGATATCGAATTTATATTTATCTCTCTGCATTTAACTTGGGCCGCATTGGAGCAGCGTGGTGGGTGTACGCTCCATACCCCTCTCCTGTAAGGAGGAAGGCCTGGCCCTGTAGTGGGCCGTTAATAGGTTGATAATGATGATGATGATGATTTAACTTGATACTATAGATAGAGAGATAGATATACATTTGAAACTCACGCTGCCGAGTTGAATAACGCTGCTGTTTTAAACACTTCTTTGTAGAAAGAAAATTTGAATATTTCATAGCCTAGAAGTCGAACTTTATGATTCAAAGCAGCACAGTCTTACCATTAGATCAATGATCAACGGCCCAGTCACGCAGTGGGTAATGACCCTGCTTCTGCGTTCTAGGCTGTGGGTTCGATTCCCACAGCTGGAAAATGTTTGTGTGATGAGCATGGATGTTTTCCAGTGTCTGGGTGTTTATCTATATATTATAAGTATTTGTGTATAATATATATAAAAATATATTTATTAGTTATTATAGCACCCATAACACAAGCTACTTACGAGTACGCTTACTTTGGGGCTAGCGATGTGTGTTATTGTCCTATAATATTTATTTATTTATGAGGTTGTAGTAGGCGTTAAACAGAGTACAGTCAGAAAGTAACCTTTTTTGTCTACGTTTAAAAGGGCCATTGAATATGTATGAGTTATCTAAGTAGGGCTGGCTTAACGTAAAGTTGAAAACTCTATCAATTTTACAGGTAAATATTTAGCATAAGCGATTATACAGGCCTTAAAAACTCTTTTGTAAAACAGTTTTTTTTATCTTTAATTTGTTAATTCACGACTAAAGTCTACTCTTAACTTCTAAATTGATCTGGATTAGGACGTATTATGAAAATAAATATAATATCCTAAGGTGACTCATTGAATAATATCATCCTTGCCGACATGTTGCTTATTTGATAAAACTTTTTAGCAAAAAAATTGAACCGACTTAAAACGCACTAAAAAGTAAAAAATAACTGCGTCATTTAGTTGCTTCAATTTAATAAAGCATATTTATGAAGTCGGTGCCAGCCAAGGTTTCTACTTTAAGCACGTTAAGTATCTACCTAGAACCCACGAACTGCTTTACTATGTTAAATAAGTGTTCTTTAAACTTGGTTGGCACCGACTTCTTAGATATGCTTAAGTAAATTAAAGCAACCAAATGACGCAGTTATGTTTTGAGTCGGTTAAATTTTTTTTGCTAAAAAGTTTTATTTCTTTCTTTTTAGTGATTTATCGACACGTAACCTACTCGTACTATACTATTATAGTACATTATAGACGGCCGAGTGGCGCAGTGGGTAGTGACCCTGCTTCTGCGTCCTAGGCTGTGGGTTCGATTCCCACATCTAGAAAATGTTTGTGTGATGAGCATGGATGTTTTCCAGTGTCTGGGTGTTTATCTATATATTATAAGTATTTATATGTATAGGTAATACATTTAAAAATATTCATCAGTTTTCATAGCACCCATAACACAAACTACTTACGAGTACGCTTACTTTGGGGCTATATAGCGATGTGTGTAATTGCCCTATAATATTTATTTATAATTTATTATACGGCACTTGTGGTAAATAAGCTGTCGACACTTACACAAAAACCGAAATCGCTGCAAGTGTGCCTATAAAATTTGAACAGTTCCTTCGATTTTCCCAGGATATCATCATCAGATCCTAACATGATGACTATGGGGCCATTTTGGAAGTGTGCCCTTTCTAATAAAAAAAGAATTATCTGACTCTGTACAAACTTATTTTCGTGTTAAGTAGTAAGTAGTAAAGTTAGAAAAATATACATGTCGAAATGAGAACCTCCTCCGCGTTTTTCGTCGGTTAATAATTACATTTAAGCTCGCCAAACCACAAGGGAGCAACGTGTTTGTGTATGTAGGTCTAAGCTCCAAACTCTTCTACAAAAAAGAGGCCTTGCCTTGTCTTACGAGGTAAATAAATCATTATAAATATGCTGTTAACGAAGATGATGATGACAGCGTATATTTCCATAGGTGTATACTATTTATGAGTACTAGAGGTCCATAATAATATCAGAGGTTGGTTTCCTAGTAACATTAACATGTCGTGAGCTAAATTGATTTTGCACGTAATTTTATTATCTCCGCGGCGAGCGCCTCGGGCCGCTCAGTATATAAAATTTATTATGCCGCCATGTTACACACACGGTTATCTCAGTTTTAAATTGTAAATGAGTGCTTTAGTACAAAGTTTACAATATATCTAGTCGAACTATATTATTTATACCTAAACTAGTAGATCGCGTGAGAGTTCTTCCATGTGGTATAATCGTTTTTTAGGGTTTCGAACCTAAAGGGTGAAAACAGGACCCTGTTACTAAGACTTCACTATTTCTCTGTCACTAGCCTGTGTCTCATGAACCATGTTAGTTAGACAATTCGTTGTTTTCACAGATTAAGCAGAGTATTTCGTTCGTTACTTATGACGTTCTGTAGGGAATCAATCGTTCTGTTGGGGCTAATCTTCAGAACTACTGATAAAAATTCTTTCACCAGTAGAATGCTACGTTATCGGTGAGTGTCATAGGCTGTATTTTATATTTGTATTGTATATATTAATCGAGTTATCACAGTTTTTGTCGCGCAAGTCGGATCGCTAAAATCTGTTAAATCGGCTTTATGCGCGTACGCTACCTTAACTATTTAGAATAATTGAAAGAAATGTATGGAGATTTTATGTATCTTAAAAAGTTCTACAAAAAAATTTGCGACAGCAACTATCTACCTTTTATATTTTAACAGATATAGAACTTTTTGTGTTTTAAAAAAACATTTAATTCATATGCTTAAGTTTACGTCATCATTTATACAACTAAACTTAAATAAAATACACGGGACGGGAAGGAAGATATTGTTTCACGGGAAACTATAAAAAAATTAAATTGAGACGGGGAGTGGGGAATGAGCACACTTTATATGAAAGTTTGTCTTTAAAATTAGAAGGATACCTAAGAGGTTTTCACGCGAACGAAGTCGGGGGCGACTGCTAGTTTAAGTAAACGATTATCTACAAATTTTTATTAAAACTTAAACAAAATCCGGATTAAACGTATTAGAGTTTTTGTCGAGTAAGTTTTTTATTTCAACTTGGTTTACAAGTAATTTTGAAACGTCATGTTAGACTACTTTTGTAGTGACTTTACCACCGCCTTTACTAACTAAAGGCCTTTCATTGTTTACATATACAGAGATGTATGAATATACTCGTAGTTACACAGGTAAATTACAATGTACTATATTGTGCTACAAAATTATCAGTGCACACATAAATACCGATTGGCCGAAGGGTCTAATAAACTAAGCCCCTATGAATATAAATGAGCTTTGTCCACACAAATGTTGTTCGTGAACTATAAAAATAAAACCCGTCAAGTGCGAGTTCGACTCACTCACCGAGGGTTCCAAAGAAAAATCAAAAATAGCATATTATTATTTTTTGGACAAACGGCGGCATACTTAGCACATACCAAATTACAGTTTTCTATTACTATTAGTTTCTGGGCTTAACCGTGGACAATGAGATTGTAACATTAACCTTATAAAAAATGCCGCAGAAGTAGTGCACCTTTAAACATTTTTGAACTCTCAGACAGCCCCAATCTTCACTTAAAAAAAGCTACATGCCGTGCCCGTGATCATCATATCAGCCGATGGAGATGTCTTATTAGTTCTCCCACATATATTTCTATGTGCCCGATCCACTGCCACTTCAGTTTTGCTGTTACTTTGGTTCTTCTGCGGATCTTCTCATGTCTGATTCGATCATTTAGAGACTCATTTTTTCACTGAGTCACAAATCAACCTCTGAGTGACTCTGAGCCTTCATATGAGGCCCGTAGTAACAAAGACCAATATATAAATAAATAATAAATAAATATTATAGGACATTTACCCACATCGCTATATGGCCCTCAAGTAAACTTAGGTAGCTTGTGTTATGGGTAATACTGTGCTGATGAATATTTTTATATACATAAAACAAAAAAACTTATAATTCATAGATAAACACCCAGACAATGGAAAACATCCATGGTCATCACACGAACATTTTCCAGATGTTGGAATCGAACCCACAGCCAAGGACACAGAAGCAACCCACTGCGCCGCTCGTCCGTCAAGTTTTGGATCCATAGGGCACAGAATCCTTTGGGCACGGAACCCTAATTACCTTAGCGACATACGACGGTGAACTACGACTAACAAATTACCCATTAGCGATTCACGTACAAATACCTACTTTTGTTCAACGTTGTAATTATTATGTTTGATTACAAACATTATTTATGTGGCACACTACATTAATTGTGTTGGCAATCATGCCTCTACTTGTACACTTGGATGACCTGTCGCTGGTATTCTACTAGCAATAGTATTTGGATGTTTTGTCTATCTCTGGTGTACCTATTCTAACTACTATTTATCATCATAATCAGGCTATTTGAACGGTTCACTACACGGCCAGGCCTCCTTCATTATAATATAGGAGTATTTTCTACCTAGACCCATGTATAACATAAGAAAATTAATTGACCAACCAGATATTCAAGTCCGATTCAACCTTATAAAAAACAACGTTAAAAATAATATTTTAAGGGTTCTAGCTAAAGCTTGACTATAATAAGTACAGTTATGTAGACTGGGAACATATTTTAATGCAATTATAAAAGAAATATTAAAAATATACGCCTGTACATGGCCTGGAATCATTAATTTTTATTTAAATTTGACTTCTAATCAAGACAAATCTATAATAAAAGTTAAATCTTTAAATCACGAGTAGGAATATTTTACTGATACATTTCCGTTTCTTTCCTTTTGAGACACAATTAGATCAAAATGTAAAGATAATTTTTAACATTCACACTCTTTATACAAAGTTATTCACCACCACACAAGCTCAAATAAGTTAATAAGTAAGTATTAGAAACCCACATCGGGCTTACAGACTTATGAGGATAAACTTTGGATTCACTGGACTGTGAAAGTGTTAAACTTGTCCTTGCTGGAAATAAAAAAAAAAATCCGTTTGTCTAAAGAAAATTAGGTCTTCAAGTACTTTTGTAACGTAATAAATGTAAAATAACACATTTGTGCCATAGAGGTCTTCGTAAGTCATTTCAGAGCAAAGAGAAAAAACATGTTACGTAACTTTTACGTAAACTAATAATAGAAAAAGAAATATAAGCCTACGAATAAAAAACATTGCGTGTTACACAATGTTACATGATGGGCCGTTACTAACAATAACGGGTAATATAAAAGTTACTTTTTTCTAGGAAACTTGCGTATTTAGTACTAAATTGGTCTTATGAACTTTTTTATTACAGGATTATAGGGACTGTAAGTGCTTTATTAATTAGTTTTACTATATTAGAGCACGCTGATCAACTAAACTTATTTGGTACAATATCTGAAATATTAGATTAGAAAAATGTATAGGTACCTGCCTACCAGTATCTCTTAATTTAACAGACGGACACATAATCCAAATCTAGTTTTTTAGCTGCCCATGTGAATACAGAAGAATCTATAAAATGGAAGAAAATTAATCTTGGTTGATTTTGTGACACTCTAAAAAGTTTTCGAGGAAGTTTTAGTAATCAACTCTCAAACTGTAGAAAACTCTAAAGGCATATAAATCAACGAAGAAGAATTAGATGCAAGACAATCCTCTTTCATAGAGACAACCACACAGGATCTAGAGATTCGCATAATATGAGTGATTCAAATTATTTTACTATAGATGCGGGACAAGATTTTCTTAAACTGACCCTAAATAAATTTAATTCAAAAAGGTAACTTAACCGATTCCATACAGAATCTAACCAATCAAAGTTTATTTCAGATACATTGTTAAAACAAAGAAGTCATTGAGTTTTATAGCAATATTATTTAGTTAACTAAACCATTTCTGAACATAATACAGCAAGTTTGAATCTCTGAAAATAAATAAAGGAACAATCTATTTTCACTAAGACAACATAGACTAAAACTCAATCAAAAACAGAACTTTGGGTTCATCAGCTCTAAAGGCATAATACTAACCAATGAAGAATGATTTATGGGATCCAGTGAACTCAGTTCAACAATGACTGATAACAATTTCATTTATAAAACTAAGAAATAATGAACAAATGCAAAGTAATCAATTTCCGTGGAGACAACCAGAAGAATAACACACGATCTCGCGATTCCTCAATAAGTCACTCAAACGATGACATCTTGGATGCTGCACAAGATTTGCATAAACTGACTTTAAATAAACTCAATACAAAAAGGCATTTTAACCAATTCCATACACAATCTAACCAATCAAAGTTTATTTTCGATTAATTGTTAAAACAAAGAAGTCTTTGAGCATAAATCAAATAGTATAGTTTGATTTAATTTAATTCCAAATATAAACCAGCAAATTTAAATCACTGAAAATGAATAAAAGGACACTGAGTGAAAACATAGAAATATTACTTAAACTGAGGTGAAACTAGTTATTTTCAAAAATATAATTTAGACTGAAACTTAACAAAAAACGGAACAGCTCTAAAGGTATGACAGTAACCAAAGAAGCACATGTTATGGGATCCCGTAAGCCCAGTTCAACAATTATAACAATTTCGTTTACAACACTAAGACAGAATATGATGAAACGCAAAATAATCCATTTCCGTGGAGATAACTAGAAGAGAAACACACGATTTTGTGTGATTTTGTGTTGAAGCCAAAGTACATTATGTGACTTTAATCACAAAAGAGCAAAATTTACGTGACGTTGCAAAAATAAATGGTGTAAATACTTAGTATTCAAATAAACACAAACTAATATAACAAAAAAATCATGTAAACAAAGTCAACTCCTCCTACTACCACGGCAAATAAATGCAAGACTTGTAAAAAACTTTAATTTTTACGCGTTTATTACTTTATAGTTGCTTAAATAAGTGGGGTTTATTTAGGGTAAAAAGGCCCTTAAATAATTACTGAACTACTAATCTAAATTACTAACATCTTCCTACCGCTCCGATAAAAACGCTAAATTGACTAGGACCTACCAGGACCGATACTGTTCTTACCAGTGGTAAGGAAAAGGGCTGGGGAATTTAACATTTAGCGAGTCTGGCTGTCACAGCATTGTAGAGCATCAGGTGTTTTCATAAAATTAAGCATTTTTATAGTATACAAAAGCTATTTTTAAGGCTAAAACGTAAAATAGACCAAAAGAGATCCATCTACAGATAATTGGATCACTATCGAGGGACATATCAATCTCCAAGATACGAACTCTATTTAGAGCAAGACGTTATAGACAGTTCTGATTAATAACGCAATAATAATTCAACGATAATTTCCTTCAAGATAATATCTAAGATGGATAGATTGATGTTATTTTATTAGTTTATCTAGTAGTAATGAAGTTTTGGCCCTTATTGAAATAGCCTGAATTAGTCTATTGTGCCTCTTAACCAATATCCATTGGGTCGAGTGATACCCAGTTGAGTACCCAGATGGTAATTGACTTTTCGTGTTTGGTAGAGAACGTTATATTATTGCAGCAGTAGTGCGCCTCTAGCAAAAAGCTCAGATCAGTGTAAAAATGTCGTATGTCTTGAATACGTATGCCTGAACAACTCCTTACCCTTTACAAGGCTCAGGTCAGAACCTGTATGGAGTATTGCAGTCACCTATGGGATGGCTCGGCTAAATATCATCTCGCCACATTGGACTCGATAGATCACCGAGCTAGAAGGTCAATTGGTGATGAATCGATAACGCAGGCAAAACTGCAATCTTTGCAGCACCGTCGCAATGTTGCTTGTTTATCGATTTTGTGTGTGCAAAGGAACTACATGATCTTGTTCCTCCCTCCCCTTTCTACCACAGAACAGCAAGACGTCGAGAACACTGGCACCCTTACGTGGTGGACATCCAAGCTACTCGCACCAAACGTTTAGCTTCAACGTTCCAAATAAGTACGGCAAAAGTGTGGAATTCCCTCCCAGCGTCAGTGTTTCCTACTACATAAAATCTTAACATCTTCAAGGCAAGAGTGAATAGGCACCTTTTAGATAGGCGCGTTCCATCTTAGGGCTAACGCTAAAACACGGCCGGGTGCGGGCGCGGGCGCACGTGGCGGGCGACCGCCGCGGGCCACAAATCCGCGAGCGGGCACCCGTCGCGTGCGCCCATCTCAGTTAGCGCTGCTAGTATAAGATTGATGTCGAGCGTGTACAGTTGGGTCAAGTATATTACCATGGATTATTTACTAAATTATTATTTGGCAAAAAGACGTCAACGAAAACAACCTCGAATGCATAACCTATTCTTGATAGTTACTTAGCGGAGAATTCGATAATTCATTCGCCATATTCCATAATATTGGCCGAAATTGCACCTCAATTATTACGCACTTTGTATCAACGTTCATGATTGTACCTAGCCTTCGACGCGTGTGACCGTGGCATCTAGCGGCGCTCATCTGATTTGTAGAAACAAATCCGCTCGCGTGTGCCTGTCGCGGGCGCCCGCGCCGTGTGCCCGCCACCCGCGCCCGCGCTCCGTCGCACGCGCCTGCACTGTCCATACTATTTTTCATTATACACCCGCTAGCGTGCACCCGCGCGAGTTTTAGCGTTAGCCCTTAGAGCTCAACACTGCTTTCCATCAGGCGTGATTGTAGTCAAGCGCAAACCTATCTACCATAAAAATAAATAATAGTTTAAAAAAACTAAAAACACGCTTTTTATAGAAACCCAAACTAAAAAATTGAAAATAAATTTTAAAAAATTTAAATTAAGAATAGTGTTAAAAATTTCATTAACTATAAATTAATAATAGTGTAAATAAAAAAAAAATATTTTATTTAAAAAAAAGCGTGGAGTGCATGGTGTCGATATAGTTATAAATATTTTATTGACAGATATGAGTAGAGTGATTATCATTTTGATAATATCTTAAAAAGCACCCCACGCTTTTTTTAAAATAAAATATTTTTTTATTTACACTATTATTAATTTATAGTTAATGAAATTTTTAACAGTATTCTTAATTTAAATTTATTAAAATTTATTTTCTATTTTTTAGTTTGGGTTTCTATAAAAAGCGTGTTTTTAGTTTTTTTAAACTATTATTTATTTTTTACTTTTTAGTTTGGTTTATTTACAAAAGCGTGATTTTTTAGTTTTTTTAAACTATTATTTGTTGATTATCAAAAATATTCATACTATGTTTCATAGTAAGCGTCGACATCGAATTCACATTCGATGTTTACAATTCTTATTTTTACTTACAATCTGTACCCGCATTTGCCTGTGCCCCACCCTTAGCACAGTGACCAAGGAAACCAGAGAAACCTGGCCAGAGTACAGTCAGCACGGGAGCGAGCCTTGGAAGTCGCAAAAAAACTGCGACTGCCAGGGCTCGAACCCACGCCTGAGCGACTGTTGTACGGGCAGTTTAGCACTTAAACCGCTCGGCCACACAGTCGCTAGTAATTTATTTATTAGTGAGAATAAAATAATTATTTATAAATATTATAAATACGGGGAATCAGAGTTCAATTTCGGAGAGGGAGCCTGAGAAACGGCTACCAGAACCAAGGAAGGCCGCAGGCGCGCAGATTACCCACGGAGAGTTACATACTGACATACTGACATACAAGTGAAGCTAATAAAAAGCGTGTAAAAAGAACTATAGTATCAGTCTATTTTATCGGCCCTTAGAGTCAGATTTATTCCTTACAAACGGGATAAGAATCTTGAGCGGCCTAAAGCGCTGCTGCAATGAAGGCAATAATATAAGGTTTGTTTGTGTAATGATTGCTATCAGATGCTAGTAAAAATAATTGAATCCAAAGGCAATGCTCATAGAGACACGGCGGTGTAAAGTTACCAACTTCCCAACTCCACACTGACAACATCCTGACATTTGGTTGAAAGAAAGCAATTATTTTTTTTATCCCGACCTTAGACCTCGTGACCTGAATTCAATCACATAGGCTTTATGCACAGAAACAATAAGGCAGTCCCACTGTAGACTTTAAATTATTATGGAAAATTATACCTATAGTTTATTATTTTTTTTTATTATCGACCACAAATTGGCCCTTGACTGCTATCACACCTCATGTTAACTGATGATGCAATCTAAGATGGAAGCGGGCTAACTTGTTAGGAGTGGGATGGAATCCACACCCCTATCGGTTTCTACACGACATCATACCGGAACGCTAAATTGCTTGGCGGTGCGTCTTTGTCGGTAGGGTGGTAACTAGCCACGGCGAAAGCCTCTCACCAGCCAGATCAAGGCAAATTAAGAAAAAATCTCAATCTGCCCCGCCGGGAATCGAACCCAGGACCTCCGACTTATAAATCCACCGCGCATACCACTGCGCCACGGAGGTCGTTAAAACTGGTAAGATCCTAATACCGTGTACCGCGTGCTTTAACATACGTTATCTAGCTTTACTACTACTAAATTGGCTATAACAAGTTTTACTGTTACATAATGACGTTCAATTTGGTGGTATAATAAAAAATTAATAAATTTTCCCTGTACCTAGATTTAGGTTAAAGCCATATACCATATTGTAATGGCGCATAGAAATATTTCTAGGTTGCCGCTTTCAAGAATAAGTTATGAACGCTTGACGTGCTGATTTAAGGTCATAACTCATTAGAACCACTCGGCCTGCTGCTCTGCAGTGGCAGAGAGTGACAGAAGACTTCTTTACACTCACTACTATAGAACGTAACATAGCAAATGGCTGCTCTCTTTCGGCGAGTTTTGCAATGATGTGGCAATCGTTGATAGGCAAAACGGAAAGTGGACTACGAGGTGACCGCTGGTTAAGTATGCGAGTTTTATATGAGGAAACACATCATCCGCCACTGGACATCGGGTAGACAGCGAACAACAAGACGATACTGTATGGCTGCCTAGTAGCTCTAGTGTGTTGTAATATTCTTCAAGATCAGCGTATTTTGACGTCGCACTACAGGGTCAGGCTTTCCTAATTAAAGATGAGGGTACACACTACACTACACACTACACTATATACACTTTGGGGAATTGACACATAGAAACATATTATAACAAGACAATATTAATCATCAAGTTAGTCTATGGCAACCACTCCTTTCAGTGACGGCCGAACAGATTCGGAACCGCCTGTGACCAGCGGATTCCTGCGACGCGCATATTGTCAGTCAAACAAAAATAATCATGGCAGATAGAGTGGCAAATATCTCTGCTTTTATATTGGGAGTTAGTCATTGGTGTTTATGATAAATTAATAAGGACTATACCAATTAAGCATAGTTTCCTTTGAAATAATTCCACCGATCGAACACCAGTAGTGTATAATTGAGTATTAACATTATAATTACGTTAACCTTGATCCTTTATACACGCGCTTACAATTAATCTCAGTAATGATTTCATCTGATAATTAAATTTTAACATCAATAAATAGTATTGATGAATGTTCATAACTCGACTAACTGCAACACATTATTGCCAGTGAAGTTTTTAACTTAAGTGAGAATTTCAGGATAAAATAAATAAATAAATAAATATAAGACTATTACACACATCGCTATATAGCCCCAAAGTAAGCGTACTCGTAAGTTGCTTGTGTTATGGGTACTATGATAACTGATGAATATTTTTATATATATTATACATAAATACTTATAATATGTATATAAACACCCAGACACTGGAAAATATCCATGCTCATCACACAAACATTTTTCCAGACGTGGGAATCGAACCCACAGCCTAGGACGCAGAGGCAGGGTCACTACCCACTGCGCCACTTGGCCGTCAAATATATATAAATTATATCAAAATATGTCCTATGTGCTGCTCTGATTCTTCCATTTGAGTAGTTTTTGCGTGAAAGAGTAACAAATATACACACTCACAAACTTTCGTTTTTATAACTAGTATGAAAAAAAGCAGGGGTTTTACGGAAGTTTATTATGGACAGAAAGCAAATTATTTAGTGCTATTCCCTCTAAAATAGGCTTTCTATTGCAATAAACTCCTTCCAATTTAATATAATCATTTGACTGCTTTTATATAATAGACAGACAGACATAAATATATACAAACATCAGAAGAAGGAAAACACCTTCTCTTTTACATCGGGAGCTAAAAATCAATGCTGTTAATGATAAATTAATTAGGAATATACCAATTACAGCCTCGAGGCGTAGTTCCGCTTGAAATAACTCCAGCGCCCGAACACCGGGGGCGTATAATTAAGCTTTAACATTATAATTACGTGAACCTTGATCCTTCATACACGTGATTACAATTATTTATAATTCATGCAATTATTTAATCTGCTAATTACCATGTATGTAGATTTATAAATTAACGATACAGAGTTAAAATTGTAACTTCAATTAATGATATTGATAAGCCTGCCAGTTTATATTACAAGTTTATACCTGGGTTACATATATTACTACGTCGTGAATAGAAGCAGGCGTTCTTGCGTAAGAAACACTGAATAATTGATTTATTTTGATATTCTACATGAAAAGCCAAATAATACGAGAATTCACGCCGTTCGATCGAAAAATTACGCATTAAACAATTATCATGCATACATACGTATAAAATGGAATAAAAGAGTTGGTTTATCATATTAAGATTTATATTATACCATCCGTCTATTTAAATGGCTCACTACTGTCCTAAGTCCCTAGAAAAGGGGAATGGGTTAATAAGCTACCAAACTGAACCAAAGCGAATTGCAAGTTTCAAAAGTCAAACTAATGAAATTGATTTTTTTAAGATTTTAACTATAATTCAAGATCGGTATATTTTACTAGACACGCCCATAATCCTGTTGCTATCCTCTGACATTTTGTTAGTATGCAAATTTTTTTAATAATCAGTTTAAGAAGTTATAGCGTAAAAGCGTAAAAAACTCACTTTTGCATACTAGCTGGGAAAAAGTACCAAAAGCTTAGACTAAGATAAAATACTTAAAATTAATGAACTAAAACAATACTCACCGATAACAGAGAGTCGTATCTGAAAATTCCTCGTAGGGGAGTTTTTGAAATCGACCCTACAGCGATACACGCCCTCGTCGTCTAGCTGAACGGTGTCAAGGGTGAGCGCGGCAGGACGGGCCACCGTGGCGAAGTACGCGCGGGGCCCGAACACATTGGGGTCAGACCACTGCAGCGCCTTGTTGAAAGAGCGCCCGCGGACGTCGAAACTGTAACAATGTTTTTATTTCATTCCCTGAATATTTTTATGAAGTGGCAAAAGGTGGCAACTGATATTATGAATATTAATTTTGCCAACCGACTTCAAAAAAAGAGGTTATTAATTTGTTACCCGTTTATATGTCATATAGACAGATGTGCACGTTGTATATTACATTAGTCTGGAATAGCTTACAAAAAATGTATGCCCATAATTAATGTATGTTTCTATTAATTATGACCATATATAAGCAGCCACCTGCGACTTTGCCCGCGAGAAAAATGAAGTGAATAGAGAAACACCACACACACATTTTTGTTATTTAAAGCAGCAATTGATAAGGCAGCGTTTTCAATGAAAGGTCCCAGGTTGTGCGACTTTTCTAACAAATATCGTCATATTTCAGTTAATTTTAATAAATAAATATCAAAAATCACTCTAAATATTGGTGAAAACTGCAAGAAAATCCGTTCAGTAGTCATCGAGTTTATCGCAAACACGCAGCGAACGACTCAGGCCAACGCCTTTTAGTAGATTGTAGAGATACATTTGAAATACCTTTTCTTCTTACTTCCAATGCAAATGAACTAACCACACAGCCATTTTTAGTTATTTCATTAGTCAGGTAGTAATATTAATTTATTACTTTTTATTATATGACGAATAATGCGATTTAAGTAAAGTGGCGAGTTTAAAATGGTAGCGGGTAAGAAGAGGCACAAAGGGATTTCCATACGGCATATTGGAATGTTATATTGGTGTTATATGGAGCTGTGGGGCAAGTGTGAGTTTTTCACCGAGCGACTGTAAAAATGTAGTAACTCATAACCTCAAATTTAATGAAAAAAAAAAGCGTTTACTCTCGCTATAACTAGATGGCGCTACTAAAATTCCATATAAATTTGCGTTACGTTTTTACGCAGTCGCTCGGTAACAAACTTACACTCGGCACTCTGGTGTCATATATCACAAACGAGCAATTGCCTGCATTACGGGTTACAAGCGAGCAGATTTTGTAACACTATGTAACATTAACGTTTGCTACGAATGTTACAATATGCTACGTAACGCCGGTCAGTACCCACCTCAAAAGTAAATATTCAACTTGCTAAATACGAAATTCCGTAACAAATTGTTTTAGCTTAAAGAGAAGCCTCTGAATGAGGTTTCCTTTTTCGGAGAAAGGATTTTGTGGTTTTTATTTGCTTGCAACAATTTGTAAAAAAAATGAGTTTTGTAATAGCAATCTTTTCTTAGGAATATCTAAGGTAAAAATGTGTAACCACCATAACATTGTTTTAAAAATCAGTAGAGTTTGAAATAAAATATTCTCGTTACGATATTACTAAATGGTGATAAATAATTATTTTTATTTATTTTATTTTTATAGATCTTATTATCCAACCAACAATCAGGTTTAAAAGGGCCTAGTCACGCGTCAACGTTATATTTCCCATTCTCTTAAAAAAAATTTGGTTATCTGTTCTAATATAGTACTTGCTGTAGCTCTGGTCAGTTTAAGATTTTTAAGCAGAGAAAATAAACTAACTACACTATTTTTATATATATATAAATCTCTTTACGGATAGTTAATATTTTAGCTATTTTCCACAAAAAATATTTTTACAATAATTTATCATAGTGTCAACATCTCCTAAGAATGCCCCGGGTTTGGAGTGAAACATACGTTTAGGTTTCTCTTTCGGATTTGGGACTGCCGATTTGAATCGTCGGATTTACGCCGACACAACAACGCCGATATAACAATAATAACACCTGCTTCCATAATATTTTTAATTGACAAATATAAAATAACAATGTAATAATTATAATTTTTTGTTTAAATGAATTATGGCCGAACTTCGACCACTAGTAGAAAAAAAATCCTACAAACATTGTGACACAATAATTAATGAAGGTAGATGATTATTCATTTTCTACATGCGCAAGTAATAAATTAAATTAACTACGATTTCCACAGGAAGAGCGTCAATTAAAAATTCAGGGGCACGCCCGGAGAGCCGTTGAGTGGTTTTGAACGACTGTTTGTAACGTACAATAATTTTTAATTACCCTCATTTGATGAATACACGACGTGACATACCGATGCTCATTATGGTTTCCTTTTGAGTTTTTATGTTGGCGAGTACTTTTTAACGGCTTGCTATTATGACCTGATTTTTTTATTCGCTACAATTTAGCCCTTGACTGTCATTACATCTGGTAGGTGATGATACAGTCTGAGATGGAAGTACACTACTTAGAAGAATGAAATCTACAGCTCTTTCGGTTTCTACACGACATCATTTTAGACGCGGAATTGCATAGTGGTAGGGTGTCTTTGCCGGTAGGGTGGTAACTAGTCTTGGCCGAAGCCACCCATCAGTCAGATGACCTATTAAAAAAAACGATCAGGTCAGCCGGGAATTGAACCTAGGACCCCCGTTTTATAAAGCCACTTCATATACCGATTCGCCAAAAAAGCTTTCTCCACATAAACTGACAGTTCACACATCGCCATCCATACATATTATAAAATTGAAAATCGTTTATTTCACGTAGGCATAGTTAACAACCATTTCGAAAATATCACGTAAGATTGTTTGTAGTGACTCTATTTTAATACTGGTATTTATTGTATATGAGACGCATCACGCATGTGAGATTTTTCTAAGCTTGAAATAATTTACGTCATTTTGCAATT
Organism: Mycalesis mineus; assembly: GCA_034621355.1. Lineage (NCBI taxonomy): Eukaryota > Metazoa > Arthropoda > Insecta > Lepidoptera > Nymphalidae > Mycalesis > Mycalesis mineus. The sequence goes on from CM067901.1 coordinate 2,097,935, forward strand.
AATTAATTTAATAATTTTTTACTTCTCTATAAAGCCATAATAAAGTGACATTTAGCATAAAAATACATTTTACAAAAATAAATTACCTCACTGCTTACTTATTCAAAAAACAACTTTTACTGATAGTAGTATTATAGTGCACTAATGCACTATAATACTACTATTTTTATTAACTGCTGCTATATTTTTGATTGATTTACTATTTGAATTTAAACATATTTAACAGTAGGATTATTGACGGCCGAGTGGCGCATCTGGAAAATATTTGTGTGATGAACATAGATGTTTTCCAGTGTCTGGGTGTTTATCTATATATTATTAGTATATATAGATAAACACCCTGATATTATGTATAATATATATAAAAATATTCATCAGTTATCATAGTACTCATAACACAAGCTACCTACGAGTACGCTTACTTTGGGGCTATATAGCGATGTGTGTAATTGTCCTATAATATTTATTTATTTATTATTATTTATTACAAAAAAGTTCACTATGGCGCTATCTATCTTTTAAGGATACCATGATATATTTATTCTATCATCCATAAAAATATTTGGTTAAAGTACAATTATTTTTTTATGTTGTTGAAAGGTTTGCCATACGCAAATATTATTTCAGTACTAGCTAACACTTCTCAAACGAAGTTACAGTATCAGCTAGTCCAACTATAAAATAATTCGTAACGTGAGGTTTAATTTCGTACGTTTCGCTAAGACTTACGCCACATTATGTTCTGGTTAGTGCTACGGCCCCCCAGGGGATCGCCGGATGGCTCGGAGTAGGTCTTAGCTAAGCTGAGACTATACAACACCGAACATTATTTAAACAGTATTCTACAACTGGTTTAATGCTTTTATAAAATAGAAAAATATTAGTGTCAAAAATTCAATTTTAAACTGATTTCAACTATTTTATCAAAAATTAATTTCATTATAAGTAATAGAAATCATGTAGGATCTCTACCCTTGAAGTCAAAAGGACTATACTATAGCCAAACTCGATTGAGAATGCTAGTCAACAAACAAATTAAAAATGAAGGTAGAAATCACTAGTCATTTTACACCTGATTTTTTTAGTTAACTTGTTAACGACGAATTCATGACAATAAATTATATTAGTAAACTTAAAACTAACTAATATATTCAATATCTTTTAAATAAGATTTTATAAAAAAACAAAACATAATTTTAAATTTATTAGGCATAAAATGTGTTGCATTTTCTACCTTCATTTTAAATTAGTTTGTTGACAAGCATTCTCAATCGAGTTTGGCTTTACTATAGATTAGACTTTCAGTGATCGAATGGAAAATGAAGCCCATCTGACTGATTTTTCAAGCTTAAAATTGTTACTGAGAAATTCTTGATCAGATTTTAATAATAATAACCAAAACCAAAGGCTTAATATATTTTACAAAGCATGAGGGTCTAACATCACCAACTTTCAGACTTTCTAAGTTCTGCCTCCTGAGAACGTTTATTGTAAAAAATAGTGAAAAAATATTATAAACAGTATAGTCAAATTACATAGACTGACACAGGAATCGAACAGTGACTTCCTGTGCCATATATATTTTAGTCATATAGGCTAACCAGTATACTAATGGGGAAAGCGCTCTACCATAAATACATTGGCTATCTTCAAGTCAAATGTGAAATCTCCTTCAAGGCAAGCGCATCTAGCCGCAGGCTGCATTTTCGCTTATGTACTGGTCTTATTGTTCTAAAGTTAAAGTTCTAGTATAAATAAATTTTTTTTAACAAAAAATAGAACCGACACAAAACGCACTAAAAAGTAAAAAATAACTGTGTCATTTAGTTGCTTTAATTTACTTAAGCATATCTATAAAGTCGGTGCCAGCAAGTTTAAGGAACATTTATTTAAAGTAGTAAAGCAGTTTGTGGGTTCTAGGTAACGTCCTTAAAGTAGAAACCTTGGCTGGCACCGACTCCTAGATATGCTTAAGTAAATGACACAGTTATTTTTTACTTTTTAGTGCGTTTTGAGTCGGTTCTATTTTGTGTTAAAAAAATTTATTTCTTACTTTTTAGTGATTTATCGCCGCGTAATGTACTCGTACTATACTCTCATAGTATATTATACGGCACTAGTAGCCAAAAAGCTACCGATACCGAGACAAAAACCGAAATCGCTCTAAGCGTGCCTCCAAAATTTGAAGAGTTCCTTCAATTTCCCCAGGATATCATCATCAGATCCTAACATGATGACAATGGGACCACCTTGGAAGTGTGCCCTTTCTAATAAAAAAGAATTATCAAAATCGGACAACTCTGTAAAAAGTTATGCGTGATCATACATAAAAAAAAATATACGTGTCGAATAGAGAACCTCCTCCGTTTTTTTTCGTCGGTTAAAAATATGCTTTTAGTATAAAACACTACTCCTATAAATAATTAAAGCTTAATTTAGTAGCGTAAGGTTTAATTAGCACGTCTTGCTAAGTCTTCCGCCATATTATGTGGTGTGGTTACAGCATTACCCTCCAGGGAGCTCTGGTTGCCGGTACTAACTCGCTGTAACTGTTAAATTCATTGTTTTAATATAAGACTATCGTGTTGCTCTATTGTAATTTCCGCCCTATAAAGTTAATCCTACTTACGAGTATTGCGTAAGCTTTTATCTTATTAGATGATTTACACGTAGGTACTTAAAAGTTTTTACTTTTCTTGTAAAGCGGTGAAAATTATAACTAAATTCATTTATATGTAAGTTTGGATTCAGAGTAATTAAAAAATATACAAACTCAATACTCAGCCGCCTAAAGCTTACGTTGAAAGCACTGCTTAATCCAATTGAGATATTACAAAAGAACTTATGGTACGATACGAATATACAATACGATAGAACAATATCAACAATATAAAGTGGTCACGCTAAATTTTATGTTTAGGTGTTTAAGGAAGGTTGTAATGCATACCTATTTTAATTTTAATTTTCTAGCAGACGAAGTCCCGGGTGTCAGCTAGTAGTACAATAAATCGAAGGGCACATTTATAATGACCGATAGTTGACAAATTATTGAACGATTAATTTGACGTCTCCTTTGGAAACAAGTTGACAAAACTCCACGCGAAGGCATTTAGAAAGATTCAATCATGAAGAAAGAACATTAGGGGCTCCCTAACCGTTGAGTCATTAATCACTTCAATGTCGTTTGTTACTATTTATTAAGGTGACTGTTTCGTGTTTTTAGATATATTAATCTCTTCTTCTTCGACTGCCTCGTTATTCTAGTAGGTAGCCTATTTAGCTCCAACCTGTTCCTGGGTCTGGTTGTTGGAATAGTGCTGAGTTTTCCTTTTTTTTATCGACTACAAGTTGGCCCTTCACTGCTATCACACCTGATGTTAAGTGATGATGCAATCTAAGATGAAAGCGGGCTAACTTGTTAGGAGAAGGGTGAAATCCACACCCTTTTTGTTTCTACACGACATCGTACCAGAACGCTAAATCGCTTGGCGGTACGTCTTTATCGGTTGGGTGGTAACTAGCACCGACGAAAGCCTCCCACCAGCCAGATCAAGACATATTAAGAATAATCTCAATCTGCCCCGTCGGGAATCGAACCCAGGACATCCGTCATATAAATTCGCCGCGCATACCACTGCGCCACGGAGGTCGTCAACTGCACCACGGAGGTCATTAAAATTTCTTCTGATAGTCGGTACAGGCGCGTGCGTTAGCCGGCATATGAAAGGGGTCATGAAGTGATATAACTGTCAATATAACCGAAAATGCGTCGACTATAGACATTTTTACTAAAATTCGAAGCTCGGAGTAAGGTAGTTGATGGTGTTATAAATCCCCCGCCAGCATTGGAGAAGGGTTTTCTACTAGAAGAAAATGCTGCTTGGTGGCAGAAATAAGTTCTGTTATGGTGCATCTATGCTAGGCTTGGCACTAATGCAGCAGCTTTGCTTTTGTACCCGGTTCGCGCTCAGCTCGTATGCATAAACGCACATTGGCAAAAAGCTACTACTAAAAAGATTATATAACTTTACCGTCGTAAACTTTTTTAATTTTACCAAAAGCATTATTCATCAACGCTACATTATATAGCTATAAGGGCCTATCGACACTCCGCGGTTACCTCAATAAATACTAGCAAACGACGTCCGGTGATTAATGGCGGTGACGCGACGTTTAGTCCGATCCTAATGTACTTTCATCATGATTGAATCTTCCAACAGCCCTTGTTGTATTGTTAACTTGTTTCCGAGAGATCTCTTACTGGTAAAAAAATAATCATAAAAATCAAGTAAATTACTTAAAACAACTAAAAATTTTTGATACAAAATGGGATGGAATTTTCGAAGAGTAGTACCAAAATAGTTTTATATAAATTATTAGCATTCTGGAATATTGCAGTACTGTTTGGCGCCCGACGACTCGACATTACTCGACACACATGCTTAGGATTGAATTAAATCAAATCAAATCAAATCACAATTGACTGTCCGTCTCTGTTAGGATGTTTTAACATCAGAGTTCCGTTGAGATGCCCAAGAAAACCAAAAAATACTTTTCTGTGTTTCTCATCGATCCACAGTTAAAGGTAGAAACTCGCCAATCCCGAGGCTGTCTTAGCTATTCAATAAGCTAAGTGCTACAGATATTTTTATTGGTACATTCTCAAAATTTAGTAAATCTGTTAAGTTGGAATTAAAAGCACTTAATAGTAATAATTATTAGTTTAAATATTTTCTGTAAAAAATTATGTAAAGTATAATATAACCATTTATTACCATTTATATATTTAATAATATTACCATTTATAATATTTATTAGATTTGCTGAAGTTACATGAAGGTACAACTTCAGCAAATCTAATAAATGTTTATATTATAAGTTTGTCGCCTACTTTGTTTACCTATAATTAGTTTTCGTTTTCAACATGTTACTCGTAGATTTTGTTTTATTTTTATTCATATATTATCTGTAAAACTGTGGGTAGACCAAATAAAGAGAAAAAAAAAATTTTTTTGAAGTGCAAACTTATTTATGCACTTTTTAAGGGATCAAAAAGAGTGAATCATTTTTATTTCTTTTGGCAGCCCCCAAAGCCTGTCACGCGTAGGCTTTTTTAACCATCTACACTTGTGACTATAGCTAAAACGTCAGTTAATGCAGAGTTTTTTTCCTAAAAATATATTAATCTTTGGATAGGTTTATCGGATCTTATTATTCCTAATCTTATTATACCTTGATCGTATTATACCTAAGAACGATCTCGACCACGTCAGTTTTTAAATAGAACAAAAGAACCACATTAAAACCAATACATGTTATAAGTTTTAAAGTCAGTTTTGCTGTTCTGTGTTGATGTTAATAAATCAAATGTTACCCATAATTAAGTAGTCAGTTTGAAAGCACTTTTAAAACACCATGTTTCTTTGTACTCTAATACCCCTTTGGAAGAGAGTTAAAGAAGAGCCGACAAGAAAGTAATCTTAGACCATACCTATATTTTTTCTATCTGATTATGTACCTACTTAAAACCTCAATATGGCTTACCATAAGCATAACAAAAATCTAATTTCAAACAAATGTATTCGCAGGTAAAAGCTATGTAGCTAAGTATATTATTTTCACATTTTCAACATCAAAATACGGATCGGCTCGTTCCAACCAATAAGTAATTACGGCTGCCGCCAAAAACAGGGAGCAAAAACTAATTTGTGGGGCGTACCAAGTATTAAAATTATTATATTAAAATAAGTAGTTTGATTTAATTCAATTGTTGAGCCAAATTATTGTTTTCATTTACGATTTTAGCCGACATTTATGTTTCTGGTTTAATTTATGTTTTATAAAATGAATAATTAAATAATGTCTATTGTTATTTGTTTGCTAGCGAAAATAGCTTTTTGTTTGAAGTATCTTTATATCATTAATGTATTGTTAATAATATTAATCAGGAATTTGTTAAAGAACTAAAGAAGATATGATAAACGATTGGGGCAGTGAGTGATGTCCCTTCTTAATGGGCACACAGAGCCGTGGGTTCGATTCCGACAACTGGAAAATGTTCTTGTGAGGAATGTTTTCTTTCTGTTTTGTTTTAAAGCTGACATGATTTATATAATGGTTCTTAGCTATATAAGTATGAAGATTCTATACGCCACACTAAAGTTATTGTAATTTTTAAGCTATTGCATAGCTTCTATCGCGGGCTTTGAGCGTGGAGACCGAATTCAGAAATTCCGTAACGAAAAAACCTAACACCCCCTAAATATCAAAAACTATAATATAAAAAGCACAATTTCGGCGCCGACGTCATTGGGAGCGTGGCCTAGCGGTAAGGCGCTCTAAGTGCCCGAATTGCCAGAGAGACGCGGGTTCGAATCCCGTCGGTCTTGAAACAAGCAAAAAATTGCGATTTTTTGCTTGTTTCAAGCGTGATATTTCAAAAAGTATTTTTTTTACAAGCGTGATATTTCAATAAGTCATTAAAAGTTCTGGTATTTATCGATAGATGGAAAAACTAAAAGTAACCGTTTAGTTGTAATCGACGGGGTTCGAACCCGCGTCTCTCTGGCAATCCGGGCACTTAGAGCGCCTTACCGCTCGGCCACGGTTCCGATGACGTCGGAAGGTAAACATAAGTTGATAAAAAATGCTATGCAATAGCTTTACCGCGGCAGTCTCCGAGTGCCACACGTCTTTTTTTTCTATTATTATTACATACTAATTAGCCCTTGACTGCGATCACAGATGTGATTGTAAGTGACGATCCAATCAAGACCCCTTCTGGTTTCTGCACGACATCGTATCAGAACCCTCAATCGCTTGGCGGTACGTTTAGCCGACCGTAGCCTCCTACCAGCCAGACCAGGGCCGATTAAGAAAATCTCATTCAGCCCCGCCGAGGATTGAACCCAGGACCTCCGTCTTATAAATTCATAGCGCATACCACTGCGCCACATAGGCCAAACAGCCTTTTAGTATAATTAGAAGGCTGATATTATAGTAACTAATTTCATGAAATTCAGTGTTAAGTTAAAATTAATATATATATTTAATTTTGACTTGTTACCCTCTCTATACACTTTGCTATTCTATGCAACAAATGAGAAAGCAAAATTGTTCACAATTCACATGGCAACATTTCAGCGTATGAAACATGAGGTAACGCCCCTATAAGCGAGTGGGTACACTTAATCTAAATAGTACTTTGTAAGCGGCTCAAGTTTTACGACATATATTAACGTATACCGCATGAGGCCAGCTACGGCTCTCGGGAGGGAGCTTTGAGGCAAGTGCGAGCTACCTTAGTGTTAAATTAAAGTTTAATACGTTAACTCTACAATGAATGGGTACTTGGACCATCACGAATTTACGGAACGGAGAATTGGATCATCATACGAGGTACCTAATGTTAGTGAGAAATTGATTACAGAATCACAGTCGATTATTATCAAATATTAGTTAAAAATTAAAACGTTGTCTTTAAAAATTATTAACATTACTGTAAACTGTATTACCTATAGGTGTAACTTAAATCATTATTTAATTTCTGGTGTGTCGGTTAAAACAGTGTGACAGAGTTAAAAACAGTATGATAAGAGAAAAGTATGGTATAAAAGAAGATGTAGAGACTAAAATTGAGAAAGGTATGCTTAGATGGTTTGGACATGTAGAGAGAATGGATGAAAGAAGATTAACAAAAGAGATTTACAAGGCGAGGGTGAATGGAAATGTTGAAAGGGGAAGGCCTAGGCGAATGTTCCTGGACCAAATTCAGGACATTTTAAATAATGGCCAGGTCAGGAGTACCCTAAACCGACGAACTTGTATGAAAGGATTAATGAGAGTGGAAGAAGCTATGGAAGTATGCAAGGACCGTGGCAAATGGAGGGATGTGGTCTCTGCCTACCCCTATGGGAATAAGGCGTGATGCTATGTATGTAAGTATTTCTGGTGAATTAAAAAAAAACAATAGACTGATTCATTCCTGAGAAACGTTTTAGTAGTTTAGTAGTTATGTAATGTAATATTTTATCAGTTGGTTCAAAGACGATTATACGAATTTCTCGCTGAATAATAGCATTATTTTATAAGCCAATTACTAACTGTGCCAAATATATTGTCAAAATTAGGCGTTTAAATGTGACTCCTACCAGCCAGACCAGCACCAATTAGGAAAAACTCAATCAGTCCCGCCGAGAATTGAACCCAGGACCTTCGTCTTATAAATTCATAGCACATACCACTGCGCCACGGAGGCCAAACAGCCTTTCAATTTCATGAAATTCAGTGAACAATATATATATATATATTATTTTAACTTGTCACCCTCTCTACACACTTTGCTATTCTATCCAATTAAGAAAGCATTATTTTATAAGCCAATTACTAACTGTGCCAAATATATTGTCATAATTAGGCGTTAAAATGTGATAAAGTTAAATTCATAATATGGGATGTACACATAACGGGAAGGTTTGTGTAAAAACATATCAAATGCCTAACAAGCTTACGAGAACCTTAATTTTTTTAAAGATACACGGACTAAGGACTCTGTTCTTTTGAATCGAATGACATATTGCTCAAATTTTTCATGAGCAAAAGGCATTTGTCTACTAGACTAGGTATACAAGTAAGCCATCATATTATCGATATTATTGATGACATTCTAACATACATAAATCGAGGTAAGTTGAGTCAGCGAAGAAAGAACCCAGGCCTTATCTGTTGTAGGTATGCTTTTTATATCATTTATTTATTTACAATTTTTTAAATTTTCAACAATGCTTATAAAAAATTATGTGAAACAGTATTCAAAATTTATAAAAAATACTTATCCTAATTATTACAAATGGTTCTAGAGAGATCGTCAAAATTATGCGACGAAATGTAACAAAATAAAATTCACGCCATAAAATATCGGATGTACACATAACGGGTAATTAATAAACTTATCCTAATTATTACAAACTGTACTAGAGAAATCGTCAAAATTATGCGACGAAATGTGACAAAATAAAATTCACGCCATAAAATATCGGATGTACACATAACGGGTAATTGATAAACTTATCCTAATTATTACAAACTGTACTAGAGAGATCGTCAAAATTATGCGACGAAATGTGACAAAATAAAATTCACGCCATAAAATATCGGATGTACACATAACGGGTAATTGATTCTGCCGATAATCGTAAAAACATATCCAACCCCTAACAAGCTACACAAATACCCCAACTTTACGATGATATAACAATTTTCATCGCCCCACTATCATCTGATCTTATTTTATAGCTCGCGTCTCGGAAATCATGAGCTATTCTGCTGATAAAGAGAGGAAAAATAACGATATATTTGTGGTATAGCTCTGCAATATATGCGGTTGACATTTTAACTTAGCAGCATTGTGGTTTACTATAGTGTGAGGACCGCCAATCCACATTAGAGCGTGGTGGATCAAAGTCCCATATCCCCTTTCGTATAACAAAAAATCTTGACCTTCAAGTAAAATATGCTGATAATGTCTATGCACCTAAATGTTATTGTTTTCAAATCAATGATCATAAAAATAGATTTAGCCGTAGTTAAGTTTTAGTTAAATTAGGAGTTACATGGTAGCGAGATTGGTCTACAGACTGAAAGGCGCTCAGCGTACTATGTAGAGAGCTATGCTTCGAATTTCTCAAGGATAAATTCCGACACGAAGTATAATTTACTTAAGCATATCTAGGAGTCGGTGCCAGTCAAGGTTTCTACTTTAAGGACGTTACCTAGAACCCACAAACTGCTTTACTACGTAAAATAAATGATCCTTAAACTTGGCTGGCACCGACTTCATAGATATGCTTAAGTAAATTAAAGCAACTAAATGACACAGTTATTTTTTACATTTTAGTGCGTTTTGAGTCGGTTCTATATTTTTTTTTAAATTTTTATTTCTTACTTTTTAGTGATTTATCGCCAAGTAACGTACTCGTACTATACTGTCATAGAATTTTATATAAAAAATTCTTTATATTTTTATAAATCAAAATCACCAAAAATAATTAGAATTCACAATTGCGAAATGTAAAATTTTTTGAAATAAGTATGTTATTTCTTGATATCGTTCATTTTATAATGTACTCTGTGTTTCCTAACTACAAAGATAGTAAATGTAAGACAGCCGCATTATTATCAATGTTACCAACTTAGAGGATGTTCCACTAAAACTGGTGGTATATATACCCTCTTAATTGTTTGAGTGACTGACGGTTATTGTTAATTAATAGTTTATTTACATTATTATAATATTTTTATATTTTTACGTACATATGTTTCAAATAACACACATAACCTAATTCGTGTATTTGTGCTCCTAATATATTGATTATGCAATTGTCAATTAAACTGAAACTAAACATGTTTAAAAATGGTATTATTGTTTACCGAATTACACTTATTTGGACATTGTAACAGTTCATTAAATTGTGGGCCCAGCGATGTATGAAAAATGGTCAGTGTCCTTTATCGTCTTTTCTTTCTTTTTCACTAGCAGTCGACTCTAGATTTGGGTATCTATCCATTGCATGCAAAGGAATATAGCAAATAAAGGTAATTTACCTTACATCCTTGAAGAGGCAGTAACAAGTTTCATCGCACACTATCACGTATCCGATCTTATTTTACGGCCAGCGCGAATACAAAACCGCAGACATTTTACGGTAAGCGCCCACCCTGGCGTGAGGTTACACCAATTAACTGTTAATTAAAATTTAAACTTATGTTACGGGGGTTTAAAATACGGTTAAGTGGGTAACTTAATAAAACTGCTATGGTACTTGTAGTTTGAATTTAAAACGATTTGTCACTACTCTTCTTCTACGCTGCAATATTTTTTTTAATTTTTGTCTGTTACGAGATTACCTTAAAATGAAAAAGTTCTATTTGTTAATAGAAAAACTTACACAAATAATGTCTCTTTAAAAAAAGTGCTCCAATTAAATATGGCCAACTGTTTGTCAATTTTAAACTTACATCAGCGTTCCGTTGCGTGGGATACGTTAATTATTTATTTAATTTTAATTACGTAGCGAACTGCGTACTGCGTATACTGAAAGAATTAAAAAAGCAATTGGCACGAGTTGTTTAGAATTTTCTAAAATATACAAATTACTGAATTATTTCTCGTAATCGTAGTGAAAAGCAGAGTGTCACACGTGGGGTTAAAGACCTACATTATAACTGTTTTTTTTTTAGCTAAAATATCTCTTATATAAAAAGCCTGTATAGCTTCTTGTATAACGTGATCATCTGCTATTGTTAATTTCATAAACTTGAGCTTGATATTTCTTTATTTTTTAAGTAACCAATTGTGCCCACAGATTAGCTCGCTTGGTTTCCATTTTTGTGCGAATATCGCGATAAAAACCCCATGTTTCGATCCAGGGCAACCAACGTCAAGCAGATCCGACTGAAAAACTTTAACGCACGTTTCACTCTGAAACCTGATCCTCAGGAGATGTTGATGAAGACTACTGAATAACTTCATTGTACATTGTACAGTCAACATGTATATTAAGGTCTCTCTGTCAGATCTACTTTGTCACTCGAACTTGTCGGCTTATCGCAGAAAATAGCAAAATAAATTATTATTTTTAAAATGCAGTGAAATTGTTAATCCTCATACCAGCACCCAATACCCTCATATCTGCAAAAGCTAGCGTATCAATCAAATGTATGCTAAGCTGATACAAAATACATGCTCAATAATAAAACCCTTTTTTATGATGACTTACCAACTTCGGATTCAATATTAAATTTGTGAATGTTTCGTACAAGTTTCGACCTAATTTTGATAGCGTTTAAGTTGACTTTGCATTGGTGGTTAATATTCGTATTTGTTGTTTATTGGTGCTATATTGGTGTTATACGGAAGCCTGCCATCTCCGGAGATTCGTTGGCTACCGTTTTGTGAATAAAAGTCCCCGATTGATTTATAATGGTACCGAGCGTAATTTTTACTCATTTTTGTTTACTATAAGGTCCCTGACATATGGGCTTGCCTAGTTTAAGGGCCAAAGTATCAGTATGAGAGCTATTTAAGTTTTCTTTTTTTTATTAATTACAAGTTGATCCTTGACTGTGTCATGATCTTTTAAAAAGTACTCGGAGTTTTTACTCTATGGCATGTTAGTTTATGAAAATAGTTAATCTGTGAAAACATAATGACTGGTCGCGTGTGATTGGTTATTGCGGACCACACCACTTATTGTTGAAATTGGTATTATTTTGTGTTTATTTTTAATCTTATTGGACAGTGCTCGAAAGTGAAATTATAAGAGTGTTTTTTCGTGATTTGTGCAAATTTATTGAATGTAAGTACAATTTTTATTACAAAAGTAATTATTTTGCATACAGTGATTGCTTTAACGTAATTTGTTTTAAGAAATACATCGAAAATTTTGAATAAATCGTGATAAAATCTGATACGTATCTTCTCATATTATGGGCGATTTATGCATGTGAATCATTGACATATTAATACTATGGACTTCGGGTCTAATGCAAAATTTACGTCAAAAGTGTCCCAAGATATTTTATACACACTAGGATGTATTTATGTTTTCATACACAAAATAACATTGTAATGTATGTCTTATCGTATTGTTATACAGTCTAATTTGCAACGGTCTAATTGCATGCAATAAGTAATCAGCTTCTATTGACGGTTACCATAGCAGCCTTTTTTTGACATGACAGCTTCTCGTGAAAATAGGACAACATAAATGGCATGGAGTCGGTAGCTTTCAAATTTTTTTGGCATCTTATATTTATATATTATACTTACATCAAATTTTAATTTATATTTACATATCCCTGACCTCTATATGCTGGGATAAATCTTGTACCAAATAATAATTGTTGTAATTATCTTGCATAAAATAATATCTAGTTATAATAATAATTAATTACAAACCAAATCCACTAATGTACAAAATGATATGTCACTCGACATAGTTCTTTACTTTGACATATTAATACTGAAAATATATTTTTTTACTTCAATGACGTTAGATCACTTTTTTAAATAACTGTTCCTAATTTCATGTAGATAATTCTTAAAGTTATCAAATTAATATACTATTATGGTAAAAGTTATTTCATTAATATTCATGACATAAAAAATAAAAGTTGACATAAAAAATAAAAATTTTTGAATTGAAAATAATCAAATTATTTTAATTCAAAAATAAGTAATAAAATAATTCAAATGTTAAACAACAAAATAACTCTATGTAGTCGTTGTTCTAAAACATTCTATTGCTCACGGCAGATCGGAACTAAATGTGGTTAATTAGATAAACATATTGCACTCCTTCTATCCTATACGCGGGTAGCGTATGGGAAAAGGACAGATGGATACTTTTGTTCATTTTGGTTGGTTATGCAATTCGTTGCTATAGTTTATTAAAATTTTAATAAAATAGCCTGTTTCTAAGCAAAATAATACTTTAAAATCATCAGTAAATATTTACTTACTGAAAATATGGTACACCGTCTTCTTTTCTCACCTTACTCGGGTAGTTCTTACAAGTTTTTTGTAACACATTACGGCATTATTGACGAGTATTCTGTCAGTCAGCTAATATGAGACTGAATTGCGATTGGAAATCATTTCGCGTTTTGGCTTACTTTTGGTTCGGACACTTTTTATCGCTGACCCGAAGTCCATAGTATTAATATGTCAATGATGTGAATGATACTGAATATTACTAAAAATGTATAAAATTTACTTGGAAGTAGAGTACATAAGTATTTAATAACATATTATTGTAAAATATTAGAAAATTATTTATTATTGTGCAACTAAAATTTGACGTTTCTTGAGTTCAAAGCGACCGTTTTGGTCTGTCAATACCAAACAAAACAGTTTCGTTTGGTATTGGTAAAACGAGCTATTTTGGTCTTTATTTGTGAAGCGCTAAGGACGGTTTACCGGTAACCAATAAGAATCCGTTTGTTTGTAAAGCTGGACATAATGATGTATCGATACATCGCCGTGTGTAAAAGATGTCGATAAATTTGGTTCAATTTATATTTGTATTTTGTATAAATTAATTATAAAAAGCAAATACAAGCTACTTGAAAATTTATGTTTAGAGTTTTTTTAACAAAAAGAAAAATCAAAAGATCCGCGTGCTCACATGATGACAATAACTTTTCATTTATTTATTTTACAGTATGGCAGAAAACTGGCGAGAGGACAAAAACCCGCCGGCCGATATCCTCATCCTCATTTATGACGATGAGGCTGAGATTAGCGCCGACGAAGACCTGCTCCGTCATGACGGTGTATTAAAAAAATGTAAAATTAAATAACAAGAGAAATGAGTTCTACACTAACATTTCGAAAATACTTTAGGTAGTTAAAAGTAAAAATTAATAAAAATTAGAATCATTTTATTTTTATTTACATTATATAATAATACCTTACAAAAAGGATAACTGTCGATAAAATTACCAAAAGTAAAAGAACACATCCCTAGCTGTTTTTATATTTCGAAGTGTCGGGTGGATCGTGTTTCAAGTGTTTTTATGGTGATCATACCAATTGTTTTTGTTATGTTATTTACAATAAATAGATAGCATAGACACCAGTTCTTTAGACTTTGTTTGTATTTTCATTTATTTTTCGTAATCCAACGCACAACATAGTTGCAAAATGTTGTACCCGTAAAATAAATATATAAAGCTTTGATTATATCAACATTTTGAAAGATAAAAGTTAGGAAATATATCAATCAAGTCATTACATTTTACAGAATGGCAAAATATGGCTTAAAAGAAGATTATTTATTAATTTTTTGTAGAGTAACGTATCAGACCGAAATAGAAAACAGCGCGCGAGCGGGAGGGCACTACGCCCGTAACTGACACTGACAGCAGTTGTCAACTGTCAGGCGCCCAGGGGTTAAGGGCCAAAGTATCAGTAAAAGAGCTATTTAAGTTTTTTTTTTTTATTAATTACAAGTTGGCCCTTGACTGTGTCATGATTTTTTAAAAAGTACTCGAAGTTTTTACTCTATGGTATGTTAGTTTATGAAAATAGTTAATCTGTGAAAACATAATGATCGCGTGTGATTGGTTATGGAGGATCACACCACTTATTGTGAAACCAATAGTAACGATTCCCTCCAAGAACGATTTTTAATGGAGGAATCGGTGTCGAGATAAAAATAGAAAATTAGGAGGGCATTCATTCTGTCCTGGGTGTTGAAGAAAGTAGATTCTAGAATATTAGTATAACACGAGAGCTGTATTGTGAAAAATAGTAACTGTATTGAAAAAATAGTAATAGAAGGAGGAAATAAAGTGATTGTTTTGGCCGTTGCAGTATTCTTTACAACAACTGTAATCACACCTGATGTTAAGTGATGATGCAATCTAAGGTGGAAGCGAGCTAACATGTTAGGAGTAGGATGAAAATCCACACCCGGCTTCGGTTTCAGCACGACATCGTATCGGAACGCTAAATCGTTTGTCGGTAGGTCTAGCCACGACCATAGCCTTCCACCATTCAAACCAATTAAGTAAATCTCCTGAAAAAAAGAATTGGCCCAGCTGGAAATCGAACTCAAGACATCCGTCTCATAAATCCAATGCGTATACCACTGGGTCACGGCCAAACAGGATATACACAAACCATAGGCAAAAACTAGTTAATTTTAAAAACCATATTAGTATTTAAATATGTCATTCTCTTGCTTTTACTCAGAGCTTTGATAACAATATCCCATGATTCCCCGTAAAGTCAAAGTTGCCAAGAATTTCTGATAAAATACTCAAACAGTATTATAATTGAATTGTATGGTTTGTTCCAAGTATTTTGCTTTTCCGATAACTAAGAGGGCCTGAGTGATACCTAGAAACATAAATGATGAATGATTTATAGATAAAATGCTTTTATTACTTAAGAAAAGTAAAAGCTATAAAAGTTTTATTTTTAGCTTTTAAGTATGTTAGATCTTAGCCGTTTCATTGAATTAAGTTCTTAATGTTGATTCTCACTGTTTTATTTAGTTCTTATTTCTGTAACTAAGTGACGTTTATTTTTATTTACCACTGGTTGAGCATAACATATTAATCCATTGTTCAGATAACAGTAAATATTTTTAAATTATTTAAATTACACACCTAATTATATCATTTTTTTTTTATCGACTACAAGTTGGCCCTTGACTGCTATCACACCTGATGTTAAGTGATGATGCAGTCTAAAATGGACGCGGGCTAACTTGTTAGGAGTGGGACCAAAATCCACACCCCTTTCGGTTTCTACACGACATCGTACCGGAACGCTAAATCGCTTGGCGATACATCTTTGTCGGTAGGGTGGTAACTAGCCACGGCGAAAGCCTCCCACCAGCCAGACCAAGACAAATTAAGAAAAATCTCAATCTGCCCCGCCGGAAATCGAACTCAGGACCTCCGTCTTATAAATCTACTGTGCATACAATTGCGCCACGGAGGTCGTCAAAAAATTTATGAACTTGTCTTAAAAGGGAAAATATCTCCAGGCTTATAATTTATTTAGTAAAACAGAAAAATCAAAACTTTTAGCTAGCGGAATTTGAATAGCGGATTAACCCAATAATTAATGTATTTGTATTGAGCCTTATAATAAGCCGAAAAAGAAAAAAATAACGAAATACTTGGACTTTGCTTATGACATTACTGTCATGTGGAATGTTGAGTCGACGATTATAGTTCCTACAGTCGTTTCAGTCAATAGTCTTGTTGCGAAAATCTTTGACCAACACAGGGTTTCGCTCGGTTGTTGGATCGTCCGATACAAAAGAAATATTCTTGAGTCAGCGCATGTTGTGAGGAGGTTCTTCATTCTGGAGGCCTGATCACTGGTTGCATGGGCCCTAAAAGACCCTGCAAGTATGTGTGTGTGTAATTTAAATATGAATATTGGGTTTTATTATCCTAGTGAACATACGTGAAACATTATGTGAACATTTATTTAATGAGTCCAAGCTTATTCTTTTTATACAGCTTACACTTTTTATACCAGTGAGCCTATATTCCCCATTCTCCTCAAATAGGTACAGCTTGGAGGTCTATGCATACTACCGTTGCCGAGTTTAATTATATTCAACGCTTATGTTGAAATAAAATAAAAAAGACGTGTGGCACTCGGAGACTGCCGCGGTAAAGCTATTGCATAGAAGTTAAGCAACATCGGGCGCGATCAGTACTTGGATGGTTTTAATAGCATAAGTTTTTTATCAACTTATGCAATTATAATTATATATTTAAATTTAAAAAAATAAAAATTTTAAAAAGCCAACATCACGTGGTGTTTCCAGGCGGTCATCCATCCAAGTACTGACCGCGCCCGATGTTACTTAACTTCGGTGATCGGACGAGAACCGGTGTATTCAACATGGTATGGACGTTGACGAACAAAGACGCGAATAAGACAATCTGAAAAAACTAAAAAGGGTGGGGCGTGTTAGGTTTTTTCGTTACGGAATTTCTGGATTCGATCTCCATGCTCAAGGCCCGCGATAGAAGCTATGCAATAGCTTAAAAATAAATTAGAACATATATCTACACTTTTCACTCCTTGGAAATTAGTTTCGACGTTAAAGTATTTTCGTCTTTATTACAATGGCCGCAAAGCTAAAATTAATTTTTTGTCGCGTCTTCAGGCCATTCTTAAATCAAAAACATATTTTTTATATTTCCGTTGACAAACCACCACGCAGATGGTCAATCTGAATGTATCTAAGTTAAATATCATCGCCTATTATATAATACGTAACACTGCGCTTCTTCTTCTTCTTCTAACAACGTGCTGCTTCTTATTAATGTCTATTAACCTATGGCATATCCTGGCATGGCCTCTTGTGCTTGTAATGACACTGGCAACCAAACCCTTCAGACTGGAGTACAGCAATCTTACTTCGCGGCAGAAACAAGCAACGTGGTAGTATTTCCCGAACGAACTATGTCGCAAAAATGTCTACTGTTTGTAAGACAAACCTGTATATAGGTTTCCCGCCAGTGCTCTTGCCGGCTCTGAACCAGAGCACCATGTATACGCGGTCTTCGTTTGTGTCCGGCGTGACGTCACACGGCAGTGACGCAGTCCGGCCCAATACCGCGTCCACGTCCACCGTTGACACTGGAACAAATAATTCGATTATTGAAAAACATATATCGTAAACATTATTCACGGCTAGGTCAAGACAAGCTGCTCTCCTTATCCAGGAGTTTCAAATCACGCTAATCCAAAATGTGCTGGTGAATTTTAACCTTAGAACAAATATAATCAACGAACCTGTAAGAAGTTCATAGTTTTTAAGGTATCATTCGCCTGCTATACAACGATGATACCTACGGAGAAAGATTGTGATGTAATTTTTTAAAATTTTGATATTCATTTCTTATTAAATAAGTAATAATTAACCGCTACAGTGAATCGTTCACTGTAAAAGCTGTGAAACTGTGGAATGCCGTTCCGAGGGAGATACGGCACTCAAAGTCGCTCTTTACGTTTAAGCGTCGTCTTAAAAACCATTATCTTAAATGTAATTAATTTATGTAGATGTTGTAAGTATGTGTGGTACAATATATATATTTTATAAATATTTATTAGTGGTATATTATTGAGACGAATATCTTAGCATTCCATGGATGCACCGTGCGGGTGCCGGGTCCATCGCGTGGCTGAGAGAAAAACTCCGAACAGAGCCCGAGACTTGTGACACGGGTGTAGGTTTAAGGGTACCCTTAGTGACGCGCGTCAACACTCACCTCCTCTGTTCAAGTTAATCTCCCTGCCCAGCCAAATTCGGAAGGACCCTATGAGAGCAGCTTTGGACACTCGTTTCAATATGGAGCTTACTGCACTTCTAGTAAGGCCAAGGTCTTTTAGCAGGTTGTAGAGAGACTTCACTGGTATACCCCTCGCACCCACTTCTACCGCGTATAAACTAACCACATAGCCATTTTTGGTTAGTTCCTTAGTAAGGTCATAATATTTATTCACTTTGAATACATGGTCTTTAGGGATGTTTGTTTCCCACGGCACTGTAAGTTCAACAAGTACTATGCGTTTGATTTGTTTGGAAAAAAGAAATATGTCGTAATAGCTAAGTCTTCACTTACTATTTATGTATTAGTATGTAACTTATTGTGTATGTAATTTTTATGTACATATTAGTATTGCTTGTATCTGTTATTGCACACCAACCACCACTCTTCTGAATCGTGTTTCTCCTTATGCATGACGGTTGCCTGGAAGAGATCACATCTAGTGATAAGGCCGCCCTTACACCAATAACTGTTGTTATTTTTGTTTGATCTTTTTTTTCTTAATTATACAATTGTTTATGTCCTTTGGTGTAATAAAGAATTTTATTATTATTATTGATTAAATAAGTGTTATGGTATTAAACCGTCGGAGGGCGCTACAATAACAGTTTTATACTATAACGTCGATACGTCTCAACTGGAAACCAATGCCGAATATATTGTACTTTAATAAAGCTTATAATGTTAGTACGAGTACAAGCAATGGCGAATGAGCTCTTCCTATTCTCTTTGATTCTACGGACTGCCTTATGATACCGATGTTAGTGAAACGAATTGTAAACCAAATGCATTTTATTTATTTCTTTAATAAACCCACGGTGTCTGTGATTCATGATTTTCTTTGAACATTTTCGTACCAAAAAATATCAAAGACATTATAAATAGTATAATGTAGTTTCTATTTATATTTGGTCTTTAAGATAAATAAATAGGTGTGACTCTTGAAAATACCAATTCACATCATCACACGCTTTCCCACGAAATCCGTGAATATAAATAGACGTAATATAAAAACGTCCTCTTTTCTGCGGAGGGGTAAAGTGTCACTTTCACAGGGGCCAAGTAATATTCACCATCAGTCATACTTAGTGGAAGTTTTCAATTTACCTACGACGACCCACCCAAATAGAGATGGATTGTGAACTCGCGGTTGGGATATCAATTTGTTTTAATGCAGTTAAAAGTTGGTTAGGGTTTAAATAATGAATACTTACTCGCTTCGTCTCGAAGTTTGCCTACGTAATAATGAAGTATGTTCTTGGAAAAAGTATAAATGTTAAAAGTGAACATTATTGTTTTTGAGAAATGGCAGTTACTCTATAATTATATTTTTTTGTAAACTAATTTTTAATTTTTCCTGATAATATAAGTATTTTCGCCACCATGCATCGGGCATGACTTTTATACATTTAATAGTACAATTTCGCTGAAGTAATTTTCCTTATTCCAGAATAAGGTTTATTAGATGGTTAATAAGTAGCCTGTTTAGTCCTACTGAATTATTAATTAATGTTTTTGTGTTATTCCAAAGGTTAATTTTAATAATGTGAGTATTTATTTTTTTATTTATTTATTAAGGAAAACCAACTGCTGATACATTATTTCTAGTCCATTGAATATATATATCGAGCTTCAGTTAATGCTCAGCTTACAACAGGTCTTCACAGCATGCATAATAACTTTTAAATTAAGATGTCATAAATACAATGTCAATAAATATATTAGTCTAACTACACAGAACTTATGTCTAAAAAAAAATGTGTCAATTGTTAAACAAAAATAATAAAAAAAAAATAATAATAATAAATAAAATGTCAGTTACTAATACTAAAAATGTCAATAATTTTTCTCCTAAAGTCATAAAATTTGTTATGGAATAGATCAATATCCTTACACTTAGTCACAAGATTATTGTAAATGTCAGACATTCTTGGTAAAGGAGAATACTTTCCTAGTTTCGTTCTATATGGCCTATGATACAGCAATTTGCAAGGATACCGAGGATTATTCATGCGTGGTGTTCTAAGTCCGAAACTCTGAATCAGTTCTGGACAATCCACATCATTGTTAAATAATTTAAATAAAAACGACATCGATATTATTACTCTTCTATCCTCAAGACTGAGTCTCTTAAAAAAGGAAAGCCTATCAGAATAATTACGTAGATTTTTGTTAAATCTATAAGACAGCTGCCGCAAAAATCGTTCCTGTACTCTCTCGATTCTTTTCATGTGAATTTTTGAATGCGGTGACCATATTGTACAACAATACTCAAGCTTGCTCCGCACATAGCAATCAAACAGTCTTATTATTGTGGCACATTGTCTGAAATTTTTTGAGCTTCTAAGAATAAATCCAAATGATTTATTTGCTTGGGCAATAGTCTTATCAATATGAGGTAGAAATGTTAATTTGCTATCCAAAACAACACCCAAATCCCTAATTGTATCTATTTCTTTCAATTGCTTGTTGTTAATGTCATATACAGATAATAATTTATTTTTATTTCGTGTGAATTTTATGTGGTAACACTTGTCGATATTCAAGGTCATTTTATTAGTATTACACCAAGTGTTTAATTTCATCAAGTCTTCTTGTAATAATTTTATGTCATTGTCACAGCACACAATACGGGTCAATTTCAAATCATCAGCAAAGAGACTTGCATTGCAATTATCAAATATGTCAATTATATTATTTATAAATATGTTGAAAAAAAGAGGTCCTAGATTAGATCCCTGTGGTACTCCTGATTCTGCTATAATCACTCCAGATTGTTGTCCATCAATCACTACCCTTGACTTCCTATTAATAAGGTAAGATTTGATCCACTTCAACAAGCAATCTGAGATGCCATGCGCTTGAAGCTTGCCCAGTAGTAGTCCATGGTTAACTTTGTCAAAGGCCTTTGAAAAGTCAGTGTATATAGCATCCATTTGATACCCAGCATCCACACATTCAGCAATATTTGAAACATGTAGTAATAGATTGCTGTTTGTCGAGCGCTTACACATAAATCCATGTTGCTTATCACTGATGTATTTTTTCAAATGTCTATACATATGTTGGTGTACTAACGATTCAAAAGCCTTGGCCATGGTAGATATGATAGAGATAGGTCGATAATTTTTTACATTTTTTAGTTCACCAGATTTGTGCACAGGAACGATTCTCGACTCTTTCCAAACATCAGGAAACCGACCATCTTGTAAGGACTTATTAAAGATTATTGAAAGTGGAAAGGATAACTGCCACGCGCATTTAACTAAAAATATCGGAGGTATATTATCCGGTCCTGCTCCTTTAGATTGGTTAAGTCCTTTTAGTTTCTTGAAGATAGATGAGCGGGAAAGATGAATATTGTCTATTTCGTCGATTAAACCAGAATTTCTTACACCTAAATCATTAGTTGAGTTCGTGTCTATTTCATACACCGAGGAAAAGTGCGTCGCGAACAACTCACAAACAGATTTAGTGTCATTAGCTTGTTTGTCGCTTAGTATCATGACAGATGGATAAGCGCTACTTTTTCCCCGAATGTTTTTTAAGTGCGTCCAGAAATATTTAGGGTTTTTACCTATCTCAGTTTCTATCCTATTTATATATTCGTCATAACAAATTTTTATTAATTTAACACAATCTTTACGTAAGTATTGGAACTCTAATAAGTCTAATGGATTTTTAAATTTTTTAACTTTGACATGATATTTACGTTTTATTTTAAGTAGTTTTATTAATTGGGGAGAAAACCAGACTGGATATGTTGAACTTTTTTGGATTTTGAGAGGCACATGTTTGCCAATAATATCTTTTAAAATGCTATAGAATTTATCAACTATTGAGTTAATGTTATTGCAACCCGCGAACTCATCCATCCATGATATAGCATTCAAATCATAAATTATTTTGTTATAGTCGGCTTTAAAAAAATTTAGGGAATTTCTAGATGCATTTATGTTCTTGGATTTGCTGATTGGTTCAATTATATTAATTTCCAGTGGAGGGTGATAGTTATCTATCTTTTTGATTGGGTTATCACATTTGCAAACTGTTACCTCATCAGAAGCCAAAATCAAGTCCAAAATTTTGTTTTTATGGTTAAATATTAAATTGAACTGCTTTAAACTATTAAGCGACATGAAATCTATTAGAGAACTCTTTAACATACAATTACCATAGTTAGATGGGAGTGCATCTGAAGCATTAGCAGACGCAGACCATGTGATTCCGCTCAAGTTTAGGTCACCGGCAATCAATACTGAGCTGTTAGTTACGCTAAAAACTTTATTGGTGTTATCAATAAAAGTATCCAGTAATGAACTATTTACAGGTGGAGCTAGATAAACACCACATAAATGTAATGATTGTTTACCGTATTGATTCTTATAATCAATAGTGACCCATATATCTTCACAATCACTTTCCCAGTTCTCTTCGCGTCGTGAAGCAAGGTGTTTACTGACTGCTATAAGTACACCACCCCCCGTTTTTTTATGCACAGAACCTAAACAAGTCTCCCGATCACGTCTATATACTTGGTATCTGTTGTCAAACATTTCACCGTCAAAAATACTACTATTAAGCCATGTTTCAGTTAGAATTATAATATCAAAATCATTGTTCAATATTTCGCGATATATCTCTTGTGTACTCGACCGAAGCCCCCTAACATTCTGATAATAACATTTTATTGAGTTAAATTTTAAAATTAAAAAATAAATTGTCAAGCATTACAATACTTATAAGTAACTATAACTATTTTAACTTAGTCTATTTTAAATTGTTTAAAGTGTCCATATTCCTAATAAACTTGTACTCAGTAGACTCGTTTTTGCGCATGTATATAAATCCACGCTTGACCCATACGAACTTATAATTGAATTCTTTTGCCTTGAGACGTGCAGCAGCATGCAGGGCCTTTTGATTTGGTGATAAGTGTTCAGTTACGTAAATTGGCTTCCGTTCACTGCTAAGGCCGATATGACTTGAGTTCAATTTATCGCCAACTTGACCAGCCTTTTTGTTAAAGCCAATTACAGCAGCTAAGTACTCATCTCGTACCCTCGGACAGCTAAACTTCACTATGACTGATCTGGGCCTGAGGCTGTCTTTTTGTATTTTAGCCGTTCTAGTGCATAAGTGCACATCTGATTCCTTCAGGCTATATTTAGTGATGTTTGCTATCTGCTTGACTACTGATAGTAAATTCTCATTTTTATGTTCAGGAAGACACTGGATTTCCACATTATTAGCTCGGGAATGTTGTTCTAATTGCGTCAATCTAGAATTAAGATCGTTTATATTTGTTTTTAAAATCTTATTTTCGTTTTCCAGTAAAATAATGCTCGTAATTTTTATTTGGATTTCCTTTTTTAGTTGCTCGTGTTGCTGCTCCATGAAGGTTATAGAATCAGTAACCTGCGTAATATGATCAGTTATTTCCTGAAGTTTCGAGTCAAACTTCGATATTATACTAGTTTTAAAGACATCCAGCAAAGCCTTCAGCTCCTCTCGAACGACCTGACGTACATCATCTAACGTTAAATCATAAGATGCACCGGAGTCACTGTCGGACAATTGGGATTTTTTTCGTTTATTTCTTTTCGTAACATTCGTGGTTGCTACACGATCGGCACATGAATTATTATCGTTATTAGCCGGAACACGAATTGGAGTATTTTCATTGTCAATACCGGGACAGGGACGATTACACGCGGGGCACAACCAGGATGATAAAGAATCTGAAGATAAGTCTTTGAAGCGACTGTTAGTGGTATTTACACAGCCGAAGTGATAATTTTTCGTACACTTTGAACAATTTAGAATTTCATTCGTATTAATAGAGCGGCTACAACAGTCGTACATTTTAACTGGTCTTGTTTTCGAGGGGTTCGACATCATAATATTTTTATTTAATCGTCCAATTCAATCTACCAAACTACACGATGACCTATGCACACTGCTGATGATACAAGATATATTTAAAGAAAATTAAAAATTGAAAAACTGGCACTGGTGTCAGGATTTGAACATCGGTATAGTGATGTTAAGTCCAAGTATCCGCGCACTACGCCAGCCGGTCAGTAACGATGCGCGCGAAACTGTCTATCAGATTGCAACTGCAGCCACCTCGTTCACGGACGTCAGTTATAATGTCAATTTATTTTACGTTTACCGTACTTCCGTGTACAAAATACACGGATGAATCACTTCTTATTTTATTGTTCCAATGATTACTACACTTAATGTAATTAAACTAAAATCAATTGAACTAGTTTATGCGGTTATTATTATCGTCACTTACGGCACAATCACAAGTCAGTTCTAGGCACTAGTTTACATTTGTTTAAACTAAGTTCGTAACGTTCACTGAGTTTAAAGTTCGGCGAAATACACATATAGTCGCAGATTTTTACCGTATTCGTTATTAAAATACAAGATGAGGTAATAAATATTAACTTAAGCACTAAAAACTCAACTAAATCGTAGTTAGACTAATAAAATATAATTAATTAACGGAGCGAATGTTTACAGTTGTAATGACAGCTGTCAACTGAGTAAATTCATATCATGTGAATGCCTAGACTCTGACAGTCTTTTTGAAAAGTTTTTTTTTACGATAATGCATATTACGAACTCAAATATAAGTATAGAATTTCCAATTACCTCAAACATTATATACCGCTATGAGGGCTTTAAACGCGTTTAATTTAAGAAGAAGCTTTCAAGAATCTCAACAAGGTAAGATATAAACTATTTAAACCTATGTTGTATAAAAAGGAAAGGAAGAAAAATGTTTATTTAGAAAAACATCACGTGAAAAAATATAATTAAATAGTTCACTATGCAGGTGGAGGCAAGTCATTCCAGCATTTAGTTGCCGCAAATTTAAAACTTCCTCGGAAGGCAGCTTTACTATGTGTACGGATTTTTTGACGCAACGAAAAAGTCAACTTCAAATACAGACTTTTAAGTTCGACAAACACTAGTTAGTTCTGTGGGCAAATATGTTTCTTTTGCGTATTTTCTTATATTTCGACCACGTAGAGATACTATGAGCATACCTGTCTCTAACACTTATTGTCCTATAATATTTATTTATTTATTTATTTATTTATCATTTTTGGTAGTAGCAATTTCATCTCTTTGGCGTCACTAAAGTAAAAAGCCCACAGCAAACTTTACCTTGCTCTAACCTTTAATGTCGCGCATAATGTATCGGAAATATAAATTATATTAGATTACTGGTTCGGTAGTGTAATGGCTGCCATAAATGCGGTTTCGGAGATGGTGTCGTGTTGGAAGGCACTAAGGAATCGTGCCACTTATAATTGCGGTGAACGACGGTACTGGTGTTTGCCATGCGATTTTTTAAGTTTTTTTGGATTACAACATGTTTTGTGTATCATTAGTATGAGTAGCTTTAGTAGAGAAATTGATTGTGGTGGTAAATGTGGAATAAATAAAGTTAGGAGGTACATTTCCAATTCTACCGTGTCGTTCAAATGACCGGGGACCGTATGGAGGAACATAGTCTATGGGGAGATTACTGGCAACAAGCCACAAGTCTCAGATCTTTGTCCCTCATAAATATGAGAGACCAACTGGATAGAAACAAAGACTGTAGGTCTGATATTAAGTGGAATACTATTGTCTCTTAAAGTAATATTTACGAAAATAAATGATTATTATAGGACAATACACACATAGCTATATAGCCCCAATGTAAGCATAGGTAGCTTGTGTTATGGGTGCTATGATAACTGATGAATATTTTTATCTATATTATACATAAATACTTATAATATATAGATAAACACCCAGACACTGGAAAACGTCCATGCTCATCACACACTTTCTTTGAGATGTGGGAATCGAACCCACAGCCTAGGACGCAGAAGCAGGGTCACTACCCACTGCGCCACTCGGCCGTCAAAACAAAAATAAGCAAAACTCTATAATACGTTTTCCTGTGCCATCAAACTGAAACATAGGTGTTAAGCCTCGCAAGCTTGCAAGTTCGGCAGCAACTTGTGTATAACCTTCAGCCGTTTCTATAGATATCTATGTATCTAATATAATATATTAACCCTTTAGAAGAACATATTTTTGTAAAAATAATAGGCAAATCACTGCGTATTCTGTATGTATAACAAAATTCAATTGCACGACGTCTTTGGTTCGAATCCTGTGTCGGGTCGCAAAATGTTTCTGAGTTTATCATTTCTCTATGAAATTTCCACATTATTCCAAGAACGAAGTCTACGCTGTATATCTCCTGTCATAAATTAAAGACTACTAGATGGAGTCATAACGCGGCTGTAGGTTCAAGAGCGTGACAGACTTATTTCATTCGGCCTTTATTAGAAAGTGACACAAGATTATTTTTTGTCCCTTTCAGCGTGTTCGTTTTTATTGTTTGTCAAGAGTGGAGTTTGTGACAGACAAGGGACATATCTGAGAAATTATTAGCTTTTTATTAAATTTGCTGATAAATAATATAACATTGCGGTTACAATATTAATTTAAACGTTATCGTGCTATGGTGTAATATTTTCGGCTGCAACAGTCGCAGCGAACAGAAAATCGAAGGAATTACGTTTCATATAGTAGGCATAAACTTCATTGATTGATGATTTAAAGCTTAGATATGTTATTTTTTAGCAAATTTCATGTATTATGCGTTTACTAAACTATCTTATATAAATTGATATTTCGTATTTTACGATATTTTAAAACATAACGTTTTATGATGTACTTTAAATGTTGACATGTCATGTCAATAAGGCTGTTTTGCTGTCTCACGAGTGGACACGCTATGGGCTCTATCTAGTTGTCTTTAATCTATGTCTCCTGTCCTATAAGTGGCTACAGTGAGCTGTTAATAAGCTGAGAATGATGATAATGTATAACATTAAGCCAAAAATCATAAAAAACAAAAATTCAGGCACATTGGGTACATATATAAAATATCATCTTTTTTATGTCGGTTACAAACGTAACGATCATTTAAAAAAATTTTAACAAAAAATAGAACCGACTCAAAACGCACTAAAAAGTAAAAAATAACTGTGTCATTTAGTTGCTTTAATTTACTTAAGCATATCTATAAAGTCGATGCCAGCAAGTTTAAGGAACATTTATTTAACGTAGTAAAGCAGTTTGTGGGTTCTAGGTAATGTTCTTAAAGTAGAAACCTTGGCTGGCACGGATTCCTAGATATGCTTAAGTAAATTAAAGCAACTAAATGACACAGTTATTTCTTACTTTTAGTGGTTTATCGCCACATAACGTACTCCCACTATACTGTCATAGGACATTATACGGCACTTGTAGCCAAAAAATTACCGATACTTACACTAAAACCGAAATCTGCAAGTGTGCCTATAAAATTTGAAGAGTTCCTTCAATTTTCCCACGATATCATCATCAGATCCTAAAATTATGACAATGGAACCATCTCGGTAGTGTGTCCTTTCTAATAAAAAACGAATTATCAAAATCAGACACCTCAGTAAAAAGTTATGCGTGGTCATACATAAAAAAAATATACGTGTCGAATTAAGAATCTCCTCCGTTTTTTTTTGTCGGTTAAAAAACTGACGCAAAATTCGAGCAATAAACGCCAGGGGAAGCAGCTCCGCGTCTCGTCCTCTCGATATATCATTTTTTCTTCAACTCCGGCGCGTGACGGGCGTCCGGGAGTTCTATTTAATAAAATTATTGTGGCGACACGTATCACCCTGACCTACCCGTCAGGGGCCGGACGAGCTTGTTTTTTGAGTTGGCTGTTGTGCATTTTCAGCGGGAGTACCTATTTAGGAACCAAGAGAGACTTGCAACTTCTTTGAGTAGTGCAATTTTTGTTTTCTTTAAAACGCTATTTTACTACAACAAAATCTATATAGTTAGACCAGAGAAGTTTGTGCTTATATCTGCCGTCTTACAGCATCACTGATGCTCCATCCATCCAGTCTGAAGGCCGTGGTTGCCTGAAATTTATGCCTCGAGTTTATGGATGGTGGTTACATGCCTTGCAAAGAGACTTTATTTATAAGATGTGGTTTTCCACCAAGAGGACAACTTTAGTGCGACAAAATTATAAAAGAATAATATTTATACTTATATTATTATAAAGTTTGTTTGTTTGTTGAAACGCGCTAATCTCAGAAACTTGTTTCTAACTAAAAAATATTTTTGTGTTATATTAGAACCCGTCGTAGAAACATCTATCGTGTAACCGGTCAGGTTTCTCTCTCCATGGTACTTTCAGAAATTTTCAAATTAAATTATTTTGTTCAAATAAAATTGGAACTCACCAAAGTGCCCAGTGTATATGCTTCAACTTAAATCACAAAAAGACTTAAAAAAAATTATTTCCTGTTTGTCCATTCAGTTAAAATTTGGAACAATAGATTTTTATGACACTATTATATGCGATACTTTTTCTTTTATCATCACCGGGACCGTCTACTACCCTGAACAAAATATGTAGTTTATTTAATTATAACGCAAGTTTTATTCCCACATAAGGTTTTTCCTTGTTAATCACGCCTAAAACACCAAAACAGTGTTCCGGCTCCACTCTTTGATTAGATCCCGTAGCAGAAGCATCCATCGCCTAACCGCAAAAGGTCGGTGAAACATCGCCGGCCATCTCCATTGCGCCCAGAAAATTTCGCAATAAAATTAATGGTTCCAATAAAATTGGGGCCCACTACACTGCCCCGCGCCCATGCTTCAACGCTTTTTAATTTGACCGACTTTTTCGTTCCTTAATTAAAGATTACTTCGAGTTTTTTAAAAGATTGAATTGATCTCGTTCAATAAATTACTCTCTTAATTTTCATCATTATTAATTTTAGAATTCCTTGTTAAAAAGTTATTATTAAAATGGACAAAAGAGTTTGGGGGTTTTATGATGTTGGCGCCTTGATTTTAAAATAAACATAATTCTTTTTTAACCGACGAAAAAAAACGGAGGAGGTTCTCAATTCGACACGTATATTTTTTTTTTTTTTTTTTTATATGTATGACCACGCATAACTTTTTACAGTGTTGTCCGATTTTGATAATTCTTTTTTTATTAGAAAGGGCATACATCCAAGGTGGTCCCATTGTCCGCATGTTAGGATCTGATGACGATATCCTGGGGAAATTCAAGGAACTCTTCAAATTTTGGAGGCACGCTTACAGCGATTTCGGTTTTTGTCTCGGTATCGGTAGCTTTTTGGCTACTAGTGCCTATAATATACTATGACAGTATAGCACGAGTACGTTACGTGGCGATAAATCACTAAAAAGTAAGAAATAAAATTTTTCAACAAAAAATAGAACCGACTCAAAGCGCACTAAAAAGTAAAAAATAACTGTGTCATTTAGTTGCTTTAATTTACTTAAGCATATCTAGGAGTCGGTGCCAGCCAAGGTTTCTACTTTCAAGGACGTTACCTAGAACCCACAAACTTCTTTACTACGTAAAATAAATGTTCCTTAAACTTGCTGGCACCGACTTCATACATATGCTTAAGAAAATTAAAGCAACTAAATGACACAGTTATTTTTTACTTTTTAGTGCGCTTTGAGTCGGTTCTATTTTTTGTTAATTTCAACTACAAGTTGGCCCTTGACTGCTATCACACCTGATGTTAAGTGATGATGCAGTCTAAGATGGAAGCGGGTTAACTTGTTAGGAGTGGGACGAATATCCACACCCCTTTCAGTTTCTACTGATAGTTCAATTCATTAAGACGCGCCCCACTATTTCTCGCGAGGGGAAACCGAAGGGTGCGGGGAGTACAGTTCGAACATCAGTCTCGAGTCGACCACGGCTCGGTGTACACGGGCTATTGTAAGTTGTATCGCTGCATGTCATGAGCGAACGGAATGATGCTCTACTTAATTTTTTTACTCATATTATATTTATAATGTCAAAAAAACGTATCGTATGATGATAAACTACACATTTAAATGTGACTTAGCCAGAAGAATCGTTCCGTTGCCCATTCCTTCAGGTTGACCGACTCGACTTTAATTTTTCTACAAAGGTCACTTGATTGGTTTGTTACTGCCAATATAGATTTTCCAAATTAGCTTAGCATAATAGCTTTGTTATTTGTACTGTATATACATTGGTACTATCCTACTAAAAAGACGTACCGTCAAGCGATTTAGCGTTCCGGTACGGTATCGTGTAGAAACTAAAGGAATGTAGATTTCATGCTACTCCTAACAAGTTAGCCCGCTTCCATCTTAGTTTACATAAACTAACTTGTAATGAATCAAAATAATAATAGATATCATGGGTTCACGCTTTACAAAAACGCTAGGGGTATGGTAGACAAGACAGCGTGGAGTTGAGCTCAATCATTAAACTGTTTAAACAAAAGAAAAATAGATATACTAGGTACCTATCTGAGATGATTGTGGGTATGTGTGTTTTTAAGATATTTTTAAATGGGTTAATATATATGTCGAAGGAATTAGACTAGAGACTTAGAATAGATTGTTGTAATATTGTAATAGACGTCATTGTTTATGGAAATGTTACTGTCTGTGGATGTAATTATTTTTGGTATGTCACGAGTTTTTTATGAAAGTAATCGAAATAGAACTAATTGTTAATCATTTAATGAGAGATATGAGATAGGTGCTTACTTAAAACTTTAACACAAAGTTAAATTCAATTTGATTTGATAAATGAATGAATGATTGATTTGTTTTAATACTCCAACCAATAAAAGAGTCGGGCGCCAAAGTCCTAGTAGAGTATTTACACCATCTTGAGAGGAATAAAGGAGTTGGGTAGTTAGTTTATGTCTGGAGTGCGGTGAGGATATTTGGTCGAGTTGGACCAGTGTAAAAGTGTTCTTAAGAAGTAAATTAAATTAGGGAGTAAAGTAAGATGGGTGTAAATAAACTACTGTTCTGAATCTTTATAATACGTCAGGAATTATAAAAATCTATTTCATGTATCAAAACATTGTGAACTTGCAATATATCTGTTCGTGAAGACAAAGTCTTTGTAACCCTAAAAAACGCCCAAGAGATTAATAACCACTAAAGATGATGTCAAGGAGAATTGTTATACTCCAATATATATATTAACCTATATCACAATATAATTTTGCTGTGCAGGACCAACACGACATATTCATTTTTAAAAAATGAGTTAAAATGAAGTAGAGCATACTGCTAGTCAAACGTGACATTCTTGTTGACATAACTAACTTGACACTTTGTGTGAGTGTGCACACATTGCTACTCGTTACGTAGTAATAGAACTCACATTCTTGCAGTTTTTATTGCACACTTGCACTGTAAGCGTTTGAAAAACAAAACACTACGAGCCATCGTGGATTGACCAAGCTATACACGACATCGTACCGGAACGCTAAATTGCTTGGCGATACGTCTTTGTCGGTAGGGTGGTAACTAGCCATGGCGAAAGCCTCCCACCAGCCTGACCAAGAAAATTAAGAAAAATCTCAATCTGCCCCGCCGGAAATCGAACCCAGGACCTCCGTCTTATAAATCCACCGCGCATACCACTGCGCCACGGAGGTTGTCAAAAATGTACACTTAAATACTAATAAATTTTTACCAAAAATATATAAAACCGTTCAGAAAGTACGTTTATTACGTTTTTACGTCTATTCTATTATTAGGCTGTAGGCACGGCACTTATTGGTAATATGCAAGTTGCTCCTGGTTAGAAGTCTTTACTCATGCCGATAGAGAGACCAATATCTTAGCATTCTATATATTCACCTTGCGGGTGCCGGGTCCATTGTGTGGTAGAGAGAAAGCCCTGAACAGAGTGCGAGACATTTGGCAACGGCTGTAAGTCTAAAAAATTATTTAACCATACACCAACACTGTCCGTATTGTTCTCCCTTCGGAGTCAAATTGGGTAAGATTACAGATTAAAGGAGCCTTGAATACCCATTCTAATACAGAATTTAATAAAGTACTACAAGATATATGAATAGGTGTTTTCTATTATATATTATTATATTTCCTACTATACTAAATTAAACAAAAAAACAACGATTTAATTACAAATAGTCTAACATAATATAACCTAACTATGAATCAAAGATAAATTATGATGATATGCTTTGGATTGGGTATTTTCCCCACTTTTGCCATCAATGGGTGCATCCCAGTAGTACCCCCTAATTTTAGTTCTATAGAACTGTTGATACACCATATTAGTGCTTAGTGTCCCATTAGTTCTATATAGAACAAAATTAAAGAAATGTCGATATCAACATCTTGTTTGTACGTTACATATAAAATATCTATAGTTTTTATAAGTATAATATGGAATCTCTTTTGATTGCAATAATAAATGTCCACTTAAATTTGAGAGCACTTTTCCCATCAATCCACAAAAAATCCAAAAAGGCGTAGACCGATACTTCCAAAGTGGTAAAAAAAACTTACTTTTTGTCGCAAGGGACATTTTTTCTAAGCAAAGTCAAGAGCAAAAACTATGCTACAGTTCTATATAGAACTATTGGGATATAATTTGACAGACTAGAACTAGATGGGGTACTACTGGGATGCACCCCCATCAATCAACAAAAAATCCGAAAAGGCCGGTAATAACTGGTAATATTCACAGCAAGCACATTTTTGTCAACAGTAATAATTAAAAGTAAACAAAATAAACCTAATTGATGTTAAGGTAAAAATAATCACTTATAACAAAAGCAACACATTCGTAGGGCATATTTGCTTTAAATCGTCCCACCCTGTGGCGCCTTGCCTTCGCACCTGTCAATCTGAGGCATAGACAAGTAAGTGCCTGTAACTACTACTCTATCAACTATACCGTTCAAACCCACACGTGTCAATGCTGTTTGGTAGCAGAAAAACGCATGGTGTCAAAGAAATCTCTACTTCTTAATATATGACAACAAAATTTTGTCACTTTGACTAAAGTTTCTAAAGCTAAACTATTTCCTATTATTAGAGCTAAACGTGTAGAAATAACGCTATCAGTTCCATTACTATATCCACTTTGCTCAATAAAATTAATCGCCCTCACAAAGTAGGAACGGAACAGCTCTGCCCATGCATAAACACTTTTAATTGGGTCGTCTTTTTGCTCCTTTCGCGGCCATTCAGATACGAAATCAAACTTGAACAAGTACCCCCAGCTTAGAGATAAATCCGAATTTTGAGTACATTCTTCAGATTGCTTTCATTCCTTGGCGTGCTTTCAAACTTTTCTAAAAACTCTATTAATTACTTTGTGAAAGAGGATTATTTGAATGGCTTTATAAATTTTGCAAGAGGACTTAGATTTTCCTATTCATTCGTATTTAGATTTCGATTGTAAGTTTTGTAAGAAACGTTTTTCATCTACTTACTAACTCGTTTACTTTTTTATAATTTAACTAGAATTTATTTAGTTCATTATTCCTTATAATAATATTTTAATAGATAATTATTCATTTGGACTACTTGGACAAAAAGTTAATCTTAACGTATAACAACATTAAATAACGAATTATTAATTGATTAAAAAAACAGAGACGTTTACATAGTCGTTTGTATTGCTATAATACAGACTATAAAATTTTTTTAACAAAAAATAAAACGCCTTCAAAACGCACTAAAAACTAAAAAATAACTACGTCATTTACTTACTTTAATTTACCTAACCACATCTACGAAGTAAACCATAAGTTCCAATATTCACTAGCTAGTTATAAGATTCCGACATCCCTGCAAATGTGCCTATAAAGTTTGAAGAGTTTCCTCGAGTTTTCGTAGATCTCATCATCGGATCATGACTTAGTAAACATTAAACCAACTGGAAACTATAACCTTTCAAACTTCTCATTGAGACATATTAATCGAGCCCAATCACAAAGTAGCTAATGTAAACCGTTAAAGAGCTCCCTCGGTTGTCCTTCTTCTTCATTGCTAGACCCTCAGTGACAGTCACAGCCCATCTAAATGTAAATTTCTCATTGAGACAAATTAATCGAGCCCAAACACAAGGTAGCTACTGTAAACCGTTAAAGAGCTCCTTCAGTTCTCCTTCGTCTTCATCGCCAGACCCTCAATAACAGTCCCAGCCCATCTAAATGTAAAGTTCTCATTGAGACAAATTAATCGAGCCCAAACACAAGGTCACTGCAGTAAATCGTCAAGGAGTTCTCGTATATCAGATCTCCATCTCCGCTCCATCATCAGATCGACTCCAGACCTTTATCAAATTGCAGTGTTTTTAAATACTTGCCGGAAAAATTAACAAACGTACTTGTTGTCCCTACAATTTTTGAAAGTTCCCCTCGGTTTCTCCAGGATCCCATCATCAGATCCTAGTTTTCTTGTCATGGTACCACCACCGGACTATCTACTTTCCAAAAAAAAAAAGAATTATCAAAATCGGTTCATAAACGACGAAGTTATGCGCGAACACACATAAAAAAATGTATATACGGTCGAATTGAGAAACTCCTTTTTTCGTCGTTTAAAAATAGGGTCGCGCCGTTTTTCGTCACGGCGTTACTACCACGGCGTGTCAATGGATGTTTCAAATAAACAAAAGATGGTCTATTGAATAACTAGACTAGCCAGCGACTACAGGAAATATAAAATGCTAATTAAACTCAACATAAATAAAATGAAAGGGCACGTAATCGATTTTAAAAATTATCATCCAATTAAAAACGCTGCGAGACTCCTTTATATAAAAGTCCTTTTCATACTTAACCCATTTATTCCATGACTCTTGTATTACAAACGAGAAATTTTAATTAAAGGAATCGACGCAAAAAATTACTGTTTCTGCCCGTAACAGTAAACGAAATAAGACTGAAATATTCCTAGCATTTTATTTATTAAAATTACTTATTAACAAATGGAACAACAATTTTAACTACCTACTTACCTTACAATAGCTGCTTCGTTTGATCTCTTGGTAGGTATTAGGTTTGAGATCTGGGCTAGACTAGACTTTGATACATTGAGCTTAAAAAATTACTGTTTCTGCCCGTAACAGTAAACGAAATAAGACTGAAATATTCCTAGCATATTATTTATTAAAATTACTTATTACGAAATGGAACAACAATTTTAACTACCTACTTACCTTACAATAGCTGCTTCATTTGACCACTTGGTAGGTATTAGGTTCGAGATCTGGGCTAGACTAGACTTTGATATATTGAGCTTAAAAAATTACTGTTTCTGCCCGTAACAGTAAACGAAATAAGACTGAAATATTCGTAGCATTTTATTTATTAAAATTACTTATTACCAAATGGAACAACAAATTAAACTACTTACTTACCTTACAATACCTGCTTCGTTTTACCACTTGGTAGGTATTAGGTTCGAGATCTGGGCTAGACTAGACTTTGATATATTGAGCTTAAAAAATTACTGTTTCTGCCCGTAACAGTAAACGATATAAGACTGAAATATTCCTAGCATATTATTTATTAAAATGACTTATTACGAAATGGAACAACAATTTTAACTACCTACTTACCTTACAATAGCTGCTTCGTTTGATCACTTGGTAGGTATTAGGTTCGAGATCTGGGCTAGACTAGACTTTGATATATTGAGCTTTATTCCATCAAAACAATTCTCA
Organism: Mycalesis mineus; assembly: GCA_034621355.1. NCBI lineage: Eukaryota > Metazoa > Arthropoda > Insecta > Lepidoptera > Nymphalidae > Mycalesis > Mycalesis mineus. The sequence continues at coordinate 2,134,425 of CM067901.1, forward strand.
ATACCAGCCCTGCGTTGGAAAGTTGGTGTTGCTAAGATGTACTTTAAAGAGCATGTTCAGCCGCTGGTCCCGGGCATTATCATTCCGTTAGTTAACGATTGTTTCAAGAATAAACACTATAACCTTTTTAAGTCCGCCATTGGAGTGGCATGGAGGGTTAGTTCCAAACGCTATAACGCTGTTCAGATATTATGCTATTATAGGCAAAGAAGCTTTGCTAAAGCCATGCTAATACCGAGCTAGAAGGAATTATGTGACTGTCAGTTCTTTAGGCACTTCTAAAAGAGACAAACTATGAATATGTATTTTATGATATTTTTGTATCATCATCATTATCAGCCTATTTGACGGCCCACTAACTCTATACTAAAGCTAAACTCGATTGAAAAAGACGGTAGAAAATGAAACACGTTTTATGCATAATCAATTTAAAATTATGTTTTGTTATTTCAAAAAATCTTATTTAAAAGATATTGAATATATTAATTAGTTTTAAGTTTACTAATTTAATTTATTGTCATGAATTCGTCATTAACTAGTTAATTAAAAAAATAGGTGTAAAATGCCTAGTGATTTCTATCTTCATTTTTAATTTGTTTGTTGGGCCTCATCGGGTCACCCTCTTTGTAAGAGTGGGGATATGGAGCGTAGATCCACCACGCTGCTCCAATCCGGATTGGCAGGCCTAGGACGAAGTTTTATTCATTAACGATCACTATCAGATTTTGATTATAGTGACCGAGACTGACAGCTTAACGTGCTCTGTAAGCCGACACCGGAATGGAATTAACTGAACATTTAATTGAAGAATGAAAGACTCAGTATTATTCCGCGACCCGACCCAGAAATCGAACCTAGGACTTTGTGATCGAAGTCGCATAGGCTAACCACCAGAGATGTGATTTATTTGAAATACTTCCATTTAAAATGCAAATACAAAATGCAAAATACCTATTTTGTATTTTGCATTTAAATACTTTTTGACAAAAACATTTTGTATTTTATTTAAAATACCTTTTGAGATGTATTTTGCATTTTAAAATTCATTTCAAAATGCAAAATACTTTGTGATTAAGTTTAGCCAACATTACCAGTCAAACGAAATGAAATGAATAAATGGCGCTTGTATTGCCGAATTTGGCCGATAGTGGATTTTTGTCAGACGCGATTCACGCTAAAACACTGAATGTTTAAACTTGGCACGTTTCTAATTCATATTTTGAGGTATTGCATTGGATAGTTTTTGTCGCGAAAATTAAAGTAGAAGGGGTTGAAAGTTTCTATGGAGTCTTTAATTTTTGAAGCAATGTTAATGAAAGTTTGTATAAGAACTACTGAATAAATATGTTATTCCAGGATTTTTCAAAATTTCATCCCTGTTGGGTTATATAGGGGTTGAAAGTTTGTATGTAAAATTCCTTTTAAATGTTTTTAATTTAAATATTCAAATCAAATTATCTTTATAGAACTACTAATTATACTACACCAACAATCAATTTTTTGTCAATCTGTTTGTTCCGGCTAATCTCTGAAATAGCTGGACCTATTTAGTCGAGTCTTTCGACACTTATTTACTAATGTTATAAGTAACTTAGGGTAATCTTATTTTAGTAATGTTATAAGTGACGTAAGTAAATGTATTTTATTTTGAAAAAGCATTTTGAAAATACCTATTTTGCATTTTGCATTTGAAATACAAAACGCAAAAGTATTTAGTATTTTGCATTTGAAATAGTAAATCTGAAAAGTATTTTGCATTTTGTATTTAAATGCTTTTATGGAACTATTTTGTACATCTCTGCTAACCACTACACCAACGAGGCAGTATTTATGTATAGATTTAGTGAATGCATTAGATTACAATAACTATTTTAGTACAAAATGCAAGACAAATCTATTAACTCATTTTTTTCAGAAAATTTCGCAATAAAATTAATGGTCGCAATAAAACTGGTATCGAACAGGCCGGCACATGCGCGAACACATTTTTATTGGGTTATTGATTTTTGTCTTTAAATGTAGACCAATAAATTAAAATCGTTATTTTAGTTCCGAACATTTGTCTAGTGGTCTCTCACTTATCATACTAGGTACAGCAAAGTTTATTAGAAATTTATTAGAAATGATGGGAGATTAGAGTGATGTTAAAATATGGCTTAACTCAAACATACACTATGCAGTTACTAAAACTATCTATTAATAATATTACTACGAGCACGTAGGTACAACCAATCACACTAATGTTAAAAAGACGAAAGTTGTGTAAGTATGTATGTTTTATGCCGCAAATACCAAACCGAAATTGAAATATGTAATGGATTTAGAATTAAGTACTCTGGATTCGTTTGATTTTTATTCCGGAGAACTAAGGGGTCCCCGAGGCACAGTGAGTATATAACCCATCCAGCCAATTTGTTAAAAAGTCACAGATTAGATCGGTTAGCAAGACGTATTATTTCTATGTATAAACCATATTGCATTTATAGATCAGACTTGACTATGTTTTAACTAGTACACATACAAATAGTTACACGTGTATAGATTTATATCAGCTAGCAGCGAATACATCGATGCGGGAACGGTGAAAAGTTGTATTAGCGGGAGAGTACATTTATAACTCACTCGATACTCTAAATCAAAGTGAGCAATTCATTGCGTGGTAACACAGCTCTCAACAGATTGCATGACAAAATAAAAATCATTCAAAATCACAAAAAATCACGCCCGTGGACAATCGGCAATGTGTTTCAAAATTTCATTTTATAAAAACAGCGATGGTTTATAACAAGGAGTCTACGGTGGCTGGACTTTTGTCTGCGATGGTTTTGGGTAGACAGCCTGCGGTTGACGAACCTTGGTCATTTTATAAAAGCTGAAAGTTTCGCAATTGCACATTGTAGAGTAGACATTTAAGGATTTTTTTTTTATCGACTACAAGTCGGCCCTTGACTGCTATCACACCTGATGTTAAGTGATGATGCAGTCAAAGATGGAAGCGGGCTAACTTGTTAGGAGTGGGACGAAAATCCACACCCCTATCGGTTTCTACACGACATCGTACCGGAACGCTAAATCGCTTGGCGGTACGTCTTTGTCGGTAGGGTGGTAACTAGCCACGGCGAAAGCCTCCCACCAGCCAGATCAAGACAAATTAAGAAAAATCTCAATCTGCCCCGCCGGAAATCGAACCCAGGACCTCCGTCTTATAAATCCACCGCGCATACCACTGCGCCACGAAGGTCGTCAAAAAGGATGCTCCGATTTCAGAGTGATACGTCGAGGGTTTTCTGATGAATCTGGTTGATTTTGTCGCTAGAATTCTTAGACAATCGCGGGAATAGCTAAATAAATAAATGATTGTATACTATTCTATTTTTAACGCCTGCTGAAATTTGTCAGCTCATACTCCTAGAGTCAAGAACGATAGAGTATAATAGATAAATCTTGGACTATGGCTTTGGTTTTATAATCTACTAATATCAAATAATCATTGCTGGTCTATAGGCTAACAATTCAAGCAATGTTAAACATGTTTAGATTAATATTAGCCAGTAGTGAATACATCGATGCAGGAGCGGTGAAAAGTTGTATTAGCGGGAGAGTACATTTATAACTCACACGATACTCTAAATCAATGTTAGCAATTCGTTGCGTGTTACCGCGCCCAGAGGATTGCATAATAAAAATCTCGGGAAATCACGAAATCACGCCCTTCAACAATCGGCAACGTGTTTCCTAATATTTAAAAAAAAAAGCGATGGTTTTAGACTAAGAGCCTGTGATACACAAATCTTCGTCATTATAAAAGCGGAAAGATTTTCAGTTTATGCTTCTACTATAGACAATGATACGCAGTTTGGGAGGCTGTTTCCAGAGTTCAGATGATCAATTGTTTAAGTAGAAAACATGACATTTAGGCTTAAAGAGACTCTAGAAAGTATTTTTTTGTCGACCTCCGTGGCGGAGTGGTATGCGCGGCGGATTTATAAGACGGAGGTCCTGGGTTCGATTCCCGGCGGGGCAGATTGAGATTTTTCTTAATTTGTCTTGGTCTGGCTGGTAGGAGGCTTTCGCCGTGGCTAGTTACCGCCCTACCGACAAAGACGTATCGCCAAGCGATTTAGCGTTCCGGTACGATATCGTGTAGAAACTGAAAGGGGTGTGGATTTTCGTCCCACTCCTAACAAGTTAGCCCGCTTCCATCTTAGACTGCATGATCACTTAACATCAGGTGAGATAGCAGTCAAGGGCCAACTTGTAGTCGATAAAAAAAAAGGATTGCCACGAAGTTATGTGATGGACGACTAGATGAATAGATGTATGATTTCACATATTATGCCGTACGAAATTCGGTACACTTTATATTTGGACGGTTGAGAGTCTAGTCTCTTGAAACCGGCTACCTCCCAAAGCCACCACTGCCCTCTTGTGCCCAGTAATCAGCCAGCATCACGAACAACCAGACCATATATTGAGCATTTTGCTCACATCATGTCATTACTCGTGACGCCACAAATATAATTATATTTACATCCCAACTATTCTCACCTAATGAGCCTAGATCCTCATCATTCTAACTCCACTCACCCTTCTGTGCCCAGCAAGTGATCAGCATCTCGACCAACCGGATCTACTATGTTGAGCAGATGGATAGTTACTAACACAGCGCACCCACTGTATTGAGCACTTTGCTCACATCATGCAACTCATGCCGCTAGTTACTAACACAAAGTATCTATATCTAAGCAATTCTCACCTAAGTCCTCGGCATCCTCACTCCACTCGCCCCCCTGCGCCCAGCAAGCGGCCAGCATCACAAACAACCGTTCCCTCTGAGCTCAATAGAGCACATTGCTCACATCACGTAACTCATGCCGCTAGTTACTAACACAACGTATCTACATCTAAGCGATACTCACCTAAGTCCTCGGCATCCTCGCTCCACTCGCCATCCTGCGCCCAGCAAGCGGCCAGCATCACGAACAACCGCACCCACTGTATTGAGCACTTTGCTCACATCATGTTACTCATACCGCTAGTTATTGACACAACGTATCTATATCTAAGCAATTATCATCTAAGTCCTCGGTATCCTCGCTCCACTCACCCTCCTGCGCCCAGCAAGCGGCCAGCATCACGAACAACCGCACCCACTGTATTGAGCACATTGCTCACATCATGTAACTCACGCCGCTAGTTACTAACACAACGTATCTATATCTAAGAAATTCTCACCTAAGTCCTCGGCATCCTCGCTCCACTCGCCCTCCTGCGCCCAGCAAGCGGCCAGCATCACGAACAACCGCACCCACTGTATTGAGCACATTGCTCACATCATGTAACTCACGCCGCTAGTTACTAACACAACGTATCTATATCTAAGAAATTCTCACCTAAGTCCTCGGCATCCTCGCTCCACTCGCCCTCCTGCGCCCAGCAAGCGGCCAGCATCACGAACAACCGCACCCACTGTATTGAGCACATTGCTCACATCATGCCATAACTCATGACGCCACACATTGACACTATCACTGCTTCTTGTACACGTATCTATCTCACCACCATTGCTTTATTACCACTGGCACACACACTATTGAATTTAAACAATAGTTTTGCATTGAAGGTGTTTATTTATTTTTTTTGTTTCCCCAGCATCTGAAGCAAACAAAAGTATATGTTAGATATACGGAATATAAAAAATAGTAAAAAAAATAACTTTGCTTACAATGTAAGGGTGCAAGTTCGTAGCCAACTGTAAGCGACGTATCAGTTTACGAGTATATTATGTAGGTAGGTATAAATATTTTAACGACAAAGACGTACCGCTAAGCGATTTAGCGCTCCGGTACGATGTCGTGTAGAAACCGAAAGGGGTCTGGATTTCATCCTACTCCTAACAAGTTAGCCTGCTTCCATCTTAGATTGCATCATCAATTAACATCAGATGTGATAGCAGTCAAGGGCCAACTTGTAGTCCATAAAAAAAAGGTATTTTTATAAAATAACTTTTGTGTGAACACAGAAGATGAAAACACACAACAGCAGATGGATTCGACGCGACGCTTGTGTCGTACAAGCGTCGCGTCAAATCCATCTGCTGTTTTCGTCTGCGATCGGCTACGAACCGGCACCCTAATAATTGTTTGTTATGATAGCCACTAATAATTTTGTTCTTAAGTAATAACAGTTTATTGCCCGTACTTTAGTCCAAAGCCAGCAGTAAAGTCATGTCACCGCATCGCTATCCTAAGTCAGAAACAAAGTTGCCTTCTGTAAGTAGTACGTGCGTGATTTTAAATACTAATACTATAAGCCAACAGTCACCTAACGCTAAGCCTAAAGCTAAAAGCCTTAGAATAATATTATTAGCAACGATATATTTGAAAACGACATTCTAAGAAAATCATTTTTTTTCCACAAGTTATTCCTTTTATAAATATTTTATTGCATAACATACTGGCCACAGACAGATCTATTATACTAATCCCAAATAAACCTAAGTAATATTATAAATCATAGATGTTTTATTATGTTTTTGTTCATTATTCCAACAACAATCCAAAATCTTGAAATTTTGTATACAGCTATTATAGAAAATATACACATATTGTTAGCCGAAAATTTCAATTGTAATAAGACAATTTAAAAAAATAAATTCCACGAAGTCACCGGTCTTATAATTTACATTTTATTTTGATTTTAATTTTTAACCGATGTCTAAAAAGGAGGTTCTCAATTCGACTGCATGTTTTTTTTTATATTCGCCAATGTCTTTAATATTGTTTATTCTTTTTTGTTCAGTTGCAAACAGGGACAAAATACTTTAACCTGCGGTGAAAGAAAGATCTACTAAAACTACGTTTGTCCCCGCCTGCAGCACCATAAAGTATTTAGAATTTTATACAGATATAGTGATCCTTGTTTTTCTCTTTTCAGTTCATAACTTCTAAGCAGTCGGGTTTTTTTGTTTTTATAATAATAATTTTATTTGAGACTTTTTAGTTTTAGTTTATGGTATAGAAATGAGACGGTACACTTAGTACACTTTTTGCCATTTTTTGGTAAAAACGTAATATGAACATGATATGATATTTATATTTTTGAAATGGTCTATTTACGACCTTTCAATTGGTACCCATATTACTAAGATAAGAGAAAAAAATACACACATCCCCCTTTTTTCCCCCATTTACAGCCGCCATTTTGAAAATTTATATAGCCTGTGTCACTACCACAATTTTGACAAATTCAACGACACCTCATATGTCAAAATCCCGAAGCCGAAGAAATGGACATACATACATACGCTCGAAAAACATAACCCTCCTTCTGACGCAGTCGGGTAAATATCGTGAGAATACAAACCTTAATTTCTAACGTCTAATGGTCGACATTGAGTGCTTGAATCGAATGATACGAGTACAAATCGCAATGTACCGTATGGTATTGTTTATATGGCAAAAATACTCTAAAATCCAGTATGTTACGCGATTACTCAGCCTGCTGGACCGATTTGGAAAATTCTTTTTTGTGTGAAAGCTTTGTACTTTAAATAAACGCTTCTCATGGCATGGCACTGACTTCATAGACATATTAAAGTAAATTAAATAAACAAAATACCGGAACTACTTATAACTTTTTTGTGCTTTTAGAAGGCGGTAATGTTTTTATTAATATGCATTTTATCGTCAGTGTAAAAAGCAGTTTTTCACAAAAGCTTGATTTGCAACAACGGCCGTACATATACCCATTTAAACTGAAATAAAATAAATAAAAAATATAGGTATGCAAAAGTAGTTAAGTGAGTTTTACTAAAGAAAACTAAAAAAAAATAAAGGAAAACTTGAAAAAAAAAATAAATGCACTAAAAAGCGAAGAATAATATGATATATTATGCTATCTACTAATCGGTTAGAAGGCGGTATGAACACAATAATATGTACGAGTATAAATAACATACAAACAGCCGAACATGAAACCTTTTGGAAATCGATAAAAATTCCATGTTATTCTACGTTCTCTGAGTCAGTTCAGAGGTCCATTGGAACACCAATTTCGTTAGAGCACCCGGCAATAGCTAGCAAAATTTGCCCAATAGCCAGCGAATTTGCCCAATAGCTAGCGAAATTTGCCCAATTCAACTGTCATTTCACCTGCTATAGTTCGAGGCAGGACGCTCGTTATAATGTTGTCGATTTCCTGCAGGCTTTCCAGGAGGAAATTGACTTTCATTGGATTATTAGAGCCTCCGTTCCCGGGAGACTTTGAGTTAATGCTATCTAAGATTTGTAAACTTTGCCAGCGTTCAAATTACTCAAACTCGTTATTAATTAATTAATTTTTGAAGTCGTTCGACTTCGTCATGATTTTTTAACTGATAAATGACGCAATGGGTTTTTAGCATACGTTATTTAACATAGATTATTAAAAGTCTTATGAATTGTAAATCTAAAGTTTATCGACTCCGAACTGAGATTTGTATTAAAAAAATCTTGGAGAAAAGAAAAGCTTAGTATTGCATAGCAAAAGGTAGGTAGGTAGCTTTTATGTATTATAATTAATTAATTAATGCAATTTCAGTAGCTTTTATTAGCGAAAATACAAATCAATTCAATAGGTATACCAACGCAACCAATTCATTTAACGTTATTTTGAAAATGCGCATAGCGTGACATTTACTTATTCATAGTGAAAAAGGTCAAAATCATATCAGATGTAATTTCGATAATAACTGGGATTCCCTACGCACTTGTATATAACACATAATTTATAAGAAAGTAGGATTTACCCTTATTTTTTTATATTTATTTATCTATGTAAATAACACATAATTTATAAGAAAGTAGGATTTACCCTTATTTTTTTATATTTATTTATCTATGTAAAATTAGTATTTTTCTACGCCAATATCTCAAAAAACATGCCTATACCAAACATTCAATCCCCGTTCTTTTATTTTTATTATATAAATTAAATACACAAAATTATTCATTTACGGAGCTTGAAAGAAAAAACAACCAAAAGTCAAACCAATAAGTATCCATTAGATTAGGAATTTACATAAGCTTTTTTATCCCAAATTAATGAATTACAGAAAAGGGTTAAGAGACATTAAAACAGAACGGGGATTAAAGTTAAAAGCTTAACGCTTAAAAGGGGTATTACAGATTCATGTATTTTATATAGAGGTTTAATTAATCATATCGTGGCTTGTGAGCAAATCGTTTCGCTCATAAACATGTAACGGTTAGGCCATGGGAGTGCCTGCGTAATTCGCTTTAAAGCGTTATTTAGAAGATTAACGTTTCTATGAGTAAAGTTCAAAAACGCGCTAGTTATTACTAGCTAGTATGCCTGAAGTAGGGATACTAAAATCTGAGTATAGAGTTGGTTATACAGCCATGTCGAGCTTTTGAAAAATGTCATCTGTAACAGTGCAGAAATCTACTATAATAAATATTCACTCATTCTGTTTATTCTTTACTAAAAAAGTAAAAATGTAGACAAGTAATTAGAAAAACCTGGGTGCAAAAAAGGAGACATCGTAAAACCCTGTTACTAAAGCCAAACTCGATTGAGAATGCTTGTCAACAAACAAATTTAAAATGAAGGTAGAAAATGGAAAACGTTTTATGCCTAATAAATTTAAAATTGTTTTGTTTTTTTATAAAATCCTATATAAAAGATATTAAATATATTATTTGGTTTTAAGCATACTTATCAAATTTATTGTCATGAATTCGTCATTAATTAGTTAATTAAAAAAAGTAGGTGCAAAATGACTAATAATTTCTACCTTCATTTTTAATTTGTTTGTTGAGAAGCATTCTCAATAGAGTTTGGCTTTAGTGTAGTTAAAAATTTAAGTTATTGTAAAGTTTTCTAAGCGGTTTATGCTGTAGAGCGTGCAAAAGAATAAGACAGATAACCGAAACGTTGAAACGCTCGTTATTACCGCTTATCGTTTAGTGTGAATTTTCAAAACGTTCCGGTAGTGGCCCTCTCGTTAAATAGTCAACCAGCAAGTCAAACGCTTGTGCAAAAGGTTCAGCCTTTCATCCCATGTCAGACCTATAAAACTGACGGACCCGGTTTACGTTTAGAATACACGAGTAAATAATAATATCTTTTAATCTCTGAAGTAGGGCTGTCATCTAGCTTTATCATTTCCCCGATGAATAATTGTATGTAAAATAACTTCATCTGGCCATTGATACATTTGTTTGAACTTTTAATAAATATGAAATTACTAAAACAATGAAAGTATTAAAATAATAATTATAAAACTTCTGTGTCAAAAAACAGTTACTGCAACGATCACATAATAATAACGGCAACAAAATCAATGTAAGTCCTAAAAGTAGAAATTAGCTAGAAATAAAACAGCTTTAGTAAGTTACTTTGATATAAAGGCGAAAAAATATTATGACGTCATTAAAGAATAACAAACTTGATAGAAAGTGGAAAACTATCGCATAAGAACAGAACTACACTACAAAAATGCTACGAAGTGCCGCGCTGTGATCATCAACCTAAGGCGTAGATCAGTCTCAAGGGTCTAAATAAGCATGGCATGGCTAACTTGTAACTTAATCGTAAAAAATAGAACGGACTCAAAACGCACTAAAAAGTAAAAAATAACTGTGTCATTTAGTTGCTTTAATTTACTTAAGCATATCTATGAAGTCGGTGCCAGCCAAGTTTAAAGAACATTTATTTAACGTAGTAAAGCAGTTTATGGGTTCTAGGTAACGTCCTTGGTACCGTAACGGTAACGACCTAGATATGCTTAAGTAAATTAAAGCAACTAAATGACACAGTTATTTTTTATTTTTTAGTGCGTTTTGAGTCGGTTCTATTTTTTGTTAAAAATTTTTATTTCTTACTTTTTAGTGATTTATCGCCACGTAACGTACTCGTACGTTACTGTAACAGTATATTATATGTCACTTGTAGCCAAAAAGCTACCGATACTTACACAAAAACCGAAATCGCTGCAAGTGTGCCTACAAAGCTTAAAGAGTTCCTTCAATTTTCCCAGGATACAATCATCAGATCCTAATATGATGACAATGAAACTACCTTGGAAGTGTGCCTTTTCTAATAAAAAAAGAATTATCAAAATCGGACAACTCTGTAAAAAGTTATGCGTGGTCATACATAAAAAAAAGTTTTTTTTCGTCTGTTAATAAGTATTATTTACGATTAAGTTACAAGTTGATATCTTATAACTTTCACTCAAAGCATGATTTATTTCAAAGCCTTTGTAAATTAATATTGTAATTTTTATTCTGCTCCTCTACAGGTGAAAATATGAAAAAATATTAACAATGCTTTGCAAACTATATTCCCATCGTAAAGTACAAAGTACCTTTGTCCAAAATAGAGTACTATACTTTATTGTGACGGCGGCAACCCTATCTTTGACCCTTATTCCGTGAAAAGTTGCCAGAAAGGTTAGAGGAACGGTAAAGAAAAATTTATTTTTCGATTATGTTGTATAACATTCGGTCAAATGGAAAGGGTAGGGATGGTTCAAGTGCCTGTACCCTTGCTAGGTATTTTATGTCAGGAATTTAACTCGGGATACGTGACTGCATTACGTAAACGCCTACTACACTAAGTGATTTAGGTGTGTCAGATTATGAAATTTGTGTAAATTAATTTTTGGCATTTTTATGCTTCGTTTTAACATTTTGGTATTATATATATTCTCATATTATATCTGTACAATAACAGTTACAATATAACAATTAAAATTAAATATAAAAATATATTTCTAAACTATTTTCTTGATTACATAGTAGATAAGGCTTACCTAAAATACTGCTACGGATATGGTAAACTTGGGGGTGTACGGTAAACACCAAGTTTCCAATGTCAGCCTGAGATTGTTTACTCCATATCTCTTAGAAGAAAGAAAAGCGTAATATTTTACAGTCCGATCGAAGACTCAAACCCAGGTCTACGTGATCTGAAGCCACTGGTGACAGTTTGTCAATTCATCTTTAAGTCTAGTCTATTTTTATACGTCTTGTGTTCAGCCTGTTTGTCTTTCTAAGGATTCCAAGTGCCCTACCGAGAGGAATGACCACTCGCAGCCACGAATACATTACTCGGTGGCCTTTATTTTATCCGATCGTGTTATTTATTGCACAAGTTTGTTTTTGACCGCCTCACGTACTTTATAGGGTGAACCTTCCCAATCCGGAATTGCCAATTCCTATTTGATATATAGATATTGCAGCTTTTTGATGGAGCGTATTTTTTCTCGATACATTTACCGTTTATAATACGTGCGAGGTTCAAATTTCTAATGCGAGTTGGCTAGTGCTGATCCAGTGGTTAGCTTGTGTGGTTTTGGATCAAGGTCTGGGTTGGATTGATAAATAATGAGAATTTATTTCTTCCAGCAGCCCAACAGCTTTGGTGGTTATAACTATATGCTACCAATTGATTTTAATACTAGTGCATAGCTTTTTTCGTAGAAGAGTTTTTCGTGGACGGGGCAGTACTACCACGAAATGAAACGTATTGTTGCTTAGATTGATTTTCATCATGTGAGTGGAATGTAAATGCTATAATATTATTACCTAGCTGTGTTTGCAGTTGTACCCGCACTGGTACCGTTTTTATGGTAATATCAGATTAAAATGTAAAGTGCAGCCCAGGCATCAACAAAATAAACAAACAAAGGACCAATAAATGAAAGTGGATGAGTATCATCTCTCTTCTTATCTCTCGTAAGCAAAAATGTTGTCAATTTTTCGAGAATTGAATCATTTGTTTCCATAGCTCAACTATTTTTTGCGGAGTGGAGTAATAAACATACTAACATAAGTATACACAAGTCGCCTTCATAATATTAGTATATTTAATCAAATAAAAAAAATATTTTCTTGTATTTGTAATAAAAAAAAACAAGAAGATTAGTTTTCAATTTCTAGCTAACTAAAATAAAATAAAAATCAAGTCTAATAAAAAGACATCACAGATAATTATTAAATTCCGATTGAAATTGTTACACAAAAAATAAAGAAGCACAAAATATTCATATCGCCACAACCCGGAAAGGTGTTCCCTTGGCACTCCCAACCAAACGAGACCGTCAGTTAAAGGCAACTTTAACACTCTTTTATTCTAATTAGTCCCTCGAGTTGAAACTGAAAACTCCTCGGTCGTTGGGGCCTGGGGACACCCGTGCAATTTAAAGGGTTAGATTGTCCATCAATTCTCACTTTGCAGTTATAATGTATGTACATACTAAAACGGGTGACTAAGTTTTAATTTATTGAAGCCTCTTCCATAATTAAGAGCTCAGGTAAATTGTGTATACCATTATCATACCTCTCATGTTAAGTATTAAAGAATTACCTCATTGGATCGGTTTTCAAATTCAATTCAACAAAAAATTATTTTTCAAGATAAATAAATTTTTGAAATAATATTATCATTTATATTGTAAAAATAAATGATTTAAAAAGATCAACTGTTGATTTTCTTGCTGGCTCTTATCAATAGAATCTGAGTTCCGAGCCGAGTTTTACTACAAATAGTCTATTTTAACGTTTCAAAACATTGACATATTAATACTATGGACTTCGCGTCAGCGCTCAAAGGTGTCCGAACCAAAAGAGAGCTAAAACGAGAAAAGGATTTCTAATCGCATTCAGTCTCATATTAGCTTACTGAGAGTATACACGTCAGTAATATTTTAGAGCAACGACTGCATGTTATTTAGTTGATTAATATTTGAATTTTTTAATTCCTTCATTTTTGAATTGAAAATAATTTTAATTAATAAACTTTTTTTTTTTATGTCATGAATATTAATCAAAGAAGTTTTACCATAATGGTAAAATGGAACCCTTCCGTCCGTCCGTCCGTCGATCCGTCCTTCACACTCGATTATTTTGATAACTATAAGAATTATCTATACGAAATTAGGAACAGTTATTTAAAACAGTGACCTAACGTCATTGCAGTACAAAAATATATTGGTTGGTACCTACTAGATTTATCCCAGCATAATATATAGGTTAAAGATGCCAAAAAAAATTCATGTCAAAAAAAGGCTGTTATGGCAACCGTCAGTTAAAGCTGATTACTTATTGCAAGCCATTAGACCGTTGCAAATTAGACTGTATAATAATAATATAAAACATTTTTTAGTTTGTTTATAAAAATACAAATACATTCTAGTATATACAAGATATCTCGGGACACTTTTGTCTTTAATATGTCAATGTTTCAAAAGTATTTAGAAGCTAAGCCTACTTGAAACAAATGTATTCGAATTTAAAAATTAGTACAATGGTTGCGACAGAATGAATCTGAATAGACTAGCCTTTGGGTTAGCCTATTCGGCAGCCTAAAAATATACGGTTGGGATTTTCTTTCAGGAAAAGTGATGTTTTATAATAATTTATATCAAAGGTTAATGATAATGACAGGGTGAATAATGGCAATTTTATATTCTCTCTAAATCACGTCGGTGTAAATTTTAATATAATTTTGGTAGAGAGAAGATCCAGATCAATTATTCGATAGCCTGTCTACGATTATAAAACTTGACAATCCAAAGCATTTGACCAAGGAGAAAGTTATTTCTAAATATTTGCAGTAGAAGGCTCATCAGTTCAATGGAATGGAATCGCCTATAATAGAGCAACACTTCGCAGTAATATAAACAAGTCGTTCAATGTGCTGCCCCCACCCGTCAATCTGAGGCAGTTGTTAAGCCTCATGTGCCTGTAATTACACCGGCATCCTTTCAGACCGGAAGACAGCAATTGGGGGCAGTAATAAGCATAGCGGTGGTACTTTGTTCAATTAACTCTGGTACAAATAACAAGACACAATAATAATGACCTCGTTGTTCCTGTAGCTAGCCTATGTGGCTTCGGATCACTATACTAAAGCCAAACTCGATTGAGAATGCTTGTCAACAAACAAATTTAAAATGATGGTAGAAAATGCAACCCATTTTATGCCTAATAAATTTAAAATTATGTTTTGTTTTTATAAAATCTTATGTAAAAGATATTGAATATATGAATTAGTTCCAAGTTTACTAATCTAATTTTTTGTCATGAATTCGTCATTAACAAGTTGATTAATAAAATAGGTGTAAAATTACTAGTGATTTCTACCTTCATTTTTAATTTGTTTGTTGACAAGCATTCTCAATCGAGTTTGGCTTTAGTATAGGTTCTAATTCTGGGTCTATAGAACAATATCGAATTTTTCTTTATTCTAAGAAATTTAATTAAAAATCCAATACTAGAGGTGGGAAAATTGTGGTATTACAACCTTGTGCCCCTTAGAAGACGCATACTCTACGATGTATGTTTCCGGACATTTTCCACAACATCTGATTGTGATCATTAAAATAATCAAACATATGATAACACCCAAAGCCTGCTAACTCGCATTGGAGCAATGTGGTGGACCTATGCACTATATCTACTGTTCTATGAAAGAGACGCCCTGTAGTGGGCTGTTGAAATATAATAATAATGATCATAGGTACACAATATAATAACCGTGAAATTTATTAAAAATCTAATAAAACGTATTACAAAAGACATTTTAAATTAACTCCGAGTCGGCCGTATTTGTAAAAACATCATTTCGTTTTTTTGCGGACTGTTAAACATTTTAGCTTTGTCGCTGCATTACTTTTAATGAGGAAATTTCTAGAAAAGGCCCGCCATGATTATCGTTTGTTGTAAATTTCGTAAAAGGTAGCTTTTATTTGGAAACGCTTGAAGGGGTCCGTGAAAAATAATTAACCATAACGTAATTAAACCCCGACTTAAATAAGAGTGGTGTTATTAGCTGGAGATTTTTGTATGTTTGTTTCATCGTAGTTACCAAAAAGGCCATGTGTGAAGCTATTAACGTATGGCGCAGAAACGTGGACACTGACAGTTAGCCTGGTTCACAAATTCAAAGTCGCTCAGCGGGCTATGGAGCGAGCGATGATGGGTGTCTCTCTAAAGGATAGAATCCATAACGAGGAAATCCGGAGGAGAACTAAAGTAGTGGACATAGCTCAAAGGATAAGCAAGTTGAAGTGGCAGTGGGCAGGCCACATAAGTCGCAGAACAGACGGTCGCTGGGGCCGGCGTGTTCTGGAGTGGAGACCACGTACTACTAAGCGCAGTGTAGGACGCCCTCCAGCCCGATGGTCCGACGACCTTAAGAAGGTAGCGGGAAGTGGCTGGATGGGGAAGGCAGAGGATCGTGTGTGGTGGAAGGCCTATGTCCAGCAGTGGACGGATACAGGCTGATGATGATGTGAAGCTATTTTGAAAGCTGATAAGGATGGATCTTATCTATATAGTGAAGATCTAAATGGAACATTCAATTTTTGTTGAATTTAAAAAACGATGGCAAAGGATCCCGCAAGTTTCTCAAAGCACTGATTTGTTTTGGATTAGGTTTTACAGTTTTAAAATTCAGGTTTTGTATAGGTACATATTTTTTTTTTTTATTGAGTACAAGTTGGCCCTTGACTGCTATCACACCTGATGTTGAGTGATGCTGCAGTCTAAGATGGAAGCAGGCTAACTTGTTAGGAGTTGGACGAAAATCCACACCCCTTTCGGTTTCTACACGACACCGTACCGGAACGCTAAATTACTTGGCGATACGTCTTTGTCGGTAGGGTGGTAACTAGCCACGGCGAAAGCCTAATTTGCCCCGCCAGGAATCGAACCCAGGACCTCCGTCTTATAAATCCACCGCGCATACCACTGCGCCACGGAGGTCGTCAAATAATTTTTTATACTACTTATAATTTTTAACATATAATTTTTTATACTACTTCTTCTTCTTCTTCTCTTCTTTTATTTTATTCTAATACAAAGATCGTACAAAAAAAAGAGAACACGAAAAGCTGCCAATTAGAAACAAATTGTATTTGTAATTCTGTATACCTATTTGTTATAGGTTCTAGATAAATTTTTCTTGACAAAGAGTTATACTTCTCAAGTCTTCAGCTTTTTAATAATAAAAAGCAATATAGCAGAAACGGTCCACGCATCAGTCAATTTCCCGAAGAAGGCTGTACGAAGAAAATTCTTGATGACGCACAATACATTCATATTCCTCGATTCAGCAGTTTCGCCCCTCGACACGTCTTACCCCGTGCTTACCCTCTCGAAATGTCGTGCGACAATTTTGTCGTATTGGTACAATTATTTATCTAGGAAGAATTTTGTAAAAATATTATTATATTTACAGATTTTTTAAAAGTTATATTTTCAATTCATAGTGAATAGTGACTTTTGACGACCTCCGTGGCGCAGTGGTATGCGCGGTGGATATATAAGGGGAGGGTAGTTACCATCCTCCGACAAAAACGTACCGCCACGTGATTTAGCATTCCGGTACGAGTGTGTAGAAACCGATAAGGATGTGGATTTTCATCCTACTCCTAACAAGTAAGCCCGCTTCCATCTCAGATTGCATCATCACTTAACATCAGGTGTGATAGTAGTCAAGGGCCAACTTGTAGTCATTAAAAAAAAAAACATTTATAGAAAATATTAAATTCAAATTTAAAATAATTTACTTAGTTAATACAGTGCCATGTTTATAATAAACATTGGATGTTCTGTTACTACAGTATGATTTATAAAAGAAAAATCATACCCCGACAAAAAATATTAAAAAAAACATCTTAGATTAATTTGATACTATATAATATTTGTACTACCTTCCAATTATGATTATATGGACTGGTGAGTTTCAGTTTTATATCACCTCTACGAGGATAGAGGCCTGGCCCTATAGTGAGCCTACTAGGATCATATTGAATATTTATAAAAATAATATCTATTTTGTGAAAATTGGTAAAAAATAAAACAAAAAGTCAATGCAAAAATGTCGTCAGTGTGTTGTTACACTAAGCACCGTTTCTATTTTATTCAACAATATTTTCTCTTGTATAAAACTAAGAAAAGGCTAGGATAAAGAATGAAAAGTAATTCAAAAAGATTTTCTTAATTATAAGGTTAGCTTAGCTAGTATTCTAGCAGAGATTTATTTTACTTAACAAACAAGTTAGCTGTTTATTTAAATGGTAAATAAAGATTTACTTTGTTATTTTGCTATTTTCCGCGAAAAACCAGGCGATGAAGTCACCTTAAGTGTCTAAACACACCATACCGAAATTACGCGACCTAAGTTCGGCGTGACTACGCCTGCAATGTATTATTTATTACTGATGACACACCAAACCGAAATTACGTTGCGTTATAGCGTACAGCCGAACTTCGGTCAGGCGTAAGTCCGGCAGCGATTCGGCGGCAATGTTTTGTACAGTAACCCATTATACGCGACCGAACCTTAACAAGATCTCTGTGTAGATAACACAGTACGTCGCCAAGACAACGCTCGAGACATGGAATACCCACACAAAGTTACGCAACAGACTTTCTGTCGCGTAATTTCGGCTCTTATCGTGTGTCATGTCAGCCGAATGTGTCGGAACATAAAATTAGCCACGGAATTTCGGTCGCGTATTTTCGGCATAGTGTGTTTAGACTCTAAGAATCCTACTGTACCTACGTTTACTTACACTACGAAAACGAAGTATACTCACGAGATTCACTCTACATCTTTTTATTATAGTCGGAAGATATACTTAATCCTAATGAACTTCCACAAACTGCTTCTATTCAATGTTTAAATGGTGAGCAAAGAAGCATGATATTAAGAGGTTATAGCCGCTAGTGGTCATTTGCTATGTGCTGCAAGCCTTTCAAAAATGAATATGCGCTTGACAATATTACCTGAAAAAAGCTGTAATAAAGACAAAGTTAGAGTACGCTTGCCTAAAAAGCGTATTCGTTTGTGTCTTAAAGGTGTCCAAATTATTAAGCCGATGGACATATAAACACGCCAGTGTTTCTGTGTGACACTGGAAGAGAATTCCACACTTTTGGCGTACTTTGCTAATTAGGATGGCTGCCCTTTTTGTTACTCCGGTTAATTTTTAGTATTTTTAAAAATTATGGGGCTAAACACGGTATTATAACAAGGGAACATCCGCGGTAGATAAGTTTAATAATAAAGTTTTTATTCTAATCCATGAGATCTATCTTCATTCCCAGGACCTCCGTTTTATATATCCACCGCGCATTCCAGACAAATTGGGTCAATGGTTGCGGCGCGAAGAAGTAACAAACATACAAACACATATTCACTCACACTGACTTTTGCATATATGGATATAATATTAGTTAGATTTTTGCCCGGATATTTTATCAAAAGTTTCCTTAACACTCTATTACGTTCATAAAACGTACCTATATCAGAAGGTGTCACTAAAAAGTTTTCCAACAAAATTCCCCAGTGTATCACGTTCCTAATAACCTTACTGGGCCGTACATTCCACGTGTAAGGCAAGTAAAAATGGGCAAGAAAAATATAGCGAAATCGCTCCCAAATCGCCGTACAACGTCTGGCCTAGACGGCCTATAGCGTAATATGAAAACAGATGTCAATGACGGTTATGTGAACTGACCGTCCATTCGGGGGGCTAATAAAAGATTCAGCATAGCCGTTCACCCAAAGAAGGGTCCTTCCAGGGCATTAGACCCTGTTTCCGACCGTGAATGCTACGGTTTTGAGGTCCCCCCATTATGGTGCGGTAGGATGAACAGAATGAATATCGAAAGCAGAGGCGAATGTCTACTGATTTTGGATGTGATGGATAATGGCCGAGCGAACCACAAATACTTTGAAAGTATAAGAAAAATTATACGATATTGATAAAATGATTGAATTGTAAACAATGTATACATTCATATTTTAAAACTGTAAGACGAAGTAGACTCTCCAAAAAATTTTGAACAAAAAATAGAACCGACTCAAAACGCACTAAAAAAAATTTGTTGCTTTTATTTATTAAAATTATGAAGTGGGAGCAAGTTTCATTTATTACTTTTTAGTGATTTTCGCCACGTAACGTACTCGTACTATATTGTCATGTAAATCCAAACATGATAACACTAGAACCACCATGTGCCAAAATTTGATCTTTTCTAATAAAAAAAGAATTATCAAAATCGGACCACTATGTAAAAAGTTATGCTTGGTCATACATAAAATATATATATATATATATATATATATATATATATATACGTGTCGAATTGAGAACCTCCTCCGTTTTTTTTCGTCGGTTAAAAATACAAAATTGTCGGTAATTTTTCCGTAGTGGTGACCTTTTTGTTATATATAAAATGCTCGCGCTTGACCTCGGATTCACCTGATGTTAAATGTGATCGAAGGTGGGAAAAGCTTAGAAAATGCCTATTCACTCTGCTTTTAAGATACTTCTATCACTTTACACTCAAGTTAACTCATGTTTATTCTTTCAAATAGATGTATAGATTGACCCAATAAAAATATTCTTTGTATTACAAAAATAGATATGAGTATGTTAATAAAAAGCTGAATTTAGACTATTTTCTTTATAAGCTTTAACAATTGTTATATCTGAACATAAACCCGGTTACAAAAATCGCTATTATATTTGCCAATAAAAGAAAATATATACCCATCTTGTATGAATAAAGACATTATATTTTATTTTTTGTTAACCATACAAAAAAGGATGTAATAAAATGTATCTTTGTTACAAAAACGTATGTTATTGTATTATATTCTTTAATATTTTGTTGGCATTTATTTCGAAGAGGTTAATATAATAGCAGTTAAAATTAGACAGTATTTTTACTTCTCTGACTCAGGTGTGAATGGATTGTTTTATAACTAAAAGATCATCTCGGGTCAGTTTATATTTACCTGATCTGGTAGTAAGCTTTTACTGCGGCTTAGTAACACCTCACTTCCTTTAGTTTGAAGTAATAATTTCAAACTTATTTCAACACGAATGAAACTGAGGATACAATTTGGATATCTTTAAAATATTAATTTTTATCTCCTAAAACAAGCTCCGTCATTTCGCTGCTATACTTTTCATCAAGTGATATCGTGATTTAGACCAACTATCTTATCTAGTATACTAAACATACAACGCATGAGTTTTTAACCTATTAAAAAAAGCAACGCTTAGTTTCATTAATCATATTTAAAATTCAAGCAAAGCTTAAATTCTAGATCCTTAATTAAAACATTTTTGAATAATTAAAACCCGTATAGCTATTTACAGCCAATAAAGCGCAGAGCCAAAGGATTACGGGCGAATAATTAACGCTTAATTATTACAGAAAAATAAGGAGAAATTACAGAAAGGAAATCTGTCACGGCGTCATTGAAGGGTCCGCGGATTATTTTTATTTCCCCCACCCAAGATTTATTCCCCTTAGATTAGCATTCTTATTTATGCTAATGTAATTTTAATGGCAGTGCCTTTTTCGGCTAATTTCGTTTCAGCGAAAAACTTGTCGGATTTCGTTTTAAATCTCGGCTTAAAAGAGGAGTTTAGTGACAATTTCGCATTAACAAAAGTTGAATTATCAGTTCGCTTAAGAGCATTAATTAATTGAATTGAACTTTTTAAATGGTGGAGTTAATATTTTTTTGTATGCAGCCCATTTTTTCTATTGGCCAATAATTGGGTTTGCTTCGGTTTAAAACCGATTGTACGTAATTTATTTTATTCGGATTAATCCCACGGGATAGCTTCAAAATTAACGATCTTTTTGACTCATGCGTTGAGTTTGAATACCTAGCACTGGTTTAAAAATTTAGAAACATGTTTTTTAAAGAGGCTTAGGTTAAAGAAAATCAAGTAAAAACGTTGGTGGTTAGGATAAACGGATTTTGTCGAAGTCGCTTTCAACCAGCTTGATGTCATCAGACCACATAGACGAATCGACCAGGATTCGGAGCTTAATGGTCATAATAATGAATTTCGAGAGAGATCAATATTATATTGACATAATTCTTAAATTGCAGTAGTCCAATCCACTCGTACACGACCCCGTTGTTTTGATACAAAATAAATTTGGATTCAAAGTATTAATTCTCTTTGCCACTGTCTGTAGCGGACAGAACAAACAGCGTCGAGCGCTTTGACGGTAATTGTCTTTATCGCTCCTACTCTTGTTTCATGTGGGGCATTTCCTATTTTTGTGTGAGGGTATTTTACAGCCAATTAAGTCTTGCAAAATCTTAAAAATCGTACAATAACTGGTTAACGAATGCATTTCACTTAAACGATTTTAAAGTAAACTTATTTAAATAAGACTATATTTTCAATTTCAGACTATAAATGTCCCGTTACAGGGCCTGATTCCTTGTTTATACGAGAGGTTATATGGAGCAAAGACCCGTCACGCTGTTTCAATGCGGGTTGGCGGGCTTAGAGTGATAATGTTTCATTTATTAACGATCGCTAACAGATGTTGATGACAGTGACCGGGACAGACGGCATTACGTGCTTTTTGAGGCACTTAGGTATAACTCCACCAACTTCCCGACTCCGGGTTTGTATAAACTGAAAATTTTATAGAAAAATGAATAACTCAGTATTATTTCGTGACTTGACCCAGATTAGTACCGATTCGAACCCAGGACCTTGACGACCACATAGGAACACAGACAACGAGTTAACAAGTTATTGTGTACTAATTTACGCGTTGAGATATTCTTTCAATATCGATGCAGCTAAGTGTTAAAAGTATTTTGCGCATTTTCGCTTTCCTATTTAGGATTTAAAATTTCGAGATCTAAATTTTATATTTCCAAAACCCATCTAGAGAAACAATTGTAATAAATAATTTTTAACTCATCAAACGTGTGCTGATTATCTCAGTGTATTCTTAATTTCTATAAAAAATCGGCCAAGTGCGAGTCGGACTCGCGCATCGAGGGTTCCGTAAATTTTAAGGTTTTCGGAATTAGCAATAATTCCGAAAACCTTAAAATTTACAAAAACATTGCTTCATGCGAAATTTCAAGATTCAAGACTAGATGCGAGTAGTAGAGGGTTAAATATGCGGCTTATGTATCTTTTGACTGAGTTTACTTAGAAGTTTTATTTTGTTATAGCTTAAAGCTATTATAGAGCCAAGTATTTAATATAAATTTCAATTTAATATCTTTACGCGTTCATAAGAAAAGGGGGTAAGTGTAAATGATTAAAAATATTTTTACAGTTTTCATAATTTTTCCATTATCTGTGCTATATGACATTGCTTCGTACCAAATTTCAAGTTCCTAAGTTCACGGGAACTACCCGTTAGGTTTTGATTTACTTGACCGTATCGAAAATTAGGGAAATTTTTGGTATAAACGGCTGTATCTTTTGATTGCCTTGGCCTAGAAGCTTGATTTTTTCATGACTCTAAGGGACAGCAGATTTGAGTATTTGAAATAAATTTCAGCTTGATACTTCCACGCGTTTCTGAGAAAAAGGGTCTTGACAGACAGACGGACAACGAAGTGATCCTATAACGGTTCCGTTTTTTCCTTTTAAGGTACGGAACCCTAAAAATAGTGCTTCACTAATATTTGAAATGCGAAACTGAATTTGTTTATTACGCTGTATAGCTTGGTCAATCCACGATGGCTCGTAGTGTTTTGTTTTTCAAACGCTTACAGTGCAAGTGTGCAATAAAAACTGCAAGAATGTGAGTTCTATTACTACGTAACGAGTAGCAATGTGTGCACACTCACACAAAGTGTCAAGTTAATTATGTCAACAAGAATGTCATGTTTGACTAGCAGTATGCTCTACTTCATTTTAACTCAATTTTTAAAAATGAATATGTCGTGTTGGTCCTGCACAGCAAAATTATATTGTGATATAGGTTAATATATATATCGGAGTATCACCATTCTTCTTGACATCATCTTTAGTGATTCTTAATCTCTTGGGCGTTTTCTAGGGTTCCAAAGACTTTGTCTTCACGAACAGATATATTGCAAGTTCACAATGTTTTGATATATGAAATAAATTTTTATAATTCCTGACGTATTATAAAGATTCAGAACAGTAGTTTATTTACACCCATCTTACTTTACTCCCTAATTTAATTTACTTCTTAAGAACACTTTTACACTGGTCCAACTCGACCAGTGTAAAAAGCACTCCAGACACAAACTAACTACCCAGTTCCTTTATTCCCCTCAAGATGGTGTAAATACTCTACTAGGACTTTTGCGCCTGACTCTTTTATTGGTTGGAGTATTAAAACAAATCAATCATTCATTAATTTATCAAATCAAATTGAATTTAACTTTGTGTTAAAGTTTTAAGTAAGCACCTATCTCATATCTCTCATTAAATGATTAACAATTAGTTCTATTTCGATTACTTTCATAAAAAAAATTGGTTGTCTGTAAAGTCGGTTTACTGACGATAGTTGAACGTGACAATGTCTTAATAAAATACTGATGGAATGGTAGCATTTAATTGGTTATTAAAATTTTTATATTTTTATAAATATAAATTTAAATTAATAAAATAATTGATTTTGATTTTAATAAATATATTAATTTTTAATTTAAAATAAAATTTAATAATTATATTTAATAGACGGATGTTGAACGCTGCCGAACGCAAAGCCGATTTCTGTCGCTAGTTCCGCGTTCCCGCTTGCACTTCAAGCCTTACATGGAACGCCTCAAAGCGAGGTAACGAAGCATGACGTCATGTTTTTTCGTACGTGCAGCCGGCTCTATCGAATTACAAGACGTTGTCACGTCAAAAACTCGTGACATACCAAAAATAATTACATCCACAGACAGTAACATTTCCATAAACAATGACGTCTATTACAATATTACAACAATCTATTCTAAGTCTCTAGTCTAATTCCTTCGACATATATATTAACCCATTTAAAAATATCTTAAAAACACACATACCCACAATCATCTCAGATAGGTACCTAGTATATCTATTTTTCTTTTGTTTAAACAGTTTAATGATTGAGCTCAATTCCACGCTGTCTTGTCTACCATACCCCTAGTGTTTTTGTAAAGCGTGAACCCATGATATCTATTATTATTTTGATTCATTACAAGTTAGTTTATGTAAACTAAGATGGAAGCGGGCTAACTTGTTAGGAGTAGCATGAAATCTACATTTGTTTAGTTTCTACACGATACCGGAACGCTAAATCGCTTGACAGCACGTCTTTTTTAGTAGGATAGTACCAATGACCAAAGCTATTTTGCTAAGCTAATTTGGAAAATCTATATTGGCAGTAACAAACCAATCAAGTGACCTTTGTAGAAAAATTAAAGTCGAGTCGGTCAACCTGAAGGAATGAGCAACGGAACGATTTTTCTGGCTAAATCACATTTAAATATGTAGTTTATCATCATACGATACGTTTTTTTGACATTATAAATATAATATTGGTAAAAAAATTAAGTAGAGCATTATTCCGTTGGGTCATGACACGCAGCGATACAACCTACAATAGCCCGTGTACACCGAGCCGTGGTCGACTCGAGACTGATGTTCGAACTGTACTCGTCTTAGTGAATTGAACTATCAGTAATGTACTTAAGATTACTTATCGACGGTACATACAATTAATTAATGTTTCATGAAATATTCAATAAACTGAGCAAAAGCTAGTAAATTATATAAAGTTCTCAGGTATCCATTAAATACTTAGTAGCTTTACCCTTTTTCTCAATCATAATAGAAAAGATTTTTAATTTTTTGAAACCTGAAGGTGAGTGGAGTTAATTAAAGTATTGTATTAAAAATGCTCATTTAAAAGTTAAATAGTAAAGTCTAATTAAATCTGTTTGCCAGGACGCTCGCGGCAGACGCTTCTCTAATGAAATTATATTGCTAGACATTATACGGGTTTGTTTTTGAATTTTTTATCGCAGATTTTTTTAGTTTTTATTTTTAGACCATCCAAGAGGGTACATCCTCCAAATGTACCATACGCAGAACTGTGGTGTTTGGAAGATAGTGGTGATTTTCTTCTCTATATTATGGAGGTCTCACCTAACATAAAGTGATGAATAAATGCAGTCTAATGGATTTTTTCTAGCTTATATTATTTACCTTTGGTTTTGTGTTGTGTAATTTATTGTACACGAATATAATATTGTCCTACAATTAAAACAACTTACTATAAAAATAAACCTAGTCAAAATCGGTGCAGCCGTTTTTTAAATGCTATCTATTATCCGATAGACATTTGGACACGGATATAAAAGTAATAGATACAGATGTTAATTATGACACCTCTATTTTACATTGTAAAATAAAAAAGTGCGGGATGGGCATATCTGAATTTCAATATATCAAATTCAACAGCGTATGACGCGCACTATTCAAAAAACTGTACGATGGATATTAGATAGTAGGATTTTGAGCACAGGCTTAGTTTAAAAAAATGTAAAACTGATAGCCATTTTTGTTTTGACATTGTTTGTAATACGCCATGTGAGAAATTTACTTTTGATTGGTGCCTATAGTGTCCTACTGTTGAATATTTATTTATTGGGGATATTATTTTATACTATTTTTTGTTAATTTAGGTTGTTCTTTTATATTAATAGTTGATGGATCAAGCAGATAGTCTACCGAATGGTAAGTCGGAAATCATCGCCAATAAACAGATAACAGTTTGTTGTAGGCCTACACAAAAAAAGATTTTGACGACCTCCAAGGCGTAGTGGCATGCGCGGTGGACTCATAAGACGGAGGTACTGGGTTCGATACCCTACCAACAAAGACGTACCGCCAAGAGACTTAGCGTTCCGGTACGATGTCGTGTAGAAACCGAAAGGAGTATGGATTTTAATCCTACTCCTGACAAGTTAGCCCGCTTCCATCTTAGATTACATCATCACTTAACATCAGGTGTGATAGCAGTCAAGGGCCAACTTGTAGTCGATAAAAAAAAATATCATCATTATCAGCCTATTACCGTCCCACTACTGGGCAAGGCTTTCCTCCTATAGGAAATGGGATATGGAGTGTATGCCACCACGCTGCTCCAATGCGGGTTGGTGGGCTTAGGGTGATATTTCATTTATTAACGATCACTATCAGATGTTGATGACAATGACTTGGACTGACGGCTTAACTTGCTTTCCAGGGTACGGGTGTGTAACACGACCAATTTCCCGAATCAAGGCTTATAATATATTGAAAATTTCATAGAAGAATGAAAATTAGAATTATACCGTTATTCAACCCAGGATTTGAACCCAGGACCATGCGATTTTTTTTTTATTGACTACAAGTTGGTCCTTGACTGCTATCACACCTGATGTTAAGTGATGATGCAGTCTAAGATAGAAGCGGGCTAACTTGTTAGGAGTGGGACAAAAATCCACACCCCCTATTCGGTTTCTACACAACATCGTACCGGAACGCTAAATCGCTTGGCGATACGTCTCTGTCGGTAAGTTAACTAGCCACGGCGAAAGCCTCCCACCAGCCAAAATATAGGCTAACTACTAGACCAACGAAGAAGCCTCCGAAAAGAAGAAATATATTATTATGTAGACAAAAAGATAAACGTAACTAGCAAATGAAATAATCGCCTTTTCGTCAGTTACATTGGCGCAAGAGAGCTATAGCATCTCTTGAGTGACGAAATGTCGTTTACTCTACGCAAGCTATCTCTTATTATGGGCATGCAACGAACTCGTACTCGTACTACAAAGTCCTGTCGTGTGTCCATCAACCAGAAGGCGTAGGTGTTACGCCTAAAGTGCCTGTAACTACATCAGCAACCATTCGTCTGTAGCGGCACAAAGGCAGCTTGTAATTGCTGAATGTTTGCTCGTAATTTAGATAATTTGACAGCAATACTAAATGTTAGACGTTTTTTTTTAAATTTACACAGGCAAATTTAATTTGATGAATATGTGAAACTAGTTGAAAAAAAATTATTTCCACGCAAATTGTATTTATTAATTGAATATTATAACAGAAATTCACCCACTCCGTTTGTCTGTCCGCCGATTCGCGATAAAATCAAAGACTACTGAGAGGACTGTCATGCAGTTTTCATCACTAGATAGTGGTTCCTGATTTAAAAAAAAAAAGAGTTACGTAATTTTTTTTCTTATTGTTTTTGGAAGGTTTCAGGCGTCTCCCAGTAAGATAATAAAATATAAAACAAAAAAAAATATGGTTACAAACAATAAAAACTTGAAGGTGAAAAAACTAACTTTCTGGTCCCTAATTTCAGAACTTTTTCTCTCGGAGTCCACGGAAAGAAAATAAAAGTACTATTTGTAGTGGGGACTCGCAATCTATTTCAAGTAAAGCTGATCACACTTTAGATTCTATATCTGGATTAGACTATGAAGTACTGAGCATTCTTTTCTTCCAAATTTTCTGTAGGTTTTTTATTAAAACGCTGATTCGCTTGGCGGCACGTCATCTTTACCGACAGGGTTACCTCGGCCACTAGCCTACCAGCCCGACCTGGATAAATTAAGTAAATCTCAATTGACTCAGCTGATAATCGAACTTCCGCGATACCGCTACGTCAGAGGCCGACAACATTGTAGTCGTATTGGAGTAGCGTGGTGGGATTGAGCTCCATATGCCCTCTCTTCTAACTATGGAGGCCTGACTCTGTAGTCTGCCGTTAATAGGCTGATAATATTGAGAGTTAATTTAGTGTCAAACTAAGCTAACACCCAAGCTCTACTCACATTGGAACAGCGTGGTGTGTCCAATTTCTAGTAAAACTAGCTGATGGTAATCTCTTACGCAATCGTAGTAATATGAGGCTAGCCTTAGGCGCGTCTATCGATCGTCCGACCAGCGAATTCAATTTATGTTGGTAAAACTGTAGGTAATAGGTCAGTATTTTTGGGTTAAAGTTCACGGGGTAAAAATGTTCGTAGCCAGTAAAGGATGGGCCGGAGTGAGGTCATATTTCGACGGTGCGTAAAAATGTTTGCGGATGTTTTGTAAATGTTTGACGTTACTTGAATAATTGTAATAATATCTTGACGAGTATTATATTTATATTTAGAGTAATCTGACCAATATTGGTGGTTTTTGATTATTTAACCACTTAGACACGTCAAGTGGTAAAACATCGTACCCGAACGCAAATTGCTTGGCGATACGTCTTTGTCGGTAGGGTGGTAACTAGCCACGGCGAAAGCCTCCCACCATCGAGACCACGACAAATTACGACCCACCATGCTGTTCCAGTGCGGGTTGATAGGCTTAATTTCATGATCATTAATATCAATAAGACCAGGACCGACCGACAGCTTTCCAAGTCACGGCAGTGTTACCTACGAACTTCCTAACTCCAATCTGCTATTAAGACGTTTTTGAAAAAAAAATGTAATATCATTATACTAACTAATCGGGGACTCCGAAGCTAAGCAGGTTAACAACTGGACTCACGAGGCATTTATGTAACTAAATGTAAAGCAAAACTAAATGTAGCTATCGGAACATGCGAGGAAGCTAAAAAATCACCTCCATGAACTCTTACGGAACACGCCACGGTACTTAGCGACTGTGAAATTTCTTCCACTTTTATAAATTAGGCTACGTACTCCATAGTCATAAAAATGTAAATTAATTTCGTATTTTCCTTACGTATAGCGGAGGCAATATTTCTGTTCTTAATAATGATGAAGTAGGTATATTACGTGGAAGGTTTCTTTATTGCTGCGACTTCTCGTCACGACAAGATTCATCATTATTAGCTTATTACGAAGCCAGTCCTCCTTGTAACAGAGAGGATATGGAGCTTAAGGCCAACACACTGCTCGTACGCAGATTGGTGAGGTTAGGTTTTGGTTAATGCATTAACAATCACTGTCAGACGTTGATATGGATGTACCATACAAGCATACACATAAACTAACATTAATATTAACACACACATTCAAGACACCTGTCGTCTCGGATCTACACCCCACGCAAAGAGCGGGGAGGGGGCAGTCCAGTTCCGACCTCCGCACAGAGAAGACGTGGACTAGTGAGATAATCAAGCCAATATTTACACACTATTACTACATTATTTTTTTATTTTTATTTTATTTATTTTTTTTTTTACCAACAGTTACTACAATAGCTATGACCTACTTTCAAAGAATTATTTCACACCTGACCCAGGACGCCACATTGGTTAACCACCGAACCAACGACGCCGGCACGACGATAAAATTGTTCTCTGTATATTTAAACTGGGTTGGTGCTGTTATAACCATGTGCCGCGGATACCACATTAGGCCAATCTATGCCGCTATGCCTCGCAGAGCAAGTTAGGGTGCGAGTTCGAAGCCGACTGTAGTTAGCGATTGTAGATGAAATGTCGCCGCTTTGTATTTTTAACTGACGAAATAAAACGGACGAGGTTCTCAATTCGACACGTATATTTATTTTTTTATGTATATATATATTTATATATATATATATATATTTATTTATGTATGACGCAATTTGTCACACAAAATTTTAATTCAAAAATTTTTTTCTTTCCCTTGCCACACCAATTCAACACTTAAGTACCTTCCTGAATATTCACCCCCTCTCCTCTGACACAATAATCGATCCGCTCAGTGGCGTTGCGACCGCGCAGCAAGGCACTTTGAAGGTGGTCCCAACATGCGGCAATTTGTCATCATCCGTGTAAGTATTTATTTTTGTGGTTTAAAAAGTTACATTGTTATTTCTGCCATATTATTTCATTTCTTTGAGTTATATTAGTTGATTATCATGTTAAAACTCTTTAGTAATAATGCTATTATTTTTATTTTTCTTCTAGCTACACTACAGAGACAAAATGGATGATCGAATGCAAGCACAAATTTGTTCGTGGTTGGAAGAGGATTGGTGATGAATTGGATGCAGAACTTGGGGAACAATATTGTTGCTACACAGTGTCATCCATAGTCCTACGACAGTAATAGTACGAGTAACGTAAAAATAGAAGGTCAAAAAACCATGTACGTGAAGCAATATTAATCGAAATTAAAACAAAGTGGGTTTCGAAGACAGTAGTGAAAATTAATGGATGAATAACACTTTTTAGTTTTTGTTATGTAACAGTTTTTATTGTGATTTTTATAAACGTGCCAAAAAATTCAATTAATATTAGGTTGTTTTGTTATTTGCGTTAGAAGTTGCTATTATGTATAATAGTTTCGACTAAAAAACTTGTTACATACTAACTGTGTTATTTATTTAAATACATTTGCTAATTAAATCACTAAAAATTAAGCATTTATCTAGTGTGAGCAATTTGCTCGCGCGCGCCTCGTGTAAGAAAATTAGGCGCGCCTTCTCACGGGTTAAAATTTTGGAGGCACACTTACAGCGATTTCGGTTTTTGTCTCGTTATCTGTAGCTTTTTGGCTACCAGTGTCGTATAATATACTATGACACAAACTGCTTTATTACGTAAAATAAATGTTCCTTAAACTTGGCTGGCACGGACTTCATAGATATTTTTTTGCTTTTTAGTGCGTTTTGAGTCGGTTCTATTTTTTGTTAAAAATTTTATGTAAAATACTTTTCGTGACGTAGCATCTTATCATAGAAATACATAAAAATACAGCAGTGTCGTGAAGACACATCGGATGTTGCTGCTAGGAACTAGTATCACAAATCCTTTGCAATTAAACATTGTAGTTGTTGTAGTTTTAAGTTAAGTTAAAATGTTAACAGACCAATCGTTACAGTTTTTAAATTAGACATCGCGCGGTGTAAATGAGACTTAAAGTGGTGGTATTAAAGTAGGATATGGCATACTTGAACGAAAAATTTTAGATAAGTATCTAATTTACTACTCATACCTCACATTTAATATTTACTACGTATTTACGATTGTAGACAAATGATAATAAATATATTCTAGTAGTTTATTTTCTGCTCGGCTGAATTTTGGATTGTATAGTATCTAGGTAGTAATTAGATCTGATCAATTTTTAACCGACGAAAAAAAACAAAGGATTTTCTCAATTTGCCACGTTTTTTTTAATGTATGACCACGCATAACTTTTTACAGATTTGTCCGATTTTGATAATTCTTTTTTTATTAGAAAGGGCACACTTCCAAGATGGTCCCATTGTCATGTTAGGATCTGATGATGATATCCCGGGGAAATTAAAGGAACTCTTAAAATTTTGGAGGCACGCTTACAGCGATTTCGGTTTTTGTCTTGGTATCGGTAGCTTTTTGGCTACTAGTGTCGTATAATATACTATAAGAGTTTAGTACGAGTACGTTACGTGGAGATAAATCATAAAAAGTAAGAAATGAAAATTTTTAACAAAAAAAAGAACCGATACAGTTATTTTTTACTTTTTAGTGCGTTTTGAGTCGGTTCTGTTTTTTGTTAAAATTTTTTATTTTGTATGGCTCTACCATACAAAATAAAAAATTTTATTCATAGTTAAGACTACTCTATTTCATCTGACTGAGAAGAAGAGCTATATTTTTGTAGTATGTGTAACTACTATTTGCAATCAGAAAATCAAAAAAGAAAGTAATTAATAAAACGAATTATTGTAAATCGAAAATTATTATTATTGACAACAATTTAACCCTTGACTGCATTGCATGGTGACAAATAATGATGCAATCTAAGATGGACTAATTTGTTAGGGGTAGGATGAAATCCACACCCCTTTCGGTTTCTACACGATATCGTACCGTAACGCTAAATTGCTTGGCAGTACGTTTTCGCTGGCAGGATGGTAACTGGAATCTCAATTGGCTCAGCCGGGAATCAAACCTAGGACCTCCCGTGTTATAAATCCACGCGCTTACCACTGCGCCATGGAAATCGTCAAAAACAATACTGATATTATAATGATGTACAAGTATAACACATAATATTTTTTATTGCATTATGCAACAAAGTCTAGGTCTAGGTAAGACATTTTAAAAATAAAAATGTTTAGAAAATAAAGCCACCGCATAACCTGGATCCAGCTGCATTCACGGCCCAAATGTGTCACGAACATGCAATGTAATTTTTATAACCCAGTTTTTATTCAATGCCCCTCCTCAATTTGTGTAAGATTAAAAAATGCATCCCATTTCTGGTGAATTTATTACAGTTTCCCATCTTTATAATAATTACTTTAAGTATGTCGGGAAAATGAATTTGATTTTACTCCATCGACATTATGAACTTCCGTATTTGAGAGAGTTTTTACACTTTAGACAAATACACGACACATATAAGTAATAATGTATGACTCTTTTAATGGTCACTTTCAAATTCAAATTCAAAATCGTTTATTTCAAGTAGGCTTATTACAAGCACTTTTGAAACGTCAAATTGGACTATTTGTAGTGACTCTACCACCGGCTCGGAAGGCAGGCCCTGTTGAGAAGAGCCGGCAAAAAACTCAACAGTTGCTCTTTTTATAATTTTACTTTTATTTTTAAAAAATTCATCGATAGTATAATAACCCCGACTCAGTAAGTGAGTTTTAATACATTGTTTAAACTTATGCAATAGCAGATCTAAAACTGAATTGGGCATCCTGTTGTAGAAGAGTACACCCAATCCTACGAAAGATTTTTGTACTTTTCGGAGGCGATAAGCTGATATGACTAACTTATGTCCATTTCTAGAAAGACGACCGTTTAACTCCTTTTTCTGTTTATACATATTTATATTTTGTTTAACAAAGACTAGGTTATTGAATATGTATTGACAGGCTACTCTAAGAATTCCTATTTCTTTAAATTTGATACGAAGGGACTCGCGTGGTTTAAGTTTATAAATTGACCGAATTGCTCGTTTCTGAAGTATAAAGACACAATTAATGCCTTTCCCCACAACAAGATGCCATAAGACATCACACTGTGGAAGTAAGCAAAATAAACCAGTCTAGCTGTTTCTACATCGGTAAACTGTCTTATTTTTCTTACTGCAAATGCTGCTGAGCTAAGTTTAGCTGTCAGCTAAGTTTAGCTTTCAATTGTTATTGATAATAACCGGGATCTAAGTACGAGGGTATAACACCACTAACTTCCCCACCCTGGATTCGAACCTGGGACTTCGTAATCTGAAGCAACATAGCCTAACTACTCGACCGGCTTCACATTATGAGTATGATTAAAAATGCATCCCAATTTTGGTGAATTTGTTACAGTTTCCCATCTTTCTAACAATCACTTTAAGTATGTCTGGAAAATAATTTTTGTTTCATTGTCATCTTAATAGGCTTATAATATAGGGGGTATGAAGTTGAGACTCGACACTCTGTTTAGAGTTGTTGTTGAGAATAAAAGAAAATACCAAAAAATTCTGAGAAAAAAAAACGTATCTACTACAGCCCGACCCAGGATTTGAATATATCCTATAATGCCTATTTTTGTCGGCTGCTAATAGGACCAGGCCTCTCTCCCTGTAATGCTCCTGTCCCGCTCCGCATTGGCGGGCAGTAAAAGTGACTAATATAACCCTATATCAAAACTGATAGTTGTACACTACTACTTTTCAATATTCTCACAATAAAATTATTGTTATAAAAACAAAAAACCCGACTGCTTAGAAGTTGTGAACTGAAAAGAGAAAAACAAGGATCACTATATCTGTATAAAATTCTAAATACTTTATGGTGCTGCAAACAGGGACAAAATACTTTAATCTGCGGGAAAAGAAAGATCTACCAAAACTACGTTTGTCCCCGCCTGTCCATTTTGAAAATTTATATAGCCTATGTCACTACCACAATTTTGAAAAATTCAACGACACCTCACATGTCAAAATCCGTTCAGCCGTTTAGGCTGTAGCGCGTGCCGAAGAAATGGACATACATACATACATACATACGCTCGAAAAACATAACCCTCCTTCTGACGCAGTCGGGTAAAAAGACAAGCACAAGAACTAGCCTGCAGATAATAGGATGACAACTGTTAACTACCTTTTACTACTTTCTGAGACCACTTCTTTTTATTTCAATTTTTCCACAGGACCAGCGCAAGCACTGGCCCATAGAGCTTAAGTTGACGAAAGTTCGATTATTTAAAAAAAGACAAAGATCATCACGTCGATTTTGACCACCTGTTTTTGACAAGATAACGATAAAATCGATGAACTCCAAATGCACGCATAAAAAAGGCTGACTCATTGTCACGTTCCGGCTTGAGCAAAACGCGCAAGCGATAGTGCGGAAAAAGAGCACCACGATAAGCCTATGTGTTCGGTTTTTTTCATATGACATTATCAAATAAATTTATCGTCCATAAATCGACTTTACAGACCAACCTCTCTTTTCAGAACATCAGGACGCGTTCTACATAGATAAAACCGAAAAGTACATCTAATAATTTCATAAATATTTCAATGTAACTTTTAATACATACGAGTATGGTAATACAAGATTCAAAATCTAAATATAAGAGGGTAGGTACATAAAATAAATGGCTGCAGTCGGATTTTACTAATACGAAGCGATGCGGTCAAAGCTGCGGTGTACTGCACTTGGCTTTAGCCTAAAGTAACTAGGCTATACAAAAGCCTCCAATTTTAACTAAATGAAAACGGATTTTTGTTAAAATAATAGAAGAAGAAATATAAAAAAAAATTAATAAAAAAAAACAAGTGAAGTATTTAAACATTTTATATTTGTATATTTAAGTTATTTTTACCAGCCTTTCATCTATTGTGATTGTTTATTGTCTATGAGTGTTGTTTGTCAGTGCAAAACGTGTTTCATTTTGACACCTAGTCTATGAAGCACAAATATTGCATTTATTTGTTCAGGTTTCAAGTAAAGATAATTTACATACACACCTGGTTTTAACTACAACGATACAACGGTCAACTAATCTTTCAAATTACAAAGTTTACTTAGACAACGACAGCTTATAGATCTGAAATCATGAACATTTGAGCAACTCAAAAATTATAAAAATAAAAAATGCCAGGCCACATAATTCATTTTAATCGATAAAAAAGTTTTAACAAAATATTCAATTAAAAATTATTGATTATCAACGTTGTTAATTCGTCAATTTCTAACAAAAAGTAGGAACAGTAACATTTAACTCAACTAATTGCATTGGACTAAAACACAAAATAAACATAAAACACTGTAAATACTTGCTACATACCACATAATAATCACATCGGTATCACACAAGAATCCCAAATGATATAACAATGTCGCTTTCAAAATTTCAATTTAAAAAACCGCTAAATACTGTTTCAAGATCCATCACAAAATGAAATATTTCAATGTTAAAAATCGTGTTACATAAAACAAAATTTCAGCTTTGATCATTGGCGCGTAATGAGTTTATCAAACCACATTCAATTGTGATAGACGATTTCGATTTTATCAAGATACCGAACGAATAACTCCGCAACACAACACGTGCGATCGCGTCGGATTCTGAACGGGCACGATTCGGTTCGGCATTGGATGAAGCGTTGTTTTCCAAAGGTGAGGATTTCGGCCGTCGTCGGCAAAACTCGGCCCTACCCGCCACTCATCTCGGTTCGATTGTAAGGAAAAATTTCATATTTCACGAGCGAGTACATTTCTTATTGAAAAGTATTTTAATATGTGAAATGGAAATCCTTAACAGAAGCACGTCGAGGCATTTAGCAAAATTTTTTTCTCTTTCCGAATAGGTATTAAGATACTGAATAACTGAAGGCGGGCTTTATGTGAAAGGAAAATCATTTATTTCGATGTTATTCCAATGAAAAGAGCTCGTTTTACTCTTAATACTCGTTTATTATACACATTCTGGTGTACCTGATTTTTTTTTGTGTAATTTCCCTTTTGTGAAATTATTTTTCTCAATACTGATCGATGTGTAGTATCTTTTAATGTTTCTTTTCGGTTTTGAACCATTGCAATTATTAAACTGATTTCTTTAAATAATGAGAATTTATAGAAATCAGTTTCTTGCTAACACAGGACGAAAATTTTTCATTTATTCAAATTTTCTAAGGTCTCGTTTACTATCTAACAAATTTCAAGTAAATCAGTCGTCGTTACAAGGTTATTCTAATAACTCAGAATAGATCTAGGCCTCCCTTCGTATAGAAGAGAGGATGTAGAGCTTGTGCTGATCTTGAGCTAACAGATCTTTTGACGACCTCCGTGGCACAGTGGTATGCGTGGTGGATTCATAAGACGGAGGTCCTGGGTTCGATTCCCGGTGGGGCAGATTGGGATTTTTCTTAATTTGTCTTGGTCTGGCTGGTGGGAGGCTTTCGCCGTGGCTAGTTACCACCCTACCGCCAAGCGACTTAGCGTTCCGGTACGATGTCGTGTAGAAACCAATAGGAGTGTGGATTTCATCGTACTCCTAACAAGTTAGCCCGCTTCCATCTTAGACTGCATTATCACTTAACATCAGGTGTTATAGCAGTTAAGGGCCAACTTGTAGTTGATAAAAAAAAAAATAACAGTCGTTGACAATAATGAATAGGAACGTGCTAAAGCATGAAGCCTCTGAAGTAGGGGCGCCACCAATGTGACACCACAAACTACTCGACTTTGAAATTTCAAAATGGTTGGCAGAGATTTTCTGAGATTTCTCAACTTCTTGTAGATTTTTTGGACATAAATTTCTAAGAAGAAAGGAGAGCTCAATTCTGGATCGGGATATGGAAACACTCAATTTTCCATTCTTCTAAGAAATTTACCGTAAAATTCTAAATCGGAAGTCGGGAAGTTAGTGGTGTTACACCCCCGTGCTTCGAAGTGCTGTCAGTCGCGGTCACTATTATCGACATATGATAGTGATTGTTAAACAAATAAACATTATTACCCTAAGCTCGCCTACCCGCTTTGGCGCAGCGGGGTAAGTTTAAACTCCATTTCTCCTTTTAGTAGGCATGACCTTGTAGGGGGTCTGTTATTTATAATAGTGTAGTGTAGTAACTTGTACTACTTCGGCTACTAGAAGGTGTTTAGTATTTATAATACCTACTTCTATAGCGGCTAGTATTTATGTATTAAGTACTCTTTATGCATGCAGTGTCGCTGACAGTAAATAAAAAAGCCTTTTAAACGCCATGTTAGCATAGTAATTAATCCTTTTAAATGACTTTTAAAAGCAAAATAGTTCAAAAGCGTCCCGCAAATAAGAGCTTTTATGTTCCAGGCTTTGGAGTTTAACCAACGTCATAATAAATAATCCAGATTCAACCAATATAACTAAGAGCGAATTTGACGGATTTGGAAAGTAGGTGGTTTTACATTTAAAAACCAATAAAATTATTATTATAAAAACAAAAAACCCGAAAATTTTATATGGATATAGTGATCCTTGTTTTTCTCTTTTCAGTTCATAACTTCTATGCAGTCGGGTTTTTTGTTTTTATAATAATAATTTTATTTGAGACTTTATTGTTTTAGTTTATGGTATAGAAATGACTCGGTACACTTTTTGCCATTTTTTGTTAAGACAGCAATATAAACATGATTTATGATATTTATATTTTTGAAATGATCTTTTTACGACCTTTCATTTGATACCCATATTGCGAAGATAAGAGAAAGAAATACGTGTGTATTTCTTTTCCCCTTTTTTTCCTCATTTACAGCCACCATTTTGAAAATTTATATAGCCTATGTCACTACCACAATTTTAACAAATTCAACGACACCTCACCTGTCAAAATCCGTTGAGTCATCTAGGCTGTAGCGCGTGCCGAAGAAATGGACATACATACATACGCTCGAAAAACATAACCCTCCTTCTGACGCAGTCGGGTAAAAATAACAGTTCGATTTCTGGCGGAGCCGATCGACAATTTCTCAATTGGTTCCAGTCTGCAGTGGCTAGTTACCACCCTGCCGGCAAAGACGTACTGCTAAACGATTTAGCGTTCTAGTAAGATGTGCAGAAACCGAAAGGAGTTTGGATTTTCTTCCTACTACTAACAAGCTAACCCGCTTCCATCTTAGATTTCATCAACATTTACCATCAAACGTGATTGCAGTCAAGGGCTAACTTGTAATAAATAATTAAAAAAAAATCTTTTATTTTAAGTAAGGCTTTGTATACAAGTACTTTGAAATGACTACCACTGACTTGAAAGGCAGATCGCAGCTGACATTCCCGTGCCTTAGAGAGCACGTTCATCCCGTCTCAGTTATTATCATCAACATCTAATAAGACTGTTACAAACACAAGCATTATCACCCTAAACTCGCTAACCCGTATTGGGGCAACGTGGCGGGCCTAAGCGTCATATCTCCTCTCCTACGAAGGGAGCGGCTGTGGTCGTCAAAATATATTAGGTAATGAAAAAAAATATATTTCGAAAAGAAAATAATTGCTCAACTTGATCGAGCTTAGTTTAGTCTAGACAAACATAATTATAAGTTTGAAATTTTGTTTGATATTAGACTTAGGGATTTAACATAATTTACGTGGGCGAAGCCAAGAATTTCTCTAAATACTAGCTGTGCACCGCGGTTTCACAAGCCTAAATACAGCTTTTGAGATATCCTTTTTAACCGACGAAAAATCGGAGCATAACTTTTTACGGAGTTATCCGATTTTGATAATTCTTTTTTTATTAGAAAGGGCACACTTCCAAGGTGGTTCCATTGTCATCATGTTAGAATCTGATCATGATATACTGGGGAAATCTAAGGAACTCTTCAAATTTTGTAGGCACACTTGCGGTGATTTCGGTCTAAAAAGTAAGAAATAAAAATTTTTAAC
The DNA here is from genome assembly GCA_034621355.1 of Mycalesis mineus. NCBI lineage: Eukaryota > Metazoa > Arthropoda > Insecta > Lepidoptera > Nymphalidae > Mycalesis > Mycalesis mineus. The sequence goes on from CM067901.1 coordinate 2,174,045, forward strand.
AATGAACAGAACCGACTCAAAACGCACTAAAAAGTAAAAAATAACTGTGTCATTTAGTTGCTTTAACTTACTTAAGCATATCTAGGAGTCGGTGCCAGCCAAGGTTTCTAGTTTAATCACATTACCTAGAACCCACAAACTGCTTTACTACGTTAAATAAATGTTCCTTAAACTTGCTGGCACCGACTTCATAGATATTCTTAAGTAAATTAAAGCAACTAAATGACATAGTTATTTTTTACTTTTTAATGCGTTTTGAGTCGGTTCTATTTTTTGTTAAAAATTTTAAAGTATAAAAAACTAATATATTGAAGAATTGATCATCTTTACAAACATTCTAATAAAGAGCTTAGCCCGGTATTTTTTTTTTTGCCCGTTTAAGGTTATTAAGTATTAGATTAAAAGAATTACTTAAATCAGATTTGTAATCCTGAGATATGCGAACACTAACATGAAAACATACGTACATATATACGCTTTGGAAATTTGGCACATTTGTTCAGACGCTGATATAGACTAACATATACGAAAACTGGGCATTTCCGAAAATACTACATACATACGGGTTGAATTTATAACCTCCTTTTTTGAAGTCTTTAAAAATAATTTTCATATCTGTCACCAAAAAGTCAACTAAAAATAACATAGACTAATGTCTTTAATCTATGAAAAATAATGAGCAATATTATGCTTTGTCCGTTATTTAAATGATGTTTTATGCTTTATGTGGTGTTGAAAACAATTTACCAGAACAGTTTATTTTAAATAGAAATGAACATAAATTAGTGACGAGGTCATTATTGCAGTCTGGATAGGTTTGGGAATAATTTGTGGTGTTTATATTATGCATCACTTTACGGTCCCGTAGTTCATTCGATGTCAGTTCGTGCTCAATTAATCAATCTGATCAGTTGTTTTGAGATTGTAGGGATACAAATATACATTCACGGCCTCATTGGTACAAACGTATGGTGTGAGCTCCCGGGCTTCGGAGAGCACGTTCAGCTGTCGGTCCCTCATCAGCTGATAGTGATTGCTGCATAGTCAAAACTCTTCGCCCAGCATTGAAATAGTATTACAATTCTCAATTTTTTTTTGACGGCCCCCGTAGCGCCGTGGAATACCACAGTGAGAAGTCGTAATATTGAGGTCCTGGGTTCGATTCCCAGTTGAGCCGATTAAACGTTCCGGTACGGTGTCGTGTACAAACCGAAGGGGTGTGGATTTCATATTACTCCTCACAAGTTAGCCCGCTTCGATCTTAGTTTGCTTCATCACTCACCATCAGGTGAGATTTTTTTTTTATCGACTACAAGTTGGCCCTTGACTGCTATCACACATGATTTTAAGTAATGATGCAGTCTAAGATTTCCATCTTAGACTGCATCATTACTTAAAATCATGGCGGGTTAACTTGTTAGGAGTGGGACGAAAATCAACACTCGTTACGGTTTCTACACGACATCGTATCGGAACGCTGAATCGCTTGGCGGTACGTCTATGTCGGTAAGGTGGTAACTAGCCACGGCGAAAACCTCCCACCAGCCAGACCAAGACAAATTAAGAAAGATCTCAATCTGCCCCGCCGGGTATCGAACCCAGGACTTCCGTCTTATAAATCCACCGCGCATACCACAGCGCCACGGAGGTCGTCAAAATTGCAGTCAAGGGCTTACTTGTAATGTAGCAGCAGCAGCTTCAATTTAATATATGAAATATGAATGATAATGAAATCCACATTCCAATAACAATAGATGCGAGATCTAAATCAAAACACTTATTAAAATCTGTAAAAACCTTAAAATAACTTAAATAAATAATGTACACTTTTAAAAAACTGAACAAAGTTGATGAATTAAAAAATGAGTACACTTTTTAAGTTGTCAACGACATTGTAAAACCAACAGGAAATGTAAACGGTTTCTAAACGCCGTTAGCATAGTAATTAATCGTGAAAAACATTTTGAAGTGAAAAATAGTTACTAGTTGCCCCGCTGTGAACAGAGCACAATCCACGGACTTTTATTTATTTAGACACCGCTTGTTCATCCCTTATTATCTTATAAAATACTTGACAGATTATACTGACACCTGAAATATTCATGATTATCGGTCAACTACAGGGTCAGGCCAACATCCTTGTAGAAAAAGACCCTGAAAAACCGCTCCAAGAATGACACCCAGTACCTCGTGATCGAAGTCATATAGGCGAGATGGCACTATTACAATTTTCTAAGATAAAAATTGAACCGCATAATGAAAGATGAAGCAAGATGCCTTGATATTGATTATAATATAAATAACAATGAGACCATTTTTTTAGACTACTTCAATATCTTTATTAGTCTATTTCACCGCCCACAACAGGGTCTTGTCAGTGCACTTTTGTCAGAGAGGCCGTGGGTGCTATGATGCTTCTCTACCTCTGACTGTCGCTACTTCGGCGATGGTATTTTTAACCGACGAAAAAAAACGGAGGAGGTTCTCAATTCGACACGTATTTTTTTTTATGTATGACCACGCATAACTTTTTGCAGAAATGTCCGATTTCGATAATTCTTTTTTATTAGAAAGGGCATACATCCAAGGTGTTCCCATTGTCATCATGTTAGGATCTGATGATGATATCCTGGGGAAATTGAAAGAACTCTTAAATTTTGTATGCACCCTTTTTTCGGTTTTAGTGTAAGTATTATATACTATATATATATATTCGGCACTTGTAGCCAAAAAGCTTCGGTAGCTTTTTGGCTACAAGTGCCGAATATATATACTATGACAGTATAGTACGAGTACGTTACGTGGCAATAAATCACTAAAAAGTAAGAAATAAAAATTTTTGCCAAAAAATAGAACAGACTCAAAACGCGAACGCAGAAGTCGGTGCCATCCAAGATTTCTACTTTAGGGACGTTACCTAGAACCCACAAACTGCTTTACTACGTAAAATAAATGTTCCTTAAACTTGGCTGGCACCGACTTCATAGATATGCTAAATTAAATTAAAGCGACAAAAGCACAATTGAACAACAAGGTAGGTCTTTAGGACACGCAATATGTTGCTTAGACCCAACACGCTGCACCAATGTGGATTCAAAGTGGATAAGTGAACTGTGCTGAGTTTTTATTTCCTGAAAAACTTAATAACTGTTAGCCCAACCTTGGAGTCAAAGCCAGGTACGTGAACAAAAACTAACTCATTTCAATCAGAGGGCTTGCAAGCTTAAGAATTTTATCCCATTATATTTCTGTGTCTTATATTTCTTTGGCTATATTTGGTTCAAATATAATAACAGACTAAAAAAAAAATGTGTGCGTGTACTAGCGTACACTCATAAGAAGTGAAACTAACTAACTAACTTATCAACATTCAAGTATTAGAAAAAAATTATACCATAATTACACCCACGTGTTAGTGTATTGAAAAATACAATCAAAAACTGAGGTTAATTTTAAATAACGTGGTAAAATAAATACCATAATTACACCTAAGTATTAGAAAAAGAGATGCAATTACTTACTTTTTTTAGAAATTCACTGGAATTAGAATTAAAATAAACCCTTTGATTTTGCTGATCACTTCAATATAACATATATATATATATATATATATATATATATATATATATATATATATATATATATATATATATATATATATATATATATATATATATATATATTTATAACATCACTTCCATAAGTCAAAGATGGCGCGTAACAGAAAAATGTGACGCGTAACGAAAAAATGTTACACTAAATTTTTTTCCAACCCCGATAAAGAAGTTTCACTTCAAAATAAGATTTATTTCTTGTATTTTTTTGAAACTACGACCGTTTTATCGGAAACTACATATCCTAAGCACTGGTCCAACGAGGTAGTTTATACAATGTAATGATATTCAGCTAAGCTTGTTGCTTGTCCTATGTTAACCGCTCTACACCAAGATGTAGAGATACGGCACGTTACCATGATACGCGCTGATGAATTTTGTGTATAATACTGCGCCTAATTTTGATTACATTTTGTGATGTCCTTAAGTTACGAAGTTTTGAAAATTTTGTAACTTTTTGTCTACTATATCAAAAAACTACTATAATATTGACTATCCTTACTAATACGAGTATTATAAAGGGGATTTGTATGTATGGATGTAGGGATGTTTGTGTCTCTTTCACGCAATAACTACTAAATGAATTTTGATGAAACTTCACAAAAATATAGCTTACATATCAGATTATAGGTCAAATTTTATTCCAAAAATTCCTACGGGAATTAAAATTGCGCGGGTGAAACTGCGGGCGCCATCTAGTTGTTAATAAGCTCAACTGTCTTGTTCGCCCAGTGACAAACCTATGTAGCCTTGTACGATGAGGTCCTGTGAAATAATGAGATTTTCATTCTTTTTAGAACTTCTCGATAAGAAATCTTAATCTGGAGTTTGGAAGATGGTAGTGTTATATAAAATCACGCTAGGCCGGGACCGATGTTTCAGTTACTAGCATTAAAATCGTAATTGATTCAAAATCAAACAGCTTTAAGTACGTTAACGATACTAGAGCAGCGTGTTCAGTAAAGCTTTAAGGTGAAGACATGTCGACTTCTTCTCACCTAAAAGATAGGGAGGTATATTCAATTCCAAAAATAATTAAATTCTAATATCAATATTGATAATTAATTATCAATTATAATATAAGGCGTGAAAACCCTTAATCACGACATTACATTCTTTTTTAAACCAAAATAATCGAGTACAAAAGATCCAAAAGCGTCAAAATGCACCTAATTTGGCGTGCCCTATCACATGACACTATACATTTAAACCTTGCTCTTGCATAAGTAAAATTATTGATGAAAATAGCATTAAATCCGTTCCATTTAAAAGAATACTATGTCCTAGCATACAGGCGATGGAAAGCGACTTTGTTTTATTCTCTGTATTATGTTACGACTCCTCAAGAAAGACGAAATAAGGCAGAACGTAGCAGAAGGTGCAACGAAAATTGGAGCTATAAAATTGTTCGAGTGCAGAGCTCACATCCTTTATATTTTTACGTGCTTCTTATGAATTGTTCAAAATGAAATATACTGGTAAGTAAGCGCTTCTCGGTTTCTTTCATAACAAAACTCTAAAGATAATAGGTATGTATTGAGCGATTTTAACTTAGAAGAGTCAATACTCAAAAACGTACCTACCCATATAAGTTATTTATTTATTTATTTTTTCACTATCTAAGTGTTAAGAAAATTAAAATTAAGTTAATCAAGATTATTTATGACCACTACCTACCTTTTTACAAGTTTTTATTTAACTTGCAATGTACGTAAATATGTGAGAATGTTCGGGTGAATTCTTGCAACTCTATTTGAAAGCAGATATCCTTAACCGGTGGGGGTAAATTTTTGTATACTTGTTTGGATGGAAATGCAGGGTTAACTAAATATGTGACGTCATTCTAAATCCAACATGGCACCATACCATGGTTATCAAATAAAAAAGCTTACTAAGTATAACCTAAAAAATAATATAACGTCACTCTTAATGTCATATTTGAAATTGAAACTCACTCTTAATACAATTTTTATAAAAATCAAGGTGGACTTTGAATAAAAACTTGTTTGAAAAGATTTTTTTACTTTTGATTTATTTAACTTTATTTAGTAATAGGTATAAATGAAATATACATAACCTTTAATGAAAAGCAATTTAAAATATTGAGTTCGCTAGCAGATACTTCAGGAAAATTACCCACTCAGCTATTATTAATATTATTATTTCCATATCAATGTTATAAATGGCGATTTGTAATAACATTACTACAATTACAACAGGAGCACTGTCCAATCCATTTGTAACACACCGTGATTCATGTAAGAAATACAATTTAACTTAACGCGAAACACAAAGCATTCCATTCCGAAGCGTTTCCTGAATTAAAGCAAGAAATTGAATATCACGCCGCCCAATCCTTTATTTCATCACTCGTAATGCGACGGGGAAGGTTATTAATCAAAAATATTCCCACCCTGCCGTTGATATACATACGCGAGGATACACATAAATGTATGATCGTGTTTTACGGTCATATATAGGGTGTTCCCTGTAGACCTCTGCAGGGAAGACGTCTTCTCAGACGGAAGCCTGTAGAGTGCCAGGCTTCCGTCACTAAGGAAATAGGAGTTAACATGGTGTCCGAGTGCGGTAACAATAACGTGTCAACTTTGGACAATAATTTTTTACTGAGAATTTCTCGGAAGAAAGAAACATCTATATTTTAAGTTTGAGTCTTGGATTGAAATTATTGTTCCTATTAAAACTCCTAAGTTGAGAAGTAATATTAAAAACTCGCCCATGCCTAAGAGGACACATTAAATGATCGGTCCAATGACTATTTACATTACATTACGAACATTACATTATTCCTTAAGCCAGCCAAGAGTAAAGGAGCAATGTAGTGGATTTAAGTTTTAGGTCTTTTTAGGGTTCCGTACCTAAAATTCGTTGTCCGTCCATCTGTCTGTCAAGACCCTTTTTCTCAGAAACGCGAGGAAGTATCATCTTGAAATTTATATCACATACTCAGGTCTGCTGTCCCTTAGAGTGGTGAAAAAATCAAGCTTCTAGGCCAAGGCAATCAAGATACAGCCGTTTATGCCAAATATTTCCCCAATTTTCGACACGGTCAAGTAAATCAAAACCTAATCGGGGTAGATTCCGTAAACTTAGTATCTTGAAATTTGGCAAGAAGTAACGTTTTATAGCACAGATAATGGAAAAATTACGAAATCTGTAAATTTTTAGTTACATCATGTAATAAAAATATTTTTAATAATTTACACTTACCCCTTTATCTCATGAACGCGTAAAGATATTAAGTTGAAATTCATATCAAATATTTGTCTCTAAAATTCCTTTAAGCTATAATGAAATCTAAGTCAACACAGTCAAAGGATATAGCAATATAAGCCGCATGTTTGACTCACAACTAGACGCAACTAAATCAAAACCTAACGGGTAGTTCTCGTAAACTTAGAATCTTGAAATTTGGTTCGAAGCAACGTCATAAGGCACAGATAATGGAAAAATTACGAAATCTGTAAATTTTTAGTTATATCATAATAAAAATAGTTTTAATAATTTACACTTACCCCCTTTTCTCATGAACGTGTAAAGGTATTAAATTGAAATTCATTTGAAATACTTGGCTCTATAATACCTTTAAGCTGTAACAAAATAAAACTTCTTAGTCAACACAGTCAAAAGATACAGCATAAGCCGCATATTTAACTCTCTACTACTCGTAGCTAAGATAATCCTAAATTGGTCCAAGTATCAAATCAAATCTCGTAACACATCGCCAAGTCATAGATATCCAGGAAACTGCATATCTAGTACAAAGTGTACTATCAACAATCCACCTTGAAATATTTTCCCCATTTCCCTCCCCTTTTGGGACCCCCATTTTGATTTCTTAAGTAAATATTTCACCTTCAGCGTAAATATCCATTTTGGGTTTTAATAACTTCAAGTTGAATGATTAGATGTTTGTGCAATACGGATTTATATGATATTATCGAAACAAATTGCCTAAAGCGATCCACGAAGAAATAAATATGAGAGAATATAATTATGTAGGAATTCACTTTTCCTCGATAAATTATTTTTAAGATATTAGTCATACCTGTGCAAAAAACATGTCTAATGGGTGGGCGGGAGACCCGTTTCAATTAGTCGATAAGGCTGTGTTAAATTTAAATTAATAGGATTAAATAAATTGTTTTTATATGTCAGTATTTTAAATATATCAGGTAAAAATAATTATTATTTTGTTTTAATATTTGTTGTTGTGTGTTTTTAGTAGGTCCCTATTTCCGGTACCTTAAATTCCGAAGTTAGAAGAAACAAAAGGTAATGCGGTAGAAGTTTATTTAACTCTAAAAACAGGTTAAAACAATGAAATGTTATTTATACAAACACTTTAATGAGGTCTTGAATATAAAGCTGACCTCGTAAGATATGAACACCTGTTGTTGTGCTCTCCAGAGGATTGCGAACCTACTTTTAACTCGACTATGGAATGTTATGGCAATATAGTTTGTTTGATAGTTAAAAGTGAAATTATAGTGGCGCTCTCCGTGGGGTAGTGCTATGCGCAGTGGATTTATAAGTCCGAGATCCTAGGTTCGATTACCGTTTCGGCCGGCCGATCGAGATCCGACTTCAGCCGTGGCTAATTACCGCCAAGCGATTACGGCCTGTGTGCACCAAGATTTCGGTTATCATAACCAACGGTTAACATAACTTTACTGTAAATTTACTATTTATAATAAACCCGTACGCCGGTTAGGACGTAAACCGGGCGGTTATCTTAACCGAGCTTTCGTCCTTAACCGGTATACGGGTTGTCGTGAACAGTAAATTTTACGTTTACGTTAACCATTGGTTATGATAACCGAAATCTTGGTGCACACAGGCCTTAGCGTTCAAGTGTGATGTCGTATAGTGTCACTTCTATGTTAGATTGCAGTCAAGGGCTAACATTGACTAAAGAGAGAAATATATTTTTGATTTTGCTGTTACTGTTCGACAATTATTGCTTCTTTTAACCCAGATAGGTTTAGGATGCGCACAAAGCAGAAATGTTGCTCTCACTTTCGCTCCAACCCTATGAAAGAGTTATGATATTTTCTATTTCGTGCTAACCCGCATAAGGATCTTACAAGAGTACTTTTTTTTAACCGTCGAAAAAAAACGGAGGAGGTTCTCGTTTCGACACGTATTTTTTTTTTGTATGACCACGCATAACTTTTTACAGAGTTGTCCGATTTTGATAACTATTTTTTTATTAGAAAGGGCATACTTCCAAGGTGGTTCCATTGTCATCATGTTAGGATCTGATGATGATATCCTGGGGAAATTGAAGGAACTCTTCAAATTTTGGAGGCACGCTTACAGTGATTTCGGTCTTTGTCTCGGTATCGGTAGCATTTTGACTACTAGTGCCGTATAATATACTATGACAGTATAGTACTAGTACGTAACGTGGCAATAAATCACTTAAAAGTAAGAAATAAAAAATTTTAACAAAAAATGGAACCGACTCAAAACGTACTAAAAATTAAAAAATAACTGTGTCATTTAGTTGCTTTAATTTACTTAAGCATATCTAGGAGTCGGTGCCAGCCAAGGTTTCTTCTTTAAGGACGTTACCTAGAACCCACAAACAGCTTTACTACGTAAAATAAATGTTCCTTAATCTTGGCTGGCACCGACTTCATAGCTATGCTTAAGTAAATTAAAGCAACTAAATGACACAGTTATTTTTTACTTTTTAATGCGTTTTGAGTCGGTTCTATTTTTGTTAATAACAATTTTATTTTTATTGACTACAAATTGGCACTTGACTGCTATCATACCTGATGTTATGTGATGCTGCTGTCTAAGATGGAAGCGGGCTAACTTCTTAGGAGTGGGACTTAAATCCACACCCCTTTCGGTTACTACACGACATCGTACAGGAACGCTAAATCGCTTGGCGATACGTCTTTGTCAGTAGGGTGGTAACTAGCCACGGCGAAAGCCTCCCACCAGCCAGACCAAGACAAATTTAGAAAAATCTCAATCTGCCCCGCCGGGAATCGAACCCAGGAACTTATGTCTTATAAATCCACCGCGCATACCACTGCGCCACGGAGGTCGTCAAAATTTTCCTTTACAACTTCACTTTCTTTTTATACGCAACTTTAAAAATTATATTGAGTTCAATCCACCTTCGTAACCGAAGTTTCGTAACCAGTTACGAACGTGGAATATTTTTCTTACTATGGTATCTAGCTACGAAAACGGAATTAATTTGTCGTTTTTCTAACCTATCTCAATTTTCAATTTTTATTTCAATTTTCGTACCTGGTTATTATATGAGACATATTAAAGAAAGTTTAGTTTAGTGTAGTTGCACCCTTACTTCCTCAACCGCAGTCATACCAAATAACGTAAGTCAGTCGTAATATTAAGCATTGCTTAAAATCTAATTCGTCCTTTATAATTGTTTCGGTTCAACAAAGGCGCTTCAATTATGTAGTATAGCACTGGAACAAAGCATATACTGTGTACAGCATTAGATTAACAATCCGTCCAGTTCTGAAACTTTTAAACTGGACGGATTATTAACATCCTTATAACTGAAAATTTTATAAGTTAAATTGTCTTATGTATAGCAGAGATTAGCAGTTTAGTTTAATTAAATAATACTGAAAAAGGATGGATGCCCGAATACCGTAGGCAATGATGAATATAGTATATTTTTTTTAACATCCAGAGCCTTGCTTTCTTTAAACTGTGGTTTATCTTAAAAAGTGGAACAAAAAATATAATGGCTCTTATTAGCCACAACTAGTGTTGATAGTGTTCCGCGCTTGTTGACTGTATGATTGCTATAGTACGTTGTGAAGCCACAAGTTCCGAACGTTGCACAAAGATGGCTCGTATGAGCCAATACTCGCAATACTTAAAAGTCGGCGCGGTCTAATAAGTGATGAAACTGTTCCGCGCTTGTTGACTATATGATCGCTATAGTGCGATGCGAAGCCACAAGTTCCGAACGTTGCACAAAAATGGCTCGTATTAGCCAAGACTCGCAATACTTAAAAGTTGGCGCGGTCTAATAAGTGATGAAACTGTTCCGCGCTTATTGACTGTATGATTGCTATAGTGCGATGCGAAGCCACAAGTTCCGAACGTTGCACAAAGATGGCTCGTATTAGCCAAGACTCGCAATAGTTAAACGTCGGCGCGGTCTAATAAGTGATGAAACTGTTCCGCGCTTGTTGACTGTAAGATTGCTATAGTGCGATGCGAAGCCACAAGTTCCGAACGTTGCACAAAGATGGCTCGTATTAGCCAAGACTCGCAATAGTTAAACGTCGGCGCGGTCTAATAAGTGATGAAACTGTTCCGCGCTTGTTGCAAATTCAACTTGTACCCAGTAATCGCTCTGTACTGCTTCATGATGAATTGAAATGCTGCACTTTGTTAATTCTAATTCGAGCTACTAAGCTAAGCTAATTCTGCTTGCTTTGCCACCAAGTAACAAAGCTGTGTTTATAAAAGTCTAAGAGTTTCCACTAAGAAACTAGTCCCAGGCGATCACAGTCGCAAGCGGCCATCTATGTAGCGACTGCATGAGTTTTTTTCATTCATTAGCCGTCTGCGACTTCAGACCAACAAGCTTATTTTCAAAAAAGATACCGCCCGCGATTAGTTGCTTTGTAGAAATAAGACCTAAGTATAATAAGGGGCGACGAGAAGCGACTTTATACTATGATAAGATATTTGTAGCCCACTAAGACCTCAGTCTCAAGCCCAAATTAACCAATAAAATTGTATCAGGTCCCGTGATTGGGAGCTACAAAATCATCGATAGTCATTATTGAGAGAGCGAGTTTAAGAGCCTTCTCGGTCCCGACGGGACTTTCCCGGGGCCTCGTCCCGGCGCGTTCTATAACTATGCTAATGTTATTTGCGCCGGTGGGTTTTACAAACGGCGAATTGGAGTAAAGCCTTCTTAACAGGGATAGCTGTTCGCTTGACTGGTGGATATTGGTGTTTCCAATTGCGTTTATGTTTATCTCAATTACTAATACTTAGTTGTAAAATAATTAAGTATTATTTCATTTTTAATGCTTTGTTAGTCCAGTCCAAGGTGTTGTTTGGATCTCAACACGGATCTCGATTAACTTGAGCCTTGTCAGACACAAGACTCGATTTAATGGTTAAATTTGATAATTATGGTTAACCTATTTTAATATTCTCGAAAAACCACGGAAATTGCAGATGTTAAGTGAAACCATAGCTTATAACAAATTAACACTTCTGAGAGAACACTTACAAGGAACACATCCCTTTGCGCTCTTCAACTTGATGTATAGGTATGTGCTATATAACGATACCCTTAATATGGCAACACGGCAATGCAAACTTAATGGTAGCAGTATTCTACTACTCCTCTACTTCTCTACTTCTACTACTACTCTACTTCTCCTAGCTACTACATCCTTGTGCGGGATGTCTGGAGGATATCGCTTTCAGCGATGAAATCGCCCTTGTGCATATTTTTGTAATTTTTCTCTGTTTTACTTTATTTTTTATTCTTTTTGGGTGTGCTATATCTATCTATCCTAGAGCACCAAATGCATATGTAATAGTATAAGTACGTTCAGTATAAGGTACCTAGTAAGTCCGTTAAACTTGAACAATGTTTTGAAGTAAACCGAAAGAACCGTTTAGAAGTCTTTGATATATATAAGTCCTGGAGATCGACGGCTACGAAAGTAATAGAGAGCTTCTCTATAAGGTTACTGATAAAATTCAGTACGTAGCAAATATTAATATTAATATCACACGACGATATGAGTGGTGCAATGTATGTGCACATACTCTGAACGACTGGATAAGTTGAGAAAGCTGCCTGGAATTTATTTATGATAAAGTCTAGGAAGAAATAACTATAAATAACAACATGAAAGTATAAATTTCGACAAACAGGCTATGTGTGTATGTCTGTAGAGTCGTAGCTCTTGAACTGATAAACCGATTTAGATTTTTTTAACATGATTTAGTCGGCAGTGTTTGATGAAAATCGGTCAAAAATATTTTTTCATAACTCCCTCAATATGGGTATCAAATGCAAGAGCTTGACAAGGAGAATACTATGGAAAGTTTCAAATCCCAGCTGGCCGTCACGAAAAAATCCCGTATTACATTTTTGTCGGAGTTTTTTAAATTGTTAATTTAATCTTGTGTCAAATTTTTTGATTGGTCAGTCAGATTTTTATCGTATATATACGCTAGCTAAGCTAGCTTTTCATTTTAATTACGTCAGTCAAAATAATAAAACTGTGTCAAACGTGGTTCATATGTTTAGAAGTTGTGAGGACAAAGAAGAACAAAATGGACATCGATCGAAATCTACGATTAGCTACAATATCAAACAACTAGAATACCACTTTACGGCTGAAGTGTTAGACATCGCCTTAATTATTATTATTCTGCCTTGCCATGTCAAGTGCCTGTGTACAGACGGGGGACCACGTTATACTAAAAACAATGGATAAATCGGAAATGTTCAGGGAAGCGATTGAAATAGCTTTTTTCTTACGAGTGCTTGGCTGGAATAATGTGTGATATAAAGCAAATATTCAGTCGAAATACGAGAGAATGTGCTTGCTACAATTGTCTATTAACACATTTCCTCAAAGATGACAACCATTCTATGCATTAAGAAGTCGGAAATTTGAAAGTATTCTAAATCTTCGAAGTAGGTTCAAATGAGGATCTAAGCGGCTTAGCATGAATCCTGGTCCGGTCAAATCCGGTCAAATTAAACATGCAAAATAATAAAAGGGTGAAAAAAGAATTTTTTAAGCTATTGCATAGCTTCTATCGCGGGCCTTGAGCGTGGAGACTGAATACAGAAATTCCGTAACGAAAAAACCTAACACCCCCTGAGTATCAAAAACATAATATCAAAAACACAATTTTGCCTACGACATCATCGGGGAACGTGGTTTAGCGGTAAGGCGCTCTAAGTGCCCAGATTGCCAGAGAGATACGGGTTCGAATCCCGTCGGTTCCGCTTAGGCCACGGTCCCGATGACGTCAGTAGGTTAACATAAGTTCATAAAAATGCTATGCAATAAATAGCTTTACAGCGGCAGTCTCCGAGTGCCACACGTTTTTTTTTTATTTAACTGAATTCAAAGTTGCATCGCTGCCGCACCTTTCAAGCACAATTGTGCTATATATTATAAACTTGGGATAATTATTGTTATTTGTATACAGGTATTTTAATGAAAATATTTGATATCAGCCATGCATCTTTGTTGATGGTGACACTGCCTAGGAATTAGTATTGCATTAGATATAGCAGCATAGATAGGGTCTAGGTGGAATCTGTACCTAGGCAATATAATTAATTTTTCCTGTAATGTACTTGATTTTTCAAATTTTGTATTATTATAAGACTATCTCAGGAGCATAGACAGTCATGGTTATCCTACAAATAGTATGTAGGACACGACACGACATATACAATTGCAAACAGCCGTTCGGACTAGAATTGCTACACGTCGCTTGACAAGATGCCAGCTAAGAGCGTGACGTGTTATCAAACACTCTCTATACCACCTACATTAGTGTGGAGGACGAAAATAAAGCAATTTCCGGCCGAACATGATTTTTAAAGTAAAATATCTAGATCAGGCTTGTAAATCAATATTTATTGTCATGTATTTATTTAATCTTTTTTGTAAATTTTGATTTTGAATATAAACTAAAACTATAAAAGAGAAAGTTCCTAAATGTGTGTATGGTTGTTTGTTGAGGCGTTCTATGTAAAACTTGAAGTGTAGAGAGCTTTGTTCGTACATAATTTTTACGCGGCAGGCGACATCCGCCTATTAAATACAATTATGAAACAGATTAATTTTAAATTACAAATCACTATATTGTATTAGAAATTTAAAATATGGATTTACCAGCAAAGTGAATTATTTTAGGAATTCAATTAGTATTTTTAAAAATATCCGTTAAATTAAAAACTGTAATAACTAATTAAATTTTACTCACGTTCAACTATCGAGTAAACGTTTACAGACAACCAATTTTTTTTAATATACACTAAAACTATAATTGAGAAATTTCCTAATTGTGTATGGTTGTTTGGACACTATTTGACTAAAATTTCATATAAAGATAGCCTTTTCGCTGGAATAAAATGTGAAGTTTTCGATTTGTTTTGGTGAAAGCTCACACTGGGCACTCTGTTAGTTACAATTCTACTAAAAAAGAGTAGCTTCTGCTAAACACCATCTAAGTCTAAGTTTATATATATACTTTAAATTTCAGTACTGTTTGGCTAGTGTAAGATCTTACACCATCACAAAGAAATCAAGGTAAAGAATTTTAACTAACACTGACAATCAATTTAAGTTAACTCTAGGATACTCCCACACTGCTAATCCCAAATAAAATTGCCTATACTCGTAGGTGAAGTTTGATTGTTATGGTAGCTAAGCTAACTGGGGACTCTTTTTTACAATTCTACTAAAAAAGAGTAGCTTCTGCTAAACACCATCTAAGTCTAAGTCTATATATATAAAATTCAATATTTTTTGATCAAATCTTATAACCATCACAAAGAAATCAAGGTACAGGGTAGTTAACTAACAATTGGTTGAAAATTAAAGCAAGGGTTGAGCAAAACCCGCCACTAAAGCTAGTTTAAACTACTTTGCCCCTCGTAAATAGCTTCGAACATTTTGTCCTCTTTTGACTTTTAGGTCGCAGTGACTACGATAAATTTTCATCACATAATTAGGGTAAAGAAAGATAAATGGGCGAAGCGGTCAGCCTCCCTGTTTTGTATCCAGATGTCGGGATATTTTCATTCCGAACGTCGCAAAAACACAAACTGAGCTAATGGGTGTAAAAACTATATTGCCTACAATAATAGTGGCCCTTCCAGTGACCTTGTTTAAACTTTTTGTCATTATTATTTTGTTAATGGCACGTCTAATTTTGTTGTTTTTCTCTCTTACTCGGTTGGACCTAAGTCTCTATTTAGGTAGAGAATGAAAGCCTTTTTCCACCTTTGATATTGTAAGAAGTACCCAGTATTATACCCAGTTACACAAACATTCAGTTTGCGACAGTCTATTATTTTATATATTACATTACGTTTCAGGTTTCTTGTTTAAATTAAATTAAACCTTGTATATAATTGAATTGCGTCACGATAATTATAAAATCTTGCAGCATATCATTCAAGGCAAGATCCAAGGGAGTCGAAGACCTAGCAGACGACGTACCTCCTGCCTCAAAAATCTCCGCAACTGGTATGGTATGATCACAAGATCGTTGTTCCAAGCTACCTCCTCGAAAGTAAAGACAGCCCTAATGATCGCCAACCTCCGTAGAGGAGATGGCACTTGAAGAAGAAGATATCATTGTATATCCTGTGATAACAAGATGTGGATTTCTTACAACTAACATGCGTATTGTCAGCGAGGAAAGCTCATAGTGACAGCTTTACCTTGAAATAAGGTTATTATATATGAAGGGTTACCCAAGCGTTCCGCGATACTATTTTCAAAGTATATAACAACATTCATCATTATTCGTTATAACACTCGTCAACATTGAAAATTTATTAAACACTGTGATATTCACTCGTCAAAACACATTACAATTAATAAATTAAATAATTACTATTAAAAAGTTAAAATAATTACAAGTCCAAACGGTCAATAACAGGCAGGAAAACAAAAAAAAATAATGATGAATGTTGTTTCAACGGACTTTGGCTTGAAAGTGACCTCGCAAAGAGTGTCAAAACGTCGCCAAATCAAAAATTAAAAAAATGTCACCTCTATGAGTGTTTTGATATTTAATTAAATTAGACAAATCCCAATACATTTTCGTTCGAATTGGTCAAAATACCTAAATGGTTTCTGATACTTTTAAAATAAGGTGTTCAATTAATTATTTTTCGTTTACTATTCTCTTGCTACCAACCAGCATAGGTATTGTCCTATATGACTTATCCTATATTGAAAGAAGCTTGGCCTTGTAGTATCCCTTTAATAGGCTTACGATGATGATGATCTGTTTATGGCATTGTTATCTCTAGAAAGATGGGCAAACATGGAAGCGGTTTTCTTTATTAAGTTATTATTTTTAACCGTGTACCTACAATGAAGACCGTATTATTGCAAACAAGATAGATACATTAATTACATGATGAAAAACAATCCTTAGGTACTACTTATATTATTAAGGTGGAAGTTTGTATGTATAGATATTTGTTACTCTTTCACGAATAAACTACTGAATAGATTTTAATGAGACTTTTTTTTTTAAATGCCTACAGTTGGCCCTTGACTGCTATCACACCTGATGTTAAGTGATGATGCAATCTAAGATGGAAACGGGCTAACTTGTTAGGAGTAGGATGAAAATCTACACCCCTATCGGTTTCTACACGACATCGTACTGGAACGCTAAATCGCTTGGCGGTACGTCTTTGTCGGTAGGGTGGTAACTAGCCACGGCGAAAGCCTCCCACCAGCCAGACCAAGACAAATTAAGAAAAATCTCAATCTGCCCCACCGGGAATCGAACCCAGGACCACGGAGGTCGTCAATAATATAGCTAACATATCAAAATAGCACATAGGCTACATTTTATCTCGAAATTCCTAAGGGAACAAGAAACCACGCGGGCAAAACTGCGGGTCCTCTAGTTTGTAATAAATTCTTGACGGCCTACTACGGAGTGGGTAGTAGAGTCACTACAAATAGTCCGATTCAAAAGCGCTTGTAAACCAAACCTAGTTGAAAAAAAACTACTTCGAATATGAATGAAAGGAGTTTTTCAATTTCATTTCTATTTTAAATCATTTTATAAAATCCATTACTAATATAGGTATAAATATTTCAAAAATTAAACCGAGCGGGTAATTCTATCCCATAGTGCTTCGGTCAGTCGAGTCGTATAATGTTAATAGCGTTGTAAAAGGAAGGTAACGATTATGTTCTGCCATACGAGCGGAGTACGTACTGCGGAGTACGGACGTGCCGGAGTACGTAGTCGTACGAATGGAAATCCGTTACACGTTTTACTGTTTCATTCTAAAATGTTACTTAGACATGCAGTTTTATGACTTTTCAACTTTATGTGAATGCTATTTGAAGGGTTATATATAATCGTAATATATGTAGCATTAAGAACAATGGATTTATTTTGCTATTTTCTGCGAATAACCGATGTATTCAAAGTTTTTAGAACCAGTACTGACGTCTCGTCACTGGGAAGCGCAGTGTTGTTTGACTTTTGCATTGCGCACTGCTGTGGGAGCACTAGATTTTTTTCAGTTTCAGTTTTCAGTTAGCCCTTGACTGCAATCACACCTGATTTTAAGTGATAATAAAATCTAATAACACAGAGGCCATATTTTATCCCAAAATTCCCACGGGAACGGGAACTACGTTGGTGAAACAGCGTGCATCCTCTACTATCATACAACTATTTATAAGGGTGAAAGTTTGTGTGAGCGTGTATGTTAGTTACATCTTCACGACTAAACAGCTCGAGCGATTTCAAGTTAGATGTTATCCTAGATTAACACATAGGTTACGTTTTATCCCGAAAGTCCTACGGGAACGGGAACTACGTTGGTGAAACAGCGTGCATCCTCTACTATCATACAACTATTTATAAGGGTGAAAGTTTGTGTGAGCGTGTATGTTAGTTACATCTTCACGGCTAAACAGCTCGAGCGATTTCAAGTTAGATGTTATCCTAGATTAACACATAGGTTACGTTTTATCCCGGAAGTCCCACGGGAACGGGAACTACGTTGGTGAAACAGCATGCATCCTCTACTATCATACAACTATTTATAAAGGTAAAAGTTTGTGTGAGCGTGTATGTTAGTTACATCTTCACGGCTAAACAGCTCGAGCGATTTCAAGTTAGATGTCACCCTAGATTAACACATAGGGTACGTTTTATGCCAAAAGTCCCAAGGGTACAAGAAGCGGACGTCCTCTAGTAACATAATATTGTTATGTATGTTTTCCTAAACGAAGTTATTGTAGCAACTGTGTTGTAGCTCCTAAATATCCATCTAAGATAGGGATCCATGAAGCAAATACATTTTGCAGACTGCTCTAGATAAATCTCTGGGACGTAAGTGAAAATTGGGTAACGGCGCAAAGCACCACGGAAGGTT
Organism: Mycalesis mineus; assembly: GCA_034621355.1. Taxonomy (NCBI): domain Eukaryota; kingdom Metazoa; phylum Arthropoda; class Insecta; order Lepidoptera; family Nymphalidae; genus Mycalesis; species Mycalesis mineus. The sequence goes on from CM067901.1 coordinate 2,192,837, forward strand.
GGTTGTTTGCCAGAAATAAATTAACACGAGGGTTTACTTTCCATTTTGTTTGCGAGCGTTTAGCCTTTCATACTGTAACACGGTCAGCCGTGCTATGTGTTATGGGGTAAACACTCGGTGGAAATTAAAATTTTCACTTGAAACTATTTGAGCAACAAAAGTAATTTGAGAGCATGGAAAGATCACTACATGTTTTATATAACAGAGCCGCGTCTCTCTGTCTGTATGTTCGCGATAAACTCAAAGGCTACTGAACGGACGCTCTCGCGGTTTTCCTGAGGAAGGTATTGTAGTATATAATTTATTGAAGTTTTGTATATATATAAAATAGCGAAAGATTGTATGAAAGCTCTCAAAGCGTGCCTATACGGGCAATTAAGTTTGCTTCAATGTAGGCAATATTTATTAATTACGACGTCACGGCTGCGTGAATTTACTGAACGCTAAAGATGCCTCATGCACCTATTTTTTTATTTACCTTTTTTTTAGGTTACACAAAACGTATTTTTTCACAAATGTTATTGTTATTTGACGGCCGTGTGGCCCAGAGTGTAGTGACCCTGCTTCTGCGTCCTAGGCTGTGGGTTCGATTCCCACATCTGGAAAATGTTTGTGTGATGAGCATGGATGTTTTCCAGTGTCTGGGTGTTTATATATATATTTTAAGGATATATAAAAAAATATATATTCATCAGTTATCATTGCACCCATAACACAAGCTACTTAGAAGTAAGCTTATTTTGGGGCTATATAGCGATGTGTGTAATTGTCTTATAATAATATACAATATGTAATAAATATAATATATCAGAATTTATATAACTGGTCATAATATTATTGTTAATTTAATTTATTCCTCATCCCTTATTAAACAGCCTAAATCAACGCACAAGATGCCCAAGTCATTAGATAAAACAAAATAATGTGAAATTGTTTATTTCCTATAGCCAACTCCACGCATCTCATGCATAAATTGCTTTGACCTAAACAAACAGAAATTTTAATAATGTGTATACCACAACACGGTGGAATAATTAAAATTAACTAATTAAATGTACAGGCTTTTAAGAGATTTACATTCAGGCAACGGGACCCTATCATTCTGATTTAGTCTGTATGTTTTTGTTCTAGTTTTATTCCAGATCTGATAATGAATAACTTATTTATTTTGACATTTTTTCCGGAGTTTGTCCTGGTTTAATTCCAAGTCTATTTAATTTAATTCCAAAAAGAAATGATTTTTTTCGGAAACAAGTAAATATTTAAACATCAAAGTCACCTAGATCCGACAAACAATATTCTACGTACGAGTCACTCCTAAACCAGACTCTACAATATTCAATAACGAGTTCAATTTACATTGAACATCTTAGATATATACCAATTTTTAGCATTTCGAATGATTGCGTTTATTTCTGCCCTAGATAACAAAATAAAGAATACCTAAACAATTCGAGAAATATAAACGCAAATATTAACAATACACAACATTTTCACTTAAAGAAGAAATACATAGACGTCAAAAACAGCCAGGGCAACGAATGCCCGGTCTGCTAGCAGATGATTAAATAAATTCATCACACTCATGTTTTCTAGACGCTGACTATGCTATGCTACGCTTTAGTGTATAATTTTTTTTTTATCGACTACAAGTTGGCCCTTGACTGCTATCACACCTGATGTTAAGTGATGATGCAATCTAAGATGGAAGCGGGCTAAGTTGTTAGGAGTCGGATGAAATCCACACACCTTTCAGTTTCTACACAAGACCGTACCGGAACGCTAAATCGCTTGGCGGTACGTCTTTGTCGGTAGGGTGGTAACTAGCCACGGCGAAAGCCTCCCACCAGTCAGACCAAGACTAATTAAGAAAAGTCTCAATTTGTCCCGCCGGGTATTGAACCCAGGACCTCCGTCTTATAAATGCACCGCGCGTACCACTGCGAAACGGAGGTCGTCAAAATCAAATCGTCGACATATAAAAAAATTGGTGTTTTTTTGTAATATTGAAATAACCGTTTATTACTACATGCATATGAATATATATACGGTACATACACCAAAATAACATTATTTTACCATTTTTGTCTGTCTGTCTGTTTGTTCCAGCTAATCTCTGAACCTATATACTAACTAATTTAGAGTATTGCAGTAGCATTTGGTCCCCTTACTATATAAAACCTCGAGTAGACATTGAAAGGATTCAACGTAAATTTATTAAACATTTAAACTATCGTTATCATGTTGTTTCCTTTAATTATGAGGACAACTGCAAACGCTACGAGTTACAAACTTTAGGAAAAAGGCGACAAATAGCTGATATGTTAATATTATACGACATAATAAAGGGTAAGCTGGATAGTCCTCTAGTACTATCGAAAGTAAATGTTATCGCACCTCCCATACGATCCCGTCGAACATCTATACCCTTATTCCAAGTGCCACACAAGAGAAAAAACTACACTAAAAACTCAGTCATAACTAGAATAACACGGGAGTACAATTCACACTACAATTTGTTCCGCTATTCAAAATGTATTTTTAAGAGACTTCAGAACACATGCACACACACACTCACACACACGTACTCACACACACACATACACGCACAAGTTTTATTGTGAATTTGATTGTTATTTCAGTTTGTAGTTATTTATTGTTTTTTTTTTACGAAAAATCTGTTATTGGCCTAATTTTAAGAAAATATCTTGATTATTTTGTATATTTGGTTACGCTGTTGATTTTTCTGATCAATAAATAAATAAATAAACTAAACTAAACTACTCGGATTGTAAAAAATATTTTTGCATAGAATACCCAGATTTATGAGGAGCGACATAGGCTGATTTATATCTTGATATTTCTACAGAAACGGGAATTATGCGGGTAAAACCGCGGGCCGCTGCTTCTTATAAATAAACTGCGTGAACGAATAAATTTTTTTATTTAAAAAGAATCGGTATTGACATACAAAAAATAGCGTATTTCGTGTATATTTCGAGCAATCCTCAAAAACAGCGACGAAACAACATCGGAAACACATTCGTAGCGACAATGCCCGTATTAATATTGCCGCGGCGAATGCAACTGCATTTTAATAATGGATTAACCTCTGCACAAACAAGCCGCTTGAGTAATCTGCAGTGTACACATGAATTTAATTATTAAATCCGGTCAGTGTGTAAGACCCTTTTATAAAATTATCTTTATAAATAGGAGCTCAAAGTGACGGTTCATTAAAGCCATAGAGATATGAGCCCGCATTGAATCGATAAAAGTTTTAAGTTCGATCCTTTTATTTACAGATATTAATAAATAGTTATGTGTTAAAATTGTGTTAGGATCATGATTGAATTTGCGTTAATCGTATCAGAATCGATAAATTATATCGTTTTTATTTTTTTAAGTTGGCAACATAACTCTTCGTACAGAATAGTCAACTGTCATTTTGTGATTGGTTAACGCAAAAAGGCGGCAACCAATCAGAGTTCACTTTCCCTTCCACGTCAAAAAGAGATGTAAGGGTATTTGGCTACGTGGCGCGCTCATTGAGTTTTCTAATTTTGAAAGAATCGTAACGTTCAAGTAGATACTGTCTGTGTAATTTCTGTAATGTAATAAAGTGAATTTATACAAGTTTGAGTATTCCTTGCTACCAACGCTCCCTGCTGCTGAGGTTATATTTCAGAAGTGCGAAGACAGCGTTACCTATCAACGCGTAAGTACACGCCCAGTTATACTATATTCATTAGCTATTATCATCATCAAATGTGTAACCTTCATAATAGTTTCACTTGTTGTTTGACTAATATTTAGCCACGTGTTTTCCCAAGCTACATTATGGTTTATTTATGGTGAAAGATGTAAGTTACATATTGATATTACGTGGGTATAGAAAAAAAAAAAAAAAAGAAAAGATTGAGTGATTTGATACTGTAATTACTAATACCAATGAATACTTTAAACTTTAATTTCAATAAGTCGTCGGCTTAAAACAAATTCAATTATTATTCTTTTTTTTATTGTTATTATAATTTGTTTATTTTTATTGTGGTTGACAAATGCCTGGTTGGTCTAGCGGTTACATGTTTGTTCGTGGATCATAAGGTACCGGGTTCGATTCTTGGGTCAGGTCAATGAATTAATTAGGTATTTGGGTCCTCTTTATTAACAAACCTATCAGCTCGGGGTCTGAATATTGGCAGTGTTTTATGGAGATCACATCAAGCAGTCTCTGTTGTTATCACTAATTTTTAAATATAATCGTCAAAGCCTGACAACCCTTCCTTCTATGAGAGAGGAGAACTGTGCGATGATGTCTATATTTTCAACGCCCCTTAGATATACCTACAGTTTTCTCAAACTTTAACTTTGTTTTATTTTTCTTTTTTTTGGCACGGACCGACCACGGATTGATGACTTGAGACGCTCGACCACGGGGGACATCGAAACCGTACCCGAGGGAGGAAACGCAGCCGCAGCCGGCTACGTACTCGCTGTCCTGATCCCGGATCAAGTATTGGAGTCGAGCTGTGAGCAGGTGAAGAGTCTGGAGTGGAAGTTACTGCAAGAGCCGGGGCAACTTCTACGGGTTGAGGTCTGCAATCGGTGTCGCAGCCGCTACAACGCGCCGCGTACGACTTCGGCTGCTCTGCGGTGCCATGCGCGCGGCGAGTGACAGACATCACAGCGGCAACGCGTCCCCAGATCTGTCCCGGCGGGCAGAGGCTGCCGTCGGAGCGTCGCGGGATATAATAAAAGGTCACGTAGTCCATTTGTTTCTTAGAAATGTTTTAAAATGTCTTGAGGATAGTTTGACATCTCAACCGTCTACCCATGACACAGGATCTTTCAAAACGTCTTGTTTATACTTACTTCCAAATTTCAACCCATCCACGAGAAATTAACGGATTGATATCTGGTTCAAGAAAGTCAATGAATGTGCTAGTGTATAGGTACGGTTGCGTTGATAAAACTGTCACTCACTTTGCCATGCAGAAACTCCATGCTCTCGCTAAGATGTATTACGAAGGCCTGACTTCAGTTTACTTACTTGGCCGGATTGGCAAGAGAAGTTAATGTTTTTCCATACGAACAAAATTATGGTCAGGTTTTGGAGATGTAGAACTTTAGTTTTATTAAAAATTAGCGTTACTTAATCATTGCGTTATAGTTGATAAACCAGCAGTGGATTGTTATTCGTGGTTATCAGTGGTAGGACCTTAACATTTAATGCTCTGGCATTACGTTCCTCTAACCCTGATCAGCTATTGCCCTTCTTGATAAGTAGTATACATTCTTCAACTTTCCGATCGAAACCAGGTTAGAAACAAAACCAATATCTCTTATATCCATACCCACTATAGTTGGAATTCGAGTAAGAGATCTGGCTCTGTTCCGGGCTGCTACAACTAAAAAGGCATAATTTCTTGTTTTGTCCTAAGCCGCTAATTAAATGCGTACTATGTAACAGAGTAGGTCACACAGAGAATTCGTGCTTCTCTAAAAGGGATAATAGGTCTGCGGAAAATGTCAATGTACCTTAAAATATTTTCTTCTTGCAATCAGTCGAGAACACAATTATCTTGCGAATTCAAAATTTATGAAGGACGTAGAAAAATAAATGGCATGATACGGGGAAGTTAGGCTGACTAAATCGTTTGACCAACATTATAACCTAAACTTCTTGAATGTTATTGCAACAAATCTAATGTTGTTAATTTAACGTTATAAATTATTAAAAACATAACATTTATTATGATCATGTCATAAAATACTATTCAAATAAATTAAATGACAGTTGTGACATCACTTTTACACGTCAATCTACTCAAATCTGATCTCCTCACATTAGTGAGGAGGTAATAAGCCAATTATGAATTAAAGTTACACATAAAATAATATATGTAATTATATTGATATATTTATTAATTTGCATTCTACTTCTTAAACTATAATATTACGTTCTCGGCGAGAATATAGTAGACCCTAACAGAAGTTAGACGACCCTGTTTTTAAAGGGATTTCGCTAGGAGAATTATCACGTTACTACGTAAGGTTATGCTAGATAATTTGTTAGAAAAGCCCATCTCTATTGGTCAGTCGTACACAGAATAGCCTCGTATCATTTTGTAGAAAGATGCAACTAGGCTCCTGTGTGTTGCGACATCGGCCAAGAAATGTCACTTTCTGATTCAGGTTTATTAGTCTTCGACTAGGATTAGAACTGCAGGAGTGATGGAACTGAATGTTGCAGCATCAGTCAGGGCAAGCCGAGCAAACAGTATTTTGTTTGTCTAGGTCTCTATCGCTGAATTGAATGAAATTGGGCATATCAATATAACAGTAATCCCTTGTTCCGGTTCTTGTTGAATTACTGATTGCTCACTGCAACCTTGTGCAGGGCCAAACCAGTAGACGTTGTAAGTAGGAACAATTTAGAGCCACCTGAGATACCTGCCGTGATTGAAAATGATACGTGTCAGTAATCAGGTACCGGAGGGCATTAAACGGAGGTTGTTTGAGTTGCTCAAACGTCACATTGTTAAGAGTCTTCACTTAAAGATCTAGGCTACACGAATTCAGCCACGATGAATATAAATCTCAACAACCAACGTTCTATTTTTATATTGTTATGTTATTTACCTGACAGGTTATCACACCACGGGCGTTAAAAAGTACGTGTGATAGTAAAAGGAAGTTATTGATGTTGATGCGGGAATAATTAGTCTTCTTTTGAGTACGCTAGTTCAATTATACTTGCGTAAAAAAGGATGAATCTCTTAGAATGTCCGTCGATTATCAAATGTTAATTCAGTTATGATAAAAGAGCGCTATCCTATGTCCATTATTGAGGATGAAATAGCTCGTCTTACCGGCTAAGCTTGTTTTATTCTACTCGAATTGACGTCCGGATACTATCGGGTCCCTATTTCGGAACATGTATTAGTGGTGTCAGTTGAACAGTATGAGTTAAATCGGGCGTCATTTGGATTGGCAAAGCGCACCAGTCGTTCTCCAGCGCAGGACGAACTCGACCTTAGTTTGTTAGTTCGGTAGCCGCGTGTCTCGATGTTCTAATATTCGAGCGGGACTCCACAGAATGTTTAGAACGCCCTGAATAAGTGTTGCGGGTACATGAAAAGCCAATCTCACTTTAAATCTTTCAAATTGTGAATCTTTAAGAGATAAAATTGATCATGTATTAATGTTATTAGTGCGGCTGTGGTAAGAACTAGTCAGGAAAAGATCCTCATCGTCACTTCCCACGACCTGAGAACGTATCACACAATATCTGGTAATTCTTTCGATTAGCCAGGTGTATTCGCAAATTTAAAATTGGGTATTTGACTCTATATATTTTATTACTTTATTATAAACTAATCCGATAAACATCTGCAAAGTTACAGCCATTTAAATGTTTGGAGTAGGGGTCTTCTGTACTTTTCTCGCAAAACGAATATTTGTACCTACTAAGCCAATATGGCGATACTGTGGTGAGACGTCGCATCACAGTATGTCTGTCTCTGTCTAATCAGACATATTCAATTGCTAAAACTTTTTATTTAGGTATTTTAACAATTTAATTAGTTTTATTATATTATATTTGTTGTAGAATCAAGTTACAAAAATAATAAATTTAAATTCTTATATTTTGATTAGTCTCAAATAGCTAAAACTTCAAAGATGTGTGGACTTGGAATGATGATTAAGAGGAAGCTTTTGTAAACTTGAAAGCAAGGTAGTTATAAGCCCATTCTAGCAATATAAAAATTGAGGAGGGGATGCTTAGACGGTTTGGGCATGTAGAGAAAATGGATGAAGGAAGTATGCAAGGACCGTGGCAAGTGGAGGGATGTGGTCTTTGCGTTACACCTACGGGTATAAGGCGTGATGTTTTGTGTATGTATGTAGCAAAGTAGATTAGACATTGGGGGAATATTATTACAGCGCCCCAAAGATACTTTTGCTCAGTGGCATGTTATAGCAGACAAACGTCCCCTAAAGTAAAGAATTTCCTCTTGAGGTGTAATCTCTTGCGGTTATTTTGTTTTTATGGAAACCCAGGGTCAACTTGTTAGGAAGCGCATTTAAGATCATCACAGATTGTGGTGCTCTTTGCTCCACATTTTCAAAAAAAAACGAGATTTAATCTCGAGGATAATACGCTGGTGGCTCTTGCTGCTAGAATTTCAATATTCGGTATAATACAGGGCAGGCGCGAAGATATATGACGTAGATGCATTGTCCCGTAAACACGTTGTAGACCTAGAGGGGTCTTTCGAAAACTTGTCCGCCGTTGGTTCGACTAGCCGTGAAGTGATACAAAGTTTTGTAGAATAAAAAAATATTCTAATTGATTAACTTGACATGTAAACGCTTCGAGTGTATGTTGAAGGTGAACCAATTAAGATAACCAAAATGTTCTAATAATGACGGACAGAGCAAAACAAAAAATAAATAAATAAAAAAAAAACGTACATAGGGCCCCTGTCGCGTCACTAAGGTTTTGAAGTTAGATATCGGGTAGGACATGCATTAGCATTAGCAAATCAAAACTACCCACAACATGGTGCCATACATGTTGCTGCTTTAGAGTTGAACGGTACAGACACCAGCAATAATTCCAGTAATGAAGATTGATTTAAACCACATGTTCTTTAAGTTTGAATGCTATTTTCCGATGTATGTTCAAGTTGTATTTTGTATGTTTTTGTGTAGACTTAGAGACATTAAACTACAGGAAGCCATTTTCGTTGTTACAGATTAGACACGAGAATCGATCGGATGGTGTCATGATGCAGCTGGAATCAGGCACGAGAAGAATTGATCGGATCGTGACCTGATTTAGCTAAAACCCTAGTACCCGGCACGAGAATCGATGGTTCGTGTCGTGGTACCTACGTAGATGTTGATGTTGCTCAATGGGCTGCCACAAGTAAATCGATCGTCTTGTAGGCATGTCTGTTGGGTTTTCCCTCGATAAATCGATCGTTCGAGGGAAATATTGATGAGTTATCCGATTAATCGATCGTTCGGATACAAAGTAAATGGTTAAGAGATAAGAAAACATTAATCGATCGTTGTTTTCTTATATAACCAGTGTTATGAAGTAATATTAATCTGCTGAATGATGGAATAATGTATTACAAGATTACTTATGCAAAAATAATGTTGTATTTTTGGATGATGATAATAATGTTGCAATTTATGTATATATATTATTTTTTTTTGACATTTTATGGCGTTATCCAGTTGTTAAATAAATCTCATTTTGTCACAGTTAAACAATTAAAGTATCGCTTTCATTTCATTGTAATTTGAAGTAGCTTAACAGTATAATGAGAATAAAAGTTATTGTAAAGTGCGAACATCTAGCCAAATTCCGATTGTTAGGATGCCTCCTGGCGACGTGTGCGAGGACTCACACATTGTCAGGACGGTCGATTGTTAGGATCATGATTGAATTTGCGTTAATCGTATCAGAATCGATAAATTATATCGTTTTTATTTTTTTAAGTTGGCAACATAACTCTTCGTACAGAATAGTCAACTGTCATTTTGTGATTGGTTAACGCAAAAAGGCGGCAACCAATCAGAGTTCACTTTCCCTTCCACGTCAAAAAGAGATGTAAGGGTATTTGGCTACGTGGCGCGCTCATTGAGTTTTCTAATTTTGAAAGAATCGTAACGTTCAAGTAGATACTGTCTGTGTAATTTCTGTAATGTAATAAAGTGAATTTATACAAGTTTGAGTATTCCTTGCTACCAACGCTCCCTGCTGCTGAGGTTATAATTGTATGTATGAAAATTATGACGTTTCGCTTCGCTTCTAACCTGAGTTAAGTCATTATGTCTAGGTAACTTACTAAACTATACTAAACTTAACTATACTAAAGCCAAACTCGATTGAGAATGCTTGACAAACAAACAAATTTAAAATGAAGGTAGAAAATGCACATTTTCTGCGTAATAAATTTTAAATTATGTTTTGTTATTTTCAAAAATCCTATTTAAAACATATTGAATATATTAATTAGTTTTAAGTTTACTAATCTAATTTATTGTCATGAATTCGTCATTAACTATTTAATTAAAAAAAAGGTGTAAAATGTCTAGTGATTTCTACCTTAATTTTTAATTTGTTTGTTGACAAGCATTCTCAATCGAGTTTGGCTTTAGTATAGACGATTTATTTCTTACAATATTTAGAGTGTTGAACATTTGAAAGAATATTTTTAAGCTATTATTGTAATAACACTTACATAAATCCTTGTATAAACAAGGACTGGCGTGTAATCTTGAGTGTACACACAAATTTAATTAATTCTGGTTAGTCTAGGAGACAGTTGCAGAGACTTTCTGGGCTGTAACGTCTAAGGGCAAAACTCAACAGCGTGCAACGGAAGATTGCAATCCGGGTAGTAAGAGGGTATCGCACAATATCGTTTGAGGCGGCAAGCTCGTTTTCCGCCCCTTGACTTACTGGCGGACATGGATGTAAAGATCTATACTCAAAATCGCATATCGCACAAAATAGATCTTATCGTGATTAGGCAAAGAGCGCGCCAACAAGCGCTGATTGCTTGGCGAACGCGTCTTTGAGAAGACTGAAGTTTACGCCAACGAGTGGTTGGAGCAATCTTGCCAAACCTTGATGCTTGGCTAGCCAGAGAGAGCGGAAACGTCAGCTTTAGATACTCACTAGGCATGGCTTTTTCGGTGAGTACCTGTTCAGGATTGGACGTCAGACGACACCGCAGTGCCACCACTGTGACTTCTCCAATGATACCGCTCAACATACTCTCGAGCAAAGCCCAGCTTGGGAGCTAGAGCGAAGTGCCTTGGTTCGTCACGTTGGTAGGGATCTCTCTCTGCCTGCTGTGGTAACTGCTATGCTGTCCGATAGAACAGCCTGGGAGGCAGCAGTTATTTCTTGCGACGTGGTGATGGCAAAAAAGGAGGCTGCCGAGCGAGATCGCGAGCGGAATGACCCGCTCGAAGACGTAATCGCCGAAGCGGCCCGCAACCTTCCATACAATTTTCCCGTTTGTAGGGACATGAAGGTCGCAAGCTGCCTGAGTGGGGTCTCGAGTAGCTCAGCTATCACCTCAAGAGTGACCTAGGGAGGAGTACAACAGGCACAAGCTGAGATAAGCCTTACTGGTAGAGTGTAAGGGAGACACCGGTATGTATTTCTCACGAGAGCCTGGGGTCTCTCAGTATGCACTAGGATGCCACCGAGGAGATTATAGTGGGTAAAAATCCTACACCCCAAGAGGCCAGCCTCTAGGAGATTTCCCTACCGTCAACAAAAAATAAGGAGACATATATTTTTGTCAAACAACCTAACGAAAAGGAATAATGGAACTAGATTCCAGAAAAAAAGTAGTTTCCGAAGAATACGAAATAAATTTTGAACGTAGAGTATTTTTAATATTTTTTGCGTTTCTATTTTTTATATACATAAAAATATAAGAATATTTGAATTAGTTTTTTTAATATGACTAAAACTTCCCTCTATTTGCCGTATAGACTATATTTAGATAGACAATAATAGTCCAAATCCATTTAATAATAGTCCAAAGGGTGTGTCTCGAATCCATCTGTGGACTAATTTATAAAGTAATTTAAAAAATATTTTTCTTTATTTATTTCCTTCCACTACCTCTCAGTATAGAGTTCGGTACTTTTGCCATTTATAGCTAATAAAATGTACAAAAAATTGTAGTTACTTTTACGACTGTACCATGCATTTAAAACAACAAAATCTGTTTCAAACACAGTACGGTAATAGCTAGACTCGTTGAAAGTTTTAAATTTACAATGGCTCCTGCACTATGTATGACAACAGCGAACCAACTCCCTGTCACGTTTGACTCGCGGACTACTCGCACATAGCTTCCAAAAGTTTGCTTAGCAACTAGGAATTAACTGCTACATCGTTACGAGTAGTTATTAGTTACCAGAGTGGTTGTGCTTTAACTTTGGGAATGTATTTCAGCGTTAATAATTTTATTGTGTTAGAATTTTGACTTTGAACCCGAAATTTTGTTTATTGAATTCCGCAAAGAATTTAGTATCCGTGAGATAAATAATATTAATACAGTTTCTTGAAAAATAATAATTTAATTAAATTTCTTAGTGTTTAAAGTGTCCGAAACAAAAGAGAGCTAAAACCCGAAAAAGATTTCTAATCGCATTTAATCTCAACATATTAGCTTACTGAGAGAACACACGTCAATAATGTTTTAGAACAACGACTGCAACGAGTTATTTTGTTGTTTAATATTTGAATTTTTTAATTCCTTCTAATAAAAAAAAAATCAAAGCTACCTACTCCACACCATTTATGTTGTCCTATTTTCACGAGAAGCTGCCATGTCAAAAAAAGACAAAAGTTGAAAAGAGTCAAAGCTGATTACTTATTGCAAGCAATTAGACCGTTGCAAATTAGACTGTATAACAATAATATAAGACATATATTACAATGTTTTAGTTTGTTTATAAAAATATAAACACATTCAAGTATATATAAGACATCTCGGGACATTTTTGTTTGACACCCGAAGTCCATAGTACTAACTATTAATATGTCAATGATCAAAAATGTTAATGTGGTGAATAAAAGACGAATAATAATGACTGACAAAGGCTTAACGTGCGTTTCAAGGTCCTGGCTGAAATCTTGACTCAGATTTTTTTAGAAGAAATAAAAGCTTACTTTTTCATGACCCGATCGAACTTAGGTCCAAATTGACTGAAACCACATAGTCTAACCACTGAACCAAGTATGCAGTTATTTTATAAATACTCTAGCTGTGCTTTTATCTGCGTAGTTTTTTACTCCTCTGGGATTATCAGGACAAAAATTAACATGTATATTTATTTATGAAATTAAGAGATTAGCTGGAATATATAGTCAGACAGACAGATATACTCAGACAGTAAAGACGGCATTTTGACGGCCTCCGAGGCGCAGTGGTTTGCGCAGTGGGTTTATAAGACGGAGGTCCTGAGTTCGATTCCCGACGTTTCATACAGAGTTTTTTTTTTAATTTGTCTTGGTATGTCTGCTGGGAGGCTTTCGCCGTGGCTAGTTACCACCTTACCGACAAAGACGTACCGCTAAGCGATTTAGCGTTCCGGTACGATGTCGTATAGAAACCGAATGAAGGTACCCTAAACACTTTCGTATTGCATTGTATTTAGTGAAAAGCTGTTACAAACAGACACTTTAGTTTTGTTTATTTGTGTTGAATAAACAAAAAAACTGCACTATAGCAGTCAAAGCCGATATATGCAAAAGCATTGCCGTAACGACCGACGCTCAAGTTTTAATAGCACTTGCAGAACACGGTTTAAATACGTAATTTTCTAGTTATATCTCGTAACTTAAAGTTTACTGTATGCGTTGTGGTGCATTAGTCGTAACTTATATCCACTTCTTCAGATAGGTATCTCAAGATATTCTTTATTTTTGAAAAAAAAACATGAAAAGTAAAAAAATTATCGAGAAGTCAGTTGTATTATATTTAACTACGTGCCGCGGAGAGTATGTGAAGCCGTCGGACTTTCTTGGTCAGTTTAATTTAAATCTGATTGTGGTCGTTAGTCAACTCTTTTGACTCTAAGCCCGCCAACGGCAGCTTTCCAACATCTGTCTGCGGAGAACTCTCGAGTGCTTCGCTTACATTGCTAGGAAAAACGCAGACAGTATTAAAAAGATTGTGGTCACTGGCAAGATTTTTTTTTATCGACTACAGGTTGGCCCTTGACTGCTATCACACCTGATGTTAAGTGGTGATGCTGTCTAAGATGGAAACGGGCTAACTTGTTAGGAGTGGGACGAAAATCCACACCCCTTTCGGTTTCTAAACGACATCGTACCGGAACGCTAAATCGCTTGGCGTGTAAGTGTAAGTGGCCCGTCATCACCTTAGTGGCCAAAGTCATCCTCACCTGCCCGCGGTACACCCTGCTACTACTAACGAGGCTCTGGCGCACCTTGGTCCCCGTCAAGGGTTGTTGTGTCTGATACCGCACAACATAATCCTACCGGTATCTGGCTTTGTGGTAGGGTTCTTTTTACGGATCCGTCTGGCTAGCGACCACAACTCAGTTTAAATCAGTCGCAAAGCATGCACTTGCGTTCCGGCTGCGTGCTGAGGAGCCAGTCTTCCCCCCTACCCCTTCTCCCCTTCGAATAGTGTTACCGTCTGTGACCATCGGGTCCGACAGAATAAAAAGCCTCTCACGTTCTCACAGGCGTGATATATTGGCATGGGGTCCAGGGAGACCCAATGAAACGGTTGTCCGCTGGCCGCCCGTTGGTCCGTAGGGGGCCCGAACCTAAGATATCCTGTCTTAGGAGGCTGCTCCGCCACCGACGAAAAAAGCCCGGTGAATGACCGGCGTGCCGGAGTGGGAGACCGGTGTGGAACCCGCCGGTCATTCAGCGGATCGGATTGGGGGCCCTTCCGTCCCCCATGCCAGTAACTCACTCATCCTGCGTTATACGGTGGGGTTAATCTTTGTAGTAATTGCCCTTGTGATCACAGGCGGTGGATTGTTCGCCTCCCCATGAATAACACACACCATAAGCATTATGAAAAGTAAAATAAAGAAAAAACGTTTTACAGCGGCACCCCATTCCACACTTCGTGTGAACTTCTGCAACATTAGGGGCTTACATACAAACCTCAACGCTGTTCATCATCATCTCGAAACAGCAAAGCCGGCTCTTTTGTTCTTAACAGAGACTCAAATCGCTTCTCCCGATGATATCTCTTACTTGAATTACCCCGGCTACAACCTGGAACACTCTTTTCTATCGCGTGCTGGCGTGTGTGTTTATGTCAGAGGGGACTTATGTGGTTATCGCCTTCATAATTTTGAGGTAGGGGACCTGTCCCTACTTTGGCTGCGTACAGACTTTGGAGGACAAACCCGTGTCTACGCATGCCTATACAGGTCCCATAGCGGAAATGCTGAAACTGACCGCCTCTTTGAGCATATACAAAGGGCTGTAGACCATTTGCTTGAGCAGATACCTTCTGCGGAGGTGGTAATTCTGGGTGACTTCAATGCCCACCATGTGGAATGGCTAGGGTCACGCATCACCGACCACGCTGGAAGGGCTGCTTATAACTTTGCCCTGGCTTATGATCTCAGCCAGCTTGTGCTAACACCTACTAGAATTCCTGATATTTCGAACCATACCCCATCGATTTTAGATTTATTCTTAACCAGTCATCCTGCCGGTTATCAGGTCAGTGTGAATGCACCTTTAGGATCATCTGATCATTCTTTGGTGGAGACTTCGGTTCAAATTAGGCCTTTCTCCCGCACACATGTATCTGGTACCCGCCGGGTATGGCACTATAAATCTGCTGATTGGGATGGTTTGCGTGAGTTCTATGCTGCGTATCCGTGGGATCAGCTTTGCTTTTCTTCAAATGACATTAACATCTGCGCTGAGGCTGTTACTGACGTTATACTTCAGGGAATGGCTTGTTTTATTCCTAATTCAACCATACCTATTGGGGGACGCTCCCAGCGTTGGTTCAATGCAGACTGCTATAAAGCTTTAGGACAAAAACAAAATACCTTTCAGTCTTGGGCCTCAGCTCAATGCAAGTCTGACTCTAATACCGCAAACTTGAAGAAAAGTTTTAATGCTGCCACTAGGTCATACAAAAACGCTATTGCCAGAGCAAGGTTGAGGCATATTGACAAAATTGGTCAGAGGCTAGTTACAATGCCTTCTGGAAGTCGGGCCTTTTGGTCCCTATCTAAAGCAATTCAGGGCAATTTCTGTCAGTCTACATTTCCACCTTTGCGCCGACCGGACGATACTCTGGCCCATACTGCCAAAGAGAAAGCTGAAATCCTGAGCGCTCTCTTTGCTTCTAACTCAACGCTTGTTGTTGATGGGAGAACACCACCCAACATCCCACGGTGTCCAAGCTCTTTGAGTAAAATTCACTTCACTCAGAGCTCTATACGCAAAGTGCTTATCTCTCTTGACATCAACAAAGCAAGTGGACCGGATGGTATCCCCGCAGTTGTTCTTAAAGTATGCGCCCCTGAGTTGACGTCTGTTTTGGCGCGTCTTTTTCAGTTGTCGTACTCCACTAGCACTGTCCCGTCTTGTTGGAAGTCTGCCTTGGTTCATCCCGTGCCTAAAAAGGGCGATAAATCGATCCCTGCTAACTACAGACCAATTGCAATTACCTCTCTTCTATCAAAAGTGATGGAGCATGTCATTAACTCCCAGTTGCTTAAATACCTAGAGGAGCACCAGCTCATTAGCGATAGACAGTACGGCTTTCGTAAAGGTCGATCAGCTGGTGATCTTCTTGTGTATTTAACTCATAGATGGGCTGAGGCTATTGATAGCAAGGGGGAAGCTCTGGCAGTTGGCTTGGATATTGCAAAGGCCTTTGATAGGGTATGGCATGAGGCTCTTCTAGCGAAGTTACCAGCTTTTGGACTACCGGAGAATCTGTGTAAATGGGTCGCCAGCTTTCTTGATGGTCGCAATATCAGAGTAGTGGTTGACGGTTCTTGCTCTGATCCTAAGTCCATTGATGCTGGTGTACCTCAGGGCTCTGTGCTGTCTCCCACCTTGTTCATTCTGCATATCAATGACATGTTGGAAAATAATAACAACATACATTGCTATGCAGATGACAGTACGGGAGACGCTTCTTATAAAGGCCATGCACAGCTATCCGGAGCACAGCTAGTGGAGAACAGATGCAAACTTGTGTCCGATATTGAGGAAACCCTGGAACGAGTGTCCGATTGGGGAGCACAAAACAATGTGCAATTTAATGCCTCAAAGACACAAGTTTGCGCATTTTCCGCAAAAAAGACCCCCTTCAACATCGCTCCTACATTTCAGAACACTCTCCTTACCACCTCTAACAGCATTGGGATTCTTGGGGTCAATATTTCGAACGAAGTCCAGTTCCGACATCATCTGGAAGGGAAGGCTAAGTTAGCATCAAAAAAGCTCGGCGTGCTCAGTAGGGCTAAGAGGTACTTTGCGCCCAAGCATAGACTTTTGCTTTACAAGGCTCAAGTACGGCCTCATATGGAATACTGTTCCCACCTGTGGGCCGGTGCTCCACATTACCAACTCCTTCCTTTTGACCGGATCCAAAAGCGGGCTGTTCGACTTGTTGACAATCCCAGGTTAACTGATAGTCTGGAGTCTTTAGAACACCGAAGGGACGTCAGTTCCCTTTGTGTATTTTATAGACTGTACTATGGAGAGTGTTCTGAAGAGCTATTTAGTCTAATACCACCGTCAGGATTCTCTGCCCGTACCTCACGCCGCAAAAACAAATTCCATCCTCACCATCTGGATGCCTGGTATAGTACTACCATCCGCTATACTAGGAATTTTCTGCCTCGCACCTGTAAGATTTGGAATGAGCTTCCATCCTCGGTGTTCCCACAATCTTATAATTTGGGGATTTTCAAGGGGAGAGTAAATAAACACCTCATAGGCCGGCAACGCATCAGTGGCGCCCCTGGTGTCGCAGTTGTTCATGGGCGGCGGTAATCACTTAACATCAGGTGATCCGCCTGCTCGTTTGCTCGCTATTTTTATAAAAAAAAAAAAATACGTCTTTGTCGGTAGGGTGGTAACTAGCCACGGCGAAAGCCTCCCACCAGCCAGACCAAGATAAATTAAGAAAAATCTCAATCTGCCTCGCCGGGAATCGAACCCAGGACCTCCGTCTTATAAATCCACCGCGCATACCACTGCGCCACGGAGGTCGTCAAATCGAGGGAAAGAGACCGGACGCAGCCTGAGACGATGGACGGACCAAGTAAAGGAGACAATAGACGCGCCCATCTCAAATGCCATTTGCTCGGCTGCAAATAGAAAGAAATTGAAATAAACCTACACCAAAACTTTATTGATTGTAAATTGAAATATTGAAACACAAAATTCACTTAGATATGTGAAAACGTTTAATAATTATCTACCACCCTGATCAAAACTAGGCCAAGATCATCACTATAGTGCCTGCGCTCTAACATGGTGCCTGTGACATATGTCATTAACTTTTCGTTTCACTCTTGAAAGTTGAAGCGATTTACAAATTATGACTTAGTATTTCAGCTGTTCCAAATTCGTAATATATTAAATCGTTAATAGCTGTAGTAACTTAAACTTAAAACCGTTAAACCCAGCCAGAATGTTCTAGTCTACAAATAAAATCAAATTGAAGGAAAAATTAAACAAAGTGTTGTAACGTATAACGTAACGCCATAGACGTGTCTAGTGATGGGACGTACTTCTACGATGAATAGTCGATATTTTTTTTAATAATAAACGTATATTGTAGTACAATTTTTATGTTTATAAAGTCTATAATTTTATACAACAACAGAACATCAGGGAAAATTTACTCAAAAGGTTGCAAAGAAGAAATATATTTTATTCGTCCTAACTTATATCAGAATTAGGAACATTTGAGTTGTCACTAAATTCATCATCTGAATCTATGACGAATATTATTAACAACTAGCGGTCTCCCGGTATTTCACCCGCCTGGTTCCTGGTCCCGTGGTAATATCTGGATACAAATTACCTTAT
The DNA here is from genome assembly GCA_034621355.1 of Mycalesis mineus. NCBI lineage: Eukaryota > Metazoa > Arthropoda > Insecta > Lepidoptera > Nymphalidae > Mycalesis > Mycalesis mineus. The sequence goes on from CM067901.1 coordinate 2,211,456, forward strand.
GTCACCCCTTATGAGTCGAGCTATCATATACAAAAGGTTTTTTTATAATCCGACTGATGACTGATGTAGTTTCAGAGATTAGCCAGAACAAATAAACAGACAGACAGACAATAATTGAAAAAAAAATGTTATTTTGGTGTATGTACGGTATGCATATATGCACAAACAGACACTGCAATTTTATTTATATGTATAGATGAATTAATTTTGTTGTTAATATGGACGTCACGATCCCAATCAGTCATAATATCCCTTTTTGTTTTATTTACGACCTTCGACCAGCCTTCAGGTTAATCTTTGTTGATGGCCTCTTGTAACAGTGCCAACATGTTATTTGCCGTTAATGGCGGTGAAGTAGGTATTAATTTTTGCGGCGTGACTGAAAATTAAATGGGAATATGGAAAAAAGTATTTAAATTCAATCAATCAAATCATTCAATCAAATAATCAATTATTTCATAGGTAATGCTGCGTTCGCAACGCTGATGTTATAAATGCTGATTTTATAAAGCTTCAAAATAGGAATTGAAATTAAAAGCATACATGTTATTTGGGCCCAATAGCATTATATCTAAGGACCGAGGTCAGACCTATTGTCATCTCCTCTAGAGCATAGCTAGGAGTTGGTGCCTTTTGACGCCGGACTAAGGCAATAAGCTCCAACTTTAACATTTTTAAATCTACTCCGTTTTCCAGTTCATCAACTCGCTGTTGCGATTGGATTGGTTTGTAGTTTATTAACCTGTACCAAATGGCAAAGCGGGGCAGATTGAGATTTTCTTAATTTGTCTTGGTCTGGCTGGAGGAAGGCTATCGCCGTGGCTAGTTATCACCCTACCGACAAAGACGTACCGCCAAGCGATTTAGTGTTCCGGTACGATGTTGTTTCATTCTACACCTAACAAGTTAGCCCGCATCCATCTTAGACTGCATCACACATCAGGTGTGATAGCAGTCAATTGCCAACTTGTAGTTGTTAAAAAAATTATCGCAGAGACTATAGTCAATAAAAGTTTAATCCCTAGAAACTATGCATTACTATAACCGCGATAACAAAGTCTTCTCATAAATAACTATCAAATAATAATTTGCCTTTTAAGCTAATTTTTTTACAACATTAAAAAGAGCTAGATTTATGCTGCGAGTATCGTCAGCGATAAACATGAATTTCTAAGCGTCACATCCCTAGTCACTGACGTCAACGTCATACTGACAACTGTCACCCGCACTTTCTTACAGCAATTCGAGTATAGCCTATCTTTTAACGGGCTATAGCAAGAGTCAGATATTCTTTTCCTGAAAAGCTTGTAATTGGAGCTTATCCACGCTGCTCCTAGTGGATTATTGCAATAAAAGTTAAATATACATAGCTCTCGTATGCCATGCACTTTCACTCCTCACTATGAAATGAAACAATTGTATAAATTGTGTTGTTGCAGGAATTTGGAATAATATTCCGATGTCTTCAAATTTATTCTTTCGTTAATCTTTTATCAACCGCCGCATCGGAAAAAGCATTCCGTGCCTAAAAAAGACACGGCCAGAAAAACTCGACACATGCTCTTTTAATTTTAGCACTTAAATATAACATATACACTTTATTTTTACAATAATCATTACACTAAAAACATGCATACTTTGTAATAATAAAAAGAACAAGTTACACTACTCGCGACTATTCTGACATGTCAATTCTTATAATTTATTTTAGGCCTGGAATCAAGTCCTTTCAGTTATTACATCATCTGACGGTCGACAGACATTAACTTACGTTACCATAGACAATATCGTCTATGGTAACAATTCTAATATTTTAAAATGCTTATAAATGTTTTATATTATATTTTAACGGACTAAAAAAAGGAGGTTATCAATACGATGTATGTAATATTTCCAGAGCACCGGCACCGAGTTTATAGATATGGTTAAGTAAATAAAAGTAACTGAATGACGCATTTATTTTTGAATTTTCAGTGTGTTTAGAAGTCGGTTTAATTTTTTAACAAAACTTCATAACAAAAAAAAACGGCAAAATAAGTAGATATATAAATTATTGTTATTTATTTGTAATACAAACACAATAAAAAATTACAATACAGAAGAAAGTCTTAAAATAAATGTAAGACACATAAGGCGGCCTTATCGTTCAGTAGTGACTAGGCAATCTTAGGTTTAGGAAACTATAAAATAAGAGACTGCAGGTGGTGTACCTATAAAATATACGTACATTCAAATAATTACACACTTATACATAAACCAGACTAAATAAATATTACCTACAATGGGTATAATAGATATCATGTTGGCAGCATTGTAGACTATAGACAATATAGTGGCCTCATCTGCTGTATTGTGGTACCGCGGGTAAACTATAGATAATAGACTAGGGGCGGTACTCGTCGGGCGTTAGGCTATAAAATATACCCCTATGGATAATTGTTATCATTCACGTTAGTGTCCAAGTCTTGTGAAGTCATAATGTTTGACTATTGTTAGAATCTGTGCTTGTAATGTTTAATTAAGTAATTACTGTAATAATGTTTCATTTTGATCATATTTGATGTCTTTATAAATAAATTGTTATTAAGTTTATCTTTTGGTGTTTTAAGTTGTATTCCCTTCTGGCTGTTTGTTAACATCAGAAGTGGTATGGATCTTAATGCCCACAAAAAGGTAACAGAAATTAAAAAAAAAAAAACAATTTTTGTTTAAACAGAAATTAAAATGATTATCAAAATGAAATCTTATAAAAGTAGTGATTCGGGATTGAAGTGTAATTTTGCGTACGTCTGGGTTCTTATGGGCGAGCCTCTGACACACGTTGCCGCAAACGTGGTTTACTGCAGCTGAGTGCTCATGTGGCGGAAAGTAACGAGGAGTTGTGAGTAACGGAAGATAATCGGAGAAAGTTGTGAGTAAGACCGTGGCTACGATGGTTGGTAAGAAAAAGAAAGACATTGTGTTTGACGGTATTATTGTGTGAAGTTGCATATTTTGTTTTATTACTAGTCGATTTGCTATTAAGAGTAACCTGTTTGAGTTATTGCAATAAGAAAAGATTATTACGTGAAACTATTTACGAATGAGGGTAGTTGAAGAACAAAGAACGAGTTAACAATAAACGGTCATAACGAAATTACGAGAATTTGTTTCGACACAATTACGAATACGTTTGTTGCTATGCTGGTTTGTTTGAAAAAAAAAAAAAAGTTTGTGTACTTATCAAATGAAAGACTTTGTCTCGCTTATGAGTAGTACCATTTTTAGAATAAATTAGTGTTCAATGTCTAATTAAGCAATCTAAAATTAAAATGTATCGGTTAAGAAGTACCTATTGCTCTATAGTGTGGCGTTTGTGTGATGTTTTCTAACATAGATTTTTAAAGGTTACAGAATGGTGGCTTTGTCGCATGCTGTTGATGATACTACGTGACAAAATGATGATGAGCTGATGACAAAATGATGAGCTGTGGACATCAGTTGGCTGGCTGTGTGAGAATATTGTGAGAAAAGAAATTCGGTAAAGTTGACCAGGATTAGTAAGAAAAATAGTTTTATTATTAAACGAAAAGTAAAAAGTTATTAGTAAAAGTATCTATTATAAGTTGCAAAGTAAAATAAAACGTTAAGTTGAGGTCAGGGCTGACCGAGCTATAACGATCTAAGTTATTAATTTTGAAAGTACCCACCTGTGTAAAAAAAAAAAGTTTCTATCTTTATTTTTCGGAATTGGAAGTAAATAAGTGAAAAGTAATTATCTTTGTATTTTCTGGTATAAATCTAGTAGTAAACCATAATTATGTAGATGTAGCGAGCTGTAATAAAATAATAGAATGTTAGTTGAAACGGAATATTGGTCTAAGAATATACGAGTAATTTGCAGAAACACAAAACGACATTTAAGCTTGAAGGCATCTTAGTATGATTAAGTGAGATACATGCTCTTTAAGTACAAGATGTCTTCACCAACTTGGTCAGCTTAAGTGAGATACATGCTCTTTAAGTGAGAGTGGTTTACAACTATGGCGAATCCGGAATCCTAAGTGTGGCTATGACCCTTTAGGGAAGGGTGGTCATGTTGTAAGAGCTTCTTTGTCGTAAAGAATTTAAGTGAAAATGGTCTACAATAATGGCGAATCTGGAATCCTAAGTGTGGCTATGTTCCCTTTAGGTGTCGGGTGGTCATGTTGTAGGAGTCGAGTTTGAGATCATGTAAGAGATTGTCGTAAGAGAGTAAAAACGAAAGGACAATATTCCGTTGACAGCTTTGTAGCAATAAATAATCTGGTGTTTTAAGAGTCTCTGATGGTTAAAGTATTAAGTCTAAAGTTTAGAGTATAAAAATATCAAGTAAAGTAAATATCAAGTAAAAAAATAAAGTCGATTGTCGAATATTCCTCTAAAAACTACGCAAAATTTACAAAACATGACTCAGGAGCGTCTAATCTGTATATATCTATGTGTATATGTGTGTTGTAATCTGTTGTTTCTAAACAGTGACTTTATCTCGACTCGTGGGGTGCCCGGGGCAGGCACCGTGCAGCATGGCCGTGTTGGCAACACTGCGTTGCTGACAGCTGTTTGCATCCGCGGTGTTGGCGCACCTCTAGCCGCGTGCACCACGCTCCTTGAACGATTGTCTTCATGCATGTGGTGGCTTGGTTAACCACTTATTTTCAATACTATTGATTACTTTTACTATTTTTGTTATCCTTATTAAAATATCAAGTATGCTCTATTCGTTATAGGGCGATACTAGATTCTGTTGGTCTCTATTAGACTTTATTGACCTCTATCGTGCTCTTTTAGTCTTTTATCTCTACGGACAACTATTGGACTGTATCAAATTGTTTTTATTATTTTGAGATCCCTCACAGATAAAACCTGTAAGAATGCATTTAAAATGATTCAGTTGTCTGATATAAGAGTTAATTGAAGGAACTGCTGTGATGACAGGATACAAGAGTTGGAAGATAAAATTTAGAATGTTGAATTTGCCTTCTAATATATTGTTCTTCACAGATGACGGTGACGATGATGAATGTGCATTGCACTTCCTCAATGCAGGTGTCAGACACTACGAGCTCTACAGGCCTCTATAGTATAGGCTAATGGTGCGGCTCCAGGTGCAGTCGTCAGTGACTGGTGTCGCTGGTCCCAGTCACGTCTCCGGAGATGCCTGGGTCGAGGGCGACCCAATATCAGGAGGGCCGTGTTGGCAGCATTGTAGACTATAGACAATATAGTGGCCTCATCTGCTGTATTGTGGTACCGCGGGTAAACTATAGATAATAGACTAGGGGCGGTACTCGTCGGGCGTTAGGCTATAAAATATACCCCTATGGATAATTGTTATCATTCACGTTAGTGTCCAAGTCTTGTGAAGTCATAATGTTTGACTATTGTTAGAATCTGTGCTTGTAATGTTTAATTAAGTAATTACTGTAATAATGTTTCATTTTGATCATATTTGATGTCTTTATAAATAAATTGTTATTAAGTTTATCTTTTGGTGTTTTAAGTTGTATTCCCTTCTGGCTGTTTGTTAACAATCATTTAATTAATTTAAATATACATTAATCAATTAAGTTATATAAATATACATTAATATTTCATTAGGAAAAAAATAAATAAAATAAAAACTATGTGCTATGTACCGACCTACGTATAGGATGGTAGGTTTATCTAGGCAAAGCAAACAAGGCAGTTAAGCCAACATAAATAAAAACAAACTCAATTAACTTAAGTGCTGCCATCTTTGAAAAAATACGCAAAGAAATATCAAAGTCGAGATTTGTAAAACTACCCTCGAGAATACTTCAACAAATCATTCCAAATCCTCTCCTGAAAGGCAATTTGTTATCACGAATCGATCACCGGTAGGTACCCTGTCGCCTGTTACGAATTTACAAATTTACATTTCAATATTCGTGATGGTTATGTTAATTCGAAGAAACATTTATTTCTGAAAATGGCTTTATTTGATTTCGCTGTTCAGTATTCAATTATTTAGAGTTAATTTGTTTTGGAGCTACCTGCTCGTCCTTCTCATAAAGAGAATATTTTACTAATAATAACTGTTTTCCATATAAGACTAGCCGTGTCCACCGGTTTCGTCAATTTAGATCCGTAAATCCGTTCTTAGTCCACGTCTGTATATTATTACTAACTATGCTAAGGTCTTCTCTCGGCATTTACTTTTTTGTATACTCGCATTTTGTCATTAAGAGCTTCGACTAACGAGGTCTAAGCAATCAGCTGGTGCGTGAACCCACCTTACGCTTGTTGTACCTAACTTAAACAAACACATTTTATTTTTAAGCTATTGTATAGCTTTTATCACGGGCCTTGAGCGTGGAGACCGAATACAGAAATTCCGTAACGAAAAAACCTAACACCCCCTGAGTTTCAAAAACATAATATCAAAAGCAACGACGTCATCAGAGAACGTGGCCTAGCGGTAAGTTGCTCTAAAAGTGCCCGGAATTCCAGAGAGACACAGTTTCGAATCCCGTCGGTTCCGCAATTTTTTTTTTCAAGTGTGATATTTCAAAAAGTCATTTTTTTTAAAATTAATGACTTTTTGCAATATCACGGTTAAAAAAATGTGATATTTAAAAAAATCAATTTTTTTTAAATTAATGACTTTTTGCAATATCACGCTTAAAAAAATTGCGGAACCGAAGGGATTCGAACCTGCGTCTCTCTGGCAATCCGGGCACTTATAGAGCACCTTACCGCTAGGCCACGCTCCCGATGACGTCGGTAGCTAAACATAAGTTGATAAAAAATGCTATGCAATAGCTTTACCGCGGCAGTCTCAGAGCTTTACCGCGGCAGTCTCAGAGTGCCACACGTCTTTTTTTATTTTCTATTATTTTATGCATTTTTTGTTTAGTTTCAAGACTAAATCTAAAATGACTAAATCTACAACCGAAAAAAAATATTACGTCTTTCCAAAGAAGCTGAATATACGTACCAGGTCGGAAAAGTGTGAAGAAGTTAGTGAGAAAATTGAGAGCTTGTGGTCTAGTATAATTATGTATTATTTTGTTTTTATATTTAATTTAGCCTTTATGTTGTTTTGATTTTCATATTTTTAACAAGAACTAATAAATATGTGTCTCACATAATGAACGTGGAGAAAATTCTTCCGGTCCTGCGAAACAGCCTTAAGCTTCGTGTAACTAAGCTTGGTCCACTCTTTTACATCATCCAACCACTTTCTTCGCTGTCTCCCAGGAACGCGTTTTCCGGGTTTGTGGAAATTCGTAGAGGGATCCTCTTTGTAGATGCCCGAAAAACGCAACTTTTCTTTTCATTATAGCTGTCATCAGCTGGCGTTTGCACTTGGCTCGTTCGAGAACTTCCGCATTTGAGACGAAGTCCCTCCATGGAATTTTGAGCATTTTTCTTAGGCCCCCGGCCCCGATGGCAGCACTCCCTCTTTAGGACCCATGTTTCACAGCCATATAAAAGAGTGGACCAAACGTAACACTTAAGCACACGATATCTTGTACCAAATGAAATCTTGGGGTCGCATAATACTTTCGACATTTTGTAAAAGACAGTCTTGCTTTGTCCAATCCTGCATTTTACTTCCTCCTGATGGTCCAGATCTGATGTGAAATGTCGACCTAAGTATTTAAATTTATTCACAGCAGCGACCTCCAAACCACGTAGAAATATTTTGGGAAGTGGAACCTCAGTTTTTGATATCACCATTGTTTTGGTTTTACTTAACTTTACTTAACTTCTCTTTGAAGAAGGCACCTGATGATGATGATAATGAACGTGAGTTCGAATTATTAATTTCATAAATAAATGACAATAACGATTATTTTTTATTATATCCTTAAATTAGTTCAAAATAGACGTAAACACTACATAAATCAGTTTAGTAGGTGTTCAAAATAAGACACGACATACATAACTAGCCTCCTCATTAGAGGCGATGCCGGTGACTGAAAGGTGAGATTGACAACACGTTGGCACCGTTAGGGATGCATGCTTTGTAGAAGACACGACAAACATAACTAACCTCTTCGTTTACATTTTTCACTATAATAATATACTCTGGTCAGCAAGTTCAAAAACGTGAAAAATAGAAATAAAACTAAAAAAATAGAAATTTTTAGGCCAATTATAATGTATACCTTTCATTCCATTGTTTATGCCAATCGAAATTGGGAAAAATTTCTTAGTTAACTTTTTAAAAAACGATGATTAAACTTTTTTTCTCCAGGGCTCGATTTTTTCAAGTGTTAAAAAGATACTAGAACTTTTTAAAATTACATTTTATGTTATATTAAAATTATAAATAATGGAGATAGAGTTCCGGGAGTTAAAACTTTTTTATTAGAAATTTCCTCCTCTTTAACGAGCTTTTTTCAAAATTGCTGAAATGTTAATATTTATTAAGTTATTAACAAAAAACCAAATATCATTTTTTTTCATCTTATTGTGTTAATAACAATTGCAATTTTTAACCTGCACCAAAATGCTTCAAAAACGTCTTTCTAAAGGTGATTCTGAATCAAATGACCCATCGCTCATATTTTAAGGACCTTTATCTCTATTTTACACGTTTTTGAACTTGTTAATAGTATACTAAGTCACACAATCATTATCTGGGAGCAACACCTACCCACCCACCTAACGCTTTCTGTTGCATATCTAACCTTACGCTCGCCGGGTTAATTAGTGTAAGTGTCCTGCATTGTATCGGAACATTGAATGGCTTGATATTCACCTTTGTCTACTACTGTAATATAATACTAAGCAGTTTCAAATTTCGGCACAAACATAACATGATGTAGTTTTAAAAAAAAAACTTCGTTGTACGTTTATTTTTATTACCTACAAGTTGGCCCTTGACTGCGATCACACCTGGTGTTAAGTGATGATGCAATCTAAGATGGCAGCGGGCTAACTTGTTAGGAGTCGAATGAAATCCACACCCCTTTCGGTTTCTATACGACATCGTACCGGAACGCTAAATCGCTTGGCGGTACGTCTTTGTCGGTAGGGTGGTAACTAGCAACGGTGAAAGCCACCAGCTACACCAAGACAAATTAAGAAAAATCTCAATCTGCCCCGCCGGGAATCGAAACCAGGACCTCCGTCATTTAATCCACCACGGATACCACTGCGCCACAGAGGTCGTCAAAAAACAAAAATGGTGGCTGCATTTCCAAGTATAATTAATACGATATTTTCCCTTATAGTCGGTAGGGTGGTAACTAGCCATATAATTGTGATAATAAACCTGTTTCATAGCATATCTATAAACCCAGAAAATCACAATTATGAAGTAAAATAATTTGTACACCAGCGACATAGAGATAAAATATTATTTGAACTCATGATTCACTAACAATGTTATAAAAAATAATACAATGTTTAGTGGTTTATTGTCATCGCAAACATGCACTCGTAGTCTAGAACGAGTACTTCCAATAAGGCAACACTTCGCTGTACTGTAAAGTTCGTAAAACTCACTGGAACAGGACTTATGTACTCACTGTTACCTGCAATGTATTGGAGTTGGACTTTGTCCTCTTTTATAGTGCAAGAGATGGTGTATAAAACTTTTATTATGTTGAAGTTCTTTAATTAGCTTCAGAATTCAGACCTATCGGTACATGGGTCTTTATTCATATACGCCTCAGGATAAGCTTACAGGTATAGCTTTTAAATCGGGGGAGTACAAGAGTCCAAAAATGTTTGTTGATTTTGACCCGTGTTTCCCTCAATCTTGTAGCTTCACCATGTCCACTCGTCCATTTTTCTATATATTATGCATAAATTATAATATCTCAAAAATTCGTTTGATTTTATTTTCATCGTATGCTAAGGGGAAGGTCCAGACCCCCTACACCCCCCTCTCTCCATATATAGGCACATGCCTGAGCATAATACAGTATAACATTAAGGCTTAATCTTTGATCATAAATAATATTATTTTATTATTTCATCAAAAATTTTAATTAAGTAGGATGGAGTGTATACTTAATATGTTTTGCAACACGGTGTAACAAATATGTACACAATTATACAAACTTCAACGTTAGTAACGTATGTTTTAATAGACAGGGTAAATGTACCTACTTTTAAATTTTTTCTATAACATTTTATTTCTTCTCAACTAAGCTCAGACTAAATTTATTCCTATTACGATTACGAGTTTAGTAAGCGGAGTATTATGTACCTATAAATAAATTTATTGCAAATGAGTTAGCGATTTCCATGCAAAATTTCAACTAAAATGTATATTCGGAATACGTATTTACTGTCTGAACTTTGACCTTTCTAGAATTCTCAGGCTTCAGTGCTTCGACCTTTGATCCTTTGTCCACAAAATAGTCGAAACTTACCACTTTGAATTACCTTTATTCAAATAATATTATAACAGTTATATAGCAAACTAAGTAGATTATCGTAAAATACAAGAATTAACTATGAGCAATATAGTTGTAATAACTGTAGGTATTAACGATGTCATTAAAAATAATAGTTTAAAAAAACTAAAAAATCACGCTGTTATAAATAAACCAAACTAAAAAGTAAAAAATAAATAATAGTTTAAAAAAACTAAAAACACGCTTTTTATAGAAACCCAAACTAAAAAATAGAAAATAAATTTTAATAAATTTAAATTAAGAATAGTGTTAAAAATTTCATTAACTATAAATTAATAATAGTGTAAATAAAAATAATTTATTTTATTTTAGTTTGGTTTATTTATAAAAGCGTGATTTTTTAATTTTTTTAAACTATTATTTGTTTTGTAGAGTTAAAAATCTCCTTAGTATTCGAAAATTTGTCAATATTAGAAATTATTAATTAAATTATTATTTTTATTAAATTAAATTAAATTTTCAGTAAGTAATTTTTTTTTTTTGGAACTTACACATCAGCCTATTTTGGCCTAGACACGTGGGATTATTGAATCCCTCCTTATTTTGACTATTTACACTCTCATTACCTCTATAGCGGCTGTGGCCGACTTACAATTTGTACCCGCATTTGCCTGTGCCCCACCCTTAGCACAGTGACCAAGGAAACCACAGAAACCTGGCCATAGTACAGTCAGCACGGTAGCGAGCCTTGGAAGTCGCAGAAAAACTGCGACTGCCAGGGCTCGAACCCACGCCTGAGCGACTGTTGTACGGGCAGTTTAGCACTTAAACCGCTCGGCCACACAGTCGCTAGTAATTTATTTATTAGTAAGAATAAAATAATTATTTATAAATATTATAAATACGGGGAATCAGAGTTTAATTTCTGAGAGGGAGCCTGAGAAACGGCAAACTGAAACTGAAACTTTTCAAGCAAACTGAGCGTGTAACATTTTTTGACACCTAACAAACGACCTGATGAACTTGAAGACCTGAACCGATTTCCACCAAACATAGTTAAGAACACTCTCGACTGATATACCTTTTAAACAAAAACCGCATTAAAATTGGATCATCCGTTTGGGAGTTACGATGCCACAAACAGACACATACACATACATTTACAGACACGTCAAACTTATAACACCCCGTCGTTTTTGCGTCGGGGGTTAAAAACAATACAATCCAAAAATTTACATATTTATATTTATTTTAAAATATTATAAAAACATATTATTAAAATATTATAACCGATACAAATCCTTTGAATGTAGCTATGTCATTTGTTCTAAAAACAAATAGCAGAATTTGATATACTGGTTTTTCCTACAACTTTTTATGTCTATTATTATGCTTTAAATAATTATATAACTTCTAAATAAATCAATTATGTTAATAAAATATAAACGGCTGAAACTTACGTCCTTAGTCATGAACAAGCATGCATGTTTGCGTTTATGCTTTCTTTTAACACCCAACCAATCTCTTTGTAAGTTGTATAGTATCTCTACTTGAAGATCAGTTACATACTAAGTAGCAACAGTTCTTGGATACAATTTATGCGTATTATCTGGGCCCATTGCCCACTTGGCAACTTTAGTTGCCAAAACAGTTATGTTGCTTATCTGATGTGCATTAGTTACAATTATGTCATGTTCACTAAACAACGCACTTAGTCTTGTTGTCTTTTGATATATTGTTGTTTATTAAAGTTATATTAGATAGGTATGTGAAATCATTGAAACTGTTGTTTATTCTATGAAGAACCCCGCGTCTTTGTTGACGAGAATTGCGAGATTACTACCTTTCAAGAACACCAAAAAATATTGTACCTTCGTTGGTAACAACTTTTTAAAACATTGAACGTGTATAATAACCTATCCTTAATTATGAGTGTAACGTTACAAAGATAAACGGGTTATAGACACTTAAAGACCACATCATTTTTTCTTAAAAGGCAAAATGGACATTTATGGTCTTCCCAGTTAAAAAAATGAAAGTTCAGTTTTTCATTATGATATTAATTAACATCCTTGTAAGGATTTAAACCAAAAAAAAAACAATCGTGGATCTTTTGGGTTAAAAGACATGTTAAAACCATTGTTGACTTTATAAAAAAACAAACAAATCCGACGAAAAAATAGATATATCCGAAAATCCGACAAAGATATCTAAAGTTATAAGGCTTTAAATCTTGAAGTAGGGTTCTTCTACCCTTTATTGCAAAATGAAAATTTGTATTGAGCTACTACGGCGTTACAAGCTACGACATGGAGTCAGGAGGTTGTCTAATTATTATAATTTAAAGTCTTTTAACTATTTGATGATTGATAATAGATCAATTTATAAGAGTTTTCAAATTCTCATATGTTATTAAATCCAGTTTTAAAAAGAAATATAAAACACGAGCATTTTATTTTATATTTATAAACAAAATCTTGGACAATAGAAAACGATATTATAATTTTTAGTTGAAAAACTTGACGCTTTGTTTCGTTCTCAATCTGAGATGAGCCTTGGACTTAATCAAAACGGTGTCTAGAACATACAAATCCTCTTACAAAGTAACACTGTTAATATAACAGGGTAATATTCTAGTACCGGAATTACTAAATTACTAAGTCACGTCATGTATCCTTCGAGAGAGCAAATAAACTCATCTCCTCAGACTTTTAATTGGAAGACACCGCACGAGATGAAAACAATAAAAATGTTTAGCTTCTGTAAGCATTGTGTGTGGAATAACAAAGGGATCCCATCTGCACATTTATGTCTCACGTATATAAAGGCACTATACAGTTGATCGAAAAACTTTTCCAATACCAGTGACGTTGATGATAGTACGTGAAACCTGCGTGGATACTTTCGCCATGAAACTACACCTTGCTAGTTTGAAAGAAACTCAGCTAGTTCTGCAGTGCACTTCAAAAATATACGTCTATACTAAAACCAAACTCGATTGAGAATGCTTGTCAACAAACAAATTTAAAATGAAGATATAAAATGCAACACATTTTATGTCTAATAAATTTCAAATTATGTTTTGTTTTTTTATAAAATCTTATTTAAAAGATATTGAATATATTAATTAGTTTTAAGTTTACTTATCTAATTTATCGTCTTGAATTTGTCATTAACAAGTTAATTAAAAAAATTAGGTGTAAACTGACTAGTGATTTCTACCTTTAATTTTAATTTGTTTGTTGACAAGCATTTTCAATCAAGTTTGGCTTTAGTATAGTATTGATTTCTGCAGTTTCTTCAAAATACACTGTCTTCAATTGCTTTATAACAACTTCATCAACAGTCTCTCTATATCAATAAATGTAAATTTTAACAGAAACAACAATCGAAACGAACTTTTTTTGCAAATAGTCCTAATAACACTATCTTTAGTAAATTCTAGGGAAAGCCGAAAAGAAAAAGTATTAAAATATTTGGACCTTGCTTACGAGATTAACGCCATGTGGAATGGTTTTAGACAATGGTAATAAAAACGAATGAACAAAATATAAAATGACCTGGCTGAGTTTGCTGTGGGCTCTTCTCGAACTTTAATTTAACTCGTAGCTTTAATTTTATGTTTTCTACCTTAATTATCACCATTACTTTTCCGTAATCAAAAAATTACACATTCTCGATTCAAAATAATCATAAAGATTTCACTGAATATAATAATAATATTTCGATTTTTTTAGTATCGACCAAGAAGCTTTTGCCTGGTTGCATCAAGAGTCAGATACAGAAGGCTGAAATCTTGAAACGAAGCGTATTGTGAGGAGATTTCTCACTCTGGACCCTGACTACCAGTTGCCGAGCTCCGCAGCAGGCGGATTTAATCTTCTTATAAATTTTTTATAGAGTTTTTTTTTCAATTACTTTTTATAAGCATTGTAAAAAAATTTTAATAAATTATAGTATACTAACTATAAGTTAAACAGATAAACAAGGCTGTACAACACAAAATTTAAAAAACTTGAAATATTGAAAAATACTGCATAACTTAATAAATTGCAGGCTAAAACTATACCCTCCAGGTATTATTTTCATCCATTTGTATCCATCGGAAATTCATAACGGTGAAGCAATATAGCTCAAATCTTTCCACGCGGGGTAATAGCACGCAAGGCGTGTAACGTTTATGCCTTTATACCAGTCGTTCCCAAACTTTGATAAACAATAACTTTGTAATAACTTAATTATTACTTTATGATGATTTTGATTCTCTTAATTGGTCCAGGTCTGGATGAAAGGAGGTTACGACTGCGGCTAATTACCAACCTACTTAAAGACGTACCACTAAGTAATTTAGCGTTCCGATACGATTTGGTTGAAATCATATTGTTTTTAACAAGTTAACTCACTTTCGTTTTAGATTGCATCATCACTTATTATTAGGTATGATTACAATCAAAGACTGAATTGTAGTAAACAAAAGAAGGATTTTTTAATATCTATCGGTTTGTAGATATAACCTTTTTTTAATAATAAATAATCTTTGTCTACAATATTTTTTGTTGTCATGTATAATCAGCAACGCAATTCATTAATGACAATTGTTCTCCCAGCTTTTGACTTAAAGTGATAATATTTAACTTTGTATCGATCGCGATCAAAGATTAATGACTATTTTTATAAACGCGTGACGTGCTTTAACCGACTTCTTAAGTACGGAAACCTGTATAGAACTTAGAAAATCGCAGTCACGCTAAAAATTCCAAAATTTAATGTTCCAAAGCCGCATTGGTTACATACCAACAAGAAAGTCTTACCTACGTTGAATTTACTACGTGTAAATTTGAGTTACTTTATCACGTGTCAGCTACCCACAGTTTGGAAACCGCTGCGTAGGAGTATACGCAAGTTAGTGGATACCGATTTTGAAACCCACTGGCGCAAATAACATTAGCATAGTTATAGAAGGCGTCGGGATGAGACCTTCGTAAAGGTCCCGCCGGGACCAGGAAGGCTCTTAGTCCCGTTTTCTCGATAATGACTATCGATGACTGTACCCCGAACGCCTTGGGCAGAATATTATTACATTGTTTAGCTGTTGCTTGTGGAGATTGCCAAATGTAACGCTTTGGTATTCGGTTATTTGCTTTCGGGAATGCGGAAGCGATATATATTGTTAAAAAGGTTTTCGTGTTTAGAGTATGTTTATTGAAAAAGGTCCTGTAAAGGAAATTTGCATTTTGGGATTTACAAATAGTACCAACATCATTTAGCTTATTTGGATGGCTCATTATAGAGCTCCCTTTTTATAAAAGAAGGTGAAATTCAATATGCTGGTCCGATGCGTATAGACGGACAGCGTTATAATAGCTCTATAACAATTATTGTTAGTAGCATAGAAAATTTAAAATTCAAAATTTAACATTTTTGTCTAACACGATACTGTAGAAAGGGAAATATAGAGACAAACTAGAATAGTGGCCAGGAACGATATTTACAAATAGTACCAACACCTGATGTTAAGTGATGATGCAGCCTAACCCCCCTTCGGTTTGTAACCCCTTTCGGTTTGTACACGACATCGTACCGGAACGCTAAATCGCTTGGCGATACGTCTTTGTCGGTAGGATGGTAACTAGCCACGGCGAAAACCTCCCACCAAGAAAGACAAATTAAGAAAAATCTCAATCTGCCCTGCCGGGAATCGAACCCAGGACCCCCGTCTTATAAATCCACCGCGCATACCACTGCGCCACGGAGGTCGTCATGTGTGTGTGTGAGTAAGTTTATTCCTAATTCATGCCTCAATTTTCCCCCAATTAGTCTAAAATTTGGAATGGAGATAGACAATACTCTAGAGTCTAGAGTCTAGACTAAAATATTATCACGCTTTTCTAAAGGGAACAACGGGAAAACCCACGGGTATAGCCAGTTAACAATTAATATTCGAGCAATAAATAAAACTTGAATTTTGAATTTAAGTTTGATTCTCGTTTGTTGAAACCACTGCGCCCAAATGTTTCGTAAACAGGTGGCACATTTACTTAAGTAATTAAAACGATGAAATGGGGAGCTATGGGGGAGGCTGGTTTTCGATTAATAATATCCCCGTGGCATTATGTACGGGATCCGAAATAAAGGATTGAACTGGCGTGGGATTCAATTTGTTACAATCCTTCAGGAAACTCTTTGGAAATGAAAATGTTTTGTGTTCAGAGGAAGTTAAATTGTATTTCTTTATCAATACTGTTGGTCGCCCGGTTTGTTTGTCAACGAATAATATTAATGTTTATATTAGTTTAAGGACTAATTAGTACCTAATTTTATTAGAGTGGTGTTTTAAAATTAGGTACCGAAATTAGGTAAATAAAGATTTATTAGATTTACTTGAATAAAGCCGGTAGTTGTAAAAAAGCTCAAGTATTTACTAGAGCAAAACAATTAGATTTTTTTTTTGTTTCGTAAGATATAGAGTTTTTTTAATTTGATATATTTTTCTATTTTTTATCAATTTTTATTTTTTTTGTGTTTCTTATTTTTATGTCTGTTATGTAAATTTGTGTTATATTTTTTTTTCTTTTTGTAATCTGGAGAGACGAATTGGGAAACTGTAATGTCTCTCCAGGTTTAGTTAATAGGAATAAATATATAATAAATAAAATAAACTTGAAATGAAACTTTGTTTAATACTTGTTACTTAATTTGGCTGAACAGCTGAATATATGTGAATTAAAATATATGACATGGAGATGTTATAGGCTGATATGTCTCACGGGCATGCTATATTTCGATATTCCAACAGGAAAGGAATATGCGCGGATGAAACTGTGGGGCACAGCTAATGTATTATAAATATATTTTTTTTTGAAGTGAAACTTCAAAAAAAAAAATTTAGTGTAACATTTTTTCGTTACGCGTCACATTTTTCCGTTACGCGCCATCTTTGACTTATGGAAGTGACGTGATATATATTATATATATATGTCATATTGAAGTGATCAGCAAAATCAAAGGGTTTATTTTAATTCTAATTCCAGTGAATTTCTAAAAAAAGTAAGTAATTACATCTCTTTTTCTAATACTTAGGTGTAATTATGGTATTTATTTTTCCACGTTATTTAAAATTAACCTCAGTTTTTGATTGTATTTTTAATACACTAACACGTGGGTGTAATTATGGTATAATTTTTTCTAATACTTAAATGTTGATAAGTTAGTTAGTTAGTTTCACTTCTTACGAGTGTACGCTAGTACACGCACACATTTTTTTTTCATGGAAAGTTAGCTCTTCACTACAATCACTCCTCTTGGGAAGTGATGATGCAATATAAGACAGAAGCGGGCTACCTTGTTAGGAGTAGGATGAAATCCACACCAATTATACTTTCTACCCGACGTTCTCCTGGAACGCAAAATCTCTTGGCATACGTCTTTGTCAGTAGGTTGGTAACTAGCCACGACCAAAGCCCTCCATTAGCTAGACCTGGAAAAATTTTAAAAATCTTAATCGGCCAGCTGGGAGTCGAACACAGGACCTCGGTCTTATAAATCTACAATCTATCTAAAGATCGCTTACTTTAATAAGGCTAGATTAAGATGTTATAATATTGTAATATTAATCATTTTTTGTGCTTTTTATCCTGTGTAATCTAAAGGTCAATCTTTGCCGTTAGATGAAGTAGATCATTTTCTGCCGCGCCGTCACCTTCAGAAATCCAATTTAACTTTCCTTCAGCTGAATGTTTCAATAATTCCATCGGACACTTATTTAATAAGACTTATAATTCTTGGCTTAAACAGATGACTTCAATCTATTAAAACTAAGTAGAAATATTTTTACAACCGCGCTGTGGTAATATTTGCTCAAGATATTAAGCGTTCTGAGTTGTGTTTTGAGAAACGTTTATACCTTTCAACTATCGCTTTAACCGTGCACGAAGTAACATACATTCATCATCATCATTATCAGCCTATTAGCGGCCCATTATAGGGCCAGGCCTCCCTGCTTACAGGAGAGGGGATATGGAGCGTACACCCACCACGCTGCTCCAATACGGGTTGGCGGGCTATGTGGTTGTGCGGTAACATACATTACACAGAATCAATTATTATACAGAAGGCCTGAACAGTTAGGCTTAATTCAGACTGGTGTAAAAGCGAAGCGATACACCGTCTCTTGATATTTTCCTATAACAAATTCATCTTCCTATCACTAAAGTACAAAGTAATATTTCACCGCGATTAATTGCCTCAACTGGTGACCAAAAGGCTGACTAGTTTTTTGCGCAAAGGATTAGCCTGGCTGTCCAACGCGGAAATGCAGCCAGTATTCTTGACATCATTCCACGTGGGCATGATTTGTATAGTTATTAGGATAAGTTAGCTTAAGTTCTTTATTTATATTCTTTCTCAAAAAAAAGGTACAAAATTGTATTATACAAAAATGGAATCAAGTGGTGACACGCGTCGCTTCCTTTCATATTTTGTATTTTTATGATATGAAAATAGAGATGAATGTTATAATTTGTAGTAGATAAACTTACTACACCGCTTCGCTTTCAATCAATAAAGTTGACCTTTACTGTCAGTTAAGACTCTAAAAGTCTACAAGTAGTAACTTTTTTTTTCTACAATTATGACTTTGATTTACTCTAATTTTTTTAAAAGGTTCGCAATTTAAAAAGTTTGCAGAGCTAGACTAGTGTAGAAGTCACGTTCAAAGTCATATTTTACGTGATTCTATTCTATTCTCTTTGTAATGCAGTGACAGGTCATTCCCAATTGTCGGATGTCGGGAACCGATTTTTCATCGGATAAAAACTTTTGTTCACACTAATCGTATTTCTGATCTTCTTATTGAAATGGTATCAGAATCGATTAAAATTGATGTCGGATGCAGTTAAACAGCTTTTATATAAAGCGTTTTACTATTAACTGTTTGAACTTTAGATCTACTCGTACTATATTGCTTTAGTGTGAATATGTACTTATATAGTTTTTTTCTACCAAATGTTAAAGTTAATGACCGTGGCAGAAAGTACACTCTCCAAGCCATTTGGTAAAAGTACCTAAGTAAGTAAGCACTAGTAGTAGTAGTAAATAGTATATTTCTTTTTTACGCGTTTCTTAGGCTTAAACTCTTTAAATCTAGGACATTTTTCTTTTAGATCTTAATATTTCAAAGCCCACGATTTGAACGTAGGGCATAAACAGACTAAAAACCAACGGAGCTTAGTTATAGCTAAGTTGCTTAAAAAATTTCAAGATTCTAGGACTAGCTGCGAGTAGTAGAGTTTAAAAGGCGGCTTATGCTGTATCTTTTGACTGTGTGAACTTAGAAATTTCATTTCGTTATAGCTTAAAGGTATTATAGAGCCAAGTAATATGAATTGAATTTCAATTTGATACCATGATATGAATTTCAATTTAATATCTTTACGCGTTAATGGGAAAAGGGGGTAAGTTTAAATTATTAAAAATATTTTTATTATATGATGTAAGCTGTCATTTTTATATCTGTGCTATATGACGTTGCTTCGTACCAAATTTCAAGATTCTATGTTTACGGGAACTACCCGTCAGGTTTTGATTTGTTTGCGTCTAGTTGTGAGTTAAATATGCGGCTTATATTGCTATATCTTTTGACTGTGTTGATATAGAAGTTGTATTTTGTTAATACTTAAAGGTATTATAGAACTAAGTATTTGATATGAATTTCAATTTAATACCTTTACGCGTTCATGAGAAAAGGGGGTAAGTCGAAATTATTAAAAATATTTTTATTGTATGATGTAACTAAAAGCTTACAGATTTCGTAATTTTCCATTACCTATGTTAGTATATGACGTGGCTTCGTACTAAATTTCAAGATTCTAAGTTTACGGGAACTACCCGTTAGGTTTTGATTTAGCTGCGTCTAGTTGTGAGGTAAATATGCGGATTATATTGCGATATCTTTTGATTGTGTTGACATAGAAGTTTTATTTTGTTAAAGCTTAAAGATATTATAGAGCTTAGTATTTGATATGAATTTCAATTTAATACCTTTACGGGCTTATGAGAAAAGGGGTTAAGCTTAAAATTATTAAAAGCATTATTATTATATGATGGAACTAAAAATTTATAGTTTTCGTAATTTTTCCACTATCTATACTATATAACGTTACTTTGTACGAAATTTCAAGATTCTAAGTTTACAGAAACTTCTTTTTGGAACAGGGTTTTGATTTACTGGACTTTGTTGAAAATTGGGGTAATTTTTGGCATAAACGGCTGTATCTTTTGAATGGCTTGGCCTAGAAGCTTGATTTTTGCACGACTCTAAGAGACAGCAGACTTGAGTATTTGATATAAATTTCAGCTGAAATGATACTTCCACGCGTTTCTGAGAAAAAGGGTCTTGACAGACAGACAGACGGACAACGAAGTGATCCTATAACGGTTCCGTTTTTCCTTTTGAGGTACAGAACCCTAAAAAGGAATCAAAACTTATTTTTCTGATAGTTCAAAGGATACTTTAGTCACTTTGGTGGACCAGTTGCGAAATTAGATTTATTTAAATCGGGTTTGAGGTCATAAAGTTTTCGGAGCAATGGCGGCGCGCTGCTGTTTGGTAACTTCCGTTACACGCCAATAACTTCCTCAATAAGATTACATTACTACGATACGTTAAGGCAGACTAACACTGCGTGGCGATAGCTGGTCCTCTTTCATTTTATATAAAAATAAAGTTATTTTTTAAATATCTAAATTAAAATTAAACAGAATAAGTTTATAGTGTCCTTACAATCAGAAAAATAAACACCTAAATAGATCTATTCGCTCCTAGGCCCTCGTAACTCCTACGCATCAATACAGTACATAATACTGTAGACTTACTCGTAAAACAGCACTCTTTTGCATCGAGTATCACATTTATATTGTAAAAGTAATACTAATACACCACTTCATACTAATACTCCAAATTTTGTCAATAGGTGCTATGTGAAGAACAAAGAACTTTCCGTTCTTCACACAGCACCTATTGACAAAATTTGGAGCAAATCGGAACGGAATAAATTATACTGTAGACCAAAAGTTAGGTTACTTTTTATTTCAATTTCCCTATGGGAACAGAAATGGTGCGGCCGAAACCATACGCACTTAGTTTAGCGTTCGCTGTAAATAAATATTCAAACAGTTCACAAGTAGTACTCTGTCCTTTAAGATAATTTCGTTACATAGACCGTTGTATCTCATCTAACAACGTTACATAAACAGGACAAATTAAGTTTAAACTCGTAACCGACCTATAAGAGGATCCGTTTAGCCGTTTAATGACAGGTTTGCGAAGGCACTGGCAGCAAATAAATTGTATTAGACTTTGATCCGAAAAGCTGGGAGACTGTGTTAATCAACTTAACCAGATATCTTAAGCCTTGAGCTTAAAGCTTTACGATCCTACTGAGAAATATGATATCTTGTGTACATTTTGTACATTTAGCCGAGGATTTTTAGTATAGTTTTATTTGACGGATTAATAAATACATGGTCTACGTGGTTGTAAGTAATAAACCGACGACTATAAAGAAAGCAATATAATTCAGGGCCTGCAAAAAACTGACAGACTTTCTTTTTATAAATGTTAATGTAATTAGTGTACATTGTGGATAAGTATTTTTCTTTAGACTTAAAAGAATATTTGCACCACTCCTGTGACAAGTGTGGTAACATGGAGCTGATCTGATGATGGAGTTAGAAGGTGACCATAGAACTCACAAGCTAAGGGAATAAACTCATTGTAATTTGTCTTGACAAACACACTAGATACTGTCATGTTACAGCACATACCATAGATTAAAGACTACTAGATAGAGCCCATAGCGTGTCCACTCGTGAGACAGCAAATCAGCCTTATTGACATGACATGTCAACATTTAAAGTACATCATAAAACGTTATGTTTTAAAATATCGTAAAATACGAAATATTACTTTATATAATATAGTTTAGTAAACGCATAATACATGAAATTTGCTAAAAAAATAACATATCTAAGCTTTAAATCATCAATCAATGAAGTTTATGCCTACTTACGTATGAAACGTAATTCCTTCGATTTTCTGTTCGCTGCGACTGTTGCAGCCGAAAATATTACAATCCACCATAGCACGATAACGTTTAAATTAATATAGTAACCGCAAAGTTATATTATTTATCAGCAAATTTAATAAAAAGCTAATAATTGCTCAGATATGTCCCTTGTCTGTCACAAATTCCACTCTTGACAAATAATAAAAACGAACACGCTGAAAGGGACAAAAAATAATCTTGTATCACTTTCTAATAAAGGCCGAATGAAATAAGTCAGTCACGCTCTTGAACCTACAGCCGCGTTATGACTCCATCTAGTAGTCTTTAATCTATGGCACATACATTTAAAAAAAAAATTTTAACATTAAAAAACATTAGTTTATGTTAAAATTGTACAAGGATAAAGCGAAATTGGTTTAACTTTCAACTAAATTATAGTTCCGACATCCACCAAGATCGTTAGTCTCTAAGAATGTAACCACATTATACAATATTAAATTCCTGGAGACGTGATAATAATATAACGAACGTGTAGCAAACACGCTACGGCGTAGAATTTCGTAGCCAAAGTCTACGACAAATTCCAATAATGCAATTATATAATGGTTGTTCAAAGTTGCATGCATTTCGGTTATTATGGCCCTAACTTAGCCGGTCTCTAAAAGCTCACACTGAAATAGTTCTGAGGTTTAATATCGTTAATGTGCTATAACGATGTGGTTTAAGAGTTTCTGATGGACAGACTTACGTTATGTTAATATTATAAGCGGACTCTGAGTCCTTTAAAACTAACATTGATTTGACTTTAGGGTTTCTTATTTCCCAATGTAGTGGCTCACTAAGAATTTAAAAAAGATTTCTCGAAACAAGGGAACGGGATCAAAGCGGCTGAAAAGGTTAGTTTATAAAAGTTAAAACATTATTAGCCCATATCCATATCACAGGTAAGTATGGTATGCAACTATGGAGTTTCGATTTTATAGAAAAGAGTTACAGATATGTAATATAGAAAATGAGCAATATTTCATAGAGACGGTATGAAAAAAAATATTTTTAATTCGGTTATATAATCATAAGCACGGATATAATTACAATTAGTATTGATAACTTACCCGTATTGGTCTGTATTTCCTTTGTCATTTTACGTATGTATTAGTTTGTCTTTTGTTTTTTATTTTAATGTTTGTTGTGTTATTTATGTGATTTGTTGTGTTTTAGTATGTATTTATTTAAATGTATGTATCTTATTAAAATTCACCACCTGCAGTTTGGTACTGATATTTTAGTTAGCCCAAGGTTGCCTGGAAGAAATTGCTACTAATTGATAAGGCCGCCCTTTGTACCTATTCTTCGTTCAGAATATTATTTTTGTTTATTTTTATATTATGTCACGTGGCTTACAAATAAAGTATAAATAAATATTGTCAATATTTGGTTAAAGGTAGTGTCATATTATTAACACGTCACGCAAATCTTCCCGCGCCCGCAAGATATAGGGCGTTTATTTTCCGAAAAAAAAAATGCCATACATGTCACAAAGATGCCGGGGCTCCATTTCTCACGCACGACGCTTGCAGAGGAAAAATTAGATATGTGTAGACATAAAACACGTAAATTAAAGCCATAAGTTATAAGAGTGAGCGTATTAGCTTGAGGTGCTTATTTTTATACACGTACTTTTGTTTTTTACATTTTATTCAACGAGAGATGACGTAGTTTTTGGCATAGTGGTATGTGCGGTGTGAGACGTAGATCCTGGGTTTGATTTCCGGGTAAAAAAGATTTTCTTTGATGTCCTAAGGATGACTAGAGAAAGATTTCGATCGTGGCTAGTTATCATCCTGCCGACAAAAACGTCTCGCTAAAAAATTAAACATACCGGTACAATGTCATGTAGAAACCGAAAGATAAGTGGTTTTGTAAGAATTCGTAGGAGATGTTGAGTCTATGATCTACCTATTTAATTCCTAATTACTTTGCCATTAGCATAATTTATGAGTTATTATGTATTTTCTTGCAATATTTTTGCACTGTATTTTCTAAAACAAATAATTGTACATACACACATTCCTAATTGACATCTACTTGACATCGGATGACGTACGTGCTAACAATATTAGGGATACGGTCGGTATACAGCCGCTATGACTTTCCAAGTTACCGCCTTCCGAGTCTCATTATTATTTTGATAGAAATATACATAATATGTAGAAAAAATGTAAAATAAGTGTGACCAACCATAATCATCAAGTTTTGCCTACCTGGTCATCTATTCGTGCTAATCTCAAAAACTTTTCAATGTAATATGCGGGATCGACATTCCAGCACCTTGGGACCCCAATGTCCATTTGTCCATATTACCGTTGTGACTCGCTCAACAGCTATTGCGTAACCTTTGTTGGCCGAAGCCTTTAATACGCTGATAGTGATGAGAAATAAAATTATTATTATAAAAACAAAAACCCGACTGCTTAGAAGTTATGAACTGCAAAAAGAAAAACAAGGATCACTATATCTGTATAAAATTCTAAATACTTTATGGTGCTGCAAACAGGGACAAATTACTTTAACCTGCGGGGAAAGAAAGATCTACCAAAATTTGTCCCCGCCTGAAGCACCATAAAGTATTTAGAATTTTATATTATTTACAATTGTATTTTATTTAATTTTTTTTTGTTATAGAAATGAGACGGTACACTTAGTACACTTTTTGCCATTTTTTGTTAAAAAAGTAATGTATATATAAGTATGAACATGATATGATATTTATATTTTTGAAATGGTCTTTTTACGCACTTTCAATTGGTATCCATATTGCTAAGATAAAAGAAAAATACACACCTCCCCCCTTTTTTACCCCATTTACAGCCGCCATTTTGAAAATTTACATAGCCTATGTCACTACCACAATTTTGACAAATTCAATGACACCTCACATGTCAAAATCCGTTCAGCCGTTTAGGCTGTAGCGCGTGCCGAAGAAATGGACATGCATACATACATACATACATACATACATACGCTCGAAAAACATAACCCTCCTTCTGACGCAGTCGGGTAAAAATTAGCCATCTTTATAAAACATGGCTCATATATTTTATTAAATATAAATATAAAAATTGATTTTAAAAACCACTGCACCCGCATTTTTTATCAGTTTGATTTAATCAACGATCGAAAGTAAAATGTTGAACGAATCTAGTAAAGGCAATAAAAAATCTTAGTAATACTAGCGCCACACTTTGTGGAAGATTTTGTTCCATCCATGTTATTTCACTTACGTATAAATTTTTTGCTTAATTTATGTAACTTAATATTATATATTTTACAAAAACATCTTATAGGTATATATTCATAATTTGCTATGCTCAACATCTACGTAGATCCCCTCTCCGTGTGAGTGTTACTGAGAGCTTATTCTATATGGTATTTTATTCTTGGATAATTTTTCCCGTTCATCAAAAACAATACATTGGCCTCAAAACCAAAGTTTAATCCAACTGTACATATTGCATCATATAATAAAAACGCTATAAAAAATTAATAAAAAATTAAACTGACTTCAAAATGCACTAAAAAGTAAAAAATAAATGCGTCATTTAGTTACTTAAATTTACTTAACTTCTAGCAAGACCTGCATTCCTATACGGTAGTAGAGACATTACAAATAGAATAATATGACGTGCTAAAAGTGCTTGTAAACTAAGCATATTTTATTCACTATAAGTTAGTCCTTTACAGCAATCTCACTTGATGGTAAGTGATGATACAACCTTAGATGGAAGCGAGCTAATTTATTAGAAGTGGGATGAAATTCAAACCTCTTTCGGTTTCTATACAACTAACGGTGATTCGTCTTTTTCGGTAGGGTGGTAACTAACGACAGCAGAGGCCTCGCAGTCAAAGACCTCCGTCGTATAAATCCACCGCGTATGCTACGAAGGCAGTCTAATCGTTTAGAAACCATGTGAATCATTTATTCAATGCGGTGCAATGTTGGTATACCTTAAGGAGAATTCTGTCTTGCCCCATCTAAAGAGATAAGGCACGCCCCGACGGCAGATATTAACGACGGCCTTTCACAAAGTACTCGAATCTCAAACAAATCTAGACTGGATCTTTTGTAGTGGACGTACGTAATTACGTTAAGCGTCTTTCCTCTTGAGATGAGCGAGGCAGCTAGGCGTTGTGATGGGAGCAAAGACACTTAGTGCCCAAGGCTTCTAGCCTAAGGCGAAGCTTACTGTCATCATTACCAGCCTATTTTAATGGTGCATTACAAAGAAAAAAGAATAAAGAAAATGATTTTTATTTGGCCTGGAAAGCACAAATGCAAGAAACAATAAAATCTTTTATGACGAAAGAGACTTAGTACTAGTTTTATTGACCGATCTAGGATTTGAAACAAGGGCATTATCATCTGAAATCAAATAGGCTTACCACTAGACCAACGTTAAGCCGTCGGTCCTAGTTAATATCATCAATAGTTGACGCGATCGTAAAAGATCTCAACATTGTCACTAAGCCTAATCCCGCCAACACGCATTAAAGAAGCTGATGAGTCTAACTTCCATATCCCCTCTTTTATAAGGAGCTCTGGTCCTCTATTTTGCTGATAACACTAAATGGGTAACGATATACGACCACTAAGTACCCAAGTAAGGGTTCCTATACTATAGGGCTCTTAAAGGTAGTCGTTTAGAAACTTGCGGAGTTAGCAGTAGACCTGTAACAGTGTTGGATCGAGCTCTTGATAAAGTTCGAGTACGGATTAGCAGTGAACAAGTTTTTGATTAAGTAGCAACTATATTGCGGAAAGTTTGTTGTGTTGCTAACACGAATTCTACGAGGCCACACATTCTGTGAGACAGGTGAATTCCAATCTGTGTTCTCGCGTGTTAATACTCGAAGTTTTAGCTTAACTACACTTGGACGGTAGGAAACAATTCACTATGAGCCTTTTTTACTAGCTTAATAATAGGACCAGCCTTGTTTTCCGACAGAGGTCCAGGATTCGATTCCCGGTTGGGCCAATTTCGATTTTCTAAATTGGTTCTGCTGGTGTGATTGTAGTCAAGGCCTAACATGTAATTAATTAAAAACATGTGTGTGTACAGACTTTAGAGTAATACCGAGTTTTTCTATAGTCAATGAAACTTTCTCTAAAATTATAATTTCTTTCAATACGGGAAGAAGATTTGAAGTTGGTGTCTGCGAGAGCACGTTGAATTGTTGGTTCCGGCCATTGTCATTAATAATAGATAGTGAATCGTTAAAAAACGAAACATTATTAGCATTCAAACAGCGCGGTCGGTCTAAGCACTAAATACAACAAGGAGAAAGCAGTGGGCCGTTAAAATATTTATATATAATTTAATTATACTAATGTCAAACGGGTCACAGCTGAAAATCTGGCATTGTACTCGACTGCAATGCACGGCATAATATGCTAAGCTGCACACCCATTCCTTTTAGGTGCTACAGACATATTGCTTGTAGCAGGATGAATGTATTGCTTATAGCACTAAAGTTATGTACTGTTTCTTCTTTTTTTTTTTCTTTCATGTATGGGGATGTTAAGCTACCTGGTTCGCTCAGTAAACAGTCTACCTGGCTTCGGTTTATAAGCTCTTGAATTCGAGGTCTAGATCGAGCTCTGGAAAACTACGGAGCTTTTCATTCTCCCAAGAGATTGAGAAAAAACTAAGCTCGAAGTTAGAAAGTTGGTTGTACCGCCGTACACGATAAACCATCAGTCCCGGTTATTATCATTAGCAATACATAGTGAACGTTATATATATCACTATCATAAGCTCACCATCGACTGCCTCGATGGTCTAGTGGTTAGCCTATGTGGCTACGATCACGAGGTCCTGGGTTCGATTCCTGGGTCGGGTCGCGGAATTTATTCTGAGCTTTTTCATTATTCTATGAAATGTTCAGTACATTCCAAGCCCGGAGTCTGGAAGTTGGTGGTTATACACCCCCGTGCTTCGGTGAGCACGTTAAGCCGTTGGTCCCCGTCACTATCAACAACATCTGATAGTTATCGTTAAAAAATGAAATATTATTACCTTAAGCCCGCCAACCGACATTGGAGCAGCGTGGCGGGTGTACGCTCCATATTCCCTTTTTTATAAGGAGGGAGGCCTGGCCGTGTAGTGGGCCGTTAATAGGCTGATAATGATGATGATGATGAAGCTCACCAATCTGCATTGGATTAGGATTGTTGATCTAAGTTCCATAGTCCCCCTCATGCAAGCGACTACTGGGTCTGTAGTAGACCGTTGGTAGGCTTATAATGA
This sequence comes from Mycalesis mineus, assembly GCA_034621355.1. Taxonomy (NCBI): domain Eukaryota; kingdom Metazoa; phylum Arthropoda; class Insecta; order Lepidoptera; family Nymphalidae; genus Mycalesis; species Mycalesis mineus. The sequence continues at coordinate 2,240,187 of CM067901.1, forward strand.
TGACAACCACAGTATACACTGTGGTATAGCAAGCATTGCAATCAAACATTGCACCGTCTGCTCAGACCCTTATATTCATATGTCAGCTGGCTAAGCTGAGTGAAAACCTAAAAACAGCTTTAAAAAAACGTACACGATTCACCTATTTGACTCGTTGGCCCAACTGGGTCACAGCACGTTCGCCGTACTTTTGCACGTAAAACGTGAAACAATTGGATCAACTATGAACTGACTTTTTAACAAGGGAAAATATTTTTTGTGGGTTTTCGCATGCAGGTATATAAAGATTAAGTGAAATGGTCCATATAAAGTGATTTTATCATGTTGGTAAAATAACAGACACCGAAACCTTTATCTTAGGTTGCGCGTGCTATTCTTAATCATAATCACAGTCCTTATAACACTTTGTTTTGTATAACTTATCTTTATGCCAAATAATAAAATTTAAAAAAAAATCCCCAATTTTTAAAACAGCTATAAATAAGATTTTTTTTTCTTATTAAAATCATTAACTGGAAAAAAATATATATTTAATCACTATTAGTACAGCCTCGTTGGTGTAGTAATAATTAGCGTATTATATGACATCGGCTCTTGATATCTTTAGTTTGAGTTCTGTATCGGGTAGTGAAATATGGCTAGTCTTTTTTTCCTAGAATTTAGAATTTAGAAAAACCCAGAATTCAACACTTGGTGGTGTTACAACTCCGTGCCTTGGAAAGCTAAAAATAATAGGAGTTAAAGAATGTAATTGCCGTTTTATTGTAATAGGTACTTCGAATTGACATAGAACCTTCATGGTTTAAGATTTCAAAGTGAAACTTTTTCATACGGTACCTGTGTAGTTTTTCTTTTAAAAAATGTGCAACATTCGATTATCAACTTTCAGTTGTTTTTTTTATTCGGCTTAGACAATAAAGATGGATACTTCGAAAATTCGTGTGATTTTTGAATACGAGTTCCGACCGTTCCACCATTATTGCTCCATGATAACGCGAAACCTCATACAGCACGAGAAAGAAGAAGTTTTAACTCTACAGGAACTGCAATAAGAAACCATTCGTCACCCTCCATATTCGCCAGACCTTGCTCCAAGGGACTACCATTTTTTTCGTGATTTGGACAAAATGTGATAAATAGTTTTTTTCTCAAGAGGCAGTGCAAAATGCTTTCACACAGTTTGTCGAATCTAGATCACCAGAGTTCTATCGCAAAGGCATAAATGAGCTTCCTATTAGGTGGTAGCAATGTATAGATAACAATGGTAATTATTTTGATTAAATAAATATGTTAAATTGAAAAAAATCGAATTTTTATTTTTCAGTACAAATCGGCAATTTCATACTTTAACAACTGATATGCGTAAGTTATGCAGGCAAAAGTATAGTCTTTTTTGATTATTGATTGATTGACTATGCTGGAAAAATTAAACAACATGTGATAAAATTCTGCAAAATAAACTGTAATATTTCTCTTTAAATAAACCCATTCGGATTGAATACGAGATATAAAATACAAGAGCGAGGTTGTAACGCGCGAAATTCGACTTGTTTGATTAAAATGCGAGCACATTTGTGATTCAAATCTTCCCTTTTTACTGATCATAAAGTATTCAAATGCCGAGTTAATATAGCCGACACATCGGGGACGGTGCGATGGCATTTTTTAAACCAACTTTGTATCAAAAAATTCCAAGAAATCATAAATAAATAACGTGAATCTTTCGAATAACTATTGGATCTAGGGTCGGAAGGCGAAACTACTAGAGACTATTCTTGAGACGACACATATTATGAGAAAGTTCCTCACTCAGCCCTGAGCCGTACAAGGAACAGTCGCTATTCATGAATAAAATGGTTTTTTATCTACTACAAGTCAGCCATTATCTGCAATTACATCTGATGCTAAGTGATGATGTAAAGGACATTGCCAAAATTGTATGGAAGTGTACCCCAGGCTGCCCAGTAATGATATATATATCATTAAATAGTGTAGATTTTCTATTTACAGAAAAACAAAGTTGTATGTAGCTATGCAGTCGCAGGAAAAAGTTATGGAGGTTGAAAAAGTTGACTTTCCATACTACGACGACGGTCACGTGATTCAGACCACAAAAAATCAATTGAATTTTTTATTTTTTTTGATATATTTTCAAGTGATTGTTATAAAACATGGGCAGTTGTTTAAAATTCATTGTGTATTTAAATAAAACAGTTAAATATGAGCATAAGTTTGGACAGCCTGGGGAAATTTTTGGCAATGTCCTTTAGATTGTACCAGGCTAACTTGTTAGAAGTAGAATGAAATCCAGACGCGGTTTCTACACAACATTGTACAGGACCTTTACTGGCAAGACGGTAACTAGTCACGGCCGAAGTTTTCCACCAGCAAGACTTAGACCAAATATTAAAAAATATCTATTATCCCAGCCAGGACACGAACTTAGGACCTCGGTCTTATAAATCCATCGCGCATACCGCTGCGTCACGCTGCAGCTAAACTAAACTGTTACTCTTAAACTTCCACAAAATTAGTCCCACCATGTAACACGAAGTACGTTTCAACGTATAGAGTTTTATTAAAAATCGTATATTTACCGATCATAAAGTATTCAAATGCCGAGTTAATATTTCCGACACGTCGCCGGATGGCGCTCGGTGGTTTTATTTTCCAACCCGGCGCCAGTACGGACGGCCCCGTGTGATTTATTCCATATAATGCTCCATTTTTTTCCTGATATAAATATCATTATGCCCTCTTAAGAATCGTTTATCCTATCAAGCCGGATGGAGGAATGCCAATGTCCGTAGATTGCCTGCACATACGTTATAATATTGTCAATAGGGTAACATCGTACCATAGCGTAAATTATATAGTAGCAAGAACAACTTTTATCATCATTTTCAGCCTATTAACGGCCTACTATGACTGCCTCGTTGGTCTAGTGGTTAGCCTATCTGGCTTCGATCACGAGGTCCTGGGTTCGAATCCTGGGTCGGGTCACGGAATATTCTGAGTTTTTCATTTTTCTATGAAATTCTCAGTACATTCCAAGCCCGGAGTCGGGAAGTTGGTGGTGTTACACCCCCGTGCCTCGGAGAGCACGTTAAGCCGTCGGTCTCGGTCACTGTCATCAACATCTGATAGTGATCGTTAATAAATGAAACATTGTCACCCTAAGCCCGCCAACCCGCATTGGAGCAGCTTGGTGGGTCTACGCTCTATATCCCCTCTCCTATAAGGAGGGACGGCTGGCCCTGTAGTGGACCGATAATAGGCTGATAATGATGATGATGATGAACGGCCTACTATAGGGCCTCCCTCCTTCTTGGAGAGGGGATATGGAGCGTAGATTCACCAAGCTGCCCCAATGCGGGTTAATAAGCTTAAGGTCATTATGTTTTATTAATTAACGATCACTATTAGATATTGATAATAATGACCGGGGCATAAAAACGTCAGAATTATTCCGCGATTTGACCCTGGTATCGAACCCAAGACTTTGTGATCGAAGCCAAAATGTAGGCTTAACGCTAGACCGACGACGCACATAACAACATGAACACCTTAACTGTTCTTAGTTTTTCCTCCGGCTGTATCGCATTGCAGCAAAATTTATATATTTTTACAGGCCTAATAACATTTTTTTTTAACATACCTATAGTTGACGATCTTCTTATCCTTATTTCAAATTAATTATCATTAAATATTAACGAAAGTAATTTAAGTATTTTCTTTTGGTTTTTTGCTTTTATAAATTGATTAATTTTTTTCCATAATTTGATAGTCAAACTTCGGACACTCAATTTAACTATCTTAATATAGTATAAATAATAATAGGGAAACATTTCCTCGAAATGGTAAAAAAACATTTTTATCAGCGGAGATACAGAAAGTTTGCAGCAAAAAATGAAGTGAAACTTTCGAAGCCTTTGTTAGGCATCTTGTGGTCAACCTCTTTCTCGAGTTTTGCGAAATAATGAGTCAACTTTACACCTCGTTTGGAGAAGAAGATTTGCTTTTGTATTCTTATATACTCTTATAAAAAAGAGCTGTTCGTTAGTTTTTAAATGAAAAAAAATAATCAAGAGTAGTTAAACCGATATTAGTCTATGTTTAACCGAATTCAAAAAAAAATTCTGTGTTTGGTCAAACACCAGGTCAATAGGTCAATTGCAAGTATTAGTAAATTACAAATGTAACTTTTTGGACTACTACCTGATGCTAAGTGATGATGTAATCTAAAATGGTAGCGGGCTAACTTATTAGGAGTAGGATGAAATCCAAACCCGACATCGTACTGGAACGCTAAATCTTTTGGCGTTGCGTCTTTTTCGGTAGGTTGGTAACTAGCCACAATCGAAGCCTCCCATACAAAAGTTAAATTAAAGAGAAATCGAAATGTTGCTTGTGTGTTGGCTTGCTACATGATATAATTTGAAGGACTTTTTGATATAGTTTCCCCCTTTACTCTTTTACCATAGGGCTACTTAGTAACGCAGTAGTCTGTATCACGCAGATAATCTCTGGATAGCAATCAATATATAGTCCCTCTTTTCTGATTCGCATTGCAAAATAATGGAAAGCCCTTCAATCTATCGATTTTCTCACCACGTCCTTGTGGGTATCTTCAAACCACCTTCTAAGCAGTGGCGTCCACTTCATGAATGTATAAACGCACTGCCTTCCCTGAGGACACATTACGAACCATTTTCGAAGATATTTTCCATTTCGTGTAGTTAGTACCTATAGTGCCTACCCTAAAAATCTTGTGCACTCCACTGCTTCTAGGCAAGCATACTCTATCATAGTAAGTATTAGTAAGTATTTGACTTACCTTAATTGTAAGGCACAACTTTTACACTTCACACTTCCCTTCACATCTTGAATTCTTTAACTTTACTGAGAATTTCTGGCCGCCACTCAAAAAATAAGTAATTTTACTTGAAATTAACAGATTCTACGTATTACTATTTATATAATTACTGGAACTGATACAACTTGAGTAAAATGATTGCATACATCCTATTATATAACGTGAAAGTTTGTGACGATATATATAGGTACATTTATTGCTCTTTCACTCATAAATTGAAATTCTTTTGTTAAACGTCACCGTGGTTTCTTTTTTATATAATTTTCGTACCTCAGTAGGTCTACTTTATTGTTAATATTTTTCACATAATATAATATTCAAATTGTTTACTTTGCTGTATTGTCTAATTGCAAGTTTTGTTTAAAATACTTTAAATCGAGTAATGGACGGTTTACGTGGTGTGGCAGTTAAAATGAGATTGAAATACATAAGTAACTTTTACAGGAGTTTACAATAAAACTTAGTAGGTAAGTATGATCCAAATAGTTACCATGGTGATGAAAGAAAAGTATTTGGAATTAAGTAACTGTCGCTTTGGTCTAGCCTGCGGATCGCAAGGGTTTGATTGGAGTCCTAATCTGGACGATGGAATAGGTACTTATTTTTTTTTAATTTCTCAATAGCAGCTTGGAGTTAGAGAATGCACACTCAGAAAACACTTTACGCCATCGGTCCTGGTCTTAATTCCTATATGAAAGGAAGTGACTCTATGCCAATCATTGTCATTGTCATTGAGCGTGCTGTTATATCCCTTGCCTGTACTACCTTCTGCTGACTCAACAGCTCTTTCTTGCCAACTAAGCCCTCTCCTCATGAACCTGTATGGCCCATGCATCCGCCCCAGTTAGTTCTTTCTCCGCTTTCCAACCAGACGGTCGTGTTCCAATTTTAAATTGTGTTTTATTAATTTCTAATTTTTTTTTAAAAAGGCTAAGTCCTAATCCTTCATAACATTGGTGGCAGCGGTGGGATTAATCGGAAAATCCCCGGTACCGTCTCCGTATCTTTTCGTAACAGTAAAATCAGTAAAAACTTTGATCCGTTGAAAATCAGTGAAAGTTCTGTGTTTGTGAAAAGTGTTCGTGCAAGTTCCTGAGAAATTCTGTGCCTTGCCCAGGCCCACTGCTGCGCACTGTTCGTGCTGTAGCCGGCCTTCTCCAACATAAATGCCCACTGTCACGCACAACAAAGTGCTGTGACCGGCATTAATCAACGAGCAGCAACCTTATCCGGTACACCTACGGCTCATAAGAAATGCTGATAATTATTGTCTTGACTCTGTCATTCAAGTAAGTGATTCTTGGACATTGCGGTTCCCAAAGTTTGTACCGTAATTTTATTTCTTTATTTTCACATATTAAATTGTATTATTATAATAAATATTAAATTAAATTAAAATGGAAAGTAGATCCCAGAGTCCTAAATTCGAGAAACCTGAGGTGACAGTGACTGACACAGAAGAAGAGACGTTTTGCCCCCCAGGACCTACAACTAGATCAGTGTCAAAAAAGAAAATTACTTCAGTTAAAGTTGAATTAGAATTATCCACATTATTAAAATTTATAAAACCATTTGATGGTTCTAGAGAAACTTTAAATTCATTTTTAGTAAATTGCAATAACGCATATGATTTAGCAACCGAACCCCAAAAAGACGTTCTTTTTAAATATATATTGTGCCAACTGCAAGGAAAGGCGCAAATTGCATGCTCCGTCAAGGAATTCACTAATTGGATCCAACTCAAAGAGTTCTTAAAAACACAGTTCAGCGAGAGAAAACATTATACCCACTTGCTAACTGATCTCCAAGAATGCAAGCAGCTAAATAATGAACCGGTCAGTCAATACGCCCTTAGAATCGAAACGTGCTTGTCGCGATTATTAACAGAGATATCGATTTCCCATGGCCATAAAAGTAGAGAAATGGTAGGACGCACAGCGGCGATGGAGGAGTTAGCCCTTCATCATTTCCAAATGGGATTAATTGCTCGCATATCCAACATCGTTAGATGCAAATCCCCAAAAACACTCAACGAAGCCGTGAACATTGCTATTTCCGAAGAAAAAATACAACAATATCTGTTTAGACAAAATTCATCTAACACACGCGAGAGGCATATTTTTCAAAGACCCAATACACAACTTACACGCCAAGTACAACAACAAAGCCAACACCCTCCATCTTACTTCAATCGCCGTGAGCAAGGTCAACGTCAGTTTCCCAATCAACCTAGGCCGAACTTTCCCAATGGCTCCACTTCCATAATTTGCCGATATTGCAAAAACCCGGGACACACCCTAGAACAATGTCGTAAACGACAGTACAACAATGATCGTTTTAGACTCGAACAAACCCCATTAAGGCAGCCTCAACGAGTCCATTTCACGTGTCCTGAAAACCAATACCAAGTCGATATGGAAACACAAGGGTATGATACCGTCGATGCCGGATCCGAAACAAAAAACGAACAACCATCCCGCCTCGGTGTCGGACGGGACTTCATAACAGAATAAATGACACCCTACACTGTACCCCAAAATCAAAATCGAATCCGTTACATGGGACTCCCACTGTATCCAAAAAATCATCATTGTATGATAATAATTCTGAATCCACTGTATCCAAACGTTCATCGCTACATGATGACAATAATTCTAAATCCTCTGTATCCATGCAGCCCAAAGCGTCTGCTAAAGTATTCGAAATCTCAAATGATCCTGCAATCATGCTCTTACCCCATGTACTCGTAGAATCTCCAATGGCCGACTTACCTTTATCCTTACTGGTAGATTCGGGATCATCTATTAGCTTGTTAAAGCACTCTTGTCTCCATCGAAAACACCCTAAACTTATAAAAGATATCATCCAATTAAAAGGCATTGATTCAACCCAAGAGTCCTTAGCAACTCGAGGGCATTTCCAACTAAAAATGCAATTACCAAAATCAAACATTACACATCAATTCCACGTTATTGATAAAATACATTTACCATATGATGGCATTATTGGTTCAGATTTGCTTAATACACACAACTGCAATATTGATTACTCCAACAGCTTACTCCACATCGGTAAATCATCCCTACAACTACATTTCCACGATCCGTCCTATTTAATACCTCCAAGGACAGAATATATCATCGAGTGCTCCGTCCAAAACCCAGAAATAAAGGAAGGAGTAGTATTAGATCAAAAATTATCCGATACTCTGTTAGTAGCAAATAGCGTAGTCCGGGTGAAAGATAACAATAGAATAAATATATCGATATTAAACACATCTGAAAACCCTGTAACCGTAAAATCAGATCTCAACCTAAAGTTGACTCCTATCGAATCATCTGAACTCAAAAAGTACCCTAATATCCCAGTAAACCATGTTGACACCTCATTTAATAGTTTTGCCCGAACTCAAGAGGTCTTGAATAACCTAAGGATATCACACCTAAACTCTGAAGAAATTGACGCTCTTTACAACCTCTGCTCTGAGTACTCTGATATTTTTCACCTTCCGAATGAGAAGTTGACTTATACAAATGCCCTGAAACATTCGATTAAAACTACATCCCAAATTCCTATCCATGCTAAGTCGTATCGTTTTCCAGAAGTACATAAAGCAGAAGTTAAGAAGCAAGTTGACCAAATGCTATCCCAAGGTATCATAGAACCATCACACTCTCCATGGTCTGCACCCATCTGGGTGGTTCCTAAAAAGTTAGACTCATCCGGCCAGAAGAAATGGCGCATCGTAATAGATTACCGTCAGTTAAATGACATTACTATTGGAGACACGTATCCCATTCCACAAATAAACGAAATCTTGGATCAACTTGGTTCTAGCAAATACTTTAGTACTCTCGATCTCGCTTCTGGCTTTCACCAAATTCTTGTAGAAGAAGAAGATAAAGAAAAGACTGCTTTCTCTGTTCCTGAAGGTCACTATCAATTTACCCGTATGCCATTCGGTTTAAAAAATGCCCCTTCAACCTTTCAGAGATTAATGAATACAACACTGTCTGGTCTACAGGGCACCAAGTGTTTTGTATATCTCGACGATATCGTTCTTTACGGGTATGACCTTAATCAAGCCATAAACAACTTACGTTCTGTCTTCCAGCGTCTAAGAGATTCTAACCTCAAACTACAACCCGACAAGTGCGAATTCCTGCGCAAAGAAGTCGCATATCTAGGTCACACAATTTCAGATCAAGGAGTAAAACCAAATCCTGCAAAGATAGAAGCAGTTACTAATTTTCCAAGACCTCAGAATCCAAAAGATGTAAAATCCTTTCTTGGCTTAATATCCTACTACCGCCGATTTATTCCAGACTTTTCAAAAATTGCAAAACCCCTTACTCAACTCCTAAAAAAGGATACTATCTTCGACTGGCAAAACCAACAACAAATAGCTTTCGATGAACTAAAAACTAAACTAACAACTGCTCCTGTTTTAAGTTATCCTGATTTCACAAAACCTTTTATACTGACTTGTGATGCTTCAAATCATGCAATCGGCTCAGTGCTCTCTCAAGGTCCGATAGGCAAAGATAAACCTATTGCTTATGCATCAAGAACTCTCAACAAAAGTGAATGTAATTACAGTACCACTGAAAAAGAGCTCCTTGCTATCATTTTCGGCTGCAAAAATTTCCGGCCTTATCTATATGGCCGTAAGTTCCAAATCATAACAGATCATCGTCCATTAAAATGGCTTTTTAACCATAAAGATCCTTCTAGCAAACTTCAGAGATGGAGACTGAAACTCGAAGAATATGATTATGAAATTGTCTACCGCAAAGGGAAATTAAACTCAGCAGCAGATGCTCTTTCTAGATATCCTGTAAATCCCATTCTTCCTGAAAACAAAGATAATTTAAATCCTAACCCTATTGACAATACTCACCTTGATTCCGACACAATGCCTACAGAATCTCCACTCCCTGAAATTACTCAAGAAAGCCTTGAAGAACTGTTAGGAACAGCCATCAGTCCGCTTGACAACACTAATTTCGATTTCGTTCCTCTAAACCTTCCTACTACTCCAACAGAGCTCATACAACCTGTAAATACACCCGATATAAATGATTCTTCTGCTACTGCAGATCCTCTATCAACTTTGAATGAACCTCAACCAGATCCTCAACCTTCAACCAACTTGCAAGACCAAAACACTTTACCTGAAACTATATCTGAAAATAACAGTCCAACTTCTCCTATTTCAATTCCTGAAGACCTACCTTCTCCAATTTCTGAAAACTCACCTTTATCTGACGAAACATATAATAAATTCTTAAAATCGACTAAACAACTTTATAACACCAATATTACAGAACATAATGAAAATCTACTAAAAGGAACACAAAAGTTAATACTGATACCTACCTCAATAGACATGGATGAATCTATGCCTTATGTACAACAAATCCTTGCTAATTGTACAAAGGACGAACTCGATGAATTCCTACAAAAGGAAAGAGTCCTACACACCCTTCTTCCACTTACTGTTAAAGATAAAATTTACTTGTTTCTCTATACTAAAGTGCATCATTTTGATGACAACTCCTATCCCGATATATTCAAAAGTTTAAAATATGCCCGTGATGAAATAATTATGTCTTATCCTACAACGAATGAAATAGGTATTTCAGATTTCAAAAACCCTTTTGACAGACACTCTTTTGCAAAAATCTACAACATGTTAGCCTACCTGTTTGATGGTAACAATATTGACATCCATATTTACCACGATAGCATCATATACCCATCACCTAGTGAAGTTCCAAAAATACTGAAAGAAAACCATGACATCCCTATTGCTGGACATTTAGGAAGTTCTAGAATGTTAAATCGTATAAAAGAAAGATATTCATGGAAGAACATGCGCAATGATATAAAAAACTATGTAAAGAACTGCCAATCATGTCAAACTAATAAAGCCCTACGTAAAGTTAATAGAGCACCCATGGTAATAACATCAACCTCTACATCACCCTTCGAAAGATTAGCCATTGATATTGTTGGTCCCCTGCCAGAATCCGGTACTGCTAAACTCAAGTATATATTAACTATGCAGGACGACCTCACTAAATTTTCACTAGCATACCCTCTTCGCAGTAACACAGCTGCAGAATCAAGTGATTGTCTTCTTCATTTCATATCCCTGTTCGGAATACCTAAGTATATTCTCACAGATCAAGGTACCAATTTCACATCTGATCTTTTTAAAAGAACATGCGACTTCCTCAAAATCAAAAACCTATGGTCAACACCCTACCATCCACAAACACAAGGCGCACTAGAAAGATCGCATTCTACATTGAAAGAATATTTAAAATCGTATGTAAACGAAAATCAGGATAATTGGCCGCTATATGTATATACATCCATGTTAGCATACAACACTGCAATACACACAACAACACATTATTCTCCGTATGAGCTAATGTTCGGACATAAGCCCCATATACCAGACTCGATTTACAACGAAAACTCTACAGCCACTTATCCCGACTATGTAAAACTTCTACAACACAGGTTAAAACACGCACGCGATAAAGCGTTACAATTCACACGTAAATCCAAAGAAACCTCTAAAAGTTACTATGACTCTAGAACTCGTCCAGTTGAATACAAAGTAGGTGATTATGTCCTATTGAAGAACCATCTTAGAATGCGCAAGGCTCTATCTCCGGTGTGGAAAGGACCATTCAAGGTCGTGAAAATACACGGCAACCACACGCTGTCTCTACTCATTAATAGAAGACATGTAAAACATCATTATGATGAAGTAAAATTGGCAGAAGTTTCAGCTTAGGTTAAAGTTTAGAATAAGTTAGGTTTAATGATATTTCAATTTCCTTTTATTAGTTATAACTTTTCCTTACAGCATACTGGCTCAAGGACAACAGTATGTTCACCCTATCAACGCAAGCGCCGGTATATATTTCGATCCTATGGGCAAACTTAAAATAAATAATGGTCACCTAGATGTGGTCACCCCTTTCGACATTTCACATATTGAGCCCCATATAAAAAATATTAACTCTGTGTTGGGCACAATACGTTTTCTGTGTAATCAAATTGAAATAGAAACGACAAGCCAGTTAGAATGCCACAACGCATTAGAACCACTCACCGTTAGGTATAACGACATATCATCTTCATATTCTTCCATTGCTCACCTTATGAGTAGTAACAGATATAAACGAAGTGCCTGGATAGGTGGAGTAGGCACTTTATCTAAAACCATTTTCGGAACTTTAGATGAAGACGATGCTATTAAATATGATAACGCCATTCAAAATCTACAAAATAATGAAAAAAGGCTAGGTTCATTAATAAAAGAGAATGTCCTAGTCACAGCTTCTATATTGTCTAGGTTTAATAATACTATGCATTCAATAAAAATTAACGAAGCCAGACTTAACGAAGGACTCGATATCCTTTCATTTAAACTAAAAAATGTAACGAAAAATTATAATAGCTTATTAGTAAAATCAAACATTGACTCTATCCTCCACAGTTTGGAAACCTCTGTCCTAACTTTATCATTTCAATTAGAGGACATTATAAACGCTATCATGTTCAGTAGTCACAACATTTTGCACCCAGCTGTGCTGACTCCCACGCAACTATACCAAGAACTTGTCGATAATATTAGACACTTACCTACCGATCTTAAATTACCTGTAACTTTAGAGTTAAGTCGCATCCATACATTAATGAATGTATCGAATGTAATTTGTTATAGTTTAAATAATAAGATTATTTTTGTTTTAAGAATACCTTTAGTATCCTCTAAGGAATATAGTTTATATCATAGTATAGCATTACCGACACCCCATAATAGTATTAAGCCAGATTCGTTTATATTTATAGTACCTAGCAGTAAGTATATCGCATTGACTAAGGATAAAACTGAATATTGTAACCTTGAATCACTGAAAGTTTGCAGAGTAATAACCCCCAATGAATTTTTATGTGACGTTACAACAGTTTACTCAACAAGTGCCAACCCTAGTTGTGAAAGTGAACTATTATCTAGTGTAATAAGTGCTTTACCTATTAAATGTCAAACTGACCTCTTATATGGACATTTGGACATTTGGAAAAAACTTTACAATAATAATTGGATTTATATACTGTCAGAGAATAATAAATTATATATAGAATGTAGTTCAGGGAAAAATGTAGAAATTAACATAATCGGAACAGGAATTGTAAAATTACCTAATAATTGTAACGCCTTCTGCAAATCTACTAGATTAATTCCTAAATTCAATAACATATTAATTAATGTATCCAATTTTCATAGTGATTTTAATATTATTAATGATTCTTGCTGTAACGTAAATAGAATTAAAAACCAATTGAATTATGAGTCTCGGATTAAATTAGAAAATATCGATTTAGACACTTTTACCCCTGAGGCCAGAACCAAATTGAAATCAATATCCACTGAAGCAGATAAAATAATAAATTCACACAATATCATAAGATACGAGACTCATTTTACAATTACCCTAGTGTTAATTATAAGCATTATTATATTATTCATTATATTCAAAATGTTTCTTTGTATTAAAGCGCACAACCGTCTTTCCTACAGCTTTCCCACGTTTTTCCGGTCATCCCCTGTTAGCACCCCTGTTGAACAAGTAACTAAACATGACCCAGTTATCCGCGATAAACCCTGTAAACTAAACCCAGAAACTCCAATAGAAATCCCTTGTCCCAGTACACGACGACAAATCTAATCTTCTACTCCTTTTCTTCCTAAACTTCGAAATATCATCCCCGAAGTTTAGTCTACCCCAGGGAGGTGTTATATCCCTTGCCTGTACTACCTTCTGCTGACTCAACAGCTCTTTCTTGCCAACTAAGCCCTCTCCTCATGAACCTGTATGGCCCATGCATCCGCCCCAGTTAGTTCTTTCTCCGCTTTCCAACCAGACGGTCGTGTTCCAATTTTAAATTGTGTTTTATTAATTTCTAATTTTTTTTTAAAAAGGCTAAGTCCTAATCCTTCATAACAGTGCGCATGCGCACAAGAGTATCTTGCGAGCTACTGAAAACTAGTCGGGCATACTCCGACAACAGTATTATTAAATATAGTTGCAATAATTAAAATTCTTGGCTGGTGGGAGGCTTTCGCCGTGGCTAGTTACCGACAAAGACGTACGGCCATGCGATTTAGCGTTCCGGTACGATGTCGCGTAGAAACCGAAAGGAGTGTGGATTTCAACCTACTCCTAACAAATTAGCCCGCTTCCATCTTAGACTGCATCATCACTTAAGATCAGGTGTGGTAGCAGTCAAGGGCCAATTTGTAGCTGATAAAAAAAAAATCTAAAATTTGCTGACTTTCATATGCCTGTCCGTACACCTTACTGTTTACGTATAATCTTTCGAGAGTAGACATTCTATAACTTTTCCGCTCTCTCTTACAACGCGCCCGTAGTTCGAACATCTCACTCACAACTCATCCACATTGAACCGAAGACGCTATCCATGTATTGGGAGTAACAAATGCAATAGCTCTCGAGTAAACACGCACTCGGCGATATTGCCCCGCTCTCCCCTTCCTATCGGATAAACATCGCCCGTAGGAAATGACGAGAGTGGTCTGTGAGGGGTAGGCAGGGGTAATGTCACCCAGATGACACTGTGATGTATGTGGTTTGTTAACAATTGGTGCTATATCCGTTATATTTTTTGATGATTTTAATCACATCATATTTTGGTTAGTGGGAGGCCTCAGTCGTGGCTAGTTACCACCCTACCGACAATGATGTAGCGCCAAGCGATTTAGCGTTCCGGTACGATTTGCATAATCACTTACCATCAGGTGTTATTGCAATCAAGGGCTAACTTGTAATAAATAAAAAAAAAATACAAAAATAATAAAGGAAACATTGATTTAGCTTTGGCAGAAATTTGAAATAAAATAGATTATATCCTGGATTAAAAGACAGGCTACCCTTTATTTCGATATTCACACGGCAATGGGAACTTTACTAAGGCCTGTGTGCACCAAGATTTCGGTTATCATAACCAATGGTTAACTTAAGCTTAACGTAAAATTTACTGTTCATGACAACCCGTCACCGGTTAAGGACGTGAGCTCGATTAAGATAACCGCCCGGTTTACGTCCTTAACCGGCGTGCGGGTTTATTATAAATAGTAAATTTATAGTAAAGTTATGTTAACCGTTGGTTATGATAACCGAAATCTTGGTGCACACAGGCCTAATTAGTTACAATAATTCATCTGAGTATTATTATGATATTTTGGATATTAAATCTTGTCCAAAAATTTCCTTATTGTTAGTTGAATATATGATAGCCAATAGTTAGTTGAATAAAACTTTTGGTAATTATAATTCATTAGGGACACTTATTTATCAAAATCTTCTCTCAACAAAAATCGTCTTTTTGTTGCACTATTATTGTGAAATGAAAAATAACCACGAAATTAAGTAGCGCCTTCTATAACGACGTTTTTAAGACTTGACAGTGTGAGTTTCGAATTATATCTCTCTTACTATCTACAGAATGGTGTCTAGTTATAAAAACATTGTTACCGAATAACGCTACTGATATCTAATATAAGAGTTTTGGATTATCTCTCTATATTTAGTTGAAAATAGATCGTATCAATTTGAAGTAGAAAACGTAGAAATAGTTACCGGCTGGCTGCATTACAGGAGAATGGGATCACGTAAAATATGATTCTGTTGAACGTGTCTTGTGTCGATATAACCTACACCTATATAGGTACGTTTTCTATAGAAACGTATATTTAATAGAAACGTATATTCAGTATTAATCAATAGTAGTTAAAATTTCTTTTCTCTTCCTACATACTATATAGGCTTTTTAAGAGTGTATTGACCTTACATTGGCTGTGTCATTGCTTACCATTAGGGGTGGTTGCTAAGACAAGCGAGTGTATTTTGACGAAATCTGTGTTGCAGTAGATTTCTAAGACAGGGTTCAATTCCTGGCTAGGCCAATTAATTATATTATTAAATTAGTTCAGGTCTGGCTGATGGGAGGCTTCAGTCGTGGCTAGTTACCACCCTATGGAAAAAAACAGACCGCAAAGTGATTTAGCGTTGCGGAACATCGTCGTGTAGAAAACTAAAGGAGGATTTCTTCTTATTTCTAAGTTAGCCCTCTTTCATCTAAGATTGCATCATCATTTACCATCAGGTGTGATAGATCAAGGGCTAAGTTATAATGAACGAAAAAGAACTATAAATATTGCTATCCAAAATGCAGCATAAACTGCAATTGGCTGCAATGATTTATGCATTAAATTTTTTCAAAGCGCTAAATAAAAAGAACCGCTGATAAAAACAGTTTTGACAGCCAGTGGTGAAGTACACACACTGGTGAAACCATGCACAACGGCCAGTCTCACGATCAAGTGCGGAAAAGCCCGAAACAAGAAGAAGATTGTGAAGAAGAGTCGAGATAGACAGACAAACATATCCTTTTGAGGTAGGGAACTCTAAACATTATAATACTGCAGTCAACGCATTAGAAGCCAACGTCCAGAAAGATTTAAAAAATTTATATTAATAAAAAATCATTAACCAACTTCACCACCAATTTAGAAGATAAAATTTCAAAAAAACGGGTAAGTATTTCTGATTGAATCGAACAGCTGTCGGTTGTTCTTGACAAAATTATTTCTATTGAAACATTCTGTTCAGCGACAAAGTTAAATTGGATTTCTTACGGTGGGGCCAACGGATAGTGTGAGAGATAGTAGCCACTTTTCAAACGAGACTTGAAAATGCAATAGTGTGTAAGCTACTACTATACTGCAATAACTACACGTATAAAAAGAATTAATAAAAAAAATTAGGTAATTGGAGCATCAAATTCAATTATTCAAATAAAAATATTTAATAATTGCTAGCTATTTTAAATCTTGATCTCTAAAATTTGGATAAATAATATTTTTTGTTTTTCCATTTTGAGCACAAATAAACAAACGGCTGAGGGTACCCACTCTAGAACAGGCAACATAAAGTTGGCCACATGAAAAACATGATTCCCCCAAATTCACACCACAAACGTGAAGTGTTTGCCCTTGGGCCTTGTTGATGGACATCGCAAATGATAAACGCACAGGATATTGTAATCGTTTGAATTCAAATGGTGTATCAGTTGGTAGCATAGGGATACGCGGTATCAAACAAACTTCTCCTTTTGATTTACCAGTTAAGAACGATGCTTCAATCAAAATTGGCAACAACTTTTTCACTGCCAATCTGGCGCCATTACATAGGTTTGGTTGATTAATATTTTGCAATAGTATAATCAAAGAAACAATTTTCCGGTTTTTTTTTAGATATTTGCTCGTCTGGCTCGTGGCATTTTTCCTTCATATAAAAAACCGTTAGTATGAATGCACTCAACAATTATGTTTAAATATAAACACAAAGCCACAATAATTATTATCGCTGGCAATTGAAATGTCCGCATAAATGACATAACAACACGTATAAAAAAATAAAAAAGTTTCGATGTGACAGCAAATTCCCCATATGAAAAACTTTTTAATATAAACTGATCCGCCATTTATTGAATTCATTTATTACAAAAAATGTGATAAATGAAGAACCACTTGACAAAAATAAGCAAACTTCACATCAACCATCTGCTAATTAGTCCAAATAAAACCTAAACTTTTGGTTTGGATAGGTGAGCCCGTTCTTGAGTTATAAAATAACAACGAACAACAACGTGACATCGATTTTTATATATAAAGATATTTACTAGTCTACGATGAGCTAGCTATAAAAGGAAGAATAATTTAAAACAAGTTATTATTTACTAGTTATTTCACGTGGATTGACAGTGTATTTTACCACAGAAAGTCATTAAAGTCATTTAAAAGTTTTTCAGAGTATAAAAGTTTTGAAGCACTTAAAAAAACTACTAACCAAAAAGACGACCAACGTCTACCAAAAAGTTTTACTTAATCTTACCCAATATAATGTACATCAATATTGTACAAAGTGACTGAATGTGATGAACTAAAGATCATTATTTTTTACTAGTGTAACACATCTGACGCAACCACTCTTAAAACAGAATTTCTTCTTCATTGATAATACGTGTCTTCTTTAAAGCTTAGTGCTACAATTATGTTATTTAAAAAACTAACTAAACTAATGGTTATCAAGCACCTCTCTAAGTATTTCCACCGGCTCCCCGACTCAAAATGGCGGCGGGCGGTCTAC
The DNA here is from genome assembly GCA_034621355.1 of Mycalesis mineus. NCBI lineage: Eukaryota > Metazoa > Arthropoda > Insecta > Lepidoptera > Nymphalidae > Mycalesis > Mycalesis mineus. The sequence continues at coordinate 2,258,319 of CM067901.1, forward strand.
TTTATTCATCTGCCGGCATTTTATATTATCACAATTGTCGTTTTTATTGCCGGACCGCGAGATTACAACTTCCATTTGTTAAGTTCATGTACAAAAGGGATACTTAGAAGTAGTTTTAATGGATTTTAGGGCACTTTGTCTTGCGGACACCCTGAACTCGGCCACTCGTAATATGTTGGAACCGTAAAGGGGATGCAGGGGAAATCATTTGCAATCAAATAACCTTACATGACCTGTATGAAAATTTAAAACATATCTTATGTTATTTTGGTAATATACGGATGGTGGAAATTATGTTGGTAACTATACGAACAAAATAAAGTAGAAATACGCCAAACCGCATTGGTGCAGCATGTTGGGTCTACGCTCCACATCTCTTCTTTTAAAAGGAAGGAGGCCTGCCCTTTTAGCAGACCATTAATAGGCTGACATTGATTAACTTTTAGTGGACTTTTTACGCTGAAATGGCGTAAAAATACGCATTCCGCGTGTTGCTACGTCATTTTAAGCATTTTGCATGATTGAATCCGCTGTTCAGGATTCTACTTTTAAACTAAGTTATTTGCAAGTAACTTTAAAATTCTTCCATATGCAATGCGAAGAACAAAAGTTTTACAGTCAAGCGTAACAAATAACTATTTCCATTTAAAAATATAGCCTACCACAATATAACACCCTATTTCCGTAAGTCTAGAAAGTAGGGTAAGAAATGCATGGCCCCTGTTTGGGTCCAACTTTGTTAACTGAAATACTGAAAAGTCGGTCCGTATAGTAAAGTGTGGAGCTCTAACGACTGCCTCCGAGTAAAAGAAATGTTGGAGTTCTAGCAACCAGTTTATTTTATTTATTTTTATTTCATTTATGAAATTAGTACTTAAGTACATATGTTATTTAACGCGATTATATTATAATATAATAATTATTTTAATACTAAAGTATCTAAATACTTGGACCTTGCTCATGAGATTACCGTAATGTGGAATGTTGATTCAACAATGATTGTTCCTATAGTCGTTTCAGTCAACGGTCTTATAGCGAAAAGCTTTGCCAGAAGATCTTAAAACGGTTCCGCATTTTTTTTTTATCAAGCGTGATATTTTACAGAAGGCAGTAATTTTTTCAAGCGCGATATTTCAAAAAGTCATTAAAAGTTCTAGTATTTATCGATAGATGGAAAAACTAAAAAATAAACCGTTTAAAATTGAAAAAAAAAAAAAACCCCCGGGCCCCTCATCTGGCAATGGATCACTTATAGCGTTTTAGCTAGTGTCCCTATAATCGGTAGGTAAACATATGTTGAAAAAAATGAAATGCAATAACTAATGTCCGAGTGCCACAAAATTTTTAATACTAATTGGAATATACGAGATAAACAATCAAATCAACACATATTAGGAGAGTGTTACTTTATACTTTGTTGCATATTTGGAAAATCTGTTGTAAGTGTTGGATAGTGAAGATATTTTAAAATTATTTTGGAAGTAATGGGTGGTATTACATCACAAAGCCTTAGATAGCTCATTAATAAGCCCTCGTTTCCAGTAATTATCATTAACAACTGATAGAGTTATTTTTATAGGTGTGATAACATAATGATCTAAACCAGGACTGGAGCAGCTCCATATACCCTGTTTTATTAGAAAAAGGCTTGCCCTGTAAAGGTACGTTAAAAATATAGATTACAAAACATACAATATCGTGACAATTTAGTAAGTGAGACAAAGATATAAGCCACGCGTAAAACTCTTCAAAAACAAGATGACAAAACACTTTAACAACAATGTATGTCCAATGCAAATGTTTGGCCGTAAGTGAGCAATTTAAACTTATCCCCCATACAAAAATACAGCCTACCGCAATATAAGTTCCCCAAGTCCACTATACGGGCACAAAGGCTGACCGCGATTCGGGCCCATTGAAGTAAAATTGGGTCCAAGCCCCCAAACTACACAATGCCGAGTAGTTGACGGTTCGTACGAGCAGAAGTATGTCTTTAACGACCGGCCCTAAGTTATAATAGTGTACGTAAACCTCTTTCGGCACAAACATAAATGTTGGGCCCTTTTAGAAAAAAATGCGTCTATTCCGACAGAGAATAACTTGGGATTGTCAACTCTTTGTCCTGAACACCATTTAGGGATTAACAAGCGTTTTATTATCCACATTCCTTCCTTAGACAGCGCGTATAGTTTATTCTACATCAAAAGGACGGTTTAGCTTTGGATGTAAGGGTAATGACGTTCCTTTTGTTTACACATACACAACCGCATGTGATGTCATTTTAAACAGATTACAAAAATGGAACAAGTAAGTCTAATTTAGGTTTAGGTACTATTATGTATTTTTTATCAATTGCTAACATGTGTTAGTTTCATAATAATATTTTAATAAACATTCTGGTGTTATAGGGATAGTTTTAGTTTGTAAAACTATGGATATAATTAATTGTCTAGAAACTTCTTAGCATAATTCTTCTTACGCACATTAGAGTCTCACTAATAATGGATTTATATATTCCCACGAATACAGGGCGGGGTATATCCAGTAATAAGAGCGTCAGTCTGAAAGCTAATGTCGTTAAAAAAAGTAATACAAAACTGTCATCGCTGTGTTACGAAGGTACGTCGTTCCTGACTCTATCTGAAAAGTAGGTAATCGCCGCTATATGGCACAAAATAACAGTAAAACTCATAGACATTTTCCAAGTTAAATAGCTCTCGTTTAAACAAATAGCCAGTTGGCTTGAAACCAAAAAAGCGACACCGAGTGCCTTGCTCTCAGATGCTACGTAGATCCCACTTTTAATTAAAGACAATGTGGATGGTGCCAAAATTCTTGGAATAAACTGTTTTATACACTGCTAATATTGTGTACTAGCTTACGCCCGCGGCTACATCCGCGAAAAATTCTTTTTTAACCGATATGTCAACTCAATAAAATAAATCCGATTTCTGTAAGCTGTATGTACTATGGTACATTAATCATGAAGACTTAATAGAGTTCTGTTTACTAAATTGAAAATGATCAAACAAAAATATACTGAAACAGAACAGGCATGTGTCTATGAAGCCATTTTCTTTATTATCGGCCTATTTTAAACGGCCCACCGTGGCAGGCATTCCTCCCTTTAGGAGAAGAAATATGGAGTTTAAATCCACCCAGCTGCTTCAATGTGGATTAGCGGCCAATGTTTTTACTTTTACAATGATTACTTTCAGTTGTAAATGATAGTAACAGAAATCAAAAGCTTAACTTCATCATCGTGACAGCAAGTTTACCACTACTGAGAATTTCTTTAAAAAGATTCAGAGAGAGTTCAAAATTTTATAGCCCGGCACAAGACTTGAACCTAGGGCCTTGTTAACCGCAGTTACTTAGGCTAACCAATGGATCAATGACGCATTCTGCTCAAGCAGAGTGCCATATGAAGTGTTGCTCTTTGATAATAACGACTTTCATTTAAGATTAGATATTATTTCGTATATCATTATTGTTAATATAAAAAATTCCGAATCTTGGTCGCTGACTGCGGGCTTCATAAGAAGGCTCAGAGTCACTCAGCGGGCGATGGAAAGAGCAATGCTCGGAGTATCTCTGCGTGATCGAATCAGAAATGAGGAGATCCGCAGAAGAACCAAAGTAACCGACATAGCTCAGCGAGTCGCAGAACTGAAGTGGCAATGGGCGGGGCACGTAGTTCGAACAGCTGATGGACGTTGGGGGCCCAAGGTGGTAGATTGGCGACCCCGCACCGGAAAGCGCAGCGTTGGTCGACCCCCAACCAAGTGGACTGACGACATCAAACGTGTCGCAGGGAGCCGCTGGCAACAGACGGCTCGGGATCGTTGTGTTTGGAAGTCCCTAAAAAAGGCCTATGTCCAACAGTGGACGTCTACAGGCTGGTAATGATGATGATGATGAATATAAAAAATTAACGTCAACGAAAAAAAGACAGTAAATTTTTTCCATGCTATGGCAATTCAAAATTAATTTACGACTTCAATTTCAGAATCGTTTTATTATAATAGTCACAAATAAAATTTAAATGAATTAATGTGTAAAATATTCGGCAGTAAATTTCATATAACTTGTGCTGTCGTGTCTCATTGGCAGGCTACCTCGTATCATAGGAAATTGGAAATAAATTCCTATTTAAGCCTCCAATTACCTCGGTCGGAAGTACCGACATTTACACATTTATCATTTCACATTCTGCGACTCCTGTTAACCCTCGCAAAATGGAGCTTTGAGCGTGTTATAAGTTTGACATTTTTGTCGGTATATTCTGTAATTTCATTGATATTTTGTGTTGCAGCGAAACAGCTTCAAATTGTTTAAAGTTTTCTAAAAAATATACATTTACATAATAAAAATTTAATTCAGTACTTTTTGAGAAAGTCGCATAAATACAAAAATTTGTACGAAGACACATGATAGAGTTTTGGAAAGTTTATTATCTTCATGCAATGTTATTGTTTCTGAATTAACCATATCCTATGTTTTATATAGCCCCTGCCTGTAAATATTATTATGTTTGGTTGAGTATTAAAGGTGAAATCATAAATCAATACATTTAAATCTTAAATTTATTTTTTTTATTTATACACTTATTTTATATTGAATATACTAGTCATACTTGTATACTATTATTTTAACAGTATATACAACAGTTAAATTAAACTTTAGACTAGGTTCTAAATGAGTCATCAACTTACACATCCTGTTATGTACTTTATAATATCATAACTTCCACGTTTAGTACAATACTAGTTTGGACATGACGATGTTGCGAAAAAATATTTCACTGAATTCCGCTCCGTTCTATTTCTCCAATATGAAGTGCAGAATCCTAAAAAGGAAATACAAAGAAACCCGATCCCAGCAGTAAAGCGGCACAAATATACGCGCAGGTTAACTACACGTGAACTAATAAAGCGCGCTATATTTCGGCTGGAGTGGCGGAGCCTGACGCAGCTGCTCTGGGCTCATAACGCGCTAAGTAGCTATGGCGTTTACTTACTTCCGATATAGGTAAACTTTACCCAATTCGATAGCCAAGGGGAAAATGCTGTGAGTTTTTCCTTGTCTTTCTATTATTCAACCTAGTTAGGTATATAAACGAACTCAATTTTTGCTGGTCTTCGTATATTTTTATGATACATATCTAATATATAAAATTCTCGTGTCACAGTTTTCGTTGCCATACTCCTCCGAAACGGCTTGACCGATTTTGATGAAATTTTGTATGCGTATTCAGCAAGTCTGAGAATCGGCTACTATCTAATTTTCATCTAAATTTTTTTTTAAATTTTTAATGCAAAACAACGTTTGCCGGGTCAGCTAGTCTAATATATAAAATTCTCGTGTCACAGTTTTCGTTGCCATACTCCTCCGAAACGGCTTTACCGATTTTTACCAAATTTTGTATGCATTCAGCAGGTCTGAGAATCGGCTACTATCTAATTTTCATCTAATTTTTTTTTAATTTTTAATGCAAAACAACGTTTGCCGGGTCAGCTAGTAGTGTATAAATGTTATAAACTAAGTGATTAATTAAGACATTTTTCATGTTTCAGTTACAAATTATGAGATAGTTTGCAGGTTGACTTCACGTGAACTAATAAAACGCGCAGTATTTCAGTTGGAGGCGTATTCTGATACAGCTGCTCTATTTTCATAACGCGCTAAATAGCTCTGGCATTGAGTTACTTCCGATATAGTTAAAACTTACCCAAGTCGATGTCCAAGCAAGCAAGCCCTGATTTTTTTTAATAAAAATTGATTTTCATTCGTATGTGTTATCACTTCAAAACTTGAGGTGATTCTGCGTGATTTATAATTACAAATTGAATCGGAAATCGACGAGTTTTCTGCGCGTTAATATTATATATTAATACACAAGTAATAAAGGCCCAGATCATGAACTCAATCGCTAAACTCTTTTTGAAGCAAACCTTAGCATACGCCTTTAAAGCGAATATTTTTTATAAGAATTAATTAAAAAAATTGCTACAGTCAGTTTGTGACCTTACTTAGCTACCACCCTATAAGCCTAATTCTCTTGCAAAATAAAACGTGTAGGCCAAGACGGTACTCGTATATAGAGATCGTATAAGAGAGCTCATTTCCTTCGATTCCGGAGCAAAGTCATCCATCAAGAACAATTCCAGCGTCTTGTCATGTCATTAGAACGGTGACACGGGTCCAGTAGGACGCGCTTCTTGTTCTTACGTGCGGGCCACGGGAGTTTAGACGCGAAATTTCGCTTGATGAAAACGGCGAATTAAAATACCCTAGATAGAATACGTTATGTTTATTGGAAAAAGAGTCCAATTACTTTAATATTTGCTGGGCATATCGTGTGGGCCACGGGAGTTAACACGCGAAAATTTGCTCAATGTAAACGGTGAAATATAACTCAATAGAGCAAGTAATGTTTCATATGACAATCCAATTACTCTAATTTTGACATGGCCTGAAACTTCTAAGTTTAAAAATACTACTACTAGAAAAATAAAATAGTTTTCCTTTCAAGAACACAAAAAAAACACCCTTTTTAAGGAAAAAGATGAGTGTCGTGCAAGCAAACTATCCTTAAAAGATAATTAAATAGATATACGCCATTGCGGATTTTATTGTAGTCCTAAAAAAGAAGAACAATCCCTTTATTATTTTGTTATATATCAAATTGATTAAGTAGCGTTTTCAATGGAAGCTTGAAAAGATTGAAAAATTGAATGAAAGCTTTTCCGACACTTCAAATAATCATCGTTATCGTTCAGTTAATATACACGAAGCCTTAACAAATTATATACTCAAACTTTCCTCAGAAATTTTATAATTTGGTGAAAAAATAATGAAAATCTGTTCAGTAGGTAGTTTTTGTGTTTATCGAGAACAGACAGGGAGACGCGCCGGGTGGACTATTCTATAATATGTGAGAATTGATGGTCGAGCTTTGTCACACTGAGCTATACTATTCTTAAAATAATAACACCTAGTTAAATTTCAAATCGTGGTGAAACAAAACTAGGTATACTAAGCATAGTAAAGCAGCGGCGATAACACGCCGTTTCATGGCCAGCCAGTTAGTGCCAGTCACCGCGATGTGTGGAGCGAACACTGCTTTCTTTTGTGACTAGGCACTATGGTAATAGCTGTGTGGAACAAACTGACTTGCTATAACGAATTTTTTCATCGAAAAATAAGATTATTATTATTATATTATATTATGTATTGAAATGAGTTAACGTTAAAAAATCATTTTGATATAATAAAATCAACAAAAGCAGAATCTGTATTACCTACTACTAAAAAAGTAAGAAGTGCGCAGCATGTAATAGACCTTTTATGTTTTGTTTATACATTTTCTCCGCACAGTAGGTATGTGGGTCGTCTCATAGTAAGATGTTCATCGCCGCCCATGTACATTCTCATTTGACGATCTCCGTGACGCAGTGGTATGCGCGGTGGATTTATAAGACGGAGGTCCTGGGTTCGATTCCCGGCGGGGCAGATTGAGATTTTTCTTAATTTGTTTTGGTCTGGCTGGTGGGAGGCTTTCGCCGTGGCTAGTTACCACCCTACCGACAAAGACGTACCGCCAAGCGGTTTAGCGTTCCGGTGCGATGTCGTGTAGATACCGATAGGGTAGTGGATTTTATCCTACTCCTAACAAGTTAGCCCGCTTCCATCTTAGACTGAATCATCACTTAACATCAGGTGTGATAGCAGTCAAGTTGTAGTTAATAAAAAAAAAATCTCAACACTAAAGTTTGAAAGTGTTGCCTAACTCTCAAGTAACCCTTTAATAAAACTGTTAAAAACTATCAGCAGGGAGTTGGTTCCAATTTTATTTTTCATGCTTGGAGGAAATTGACTGATACATCGAATGTTTTCTAAATCCGAACAACTCTTTAGAAAATTACACGCTCACTTACACGCTGAATAAATTTTCTAAAAAAAATCCGTGTAATTTATAACGTGTAGCGTGTTTATCTTCCACATAAAATATCATGTGACCAATAAAACGCGCAACTCGTCGGACAGCCTCGTTACAGTAATGGCTCAAAGTATTAAATGAAGCCAATAAAGTTATTTATTACACGAAAATTGAAGCCGGCGAATTTATTATGCTGGAAACTTATTAAAAATTTTTCGGTATACGACAATGAAATTAAAGCATCGCGGTTTTGATATACGATATGAGGATTTTTGATATTTATACATAATTATAAATCTGAAAAAAGACTGTGTTTTATATTTTTTTTTCTAAATTTTGGCAAATTCACGCTTCTCTTGCGTCAATATATCACTGTTTTCCCGTTTTTGCTTAAAAGTACTTTTTACGTTTACTTAGAATTACTTTTTACGTAAGACTGCGATGAAAACTAGAAATACAAGCTATTAATAAGTATTTATAATAAATAAAAATAATTACCTATGCGACACATAATGAATTTAAGGTTGAAATGAAATTAAATGAAATTTATTTATTTTTGTTTTTATTTTTTTTTAGTTAAAGTTACCTTTTGTCGTGGAGACCCTTGGGCCATGGAGTCGCAGTGCCAAAAAATTCTTCCGTAACATTTCACCTCAACTGGTGACCGAAGGGCTGGCTCATTTTTTGCGCAAAGGATAAGCCTGGCTATCCAAGGCGGAAATGCCGCCAGTATTCTTGCCACCATTCCACGTGGGCATGATTTGTATAGTTATAAGGATAAGTTAGCTTAAGTTCCTAATTCTTTCTCAATAATAAAAAAAAATATATATTTTTCTCCATATGTTACAAAATTTAATGTGTTAGGCTTATAAATATTTGACAATATAATAATGTCGGAACTGGATAAGAATTTCAATTAATTCAACATATGAGCACCCTGACTCTACAAGTCAAGCAAGCCAAGCTCGCAAAGGTGATACTGAATAAAGCAAACCTAAGTTTCCATGAAGGCCTTTTATCAAAAATAGTACTAATTAGGAGTAAAGTGTTCTGAAAACGGATTTGGATCAAAACAGTAAGTTTTTACAAAATATTTTTATCTTATATGAAGATATGGGTATTTATCTGCCATCTTCCGTTTTCCTTACTAACTAACAATAATGTTTTTGATTTTAGGTAAATTTAATTTCCTCAACATCACTTGGTACCTGATTAATGTAATGTTTGCGATGAACAATACTGGCCGCATGTTGCTACCGTGCGGTACAGCAATGGGTATCATGGTTTTACGAGGTCAATCTGACCCCGAAACAAAATTGTGATGAAGCTTTATTCTCACAGAAAAGTACGAGGTCAAATTGACCCCGTATTAAAGGTGAGTCAAGGTATACAACTTGCCTGCCTCGTTGGTCTAGTGGTTAGCCTATGTGGCTTCGATAACGAGGTCCTGGGTTCGATTCTTGGGTCGGTTCACAGAATATTTCTGAGCTTTTTAATTCTTCTATGAAACGTTCAGTACACTCCAAGCTCGGAATCTGGAAGTTGGTGGTGTTACACCCCCGTACCTCGGAGAGCACGTTAAGCCGTCGGTCCCGGTCACTATCGCCAACCTCTGATAGTGATCGTTAATAAATGAAACATTATCACCCTAAGTCCGCCAACCCGCATTGGAGCAGCGTGGTGGGTTTACGCTCCATATCCTCTCTCCTATAAGGAGGGAGGCCTGGCCCTATAGTGGACCGTTATTAGGCTGATAATGGTGATAATGAAGGTATACAAGTTTAATGGCACATCTAGGATATATTCTCTCTTTTCTGTCGCTTAACTAAATGATTTTACGCTTTTCGCACAACCTCTGTCTGAAGTCTGTGTTTTTACTAGCCGCACTGCAAGTAAGAGAGGTACGGATTCTTTTAGACTCCTTACCGTATTGTACGTGTTAAATACTTACTAATTTTAGTTGCAAGATTTGATCCAAACTAACATTGAATTCTAGCAGGCCTTATTTTATGGCATTTCATTATTAGTGAATAATTATTATTTATTATGCATTTTCCACAATAATCCAGAAATTCTAGTGACAAAGTCAATCAGATCTGATGAAAAAATCTACATAATGTGTAACTCCAATTTGGAGCATCCGTGGGAGATGTTGACTCTACAATGTTAATTTGCGAAAATTATTCACTATCGAATCAAACATTGCAAAGTAAATATAATCCTGTAATAATAAAAGGAGTAAAACCACGGTAGTAAAATGATAGCTTGCATTAAAATAATCGAGCTACAAAATTTAATATAAAACAGATGCCGCACAGTATATCTCAGGTGGGAAGGCTCGTATCATAGGAAATGGGAAATAAATACCTTTAAGCTTTTCAATTACACCAATCGGAAATATCGAGTTTTCATACCACTGATATACCTTACCGCAATACACAAGATATATAAATGTCTTAGGACAAAATAATTGAGTACTATTTGTTATTTTTTTTTTGGTAAAAATTACAACATCAACAATTTTTCTCATTTTACGTAAAATAATAATTAAATAAAAAAATTAATTTTTTATTTAATTATTATTTTCTCGTTAGTACCTCATTGCAACAAAAGGTTTTCATGTAGCTTTTCATTTCTTAACATATAAAGCTTTAAAAAAAAAGGTAAAGGTATATAACATATTTACGTATATTATATATTTACGTAATATCCTGATTGGATATCTAAAAGTATCTATATTTCTCTTATAAGGGTTGAAAATATGAATAAATTATGTTTATGTTTATGTATGTTTCGAAAAATGGTACAGTACTCTACGCTTATTTCGTTTCTTTTCGACAAAGACACCACTGGTAAGTATTCGCAATTATTATTAAAGAAAATTTTTGATATAGTGTTAAGTTCTATGTCAAATATGTATCTTCGATGTTTTATCATATCAATAATTCAGACTTCATTTTACATTCGTTCGTAATTTGTGAAATACGGTGCTGAAAATAATTTATTTTAATTTCTGCTCCCGTACATTGTACGTGTGGTAACGTGAAAAGTTTAATCTTTTTGAGCTGTTGGTGACTTTAAATGGTTTTTATCATTCCCATGACATAAATTTGAATTCATGTGTGTTTGTTTGTGTGTCACGATTTAACTACTCAACTATTTATTAAGTAATTATAGCACGTAGTTCATACTTGGAATCGTTCAGGAAAAGGTATTAAATAACTTTAGGTCGTCAGTTGTCAAATTGACAAAAGTATTCTGATGTCTCTAATACATTTGAATTGTTATGCTCTGCATGAAATATTGCTCTTCCTTTCCTACTAAACCTTGGTACTGTAAAACGTTTGAATACGATTTTGATTTAATAAATAAATAAAATAAATAAATATTATAGGACAATTACACACATCGCTATATAGCCCCAAAGTAAGCTTAGGTAGCTTGTGTTATGGGTACTATGATAACTGATGAATATTTTTATATATATTATACATAAATACTTATAATATATAGATAAACACTCAGACACTGGAAAACATCCATGCTCATTACACAAATATTTTTCAAATGTGGGAATCGAACTCACGGCCTGGGACGCAGAAGCAGGGTCACTACCCACTGCGCCACTCGGCCGTCAATAATAATATAATGGGAGTACAAAATGGATTCATAGGATGTAAGGGTAAGGTACAGTGGGAATTCAGCCTAACAATAACTTTGAGCCCGAAGTAAATAATGTAGGTAGCCTTACCCCTTTCTTTCATTGCTATTTGAAACTTTGAAATCTCGCGTCAGTCCCTGAGCAGTTAGGTGTGAAGTTATTCCAAAGCAATTAAAACTTCGGCTAAGCTAAGGCTGTTTCAAAATTATTACCTTTTTGTTGTTTTGTACAAAAGTATATTATGAAGTTTTCAGCTGTCGACTTTGTAAATGATTGTGTTTAGGAAAATATTCGTTGTATTTAAAGGACTAGTCTAAGATTAATTTCTAGATACCTAAGTACACTGCCTGTCTGTTCGTTCAGGGATTAAGTGTCTTTTACTTCTACGATTTCTTTTTGTACAAAAGAAACTTTTGCTTGACTAAAAATTAATTATGAGATTAGAACTTTGGAGGTTCTTGCCTTCAATGGGCACGAATGAAATTGAAATATTTTGGAAGAAAGAAAACCACAAAAAGTTTAATCTAGAGTGAGATTACGTACTTCAAAGTTACATGAACTAACTCATAATTATATTGACGATGCAAATTAGCTTGCGTGTACGTTTAAATTTTTCTGTCATCTACGTATTTTTTAGAAAAATCTAAGTCTTGAGTCAGGAAGAAGATGTTGATAATACAATTTCATGACTCTACGAGCCCTTTAAGCACTCGGTCCCTATTATCAATATCTGAGAGTGATAGTTAATTAATTAAACTTTTTTTTTTTAACATTATATACCTATCCGCATTGGAGCAGCGTGCTGAGTCTTCGCTCCATGTCCCGACTCCTATATGTAATATAAGGATATTATATTATTTATATTGTATACTGACATAATTATATATATTGTATACTGACATAATTAAAATTAATAATTCGTTCTCATTTTTATTGACATGTGTATATAAGGTGGCAGAATATTTATTGACGTAAAGGCATCGTTAGACTCGTAAATTGTTTGGAATGACAGAGCTATTACCAGTATTTTTAGGACATTGCAAGATGTAAGGCGGAATTTGGAAGAACTTATAATATTTATATAAGATCTCCATGTACTCAATTCGCAATAAATGAATTTGAATTTGAATTTGAATTTTGAAGGAATAGTGCCTGTTCTTGTTGTGGGCCGTTAATAGGTTGATGATGATAATGTATGGGGAATAGTACATGTTTTGTAGCATGGTAGGCGTAAGCTCCAAATTCCGTCTTCTACATTAACTAAACTAATCTTTGTAAATATACACTTACACAAATGTATTATTGTTTAATTGAACTGCTGATATAAACAATATCATATAAAAAATCAATTAAAACAAGTTCTATCAGTCTGTCTGTCTGTGACATGACTAATAAATAATAAATTTGAAATGACTAATAAAATTGTAAATATTCTTTTTATATATGCTAGCCAGACTCATGAGGAGTAGTGTAGGCTATATGTATCTTGATATTCCTACAAGAAAGAGAACTACGCGGGTGAAGCCACTGGCGTCCATTTCTAAGCTATAAAAGTGATTATTTTTTATAAATTTATTTTTGGTTGGTAAAACCGCGACAGCAAGTATGACATAAAACTAATAATAACATTTAAAAAAGGCACTGTCTCTCCATAATACCTACAGTTTTAAAATTTATGACACTCGACTCGTTTAGCCGGCCGCAAGAGGCTTAACCTGAAATGGACGGGAGCGCTAGGAAATATATTTTTAAGTTTACTGGCCCATAAATAACTGTGGAGTGACAGAGTGATGATAAACACCAGTCTTCAGTTAGCGTTCATCTCAAGCCACTATATCGAATGAACAATAAAACTTGTAGCTTTACTGGTTTATGAAGTGATTTTTCGTTTTATTTCTGCAACTCGTACAAATCGTTATGGTTCTTCGGACCTGTAGGGCAATTATGTAATGTCTCAGTCTCTCTTTGTGTATAAAATCTTTTTAGATAGAGAGAGACATATACAAATTTGCATCGCATACCATCGAGTGTCATTAAATTTGATACATAATAATTAATATGGCCTCTGATCGCATTACGAACATATGGAATGCCTTTTCGATTGTCGTTTACCCTTCCATGTATAATAACTAAATTAATATCCACTACAGGTGTGTGTTTTCAGAAATTTCAGAAGCAGTTAGTCTGGATCAATACAGATCCATTTTTAGATTTATTTACAATAGTGCTATAAAAAAGTAACCTGAATATTTAAATCTAGAGTTCGTTAATTTGTGAATAAACATATTTTAAAATATCGTAATTGTGTTCAATTTTCAAAACTTAAAACAAAAACTTCTACAAAATTCGCCCAAGATAAAAACTGTATAATTTGAATTTTGGCATCTCTTTTTAAATTTGACTTACGGATGTTCTACTGAATGTCTGAATTGTGAAATAACAGACAACATCTAAGATAAAACAAATCAGACAGATAATATCATTACGTTTATTTGAACAAATAAGACAACGAGAAATAAGGTATCTAGTGAACTAGTTCATGATAGTCCCAGGACATTTAGTTCCGAGGAAGGGACTAAACGTCACAATGACTGGCAGTAAGATGGGCCCCGCTTAGTGGGACCCAAATCACCATTAGCGACATGACAAGGTAGTGGATTTTGTCTTGATGGATGCCCTAAATCGGGAAGTGACGGAAATTAGTTCTTTTGGTACCTATCCTATTTCCGCTGTACGTTCAAAGTTATAAACGATTTTGAAGGAAAATTGCCTTGAGTTGCATATTTTTTATCCATTTATACGTATATAAGTCTTTTACCTGCCTCGACATTCTATTTGTTAGCATTTGCGACTTAAGATTATGAAGATCTAGATTCGATTCCTGACTCGAGCTTTCAAATATAGAGCTTTTTTTTAAGCTATTGCATAGCTTCTATCGCGGGCCTTGAGCGTGGAGACCGAATTCAGAAATTCCGTAACGAAAAAACCTAACCCTCCCTGAATATCAAAAACATAATATAAAAAGCACAACTTCGGCGCCGATGTCATTGGGAGCGTGACCTAGCGGTAAGGCACTGTAAGTGCCCGGATTGCTAGAGAGACGCGAGTTCGAATCCCGTCGTTTCCGCATCTTTTTTTTTCAAGCGTGATATTTTAAAATTTCATTTTTTTTACAAGCATAATATTTCAAAGAGTCATTAAAAGTTCTGGTATTTATCGATAGATGTAAAAACTAAACGGTTATTTTTTAGTTTTTTGAAATAAATAAAAAATGTTAATGATAAAAAATGCTATGCAATAGCTTTACCGCGGCAGTCTCCGAGTTCCACGCGTCTTTTTTGTTTTTTCCATCCTACTTAATGTTTCTGGTGTAAGCACTTTATTTGAATCTTAACGAAAATATAAAAAATAAACGTACTGATTGGATTTTTGCGCCTAGCAAAACGTTAGTTGATGTATGGGAAGGTACTTATATTCCATGACCTAAGATTCGACAGGATGTGATGTTTGAAGCCAAATAAGCAACCACTAGACCAACGGCTATCAGTGTCTGTTTTTACCCGAATGCGTCAGAAGGAGGGTAATGTTTTTCGAGCGTATGTATTATGTATGTATGTCCATTTCTTCGGCACGCGCTACAGCCTAAACGACTGAACGGATTTTGACAGGTGAGGTGTCGTTGAATTTGTGAAAATTGTGGTAGTGACATAGGCTATATAAATTTTCAAAATGGTGGCTATAAATGGGGGAAAAAAGAGTGGATGTGTGTTTTTCTTTGTCTTATCTTAGCAATATGGGTATCAAACGAAAACTCGTAAAAAGACCATTTCAAAACTATAAATATCATATCATATTTATATTGCGTTTTTAACAAAAAATGGCAAAAAGTGTACCGTATCATTTCTATACCACAAACTAAAACAAAAATGTCTCAAATAAAATTATTATTATAAAAACAGGCGGGGACAAACGTAGATTTGGTAGATCTTTCTTTCCCCGCAGAAAATAAAGTATTTTGTCCCCGCTTGCATCACCATAAAGTATTTAAAATTTTATATAGATAATATAGTGATCCTTGTTTTCCTCTTTTCAGTTCATAACTTCTATGCAGTCGGGTTTTTTTGTTTTTATAATAATAATTTTATTATCACAACATCATAGTTAGTAAATTTCATATTGTAGTTGAGTGAAGTCTTCAGTTAGTTTAATTAGTGTGTGCAGAGTGGGTGCGCTCGACTGGTATACCGCACGTTGTGCAGCGTGCCATACTGACTGTAATTACAGTTGCCGCTATAGGTAACGGTTTCACCCCTTTCAGTAATGTACACCAAGGTTAATATGAAGTTATTTTGAATGTGGAAAATCTATACGAAACATTACTGGGTAATTTTTATAATTTTTTATTAGGTCAGAGGATTAGCATTGTCATTCAACGTGGCAATGCTGCCAGCCTTCTGGGCACTTTACTACTCGACTCTGATTCGGACGAATACTATGACGCCTAAGGTTTTTATTTTGTTTTAGTATTTCCTTTTTTATTTAATTTTATATATTTTATTTATCTGTACATACATTTTTTATTTATTTTATTTATTTAAACATCTTTATTGCAAAAAAAATATAGAAACAATGGTACAATACAAAATTAAACGCAAAAGGCGACCTTATCACTAGAAGTGATCTCTTCCAGGTAACCTAGATAAACGGACCTTTACACTTGAGAGACGGGGAATCGCAATAAAAACAAGATTAATTAATGTACACTCGAAAAGGTACATTAATAGATGATAATTATTTGTACAAATAAAAATACAAATACATACCATGTATAAATATGATATATAATATATAACACTAATAAATACATACAAAAATAAATATATACATAAATATATATACATATATATTTTTTATTAGGTATAAATAATTAAATAATGCAGAAGATTAGATAGGCTTAAGGTTTCGATTGGTAGCCGCAAACGACAGCTACAGCATCGCAGCGACAGTACTGAATTGTATGAATTTCTGTGAAGTAAGATTGTGAGTTCCTATTATAATAACATGGAAATCAGTTATGTCGCTGTGACGTGTCGTGCGCTCTACGGACGCCTATTCAACAATTATTCAGACGTCTAATTTCAGTTTCTGGTTTATTGTATCACCATTATCATTAACTCACTATAGTCCAGGCCTCATCTTTTTAAAAGGAAAATAGAGTTAAGACCTAGTATGCAGCAAAACAATTAATTTTGTCGTATGTAAAATTTAATTTATTTTTTTAACGAAACATTAAAGCGCCGCTTCTGAATTTATATATAAAATTTTCCAGTTGTAGTTAGTTAATTATTTGATGCAAAGGCTTATAAGGTAAAAGAAAGTAATCATTTGTATAAGATCATTTTACCAACAAAATCATTGCTTAGCAACTGATGGATGATTTTCCTGACGCTTCTTCTGTTTCACTTACAAAGGGGTGTATAAAAATCACTATTAAAAATTTATAAAAAAAATCTGCTCCTCCATTTGCGGGGCCTTTGCGGGCCCAAGCAACCGGTGGTCAGCGTTCCAGAGTGAGGAACCTCCTCACAATGCGCGCCGTTTTAAGGACTACTACCTTCTGTATCCGACTCTTGATCCAACAACTAAGCAAAAGCTTCGTAAGGTGTTGGTCGAAAGTTTTCGCAAAAAGACCATTGACTAAAATGACTATCGGAACAATAATAGTTGACTCAACATTCCACATGGCGGTAATCTCGTGAGCAAGGTCCAAGTATTTTGATACTTTTTCCTTTTCGGCTTTCACGAGGTTATCGTCATAAGGAACAGTAATATCAACAATTATTGCACGGCGTACTGATCGATCGACTATCACTATATCAGGTCTATTGGCTACAATATATCTGTCAGTGATAATCGTTCGATCCCCGTAGAAGCAATGCACTGTTATTTTTAAGAACTGGCTGGGACAAGGCCGTACTGAAAAACAATTTGTTCGTGGATTATCCTGGCTACTTGATTATGTATATGCAAGTATTCGCCGTTAGTAAGATAAGGACACCCGGAAACTATATGCTTGAGGGACTCCCCAGGATGATGACACGCTCGACATACGTCTAGAGTGCCATATGTTATCGTCTCTTTATTATCAAAATCAATACGTCTCCCAAAAACAGTCTATAAAAATATTTAACTTCTTAATAAGGCGTTGGACATAATATCGTGAAGACGGGGCGTTTTTCTAACTTGAACTTACTTATTGATACAATTTGAAGGCAACTTCATGCAAAGTTCTCGAAACTTCTTCATATGGACGAAGTTGCGTTTTACACTGCGGAAAGTTTAAAATTGAATTTTTGAAGCGTAATACACTTTGGTATATAAACAATCGCTTTATACACAGGATGTGTCAAAACCCTCATTTATCTTAAGCTATCAGTTCTCTCCCACCCCAGTTCACTCAACCCCTTGTTTTATTTATGAGAATATAGTGATATCTTGAAGTGTATTATGTACTTGGTGATTTTTACAATGCTGAACACAATTTTTAATGGCTTAAATTTTGACAATTTAGTTAGCCCAGAGGTCCATACAACTTCTAATTACGAGACCCAGGGTGTCGGTAAATGAAGGAAAACTGAGCGTTTCTTTCTTTTTTTAAAAAAATTTTCTTCTCTCCTATAAGAATTCTCAAGCCACAGTTACATATCTGGTGGCGTTTTACCCCTCTACCACGGAGAGCTGGTTAAACCGTCGGTCTCGCTAATAATAATCATCGACATTGATAGTTTGATAGAAGATTTTACAGAGATCTTATCACCGTAAGCCCGCAAACTTGCATTGGAACAGCGTGGCGGGTCTAAGCTATATTAATTAAAAAATAGGCCTGAAACTGTAGTCGGCCATTAAAATAGCTATATAAATAAATATAAAATGGATGATACGTCATTGACATACTCCGTGCTTGTTCGAACCTATTATATATAGGTATGGGTTTTAATTTTAACCACTATCAATATATCGGCATATTGTTACCAATATCGGGGTCAAACCAGCTCATATACAGGATGACCCAAAAACGCCGTCTCTGATATGGAATTAATATCCGCCTACGATAACTAAATGAAGCAGGCAATTACCTACCTACAGTATTATAGCCATATTACTATGTCAAAAATGGTTAGATAGATTTTAATGAAATTAATAGAAAAAGGTGCATTTCCTGACTCCCAGCTTAAGAATTTTAAATAAGAATAAAAATAACTTGTAGAAGTACGTGGCGACGACCTCCGTGGCGCAGTGGTATGCGCGGTGGATATATAAGGCGGAGGTCCTAGGTTCGATTCCCGGCGGGGCAGATTGAGATTTTTCTTAATTTGTCTTGGTCTGGCTGGTGGGAGGCTTTCGCCGAGGCTAGTTACCACCCTACCGACAAAGACGTACCGCCAAGCGATTTAGCGTTCCGGTACGATGTCGTGTAGAAACCGATAAGGATGTGGATTTTCATCCTACTCCTAACAAGTAAGCCCGCTTCCATCTCAGATTGCATCATCACTTAACATCAGGTGTGATAGTAGTCAAGGGCCAACTTGTAGTCATTAAAAAAAAAAAAAAACGTAAATGTCAATAATTCTCAGCCCGACTTACAGGGGCCTAGGACCTTGTGATCCGAAGTGTCATGGTTTAATTGAACCAACAAGGCAGTTTTACACCAAGGTAAAACATAATTTTCAGCCATTTATATAAAGTTAGGTGAGAGATTATTATACAGAGAAAATATATTATACACCTTATTATAGCTATAATTAACTGACCTAGTAGATGCTTGACCCCACCATTTGTTAAGTGTACCATAGCCTATAAAGGTCATGCAAGGAACAGTGCAGACCTGTCTGTCAATTTGAAGCATAGGTGTGAAGCAGTAAGTACCTGTAACACACACTTAGACCCCCCCCCCCCTTTTTTATCGACTACAAGCCCTTGACTGCTATCACATCTGATGTTAAGTGATGATGCAATCTAAGATGGAAGTGGGCTAACTTGTTAGGAGTGGGACGAAAATCCACACCCGTATCGGTTTCTACACGACATCGTACCGGAACGCTAAATCGCTTGGCGATACTACTTTGTCGGTAGGGTATTAACTAGCCACAGCAAAAGCCTCCCACCACCCAGACCAAGATAAATTAAGAAAAATCTCAATCTGCCCCGCCGGGAATCGAACCTAGGACCTCCGTTTTATAAATCCACCGCACATACCACTACGCCACGGAGGTCGTCAAATGATGAGCTTCTACTACTGCTCTGCTTCTGCTCTGCTACTGCTCTGCTTTGCTCTAAAAACTCTATACCTAGAGTTAGAGTATACTCATCTTTGCCTACCTATTAAAGTAATTAATACACGTGACTCGACCATTATCAGATACCTAACTATTTTTTATTTTCCTCAATGCGTTGTTTAGATAAAATTTTGATATTGGAAAATTCAATTTTCAACTCGCCGTGTAATATGAAACTTTATAGATAGCGCGGAAGTTTTTTAAAGTTGAGATGGAGTTGTTCATAGTTCCCCTTCCGAGATAGTATGTGCCTCGTAGTTAACTAGATCCTGATTATTATAAACAAGTATAATGCAGTTTAATGTGTTTTATAATACTAGATATTAGTTTAGTAATTAATAAAATGTGAGGATGTCTTCAGTCCACCATCTCACATTTAAGTAGCATGGTGAGTCTAATCTTCACATCTCCTAGAACGAGGAAGGCCTGGCCCTGTCGTGGGCTTTTGATTGACTGATAAAGATGATGTTGACGACCTCCGTAGCGCAGGTGGTGGATTTATAAGACGCAGGTCCTGGGTTCGATTCCCGGCGAGGCAGATTGAGATTTTTCTTATTTTGTCTTGGTCTGACTGGTGGGAGGCTTTCGCCGTGGCTAGATACCACCCTACCGACAAAGACGTATCAACAAGCGATTTAGCGTTCTGGTACCATGTCGTGTAGAAACCGAAGGGGTGTGGATTTCAACCTACTCCTAACAAGTTAGCCCGCTTCCATCTTAGATTGCATCATCACTTAACATCAGGTGTGATAGCAGTCAAGGGCCAACTTGTAGTCAATAAAAAAAAAGTCGTTATAGTTAATGTTATTGTGTAATAGTTTTGACTTATACCTTATAGAGCTTTCATGTAACGGTGGGTATTGTGAGGAAGTTCTCTTCACCCCGGATCCGTGACCACTATGATACAGATATGCATGAGCCCTCAATCCGGAAACTCGGAAGACGGAAGGATATTTTTTTGTATGCATGATTTTTAAAAACGAGTAAATATTTAAAATAAATTAAGTTAAATATTAATTGTTTACTTTATTTTAGCTTAAAATTGTTTTACAGGGTCGGAAGAATTTTTTCATTTTCTATTTTTCTGACACTCAAACTTTATTTTGAAGAAGGCACCTAATAATGATGATGAAATAAAAAAATATATATCAAATCTTAGTATTTTTTGGTATTCACGGGTTCTCATGCCAAAGGAGTGGCGGTAGGCTTTTTCGGCATGGCTCTCTTAATGATATAATAAAAAGGGCTCTAGCCACCATAAACGTTCCTTTTTTTTTATCGACTACAAATTAGCCCTTGACTGCTATCACACCTGATGTTAAGTGATGATGCAATCTAAGATGGAAACGGGCTTACTTATTATGAGTTGGATGAAATCCATACCCCTATCGGTTTCTACACTACATCGTACCGGAACGCTAAATCGCTTGGCGGTACGTCTTTGCCGGACGGCGAAAGCCTCCCACCAGCCAGACCAAGACAAATTAAGAAAAATTCTTATAAATCCACCGCACATACCTCTGCGCCACGGAGGTCGTCAAAATTCCTGCGCTAATCGAGCCGTCAGGAATAAGCCGGGATGATGGCAAGAGACCTGATGGATTGACGCTGGTTCCCTGGGAGGAATGTGGGACGCTACTTGCGTTGACACATGGCATGTCATATCAGGGAGGAATAGGCTGAAACCGGTAAGTGGCACAAGTATGCCTCTCTGACAGAGAGTTACATATTTGTACATTTTGCCGTGGAGACCCTTGGGCCATGGAGTCGCAGTGCCAAAAAATTCTTCCGTAACATTTCTCCGCGCCTAATTGTCTCAACTGGTGACCGAAGAGCTGGCTCATTTTTTGCGCAAAGGATTAGCCTGGCTATTCAACGTGGAAATGCAGCCAGTATTCTTACCACCATTCCACGTGGGCATGATTTGTATAGTTATAAGGATAAGTTAGCTTAAGTTCCTTATTGTATTCTTTCTCAATTTGAGTCAAATTCCGTTAGTTCGGTTTAATATAAGTCAAACAATAAAAATTAAAGCCTTTCATGTGTTTTGTTTTATATTTTGTAAATATTTTTTTTATAGACTACAAGTTGGCTCTTGACTGCTATCACACCTGATGTTAAGTGATGATGCAGTCTAAGAGGGATGCGGACTAACTTGTTAGGAGTGGGACGAAAATCCACACATCCCTTTCGGTTTCTACACGACATCGTACCGGAACGCTAAATCGCTTGGCGATACGTCTTTGTCGGTAGGGTGGAAACTAGCCACGGCGAAAGCCTCCCACCAACTAGACCAAGACAAATGCCCCGCCGGGAATCAAACCCAGGACCTCCATCTTATAAATATACCGCGCATACCACTGCGCCACGGAGGTCGTCAAATATTATTATATATGTATTATGAAATAGGTACTACATAATATATACTCGTTTTATAATCATGTTTTCAATAACAAACGACTTTCAAAACAAACTGTTTGAAGTATCAAACGTGACGCCGCGCTTAGAACGTGACGTTCAGAGCTTTTTACAATCTGATACTTACCGCTTTTAAATTTGTTTTTTTTTTTACTTTTTTCATTTTGAAAACCACGTATGAGACGAGTATGAAAGTAATAAATTCAGATGAGACTGAATATATTATGGAAGCGTGCTAGTGAGGTTTGCTTAAGGTTTAGTTTGTTTTTGTTTGTTTTCACTTCTGTTACTATCTTTTTTTAAAGCTTGATTGCATCGGAAACTTTATACTTCAGTGGTTGAAAAACTAACAGCTTTTCTCAACACATTTCTCAAAAAAGAAACAAATAGATAACACCATAGATTAAAGTAAAGGATTTTTATCACCATGTCACCCTTATTTATCACCCTAAGCCCACCAACCTGCATTGGAGCAGCGTGATGCTCCATATCTTCTAGGAGGTATGGCCTTGTAGTGGGCCGATAGGCTGATAATGATAATGAGCCCGATATTCCCACGATAATGGGAACTACGCGAGTGAAATCGCGGATGTCCGCTAGTTATATACGTTATGTAGTATTTATGTTCAATTTAAATGAAATATAGTTCCATATAACAAAACTCTATATAAAGAACATTTGCATATTTGCTAGGCTATCAGGACTTGACAGGGCGTATTTAAAAAAGGAATCTCCAGTAAAGTTGCATACAAACTTGCACGTTGATCAGGCAAAGCATTTCCTTCCTGTCGAATATTAGAAAAGTTTTTCGATCGAACGAATGGTAGTTGTAGGTCGAGAGCTGGTGTACTATTACGTGCATTAAAACTTGTATATCATTGATAGATTTACAAAGACATAATATCAAACTATGTTTGTATGTTAAACAGCACTGAAGATTATACGTGGTAGGTATGTAAAAAAAAAAAATTGAACCGACTCAAAACGCACTAAAAAGTAAAAAATAACTGTATCATTTAGTTGCTTTAATTTATTTAAGCATATCTATGAAGGCGGTGCCAGCAAGTTTGAGGAACATTTATTTAACGTAGTAAAGTAGTTGGTTCTAGGTAACGTCCTTACCTCCGGTTCTATTGTTTGTTAAAAAAATGTATTTCTTTTCTTTTAGTGATTTATTGCCACGTAACGTACTTGTCTTAGTTGGCCTTTGCTAGAAATTAGCAAGACAATCTTCCGCGTACCGCTGTCAAAAATCATGTAACAATTATTGTAAAATTAATTTAAGATTGTTAAATAAAGGCTATTATTTTTATTATTATAACGTACTTGTACTATACTGTCATCGTATATTACTTGCACTTGTAGCCAATAAGCTACCGATACACAAAAACCGAAATCACTGCAAGTGTGCCTATAAAATTTGAAGAGTTTCTTCAATTTCCCAGGATATCATCATCAGATCCTACGTAGCATGGTGACAATGGGACCACTTTGGATGTGTGCCCTTTCTAATAAAAAAAGAATTATCAAAATCGGATCATATATATATATATATATACGAGTCGAATTGAAAACCTCCTCCGTTTTTTTTTCGTCGGTTAAAAAATTAATTCAAATACGTATGTACATTCAATATTTTTAAAGAAGGTATATCAAGATTTACTTTAATCATGATATACCCTAATACAGCACTTATTTTTAGGACTTTTGTCAGTTTATATTTTATGTAAAAGGTACCATGGATCGATTAACATTCAAGCGCAGGATATAATCAACAATTTTAATATTAAATTATTGATTATCACAATGTTAAGAATGTCAATAATCTAGAAGATGAGTGTTCACTCCCTACCTATTTCGTAATTTTTTTAATTATGTTTGTTGCTATAAATATGGACAGATTTACAATACTGAAAGTCAAAATACCTCTGCTACTATTTATAGTATCTGACTCTTAGACTACCCTGGACTACGTGAGACACAAATATAGCAGGAAAGGCCGGGATAATCGGCTGGCGTAGCGCCAGTACACAATATGTACGCATAGTTTTCAATAGAGCCGTTCAGGTATACGGCGGGCTGAATAACCTGACAAATAGGGGACAATTTCGCTATTAGGGTATACAAGTAGATACGTTATTTACTTGACACTTCAAATTATTCATTATTTTTCTATGGCTTTATAATAAAATATACTACAGTAAAAAATATACGTATTTATATAAACTATTTACCTATTTTAGTATTCTATTACGTGAAAGCTTCGGAAACAGAGTACAGGATTCGTTACATAAGAGGAACATTATTTCACAAGAATGACAGAGATGAATGAAAATAGACGCAAGGCCCTAATTTATTACCATTGTTAATGACAAAAAAATAATTCTACGTCGATCTCATGGTCAAGACTCTAAAAATGTTTTACTCTTATATGATGACTATTAGATATAATTAAACACGACTGATGACATAGCGTGCTTTCCGTTTGCCTCAAAAGTATGTAATTTTGTAAAATAACCAATTTTTCAACGTTGAGCTGCTACTAAATTTAAAAAATTATAATTATAAAAACAAAAAACCCAACCGCTTAGAAGTTATGAACTAAAAAGAAAAAAACAATATCTATATAAAATTCTAAATACTTTATGGTGTATATAGTTTTAATTTGTGGTATAGAAATGATACGGTACACTTTTTGACATTGCTTTTTAAAACAGTAATATAAACATGATATGATATTTATATTTTTGAAATGGTCTTTTTACGACCTTTCATTTGATACCGCTAGGATAAAATAAAAAAATGGACACGTTCCCCCTTTTTTCCCCATTTACAGCCGCTATTTTGAAAATGCATGTAGCCTATGTCACTTCGACAATTTAGCCGAATTCAACGACAACTCACATGTCAAAATCCGTTCAGCCGTTTAGGCTATAGCGCGTGCCGAAGAAATGGGCATACATACATACATACATACATCCATACATACATAGATACATACGTTCAAAAAACATTACCCTCCTTCTGACGCATTCGGGTAACAAAAAAGTAAGTCATTTTTCGAAATATTAATGAGCTGGCACCAAACGCAAAAAAGTTAGGGTATAATTTCTGGGTATGAGTTCTCTCAACCTAAGTTTCTTGCCGGCTCTTCTCAGTCATTTATGCTATCTAAAATCAGTCACTACAAACAGACAAGCTTGTTGATTTTAGAGTCGAATTTATTTCGAAAATTAACCTTGAAAATTAAATGTTTCATCTATCTATGCAAAGAACATCATAGTACAGGGATTAATTATGAAACGTTGACAAGGGTACTATCGCTTTTCCTACTGACCGTTACACAAAGGCAACAATTAGAACGATGCGCAGAGAACACTCACCTCTTCCTCGGCCCAGCACATTTCTGAGCGAACAATGCGTAATTCTATAATCGACGATGTTGCTATTGTCTTAAAATTGTTCTAGTCATTTTCTTTTCATTTGTTTTCCTAACCCTCTGTTGAAAATGATGATATCTCCGTTTTTATAAAAAGCTTAAAATAAAGTACTATAATTACAGAGTCATTGTCAAATAATTAATAGCAAAATGGCTATAGTACCAGTAACAAATATATCGGAATGACAGAGCTTTGCTTTGCTGTTTTTTTGTACTTATATATTGTATAGTAAGCTTGCTTGTCACTCTCGTTTGTATCGAGTACATATTGTATATATATATTTAGAATGATTGTCAAGATTATCAATTTTTGTGTTACTGTACTTTACTACCGGTTCGAAATTCGGAATCTACTGAAAGGAGCTGGAATGAAACTCAACAGTTGTTGTTAAAAATCATATGTATGTATGTACAAGATGACATTCGTGGCAGACCTTTTTTTTTTTTATTAACTACAAGTTGGCCCTTGACTGCTATCACACCTGATGTTAAGTGATGATGCAATCTGAGATGGCAGCGGGACGCAACTGTCAGTGGATGACAGTTGCGGACATTAGGTCTGCCACGGCGAAAGCCTCCCACCAGCCAGACCAAGACAAATTAAGAAACTCAATCAATCTGCCCCGCCGGGAATCGAACCCAGGACCTTCGTCTTATAAATCCACCGCGCATACCACTGCGCTATAGAGGCCGTCAGACCTAATGTATGACAGTGACAACATGAATATCATCTTGTACATACATACTCATTTGTATATATATCATGCCTCATACCCAAAAGGGTAGGAAGAGACTACATCCTTCCATTTGCCACGGTTCTTGCATACATTATATACTGTTCTTAGCTTCTTCCACTCTCATTAATTCTTTTATACAATTACATATATACATTATATTTTTCCAGTTACTAAATAGCTTCTTTGAGGTAATGTTAGCCGTGAGTTTTAGCCGTGAGTCAGTAACCAACGGCCATTCGTTGTTATAAATAAATAACAAAACCAAAAACCTTTTTCACTTCATTAAAATAGGCTGACAATACAGATGATGATGATAACGGTATACGTGATTTTCCTGTTTTGCATTTTGGGTTGCAGAGTCAATCCGAAAAAGGGGGAAAATAAATTTTTCAGTGGACATTGTAAAAATTCCCGTCAAAGTTAACCTTTCCCCGACTCGGGTCACCATCGTTTATTGGAGCAATAAAATTAGCATAGTAATGAAAACACTGCGTGTTGACGCTACGACTCTCGGCGACCAACGGTCAGGGACAAATTCGGAAAATTTCACACATTTTGTTATTTTTTCTTTAATATCGGTTATGGTTTGAGAAAGATTATTTAAATTTTTAAATTATATAACGTAGTAATATTTATTCTCTTGATTTAGTTCCAAATCAAATTTGTTTTTAATCGCTATTATTTTTATAGATCGCCATAAAATAAATTTGATAAGTATCTGTCGGATGGCGGCGACATCTTTTCGACGCAGGTACAAAGACTAGAATCATATTCAAATTGAGAAACACAGAATAACTCCGAACGTGGCTGAGAGAATAACTTCGAACAGAGCCCGAGATATGTGACACGGGTGTAGGTTTAAAAGAGATCTCTTAGTGACGGCCGTCAACACTCACCTCCTCTGTTCAAGTTATTCTCCCTGACCATCCAAATTTAGGGATGTTTGTTTGCTACAACAACCAATCAATCAATGATCAATAATCCGTCATTAACTAAGGAATAATCACAACGATGACCAATAATAACCAATTCAATAAAATATTAACTAATTGAGCTATCAATAATAATGATTAATAAATCTGGCGTGATCTGAGTTACGACTGAGAGATGTGGTCACAGTGAACGCCACAAAGAGAATCAGCCTAGTCCCACCAGACCGCTGCCTTATATCGGCATCGATCGGTCATCCCCGTCACCACCGAACTTGGCCGAGTGGCTGTCATGATACTACTCCGCCGATATATCATTGCATTAAACAAGTCAAGTTACAAAAAGATTGGCCAGCTTTCTTATCCACACACATAATAGATGGTAGTTACTTAGCTTGGTTTATGGCTAAGTTTCTCAAAACTTTACACCGTTGAAAATCTCACTACACTAGAATGTACTTTGGAATAATGTTAAAGTAATTTTTTGAAAATTGAAAATTAATTCATAAATTTTATTTAAATAAAAACAATTTGAATTTTAATCCAAGACCTCTAGGTTACGAAGATTCCAATTTGCGCCATTTAAGTCCTTTCTGAAATCATCCCATTAGTTGAAGCTCAATAAACACAAGAAACAGTAAAGCTGATCACAGTCGCAAGTAACGAGATGTAACGTTAGATCAAGATTCATGTCTCGCGCCCAACTAACTACGAACGAAATCACAACTTTGCTGCTAGTTAGCTATTTCATTACGAACTTTCACCGTCGTGTTCTGTTACACCTTTGTTGAATGTGCCTAAGCCCTGCTTATGTTACACTTCTGCTAATGACAACATTATATACATACTTCTCTAATTGCATTTCTGCGGGATGCTTTAAATTCTTGTTGTCTCTGTTTGTCTGCACTATTTATATGTTCCAATACAACACACAAACCGCTATATCCTTATATTGTAGGAAAAAGTCTGAGAAGTGTTCCTATTCCCCGATATATCCTGATAGGAAATAGCCATTTCTGGTTGAGGCAAGTGTTTTTTTTTAAGCTACTTGACCGTTGACTGCTATCACACCGAGTTAGCAAGATGATCAAGCGGCTAACTTGTTAGGAGTAGGATGAATCCACACCCTTTCTGGATTGACCTATCGGTCGAACTGTGGTGGGTGTATAAAGACAAATTAAGAAAAATCTCAATCTGCCCCGCCTAACCTCCGCCTTATAAATCCACCGCGCAACCATATTTTTGATGTTACTGTTGAAACAAAAATGTTTCTAAGCATAAATTGGTTTAAAATATGCGCTTACGGTTCAAATTTTCAAACCGAAAGAAGAAAATACCAAGTAAAGTATAACATTGGTATCAACATCGGGCGTAGCAGAAATGCAGGAGTGTGAACGGCTGAAAGCCATTCTTCTACCTTAGCTTATTATTTGTCAACTTTATAACATTTTAAATCTCAAAACTGGTAAATATTTTGTAATAGCTAGTCACGTGTACAGTTTCACGTTAGGGCAATATGTCGGAGTTATAGGACTTCACTTACCTTAAACACCTACTCGAAAATTTCTACTAGCTCTCGGCCATTATTAATTTTGTTTTAGGTTTTACTTATCATAGAGCTTTCCCGTTGTTTGTAGTACGATGCTATTTCTGCATCAAGTCACCTGAAGGACATAATTACAGGTACATGACGATAAATATCCAAGCCTCAGATTGATGGACACAAGGCAGCATTATGTAAGATATATTCTTTGTATGTGAAGTGATCCTGTTTGTAGGCTAGATAGTTTTATTTACCACCAGATAAGTCACCTACTTGATCCGCCAAATTATAACTTTAGTATATAATATAATTATGATGATATGATATGAAGCGGGCTTCATAAGAAGGCTCAGAGCCACTCGGCGGGCGATGGAAAGAGCAATGCTCGGAGTATCTCTGCGTAATTGAATCAGAAATGAGGAGATCCGCAGAAGAACCAAAATAACCGACATAGCTCAGCGAGTTGCAGAACTGAAGTGGCAATGGGCGGGGCACGTGGTTCGAACAGCTGATGGACGTTAGGGGAGGTGCTAGAATGGCGACCCCGCACCGGAAAGCGCAGTGTTGGTTGACCCCCACCAGGTGGATTGATGACATCAAACGGGTCGCAGAGAGCCGCTGGGCACATGCGGCTCGGGATCGTTGTTTGGAAGTCCCTAAAAAGGCCTATGTCCAGCAGTGGACGTCCATTGGCTGATAATGATGATGATGATGATATATAATTTAGGGCATTTTATATACAAGAGCATGCCATCTTAAACTTTATCATTTTCCATTCCCAACAATTCCCCAACAATTAACTGTTAGGGCTCCAGAGTGAATAAGTAAATAAATTATTTACAGTTTATTATAATATCTTTTTGTTTTCTTTTATAATTTATTATATATTTAGAATAGAAGTATATATTTATTGGTAAGTTGGTGCTAACTCTACTGTGTAAGTGAGACACAAATATAGCGATACAACGGATAATCGTCTGGCAGCGAGCCAGCGCGCAATATGCGCGTAGTTTTCAATAGAGCCGCTTAGTTATAGAGAGCAGGTTTATAGCGGGACAATTACTATTGAGGGAGGTGTGACCCACTTGCTACGGCTTATTCCGAACGTTTCAGTTTGTCAAGTCAGTGCTTTCCAATGTAGTGCAAGAGCGAGTGGTGGCCAGACCTTTGTCATTTTATAAAAGCTAAAAATTTGTCAGCTGATAATACAGCTTATTTGGGACGTTTCAATACGTCGAGTCAGTACTTTCTTTTGTAGTTTAAGAACCTATAGTAGCGTGAATTTTTTATATTAAAAGAGCAGAAATTTCAGCAGTCCAGTAGTTATACTGGGCTGATTAGTATACGGTAGGCAAATATAAAATTTACCATGCCTTTAGGAGTTAAAAATATAACCGCAAACCTTTAAAACAAGATCAAATAATACTCACATATTATAAACGAGGGGATTCAAACTATGAAGTTATAAAGAAAATGGAAACCTATAGTAATAATTTTTATGTCAAAGAATAGGTAGGGTAGCGCAGAGTTAACCAACATTGGCGTAGGCTCGCAATTGTAACACCTCGGGATCGCAACGTATTTTGAACTACGGGCACCGCTCCTTTAGTCATTCTCAATATGTTGAACTAAGAGTACGTTCTTCGCTCATATTCGTTCTGTATATGACGAAATATGTCAAAAAGCAAGTAACATCATGAGAACACTGCAGAGCAGTATTCGTAATCGAGCTAATTATGAAGAGCGAAGTTTTAGGGAGGGAAACATACTTGTTAAGAACATTAAATAGGTACAGTAAATCAGATTACGCTGAGCGCAGATGTACGACAATACGAACGCTAACGTTTTAAATATTTTCTTTACAACAAAGCTATAATGGTCGTTAATTTTATAGACCTAACAAGAAGGCTCTGGAGGTATGCAACGGGCGATGAAGTTATGTTCAGTGTATCTTTGCGTGATTAACTTCGCAGAAGAACTAAAGTTACTGACACAGCTCAACGAATCGCAAATTGCTAAAAACCCCACCCCGTACCAGAAAACGCAGCGTTAGTCGACCTCCACACACGGTCTCAAGCGGTATATAGGAGAGGGCAGATGGATGCAGGCAGCTCAAAACCATGGTGCTTAAAAGTCTTCAAGTATCCCTATATCCAGCTGAGGATGTTCTTGATGATAAACCTCAAAGTGCGACGTGGGTGCTACGCAAAATGAGGTCAAATAGTTTTTTTTTTTTGTTATTTATTACTTAGCCGCAAATTCACCTGACGATTAAATCCTCTGTTATTGATGATAAACCTCAAAGTGGGACGTGGGTGTGACCCTGCTTCTGCGTCCTAGGCTGTGGGTTCGATTCCCATTCTCTGGAAAATGTTTGTGTCAAATATGTTTTTCAGTTTGTGTTTATATTTTATAAGCCAGCTCTGGACTGCGACAGACTTTCATACAAAATGTGATGTGTATTCCCCGCTCCCCCTCTCAATTTAATTTTTTTATAGTTTCCCGAATCTCCGTCCCGTCCCGTGTACTAAAGGTCTACATTTTTGTTAAACATTGTATGACATTTCAGTACATTAACATTAAAAATATATATTTATGGCAAGCTGATGGGTAAAAATTGATATTAAATAGTATATTTCACTCTTGAGTCTAACCTTCAGAATAAATAAAAATAATTTTACAATCCGACACGCAGATAGAGATAGCCCGTTTAAACAAACGAACAAACTCTTCCGTGTGCAGATTTATTATCATCGTATATATAAAACCCTGCACGGCCCCGCCTGTGACGCTCACTTCGCAACGCAGAAGTAGTAATATTTTAATTTCGCCATAACTTAAAACGTCCAATTTTAATCTTTTTAAATACCAAATATTATCTACATAAACTGTACTTAGTGATGAAATAATTTATTTTGATAAGGATTAATAGCATGAGTAAAATAAATGCGTTTAAATGGGGTCCAAAAAAAATCAAGATTTTTAAATAAAAAAATGGTTGTTGTGCCTCACTCGACATAGATAGGTATAGTGTGTCGCGGACTTTTTTGTAGATATTTATAAAATCTCCAATTAATGAGAACATTTTATGGTTCTATCTTTTATAGTTTAGGCAGCGTACGCATAATAAGTAACTTTCCTGGTTGATTTTTTACACCTTGTGTCCGAAAAACCCAAATATTTTACGGAACCCTATTTTTTTCCAAAATAAAATTTAGCCTATGTTACTCGTGGATAATGTAGCTTTCGAATGGTGAAAGAATTTTTAAAAACGGTCTAGTAGTTTTTGAGCCTATTCATTACAACCAAACAAACAAACAAACAAACAAACAAACAAACAAACAAACAAAGTTTTCCTCTTTATAATATTAGTATAGATTATATATATTAAAATATTCATCAGTTATCATAGCACCCATAACACAAGCTGCCTAAGCTTACTTTGGGGCTATATAGCGATGTGTGTAATTGTCCTATAATATTTATTTATTTATTTATGGATCAGCTGGTATATGGATAAATGATTTCAGAGCGATTTCGCGAACAATATTTGCTAAATTGATCCAGTCGCAAGTCTACAACCTTCCGAATTTGGTTAAAAGGCGAGTGTCATAGAGTGGAACGTTTCCATGTACACGTGAAGTGACTCTTTATTAATCATGTCACTTCTAAACTTTATTAGTAGTGAAAATACTGAATTTTATTAATCTTCGTATGCTTCAAAATAACAGGGTTAAATTGTAAAGTTAAAAAAACCTGACAAAAATTTGTCACAGTCAAATTTATAACATCCCTCTTTTGCGTCGAGGTTTAAAAGAGAGGATACTTTGATATGACTGAATGTGGCATCATAGCTTCTAAACAAATAGACTGAATGTTCTGTGCTAAGATGATAAACCATAAAAGATAATCCACGTTTTTTTTATTATAATGGATAAAATTCCTGACATAATTTACCTGCATGACTTTCGGGGGTTTTGAAAATCTTTCTTTTTTTCAATTCTGGGCTACTACTGAAATGATTTTAGTAGAAAGAAAATCTCTATATTTCTTAACTCGACCCAAAACTCAAACTTAGGTACTTATGATCTAAAACTACATCAATCAATGAATTCGTTATAAAAAAATGAAATAATCTCGTATTATTTCGGAAACAGATTGCACGAAAAACAAGTTATCGAAACGTTTTCGATTAATACTCGTACACGGTTATCGAAGAAGGTTTAAATCTCGCATTAACTCGGAAACCGCCACCCGGCAGAAGATAGGTAATATCCTACCGAATGACGGGTACT
Organism: Mycalesis mineus; assembly: GCA_034621355.1. Taxonomy (NCBI): domain Eukaryota; kingdom Metazoa; phylum Arthropoda; class Insecta; order Lepidoptera; family Nymphalidae; genus Mycalesis; species Mycalesis mineus. The sequence goes on from CM067901.1 coordinate 2,291,619, forward strand.
AAAATACCTAATTTAATGACACTTTGATAACTTTTATCGCAGGTTTTCGCTTCAGTTGTCCCGTTTTCGAACCATTAGTTTTATGTGGATTGCCGCTGAGGAATTGCTTATTTATTACTCTCGACTTTTATATTATTAATATTTATTTACTCTTGTGACAATTGTATTTATTTTAAATACGGAAGCAAAGAAAGTATTTTTGTGTTGTATAAGTAGCATCTTGTAATAAAATTAAAAACACTGTTATTGTGTTTGTAAAGGGAAGTCAGTGCAGAAGGAACGCATTTGTAAACAAATTTTTCATCGAAGCAGTTTACTAAAGACCGTTGCTTACCTTTTGTAGACATATGAAATAATAATTTAAAAGCAAGTTTCTGTTTTTGTAACCTTTCTTTGGTTTATTTGAGTTCCAGAAGAATTCTTTGGTTTTAACAGTACGGGCGTACACAGACGTTTGACTGCCGTTTTTATGTGTAACACTGAAGTGTATAAATTGTCATTATCATCTTTAAGTCGTTGCTAAGCAACAGTTCGTAGTTCGTTTGTAGTCATCTAGCATGGAAACAAGTTTAGGTTTCAATGCTAAACAATTCCTCCTTCCTATATCTCTCAACAACAAAGCATTTCTGTTACTCTGACGTTCCTTAAGTTTATGACAGGCTAAATACAATCGCATTAAACCTGTCATCTTACCACTACTACACACATTAAAACCAAACGGATTTTTTGCAATAGTTAACTAATAATACCTAAAATTTAAAAAAAAAATTAACAAAAAATAGAACCGACTCAAAACGTACTAAAAAGTAAAAAATAACTGTGTCATTTAGTTGCTTGGTACCAGCCAAGTTTAAGGAACATTTATTTTACGTAGTAAAGCAGTTTGTGGGTTCTAGGTAAGGTCCTTAAAGTAGAAACATTGACATATTAATACTATGGACTTCGGGTCAGCGATAAAAAGTGTCCGAACCAAAAGTAAGCCAAAACGCGAAATGAGTTCCAATCGCAATTCAGTCTCATATTAGCTGACTGACAGAATACACGTCAATAATGCCGTAATGTGTTATAAAAAACTTGTAAGAACTAACCGAGTAAGGTGAGAAAAGAAGACGGTGTACCACATTTTCAGTAAGTAAATATTTACTGATGATTTTAAAGTATTATTTTGCTTAGAAACAAGCTATTTTATTAAAATTTTAATAAACTATAGAAACGAATTGCATAACCAACCAAAATGAACAAAAGTATCTATCTGTCCTTTTCCCATACGCTACCCGCGTGTAGGATAGAAGGAGTGCAATATGTTTATCTAATTAACCACATTTAGTTCGGATCTGCCGTGAGCAATAGAATGTTTTAGAACAACGACTGCATAGAGTTATTTTGTTGTTTAACATTTGAATTATTTAATTACTTAATTTTTGAATAAAAATAATTTGATTATTTTCAATCAAAAATTTTTATTTTTTATGTCAACTTTTATTTTTTATGTCATGAATATTAATCAAATGACTTTTACCATAATGGTATATTAATTTGATAACTACATATATTAATAACTATATATTAATTTGATAAGAATTATCTACATGAAATTAGGAACAGTTATTTAAAATAGTGATCTAACGTCATTGAAGTAAAAAAATATATTTTCAGTTTAATTAAAAAGAGGAAAATATCGAGAACTTAAAATTTCAAAGTAAAGAACTATGTCGAGTGGCATATCATTTTGTACATTAGTGGATTTGGTTTGTAATTAATTATTATTATAACTAATTATTATTTTATACAAGATAATTACAACAATTATTATTTGGTACAAGATTTATCCCAGCATATAGAGGTCAGGGATATGTAAATATAAATTAAAATTTGCTGTAAATATAATATATAAATATAAGATGCCAAAAAAATTTGAAAGCTACCGACTCCACACCATTTATGTTGTCCTATTTTCACGGGAAGCTGTAATGTCAAAAAAAGGCTGCCATGGTAACCGTCAATCGAAGCTTAAACTTATTGCATGCAATTAGACCGTTGCAAATTAGACTGTATAACAATACGATAAGACATACATTACAATGTTATTTTGTTTATAAAAACATAAATACATCCTAGTATGTATAAAATATCTTGGGACACTTTTGACGTAAATTTTGCATTAGACCCGAAGTCCATAGTATTAATATGTCAATGAGTAGAAACCTTGGCTGGCACCGACTCCTAGATATGCTTAAGTAAATTAAAGCAACTAAATTATTAACACAGTTATTTTTTACTTTTTAGTGCGTTTTGAGTCGGTTCTATTTTTTGTTAAAAATTTTTATTTCTTACTTTTTAGTGATTTATCACCACGTAACGTACTCGTACTATACTGTCATAGTATATTATTCGGTATTAGTAGCCAAAAAGCTACCGATACCGAGACAAAGACCGAAATCGCTGTAAGCGTGCCTCCAAAATTTAAAGAGTTTCTTCAATTTCCCCAGGATATCATCACCAGATCCTAACAATAGGACCACCTTGGAAGTATGCCCTTTCTAATAAAAAATAATTATCAAAATCGGACAACTCTGTCAAAAGTTATGCGTGGTAAATAAAATAATATATAATATAATATAATATAAATATAAAAAAAAATTATACGTGTCGAATTGAGAGAATTGAGAACCTCCTCTGTTTTTTTTCGTCGGTTTAAAAAGTAACTCCAAATATTATTTATTTTATCAACGTAAAATATAAACTCTTTTTAAACACAAACACTTTATTCAGTTTAAAAAATATTTCCAACAGTCGTGCAGTGCGTTTTTTTGTATAAAACATCACTTTTATCTAATCAATCGTTCCGAATAGAGAGGGAATCCAAATAGCCATATTTCATTCGTATCTCTACTGTCCACCCGGGTTGCACTCGTGGAGCATATTTTTAAGGAAAATATTGAATATCCAATGTACACAGTGGAGTGCTTGTTTAAAAATATCAAAGCTGTGTTTGTATGATGCAAGTTTCGAACATTATCTCTTGAACACTGACGCTGTATCTAATGTATTTGAATGAGCACGTTTTGCATATGATAATAAAATGGCGTGGAAGTACATTGAAATTTTTTATAAAATTTATTTATTAAACCATTAACAAAAATACAAAAAGTTAGCTTAACTATTTTACAACAAAAATCGCTGCTGGCTCTAATGTGCACAGTCACATAAGTACATCAAATATACATTTCTGGCACCAATTGGAACAGCGTGGCGAATCTTCACTTCAGCTCTTGTAAGGAGGTCTGGTCCTGTAAAAGCCGTTAAAATATTTTGAAAATGGTAATACGCTGAATTATTAATATATCATAACCTGATCCACGATTTGAACCCAGAACTTTTGATCCTTATTGGACAATCACATCGGACCAATAAGTCAGCTACTACATAAACAAACAGTTTATTATAAAATATAGAGGGATTCGTTAAAATATCTACGCTATACTAATAAAATAAAATTTCAATACATTTTCTCGTAAAGCGTCTCTTTTGCCACCGTTTTCAGACATATAAAGTAGCTCATTACGCCCTCGGTGCATCTTATTTTCCCGCTATCATAATACGCCATCATTAAATGCGAGAAGCAGAGCTGTTATAATATTTTGTGTCAACAAAGATATTGCAATAACTAGCTGACATTGACTTAGATCATAGAGAGGAGGGTCTATGGTAAAAACAAAGCTACTAAATTTATCATTTTTAGACTCTTGGACCCCATGGGACGCTATAGATTTTTACCGGGCATTGGACCGTTAATAGACCGCCAATTAGCCGTTAATAGGCTGATAAAGCTTCAAAAGTGGAGAAACATCATAACAGCCACTACCAATCTACTAAGAGTGTACGGCTGAGAAAACATCTTTCAACTACATTCAAATCCTCAAATAAGCAAACTATACATATAATAATATGGTATAGTATACTCAATTTTTGTAGTACACACAGTCTGAAAACATTAATTAAGAGTCAAAAGTCATCGCCTCGTTTAATTAGTAATTCTTGTAGAGCGAGCGCGGGTAGTTGGCACTTACCGCATTCTGTTCGTCGCGGCGTGTTGTGGGTAATTACTGTCGAGCTGATGTTCGCTTTTTATTTTCGAAAAATATAATTATATCTCTCGTTCAGAAATTGTTTAATTTGTAAGAATAATAAAAAGACAATATGATGTTTTCAAGTTTCAATAATTTAATTTCTTTTGTCTACAATTGACAGATCATTTTTAATTACGTGAGTGAGCCCGCAGTTATTCCTGATGGTAACAACTTCTTCCTCTAGCTAATGAATATAGAGACAAAAAAACGCAAACGCAAACGTAATAAAGGCTTTCTGGCAAGGACGGCAAATTGATAATAGTATTTTTTTAATTAATCTAGTGTTAACATTCGAGGTGTCAACATTATCGACCCGCCAACCGCTTTGGAGAAACGTTGTGGGTCTATACTCCATATCCCTTCTCTCATAACCGGTATAAATCCTAGACAGCTATACATATATATATAGGAATATAGAGCTTAAACCCATACATTGGGTAACTCGTACACAAAACTAAAATTCACTCAAAACTATCAAATAATTAAAGTTAAACATTAAATGTTTGTTCAAAGAACAAAGATAAGACAGTTGTTGAGTCAAAAACAATAACGTCTTTATACAAACTTTGCAAGTTAAACTAACTATAATGAGGCGCGCTTTCAAAACTTACCTTCTACGGGATCTGCGAGACGTCAAAATCACGCAACCACGTAAGGGCCCGAGTACAATACACGACGCGACGACTTACTACGGTTGTATAAGCCTGAACATTGGGCCGTTTAGACCAAGTTCTTTGTTGTATAGAGATGAATGTACATCAATCGGTGTCGCTCAATCGATAGCACTGGATATCAATCGATGACCGGAGCTTGTAAACGTTTATTATAACCATACAACACTGCGTCTTCGGTCGCAGCCACCGGCTGTTCAGGCTTATAAAACGGCTTATAAGTGCGGTGCGGCCTTAATATAATTATATATTATACAGTACAATATTTTACGTTTTATTACAAACTAGAGGATGCCCGCGGTTTCACCTTCGTAGTACCCGTTCTGTGGGAATCCTGTGATAAAATGTGGGCTATGTGTTATTTTAATCAAAATACATGCAATAGTTTTTGCGTGATAGAGTAACAGACATCCATCCATACATAAAAACTTTGGCCTTTATAATAAGGATTTTGCTTTACTATTAGAAACCTTAATGGAAATGGAGAATGGGAGAAAATAATACAATTTTTCTCTCGTTTAAAATCCTACGAAAGTTTATAAATTTCCTAGGAAGTTTATAAACTTGCGGATCTTGTTATCTTCCGGTGACATATATATGGCTATACGGTGCTACACTTTTGTGCTTTACGATGTCTACTCTACTCAATCAGTTCAAAAACGTGAACCACAGAGATAAAGTTCCTAAAAATATGAGCGATGGTTCACTCGATTCGGAATCACCTCTAGAAAAATGTTTTTGAAGGATTTTGGTGCAGGTTAAAAATTGCAATTGTTATTAGTCGTATCGTTTGAATGTGTTTTACGCTCTCAAAGTTTATTCACATAGATATATTTTTAGGTTTAATTATAATCATTACGGATTTTTTTACTACAAAGGAAAATTAGGACAAGAAATGTGTACATTATTATTAAATTAAGAAATCTCTAAGTCTCTAAATTAAATGAAGAAATATAATATCAAATTTTTTCATATAATATCAAAAACTTTATTTTAAGAACAGGAGCTCAATTAGTTAGATTAACCACTGTACTAAACAGTGCATTTGATCATAAAATCATCGGTTCGATTCTTGGTTAGCGCTTTAAAATTTTGAGCTTTTCGTTCTTCTCAAAACATTTTTTGCATTAAATATGATCTCTCAATGAAATTCTCAAAAAAAAAAGTTGAGAGGTGTCAAGGGACACCCGGATGGAACGAAGTTCCTTTCGATTAATTAGTGAAGGAATTGTAATAAAATTTTATTTTTTTTAAGTAATAATAATATTTGTTGTTGTAAGAAGACAGCATACGGCGCGGGCGCCCCCGCCGCTCACGCGCACACACATCAAAGGCGGCGGCAAGATCCTTTGATCAAAAAGTGTCGTGACAACTTTTCGTAAGATTTTTTTTAGGTCTAGCCCCCTTTCACAACGCGCGATAAGGAACTTCGTTCCAAAAAAAAGTTCATAAATTGGTGGTGTTACACCCCCGTACTGATGGCACGTTAACCTTTCGCTACCAGTAAATCATAATCATGATATCAAAGTGAATGTCACGTAGTAAGACATGATCACCAAAGTTTGCCAACCTGCATTGGAGCATCGTATTGGACCTCAGCTCTATATACCTACCTAAAGATGCACACTCGAAGGTGGCCATTAAAATAGGTCAAGAGACTATAAGGCTCTAGAATCAGTAACAACTCAATGTTGATCCCGTTTGATAAGGGGTATAATATTAAACCTCCTTTCCAAAGGCCAAGTTCTTAGTGAAATGTCAAAACCACGCATCAATATTGAGCTATAAAGTTCGGGTTGTTTGGAGGCGCAAGTTTTGGCAAGGCAAGTGAGAGGTTGACCTCTTATGTGTTTCGGCTATGTAATATTCAAGGGGCCCCTGTAAAGGGATTGTACAACTTTATTTTGGTAACTGAGCCGGTTGTTCTAAGAAGGTGTGTATTTTTCCCGGATGGATAAGTGGAGTGTTGCAAGATTATCGAGTGTATAAATACCTTTGTAGCGTGAAGCCAGTCTGTAGCACCTTCGTGACAAAGTGGTCGGTGGTTGGTGGTTGATGCACGGTGGTTTTATAAGACAAAAGTCCTGGGTTCGATCTCGTTTACCAGATTGAGGCTTACTTATTTGGTTCAGGTCAAGACTGCAAGCGATTTAGCGTTCCGTTACGACATCGTGAAGCCGAAAGAGTGCGGATTTCATCTTACTCTTAACAAGTTAGCCCGCTTCTATCTCAGATTGCAGCAACACTTACCATTAGGTGTAATTTCAGTCAACGGCTAACTAATTGTTACATAGTATAAAACAAAGTCCCTTTTTATGTTTGTTCCTATGTATGCTTTAATCTTTAAAACTACGCAACCGATTTTCATGCGGTTTTTTTATCAGATAGTTTTTAGTTTTTAGTGATTCATTTAGTAGAGAAACACTGATAATTTTTAGAGGAGGATGTGGTTTCGTAAATTAACAGATTTTGTCGCTTATATCAAAATAATGTACTACAGTATTGCACACCTTAAAAAGGTCAACAAAAAAGTCCGCGATCATATATGTCTATCTCTTAGGGATAACACACAATAACCATTTTTAAACTTTTATTATAAACCAAAAGTAATGGCTTATTTCCGAAGCGATTTTAAGCAATACTGTATTAATCCTTATCCAATTGAGTATCTGAAATACTTTGTGCATTCAATATAGATCACTATTGTTCTTTACAGAATGTAAATTAAGTGAATATTTTCCAAGATATTTAAGATTCAAAATGCAGGGACATAGCGAGTGTTTGGGGGTCGCGCGGACCATGCGTGCTTAAGTATACTTTAGTACCAGCATTGCACCCGTGCGTAGCCGGGGCGGGTCGCTAGTAATAAAAAATAAAAGATCGGAACACAGTAGTGCTATTCGGCTGTAAATATAAAACTACGGTATCTCATGTTATTACTACTCAACTGATTAGACAATATTAGTATACGTCTATTATCTGTAGTAGGTACCAAAAACATTATAGATTTTGACACATACCCTTTCAAAATGCCCCACTAAAAAGTGAAACAGGCTCAATTCAGGGCAAAATCCTCGGCGCATAATGACAGTTTTTGAATCAAACTCCTAGGCTGCTCTATTGCGTATTCTCACATGAATACGTGGCACAAATTGCCTTCTTTTACGTCATACCTAGCTTTTTTATTTCACTTAGGGTGCATTCACACTTGCCGTAAAATAAGTCGATGGAAAAGTACGCTCTTTTCAATTTTTTAAACGAATTATTATATACAATGATTTGACTTATTTTGCTTTTAGTAGTTGCAAAGCTTTTTGTAACTGAACTAACCCGGAGCTTTTTTGTCGGACTGGACATTTTCCTTGTTGGCTCTACGAAGTATTCCTCTATTTAAAGGTCACAGTTTCCTCTTAACAAAAGGACATCAAAACATATCTACTAGGCCAGTAAATTATTATTTTTTTTTTAAAAAGTAGCAATTACTTGTTAAGAAAACGTAAGCATTCTTATTTATATAGTTCGTACAAGTTTTAGTTGGTTTTGCCAGAGAGACGCGGGTTCGAAACCTGTCGGTTCCGCAATTTTTGATATTATGTTTGTTCCTAAATACAAATAATCCCTAAAGTGTGGGTAATTTCAATAAAAACTAAAAAAAAATAAAAAAATATTATCTATTAATCAATCAAAAATTGGAAGAACAATAGAAGGACAGTCTTTTATTATTGATCTATAGAAGAATAACTGCAGCAAGGTGCTACGCCGTCGATTAGTTCTCTCAGGTGTTAAGGAACTTTTTTCTCCATTCTGCATACAAAATAATTTGACCCGTTTCACGTTCTTTTAACTTTCCTTTTTTTATAATTGCATTTTCTATTAATTCAAATGAGATTTCCAATTAAATTGGAACAGAATAATTATAACCAGTTTTCATAGCCGATACACGAAATATTAATTAAGTTAATGAACATTGTATTAGAAAGCGACACTTGAAAGCCTGTCAGAATATTAAAACAATTTTATAAGTTAAATATGACTAAGTGAACAATTCTATATCAAATCGATTTCCATCCACTTACAATAGTTACGAATGGGATTAGTTTGAAACTTCGCAAACTTATTTGAACTCGCTCGATAGTTTAACCTGTCAATATTGGAAGTCAAACAGTGTGAGGGCAGTAAGCGTTACTTTACTGGAACTGTTTATTAAGTGCATTTGTACTCGTTATTTGCTTAGGAATTTATATCGGTAGCACACCTGCCGGCGCTCGTAAACTTCTGCGTCTCGTTCATTGTACACGGTGCTTATTGACTCGGCGATACGCCTTAGCTTGTGTGTACTTAGCTGTATATGGACGAATTTATGATCTCGTTTAATAATTTTGTTAATTTTTTTATTTAAAATTTTTAATTTTTTCAAATTGTTATACCAATTTTGACTGCCTCGTTGGTCTAGTGGTTAGCCTATGTGGCTTCGATCACGAGGCCCTGGGTTCAATTCTTGGGTCAGGTCACGGAATAATTCTGAGCTTTTTCATTCTTCTATGAAATGTTCAGTACATTCCAAACCCGGAGTCTGGAAGTTGGTGGTGTTACACCCCCGTACCTCGGAGAGCACGTTAAGCCGTCGGTCCCGGTCACTATCATCAACATCTGATGGTGATCGTTAATAAATGAAACATTATCACCCTAAGCCCGCCAACCCGCATTGGAGCAGCGTGGTGGGTGTACGCTCCATATCCCCTCTCCTATAAGGAGGGAGGCCTGGCCCTGTAGTGGGCCGTTAATAGGCTGATAATGATGATGATGATGATACCAATTTTATGAATTATGCTGGCTTTGTATTTCCGGTAGTTAGCTTATGTATATTTAGATCAAATACATACAAATGAAGTTATTTTCAGCTCATGTCATTTCAAATTAAAATTCAAAATTCAAGTAGGCTGTTTTACAATCATTTTTTGAAACATCAATTCTCCCAAGAGAAATTCAGCATTAGCTCTTTTAATAAAATAATATATGATATAACTATTAAATTCATAATTTAAAAACCCCCGACTAAAATCAAATTAACCATTTTTTTTGTGGTCTGGCCATCTTGGATTTTAAACTTTTCATAGTGTAGTATGCTACTATTCATGCCCTTTCACGACGTAAAAAGATATTTATATTAAAACAAGACACACAATTTGCAACAAAGTTATCAATTAGGCTAAAAAAAGAATTAATTACAAAAAAAAGAAATTACAAGAAAAACCGCATAAAGAGAGAAAGTCTGTCAATGGCATCAGTTAAAACAGAGGAATTATTATAGTACAAGGTGCTATCTTGCTATAAAGATAAAACTTTGGTCATTCTTCAGCAAAAATATAAATCGGTTTATCCATTTCATTCCGGCATTCCAGGGTTTCATATGCCACATCCCATTTTCAGCATCAGGTCCTCGTCAATTAGAAATATGAAAAGAACCAGTAAAGACAAATTTAAAGAGCCCAAACTCGATGGGCTTACTAAAAAGGTAGACCAGGATTATGTCTCCTATCTTCGAGCCTTATCATCAGACCAGCTCAGTGGTTCCAGATGACATTAGTGTTTCAAATGTCAGATCACATACATGCTTACAAGCAAACTGAGCGTGTAACATTTCTATCACACCTAACAAACGACTAGATGACCTTAAGACCTGAACCGATTTCCACCAAACATAGCTAAGAACACTAACATTGTTACTTTATACATACAATACCTACCAAACAAAAAAAAACCTACTACTAGATATACCTTTCAAACAAAAAAAAACCGCATTAAAATCGGATCATCCGTTTGGGAGTTACGATGCCACAGACAGAAACATACACATTTACACAGACACGGAAAGCTTATAACACCCCGTCGCTTTTGCGTCGGGGGTTCAAAATCAATGTTGTAATTTGTGCTTTTTAAAATGTTGGTTATTATTAGAAATTTATCGCGTCTCATTTGAATATCTTTTCATATTACACTTACACTACAGCCTGTACGTTGCTAAAAATAAACTTTTTATGCTCTTCAGTGTAGACGCCCTTACCGATGGGGTTGAGATAAATCACCCTCACGTCTGAACGTCGTGTCCTCAACCGCAAACAGGAATTGATAAATTTATCTTGTGGATACATTATTTTAAGGCCCTTCTATACACTTCCTGAGGCTACATAATATTTCACACTTGCGAACGACAGAGGCCTTTAATCTAAAAGTGGACTGCACTAAACGTAGTTTTTAAAATAGGTTACAAGAACTACTAGATAAAATTTTAGCCTAATTTAAAAGCCCACTACAGGTCTAGGTCTGTCTCAGAGGGGATAAATTGACCTTAGACTCACCACGCTGTTCCAACGCAATTAGGCGGGTTTAGGGGGTTATTGTTTGAATTATTTACGATCACTATCAGATGTTGATAAGATTGACAGTGACCTAAACCTTAGAGTACCTACTCTTTGATGCATGTGAGTGTAACATAACCAACTTCTCTACTACATACTGTAAAGTTTTACTTAGAATTTTCGGAAGATTAAAGCTCAACATTTTACACTCCAACCGTGACTTTGTGATCCGAACCTACATATACAAAAGATGCAGTGAATATTAATTTGATTTTTCACGAAGAGTCAAATAACAAAACAAAATTTTTCATAATGCGCGCCGCTACAGTAACTCCTCAAACAATAGTCTAAAATAAAAGATGGTCTCTCCGACTATAATAACATTTGCTCAATATTCAGTGAGCGACTTGAAATGAACTCCGGCACCAGAGTTTATCATCGCCCTGTCACTCCACTTTTATTTATGGACCAGTCAACTTGGAAATATATTTTGCCGCGGTCGGCCATTTTAGGTTAAGCCCCTTGGGCTAGACAAGTTAAGTGTAATTTCAAAAAATGCTAAAAGATATTTTACGGAAATATTTTTAAAAATGCCCAGGTAGTTGTAGCAATCGGTTTAAGCTCTTACCGAAGCAAAAATCAGCTGCAGTTTGCTGTAACTTTATGCTAGGGGGAGAAAGATATTATTTTAATTGATATATTTGGATTTTTCTACATTTATACGCAATTTAAGTACAGACATCATTATTAGCCTTAACGGCCCACCGCAGGGTAAAGCCTCCCTTCTTATAGGAGAGGAGATATGGAGCGTAGATCCACCACGCCGCTCCAATGCAGATTTGAGAAGTCAGTGTAATAATGCTTAATCCATTAACAACCACAATCGAATGTTGAAGGTAGTGACCAGGTCCGACGTTTTAAGAAACCTTCAGGTGTTCAACGACCTCCGTGGCGCAGTGGTATGCGCGGTGGATTTATAAGGCGGAGGTCCTGGGTTCGATTCCCGGCGGGGCAGATTGAGATTTTTCTTTATTTGTCTTGGTCTGGCTGGTGGTAGGCTTTCGCCGTGGCTAGTTACCACCCTACCGACAAAGACGTATCGCCAAGAAATTTAGCGTTCCGTTAATATGTCGTGTAGAAACCGAAAGGGGTGTGGATTTCATCCTACACCTAACAAGTTAGCCCGCTTCCATCTTAGACTGCATCATCACTTAACATCAGGTGTGATAGCAGTCAAGGGCCAACTTGTAGTCGATAAAAAAAAAGGTGTGCATTTATTGGGACTTATATAAACACTGTACACGGAAAATTGTGTAGTAGGATTTTCCCCCCTACAGAAAAAAAATAACCGACGTTTTAACGTGCCCTGCGAGGTACCTACGAGAGTTAACAATACCATTTTCTTGATTGCAATTTTAGAATTTATTGAGAATTTCTTAGAAGAATGAAGACCTCTGAAGTATTTCACAACCCGAACCAAGATTTGAACCGACCTCGTGATCGAATCCACGTAGGCCAACTTTTCGACTAACGAAGTAATTAGGATGAGTAAAATTATAAAAAGCGGACTATCTTGTTGGTCCAGATGGTTAACCTGTGTAGTTTAGAATCTTTATTTTACTAAAATTCTATAGAAGAAAATGAAATACTAAGTTCAAGTTCTCGGTCAGACTTTAAATTATTTAGCTTTGTCTATTTTCGTGCGTTGGTGGTTTCACACCCTATTCCTCAGAGAACACTCGTATAGTATGAGAGATAAAAATTAGTAATGTGCAAATACAGTACGAGAGTGCCTACCCAGCAACAGTACTTTAATTAAAATTAATGTAATATATTAAAACAGCAGACTGTAAAGACCCGAGGTCGTAACGGTGCGTTATAAATGACGTAACGAGCAGTAACCGTGTCACCGGTTACGTGACATCCGATACCGTGCGTCACTTTTTACGCCGCCGACGTAATTTCATAAAGCTGCGACGACTTAATGAGCGTAAAAATATGTGTGCAACGAAAAACGTTTTTTACACCAAAATTTATTTTACTGTAAACCGTATTTTACTGTATTTATTTACTGTTTGCTGTTACTTAAAATTATTGTCATTCATTACCAATCAAGTTATTGTTAGATCGAAAAGGCGTTATTTTGCGGCAGTTTTGATACGTGTTTCGAGTTGGTAATTATGCCAAATATTGATTTACATTGCGGGTCTTTTTGGGTTTTTATACATTTTGTATTGGCTTAGTTATAGTTTGGTCGTAGTTCTGGCTTCGAGCACTCTACCAACAATGAAGTACCAATAATAATAACAAGCAATAAATTAATGCATTTGGGCGAAAGAATGGGTCGGTAATAGAGTACGAATTGTCTACAAACTAAAAATGTATGCATTATTCTAAATAAAATAACATTGTTGTTATAACCGTGATCGAATGAAAGTGACAATTTAATGAAATACCATTCGATTGTAGTTTAAATTTAAAACAGTTTGGACAAAGAAGCATTAAATTAATCGATCCATTTAAGCGAATGAATGGGTTGGTAATAGAATGCGAACTGTCGACGAACAAAAAGATGTGGACGTTATTCTATAAACACCAGGAACTAACATTCTTTTTATCATTGCATAGTATAAAACAAAGTCGCTTTTTTGTGTTTGTCTGGATGTATGGTTCAACAGGAAGGTTTTCACAATTTAGTAGAGAAAAACTGATAAATTTAGAGGTTTCTGATGTGATGTCGTAAATTACCCCATTTTTTGCGCTTACATTGCAAACGCTGGCTTAACCCTAGGAGATATATCAAAATAATGTTCTGCAGTATTACACAACTTAAGAAGGTCAACAAAAGTCCGCGATGGTATATGTCTATCTCTTAGGGATAACCCAAAATAACCATTTTTATCGTTTACTCGTTTACTTTCAGCCATTACTTTTAGCTTATTTACGAAGCAATTTTAAGATAATTATGTAGGATTCAAAATGCGCTCGGCGGTCGCGCGGGGCGTGCGTGTGCCTCCGTTGGTACATCCCAATATTACACCCGTGCGAAGCTGGGCAGGCCGCTAGTATTCTATAATCAACAAGAACTAAAGTTAGTTCTTGTTGATTAACATAAAAAATAACATTATTTTTAAATCCGTGATTAAATGAAATAGCTATTAACAACAATATCGCCCGATAACTAAAAGCTTAAACAGTTTGGATAAATAAGTAATAAATTAAGCGACTCAGTTGAGTAAATGTATCGGTCGGTAATAGAGTGCGAACTGAGGAAAAACAAAAAATGTAAGAGTTATTCTATAAACAACAAGCTAGCTAGAATTGTTGTTAAATATCTTATAAAAAAACAAGAAAAAAAAAAAGTTGAGAGGTGTCAAGGGACACCCGGATGGAACGAAGTTCCTTTCTATTAATTAGTGAAGGAATTGAAATAAAATTTTATTTTTTTTAAGTAATAATAATATATTTTTTATTATTAACAAATATAATATTATATAAACTTAAACGCGTACCACACACGCGTTTGTTGTTGTACACCGAAACACCAGAGGGCGCCACGAGAGCGCGAGACAGCATACAGCGCGGGCGCCCTCCGCGCACACACATCAAAGGCGGCGGCAAGATCCTTTGATCAAAAAGTGTCGTGACAACTTTTCGTACGAATTTTTTCCGTCTAGCCCCCTTTCACAACGCGCGATAAGGAACTTCGTTCCAATAACATTGTTGCTAAATCCGTGATCGAATGAAAATGGCAACTTTATAACAATACCGTTCGATAATTTAAATTTAAAACAGTTTGGATAAAGAAGCAATAAATTAAGCGACTCATTTGAGCGAATGAATGGGTCGGTAATAGAGTGCGAACTGTCGACGAACAAAAGAAAAGTAGCGCGACGCGACGACGCCTTTGTTCTTAGTAAATCGAGCACCGAAGCCGTTTGTCGACATTATACCTCGCTGATTCGACGTTTATAGCCTCCACAGAAAGAATGTTGCTATTTGGTTTGGCGTGCAACCGTAAATATATTGTAAATACCTTAATGTTTATATGTCATTGTATTTCGTTTATTTTTATCATCACTATCATCATCGGCTATTCGATGCCATCATTTTTAAAGCTCTCTTTAGTGACAGACGTCCTTCGTTTATGGCATCCACGTCATTACTTTTATTCTACTTTATAATAATAATGTGTGCATGTACAAGCGTACACTCGTAAGAAGTGAAACTAACTAACTAACTTATCAACATTCAAGTATTAGAAAAAATTTATACCATAATTACACCCACGTGTTAGTGTATTGAAAAATACAATCAAAAACTGAGGTTAATTTTAAATAACCAGGAAAAATAAATACCATAATTACACCTAAGTATTAGGAAAAAAGATGTAATTACTTACTTTTTTTAGAAATTCGCTGGAATTAGAATTAAAATAAACCCTTTGATTTTGCTGATTACTTCAATATAACATATATATATATTTATCACATCACTTCCATAAGTCAAAGATGGCGCGTAACGGAAAAATGTGACGCGTAACGAAAAAATGTTACACTAAATTTTTTTCCAACCCCGATAAAGAAGTTTCACTTCAATAAAGTATTAAATTTTTTAACTCTCTATTGTAGATTCGTTATTACTGATCCTTCTGACGATAAGTTGAATAGAACAGAACACATGACTATTGGAACCAGAATAAAGTGAAATATTGTTTGAGCGAAGTGGCATGTGATAGCAAAATTAATAATATTCAATGTGTATGCAAATACGGACCATTATATGCATTTTATTTATAAATTGTGAATAAATGACACGCATTAAGCACAATTATCCGCGCAATGACAGGATCGAAATGAATAGCAAATATTTACCGATCGCCCGGCGGCCGCGTGACGTGTGCGGATTTATTTATTATGCAAAATAATAATATAAAATGATGATTGAGATTTATTTTCAATCATATCTTAGGGCCACTATATATCTGACTATGACAGGATTTAAATAAATAGGTAAATGAATAGGAACCTAAATAGCAAAACATTTAACGAACGGTCGGCGGTCATGTGTTTGCGCGATGTTTGTTTTTACTCATTTATTTGTACAAAAATATGCTCCTCCGCTTATGATGCTCTTGAATGCTTAAGCAACTGGTAATCAGGGTTTTAAAGTGAGAAACTTCAAGAATTACAAGGACTCAATGAACAACGTAAAAATAATAAATATTTGCATAAACAATAGACGATGACCTAGATTAATTTTCAATCTTATCTTAGGACTGGTCTCACTCTATGAAGCTCAGGTAAAAGGTATAGTAAGGCCTTTATGCACTTCAACCTGAAGGATAACTGTAGTACTACTATACGACAGGACTACTCTTGGAAGTATGAATTCCTCAGATGAGCTCTTGCTATTAACTGTTCTATTAATTACTGTAGTAATTAATATAACAGATAAAAATCAAAGTCACTCTGTGTATAACGATCAGCTAACATAGATGTTAACTATCAAATTAAAATTCAAAATTCAAAATCGTTTATTTCAAGTAGGCTTATTACGAGCACTTTTGAAACGTCAAATTGGACTATTTATAGTGACTCTACCACCGGCTCGGAAGGCAGGCCCTGTTGAGAAGAGCCGGCAAGAAACTCAACAGTTGCTCTTTTTATAATATTATCAATTTTACAATATTAAGTGTGTTGTTACATAATAAATAAGCCTTTTATTACTCTTCTTCATAATATTTCACAAACTGGTTTGGTTTAACATTTAACGAATTTTAAAACTATACAATAAAAAAATAATACGATACTTTGAAATGAAAGCATATTGATGACAATAACAATGGATATATATTTATTAAGCAAATTATGTTTTAGTTTTCAATTTAATTACTACATTAATTTCAATAATTATCATTATTATTACTATCTTTATATACAGTCATTGACTTAATCTAATGCTTTAGTTTCTATTAGTATGAAGATGAGAACCCTCACGGGTGTAGGCCTCCTCCAAAACGGACCAGTATTTTCTGTCTTTGGCTGATTTTTCCATTGTGCGCCAGCAATGGCTGCTATGTCGTCTGCCCATCTAGAAATCGGTCTACCGCATCTTCTCTTACCGAGTGGCCCTTTCCATGCAGTAACCTTTTGAGTCCATCTGCCGTCTTGTTGTCTTAAATAGTCTTATCATTACTATCATCGACGGCCTATTGAAACGACGATGCCTCTTTCCTTATTGGAGAGAAGATATTTATGCTGCTACAATGAAGATTGGCGGGCTTACGGTGATAATATTGGATTCTTAAGCCATCGCAATGTGATGTTGATGTTAAAAAAAGGTACCGACGGTATAACGTGCTTTTCGCGGCACGATGTACCTAACCAACAACCTAACCTCGGGGTTAGAATTTCGCTTAAAAATCTAAGAAGTAAAAGAAAACAGTCTTGTACCAAATCCTGACCCTAGAGTCGAACCCAGGACGTCGTGATCTAAAGCCATATAGGCTAACCACTAGACCAGCAAGGCAGTTAGTTATACACCAATATGAAAACTGTTAACCAACAAAGTTCCGGTTACTAATAGCACAGTTAGTTAAAAATAAACTCTTACATCAAGAGATTTAAACAGTCAGCATAAGGTGCTACAGAAGTGCAAAAGCGCAACTTAACTACAACTTGCAGTAACTAGTAATAGAACAACAAACTAAAACTAAACTTCTGATTTTCTCACCGTTACTGTAAACCTTCGAACTAAAAGTTAAGTCACGTACTTGCTCGACTTTTACTGTCCTGTTTGAATGTGGAACTTGTTAAAAACCTTGAAATATTGTTAAAAAATATATAATGATATATTTTACTTGGCCAGTGAGGAAGTTTATATATTGATATATTTAAAAAAAAAAAAAAAATATATATATATATATATATATATATATATATATATATATATATATATATATATATAATGATATATTTTACTTAGGAAATTTAATTTTTTGATCGTAATATGCTTAAAAACTACACCCACCAAGTTGCTACAACGTGGGTTGGCGAGTTTAAGATAATGATGACAGAGTCTGGTACACGTTGTGTATATATTTTCATACGTCAGATTCAATAAAAGAACGGGCTAACCATAGAAGGTACAAATAAAAAGTTAAATTATTCAACAATTACGTCGATTAAAGGTTTTTTTTCCTGAAAATAATAAATGAAATGAATGAAAGTACATTTCATTGCACACCATATTAACAAATAAACAGAGAGAGATTCGCTATAAAGCGATCTCTACATGGCAACTTAATAAAGTACTAAGTAAATAAGCAAATGAATACACAAGAAATTAAGAAGAAAAAATGTATTACAAACAAAACACAATTAACAAATATAAGAATCGAAATAAATAAAAATAAATAAATACGGTTAAAATAATTACTTAAAGAATTTTATTATTACCGAGAATTATTAAGCTTTTTCGCTGATATTGGATATAGAAACATAAAACTAATGATAGAAAAAAAACAAAATTCATGTAAAAAGCAACTCGTTAATTTCTCGCAAACTGAATTTTTCGTCAAAGCTGAATAAAAAAAAATCTAACACAAATATTGCTTTCATAAACAATTTAACAGAATATTAAAAATCACGCTTTTAGTGTGTGATGGAAATATTTATTAAAAAGCGATATAGGAAAAAGAGAATTCGAGCTATCCGGTGTACTGCCGCGCATCGTCGAATTGACAATTAATGGCGGAACTAGATTTACTTTTTGGTTTTTGATTTTGTGTTTTGTAAAATAAACAATCCAACAGTCAACAATTTTTTTCATTAACATTTGTACCACATGTATCTAAATAAAATGCAAACATACCAACATAACACTGGTTTTATTTGTAAGTGTAAATGTAAATACCCTTTTAGTAGCAATTGAGGATTTTTGTCTAACACAGTTGTATAGTTAAAGAACCGATGAATATTAGAGGTCCACACTAGAATAGCGACCTCATATCTGAAAACTCAGTGTTGGTCGACCCCATACTGGGGGCTGACGACATTATATCGCAAGGAACTCTGCATCTAAATGGATTCGAAAGAAAATTATTTAGCACATAACATTATATACACTTTTTTATCCCTAAATTTTCATTTATGGTATTTCCACAGGGAAAAACCACGTAGCACATATTATAACCAATAAAACCCGTATTTCCTGTCTTCTGCGATTTCAGCAGCTCTTTCGGTGTAACCAGGCATTATTTATGACGGTACAAAAAGTGTGTCAAAATATTACACCATATAAATTCCCATCCATTAATAGCAAGATGTATGTGGAAGGGATGTGTCAACATCGTTCAAGACGGAAGCTTCCGAACGGATATTATTCGTGTGACAAAGATATTTGAAAGTTATATTAGTCATAAATAGGACAATGGTACAGGTAAAGTTATACTAGTTTTTTTTTGTTTGAAAGGGTATATAATCTAACACACATATTGCTTATCCTAGGTGTTGTCATAGTCATCATGGCAGTATCTGATGGTGGCATCCTGCGAAAATCGAGGGAACTCTTCATATTTATACGCATGTAAACTATATACTAGTGCCTAATTCATTTTCCTTACCTAATTACCTAAGTAATTCATGAAACGGCGCGTATTGTGAGGAGGTTCCTCACTCTGGAACGCTGACCACCGGTTGCTTGGACCCCTGGGCCCCGCAGCAGACTGACTAGATTTTTTCATAAATTTTTAATAGTGTTCTTTTTATAATTTTTATAAGCATTGTTAAAAATTTTAAAAAGAATTGTAACTAAATAAATGAGAGAAAAAATAAAATAGTACTTAGTATATAAAAAATACTAGTAGTTAACTGTATACATATAACATATTCTGGATGAAAAGGGCACATAATAAAAGTACTTTGACCTGATCATCCTTTCTGCTGTTTAAGTTTACTCGTTCATCTCTCGCGCCGCTACGGCTGCATCGCAACATTGACATTGACTAATAGATCCGACGTGTCTTTGGGATAATTAGAGTGAGTTTATGCGCATATCTAGTTGTCTAATGGCTCCCTGTATCGGTGATATATTTGCCCAATGTCCGCCATAGTTTGATAATTTATGACGAATGGACGCTTGTAGTTAAGACTGTTTGAACAGTCGTATACCTTGATTTAACTGCATTGCTCTCTTGGCCATAAAAATGCACATAAGAAGACTAAAATCATGATCTAATACAGTTAAAAAATATTTAGAGTAAAATTTAATGCAAAAGGGAAGAAGGATAACTGTTTCTGAAGTATTTTCACTTCTAATCAGGGTCACCAGGGCAAAAATCTAAGTATATAAAAGCGAAAGCCTAAGATGGCCTTTATCGTTTTTAGAAAGCAGTAATTTTATTACCTTAGATTTTTTTTTTTTCATCGACTACAAGTTGGCCCTTGACTGCTATCACACCTGATGTTAAGTGATGATGCAGTCTAAGATGGAAGCGGGCTAACTTGTTAGGAGTGGGACGAAAATCCACACCCCTTTCGGTTTCTACACGACATCGTACCGGAACGCTAAATCGCTTGGCGATACGTCTTTGTCGGTAGGGTGGTAACTAGCCACGGCGAAAGCCTCCCACCAGCCAGACCAAGACAAATTAAGAAAAATCTCAATCTGCCCCGCCGGGAATCGAACCCAAGACCTCCGTCTTATAAATCCACCGCGCATACCACTGCGCCACGGAGGTCGTCAAATCAGATTCCTACCAAAGGTAAAAGAGGAGTCAACCGTTCAGACGAAATAATAATGTAATTTTAATATAGTTCGGGATGTGAAAAATCATGTCCTTAGCAGATGGCTTCGTAGCAACCCCCGGCATACATCGTTAAAGAATATATTATAAACTACAAACTACCTCACAAAACCACCATGGTTGAAATTCCTATACCACATATCCGATTTACCGTAGTAAGATTTCAATATCTTACCATAGTAAGAGATTGGACGAATGTCAAAACACAATGCGTGGTTCTCATAAAAATAAAATAAGAATTGAAAATTATTATTTTGGCGTTCAATCGAATTCAAAACACAAACCGAGCCGATTACTACATAACTAAAATAATAATGACATTAATCATAATGAGACACCCACACATATTTGAATTAATGCTAATTTTCCACACTGCAAATTGAAATATGATTTTGCAGGTTAATATTTACGGTCTCTGGGAAGTTGGAAATCATTTACAACGTGATAATTTATACGTCGCTCTTAGTTGCTAGTTGTTTATTATGCGATCGAACCCTGAGTTTAATTTAGAAAACAATTAACTAAATATTTATCTATATAAGGCAGTAAAAATATTGTTTGTATTGGATATCGAGCATGCGAAGGCTCCTAATCTTGGACTATGCGCAAAGATCGATTCAAAATAAGAATCCGGAGCGTCGTGAGAAATTGAAAGGAAAAGAATTAAATAAAAAAAAGCAATTAGAAAATAATCCCTTTTTGGATAGAACGTTTTCACGCTTAAGGGAAGGAGGCATGATGCTATCTATGGATGTTTTAAAACCAAGCTTATTTATATACATTTATATTTTTCAAGAACGTAAAGTCTCAGATTTTGCTGTATTTATTACTTTATTATAATAACTAGCAGACGCTCGCGAATTTGTCCGTGTGAAAACCTCTTAGGGGTACCTAACCTACGTATATATATTTTTTTTATGTATGACCACGTATAACTCTTATTTCTTATATTATTAGAAAGGGCACACTTCCAAGGTGGTCCCATTGTTATCATGTTAGGATCTGATGAAGATATCCTGGGAACATTAAAGG
This sequence comes from Mycalesis mineus, assembly GCA_034621355.1. Lineage (NCBI taxonomy): Eukaryota > Metazoa > Arthropoda > Insecta > Lepidoptera > Nymphalidae > Mycalesis > Mycalesis mineus. The sequence continues at coordinate 2,313,619 of CM067901.1, forward strand.
AACTCTTCAAAATTTATAGGTACACTTGCAACGATTTCGGTTTTGGTGTAAGTATTGGTAGCTTTTTGGCTACAAGTGCCTAAAAAATAAAAATAAACTGATAAAATTTTAAAGACAGACTTTCATATAAAGTGTAAGTGTGACATTTCATTACATTAACATTAACAATATATATTTATGGCTAAGCTGATGGGTATAAACTGATATTAAATAGCATATTTCACTCTTGAGTCTAGCCATCAGAATAAACAAAAATAATTTTGCAATTCCACTCGCAAATCTAGGGATTAGCCCGTTTACACAAACGAACAAACTCTTCCGTGTACTATATAGATATTTGATCAAAGATCGAATTGTAAATCCATCACCGTATTAACGTTTCGATCATGAAAGCATATCAGTACCAAAATGCTAACCTCTATGCAGTATGTATAGTATAACACGAAGGAGGTCATCTGAATTTGGACGCCATAGCGGCATTTTCGCGCTTTTAAAATTTTTTTTTATATCTTCGAAAATAAATAACTAATTAACATACTGTAAAAGACAAGTCTTATCTCAATAATATCCTTAAGATTATTAAATAATTTATTTTGATAAGGATTTAAGTTTAGTTGTAAAAATAATGGTGAAACATATGAATTAAAATATTTATTACAGTATTGCACTTTTTAGAAATTTTGTAATATATCCGAATCTATATAACTAATTAATATACTGTGAAAGGCAAATCTTATCTCTATAATATCCTTGTGATTACTAAATAATTTGTTTTGATAAGGATTTCATTTTAGTTGTATAAATGATGACGTAAACGTAAGCATAAATGAATTATATGATTTTTTAAAACACAAAAAGTTATATATCTGTTAATATTATTATTATATAAAAGATAGATATATGCTCTCGCAGATTTTTTTGTAGAACTTTTTAAGATACATAAAGTCCTCATACATTATTTTCAATTTTTCTCAATAGTTAAGGCAGCGTGCGCGCATAAAGCCTTTTTAACAGATTTTTGCGATCCGACTTGCGTGACAAAACTGTAATAACTCGGTTAATATATACAATTCAAATATATGCCTATGATACTCACCGATAATGTAGCATTCTACTGGTAAAATAATTTTTTAAATTGGATCAGTAGTTCTGAAGATTAGCCCCGACAGATCTTTATTTTCAAACTTACAAACTTTACCTCTTTATAATATTAGTATAGATATAGATATAGATAATAATTTCAATTCCACTTTCCATATTGATAATTTCTATACGATTATAGACTAATAAATTTTATTAAAGCTGTTCGATAATAAAAATATGGAATTGAAAATATTCAACTATAAGAGAGAGACGAATATCTTAGCATTCCATGGATTCACCGTGCGGGTGCCGGGTCCATCGCGTGGCTGAGAGAAAAACTCCGAACAGAGCCCGAGACTTGTGACACGGGTGTAGGTTTAAGGGTACCCTTAGTGACGCGCGTCAAAACCTTCCAGTAAAAACGAAAATCTGTTAATCTCAAACCCAAATCGCTTATCTATAAAAATAATCAAAACCCGACCAGAAACAAATATCTAACGCGCGAACAGAAATTTTCTATCCCTATAAAATTTATACCGGCACGGCCACCGCACAGAGCCGGGCTATAAAATAAAACCGTAGAAACGAGAGCAAGCTATTAAAATTTATTTTACGCTCTGTTTTTACTAACACCACTTTACTCTTAGAACTTTTAATTACATAGTTGGAGCGGCTCCATGTAACCGGCCGTGGAATTTAAAATAATTTCCTTCTGAATACTAAATTTTCTATACGTTCAAGGCGTAAAAGTTCACTTATCTATAAGATGTTTCTATAGAAACAATGTTTCTTGCGAAAAGAAAAATGGTTTATTCTTAATTTGAATCATCATCATTAGCCCAAAGGTTCCAACGCAGCACAAACGCCTTCGGTCTCAAATAAAAGCCAAGGCTTACCTACCGCGCTGTTTCAATGTAGGTAGAGATAACTTTAGAATCGCCAATGCCCGTTGTTAAATTAAATAGTAATGACAGTTCCTGCTCTTCCTGTTCCTGTTACCCTGACGAAAACTAGCTGTTTTTGGAATGAAGATAAATCCAATATTTCATAGTCCGACCCGAAGCCTTTTCCAAACATAAGTGTCAGCGACATTTATATTTCACCTTTTTTATATCCAGCTATCCAGTATTAGCTTACCTTGATAGATATTAGATGGAATAATGGCTCATGTAAACTAGACGTTCGCACAAGAATTGGAATGGTAAAGAGTGCCATGTCTCAGCTTCATAAAACATGGAAAGTCGGAAAAAATTATCTAAAAAACAAAGCTGAGACTAGTAAGAACACTAGACTTCCCCATATTCTTATGGAGCTACCATATTCTTATATGGAGCTACCTATATGGAGCGTAAATGGATTGACACCTTTGAGATGTAGTGCTGCAGAAAAATGCTCCGAATCTCGTGGATAGCATTTCGGACCAACGCATTTGTTCTGACTAAGCTCAAAATAAAAAAGACTTTCTACCATCTGTTTCAACGAATCCTGGACAACTTCAGACACATTGCCAGGAAACATGGAAATAATAGCTACTGGCAAAGTTGGTATGATCAAATCCGCATCACATTCGACTCCATGCTCTACAATACTCTCCGGGTAGCAGTAGATAAAGCAAAGTGACGTCACATATTAAATATGATCAAAGATAGAGGTGGTCACGACGATGGTTACTTCGTAAGGCATGCATAGAATACGTCCTACAAAATTCCACCTTATCAACCTGTAACAGATCTCACTCATGTGTCTGTAATTATTACAAAAAAGGTACACCAATTTTTAAGGTAACAATATATCCCTAATTTGTAAATGTTAACAACTTATATATGTCGAAGGAAGTGGTCTTAGACTAGAGACTTTGAGTAGATTAGCGTTCCGGTACGATGTCGTGTAGAAACCAAAAGGGGTGTGAACAAACAAACAAAGCCCCCTAATTTGCTGCATCAACCTTAACATCAGGTGTGATAGCAGTCAAGGGCCAACTTGTAGTTGATAAAAAAAAAAAAGATTATTGTAATATTGTGATAGATGTCATTGTCTATGGAAATGTTATTGCCTGTGGAAGTCATTATTTAAGGCATGTAACAAGTTGTCTGTGGAATTAATCAAAACAGAACTAATTGTTAACTGCTTTTCATTTAATGAGAGATATGAGATAGGTGCTTACTTAAAACGTTGTGTTAAGTTAGTTAAATTCAATTTGATTTATAACGTGTAAATATTGCGTAATATCTCATCAAATCATTTAAGGGTTATACTTTGACTGTTTCGCCACCAATAAGAATTGGTTTGGTAATGTATGCAATCAGAGCCGAGGTGCAAAACCTAGAGTGGGGTCGCGACGCGATCTTGACTTGAAAAACAGCAGGGAGGTGGGCAGTTTAATTGGGGAGTCTAAAAAAGTACAGTAACGAGAGGTGGTCGAGGTGGACCTTTGTGAAAGTAACAACAAGTAAAGATTGGCTTCGTGAATCCACTGCTTTGATATTAAAAATATATAGTGTACCGTAATATTATATATTTACAATAAACCTATACGTGAAGACAAAGACTTTATTTTCTGCTTGCAAAATTCAGGGTATTTTGCAAGCACAAAATAAAGTCTTACAAACCCCCACGAGAATAAGAACCACTAAATATGATGTCAAGGAGAATGATGATATTCCGACATGTAGAAATATCAGTTAATTGACTCACCAAACTGTATTGGTTAATCGTGGTTCAGCGACAATCCAAAATTGTCCTGTTGCATTCCAAATAGGCTGTGCGGACTTTTGGGAAAGCGAATTCAAATTTTTCCGTGTACACAGTAAAAACGGCTGTGAAAGCTAACCTCTTTGCTGTATAGTGGGTCGCTTCGTTTATTGACGCTACAGACAACTGAAAAAGTAGATGAAGCAACGCATAACAGTAGATTTAGCGTCTGTCATTTAATTTAATAAATAAGTACAGTACAGTTATTTTTCTTAAGTAACTTATAAACTGGTCACGATTTCATGAAACATAATTATAAGTCACGTTCTTTACACTCAATTCTTTTAGTGAAAAATAAATCTTAGGTTTTGATCTAAGTCTTTATCTAGCAGTTTTGTTACCCGTAGTTCTGCTTTGTTAGTCCTTGGCAACATTAACTTTTTGATGACAATATCACTGCTTTTATCAACGATGATATATATTCTAAGATATATCATTGTTATTATAACTTATGTACTGTAACATAATCTAAAAATTGTTATTTCTCACCAAATCCTCTCGGTAAAATGTGCTTTCCAAGCTTATAGTAGAGTTATTTAGAAGCCAGCTTAAATTGAATCTTGATTGGTATATTTTAAGTAAAGCTTCCTCTATCATTTCATATACTCTGTTGCATTGGCCCAATGAAATTAGCATAGTGATGAAAAAATTATTGTCCGTCCGTACACGCGTCGACCGCGCTCCCTCTGCACCCAATTTGCGGGTAGTTGCAAATAAAACAAAAATTACCTTTTTTGCGTACACCCTTTTTGGTTTTTACGGCTTTAAGGATAATTGGTTTGGTATTGCATATGATAATTTCAATGATTGATTGGTATTAAAGTATGAAATTCCTTAAAAAAAATAGTGTTCCAATTGTAGCACTATTTTGTCACAATGATTTTATAACTCGACAAAGATAGTTTTCGATTCGAATCTATGTCTCATTACCTAATTCGATACTAAAACCAAAGATAGATGGATACCAATTCCTGACAATATCGAGTAATAAAAACTGAGTTTTCACTACAGAATCTAAGGAGTAAAAAATGTCACCACACACGCTGCCTCTATAATAATAAGTTGTTGTTTAGTGTACACAAATGTTAATTATTAGTTAATAGATTCAAGCGAAAAGTCATGATTAAGAAGTGCCGAGTCCGGGAAGGTATGTTTTATAACTACCCACAGTTTGATAATAAATCTACTCAGATTCAAGAACTATAGAAAATAAACAAAAAAGGACAAATATAATAAAAACTTTTTTAAACTGTCAAAAATTCCATCGAAAATAAGTCAGACTTAACTCCGAGAGGTCATAGTCAATAACCGGGTTTGAAATCCGTTCATTTGACTATTAAAGGAGGAGGGAAATATTGATGATTTAAAAATAATTGCTAAGTTATGGTAAGTTGTTATATTTTTGGATTGTTATGTACTTATTCTGTTATAATAATTTTATGATACACCGCACGGATTTTTAAATTTTGTAGAGTAAGTATTTAATATAGAGAGAATTCATTAAATTCTTCAGAAATATTATTTACAATAATACTTACCCGAACGAATTCTATCACAAGCTCTCTCGACTATAAAGCACTAACTCAAAGGACATAACATTAACACAAAGTACAAGGAACACAAAGTTTTATTACCTCTCCGCAGACATTTTCCAACCTGCATGCGGGAGCTATTTCGGGTTGAATGGGAGGAAGTCACAGTTAACAATTTGTCACGTAATATGAAGCTACAAAAATTCATGAAATTGTAGTAGCTCCGTGGAAAATTTACTCTATTTATATCTCACGAGGAAGCCCGGGGAAGGAAGGCCAACCGCCGGGCAATTTCTGCGCGAAATAAATTCTAGAACTTCCCCTCCGTGATGTTTAATCTAGAATTTTTCTTTAAATTATGTTGGCTATTTTATATTTGCAGTAGAATAGTGAAACTCGTACTGTATTCTGTATTTATATCTGACTACGGAGTTTATTAATATGACAGGACTTTTGTCTTTTGTCGTTTTGTTAAAACTATTTTTAAAATATAGTAGAAAATTCATATATTTTTTATAGTAATATATTATTTTAATTTAGTCTTTTTTCTTCAGCTTAAATAAATTCATCGCGCAACGGCGCCTCGGAGGCCGTCAAAAATTATTACTGTTATTTATTTACAATTTCTAGAGTGCGTCAGGGCTCTAAAGTGAGGAACCTCACAATATCGCGCTGTCTCAAGAATTACCGCCTTCTGTACCCTTGATTCAATAACTAACCTAAGCTCTTTAACATGTCGGTCAAAGGTTTTGTTCTAATTGAAAACGTGATGTTTTCAAATGTAGATTTCAACTCCAAGAGCTGCACGTTTATGTTTTAGAAGAATATTTGCAATTTATGTTTTTTTAATATGCCCAATACTCCCTTCCCTCCTATATATAATAGACTATAAGTCGTATATAAAGTGTTAGAATCCATGACCTCTCGGTGGTCACTCTGGCTCCTTTACTTTGGACCTAAGACGACTCAAACTACTAGGTACTAATTAACTCAACCATTCCCACTCAAAGTCTAAGAACAGTTTCAATTCAAATATAATAAGCACATAACGCAAGTTTTAATACAAGTGTGCTCGAGTTTTCATAAAAGCTTTCCCACCCACATAGCGATGCACCGCAAACTTCAAACCGCAGTTCAAAACAGTAGTTCATTGCGAAAATCATAAAACCGCCGCTGAACAAACCGAGTTCATATATCACTTATACCGAATATATTATTAATTCTAGACCATAAAACTGTTACGTACGAATACAGAGTCGATTTTACGCGTATTTTTATACCGCGCACGCGAATTTTGTATATGAAATTACTGTGAGTGAAATGTTGATGTAAAAACGCGGAACTGCTGTTGCGTGTGGTATTTTGTATAATAATTATTGTGAATTATTTTATTGTTTATATAAATAGTATCAATACAGTAGGTTGCCTGGAAGAGATCACTCTTAGTGATAAGGCCGCCTTTTGCAAATTGATAATCCTCTGTTTTTTTTTATGCTATGTTACTTTTATTAAATGCAATAAAGTTATTAAAATAAAATAAAAATAAAAATAAAACATTTACAATCACTCGTCCAAACACCAAAACTCTTGCCAAGGTGTAGTATCGAAATTAATTTCTGGTGGAATTACTCAATAAGATAGGAAGGCCGAGGAAGGCATTGGAGGAGAGGTTGGCGTATTTGAGGGAAGATGTGTATGCTTTTATTTACACAATTTAGTATTGAAAGTAGACGAGGAGTTGATGCATGACACGGGTATAGATGAAATACCTTTTGCGCCGGCCTCTTCTATGAGCAGGGACAAAGAAATAATATTGTTACCAATACAGGCAGAAAGAGTATGACATGCTTATAGAAAATTATTATTACTCCGTCTTATAAATTTTATTTATAACACGGAGGTCCTGGGTTCGATTCCCGGCGGGGCAGATTGAGATTTTTCTTAATTTGTCTTGGTCTGGCTGGTAGGAGGCTTTCGCCGCGGCTAGTTACCACCCTACCGACAAAGACGTATCGCCAAGCGATTTAGCGTTCCGGTACGATGTCGTGTAGAAGCCGAAAGGGGTGTGGATTTTCGTCCCACTCCTAACAAGTTAGCCCGCTTCCATCTTAGACTTACTAACATCAGGTGTGATAGCAGTCAAGGGCCAACTTGTAGTCCATAAAAAAAAAATCGTTTAATAAAATATATTTACTTAACAACCACTAACAGACTGCCTCGTTGGTTTTAGTAGTTAGTCAATCTGGCTTCAATCACGAGGTCGTAGAATCAAACCCTATTTTGGCTTGCAGAACGATTCCAAGGTTTTCATTCTTCTATAAACTTTTCAGTATATTTCAAGCCCGGAGTCGGGAAGTCGGTGGTGTTATATTCCCGTGTACGAGCACTATCATCAGTATCTGGTAGTGATCCTCAATGACCTCAACATTATCACCCCAAACCCACCAACCCGCATTAGAGCAGCGTGGTGGGTGTACGCTCTCTATCCCCTCTTCAGCAAGAGGCAAGCTTGACCCTGTAGTGGACCTTTTATATGCAATAGACAATTAACACAGATGATAATTTTTTTTATTTGTTAACAATTTTTTAGTTATACACAAAGCAACGGTATAACACCTACAAGGTGTATATACCTTACTATTAGCACCAAAGCCAGTCTTCCGATAGTAAAATATCTTTTATCCCTTACTGTAAAATCGGCCATTTTCCACGTATGTAAAGTAGAATGGTCGATTTTACCTCAAGATTTTCTTATACATTTAACGTACAAAAGTACGTAACGAAAGTAGAACTTGCTAAAACTTGCTGAACAAGTACTGAATTGTTCTTCCTAACAGAATACCTAAAATACTCATACACGCAATAAAACCTGTTCTGGTAATAACAATCAAGTGGAGATCTTAGTACGAGGTTAGAGATACGATTATAAATTTCGATTATCGACTTGTTTGAGTAAATTCATGACCAAACAGTTGAATGTCCAGCCTCAAATCTAAAAGTTTCGATCCTCAGCTAAATAACTATTGTCATATATATTACATTCCTAATGCAAGTTCTTTTCGTAATTAGAGGCAAGTGGCATGTAAATATTAATTGTGTTTAATGATACTTTTATTACTTTTTAAGAGTCGTTTGATATATCTGCTACTTACTATAAACACATTCTAATGATTACAAAAGCGATTAAAAAAAAATTATAACGATAATATTCAGAAAACGTTGGTCTAATTAAAATGTCTTTGCTTATGTTGCACATGTTAGTAAAGTATCCAAAATATTTTTTTTTATTTATTATTCTAAACCATTTAAGAATAATCGTCATTTTTAGGTAGGTATTCCTACCTCCTCTTTATAAAAAAATGTTTAAATAAACTCATGTTAAACATCGTTAATAAAAATCCATTTACACTTACACTTTGCTTTATATTTTGTATGTCTATATGTCAATACGTCCGCGTTTCTCTCAAAATTAATGTTCTTAATTTTTATTCGTTTCCTTTATTTATAAAGAATTTTTAGGAAAGTTTTTCAAATTATGTACTTTACATAATTTAAATGCAAATATTTATTTCTTTAAAAATATGTACCGATTTTCGAAAAATGTTAAACTCTTACTAAGGCCACAGAGTGGTAGGGATTAAAGTCCGCACGGAACGTTACCGCATGCGTTAAATTTTGTGTACCAGTTCATACCGGATAATCTGTGCATAACAGATTAGCTTTGTTGTGTTGTCTGTGTGTACGCATGGAAACCTTGATCCTGCGAACGGAGATCAACAGATGATTGCCATTAATAACAAAGTTAAAAAAATGTCTTTCATTAAGTTACTAAGTGTCGCGCACCGGTAGTTTGGAACGTAATTGTAAACTAATGTGATACGAGGTAATACGCATCCACTACGCTACTCTACATACAGTTAATATAATTTACGGTTGCATAATGTTTCCATGTGAATGAACATAATGGTAACACGACTTTTAAAAGTTACAGCTTTTTCGATTTTACAGGAACATTATTTATCTGGATGGAAACTTTAGTAGATGTAATGCTTCCGGTTGTTTTAAGAAGCAAATGGAAGGTCGTGACGTCAAACAGAACCGCTGTAATCGCTGGTGGTCCCAGGGCAAAGCTTTGTACAACGCCAAATCTGCATAATGTTGTTCATATTTTATTTTTTTCACACAGATTTGTTCGAATCATTACCACTATAAAGAATCTCTATGTCTATTATGTATCCCCACAATACGTTTGCTAAAACTGTTTTATATTCATTAGGTAATTGAGGAATAAAAACGTGGTAAGTTAAATTATTAAATATCAATTGTGTTGATTTACTGCTACATATTTCTACCTTCATTTTTAGAAAATAACCACTGGATTATAATATTAGGCCAAAAACCAGGTGACTTGAAATAAAATCAGGAGATTCCTTTAAAATGGGACAGCAAAGAACGACCATTAAAATCCAACAAGGGAAAAATTTATTATGAATTTCAGTATCTGGACTCAAAGACTCGCCGACGCATTGAAGTGCCGCTTATAATACTAACGACTACGAAAAAATAAATGGAAAGAATATTAAATGTGAATAGTTTGAAAAAACCTATTTTAATTATATTATTATGTTTCTTTGACACGTTTGTAAGCATGGCCTAAAAACCAACAGCCTTTGCTAAGTAGGTAGGTATATAAAGGGCTGGTATTGAGCCCAATACATATCAGATTGGATTTGGAATCCTTAACAGGACATTTTAATAATTTATAAGTAATAGCTGATACCTATGAATTAGTCTGGGTGAATTTACAATAATTACTATATCTAGTTTTCCGTGACAAAATTCTGTGTTTTATTCATTATTTTAATCGATTTTGCTACTCTTCCTTTAACTTTCTAAGTTCGAATTATACTTTTGAAAAATATGTTTCCGTCTAATAATTCTTTGTTAATCCAACATCGTTCACGACTACGACGCAAGCCACCCAAGCTTTATATTTTAAGGATGTTACCTAAAACCCACAAAGTGCTTTCTTACCTCGTTTATTAAGCTTTCCTTAAATTTGGATGGCACCGACTTTATAAATATGCTTGAGTAAATTAAAGCAGATAAAAGACGCAACAATTTTTCACACTTTAGTGCGTTTAGAAGTTGGTTAATTTTTTTTATTAAAATATTTTTTATAACAGATTTTCAATGAACAGCAATATTTTCTGAGTGTAATAATATAGTTTTTTGCGACAGTGATAGCATTTTTTTGCACAACGCTGGACCGTCGGACAGTCAGGTGTCATTAGTGTTATTTACGAGCGGGTCGTGCCGTGGTCGCGTCGGAGCCGCTACGTGACTACAATTCATAGCGGGTCATCACGGCCTTTCTAACTATTTTCATTGATTGCTTTCAGGTTCGGACTAGGCGTTAGCGATGGATGCACGATTTCAAAGAAATTTTTTAAATATTTGTGGCTTTATATAACTTATTTGTATGTAGAAACACAACGAATTCGTATATAATCGAAGTGTTTCTATGCTATTTTTTGTATGCTATTTTGTTTTAAATTCAATTTAGTAGTTTTTGAAATGTAGAGTTAAGTGAATATCAGCATGAAAGGAAGTCTTGTCAATCTTACTTAATTTAAAAGTTGTTTAAATAAACTGCTGAATTTAGTTTATTTTATTACTTTCGTTAAAGCCTGATTTCAAAGAAAATAGGTTTTATAAAACATTATTCGTTTTAATTTTTTGTTTAAAGAAAATTATTAGGAACCCTTGAGTTCTAGTATAGACTTTTTTAGTGCGTATCCATGACTAAAAAGATATCTAAGTGTGTAAGTAAGTACTTCTGACTAGGTAAGAATTATAAAACACCCAGTTATAACTAGCATCAGAAGCGCATCATCGTTCTGTCCCGCTCCGTCCGCTGAATGGTCAATATCTAGTTGAGCCATGCCGTATGCGAAAGGTGTGGAATGAGTCCTAAATGTGTCCGTGTCTCATGCTACTATAATTTATGATTTCGCTGATGTTTTCGGTGATTTTTCAAATGAAGTTTGACTTTTTTTTTTTTTCGTAGGGGGGAAAATCCTCATGGACACCCTTCCTGGGTAGTGCCGGACTCCTACCGGCTAAAAACCCCACCTACCTTCAAAACGTTGGTGTACCTGCCCTACGGCCTACCACCAACGTCGCTGTCTTTTATCGTCTTTCATCATTCTCCTTGATCCTGATTATATTTTCGAAAAATTCCGCAATCAGCTCCCATTTATCGCTTGATTCTAACATGGTCTGTACTAGGCCTTAACTCTCAGTTCCTGTCCTAGCTCCGTCTTTACTTTTTCTCTTTCGCTGCTGAACCGAGGACAGTGAAATACAGTGTGTTCGGCATTGTCATTGGGGTCTATACAGTACATAAAACTGGAACAATCCCTTTTTTTGATGCGCGTTGTGTACTGCATAAACACTCCATGTCCTGTAAAACACTGGGTCATTCGAAACGTGATGTTACCATGTTTCCTTTCTACCCAGTTTTTTATATTTTTAATGAGATTATATGTCCATCGCCCACTCACGGATTGGTCCCATTCCAGTTGCCAGACCTCCATAGTTTTCTCTCTAGCCAAGGTTTTTGCCCCTGGCGTTTTAAGCTCATATGTAGTTCCTCTTTCCCGCGCTAGCAGATGAGCCGGAATAAGACTGGCCAGAACAAGAGCAGCATCGGTGGATACAGTTCTGTATGCGCAACATGTTCTTAAGGCCATTGTTCTCTGCGCACACAGAACCATTTTCTTATAGACCTCTTTGTTCATAGCTGCGACCCACATTGGCGCAGCATACATTACTACCATTTTTTTTATGATTGCTTCGCCAGAGCTAGTGTTCTACGTTTTCGGGAGCTCGGTCCTCGCGTATTAGGTAGCAAAGTGCTGAGTGCATTTAGAGTTTTTTGAGCTTTTTTACAAGCCGCATTAATATGTTTGCAAAAGTTCAAGCGCGAATCTAGTGTCACAAATGAAGTTTGACTGCCGAGTGGAGAAAATCTGTTTAGTCCTGAAAACTATTTTAAGTTGTATGTAATCAAGGTAGGTATGTATGTATATAACATATGTAGAGCAAAGAAAATAAGTCGATTTTAGCATTGCAATAGGCATGGCTAAGGTCACAAGCAGAAGGAATACCTAGTTAGTTAAAGATCCAGTAAATGTTTTACACAATTCAATGTTACACAGCACACTGTCAAGATAAACTCCTGGGTGTTACAATTGTCCTGAGCTAATGCAGGTGCCGTCTAATTAACACTGCTGCGACACTGACGTACCTATGGCTGCGCGATAGAAATAAAAGAACGTTGTCTCCGATCTGTCAGTGCCCCATTTTAGTGTTACTACTTGCTGTGGTATTTTTGAGACAACTTAATGACCATATTTAGCCATCTAGGACATGTAACTAAGTTTCAGTAACTTCATAATTCAGAGGTTACAAATAGATTCGAAAGGACAGCACATGATTTTTGTTTCATTATTATAATAATGTATGGCTGGTGATAGGCTTTCACCGTGGCTAGTTACCACACTACCGGCAAAGACGTACCGCCAAGCGATTTAACGTTCCGGTGTGATGTCGTGTAGAAACCGAAAGGGATGTGGATTACATCCTACTCATAACAAATTAGCCCGCTTCCATCTTAGATTGCATCATCACTTAACATCAGGTGTGATAGCAGTCAAGGGCTAACTTGTAGTCGATAAAAAAAAATCCTATTCTAATGATCAAGTAAACGGTCTTCCAATTTATAGAAGAGAATACGTGGAGCTTAGATTTGCTACGTTGATCTCTAGGAAAATTTTAAGTTTTAGGTTCACAACAGGCATGATATCAAGCACAAGTTATCAGGAAAAGGATAACTTATTTAAAGATCTGTTAAATGATTTGTACAATTCATTGTTACACAAGAAATGGTCAAGATAAACTCCGGGTGTTGCCATTGTCTTGAGTTAATGCAGGTGGCGTCTAATTAACACTGCTGCGACACTGATGTATGGCTGCACGGTAGAAATAAAAGAATTGTAGGGGAGCCGATCTGTCACTGCCCTACTGTAGTGTTACTGTGAGGGATAAGTTGGTTATAGTTATGTCTGTGGTAGTTTTCTTGGTAACTTTACGATTAAGTGGTGCGAAATAAATTTTACAATAATGAGTTTTTTAATCGACGAAAAAAAACGGAGGAGGTTCTCAATTTTTTTTATGTATGACCACGCATAACTGTTTACAGAATTGTCTGATTTTGATAATTCTTTTTTTATTAGTAAGGGCATACTTCCAAGGTGGTCCCATTGTTATCATGTTAGGATCTGATAATGATATCTTAGGGATATTGAAGGAACTCTTCAAATTTTGGAGGCACGCTTACAGCGATTTCGGTTTTTGTCTCGGTATCGGTAGCTTTTTGGCTACGATTGCCTTATAATATATTATGACAGTATAGTACGAGTATGTCGCGTGGCTATAAATTAGTAAAAAGTAAGAAATAAAAATTTTTAACAAAAACTAGAATCGACTCAAAACGCATTAAAAAGTAAAAAAATAACTGTCATTTAGTTGCTTTAATTTACTTAAGGAGGATTTACTATCTTGACTTTATCTAGGAGTCGGTGCCAGCCAAGGTTTCTACTTTAATAACATTACCTAGAACCCACAAACTACTTTACTACGTTAAATACATGTTCCTTAAACTTGTTGATACCGACTTCATAGATATACTTAAGTTAATTAAAGCAAGTAAATGACACAGTTATTTTTTACTTTTTAGTGCGTTTTGAGTCGGTTCTATTTTTTTTATTATAGTTATAGTTAGTAAAAAATTCAACACCAGAAGAATTTGCACATAGACATGACCTTTTATTTTGAACATGGAGTAGGTAAAGCAGGCTATCTCTAAAAGGTACATCAAATATGATCACAGATTTGTTTATAGGCCAAATGAAGAGGACTATCATGCCATATATTATGCTGCTTTAACAATTTGAGATATAACAAAGTAATGTATGGTAGAATTATTCATCATTATTAGGTCTACAAAAACAACCTTGATGGCATATACCTATATCTGAAGTATAGCTCATCATATCCAGTTTATCTTTTTAAAAAATATCATGAACAGCACGGTAATTGGAAACCTATGTAGCACTTACTATATTTATCTGTGTCACATGCGATTTTTATCTGTAGACATGCAGACACTCACGTCACTGTTGTCGGAGTATGCCCGACGAGTTTCAAAACTTTATGGGAGCCCTGGTCATGAGCTTGCTCCTGTAACGCGGCGTGATGCAAACTTACTGTTTGTTGTATGGGTTCGAAACTAGTCGGGCATACTCCGACAAGAGTAACGTGAGTTAGAGCCGTTTCTATTTTTATAATATATTGTATCACATGCGATTTTTACCTGTAGACATGCAGACACTCATGTCACTGTTGTCGGAGTATGCTCGACGAGTTTCAAAACCATATGGGATCCTTGGTCATGAGCTTGCTCGCGGCGTGATGCAAACTTACTGTTTGTTGTATGGGTTCGAAACTAGTCGGGCATACTCCGACAACAGTGACGTGAGTTTCAGCAGTTTCTATTTTTATAATATATTGTATCACATGCGATTTTTACCAGTAGACATGCAGACACTCATGTCACTGTTGTCGGAGTATGCTCGACGAGTTTCAAAACCATATGGGATCCTTGGTCATGAGCTTGCTCATGTAACGCGGCGTGATGCAAACTTACTGTTTGTTGTATGGGTTCGAAACTAGTCGGGCATACTCCGACAACAGTGACGTGAGTTTCAGCAGTTTCTATTTTTATAATATATTGTATCACATGCGATTTTTACCAGTAGACATGCAGACACTCATGTCACTGTTGTCGGAGTATGCTCGACGAGTTTCAAAACCATATGGGATCCTTGGTCATGAGCTTGCTCATGTAACGCGGCGTGATGCAAACTTACTGTTTGTTGTATGGGTTCGAAACTAGTCGGGCATACTCCGACAACAGTGACGTGAGTTTCAGCAGTTTCTATTTTTATAATATATTGTATCACATGCGATTTTTACCAGTAGACATGCAGACACTCACGTCACTGTTGTCGGAGTATGCTCGACGAGTTTCAAAACCATATGGGATCCTTGGTCATGAGCTTGCTCATGTAACGCGGCGTGATGCAAACTTACTGTTTGTTGTATGGGTTCGAAACTAGTCGGGCATACTCCGACAACAGTGACGTGAGTTTCAGCAGTTTCTATTTTTATAATATATTGTATCACATGCGATTTTTACCAGTAGACATGCAGACACTCATGTCACTGTTGTCGGAGTATGCTCGACGAGTTTCAAAACCATATGGGATCCTTGGTCATGAGCTTGCTCGCGGCGTGATGCAAACTTACTGTTTGTTGTATGGGTTCGAAACTAGTCGGGCATACTCCGACAACAGTGACGTGAGTTTCAGCAGTTTCTATTTTTATAATATATTGTATCACATGCGATTTTTACCAGTAGACATGCAGACACTCATGTCACTGTTGTCGGAGTATGCTCGACGAGTTTCAAAACCATATGGGATCCTTGGTCATGAGCTTGCTCATGTAACGCGGCGTGATGCAAACTTACTGTTTGTTGTATGGGTTCGAAACTAGTCGGGCATACTCCGACAACAGTGACGTGAGTTTCAGCAGTTTCTATTTTTATAATATATTGTATCACATGCGATTTTTACCAGTAGACATGCAGACACTCACGTCACTGTTGTCGGAGTATGCTCGACGAGTTTCAAAACCATATGGGATCCTTGGTCATGAGCTTGCTCGCGGCGTGATGCAAACTTACTGTTTGTTGTATGGGTTCGAAACTAGTCGGGCATACACCGACAACAGTGACGTGAGTTTCAGCCGTTTCTATTTTTATAATATGGAACAACAACGACAACAAACAAATTTAAAATGAGGGTAGAAAATGCAACATATTTTATGCCTAATAAATTTAAAATTATGTTTAGTTATTTAAAACATATTTAATATATTAATTAGTTTTAAGCTTACTAATCTAATTTATTGTCATGAATTCGTCATTAACAAGTTATTAAAAAATATATATGTGTATAATGATTGTATATGACTATTGATTTCTACCTTCATTTTTAATTTGTTTGTTGACAAGCATTCTCAATCGAGTTTGGCTTTAGTATAGTAATTTTACTCTGAAAGTAGATATATGCACAGTTACTGTAAGACTTTCTAGTTTGCGTATAAAGTACCTAACATCAAAAGCATCTCTTGAAGCGATAGATAGGATTTAGTGGAGTATGGAATTTAGCACCAAAGTTTATCTTCCTAGGTTTACCAGCACCAAGGAAGCCATAGTTAATATTCTGCTAGGCTGAGTCGTTTAATCTTGTAGAGTGGTTTAATTAAACATAAACAACGTGTTTGAGGACGGTGTCTGGTGTGTATACTGAGATACAGAGCCGTTTCAGAGGGCCCTCGGTCACGTGGGAATTTGGGCCTCATTAAGATGTAAAAATATCATAAATGCTATCAGCTTTTTGACGTGACAACGTCTTATAATTCGATAGAGCCGGCTGCACGCACGAAAAACATGACTCATGCGGCGTTACCTCGATTTGAGGCGTTCCATGTAAGGCTTGAAGTGCAAGCGAGAGCGCGGAACGAGCGACAAAGAAGCACAATCGGCCTTTGCGTTCGGCAGCGTTCGACATCCGTCTATTAAATATAATTATTAAATATATTAATTTTAAATTAAAAATTAATATATTTATTATAAATTTATAAAATCAAAATCAATTATTTTATTAATTTAAATTAATATTTAAAAAAATATACTTAAATTAAAAATTTTAATAACCAATTAAATGCTACCATTCCATCAGTATTTTCTTAAGACTTTGTCACGTTCAACTATCGTCAGTAAACCGACTTTACAGACAACCAATTTGTTTTTATTCATTACAAGTTAGTAGGTAGGGTAGACTGAGTACGTTTGAAACGGGGTACGGTAGAAACAGAGTGAATATCTCGACAATCGTGCGTGATGAGGGGAGGGGTACAAGGGAAGAACGAAGCGTCTAACAATTTGAAACACGAATTTTAGTATTGCGTCACCTCGCGCGCGCCGTGGTTTTATATAGACCCCCTTGTGTTTTTTGGCGAGAAAGTAAGTATTTTTTGTTAGATTATTTTTGCAATTATTATAGTTTTATACAAGATATGGTATTGAAAGATTCAATACCATTTCCATCGAAGTTTGACGAATATAAATGTATGAATTAATTTTTAATAATATTATTAACATTCTTACCATGAAGAGTTTTATATTTAAAAGGAGGTTGGGGACAATTGAAACATTTTTTGTGGGTACAATTGAAACAGTATATTTATTTTATTTTTTGTTTCTTAGATGCCAAGGGTACGCGTAAGAAAGACTACGAGAGGTCAGGCTGATTTATTGTCATATAAACAAGCATATGAAGATGTTAAATCTGGATCTTTATTGAGAACGGCTGCCCAAAGGAATAATCTGAACCACTGTTCTTTGTTGAGGTATGTACGTTAACGAGATGCTACTGGTGGCGATGAAAATCTAGAAATGGGATATAAGGCTCATAATCGAGTTTTTAACCAAAAACAAGAGCAAGAGCTATCTAAATATTTAATAAGATATGCTGACATATATTTTGGCCTCACAAAAAAAGATGTTAGAAAATTGGCATATGAACTAACCATCAAGTACAACTTATCTCGACCTAGGTCTTGGGATGTCACGGAAATGGCTGGCAAAGAATGGTTTCGCATGTTTATGAGGAGAAATACTGAACTCTCAGTACGTGCAGCTCAGGCTACAAGTCTTACTAGAGCGACTAGCTTTAATAAAAATTATGTAGGTGCTTTAATTATCACTGATAGGTATATTGTAGCCAATAGACCTGATGTAGTGATAATTGATCGATTAACGCGCCGTGCAATGATTGTTGATATTACTGTTCCACATGACGATAATCTGATGAAAGCTGAAAAGGAAAAAGTATCAAAATACTTAGACCTTGCTCATGAGATTACCGTCATGTGGAATGTTGATTCAACAATGGTTGTTCCTATAGTCGTTTCAGTCAACGGTCTAATAGCGAAAAGCTTTGACGAACATCTTAAAAAGCTTTCGCTTAATTGTTGGATCAAGGGTCGGGTAAAGAAGGCAGTAATTCTTGAAACGGCGCGTATTGTGACTTGTGAGGAGGTTCCTCACTCTGGAGCCCTGACCACCGGTTGCTTGGACCCCCGGGCCCCGCAGCAGGCGGAATGAATTTTTTTATAAATTTTTAATAGAGTTTTTTTTTATTATCTTATAAGCATTGTTAAAAATTTTAAAAATAATTGTAAATAAATAAATGAGTGAAAAAAAAATTATATTAGATTATAAAAATCGCGAGACTGGATTATGAATACAAACTATTTGTGATTTTTAAGTGTGTTATTACATTTCTGTGTTATTAAACGATAAATAAATCATGTTTATTGATTTTATCATGTATTATTTACATGTGTTTCAATTTACCCCAGGTATTGTTTAAACCGACCCTGGCCTGTGGACGATTAAAACAAACTATAGATTTTTTTTAAACTGACGTTACACAATAAAATACTATATAATTATCTTAAATTACATTGCCTATTGGTAGACAGATAAGTGATCTTTTATTTAAAATATTTACCATAACGGTCGCTTAAATAATTATAATGTAATGTGCGAAAAACTCTAATCTGTTTCATCCGTACCCAGTCTACCCTACTTGACTGCAATCGTACCTGATAATGTAAGTAATGATGCAGTCTAAGATGTAAGCGGGCTAACTTGTTTGGAATAGGATAAAATCCCCACCCCTTTTGGTTTCTACACGACATCGTACCGGAACGTTAAAGTCACTTGGCGGTTCGTCTTTGTCGGTCGGGTGGTGACTAGCCACAGCTGAAGCCTCCCGCCAGCAAACCTGGACGTATTTACAAAATCTCAATTGGTACTGCTGGGGTCGAACCCAGGACCTCCGTCTTTATAAATCCAACGCGCATACCACTGCACCACAGAGGCCCTCAAAGTCCGTCTACCATACCGTCTATTTGAAGGCCAGGCCTTATATTAGGTTTAGATTGTACATAATTATGCAATCAAAACCTAATATACACTCCTTGGATAGACATACTTAATTCTTAAAAGATTAGAACAGAGTACTAAGGATACACTAGGAGGAATGAATTAAGATACGATCTTCTGCAACTAATTGTAGCCCAAACTTATAAACGCATTACCCTCCTTTCTTAATATGAAAATTAGGATAATTGTCACACTGGTAAAGAAAGCTATCTATATTCCGGCCTTTCTGAAATTTTACATAAACTAAAAATCCCTGGGCATGTGTACCGTGTGCCCATAGTTACTTAAGACGGCACTGTTGAGATACCTTCCTTTACTTTAGGTATAACCTACAATCCGCCCTTTATTTACGATATAGGTTCCGGGCCTACCGTTATTATGTTTACGGTCATGTTACACGATCTGACATGTACGTATCAATGCTATATATACAAAGATGTAAATCATGCCATGTAAAAGGAATGCCGGTGATATTTACATGGTATTACATCACAAGGAACAGAGGCAAAGCTTCTTAAGAGCGTGCAAAATTGTTACCTATTTTTATATGGTTGTCACAATAGGTTAACCCTGCAGTAGTCGCGTACCTAAAAGTAACGGGATAAGTCGCCCGGGCTACATATGTAGTCCGTTTTCACATTTAAATAAAAAAATATATAAGCATAAACTGTTTATTATTTCTATGAAAATGTAATCAGCACAGTTTTTTAACATAATATAATTAACAAAACTTATTTCACAACCTGTGTGTTACAAAAAAATTACCAAAAACAAAAAATCTCTCCAAATTGGTACAAAAATCACATGATTCGCTCTAACTGAGATAACAAAAAACTTTTAGTAGAAACTTATTTCTTAATTACATTTTCTGCACAGGATAGACACATAATCTTTAGATGATCCCCGCAAACGAACTTGTTGCAGGCGGTGAACACCTTTCTGGTGCTTTTACTGCGCGCTCTTCCACAGTCATGGCAACGGCGTACAATATTGGATGTCGACCAATATGTTTTACCAATCACTCCAGCCATTAGTAAAATCCAAATGTAACAGTTACATTCGTTTGTTTAGCATCTCGTTCTTGATGTAGCCATTTTTTTATAGGTATGTTTGGTAATCAGGTCAATTGTTTGATCATCGACAAAAAGTGACATACAGTCTTTTTTGCCGAGCTGTCCCTTTAGCTCCAGGAGGCACAATTAATATATTGTGACTTCCTGTTCTGCCTTTATTCAAAGGAATTGTTTTTGACCACAATGTATTGTCAGTTCCGATGTAAAAGTCAGTGCGCCGGCGTCGCTGAGGCAGTTCATCATCTTCAGAGCTTTCGCCTGACCCTTTACCTGGGATATCCTGCTCCTGTTCAGACTCCGATTGATGGTTTTGCTTTTCTAATTGATAAACTTCCTCGCCAGAGCTCAACTGAGCTTCATAAGCTTCATTTTCCCTATTAGCTTCAGCCAGCTCTAACTAAATCTGTGCAGCTCGTCGATCACCCATTTTTATGCTTAAAATAAAGTTACATTATACTATTACCATCCGAGAATACGTAACAAAGTTTAATAAAGCACAAAAGTTACTTTTAACTCATAAAAAACTAGACCCAAAAAAAAAACGATAGGGCAAAAATACTTACCTAATAAGTCGCGCGGGCTACAGTCGTAGTCCACGCACTTTGCTGAGCTCCTATGGCACAATGGTACGCGACATGCGCTTGCGCTGCACTGAACACGGCCCTCAAATATTCATTTAAAAGTACCTAGAGGCGCATGAAGCTAACGCTAACCGAATTTGAAAAATTGTAGATTTTGTACTGGTGGACTACAACTGTAGCCCACGCGACCACTCCAGGGTTAAGACAAATTAAACAACCAAACAAACGACGTGTCGCGCTGACATGACCCTAAGATTGTCAACTAACTGTGCCAGCGTAAACCGGTTTTTTCCAGTCTCGGCGCGTACGCGACAAGTGGCTGGTGGTCACTCACACATGCACCACGTGCTTATAGTAGTGCAACCGATTCGCGCGGCGCCTTGCAATAATATTATGAATATGGTTGTTTTTTCTTCTTCCTGTTACAACATTTATCGTTTTTGCTCGTTTATAATATTTGAATGGGAGGATTTAAAGGAAATAAAGTGAAGTTGCCTTTTTCAAAACTAATAATAGTGTTTTCTTAATTATTTTTATTCATTTATGATACACAAAGATTACTTAGATGTTATTAGTTAAAGTATTTTGCAAAGTGGGCAACAGCAGAAATATCGTATTTTTGGGTTTAGTAGATTAGTTTTATAGAGATTTTTTACTTTTTAAGGGTAAACTAGAATTTTCGTAGAGGATTATTAAAATTTTTTATTTTATTATTTATTGACCAAGTTCACAATCGCAAATTTTACGTGACGCCTATCAATTTCTGGTAATATAATATCGACAGGTAACTTTAACTTAGGCCCTAACTTAAGGAATGTTACTTTGTAAACGTTTGCCTATATATTGTACAGTAAAGGTTCGTCTATAGGTACTTCATTTAGGTTAAATAAATAGCGTAGCCGACCTTTGACTCGACTAGAAATATAAAAAAATGAAGAAATAATATAAAAAAAAATATTTTTAAGTAAAAAGTAGTAGGGAATTGCTAACCGATCTTTAATCTGTTCGATCGAACTGTTGTAGTATTACCATTATCGCAAATGAAATGAAATTGTAAATGACTCGATAAATCATTAATGATACGATTTTGAATCAATACAAAGACTAAAAGCGGGACTAAAGAAACTACAATCACTACAATCTACTTTTATACACAAATAATAATACGAGTAAATGTAGAAAACTAATTTAAGGTTAAATAGATATGAAAGACTCTAAAATCACCAGATCTTATTTACTTAATAGGTACTGCTTAGTTGAACTGTAGAAGTTACCTTTTATTGCGTCAATAAAGTCGTAGCGAAGATAAAAATTTAAAGAAAATTTCTAGATTAAACAGCGCAAGTGGAAAGTTCTCGAATTTATTTCACTCGGAGAAATTGCCAGAGGTCGGTCTTCCTTCCACGCCGTATGTCTGTTGAAATATTATTTATATGAAAATTGGTTGAAATGTCTCCTACATAATAAGTATGGAGCTTTAGCTATAATAGTCTAGAGCAGTGCTGTACTATTTTTAGCAACAAATTATGCATTATCATACTATACAATTTGAATGGCGTATATAAAAAATCACATGACTATACTAAAGCCAAACTTAATTGAGAATGCTTGTCAACAAACAAATTAAAAATGAAGGTAGAAACCACTAGTCATTTTACACCTTTTTTTTAAACTAACTAGTTAATGGCGAATTCGAGACAATAAATTAGATTAGTAAGCTTAAAACTAATAAATATGGGCAATATCTTTTAAATAAGATTTTATAAAAAAACAAAACATAATTTTAAATTTATTAAGCATAAGATGTGTTGCATTTTCTACCTTCATTTTAAATTTGTTTGTTGACAAGCATTCTTAATCGATTTTAGCTTTAGTATAATTAGTTTGTTAGTTTAGTTGAGTTAGTTTGGTTTAGTTTAATCCAGTGTTGTCAATTATTCCGTGATCCTTTGTCATCCCAAGTAAGGCGCGGGCGGCTCCACTGGGTTCTAGTTGGTATTAAGGCTGTTTCACAGCCAGCGAGTCCAACATATCCGGACGGAGGCTGCGCAGTTTTGTTCTGCGCAGCATCCGACCGGGATGCGTAAATGCGAAAAAAAAGTTTAGTTATTTGCAAATATCTCAGAAACCAATGAAGAGTTTAAAGCTGAGTGGCGCAGGGGCTAGTGACCCTGCTTCTGCGTGGGCTCGACTCCCACATCTGGATGCTTTCTACTATCTGGGTATTTATCTAATTATTGTAAGTATTTATGTACAATACAATTTAAAAAAAATATTCACTAGTTAACTTAGTACCCATAACATAAGCTACGCTTACTTAAAACTAGATAGCGATGTGTGTAACGTCCTGTTACATTAATTTAAAAAAATATTCAATCAGAAGTGGGAAACGATTCAAGGTACGTACGTGGCCTATAACCATGTCGCGATATGAAAATTATTTATTAAACACGATTGTTCGACAATTTGGAAAATATTATAGAAAATCCACATAAATGGGAAAATACGTAATTAATGATTCCATATTTGCGAATCATCATTCGAATTTCAACAACAGTCAGTAACAATTTTAAAGCAAACACCATTTACATGACAGGATCTATTTAGCTATATAACATGTACTGGTACAATATACGACAATTTTTAACAATTTACGACGTAAACTGTGGAACAATATAAATGGGCATTACGTACGTCATTACCGCGTCGAGCCGTTTCATGAAGTAAGACGTGACTGCAATATGGAACGGGCGCTTGGCGACCGGCCACGAGATGAATACCTACCGAAAATGTTGTTGACTCCTGATGCCGACATACGTAACAACAGGCTATGTTCCCGGGCTATCTATAGTACTATTTATCAGACGCAGGCTGTTTCTGTAGGTATATTAACAGAAAATGTTATTGACTCCTGATGCCGACATACGTAGCAGCAGGCTATGTTCCCGGGCTATCTACAGTACTTTTTATCAGACGCAGGCTGTTTCTGTGGGTATATTAGCAGAAAATGTTATTGACTCCTGATGCTGACATACGTAACAACAGGCTATGTTCCCGGGCTATCTATAGTAGGTACTATTTATCAGACGCAGGCTGTTTCTGTGGGTATATTAGCAAAAAATGTTATTGACTCCTGATGCCGACATACGTAACAGCAGGCTATGTTCCCGGGCTATCTATAGTACTATTTATCAGACGCAGACTGTTTCTGTTGGTATATTAACAGAAAATGTTGTTTACTCCTAATGCCGACATACGTAGCAGCAGGCTATGTTCCCGGGCTATCTATAGTACTTTTTATCAGACGCAGGCTGTTTCTGTTGGTATATTAACAGAAAATGTTGTTGACTCCTGATGCCGACATACGTAACAGCAGCATATGTTCCCGGGCTATCTACAGTACTTGTTATCAGACGCAGGCTATTTCTGTGGGTATATTAACAGAAAATGTTATTGACTCCTGATGTCGACATACGTAACAGCAAACTGTTCCCGAGTTACCTACGTTAATTTGTCAGAAGCAGGCTACATCTGTCGGTAAGTTCACATTTTCAGTATAGCAATGTTTAACGAAATCCTAATTGTATCGAAAATGTGGTTGACTCCTGATTCTGAACTACAGTTACGGTTTCATACGTAAGTCTATGCATTATAAAGGAAGCTACGTAACTATAAATAAAATGCTACACACTGAAAGTAAACATACATTATATTTTAACTTCAATAAATAAACCTAAATAAATCAACAACTAAGTATATATTACAAATTGCAGTACAGCACAGTGCATCCCAAAATTTAATTCCAATAAAACGCTTTCGGCACTCGCGGCGAAGGAATGTACTCTCGGCATCATTTATGAACTTCCTGTTGACTGAATCTCATAACTGCGAGGTTTCCCCGAACATTATTTAAACATACAGTTTTGACTGAGCTCGTGCCTCACTTTTACAAAGTTAAATTACGATTTTGAGATTTACAAACAGATATACTGCAATTTTGCTTACTGTTTTATAGTGTTTTAGAAAAAGTTGAAATAAGTTTTACAAACGCTTAATTTTGAACTTTCGAAATTGAAACAAAACCGAAAACAATAATGACTATGCAAATACTGTTTTGTTGCTTTACCGCTAAAAGTAATCATTTTTAGATGAATGTGGATTTTAAAAGAAATAGGGAGAACTTAATAGTATACTATAAATTAATAAAAAAAAATGTGTGCGTGTACTAGCGTACACTCGTAAGAAGTGAAACTAACTAACTAACTTATCAACATTCAAGTATTAGAAAAAATTGATACCATAATTACACCCAGGTGTTAGTGTATTGAAAAACTAGAGGACGCCCGCGGTTTCACCCGCGTAGTTCTCGTTCCCGTGGGAATTTCGGTATAAAATGTAGCCTATGTGTTATTCTGATCTATAAGCTATATTGTGGTAAAGTTTCATTCAAATCCATTCAGTAGTTTTTACGTGAAAGTGTAACAAACATCCATACATCCATACATCCATACAAACTTTCGCCTTTATAATAGTAGTAGGATACAATCAAAAACTGAGGTTAATTTTAAATAACGTGGAAAAATAAATACCATAATTACACCTAAGTATTAGAAAAAGAGATGTAATTACTTACTTTTTTTAGAAATTCACTGGAATTAGAATTAAAATAAACCCTTTGATTTTGCTGATCACTTCAATATAACATATATATATATATATATATATATATATATATATATATATATATATATATATATATATATATATATATATATATATATATATATATATATTTATCACGTCACTTCCATAAGTCAAAGATGGCGCGTAACGGAAAAATGTGACGCGTAACGAAAAAATGTTACGCTAAATTTTTTTTCAACTCCAATAAAGAATTTTCACTTCAAAAATTTATATGATGTTGTAATGTTAACATTGTAATGATAAGTATTGTAGTGAAAAATAAAAAAAAATTGTAAACAAATAAATGATGGAGCAAATTTATTAAATAAAAAATATTAGAGCTCTCTATTGTAAAGCTAGTTCAAGGTAGCAACTTAGCCATGTTAAGTTTATACATTGAGTAGCATGCCTGATTGTCGATTATCAAAGTTTGCTAAAGGAAAAAGGTGTATTATAAAAAATAATAGTTTAAAAAAGTTACGTCAATTACTCAAAATTTAATAATTTTTATCTATAATTTTGAATCACTTAAAGACCCAAAGTAATCGATGAAAATTGGGAGCACCAGTGATAACGAGTTATGAATTGAAGTCACGTATCTGTTCTCGATGCGTTCGCACGCGCTCACTTGCGTCCAATCGCATCCAATCGCTTCCAATCGCATCTGGAGTAAAAGCATGTGAACGCCATACCTTCGTCATTTTATAAAGACTGAAAATTTGTCAGCTCATGTCCCTACATACGTATACTTGCCAATTATGCCTGCTTTCGGGGCTGACAGGTTTTGATACCGGATATTTCAGATCAGACACCAGATGCGAAGCTCGTGGCAATTCCTCGTTAGACCCGTTTGTTTGATATGTCCCACGAATCTAAGTGCCTGACGACTTCCCATGTCATGCAAAGAAAACGATTTAAAAACTACGCTAATTTATACTTGGACTGTTTAGAATTGCGGAGAACTTCTTCTTACCTGCTAGCTCTTAAAGCAACTATGACCCAAAGTGCAATATACTCCTATGCCTACATGAACATGAGTTGATATCTCGGAAGCGGCTTTTCGTTCCCGTGGTCCAATTTTCACGTGACAAGTTTCACGTTTCATAACCTCTTCGCGTCCCCATAGCAAGAGGGTATCCATGAGGAATTTCTTTACGAAAAAAAAAGGAACATGAGTTGATCAGCCTCCAGCTCTTGGCTGCCAGCCTACTTCTGACTTTTTGACCAATAATCGCACTGACTTTTCCTCCGATACTTTATTTAGACCGAATTTTTGTAGAACGCTTGCGTTACTCCATTGCAATCAGTACGTTCTATTTTTTAGATTCTAATATTATTCTAATGGGAAACTGATTGTCGTAGGCGGGCAGCCTTTATAAAATAGCGAAGATCTGGCGGTCGCCGGCTCTCAATCTATTGCAATCGCGTCCACAACACGACACGCCTGTAAATAATACTAACGACGGTGGACGCCTAACGGTGAACTAAAAAAATGTTATCAGTATTGTGAAAACCAATTTAGTAAGTGTTTTTCGGATCTTTTCCTGTGTATATATATTTATTTATTTATTTAAAATCACCAAATGTATAGAAATGTAACAGCCTATGGTCCTTTCAATATTAGTATCATATGAGCAAAACTAAAAGAGTAAAAGCTTATATATAGTTTATGCATACTATGTTATCATAATACTGTAATGGTCTAAGAGCTTGTAATTACTGAGGTCTTTCTATTTTTAATTTTATTTATTGATTAAAAGTTAGCCACTTACCATCAAGTGTGACTGCAATCACACTTGATGGCAAGTGATGAGCAATCTGAGATGGAAGCGGACTGATTTGTTATCAGTAAAATGTAATCCACACTTCAGATTCTATACGACATTGTACCAGAACGTTAATTGCTTGGCACACGACCTTGTCAGTGGAGTGTTAACTAGTCACAGCCAAAGCCTCCCAGCCAGCCACAATTTTTTTTATAAACGTTTTTTTTTTAATTTTTCAGCCCATACGAGAGTATGGGTTGTAGACAACCGGAAGCAACTCCCATTCTACAAGAAATAAGTCTTTTAATCGTATCACCTTAGGAAAGAAAAATAATTACTGCACTTAAAAAGAGGTTTTTCATGAATCAAATAAACCAATACATACATACATAACATCACGCCTTGTTCCCATAGGGGTAGGCAGAGACCACATCCCTCCATTTACCACGGTCCTTGCATACTTCCATAGCTTCTTCCACTCTCATTAATCCTTTCATACAAGTTCGTCGGTTTAGGGTACTCTTGACCTGGCCATTATTTCAAATGTCCTGAATTTGGTCCAGGAACATTCGCCTAGGCCTTCCCCTTCCAATATTTCCATTCACCCTCGCCTTGTAAATCTCTTTTGTTAATCTTCTTTCATCCATTCTCTCTACATGTCCAAACCATCTAAGCATCCCTTTCTACATCTTCTTTTACACCACACTTTTCTCTTATCATACTATTTTTAACTCTGTCACACAGTTTTAACCCACACATACTCCTAAATGCTCTCATCTCTACCGCATATATTTTACTTTTGTGCTTCTTCTGCCATACCCAACTTTCACTACCATACATACGTGTGGGCACCAACACCAATTTCCCGCACTTATAAACCAATAATTACAGTAATGGCAACATACATGTATGATATATATTCAATAACTTGAGTTCAATTCATTCTTTATTATGTAGTACTTAGTATACTAAATACGTTTTACTAAACATATAAATTGAGTTATTTTGTTATAAACCTAGCGTCGCTACGAATTCGTCAGATAACTGCAAACACTTCCCGGGTAATTGTTCTCATAAAGCCCCATACTGTATAGAAGACTAAATTTCATAATAAAGTTAGTAAGTCTCTTGAACTTTCTTTACATTTTATGCTTCTTTTATTTAACGCTGAAGACGATTTTGTCTTTGTATTATGCTTCTACTTCGAATAATTTATACTTCCACGTGTTAATCAATACAGCTTTGAATCCGAAAACCTACGGTTCTACCCTTCCTTCACAGTGGATTAAAAATTGGTTGATTCAATGTGGATTGTCGGAAGAAAAAACTAATTTTTGATTATGATAATATCACCAAATACAATGTTTGCACGTATGAAGTTGCAGACAGATATACCTACTTACTGAATTTTTGAAAAAATATTTTGTTTGTCTGTATCGATTCATATATATTCGAAGATAATTCGATTCGAATACAATATGAACAGTTTTGTTATGAAAGGAATTTCTGGCATAAGAGAGAGACGAATATCTTAGCATTCCATAGATGCACCGTGCGGGTGCCGGATCCATCGCGTGGCTGAGAGAAAAACTCCGAACAGAGCCCGAGACTTGTGACACGGGTGTAGGTTTAAGGGTACCCTTAGTGACGCGCGTCAACACTCACCTCCTCTGTTCAAGTTATTCTTCCTGCCCAGCCAAATTCGGAAGGACCCTACTAGAGCAGCTTTGGACACTCGTTCCAATATGGAGCTTACTGCACTTCTAGTAAGGCCAAGGTCTTTTAGCAGGTTGTAGAGAGACTTAGCTGGTATACTCCTCGCACCCACTTTTACCGCGTATAAACTAACCACATAGCCATTTTTGGTTAGTTCATTAGTAAGGTCATAATATTTATTCACTTTGAGTATATGGTCTTTAGGGATGTTTGTTTCCCACGGCACTGTAAGCTCAACAAGTACTATACGTTTGATTTGTTTGGAAAAAAAAATATGTCCGGTCTAGATGTCGTAATAGCTAAGTCTTCCGGGATTTGATAGTGCTTTTCATACGTGTCCATTAATATAGTCCAATCAGGAGCAGAGCCCAGAATTGAATAAGGCTTGCTGGTGGAATTTGTACTTGAGCCTGCTTTAACGAAGTTAGTTTGTCTTTTATTCGTCGTCAACCCTTTTTGAGCCCTAGCTACTGAAAGGTTTATAGCTTCACGTATGATTTCTAGTACTCTATCGTGGCGGCATGAGTAAAGACTCCTGTCCAGGAGCACCTTGCATCCTACCAATAAGTGCCTTGCAGTGCCCACTGCCTCACCACAAGTTTAGCAAGATTTTTCCGAGGCTTTTCCCCATCTTACTAAGTTACTCTGATCTGGGAGAGTCAGTTGAAAGGAATTAAGATAAAATTTCAATAAGGCAGGAGACCAATCGTACAGCAAGGCGCGCCACTTCAGAGCTAGAGGGATGCAGAACTGGCCTAAGTTTAACCACTCGTTTTGCATTTCTAGGTTCATGGCATGCACTTTGTAGTTGTTTTGACTTTATTTTTAGCTAGATTGCTACAAGTAATTGCGAATTAATGAGTAATATAATTTATATTTTGTAATGTCTGTTATGTATCCTAATATTTGTCTTTAGTCATAAATGTTCTCATACCTGTTCACACGCAATATAAGAGGGCACAAAAATTCATAATGCAGCGGTAGCTCGGGGAGAATTTGCCTTATTTATAACTCACGAGAGCGTCGGAAGTGAGGGCAACCTCCGGCCATTTCTTCTTAGGAATAAACTCAACCGTCCCGACTACCGCCCGTGATGTTTAATCTGGAATTTTTCTTTGAATTATGTTGGCTATTTCATAGACCTTAGGTGCGCTGCATGGGCAATTGAAATAGTTCTATTCTAGGCAAAGTTGGTTCATTATGACGTCACATCTTCGTGCGAAAAGTTTACTTAAGAATTAACTCGACGGTCCCGACTACCGTCCTTGAAGTTCGATCTAGAATTTTTCTTTTAATTATGTAGGTTATCTCATAGACCTTAAGAGCGCTTACACGAGCAATTGAATAGGCTCTTCTGGGCAGTAATGGCTCATTGATAATGGAAAATAAACTCAAACAAATTAAATTTAACTTATGAGGGGGAGGAAGGAATTGGTGGGTGGGCATTATATATGAAAGTTGAAAATAAGAAGAGTACTTTAGGTAATAAAAAAATTATAACATTCTGATTTTGATATTGAATTCTTTAAAAAGCATTAAGTATCAGATTATTTAGATTTGTAATATGTACGGGTAGGTTTTAACGGAATGAGTATTGGTTACCGATATGAGGTCCAATTTCCCAATAGCGGCCTAAATAGACGAACACGTCATGTATTAAGGCTTTAGGTAGGCTTTCGCGGTCAGAGTACTCTGTTAGCTCCCATGTTGTAACTAAGCGGGCAAATATACCAGATTTATCCACATCCGGTTTCCATTGCAGCTTAACATGTGTTTTTACTAAGCCCATACAAATGTTCGATGATATATATGTTGGCAGCATTGTATACTCTGAAAAGACTATAGACAATACAGTGGCCTTATTTGCTGTATTGTGGTACCGCGTTTAAACTATAGATAATAGACTAGGTGCGGTACTCGTCGAGCAAAAATGGTGGGCGATAGGCTATAAAATATGCCCCTATGGAAAATTGTGATTATTCACCTTAGTGTCCGAGTCTTGTGCAGTCTTGCTGTTAAACTATCGTAAGAATCTGTGCGCGTAATGTTTAATTAAGTAAGTCTTTGTAAATAAATTGTTATTAAGTTTGTCTTTTGGTGTTTTAAGTTGTATTCCCTTCGGGCTGTTTGCTAACATATAGTTTATTATATATGGCGAAAAATGTATGGAGAAATCATTAATTTTGTTTTTTTCATATACCTTTTGCATGTCTGTTCTTTTAATTACTACTCGATACTTCGACTAGAATCCTTCAATCGCAGTGAAACTACTTATGTTAACATATATATGTACTAGCGGACACCTGCAGTTTCACCCGCGCAGAACCTGTTACCATGAGAAAATTAGGGTTTAAAATAACGTATGACATTCCTGAAGCGTCTGACAGTCATAGGCAGAAATGGTTTTTACAATTTGACTGAGAGTTTCGGAAATTAGTTCGAAAAAACAGACATACAAAAATTTAATTAGATTTTTTGATTTTTAAGTACCTATACTTTCATGTGCATTTAGTGGAAAATTGTCCATTTGAAATTATAATGGACACTTCAATCTTATTTATTTGTATAGGTGTTTATTGTAATTGTTTATTAGGTCAAAAACCTTCCTTTTTTAAGCGAGGAAAAAAAACGGAGGAGGTTCTTAATTCGACACGTATCTATATATATATTTTTTTATGTATGACCACGCATAACTTTTTACAGAGTTGTCCGATTTTGATAATTCTTTTTTTATTAGAAAGGGCATACATCCAAGGTGGTTCCATTGTCATCATGTTAGGATCTGATGATGATATCCTGGGAAATTGAAAGACAGTATAGTACGAGTACGTAAGTAAGAAATAAAAATTTTTAACAAAAAATAGAACCGACTCAAAACGCACTAAAAAGTAAAATATAACTGTGTCATTTTGTTGCTTTAATTTACTTAAGCATATCTAGGAGTCGGTGCCAGCCAAGGTTTCTACTTTAAGGACGTTACCTAGAACCCACAAACTGCTTTACTATGTAAAATAAATGTTCCTTAAACTTGGCTGGCACCGTCTTCGTAGATATGCTTAAGTAAAAAAGTTGAGAGGTGTCAAGGGACACCCGGATGGAACGAAGTTCCTTTCGATTAATTAGTGAAGGAATTGTAATAAAATTTTATTTTTTTTAAGTAATAATAATATTTGTTGTTGTGCACCGAAACAAGAGGGCCAATACAGCGCGGGCGCCCCCCGCCGCTCACGCGCACACACATCAAAGGCGGCGGCAAGATCCTTTGATCAAAAAGTGTCGTGACAACTTTTCGTACCAATTTTTTCCGTCTAGCCCCCTTTCACAACGCGCGATAAGGAACTTCGTTCCAATTAAAGCAACTAAATGACACAGTTATTTTTTACTTTTTAGTGCGTTTTGAGTCGGTTCTATTTTTTGTTAAAAAATTTTATTGTCACTCTATAGGTATCTATTAATGTCAACCGCATTGAAATGCTTTTCGTATTTTAAAAGTTCTAAGAATATTTTAGTTAATATAAAGTACCTACGACGTATCACAGTATTATAGCATTTTCAAACATCGTATAGGTACTACTGAGTGACAGAAGTAAATGTATTTGTATTCGAATTCAGTCATTGAATTCCACTGTAAGTACTCGTACATCGCAATAGAGCGCCCAGTCACCGAGCGGGCCGACGTAATCTGTACACGCAATAAAACGTATCTGGTACTAAAATCCGAACAGCTGAACTATGGGGATTAAAGCCAGCTCGGGGCCATTACCGCACGCGTTAAATTTTGTGCTCTGCTCATCCGGGAACTGGCCATAAACTGAGATTAGTTCGTCGACCAACGGAAACCTGGAACCTTTCAAACGATACTCTTGCTTCTATTTCATATTGTTACCTGTATAGTGTGGAATATGTGCAATGTTAAAAATACCCAGTTGGAGTTAGTCGAAAATTTGTTTTTAGAAATGCAATTATAAAGTGCTGTTTCTAATATTTCGCTCAAAAACGGCTTATCAGTTTGGCTTGAATCTAGAGATACCCGACTTCACAGAGGCGGAATCGCGTTATATGGGATTTCTCCACTACAATCCCCCGATGGCCATCCTCAGTGCATATGGGGATAGCCACCATAGGGTTTTAGTGAACTGATATTAACACCTAAAGATCAGTAAAGAAGATCATACGTTTTGCAATAAAGTTTTCTGTTTAGTACAAGTATTATGTGCATATTTAAAAACTGTCTACTCGAGGTATGTCGAAAAAGTAAGGACTTATTCATTCTCATACCCTAGCCCTTATTCAGTATTGCACAGATTGCTAGAAGGAATATACGGCTTACTACCAACACGCTGTTCCAGTGATTAGTAAAATGTATCTATCCAATATCCAATCGAAGTGCCCTAAACTCGTTTCTATGGAAATGGGTTAAAATAACTAACGGACTTGCCAACTTTATAAAACTTTATATAAATATTTTATAAAGGTGAATTAATTCACGTTTCATACTTTCGCCGTAACATGTACAAGTAGTGGAACGAGTCACGTATTCTTTTACGGCGCCAAAAGCTTTCCGCGGCACGACAAAACGCTTTTAGAAACCTCAAAGTTATACTAACTCTGCCAAAATAATATACAAGAATAATGTTCCCTGTGAAAAATGTTTTAGTCTCTTCTTATATTCCACTTAGTAGGGTTTAAAGTAAGAAGTAAGTATAAAATTATTCGGTTGTTAAACATTAAGGCGTTGTGTAAAATATTAAATATAAGTTTTTTTTATATGGACTACAAGTTGGCCCTTGACTGCTATCACACCTGATGTTAAGTGATGATGCAGTCTAAGATGGAAGCGGGCTAACTTGTTAGGAGTGCGACGAAAATCCACACCCCTTTCGGTTTCTACACGACATCGTACCGGAACGTTAAATCGCTTGACGATACGTCTTTGTCGGTAGGGTGGTAACTAGCCACGGCGAAAGCCTCCCACCAGCCAGACCAAGACAAATTAAGAAAAATCTCAATCTGCCCCGCCGGGAATCGAACCCTGGACCTCCGTCTTATAAATCCACCGCGCACACCACTGCGCCACGGAGGTCGTCAACGTTCAATTTCTATGCTGCATTTCATTGGATGACTAAATCGTATGACGATACACATCAGTTGATAGCGTGGTGACTAGTCTAAGCCGAAACCTAACACAAGATCTGGACCTGAACAACCAATTTTCATAAAAACCATGCAATAAAACACAATTCTCAAAGTTTTGAAAAGCTCTGTGTGTGGAGCTCAAAAACACCATTGGTCAAGGCTCAAAAGTAAGGAACTTTTAATGCGCGCAATAAATCTGAAGGATTGTCTGTTGTTATTATTATTATTATTTATTTATTATTATTATATGTACGATGTAAACGATAGAATACTGCGACCCTGCCTGGATTAGCAACCTAACCATTGGTCAAGGCTCAAAAGTAAGGAACTTTTAATACGCGCTCAAGGATCTGAAGGATTGTCTTTAGCAACCTAACCTTGAACCAACTACCTAGGAAAGATTACTTAGGATGTTTGCTTTGACATCATTGAGTGAAACGACTACCAGAACTGTAACGTTTAGCTCAACATTTATTTAATATTTATTAGACCATCATGACCCATAAATAACTTTATGTGTAGTTTTATTAAATCCCCAGCAATAAATATAGAGAAAAATTCTTAGTTAAGAATACCGCCGGGTTTTAAAATTTATTTCACGCTGAGATATTGCCACCGGTTGGCCTTACTGCCATACCGACTTCCTTTTTGATATAAATGGCATGAAATTTAGCAAAGCTCCTAGCCAGTACGATATAGATACTCGTATTTTTTTGTATCTTTTTATCATGAAAGTAAACAGGTTTGTTATAAAAAATATAAAGGCTTTAACGATAGAGAAGCATCGTTAAGCAGCAACAGGACATTTTAACTCTATGTTATGAAAAAATATCTAATATATCTTAATAAAATAATGTATTGCAACACGAAAAAATGCACGCGGACTTTTTTGAACAACTTTTTCGAGGAACAATCCTTTCATACATTGTTTTGCTATATCTCAAAGGTTTAGGCAGCGCATTCAATGAAAGCTTCCAGGCGCTTAAATATCATCGTCATTTTGAACAAATTTACGCAAAACCTTTAATTATACACTAAATCCTTTCTCAGGAATCACTCTATCTTATGGTTAATACCCCATGAAAATTCGTTCAGTTTTCAGTTGTAGTAATAATTTAATTAGGAACATGTAACTATTGAAATTATATTTTGTTTTATTTGCATTTAAAATTAATAATTTTCCAACTACACAAAAAGCGCTGGAAAATATAAAATTAGTTTAAAAGGATACACCTGAAAGCGGCTTTAATTTAAATTTTATGAGAAGATAGCTGTGTTCCGCGGTTTTACTCGCGTCGATCCATCCCGTGGGAATATCTTTATAATCCATTTTGCCGTTCTTTGTTAGTGTGTGGAATCAGTAACTATGCCCAAGTCAATCCAGTGTATAATAACTGTGGAGCGAGAAATTGATTTTAATAGAGCATTACATATAATAATACAGCACTTTCGCTCACTCAAATTCAATTTGCAATAAACAAAGCAGCTAAGGACTGCAAAAAGATAAACCTAGATTGCCGGAAAGCAATTAAAACTTTACCTTGCAACTAACTTCGTTAGCTAACTAGTGTGGCGCGAGGTCATTGGCGCTAAGAAATATGGCTGCTATTATTTTGAAACTGAACCGTTTAACTCAACTCAGGTAGGTAGGCGACGCGTCAAGTTTGTCAACTAAAAATGTATATAAAATTGTATGATATAAACACAGAAAACTCATCGTCTACGATTCCATTTTTGTATAATACAACTTTATGAACTTTAATATTGAGAAATAAGAGATGAATTTGCAATAGGCTAAAATCATGACGGAACGCGACACTTCGACTCGGTTAAGCTTTAAGGTCGCTTGTGCTTAATACGCTTCTTAGGTCGACGCCACGAGACTGTACACGCCAATGAGATATTATCGTATAATAAGTAGATACCACGCCATTTTTAAACGGTTATTTAAATGGTTTTATTTAGCTCACCCCGTTTGTTTTATTTATTCTTGGGTCAAATTTAGTAATTTAAATTTCACCCTCTTCCTGTCAGCCGATTAATCTGAAATTTTGTATACACTTTGGATTTTGGTGACAGTACAATTATGTTTATTCATTATCATTATAAATTCAAGATGGCCGCCGCTACAAAATGGCGGATAATTTATGTTTTATTAATCCCATCAATATGGGTATCAAATGAAAAGGCTCAACAAGTAGAATACAATGTACTATATAAAATTAAAATCCAAGATGGCGGATAACTTAGGTTTTATCAATCCCATCAACATGGGTATCAAATTGAGAGAATGGGTTAAACAACTGCCTAATTATAGTGTAACATTACAAAACAAACATTTTAATCACGATTGTAGACAATGGACGTGCCCCACGGTTTTATTTTAGTCTAGTCTATGCATATGTTTATAATTTCCACGACTGTATCTATTTTATTATTTTTTGGTTTTTAGTACATTTATCTTAAACATTGCAATGTATGTTTAACATAAAACCGTTTAACTTAAAAAGTTTTTTTACCTATTTTATTAATATTTCAAGAATTTTTATTCCGTACGATTTAGTATTAAACTATTTTTATAGTGCGGTGTGCGTAATCTCCAAAATGTCATTTTAAAAAGGATCAGCCATCAGCCATTTTAATCTAATTCTTATTAACATGAGCGATAGTTCTTTTTCTATTATAATAAATCGTAAATACTGTTTTGACTGTAGGTACAACAATAGCCCAATAGGCAGGGATCAAACACAAGACCTTCCACATTTTAATACACTTGAGTCTACAATATGTAGAGATTTTCTCGTATTAGGTAAAAACGGCAAGAGCTTATACACTCTCAAGTTCCTAGCACATTATGTAACATGACACGCTGCTAACGAACACGCGCCATGAAAGCCATTTCGCTCATAGTAAATAAGATGACGGCCTCCGTGGCGCAGTGGTATGCGTAGTGGATTTATAAGACGGAGGTCCTGGGTTCGATGCCCGGCGGGGCAGATTGAGATTTTTCTTAATTTGTCTTGGTCTGGCTAATGGGAGGCTTTCGCTGTGGCTAGTTACCACCCTACCGATAAAGACGTACCGGCAAGCGATTTAGCGTTCCGTTACGATGTCGTGTAGAAACCGATAGGGGTGTGGATTTCATCCTTCTCCTAACAAGTTAGCCCGCTTCCATCTTAGATTGCATCATCACTTAACATCAGGTGTGATAGCAGTCAAGGGCCAACTTGTAGTCGATAAAAAAAAAGTATTCATTACAACACGTTACCGTTATGTTACCCTAGTACACCGCACTAGCAAAAGTCAGAAATCATCGAATATTCAGTACAGCATCATCAGCCTATTTTAATAGTCTACTACACGTCGAGAGGGGGCATGGCGCTTAGACCTACCACACTGTTCCAATGTTGGCTAGCTTAAAGTGATATTATTTAAACCTTATTTGTCTTTTGTTAATGACAATGACCGGTCATATTATTATCGGCTTAGAATGCCGAACACCACCAATATCCCAACTAGGGTTGAGAATAAAAGAGAAAGAATTGCAATTAATATTACCAATTCATACCAACCAACCATTCATAGCCCGACCAAGATCTTGAATCTAAGATCTCGCCATATACATAGGCTCACTAAACGTTCCAACTAAACTATTGAAATAATTCATCTACTTACTATTAAGCACAATAAAATGGAGTCCAAGTTTTTTAAACCTATTAGTTTATTATAAAAAAATATAGTACAAATTAGGCAAATTAATATATGTATTCTCAAGCGATTTGGATTAATATAAAAATATTTTCTTTTTCAAGTAAAATTTAATAATTTTAATACTTTACTCCTTTTATTAGGACGTATACAATATGCAAAGTGATTTTTATAGCGGTTAAATATTCAAGTAATTTTCTGTTATAGCAAATTTATGCAAAATACAATGAAAAATATGCTGCAAACATCACGTTCGCAGCACGTGACCCGCTTGAACCTGGGACTTTTAACGAACATACGAAAGCCATTCGCCGGTGTAAACAAGATAAGAATTCATTCCCCCAAGTTACCGCTTCGCACGTGACTTGTTGGGTGATAAAGCGTTCAATGTTTACCCCTTTAGATTATTTTACAACCCCTAAGACTTAAAAAACACGGGAAAATGTAGCGAGAGTTGAGATATAGCGATAATACCGTATGCTATAGATACAAGGCTTCTGTGAGACTTAGGGAAGGTTTTTTGGTTCTAATTTTTAAAAATATTCATAAGATTAGTGCTTCTATTTCCACAGTTGCCATAAACACAACAAGAGCCCAATTTAATTACAAATAAAGATTATTCATAAAATAAATTAAAAGAAAAAAACTTTTTTAACCCTAAAGAGATAACGTTATTTTTTTGTACTGAAAAGATAAACTTACGCCTCAGAGGCGCCGCACAGTAATATAGACTATTTGTTTACAAACTGAAAGTGAATTCTTTTCATTATAATTTCAATGAGTTCTTAGATTAATAAGAAGTTAATAAAACACAAATTTTATTATTATTTTTAGTATTAAGAAAATCATACAGTGTTTTATAAATGCTTAAGAAAAAGTAACAAAAATTAGAAGTGCTTTTACTAAAGTACAATTTTGAAAAAAATAAGTAACGTTTGTGGTTTTTTTCTTACAAACTAATAATTGACTGTATATTCAATATGAATACTAATAATGATGAAAAAAATTAAATTATAGACAGTAGGTGCAAACATCTTTTTTATGTTCACCACACACAGTCTTTTTGCATTTTGTACATGTCATCTTAGACATTCTTTTCTTTTTGGTTGTACATAGGCTACAGTATCGACGAACTTTAGCAAGAGGTTCCTCTTCAGCTTCTTGAGAAGCTTCTTTGTTTGTTTGTGGCAGGATATTCACAAAATTATCTCTCAAACGCCTTGACAAAGTGGGGATTTCCAATTTCAATGTCATCCATGGTGTAGACAGTTCAGTACTTAGTTATTTCATATATTTTCTCCGGTTTAGTTGTTTTTCTTGCTTAGAGAAAACATTGTTTTATGTGAATTATGTATTAGTTGGCCATCTGTTAGTCTTTCCAGAACAAGACATCAAAGAACACATATGGTCAAAGGTGTCAACGCCGCCTTAGATTTTGTTGAAGATCGTAATGATTTCAGGTTTATCAGTTGTAGGATTTAGGCATAACAGCGTCTTAATTGCATGAGGACAACATATACACCATCTTCGACGGCTTCAGCTTATATAATAGTAGAGTCAAAGGTCCATCAAAACAGAACATAGACGTACAGGTCATAAAGGAACTTATTTCTCTTTTGATCAAAACTTTGGACAGTAAAGTTGTTTCTAAAAACAATAAAACTAATTAACAACAATAACCTGATTGTAAATATATTTTATTTATGTGTAAATAAAAAAAGTAACAAAAACTAAAATTACACAGAAAAACATAAAAGTTACACAGAAGATAAACATGCGCCTCTCGAGCGCAACGCGTTGTCATAGAAACGAAACTAAGGTACTTACCGAACAGCAGCGGTCGTCCCTCGGCAGTGTTGATCGACGGCTGAGTTGGCTTGAAAGCACAAGCGTGTACACGCGTTGGATGAAAAGATACAGCGATATATCTGTTTCGCAGGCGCCTTTGGGGCGCATGTTATCTTTCTAGGGTTAAAAGAAGCTTTTATTTAAACGCTCTAAAAAGAAGAAAATAAATTTTCCTTGAAAATTGTAGGTATCAACTTATAACCTCATTATATACAATTTATATGATATTAAAAGCTTGTCGCGAAGTTTAATTACCTATTGGTATTTAATTAAATTGAAATTGAAAATATAATAAAATTAGCAGTTCAATTTACTAGTTTGAATTAGTACTAGTTTATTTACAAATTTTATAATCATATAAATGTACTAGTTACTACTAAGCAAGCAAATATATTATCAGCTAAATAAAACTTAGCTTGAATACAAATTAGTATAAAAAAGCTAATTAATATTACTCAGTGGCCAATGTTACCAACTTTTCAAATATTTAAGTGAAACAAAGGTTTTGTCGCCAATTTGAAAGGGACGACAAAACGGGTTAACTTCCGTCGAGCATTTTACTCTGTCCACCGAAAAATTTGAATTCGCTTTCCGAAAAGATCGGCTCGGTTGGATCGGTTAATTTGAAATGCAACTGGGCTTTTTTTTTACTCGCACAACCGAAAAACCATTCAGTTTAAAAGGACGGATAGAGAGATCATGAATTGTATATGCGATACAGAAAATAGCTTTGCTGGAAAATGTTTCAGTTTTTTGTCATATACAAAAGCTAAAGTTTAAACTTAATCATTTTTCTATATTTATTTATTTTTAGGGTTCCGTACCTAAAAAGGAAAAAACGGAACCCTTATAGGATCACTTAGTTGTCCGTCCGTCTGTCTGTCAAGACCATTTTTCTCAGAAACGCGTGGTAGTATCAAGCTGAAATTTATTTCAAATACTCAAATCTGCTGTCCCTTAAGAGTCGTGAAAAAGGCCAAGGCAATCAAAAGATGCAGCCGTTCATACCAAAAATTTCGCCAAATTTCGACATGGTCTAGTAAATCAAAACCTAACGGGTGGATCCCGAAAGCTTATGATCTTGAAATTTGGTACGAAGTAACGTTATATAGTATAGATAATGGAAATATTACGAAATCTAAATTTTTAGTTGCATCATATAATAATGCTTTTAATAATTTTAAGCTTGCCCCCTTTTCTCATAAACCCGTTATGGTATTAAATTGAAATTCATATCAAATACTTTGGATCTATAATACCTTTAAGCTGTAATAAAATAAAACTTCTAAGCCAACACAGTCAAAGGATATAGCAATATAAGCCGCATATTTAACTCACTATTAGACACAACTAAATCAAAACCAAACGGGTAGTTCCCGTAAACTTAGAATTGAAATTTGGTACTAAACAACGTCATATAGCACAGATAATTGAAAAATTACGAAATCTGTAAATTTTTAGTTACATCATGTTATAAAAATAATTTTAATAATTTACACTTACCCCTTTTCTTGTGAACGCGTAAAGATATTAAATTGAAATTGAAAGCCGAACAAAATAAAACTTCTAACTTAACACAGTTAAAGGATATAGCAATATAAGCTGCATATTTAACTCACAATTCGACACAACTAAATCAAAACCTAACGGGTAGTTCCCGTAAACTTAGAATCTTGAAATTTCGCATGAAGCAATGTTTAGGAACAATTCCGAAAACCTTAAAATTTACGAAACCCTCGGTGCGCGAGTCCGACTCGCACTTGGCCGATTTTTTTTTCTCTAGATGCTTGCATGGCATTGTATTATCAAACCACTTTATCTTTAAGCAAGACCTAGGTTTAGATTTATTAACTTAAATAGAACAAAACGCAGACTACTTCGGGTCCACTAGTAAATGTTTTGTAGAAGTTTATAAATACCCAGAATATCTAATACAATTAGTATAATTATATAAGACTTTGACGAACAATACTGAGATCAAACGAAGTCACTAATTCTTTCCTCTCCACAAATAAATATTTTGTAATACCATACATTATTAAACCGCATAAAGTTAAACAATTATAATAATTATTATAGTTCCTATTTCTAACCCAATTATTTTAATCTATATTCTTTTTACAATAATAACGATATTGGGCTAGAAAAGGTTCGATTCGGCGCGATATCTAACAAGCAGCGCAAGTAGCCATGCACGTGACGCGACTACAATGAGCGCGTCCGATGGTCCGCACAAATTGTATGCGGCACTATTAAGGGAGCCAATACTGGGCCTGGGCTTCTAGATGATTACTATCGATTTTGTGTTAACCGTATTGTATTGGTAAATAGCATACGGAATTTGTTTTTTGAGACGAACGTGGAATCACAGAGACGTATTTTTTAGAGCCTTATAGGATTTTATCAGACAAAAATAATATTGTAAATAGATACAGTAATAAAAGTTCTATTTATGTACTTTAGTAGCATCCGAGGTACCGAGCTACCTAGTGGATACATGAACATATGGCCCGTGTCCAACCATGTCATAAACCGTGTCAACCGTGTCATAAAATCAGCTCTATTGTACTGGCAGGTAATAATGCTAATTTGGTAATGTTTTGATCTACTTAACGTAAACAATAATAACTTAATAGTAATAATTAAAAAAATAATAAAGAGAGTAAAACCGGGACTTCAGATAAACGACTTTCCGATCTCGGATTCCTGCTGATTTTTTCCTAAGAAAGGACTCCCTTAAGACTTGTTTTGGCGGCCTCCGTGATGCAGTGGTATGTGCAGTGGATTTATAAGACGGAGGTCCTGGGCTGGCCTTAGAATGCCGGCTTGGCCAGTTAAGAGATTCGAAATTGGTCCAGGTTTGGCTAGTGGGAGGCATCGGCTAGTTACCACTTTACCGACAGTGACGAACTGCCAAGCGATATAGCGTTCCGTTACAATGTCGTGTAGAAACCGAAATGGGTGTGGAGTTCTTCCTACTCCTAACAAGTTTGTCCGCTTCCATTCACCGTGCATGCAGATAGAAAAACGCCAAACAGATTCGGAGACTTGCGGTACGGATGTATGCTCAAGGGTACGGGTACCCTTTGTGATCGATCAACGCTCGCCCTATCTGCTCGAATTGTTCTCCCTGCTCAAACAAATCTGTTGTAGGATCCTGTAAGAGAAACTTTGGACACTCGTTTTAAAATAGAACTTAATGCAGTTCTATTCAGACCAAGGCCTTTGAACAGTTTGTAAAGAGATTTAACTGGTATATCTCTCGCACCCACTTCTACTGCATATAAACTAGACTAACTAAATATAGATATTTTGTTAGTTCATTTGTAAGGTTAATTCACTTTTAATCTATGGTCTTTAGGAATATTCGTTTCCCACAGCAGTGTAAAAAAGAGAAAACGTTACCACTAGACCAACGAGATTTAAAACATACATACAACGTAACATCGAT
The DNA here is from genome assembly GCA_034621355.1 of Mycalesis mineus. NCBI lineage: Eukaryota > Metazoa > Arthropoda > Insecta > Lepidoptera > Nymphalidae > Mycalesis > Mycalesis mineus. The sequence goes on from CM067901.1 coordinate 2,357,153, forward strand.
ATCCAACCGGTCAATACACCGGGGTCACACGTACCCTACCCTACACTGATGTATTGGATCATTTCGCACGATTGTGCTCTGTTGACCCGCTGCTCTGCGGGGCGCTAGTTTGTAAGCCTTGTCCGCACCTTGTTACGACTTGTAGATAATCTTATGCTTCGACCAATATTGACCCGTTTGTAAAATAGTATCCGTATTTTAGAGTTAAAAAAGCGTATTTAATTTATTCTAGCCTTAAAATTTTATTTTAATTTATTTCTACGCTTATAAATAATAACACAGTCAGTTAGTGAAAGTATAACTACATCATTTTAGGGCACCACCGTAGAAAGATTGACAAAGTTTTTTATCTTATCGATGAGCTTACTCACAAAAATACATTATAGAAGTTTTATTAACTACGTTAGTATTGTCACAACCTACAGATCGGGGATTGGGAAAAACCATAACAGGAGAACAGTCTTTTATATATTTTTTGTTATCGACTACAAGTTGGCCCTTGACTGCTATCACACCTGATTTTAAGTGATGATGCAATCTAAGATGAAAGCGGGCTAACTTGTCCATAAGCCAGTACTAACTCGCGGGAAATCCCCTATCGGTTTCTACTGTCGCCACGACATCGTAACCGGAACGCTATATCACTTGTCGAACATCTTTGTCGGTCTTCACCCAACATCTGTTGGACCCCGTGCCCTTTTTCCTTTTTTTATAATTGCATTTTCTTTCAATTTAAATGAGGTAGCCAATCAACAATTCCTTGGCATCTAAATCATTGGGCTCTCCGTAACCATTCCAAAACACTGGAAAACGCTTAGTTCAGGCAGTCTACCGTCCACAAGCATCAAAACCGATATTTAAAAAATATACAACTAAAGTTTTAATTAAAAAAAATTGCACTAATTCGCACAGGAAGCGTTTCTTACATTCCTTTTGACTGTCGTCACTGACGAAAATCAATTTCGTGTGAACTCTGAACGAAATGGTAAATTAGTCCAATATTTTATTCGTTCTGCATACAACATAATTTGAATCCCGTTTTCTCTTAACTTTTTCCATTTTATAATTGCATTTTCTTTCAATATAAATGAGGTTTCCAATCAAATATCTCTTTTGCTTCTTAAATCATCTGTGGGCTCGTCCGCAACAATATTTAAAATACTTCCTTATATTAAGGCAGTCTCCTCTTTCACAAGCATCAAAACCGATATTTAAAAAATATACAACTAAAGTTTTAATTAAAAAAAATTTGCTCCAATTTCCGCATCACAGCCCAATGCGTTTATTAAATTACCATTTTGTGAACTGCGGACTTGACGAAAATCAATTTCGTGTTATATTTTCATAAAAAAAGAAAGTTACGTGCACTTTTTAATTACTTCCGTCATACTTTCGTTGTTTTGTGTGTACTGAAAATATGAAAATATATGTAATTCGGAAAAGAAACTCTTTACGATAAAGCTAACAAATATCGTTGAACAATTTTCAATAGTTAGTCTATGCGCATTTGGATCACTAGGTTTTGGGTTCGAGTCATGAAATGAAGATTAGCCGCGACAGAACTTTATTTACAAACTTACCAACTTACAAACTTTACCTCTTTATAATATTAATATAGATTAAAAAACCAAATGTTGAGTTTCTTGCCGGCTATTCTCAGCAGAACCTCTCTTTGAGCCAGTGGTAGAGTCACTACAAATAATCTTACTTGACGTATCGACGACAAAAGTGCTTATAATAAGCCTCGACAGCTCAAAATAGTTTATTTCAATTAACGATTTTGAGTTTTTGAATTTTTAGCTTTTTTCCAAGAAATTGTTAGAAAAATTCTTAAACTGAAGTTAGGAAATTTGTAGGGTAACACCTGTTCCCCAAAGAGCAAGTTAAGCCGTCGTCCCTGGTCATCCGCATTAATATCTGTTACAAATCAAACATTATGATCCTAAGCCCGCCAGCCCGTTTTGCACCAGCATGATTGTCTCTTGCCCAAGCTAATCCTACAGAAGAAAGAAATGACGGCTGGGCCTATAGTAGGCCGGTTTTATAATATATGGGCTGATAAATGTAATAATAATATATGGGATAATTTAATTTACAGAAAGGTAGTATAAACTACAACATCATAACATTTCATACATTTGAATCAATTTGTTTATTACCACTACTGGATTAATCAATTTATCGTACGAAAGCTTTTAGTAACGTAGATGAGTTTGCACTTTAGCCCGCAAGGACCGGGTCATACGGAAACTGGAACCTCTTGGCACGGCACCAATTTGCTAATTGTCAGCATAGTTTTCAATAGCACCATACACATTGTACTATGGGACGATTACTAGACAATGAAGACAATAGTATGCGCATTTAGTACGAAATTGTTACATACGACGACGAGAATAGTTTATTTTCTGCAAAGTAATTTAACTGTTAATGTAATTAATTCTTACATATTGTAAAACAAAAGCCCGGTCTGTCTGTATGTCTGTTCGCGACAAACTCAAACAATATTCTACGGACTGCCAGGTCACCGATAGATTCCTGAGGAAGGTGTACAATTTGTTAAGGTTTAGTGATGGTTGGCTGACATATGAAGATTTGGCTGAAAGATGAAGGTTGGAAGAGTCGGAAATATTTAGGCCGTCCGAGAGCTTCAATCGAATCACTGTTTTGTCCATGTGAGATATAAAAAACAATGTATGAAAGGATTGTTTTATTTTATTAGGACAACAAAAAAGTCCGCGATATCCAATTTTTTTTTAAAAGAAGGCTTCTCGTATATATTATTTTTGTGTTCTTGGCAGGTTGGAATATATGCATTATATTTCTCGCGAGCAAAGTCGCGGGCGTTTGTTTATACTGTAATGTAAACATTTGAAGGAAAATCGTGCACTATACAAATAATTTGATCTTTACGGACCTTAATTATTTATTATATTAATATTTGTAAATATTTCTTAAATACTTGAATTAGTAGGTACATTTAGTTATCGTTTATGTACAAATTATGTTGTACATTATAGCCTCGTACTAAGGGTTCGTAAAGCATGTAGTAAGGCTCGGACAAGGCACAATACGGATAATCGAACTCGCAGTTAAGACATGTATTCCAGGTGTCCGTATACTAAGGCGATTACTGGACAATATTGGTTTGGAATGTCTGAATTATTGTGTGCTCTGTATGTTGCATTGACTATCGGTGCAAGGTACATTCTATTAAATCTTATAATAGCTGCACATACCATTGAAGGGGGATTAAAATAGCTGTTATATTTTATGACATGACTGTGAATAAATTGCCGACATTCATACATTTTGACGGCCGAGTGGCGCAGTAGGTAGTGACCCTGCTTCTGCGTCCTAGGCTATGGGTTCGATTCCCACATCTGAAAAATGTTTGTGTGGTGAGCATGGATATTTTCCAGTATCTGGGTATTTATCTATATATTATAAGTATTTATGTATAATATAAATAAAAATATTCATCAGTTATCATAGCACCCATAACACAAGCTACTTAAGGGTACGCTTACTTTGGGGCAATATAGCGATGTGTGTAATTGTTCTAAAATATTTATTTATTTATTATTTAATTATGAATTGTGAAGGCAAGATACCTGAAAAACTGCATCTGGGTGACATCGGTGTGAGTGAAGTGACGATATAAAGGAGTGGACCAAGCAAGCAACGATTTCTTTAGCCCGAAACAGTTTTCTCCACCTGACTGCCAAACTTCATTTTGAAGACACCTGATGATGATGATGTTGATGACAGCGTTTGGGTTTAAGTATTTATTTGCTTCAGCAATTTTGAAAAAAATGCATTATTTTCATAAATCTATAAAAAATATAAAACTTTTTGCCATCAATTCAGTCCTCTTAATGATTAATCAATATCCTGAATGGCTCACAACAGGACCAAACTTTCCTTTCTGTAGGTAAAAAGAATTAAAGCTAAGACTTACCACACCAGAACAAAGGGTATATCTACGTTTTGGTGGACTCGAGGTGGCGAATCGGGTGAAACCGGGTTTTTATTCTTTAAAATTTTTTATAACTCTTTTGATCGGTCAATCTCCATCGTGCCTCTTCTTAAAAAACTCGACATTGGCGAAATATATAGTGTTAATTTGGCACTGCTAAAAGCCATAAATAAAAGAAGAAGAAGAAGATGATGATGTTGATGACAGCGTTTGGGTGTAATTACGTAAGGGTAAGTCTACGTATTGGTGGACTCGGGTGATTTTATATTTTAAATACAATAGGCATTGCATGCAGACCGTGGTGTATGAGAGTTTTAACAAAACCAAGAATCCCTACATAACATTTTTTTTTATCGACTACAAGTTGGCCCTTGACTGCTATCACACCTGATGTTAAGTGATGATGCAATCTAAGATGGAAGCGGGCTCACGTATTAGGAGTGGGACGAAAATCCACACCCCTTTCGGTTTCTACACGACATCGTACCGGAACGCTAAATCGCTTGGCGGTACGTCTTTGTCGGTAGGGTGGTAACTAGCCACGGCGAAAGCCTCCCACCAGCCAGACCAAGACAAATTAAGAAAAATCTCAATCTGCCCCGCTGGGAATCGAACCCAGGACCTCCGTCTTATAAATCCACCGCGTATACCACTGCGCCACGGAGGTCGTCATCAAACATCTCGGTATTTTAGTAGTAGATGTCAAGTAATTTAAAATAATGTTGATGCTACGCTACTTTATTTAGTAACTAATTAAAGACATCAAAGCAATCAATAAATTACCGAAATCTGCCTTCAGAGCTGGTGGTAGAGACAGTTTACTACGACATTTGAAAAATTCTTTTAAGCTAACCAAACTTAAACTTACGAATAGACGAATTTGAATTTGTATGAAAACTAAAATAGTTTTTGGTAGTAAGAATAGTATGCCAGTCTCATAAAGTCACCCTACGTACAATGACCTATCCTTTAGCTTGAAGTCTATTACGAAAGAAAGCCCACTTAGCGCACCGATCTTTCCTGCTATCCATCAATCACTAGGTGTTACCGCCGCGTCTAGATAAAGGCGCAGCTCTATCACTGAACAAATGCAGGCAAACCCCTAATTAAGGATGTGAGCGACAGAGATAACTCTACAGCCTTTAACGTGTTAGACAAAGAGGGGATGTCAAAGTCAATCCGTCACTATTTCATTGAATAATCTCGCTTGTTGAGTGATGAATCCGTAAAAGGTGTAGACTTGATTTGTTTTCATAAATTGCGTGTTGTTTGATCCAATCTGACGAACGTCATGTTTGTTTAAAGTGTAATATGTTAAAACTTGTTTCGATTTTTCGCACACATCGTTACATCCCGACGTAAAAAGTAGGGTTGTATAAAGTGGTGTCTATCTATGCATCATAGCTTCTAAATGAGTCTACTGAATATGATGCAGTGGTTTCTCTCTTAAAAGCTGATGTGATTGAGAGGTTTTTTGTTAGGTATATACGATGAAGATTCGATAACGTAATCGAAAGATCCTTTTTTTCAATTATGACGGGAATAACTTCTGATATTACAGACTCTGTTCTAACTACATTTTTGACTGTTAAAGCTAAATAATATCGTCGTAACTGGCCGTCTATTACTCTAGTGCAATTGGACAATGGAAAGGTTTTGGTTTCTTTTCCAGATGGTAAAATCACCGGCATGGAAAACGTTGGAAATTACCACTCTGTGTCCATCATCGTAAGGTAGAAGCACGCACAAGGATGACCTTCGGAATAGAACACAGTAATGCTTTTTGGGGGCAGAAATAACTAAGACGGTTATATGTCGGTATTATGTCGGTACGGTATGTCCGGATGATCTCTGTCACAAAACGTCTATCAGGATTACCTAACATTAGTATACAACATCAGCAATTATAATATGAAATAATTTATTAGCTTATTTCGTTAATAACATGAATGAATGAAATGAATGAAATATTCTTTATTGTACACCAAATAATAAAAAACATATTTACAAAGAGACAATATCTTAAAAAATCTAACGACAATTGGCGGTCTTATCGCTAATGAGCGATCTCTTCCAGACAACCAATTATATTTAAGTGGAAAAGTGTAAACATTGGAGTAGGTTCGGGTGCACGTACACAAAAATGAAGAATGATTCTTACTGTCTGAAATAAAAATATACTTACATAAAAACACATATACACACCTACATACATACATATATACATAGTTACATACATACACAAATACATACATACATACTTACATACGTACAAACATAGATATACATATATGTCTATACAAAAATAAATAAATGATAAACATAATAATATGAAACATAACTATTAATTAATTAATTGGTAACATTAATGAAATACATGATTAATCTTAATGTATAATATATTTATATGGCTTGGCTGTTTCTTTACAAGAAAATTATCATCAGAAAAGTAATGAAGAGTGAATATATTTTTCACTTCACGCCTCACGCTGGATTTAGCATCATCATATAATATATAATATCATCAACCCTCATTTCGACTAAATATATAAATAAATAAATATTATAGGACAATTACCCACATCGCTACACAGCCCCAAAGCAAGCGCACTCGCAAGTAGCCTGTGTTATGGGTGCCGTGACAACTGATGAATACTTTTAAATATATTATACATAAATACTTATAATACATAGATAAACACCCAGACACTGGAAAACATCCATGCTCATCGCACAAACACTTTGCAGATGTGTGAATCGAACCCACAGCCTAGGACCCAGAAGCAGGGCCACTACCCACTGCGCCACTCGGCCGTCAAAAGTATGGAGGTTATGAAATTAGGCCTTGTAGAGTTAGGACGTCTAGAGTTAAGGCGTGTAGAGTTAGAAACTTGGGTCTATGTGAGATTCAATAACGTTTTGACAGTTTAACAGAGTCATATGTTCTCAAATTTGCAACATTTAAGATGATGATTTTGTTTTGTAGGATGTTTATTTTAGAAAGAAAGAAGAAAGAAAAATATTTATTTAGGAAATATACCACTAATACAAATAAAATACAACAAAATATAATTTTACAAAATGTTATAATATCGTTTAAGTAGATATTACGCAAATCAAGTGAAATATTAACGTAGCTTCCAGAATACTTAACGTCATTTAACACGAAGGATTTTTATACTTAATATTCCGCCAACATAGCTTACTGTGCAAATAATACTAAAATCTCTCTACCCCTAAGTCTAACTACGATTTTCCACCTCACGCTCTTGTAATTATACAAAAATTGTCAAGCCACATATTTTGACTGAGGTATGGAGTTTGTTAAATTAGGCCTTGTAGAGTTAGGGCGTCTAGAGTTGGGGTGTATAGAGTTATGGCATGAAGAGTTAGACGGTTAGCTTTACATGAGATCTGATAAGTTTTTGACACATCGATTCATAAATGTTCCCGTCTTGGCAACATTTTAGATGATTAATTTTTAGGTTGGCTGTTTATTTCACAAAATGTTGTTATTGTCTGAGTAGATATTACGTAAATAAAATGAAATATTAACACAGCTTTGAGAATACTTACCGTCATTTAACACAAAGGATTTTTATACTTAATATTCCGCTAACATAGCTTACTGTGCATCTTGTTGCATACGTTCACAGTTAGTACAATTTACGATTTATTGACTGATCACGCATTAAGCGATTCTAAACCTTATTGCGATATAATTAAAGTTGTATGTCGTTTGGGCTTTTGACTATTTATTTCCATGCACAGCTCCATCTTCATGACTATTAATCCACAATGTGTAGGCCATGAGCACATTAGCGACATTATGTTTTAAAAGTCATTATTGCGAAAAAAAAATAATTATAGACTGCCATCGTCATTCAAGTCCGTGCTTTTGATTCCGTCAACTAAAAATGATTAGTTTGTTTTTTTCCAACAATTAGTTTTAATTTTTTTAGATTAATTTCTTTTTATCGCACTAATATCAGAACTTTCAAGAATTTGCATGCAGATTTCACAAGTAGAGAAAATTTCGATCGATTGTATAACATCACAAGAATACTAATAAGCCATCACTTTTACGTTGCTAGAATACACTTAATACTATCGCTAATATGTAGGGTAAGGTTGTCTAAAGTATTATCATGGCGTATATAGTTCCTACCTTTAAAATTATAGTATATTTCTTAACGGACACAATTACAATATAATTTTGTTGTAGTCTTGATAATTATTCGTCTATATTCGTATGTGTGCAGGGTTTATTTAGCATTTAAGCAACATTAACATCTATTGCCCTCGATCTTGTGTAAATTCTTGGTCATTAAACAAACACTTTGTGCGAAAGTATTGCTGGGTAAAAATAATTTACCCAAACGGCGACTTTAAATCAACAGACATATCGCAACGATGTTTCAGCATTTAATCCCCAAACCTTCGTCTTCCACGTCCCGACAAGACAAACGGAAAGTCATGAATCATCGGGAAACAGTGTCGCTGTTGCATGGACACCGGATGTGGGGAAAATGCTCCATCATTCGGCGAGGCTATTTCCGCCGGATATGAAGACTTCGTATCTTAATATATTTTTTTTGTCATCCCAATGACTCGTTTGTTATAGAGCCTGTTATTTGTGGGGAAACTACGTTGTTATGATGAATCGAAATTGGGTTGTTATGATATTAACTTGACGGCCTTTTTTACAGTAGTGTTAGTTATTTTCGTTTTATTGTCAACGTAGTAATGGGGTGCTGCCAGTTCAACGTCTATAATATCTGTCTATCCTTTTAACTATGCCATAAATACCGAATTGATAAACTGATTGCAATTGGTTTAATACAAAGTTATTATTGGAAATACTGCCTGGTTAACCACACCACTTTCGATTTCTACACGACATCGTACCGAAACGCTGAATCGCTTGGCGGTACGTCTTTGTCGGTAGGGTGGTAACTAGCCACGGCGAAAGTCTCTCGCCAGCCAGACCAAGACAAATTAAGAAAAATCTCAATCTGCCCCGCCGGGAATCGAACCCAGGACCTCCGTCTTAAAAATCCACCGCGCATCCCACTGCGCCATGGAGGTCGTCAAATCTGGTTGGTCTAGTGGTTAGCCTATCTGGTTTCGATCTCGAGGTCCTGGGTTCGAATCCTGGGTCGGGTCACGGAATAATTCTGAGTTTTTCATTCTTCTATGAAATTTTCAGTAAATTCCAAGCCCGGAGTTGGGAAGTTGGCAGTGTTACACCTCCGTGCCTCGTAAAGCACGTTAAACCGTCGGTCCCGGTCACTGTCATCAACATCTGATAGTGATCGTTAACAAATGACACATTATCACCCTAAGCCCGCCCAACCTTGGAACAGCGTGGTGGGTCTACGCTCCATATCCCCTCTCCTACTGGGAGGGAGGCCTGGCCCTGTAGTGGGCCGTTAATAGGCTGACAATGATGATGATGATGATATGGTTTTTAACAATGAACTTTGATAATTAATTGGTTTGGAGTCAATGCGAAAATATAAATATTTTTCCGTAATAATATAAAGTTATTATTATAAAAACAATGCTTAGAAATAATGAACTTGCAGCACCATAAAGTATTTAGAATTTAATAGACATAGTGATATTTGAGCCCATTTGCAGCCGCCATTTTGAAAATTTATATAGCCTATGTCACTACCACAATTTTGACAAATTCAACGACACCTCACATGTCAAAATCTGTTCAGCCGTTTAGGTTGTAGCGCGTGCCGAAGAAATGGACATACATACATACATACATACATAATAAAAGAAGTTTCTGAAACAATTTTAGGACCAGTCCAATATTTTAAAATTGAAAATTTTCTGCTGTTGTTACCTGACTTTAACAGATGATACAGTTAGTGCATATTTGTATGATAAATAATTGTTCTGAATTCGATTATTTCCTCAGGTCATAGCTCATATACCTTCTAACTGTAATGATAAGCTTACAAAACATCAAAAGAAGTCAAAGAATATCGTGTCTAATATACATAAAATAAAATATGAATACACAAAATTAGAGGGCAATAAGCATGAATTCGAATGAAACGCTCGATTTAAAAGGGAAACAATTATATTGATAAAGGTAGCCTTAGAAATCTTTTTATTCTAAATAAGAAATGCGTATTTATGTAATATTCGGGAAGATCAAAGTGAAAAATATTAAAGTATTCATACGTTTATTTGTTGAACAAGAAATTCATTATTGCTTGTGTTTACTTCTATGAGAAATAAATATCATGAAGATGAGGTGTATTGGACTCAAACTAATACAAAACATCTTTAAGGTCTGGGTTTGGTCCTAGGTTCAATTTCCAGTACGAGTTAAATAAAACAAACATTAAAAAATCTTTTCGTTTCGTAAGAACTGGATCTATATCACAGTTTTGGTAAACATTAGGTTTAGGTCAATCGCATTGTAACAGCGTGATGTGTTCAAGCTAGTAACTAATAAGGTAAAATTTCTTCTGCGCTTATATTAAAAGCCAGCTAAAACATATAAAGTTTATTAATGCAATCACATAGTACATCTATATCATTTATTTACACTTATCCTGTTCATTAAATCTGCTTTATATATTACACAAACATGACAAAATATTTAGACATTATACAATTACACGATACCAATTCCAATACTTATAATCACTTCACTTCTTAACTTTGTTTTTGTAGATTATGATCGCTTGCTCTCTCACTGTTGACTGTGTTAAATGTATTTTTACAATCACTTTTATGAAGTCGGTTACGTGGGAGATAATGGTGCAATGCAGCATTTTCTGCAGTTCTGCCAACCAATCGCGTAGTAGGGCGTCATCAGTTCAATGTAGCCAACTGTGCGCCCACAGAATACGCACATTTTCCATAGAGGATTTCACAGACGACAACACTTATTTCATTGTCAGAAAATGAAAATCGTATATAGGTAAAAAAAACTTTAAGTTATTAAAGTAAGATCCTACCTAATATCTAAAAAAATCAGCTCAAAAAGCTCATAAAAAATCTGAAAAGTTCCCAAAGCCCCGACAATATTGTTGTATGAACAAACCTTAGTAAGTTAGGCAAATAAAGAACTTCTGCGAGTTCATAAAAAGAGCCATACGTTGCAAAGTTGTCAAAAAAAATTGCAATAAAACTAATCCTACCCGCACTTTTCACATTCACGCATACGTGTTGTACAAGCCCCGTTGAGCCGATTTTTATTGCCCTTCGAACCCTATTTTTGCTAAGTATAGCCTACAAAAAGGTAACCGAAGGCAAGTCTGAACAGTCATAAATGGAGTTCCGTAGGTGCATTAAGGACTTTATAACCACCGATCCAAAACAATGATGGTATAGATCGAATGTGTGAATTAAAAGACACAGTTATTTTTTACTTTTTAGTGCGTTTTAAGTCGGTTCTATTTTTTGTTAAAGTATTGTATTTCTTACTTTTTAGTGATTTATCGCCACTTAACGTACTCGTACTATACCGTGATAGCTGAGCCAAAAATTTTTTTGCCCTTTGAAGTTTGAAGAGTTCCTTCCATTATCCCAGGATATTCTTGCTAATTATAGCCTTTCTAATAAAAAATGAATTATCAAAATCGGACAACTCTGTAAAAAGTTATGAGCGATCATACATAAAAAGATACCCAAGAGATTTTTATTATCACGAAGTTCCGTAGATATTTTAAATAGGTACCTACTTGCTGTAATACCGATGCAAACCAAATGGTGTTATATGTTGAAAGTGGTGTTCTGCACATTGATAAACACAGAAATACTCTACTCACAAAAACTTTTGTATGCAAATATGCTATATGTGGTATGTATAAAGCCTATTGACCAATATGTCAGCTAGTATAGCTATGAACAGCATTGATTTGCTCCGGTTCAAGACAAGACATTTTTTAATCCTGGCACAGGCGTAAACGTAACAGATAGTAAATCAAGCATTATTTTAATCAAAAATAAAAAAAAATATGAAAAATATTTAGGAAATCTGACTGCATAAAAAATAAAAAAGCAAGTTCTGACCATAAGGGTAGAAGGTATTGTACTGCAACACTGACCCATTTAATAATAAATATCTAGATTAAATTTTACATTTTTATATTATTGAAAAGGTCCATTCACATGTGTATATACAAGATACGCACGAAAAACATAACCCTTCTTGGCAGTCGCGTAAGAAGTAGGACGAACAATTTTCAAATTGGGGAAAAAATATCTAATCCTTATTTCACTAAGGGACGCTAAAACAGCGGGCTATTGAAAATGATCGTTACTCGTTTTTATGAATGTTCCGAGAGTATAATACACTCATGTGAAAAAAATATTTTTTTGAAGCATCCTCCACTTAAGGCTACCTATATTACGAGTAACAGCCCTGTTTCTTTTATTGATTCCAAAGATATGAAGGAATAGGTAAATGAAATTAATAATTCAGCATTAGGCCATAAATTAAATTATTATTTTTTACGCATATTACGTCACTTGGTGGTAGCCCAAGAATGAGCTGACACAAAAAGTCCTACATCATCGTCAATGAAACAAATTGAGTGTACCCATTTGAGCTGGTGAACGATGGTTTATAAATAAATAAATGTATAAAGTAAATATGAATAAGCATGGTGTAAAACCTTTACTTTGGCACTGTACGGTGCTCCAATATGGGTGCACTCTTTTTCCCCCTGCACAAAAGCTCTTTTGAGAAAACTGCAAAGTGTCATTGCGGTGCGAATGATCCGAGGTTATCGCACTATATCTTGGACTGCTGCTACACTACTGGTTGGAGATCCGCCCTGGGAACTCCAAGCTGAGGTCCTTGCGGAACTATACCAATTTCGGGCACGAGTGAGAGCACTTCCAGTCTTACCAGGGGCAGACGTGATAAAACGAATCAGAGACATTGCGCAATCAACTCTGGTTCAAAGGTGGAAAAATGATCTTGAGGTACCTGGAGATGTGGTTGAATAGGAAACATGGACCACTTACGTTCCGACTGGTGCAGATGCTCACAGGACATGGTTGTTTTGGGAAGTATCTGCATCAAGTAGCAAGACGGGGACTAATGCCGGCCTGCCATCAGTGTGGGGCAGCAGAAGACACGGCGTACCACACTCTAGTTGAATGTGCACTGGCGTCTATTGTCGGCGGAAGTATGTCATTTCCTAGCGTGGTGGATGCAATGCTCAGCGACGAAACGTGCTGGATAGCCATGATATCCTTCTCTGAGTCAGTCGTCAGTTTAAAAGAGGCTGAGGAAAGAATGAGGGAAGCGGAACCTGACGCTGCCCTCATACGCCGTGCAAGACAGGGTAGAAGGAGACGAAGATATGCGCATCTACTCTCGCTATAATTTGAGCTGCATTACTAAATCGTAAGGATCATGTGAAGGCCAAGTCCGGTGAGTCCCACATACCCTCCGAAGACAAATGGCATTGTGTTTGGAGGGATGTGTAAATGCATTTCCCAGCGAAAAAAAAAATAAAAAAAAACCTTTACTTAAATTGCACAGGTATTATGTCTAAGTATAAATGCAAGAATTGCTCGTTTAATAGATTGGTAATTATGTTAGATGTATATGTATGTAAGATAGATCTATCAATTTCAACACACTTGTAATTGGATTGTAATATCTATTCGATTGTGGCTGATAATGTTTAATTGCCTTAATTTACTGTCAACAATTAGTATTTCGATTGGTTCTGGTTACGTGTGTTTGATGTTGGTTCTAATTACATTGTAAACTTGCGTAGCATTATCTCTCAGTACCGGGTACGTCTTGATTTGTGCCAGATAGATTCTGGATTCAAATCTATCCGAGACAACAAATGATTTAACAATTTTCTAAAAAGCTTCAAGTGTGGTCTTGTGGATAAATACCACTCTACCGCCAAGCGATATAGCATTCATACAACATGACGTGTACGAACAAAAGAGACAGAGAAAACATACTTACTTACTCAAACTTGATTAAAAAAAAATTTTCTTGTTGACCACGTATAATATAGGCGAAGCGGGAACCTCTTTTATTTTATGAAGTCAGTTAAAAACTAATAAAATGAAACTTAACATAATTATATAAAAACGATTTAATTTCATAATAAAACAATAAGATTTTTACTTTTGATGTTTCATTCCAATCAGACAGGTTAAAATCAGAAAATTAATATAAAATGAAACACACAACAAATCCTTCCCTCTTCAATAGTTGGTTGAAAAGGCCCGAAGCTCTCGAGTTGGCACGTACTTAAACAACCCAATTATTACTTTGGCACCTCGCCAGCCAGTCCCGGGCCGAGGCACGATGTAACCTGAGACCTTAGATTTACATCCATATTCAAAAACGTTACCATGAATGTTCATAAGAGCATCAATAGCTTTACGGTTATGAGGTTACTCTCAAATATCTAGGCTTTAATATCCATTCTTTAAAAATAAACGAGTGTTTTACGATTATTAGTAATTGATCTTGTAATAAAAGACGTGACCGATGTTTATTTAAAAATGCTAAAAAAAACTATTCTTACTTTTTGTTGATTTCAGCCTTAGGTATTGGAAAGTTGTACGGAACTAGCTTCATGCATAGGATTAAAGAGAAATGAAGCATGCGTTGATGTTTCATTTTCAACAGCAAATCACGACTACATTATTGACACGGAAGGTTGCGCTAAAGTGTGAGTAACATGACCATTTCTGGCCCCTAGCCACCGGAAAATACCGAGTTTCCTTGTAATAAGTACGTATGTGCATTTCTCTTAGTTTCTCTTGCTCATTACGGTAGAGTTCTCTCAGGAAAGTTATTAGATTTTCACGGAAAATAGCAAAATCAATTAACACGCTTAGTGTCTATTAAATCCAAAACAATTTTATTAAATTCAGTATTCATTAAATCCATAAAACCTTTTTCTATCTAAAAAGAGCTTAACGAGTTTAAAATCAAAGCAAATTGAGTACAATACAGTAAAATGCAATCGAACGGTTTCTATGTAAAAAAACTGGGTGACCGGAACGTTGGTAGCGGGGGAATAATAAATCTTAATTTGCCGTGTTGGCACATCCGAGTTGCTCGGCCAATCAGTTACCCTACTGACACCTCGTATTTGCCCGGATTTTTGTGACACTCCAAGTTTTATACATTCGGTAGTGGGTAGGGTAGGATTCTTTCAGACAAAGAGTTAAATTTTTAAATACCTAGGCTCATCATTATCGCTATTATAAGCTTATTAAAGACCCACTATTGATACAGGATCCCTCCTTGTACGAGAGAAGTGTAAACCAATGCGAGTCAGTGGGTATAGGGAGGGTATAGGGTGACAATGTTTTATTTATTGACGATCACTGTCACATGGTGATGATAGTGACCGGGACCAAAGGTTCTCCGGGGCACCTGGTCTAAGGGCAACCTACCACACTGCGCCTATGAGAATTCGTGGGTTATATATCTATCCTTATGCATAAAAATTGATTGTAAAATCGTTTTAACAGTCAAAATTTTGTAGAAATAGAGACTTTAGCAATTATAATATTAGTTATTCCTGAAATAACTGCACAAAGCGCAGGTTAACTCGCTTTGACAACATCAGCGAATTCGTAGCAATTCAGAGTGAAATTAGTTTGAATACCGGTAAGGCTAAGTACAGATTAACTGAAAATTATTTGTCAGGGGCGATATGGAGTTTATATGTACTACGCTACTCTCTCGGCGGGCTTAGGCTGATGGTGATTATTTAACGATTACTATCAGGTGTTGATGATAGTGTAGTGACCGGCATCGACAACTTAACGTGCTCTCTGAGGCACGGGGGTGTAACAGCTCTAATTAATCCGACTCTGGGTTTACAATTTTACTGAATGTTTCTTAGAACTCAGTACTATTCTTTAGTCCGACTCAGAAGTCAAACCAAGGACTTTGTGATCTGGTCAACCATTAAATCAAAGAGGTAATTAATAAATAAAACAAAGACAATAATTTTATTTATACTTTAATTTATTTATTTGATTCAAACATTGTTTTTTATTAGTAGAATAATGCACTTCTCTAGTCTACTATTTTTTTTTTTTTAAAAACCAGAAAAATACTAGCTTCCGATTTCTGCAACCAATGACCATTGCTGAAAAGCATGATTGCTAGTGTAGTTCCAGGCACATAAAGCCTATGCCTCAAGTTGTGTCCATAAGCTTTGTAGGACGCAAGCAGTGCGAAGTACGACATTGTTTATAAACGATGACCGATCGATTTTCTTCGTCGATCGAAGTTAACGTAAATGGTTTTTCACTTACAGGTACAGTAAGACAGGTAAGTCATCTACCTGGTGTGCTTGTTTTATTAAAAAGCTCTGTATATTTATTTTTATTTCGCGCGATTTCGCCGGTACATCTACACCTAGCATTAAACGCAATCCAAATGTAGGTAAGCGTGGATATCGAAATAATACCTGTCTAAACTTAGCATCGTGGCAATCGCTTTCCTATTCCGCTATCGACTGCAGTAATAAATATCTCTGACCAACAAATTTGTTAAGGCCGTAGCACATACGATACTTTTAGCATTAGTGATCATCGACTTTGGGATGTATATGCTATCTAGTTTTAAATTTTGTTAGGGTTTTATTCTCGTTTCTATGACTGTTCCTTACTGCCTTGATTGTTCAGTGGCTAGCCATGTGGCTTAGAAACACTAGGTTTCCTCGTTAAGTCTCGCTTAAAAATTCCTATATATCACACAACTCAGTCTCACAGAACTCAGTCCTCGTCTACGCGTTACGATGGTTCGTAAAGGATTAAGAGGTGCGAAAGGCAACACGCACTTGTCAATGAATACCATTGCACTACTGTATCGCGTAAGCGAGGACTGAGTTGTGTAGTTTGTCTATATACCGAATAAGTTGATAGCGTTACACACCCGTGTTTTGAATAAATGGTTTAGTCGTGAATATCATCTAATGTACTTGTATATTAAAGTAAAATTACTGCTGGGGCCCTTATTTTAACGCATCAAGACTTGGCAAATTCAAAATTATTCAGTGTTGAAGGAAATGTGATTATTTTGTTGTTTTATCAAATAATAGGACCCAGACTTATCGAATTTTTAATTATTTAACTTGTGTTATTGTACGATTATTGTGAGTATGAAAGCAAATTCACATGGTTACATTAATTAATATAACCAAATATCCATTAGATTAAAATAGAAAATTTTAATAGTTATTTCCCAGTATAATCCAATATCATCAACGCGAAGTCCCTGCTAACAGAAAACGGATATAGGTGACCTCAGCGGAAATAAGAGTGAGCGAGCGTAGTATCAAGTGAGTTACTGATTGGGTGTTGCCGACCGGGTGTGCGAACACGGCAAATTAAGGTTTATTATTCCCTCGGTAGGTCAAGTACGTACCCGCTGGTACTAGGTACTTTAGTGACTTAAAAAAGGTGTTACGCAGTTGGTTTTAACAGTTATTTCTTTTAGAACGAGAGCTATACTAAAGCCAAACTCGATTGAGAATGCTTGTCAACTAACAAATTAAAAATGAAGGTAGAAATTTGTTAATGACAAATTCGTGACAAAAAATTAAATTATTAAGCTTAAAACTAATTAATATATCCAATATCTTTTAAATAAGGTTTTATAAAGGAACAAAACATAATTTTAAATTTATTAGGCATAAAACGTGTTGCATTTTCTACCTTCATTTTAAATTTGTTTGTTGACAGGCATTCTCAATCGAGTTTAGCTTTAGTATAGTGATGGCTATTGTCGTTTTATGAAAGCTGAAAGTTAAGCAGCCTGGACTCTTAATAACTTAATAAATTAATAAGTTAGTTTACTACATGAAAGAAGCGTTGCTATGCCATAGAAGATATAATAGTAAAATATGATTTCCATTAGAAAGCAGTTTAACTTTATATTATGTTGCCCAGGATTGGGAAGTGTTTTAATTATATTAAAATACGTAATAAAATACAATACGAATTGTATTTCAATGTATAGGTATTTTATTTATTTATAGATATTTTATTTTAATTACTAGTTCAAAATTTAATTTTTAATTGGTATTTCAAATACATATGCTAAGATATTTCGTATTTCGTAATTGAAATACTTATGGTTTAAAAATACATCCGAGCATAAATAATTTAGGAATCTTATGGGTAAGTTTTGCAAAAAAATAAACAAAATGGCATTAATTTGTCAATCTTTAAAGTTGGCAAGACTGCAAAGTTGCTGCTGTACCTACATAATAATATCAAGTTGTCGAGTATCTCGTCTTGTAAAAATGTCTGTTACTGACACTATCATTCTCAGAAGTTAAATAGTTATTTATACCAAACGGTTAACGCTTTAATGTATTTCGTAATTTGTATTTCAAATACGTCGTGTGTTAGAAATGTTTTGTATTCCTATTTTTAATACATGTGAGTTAGTCTTTTGTTCCTGATTTGTATTTTGATTACTTAAAGCATATATTTTGCCCTCTCCTACAAAAAGGGAGGTCTGGCCTTGTAGTGGGTCGTTAATAGGCTGATAATAATATATTTTGCCCAGCCCTGGATATAACCAGTTGTAATACATAATACATAATGCAGCATCTAGCGCTAATTTTACAGGGAGCTTCTACGGTGTTTACTTTCCTTTACATCACACACACTGCAATCAACTTCATTTTACATCCAAAGCCAGCCGGAGTTACCAGAATAGATTTAGCCAAACTCGATTGAGAATGCTTGTCAACAAACAAATTAAAAATGAAGGTAGAAATCTCTAATCATTTTACACCTATTTTTATAGTTAACTAGTTAATGACGAATTCATGACAATAAATTAGATTAGTAAGCTTAAAACTAATTAATATATTCAATATCTTTTAATAAGATTTCTAAAAATAACAAAACATAATTTTTATTTATTATACAATATTTATTAGGCATAAAATGTGTTGCATTTTCTACCTTCATTTTAAATTTGTTTGTTGACAAGCATTGTCAATCCAGTTTGACTTTAGTATAGTTACAGAACTATTGTTTTGAAGGTTGGCAATTAAAATTATGATAGTTATTTACGAAACACGACGGTTAAGTCAATTTGATAGCTTAATTATTGCAAGTTCAAAACAGGCTGAGCCAATGACCCTGGTTTGCGCGCTTTAATACGATCGATCGATTAATGGATTAACTAGGTTTCGCCGTTAATTTCCCCGGAACAGGATTATAGAGAAGAGACAAAAATAAGCGATGCGATCTGTCCGAAAAACGGTGTACTTATGCTGTAATGGGATTAAAGTTGGAAGCAGTTGTAGTTAGTTCGATTTTTATGACACTTTTTCAGAGATGACACTTTCTGTGTATGGAGGGTAGAGGAAAGAAGAGTCATCTTATATGGGAGAAAAGTTGAAAAAGTGTCCAGTTGTATGCGTTAAATTACAGTTCAAAAATCCTCCACAATCGCGCTAGTGGATGCACAGGGTATGGTATGAATGTAGCAATCGTAGATGAATTGAAGTATGCCGAGTTAAACAATTTAATGTCATTATCGACTAAAGTAGTTAATTATTGAGAACTTCAACAACTTACGTTGTACAAAATATTGTGGTAAATATAACCTTACAGAATTATAACCAAACGTGCGTTTAGAGTGATTTTAGTTCGTAAACAGTAAATAGTACGGTTATTGATATATAAACATTTAATTTTATGAAAAAGTGAGTGGAATTTATGGGTAAAATTTGTGTTGTGAAAAGTTGTCCAAGTGGACGTAAATCTCAAAACAAAAAAAATATACTCTAACAATATTTGGCGCTTCTTTTGAGAGTTACTTTGATGCAACTGTGGCGCCATCCTAATTTAATACATTTTGACGGACACTTTTTCATATACACAGATGATCCTCCTTTCCTCTACCCTCCATATTTCTGTGGCATAGCGGTATGCGCAGCATATTTATAGGGCAAAGGTCCTGGTTTCCGGCCGGTCCGCCTGGGTCGATTGAGATTTTCTTATTTGATATAGGTCTGGCTATAAACTATGAGAAGAAAGTAATGAGTGAGAAAAATCACACCTAGAAGATTTTATAAGTACGGAGTAATGTGGCGAGTCCATGCTAATCGGGGAGTAACCGAGGTAATCTATTAACTCCATGCAATTCGGACGAATATCATTCTTACTAGTTAAAGTAGTGTAGGGATTTTTCTTCTCTGCACAAAAAAAACTTTTTTATTAATGCGTGTCTATAATGTATTGAATGTGTAAGAACTACACATACAATATATAAGTATGAGTGTTTATCAAAGTAGATGACCTAGTTTTACCCAATCAATTCATCACACAGCAGTGTTGGATGTAAATAAATTTATATTGAACAACGTTATTGACCCCTGGCCGGCGTAATAAGCTCATTCGCAGTTAAATTGTTACAAAATCAGCTGCGATTTGTTTGCCCTGCCCAGTTCGGTGCATTATTCGATACTATTTTCCTGAATAATTTCGTCGGCGCGTTAATTCATGCCAATTTCCAAGTATTAATTAATTACTATGTGTGAGCGCAGGAAGGTCATAAAGGCTAGGAAAGCTAATAAAAACTAATTAACTATTAATTAAAAATGGAAGAACATAGGTATATAGCTACGAATGACGAGTATACGAGATACGCCTTATACGTTTTTTGTTCTAATATGGGCTATCATTTCCGGGTAGTCTTTTGGTTTAGGATTTTAGGTTCAAAAGTTAACAGCATTATCGCCTTTGCATGTGTAAACAAAGGAATGTCAATGCAGCAGAAAAACACGTTTGATTATTGAAGGCTGAGTGGCGCAGTGGGTAGTGACCCTGCTTCTGCGTCCTAGGCTGTGGGTTCGATTCCCACCTCTGGAAAATGTTTCTGTGATGAACATGGATGTTTTTCAGTGTCTGGGTGTTTATCTATATATTATAAGTATTCAAATTCAAATTCGTTTATTTCAAGTAGGCTTATTACAAGCACTTTTGAAACGTCAACTTGACTCTACCACCGGCTCGGAAGGCAGGCCTTGTTGAGAAGAGCCGGCAAGAAACTCAACAGTTGCTCTTTTTATAATATTATCAATTTTACAATATTAAATGTGTTGTTACATAAAGTTATTTATTTTACTTCCTGTGTGAAGTTGAAAGCCGATCCAATTGCCTTTGAACATCTTCGTCATTTAAAAATTCATCGATAGTATAATAACCCTGACTCAGTAAGTGAGTTTTAATACATTGTTTAAACTTATGCAATGGTAGATCTAAAACTGAATTGGGCATCTTGTTGTAGAAGAGTACACCCAATCCTACGAAAGATTTTTGTACTTTTCGGAGGCAATAAGCTGATATGATTAACTTATGTCCATTTCTAAATCCTTTTTCTGTTTATACATATTTATATTTTGTATATTGTATTTATGTATAATATATATTAAAATATTCATCAGTTATCATAGTACCCATAACACAAGCTGCCTAAGCTTATTTTAGGGCTATATAGCGATGTGTGTAATTGTCCTATAATATTTATTTATTATTTATTTATTAGTAGAGTGATTCTGAGGGAGGCATATAACATGGAAATCAGTTTTTCAAGTAAGCAACTACTTACAATCTTCATCGGTTTAAATTCAATCAGACTCTCAAATATAAACAAACTATGCCATATTAAATCACATTACTACTAACTAATGCCAAAAAGTACGTCGCAACTGTTGACATAGTAGGTCGTTAATAGGTTTATAATGCTGATGTAGCACTTTAAAATAAAATTAAACAGAAGCACTTATACTTATTGCTCTGTTAGTACATCATATTACCCCTAACGCCAGTAAGTACGCCGCTATTGTTGACTTGAAAATTTCCAGTAAGGGTCGCCGCTCACAAATATCCGGTGGCGATAATAAATCTTCATTTGCCACGTCCACCGTCCGATCCACTACACCCAATTAGTTGCCGGTCTGACATTCCGCTGTATTGTCTCGGATTTCCGCCACTATACACAACGCGATGTGTTAAACCCAGGTTACGATGTTATATTGTAACATTTGTATATTATTGTTACAATACTTGGTTAAAAAATTCCAGTTCATCAGGTAGGTACCTACTGAAATCAAAAATTGAACCTAATAATTGTCTAATTGTCTTGGTCTGGCTGGTGGGAGGCTTTCGCCGTGGCTAGTTACCACCCTACAGACAAAGACGTACCGCCAAGCGACTTGGCGTTCCGGTACGATGTCGTGTAGAAACCGATAGGACTGTGGATGTCATCCAACTCCTAACAAGTGAGCCCGCTTCCATCTTAGATTGCATCATCACTTAACATCAGGTGTGATAGCAGTCAAGGGCTAACTTGTAGTCGATAAAAAAAAAATAATAATAATAATAAAAACACGACATCTAAAATTGGTACTAATATTGCAGTCAGTGACCAAAACAGATAGGATCGCTTAAAGATACAAAGCATACTCTCAATTACTTGACAATACAAACAGAAATATCCTAATTATCTACCCTCAATTCCATTACTTAACAATGCAGCCCCATAAGAGTGTGCGAGGCGTGAGTGTCGGCCATTAAAACGAAATCCCCTGAGGAATTTAACAGTGTCTCCAGAACAAAGCATTCAATAAGAAAATGACTGCGGAAAAGTGTTTCACGGGCCACAAATTTTCCCGTGAAAACAATCGTAAAACTGGTTTTTATTACTGAAACATTCGCCATTGATTCAAGCCCCCCTCCCTTTGGACAATAAAAATTCTGACTCAATCAACTCCAGGGACTTTATAACTTTATAGGTGAGCAAAAATATTGTGTACCTACCCCCATTATAATAATGTTTCATTTACACCTTGGGTAATAGAGAGCGTAGTAAATCTTTTAATGACCTCTCTGAATTTTGGTTTCTTGCTTTATAACTAAAATAATTTGGGTTTGAGACCAGCTCTCATGGCAAGTGCCAAAAATATGCCTTTTAACTCTTGCTTCGAAGATCATTGTTATCATTTTATCAGCCGACGGACGTCCACTGCTGGACACAGGCCTGCTTCTAAAGACAATAGCCCAGAGTTGCCTATGACTCGCGACTCAACGACGACGGCGACGAATGAAGCAGTTTTATCTAAAAACTACTGTTTTATTTTTAATTTTTTTCAAACTTATATAGGTAGAAGCCCACATGAAATAGAGTGAAGTATATTTAGTGATCACCATCTCACAAGTAGAGCATAAAGCCGACAAACGTTTTGATCTCTCTACATTCCATTCCGACATGTACATAAACATTGCGACACACGCAGTCGTATAACACCGACTGTCCTTTCCCAGTGTTGTTCATTTCTCTCCTCTTTCAAGGGGCCGACGTTAAAGAGAAACTTAATTGGGGGCTTTCCGAGACTCGGGCTCAATGAAAAATTACGAGCCAAACGAGCAAACGCCCGGGAATGTACTCATTCTCGGAGAGAGGAAATTCTTTTGAGTGCGTCCCTAAAACTTACAAATGTGTGTACACGAGTGTCACTGTTATGGGACTTTACTTCATTAAAAATATATGTTATACTCTCGTGATGTTACTGTTACTAATACTGTAGATAATTATTTTGGCTAAATATCTTTGGGAAATGGTAGTGATTTTATAGTTCTTTTTTATTAGAAAGGGCATACTTCCAAGGTGGTCTCTTTGTCATCATGTTAGGATTTATGACGATATCGGGAAAGAGGTACTTTAAATTTTATAGGCACACTTGCAGCGATTTCAGTTTTTGTGTAAGTATCGGTAGCTTTTTGGCTACAAGTGCCATATAATATACTATATAGACAGTATAGTACGAGTACGATACCTGGCGATAGATCACTAAAAAGTAAGAAATAAAAAATAACTGTTTCATTTACTTAAGCATATCTAGGAGTTGGTGCCAACCAAGGTTTCTATTTTAAGAACATTACCTAGAACCTACAAACTGCTTTACTACGTTAAATAAATGTTCCTTAAACTTGCTGGCACCGACTTCATAGATATGGTTAATTTTGTCAAAAAAGGCTTGCAAGCTGGATGACTTTCCTTTTGTTTCTTACTTTTTTTTCACTTTTCTTTTAATAAAAGCTCTTCTATTACTAAAAGAAGATAACTTTATCTGTAAATTCGATTAGGAAATCATTGTTAATGCAAGCGCAGATGTCTTGGGTGTTTATTAAAAACCCAAACCTCGCCATGCGCTAGTAAATTGAATATGAGCCTCGGAGTAGTGGTAATTGTTTAACTGGTGTGGGATTAGGCAAGCCGTTACAACGCTTTCGGACCCTCCCTTAGGGCAACCTGCATAACTTATGAAGGCGATTAGCCTAGATGCATTAAACTGTTATGCACGTTTAAGTGCAAATTACAAACTACACTTGGCTTGAAAATGGTGTCCAATACATCTTGTTCGTTTGTGGGTTTTGTGGGGGAGATAAAGCACCGCTAAGCTCTACTAATACTTTTAACTATTGAAGTCAAAATAAACTTTTACTTAATACTAACCTACCCTTTATACCTACCCGAAACAGGGCCAGCTCTTCTTCCAGAAGAGGGGTTATGGAGCTTAGACCCACCAAGCTGTTATAATGCGGGTTGACGTGAGTATAATGTTTAATTTCGTAGCGATTACCATCAGTTGTTTAATTTATTGAACCGACGGCTGAGGGTGAAGACGGAGTCTTGAGGGTGTAGTGCCAATTCCTCAACTGCAAGCTAAGACTTTGACTGGATTTAAGTAATAATTAACAGCTGGATTTAATTTTTTCTCACCAAGATCAGATTAATTTGGGAGTATCGAAAAATCCGTTCTTAGAAAGGGTCTCCAACGTGAGTGTATAGTTTAGATATCGAGTAATTGGTCAATAGGTCAGTCAGTGGCATTTCATATTTATTATATATCGCTATTATAAGATTGTTTTTAAATATACATTTATGTATTCATAAATTAACAGAGCCTAGATTGATAAATAAAATAAATTAAAGGCAAATCAAATCAATTTTATTCTCTTCCATCATTTACATTATTTACAACAATTTTATCACAATATTCACAGTCAATACATAGAATTTATTCTTAAAAATATTTAAAAAAATTCTTCTAAATTCTTCTAAGGGTTTCATCACATTGGCGGCGTAACGCGACAATTTCAGAACGACCTATTTTTCGGACAAGCTTTTTCATCTGAGGCTAGGTCAGTGATATTCACCTGCCAGTTGACAACAAACATTACCAGCTGTAAAGTACCAATCGATCAGATTTCCGTTTTATCAGTGAAAACTCTTTACCTTTACACAAATTTGTATTTCTTTTAGATCCCAAATAAATTATTTTGATTTGTTAATACTGTGTTTTCTTAAATCTAAAGTCACGTTATGCCGCAATTTCGTACAATATCAACCGGTAGCAAACAACAATTAAGATATCTGCTGAAATATCATCATTTACTATTTACACACTTAAGTAAACACGGGTTTTATATATCTACTAGGAACGCCTGCATTGAAAACTTTAATTTAGTATTAACATTTCAGTTAACACCTTTTTGAAAATTACCAATATCCTCGATCCTATGATTGAGATCCGAAAGCCTGCTTTAAAGTTATCTTAATTAAACGGCCACAAATGCATGAACGTCATGGACTATAATCTGATCACCAAATAATATAGAAAAAAAATATGCCACTTATTAACTTTAAAAAAAATTGACGAACAGATCCAACCATCGATCGGTCGAAGGTCAAAGGCTCGAACACCTCCATATTCATGAATATTGACGAACTTGCATGCTATGCATGTAACATTGTTTTTTGCGAAAAAAGGACAACTAGAGCGCTCTACAAAAAATGAAATTTTCGCGGAAAAGACATTATAAATAAAACAGTTTTTATTTATATCACGGAATTCTACAAAGTAACTCGTAGGTACTACTACTTTTGCTTCACGGTAGATATTGTACTCAATGACTCAGTGGCGTATCCCGAAATTTAATTAACTATTCTATACACAACTCTCTGGTCCAGGTATCTCTTCAGCTATGAGGTGTTCTCTTCTACTTAATGCGGTAGAACTGACTGTTATTGGCTTACTTGAGATGTTACTAGTCGATGATATTGACTGGAAAGAAGGAAACAGTTTAATTATTATATTCATGAGATACATTGGCGTTAAACACTAAATATAGGGAGGGTCAATTTTCGTTGAAAATCATTTATTTTAAAATTTACTTGAAAATTAAATTTGGAAATCTTTTAAAGTAGTTTCCACGAAACTTTTTTTTTAATTTTCCATCACAATGCACCAGAAATTGACTGTCATATTAAAACTAAGTCTGTTCACATCACACTACTGCGTATTGGTCACAACAATTGACATAATGTGTGCCAAATTTCAAAATAAACAGTTCACAAGTTTTAAACAAAAATGACTGAGCTCTTTTATTTACGACTTTATTGAAAACTTTTAAGTTATATTAAATTAAAACAAAAGCTTGAACAACAAAAAATGGTACTTATGCATAAACTAGAATAAAAAATAAACAACTATACTACCACCGCCTTATAAATTATACTTTAAAAATACAAAGTACTAAAAAAACAAACAAACAACTACTACGAAAAAAGATAATCTAGAATTTAAAAGCAGACAAACTCAACTAAAAGAGAAACTAGCATACGTGTCACTTTGGTAACTCGGATCCCGTCAATTTACTCGGTAAATATAAAGCATACAAAACTACCAACTATATAAAACGATACTAAAGACAAACTAGAATTTAAAAAAAACACGCACCACTTTATCCGCTATACTAACTCGCCGCTCGTCGGGCCACTCGTCGCTCGTGTGAAGAGGCCCATTTTTGACAGGCCCCGCTCTCTTCGCTAGAGGGCTCCCGTCTAAAAGCGTATTGATATTTTTTAAACGTTTTTTAACATTCATTCAGTTCTGCGAACGCTTTTATATTTTTTTTACAAAACTGCAAAATGCATTTCAGTTGAGTTTCAGTCAAACTTTGTATTGACTTTATTAAATTTTTAGTTACAGTCAGTTTGCAGGATTAAATAGACAAAGAGTTGGTGGACAGTTTTTTGGCTGTGTTCAACAATGCATAAACGTTTTACAAATGATACAGTCGAGTCAGATATTATTTTTATTTTGATTATATTGAGCTTTGACGATAAGTAAATGATGTTAAGCCAAAGAAAAATTGCTGTTGCAAAATTTAAAAAAAAGATAAAAAGGCATTTTTATCTTTCTACTATCAACAATATCTGAATATTGTTGATATAAGTTGAGTTATCACAGTTTTTGTCGCGCGAGTCGGACCGTGAAATTTATTAAATTTAGCTTTATGCGCGTACGCTGCCTACTATCAACAATATCTGAATATTGTAGATAGTACCTAAGTAGAAAGATAAAAATGTCTTAGAAGAAAGGTATTGTGTAAAAAAAGTTAGATGAGAACACGTAATGGTCGTTTCGCTACTAAAGGAAAACTCAGAATCATTCCACAACCCGACCCAGGATTCGAACCCAGAACCTCGTGATCGGAGCCACATAGCGCAGACTAACGAGACAGCCACTCGACACACTTGTTTTACTATTTGAATGTATACAATTACGCAAGTTCATACCAGGCGGTGGGTTCAGTATGTCCGGCTGCGCTTGCTTGTGCGGTTTGAGCGTGTACGCGACGACGTACTGCCCGTCGCCCGCGTTCAGTTGCAACTCGGACGCGTGCTGCTTACTTGCTGATCGGGTTCTGTTCGAACAAGACATAAACAATTAATGATTGTGTAATAATACAGATACTTTAATGTCACTGCCAAAGTGACTAATCTAGTGACCTTTTAACGTTGTGTTACTAGTCAACAATAAATAATACATATATTTTAAAGAAATAGCTTAGCTTATAAATTTAAAGAGCTTGCTCTCCTTTCAGTAGTCACAGTTAACGATATTTTTAGATTTTCATTTTTGTAATCTAAATACGTAACTGAAATTAGCATTATGTTTGTATAATCAAATAAAACCTGTCACCAGCTCTTTACCTAGCCTTTGTGTTACTTTTCGTTTCATGATATCATTTACGTTTTGATTATTTATTTTTACTAGACTGTATTTACATTTTGTCAGCTTTGTGTAAACACCCGCTTAAATTAATAAAATGTAGACCCAATTTTTATGTTTTATATTTTCGCTTTGTGTCATTAGATAAAAAATAAATGGGTGATATACACAACATACAAAAGGTAATCCCAAATAGTAAAATAGATGTTTTAAAATCATTTTAAAACAATAGGTATGTTAATTCTTGAAAAAAAACGTAAGTTTTGAAACCGATATACAACGGTTGCAAAATGGATGTCACTGATTCTCCAATAGCTTTTTGCCATATTCAAGTAACAGTCGAACTGAAGGTGGGATGATCGACCAGATGTAAACGAGATGTTATTACGATGTATTTTTTTTAAGGATCGATATACATATTTATACATTTACGACGATGACTGTTTATGATATCGACTATTGTAAATATGAGAGTTCTGGCGTTCTGAGTTCTGCGTTTTATCTATCTTTAGAAGTAATAAACAGATAGACAAACATTTTAAGTATGTAATTATTTAACATTTTAAGAAGAGAGCCGTCATTAAAGCAATGCTCATGCATAAAGAAATAGTAAGCACGATTGCCCAGAATGCTCCACTCGACATGCCTGCCATTAGGTTGTGACTTCCATCTGCGAATAAAACATCTAAAATTAATAATTTAAAACCAAACATAGAAATTATATAACTATAAGAACATCATTAGAATATAAGCTAACGCGCGTATTTCCATATTATAAAAATATCAAAGGCCGAAACTCTCGTCACATGGACAAGCTAGCTTATGACTAAGGACCCAACTGCAAAACTAGTCGGGCATACTCCGACAACAGTGACGTGAGATTCAGCCTTTGATATTTTAATAATAGTGTAATGTTTTTATAGTGACGTCACTGTCACTATAAAAATATTACACAAAATAGGTCTATTTTGTTTAGTTTAGGTGTTGGTAACTTCATGACTCCATCGATCAATCTCACTTGAATATGTGGTATAAATATTATATTCATCATTAAATTTCTATTCACGTCTGGGCACAGTATAAAGCACCGCGATCTTGAATCGCGAGCACCCACGAATACCCCAGCACTGCGCTTTTCGGCGCGGGGTCTCCGAGATCTCAACGTACTCGTATATCAGCTCTTCGAACTGTGCGCCTTACCCATCTGACGTTTGCGACTTCTTAAGCTAATTCAGTTACTTTGATTCTTCTCCTTATTTGTGATTCGATCACAGAGATACTCCGAGCATTTGTCGCTCCATCGTCCGTTGTGTGTTTGAGCCTTTTTTTAAGGCTCGTAGTTACTTAAAACAATAATATAGGAATATAAAAGTTATTTGATTGCCCAGTAGGTATAAAAGTAACAAAACTAAAAATAAAATCGGCCATTGGAGTGCCATTAATAACGATGAATGCTAACTAATTTGGTAAACAAACATCTATTGGAATTTATTACAAATAAATTCAACACAAAAAATACAATGGAGTTATTTGTACTAGAGTAACATATCAATACTAAACACAATAAATTCATATAGTCCGAGAGCCGGGACACATTTTTAAGCAACTAGATGTTTGAGGCTATTTGTCTTTTTTTTGGTTTCAAAAATTATCGGGACTGGCCTAGTTTATAATATGTTTTATGTTATGTAGTTTATATAATCAGTTATGTTCTTTTTTCTTTTCCCTTTTTCTGTTTAAGTACTTTTTAATTTCTTATTTGAAGCTGTCCCTATCGCGTCATGTGACGCCATCTAAGGTTATGATGTAGCAACATGCTGAGGCAGTAGCCTTTTTAGCTGAGATGTAAAATATGTATTAGTTATTTAATATAGCTTTATTTTAAGATGTTTTAGATTTATCATTAGTTTTTAGTTTATTTTTAAGCTATATGTTGTACCACGACTACTTTCAGCTAAATAAAATATTTTATTATTTACTCTCATTTATTTTTATTTTGATTTACATATTTTTTTTAAAAAATTTAAACAATGTTATAGTATATAATACAAAAATATATAAAAGACACTATTAAAAATTTATAAAAAAAATCTTCTCCTCCATTTGCGGGGCCTTTGCGGGCCCAAGCAACCGGTGGTCAGGGCTCCAGAGTAAGGAACCTCCTCACAATACGCGCTGTTTCAAGGACTACTGCCTTCTGTATCCGACCCTCGATTTAACAAATTTTCTTAAGGTGTTGGTCGAAGCTTTTCGCAAAAAGACCATTGACTGAAATGACTATCGGAATAATAATAGTTGACTCAACATTCCACATGGCGGTAATCTCGTGAGCAAGGCGCTAATCTCGTCCAAGTATTTTGATACTTTTTCCTTTTCGGCTTTCACCAGGTTATCGTCATAAGGAACAGTAATATCAACAATTATTGCACGGCGTGCTGATCGATCGACTATCACTATATCAGGTCTATTGGCTACAATATACCTGTCAGTGATAATCGTTCGATCCCAGTAGAGCAATGCACTGTTATTTTCGAAACTATTTTATTATTATTATTATAACTGCAGTAACACTCAACTCGACTGGTGTAAACAGAGCATCTCGCTTTTTGGAGGGGATAGAAAGTTTAGTATCACATTATTTGTACGATATGTGGATGAAAAGCACCGTGACCGACGACTTAAAATGCTCTTACAAGGTGGTGTAACACAACCAACTTTTCAGCTTCGGATTTAGAATTGTTAATGGGAAATAAAAGCCCAATATAGCCCGACCCAAGGGTTGAATTCAGGACCTCGTGATCCAATACCACATAGGCTATATCCACTAGGACCAATAAGACGACAGGCCTGTAATTAACCTACGTTGTGTAAAAATACACAATAGAAATATCCGATACTCAATACAATGTACTAAGGTAGCATAACAATACAAGAATAAATTATGTTACTAAACAAGTTAAATTCATACGAGGAAGTTGGTAGCATTATCTGCTATTAATACACTACATACTCCCATACAATGAATACGGACGATATGAACTATATTATTATGCAATATGGGGGGAGAACGTTAAATTGATTTCTCATTAGCCCCATTGTGCTGACTGGCAAATAGGGCCGAGACTCAGCGAAAGCTTTATCGTACTATTATGATATAAAGCGGGCTTCAGATGAACGCGGACGGAGGAAAACGAATGAGCAATAAGAACTGCTGTATAAGTGATTTGTTATCGAGAAAACTCTACTTATTATCGTAATGAATACTTAATATTGTAAATGTTTATGTGAGTTTATTTGTTTGTTACTCTTTTAATTTTAAACTACTGTACCAAGTTTTATATATTGTGATTGGTTGTCAAGTGTACCTTTTGTTTAAAGAAAATTTTCGAAGACTAACCTGAGATCTAACAAAACTTTGGGTAGGCCATCAGAAGTCATTTACACATGCGAAAGACGTGTACGAATCACATAGATTCTTCTTTAAAAAAAAGACGTGTGGCACTCGGAGACTGCCGCGGTAAAGCTATTGCATAGCATTTTTTATCAACTTATGTTTACCTACCGACGTCATCGGGACGGTAAGTGCCTAGATTGCCAGAGAGACGCGGGCGTGATATTGCAAAAAGTCACTGTTTTTTTTAAATGACTTTTTAAAATATCACGCTTGAAAAAAAAAATTGCGGAACCGACGGGGTTCAAACTCGTGTCTCTCTTTCAATGCGGGCACTTAGAGCGCCTTACCGCTAAACCACGTTCCCCGATGACGTCGCTGCCGAAATTGTGTATTTGATATTATTTTTTGATACTCAGGGGGTGTTGGGTTTTTTCGTTACGGAATTTCTGTATTCGGTCTCCACGCTCAAGGCCCGCGATAAAAGCTATGCAATAGCTTAAAAACTTTAGGCTTCTGTTCAAAATTTGCTTCAATATTATGATCATTACGTTCGTTAATATTGAAGCTAAGATCTTGCGCAGTCAGAGTTCTTATTTTTGCGTTTTGCGTTCTGTATTCTGTTTATAATTTACAACAGCGCACAGACAGCACAGCACAATCAGACGGCTTGCTATTGCAATGATAGGTTAATAGACGTGTCGATTCTTAAGAAAACCTCGAGTTTTGGAGCTGATGTACAACGGTTGCAAAGCGTAAGCGGTACTCTCCTATGACATTTTGCCATATTGGACCGACAGTCGACTTGAAGGTGAGATGTAAGCGAGATGTTCGTACGATGTATTTTTGTCAAGGATCGACATGCTCAACGCATACCGCAAAATTCCGAACGTCTGAACTCTTTTTGTTTGCGCGGGTTTCAAACTGCAGTTGTAGTTTTAATGATTTGAGTTACCTTAGTTTCTAACTTAGCGTTCCGCTATCATAAATAACTATTACCCTACATACCGGCAATATAAACGTTGATTACGAACATTACTAGCAAACATAAATAATGGTTAAACAACAATTTAATTGTACACTGCCAGCGTAATATCATGAGGTTTAATTGGTTAATTATTACGCCCATAAAACCACCGGTTAACATTAAACCATCGATCAAAATTAACTCAACACTTTGGTGTACCTATTATCTGAATTAGTTTCCCGTCCCAGCACATTCATACATTGTGCTTGAGTAGTGTTTATAAAGCCCGCCAACCCGGCGGTGTAGCGTGGTGGGTTTAATCTCCATATTTCCAATAAGTTAAAACATTTTAATTGTTATCGAACAGTGCGTGTTGCCAGTGATGCCTACGGATCCGAATCTTGGTCGCTGACTGCGGGCTTCATAAGAACGCTCAGAGTCACTCAGCGGGCGATGGAAAGAGCAATGCTCGGAGTATCTCTGCGTGATCGAATCAGAAATGAGGAGATCCGCAGAAGAACCAAAGTAACCGACATAGCTCAGCGAGTCGCAGAACTGAAGTGGCAATGGGCGGGGCACGTAGTTCGAACAGCTGATGGAAGTTTGGGGCCCAAGGTGGTAGATTGGCGACCCCGCACCGGAAAGCGCAGCGTTGGTCGACCCCCAACCAGGTGGGGTGGACTGACGACATCAAACGTGTCGCAGGGAGCCGCTGGTAATAGGCGGCTCGGGATCGTTGTGTTTGGAAGTCCCTAAAAAGGTTTATGACCAGCAGTGGACGTCTACAGGCTGGTAATGATGATGATGATGAATTGTTATCTGCCTGTTTTATCCAACTAAGTCTATTCATGAAAAATAAGCTCGGGTCGGATAACGGCTTCCAGTCGTTCACACTCCTGTATTTCTGCTACGCCCGACATTGAACCCAAAGTTTTACTTTACTTAAATTTGAATTTAAATTTGAAGTGCATATTCTAAACATTTTTTGTCTATAAACATTTTCGTTTCAACAATACCTTTAAAAATATGCATTTTTAGGGTGTTTTTCGCAACGGATGGGTTTCGCCCACTTTTGGTTTACCGAAATGCTATAATATAGGCTAATTTGTATCCGGATATTTTCTCAGAAACGAAACTCCCTAATATTACCTGTTCTCCTTTCAGGGTCCTGATAAGAGAGAGCTTGGATGACGATCTTCTCTGAGGAACCCTTGTCGTTCCTCGAGTACACACTCAGTCGGAGTGCACCACCGCCTGTCCACAGCACTTCTGCTGGCACGAGGAACACTGCTAGCCCATCTGCGATGACAGACAATGATGTTTAATTAATACTATTTTAATATAAAATGAAAGTTTTTGTGTAAGGGTGCAAATTCGGAGCCGACTATAGACAGTAGCAGCAGGCGATGCATCGCTGCGACACTATTGGGCCTAAAAATTTGAATTAAATAATAATTTATCGAAGCGTATAAAGTGAAGGATAAAAGATAGGTACTCGTAAATAGTGACTCAGACATTTTTTCCTAGAACTTTCATAGATACATAAAGATGCCATACATTACTTTCAATTATGCCCAATAGTTAAAGCAGCGCATGCGCGTATTTCCAATTTAACAGATTTTTTGGTCCTACTTGCGCGACAAAAATAAAATACAAATATAGCATATGGCACTCCCCAATAACGTAGCATTTTACTAGTGAAGGATTTTTTAAATCTGATTAGTAGTTCCGAAGAAAACCTCCAAACAAACCCATTAATTGATATACTTACAAATATTAGCTTTATAATATTAAAATAGATGGCGTCACTTCAATTCCATACAACTTGGCGTTATGTACTTACGCAGGAATTCATATTAGGCAATCTGATCTCTATGTTATATGAAATACACGTGTCGTTAGCAAGGGTAGCTGTAGTTCATGTAACTACTTATACTGAAGCCATACTCGATTGAGAATGCTTGTCAACAAATAAATTTAAAATGAAGGTAGAAAATGCAACGCGTTTTATGCCTAATAAATTTAAAATTATGTTTTGTTATTTTAAAAAATCTAGCTAACTAGTTAATTAAAAAAATAGGTGTAAAATGACTAGTGATTTCTACCTTCATTTTTAACTTAATTGTTGACAAGCATTCTCAATCGAGTTTGGCTTCAGTATAGATATGAGCAGTGTTGCCTGCGATTGTCATCTGCAGTCGGCTACGAACTTGCACCTTTATACTATCAAATTACACTAATAATATAAAAGGGAAATTTTGTGTGTATTATTACTTCTTAACGATGCAACTACTGAAGTTAATATTGTATAAATGTAGTTAATATTTGGAATGAAAATTATACCTTGTATTGACACACAACTTTTTCTAAATTTACATAGACGAAGTCAAGGGTAATAACTTCAACTTGAGGTATTATAGCTAGCCTTACCAAAAAGATTTAATATATATATTTGTTCTTCAATAAAATAGTTTTCATTCGGTTTGTATTGGCTTAATAGTTTACAATTAAATTTGGCCAATAAGTATCTAGCAAATTGGTTTTTAAATTAATTAATACATTCTAAAACAATATTCCAAATAGAATTTCACTTTAACATAAATTGTATTATTGATGTTGTTATATAAAACACTCGGACTTTAAGAAGGAAATAAATAAATATAAATAAGCGGAGCTGACGACCTCCGTGGCGCAGTGGTATGCGCGGTGGATTTATAAGACGGAGGTCCTAGGTTCGATTCCCGGCGGGGCAGATTGAGATTTTTCTTAATTTGTCTTGGTCTGGCTGGTGGGAGGCTTTCGCCGTGGCTAGTTACCACCCTACCGACAAAGACGTATCGCCGAGCGATTTAGCGTTCGGGTACGATGTCGTGTAGAAACCGAAAGGGGTGTGGATTTTCCCACTCCTAACAAGTTAGCCCGCTTCCATCTTAGACTGCATCATCACTTAACATCATGTGTGATAGCAGTCAAGGGCCAACTTGTAGTCGATATAAAAAAACCATTATGATGTGTTTAATTCATTTTTAATTAAAAGGCGACGTAATTACGATGGTTGTTAGCTATTTATAAAATACGATTAAGATTTACTATATTGATCACATGATATTGGCGTTTCCTAAGGTGTTATCAAATGATTTTTTGGTATTTTACGTGTCTTTTCGGGTTTTATAAATAATTGGTTTTCACTTGTTCGATTTATACTGTTATTAAATAGTTATTAAAAGTGTATCAAACGGAAATGCGTGTCAAAATGCAATAAATGTTAAACACAAAGGTCATTCGCAATTAAAACAACACGCTTTAGTTCCGGCGATACCGCAACTGCTATTACTGCGTAACGACTAGTTGTTTTGTATAATTACTATTATATTAATGTTATTTTAAAATATCAACGCGTTATTATTAAATTTTAGAATTTAATTGTGTATTTCAATGCTTGAAATTAAATTAAAAGTCAATATTAAATGGATTTGCTAAGCATGAACCTCCAAGGAATGCTGAGCATCACTCAGCGGGGGATAGAGTGAACCTGTGCTCAAAGTATCTGTCTGATTGAATTAGAAATGATAATATCGACATTTTGTCTTATTACTAGTTGCATGGACTGAAAGGCTTTAAGGTTATATAATATGACGAAAGTTCTTATGTCAAGATAAGTTTTCTAAATTCGCCAAACAGTGGTAATTCGTTGCTCGTTGAATTATCGGCTTTATAGTAAGTCTGAATGCAGCTAAAACCATTATTATGTAGCGCCTCGACTCATTTCACGCACTTGCGTAGTATGTGTCGAGGTTTATGTAGTAGGTTTTGACGACCTCCATGGCGCAGTGGTATGCGCGGTGGATTTATACGACGGAGGTCCTGGGTTTGATTCCCGGCGGGGCAGATTGAGATTTTTCTTAATTTGTCTCGGTCTGGCTGGTGGGAGGCTTTCGCCGTGGCTAGTTACCACCCTACCGACAAAGACGTACCGCCAAGCGATTTAGCGTTCCGGTACGATGTCGCGTAGAAACCGAAAGGAGTGTGGATTTCATCCTACTCCTAACAAGTTAGCTCGCTTCCATCTTAGATTGCATCATCACTTAACATCAGGTGTGATAGCAGTCAAAGGCCAACTTGTAGTTGATAAAAAAAAAAAATGTGCCTATCTATGAAGCGAAAGACATGCAATAAGCAAATTATGTGAATACGTATAGGTGACAGGTAAATGAAATGTTGATATAGGTACGATTAGGTAGGGTAAGTCTTTTGATACAATCGGTGCCCGTAATTATGAAAGTTGAAAATATCTTGGAGGTCATTAGTAGGATACAATTTGCTTCCACCAGCGGACCTCATCGGAGTAATTACTAGCAACTCAGTAATTAATTATATTCGAGCAACTTGGAGTTAAGAAGGTTTCTCACGACGCGTTAATGTGCGAGCATAGCCCATGTATCGACACTCATACACAGCCGAACATAGACCTCCTTTTTGAA
Organism: Mycalesis mineus; assembly: GCA_034621355.1. NCBI lineage: Eukaryota > Metazoa > Arthropoda > Insecta > Lepidoptera > Nymphalidae > Mycalesis > Mycalesis mineus. Next base: position 2,394,063 of record CM067901.1, read on the forward strand.
AATTGGTTAAAGATGCAAACAATTATATTTATTTTGACACATTTTTATTTCAAAGATCTATAGAAACAAAAGTATTTATTAACCAACGAAAAAAAACGGAGGAGGTTCTCAATTCGACACTTCGATTATGACCACGCATAACTTTTTACAGAGTTGTCCGATTTTGATAATTCTTTTTTTATTAGAAGAGCACACTTCCAAGATGGTCCCATTGTTATCATGATAGGATCTGATGATGATATCCTGGAAAAATTGAAGGAACTCTTCAAATTTTGGAGGCACGCTTACAGCGATTTCGGTTTTTGCCTCGTTATTGGTAGCTTTTTGGCTACTAGTGCCGTATAATATACTATAACAGTATAGTACGAGTTCGTTACGTGGCGATAAATCACTAAAAAGTAAGAAATACGAATTTTTGACAAAAAATAGAACCGACTCAAAACGCACTAAAAAGTAAAAAATAACTGTGTTATTTAGTTGCTCTAATTTAATTAAGCATATCTAGGAGTCGGTGCCAGCCAAGGTTTCTACTTTAAGGACGTTACCTAGAACCCACAAACTGCTTCACTACGTAAAATAAATGTCCCTTAAACTTGGCTGGCACTGACTTCATAGTTATGATTAATTAAATTAGAGGAACTAAATGACACAGTTATTTTTTACTTTTTAGTGCGTTTTGAGTCGGTTCTATTTTTTGTTAAAAAAAATTTCCGTGTAATAGTCATATCACTACGGAATACGAATCAGTAAGCAACTCTCAGACTTGACAATCGTCGCGTTTGTAGACTTAAAACAAAACATTGAACATTGTGGAGTTTTTGTGACATGTAGTTGTATGTCGCAAAGCAACTGATAGATCTGATAGTATTATTTAGTTATTCTATTTATACATCACAATGCACGTATGAAATAAAAACAGTAAAAAAACAGATGAAGAAAAGTAAAACAGTACAAAAGGCAACCTCATCGCTTTGTAGCGATTTCTCCTAGGCAACCTTAGGATTAGAAAAAGCGAAACATACATACATACGAATAATTACACACTATGAAAAGGAAAACCTTTGTGTATAATCACAGTAACACATTTAAGATCACACAAGGGTTACACCCAATAAAGTACTGTCCCATGACCCTCAACTCTGGACCCCCATAAAGTGCCCCAATAATTAACTAATCAATGCTACTTATCCGTAGCCATAATACTATTCTGAATGATCTCTAACACTCTAATATTTTATTCAAGTCTAAAAAAAAAGATATTTGGTCGCATTCCCTCGTCAGAAACTACCTTAACATGGCTTTAGAAATTAATTTAGTACACCATTAATTACTATTGATTGGTGTTAACTGTGAAAATATAAATTAACGGATCCCATGATGAATCACTTCCTGTTCATATTAAATAATATAATAAATAATTAATTTTAAATGAAATGAAATGAAATTTATTTATTTTTCTCCACATTATGTTACGAAATTCAATGTGTTAGGCTTATAATTATTTGACAATATAATAATGTGGGGACTGGAGCTTGCACTGGGTAAAAACCTGTGTTGCAAGACACCAGGCCCTATTCCCGCACCTTATGGGTTAATATTAATCCAAGCAATGTGTGACTGTATGTGTTATTGTGTAAATATATAAGTGTTATGTGTATTTTGTGAGTTTATGTATGCGTGTGTGTGTGTGTTTTTGAAATATCTATATTATAATCGGAATCATTTTTGTATAATAAGAAGATTTTCTGTGTTATCGTAGTCTAGATTAAGTAACCATTGAACTAGGCGTTTTTTGCACTGATTTTTATTTAATTTATCTATGTTTAGTTTCTTATTGGCAATGTTGTATATATGTTTCCCAAAGAAGCAAGGAAACCTAGTTGTAAATGATTTTTTATAACTTTTCGGTTTGAATGTATTGTATTGACGTAAAATAGTTTTAAGGATTACAAAAGAAGAGTAGAGGATAGGATATTATATGTGTAATAATTTGCCTCGTTGGTGTTGGTGGTTAGCTTATGTGACTTGGGATCACGAGGTCCTGGTTTCGTGTCCTAAATAAGGTTACGAAGTAATACCGTTTATTTCTTCTATAAAAAAAGACGTGTGGCACTCGGAGACTGCCGCGGTAAAGCTATTGCATAGCATTTTTTATCAACTTATGTTTACCTACTGACGTCATCGGGAGCGTGGCCTAGCAGTAAGGCGCTCTAAGTGCCCGGATTGCCAGAGAGACGCAGTAGGTTCCGCAATTATTATTTTTTTAGCGTGATATTGCAAAATGTCATTAATTTTGAAAAAAATTACTTTTTGAAATATCACATTTTCTTTTAAGCGTGATATTGTAAAAAGTCATTAATTAAAATAAAATGACTTTTTGAAATATCAAGCTTGAAAAAAAAATTGCTGAACCGACGGGATTCGAAACCGCGTCTCTCTGGAATTCCAGGCACTTAGAGCGCCTTACCGCTAGGCCACGTTTTCCGATGACGTCGTTGCCGAAATTGTGCTTTTGATATTATGTTTTTGACAGGGGGTGTTAGGTTTTTTCGTTACGGAATTTCTGTATTCGGTCTCCACGCTCAAGGCCCGCAATGAAAGCTATACAATAGCTTAAAAATGTCGGTTAATTTCAAGTTAAATAATCATAACGTCCTGAATATCAGCTAGTTTTAAGTTAAGTTCCCAGAACGGAGTTAAGTACTTGGTCCCGGTCACAATTACCAACATCTAATAATGTTCGTTAAAGAGAATTATTACCCTAAACCCACCAAACCGCATGAGCCACCACCACTGAGCTGTGAGGCCGATGGAAGCTCCATATTCTCTTCCTATAAGAAAGAAGACCTGGCCTTATATAGGGCCTTCAAAATAGGCTGATAATGATAAATAATATTCTAAAGATAAATCTTAAGATGGTAATAGCTATCAAGAATGTACATTAACAGTAACACAAATTGAAGTGATTGAACTTCGAGTGTGGGCAAATATTTGTTCGAATTGGCGCCAATATTTGCTCCAGTAAGTAGCGTGTTTGTCACGGCGTGAGCGTTTTGTGTCGCTATTGAAGGAAAATGCCCGGCTTTTGGCAGATTTTCGAGGACATAGAATGCTAATGGCCGCCCCGGAAATATGTTTCTGTTTACGCTATAATAAGATCTTATTTGCTTAAATGTCGCCTTTTCAGAAACTTATATGAGAAATTACCATAAACTATTTATTAAAATACTATATAATATAAAATATACCCGCGGTTTCACTTACGTAATTCCCATTCTCGAGATAGAAGTAGTCTATTTTTTAATCCAGGGTATAATCTACCTTTACTCATCTTTTTTTTTATATAGTACAAGTTGGCCCTTGACTGCTATCATACCTGATGTTAAATGATGATGCAATCTAAGATAAAAGCGGGCTAGCTTGTTAGGAGTAGAATGAAATCCACACCCCTTTCGGTTTCTACGCGACATCGTACCGGAACGCTAAATGGCTTGGCGGTACGCCTTTGTCGGTAGGGTGGTAATTAGCCACGGCGAAAGCCTCCCACCAGCCAGACCAAGACATATTAAGAAAAATCTCAATATCCCCGCCGGGAATTGAACCCAGGACCTCCGTCTTATAAATCCACCGCGCATACCACTGCGCCACGGAGGCTGTCATCCACATTGGGTAGAGCAGCGTGGAGGAGGAACAAACATAGACACACACATACGCACATTATTGAAAACAATTAATTTGTATTAAATGTGCTAATGAAAAAATATTTCTTAATATTCTATAACAAAGCCCTCGATTGCGGTATCATCTGGTGTTTACTGAATACTTAGCTTACCAATTATACATAATTTAAAAGAAAACATCGACCTCAATTTTAAGAAATAAAACCTTAATACTTCATAATTCCATCCTGGACTTATACCATAATAAAAAAGACCCAGAACTCCGATGAACTTGAACTCCGACTCATGATCCGAAGCGACATAGGCGAAATACTGTACCAATGAAGCAATACACATTAGTATTGCTTCATAGTACGATACATTTATCGTGTATTTAAGTAGAAAACAGTAACTTACTTGTCTCATTAGCAGTAACATTGAACCTTATCCTTCCAGAAATAGAGTCCAAAGCTTCCAGCACAACCAACTGAGGCAGGCCACCGTCATATCCAGCTACGCAGCGGACCTCGAGGAAGTCATTGACCTCTTCCTTTACTGCCTCATCAATCCATGAGGAATCGTTACCAGTGAAGACTGTGCAATTACGTGGCGGGGCAGGGCGGGCTGCAAACAAGGATAGAATCATAATCTAATCAAAAAGTAGGTAGCTCAAGATCACGGAATACGGACTTAGTAAAACTTTAACTTCGAAATTCCAAAAACCAAAGAAAATAGTTTTTAAAAAAGACTTGGCTAATATAGAGAGACTAATATCTTAGCATTCCAATGACTGACCGTGCGGTTGTCGTGTGCCGTATGGCAGAGAGACAAAAACGCTGAACAGAGTCTGAGACATAAAACTTGGAGTCGCCAAGCTTAAAAAGGTAGTATCAGTCCCTGTGTAACATAAACGTAATAGGTACCTAACGACCGCTCTATACCTCTTGGAAGTCGCATAGGATAAATATTGACAGAAGGCATCCGTTTTATACCAAGACATAATAATTATACATAGCTCTTATTATTTTGTTGATCCTCATATAACATTTGACTACTATAATTGTACAGTTATACAGTTTTCGCTTAGTTGGTGATGAAAGGGTAATATTGATCATGCATATTCTTTCCCTCTTATACTCTGTTCTTTTCCACCATCATGCTCCTCTGTATCTCATAGAACGATTTGAGTTCCTCAGTGACTCTCACTGTCGCTCACTTCGTTCAAATTAAAACTTTATCTAAAAATTCTTCTCATAGTACATTTTTCCTTTCTAGATCCTTCACTTTAGAAGCCGTCAGCCTTTGGCTCTCCCTCATACCAGACATGGAAATCTTTACCTATATTCATCATACCTAATACATACATCCACCATAAAATGTTTCAGAAAACTACCAGTCATTTTAATGTTGAACAGATAGATAAAAATATATGTATTATATATATTGTATGTTTTATATATTTTATTTATTTTACTTTTTGCATATGTATTCATATTTATTTATTTATTTATTTTTAAATATTATAGTGTTTATTATTTATAAGTAATTATATATTTAAGTTTATAAAGGTGTGTTAGTCTCTGTTTAACCTCAACATAATTGGTACCTCACCCTCTCTTTATTTCTTGGAGTCGCTCAGTTAAATATTGCCTGAAGGATCCGTTTCTATCAATATTGTCGATCCTTGTCTACATTTGAATACTAAATTGTACAGTTTCAGTTTTCGTCTTGGTGTGTGCAATAAAGTATATTTTCATTTCATTTCATTTCATGTATATTATTATACTTAAAAAATAAAAAAAGCTTTCAGCTGTTAAAACAGTCTGTGGTTCCCAAAGTTCTAAGTGCCAACAATATTCTTTAAATTAAGTTACCCGTTGCCAGGGTAAAATTGAAAGTACAGGTTCTAATAATAATAAAGATGTTATATCTTATTATTGATTGAATTATTGTTGACCTTTGAGACCCGTGAAAGGTTCTGACCTATATAATTTAATAGCACTTAAAGGTCAGAGGTAAGAATTTAGAAGGAAAATGAATTCTCTTTATTCTAATACTTAGTCAAATGTTGTTTCTTATTAATAAAATCAATATTTTTTTTTAAGCCTTAAGGTATAATAATAAAAAATTTGCCTTTTAAATATATCTACTAAGAACGTAATTATAATCTAGGTTCTACGTTTAAAATGTAGGGGATAATAAAAATCCTACCAAACACAATTTCCTGTAAAACTTTTCCAAAATTCCGATGATTACAATTCGCACTGTCAAAATTGTCCAATCATGTAGAGCCAAGCTTTTAACTCTAAACGTTCTAACTCTACATGGCCTAACTTTACATACTACACTTTAGTGAAAATATGTGGCTTCGCTATATTCATGTATCGACTGTTTATTACTTTTCATACAATTATTCTTGTAATAACAGATTTTACCACAGACTAGGTAACTTATTTCCAGAGAGTTGTTTCTTCCCTTCCTTCTACTAAGCGTCGGGCACTATTCTGGTTAAAATTCCTCTCTACTTCTCATACATACTCTTCCTACAGCAAATATGGAGTTAAAACTAATATTCCCTTTTCTCCTTCTAAGGGCAGAAGCATGTATTAGGATGAAAACAATACTCCACTGGCAAAGATCGAACCTTAGACGTATTGTATTTACGATTGGCCCCTAACTAAAAGGTTATTGAGATACTTACCTGCAGGCACGATCTGAAAGATACACGGATGCGCCTGTTGGCCGACGGTGTTTGTTCCTCGACACGTGAGCGCGCCGTAGTCCCTCTCGCTGGCGGGCGTGTAGCGCAGCTCGCTGGTACTACCGTTTAGTGTCGCTGTTGACAAATTAGTGATCTAAGTATGTGAGATTTAAAGATATTCTAAATGACGATGCAATAACAAAACGAATGCAAAAGACAAATACTATTATGACAAATGCTATTATGATAAATGGCTTCTAGATAAATGCTATTATGACAAAGAGCTTCTAGACAAATGCTATTATGACAAATGGCTTCTAGACAAATGCTATTGCGACCTGAAAGAGTATTTGACGGAAAACAATTGACTAAGACTGTGAATGAAAATTATTATTATTATTTTATATTAAGACTTTTATATTATTCTAATTTATTTGTAATTTTACTATAATTGGTTCATTGTATTAATATTAGTTTGTTAAGTTTATATAATATTAGCAACGCCCTGACAGGGCCCATGTCACATAAAGTATGTTCATTCTCAAGAAAAACGTAAACCAAGTAATACACAAGTGTCATAGAGGCCTTGCATGCAGCAATGCTCGAAATATTGCACATGCGGTGACATCAAACCCCGATCAATTGTTGTGACATGATGCCACAGAGAAGTGATGTATTATAAATCGTAAAGGTATTTATAGTAATGTTGAAATTTCCAACTAGTTGGAAAACCTCGAAAATCTCACCGGTTTATTGAACTGCCAAAGGAACGTGCCATTAGCAGACTCTGCGTAGGTACACGAAGCAACAAAAATACGTTATGCTGCAGGAAAGTTCTTCATTTTAAAGATGTTGTAATTACCTTTCAAAATTCTCGCCACTGTTGTTGAATTGCTAAAAGAACGTGACGTCAGCGGAGTCCGCATGCACGGAGCAGTAAATATGCAGTGACTTGTCAAGCGCCGCCCCAATTATCAGCTATTACGGTAAGTTACACAAGAGTTCTAGATGTTCTAATTACCATATCACGCTGGTGAAACGTCGAAACTCTCGCCACTGTTGTTGAATTGCTAAAGGAACGTGATGTCAGCGGAGTCTGAATGCTGAGCAGTGAATATGCAGCGTTTGTCAAGCGCCGCTCCAATTATCAGCTATTACGGTAAGTTACACAAGAGTTCTAGATGTTCTTATTACCATATCACGCTGGTGAAACGTCGAAATTCTCGCCACTGTTAAGTTGTTGAATTGCTAAAGGAACGTGACGTCAGCGGAGTCTGCATGCACGGAGCAGTGAATATGCAGCGTTTGTCAAGCGCCGCTCCAATTATCAGCTATTACGGTAAGTTACACAAGAGTTCTAGATGTTCTAATTACCATATCACGCTGGAGAAACGTCGAAACTCTCGCTACTGTTGTTGAATTGCTAAAGGAACGTGACGTCAGCGGAGTCTGCATGCACTGAGCAGTGAATATGCAGCGTTTGTCAAGCGCCGCTCCAATTATCAGCTATTACGGTAAGTTACACACGAGTTCTAGATGTTCTAATTACCATATCACGCTGGAGAAACGTCGAAACTCTCGCTACTGTTGTTGAATTGCTAAAGGAACGTGACGTCAGCGGAGTCCGCATGCACGGAGCAGTAAATATGCAGCGACTTGTCAAGCGCCGCGCCGATTATCAGCTATTACGGTGAGTTATACAACAGATCTAAATTTAAGCGATGCTCTAATTACCGTATCTCGCTGGTGAAACGTCGAAACTCTCGCCGCTGTTGTTGAATTGCCAAAGGAACGTGACGTCAGCGGGGTCTGCATGCACGGAGCAGCGAACATGCAGCGACTCGTCAAGCGCCGCGCCGACCACCTGCGGTGACGTCATGCCGCATACCGGCGCGTCTGTATGGTAAATAAATAATGACCCGTGTTTAGCCTCTAACAAATGTTCTGGGATTATGTGGAATTGCTTTTTGTTTTATTAACTAGCCTTTATACGTGGCTTTGTTTGCTTAGCTTCTTTTTATTTTCGGTTTTGGATTTTTCGTTCAGCTCATGTTAACATTGCCTCATAAATGTTGTAGCATGCTTTTCAGCTGCTCAAATGAAATATTATATGAAATTGATGCGCAACCAAAAACTAAACAGATTTATGTAGATTTAATTTTTAATAATTTTTCGAAAATCAAAAATTCGGTTTATAAATTTGGGAATTTCTGATCTTCGATTAAAGAAAAAATCACCAAATACAAAATACATTATAACACGTCGTTTCAAAAAATCTTACTTGAAATACCAAATTAGACTTAGACCCTTCTGTGAAACATCTAATGTTAAAACGAAATGAAAAACAAAACAACAACAACAGAACAACAAACAACAAAATGATAGCATTTCAACAATAAAGCGTCTCATGCAATTCCACAACGGAAGCGTACAATTTACCTTGGGCAGATTATATGCACCTCACACGGTAGCGTTTGGGATTTTGAAAAGGAAATTTATTCGTACCCGCGAACTATAAAGCAAAGCTCTATGAATTAAGTTGATGCCGCAAAACAACAGATTGCGGTGGTAATCCGCAGAATCGGTGTAGGCCAAGAGTTGGGGATTTCATCTACGTCGCAAAAAAACCATGGAACCTCCATTCGTTTTTTGAAGTGATAACTTAGCTTGGCAGAGCAACCAAGGCCAATATGGCGACGCCCTTGAATTAATCAGATCAGATTGTAATATTTCACTCATATTTGTTGCGTTTTCAACCTCTTCAACCGCTCAAAATCTTGATTTTTTATTTTTTTGTGGTGGATTTGGGCAGTAGCAGGTTTCAAGTGTTCAGACCTTCAACCATTTAAGTATAAATTGTATTTTTTATATCTCTAAGTCCGTTATATCTAGACAATAATAATTGAAAGTTGCTACCGATTAAAGCCCCTTCAGTCCAATCTCAATACCGTAAAAATATGAACTGAAAAATTGTCAGCTTTTATGAAATCACGAAAGTCTGGCTTACAGGCTGTTTTCAAATATCAATTACCATAACTCAAATATAGCAAAATAAATTGCTAAAGATTGCATAAATCGTTCACCGGCTCCTATACTACAGTAATATTAGACAATAATTTCGGTGATTTACTGTTGGCACCGCCTTCCTCAGCGGCAATTACTATGCGGCCGGTCCGCAGCGGAAGGAAGCGGGTACGTCGATCCCGAACCGCAATCATTTGAATACCTACTTGTAGACATGTCGGTATTTATTGCGCTGTAACTCATACTATGCTTGCAAAGGGACATTTTATTATAATGCTCCGTCTACACTTCGTGTTTTCATTTCCAACGTGTTCTAGTAAACTGCCAGACTCACTGCCTTCCGAGCCGAATTTGACATACCAAAAATGCTTGTAAGCCAAATAGAAATAAAATAATTCAGATTTTTTTCATTTTAAACCCGGAGATGTGACTGGTTTTAGTAGATTTTGATCAGCATTTGACTGATATATTAGTTTCGTGACTGTAAGTAACAATATATTTTTGCATTTGCAACTATTTGGTTACTTGGGTCTGTGTGCACCATGATTTCGGTTATCATAAACCAACGGTTAACATAAGCTAATTATAACTGTTCACGACAACCGCCGGTTAAGGACGTAAACCAGGCGGTTATCTTAACCGAGCTTACGTCCTTAGCTGGCGTACGAGTTGTCGTGGACAGTAAATTTTACGTTTAGCTTACGTTAGCCGTTGGTTATGATAACCGAAATCTTTGTGCACACAGGCCTTACTTATAGACACATTTTTTATTAGTTCATAATGCCTATTCTACTTAAGCAGTGATAGTACATAATATAGTTATTATTCGTCATCTCCACTAATTAATGATTTCATCTCTAACTTCAAGAATGATTTTTGTATAGCAACTTCTACTTTAACTCCTGACTTGAGACCTAGGGTAACAAATACACTCGGTATTCGGTAAATTTTAATCGAAATTTCACTTGAAAAAAACGTTATAAACATATTTTTATCTTAGAGTCTCAAGTAACAATAATTTTCGTCATTTATGTTGGCACTGACTTTCTAAGCGTAATTGCTATGCGGCCTGTAGGTAACGCAAATACATTTACGTTTTTTTTTTTATCGAATACAAGTTGGCCCTTGACTTCTATCACACCTGATGTTAAGTGATGATGCAGTCTAAGATGGAAGCGGGCTAACTTGTTAGGAGTGGGACGAAAATCCACACCCCTTTCGGTTTCTGCACGATATCGTACCGGAACGCTAAATAAAAAACGCCACCAAGCGGGTGGTACGTCTTTGTCGGTAGGGTGGTAACTAGCCACGGCGAAAGCCTCCCACCAGCCAGGCCAAGACAAATTAAGAAAAATCTCAATCTGCCCCGCCGGGAATCGAACCCAGGACCTCCATCTTATAAATCCACCGCGCATACCACTGCGCCACGGAGGTCGTCGTTGCAAAACCCAATCAATTGAATGCCTACTTGTAGACATATCGGTATTTATTGCATTGTAACTCATACTCTACTTGTAAAGGGACATTTTATTTTAATGCCCCGTCTACACTACTAACTAATTCGTCAAATCATTTCCAGCTTTAGGGATAATTTTTGTGAAACCACTCCTATAGTGTATAATTCAACCTGGAGAATGCTTGTGCTAAGTCGAAATTTCACTGATATATCAATTTCATAACTAAGTAACAGATAGATATTTTTGTGATTTATTATTGGCACTACCTTCTTCAGCATAATTACTTTGCGGCCAGTGTGGACATTTACTTCGATGCTAACCACAACTATTTAGACCTACTTGCAAACATATTGAGATTTATTAGGGTTTTAAGTCATATTTTGCTTGAACAGTCATATTTTATTATTATACTCTACCTACACTAAGTGATTTTATTCCTAGCTATGAAAATTTCTATTGTAATGTTCCTTCAAAACTTTGCAATTCAACTTCCGAATTTGGAGTTTGTTGATACGAGTAAGACTTAATTTGTTAAGTTTTGGTCGTAACTATAACAAAGTAAGAATAATTTTGGTGATTTACTGTTAGCACCAAAGCGGAAGGAAACTATTTGGTTCGAATTCACACTATGGTTTACTTAATATTTTATTATACTCTACACTTTGTAATTTAAATTCAAACTTCAAAAATTTCATATTGTGTAATTACATAGTAATGATATTTGATGACATTACTAAGTTATCTGTATTATCCCAATAACAATTATTTGAGTAATTTACTATATCGGTACTACTTCCCACAACGGTAATTACTTAGTTATCAAGCGGGTGGTTGGTAGGTAAACGTGTCGATCCCAAAGAGCAATTACAATAATTACTTGTAGACAAATTGCAATATATACAGTGATATTTTAATATAATGTCTCGTCTACTTTTTGTGATTTAAAACCCGACTTGGAATTAAGAAATACACATTTCTATACTAAAGCCAAACTCGATGGAGAATGCTTATCAACAAACAAATTAAAAATGAAGGTAGTAATCACTAGTCATTTTACTCCTAATTTTTTTAATTATATTGTTAATGCCGAATTCATGACAATAAATTAGATTAGTAAGCTTAAAACTAATTGATATATTCAATATCTTTTAAATAAGAATTTATTAAAAAATAAAACATAATTTTAAATTTATTACGCATAAAATGTGTTGAAAATCTACCTTTAAAATTTGTTTGTTGATAAGCATTCTCCATCGAGTTTGGATTTAGTATAGCTAAGCTATAACCGCAATATTTCACATATTATAAATTATATTTGATCAATTGTTTCGTAGGTTAAAAATAGGTTCAATTATTATTCTAATCACTATAAAATTAATACAAGTGGTATTTACCATGTAGTAATTAATATTCAGCATTTTCAACAACACTTCATTTCCAACACACATTTTGCTATTGAATTATCAACCGTTATTAGCTTTTATCGCAATATTTCACTAAAATGATAAATATTTTGTTATACGAGAAATTAATAAAACCTAAAACAATTATTTTGATATTCAAATATCGCATATAGTAATTACAAATTACTAGCGATTCGAACTGAATTCGCACAAGTAACACAGTAGAAAATTGGTTTTAACCATATAAGTAAAAAGAAGCAATAATTATTTTACTAGCAATGCTTTTTTTTATCGACTACAAGTTGGCCCTTGACTGCTATCACACCTGATGTTAAGTGATAATGTAGTCTAAGATAGAAACGAGCCAACTTGTTAGGAGTGGGACGGAAATTCACACCCCATTCGGTTTCTACACGACATCGTACCGGAACGCTAAATCGCTTAGCGATACGTTTTTGTCGGTAGGGTGGTAACTAGCCATGGCGAAAGCCTCCCTCCAGCTAGACCAAGACAAATTAAGAAAAATTACAATGTGCCCCGCCAGGAATCGAACCAAGGACCTCCGTCTTATAAATCCATCGCGCATACCACTGCGCCATGGAGGTCGTCAAGGTGCTCTTTTTGAGTATAATTATTTATATAGACATGCATACGTGGTTTAGTGACAATGATATATAAAACTACGAGTAGCTTATGTCCGCGATTTCATCCGCGTACTTTCCGTTTCCGTAGGAATTTTAGGATAAAAGTTAGCCTATGTTTTAATCCAGGGTATTATCTAACTCCCTTCCAAATTTCAGCTAGATCGGGTTTGTAGTTGTGCCTTGAAGAAGTAACAAACATACACACTCACAAACTTTCGCTACTGTGTGATAATTATAGTTATTGAAAATTGAACCAAACTGAAGCAGATTAAAAGCATTAATTCTGCTGAGTCAGTTCAACGATCCTTACATCTCTATAACACCTGTGTAGCTATTTCTTAACAATCTGGAATGATAAATGGATAGAGCCGCAGCGGAAGGAAATGGGTACGTCGATCCCGAACCGCAATCATTTGAATACCTACTTGTAGATACATCGCTGTAGAGCAACTATAGGCCTTATTTTGTTATATGTATTTAAACATTTGTTAGGATCATAATTTAATTAGCGGTTATCGTATCATAATCGATAAATTATATCGTGTTTATTTTTTTTATGTCGGCAACATAATTTTTCATACAGTTTTCAACTGTCATTTTGTGATTGGTTAACGCAAAAGGCGGAAACCAATCAGAGTTCACTTTCCTTTCCACGTCAAAAAGAGATGTAAGGTTTTTGGCTACCTGGCACGCTCATTGTGTTTTCGAATTTTGAAGTAATTGTAACGAATTGAATTGTTGAATTTTGTTACAAGATATTATTTAGATTTCTCGATTATGTGTTGAGCCATTTAAGTGTTTAGCCTCTTGTGTTTTTTTCTCTCATTTATTTTTATTTATATATTTCAATTTTTAGAATTTTTAACAATGTTATATATAATACAAAAATATATATACTATTAAAAATTTATAAAAAAAAATCTGCTCCTCCATTTGCGACGCCTTTGCGAGTCTAAGCAACCGGTGGTCAGGGCTCCAGAGTGAGGAACCTCCTCACAATACGCGCCGTTTCAAGGACTACTGCCTTCTGTATCCGACCCTTGATACAACAACTAAGTGGAAGCTTCTTAAGGTGTTGGTCGAAGCTTTTCGCAAAAAGACTATTGACTGAAATGACTATCGGAACAATAATAGTTGATTCAACATTCCACATGGCGGTAATCTCGTGAGCAAGGTCCAAGTATTTTGATACTTTTTCCTTTTCGGCTTTCACGATAGCCTCTTGTGTTTATTATTACACCAACAACTAATGAACCTTTCAAAACGAAACCTAGCAATTCTTGAGACATAAACATGGTGCTAGTTCTTATCCATTTGTTAATTATTAAAACAAACGTGCATGTTGGTCATTACATCCGACTTCGGTTGAATAATAGGTGACGACCTCCGTGGCGCAGTGGTATGCGCGGTGGATTTATAAGACCGACAGACAGAGTCCTGGGTTCGATTCCCGGCGGGGCAGATTGAGATTTTTCTTAATTTGCCTTGGTCTGGCTGGTGGGAGGCTTTCGCCGAGGCTAGTTACCACCCTACCGACAAAGACGTATTGCTAAGCGATTTAGCGTTCCGGTACGATGTCGTATAGAAACCGAAAGGGGTGTGAATTTTCATCCCACTCCTAACAAAGTAGCCCGCTTCCATATTAGACTGCATCATTACTTAACATAAGGTGTGATAGCAGTCAAGGGTCAACTTGTAGTCGATAAAAAAAAGAATATGCAAATTTGAGTGTGATAATTGCGTGGGATATGTTATGGGCTATGTTCCATGAGATAACAATTTAACAAGTTGTTAATCTTGATAGAGGTAAGTTGGAACGGAACAACTTTATTGAAGTTATTATTTGTACAAACCTAATAAAGTGTAAACGGGTCATAAGATATTGGTTAGAATACGCAAATTCGGATATGTGCTTATTATACAGGATAATATGTTTGGGCTAAGTTATATGTAATAAAAATGTAATAAATTGTAATAACGCTGAAATGCCGCCAGTATCCTTGCCACCATTCCACATGAGCTTGATTTGTATAGTTATTTGAATTATTCTTCGTGTCCACACTGCAGTGTCCTTGTTATGGTGTTCACAATCTCCTTCCATTCAGTCCGGTCCTCTGCTCTTCTGACAGCTGTTGTATGGGGAAGACCCGTGAGCGACTTCACTTAGCTTAGCCAGCGGCTAGGTAATCGGCCGCGTGGTCGTTTTCCCTCCACCTTGCCTACCACTATTAGTTTATCTAGGTTATCAGGAAAGCGACGGGCAATGTGACCAAAATAACCGAGAATTCTCTGGTAACAGATAGTTGAGACCCTAGTGCCAATTTGCAGCTGATTTAAAATCGAGACATTTGTTCTTTGGGCCGTCCACGGAATGCCCAGCATCCGCCTTCAACACCACATCTCAAATACATGTATCCCTTTTCTGTCTGTCGCTCTTATTGTCCACGCTTCGGAGCCGTAGAGGAAGATTGAGAAGACTAAAGTTCTTACTATTCGCTTCTTCGTATTGATTGAGATCTTTCTGCTTTGCCAAATCTGATGTCCTGTTCACATCCTCCCTTGTCCGATATCAGTGACCCCAGGTAAACAAACTCATTAACAAACTCCAGGTCAGAGAGTTCCCCGGTTCTTTCTATTTGACCCGATCTGTCGATTAGCATTACTTTTGTTTTGGAGTTATTAGAATAAGGTAGCTTAAGTTCCTTATTGTATTTGTTCTCAATAAAAAAAATAGTTGTAAATCTTGATACAAGGAAATTCAAATAAACATCATAATTTAGTTACATATAGCGTATTTTATGTTCCAACTAATTTATGTGGAAATTTTATGTGCAGCGTGTTTTATTTTCTAACAAGCTTCACTTGAAATACTTAAAGTTGTAACATTTATTAATTTCCAAGAAGATAGCGGAAACTTGCCTGACCACGCTCGATTAGCACAAGTTCTCATGTTGCATCTACAAACCTTCATTGATTTTTCTAATGTAATTTATATTTTAACCGACTAAGACTAAGTAATACGAAAACGTAGATAAATTTGTAGTTCTACCACCAGTTACCCAGTACTATATGAAAGTTTGTGTAGTAATTGTTTGTTACTTAAACATACAAAACCTGCTAAACTGATGATGAAAGTTCTTGCAGGATGTCGAGGCCCATTTCTTATAAATAAAAGCTCTATTTCAAAGACATTATTTTTATCCATAAATACAATGAAAATTATTGTAGTTAATGTTTTTTACTCAAACATGCAAAAACTAACTTTTTCAACCTCCGTGGCGCAGTGGTACGCGCGGTGGATTTATAAGACGGAGGTCCTGGGTTCGATTCTCGGCGGGGCAGATTGAGATTTTTCTTAATTTGTCTTGGTCTAGCTGGTGGGAGGCTTTCCCCGTGGCTAGTTACCACCCTACCGACAAAGACGTATCGCCAAGCGATTTAGCGTTCCGGTACGATGTCGTGTAGAAACGGAAAGGGGTGTGGATTTTCGTTCCACTGCTAACAAGTTAGCCAGGTTCCATCTTAGGCTGCATCATCACTTAACATCAGGTGTGATAGCAGTAAAAGGCCAACTTGTAGTCGATAAAAAAAAGCTGATGACGAATGTTGTTGCGGTATGTTGAGGTCCATATCTTATAAATAAAAATTCTTTTCGAAATAATTATATTATATTTCTCGCGAGCTAGTTATATTTTATAGCCCCCTAAACATGAAACATCCTGTATATAGTAAACGCGATTGCTGAAAAATAAATTTACATGTAATCCCATAGGCGTTACCTGTGCCGGTTGATATTAAACTCGTAAATACAAATACACGCCCATACAACCATTCCGTTGCTTAGCTGTTGATTATAGAGATTGTAACGAATGTAAGGCGGCGTAATATATTACGTTTAAGCTGTATAACTGGCATATAATTATAGCTGCATACATTAAACAGTCTCCTTCGTAATCCAGTGGTAGTGGAGAACGGCCTATGAAATAACAAGCAAAATGTTCTTTCTAGAAATCCTCACTAGTAGTTTACAGTTGGTGGTATCAAAGGAAAGCACATTAAGCCGTCGTTCCTGGTAGTATTAACTTATGCTGTTATTGTTATAGAGTCAATCGCATTGCGTGGTGGATTCAGGCTTCAAATCTCCACTTCTCTAGGCTAGGAAGCTCTGTAGCCTTGATCATCATCATCATTATTATTTTTTTTTATCGACTACAAGTTAGCCCTTGACTGCTATCACACCTGATGTTAAGTGATGATGCAATCTAAGATGGAAGCGGGCTAATTTGTTAAGAGTAGGATGAAATCTACACCCCTTTCGGTGTCTACACGACATCGTACCGGAACGCTAAATCGCTTGGCGGTACGTCTTTGTCGGTAGGGTGGTAGCTAGCCACGGCGAAAGTCTCCCACCAGCCAGACCAAGACAAATTAAGAAAAATCTCAATCTGCCCCGCCGGGAATCGAACCCAGAACCTCCGTCTTATAAATCCACCGCGCATACCACTGCGCCACAGAGGCCGTTAAATACTTACTCCTTATAGGAGAGGCAATATATAGCTTAGACCCACCACGCCGCTACAATGCGAGTTTGTGGGCTTAGAGAAATAATGTTGGATTTTTTAACGATCACTATCAGATGTTGATGATAATAACTGGTACTGACAGCTCAGAGAGGTATCTGAGACACGTTGTAACATCTTCAACAAAAAAAAACTAATATTATTCCGTAACCCAAACCAGGACCTCACAGTCTGAAGCCACTAAACACTGGACCAATGAGGCAGTATTTGAATAGCTTAAAAGACATAATACATAAACATCACGCCTTGTTCCCATAGGGGTAGGCAGAGACCACATCCCTCCATTTGCCACGGTCCTTGCATACCTCCTTAGCTTCTTCCACTCTCATTAATCCTTTCATACAAGTTCGTCGGTTCAGGGTACTCTTGACCTGACCATTATTTAAAATGTCCTGAATTTGGTCCAGGAACATTCGCCTAGGCCTTCCCCTTCCAACATTTCCATTCACCCTCGCCTTGTAAATCTCTTTTGTTAATCTTCTTTCATCCATTCTCTCTACATGTCCAAACCATCTAAGCATCCCTTTATCAATTTTAGTCACTACATCTTCTTTTATACCACACTTATCTCTTATCACACTATTTTTAACTCTGTCACACAGTTTTAACCCGCACATACTCCTCAATGCTCTCAAAAGACCTCTACTAAGCAAAGCAAATAAAACATATCAATAATTATGGAACAACAAATATAGCCGCACTATTTACTGTTACCGTAAAAACCGAAGAATAGAAGAACATTCCTATTACATCACATCATTGGTAACCCAATAAATGTATTTTCAAAATTAGAGCTATCACAAGCAGTGACAGTGTGAACCCCGGGAGGGTAGATAAACTAACACTGAATTCGCAACGACACGGTACACGGCTCTCGTATCTTCCTATTTCAAATACTCCTATTTGTGTAATGTTTGTGCGATTTAAAATTGGAACTACGAGCTGTTTAGATAGTTATGGTGTGAACCCCGGCTATTTTTATAATATTAACGGACTAAGCAAATAGCCAAAGTTTTTTTTTTATTGACTACAAATTGGCCCTTGAATGCTATCACACCTGATGTTAAGTGATGATGCAATCTAAGATGGAAGCGGGCTAACTTGTTAGGAGTAGGATGAAAATCCACACCCCTTTCGGTTTCTACACGACATCGTACCGGAACGCTAAATCGCTTGGCGGTACGTCTTTGTCGGTAGGGTGGTAACTAGCTACGGCGAAAAACCTCCCACCAGCCAGACCAAGACAAATTAAGAAAAATCTCAATATGCCCCGCCGGGAATCGAACCCAGGACCTCCGTCTTTTAAATCCACCGCGCATACCACTAGTGAGTAAGTAGTAAACCATTGCCTATAAACAGATCTTCCTAAAACATGCAAGGGAGTTATCCTACCAATTACAACTACTACTACTACTAAGTATCCGACGCCCGTGTCAATTAATTTGACGTATTTTGAAACCTCAAGTGCCTGCAATTACATCATTAACCGAGTTCTTCAGATAGGAAAACAGTGGCGCTGCTTGGGAGAATGAATAAACATGGCGGTAGTACTCCCTGGATGAGCAATATCATAAAAATATCTGCCATTAATGTTAAGACAGTGTCATAGAGTAGAAGAGGGAAGGAATTTACACTAATTTTCTTGACAATGAAATCGCGTACGCCTGCTATTTAATTGCAATTGTATCTACTCATGAATTTATCTATCTATAAAAATCTATGGTTAAGATAAGCAACAGCATTTGCTGGATCCTGATTCTCGATAATAATAATAATAATAGTTTTTATTAAAAGGCAAAATACCCAGTACATGAGACACGTAAAGTGAAAAAAAGAAACACTAAATATAAAATAATTGTTAAAAAACGTTAAAAAAATAATTAATAAGTAAATAAATAAATAAAGTCTTACGTGCTAACCGAGAAGGTTATAAAAACTCTTCTCAGGCGTCAATATACTATATCTATTTTCTATTTTTATGATGATGCACAGACAGCCAATACGTAAATATAGGACTGGGCATTCCGTCAGATACTGTTTTTAAAATTTCATTGTTACTAGTACGAAGTCTCTGCCAGAAGGAGGCCACGCGTGTTCTGATAACGGCATAAAAGTCAGACACTCTCGATTCGGCGAACATGCCAGAGGCACTGCAATATCTAGGCAAACCCATCAAGATGCGAAAGGCTTAATGACAATGCATTTAAAAGTTGCTTTTGAAAAAGGCACAACCTGCCAGATAGAACTTAAAATCACTATACCATAATAAAGTTCGAATAGCCGTCGTAATCGCTAACTCCCATAGATGAGATAACACTAAAGAATATAATTTTATAAATATTCTAGAACTTGAGTAAACAACCACTACAGCTGTTTAAGAAACGTTTATACTCATGGTTGTTAGAGAAATGCTTTTATTCTGTCAAGGATTTTTTATAAGCTTAGTGTATAATTGTAATTTTATGTTTTATTTTATATTTTGAATTTTGTATTTTTGCATGTCAGAAATGGTGAATATTGTTTTTAATAATATTAATGTATTGTTATTAATGTATTCAGCAAATAACGATTTGATTGATTGATTGATTGATTGAACTATACTAGAAGAATCTCATCTCTCTCTCTCTCTCATCAATACTCAAATTACAAACAGTTTGTTTACCTCGGATCCACAATAACTAACAATGGCTCATGAGCCTGACGTCCGCAGAAGAATCGGAATGGCCAAGAATGCCACGTCTCAGCTCCAAATAACATGGAAGGACAGGAGAATTTCTCTAACGACAAAGATGAGACTGGTAAGAGCTCTGGTCTTCGCCATATTCTTATATGGAGCTGAAACCTGGACCTTAAGATCTGCTGACCGTAAACGAATTGACGCCTTCGAGATGTGGTGCTGGAGAAAAATGCTTCGGATCCCGTGGACAGCATTTCGGACCAACGCATCTATATTGTCTAAGCTTAAAATTAAAACAAGACTGTCGACCATCTGCCTGAAGCGAATCCTGAAGTACTTCGGACACATTGCCAGGAAACACGGAGATAATCTCGAAAAACTAATAGTTACTGGCAAAGTGGAAGGAAAAAGGCCGCGTGGCCGCAGCCCCATGCGTTGGTCTGATCAGATCCGCGCCACACTCGACTCCACGGTCTACGATGCTCTCCGAATAGCGGAGGATAGAGCAAAGTGGCGCCACATTTCGAACTTTAAAGATGGAAGCGGTCACGACCCTCAGCAATGAGGAAACCGACGAGAGGAGGGACTAGAAGAATAATACGACGCTATGTCCTGAGTGCCGGCACATCGGGCAAGCGGAGGCGCACTTCCGTTAAAAATATGTCATCGCGCACGCTTGCATTCAGAACCAATTAAAACTTGTTCAGAGTTTGTTTCGTGCGCCGCGGATTCCGCACTGTAACCGAGAGCGTAGCCTGAGAGTCTACTCACATTGCACTCGTAGTGTGACGCTCTCGCTTGACGTTTCACCCCTCGCGTTGGCAGCGCGACACGCGTACCGGCCCGCCTCCTGCCGCGTCACACCTTGCATCACCAGCGACCTCGTGCTGACTATAATACCTGACGTCATGTTCTGCGTCACGGCTCTGTCCTACAGAAATGACACTATTAATTTTGTTATTGGTTAGCGTTTTAAATATTTTTATTGAGATAAAATGTGGCATATGTGGATGACAGTTAACTCCATACCAAATTTTATTAAAATAGCTCCAGCGCTGAGACCTACGCCTCGAACTCAGAACCTCGTAATCAAAAACCTAAGTACCACTGGAACAACGGAACAGTTCTCCTTACTCTCATAAATTAACCAGCTGACATTAATATAACAGTGTGACACATTTACATAACATTTCTTCTAATGGCACTTATTTTGCTGTTTTCATGAGTGTCCATTTGCAAGTCATAGAACAATGCAATTAGATCAGCAATGGCTCAATTGAACTATTAACGGAATTACTTCGGCGCAATGATCGATTAGCACTCACATTATTGTGCCGCGGCAGTATTACGCCCAAGGGATTAAACTCATTTGTTACCTTTGTACGACGTATGTAAACCCTCTCAGATAATATGAAAAACTTTTATATTGCGTTCACTTCATAGTAAATATTAAATGATTTTTCATTCATTTAAAAAATGAAACTGTGCATTCCATTCATATTAACTAATCAGCTCTTCGAAATTTTGGGTAGAAAAGTCATTATCGTATTATATAACAAATACATCAGCAGCTTACATTTCAATTAGCGATTTTTATATAACATGCTATAGGTATAATCCCATTTGAGGTCGGCAAACGAAAAGATGGTCTGATGATATCAAAATTATCGGGGGGACAATTTGGTCAAGAACAGCTAATAACAGAGCGAGATGGAAACAGCTGGATGAGGCCTGTATCACAGGTCACGCTGATAACTAAACCAGGAAATAAATCGAGCTAGTTTAAGGTTACACCTTTATTAGAGGTGTATAAACATTGTATTAATTAGTTTCAGCAATAAAGGCTATTTTTATTATAGGTATAATCCAGCTTCCACTGTTGTTGTTGTTGAAAATAGCAGTACTTTACTCTACAGGGCTTGAACGATTATCACTGACGATATACTCGTATGGTAGCCAATAATCATGTACGGTGTATTACTCACATTGTGGTACCAAGAGATCCTGTGTTCCCGCGGGTTGGCGCGCACGCTGCACTCGAAGTACACGTCGTCACCCTCCTTGATGTCGTGTGGATTGAGCGTGCTGCCGAGGGTCAGCATCACCAACGGACTGTCTGGAGGACGAGTTCATTAATAGACTTTTACACTATAAAGTTCAACTTAATACTCGAGCATCAACTTTAATATTACAACGCCTAAAATAACCCTATATATTTTTAAGAAATTACGGAACCGACGGGATTCGAACCCACGTATCTCTGGCAAACCGGGCACTTAGAGCACCTTACCGCTAGCCTCATCGACATATTAATACCGTGGACTTCGGGTCAGCGCTAAAAGGTGTACAAACCAAAAGAGAACTAAAACGCTAAAAAGATTTCTAATCGCATTCAGTCTCATATTAGCTTACTGAGAGATTACTCGTCAATAATGTTTTAGAACAACAACTGCATAGAGTTATTTTGTTGTTTAATATTGGAATTTTTTAATTCCTTCATTTTTGAATTGAAAATAATTTTAATTAATAAACTTTTATTTTGTATGTCATGAATATTCACTTCACACTTGATTATTTTGATAATTATAAAAATTATCTACATGAAATTTGGAACAGTTATTTAAAACAGTGACCTAACGTCATTGCAGTAAAAAAATATATTGGTTGGTACTAGATTTATCCCAGTATATAGAGGTCACTGATACATTTAAAGTTTGCTGTGAATATAATATATAGGTTAAAGATGCCAAAAAAATTCAAAGCTAACTACTCCACACCATTTATGTTGTCCTATTTTCACGAGAATGTCAAAAAAGGCAGCCATGGTAACCGTCAGTCAAAGCTGATTACTTGTCCATAGTACTTACTATTAATATATCAATGGCTAGCCTACGTTTAGTTCATAATGTAGATGGCGTTACAGGCCGTATACCTGGATTTCAAAAACCAATATCAAGCACATAGAATGTAACCAATGTTGTCTTCAGATAGCAATACTGTAAAAACTGAAAGTATGTCGATGAGCTCTATCACAAAGAGAATTTGTGGCAACCTTATCTCTACTATATAAGTACACACTATTAACCTAAGGTTACCGTACATTTCCACATAAGTGTACTAAGAATGTAAATCATTCTCCGCTACATCTCCGCCAGTAACACCGAGCATAGACAAAGCTGGCTCGTAACAGTCGCCTTTATTTCTCCAACCGCAAGCATGCAGTATCGGCCAGTAGACACTGAGTCGGGCGTGTAATGCCGTGCGCTTCGCCGCCGACGACAATTACGACCGCATGTAGGGTTGCTACACGTTTTATTATCGAGTAAATAAACAATAAGATAACCTGTTAATGTGAATAGTTGGGAGATTCCTTATATACTTTACCCTCTACTCTTCAAATTGAGATAATTATAGCTTTCAGACAATACTCCGATTGATGCTTTACTAGCTGCATGGGAAAGTATGAACGATTAGCTCAATTACGACAAAATATAGGGTGGCCACACGTCTTACTCTCGCATAAATAAACAGGATAAACTCTGTGGAGCAGTTAAACAGCTTCGCTTTTTACCTAGATGGGTTAAGGTTATGGTTTACATGCTAGGCAAGTCTCGACAACTGCATGTCGCCGAATCGGGCAAAAATTGGGGTTTGAATATAGATCAAAAGAAAGCTTGCGAAAAGTATATATGACAAGTTGACATGTTCATGTGCTTACCTACGTCAAAAAAACGTACACTCTTCGTTTGTTAAAATTAGTGACTCAATTTCTTGTTTTTGTAGCAAAATTAACATAAGCCAAATATTTTGATCGACACAAGCTCTATGTCCGTCTTGTCATTCGTGTGTAAATAGCTGCTTGTTGAATGTCGTTTTGAATGTGACAGTGTTTGCCATCGATCGGTACTAGTGTCTACAGGCGTGTGTAGTACTGTTACTTGTCGAACTTCACGGCACACGTGTAAATGCACCAGAAGACCGAATGGTAAGATGCATGAAATATGTTCCGCTTTGCTCGCAAAATCTTCAAAAATCTCTTAAGCAGTATGCTTTGCTTACACAGTTTATTCCAACAGTGATAGTCCATACCTATTACAGGCATGGTATGGTACAACATGGTAACCCTACCAATGGCTCGCGTTTGACGTCCATCTCTTTGATCGCACCGATTGCAGCTCTTGATCCGTGTAAATTGAATCTCACATAGCGATGCTCCGTGTACTGTTTTCTAGTTGACTAGAATCTATCAGTCAAAGGCATGCGATAGAGCAAGTGCCACTTAATGTTAACGAAATGCGGACACTTGTTGAGGGTAGGTCCAAAAAATGCTATGCATTGATGGAATGTCAACGGTCCAATATGCAAGAGATGGTTCGATTTTAGAATGTGCAAGACTGTTATGAAAATAATTCGTCAAATATTCTTTACGAAAAATTGTAAGGAGGACACTAAATTGATAATTAATATTTTGTACTACATAGGTGAAGGTTTTAGAAGTAAGTAATTAATCCATACCGTTTTTCGTCTGAGAAGATTATTTGAAAAACAATTTTTTAAAAGGAAGAGAAAAAGGATAACAGTAGATAAACAAAAGTTTTTAGCATATTTGGACATTGTATCCTTTACTATCGACCTAGTATAGATAGAGAAACACAAAAATGAGTTCGATAATTGTCTGAGTCTATCAACATTTAAAAATATCTAGAACTTTTTGTGACAACGCTTATATGGGGCTCTACTATTGCTATAACTATTTGTACCGAGCATCATTGTTGTATTTCGGTCTGAAGGACCTGCAGTTGCTGAAACTGCAGTTGCTGAAATAACATGCAGGCCAGTGAAATAAACAACATTCCCTCCACGAGTTTGTTTTGCCTTGCGAAGTATAGCTTGCTTGCTATTGTGTTGTAAGTGACTACATCAATTGCTTTTATAAGTCAACTTTCATCATCATTATCAGCCGTTTAACAGCCCACTACAGGGCCTGGCCTAAAGAGAGTAGGGAGGCGATGCTTTTACAAGTATTAGTACCTAATTAAAAGAAAACAAAAGGAGTACTAACATACTACATTCAGCTTGACCTGGTCATCGATCACCTTCCCTGGGAGGGCAGAGTTGGATGCGACGCATTTGACTGTCACGCCGTTGTCTTCTGGGGAAGGGCTGAAGACCAGGGTGCTGACTGACCAGGTGTCGTTCGAATGGTCGGTTATCTGTGGATGAAATATACTATAGAAAAACAATCAACACTATAATTGTTAACACCTACCAGACCAGGAGTCCCTCCTCTTAGACGAACTGTGGAGCTTAGATTAACATTACTCTAATTTTAATTGATTGCTGGACTTGAGTTTTTTAATTTTTGTAACGATCACTATCACCTAATGTTAGTCATTTATACCGAGGCACCGAAACTCCCCTCCTAAGAAAGTTTACTGACTATTTCTTGGAAGGAAGAAAATGTCAATATTTCATAATCTAGTCAAAGACCTCACGAGTAAAAAACACAAACTAACCACGTGACCAACGAGGCAGTTTACAAAAATTTGAGCATTGAGAAATGATGTCTGTTTCTCGGTATTCAATGTACTCAAGAACTTTTTGATCTAGCAAACAGGACTACAAATCATCGCACTACCTAGTTAGGCAGTCGATCTCTATAACTACATACATTTGTCAGGTTTGAAAAACAAGACAAAGTATCTATATAAGTATTAAGTAACGTACTTTGTCTTTCTCGAAGCTTCTATTGTCCTTGTACCAAGCTATCTGCGCTGGTGGTCGGCTGCCTTCAGCTATACATCGCAGCGTCGCCGCTGAGCCGGCCAACAGTTGCTGTGGTCGACTCACCAGCGATATGGACAGCGGCGCCACTGATGGGGATAACACAGAGTTAGACACCAATAACATAGAGACGAATATCTTAACATTCCATGAATTCACAGTGCGGGTACCGGTTCCATCGCGTGGCTGAGAGAAAAACTCGAACAAAGCCCGAGACTTGTGTAACACGGGTGTAGGTTTTAAAGAGAATTAATATTATGCTTTTATAGCGAAAAGCTTCAACCAACATCTTAAAATGTTGGATCAAGGGTCGGGTACAAAAGACGGTAGGTAATATTTGAGACGGTGCGTATTGTGAAGATAGGTTCTCATTTTTGAGCGCTGACCACTGGTTTCGTAAACTTTTAAGCCCCGCCGCAGCAGAAAAAAAATTATATGACGAAACATTAATAATAATTATTAATTTATAGTTGACGAATTTGACGTATCGGTTCGCTTCTAGTCTGAATTGAACGTACGCCATACAAAGAAAAGCATGTTAAGCTTAAAAAACTATAACCCTTTGTATAGTCTGAAAAAAATATTCCATCTGCTTACGGTAAAATTGAATTTTTCATGCAATTTCCATTTGACCCATAGAGAAAACTACACCTAAATTTTAAAAGCAACGCTTTATTTGAAACATGTTTTAATTGTTCTTCGTTCGTATTTGCAATTCTAGCGAATTGCAATCCGCTTAAAAAGTCTCATCTATCCAAAAAACTCGTACACGTAAAACGTAGAAAACTTTCCAGTTTTGTTTCCTACTGCTTTTGTGGTTTTATTACAAAACAATGTCCCTTAATTATGGGTGACTTTTTTTATAATTCCACAACAATTGTTTGTTTCAAGAGAGGTCCTTCTTTTTGAAGTTGGTTAGTAAAGTCAAACAAATGTAAGGAGAAAGAAACAGCTGTTTTCTAAATACTTATTTCGTTTTCTTCGAATTAGTTATTTTCTACGGGATAAATAAATGAATTTGTAGCTACATATATGCATTTGAATGTATCTTTAACTCATCTGAGAACTAGGTTTCAATCTTTTTTTCAACTCCGTAAATTAACATATATCGCAACTAAAATAGTACGTAGCCTTTTTGTATTGTTGGAGGGAATCCATAGATCCTCATGGATCCTCATGGATGAGATTTGGGTAACACGGATGACGACGTCCGACTTCACCGATATCCTCGGTGCCCTACGGACTAACACCACCTACATTCGCAAACCGACCTTCGCTGTATGGTTGTGATCATTGCTTCAGGAAGTAGTACATAGCCTACATTGCTTTGTTACCTTTAACAGACCGACAAATAGGCACTTTTGCATTTGTATTATTTGATATTAATAATTCGCATTGTTTCTCAGAATAAAAAGTTGATATAATATGTTCTTACGATTCATTTCAAGTCTCACAGCTTTCTCCTGAGGCGGCACAAGGTTGGTGTTAGCAGCTCTGCACTTGAAGGTCTTGTTGAGGTCTTCCCTCCTGACATGCTGTAGCTCCAGCCTATTGACCACCACGTGGGTGTCGGTCTTCTCTCCTATGTACTGCGTGGCTGATAGACCATCTATTAACCACGTCACTACTGGTTCTGGTCGACCTGCAGCAAAAGAATTACTAAAATAGTTTTTAAATGGCGGTTACATAGTATTTTTGTTGAATTTAATAATCATTTACATATAAGCGAAGTAACAATGTCATATTGATTCATCACAAAATCTCTCAAACTATGCACTTGTCTTCTTGCACTTCTATATCGCGAAATTATAAACTACGTCAAGACAAATTATCTCTGCCTACCCCTATGGGAACGAGGCGTGATGCTATGTATGTAAGATATGTATTATTGCCATTCAAATGTAAGGGTGCATCCCAGTAGTACCCCCTAATTTTAGTTCTATAGAACTGTTGATACACCATATTAGTGCTTAGTGTCCCATTAGTTCTATATAGAACTAATGGGACAAAATTAAAGAAATGTCGTTATAAACATCTTGTTTGTACGTTACATATTAAATATTTATAGTTTTTATAAGTATGATATGGAATTTCTTTTGAATGCAATATTAAATGTCCACTTAAATTTGAGAGTATCTATAAACATACTATATCGAATATAGCTTTGCTTAAATTGCACAAAACGTCTTTAAAATGGTATTGAGGTTTTTAATACAATTTTTTTCTAAACTGAATAGTTTGCACGAAAGATACTTACTTCCAAAGTGGTAAAACGTGTCCCTCCCTGTAACTTGTAAAATAAGAGAATATTTTTTAGACACGACAACTACTTGATTTTAAAAACTTACCTTTTGTCGCAAGGGACATTTTTTTGTTAAAAACATAATGAAATATCAATTAAAATAATATAAAGTTTATAACTTATATGCTATAAGCAAAGTCAAGAGCAAAAACTATACTACAGTTCTATATAGAACTATTGGGATATAATTTGACAGCCCGGAAAGTATCCCAACAGTTCTATAGAACTACGGTATGGGGTACTGGGATGCACCCAAATGTAATAGGCTCGTGGCACATCGATTAGACGGTTTTAAAATTAAGATTTGTTATCAACTTTTACTTAAATACGTATACAAAGTTGCGGTCGTTAGCTAGTATAATTATTTTTATTATATTACTGAACAAAGTTTTTGTCCGAAAATGTCCATACGCCAAAATTATGAGTTTAATCAGTTTTGTACTCAATTATGTTCATAAAGTTTATAGCTATTATTATAAAAAAGCTTCCGTTGCGATTTAGATACCTGGAACTGTGCCAACCCTGCAAGTGAAAAGCTGACTTTTCCCACTATGCACCCAACACCCGACCCTTTATTGTTAACGGCTAGTAAAATAAAACTTTATCACTTTTCTTAACATTTTCCAGATAAACTTTAATATGAAGTCTCTTTAGTGAAAACAAGAATATATCTAACTTTTCATATTCATTATCTCGTACTACTGGCAATTTGTCAGGTGAACTAGCTTTTGAGATAGAATGAAGTTTATATTCATCGCGTTGCTCCAATGGTAATTGTCGTGTTTAGATTGATAATGTTTTAATCTAGTAACAATCCTTTGGATTACGAGATCCTGCGTTCGATCTTGGGTCTGGAAATGAAATATTGTGTGCTTTCAATCTTAAATCTTAGCTTTAAATCTTATAGCGTGGACATGTCCACTTGTCCGATCGCCTGTCAGCGGTTTAATGATTTTTCGTACTCTAAAATATCTCAATCATCATCATCATTATCAGCCTATTAACGGCTCACTACAGAGCCAGGCCTCCCTCCTTACAGAACAGGGTATATGGAGCGTACACCCACCACGCTGCTCCAATACGGGTTGGCGGGCTTAGGGTGATAATTTATTAACGATCACTATCAGATGTTGATGATAGTGACCGAGGCCGACGGCTTAACGTGCTTTCCGAGGCACGGGGGTGTAACACCACCAACTTCCAGACTCCGGGCTTGGAATGTACTGAACATTTCATAGAAGAATTAAAAAGCTCAGAATTATTAAATGACCTGACCCAGGGATCGAACCCAGGACCTCGTGCTCGAAGCCACATAGGCTAACCACTAGACCAACGAGGCAGTCAATATCTTAATCCTAACTAATATTATAAATGCGAAAGTAACTCTGTCTGTCTGTCTGTCTTGCTTTCACTCTGCAACTACTGAAGCGATTTAAATGAAATTTGGTACACAGTAAGTCTAGAGCCTGAAAAAGGACATAGGCTACTTTTGATTGCGAAAAAAGGGTTGTAAGGGGTTAAAGGGGGGAATGAAATGTTGTATGAAAGTATCGTCATTTTGAAAGCTTAAGACCTATTTCTGAGGCAGTTGATCAGATATTAATAAATATGACATTCAAAGCTTAAAAAAATTAGGCTGCCGTAATAACTAATTTTGAGAGTAGTAATTAAAACCATTTTTAAACGACGAGAAAAAACGGAGGAGGTTCTCAATTCGACAAGTGTATTTTTTATATGTATGACGCATAACTTTTTACAGAGTTGTCCGATTTTGATAATTCTTTTTTTATTAGAAAAAACATACTTTCAAGGTGGTCCCATCGTCATCATTTTAGGATCTGATGATGATATCCTGAGGAAATTGAAGGAATTCTTCAAATGTTATAGGCACGCTTGCAGCGATTTCGGTGTTAGTGTAAGTATCGGTAGCTTTTTGGCTACAAGTGCCGTATAATATATTATGACCGTACAGTACGAGTACGTTACGTGGCGATAAATCACTAAAAAATAAGAAATAAAAATTTTTAACAAAAAATAGAACCGACTCAAAACACACTAAAAAGTAAAAAATAACTGAGTCATTTAGTTGCTTTAATTTACTTGAGCATATCTTGGAGTCGGTGCCAGCCAAGGTTTCTACTTTAAGGACGTTACCTAGAACCCACAAACTGCTTTACTATGTAAAATAAATATTCCTTAAATTTGGCTGGCACCGACTTGCGTTTTGAGTCGGTTCTATTTTTTGTTAAAAATTTTTATTACTGCTAAAAAAAATTTAAATATGACACTTAAAAGTCTCAACGCAATACCTTTCGATTCCACAATATATTGTCATTACTTCACAAAATTATATTAATATAATATAAGTCTCATCGCCGAAACGTTTCTCAATAATATGCATGTATTCCTCGTAATAATATTATTCATTTCCTTTTGCCATATTTCATTTTAATAGAGTGACATGTTCGCATTTATAATGGGAGTAACAATATGAAGACGTGTTTTATTATTTTCGCTGATGTATTCGGATTATTTTGACGACCTCCGTGGCGCAGTGGTATGCGCGGTGGATTTATACGACGGAGGTCCTGGGTTCGATTCTCGGCGGGGCATATTGAGATTTTTCTTAATTTGTCTTGGTCTGGCTGGAGGCTTTCGCCATGGTTAGTTACCACCTTACCGACAAAGACGTATCGCCAAGCGATTTAGCGTTCCGGTACGATGTTGTGTGGAAACTGAAAGGAGTGTGGATTTTCGTCCAACTCCTAACATGTTAACCCACTTCCATCTTAGATTGCATCATCACTTAACATCAGGTGTGATAGCAGTCAAGGGCCAACTTGTAGTCGATAAAAAAAAATTTACTTATGACGAATAGTATAATGGAGTTTTCCTCTCCGCCATATGATGGACTGGTGATTTCTTGGAATGCTGAAATATTCGTCTCTTATAGTAAGAAATGAAGTTGCAATAAAAATCGTAATTTAAGTATTACACTGACTGCATCCCAATTTCAAACTACTACTAAATATTTGAAAGTAATTAATACTCGATATTTTAAAGCCCAACTCAAAACTCGAATCTAGGACTTAATGATCCGTGGCTACATAGTCATCATCATCACCATATTTTCCTTTCATCAGCCTTTTCCCATTCATGCGGGCTTGGCACAACACGTCATTCTCTTCCATTTAATTATGTCATGCGTCAAATAATCACATACTTCTTTCATACATACTCCTCTTTCGCACACTCCAGCCATATCTTCTTTGGCCTTCTTCTACACCTGTGTCTTTCCACTTGCAATTCTGACATTCTTCTTTCCTCCATCACGTGTCCAATGCTAACCTGTTAGTCCTTAACTTTCAGTCGGTGGTCTAAAAACTGGATTAACGAGGCAACGAATCATTACTATCATCACATCAACTGCACAATGCACATCCACAGCTAAATATCCATGTTTTTAAGGAACTTCCAAACACAATGATCCTGACCCGTCTACCAGCGGATCCCTGCTGCACGTTTACCGTAATCAGTCGAGGCATAATGGCGATAACAAATAATGTACACAAAAACAATAACAACTGTTATTTTATTGACCGGTGACTGCAACGTCATCAAAACCAGCACATCGATAGAGATAATCCTTTTAAGGCACACTGAACTTTAAATTGCATTATTCTCTAATAGTCCTTAACCACTTTATTATAGGGACCAAAATTGAACACAAATTGTTTCTTTCAGGTTCAGGGCTTTTGTACTCTCCGCAATTTAGTTACCGTACAGTTAGGAAAATTGGAGCGACGTGGAAATTACAATAAAAGGCTGAATCGTGCATAAAATCCTTTTTTACAAACTTTTGCATACGAGCATGGAACGGAAAAGTCAACATTACACTTATTTGTATTATTTAAATTACAAAAAAAAGTATATATAATCTGTACTATATTATGTTCTATTTTTTGTTGAAAATTTTTGTTTCTTATTTTTTAGTGATTTATCGCCACGTGACATACTCGTGCTATACTGTCATAGTATATTATACGGCACTAGTAGCCAAAAAGCTACCGATACCGAGACAAAGACTGAAGTCGCTGTAAGCGTGCCTTAAAAGTTAAAATTTGAAGAGTTTGTTCAATTTTCTCAGGATATCATCATCATGATCATCATGATGACAATAGGACCACCTTGGAAGAATGCCCTTTCTTATAAAGAATTATCAAAATCGGACAACTCTGTAAAAAGTTATGCGTGGTCATACATAAAAAAAAATATAGACGTGTCGAATTGAGAACCTCCTCCGTTTTTTTTCGTCGGTTAAAAAAGTAGGTGAGTAATTCAAAAGAAACTGTGCATATATATTTTACTCGTACTCTCTTGTTTTATAGAATCGTCCTACTGGGGTGTCCCACGTACCCTAGATGCTGATGCCTAGTGCCAAAACTAATTTCTTCCAGTCGGATCTAAACCAATATGAAGTCATAAACGTGATCCAGTACAGCCTTTAATTCGATTTTTAAAAGGACCCTTTCTAAATATCCAGCTACGAATGCTTCACTATTGGCAGGACTGATCGACACCAGATGTTCGGCATGAGGACCTACTGTACATGATAGTGGAACTGCTGCACTGGCGCGCCGCCAGCGTCCGTACTGCGGACTTTTTCAATGAAGCCATCGGGATGGAATATCTCTTGCAATGTTTCCATAAAACAGTCGCGCGATAGAAAAATCGAAGTGTGGTCATTTCAGTTAGCTACGCGCGACGTGCCAAATGTTATTTCACACTATTTCTGTTTTAAACACTTTTATTAAATCTATCAACATTATCAGACTTGGCTCATTATAAGGGCTCCCTCCTTATAGGAGAGGGGATACGGAGCTTATACCCACAACACATTAAAATAGGTAGGTAATAAAGTCAAATCAATCAAGTTATTAACGATCACTATGATTTATGTTGATAATAGTGACCGTGATGGCTTAACGTGCTCTCCAAGGCACAGAGATGTAACCCGACCAACTTCCCGACTTATAATTTATTAGAAGAAAGAAAACTCAAAATTATTATATTCTACAATTCCATCCAGGATTTGAAACCTAGAACCCCGTAATCAAAGACACACACCTTCTAGACCAACAAAGAAATCGTTTTCCATTATTTTAAGTATAATGAATATTTTCAGATAGGCTTAACTGATCTTTACCATAACTACAATAGCTAAGAAAAGTTCCAAAAAATCAGCTTTTAAATAAAAAGCGGCGTTTATTAATACAATTATAATTAACATAAAACAGCCTTTAATTAAAAAAAATAAACTCGCGTTCCAATTGGCTTATCTGTTTTAAGAGCTATCGTGCTACAGACAGACACACTTACACACAGTACACGCATTACTTTTTGCGTGCATGGTGTTCAAAATAGGAAACCTTGTACTTTACTGACGTGGTTCGTGCCAAATGTGTTTTCCTTTCGCTGATATTTTAATATTTACGAACGCAAAATAGCTCTAGTAGCTATCTTTAAATATTATGTAATGGTGTTAATTTTCTTGAATTTTCATGTAGGTATTTTTTTTTAATTTATTGTTGTTTATCTGAAATCCCTGCTTGGTTCTTGAGCTTTACTTACTTTGTGCTGTTAGTTTTTATGTACTATTCGATATTAATGCGAAAGTTTAATTGAAAAGAAGTTTATTAGGTACTTGATAGCCAGAAGGGCTGAACTAGATAGTTTATAATCGGGTATAGAGGATGGCTAACTTGGTTACTAACTATAGATCTTGTCCTTAGTCATGGGCTTGCTTATTGCTGTAACGCGGCGTGAAGGAAACTGCGGCCGCACGGAGAGAGGCGGTGCTCAGGTGGGGGGAGCGTAGGTGCCGTTTCACTCGACGTTTTATCTTCATCACTAGTCCCGTCTTCTTTAATGCAAACCGAACTAACTGTGTCGTGTTCTAGGTTTGTTGTCTGTGGTTTTATATGAAGAAGTGGTTTCCACCCTGAAAGTAGCGCCCATTCTTGGTCACGATAAAAATTCCGGTGACGACGAATAATATCGAAAATACGTGTGTGTGTGTGTGTGTGTGTGTGTGGAATAAGTTTATTTATTTCTTTGATTGCATCACAATTCTTTGATCTTAAAGATTCCGAACAGGGATAAATGGCATAAAGATCTCTACAATCCAACGTAGAAATGTTTTACAACATGTTGTAAATTTCGAGTGTCTAGTATCTAATTGAATTTTCAATATCATTGCAATAAATAATAACTGCAATGCAATAGCTAATTTATTATGTATGGCGTTAAGCATGCCTCGTTTAACTACATAAACACGACAGAATATGACGACCGTTTTAATGTGTAGTTTGGGAATATTGATGACAAAAGAACATTCGCGTGTCCAAAAATGGCAAAGGATTTAATTGATTTCATTTTCTTGCAGCTCTGTTTCAATCAACCAGCTAATGTTTAAGTGCTACTTGAATTTTACTTGGTTAAATTTATTTATATATATTTATAATATATCCCAGGAGACACCAGTGTTACCTAATTCGTATACCCGAGTTACAAAATATTAGAGTTAAAATTACAAATTCAAATAATAAAATAGCCAAATGATCAAAACAAAATAAAATGACAAGTAATAAACCAGCTAAGGTACGAATGATTGAGATAAACGAAAAGAAAGAAAACGTATTATTCATGGTATGGCTCTGTCAATAAACGGAATATCATTGTTTATCTATCCTTTCACTATTTTATACACAATATTTACATAATACAAAGTGTAATATGACAAGTCATTAAATAGTTGTATATTCTCAAACATTAATTGACGGGCGAGTGGCGCAGTGGGTAGTGCTTCTGCGTCCCAGGCTTTGGGTTCGATTCCCACATCTGGACAAATGTTTGTGTGATGAGCTTGGATGTCTTCCAGTGTCTGGGTGTTTATTTATATATTATAAGTATTTACGTATAATATATATAAAAATATTCATCAGTTATCATAGCAGCCATAACACAAGCTACATACGAGTACGCTTACTTTGAGGCTATATAGCGATGTGTGTAATTGTCCTATAATATTTATTTATTTATTATTTATATTCAACAGTATTATTAAACTATTGTTACAATAAATTTTCCAAATCAATCTAAAAATATTAAAACGGTCTCCTTATTGCGCTACAGCTGTAAACAAGTCGTCAATACACTGGGATATTTCAGTTGTCAAAACACTAATAGAATATTTGACAAATGTCAGCACACGCCGCGTGGTGTACGGCTCTGATTGCGCAACGATTTGTATGACGGATGGAATGATTGAGGCGACTCTGTATTGTTTGTCGATCAACGGTATATCATTGTTTAGATATCCCTTCATTATTCATCCATGTTAGTTAACTTTGAAAGTCATCATTATCACTGTAGGAGTATTCTTGGAGATCTTTACAGCTCTATTAGCTGCGAAGATACCTATTCTGTATTGATATATTTCTAACTCGACAGTGTGTGTTCCAAATGGGTCTATCTCTTCCTGTATGTGGTATAGTAAACAAGGTGAGATAGAGATTGACAAATGTAAGCGCAAACCGCGTTTTGTTCAGATCTGATTGAGCAACTACTTATTTGTATGACTGATGAAATGATTGAGGTGACTCTGGATTGATTGTTTAACTATCCCTTCATCCATGCATAATTGCATAAACTTATATACTAACTGTGCCCAGCGGTTTTATGCACGTAGAACTCGTACTTCAAAAATCATTCTTCTCTCAAAAATAAAAGAATATCGGGGTATCCTGCGTAACGGGGTACCCTGCGTGACGGGTTACCTTATCATCATCATCATCATCATTACCAGCCTGTAGACGTCCACTGTTGGACATAGGCCTTTTTTAGGGACTTCCAAACACAACGATCCCGAGCCGCCTGTTGCCAGCGGCTCCCTGCGACACGTTTGATGTCGTCAGTCCACCTGGTTGGGTGTCGACCAACGCTGCGCTTTCCGGTGCGTGGTCGCCAATCTACCACCTTGGGCCCCCAACGTCCATCAGCTGTTCGAACTACGTGCCCCGCCCATTGCCACTTCAGTTCTGCGACTCGCTGAGCTATGTCGGTTACTTTGGTTCTTCTGCGGATCTCCCCATTTCTGATTCGATCACACAGAGATACTCCGAGCATTGCTTTTTCCATCGCCCGCTGAGTGACTCTGAGCCTTCTTATGAAGCCCGCAGTCAGCGACCAAGATTCGGATCCGTAGGTCATCACTGGCAACACGCACTGTTCGAACAGTGCGTGTTGGTTATCTTATATAAGTGACAAATGCGGCGCAATGCGACACGACACAGGTGTCCATTACATCGCGTCCCGCCGCAGACTGTTACAGAGGATGCAAGTAGGGAATGCCGTTGTTTTGACAGCGTTCGTCGCGTTTGTCGCTTACGCAGGAGTCACGGCAGGACATCATGTAACAACCTAACATGGCGCAGCATTTTATACTAGCAGACGCCATGTACTTTATATTTATTTTTAACTGACTTAATAAAAGGAGGAGGTTCTCAATTCGACACGTATTTTTTTAAGTTTTTTACCTTATAACTCTATTTTAAACTGATTTTGAAAATTTATTTCTTATTCAGCTTCCTATTTTACTCGTACCGGATTTTTTAAAAGTAAGAACCAGGTTTAGGTAATGACATGTTATTTATATCACAGAATATAAAAGCTTCTTCTTTATCCCTTTATAAAAACATAATAAGGGAATTGGACTTTTGAAACTTACCGCCCCTAACTTCGCAGATTAATATAAGCGCAGCTCCCTCTTCTAAGGGCCCCACCACACCGGACACATCGGCTCCTGATTTGTCATACAACAGCATTTGATGTGGAGGAACTGAAACAAAAAAAGTTTTTAAACACCATTTCTTAAATCTTGTGGACTTGTGGTCTGAAATAAATAAATAAAAAAAAATCACCCATTTATGAATGAATGAATGAATGAATACTCTTTATTGTACACCAAATAATAAAAAAAATCTTACAAATAGAAAATAACTTAAAAAAAAAATGTACAATTGGCGGTCTTATCGCTAATGAGCGATCTCTTCCAGACAACCAATATTGAAGAGGAAAAGTGCATTCATTGGAGAGGTTCGGGTGTACGTACAGTGAAGTATTGGAAGTTATTGTATCTATCAAATTATGTAATATATAATATACTTACATAAAATACTAAATAAATACATACATACATAGATACATACATACATACATACATACATACATACATACATACATACATACATACATACATACATACATACATTGGTACACACATACAAAAGTTCCCATATAGTAAATAAAAAAAAAAAAAAATGAAAATAATAGAAACTAGACGATATTGAAGGGAGAGAGTAAACAAATAATGACAATGTAATATATACACAAATAAGTGAGTACGAGACTTAATTGAGGAATCATAACGATTTTATGGGGGATAGAAATGCCCATTCACCAGCCGTTTAAAAGTAACTAGTGATTGAGCACGCCGAATCTCTAGAGGTAAAGAGTTCCACAGCCGAGCAGATTTAACAGAGAAGGATTTAGAGTAGAAGGAAGAGTTGTGAGAAGGAATTTTTAGGAGTAGGTTATCTTCAGATCTAAGAGAGCGACAATGAGTGGAATGGAGGAAGTGAAATCGCTCTTTTAGATATATTGGAGTAGTGGGATTGAAGAGGACATTGTATAAAAGGGATAGCATGTGAGTATTCCTACGAAGGCGGATAGAGGGCCACTTGAGTCTATCGCGAAACTCGGAAATATGGTCATATTTGCGAAGACCAAATATGAACCGTATACAAATGTTTTGAATGCGCTCAAGCTTATCTAGCAATTCCTCGCTCAAATTAAGATAACAAGTATCAGCGTAATCGAGAATTGGTAAGAGTAGAGATTGGGCAAGGGCAATTTTGGTAGATAGAGGAAGAAAATTGCGTAATCTACGCAGGGACCCTACAGATGCAAACACCTTCCTACTTACGTTACTTACCTGTGGAGCCCAAGTAAAATATTTATCAAAAGTGACTCCTAGATTTTTAACTGAGTCACTAAATGGCACACGCGTTCCATCAAATATTACATTAGGAATATTAGCCCAATCAATGCGTGCAACCAAATTGTGACTGCCTATAATTATAGATTGTGTTTTTGATGGATTTACTTTGAGACCATAAGCGTTACTCCATTGCACAATGGAATCTAGGTCTTTATTTAGTAAATCTATCATATCTGGCAAATCACTTAGTTTGGACTGAACATATATTTGGAGATCGTCTGCGTACAGGTGATAGAGAGAAGTTAGCTTAAGTGTAATGGAACTGATGAAAATAGAAAAAAGAAGAGGAGACAACACGCCACCTTGTGGTACACCGGCAGTTAAAGTGCACCAGTTAGACACAGTGTCATTAACTCGCACACGCTGCCGGCGACCAAACAAGTAACTGTGAAACCAGTCAATCACTTCAGGAGATATGTTGAGGGAACCTAGTTTAGCTAATAATAAGTCAAAATCCACGCTATTAAAAGCATTGCTAAAATCTAGCAAGGCCAACACTGTTACACACTGGTTATCCATGCCGTGACGAATATCCTCAGTAATGTTAACTAATGCAGTAGTCGTACTATGACCAGTACGGAAACCGGATTGGAAAGGATTGAAAAGGTTCTGACGGGTAAGGAAAAGGCTAAATTGACGATGGACTATACGCTCAAAAACTTTAGAAAGGAATGGGAGAATAGAAATTGGCCTATAGTCCGAGTAGTTAGAAGGATTCAATTTTTTGGGAATCGGTGTCACTTGAGCCTCCTTCCAACAAGAAGGAAAGCTTCATTTATTCATTCTTTTTAGATGGAACACCTATCATATTCATTACATTAAATTTTGTTTGTATTACCCAGAATTAAATAATTTCGAATCGTTCAATATATTAGTCATCAAATTTGACCAAGTATTCCAGGGATTTTGAATCATAATTTGAATCATAATTGGATATCATAATTTTCCTACTCCCACAGCAAAAACAAATAACTTGAGGATTGTTATATACAATTTAAATAAAAATATATATACTACAAAAGCTCTATTTCTTGACTCCACTCCGCAAAAAGCCGATTTTTTTCATCACAAAACAACATTAAACTTATCGCTAAAAACAAAAAAAAATTTGGTTGTTTTTATAGGAAAATTGCACCAGTTTTCACAAAATATTATACCTTATTAAATTCACCATTGCTCAAACAGCGCGCTTATGGTATAAAAGAAAATGAGCTTGCAATATAAATAGACTTAACCTCAATGATAACAGAGGGATGTTGTTCCGAGGAGGTACAAAAGAGTGTTCTTATTATTTTACCGAGGCACTTCATACCGATGATCGGCTTTTCCGATTATAAGATATTACATCGTCAGAGTTATTGCTTGTTATTGTAATTTTACGCTTTCACTTCCTGCGTTGAGGTATTTTCCTCCTTTCATTCAACTAGTGTTTTTGCAAGACATACCAAAATGTTTTCGCGTACTATATAAAATAAAATATAAATCAAATCATATCAAAATCATTTATTGCGAATTTAGGTACAGTGAGTTATGTACAACAAAAATATGTTGATGTTCCGCCAAATTTCGCTTTAAAGCATGCACTTTTTCTTTCATTTATTAATTTAAAATTTTTAACAATGCTTTTTAAAAGTTTTAACAATGCTTATAAAATTATAAAAAAAAAACACTACTAAAAATTTATAAAAATGGTGGTCAGGGCTCCAGAGTGAGGAACCTCCTCACAATACGCGCCGTTTCAAGAATTACTGCCTTCTGTATCCAACCCTTGATCCAACAACTAAGCGAAAGCTTTTTAAGATATTGGTCAAAGCTTTTCGCTATAAGACCGTTGACTGAAACGACTATAGGAACAATCATTGTTGAATCAACATTCCACATGACGATAATCTCATGAAAAGCATGCACTTATTGTTACAGTATCCATTCTTACTTACATCAATTTAAAACACAATAATTGTATTGTCAAGTTACTATATACCTACTATAAGTAATTAATATTAAAAAATTAAACCAGACGCGTGAATTTGTTTTATAATTATAATTCTTAACTAACCAAACGGTGATTAAGTGGAAACCCTTTAAAAAATAACAACACTTCGTAGGTTATGTAAGGAACACAAAGTGCCGCCCCCCCTGTGTACCACCTGATGAAGTGAAAGATCGCCTATAAACAGAGCTACCTTCGCAGGATATGCAGGAATACGTCCTACAAGTGCAAAGTGTCGCCATGTGTCCATTATTAAATAAAGGAAATAATTACTTAAAAATTCAATTAATTTTTGACTTTCTTTTTTGTTTTTAATTAATTAAGGCAAACATTCTTTATAATTATTCCGAAGTAAGACGTGAGTTCTCAGAAACTTTTACAGAGAAATGAAATAATTAATAAAACTTTATCATCTCGAAAGGGCAACGGAAGAAACTCGTACATTTAAATGACAAACTTTTCATTAATCTCAGTAAGTTGGCGAAATAAATGTACGAACTTACCGAGCTATTTTCGGTTCATCATCGTTATTATCAGCCGATTTTGATGATTTACTTAATAAGGTCTGTCCCACGGCCTTTCATATAGGAGGCATTTTATAGAACAGGAGATTTCGATCTTAGATCCACATCGACATATTAATAGTAAGTACTATGGACTTCGGGTGTTATTCAAAATTCGCGACAAGTGTCCTGAGATATCTTATATATAGGTACTAGAATGTATTTCTATTTTTATAAACAAACTAAAACATTGTAATATATTTCTTATATTATTGTTATACAGTCTAAATTGCAACGGCTTAATTGCTTACAATAAGTAATCAGCTTTGACTGACGGTTGCCAGGGCAGCCTTTTTTTGACATGACAGCTTCTCGTGAAAATAGCAAAACATAAATGGTGTGGAGTAGTAGCTTTGAATTTGTTTTTTTGGCATCTTTAACCTATATATTATATTCACAAAAATTTTTAACAAAAAATAGAACCGACTCAAAACGCACTAAAAAGTAAAAAATAACTGTGTCATTTAGTTGCTTTAATTTACTTAAGCATATCTATGAAGTCGGTGCCAGCCAAGTTTAAGGAACATCTTTTTAACGTAGTAAAGCAGTTTTTGGGTTCTATGTAACGTCCTTAAAGTAGAGTTTAGCGCGTTTTGAGTCGGTTCTATTTTTTGTTAAAAATTTTTATTTCTTACCGTTTAGTAATTTACCGCCACGTAACGTACTCGTACTATACTCTCATAGTATATTATACGGCACTAGTAGCCAAAAAGCTACCGATACTTATACAAAAACCGAAATCGCTGCAAGTGTGCCTCCAAAATTAGAAGAGTTTCTTTAATTTTCCCAGGATATCATCATCAGATCCTAACATAATGAAAATGGGACCACCTTAGAAGTATGCCCTTTCTAATAAAAAAGAATTATCAAAATCGGACAACTCTGTTAAAAGTTATGCGTGGTCATATATAAAAGAAATATATACGTGTCGAATTGAGAACCTCCTCCGTTTTTTTTCGTCGGTTAAAAAGCGATAAATGTATCAGTGACCTCTATATGCTGGGATAAATCTAGTACCAACCAATATATTTTTTTACTACAATGACGTTAGGTCACTGTTTTAAATATATGTTCCAAATTTCATATAGATAATTCTTATAGTTATCAAAATAATCGCGTGTGAAGGACGGACCAACAAACGGAAGGGTTCCATTTTACCATTATGGCAAAACTTCTTTGATTAATAATTATGACATAAAAACTAAAAGTTTATTGATTAAAATTATTTTCAACTATAAAATGAAGGAATTAAAAAATTCAAATATTAAACAACAAAATAACTACCATGCAGTCGTTGTTCTAAAACATTATCTCTCAGTAAGCTAATATGAGACTGAATGCGATTAGAAATCCTTTTGGCGTTTTAGCTCTCTTTTGATTCGGACACTTTTTAGCGCTGACCCAAAGTCCATAGTATTAATATGTCAATGTAGATCCACCACGCTTCTCTAACACGGCTTAGCGGGCAGAGATGTACTCTGATAAAAATGATTTTTTCCCTCAGTATATCATTGGCAGACTCAGAAATAGAACGCTTGAACGCATTCGTTATATAGGCCCGCTAAACGCGGTGGGTCTCCATTTCCCTTAAAGGGAAAAACC
Organism: Mycalesis mineus; assembly: GCA_034621355.1. NCBI lineage: Eukaryota > Metazoa > Arthropoda > Insecta > Lepidoptera > Nymphalidae > Mycalesis > Mycalesis mineus. The sequence goes on from CM067901.1 coordinate 2,436,569, forward strand.
AAGATCATAATAATTATATATCTCATAATGATCAGTTAATGATCTCTCTAATAAAAGCCTGGTACACATCGGTTCAAAAGCGCAAATCCCACTTGAGTGAAATGATGTCCCACAGGCATTTTAATTATGAACTGTCATCCCGGACCTCGACCTGACGTTTGTAAAAAAACCCGATGACAGATACAATCTGCCGGAGACGGGTCGAGTTTAGCAGGAAATAGGGAATTTTTACCTTTTGACATTGATGTAGCTTTTTTGGGTTAAAAGAGATTTACCGGGTAATAAAGGTTTTTGGCAATTATATCAAAGGTCTATTTTTAATTAACAGCATTATTTATGAATTATTATTAATATAATATTTAATTATTATTAAAAACTGACATCCATTATTTCATCCACAAAAAGCCCTGAATGACGACTAAAACGGACGAAGGTATTTTATAGACAAAGAAGCCTCTAATCTGCTTGCATCACAAAAACTAATCTAGTTTAGCTAAATAAAACTTCGAAAACGTTAATTCAAGTAGGCTTCGTTTAGAGGCACTTTCTAAAGGTTAAAGATGACTCTACTGACAGTTTAGCAGAATTTTGACGACCTCCGTGGTGCAGTGGTATGCGCGGTGGATTTATAAGACGGAGGTCCTGGGTTCGATTCCCGGCGGGGCAGATTGAGATTTTTCTTAATTTGTCATGGTCTGGCTGGTGGGAGACTTTCGCCGTGGCTAGTTACCACCCTACCGACAAAGACTTATCGCCAAGCGATTTAGCGTTCCGGTACGATGTCGTGTAGAAACTGAAAGGGGTGTGGATTTTCATCCCACTCCAATCACTCACTCAAGTTAGCCCGCTTCCATCTTAGACTACATCATCACTTAACATCAGGTGTGATAGCAGTTAAGGGCCAACTTGTAGTCCATAAAAAAATACTAATAAGAGCCGGTAACTGTATAATAATTACGTTTACCATAATTTATATTTAACTCCCATGTGAAGTTGAACTTGAACATATCATTTTAATCTAATGTAGAACCACCTTAAAATGTATGTAATTTAATTTATAATGGCGCGAACACATGATTGCAGCGTTGCTCGCAAAACCTTCGCCAACAAAAGATTCCAAGTAAATTGCCCCTTGGCACGAGTTGTCTAATGGATTTCAATGCAGCGGCACATATGTACACTTACCCTAATGCCACACTAACGACTTGTCTTCCAACATAATTTTGTTCTTTTTGTATTTTGAGTTAGGTACTTTGTTTATATATCAAATTATTTATAGTGATTTTTAGAATAAGAAAGAAAACAGATAAAATATTAAAAATGTATTAACGATTCTAAACAAATTTTGTAATTTTAATGATTAATCGACACAACAACATTTGTAGCGTTATTAAAAATCAGCTAAAATAAAATTATATCAGAACTTAGAGTACCTAATCCAAATTATTTCTTCATGACACTTCAATGCGTGAAATTATTACTGGTCGTTCGACACAAGCACAGTATGTTTTAAAGTGTCAGATAAAGGTCATGTTACGTACAGTGGTTATAATTTTAAGCGTACACAATATACATGTATATTGTGTGTTCCAAGTATGAAACAAAAAATCGCACGTGCAATTCTTCCCTTAGTCTGCTTACTTTTCTACACTAAACCGCTTGGTTCTGAGTAAAAGAAATTTACATCACTAGGCTCCTTTGCTTGTCTGTCGCTTTGAATAGGGTAATTTGTGTGAGAATCTCGACGCAGTTGCTTCAGCATTTGCGAAGCCTTCAGTATGTGCTGTTACGTCCTTTGATGTATGCACCGAGATGTTTTTATTAACTCAATTAGTAACATTATTAGCTTAGTGTAGGTTTTTAATCTAGTAATATTTAAACGAGCGACATGTTCATTTTAAGACATCAAATCAGGATCAATTGTTATTGTTCTTTATACATATATCTATGTTCTTGCAAAATACGCGTTATATAAAAATTTACCACCCTCGACTGGTAATCGAAATTTTCGAGTGTCTCGTAGACACATTTCCGAGGTACTAGTTTGTATGAGTTGAAAAGTATTCTAATATAGGTACCTAGTTAATTTTGAATGTTTTAGCGTACTTAATATACCTACACATTTGGTGAACTTAATTAGTTAGTTTAGGTATCCTAAATGATTAAGCTCGTGGACTTAAACGACCATTGTAATACCTTATGGAACATAGCGATCGCCTTTTATAAAGTAGCGTTGCTCATGTATTTTAGAAACTGGTTCATTTCAGAAAAGAAAAGAAAAACTTTCTTTCCTGTGTCCGTTTACTGACAAACTTACCTATAACAATTAGTCGTATTTGAAAGTTCCTCGTGGGGGAGTTCTTGAAGTCGACGCGACATCTGTACGTGCCTTCGTCGTCCAGTTGCACCGAGCTGAGGGTGAGTGAGGCGGGACGGGCCACCGTCGCGAAGTACGCTCTTGGACCAAACGCCCCTGGGTCTGACCATTGTAATGCCTTGTTGAACGACCTGCCACGGACGTCGAAACTGTAACAATGAAAGGATTCTAGTTTTAAAATTGGAGACAGTGATACACCTTTTTAACCGAGGAAATAAAAACGGAGGAGGTTCTCAATTCGACACATATATATATATTTTTTTATGTATGGCCGCGCATAACTTTTTACAGAGTTGTCCGACTTTGATAATTCTTTTTACGTGGCAATAAATCACTAAAAAAGTAAGAAATAGAAATTTTTAACAAAAAGAACCGACTCAAAACGCACGATTCAATCGACGTTACCTAGAACCAACAAACTGCTTCACTACGTTAAATAAATGTTCCTTAAACTTGCACCGGCTTATAGATATGCTTAAGTAAATTAAAGCAACTCAATGACACAGTTATTTTTTACTTTTTAGTGCGTTTTGAGTCGGTTCTATTTTTAATCTTTGAATTAATCAACAAACTAATGACTGTTGAGTTCATTGCCGTCTCCTTTCAATAGGTACTATTAAAAGGGGTATTTGAACATCTTTGTCATTTAAAAATTCATCGATATTATACTATCAATGAATTTTTAAATGACAAAGATGTTCAAAGGCAATTGGATAGGCTTTCAACTTCACACAGGAAGTAAAATAAATAACTTTATGTAACAACACACTTAATATTGTAAAATTGATAATATTATAATAAGAGCAACTGTAGAGTTTCTTGCCGGCTCTTCTCAACAGGGCCTGCCTGCCGAGCCGGTGGTAGAGTCACTACAAATAGTCCAATTTGACGTTTCAAAAGTGCTTGTAATAAGCCTACTTGAAATAAACGATTTTGAATTTGAATTGAATTTGGTATTAGAGTCACAACAATCACAAAGGCTTTTAAAAGTGCTTGTAGGTTTTACATTTATGATACTTGAAACAAAAAAATAAATTCAATCATTTTTATTAGACTATTTTGATTTTTATGAAATTTGTTCTGTATGTTTGGTAGGTTTGAGAAGAGGTCGTAGGTTATGTTTACATTCCTACGTAATAAAGTTGGCTGTGTCAATTTCATTTGTTTGAATATTTCTTTGGCAGTTAGTATTATATAGATTCCGTCGTTAAACACCAAACTATTATAAAAGTTGTTAGGACGTGTAATGAACCGTTCGCGTCACACTAAACGGATAAGCGGAAGCCGAGTAGAGGATCCAATTAGCGCTCAGAAAATACTCTTAACAACGAAACGCACTTAAGACGGTTCAAGCGAGCTCATTAGCTAGGCTCACCACAATTTAAATGGGTATTTTTTTCGGGAACTTTCCGTCACATGTTCGTTTTAATGGTGAACATCTGTGTGTGCTCGTTTCACTCGAATTTATCTTCATTACTCTTTTCGAAAAATATTTGGTGTTTCTTACACTTGTGATGATACTTTGAGATTATATGTTACGTAATTACTACTACGAGTGTCTACAAAATGTGACTAATTAGTCAAATTATTCTGATTGCTGAAAATTTTTGTTCTTTTGAATATTGTTTTAGGTTGACAAAAGAGTATGACTCACCACTCGCTCACATAATAAAAATTTAAATTCAAGTGATTCTATTCAAAATCTCTTGCGGGTCGCGCTAGCTACTTCTTTATTCTAAGTAAATGTAATAACAACTCTACAACAAAAGTGTAGCGATAAAATTTCCCAATTCGATAATGAAAATGTTCATAAAACAAATTTAAAAACAACAACGTGGAACAAACCGGGAAGGTATTTTTTGATAAAAATGCGTAAATTGGCACATGGTCCGCGTAAATTCATTTTCCGAACCAAGTCGTTGTCAAATTCTAGAATAAAATACAAGAGGCGCCCGGTGAAGTTTTTCAATTTCCGGACAGAGACTACGTTTTCCCAATTTTCCGAGCTCCTTTCAAATTTAGGCCCGTATCACATTTATCAATGGCGATACGCAATTTTTGTATAAAAAATTGTATTTTAATTTTAAATGTGAATTAATGTATTTATAATATTATGTAAAAGAATTTTAAAGGTGTCTTTTGTTTTTTCCTTAAACTTGCGATTTTTTCATCATAGTTAAATGGATTAACAAAAGAGATTTATGACGTGAGGGTGAACGTAAATATTGGAACGAAATTCTGGACATTTTAAAGATCAAGTCAAGAGTACCCTAAACGGACGAACTTTTGTGAAAGGATTAATGAGAGTGGAAGACGCTAAGTAAGAATGCAGGAACGATGTGTGAATTTATGTATGTATTAGTTTAGTATCAAATACTTTTTACTGGAAATGCAAAAAATACTTGATGTAAATGATTGATAAAGCACCTAAAGTCTTTTAGGCACAGTGACGACACATGTGACGACCTCCGTGGCGCAGTGGTATGCGTGGTGGATTTATAAGACGGAGGTCCTGGGTTCGATTCCCGGCGGGGCAGATTGAGATTTTTCTTAATTTGTCTTGGTCTGACTGGTGGGAGGCTTTCGCCGTGGCTAGTTACCATCCTACCGACAAAGACGTATCGCCAAGCGATTTAGCGTTGCGGTACGATGTCGTGTAGAAACCGAAAGGGGTGTGGATTTCATCCTACTCTTACATCTTAGATTGCATCATCACTTAACATCAGGTGTGATAGCAGTCAAGGGCTAACTTGTAGTCGATATAAAAAAAAAGTTTGTCATCGCTCGGTTAAGTACTACTGCCACTATTATTATTGTGTTCCGATCTGAAGGGTATGGTTGCCGGTGTAATTTCATGTACGTCTCCGGTTGACGGGCACAGAAAATGTCCCGTTTATACTTTGCGAGCTTTACGAAGAGACTCTGTTTAGAGACTAGAGTTTTCCACCTACCACTAAGTGTTCCGTAAATATTTACAGTTTGTATAGTTGAAAACGTTAATGTTAGGGACTAGTTTAAACTTTCTTTCATTGATGTAAAGCCCATTAATTAAAGAAAGCTATTACTATTGACTGCCTATGTGGCTTCGATCACGAGGTCCTGGGTTCGATTCCTGGGTCAGGCCATGGAATAATTCTGAGCTTTTTCATTCTTCTATGAAATGATCAATACAGTTCAGTACCGGAGTTTGGAAGTTGGTGGTGTTACACCCCCGTGCCTCGGAGAGCACGTTAAGCAGTCGGTCCCGGTCACTATCATCAACTTCTGATAGTGATCCTTACTAAATGAAACATTATAACCATAATAAACTACTGATAAATGTGACTCAGCCCTTATTCAAGAAGCTTGCGAGATGATTTGATTGTACACCCTGTTGGCGGGGTGATTTAACAATTTAAGTAGGCTTTTTATGAAGGCATTATCACCGTAAAACATTCGCCATTATTGTCGCTTTGATACTAAATAACCGCTCCCCCGGTAAACAGGTGCCGCGGTTTCAATTCTCGTTACGGAGGGAAGCAGAGAATAATGACCGGAAGCTTATTTTTCTTGTGTACGTAGCATGATAATCGTGTAATTACGAAAGGGTTAACGTTAAGTGTTGAAGATAGTTATTTGCTATAAATGTTAAGTTGTGGATTGCCTTGTTTTTTAACCGATGAAAAAAAACGGAGGAGGTTCTCAATTCGACACGTATATATTTTTTTTATGTATCGCCACGCACAACTTTTGAATAGAAAGGGCATACTTCCAAGGTGGTCCCATTGTCATCATGTTAGGATCTGATGATGATATTCTGGGAAAATTAAAGGAACTCTTCAAATTTTGGAAGCACGCTTACAGCGATTTCGGTCTTTGTCTCGGTATCGTTAGCTTTTTGGCTACTAGTGCCGTAGCCAAGGTTTCTACTTTAAGGACGTTACCTAGAACCTACAAACTGCATTACTACGTTAAATAAATGTTCCTTAAACTTGCTGGCACCGACTTCATAGATATGCTTAAGTACATTAAAGCAACTAAATGACACAGTTATTTTTTACTTTTTAGTGCGATTTGAGTAGAATAGCAGATAGGTCATCGGGTAGTTAATAGGAAACCTTCGCCTATACACATAGCAACACTTAATAACAAAAGAGAACACTGCGTTGTGGTAACCTAAGGTTTAAGTGTCAATCATGTAAGTGTAATTTCGCTGACAACCATACGCCCGACATAACATCGTACCGAAACGCTAATTTTTTTTTTATCGAATACAAGTTGGCACTTGACTTCTATCACACCTGATGTAAAGTGATGATGCAGTCTAAGATGGAAGCGGGCTAACTTGTTAGGAGTGGGACGAAAATCCACACCCCTTTGACGGTAAGTCTTTGTCGGTAGAGTTAGGTAGGCTTGCGGACAATTTAGCAGAGTTGAGGTAATTTTCAACTGAGCACCTTTCATTTTTGATTTTCTTTTCATCATCACTCACCATCAGGTGTGATTGCAGTCAAGGGCAAACTTGTAATGAATAAAAATTTTTAACAAAAAATAGAACCGACTCAAAACGCACTAATAAGTAAAAAATAACTGTGTCATTTAGTTGCTTTAATTTACTTAAGCATATCTATGAAGTCGATGCTAGCAAGTTTAAGGAACATTTATTTTGCGTAGTAAAGCAGTTTGTGGGTTCTAGGTAACGTCCTTAAAGAAGAAACCTTGGCTGGCACCGACTCATAGAAATGCTTAAGTAAATTAAAGCAACTAAATGACTCAGTTATTTTTTACTTTTTAGTGCGTTTTGAGTCGGTTCTATTTTTTGTTAACAAACAGCCAGAAGGGAATACAACTTAAAACACCAAAAGACAAACTTAATAACAATTTATTTACAAAGACATCAATTTATTTACAAAACTTAATAACAATTTATTTATGATCAAAAATAAACATTATTACAGTAATTACTTAATTAAACATTACAAGCACAGATTCTTACAATAGTCAAACAGTATGACTGCACAAGACTCGGACACTAAGGTAAATAACCACAACTTTCCATAGGGACATATTTTATAGCCTACCGCCCGCCATTTTTGCTCGACGAGTGGTACCTAGTCTATTATCTATAGTTTAAACGCGGTACCACAATACAGCAAATAAGGCCACTGTATTGACTATAGTATTTTCAAACAGAGTATACAATGCTGCCAACATTTTTGTTAAAAATTTTTATTTCTTACTTTTTAGTGATTTATCGCCATGTAACGTTCTGCCACAGTATATTATACGACACTAGTAGCCAAAAAGCTACCGATACCGAGACAAAAACCGAAATCGCTGTAAGCGTGCCTCCAAAATTTGAAGAGTTCCTTCAATTACCCCAGGATATCATCATCAGATCCTAACATTATGATAATGGGACCACCTTGGCAAACCACCAAATAAAAAAAGAATTATCAAAATCGGACAACTCTGTATAAAGTTATGCGTGGTCATACATAAAAAAAATATATACGTCTCGAATTGAGAACCTCCTCCGTTTTTTTTCGTCGGTTAAAAAAAAGGCCTCTCATTATTGAAAAAAATTTACAGTTAGCCACTACTACACATTGTTATACAAAATCATCCGGCTTGTTTCCGCTTTACTTTATATTTAGAACTGCCAGCACTTCACGATTATCGATATAGTGGGACTTTCTCACTTGATTTGACTCGACACGACATTGTCCTTAAACTCGTAAGGATAACGCCATTCACTCGTAAACATCAAATCGATCCTCAAGAGCACTCGCCACTTCCATTAGACCTTTGTTGAGAAAAAATTATCTTTTATCCTAAAATCATTTACTACGTTTAGGGTTGCCAATCCTAATTTCTTTTAACCCCGGTTGTCAAAAACAGTGCTATAAATTCGACTTAACTGTTTGTGTTTGTATCTTTATGTGGTTTAGTAACTTTTAAGGTCCGGTCAAAGCGCAAGGGGCAGCCGGATGCTGCCTTCGGGAACATTTCAGACTCGCCTGGGTCTCGAGTGATTAAACGAATGAACTGATTTTGATATTTTTTTTTAAGTTGACGTGATTAAGATGGCTGTTGTATACGAACATATACCATCTGATAAACCATTCCGAATTGACTGTTCGTGACGTTCTTATAATAATGAAGTGAGTATCTGTCGTTACTCTAGTTTGCTGTATGTCATCGGAGGATGTTTAAAACTTTTTAATTTGTAATTTTGGAAACATACTTATATGCGTGATTTTACCCTACGGTAACTAAGAGCTAACGCTAAAACTCGCGCGGGAGCACGCTCGCGGGTGTATAATGAAAAATACTATGGACAGCGCAGGCGCGTGCGACGGAACGCGGGCGCGGTTGGTGGATTGTCACCCGCGCGGCGGGCGGCGGGTACACGGCGCGGGCGCCCGCGACGGGCACACGCGAGCGGGTTTGTTTCTACAAATCAGACAGGCGCCGCTAGATGCTACGGTCACACGCGTCGGAAGCTAGGTACAATCATGAACATCGATACAAAGCGTGTAATAATTGAGGTGCAATTTCGGCCAGTATTATGGGCTACGGCGAATGAATTATCAAATTCTCCGCTGAGTAACCACGTCAAGAACGGGTTATGCAGTCGACGTTTATTCCGTTGACGTCTTTTTTTAAATAATCCATGGTAATCTACTCGACACAACTGTACACGCTCGACATCAAAGTTATACTAGCAGCGCTAACTGAGACGGGCGCACGCGACGGTCGCCCGCACCCGCCCGTGTTTTAGCGTTAGCCCTGAATATAATCATGGCCCGAGGTGAGACATACTTTCCCAGAAACGCTTTCACTCTTATCTTAAAAGACCAACATCAGATCGGAATTACAAACCATAGTAAAGTATATGAGAAATTAAGTTTAAAAACACTTTTCATCGAAGTTATTGGTATCTTAAGGACCGCAAAAGAATAATTAAAACCAAATCAGTAGTTTTTGCAAGGAGTGTGTTTTAATGTAAGTATATGACAAACAATTGAAAAAGTCGGTACCTATTTGTATCAGCCCTACATCCAGGGCCAGATTGTTCAGAGTTCCATTGAAACAAGCTTATAGCATCAGATGTTTTGAAAATTTTGAAAAGTAATTAATTACTCATTGAACTGTGTAATTATGTTTAATTATTATTTTTATAGAGTGTCTCGTTGGTTAAGTCAGCCGGCGCAAATAACCTGCGGTGACCAACCCGCCCGACCAGCGTGGAAAAAACCTTCTATCGATATAGCCACCAAAAACAGCCCCTAATCCCCGGCAGCCTCTCTGTTCCTGGCTCTGAAAGTGGTAAGTTAATGGCAGGTATCAAGAATCTTCGGCCGACCGTGACTAGGTCTTTAAGGGAGGCGTATGTCCAGCTGTGGACGTCCGTCGCCTGATAATAAAAATAATGATTATGATAATGGTCAAGATTGCTTCGGCCAGACTATAAAATATTCTAGTATATAGTAGGTATATAATTATAATTTTTTTTTATAACATTATCAGAGAAAAGTGTGGTGTAAAAGAAGATTTAGTGACTAAAATTGAGAAAGGGATGCTTAGATAGTTTGGACATGTAGAGAGAATGGATGAAAGGAGATAAACAAAAGAGATTTACAAGGCGAGGGTGAATGGAAATGTTGGAAGGGGAAGGCCTAGGCGAATGTTCCTGAACCAAATTCAGGACATTTTAAATAATGGCCAGGTCAAGAGTAGCCTAAACCGACGAACTACTATGAAAGGATTAATGAGAATGGAAGAAGCTAAGGAAGTATGCAAGGACCGTGGCAAATCGAGGGATATGGTCTCTGTCTACCCCTATGGGAACAAGGCGTGATGTTATGTATGTATGTATAATTATAATAATTGCTAGAAATTCTTAGTAGCAGCTCGGTGTTGGAATGTTGCAAATGTAACACTATACCACTCTGAGAGCAATTTGAGCTATCGGTCCCGTTCCTGGAAATACAGATGCCAGTAAAGCATTCCATACTTTCGCCGCACGAATTAGAAACCTTAAATAGTTTATGAAAATATGTTCAGTAATGTTATTTGATTACCTATTTTTAAACTTACTCGGAATCTCTGCCAATGTAAATTTGGCTGATTTGTTTCTTCGTCGATCTTCGGAATTTAAATTGTATAAACAAAGCATTGCAACCCATAACAGCGAAAATATAAACTGAAACCCACCTGTATATAGGCTTTCCGCCGCTCTTCCTAAACCAGAGCACCATGTATACGCGGTCCTCGTTGGTGTCCGGTGTGACGTCACACGGCAGCGATGCCGTCCGCCCCAACACTGCGTCCACTTCCACTGTTGACACTGGAAAGAAACAAAAACATTCATATATAAAACTTATAATTTGCCACATTGGCTTACATTTATCACTGCTGGACTGCTTTTGGTTCATGACCATACGAGTGGTTAAAATCTATAACATTACTTCTTTCCAAGAAATATCCGATTTTTAGCAGTAGGAACTTGATGGTACAAGAGCACGTTTTAAAAAAAATTAATCAAAACAAAAAGTTACAGTCAACAATCAGTTTGATTTACGCCATGTTACACGAACAGACTTAAAAGTAAGTAAGGGCACGCTATTGGTCGAAAGAAGTCGTGCATACTAGAATTTAATATATTAATTTTAAAATAGTCTAAAAAGAAAAACATTTTCAAGTATCATATTACCCTCAGTAATATGAGAATTGATAAACAAAGCTTTACGTATGTAGACCAAGGATACTATAAATGCGTTTAGGCAAACATACGTTTTGGGACTGCCTCGTTGGTCTAGTGGTTAGCCTATGTGGCTTCGATCACGAGATCCTGGGTTCGATTCCTGGGTCGGGTCACTGAATAATTCTGAGCTTTTTCATTCTTCTATGAAATGTTCAATACATTCCAAGCTCGGAGTCTGGAAGTTGATGGTGTTACACCCCCGTGCCTAGAAGAGCACGTTAAGCCATCGGTCCCGGTCACTATTATCAACATCTGATAGTGATCGTTAATAAATGAAACATTATCACCCTAAGCCCGCCAACCCGCATTGGAGCAGCGTGGTGGATGTACGCTCCATATCCCCTCTCCTATAAGGAGGGAGGCCTGGCCCGTAGTGGGTCGTTAATAGGCTGATAATGAAGATGATGATGACTTTTTGGGAATAAAACTAAACAAAACGACCAATCTTTCACATATACCAAGTAATAATTTCACTTCGAAACTCTACAAAAAGCGAAGAGGGGAGTCCCCGGTGTAATACATTTATTCATTATGAAAGTAATTTAATGAAAACCGTTGGAAGTAAGAGTTGTGCGCTGTACAGAGTTTCCGTAGATGAATAATGAAGAATGGCATTTATATTTGTCAAGTAAATGAAATGAAATAAAGCACTCTTCTCAGCAGTACTAGAGTTTTTTTTGTAATAGAAGTCGACTAGGGAAGTACTTCTGCAGAGCGTCTCCTTGCATGCCGTACGATGAACGAGAAGTGTTGGTCTTTTAATAGCTGATGTTTTTATGCTTAGCTTTAGCTGAACTATGCAGGTCCGTCAATTATTACAATTCCCATAAAAAGTAAAGTTTAATATAATTATAATAGTTTTTTTTAACGCTGGGCAACGCCTTTACGCATCACCCCCCGGAAACAGGGCGGTCATAACTGCACCATTTCCGGAGGGGTATGTGGGACTCCCCAGCTGAAAAGCTGAAATACCCACTAAAACCCAGCGATGTCCCGTCGCATCGCCTGACTGGGTCCCAGGAAATATTTCATAGTTCAACCCGGAACTTAAACCTTATTGATCAGAAGCCATGAAGGCTAACCATTGAAGAAACGTGGTTTTAATAACTAATATTATTTTTTGTTTAACGTTGATTTCTCATTGCAGAACACCTTGTCCCTTCAAACCAAAGAACATAATTACTATTTTGAAAAAGATTTCGTATTATTTTAACGAATGAACCATATTTTGTGCTATTAAGCACATCTAAAACTTTTCATGTGGCCAGCACTCATAAAAATGACATGAGTATTTTAAAACTCACCTATTTTCAACAATTGGGTACAAAAAAACATTGGCAAAATAAAAAGACGTTCAAAGATACCTAACTCTCATTTAATTTCCTTAAGTTTGAACGCTATGAAAAAATGAGGAAATTAAGTTCCAAGGGCGAATTTCCCCGGTTTTACTACCGACATTTATACCGGCTTAGTTAATTGGACTCGTCTGTTTGCTCTTCATCAGTGTTGTCGTTTAAGGCCCATAGTGTATGTGCTAAGGGCCCTTGGCTTCACAAGGGCCCTATAAAACATCTTGAAAAATATAGGTATTGAAACTAATGAATATTTGCCAAAAGACTGAGGATCGGGTTCTCGACCTCTTGATTTGAATTTAAGCCATTTACCCAAAGTAAGAAGATTAGATGCTTTTATATTAGAAAATATATTTGAGTCAATGTATGTATTAAAAATAACCGAAAAATATATGGTCGAGCCGAGAATCTCAGAAAAAACAAATTTACTTAAATATTAATTTTATAATTACCAAGAAACTACATCTAATTAACAATTAATATGGATCGACCGCCTACTCCGAAGTGAGGAGTAAGAGTGATAATGCATTACAGAATGGTGTACTGGAAAAATAGGTGTTATGAAAGACATTTCGAGTATTGATGGTGACGCCCGTATGAACCGATGGAAGTGCAATCATACACTTTACGTAGAATTGCCTCCCGTAACAATTATAATATATAATTATGAATTGAAAATAAATATAATATTTTTCATGCTATTTTTAAATATTCATGCTGGTTGTTTAGATTTGATATGATTATTTTGTTCAGAATAAGGTTACTATGAAATATTATATTGGAGCCGGTGTTATCAATATTAAACGTCGTAATTCATAGAGAAAGAGAAGCGATAATATCGTTTCGTATTTTTATTACTTTCCATGTTATTGTGTGCCCAAGGGTAATTCTTGTACTTAAATACGGCCCTGTTCTCCATACATAATTTATTAGTGTCTTGCTGCAAAAATGTGTAAAGCAAGATTCGCTTTAGGCGCCCTCTGGTGGCTTTTGTTAGCACAATTAGGTAAAAAGGCAAATAAAGGAATAGGAAATATATCTGCGTGATTTTTTTCCAACAACTTTAAAATGTGGTCCATTCTGTTTCTTGTGTTTAAGACTTTTTATTTTAAGTTAAGTAATTTATTGTATCCCATTATTGTGGCTTGGCGGGTATGAGAAGTGCAATGCAATCAAACGTCATGATAAATTAGCAACTACAATACAATAAATACAAAGTACAGCACGTACTGTAATAAATTAACATTTAATTATTTTCAATCACTCCTTCTTCTCCGGTTAATCAAACCAAGATACGCAGTCATAGTTAAACTAAATACGAGTATATGTATAAATATAAATAAAATGCTTCTTTTTTCTCACGCAAGGATGATATGGTTTCCTAAGTGATCTAGTTTCAACACTGCATACTACAATTTAGTTATCATTAAGAGTTTATTGACAGACAACATTTTAATCCAATTATAGCCAAGATTAGTGAATAAAAAAGGTTCTACGTCCTTTTTTATGCAGAGTAAATAAACAAGACAACAAAGCAGTGAAATACCGTTACACATTAACAACGAATAACATACCATAAAACGAATAACATGAGGGATTTCATTTGTGACTTAACCCGTGTTCAGAATCTAATCGTATTACGCTAAATTATTAAAATAAACTATGCCTATTAATAGATATCACTATACATTTATCGCATGCAAAATTGTTTTCAAGTTAGTACCTAGACATAAACCTCGTAATCTGCAGCCATAGTAAATTAACAAGACAACAAAACAGTGAAATACCGTTATACATTAACAACGAATAACATACCATAAAACGAATAACACGAGCGATTTCATTTGTGACTTAACCCGTGTTCAAAACCTAATCGCACTCCGCTACATTATTAGAATAAACTATGCCTATTTATAGATATCACTATACATTTATCGCAGGCAAAATTGTTTTCAAGTTGGAGCCTAGATTCAAACCTCGTAATCTGCAGCCATAGTAAATTAACAAGACAACAAAACAGTGAAATACCGTTATACATTAACAACGAATAACATACCGTAAAACGAATAACACGAGCGATTTCATTTGTGACTTAACCCGTGTTCAAAACCTAATCGCACTCCGCTACATTATTAGGGTCACGATTATTTACGGTTTAAATAAAATTGCCTCTCCGAACAAATATTGTACTATTGGACAAAATGTGATGTTTATTTTTTGTTTGTTTTCCAACAGCCATGAATACAAATAGTCGGTTTTTAACCTACTTAACAGATATTATAGACCCTCAATTTAAAGTTTACATTTCTTAATTTACCTAACTGTAAACCTTGCATCAAATATAATAAGCAGTTTTGGATATTGACGCGATCTGGTAGACAGACAAATTATGTGAAGTTACATCTATAGATACGTACATCCGAATCGTCGTAGTTTAATCTAAAGTAATGTATAGTTAGTTACGCTGTTTATAGCATCAGAGCAGCTGAACTAATCTAAAAAAAATTTACACAAATGTAGATTAAGATAGTGGAGTAAAAATGGGCTACATTTTATTTCAATTATCTTGCATTAATAGGATCAACGAGGAAGCAAAAGTACTGCAAGTTTCTAATAATAAGCTTGCACTACCTATGCGCGTAGTTTTACTCGTGTTGATCACGTAATAATATTACTACAGAAACGCTTCTGTGGTAATATTTGGATAATTGGTAGCTCATATTTTTTTTATCGACTACAAGTTGACCCTTGGCTGCTATCACCTGATGTTAAGTGATGATGTAGTCTAAGATGGATACGGGCCAACTTGTTAGGAGTGCGACGGAAATCCACACCCGTTTCGGTTTCTACACGACATCGTACCGGAACGCGATCGCTTGGCGATACGTCTTTGTCGGTAGAGTGGTAACTAGCCACGGCGAAAGCCTCCCACCAACCAGACCAAGACAAATTAAGAAAAATCTCAATCTGCCCCGCCGGGAATCGAACCCAGGACCTCCGTCTTATAAATCCATCGCACATACCACTGCGTCACGGAGGTCGTCATATTGTGATTAAAAATATAATCTATCTCTGTGCTTTCTGCTTCATCCAGATCCAATCAACCGTTCTGGATTTATAAATAGTTTAACAAATCAAAAACAATGATTTAGCTTGCATTTTAATTAACCAGACGTTTTTCACATTCAAATTCGTATATGAAAAAAGCCGACTTAATAGAGGGACAACAATTGCATATTAATAATGTAACTAACATCAGATTACCTTCATATAATTTAAAATTAAAGAATAAAGTAAAACAAAATGGATTTCGAAACACAAAATCGTACTTGTTTGATCAGAACGCTCAGACGTTTGTTTATTTAATTCTAATAGGCTTTGGCTTTCATTTCGTAACTTCAAAGTTAACAATTTTGTTTGGAACTTCACACAAACAAAACTAAGCTTTTAATCAAACCCTTTGTGTCTACGTGTCAGATACGTTCATGAATATTTCATATAAATACAATTTCAAGGTTTTCTGTGTAGTAGAATAATTTATATTTAACCATTTAAAAACCACCCTGTCTCTATATTTTAATTAAAATAAAAACTTGCTGCGCCAACGATTTTACCTACTCAATTCCATATAGTCAAAGTTAAAAGTAACTCTTTTTTTAATCTATCTCTTTTTCAGCCAATTCGGATGGTGCTTGAAGGAATAACAAACAAACAAACACACACTCATACTTTTAATATGTCAGAATTATTTTTAAGTGTTTATCCCCCGGTATGAAATAATTATGTAGTGGAGAAACAATCAATGTATACTAATTTTTAATCGAAAATTGCAGATTTATCCTACGTAGATCCAGCAAATATGAAATTATTGAGTTCAATAATATTACTGAATATAAAATTCTTATTTCAGACTATAATCTATCACTATACTAAATTATATCTAGATCCCTACGGCTTTACTGAAGTTATAAATGTTTCGACTTCCTAAGCAGAGATTAACAATACAACAATATTATTACAATGTATTAGTTAAATACAGTGTCGTATTTCCAAACAGTACACCATAAAACATTTCCTAAAAGAGCTACGGTTCGCGTGTTCAAAGAAATTTCAGGGCCGGTCAATTTGTCAGCACGGGCCGCTGTGATGTTTGCCCTCTGACTTAATGTAATAGCTGTGTAGAAAATGTTTACCTGTCCCGCTAATTTTTACCTTTGATTATTTCAACTTATCAATTTTATACACCGATGAGTAGTAAATCATTTTATTTTTTGACCTTACAATAAAATCTTGTCCTTAAGAAATATTGAATCTACAATGTTCAGCTTTACAATCAAACATTGTAGAAATTTCAGAGCCGGTAAATTCGTCAGCACGGGCCGCTGCGATATTTTCCCTCTGACTTAATGTAATAGTTGTGTAGAAAATGTTTACCTGTCCCGCTAATTTACCTTTGATTATTTCAACTTATCAATTTCGTACACCGATGTAAAAAGATTTACTATATCTTTTTATTTTTTGACCTTACAATAAAATCTTGTCCTTAAGAAATATTTACTCTACAATGTTCAGCTTTACAATCAAACATTGTAGAAAATTCAGGGTCCCTTTGTCAGCAAGAGTCGCTGTGACGTTTGTCCTCTAGAATTCATTTAATAGGTAAGTAGAATTTTTTTTACCTGTCCTGCTAATTTTTACCATCGAATATTCCTACCTGTCAATATGTTAAATAGATCAATAAATAGCAACCAATTGATTTTTTTGACCCAGCAAAACTAGCAACACTAGCTTAGTGCGTTTCACTCAGAAAGCGAAGCATCCTCAAGAAATGCCTAATGACTTTATTATGTTCTCTCTAGAATTTGAACATAGTAAAATAACAAAATACACATTTATTCACTGTTCAGCTGCCACATTGGTCCAGTGATTAGCTTGCGTGACTTCTGATCACAGTATTCTTATGTAAAGTCCTAAATCTGGTTGTGAAATAGAGCTTTCCTACCATGATATTTTCAGTATAGATTCCCGCACAGAAGTTACAAGTTATGGCTGTTTCTCCGGCGGCAAAAATTTATGAGTGTTGCAAGATCAAGACAAGATCACTCTAAGACCGCCAAATTACATTTTTTTTTATCGACTACAAGTTGGCCCTTGACTGCTATCACACCTGATATTAAGTGATGATGCAATCTAAGATGGAAGCGGGCTAACTTGTTAGGAGTAGCATGAAATCCACACCCCTTTCGGTTTCTACACGACATCGTACCGGAACGCTGAATCGCTTGGCGGTACGTCTTTGTCGGTAGGGTGGTAACTAGCCATGGCAAAAGCCTCCCACCAGCCAGACCAAGACAAATTAAGAAAAATCTCAATCTGCCCCGCCGGGAATCGAACCCAGGACCTCCGTCTTATAAATCCACCGCGCAACCCACTGCGCCATGGAGGTCGTCAAAGGAGGTTAGTGCCGCGTGGTAAATTTAAGCACCATGTCATCCTCATAAAAGGGGAGAGGCATAGCTTTTTAGTTGATCATTAATATGAAACTTATCCCTATTATAATTGCTTGAAAATTCTAACTATTCAGGTTATAGGTATTGTGTCCCACGTGTTACAACGTCAATATAATACAAATCATTGGCGTACGGTGTTTGTACCAGATTTGGGTCGCGTGATCAAAGTCGTTTAGACGTCGGTCAATTTGGCATCGCTCGCCACTACTTAGTTTTGTTTAATAATTCTACTTACATGAAAATCATGTTGTGGTGCTTATAACAAAAATGTGCGAATAATAAAGTAATTGTAATATAATATTGTGATGATTTCTAATCTGGTACTAATGACTTTTCTTTATTTTATTTTAAAAATACTTTTTGTTTATAATAATTGAAGAACGCAGCAGATGGTCTACCTGATGGTACATGGAAATTGTATAAAATTAAAATAAACAGAACATAAAAAGAAACAGTTCCTACAACTTGCTACACAGTGACCATCAATCTGAGATGTTAATCGTCATGTGCTAGTAAAAGCCACTGTACCCTTTGGACTGAAACACAACAATTCTGTTTAACGGCAGAAATAAGAATGGCAGCAGTCCATCCCGAGGACGAAGTCTGTCATGAGAACTGTATTACTTTTAAAAAAAATCTGATAGTAATTCTGATGAGACTCTTGGACCAGAAGAATATACCATTTTTAAATAGCATATTATTTATAATAAAGTGAGAACATTGATCATATTTTTTAAATATGAGCAAAATTCTCCTTCGCATCTAATTAATAGTCCAGACTTTATCAGGTGGAGATACAGCGGGGGCATCGAATTCATGACTTCTCGGTTTCGAGCTTGGACAAGCCAAAGTTACTTAAAAAATATAAAAGCTAAAAGGAGAGTGAAGGGGGAGGCAAATTTCTTTTCATAGTTGCGTTACAAAATAACATTCCTGTTGATAAGACGTGTATCAACCATGGATTCATTACACTGAACGACTGTAGGTAACCAGATTGCAGTGACATCTGGAATCGATTACGGAATTTGAATCCATCTCACGGAGACTCTAAATCGGTCAGCGAGTCAGCAGCGCCCTCTACGTGCCTGCAGCCACGGCCGTGCCATTATTGGAACAATACACATTCAAATTCAGAATACCTATGCTCCGTTTGACAACGACTTTTCTTTGAATACGTCTGTCGTTGCAAAATACGAACATTGTTTGCCTGGTTTGATAAATTTAATAGAGTAAAATAGTGTATGGATGTTCTATTTTCGAAATACTGTTTACTGTGGTAAGATGACAACACAAATGCATTTTTGTGAAAACTAGATTAACATCGCCATCTGCACTGGGGGAGGCATGACTTTTAATCATTAATCAACCGTATACCAAAACACTGATACTTACTAATATCATCTCGGACAAATTTATAAACATACTAATACTTCCTCAGTTTCAACAGAAACTCGCCTACCACACAATACAATATAACTACGAGTACAGTAAAAATAAAATCTTGATCTAAAAATAAGTATCAGTACCCGCGCTATTCAAATGCTATGCTTAGATGTTTTTTTGCTTTTGACGACCTCCGTAGCGCAGTGGTATGCGCAGTGGATTTATTAGACGGAGGTCCTGGGTTCGATTCCCGGCGGGGCAGATTGAGATTTTTCTTAATTTATCTTGGTCTAGCTGGTGGGAGGCTTTCGCCGTGGCTAGTGACCACCCTACCGACAAAGACGTATCGCCAAGCGATTTAGCGTTCCGGTACGATGTCGTGTAGAAACCGAAAGGGGTGTGGATTTTCGTTCCACTCCTAACAAGTTAGCCCGCTTCCATCTTAGACTGCATCATCACTTAACATCAAGTGGGATAGTAGTCAAGGGCCAACTTGTAGTCATTAATAAAAAAAAGATGTTATCATGTTAGAATAATGATTACTTAATTATAATCCAATGATAACGACTAGGACCAGCGACATATTTTGACCCCCCATGGCTGAAGTTTGTTCTTTCCTACAAGTAAGAAAACCTTAATTTTTTATACACAAAAAACAGGACTGTTGACACCATGTAGTGTTGTAGTATTGCTGTCACGTACCAATAATGCATGAGGGCCCAAGCAACCGGTGGTTTGTGGTAGTATTCTTTGAATCTTTACGGTTTTAGACCTTGCCAAAAACAACAATAACTGTTAACGCAATATGCACTAGAAGTAACTGTTATTAACCGACGAAAAAAACGGAGAGGGTTCTCAATTCGACGTGTATATTTTTTTTATGTATGACCACGCATAATTTTTATTACCAATACAAAACTAAAAAAATACGTGCCTGTTTTTAGAACTTGCAGCTTACTTAATTCAAAGTAATTTCAATTTTACAGCTTTTCATTAATTTCATATTGAAGTGTATATGGTACTTATACGACAAAAAATCAATTTTCAAAGTTTTGTGTTTGTTCCGGTTAATCTTTTATAGATTCTGTTATAAGGAGGAACTAAGGGTACTATATTGTAGAAGATTTAATTCTTCTAATTAACAGAATCTACAGGCGAAACCGCCACAGGAGTCTAAAAACGTAGCCCAAAAATTGTAAAGAGTACAAAAAAAGATTCGGACAATCCACACAAATGAAATTACACTTAAAAGATAATTCCCAGCCAAGTGGGTAGAACATTAATAAAGTTTGCATTGTACTCTCCCTTTTATCTCGTTTTTTATTTGTGGAGAAGGGCAACAGAGAATAAAGAGATTCTTTAAAAGCGATTCAAACAAAACATTGTAACAAGTTAGAGGCAACTTAAGCGTTAACTAACTTGTTGGAGAACGGCTTCTCAGTTGAATCGTTTTGAATCGATTACTTGACATCCAATTGAGAATTCTTTTCCTTATTTGATAAGCAAATAATGTAATTTTTGGGACATATCTGGAACAAAGTAGGGACAATTTGTATTTCATGGACTGTTATTAAAAGCTTTTGTAAAAAGTTATGATAAAAAATTTGGCTTGTTAATTTGTATATCTGTCTATAGCTTCAAAAAGAGTCATAACGATTATGGTGCAGAATTTTTTATTAAAGCTGAGATGATTCTTAGGTATGTTCCTACGCTGAAGATGCGATAAGCCAATACAAAAATATTGACGTTTTATTAATATTTATAAAAGACAGAAATTCTGACACAAAAATCATTCTAGCTACATTATTGAGGGTCTGTCACTCAATAAGGATAAAAAAAATTTAAATTAAATTTTCTTAAACAAATAAAGTTAATTTTAACAAAACATTGAAGCACGTTAGACTTGCAACTTAGGCGACAACTAATTTTTAAGGGAACAGCTTCTCAGTTAAATCGTATTGAATCGATTACAAGACATCCTACCGAAAATTCGTTTCCTTATTGCTGACTATTGAATTGGCAAAGAATAAAATTTTCGGGACATTTTTGTCACAAAAGTCATTACTGTCACAATAACTTGACTGTATTGGACTGATTGTTATAATGCGGTTTTATTAATCGCTATGGTTCTTAGATAGCGATATAGATCCCTGACTTCTTACTTGTTTCGTTGCCTAAAGAATTCATTTCTGTCGTATGTTTCTCAAAATTTGGCCCGGCATTTGAGCCAAATTTCACAGAGTTATCACAAGTATCTCAAATATTATATGTAATTTGTTTTTTTTATTTCTTTCTTAGTAATTTTTTTCATCCCATTTTTTAATAGACATTACAGAAACACGTTCTACTATGCGCGTTTTTGGCTTTTGGAAAAACTTTTTATTTAAAAACAAGGCCACAGTAAGCAATGGTTTAGTAATAACTAGCAATGTATCATCCCGCAATCCTTGTGAAAGTATCTTAATAAATAGTACCTTATGTGCTGTTCCAGACTATAGTCTAACCCTGAGCCAGTTTTCATGGTTAAATTAAAAGTAGTATAACTAACATGACTTTGTTTTGTATATTCATACAGTCCTTATAACAATAATTTCTCTTGCCGTAACATTTATACAGTATCCGCTATATTCCAACGCTTAGGTGAGTCTAAACAAGGAGCAACATACAAAAGAATAGCGTGACTTGAAAGCTTATTCATAAAAGTACACCATTATTCTAACTGCGAAACTTCTATTGAGTTAACAACTCTATGGTACTAGTGCTTTCGCCGAGTGTTCTCAACAATACACGCATTTTTATGGGCCACATTTCTGAAACCGAATGGAATAGGGAGCAACACACACTTGTATGAGATTTTTTTAATGACAAGTTAGCCCGTGACTGCGGTCTCATCTGATGTTAAGTGACTATTCTGTGTCAATTTTCGAGCAAATCAGTTTAACTATTTTGAAGTTATAAGTGGTGTAATTTATTTAACTAACAATTCAACCCTGGCCTCGCAGTCAAGTCTTCACTTAATATTATGAAATTCAATCAAATCTAAGCTGAAAAGTTGTTTGTCTGAACGCGCTAATATCAGGAAATACTGGACCGATTTCAAAAATTATTTTACCATTTTTTATGTATGTAATCCCTGAGTGCTACATATGTGGGGCAAGTGTGAGTTTTTCACCGAGCGACTGCGTAAAAACGTATTCACTCATAACGTCAAATTATATAGCAAAAAAAAGCGTTTACTCTCACTATAACTAGATGGCGCTACTAAAATTCCATACAAATTTGCGTTACGTTTTTACGCAATCGCTCGGTAACAAACTCACACTCGGCACTATGGACTACGCGAAAAACCGAGGTGGACCGCTAGTCTAATAATAAATATTTTTTTTGTCAATACTTAGTATTGTTATCGATGTTTTTTGCCATTTTATAAGGTTACAAAAAATCTTATATGGTGGCGATTCAGTCTAATAAGTATTTGTCTAATTTGAGAGTTTATTTCCATACCTAATGTAATCTAACAAGCAGACACCCGCTTTTTTGTCTGCGTGGAAAGTGTGTGTGTGTTAGTATAAACGACGGAAAACGACATTGTTTCATGTTAAGGTAAGAAGTAAAATGAATGAAAAAACAGGAAAATTATTTTTACATGGAACCAAGTGTACCCCAAAACACTTCGACGAACTCCAGACGAAAAAAGTATTCAAAAATAAACTTAATTATGTATACAAGTGTATTTATCCGTCAAATAAATACGTCTATTTGCCGTAGCTAATATAAAAGGCCTTTCTAAACGTTTGATAAAAAATTCAATTCTCGCAAAACGGAAAAGCGTTTATGGCTGCGCTTTTTATAAAAGTCCCTTTGAAAATGGCACTCGCTAATGGTTGTTTGGCCTCACGGAGAGGTGTAGACATTTGCATGATTTTAATTAAATTCAACTCTCGAAAACTCGGAAAACTCGAAAAACTTTTATAGACGGTAATGGACTAATTTAATGACGAAAGTGCCGAAATGGATCCTAAAAGAATTAATTTACTTAGACGTCTTCCACTCTCATATAATTGTCTTAATTGTGTTGGCACTTAACTACGTATATAAGATTACTAATAGACACCTGCGATTTCGTACCTTTTCGTTTAATTTCAGGTAGGTTTCTTTTCTACGTCAGTTAGTCTTTATTCACGTCTATGTTTCGTCAGCTTCGCGTGTCCAGTACTTATTCCTAAAACAAGGCCAAGTGCAAGTAGAACTCGCGCACAACGGGTTCCGTTTCGATCGAGCAAAAATATCACTTTATTTGTATGGGAGCCCCTCTTAAATTTTATTTTATTCTATTTCAGTATGACAGATAGACAATATACCCTCCCCTATACCAACCAACTACGTACGCTTCACTCCAAGACCGGTGCTTCCTCAGCATATATATTGACTCTATACTGTTATTAAGAATATTCGCCTTCTTCTTGACTTAGATTTTCTGTCAAATCTGGGTAAGTCTGTCTTAATGTAAATCAGAAAGAAAGAAAGAAACATCTTTATTAATGCAATTATGCCACACATCACAATTTGTTTATTTGTCGCCAGGACAATACCCTGCGATGTGTGGCACAACCCAGAAAAAGGACTGAAAAGAGCTGGGCCCTAGTCAAGGTGCCGCCACGCACAATAGCCTAAACAGCCTTGCTGTCTTGAATTTAATAAACTTAGAAAAAAACAAAAATAAATCTATAATAAGTTAATAACTGAAAAAAAAATCTAAATTATTTATGACCTAAAATATTATTAAAATAAAAATAAAAACACACATATTTCTCCATATACTAAAATTACATATACATAAATATATACAAATTATCACTGCTTATAAGAAAGAAAACTCCGCAATGTGATGCTGAAATTCAATCTGCTTATCGAGTAGATATCTCTTTAATAGTTTTTTAAATGAAAATTTGGATTAAAGATTTTTGATTGTAGGAGGAATATTATTCCAGCATTTAGAGGCAGAGTAGGTAAAAGAGCCTCTAAAGACAGCAGTACGATGAGGTGGTACCCGAAATTGATTGTGGCAGCTTCGACGTCCCGTTTCACTGTCACGTTTTAAAACAAATTCCAAATAGTAAACTAGCTACTTAGGTGTAACTTTCTTCTAGAACTCACCTTCAATAATCGGAAATTGCTCTAAAATGGGGTGACGTGAGTTCTCGGTGGAATATCAAAACAAAAACGGGCGCAAGAATTTTGAACTCTTTGTATAAGACGCTTGGACCTACAGAGTAGTCGAGGACCAAAAACTACATCTGCATAGTTTAGCTTTGAGATAACCAAAGATTCAGTTATTTGGATTCGCAGTTCTTGAGAGAGGTAGTTACGGACTTTATAAATTATTTTTAAACGATAAAAACAACTACGAACTACCTCTGCCACGTGCTCTTCAAAACTAAGACCAGAGTCCATAAGTAAACCTAAATTACGCGCTCGGAAAACTCGTTCTAACTTATTGCCCTTAATGCATATATTAAGAGAATATTTAATTTATTTAACTGAAAATTTGTACCAAATAATATAAAGTTCGACTTAGAAGAATTAGGGACAAGACAAATTACTCTCAATCAATAAATTATTAACTATTTATAATGAACTTGCGCAAAGTGACGTTTACTTCTATCCAAGTGTTGATGAATAAGTATTACCGTGTACTTAGTTAATGTATTCAGATCTAAGTGTGCTTTTAGTATATAATTTATGTCAAGAAAATACATAATAGGTGTAATTAACGCTCGTTAGGTGTTAAAATAGGACATGGTTCATTAGTGACGGTAGGTACTGATTAAATTTAACATTATATCAATAATCTAATTCTAGTTAGCAACAGGAATAAATCAAATATTGCTTAACTCAACTTAAGGTCACACTTCTCTCTACACGCGCCTTCTATAAATCGTCAATTATCAAGAATGTATAGATAAATATTAAATTAAATAATAGGGCTGGCTCATTTTTTGCGCAAAGGATTAGCCTGGCTATCCAACGCGGAAATGCAGCCAGTATTCTTGCCACCATTCCACGTGGGCATGATTTGTATAGTTATTAGGATAAGAGTGCCGAGTGTGAGTTTTCACCAAAACAAATCGAAAACTTCACTTTCGCGTTAAGGGCATATTTGTATGGAACTGAAGCAGCGCCCCTGGCGGAAGTGAGAGAAAACTCAACACTGACACTCGTTCATTTGAGTTTTCTCTCACTTCCGCCAGGGGCGCTGCTTCAGTTCCATATAAATATGCCCTTAACGCGAAAGTGAAGTTTTCGATTTGTTTTGGTGAAAACTCGCACTCGGCACTAAGTTAGCTTAAGTTCCTTATTGTATTTTCTCAATAATAAAAAAAAAACTTCAAAATTAAATAATAAATAAATAAATAAATATTATGGTATATGTTATGTATGTGACGACCTCCGTAGCGCAGTGGTATGCGCGGTGGATTTATAAGACGGAGGTCCTGGGTTCGATCCCCGGCGGGGCCGATTGAGATTTTTCTTAATTTGTCTTGGTCTGGACTGGGAGGCTTTAGCAAACGCTAAAACCTGCCTAGCCACGGTACGATGTCGTGTAGAAACTGAAAGTGGTGTAGATTTCGTCCTACTCCTAACAAGTTAGCCCGCTTCCATTGCATCATCACTTAACATCAGGTGTGATAGCAGTCAAGGGCCAACTTGTAGTTGATAAAAAAAAATATGGAATGAATGAATACACCACACTATGCCGGGGCGTGCGATGATATCCGCCCCGTTATCGTAGTAGCCACAGTTCTACAGTCGCAACATTTCGTAGTGTACTATACTTTATTCGCCGTTACTTAGAACGCGCTAATGTAGCGCTGAGATGCGGTCACGTTGTATGGTCGTTCCTAGTGCCGATAAGCTCGTTAGTGATATTACGGACAACCAACATAGCTTAAAATTACAATATATCTTTGGGTAAAATAAGTAACCGATACACGGGGAACAGTTTCTCGAATTTTCAACTTCATCTTATGGGTGCATCCCAGTAGTACCCCCTAATTTTAGTTCTATAGAACTGTTGATACACCATATTAGTGCTTAGTTCTATATAGAATTAATGGGACACAAAATTAAAGAAATGTCGATATCAACATCTTGTTTGTACGTTACATATAAAATATCTATAGTTATTATAAGTATAATATGGAATCTCTTTTGATTGCAATAATAAATGTCCACCTAAATTTGAGAGTATCTATAAACATACTATATCGAATACAGCTTTGCTTTAATTGCACAAAACGTCTTTAAAATGGTATTGAGATTTTTAATATAATTTTTTTCTAAACTGAATAGTTTGCGCGAAAGATACTTCCAAAGTGGTAAAATGTGTGTCCCCCTGTAACTTCAAAAATAAGAGAATATTTTTTTAGACACAACTTGGTTTTAACAACTTAGCTTTTGTCGTAAGGGACATTTTTTTGTTAAAAACAAAATGAAATATCAATCAAAATAATATAAAGTTTATAACTTATATAGTATAAGTAAAGTCAAGAGCAAAAACTATACTACAGTACTATGTAGAACTATTGGGATATAATTTAACAGCACGGAAAATATCCCAACAGTTGTGTAGAACTACGATGTGGGGTACTACTGGGATGCACCCCATCTTTTGTAGACGTAGAAAGTTTGGTAAGTATTGCTAAGGTGAAATTCGTTAATGATGCTGTTGGCTATAAACAACTTAGCTTAACATCACGCTAGGATCGCTCAGCCCTTCACATCCACCCCCTCTTATTTATTATTATCAAAGCTATATAGATACAGTTAAACACACCAGCAATAAGGTAACTCTACTTTCTACATTTAGTCTCTATATTTCGTTGAAGATAAAGACCATGAAAGTCCATCAAATCTCCCAATGATGAACACAACTTAACATCTAAGTATCAAGACTGTATTACTGCAGTTGAATGTACGTTTAGCGTTGATAAGCTGAAATCGGGCCCAGTTAGTTGGTATTTTAGACGACAGCTAACGTAGCTTGAGATAGCAACAAGGTCAACTTTACACTAATTCTCTTCTTTGTGGAGTATCACGATTGATTAGATGCAGTTGAACGTTAGTAAGGTACTTATAAACTCAAAATAGAGCGCAATGCGTGCTGGTTACAACCATTGTATATAACTTCGCAACAAGGTCACACATTTTCTCACATCCATAATTCGTTAAGTATCAAGACTATAGATGCAGTTGAATGTTCGTTTAGTATTGAAAGGCTGAAATAGGGCACGGTTCGTTAGTAATAAGACACAAAATTGTCGCTTACATCTGTTTCCACGTAACTAGGTAGTTTAATTAACCTCGCAACAAGGTCATACAACTCTTCACACTCATCCTCGGTAATAATAACGTTCGTTAAGAGTTCACAAGGTGAAACAGAGTAATTTATTGAGTATCAAGACTATATGAATGTAGTTGAACATTTTTAAGTGTTGACAAGGTAAAATAGGACACGGTTTGTCAGTAATGTTACAGACTATTTATATCCAACATAGTTTAACTTTATAACAAGGTTACGCCACTCTACACAACCATCTTATAATGTATTGAGTATCAAGACTGTATAGATGCAGTTTAACGTTCGATTACTGTTGATAAGCTGAAATAGGACACGGTTCGTTAGTGATGTTTATAAACTACAGTTAGCTTAACGAGGTGACATAAGTCTTTACACTAATCTCTAGCTATCAATCAGTATTTTTTTGCTGTATAATATAGTATGTCTAGGGCCACAGCTAGCCTTTTATAATTTGTTGAGTATCAAGACTGTACAGATGTAGTCATAATATAGGCTATCTAGCCAAATTACGGGCCACAGCTAGCCTTTTATAATTTGTTGAGTATCAAGACTGTACAGATGCAGTCATAATGTAGGCTATCTAGGCAAATTACGGGCCACAGCTAGCCTTTTATAATTTGTTGAATATCAAGACTGTACAAATGCAGTCATAATATAGGCTATCTAGCCAAATTACGGGCTACAGCTAGCCTTTTATAATTTGTTGAGTGTCAAGACTGTACAAATGCAGTCATAATATAGGCTATCTAGCCAAATTACGGGCCACAGCTAGCCTTTTATGATTTGTTGAGTATCAAAACTGTACAAATGCAGTCAGAATATAAGCTATCGAGCCAAATAACGGGCCACAGCTAGCCTTTTATAATTTGTTGAGTATCAAGACTGTACAGATGCAGTCATAATGTAGGCTATCTAGCCAAATTAAGGGCCACAGCTAGCCTTTTATAATTTGTTGAGTATGAAGACTGTACTGATGCAGTCATAATATAGGCTATTTAGCCAAATTACGGGCCACAGCTAGCCTTTTATAATTAGTTGAGTATCAAGACTGTGTACGTGTGAAGTTTAAAGTTCGTTAAGTGTTGATAAGCTGAAATAGGGCACGGTTCGTTAGTGATGAGACGCAAATTATCGCTTGCACCGGTTCGCGGCGTAGTGTCGCAACTAGGTAGTTTGATTGTGGCGCACTGATCTCAAATTTCAATGAGGCACCCACAATCATTGCTGCGGTAAAAATGAATATTCCAAAATTCTTATATTGCAGATGCTGCGAAACTTTGCATAGTCGTATCTTGTAGCTTTAAACAGAAATATATGCTCGATTCCAAACTCGAATGTTTTAACTGTACCTTAACTGTAATCACATCTAGTGGCATTTTTATCTACTATAAGTTGGCCCTTGACTGCTATCACACTAACTTTTTAGGAGTAGGATTAAATCCACTCTGCTTTCGGTTTCTACACGACATCGTACCGGAACACTAAATCACTTGGCGGTAAGTACATCTTTGTCGAAATACTCCTACCAGCCAGACCCGGACCAATCCAGAAAATCTCAATTGACTCTACCGGAAATCGAACCCAGGACCTTCATCTTATAAATTTTTAATCGATTTAAATAAGCAGGTTCTGTAGTTTGGTAATCAACGGTATACGTAACATTCGCCTCCAGCACCACATCTCCCACGCGTCTTTATCTCGCGCGAAGAGTCCAGTCTGAACAATATTATTGTTCAGACTGAATATTGGAAAAATTATTGTTTATGCCACAAGTGTTTTGGTTCCGACAGCGACGCTTCGCTTCGTAATGTAAAGAAGAATAATATCGTGATAACGTCAGCTCTTCACATAATTTAAAAACGCCAGTCTTAGATATTACTGTTCTACTTTATTTCAGACAGACACGTCTATGTGCTGTCCCCAGGAATTATAAAATCCAGATAATAATCCCCGATAATAATAAAGAAATGGGTTTAGGGTTGTAAATTAAAATACAATGTTAGGGGTGGACAACTCTTATCACTTAGGGTTATATAAATTAGATAGTAGCCGATTCTTAGACCTGCTGAATACGCATACAAAATTTGGTAAAAATCGGTAAAACCGTTTCGGAAGAGTACGGTAACTAACATTGTGACAGGGAAATTTTATATACTAGATAATACATAGAAATCGTCATAGCATGCCGTCTACTGTTGTCGGTCGGCTACGAACTTGCACCCTTATACGTTGTCATTTTGTTATAAACAAGCCTTTTCCCCCTTGTGACACGGTTATGAACACGTAACTGAATTACGTTTCGGTCACGCGTTCTGCAAAGAGCTAATTCATTATACGTACTCGTATAGCGTAAGGGTCGCGTAGATTTTAATTAATTTACGTTTACTTTTGATTTTGACAAGGGTTCATTTATACAAGTATCGGAGGTTGAAAGCGGAAATGTGTTTTTTATACAAAAAACATTTTTCATATAAAAAAGCCTACTGTATAATTTACTCGAAATGCCGTGATGGCAAACGGCGTGACGCTGTTTTTTAGCAGGATACGCATTTATGCAATCCAGTTTTAAAAAAAGTTAGATTGACTCGTTGGTCTAGTGGTTAGCCTATGATCACGAGGTTCTGGGTTCCAATCCTGGGTCGGGTCATAGAATAATTCTGACTTTTTCAATCTTCTATGAAATTTTCAGAATATTCCAAGCTCGGAATCTGGAAGTTGGTGGTGTTAAACCCTTGTACCTCGGAGAGCACGTTAAGCCGTCGGTCCCGGTCACTATTATCAACATCTGATAGTGATCGTTAATAAATGAAACATTACTACCCTAAGCCCGCCAACCCGCATTGGAGCAGCGTGGTGTGGACTACGCTCCATATCCCCTCTCCTATGAGGAGGGAGGCCTGGCCGTGTATTGGGCTGCTAATAGGCTGGTAATGACCATGACGATTTTATAGCCCGACCCAGAACTCGAACCCAGGACCTCGCTATACCTAGACAGCATAATAGATTACCGCAAAATAAAAAACTTTTTGTGATAAATATATCGGAGCGATATAAATATTTATAATTCAATCAACCCGATATTTATTGTAGTACCTAGTTATTAATTTGTCGGTAATCCGCGAATGGACGGTTATTTTGATATCCCTCATAGAATTCCAATAACTCGCGTTGTTTTAACTCGTATTATTTTAATCGATCAAACAAATGACGGACAGGCTTTTATAAAATTGCGACTGTACTTACGTGTACTTCATATTTGAACAAGACACTTTTTTAATACCTACTTCAAAACGCAATAAAAAGCAAAAAATAATTGCGTCATTTAGTTACTTTAATTTACTTTACCATATCCATTAAGTCGGCGTACATGAGGCTTGTCATAAGTTTAACTTGTCTGTCTGCGAATGAAATTCTCGTCAAAACTGGTCCAGTCGCAGATATTAGTCGGAACAAACAAATAAGCAAACAAAAATTTTCAGAATGTATTCAAATAAAAAAAATAATAAGTTTCTGTTGGTAATTTCCAAATTACCTACTAACAGTTTTTTCAATTTTATATATTTGTATATATTCTTGAACGTATATTTCCGATTTTTTATTCGAACGAATAAAATGAACTGTATATTAATATTAATATCATAATAAACGAATTATTATGAAATTAATAATTCTATTATTTCAGGTACGCTTTGTTAACAAACACTTTTGAAACGTCAAGTTAGACTCTACCACCGGTTACAAAGTTCCTATTTACTCCTATGACTGAAATAATATATGTAAAATTAAGATGCAAAAACTTAATAATATAAAAAAAATATTCGCATTAATAACATCAACTTTAAATACCCGAGTTTGTAAAACCAGAAATAGATGTTATGAATTTTCATAACAAACTTGCTCGAATGCCGTTTAAACAAAGTATATTTAGATTTTGAATATTTTATTACCACAATAAATCTGCTAGAAAAGCAATTTAAGAAAACATAATGTTTCTCTTCACAAAAAGGACTTAAATGATTTATGTTATTTTTAGTACATCGCGGCGAAATTACGAAGTTTTGCGGGAAACGTCCCAAACTTCGAAGTGTCCCGACTTGCCGCCGCTGTTTTCTCTACCTTTGTTATAGTGTAAGAGCACAACAGATAAAAATGGGAAGTTATACACAATGAAATATTAAAAAAGAAAAATTAAAAACAATCATCATACTTGGTCTATTTTTAAACTGCACGACCCACTATCTACTATCACTAGTCGAAATTCCGTTCTTAAGAAGAAGGGCTTAAATGATTCATGCTGTGAAATTACCAAGATTTGTGGGAAACGTCTTGAACTTTCAAGTGACTTGTCATTGCTGTTTTCTCTACCGTTGTTTTAGTGTAAGAGCAAAACAGATAAAACTGAGAAGTAAGAAAAATGGTATATTATTTAGAAAAAATTGGATAGACGATAAATTTTATAAAGTCTTTCGTTCGTCTCTGAGACTATAATCTAAGCAGAGCTTCTGAAGCGAAGGTAACTTTGTCCACTCTTAATACAAATTTCACAACCACGCTTCCTTTCAGAAATGAAGTTACCTGGCAGTCTTTGAAAATTATTTTTAACATGCTTCAAGCTACTTTTCAATTTATTAAAAAATGCGAAGCGCTTTTATTAATGAAACTACCTCAGGCCAGCGGCTTCAGCCGCGTAGTTCCTGTTTCCGTGCGAATTTCTACAAACCAAATGGAAGTTTTCGGAGATCAGCCATAACAAACAGAGAGGTAAACTTTTTTTTATATGTTGATATGGTGTACCATAAAGTTTACTTTACTCTAAAAACTAATTTTTTGATGTATCGTATATACTTTCATTTGCATTAATTAGTGAATAACTATCAATTTTTAATTACAAACTTACTCTTCAATTTTATTTATGTGTATCGATTGCCGCAGCATAGCTGCGGTTTGAACGGTAATGAACGATAAACTTAATCTTTTTCAAGGCGGCACGTTAATGCGCACTCGAATATTAAGCAATGTTAAGATACATCAGTAGCGAAGCCATCTAGTAGCTACAGCTTTTCTCAAAGTAGAAAATTATACCAACTTTAACAATAATTCAATTGAATGATAATTTCTTCTTATCAAAACATTAACAATCAAAAATATCAAAATATATAGCCCGTGAGTGATAAGTTGAGACTTGCCTGAAATGCAACCTTCCGCCTGCTTCCCCTGTAACTTCCCCTCAAGCTTCGGTAATGTACTGTAGACAACGACATTTTTGACGCTACGCGTCTGTGGCGCCACCGCCCCCGGTTCTCAATTTTTAATCTCTAGTTACTGAGTCTGTGAGGCTTGAGACATTAATAAAAGGGTGACCTGTGCTTTAAAGTCGTATGCAGTTTTTACAAAAAAATGTACACTTCATTTATTTTTAAACTAAACTATTTATTGGCTTGAGTAATGTTCCCAATAGTGTCAATTCGTTATTGTAATAGTTGTAGTAGATATAATGGCGTTCCGATATTCGTAAATTAAATAAATTCTTAGATAAGATTAAGTGGATGGACATTTTAATAATTTTGTGAATAAGTTTAGGTCAAAGTAAAATTATTTAAAGTTCAAAAGGCTAGATTGTAATCACAATAAATTATGTTTTGCAAGGTACTTAATATGAAAAGTATTTATATGTCATATAAGGTTGGGGGATAAGGGAGTGTACCTCCATCTCAGCACTCCAACAGCCAACCTCACCTGCTCGTGGTATCTCCTGCTGATTAACAAACGAGGCTCTGGCGTCCGATAAACGGCGGGATAACCGTTTCACTAATTTAGACCAGGCTTGAAGAAATGTTACAGACCTGTGTCGGGCAGCAGCGACACCGGTGCGAACAAGTCCGGCTCTGCGATCGCCAACCCGCCTGCCCAGCGTGGCGATTAGGGCATAACCCTTATGAGCAGCACACCAACAAAAAGGCCCCTAGTTCCCGGTAGCTCCACTTCTTCTGACCACGGTAGCAGTCAAGGGAATAGTGGAGCGGGGGGTGCTAAGAATCTCCGGGTGACGACAGGCTACCTAAAACAATTGACCTTGGCGACGTATAACGGACGGACTCTAAGGCTCGACGAAAGCATCGCAGAGCTAGAGGAAGAACTGCAAAATGTGAAATGGCATATTTTGGGTCTAAGCGAAGTCCGTAGAGAGGGGGAGGACACTACGACTCTAGAATCAGGCCACCTTTTCTATTACAGGGAAGGAGACAGCCTTTCACAGGGCGGCGTCGGATTTCTCGTCAATAAGGCTCTAGTTGATAATATCACAGAGGTATCTAGTGTCTCAACACGAGTCGCATATCTCATAATAAAAATATCCAAAAGATACTCTCTTAAGGTTGTCCAAGTATATGCGCCAACTTCATCACACTTGGACAATGATGTCGAAAATATGTACGACGATGTCAACAGAGCCTTAAATTACACCACTAAAGCCCATTTTAACGTCATCATGGGTGATTTCAATGCGAAGGTGGGTTCACAGAGCGGTTCCGAATCAGTAATAGGACGGCATGGATACGGAACTAGAAATGCCAGAGGCCAAATGCTGGTCAACTTCCTTGAGGCTAACAACTTCTATCTGATGAACTCGTTTTTCGAGAAAAAACCTCAAAGAAAGTGGACCTGGAAAAGCCCAGATAACATCACGAAGAACGAGATAGATTTCATCATAACAGATAAACGGTACATATTTAGAGACGTTTCTGTGATCAGCAGATTTAATACAGGAAGCGATCACCGATTAGTTCGAGGCACTCTAAATATCAATTGCAGGCTGGAAAGATGTCGTTTGATGAAGTCTACTCTTCGGCCAACGTTTCTTCAAACCGAAGCTGGTGCGGAACGATTTCAGTTGCAACTAAAAAACCAATTTGAAGCTGTGTCACCTACATTCGACGTTGACGAGGAATTCGATAAATTGGCTAATATCATCCGGGATGAAGGCTACCCGTTCTGTGGAACAAGATATCAGGGAAAAAAATCTAAATTATCAGATGATACTCTAGACCTTATGAGAGAAAGACGCGAGAACGGGCAATCTACTCCAGCCGAACAACAAGCTCTAAACAAAAAAATTAAAAGAGCAATACGTCGGGATCTCCGGCGCCTAAGTACACAGAATATACGAAAAGCTATAGAAGCAAACCGGGGGTCCAAGGTATTTGCACAAAATTTTGGAAGATGCCAGGTAACTAAACTTAAGACCTTGGGCGGTAAAACCGTAATCGCCAAGCCCGAGATTCTCACTGAGGTAGAGGACTTTTACGGCCGACTATATAAGTCCCAAGTTCCCCAGCCAACGGCCTGCGACAAAGATCCCCGAGCCAAATTATCCCGCCACTTTACTGAAGATCTGCCGGATATTAGCGTGGATGAGATCGTGTTGGCCCTGAAACAACAAAAAAATGGAAAAGCCCCAGGACAAGATGGAATCACCGCCGAGCTCTTAAAAGCAGGAGGAACGCCTCTACTTAAGGAGCTGCAGAGGCTTTTTAATCTAGTGATTACCAACGGGAGAACTCCAAAGACGTGGAATAAGAGCATAGTAGTTTTATTTTTTAAAAAAGGTGATAAGACACTATTAAAAAACTACCGTCCCATCTCGCTCTTAAGCCACGTCTATAAATTGTTTTCAAGGGTCATTACGAACCGTCTATCGCGAAGACTTGACGATTTTCAGCCTCCCGAGCAGGCTGGGTTTCGAAGTGAATTTAGCACCATAGACCACATACATGCATTGAGACAGGTTGTACAGAAGTCACTTGAGTACAATCAACCCCTATGTCTAGCATTCGTGGACTATGAAAAAGCTTTTGATACTATCGAGACCTGGTCTGTTATGGAGTCCCTGCAGAGATGCCAAGTTGACTGGCGATACATCGAAGTGCTGAAGTGCCTATACAACGCCGCGTTCATGTCTGTTCAAGTACAAGGTGCGTGTACAAGACCGATCCAACTGCATCGTGGGGTGAGACAGGGGGATGTTCTATCCCCTAAACTGTTTTCGAATGCTTTGGAAGACGTCTTTAAAACGCTAGATTGGAAAGAACATGGCATAAACGTAAACGGTGAGCACATGTCACACCTTCGTTTTGCCGATGACATCGTCCTCTTGGCGAGTTCATTGCAGGAACTTCAATACATGCTAGACAGCCTTCACTCTGCCTCCCAACATCTTGGCCTCCGGATGAATTTAGACAAAACAAAAGTAATGTTAAATGATCTGGTGACTCCGGGGCCAATAACAGTCGATGGTTCTACACTCGAAGTTGTTTCGGAATATACATACCTTGGGCAAATTTTGCAATTAGGTAAAAACAGCTTCGAGAAAGAGATCGATCGGAGAACGCAGTTAGGCTGGGCAGCTTTTGGCAAACTTCGTCGAGTCTTCTCGTCGCCTATCCCACAATGTTTGAAAACTAAAGTCTTCAATCAATGCGTCCTACCTGTCATGACCTACGGTGCTGAGACGTGGACACTGACAGCGAGACTAGTCCACAAACTTCAAGTTTCTCAGCGAGCTATGGAGAGAGCTATGCTTGGAATTTCTTTAAGGGATAAAATCCGGAACGAAGTGATTCGACAAAGAACTAAAGTAACCGACATAGCTCTCAGGGCTAGTACATTGAAGTGGCAGTGGGCTGGTCATATCTGTCGAACGACTGATGGTCGTTGGAGTCGAAAGGTCCTGGAGTGGAGACCGCGTCTCGGCAAGCGGAATGTAGGGCGTCCTCCAACTAGATGGAGCGACGATATCCGGAGGGTGGCTGGCACCGACTGGATGCAGAAAGCCTATAATAGACTGGGTTGGCGCTGCTTGAAGGAGGCCTATGTCCAACAGTGGATGCACGATGGCTGATGATGATGATGATGATGATGTCATATAATATTATAGTCTCGTGCAGTATTGACTGTAGATTTGTCTAAGTCAAAGACAAAAATATAATATAGGTATTGTTAAATATTACACTATTTTTATTTTTGAACTAAACTAAATAGTTACTAGAATAAAATATAATGGCGTTTTGATATTTGTGAAATTTTCATCTAATTTTAAGAATTTTTAGGACGCAGTTACACAATTCTCTGGCGGTACGTGTAACCACTTTGAAAACCTATGACCGTACTGTTTAATATTGAGGCACTTAGTTTCTAAGTTCCCCTTACTCTACAACATAGTAAGACTATTCAGTATCAGCAAATTGCTACTTTGTTTTGTAGCTTAAGTACCTACTATATTAAGTATCTATATGCTGACTTAAAGTTTGATTTCTCTCATTTTCTTGTTTCACATACATAGTTCTAAGGCTCGTGCAAGTGTGTTAACAGATTTTTTCAAAGTAAAAAATTTAAAATTTACACTTTATTATAATTTTCATTATTGTAAT
This sequence comes from Mycalesis mineus, assembly GCA_034621355.1. NCBI lineage: Eukaryota > Metazoa > Arthropoda > Insecta > Lepidoptera > Nymphalidae > Mycalesis > Mycalesis mineus. Next base: position 2,473,727 of record CM067901.1, read on the forward strand.
AAAGTATAGAAGATAATGTCGTAAAAATATATTTTTTAAATTTGTATAAAAATATCGGCTTCATCGGCATAACAAATAATAAATTAGAAATAAATTTTGAGCTTGAGCTTTAGTTTCCGTAGAATTTGTAACAATATCGGTGATATTTTTGGTGATGACGCCTGTTGACAAGGTTATAAACCATAATCTATAAGGAGACTGACATTTCGCAAAACATGCAAGGAAAGGGGCATATAACATATGTTGTGATGCGCCTGTGGCAGGCGAGCGGCGGCGTGACGGAATGTGGCGTGATGCGACAGGACGGTGTGGAAACGTAGCGTGTCGTAAGTATTAGGTAGGTCAAGGTAAGTATAGGCAAGTATTAAATATAACACCTACACACCAAAAGTTTTCACTTCATCCCACTCTGTTATTCTATCTTAGGGAATTACAACAGAGTTACCGGACAAGTTTTCATCTTGCCTCAAACACTCAAAATGTGATCTCTCCACCCAAAATGCGAACTTTATGTCTGTCAACTATGTCCAGATGTCTAAAAATTATGCCATCACATTATTATGGATAGATTATTTATAAAATTAATTATTCAGCTCGCTCAGTCGACCGACTGCTCAAAACTTTCCGTAAACCCTCGTATACAGTAAAAAGGTACGGCTGATCAAAAATTCAAAACGGGCCACTTCGTTAAATTTTTGGGAAAATTTTCCCTAAATCATAACTACGTTAAAATAATACTCACGGAATAATTCCCGTTCCATTAATATCTAAATGAATTAATTCAGGGCTTAGTCGGAGTTGAATTCGTATTCAAAGTAGGTGCGTACTTAACGTTCCGGTTATAATAATAATAATAGTGAACTAGACTTTGGTAATGGCGGCTAAGTGGGTGAATGGGGACCTTAAAATAAGAACAAGTAACAAAATAATATGAGCGAAATTATTTAAAATGTTTTAAGCAGATTGGCGTTATGACTCAAAGTATAAAACTACCCTCTCTTCATTATCATACATTATTACATAGTATAAAAAGAAGTCGCTTTTTTATGTTTTTCCAGATTTATGTTTTAATTTTTAAAACTACGCAACCGATTTCATGCGGTTTTTTTATTAGATAAAGTGGTTCAACAGGAAGGTTTATGTGTATAAACGTTTATGTGTACGTGCACAATGTAGAAGAGAAAAACTGATAATTTTAGAGGTTTCTGATGTGATGTCGTAAATTACCGCATTTTTTGCGCTTACATTGCAAACGCTGGCTAAACCCTAGGAGACATCAAAATAATGTTCTACAGTATTACACAACTTAAAACGGTCAACAAAAAAGTCTGCAATGGTATATGTCTATCTCTTAGGGATAACCTAAAATAACCATTTTTTATCTTTTACTTTCAACCAAAAGTAATAGCTTATTTACGAAGCGATTTTAAGCATTAATCCTTATCCAAATAGGTATCTTAAATAAATTGTGCATTAAATATAGATCACCATTGCCCTTTAGAGCATGTAATTTAAGTGAATATTTTCCAAGATATCTAAGATTCACAATGCAAGGACGAGCGTTTCGGGCGCACGGGCCGTGCGTGCGCCGCCGTTGGTACCAGCATTGCACCCGTGCGAAGCTGGGGCGGGCGGCTAATTTATAATAAATGAAACCTACCAATAGTGCTATTCTGTACCTAATAAGTGTAATGTCACTCAAGAGAGAGCGCTTTGAATCTCTCTCTATGTATAATATCGTATTCGACACGGGCATAGCTTTCTCATTTAATAGGGTACAAGGGCCAAAAAATGATCTATAGCTTACATAAAATGGAAGTCCTGGGTTCGATTTCCGGAGTGGCAGATTGAGGTTTTCTTAATTTGTCTTGGTCTGCTGGGGGGAGGCTTTCATCGTGGCTAGTTACCACCCTACCGACAACGACGTACCGCCAAACAATAAAAGTAACGCTCTGTTCCTATTAATATTAATAAATATTTTACGGCTGACTAAGAGAGTCGGATATGTGTTTACTTTTAGCGACAGTAGTGTCGCTCGTACGATGAAAGAAATGTATATTTCTTTTGTACGTCGCTCTTAACCAAACAAATGCCAGCGGAAACCACGGTGTAAAACCTTCATCAAACGTAAAACCTCATATGAAAATAAACAAATGAAAGCGAAGTAATAATTTATTATTGCTAACAGAATGCGTGACCGAAACATAATTCAATTACATATATGCGATAACCCTTGTCTGTCACACGACAGGTTTACGCCTAAAGAATCATATAATTTTCATATTAATGTAATACTCACAGCTTAACTGTCTAAAATATACAGAGTTTCGCCTATCCGGCTTCGGACCATGGGGTCGCGGGTTCGAGTCTTGAGTCAGGCAGATATTCTTTCATCTTAGAAATATATAGTAAAAACTAGTTGACCCGGCAAACGTTGTTTTGCATTAAAAATTAAAAAAAATAGATGAAAATTAGATAGTAGCAGATTCTCAGACCTGCTAAATACGCATACAAAATTTGGTAAAAATCGGTAAGGTCGTTTCGGAGGAGTACGGTAACTAACATTGTGACAGGGAAATTTTATATATTAGACTTTCGACCAGAGAGAAAAAATGATTAAATTACTAAAATGGCTATTAAAAAATAAGGGTTGATCGTAGAAGGGTGAAAATTAAGGATTGTATGTATTTTTGTACGTTGTATCATAAAAAAATAGAAATTAAAAATTTTGTCTAAAAAATAAAAAAAAAATGTTAGGGGTGGACTACCCCTAACATTTAGGGGGATGAAAAATAGATGTTGGCCGATGCTCATAGATACCGGATAAGCACAAAAAATTTCATCATAATCAGTCAAGCCGTTTCGGAGGAGTATGGCAACGAAAACTGTGACGCGAGAATTTTATATATTATAAAAATTCTAAGCCTGAATTTGGGAATTTAGTAATGTCACATCCCCGTGCTTTGGCCTAGCTTGTAGTGGATCGATTATAATTAATAGGCTGGTGGTGACTCCTCAGACGTTTAGCCTATGTAGCATAGGATCATAAGGTCCTAGGTTCGAGTGCTCAGTCTATGAAGTAAAACGGCTTTTTACTACTAAGACTTTTTATTACAATTGTCAGCTACATGAATTTGACGCAAACAAAGTCACGGGCAAATGCTATCAAATACAACAATAATTTTCTCATGTACTATAACCTAATAAATCATAATCTATCTTTCAGTTCTTAATTAAATTTATTTCAGATTTAGTTTCAAACTCTGAAAAAGTTGGACATTTTACCAAGTTTTTAATATCAAAAATTAATTTACTGAATTAGAGTAAATAAGATTATGGATATTATTTTCAATCTATTTTAAAGGCCTCCCTTCTTATAGAGGGAAAATGAATTAAGATCCATTACGCTTTGCGGTATTAGGGTGATAATGTTTAACTGAATAATGATTACTACTAGAAATTACTTATGTTGACCTTATCATTATCATCAGCCTATTAACGGTCCACTACAGGGTCAGGCCAAGGAAGGTCTTGCAGGAGAGGGGATACTATGGTACATAGAATGACCACCTGCTCCAATGCGGGTTGCTGAGCTTACGGTGGTAACCGTAACGTGACGACCTCCGTGGCGCAGTGGTATGCGTGGTGAATTCATAAGACGGAGGTCCTGGGTTCGATTCCCGGTGAGGCAGATTGGGAGTTTTCTTAATTTGTCTTGGTCTGGCTAGTGGGAGGCTTTCGCCGTGGCTAGTTACCACCCTACCGACAAAAGCGTACCGCCAAGCGACTTAGCGTTCCAGTACGATGTCGTGTAGAAACCGATAAGAGTGTGGATTTCATCCCACTCCTAACAAGTTAGCCCGCTTCCATCTTAGATTGCATCATCACTTAACATCAGGTGTGATAGCAGTCAAGGGCCAACTTGTAATCGATAAAAAAAAAAAAAAACAACCTGTGTGGCTAGTGTAAGATTTTACCGCGTCGATATCGAGAACGGTAAACGCAAATTTTATATGACACTGACACTCACCCATTTGAGTTTTCTCTCGATACTGCCAGGGCGCTGCTTCAATTCCATATAAAATTTGACTTTACGCGGATGTGAAGTTTTCGATTTGTTTTGGTGAAAGCTCACACTAGGCACTCTGACTCAGAATTCGAACGCAGGACTCCGTGATCGAACCTACCATTACGGTTAACCTTTAAACCAACGAAGAGTTCAAATTGACCAAATAGATTGTTAAATTTTTCACTTTTTTCTTATATACGTGATTTATGTACATCCCACGGTCGCGCCTTGTGCAATTACAAAGTTTTTTGATAAAATTTCTAAAATTCTAAAGTGTCCTCCCCGCCTGCTTTCTCAATTGTGTCTAAACTGCCGAGTTTGTGAGGCGCGAGTAACTTCGCGCAGCCCCTAATATAAATTTCACAACTCCGCGAATGAAGTTACAGCGTTATATCGCCGTTCAAGAAGTTGATATTCGTCTGAGAAAAGTTCGATGATAATACGAGTAATGTCTTACACTGACTGTACCTGTGTAAAAAAAGCAACGCTCCTTTCCTTATTTCGTAGTCCCCACATGGAAATATGAATGACTTAGTTTTAAATAACTGTTTGCCTGTAATTACTTACGCAGTTTTTTCATATTAATAAACTTCACGCGGTAAAACATCCTGGACAAGTTCTATCATTTTACATTCATTAGACATTTTCAGGTTTAACAAATCCGGGTAAATCGAATCTGGCAAACTTCTGCTGCATTAGGTCGAGCCAGGAGTCAAGATCTGCAGAACTACCGAGTAATAAGTCCAAGTAACGTGTCTTTACTAACTTGCAAGTGGAAGGTTTTACAAGAAAAGAGGAGGTCAAGGATGAAATATATAGAGAGTACAAAAGAAAGTGTTTATAAAAGAAGTAGACGATGAGTTGACAAAAGATGATGGAGAAAATGACATATTGTACCGATTTCACTTACATGTGATAATGGTAATTTTCAATCAAATGCTGCATTACTTAAAATCTGCAGATTTCGCCATTCCCTATATTTATTATATTGTTCAACAGCCAATGTCTACCTTAATGGAAACCATTGCATGCCAAATATGATTTCATTCACTGGCCATCTGAGTAATTTCACTGTCCAATTAATCGGGTTAATCGAGTTAAGCAGAACATTTGCGTTTGCTTTAGGAGGCTCAATATGCATTTGCTTCATTTACAATCAAATAGGAGAGCCGTATAGCTAGAAATTCTCATTAATTTTCGCTACTGTCTGCATTATTTGGTTTAATATTTATGCATTAGTACAAAACTACGAATATCTTTTTTTTCTTTTAGCTATACTTTTAAATATCAAGGCACTCGTAGACTGCCGCGTAAGTCTAGTGGTATGGAGATGGAGCTTCGATCACGGTCCTGGGTTCTAATCCTGGGACGGATAACAAATTTGAGGCTTCTTTCTTCTAAAGCAATTTTAGTAAATTCTTTATCCGGATTCGCAGTTTCGGCAACGCGATATCCTCGGGCCTTGGAGAACACGATGAGCTGTCGGTTATGCAGCAGTGTGTCGGAGCAACGAGCTACCTACATTGGTTCCTCAGCAACACTCCATGAAGCGATCGGTGACCTGGGCGGCCTCCTAAGCTTCTGGAGCGAGCTCGGCTGGTTGGAATAAACCAGAGGGGACCTACACCGGAGGAATCACGCACAACGACCAACATCGTGGCCAAGTGCGGAAAAAGCCCGGGAAGAAGAAGAAGAGCTGTCGATTCTTATCATTAAACTCTGATATTGACAGTTAATGAATAAAACAATATCACCCAAAGCACGCTAAACCGCATTAGTTTATGCTACATATCCCTTCTTCTACAAGTACTTCTAGATTTGAGACCTAGGGCTTAAAGAAAGAAAGATACATAATATCTCTTTAAATCCCGTCTCCTGTTTATATTTAGGTCTCAAGTTCTATCTATGGTCAGTGAGATTACCGTACTATTGATAAAATGATTTAATTAAATAAGTACATTAAAATATTTACAATTTAATAAATAAAAAAATATTTACAATTGAATAAATAAATGCTTAAACACTACAATAACCTAATCTATATATAATATATAAAACATTAAAAAAAAACAGTAAAAAAACTTAGGCGTCATAATATTCCTCCGAATCGATGTCGAGTGGCATAGTGCCCAGAAGGCTGGCAGCATTGCCACGTTGAATGGCAATGCTGATCCTCTAACCTAAAAAGGGACCAGCCCTCTGGTCACGCGACGCATCGATCAAACGCTTTGAGATTTCGCTATAAAAAAGCGAGTAGGTACTCGGACCCCACGGTCCCAGCGTTTCAACTCCAAACGGCTCAAATACATAATCTTCGACGAGGTAAAGTAAATACAGTTTCCATAATTAAAATATTATGTGTTTCTCTATGATCCGAGTTAATCCGAGTGGGGCGCTATTAGCATTCTTGCCAAAAAATCTTAATAATTCGTAAAACAATTTCCCCAAATGTTTGCGCTTTTAGTAACTGCTATTATATTCGTTCGCAATTCTGGAGACAGCTAGAAACAGAAGTAGTTCCCATTAAGTGTCACCGGGCAAAAAGAACTAATTTTCGTTTTTTGCATTTATTGTTAAAACAGGGGTAGTGCAATACAATACACAGAAACGTATACAGAACACACAGCTCTATATTTGAAATTATGATTTACGATGCAAGCTACAATTTTCAATCTTAATACATTCAAATGAATGCGATCATTTCCGTGTACGATTCCCGGAATCAGGTTACGAAAAACAGTAGTCGATGTTGCTGAAATTCAAAAATAAATTTTAAATAAAATGCAAATATGAACACGTATTTTATTAAATCTACGCAAAAAGGTGTTCAGATTATTGGTATAAGTTCTCGGAATCACTTTTACAAAAAACAGTTGATATTATAATTAATATTTAATACTTTAAAACGAATATTAAATTAAAAAATATAATATAAATAATAATATAATGTATTTACGTGCTTTTAACTTCCTACGCAAAACGAGAGTTCTGAGTTTAGGTTTCGGAGTATGTAGAAGTTCCTGAAATTATAATTACATAAACAGTAGTCAGTCAATCTGAAATCATTTTAAATAAAATATCTGCACAAGTTTTTATAATGATGCGTTACTGGTACAACTTACGTTAGGCATCGTACCTAGCAACGTATCCAAAAAGGATAATCCGATTTGGATGCGATTTGAAGTCATAACTTCTTATGAGATGGTAAACCACTTCCTAACACAATGCTGTACGGAGCTAGTCCACAGCGTTAGCCGTATTTAAGTTATCACTTCTGTCCGGCGTCCTGAGAATCACACGTTTCTTCGAATCGAACCTATCGACTTTATTATGTTCCGAAAAAAAGGACGAAGCTAAGCACACAAATCTTAAGTTTAATTCCAAAACCAGTCAACATATTCCGAGAATACTTCGGTTACTGAATAAAATAAAAAAGCTAGTTATCAAGCTAGTAGATGCGAATAATTCTGAGTTTCATAACCTTCGGAAGTAAGCATTTCTTATGAATAAGGTTAAAATATTAAATATTCAAGAGTAAATGGGAATATTTCATTGTCCTCTTTATATTGCAAACTACAATTCAAAAGCTAACGAACAAGTAATAAAATATATTTGACAGCAAATGTAAAAGGAACGCATCTGAACCAACTTCAGACACCTAAATCGTTTGTTTCATTTCGAGTCCTCCTGAAAATACTCCAGTTTTGGAATTAAATCAACAAGCTAGTCACCAATTTATTAAAAAATCTAATTACAACACAAGGACATCAAAGCATTTTCATAACTCACACAAACATCGCGTTCAGATTTCAAGTGATCATTTACTAAAGTTTTCGTATTATTACTGTTGTGATAGTTGCCCGGGAATGTAATGTAGCATTGTTTTGGTATCGCAGCATAGTTTCCCTCGCTTGAGTTTCAACGGATTGTGGAATATCAATTAACGGGATTCCTTCAGAAGTGAGGACCTCTGAAGGTATAATAAGTAACTGGAAAGATATGTAAAAGGCTTCACTATCCTGCTCATATTATAAAATTGTCTGGCAGTTTCATCCACGTTCCTGTTGGGATATGGGGACAAAAAAAGTAGCTTTTATGCTATAACAATTATAAGCCTATTTTAAACGGCCTATTATAGGGCCACTTACCTATTTGTAAGCATACACCCAAAACGCTACTGCAATATGTGTTGGCAACCTATGCGCTATACCAGGCGGATAATCTATCTTTCTGCCAAATGAAATCCAGATCTGTTCAGTCGGGTGCATCCCAGTAGTATCCCATACCGTAGTTCTATAGAACTGTTGGGATATTTTCCGAGCTGTCAAATTATATCCCAACAGTTCTATATAGTACTGTAGTACAGTTTTTGCTCTTGACTTTACTTTTATTATTTATATTACTATTTTAATTGTTAAATTAAACTTTATATTATTTTAATTGATATATCATTTTATTTTTAACAAAAAAATGTCCCTGGCGACAAAAGCTAAGTTGTTAAAACCAAGTAGTAGTCGTTCAGTCGTTAAACAGCAAGTTAAGTTTTCTGAATTTTTCCAATTGAATGCGCATTTTTCAAAGTGTAATCAACCCGTTAATGAATTTTACATTACATGAAACATTTAAGGACCAAAATATGCAATCAATTTTTCAGGGTAAAATGGGCGTGGGAAGAATAAATACTGCCTGGATAAAAAATCACAGTCATCAATTTTTCTAACCTACGATACAAGTGGCACTTTAGAAGGAAGATACATTAGTTGATTAAAGATTAAGGTAGCGATTATTAAATCTACTGTTAAAGTAGGTAGCATTCAGTAGGATAGCTAGCAAAGAGGTGTAAAATTAACGCCTATACAGAGCTCAATTAACACGAGAGTAGTGTCAACCACATTGGTCTGCAGTTTACACTAAGCCAGAATCACACTGACTATTCAAAATCCGACTTACTCACCTTGAATTATGGACTCGTACAGTGTGTGAATATATTATTATGAATATGTTGTCAAATAAGTGTTTTTAAACTAAATTGAATAATTTATAGAGATCACACTCTGTTATATTGAATTAAAGAGTACCAGCAATATCTCTCAAGGGGTTAACATTAATAATATTTTCAGCAAACGCAAACTATCACAGATAACTTAAACAGCTTAAAAGTGTTTTTTTATTTAAAAGAATTTCGAGAATTTCCATAATATAATGACTCGTTGACTTGCCTTTTAACTCGAACCCTAGAAATTTCTGTAACTGAAGTACCTAACTAATGACGGTGTTATAAGATAGGCGAAGCAAATTTTAACATAGTTCCATTGCAAATAGAAGTGGTTGAAATAAATTATGTGTTTTTATTTCATAAAATTAAATCGCCTCGCTAGTTTCGTCAAGAAATTTTACAAATAGAAAGGCCTGGCTCAGACCTGATAGCTACTTGAAAAAAGTTAAAAATGAAGATATAAAAGTGTGTATCCACCTTAAGAACGAAAGGTTGGTTCGGGTCGTACGGAATTGACTGGTCGCCTGTCGCTAGTGCAGGTGGCGATGGCTTATGCAATTCCGAACCTCTTCCCAGCCAAAGCGAGCCAAACTGAGCCGCTTGTCTCAATTATGCGTATTGAGCTGAATCTGATAGAGTAATTATGGCCTATTAATCTACTACATGTAATGGGCCTGGCACACTATGCTGCTCGCGCTTTTCATGGCTATACTCCTCTCCCTGTCCAATCTGCTCCACACATGCAATTAATCGTGAAGCTCTGTACCTCTAATTTGCGATTCTTTTACTTGCGCTCAAAAACCGACAAAATAGGGAGCAAACGGTATGACGAGGAAAAATGTGTGAATGCGATAAATGAGATTACGCAACCATCGTAAAACCTTCTCTTAGCACTTGACACTTAGAATGGGAATTATTGGTCATATCTCCAAAAAATTAGAGTTATTGAAACTAGGTTAACAGAGTTGACGAAATAAATTTTATCACTAATTTTTGTGAACTATTAGTTTATATGACTGCCAGCTTCATTGGTCTAGTGGTAAGCCTATGTCGCTTTTGATCCATGGTCAAATGGTGGGTGGTGGGATCAACGAGGTCCTGGGTCGGGTCACGGAATAATTCTTCGAAAAATTTTCGGTACATTCCTAAAGTCGGAAAGTTAATGGTGTTGCTCTCCCGTGCCTCAGAGATCACATTAAGTCATCGGTCCTGGTCGCTATCATCAGCATCTGATAATAATGATCGTCAACAAGTGAAAAATTATCATTCTAAACCCGCTAACCAGCATAGGAGCAGAGTGTTACGCACCACATCCCATCTTCTTTAAGGAGCCTGAAATGGGCCGTTAATACAAAACTAACTATGTAAGAAATATATATTGCTGAAATAAGTGTATATTAGTTTCGCTGGACATGGACGCACAAATCTGCCGACCGGAAGAGGATTGACGCATTTGAAATGTGGTGCTGACGACGTATGCTTAATATATCTTGGGCCGAACGCAGAACAAACGTCTCGATACTGAATAAATTAAAAGTAAAGATACGGCTTTCCAACATCTGCCTGCGGACAATGCTCGATTACTTTGCTCGGTCACATTGCCAGGAAAAACGCAGATAGTATTGAAAAACTAGTGGTCACTTGCAAGATTGAAGGAAAGAGACCCCGCGGGCGTAGCCCGAGACGATGGACGGACCAAATAAAAGATGCGATAGCCGCGCCCATTTCGAATGCTATTAATGCGGCTGCAAATAGAGAAAAATGGCGTACCACCGTTAAAACAGTCATATCTTTGGGGTGCCACGATCCTCAAAGCTGAGGAAACGATTAATGAATATTAGTTTCGCTGAGCAGACTTACAAGTTTACTAAAGCAGATTCTCAGTTAAGCCTTAATACGAATAAGCAGGTAACCTTGTTTTGTAAAGTTTTTAATGACAGTAGGTGACTTTGTCTTGTTTGACCTGATTTCTTTAGAATTATAAGAGCACGTTTGCATTCATTTGAATGAATTAAAATTGAAAATTGTAGCTTGCAGCGGAAATCATAATTTCAAATTTCAAGCTTTGTATGCGAAATAGAAATTCCTTGGGTGTCATTATTTTGTCGTTTCTGTATTATTCTAATGAGATGAATAATTAAAATTTTCATACAAATATGTATAACGTATATTATATTTATTATCTGCGAAACCTTTCTAGTATCTGTGTGTTACAGTGAAGATACTTGTAAACAAAATGTAACAATATGAAACCTTTCACATGTTATTTCACTTCTTTTGTCATTGAGCATATTATTTAGACTGTGGCATGTTAAAAACATTCTACATGTACCTATGACTACGTTCATTCGAATTTCATTATTGTTTTTGATATTTTTCCTTGTACTACTGAACTTAATAAAATAAAGCCTTCTTGTTCCATTGTTATCTACATATGTTTATAGTAATAACTGACGGACTCAACAAATAGATTGATCACCAGATAAGTGAATGGAAAACCATCACCTATTGACAAATCAATTATATTATTTGTTCCCTATTTAGTTGCTTTGTTTGTTTGACTGTTTACATGTTATATTATGTATAATACAGTGTTATGTCCACTTGTCATTGATATACGTATAAGTGGATGTTTGTTTTTATCGACTACAAGTTGGGCCTTGACTGCTATTACACCTGATGTTAAGTGAAGATGCAGTCTAAGATGGAAGCGGGATAACTTGTTAGGAGTGGGACAAAAATCCACACCCCTTTCGGTTTCTACACGACATCGTACCGGAACGCTAAATCGCTTGGCGATACGTCTTTGTCGGTAGGATGGTAACTAGCCACGGCGAAAGCCTCCCACCAGCCAGACCAAGACAAATTAAGAAATATCTCAATATGCCCCGCCGGGAATCGAACCTAGGACCTCCGTCTTATAAATCCACCGCGCATACATATGCGCCACGGAGGTCGTCAAAAATGGATGTGAGCATTTTATTAATTTTAATTATGTGTATTTGTTTTTATATGTATATTGTTAGTGTACTTAAATAAATAAAGCAAGGCTCCACACGGCATGCAAGGACCACATCCTACAAAATGCCCCACAGTGACCATCTACCTGTACCAACCTGAAGTACCCAGTTTTAAGCCTCATATGCATGTGCCTGGTGCACAGACCTTCAGACCAGAAAAAAGCAATACTGTATTGTACAACATATCCTGGTTGCTCCGGATGCTATGTGAAACATATACAAAGGATTTCCGGTTGTATCTTGGTGATTCTGTCACGTTATTCGCAGACAAAAAAAATACCTATTCATTATCAACGATTGCAAAGTAACGCTTCCTTCTATCCAATAATGTAGCTTCTATAAAATAACGAAAATCTAGCCATTACTTCTCATAAACAAAGTGGTATCCTTTTGCAGCTTTTGTCTAAATCAGTGATTCTCAACCACTGTGCCGCGGCACTTTTGTGTGCCGCCAAATTTCAAAAGTGTGCCGCCAAATTTTGCAAATATATAATAATGTTAATATTGTTAAATTATATCATTTAAAAAGAAAAATATTTTTAACATGAATATATATTTAAATCCACAAAAAAATAAATTATTTTATTATTAGCTTTCAAAATTTGTGATTCACTTTGCATCGCATTTTTCAAGAACACATTAGCGACGCAAAGCGGGGTCTTGGTGTGCTTAAAATTTTTGTCATAAACTATTTATGCAGTGTGTTGTAGTAAGTAAATAATTTTTATCTTTTTCTTTGTGTGCCGCCAAATTTTGAAATCATTAAATGTGCGCCGCAACAAAAAAATGGTTGAGAATCACTGGTCTAAATAATAACATTTCACACTCAAAACGAGCAGTCGACGATATAACACTATAACCTTTTTTGAGAGATGTATAAGTAAAATACTGATCTATTGGCTCGTCATGAGACCAGTAAATTAACTTGAATTTATTGTAAATAGTTACGCGAACAAAACCTTTTTCATAGCATTAAAAAGACTTAGACTTAGATCCAAGGGCTTAAATTAAATAAGTTTCGATCTAGAATATACAGAAATAGCATTTCATTACTTAAAACTTTAACTTAAAAACTTGCAGACGAGATTTCATGACAATCTTGCATACACTTGGCATACCTTAAGAATATGCAAGATTTTATGAAAATCCTTAAATATAAGATTGTGTCATGAAATCTCAGGCGTTTGCAAGTTCTTAACTTTAGGTTTTTAAGTTGAGAACGATATTTGTGAATCTTCTTTTTTTTTTACACGCTTTTTATTAGCTTCACTTGTATGTCAGTTTGTCAGTATGTCAGTTTGTCAGTATGTCAGTTTGTCAGTATGTCAGTATGTCAGTATGTAACTTGTATGTGTGTTCGCGCATAACTTCGTCGTTTATGAACCGATTTTGATAATTCTTTTTTTGTTGGAAAGTAGATAGTCTGGTGGTGGTACCATGACAAGGAAACCAGGATTTGATGATGGGATCCTGGAGAAACCGAGGGGAACTTTCAAAAATTGTAGGATCAACAAGTACGTTTGTTAGTTTTTCCGATAAGTATTTAAAAGCACTACAATTCGATGAAGGTCTGGAGTCGATCTGATGATGGAGCCGATCTACATATAAGAGAATTCCTTGACGATTTACTGTATTTACCTTGTGTTTGGGCTCGATTAATTTGTTTTGATAAGAACTTTACATTTAGATGGGCTGTGACTGTCATTGAGGGTCTGGTGATGAAGACAAAGTACAGTTAAGGGAGCTCCGTAACAGCTTACAGTAGCTACCTTGTGTTTGGGCTTGATTAATTTGTCTCAATGAGAAATTTACATTTAGATGGACTGTGACTGTCATTGAGGGTCTGGTGATGAAGACGAAGTACAGTTAAGGGTGCTCCGTAACGGCTTACAGTAGCTACCGTGTGTTTGGGCTTGATTAATTTGTCTCGATGAGAAATTTACATTTAGATGGACTGTGACTGTCATTGAAGGTCTGCAGATGAAAACGAAGGACAGTTAAGGGAGCTCTTTAACGGTTTACAGTAGCTACCTTGTGTTTGGGCTCAATTAATTTGTCTCAATGAGAACTTTACATTTAGATGGGCTGTGACTGTCATCAAGGGTCTGGCGATGAAGACGAAGGACAGCTGAGGGAGCTCTTTAACGGTTTACAGTAACTACCTTGTGTTTGGGCTCGATTAATTTGTCTCAATGAGAACTTTACATCTAGATGGGCTGTGACTGTCATTGAGGGTCTGGCGATGAAGAAGAAGGACAGCTGAGGGAGCTCTTTAACGGTTTACAGTAGCTACCTTGTGATTGGGCTCGATTAATATGTCTCAATGAGAAGTTTGGAAGATTCCAGTTGGTTTAATGTTAACTAAGTCATGATCTGATGATGAGATCTACGAAAACTCGAGGAAACTCTTCAAACTTTATTTATAAGAAAGGGCATACTTCCAAGGTGGTCCCATTGTCATCATGTTAGGATCTGATGATGATATCCTGGGAAAATTTTAAGAACTGTTCCAAATGTTATAGGCATTGGTTGTTGCATTATTTGCTTCACTTGTATGTCAGTTTGTCAGTATGTCAGTATGTAACTCTCCGTGGGTAATCTGCGCGCCTGCGGCCTTCCTTGGTTCTGGTAGCCGTTTCTCAGGCTCCCTCTCCGAAATTGAACTCTGATTCCCCGTATTTATAATATTTATAAATAATTATTTTATTCTCACTAATAAATAAATTACTAGCGATTGTGTGGCCGAGCGGTTTAAGTGCTAAACTGCCCGTACAACAGTCGCTCAGGCGTGGGTTCGAGCCCTGGCAGTCGCAGTTTTTCTGCGACTTCCAAGGCTCGCTCCCGTGCCGACTGTACTCTGGCCAGGTTTCTGTGGTTTCCTTGGTCACTGTGCTAAGGGTGGGGCACAGGCAAATGCGGGTACAGATTGTAAGTCGGCCACAGCCGCTATAGAGGTAATGAGAGTGTAAATAGTCAAAATAAGGAGGGATTCAATAATCCCACGTGTCTAGGCCAAAATAGGCTGATGCGTAAGTTCCAAAAAATCACGCTTTTATAAATAAACCAAACTAAAAAGTAAAAAATAAATAATAGTTTAAAAAAACTAAAAACACGCTTTTTATAGAAACCCAAACTAAAAAATAGAAAATAAATTTTAATAAATTTAAATTAAGAATAGTGTTAAAAATTTCATTAACTATAAATTAATAATAGTGTAAATAAAAAAAAATTATTTTATTTTAAAAAAAGCGTGGGGTGCTTTTTAAGATATTATCAAAATGATAATCACTCTACTCATATCTGTCAATAAAATATTTATAACTATATTGACACCATGCACCCCACGCTTTTTTTAAAATAAAATATTTTTTTTTTATTTACACTATTATTAATTTATAGTTAATGAAATTTTTAACACTATTCTTAATTTAAATTTATTAAAATTTATTTTCTATTTTTTAGTTTGGGTTTCTATAAAAAGCGTGTTTTTAGTTTTTTTAAACTATTATTTATTATCAACTACAAGTTAGCCCTTGACTGCTATCACACCTGATGTTAAGTGATGATGCAGTCTAAGATGGAAGCGGGCTAACTTGTTAGAAGTGGGACGAAAATCCACACCCCTTTCGGTTTCTAAACGACATCGTACTGGAACGCTAAATCGCTTGGCAGTACGTCTTTGTCGATAGGGTGGTAACTAGCCACGGCGACAGCCTCCCACCAGCCAGACCAAGACAAATTAAGAAAAATCTCAATCTGCCCCGCCGGGAATCGAACCCAGGACCTCCGTCTTATAAATCCATCACGCATACCACTGCGCCACGGAGCTCGTCAAAAAGCTAAAACCAACAAAAGAAGTATTCAACCATGAAGCTTTTCTTAAAATAATGAACATTTCACACTCAAAATGAACCGTCGACGATATACCTAAGACTATAACCTTGTTTGAGAAAAGAAGTAAAATAGCTATATGAAGGGCGTGCGAAGTTACCCCCGCTTCATAAACTGCACAGTTTAGATACCGCCGGGTGAGAGGGGGAGGGACGAGGCACTTTAGAATTTTAGAAATTTTCTCACAAAACTTCGTAATTTCACAGCGCGACGAACCGGGCGCAAGATAAATCATCAAAAGTTTTCACTGTTTATAACAATAGAAATTTTAACAATTTTGTACTATGTTTATAAAGGAAGGATATTCTGTGAAGGATAATATAGTAGGGTGCTTTTTGACAGCAATTTTTAAAGTAAATCATAATGGAAGCATGTTTGGATAAATAGATGGTATTACGAGAGTAGTACAAAATTAAGCCATAAATAACACACCCTGCATTCAAATATTTTAGAGAGTACATCTTTATCAACATTTTCAGAGCATACTTCAGTTTGAAGTAAAACGTATATAGAGGCTTTTGTCGGATTTGTATAATAGCTTTGTCACTTGGATTCGTCGGGTTTTCGCGAATAATAGCAAAATAAATAAATTACTAACTGTGCACACTGTTCGATTTAAATATATTAAAAAAAATTATAAGTGTTAGTTCAGCAGCAAAAACTAATGCATAAAGGTTTTACATAATGAGGCAACTAAAGAAGTTTTTAAAAAAGTTTTCATTACCAAACAGTTTTCAGGCAAAAAAAGCCATCGAAAACGATTACGCTGTGCAAAAAACCATTCAAAAAGCATTCCACGCAGCGTTTTTTATCAATCGCTTCTATGCCCATATTTTAGCTGCATTTATCACGGCGCGTATAAAAAAGAGCGCGAGCGTTTTATTACAATCCGAACACAATTCGAACGCGCCTTGATTTAAATAAAGCTTACAATAAAAAGCTCGACAAAAAGAGTGAACAAATACAAACTGTCATGTATGTACACATGATTAAACCAATAAAAAACACTGCGAGTAAGTATTATATCGGCTGGACGCTGGATGTGGATAAATGAATTCCCCCAAAGGTAATAAAAGCGATGCGGTGGTATAAAAACTCGGACAAAAATAATTCTGTTCATATCGCTTGCGACATAGATTGATGCGCGAATGAGCGGGTGCGAGTGGTGGCTACCTGCTCGCACCTTAAGCTATGTACTCATTAGTAAACATTACTGTAACCAAATTTAATTTCTTATATTTGATAATCATCATCATCGTCAAATTATTTCATTATCAGCGAAGATTTAATTTTGTCAAGATTCCTATGGTAATAAAAACGGGGCTGATGGCTTTACAATCGATGGCTTTAACACTACTTGTAGCCATCCTAACTCCAGATGTTTAAATATTTCACTGGCGTACTCAGGGCTCGATTTGATATATAGCACATTTCAAATACACAATATTCCTGATTGCTAAAAATGCTCAAAAGCATTGACATAGAGATGAAATGCATCTTCCAAAGAAAACCGTGTCCCTACCATCAACAAAATCAATCGGCTGAAATTATGATATCAAGACTTAATTATTACAATAGAGTTCAAAAAAGATGAATAGAGTGTAATATTTTTTTTAAGATGGTAGTCATCACTGCTTTTAACATTATTGAAACATTGAGTTTGCTAGTGAATACGCGGCTTTACGAGTCCCATTGACAAATATAACAACGAATAATCAAGTCTCACCGGCGCGGCGGCAGCACAAACAGCAAATGAACTGTCGGACAATTTTATATGAAAATGAAATGAGTTTGTTTCATTCAATAAAATCATCCAATTAAATGCTTTATATATTGACGATATAAAATGCTTTTGTGAAATACATACTTTAATTTTAAATTTTAATGAATACATAATACATACTCGAAGTCCCAATAGTTCTTTTTAACCGACGAAAAAAAACGGAGGAGGTTCTCAATTCAACACGTATATTTTTTTTTTTTTTTTTTTTTTTTTATGTATGACCACGCATAACTTTTTACAGTGTTGTCCGATTTTGATAATTCTTTTTTTATTAGAAAGGGCATACATCCAAGGTGGTCCCATTGTCCTCATGTTAGGATCTGCTGATGATATTCTGGGGAAATTGAAGGAACTCTTCAAATTTTGGAGGCACGCTTACAGCGATTTCGGTTTTTGACTCGGTATCGGTAGCTTTTTGGCTACTAGTGTCATATAATATACTATGACAGTATAGTACGAGTATGGTACGTGGCGATAAATCACTAAAAAGAAAGAAATAAAATTTTTTAACAAAAAATAGAACCGACTCAAAACGCACTAAAAAGTAAAAAAATAACTGTGTCATTTAGTTGCTTTAATTTACTTAAGCATATCTAGGAGTCGGTGCCAGCCAAGGTTTCTACTTTCAAGGAAGTTACCTAGAACCCATAAACTGCTTTACTACGTAAAATAAATATTTCTTAAACTTGGCTGGCACCGAATTCATAGATATGCTTAAGTAAATTAAAGCAACTAAATGACACAGTTATTTTTTTACTTTTTAGTGCGTTTTGAGTCGGTTCTATTTTTTGTTAAAAAATTTTATAAAGGGTAAGTTTGGCCCTTGTGTCAAGACAAGTGAGGTCATTTGATCAATTCCCGTCGATTGGACTATTATCGCATCCACTCCTAACCTAGTCTTTGCCACTAGAAATGGGAGACTTTAGATGGGGAAATGGAAGAAGGAAATTAGTAATATTTAATTTTTAAAATTATTATTTTCTTATTCAACAAAGCTTCCTCGTTGCTCCAGTGGTATGGTGGGCTATATGGCTTAGGATTTCAAGGTACTAAGTTTGAGTTCTGGTTCCTGATCTAAACTCAGGACCTATACCTATATTACTGAGCTTTTTTTTTATCGACTACAAGTTAGCCCTTGACTGCTATCACACCTGATGTTAAGTGATGATGCAATCTAAGATGGAAGCGGGCTAATATATGTTAGAAGTAGGATGAAATCCACACACCTTTCGGTTTCTACACGACATCGTACCGGAACGCTAAATCGCTTGGCGGTACGTCTTTGTCGGTAGACTGGTAACTAGCCCTGCGAAAGCCTCCCACCAGCCAGACCAAGACAAATTAAGAAAAATCTCAATCTGCCCGCCGGGAATCGAACCCATGACCTCCGTCTTATAAATCCACCGTGCATACCACTGCGCCACAGAGGTCGTCAAATATATTCTTTCTTCCATAAAATTTCCAGTAATAATTCTCAACACGGAATTGGTAATATGGTGTTGTTACTCTCCAGTACCTAAGAGCACTTAAAACCGACACTCTCGACACTCAGTAACATCAGCTGACAGTGATCGTTCGAGTCTAACACTATTATCACCCTAAGCCCGTAAAATCGTATTGGAGCACTGTGATCAGAGTTCCATAGCTAAAGCCAAAATCAAAAATTAACAGCCTACTATAGATCCTAACTCCCACCTTATAGTAGAGGGGCAGTAAAGCTTAGACCTACCACACAAACCAGCCTAGTCCAGTAGCATAATAATAACGATGACTTCATAAAAAATTTTAACAAAAAATAGAACCAACTCAAAACGCACTAAAAAGTAAAAAATAACTGTGTCATTTAGTTGCTTTAATTTACTTAAGCATATCCATGAAGTCGGTGCCAGCGAGTTTAAGAAACATTTATTTAAAGTAGTGAAGCAGTTTTTGGGTTCTAGGTAATGTCCTTAAAGTAGAATCCTTGGCTGGCACTGACTCCTAGATATGCTTAAGTAAATTAAAGCAACTAAATGACACAGTTATTTTTATCTTTTTAGTGCGTTTTGAGTCGGTTCTATTTTTTGTTAAAATTTTTTATTTGTTACTTTTTAGTGATTTATCGCCACGTAACGTACTCGTACTATACTGTCATAGTATATTATACGGCACTTGTAGCCAAAAAGCTACCGATACCGAGACAAAAACCGAAATCGCTGTAAGCGTGCCTCCAAAATTTGAAGAGTTCCTTCAATTTCCCTAGGATATCATCATCAGATCCTAACATGATGACAATGGGACAACCTTGGAAGTGTGCCCTTTCCAATAAAAAAGTATCAAAATCGGACAACTCTGTAAAAAGTTATGTGTGGTCATACATTAAAAATATATATATATATATATATATATATATATATATATATATATATATATATATATACGTGTCGAATTGGGAACCTCCTCCGTTTTTTTTCGTTGGTTAAAAATATATGTAACAACTAGTAGATGTCACAGAAGTTATTACACAAGTTAGTCCTAACTCAAGGGCAGGTAGACGTAAAATTACGTAAGACTTAATTCCGTTTAATGTGCCCCGAGACCACCTCTCAGGGGTTAATGAGTAGGATACGGAACTTTGCAAGCCGTATGCGGTTCGTTGGTTTGGCCAACTCTGAAGGGTAACAGGTAAATATAATTCTACACCTATGTATAAATAGAAATTGAGGAAAGGAAAAAAGTTATTTGAAAAAACTCTATTTTTAACCGACGAAAAAACGGAAAGGTTCTTAAGTCGACACGTATATTTTTTGTTTTTTTTTTTAATGTATGACCCGCTTGCGTATAACTTTTTACAGAGTCGTCCGATTTTGATAATTTTTTTTTATTAGAAAGCGAAACTGCAAAAAAATTGAACCGACTCAAAAAGCACTAAAAAGTAAAAAATAACTACATCATTTTAAATGATTTTGAAAACAAAACGAAAATCGGTCCAAGATAGGTAGGATATGCAGCAGTAGTTACTTAGTTCGACGAATTGGATTTTCATACAAAGCATATTGCCAAAATTTTAAACAATAGTATTTTTTCCGACTTTTAATTGCGGGAATTAGTTACCTTACTAAAAGTAGAGATGAAGTCTTACCTGTAAAAAAGAAATAAGAATATATTAGTAATCATAATCAACATAAAAATTCTTCGATATTTTCTTAATAATGATTAAAATAAATTTAAAAAAAAAACCTGTGCGTCTCGGAACACCTGAAACAAGTGATAACTTAAATACGGTGTTAGTTATAGTGAAGGAGGAAAAGCCGGCCCAACGCTGCCATATTCGTGAGATACGGGAAGCCAGACAGACTGGCGCCGTATAGGGTTAAGCGATTTACCCTAACATAAGAAGTTATCACTTAAAAAATCGACATTAAGAGCAAAGATATATAAAGTAAGCGTTCGCTACCTTAACCGTTTTACATTAAAGTTTTATACTTAAAAAACACTAATAACCTATCTCATACATTATCCAAAATATAGCCTCCAAGGGCCATCAAGCTCATCTCTTCACCTCCCCCGGGAGAGCATCAACCAAGTTCCTAATCACCGTGAAATGGCGCATCGCTCGTTTCTCACGACTCCTGGGACGTTTTTTCTTAAAACGATATTTACATGAGGCCTTTCAATATTGAGGTAAAAAGTAAAATTATGTAATATATTTTTTTTGCTCCGTTAGGTTTTAGTCGATTACCGACGGAATGTTATATAATATTATATAAGCATTATTATAAAGAATGGCCAGGCCAAGAGTACCCTAAACCGACGAACTTGTATGAAAGAATTGATGAGAAAAAGCTAAGGAAGTAAGTATACAAGAACCATGGCAAATGGAAGGATGTAGCATCTGCCTACCACTACGCGAATTAGGCGTATGCATCGATGCAGTGGTCGACTTTTGCGGGCTGGGGACCCTGGAGGAAAGTAATCCCGGGTCAGTTTATAACATTTTCAGCTTTTGTTACTTCCAAAAAATTGGAAGCACTCAGTTGAAGAGTGTTTGTGTAAAAAAAGCATTATCATCTATTTAAATCTAAAAGCAGTCCTTACAGAGTCAGCACATTCACATTGGAACAGCTCCGAAATCTCTTAAACCTTTTCTATAAAACCTCCACTAGACACCGACAGTGACGTCGGCAACGACGCGTCTCTCAATTTGTGGACGGGATACATGGACGCCTGCAGGTATTTAACATCGTTCCTTTCGTTCCTTTCGTCCATTATCAGTCCGTTGGTTGTCGGTTTTAGCGGCATGCAACAAAAGGATTGAGCGCGAACGTATGAAAACCGTCGTCATATCGGCCGACGCATCAGTGCTATCCAAGTTGCGAAAGAGAGTGCAAGCGATCTTTATGCAAGTTATGCTTGAAAAAATGACAAATGTCATTTGCAAATTCTTTTCTATAATTCTACTTTGGTGGTTACCCAAAAAATATTTAAAAGAAACTAATAAAAATATCGCCGCTGCTGCATTATCTTCAATATCAACTTTGCATCCGTGTAATACAAGTTGCGTATGGCTCCTATGTCACCACCAGCATTTTGCGAATGTCAGCGTTACTTCAACGTTGCGTTTATTGACAACAAGTATAATCACGTCATTTTTAACAATCTGAATGACAAATTCAAATGTATTCTTTTTCTTACCTTCTTAAGTAATAATAAGCTTCTCTTCCGTATGTAGTTTCTGACATTCGCAAATATTTATAAAATTCAGATTCGTTATTTTTAATACTATCAGAGTACAGTGCAAAATATTCACTTTCTTATAATCGATTGGACCATATAGGATTTTAACAAAAGTTACGATGATAATTTCTAATTTTTTACGTTATTTTCGTCAAGTAGTGTTTCTTGTCGGAGTCTATTTTTTCTCTGATTGTAGGCGGAAACGCAACGTTGATGCAACGTTGTTAAACACTGCGCAAAATGTTAACAATAAGATCTATGGATCAATTTCTGATTAGAAATAAACCATTACGGTATAAATTATAGATTACATGGGACTAATAATCAGATAGCATGTTTTCCAATTAGCCGAGCGATCTACCAACAACGCGCTAATACGGTATAAGCGACGATACCGCCTGATCGCTTCATGCAGCTCTAATCAGCTGAATTTTGTATTTGCTCCCGATGGTTGCAGCATGCTAATCAGATCGTAAATGATTTTCTGTATTGCAATGTGATTAAATTAACCAAATAATTCATATGTAGGTTTGTAAATTCATTAGTATGTTTTTAAACACAACATCTAACACTGCAAAAAAGTTTTCTAATTACATAAGCCATTAACCAGCAACGCGCTGTAAGTGACAATACGAGCTGAATTTTGTATTAACTCTCGATGGTTGCCGCGCGACATTCTAATCAGATTGAAATGATTTTCAAGATCGCACTGTGTTTTAAACCAAATATAGGTTTGTAGATCCATTGGTATGTACTTAAAAACAACATCTAACACTGCAACAATTATGACAATAAGATCTACAAGTCAATTCCGGGTTAAAAACATTGTATATTATCAAATATAGATCACATTCGGCTAATAATCAGATAGCATGTTTTCCAATTAACCAAACAATCAACCGAAAATATATGGTATAAGCGACGATACCGCCTGATCGCTTCATGCAACTCTAATCTGCTGAAGTTTGTAAATGCTCCTATGAGTTGCAGACTTAGTAATCAGATCGAAAATAATTTTCAACATCCCACTGCATTTAAATTAAACAATCATGCCATATATGTATACAGACTTATCGCTTTTTATATAAACACATCAACTAACTGTGCAAAGAAATAAATGCAATAATATGTATGGGTGGGTTTTGAGTTAAAAAGAAAAACATTGCATAGAATATAGTTGTATAGAGTATAGACAACACTATGATAATAGATAATCAGACTGCACGGTTTCCAATTACCCGAGCGATCTACCAACAACGCGCTAATACGGTATAAGCGACGATACCGCCTGATCGCTTCATGCAGCTCTAATCAGCTGAATTTTGTATTTGCTCCCGATGGTTGCAGCATGCTAATCAGATCGTAAATGATTTTCTGTATTGCAATGTGATTAAATTAACCAAATAATTCATATGTAGGTTTGTAAATTCATTAGTATGTTTTTAAACACAACATCTAACACTGCAAAAAAGTTTTCTAATTACATAAGCCATTAACCAGCAACGCGCTGTAAGTGACAATACGAGCTGAATTTTGTATTAACTCTCGATGGTTGCCGCGCGACATTCTAATCAGATTGAAATGATTTTCAAGATCGCACTGTGTTTTAAACCAAATATAGGTTTGTAGATCCATTGGTATGTACTTAAAAACAACATCTAACACTGCAACAATTATGACAATAAGATCTACAAGTCAATTCCGGGTTAAAAACATTGTATATTATCAAATATAGATCACATTCGGCTAATAATCAGATAGCATGTTTTCCAATTAACCAAACAATCAACCGAAAATATATGATATAAGCGACGATACCGCCTGATCGCTTCATGCAACTCTAATCTGCTGAAGTTTGTAAATGCTCCTATGAGTTGCAGACTTAGTAATCAGATCGAAAATAATTTTCAACATCCCACTGCATTTAAATTAAACAATCATGCCATATATGTATACAGACTTATCGCTTTTTATATAAACACATCAACTAACTGTGCAAAGAAATAAATGCAATAATATGTATGGGTGGGTTTTGAGTTAAAAAGAAAAACATTGCATAGAATATAGTTGTATAGAGTATAGACAACACTATGATAATAGATAATCAGACTGCACGGTTTCCAATTACCCGAGCGATCTACCAACAACGCGCTAATACGGTATAAGCGACGATACCGCCTGATCGCTTCATGCAGCTCTAATCAGCTGAATTTTATATTTGCTCCCGATGGTTGCAGCGCGCGGCATGCTAATCAGATTGTAAATTATTTTCTGTATTGTGTAAATTAAGCAATTCATCTGTTTACATTATTTGCATCCATTGATTTAGATACAAGCATTAATAATATAAAAAAGTGATCTAATATTACTATTATTTGTAAGAAAAAAATAACTCATAATCTAGAAATTCCTTCTTGTATTAATATTTTATCATCACTAACCTGTTTTATTGATCTATTACATAGTCTCCTATCTTATAGGGAAGAGCTCCAAATAGCTCTAAGCTCGAAATCCACCATACTTGGTGCTTCCTTTTTGGAACTAGATTACTGCATTGTCAATCAATAAGTTGTTCATTAAATTACTAAAACCAACAAAATACAATTAAATGTACCTATACTAACCAATTGAATGACCGTAGCATATGCACAAATAAATATTTAGTAGGTAGTTTAGGAAATAAATACACTAAAAACGGCAGACGCAAAATTGTAAATTAAAAAATACAAATTGTAACCATTGGTTTTTAAAAGTGGAAATGCGAAATTTGCCGGCTCTTCGCAGGTGGATCCGCCTTCCGAACAGCTGGTGGAGTCACTACGTACTGATAGACTTGAAGTTCCAAAATTGCTTGTAAAACAGCCTACTTGAAATGAATGATTTTGAATTTGAATTTGGAAGCGTAACAAACAAACTTAAGTCCCTTTGTATTCAAAGTATTAGTACGGATTGAAGACCAACAAAGTGTATCTAACAAAGACAAAATCAGCCAAATTAGCAAAAGAGTCGAACAATTTCACACAATAACATGGCACACAATCCATCGTTTCACAATTTTGCCCATTTCTATTTTCAAGCCCACATTGAATTTTAATGCAATCCTATTTGCCGTGTTGCAGTTGCAGCTTTGTGCTTTTTGTTGCCTCCTTTGTTGCCCAAGTTGCATTTTACTCTTTCTAATACTTTTGAATTTTATTCGGATTATATTCTGCGCGCGTTCCCGACTGCAATGCCTCTGTGCTATTCATAAATATGTAGAGTTAGATTCTTGTTTGAACTGTATTCGAAATCCTTTATTAGGATACGTTTTGTACTACTGCGGTATGTTCGCTTTATATTTTACTTGCAGACGCCCGTGGTTTCGACCGCGTAGTTATCGTTTTTTTGGGAATATCAGACAAATTAGCCTGTGTTCCTCACGAGTTTGACTATAGTTTACATTCAACTGATAGCTTAAGAGATTACAATCAGAAAGACAGACTGTCAGACGGATAGACATACAAAATTTTTTTTAAATAGTATTTTGATGTAACTACAGTAGTGACATGCTCAAACATTTTGTGTAACGCTCTTAATTGAAATTGCAAACGAACACTTTCATTTATTTGTATATATTAGGTAATAACTATAGCTATATTAAGTAGTTAATATTGAAAAGCCCATAAAAGCTATTATTTTAATTTTCTTCATTATATTACGTATTTACATTTAACAGTAATCTTCGCAAAAATGAGTCTTTCTAGTTGATTTAGAATACTTCCAAGAAGTATTCATTATTGTAATAATATAAATTCTTTACCCTTTATTCCTCTTAAATCACTCTATCTATAGATGATGTGCATTAAATTCCGCTGGATAGTTTAAATAATCTAAGCTTTCTGTATATTTCTATGTAATACACAGAAGGAGGATAATGGAAAGCGACGTAGTTTTACACTGTGCTAAAATTAGGCTATTTTCCATTGTCTTTATAAAAGGCAAAAAACACCAAATACATACATCCAAGTGACAGCGGTTCGCCTTAAAAAACATGTAATGTTAGTAGATGTACCGTAAAATTGTTTATGAGGGGAAATGGGCTTATACTCTCATGCCGCGTACTACATTACTGAGAGATATCAAGGTATTATGATCTTGGATGCGTACTCACTTCACTTTGGTTGAGGCTCAGACTGACGACTTTTTGTTTTATGACAAATCTTAATCAAAACTACAATAACAAAGCTGTTGAAACAATAGAAACAAATGGCGTATAAATATTGGAAATTGGAAATTTGTTTCTTTTTTTATTTATCGTGGAAACAATTTCTAACATAAAATTGTTTTACGTTACATTTTTGTATTCTAGTCGTTATTTTAGGTACATATTAGTTACATAAATTTGTAGTTGTTAGGATATTTAAAAAATATTTAATTTTAACTTGTTGTCTTATAAGAAACAAAATGAAACTACAATTAATTATGGGTTTAATTAATTGTGGTTTCATTTACACATGAAAATGTAATTGATCAGCTCTTTGGATGCTTGAAATCTGTTATTACGCAGTGACTCTACTGCCGGTTCAAAATGCAGATTCTGACAAGAAAATCCGCTGTTGTTCTTTTAAAAATAAATGTTACCATTTGTATTTCTTATTTTCCAATATTGGTCCTATCGTCTTGTTTATATAATAAAATACCGATTTCTTCCAAGTATCTTTTTGTGACGAATCTCGTTCAGATGTTTATTTCTGCATTAATATCATTATTGTGCTCTGGTCAGAACGAGGAGGTAAATTAGGCTTTAACACCTACACATCACTTTGACTGCGCTAAGTAAAGTAGGCTTTGTAGGATGTGTCATATGCGTGTCCAAAATCGTCATCATAAATAAAAAAAATTAAGCAATCGACTGTAAACTTGCAAAATTGTAGATTTGCAAAATTTAGATTTAAAATTTTTCAAGGTTACATCGCTTACACGTTCACTGCATTAGGTGTAATAACAACTAACATTTTGTAGAGCGACAAGTCGCAATCGTGTTTCACGTCTGCCCCAGAACAGAATGTTTGCTTCGCGCTGAAAAATATTATCTCACCCCAAGGAGAGTTTGGGGAAGTTTTATTAACGACAGTTTGCAGTAGATTAGGTTTTTGAACGTTTCTTTCTTGTTTGTTCGCAGTTTGGAGTGTTTACAGCGTGTCCTTAATGGGCGTCTTGTGATTCAAGATGTGCACCTTATAATGAGTTTTGTTGTGCCTTGTTTAGTTTTTTTGTTTAGTAATTATGATTATTTCTTTTATTCAAAAAACAGAGGTACGTTTTGTGTTTTACGTAGTCTCAAAATAATTTTCTGCACC
Source organism: Mycalesis mineus (assembly GCA_034621355.1). Classification (NCBI taxonomy): domain Eukaryota; kingdom Metazoa; phylum Arthropoda; class Insecta; order Lepidoptera; family Nymphalidae; genus Mycalesis; species Mycalesis mineus. The sequence goes on from CM067901.1 coordinate 2,501,541, forward strand.
TGTTATAAAAAAAAAATCATCGACATTATCATGTTCTTCTTCTTCTTCATCGTTATTTGCATTATCAACAAACTTTCATAGCATTCGTGGAATTGATGAAGTCCTTTGAAGATTTCTTTCTAATGGCAAACCCAATCTTTCCACGGAATTTTAGCTCTGTCGAGATTTTTGTTTTTTAATGTCTAAAATGACCGGTTTATTTGATTTGATACTAGAACTAATTATTAAGTCACGCTTGTCGATTTACTGTGTATGTCCCTATTAATAAGATGTGATACTAATGACGGTAGATTGGACGTGTTAATGAACCTTTATTAGCTTCAGGTAATAGAAGCCTCTTTGCTTCAGCCGTCTCCTCCGACGCTACGTAATTAAATACGACCAAAGATATAGTAGAGATAGTAATAAACAAGAGTACGTTACTCAGAAAACAAAGTTTTGTCTAAGGTTATCTGTTCTATAAAAAACCGGCCAAGTGCGTGTCCGACTCGCGCACGAAACCTCCTTTTGACGACCTTCGTGGCGCAGTGGTATGCGCGGTGGATTTATAAAACGGAGGTCCTAGGTTCGATTCCCGGCGGGGCAGATTGAGATTTTTCTTAATTTGTCTTGGTCAGGCTGGCGGGAGGCTTACGCCGTGGCTAGTTACCACCCTGCCGACAAAGACGTATCGCCAAGCGATTAAGCGTTCCGGTACGATGTCGTGTAGAAACCGAAAGGGATGTGGATTTTTGTCCCACTCCTAACAAGTTAGCCCGCTTCCATCTTAGACTGAATCATCACTTAACATCAGGTGTGATAGCAGTCAAGGGCCAACTTATAGTCAATAAAAAAAAGGTTCCTTTAAAACAGCAGATATCTTACGTGAAAATTTCAACTGTCTAGCTATCACAGTTCATGCGATACAGCCTGTTGATAAACTGACAGTGGAGTCTTTGTCCCTTAACAACAAGACTAGTCGACCAACACTGCGTTTTTCGGTGCGGTGTAATTCCAGCACCCTGGGACCCCAGCGACCATCCGAACTATGTACCCCGCTCATTGCCACTTCAGCTTTTGGATTCGTTATGTCGATTTTTTTGTGTACTTTGTACATGCTAGCGCTTAGCTATGATCACACCCGATGGTAAGTGAAGATGCAGCCTACGGACGAACGCACTTGTCTAGGAGATGCCTATTCACTCTAACACAAGGATACTCACATGGTAGGTGATAGGAAAATGAGAGCTGGTAAGGCACCCCATAATTTTGCGGTTGGAGTTTCGCAGATATGCAGAAGAGGCAATTGGATCAGCTTTCAACTTCACACAAGTAGTAGAATAAATAATATTATGTAACAATACAGATAATATTGTAAAAATTAATGATTTTAAAAGAGCAACTGTTGAGTTTCTTGGCTGCTCTTCTCAACAGGACCTGCCTGCCTTCCGAGACGGTGGTAGAGTCACTACAAATAGTCTAATTTGACGTTTCAAATATGCTTATAATTAGCCTACTTGAAATAAATGATTTTGAATTTGAATTTGAATTTATGCTTATTTCTGATTGTGTGGTTTCTCTATAAGGTATCCTACTAGTGTGCGAACAACTTTAAATAGCTCAGTATTTTTAAACACAAGAAACTAGTTTCTTTCATCCACTTTAATTTACATTTCCTTATTGTTCCCATTTTAAATTAAAAAGCAAATTTCTTTCTTCTTTTTAATAAAGCGATTATAAAAGCTATGTTAAGTGTTTTATGAAAGCAATTGAAAGCTTTAATAGCAATATTTTCAAACAAATAAAAATGGAAACTTAATTATATTTTATTGTATAATTAATCTTTCAGCGTTGAAGTATAGCCATTTTCCATCGCGCATAAACTTTTTTACTCAACTAATAAAACTACTTCACTGCAATTGACTTTCTCTGTGAAAATCGAAAAATTAGAGTTTTCCTAATTGCTAACGAAGAGCGCTTTTCGGATATATTTTTCCAATTTAGTTGGAACATCTACTGGTTTCATCAAGTTATGGTAAAAAAATATTTGAAATTGAAAAATACAAGCTAAAATTTAATTAAAAAAAAATACTTGTTCCATTGAAAACTTCTTTTTAAAATCCGGTTAAATAGGGAAGATGATTCAAAATTTTGTATTAGTTTATTATAACGCATTTCTATATCTAAACAGGTATTAAATTAAAAAAAGCTCATTTTACAGGAGAGGCAAAAAACTGATTGCCAAATCCCTGTGCATTGCAGAAGTTTTCTGTATAGATGTATGAACTTTATTTTAAGGGCTGGGTCTTAATAATGCATTTTGATAGATGCTTCCTCATAGCTTATAAATTTGTGTATATATTTTTGTATTATTTTGAGTTGAACCCATTTTGGTGATTTTCATTATAAGTTGGCCCTCTTTTATATTCACTTTGCCAGTAATACGGGTTCAACTCAAAATGTTTCATTAATTAACTCAGCACTAACTATCAAAATGGCGACAACTCGAAATAATGCTCCATCAAATTTCAACGATATGGGTGTAACCCAAAATAACTCCAATTTGTTTAAGCCCAGTACGTGCATTCCACTTGTAAATTTGGTCCCAAATGGCGTTGTCGCTGTTTTGGTTTCGAGGGGGGTGGGGTCGCTCGTTCAACAATATAGGTATACAAAGACATCTAGAGGCGAATATTGGTAATAGATTGAATCTGATTTATTGGTCGATAGGTATTGAAATGACAAATATAAATGTGTTCGTAACTGAAAAATCAAGAATTTTGAGTTAGTTCCGACTGAAACTGAAACTGAGCTACTTGTTTCTTATTAATTACACATTCGCCCTTGACTTCAATCACACCTGATAACCTGTAAGAGATGATGCAATTTAAGATGGAAGCAGGCTAACTTGTTAGGAGTAAGATGAAATCCACATCCCTTTCGGTTTCTACCACGACATCGCACCGGAACACTAAATCGCTTGGTACGTCTTTGTCGGTAGGGCGGACCATTTGCAACACCAGAGGCACTGCTAATATGTATGCCTTACATATCACCGTCCTCAATGTTAAAATTGGCAGAATATACCGCAGGAAGCTAAAGCAGGAAGTTGATTCCATAGTACAAATGTCTTAAATATAAAAGACACGCCATTGTACAATTTTATAAAGATGGCGCCTGAACGTTTTGCTGTACAAAGAATACGTAATCCAGTTGGCTGAAACCTCTCAAGTTGCATAACAGGAGTAGCGTAAGACGTTTTGTAATACTACCCGCGTTGAAGCCTGTTCGTTACGTCACTACAGCGATGTGTCGGAGATATTCCGTTTTACGAAGAGGCTTGGCTTTGCTTGTTATAGTAAGGTGTAACACGCTCGTTATTTGTGAAATAGAATAAAATAAAATGAATAAAAAATAAGAGGAAAATAAAGACCCCGCCGCGTCTGTCACTCTGTTATCAATAAACGCAAAAACAACTGAACGGATGTCTATGTGATTTTCACCAATAGATAGAGAGGTCCTGAGGAAGGCAAGCTAGAGTCACCAGCATATTAGTATGTATATAAGTAGGAGAGGGGTATTAAAAACTAAGACCACGCTGCTCCAATGTAGGTAGGCAAGTCAAGGCTGGTAATGTATGATTATGTAGCTATCACTATCAGAAGTTAATGATATTTCTAATGACCTAAATGTCAACAAGCCTTCAACTAAAGTATAACACCGACTTCCTATCTCCAAGCTGTTACTGAGTTGTTAGTGAGAATTGCTTGGAAGAAAGAAGAACTCTACATTTACATACACCGACCCGACGCAGTATCCTATGTTTCGTCGTATTGTAGCCACATAGTCTAACTGTGATATCAACTAAACAGCTTCACCCAACTAGTAACCAAATACATTTTATTTCTCCGTATTTTCTCCATCAAATTTTCACACGGATGTATTAAAAAAATGTTATTACAGTCCACCCGACCCGCTAGCACCCTACAAAAAGCCCTGTGTATTGAAGTGAGTGGAAGCTGTCAACATTTTTCGCCTTCCGAAGGGCCCTTGTGACGTCACCCGGCACAGGTGCCGTGCCAAAGGGCCCTCTAAGTGTATTTGAGGCCCTAATTGCGAGCACCGCTATAAAACCGACACGCTTCCATCAAATGTTGAGAAGCTTTCATCTTTATTAACTAGGATATATTCACTGCATAGAATATGTAGAAGGATACATTCATTGCATTGCACTGACTGACATTTTAATACCCTGTCAAAACTTAATACAACAAATATTCCTGTGTAATATTTTTGTGACTTGGCAACACTCATTACGAAAAGTTTTTCGAATATATTTAACTTTAAAGTGTGAAATGGGATGGTATTGAAAGTGTTGGGGCTGACTCTGCGCTACATTGTAAGCGTACGGGGAACGCTCTGTCAGTCCGTATCTAACGGCCTGCGTGCCCACACGTGGCTATGTAAATAAATGTTGTGCAGTAAATCAATGTTTTTTTTTAATCGATTACAAGTTGGCCCTTGACTGCTATCACCCCTTTCGGTTTCTACACGACATCGTACCGGAACGCTAATTCGCTCGCCAAAAGCCACGGCGAAAGCCTCCCACCAGCCAGACCAAGACAAATTAAGAAAAATCTCAATCTGCCCCGCCAGGAATCGAACCCAGGACCTCCGTCTTATGAAAATGTTCACCCCTACAAATCCAAACTATGAACACCCTACCAGCACCATAACATCATAAACAGCAAAAGTCTATATAATTATGTCTGTAGTTCAATAGTATTGCAACTTGCTACTCAGTTCATACTAAGATGTTATTACGGGATTTATACCTGGATATAAATATAACATAGTGCATAATTTCGACATTGACGCCAGTCGGACACGGTAGTCTAGTGGCAAGGCGAGTGAGAAAGCCTAACAGATTCCACATTTTTTTAAATTATGTTTATTTTCAAATAAAAATATATGTAGTAGGTATTTCTTAATTTTATTTTATAAATTTCTTACATTTAGGTACTAGTACCAACACACGTATTATTTTTTTTTTATCGAGTACAAGTTGACCCTTGACTGCTATCACACCTGATGTTAAGTGATGATGCAGTCTAAGATGAAAGCGGGCTAACTTGTTAGAAGTGGGACGAAAATCCACACTCCTTTCGGTTTCTACACGACATCGTACCGCAACGCTAAATCGCTTGGCGATACGTCTTTGTCGGTAGGGTGGTAACTAGCCACGGCGAAAGCCTCCCACCAGCCAGACCAAGACACATTAAGAAAAATCTCAATCTGCCCCGCCGGGATTCGAACCCAGGACCTCCGTCTTATAAATCCACAGCGAATACCACTGCGCCACGGAGGTCGTCGGTATTATTAGTGAATCTTAGGACTAAAACCTAGTATGGAAGTAGGTACACAACTCTCACTACTATATACAGATTACGTCGAAGATTTGTTTATATAGATAATTGAAAACCACTCACAACATAGAAAAATTAAAATGCAAATGAAACTATAAAAAGCGAAAGATTGCGATGTAGAAGTTAGCTATAAAAAGTCAAATTGACTTCGTTGTAAAATAAGTAAACATTTTTCCTCAAGTGAAACCTCTAAGGGCGTAACGAGAAGTAGTTCTAGAGATCCCTCACAAAATTATAAATATAAATTTAGTCTGTAGAAGCCGATTGTTAAGACATCATAATTTTGACGGCCTCCAGCGTGCTTCGGTATATACGATAGATTTCTAAGAAGTATATCCTGTGTTCAATTCCCGGTTGAGTCGCTTGTGATTTACTTCATTGGTCTATGGCTGGCTGGTGGAAATCTTTGGACGTGAAACCCTTTTTTATATTTTAATAGCCTGTTTCTTGCTGCTAATTTTCAAAACTACTGGACCGGAGGTTGTAGCAGTAAGCTTTGCTTTTTTATTAACATCAGGTGTAAGAAAAAATATTGAATTCCATTATGTGAAATTTAATGAAGACATGGATATACGCCTGCAAGATATAAAAGAAACAATGTTTTTTCGAATAAATAAGGGACAAAGGAGCATGCGGGTTTGTCGATGACAAAGAATGTATTTAAATATAATCATATATTTTTAATTTAACTCAGATTAAAAATTAAATTGCATTTTAATTTCTTACGCATTAAATAGCACCTCGTTATTGAAGCACAGATTCAAAATTATGTTTAGTACTTCAAACAAAACTTCCATATTTTCAATATATTTTAAATGTAAATTAAAACAATTTTTCAGCGCACAGTACGTACGTACACCTGGGAATGCATCTATACCTCTCATCTATTGTAACTGAATTTTCAAATCAAATTCTTGTAACGAGACTCTCGAGAATATACTCGTAGTCTTAATTTTTTAAGAAATGTAAATGTAAATGTTTTTTGGTTCTCCTGTTTTTCCTTTTTCCTCACAACTTTGCTTCTTAAAATATGGAAAACTCGGACTCTTCGGGTTACTTATAACATAAAATCACCTTATATTTGTTATACGGAACTCTATAGGTGGGTCTACAATTCGCACTTTACACCCATTGATATCTCGCCGAACGTCGGGAGAAATTTACTTTTCATTACGACAGAAGTTTGTTCGCAAACATTTTCCACTCGTTCCGTTTCACGCAAAACTTACGCGTCTCAAGAAACGCTTTTGTGAATAAAATAACATTTCACCAAACGAAATATAGTGGAATCAATAGTAAACAAACTCCGGCAAACCGCACATTGGGTTATGGCTGCCGTTTCAGCGTTTTAACTCTAGACTTTTTTTTAATTATTCAGACTGATCTGTGTCTCACTATGAAATAATCAGCTTTTCTGTGAGTACAGATTTTCTACGTTCCATCCAAGTCAATACTTTAACACAGAGTAAGGGTATTGGTGTTGTGTCTAAATGTCTCGAGAGCACCTTAAATTGTCGGCCCCAGTAATTTTTATAATTAAGATCACACAAAAGTATAACATCAACTGAAATCCACCAACCTGCACTGATTTAGTGTGACAGTCCCATTAACTATCTTGTGAAAACGGAAAACGGCTGTAATTTACCTTTAAAATGATTACTGACTGCCATATTGATGATAGTTGTAGAAAACAAAAACCTGCATAGATATTAAGATTCATTTTGGCTGGTGGGAGGTTTTCGTTGCTAGTTACCACCCTACCGACAAAGACTTACCGCCAAGCGATTTAGCGTTCCGGTACCATGTCGTGTAGAAATCGAAAGAAGGGGTGTGGATTTTCATCCTACTCCTAACAACTTAGCCCGCTTCCATCTTAGATTGCATCATCACTTAACATCAGGTGTGATAGCAATCAAAAGCCAACTTGTAGTTGATAAAAAAAAACAAAAACAAAAAAAATGTGATATCTCTGGCAACTAATTATTTTATATATAGATATTTGTGGCTTACTTTTCCAACTAAGCTTTATCAGAAAGAGCTTTTCCTATAAAGATCCTTAAAATAAAAACACACGGAAATATTTTCCAAGATAAAAATATTTCTAAGAAAAGCTTAGAGCTCTGTGCAGTGCAATAAATAAGCGCGTATTTTGCATCTAAACAAATAAATGAAATTGAATTTTCTTTTTATGACTTTGGATTTAATATGAGTAGCTAATATTTGAAAGACGGCGCAGCAAACACATATTTTCAGAACTCTATTTTATTTTTCCGGAATATGTTCCTTATATTTGAAAGCAATTTTCATTTTGATTAACGACCATTTACTTACTTAAAATGACTGAAATGATTGAAAATTAGTACAGCGATAGATCTAGAACAGCATCATCATCATTATCATCATTATCATCATTATCATCATCATCGGCCTAATAACGGCCCACTACTGAGCCAGGCCTCCCTCCTTATAGAAGAGGGGATATAGAACAGCATACATTATACAAACACTTTTAACTTAAGTATATTCTATGACGTTAACTTAAGTATATTCGTGTCGCAGTGGACTTATAAGATGTAGGGTTCGATTCCCGGCTGGGCTGATTAAAATTTTCTAAATTAGTCCAGGTCAACCTGGAGGGAGGATTCGACCGTAGCTTACCAAGCGATTTAGCGTTCCGGTACGATGTCGTAAAGATAACGAAAAGGGTAAGGATTTCATTCTACTCATAACAAATTAGCCCGCTTTTATCTTAAATTTCATTATCACTTACCACCAGGTGTGATTGTAGTCAAGGGCTAACTTGTAATGAATAAAAAATTATTAAATAAAAATTCTTAAGGGGAACATAGTTTTGACTCAGTGACGCAGTGGTATGCGCAGTGGATTTATAAGACGGAGGTCCTGGGTTCGACTCCCGGCGGGGCAGATTGAGATTTTTCTTAACTTGTCTTGGTCTGGTTGGTGGGAGGATTTCGCCGTGACTAGTTACCACCCTACCGACAAAGACGTATCGCCAAGCGATTTAGCGTTCCGGTATGATGTCGTGTAGAAACCGAAAGGGGTGTGGATTTTCGTCCCACTCCTAACAAGTTAGCCTGCTTCCATCCTAGACTGCATCATCACTTAACATCAGGTGTGATAGCAGTCAAGGGCCAACTTGTAGTCGATAAAAAAAAAATAATAAAAAAAAAACATATAACCATAGGCCACCGCTAGATTTACAGAATCACACGAGGTTTGATATATGTATAGGAGGCATGATATAAACATATTTTTTTTTGAATAATAATATCATTTATACATGGGTACAAATCGGTAATTTTATGCATAATTATACAACCAAGCATGTTTTACCATAAAGGCGTGCAAAATATTTCAAAATTAAAAGATAAATTACAAAATAATTCGTACAGTACATTAAACACAGTTAAAAGAAAATTTATGCTAATATTAAAATAAGCCCTAAAAATAGTATGTCATTAGTGTTGTTATTATTAGTCAAATTTCAGTTTAAAATAGTCGTTAATGTCATAAATGTTCGCATTAATAAGTTTATTAAAAATATAATTTTTGAATTTAGTAAAAGTCAAATCTTTGATCCTGTCTGGCAAGTAGTTATATAATATTTTTATGGCCATGCAGTACACGTTATTTTTATAAACATGATATTTTTGAAACGGCACTTCCACTTGTACTTTTGTCTATTGTTTCTGGCACTATTTTTAAGTGGGAATAAATTAAAATTTTTTTTGACAAAAATGCACATTTCAAATATGTACAAAGCTGGTAGTTGTACCCTATCTCCATTACCTTGAGGCGCCTAGGCAGCTGAAATAACCATGGTGATAGTACTTCTCCGGAGGAACTCTATCGCATAAAGCTCTACCATACTACAACGATATAAGATTTCTTATAAGTTATACCTATTTCTAAGATTAACACTTTAGTTATATACAAAACTCGTTGTTATGTTACGTTATGTATATGAATGTTACATTAACGAATTTTTTCTCATATAAAAGGACTATCGTAAAAAGGACTATGAAAAACCAGGCTTAAATGTCACAAAGGTTCATCAGTGCTTTCACCCTTTTATTTTCAGTAATATGTTGTAAAATATGTTTGAGGGATGCCAGGAAATAATATCAAGATTATAATGAACCTTGCAAAAAATTTTCGCTATAACTTTACATACAATATCGCAAATGACAAAGGGTTTTTTGATTGGAAAATTTTTGTCGAAATTTTCACAACTTTTAATAAAGTTTATTCGACAAACTCATGAAATCTAAACAAAAAGGCAAGGCTAAAAATAAACGCATGAAATCCAAACTCGCTAACATTGTGAAAGTATGCGAATCAACGCAATAAAACAGCTTACCTCGGCGGGATCGCTTAAAACCAAGTAAAGCAGAAAAGTAGGGAAGAAAATGAATGATTATGGCAAAAAAGGGGCCATCAAAACGAATGATAAACGACCTTAATCTGAGCCCCATCCTTGTTTTATTGCCCCGGACGATTGTAAAAAAGTATTAGTGGGCGTCCCACTATTGTGATCGGATCGTCTGGAGCCCTCTTTATGCCCAGTGGGACGATTTGCCTAATTTATGGAGCCGTTATAATCTAAATTGCGAGAATAGTTTTTGTCAGTTTTTGTCATAATGGCGCGCGTAACTGAAACTACGAAAACACTTTTGTGATACCGTATAGTCTTACCATAAAAAGATTTTTGTGATTACCGAAATATGGTCCCCAATGGGCCCAAGAGACTCAGACACCGCACTGAGTGCATAAATAATTATTCATACACTCAGCATAATCTATGGCTCAGAAAAGATGGTTTTGTTTTGGTTGATGTTTAAAACTTACTACGAAAGATGAGTCCAGCATTCATATTTATGAATATGAACATTTATAATTTTAATAGGCAAAATTTTCTTCTCGTCGACTAAATTGCTTTCTACACTAGACTGCAAAAGGTGTAAAATAAGTTATAACTTTTTTTAAATAATAAACATAAATAAATGAATAAATGATCCATTTATAATGATTATAAGAAAAAATTACCTTAGGGATAACAGCGTAATATTTTTTTTATTACTCTGATTAATTTATTCAAAATATTTTTTCTTTATTTTTAACGATGTTTATAATACAAAAACTATATAAAAAAAAGAAAACGCGTATATATTTATAAGAAAATCCGATTGCGGAGCTTTTGATTTTTGCTCAACCGGTGGTCAGGTTCTAGAGTGAGGAAACTTGTCACAATACGCGTCGTTTAAATGATTACTGCCTTCTGTATCCGACACTTGATCCAACAGCTAAGCGAAAGCTTCTCAAGATGTTAGTCGAAGCTTTTCGTAATAGTTGTTGATCGAATGTTTCCACTTATATTATTATCAATTAAGGGCTGTTTGTTATAATTTTTCAACCCCGCATATGGTACAACATTAAGTTAAAAACATTTGCGTAGGCTATAACTTACCAAATTTTCATCACAATCGGATTATTGTTTTAGGAACGCATAGAGGATAAACATTCATTTTTATTTACATTGAAGATTGATAAGCAACGCAAACAAAAAACCTGACAAACAGCAAAAATGACGTAATATATTTTTACTACCCGATATAAAGATATTATAAATGTTTTCATTTCGGCGGAAAACTGCCGTTCCGATACGCCATTTAATATGTATTGCCTGTTTTACGGGTGAGTCGATGTTTTTTTTTCATACACTGCTCACATAATACAAGGCTATTAATACATGATTCCATGAGTGAACTCAAAAGCTATAATATCTGTATATAATGAAATGTGAATTTGTTTGTTTATTTAGTTCTTGATATTTGTAACATAGACGCATACATTTTAGGCGAAGTGAGTAAGTAAAAATTACCTACAGCATTTTTAATGCCCACGTAGTAAAAATATATTAAATTAATTTCAGACAATTTAGCACAATCTAAACATCAGCCTAGTTATTAGGCTATACTACTTAACATTGGCTAGCATTTCCTATTCCTAGCTGCTATCGAGAATTTCACCAAAGAAAAACCTAATATTTGTTTTCGACAGTTTGTCTAAAATTTGGAAATTTGTACCTAACTTCATAAGCATACATTCTATATACTCAGTTTAAACGATGATTTTGCATTACACAATCGATTTCCACAACACATTCCAAATTCCCGAGCGTGCAATAAAAGGAAATCACCATAAACTCAGCAAGTTGAGCGGATTTTGTGATTATAATAAAAAACCCATTAGGAAATGTTCCATTATCTAGACATCTAGTTAAGGCACCGTCAATTCCAGGCTACTAATGTGTCTTAAAGAAGTTGTAAAAAGAAATCCTGTTCCGAGGCGCATATATTGTAACTCCTGCGTAATCATCTTTACAATGCTAAAGACATAATCAACATGGCAGTTAAATGTCATAAACAAGTGTACTGTTACTCACTTTGATCGATCATTTAGCATTCCACGATCGATTTCCACAACACATTCGGAATGCCCGAGCGCGCAATAAAAGGAAATCACCACAAATTCAGCAAGTCGAGTGGATTCTGTGGTTATAATAAAAATCCCTTTAGACAATTTTCCATTATCTGGACGTCTATTGTTGAGCGCCGGTCAGCGTTTTATGGCCGGGAGCGTTGTCGCCGTAACTTCTTATTAAACCGTCGGGGACCACCGTCTTCCCACTAATTGATTTAGGTACCCATCATGACAGTTTCTCTTTGTTTCGCCCCTTTTTGTTTCTAACTGTGTGAGCGCAAACGTCGCCAACTAGGGAACCTTTTAGACCGACATCATAAAAGTGTTCTTTACGAGTGTTTGCAAACTTTTGTTCCTTTATATTTCTGAGTATTGATAAGTATTCCCATACGTTTTAACTCAGTTTTGAAATTTTTTCTTATTCTGTATAGTCTTTAAATTCTTATACAATTAGGAATTAGATAGATTTATAGCAGTTACATATTTCAATACTGGTAGATTATTCAATAAAAGTTCTATTATAATAAGCTTTTTATCCCTTTACACCTATATACTGAACAAATGCAAGCGTTATTCATATCATTATAAATAGTGAATTAGTTTTATTTTGTTAAAATAGGTAACCCGCAGCTAAGGCGTCAGACTTCTTCCGATTGCTCCTGAATTCGATCTCGTTCAATGCTTTTCAATAAGGGATAAACGGAGAATATTGGGCTGGTTTATGCCACGTGGCTATTATTTTTTAACAAATCACACATATTCTAAGATCGAGAAAACGACTCTCATAGTAAGTGGAACTCTAATATTTTGTAAAGGCTCTGTTCTCTCGTCAAGGACATACCCCTAATTGAATAACGACGGACGGTATAATTTCTATACCTGTTTCTATTTTATCATTTTTCTTAATCTAACAGTGTTTCATATACCGGAAACAAAACAATGAAGATATCCGAATGAAATTAACATCACTCGCCGTTTGAAAGAGAGTTCCAATTTATTTTAATTATTTATAAAATGTCGAGCCCTCTCAGAGGAGGAGGGGAGGAGCACGTCAGAAAGTAAGGGGCTCATTAAAAGGACTAGGGTTTCTTGTGGGGGTCCTTATTAAACTGGGAGACAAGAGGGCATTTGAGCCTCTCGTCGGCCATGGGACAAAGGAAGGGACCCCTTTTTGTCGGTATACAAAAAGCGAACTAACGGTGTCATTAGTAGAGCACACGTCTATTTATGGGATCCGAAAACATTAATGGGAATCGAACCCGAGACCTTGTCATTGTTCTGTGCTAACCTTAACTATGATAAAAGTATGAATCAAATGTCTTTACCTTAAATAAATTTAAGAAAAATTTAAAAGTAGAGCAGCAAACATTATATTTTGAAATTCTTTTTATCTGCTTGTCTGTTTGCGTTAATTTTTCCAGAAATGGAAATCGAACTCACGGTATTGAACTCAGAAGCAAGTCACTATCTACTGCGCCACGAGGTTTTCGAAAAATGGAACATTGATCTTGAGCTTTTTTAATAAATCAGGGCACAATAACAATGAAGAAATCTAATGAATTATTCGCAAAATGTAGGCGGAACAAGTAAAATTTTATCAGAGTTAAATTATTCGACTCGGAAGCCATAAAGAAAATTTTCTATAACGAAGATAAGATTTTCGAAAATTAACGCGCAATTGTTTAATGCTTTAAAATCTCTTTAAGGGATAAATTTTGTTAATGTTCAGGGGAGATAAATAAATTGAGTCGCTTCTTGTTTTGTATTTTATTTATTTTATATAATGTTATTAATGAATAATTTTATAATGTAATTAATTATTTAATTTGTTATTTATAACAAAAAAGTAAAGTTCTAAATAAACTGCCTCGTTAGTTAAATAGAGAGTCATGACTTCAGATCACGAAGTACTGGGTTTACGTCCTGAACCCGTTGATTTTAATCAAAAGTTCTTAGCCATAGCGAACTTTTATGTGTTACATCCTTAAAGAGAGAACAGTTTACAATGTTGACCCTGGGCATGATCAATCAACATGCCACCTAATTCCTTTGATATTTAACAAAACAATATATTACTAGAATGTCCCTCTTAATGAAGAAGATTATTAAAAAGTCTGCAAGGACGTATATATATATTGTTGACAGCATTGCGAACCATAGACTATTGAAGTGCCGATTTTCTGTGTTGTTGTGGTAGACTGTAGCAGAAAGTAGCGATTACGGGCGGTTATTTAAACGAAGCCCTAATGGTGAAGTGATTATTTTGTGTGTTCTCTTTGTGTGCAGTTATGCTGCCAGTTAATTTTGTTAAAAGTTAAAGTGTAATAAAACGTAAATGCTCGTTAAATAAATTGTGATTACCGTCAGATTGTTTCATTTTGATTTGATTTAAGGAAGTTTTGTAATAAAAACGTGTTGATGTTATGATTAATGTTCTTTTTTTGCCTTTTGACCCCTTCTGATGATGTAATATATATATATATATATATATATATATATATATATATATATATATATATATATATATATTAATATATATATATATATATATATATTAAGGATAGCTTGCTATACACATTATTTCTTCATAGTTTAACTATCGGGCAATGTCGCGTAATACTTACAAACATTTAAACTCGCTCAATTTCAAACAGCCATTTTACTAATTAAATATACTTACAGGTAAGAGCAAACATTCCATGGTCTATCAGCTGATCTGAACCTCACGTAATGCATGTTGTTTGTGAATTAGTTCATGTCAAACAATTTGCTGACTGCAATCGCTTATTTTTGTTTACAGCAGAAACACAAGCCTGCCCATAATTCGTTACAATCACGCTATTGCTAGGCTTTTTCCGATATTTTGGCTCAAAAACTGCGAAGAATTTTTAAAGCATCCATGCAATTGTATTAGCGTGTTAACCTTTGTCTTTATAGTTCTATACGTCAATATTAGTACAAACATTCATATTTTTGACGTGACAACATCTTATAATTAGATATAGAGCCTAAATCGATAGAGCCTAAATATATTAATTTTAAATTAAAAATTAATATATTTATTATAAATTTAAAATATAAATTTATAAAATCAAAACCAATTATTTTATTAATTTAAATTAATATTTATAAAAATATACTTAAATTAAAAATTTTAATAACCAATTAAATGCTACCATTCCATCAGTATTTTCTTAAGACATTGTCACGTTCAACTATCGTCAGTAAACCGACTTTACAGACAACCAATTTTTTTGTTGTTCAAAGTTATTGGGAGCAATCGGCTACACAACACTGTATAATGAACTGTAAGTTATAAGTAACAAATAACAAATTGTCAAATTTATTTTAAAAGAGCAACTGCTGAGTTTCTCGCCAGAACTACGCACTGAGTGATTTGACATTTTTATAAGTGCTTGAGTAGGCCTACTCGTAATAAAGACATTTTTTGAGTCCATATATTTTTAATTAATGGAAAGCATAGCAAGGCATCCGATGGCAATTGGAAATCTATCGCCTTTAATAGAGCATCGCCAATTCGTTGGATATGCTTAGTGTACGTCGTATATTGCTCTACCCTGAGTCTTCCAAGTTTAGATATAGGTGTGTAGCCTTATCTATACTATTACTAATCTATACTAATATTATAAAGAGGTAAAGTTTGTAAGTTTGTAAATGGGTCTGTTGGGGCTAATCTTCGTAAAATGCTACACTATCGGGGAGTCTCATACGCTATATTTTATATTTGTATTATTTTAGCCGAGTTATAACAGTTTTTGTCGCGCAAGTCGGACCGCGAAATTTATTAAATCGGCTTTATGCGCGTGTGCTTCCTTAGGTATTGGATATAATTCAAAGTTTTCATACAAGTTCTACAAAAAAGTCCCCGATAGCATATATCTATGTTTTAAAAAAACATTTATATCATATGCTTACGTCATTATTTATACCACTAAACTTAAATCCTTATCAAAATAAATTATTTATCAATCACAAGGATATCATAGAGATAAGATTAGAAGATTACTTACATAGTTTAGGAGACAATACAAAATTTCTAAAAAGCGCGACACGCGACACGTACGTACGAATAGGCGTACTGAATAGGCGTCAGCATTTTGGTAAGTATGCTGTTTCATGTTAGAAACGATAATACGGTAATGGATATACATATCTATACTATTAATATAAAGCGGAAGAGTTTGTTCGTTTGTTTAAACGGGTTAATCTCTAGATCTGCGTGTCGGATTGTAAAATTATTTTTGGTTGTCTTGGTAATAAGGTGCACTATTAGCTAGCAGGGTTCTCTCTAAATTAAACGCGTGTTATTCCTTTGAATGTTTATTGCCAACTAACTTAATATTAATAATACAAGACCAAGCGCTTCAAAGCAGCGCTTAGAGTAAACATTGGTTATTTTGAAAGCTAGACACAAGAGTCTAATAGATTATTTAATATCAAGCTATACATATCAGCTTGCCATAAATATATATTGTTAATGTTAATGTACTGTAATGTCGTACAATGTTTAACAAAAATGTTGATCTTTAGTACATGGAACGGGACGGAGGATATTGCTTCACGGGAAACTATAAAAAAATTAAATTGAGAGGGGGAGCGGGGAATGAGCACACTTTATATGAAAGTGTGTCTTTAACATTGGAAGAGTACCTAAGAGGTTTTCACGCGGACGAAGTCGCGGGCGACTGCTAGTGTGCCTATAATAACACTGACAATTGTACCCGATATAGGTATAATTACATCCGAATATTTTAATTGCAATGATTAATGTGGCAGTAGTATTAGAATTTCTCTGTCACAATGACATAAATCCGATCCGAAGACAAGACAAGACTTCACAACCAGTCAGACAAAGTTTTCAAATAAGTCACATACGCCAATACGTGTGTTGAAGAGTTTGCAGACATCCTCCTTACTTTAGTCTTAAGGTTCAGCAATTAGGTCCAGTGTTCTTTGCTTCAAACGGTGAGTTTGCGGGTAACTACAGTGCGTCAATAAACCGTATTTTCTCTTAGGTTGCTTGCATACGTTCAAACAAACTGTCAATATTATTGAATACGACTATGAGCAATCTTACCCTACATGTAATGCAGGGTAAGATTACCTATAGTCGTACCATGACGAAAGTTGGATCCAGGCAATAAACAGTACTTAGTTACTTACCATACATATTATTACGCGTTGATAGGAAAGGTTAAAAAACTTTAACCTAAAATTCATCATCATGATCATCATAATCACCAACTTTAATAGCCTACAGTAGTGCACT
The DNA here is from genome assembly GCA_034621355.1 of Mycalesis mineus. NCBI lineage: Eukaryota > Metazoa > Arthropoda > Insecta > Lepidoptera > Nymphalidae > Mycalesis > Mycalesis mineus. The sequence goes on from CM067901.1 coordinate 2,518,740, forward strand.
TGTATCTTTTCTAAAAGCAGCTATAAAGCAGAGAACTTACAGACTACCACGATGCTACTACAATAGAGATTGACGAAATCAGGCTGACGATTTTTAACACTGTAACAATCACTACCAAATGCTAATGATGACGACCAGAGTAAAAGACATTACGAACTCTTCGAGACACAGGTGACTAACACCACCAACTTCCCAACTCCAAAAACAATACATTTTTCGAGAAATCGCCGATCAAATTGAACATTGTAAAACTTTTCGCAATGGAACTTTTAAGAGAGACCATTTTTTTTTTTAGGTTTCGTTAACCTTCGAGGAATATTATATTATTATAATACTATCATACACACATGCTTTTATTCAATCTAAAAAAAATATTAATGTGTGTATAAACTAAAATATATTATTATACATTAAGCTTCAACACAGTACAAGTAAGTACACAATCAAGATCATTTCGGTGTTCACACCATCCTTTTGTAATACAAAATGGCGGGAGCATTTTCTTCCACATCATTATAAATTATTCTTTGTAGTAGCGCGTGCTTATTGAGTGTGTTTTTCGAGCGTGTGAGCACTTCAAACGATATTATGAAACGAGCATTGCCTTGATAAACGAGGTACGCTATCTTTTGTCCAAGTCGTTTAAGGAACGATCAAGAATGAAGCGGCGAAAAAATCCCCCTGTCATGCATACGCACGTATTAACGTACCCGCATTTACATAACCCTAAGATATTGTGCGCACGATTGGGTAATGACCCCATTTTTAACACCACTTCGGTAAAAGATAAACGAACTTAAGCTTTGCGCGGCTTGATCGTTCCGTGTAGGATTATAATTTAGGACGGTGCACTGTTTTTTTAATATAATTTTAAAAAATAAATTAAGTTTTAATATTGTTTAGACAAGTTGATAAAGCAATGAGTTACCTATATTTTTTTAATTCAAAATTAATATTGATATGTATATACGCGGGTTGGTAAATAAAACAACCGTTTAGTTAGTAACCGAGTTTAATACTGAGTACATAAGGCGAGCGCTGGGATCGCGTCCAGTGACGCGTACGCATGTGCATACATACGTACGTACATACATACACATCAAATATGATTTCTACAACTAAAAATTGCCAGCATTATCTGTGTTAATTAAATCATTGCATCAGTTTTCTAAATTTTAAGTCCTATATTATGATCTCTAAACTAAAGTGCAATATTTTTAAGTAATTAAGGATTGAAGTACATAATGGCCGCCGAAAGAGATCATTATTTAATAGTAAAAAATCTGAGTAATAACTCCGTCTTAATTATTATACCCAAACAGAAAGTTATCCCTATTTTCATAAAGACCATTATTTAATCACATAATATACGACGAGATAAGAAAATATTTATGAGCTGTTAACAGCAAAAAAAGTCACCAACATTAACCGCGCAATAAACATCTTCTAAATTATGATACCTCAAGCCAATCCTTACTTTATGTCCCTATAAATATTATTTTGTGCCAACTAGGTAAGTTATCAATGATATACGCATATAAGAGTAAAGAAAACAAAAATAAGAAAATTGTTTACAACTTATTAACAGCTAAATTCGCCAACATTATCTGCGTTCATTAAATTATCTGTGCAATAACTGTGTGTGTAAGACCTAACCCCGTCTAAATTATTATTATTAAACTATATATAATATATAGCCTTTCCTTATTTTATATAGGTCAGTTGACAACGATTTCAGCACATAATAAACAGCGAAATAAGAAAATTGTTTACAAGTTGTTAACAGCTAAAAATCGCCACCATTATCTGCGTTCCTTAAATCATCGCAGCCGTTATCTGGGCAGTAAATAACCCGCCCGTGTATTATCTGTGGACGTAATCGGTGATGATTCACGTTATTTCTCCGGTTAAATACAGGGCCCTTAAAAAATATTTGCTCTACCCTCCACAAATATAAATTGGGCGGAATGTTTGTTTTATGTTAAACATATAGTTGAAGTGGGTGTATTCTTCAATTTAATTTGAAACGTGTTTTGTATGATAATATACCTATGAACCATAATGTATTCCTAAGTTCATTTATATTTTTGTGAAATCTAACTATATTGTAATTTACTAATTACTAAATGTACAATGTAAATTACTTCTAGCGACTATGTTCTCATAGTAAAGAAACGAAAATAAAAAGCAAAAGGAATAAATAATAAACAACGAATTTCCAAAAAAATAGATAAAAATCAATAAATATAATATATAATATAGATCAGTGCGCCGTGCAATAATTGTTAATACATATTACTATTCTTGTATATATAGTATCAAAATACTTGGACCTTGCTCACGAGATTATCGCCATGTTAAGTCAAGTATTATTGTTCTGATAGTCATTGGTCAGTCAAAGCTCATTTTGCGAACAGCTTCTATCAACATTTTAAGAAGCGTTTAACAGTTGGATCAAAAGTCGGACACAGAAGGACGACGCGTATTGTGAGAAGGTTCCTCACTCTAGAACCCTGACCGCCGGTTGCTTAAGCACTCAAATGCTCCGCAAGCGATAAGATGAGAGGAGCGGATTTTTTAATATATTATTCATAGTGTTTATATGTGATTTTTATTTGTATTTTAATAAACATTGTTATGAATTTAAAAAGTAAATGTAAATATAAATAAATAAGAGTAAAACAACATAATCAATAAGAATACGAAATCCTTTTAGCGGTTGTCTTTATTGCAAATTCAAAAATACTTTATTAATAGAACATATACGTTTAGTATTAGTCTTAAATTAGTGTAAACAACACGAGTTTTATAGAAAAAAAAACTAAAATTTTAAATCTTTCGTCACTCAACACAAGTAAAACAGTATGTCCTCTTCAAAGGAGATGGTCCATTTCAGCTTCACTCATGTACCACATACCATTAAAATGGAAAAAATACAAGGATTTTATCAAAAATAAAATAAGTGAACGATATGAACTCAATAAAACGTTGGTTAAAAAATGAAATGCTTAGTTTTGAGGTATTAAAAGATGGCGTCTTTCTGACATTGATTTGTCAAACTCAAAATATGTCATTTTTGACAAGTCTTTTCTTCCGTCTTCCGGGCTTTGTTTTTAGCTATAATACATTTTAAACATAGACATAGCTATGCATTCATAAGAACAAAACTCAATATTTTAATCTAATTATTCAGTAATCCGTTAGGTACCTATGCCTAACCAGTGACCGTCAAATCAAATGGACCATACGTCAATAAACACTGACAGCAAAAGTCAAAACAACATCAATCCGCCACCTGGAGAATGTCTACCATAGATAATATATCTAAGATCCGCCATGATTATACGTATAGTGTAAAGTGTTGCATTGTTTTGGAGAGAATAAATAATATTTCGTCCAAATAAAAATGGATTCGGAGATTTGGCTAATCAAAACTAGATTATTAATACATGTAGTTTTTTTCAACTTATGTACAGAAAGTGAGTCTGTGCTCCATACAATTTTGGACCATCTCCTTTACGGTAGTTATATTTCCAAGTCTATCAAAAGATAACAAACCAAACATTATAGCGTCGTTTTAAAACATTTCAGTTATTAATCTTATGTTACAAAGACTAGAAAAATAAAACAGACAGGCACACATCGTAAATGGGTGTATCTCGTGAGCCGAAGCCGTTACCCTCTCACGAACTGACCATGTGGAACACAGAATAGCAAACCTAATTGCAAGTTAACTGAATTACATTACCACACGAGCTTTACAAATCAACGGACGCTTCTTTGATAAGAATGTATTTAATGTTTTATTACCTATTAACAACATTACAATGTTAAGAACATCACAGAAATGCTGCCTGTCTGTATTTTTAACCGACGAAAAAAACGGAGGAGGTTCTCAATTCGACACGTATATTTTCTTTTTTATGTATGACCACGCATAACTTTTTACAGTGTTGTCCGATTTTGATAATTCTTTTTTTATAAGAAAGGGCACACTTCCAAGGTGGTCCCATTGTCATCATATAAGGATCTGATGAAGATATCCTGGGAAAATTGAAGGAACTCTTCAAATGTTATAGGCACACTTGCAGCGATTTCGGTTTTGGTGTAAGTATCGGTAGCTTTTTGGCTACAAGTGCCGTATAATATACTATGACAGTATAATACAAGTACGTTACGTGGCGATGAATCACTAAAAAGTAAGAAATAAAAATTTTTAACAAAAAATAGAACCGACTGAAAACGCACTAAAAAGTATAAAATAACTGTGTCATTTAGTTGCCTTAATTTACTTAAGCATATCAAGGAGTCGGTGCCAGCCAAGGTTTCAACTTTAAGAACACCTAGAACCCACAAACTGCTTTACTACGTTAAATAAATGTTCCTTAAACTTGCTGGCACCGACTTCATAGATATGCTTAAGTAAATTAAAGCAACTGAGTGACACAGTTATTTTATACTTTTTAGTGCGTTTTCAGTCGGTTCTATTTTTTGTTATACAAGATCAATTTGGAATAATCCATATATTTTTAACATTGCGAAGTAACTCAACATCATTGAATTGTACGTATAGAGTATCCTTTCGGATTTGGGTAACTTTTTCACTGGATTCGCCGGCTTTTCGCGCGTAATACCTAAGTAAATAAAGTATTAACTATTCATAATGAACTTCCACAAAGTAGCACCTGCTTTTATCCAAGATCTATTTTGGAGAATGTGCTCAAAAACTACAGTCGTTGTCATCTCATCTTTGCCAGGCTGGTTTGTTATGGCAAGTGTGATTTCAGTAGGGTTTGCTACTTTTAGAAGGTTTTTTTTTATATCTAAGTACTACAAGTTGGCCCTTGACTACGATCACACAAGATGTTAAGTGATGACGCAATCTAAGACGGAAGCGGGCTAACCTGTTAGGAGTATGATTTAATCCACACCCCTTTCGGTTTTTACACGACATCGTACCGGAACGCTAAATCGCTTGGCGGTACGTCTTTGTCGGTAGGGTGGTAACTAGCCACGGCGAAAGCCACCAGCCAGACCAAGACAAATTACAAAAAATTTCAATCTGCCCCGCCGGGAATCGAACCCAAGACCTCCGTATTATAAATCCACCGCACATACCACTGCACCACGGAGGCCATAGATTTAGATGTAGTACAGACGAGTTTTGGACAGACAGGCAGGTGCTACCACAAATTTTCATCTACCTTTAACAAATCTGCTTTATAGGTTTGTTTGGTTTTCGATGTATCCGCAAGGTGTAACTAGCTTTTCACAGGTGGGTTGTTAAACTAAAGAAGCGTTACCAATGTAAAATCATATTAATATCGGCCTATTATGCTTATTATCGGCCTGTATCGGCTGTTGATGTTTTTAATTGACAACTTCTTATGGTAATAACCACTTAGTTACGTAATGTGTTACAGCGCCAGTTTGTCTGGCTTCCCTTTCGCTCACGCATACGGCAGCGGTAGGTAGGCTTCTTCCTTCTAACTCTAACCCACAGCGCTAGCCTTATTTAAGTTCTGTGGGGTGTCCCGAGACGCACACGTTTATTTTTATTAAATAATTTCAATTACACACCTCCCTTTATATCACTCTAAATAATTTAACAGTACGTTACAACTATATTGACATTCCTTTAGATTACACATCAAAGGTAAATAGACTTCCCGAAGCCTATATCTATAACATTCATAGAGCAAATGTAACTAAAGTATGCTCTACCCGCGTAAATGGCACGTAAAGTTTCAAGCACTTACTAAATTTCTGACACAATATATGAAACGTTTCAACACACGCTCGCTACACGGAGCGCTTACACGGATTCGCTGTGAAGCGCTGCGGTGCGGAATCTGAATTACTGCGATACTCGCTGTACAGTTTTTATCTACGTTATATTATACTAAGAATATTTTTATACGTTAATAAATATTTATTATCAAAATCAGTGTTTTAAAACATTTATTATCAAATTCAAAGCCTAGAGTCGGGAAGTTTTTTTTTATCAACTACAAGTTGGCCCTTGACTACTATCACACTTGATGTTAAGTGATGATGCAATCTAAGATGGAAGCGGGCTAACTTGTTAAGAAGTAGGATGAAATCCATACCCCTTTCGGTTTCTACGCGATATCGTACCGGAACGCTGAATCGCTTGGCGGTACGTCTTTGTCGGTAGGGTGGTAACTAGCCACGGCGAAAGCCTCCCACCAGCCAGACCAAGACAAATTAAGAAAAATCTTATCTGCCCCGCCGGGAATCGAACCCAGGACCTCCGTCTTATAAATCCACCGCGCATACCACTGCGCCATGGTACTACAACCCCCTGCCTCGGACAAAAGGTCGCCGCCGACCTGATCACTAAGCCAGCCAAACCGTATTGGAACAGCGTGGTGGGTCTCCGCTCCATATCCCCTCTCCTTTAAGGAGGGCTGGCCCTGTAGTGTGCCGTTAATAAGCGGATAATAATGATTATCAAAATATGACCATTAATGAATAAAATTAACAACTTAAACACTCTAACACTGCGTACGTGGTATAATTGGAAAACGCTGTTCTAATATACTCAATAAACTCAGTTTTAAGAACTCGAAGATTATGTGCTTGATTGAACGTGGTAATCTCAGTAGTTTAAGTTGAAATAAAACATTACGCTACGATCTATACGGGAGATGCATCAATCAAAAGTGTGATAAAGTTTTATGTAGCTTCCGTTGCGTACGCTGCGTGAACGGTTAAAGTTACACAATATATATATACCTTTCAAAGTTTTAAAAATACATATAAAAATTCATAACAGTATAACTACAAACTTTGGTTGACTCAGTGTAAACGTTTTTAAGATAATCTAATAGTAAAGAATGTCGTGTCAGAGCTTACATGCGGACGAAGTTGCAGGCGTACGATAGTAGTTGTTACTTGTTCAAAACAAAAGTTTGCTTGATGAAGTATGTCTGTCATGTCATGTCAACAAATCCTGTAGTTTTTCCCAAATCATGTTTTCTTTAATTATGTTAATAAAACAAAACCATTTCATTAAATTTGATTTGATGTCAATTTTGCCAGAAATTAATTCATATGCCAGATAAGAATAACATATCAACTTACGTTGTTAACTTTACAAAAAAGCCTCGTTATAAGCAGCTTTCACCACAACATTGCACATCCTAAAATAATAATTCTTCAAACATTTTAAACCGAAAATTAAAGTAAAAATGGGATAAGAACAGTGACATTTAAAAAGTGAAAGGGTACGAAAAAAGCGCGTCTAAAGCCGGGTTACAAATGAGAACAGAATGCCGACGCATTAACCTGCCTATCTTCCGGGAACAGGCCTGTCGTCGCCTGCCGCTCTCGCCTGCCGCTATTGCCTGCCGCCCACGCCACCTTTGCCTTTCGCCTGCTGCCGTTGCCAGCCACAATCATTGTTAAATGCAATTCATACTTAGTGTACATCAATCTATACGAGATATTTAAGATCTTGGAAACGTTTTAATTCAGTAAATTGTGTATGGTTTACTCCACGTTGCTCGAACATCGTGAAGATTAACTGCCCGAGATGAGAACGAAATAAATCAGACACCCGACAAATTCACGTAAGTAAGCAGTTAGTTATTTTATTTCAATATTAAGGTAAATTTGGACATTTTAAATAATGGCCAGGTCAAGAGTACCCTGAACCGACGATCATGTATGAAAGGATTAATTAAAGTGGAAGAAGCTAAGGAAGTATGCAAGGAATTTGGCAAATGGAGGGATGTAGTCTCTGCCTACCCCTATGAGAACGAGGTGTGATGCTATGTATGTATGTATTAAGGTAAATATTCATGTAATTTTATCTACAAATATATATTATTCCAAAATAACCTCAGGCATGATAACGTAGGTTAACCATAAAGCGCATACAATAATTTTCCTATAGCATACAAATTTCAAAATAATAATAAAGTTGTTTCGTATCGAATTCACAATTAATTAGTAACAATAATTAGATTAATTAGGTAATCATATAAACTTTCACACACAACAAAATTAAACCATGCAATATCGTGAGAAACGACAAAAGCAAACCTTCGCAAAAGCGAATTTATGCAGTATATTCAATAATTATATAGTCCGTAATATCAAACAATATAACTGTATAACTGAGCCTTTCTACAAACTTCGTTGGTCCAGCGGTTGAGTCAATGTGGTTTTCGTTAAGAAGCCCTTGGTTGGACTACAAATTATAACACATAGTTATTTTTCTTTCTTCAAGAAATTCTCAGCAATAATTTTCAGGTCGTAGTTAGATAGCTACCTAACTTCTTAACTCGGGAATGCTACTTAGATTTTTAACCGACGATAAAAAACGGAGGAGGTTCTCAATTCGACTAGACTACTAGTGCCATATAATAAACTATAACAGTATAGTACGAGTACGTTACGTGGTGATAAATCACTAAAAAGTAAGAAATAAAAAATTTTAATAAAAAATAGTTGGCACCGACTTCATAGATATGCTTAAGTTAATTAAAGCTACTGAATGACACAGTTATTTTTTACTTTTTGGTGCGTTTTGAGTCGGTTCTATTTTTTATTAAAAATTTTATACTGAGAAACTTGGAAGTCAGAAATACTGAATATTTTTATAGCCTAGCCGATAATTTGAACCAAGGATCTAAAGCTGAATAAGCAAGCTGGACCAAAAAGGCGATTAAAATGCTATATAATTTCTGTCTAAACATATGGTCTGTGTCCCGATAATTATAATGATTTTGTTTTGATTGTGTGATTGCCGTGCTGTAAGGCTTCATGCGGGAACACAGCAGCCTCACCGGGGACTTGGGATATAATGGTAATGATGGTTGAAAACTATTACTTCTACTATTCGTAGTATTTTTAACGGCTTACGAGAAAAAGTGAAAATTCCAAATTGGTTACGACTACAACTCTCATTCATGACATTAAAAAAATAAATGGTCTGTAAGTATTTTGATAAAAAAATAATAAAATAATGTTCTTATATTATTTCATCTAGTATTTCTGTACAACATCAGAATACCTTCGGTACGTTTAATAACATTTACACAAGTCTGCCTTTAGTTCTATTAATTTAAGGTTAAAACAACAAAAGGGATACCTTTTATAAAGGCTTTTACTTGTTATAACAACAGACCTCTCTAGTACCTAGTTAGTATGTGCGATGCCTTTTGAGCCTAGAAAGTAGCAGTAGCAGTTCATTCGTGTAAATAATTTTGTTAGTAAAATTTAATATAATAATAATAAGCCCATTAAATTCCAATCTAAAAAAAAATTACAAATAACATACATTTTCATTAACTAATTTAAAATTAACAAAAAAAATTAACATCATAAACTTGTTAATAATAGTACAAACTTGTTAATAAAATTTAATAATTTTGTCTCAATAAAAGTAAAAATTGGTTGACCGTTTTCTTGTTAACGTTTTCTGTTATATTTTAGGGTATTTCACGTTGTCCAGATACACGTTATGCTTAGTTGCAGTGGCAACTAAGCATAACGTGTATCGGTGTCTCGTCGTGTTCCTGACAAGCCCTGCATATAGGACTGTCGGTCATACCTAGAAGTGAGAGATGTTTATTTAATGGACAGTGTCCTGTGATCAGTCCTATGACCGTTCTAAGTTTTGCGCGGGTTAACCGTGTGAGTTGGTTAATTTTGTGTCAAGACACGGTATTGAAAACGTAATAATACCTTTAAATATTTTCAAGCAGATAAACCTAACTTTATAAAATCTTTATTAAGCCTAATAAAATTAAATTAAAAATCACCGCGTCAAGAATAATATTATGTATGTATAAAATATTATAGGACATATTATATTATTTTATTATTATAGGACAATTACACACATCGCTGTATAGCCCCAAAGTAAGCGTACTCGTAAGTAGCTTGTGTTATGGGTGCTATGATAACTGATGAATATTTTTATGTATATGTATTATACACAAATACTTATCATATATAGATAAATACTGGAAAACATCCATGCTCATCACACAAACATTTTCCAGATGTGGGAATCGAACCCACAGCCCAGGCAGCAGAAGCAGAGTCACTACCCACTGCGCCACTCGGCCGTCAAAAATGAACAAACAATTTTTATTGAACATAAAATGAACAAACAATTTTTATTGATAACGCACAGCCCAAACAGAAAGCGTCTGTTCTAAGAGAGATAACCGGCCCGCTCCTCATTTGTAATTCGGCATTAATGGAACTTTTTCCCTTCGCTTTCTCAATGTCACTTTATATCCTTCACACCCTAATTGTTGTCTACAAGAGTGATTTCAGACTGGGAAGCTACAGCTTTTAACCGTATGTTTATTAAACGGTGATAGCTTAATCAGCATTATTACCAGCTTATTAACGGTCCACTGTAGGGCTAGGCCAGAACTTTCAGGAAAGGAGATATATATGGAGCTTAAGCCATTTCTGCTCCAAAGCAGGTCAGTAGGCTTAGGGAGATATTGTTTAATTCATTAACAATCTCCATCAGATGTTATAGTGACCGAGACACCGGGGTGTAACACCACCAACTTCCCGACTCCATTTTTTCTTACTACTTCTTAGAGGAAATTTGACCAAGGCATGAGGGTGTAACACCACCAACTTACTATTTTTGGCCTAATAATTTTTACGCACCTAAAATACAGCCGAGTCATTAACAGAATAAACGTAAGCAAAAGACCGGTATGCGAGAGAGGACGAGTATTACCTCTGTCCCATAAGTAGTAAACAAAAATTGTGTAGTTTTAAGAATGATTCATTTGTTTTATGTCGTTTTTATGACTCAACTATACTAACAACAAAATCAGGACATCTAATCAAACTGAAAGAGCCCTTACATTTGGGCTGACATTTAAATGTAATAAATATTTAAGACAGTAAAGACTAAGCCTGAATCATTAATAAGCTTGTCGATGGAAAAAATATGACAAATCACATCAATCACGTGGTCTTATAACAAAGATGTTATCATATACGAAACCGAATTTTAAGAACATTAGGAATTTTTTGATGAACTCATATAAATCATTACGTTTGACATGACTGTACGTTTTCACGGCCTCCATGGCGCATACCAACGCGGTGGATTTATAAGACGCGGGTCCTGCGTTCGATTCCCGGCTGGGCTGATTCAGATTTTCTAAATTGGTCCAGATCTGGCTGATGAGAGGCTTCAGACCTAGCTAGTTACTACCCTAGATACTAACAAAAACGTACCGTAAAGCGTACCCTACTATCAAAGACGTACCTTCAAGCATACCCTACTATATTGACTATATTGTCAGTGTGTGGAGACCCTAAAATAGTTGCTCTAAAAATAATATTGTCTGTAAGGTGATGTAAGTTTGCCTTAAGTTGTACCACAGCGTAAGTCTTCCCATTTCACCAATATTATGTAGTATTTATGTATACATTACTCGAGAAATTATACTAAGGTATGATTTCTTTATTGCTAGCAAATATTGACAATTAGGAATTCCCTTCTCGAACCCTCCTCTACTTCGATGATAAAAGTTGACAATATTATTGCAGGTACGGAGAATTCTAGACAGCATATGGTTGTGTTGCTCTTTTGTCCAAAAGCATCATAACATTGCAACGTTTTCAACATTAAATTAATGTAAAGTGAAACGGGCGCGTGTGGTCCGCCGTTTAAAATAACTACACAAAACTTTGCACACCATTAGCGAGACGTATTTTTATTTCATACGTCCCTTAATGGATATGCATTTGAAGGCTTGAAACTCCTCATTTGTGCACTAGGGGACAAAGAACGGGGGAAGGTATGTTTTGAAATCCCCCCAACTTGTAAAATGTTACGAGAAATAGTAAAAAATAGTACATTGTACTTCCGCTACTTTTGAAAATTTTCCTTTTTTAAGTGCTTTGAGCAATATGGGACTGAACACAACTTATATGATTCTGACGCTAAGATATAAGAAATGTGTGATAGATTTATATAATAGGAGGCAAACCAGCTATCCCCCAAATTTTAAGTGATTACCATCATCTATATTAACTCGTCACAATACCAAAACACCCAAGGCACTAAAATACCATGTGCAACTTTTAATTTTCAATGTCTATATAAAAATCAAATAGATGACGCTCGAGGTTACACACGCGTAGTTAGGGTGGTAATTAGCCACGGCGAAAGCCTCCCACCAGCCAGACCAAGACAAATTGAGAAAAATCTCAAACTGCCCCGCCGGGAATCGAACCCAGGACCTCCGTCTTATAAATCCACCGCGCATACCACTGCGCCACGGAGGTCGTCGACGAATTTCGGGATAAAAGGTAACCTTCGTTAAAGCAGGCTCAAGTACAAATTCCACCAGCAAGCCTTATTCAATTCTGGGCTCTGCTCCTGATTGGACTATATTAATGGATTATATTAATGGACACTGGATTATATTAATGGACACGTAAGAAAAGCACTATAAAATCCCGGAATACTTTGCTATTTCGACGTCTAAACCGAACATATTTCTTTTTTCCAAACAAATCAAACGTATAGTACTTGTTGAGCTTACAGTGCCGTGAGAAACAAACATCCCTAAAGACCATGTATTCAAAGTGAATAAATATCATGACCTTACTAATGAACTAACCAAAAATAGCTATGTGGTTAGTTTATACGCGGTAGAAGCGGGTGCGAGGGGTATACCAGCGAAGTCTTTCTATAACCTGCTAAAAGACCTTGGCCTTACTAGAAATGCAGTAGCTCCATATTGGAACAAGTGTCCAACGCTGCTCTAGTAGGGTCCTTCCGAATTTGGCTGGGCAGGGAGAATAACTTGAACAGAGGAGGTGAGTGTTGACGCGCGTCACTAAGGGTAAACCCTAAACATACACCCGTGTCACAAGTCTCGGGCTCTGTTCGGAGTTTTTCTCTCAGCCACGCGAAGGGCTCCGCACCCGCACGCTGAATCCATGGAATGCTAAGATATTCGTCTCTCTACTTTGACGTATAAGCTGTATTATTATTAAGTTTCATTAAAATCCATTCATTAGTTTTTGCGTGAACAGTAACAAACATCCATCCATACAGAGAAACGCTTTTATAATATTAGTAAGGTAAGTATTTTCAATAGAATTTGTATTAAGAGTTTAGGTAGTTTAGGTTTACGTGGCTCCAGTGCTGGTTTGCAAACTTAGGGTGATAATTTGAACTCTATTAGATCAAAAATCAGTTGTTAAAAATAAGGACCAAGAACGATCGATTAACCTGCGTTCCGAGGTACGAGGTCTCTGGCCTTATATTAAAAAAATTGGAAGGGAGAAAACCACAATATTTGACAGCCTTGCCCCAGGACATGAACTTGACCTCATGTGCTAAAAGCTCAAGTTGAACCACTAGACTAGTTAAAACATAAAATAAGCAAACAAATAAACATAATATAATATAAAGCTGTCAAAATAAAAATGCATTGCCATAAATATTATTGATGGAGGGATGGAATCCATTTGTAATATCGTTTAGGGGTAAGTGAATTGAATATTATTACGGTTTTCCTCAACAACCCCTATTGAACACTGCACTGGCACCCTTAGTTGACACCCCTTCCCTCTTGTACGTGGAGGATAAACAATTTACATAACAGCTTCATTGACACTGAGGGGTTTTCTTATGGGACTCTTAAAACTAAAAACCCAATTCAAAGTGTATATACTCTGCATATAAATGCCGATGTTGACAGTCAATTGGTGCGGATTGTGACGCTGCATTCATGGCCGTGGGTTCGATTTCCATAATTGAAAATTATTCCAAAATGTGTGGGGATAAGCTGATTTCAGTGTCTGAATCGTATATAGTATACATATCTATCTATACTTCAAAAGTTCATCTTATGGTTGTACGACGCCAGTCTATCTGGCTACCCTTTTCTCATATGCATACGTCAGGGGTAATCAGGCCCCTCCTTTCTCGTTCTAACTCACAGCGTATTTACGTTATCACTTCTGTCGGGCGTCCCGAGACGCACATATTGTATTTGTTTTAGCGGATATAGTGTGCTTGTCATGATTTCTTCTAATATGATTTTTACAATTATGCGCATGTATCTTAAAAGTATTATTTGTGTCTTTGGTATAAAACCACTAGTGCATCAAATAAAATAGAAAAAAATTACCTCTCTTCAAAGCTGGGAAACTCAAAAGTGCTTAACAAAATCTATATAGAATTTCTGATTGCTTTGTAATAGATTATATTTAAAAAACTAGAGGAGAAAATCAAGTTTCCAAAAAACGTACATACAGCCAAACATAGAACCTCCTTCAAAGCTACCCGTTAACCCAAAGTAGAAGGTATTAAGATAATTAGTGAAAAGTAAGCTTTTAGCGTACAAAACAAAGCACGAAGAAAACGGCAAAGGTTCTTTTGTAAGGAAAAATGTGGACTAGAAATTAGAAAAGCAGGTATGTAGGCCGACGCAATTGTTGTTATACACATTCAGTGCACCATTTTATTACTGTGCTCATACTATGCCAATCTGTACTTATACGAGTTTGAAAAAAAATATCAAAAAATATATTCATATCGTCAACATCATTCAGCTAGTACTAACACCACACTATAAGGCCAGACCTCCCTCCATGTAGAAGAGGGAATATTTACCACCTTAGATCCAACAAAGACGTAAGGCCAAGCGTGTAGAAACCGAAAGTGGTCCTACTTGTAACGACTTAGTCCGCTTCCATCTTATATTGCATCATCACTTAACATCAAGCGAGATTTCCGTCAAGGGGGTTACTCGTATTTAATAAAAAAGGTCCACCACGTTGCTTTAATACTGCATGGACGGACGGACGGACTTAGAAGGATAGGGTGTTAAGTAATGAACATACTATCTTCTGCCAAAAAACAACTTAGAAAACATGAAATCTAAAATGTTTGCTAACGGAATATCATCAAATAGTATTGTAAGAAACCTCACCAGAAGGGGTCAAAAGGCATAAATTCTAAACTACTTAACTAAACGGCTAAACTACTTTTATCAAATCATTAGAACATTTTAATTACAAACTTCATTGAATCATATCATAATGAAACAATATTACGGTAACATACTCAAAACACTATTACAAGTATTTAATTAACAGATTGAATAATATTTGTTAGGCTAGCGACAACAAACTTCCCCGCGCTGTCATTCTTAGAGTTTTTATGTAACCAAGATAGCATTATTGAAATGGCTTCGGTCTCTAGGCTTTTTAAACCGCTTACAGTATATATTTGATGATAAACATAATATCAAAAATTGCAAAACATTCAGGATTCGAACCCACGTCACTTAGTCTTACTTCAACGTATTTCTACTCTTCTTCAGGAAACTTAAATCCACCAGGCTGCTTAAATACAGATTGGCGCTTTCATTGTGATAGTGCAACTATCAATCAGGTGTTAAAATAATGATCGGACGAAAAACTAACGCACTTCTTTTACATATTTATTTTAAAAGTTTTTTAAACCACAAAACACTACAAAGGCGATAGCAAACGTTAGTTCTAAATCTAGATTTTGTACGTAAGCTTGTTCGAGTTCCTATTCAATGGTTAGAAAAAGATTCGCATTCGGTCCCACGTTGGGCGCCATTGAGTCGAGGA
The DNA here is from genome assembly GCA_034621355.1 of Mycalesis mineus. Lineage (NCBI taxonomy): Eukaryota > Metazoa > Arthropoda > Insecta > Lepidoptera > Nymphalidae > Mycalesis > Mycalesis mineus. The sequence continues at coordinate 2,534,379 of CM067901.1, forward strand.
TTATCGAGGAGCCACAAAGGACACAAAGGCAGTTTATCAGTGCACGTCCGACCAAATCTCTCTACAATTTAAGTTAGTAAGCTTGAACACAAGGTTAAGTATACTGTATGTTGGACTATAGTTCACAAAGTCGGACAAGTGCGAATTGGCAGGATGTATTCTTTATAATTCGGGTCAGACAGAACGTTTTATAGCAGATGCCCGCGACTTCGTCTCGTTGAATTTAAAATTTATAACTGTGAATCCCCATCCTGCGTTGGAGCATCGTGATAGTTATAAATTCCGTATCCTTTCTTGTATAAGGAAGGAGGTCTGGTCCTATAGTGGATAGTTAATAGGCTTATATTTATGTATCTAGGATATTATCTATGACGGCCGAGTGGCGCAGTGGGTAGTGTCCCTACTTCTGCGTGCTAGACTATGGGTTCGATTCCCACATCTGGAAAATATTTGTGTGATGAGCATGGATGTTTTCCAGTGTGTGGGTGTATATCTATATATTATAAGTATTTATGTATAATATATATAAAAATATTCATCAGTTATCATAGTACCCATAACACAAGCTACTTAACCCTACAAGGCTCAATTTTTTTTTAGTGCGTGACGAAAATATATATGTTGTAATTAGTAATCAGAAGCTAGGGAAAGTTAATAAAAATATTAATGAAACCATATTTTATGAAAAAAACAACTTTTTATTTTAGTTCCACATATGGTACACTGAGCCTTAAATGTACCTTTTGGTATTAAACTTGACAAAGAGGAAAATGTTCAAACCCATCACATCTGACGTCATGAGGAAGTACTATTGATGTGTTTGGCTTCTGCCTTTTATTTATTATCAATCTTTTTATCAGATAAACTTGGTATACCTGTCTTTTTGCTTGTCGCTGGCCCAAACATTTCCCTACTTCAAATTCGAAGTCCTTCTGTATCATCATGGTTGGCGTATGCTGCTGCTCCAAGACTCTTCAGTACAATAACCAGCTATTGATAAGTGTTAGATCAAGAAGATTATAAAATAACCTCAAGTACCATATTTTCGTCGTAATTTTTATTTTATATTTCCCTGGAAACGAATCTAGGGCATATGGATGGTGTGGATCCTCGATCACCCATATGATGGTTATATGTTTTGATAATTTGGGGACAGTGTCCACTTGTATGTATTTCTTTTGTTTCTTGCAGACCTTGCAGTATCTTCGTGCCTTTTCTATTGGCTCTTAACACACAAGATGATAATAGAACAATTGGTTTATAGACGTACTGATTGAAACTGTGGCAATATCTATATTATCACCGATTGCTACCAATTGTTCTGAATATTATCTTTGAACCTTTTCGTATTTTAGGTCTTTTAGGAAACATAATTTGAGGTCTTTTACTAAACGACCATTGTTCACCGTTCTCATCGACTGTATTCCCTCTTTACCCACGAGATTCATTGTATACTATAGGTGTCTGTAAGTTTATGTTTCCAGTAAATGTAAAAGAAGGTGGATAAAAAGATGATTTCTACCAAATAAATCTTCTCTTTTTGAGTTTGGGTGACAAGTCACAGAGCCAAGGATTCCAGATCTATGATAGATTGTGTTACTCAAAGCCCATAATCGTTTAGGTGTACGAAATTGTATAATGGTACCTATAGTTGTCCCTGAAGTCTTTCCAGATCTACTAGGCTAAGGGTCTGATATTTCTGGCTGAAAATATTCGAGGAGATGTACATGATGTCTATGCGGAGATAAGGAACCCTTCACTTCGCTAAATAACTCGGATAAAAAGTTTTAGATGGACTGAATTTTTTAGATGTCATTATCACTTTCAGCATCAGAAAAATCTTCTGCGTCTTTACTCCCAGAAGGAATATTTAAGAAACCTTCAATATTTTGATCACACAATCTTCTTACAGGCATAATCTGCAATGAAATCAAATTATTCATAAGGTAAGTTATCGTAAGTATGAAGAAATAAAAACGGACACTAAAGCTCAACGCACCGTATGTGGAACATACATAAAAATATGATTTACTAATACATTTATTATTGTAATATAAAAAACAACTTACCTCGGCAAAATATACATTTCGTTATAACAATCAGAATTTTTTTGGAGTCCAAACTGTTCAATAAGTATTATTTTTTTATTTTTGAATTCATACAAATGACTAACACTTCACTTCCATCCGAATTTCACACTGAATGCACTATAAAAAAAGCACGAACGACTTCTTCAGGTAAAGATTCGAATTACTATGTTGCTAAATGTTTGTAGCTTCTATCAAGATGTCAAAAATGTGGCTACCTGTGATCTTTTAGCTATAGGAACTATTTAAGTCGGTGTTCCACATATGGAACTAGGTGCCTTAGGGTTAAGCTTACTTTGGGGTTATATAACGATGTGTGTAATTGTCCTATAATATTTATTTATTATTATTTTATTTATTAATCTATCTCCTTATATATTTTTTATTGAATAGTGTTAACCACACTTTAGGATATATTTATTCTTTTGTTTTCAACAATCCATCCTCTTTCCAAATTTTAGCGGAATCCGTTCAATAGATTCGGTGGACACAATATCTACTTTCCCCTTTTCCCGCAGAAACAGAACTAGAAACTTATGTCCATTACTTTGTATGTGTATGTATATACGTTACTTTTTATGTAGATGTTTTCACCTAAGCTCGGTGTCGTCCTTTGACTTCCTATTTCCACATAAACCTGGTAAAACTTTATTTTCTCAATAGCTCTCAATATTTTTTGTAGATGCTTGTTAACAATCAAGCAAGGTGAAGATGTTTATCAAACAAAAACGATCTGATATTAACATTAGACATTAGCATTTTTATATACGAGTAGTTATAATAAATCACAGTTATGAAGCCTAACGATTACATAGTTTTGACAAGTCGGTCAGCTGTCCTCTCGTCTAGTTAGCGATGTAGGTCAGCACGGTTTAACGTACCCTTGGGCCACGGAATTATCGCCTCGCTGGTATGACGGGTCTACAAGCGACATTTCTGAGCGTCAAAATCAAGGCAGTAAAGGGTTTGTCAGATGTCGTTTAGGGATATAATTCTGCCATGCTTTTTTCTGTCGTTAAAAAGTATTGCTGAATTTTAATCTAAAGATAGCCATATCTTTATGTTATCGGCAACAGTGTTGTTAGAGCAGTGGTAAACGTTAGCCTCTATTCGGATTACAAGGATTCTAGTTTTAATTATGCTAGTGATTATTATATAGCGCTGCCTCGTTGGTCTAGTGGTTAGCCTATGTGGCTTCGATCACGAGGTCCTGGGTTCAAAACCTGGGACGAGTCACGGAATAATTCTGACTTTTTCATTTTCCTATGAAATTTTCAGGACATTCCAAGCCCGGAATCGGGAAGTTGGTGGTGCCGTGCCTCAGAGAGTACGTTAAGCCGTCGGTCCCAGTCACTATCGTCAACGTCGTTAATAAATGAAACAATATCACCCTAAGCCCACCAATCCGCATTGGAGCAGCGTGTTGGGTCTACGCTCCATATCCCCCTCCTATAAGGAGGGAGGCCTGGCCCTGTAGTGGGCCGTTAATAGGCTGAAAATAATGATGAATGATGATATAGTGTATTTCTGGAACAAAGTAAGTTGATGGTTTTAAATCCCCATGTCTCGAAGAACACGCAGTAAGCCGTCTGTCCCGTTCGTTACCATTAACATCTGCTAAAGATGAGCATGATCACTCAACATTGGAACAGCGTATTGGGATAAAGAAGAAAGTTGGGTATTAAAATAAGCTATTTATAGTATAATGATGATAAAATGTATAACTGCCATGCTCCAGGCATAATCACTCAAGAATCAGGTGTGATTGAAATGTACGAGAAAGTGGCATCCAGTTGCCGCTTCCATCTTCAATTAATTTGTGGTAATGATGCTTATTTTAATTTATTTATATATTTTAAATTTTTGACGACCTCCGTGGTGCAGTGGTGTGCGCGGTGGATTTTAATAAGGTGGAGCTCCTGGGTTCGATTCCCGGCGGTGCAGATTGAGTTTTTTCTTAATTTGTCTTGGTCTGGCTGGTGGGAGGCTTTCGCCGTGGCTAGTTACCACCGTACCGACAAAGACGTACCGCCAAGCGCTTTAGCGTTCCGGTACGATGTCATGTAGTTACAACAAGTTAGCCCGTTTCCGTCTTAGATTGCATCATCACTTAACATCAGGTGTGATAGCAGTCAAGGGCCAATTTGTAGGCATTAAAAAAAAATAATTAATATTTATTATACTTTTAACACAAGGTTGGAACATTTGTTTCAAGCGTTGAGTGTCGTGGCCGTCGGGTAACGGAATCATTCGTATTTGAACGAAGCGGGTCACGATTCCATTAAAGTATCAAAACTTTACCGTAATTCCGTACATTTGCCACAGACTGACGGCAACTATTAAAGATCAAAATGTTTTCTGATATTTAATTAATAGCAGACGCTTGCTATTGCATCCGGTGGAATTTGTTTTTAAATACCTAAAGTTATATAAAGCAATGTTATGAATTAGACGTGTCTGTTTCTACATTTGCGAATTTGTTTGTGGTATTATATTGTTTAAAGTAATGGTCCGGTTATGATGAATTTTTTTATTGGAAAACTGACGTGATCAAATAGTTATATAATAATATGATATGCATTGCAGTTTCAATCGTCAAGCGAATCCACAGAAATCGATAACTTAACGTATATCTTTACAATATCGGCAAATTTTCAAAATTTTAAACTTCTGCTTGTTAACCTGAAATCCAAAAACATAATAATAACTCTAAGTAAGTAAAAAGTATTTTTATATTTTTTCCATTTTAAGTTTAAAATAATTTTATAATAAAAGTAAGAAAATAATTGGCGAATATTTTGATACAGATAAGCAATTTTGGAGAAAATTTCGAAGTACAAACATATCTACATACATGTATACGAATCAATAAGAAATCCACTTGTCTTTAAATTGGTAGAAAAGTAACTTTTCTAATGTTACACTAGACGTTCCTTTTCAAATAAATTACGAAAAAATATTTTTTGACAACACCTTAATTACGTACATTCGTAAATAAAGTGCATTTTTCTGTTTACGTAGTAACAAATACGATATTAAATACTGTTATTACTACTGATATTAAATAATGACGGACGTGTGATTTGGTATCAGCATTCTGATAAAATGCTTTATAAATAAAAGGTTTACGATGTTGCTCGTAATAAAGAAAATATTGAAGAAAATAAATCATTTTTAAATGTTTTGTACACCCGCATTAAACAATGTCTCTCATCTTTTACAAATATCTTTTTATTTTTATGAAGAAGACGATCTAAGAAATATAGAACTCCTGCAACTGAGAATTTCTTAGAAAGGAAAACGGTCGTCATGAATGTATTAGTGGAGAAGGTATGCACAGATAATTTACATGACGGAGGTCCTGGGTTTGATTGCCGCCTATAAAGATTATCATCTTATTAATGATCAACCACAGAACACGGCCTCCCTCATCAGAATAAAGGGATGTGACCCACCATGATACTTCAATGTGGATAGGCAGGTTTATTGTCATAATCTTTAACGATTACTATCCGATGTTGTAACGACTGGGGGCGACGGCTCAACATGCTTTTTGACGCACCAGGGGGTAACATTAATATCTTCTCAACTTCTAGGAAAAAAAACTCCGTATTGTTCCATAATCCAACCCGGAACTCAAACTTAAAACCTCTTGACTCGAAGCCACATATGCTAACTACTGTACCAACGAGACAGTTCACTAATATGAGTGTCATGGTGATAATATTTCTCACTATAAAGTCAGAAAGCGAAACACAATGTCATTACTACTTCTCAAGGCCTGTCGTCGGCAAAGTCTTTGTCAACGCACAAAGGGCCCGCCTCATATATCAAACTAACGTCGCTCCAACGTCTTCTATTCCTGGCGTAACAGGCTCGCAAAAAATGTCTTTTTGTTAAGCATTTATTCGCACTTTGGTGGAAACGTGACGGTGAAAATTCATTACTTACTACTATGCGCATGTTGTGTTGCCCCGTTTCGTAAAAAAGAAGCTGCGAGTGTTATAGTATGACTGAAAATATGTCAGTGAGATTGAGCTTTATGATGTACGCCTGTCTGGGGCTTCATAGCTGTTGGACGAATGGATCGATTAAGATGCAGTTCTTTTTTGTTTGATGACTGACATTATAGAGCTAAATTTAGTTTATAGCTATATACAATGAAGATCAGACGAGCCATATCATATCTGTGGTCATGTCCTGCGAATTCCAGAAGAGCGTGTAGCTAAACGAATCTTCTTTTCAGAACTCCAGAATGGCAAGCCTAAATCTGGCGGCCAGTACCTCCGGTATAAAGATGTTTTGAAAAGATATTTGAAACTGTGCAATATAGATCCCACACATTGGGAGGACATGGCTACAAATCGTGCAGCGTGGAAAAAAACGATCAAGGATAAGACAAAAGAGTTCGAACTACAACGACGACTCGACTTGGATCGTGATGATCTTAAGCAACGTTCACCTACTGCAGTCCCATACAAGTATCGTGATGGTGTGCTAACTTGTGCCCTATGTGGTCGCATCTTTAAAGCTAAAATAGGGTACATTAGTCACTGGAAAGCTCACCAGAGGACTAACCATCAAAGTCTAGATTCTAATATCGAGACTTGAGGAGTCAGAAGCGTCGCTGTAGCCGAAATCGGCTTTGAGGCATCATCATTCTTGCTTCACACGTCTGTAACTGCCATAGGCATTTATATAACTTTAATTTGTTTTTTATTCGAAAACTTTACATAGTTAATGAAAACTTTAACTTTCTAAGCATCACTATTATAGCTCTGTGGTAAAGGGGTCTGACTCAAAACCGAACGGTCATAGGTTAATCTCCGCTTGTTCAACTATCGCCGAACCAGTTCATTTTAAATACACATAAAACAATTAATGGAATGCTCACATTCAGTTATACATTTATCAATGGCTATCGCATAAAGCACTCTCTAAAAACATTAACTGTTTGGGTGCATCCCAGTAGTACCCCCTAATTTTAGTTCTATAGAACTGTTGATACACCATATTAGTGCTTAGTGTATATAGAAGTAATGAGACAAAATTAAAGAAATGTCGATATCAATATCTTGTTTGTACGTTACATATAAAATATCTATAGTTTTTATAAGTATAATATGGAATCGCTTTTGATTGCAATAATAAATGTCCACTTAAATTTGAGAGTATCTATAAACATACTATATCGATTAAAGCTTTGCTTAAATTGCACAAAACGTCTTTAAAATGGTATTGAGGTTTTTAATATAATTTTTTTGTAAACTGAATAGTTTGCGCGAAAGATACTTCCAAAGTGGTAAAATGTGTCCCCCTCTGTAACTTCTATAATACGAGAATATTATTTTAGACATGACTACTACTTGGTTTGAACAACTTAGCTTTTGTCGCAAGGGACATTTTTTTGTTAAAAACAAAATGAAATATCAATTAAAATAATATAAAGTTTATAACTTATATGGTATAAGTGAAGTTAAGAGCAAAAACTATACTACAGTTCAATATAGAACTGTTGGGATATAATTTGACAGCCCGGAAAATATCCCAACAGTTTTAAGAACTACGGTATGGGGTACTACTGGGATGCACCCACTTTACAAACAAAGAAATAAAAGAGAAAACAAATGAATATTACTTAATTATTATGAGTAAGTAATAAACTCACTGACAGACGATCGGCGTGTTATTTTTAAAGACAGGATAAGAATAAACACAAAAGTTAGTAAGTTTGGATGGATGCATGTTTTTTTACTCTTTTCCGCAAAAACTAAATTTGATGAAACTTTAATTATTGTAAAAATTCATCAAAGTCCATTCGGTAGTCACAGCTTATACATCAGAATAATACAAAGGCTATTTTTTTATTCCGAAATTTTTACGTGAACAGGAACTACGCGGATAAAATCACGATCCACCTCTAGTTACAATGCATGTCGATACCAGGTATAAATGGAGATACCGATTCGGTATATTTTGTACATATATGAGCAATATTACCAATTTTACTATATATATATATATATATACATTTTACTTGCACTCAACTTACTAATTAAGCGTATCTATATTTATTTTATTATTTTAAGTATTATTATGATTTTTCTTGTTTTTAGGTTAATCGATAAATAATTTATTTGGTTACACGTATTACTATAATACAATAAGGAACTTAAGCTAACTTATCCTAATAACAATACAAATCATGCCCACGTGGAATGGTGGCAAGAATACTGGCTGCATTTCCACGTTGGATAGCCAGGCTAATCCTTTGCGCAAAAAATGAGCCAGCCCTTCGGTCACCAGTTGAGGCAATTAGGCGCGGTGAAATGTTACGCAAGAATTTTTTGGCACTGCGACTCCATGCCCAAGGGTCTCCACGGCAAAAGGAACAAATATGTAACTCTCTGTCAGAGAGGCATACTTGTGCCACTTACCGGTTCCAGCCTTTTCTGCTGCGGCTCCCGGTCTTGATTCTGTCTCCCTGATACGTATACGTATTGTTAAAGTACTTTGTATTAGATTTAGTTTTTAATATCTGTGACGTCACGTAGGTCTCGGCTGAAAATTAGCGCCGTGTATTGTGCTTGCTACAATTAGCGGCATTATGCTGAGCCGTACACCTTTTCTATTTAAGGTTGCAGACAAGTGTATGGTGCGACTACCATAGGTGTGTGAAATATTACTTTTGTATTGCATTGCCTGTACTGTACCTACTGCCTGTAACAATTAAATTTGAATAAATATATTTTCTTTCTCTTCTTTCTTTCTTTCAATGGGGGTTTGGTTTCCAAGATGTGTTCCACTTTTTTTTTATCAACCACAAATTGGCCCTTGACTGCTATCACATCTGCTGTTAAGTGATGATACAATCTAAAATGGAAGCGGGCTAACTTGTTAGGAGTAGGATGAAAATCCACACCCGTATCGGTTTCTACACGACATCGTACCGGAACGCTGAATCGCTTGGCGGTACGTCTGCGTCGGTAGGGAGGTAACTAGCCACGGCGAAAGCCTACCACCAGCCAGACCTAGACAAATTAAGAAAAATCTCAATCTGCCCCGCCGGGAATCGAACCCAGAACCTCCGTGTTATAAATCCACCGCGCATACCACTGCGTCACGGAGGCGGTCACTTTTAGTTATAAAGGCGGAAGTTTGTAGGAAAACGTGCAAAAACTACTAAATGAATTTTGATGCAACTTTACAATAGTATAGCTTACATATCAGAATAACAAATAGGTCTTATTTTACCCCGCAATTGTCACAGGAAAGAGAACTACGCGGGTAAAACCGAGGGCGTCCTCTAGTGTGTAATAATAACCATCTGTTATTCAAATGTTTGCAATATGTAGAGATATGAAAAGCACGCTGACACCTACTTTATAATCCGACATTTCATTGGCGTGGAATACTCACAATTGCTCTATCGGAAAGATTAATGGCTCAATAAGTGCAGCTAAAAGCGTTATTTGTCTTTTTGGAGCCTTTTCATTTCGCGTTTGATGACATCGTCCTCTACTAAAATATCATTGGTGCTATCTGCCGAGCTTGGAGTTTTATAGGGATTTCAGAGTTTGATTATGCAATTTTATGTTTTCTAATATTTCTTTATAACAAGATTTTATTTAAATTATCATGTTTATGTTTAACAATTTAGCTTCCAAAATAGATTTTGGAAACTTTTCAAGACTTTGGAAAGTAAAATTTAGTAAAACAATTTACCTATGTACGTACGGGTTTGAACCCGTAAATAGATATTTTTTTTTTTAAATTCAGTTTTCAAAATCAAACCTATACCTAACTTTCTGAGCTGGGCAGTGACAGAGGTCCTGGAATCGTTTCCCGTTATAAAGCCTAACTAATAAGACCTTTATAGTAAACAAGATAAGCCCATGAAGTTAGTTACAAAACTTTAAAACCGACTTCAAAACGTAGGTTTTCAATACGACTTGTATGTTTTTACAATTTTCAAAGTATTTTTATCATATTCATAAAGATTACGTTAAAAGTGGATACGACGATAGTCCAGGCGGCGATCAAAATCATGACATATCAGTTTTGAATTTGGTCCTTTTTCCATAAAACTGTTAAAACTTAGAAATGTACAATAAATAAAATAAAAGTAGTTATTATAAAAATAAAAGCTATATTTATTGCATACCTATATTTCAATGGTATCGAATAGAAACGGCAGATCCCCTGGGACGGTACTCCTACGCTGCACGTAATATTATACCGCTACCAACCGTAGGGGCGCACCGTACCGCACTCGGCGAATGAAAATTGGTTTCCACGTGTACAATTTACAAGTGATATATGGGACAGGACTTTTTTGTAAAACAACAATTTTAATGGAAACATATAGGTGTCTAGGGTAACGTGCACGCAAATGCTGAATATTAAAAGGCTGTTTTAGTTTCTTATGTATTGTGTAATTCTATTACTAATAGCAGTACTATTTATTGAGTTTTGCGTTTCCGACTGCAATACAGTTTTATGTCAATATTTGTTTAATTATAATAACTAACAAAGTAGACAGTTAAACTGATGGTAAGCGTAACCACGACCTATAAAAGCTGCAACATAAAGTAATTACTTAATGATTTATTTAGATTGCCATTATCGGAAAAACCCACGAATCTAAGCGATAAAAACCCAGAAACGACTAAAAACAAACGTTTCATTATGAAACCGCTCCTGATGATGCTCAGGTTTAGAAGCTTGAATACTTTAATTTATATTACGGAAAATAGCAAAAAAAAAATAATTTCGGCAAAGTAACGCATGATTCTACCAATGCCGCCCTCCGTGGCGCAGTGGTTTACGCGGTGAATTTATAACATGGAGGTCCTGGGTTCGATTCCCGGCGGGTTAGATTGAGACTTTTTTTAATTTGTCTTGGTCTGGCTGGTGAGAGGCTTTCGCCGTGACTTAGTTACCACCCGACCGACAAAGACGTACCGCCAAGTGATTTAGCTTTTCGGTACGATGTCGTGTAGAAACCGAAAGGGTTGTGGATTTCATCCTACTCCTAAACAAGTTTGCCCGCTTCCATCTTAGATTGCATCAACACTTCATCAGGTGTGATAGCAGTCAAGGGCCAATTTGTAGTAATGTCCAATGTCCATCACTAGTTAAGTGTGTTGGCATTAGTAGGTACTTTCCAGGCACCCACAACCAAAGTACTCTAAACTAAAAGATATGGGATGCGTGAAACCTCTACTAGTAAACATAACAAGAGTGACGCTAGGTCATACAAATCCTGAAAACAATCTCCGAAATAAATCTCCTAGAACCACCGCTTCCATTTAACCAATTTTTAATTAAAAACTAAAAGGTAAGTACGCGGTCGGTGCCATTGTACCGCCGAACAAACGCTTAGAAAATAATTGTATGCACATAATTACTTGCACCACGCTTTGTGAGCGGACACCCAAGAACAAAGCGCTGGGGAACGGTTAAATTCTTTGTGCCTTGAGCAAAACGCTCACTGGAAGAGCCCGTATGGGGCAACAGTAATTATATTTTCTGACTTTCTCAGTTCTTTCTTTGTTGGTTTTCGCTGTTAGTGAAAAGCCTTAGTGCGTTAAATAACCACGCAGATTCAGCTCATATTCTTTATTCTATTTTGTTTATAATCTAAGTTGCTTTCTGCTAACTGTACGCTTAGATACTTTAACCAACCTTAGGCCTTTTTGCCTTATTACGGTTTTCATTTATACATAAAGTAATTCAAGTGTAGGATATTATTATTCAAGTTTTACACGTGGATAAATAAAAATAAAATAAAGTAAAATAAAATCGCTATTGAGATATATATTTACAAAGTAACTAAGGAGATGTCCTAAAACTGCCCCAGAGTGGTTTTATATGAAAAACACCTAGAGACCTAATAAAATAAACGAAGTAAAATAGCTTTATAATTATAATTTTTAAATATATAAATAGAAATATTAGAACCAGCGGGGTTTTAAAATAAACCTAAAAAAGGTATTATTTTTAATTCCTATTGAGTCGTAGTTGATATCTTTGCATACAAAATGTATGAAGAAATGACTTTTCTTTATACTTTGTTTATATTTATTTATTTTTGGTTGTTAAAATAACACCATGTATGACATAATAAAACAATTATTTCACTTTGTGTTCGTTAAATTACCTATAGCAATATTTTTTACTAAAATAACCTTTTAGGCAGGTATTTTAGTAAGAGTTTATGGTATTGATTATGCAATAACCCCTCTATCTAGGGCCAAATATACTATTTATTATTAAATTAGATAAGATTACTAACCCAAAGGTAAAAGTTTCATTGAGACGCATTAACATTAAATTTTTCCCGGGGCCATTTCCTTTAAGTATATATTATTTACACAGGTATTTGTGAAAAAATTAAAAAAAATATTTAGGTTTTTCATTGTTGTCGAAAAAGTATTATATACCAGTGCACGTTCCTTTGGAGCACGAGTGCTACAATGGTTAACATTGTAATAGCTCTCATTACTTGATAGCGGCATAAATAACTATTTCGTTTCAAAAACCTTAGGGAAGCATGCATTATATCTAGTGACGCAGCATCCATGTGGAGAGGAAAACGCAGGTGTTTTATTATTCATCCCTAATGGCGTTACACGTCCCGATTCGCGCCAAATGAATAGAACGTGTATATTATACGTGTACACTTGTGCATGTGGATTGTACATGTTACATTTATGTGCATGTTATGAGAATATAAAAAAAATTGTTTAAAAGTAATAATGTAATAAAAAATTGTTTAAAAGTACTAAATAATGCTTATAAACAATATATTTCTAGATCGAGACAAAACTTCGTTGGTTCTATAGTAATCAGGAGTCGAATCAGGGAGTCCTTATTTCGGGTAATGGATCGCATTATAAGATTTTTAACTTTTCTGTCTTCAAATAAATTCTCAGTATAAAATTCTTAACCCGAAATTGGGAAGTTAGCAATGTACCCTTTACCTCAAAAAGCATGTTAAGCTATCTAAATTCGCAATCTCTCTCTAACTGAATCTCTATCCAAATTTGTACCTGTCTACCTAATAAGATTCTAAATATAGAGATTTAGCAAAATTTTAAATGTATATGATGAATGTCACTAAAACTGTTAAGCCTTGTGATAATTGTCATAAACATTTAGTAGTGAACATCACAAGACTAAACATTACCACCCTAAAAGACCATTTTGGAGTAGCAAGGCGCGTGTCTAGGTTCCATATCTTGTTTAAGAAGACACCACTGGCCTTGTTATAATAGACTTATATTCAAGAAAAAGAACTAACTTGGAAGAGGTGCGAGATCAAGCTTGTGCTTGATTCTTCGATCTCAAAATCGAACTCACCAATACCTACTACAAAGGTACAAAGTACTTTGTTATGAGGTGAAATTACGGTGCATTATTGAGATGCACTAGGCAGGCACTCGACGCTACGGAATCACTTCGTGAATTCTTCAAAGAGTGCTTAATTAGGGTTCGGGGAAATTAATGAGCTGAGTCGGCGCTGTGCTTGAGTGTGCTTGTGATAATGTTTGTGGAAACCTTACTCTTTGATCCTTACACCGACTTTTCCTACAGTTTTATTATCAGTCATTGTGTCAGCCAAAACAGAAATAGATTTTGAAATTACGAAACTGAATTCTTTTCTAAAAATAGGCTATTAAAGATTTTTTAAAACCGATTATACGACTATCAGGGGTTATAGTATGAAATTGCCGATTTGTACTGAAAAATGAAAATTAGTTTTTTGTTAAATTTAATATATTTATTTCATCAAAATAATTACCATTATTATCTATACATTGCTGCCATCTAATAGGAAGATCATTTATGCCTTTGCGATAGAACTCCGGTGATCTAGGTTCGACAAACTGTGTGAAAGCATTTTGCACTGCCTCCTGAGAAGAAAACTTTTTATCATGGAGCAATAATGGTGAAGATCGATTCATAAGTTGGGGATGTTTCACTGCTAGTTTCGCTATCATTGTTCGGAATTCGGCGCAGCAGACATCTGCCGTTATTGCTTGATCAGATCGGAGAAAGCTATAGTGAATAACACAACGCTGAGACCACCAAACAGTTACTATTACCTTTTTACTGGCAAGCTTTGCTTTAGGACACTGTTGCGACGTTTGCCCTGGGGTCAGCCATTGCATTTTCCGCTTACGATTATCGTAAAGAATCCATTTTTCATCACATATCACAATTCGATCCAATATTCCTTCATTTCCGTATCGTTTCAACAAGACAACGCAAGTTTTAACACGCGTTTCTTTCTGCAGATCAGTTAAATCATGAGGCACCCATTTTTCATATTTTTTTATTTTATTGATTTGACGCAAATGAGTCAATATTGTTGGTAAAGTAACGTTAAACCATGCCGCTAATTCCTGGGTAGTTTGCCTCGGATCGGCTTCCACCATCTCTTTCAAATCATTGTTATTCACCTGTATGGGCGATCTTCCGCGTAGTTCGTTCTTCAAATCGAAGTTTCTATCACGAAAGCGTTTAAACCAAAATCACACAGTGCGCTCATTAGCAGTCCCCTCTCCAAACGCAACATTAATATTGCGAGCTGTTTCTGCCGCGTTAGTTCCGCGCCGGAACTCGTATTCAAAAATCACACGAATTTTCGAAGTATCCATCTTTATTGTATAAACTGAATAAAAAAACAACTGAAGGTTGATAATCGAATGTTGCACATTTTTTAAAAGAAGAACTACACAGGTACCGTATGAAAAAAGTTTCACTTTAAAATCTTAAACCATGTAGGTAATTAATAATGTCAATTCGAAGTACCTATTACAGTAAAACGGCAATTTCATTATTTAACCCCTATTATTACAAGACTAGGCCTCCTTGTAGCGAGGAGATGAAGCTCAGAACCCACCATGCCGCTATAATGCCAGGCAGGCTTAGGTTGATAATGCTGGGTTTTGTAAACGTGCCCTTAATCATCAAAGCATCAAACGTCTGAAGAAAATACTGATGGAATGGTAGCATTTAATTGGTTATTAAAATTTTTAATTTAAGTATATTTTTATAAATATTAATTTAAATTAATAAAATAATTGATTTTGATTTTATAAATTTATATTTTAAATTTATAATAAATATATTAATTTTTAATTTAAACTTAATATATTTAATAATTATATTTAATAGACGGATGTCGAACGCTGCCAAACGCAAAGGCCGATTGTGCTTCTTTGTCGCTCGTTCCGCGCTCTCGCTTGCACTTCAAGCCTTACATGGAACGCCTCAAAGCGAGGTAACGCCGCATGAGTCATGTTTTTTCGTGCGTGCAGCCGGCTCTATCGAATTGTAAGACGTTGTCACGTCAAAAACAATAGCTAATGATTCCACAACCAAGCACGACTTGAAACGAACACCTATATCGTCGTAATTCGAAGCAACACAAGCTAATTACAGGATCAACATTTAACATTTACCTATTTACCTATGACATATTATTCTTAGGTGGCCAAACTATCCAATTATCAACACAACTGAAATATCTATCAACAACTTTGCAACAACGGATGTTGACATATTAATATTACTAAATGCTAAATACTAGGCACTACTATGTGGTATGAGCCTCAGCATCGTTGCAACAACGGATGTTGAAATATTACTCAGAGCACCAGTCGAGCTGTCGCCCCTCGAGTGAGGGACGGAGGGCACACAAAAGGCTCGGCTCGTATATCAAACCAGCGCCCTCGCTGGGACGTCTTCCTTCCTCAACGTTACCGCTGTTCAAATACAACCGTTTTTGTTGAGCCTACGTCAAAAATCCTTATCAACCTTCTAAAATGTTTACGAGAAAATTTCTAAACAAAGAAATATGTTTGAAAATCACATTAAACACAAATCAATTCTTTTATTTCAATTAGACTAATTTCAAATCCATACTAAAGACCCCCTGTCTTTAGTTATAAGCTTGCTTGTTTAACAACGCGGCGTAAAGCAAACTTTGACGTAACAACAACAGCGACGTGAGTTTCAGCCGTTTATATGTGTTTTAAGAATATGTAAAATAGTCGCGAATGTTTAAATTCTAATATAGACAATATTATAGAACGAGCACTTTCAAATAGTCAAGTTTATTAATGTGTTACGACTCTCCCGCCGGTTCTGAAGGCAGAAACGCTGACAAATACCTCAAAATAATTCCACTCTTTCTAATAACATCTTTGGATTAGCTATCGGATCATCTTGGTATAGCTCTATAGACCACGCCTTAAGCTTTAAAAAAAATAACACGTTAAATTTATAGCGCTCCTCTTTTTTACGTCGGAAATTAAAAAAAAAACATTGGTTAACTAAATTATTATAAAAACAGAGTCTTATTTTACACAAGTAGGTATTTTCTTTGTCTACCTAAGGACAACGTTAAAATAATTTTATTGGCTGAGAAAAATTAAACAAAGGCCCAATGTTTGTCGTAGCGCTCGTCAAAGTTTTTCCGTTTTTTTTCCTCCCACCGGAATCCAAAGTCCACTTTAACTCAAATAACTGCTCTTTTTTTCTCTTTGAAGAACGAATTTCTCGAGCTACTCACTGTTTAACAGCAGTCGGGCCTTTAATTGGTCCAAGTTTTTATACGGAACACTTTGGTTCGTTTGAAAATGTTAAAGCATATAAATTGATAACGAAATGAGAATTGTCTTTAAAATAAAACATTCAGATTACTCGTATACGTGATTATTATAAGTGAATTGATTTATTTTAGAGTTAGCTGCAATCTCACCTGATTGTAAGTAATGATGCCATTTAAGATGGAAGAGGGTTAACTTGTTAAGAATAGGATGAAATCTACACGCATTTCGGTGACTACACGGCATCACCAATTGATAAAATCTCAATCGGCCTAACCGACAATCAAATCGAGGCCGGCATTACTAAACCGTCAAACTTTGACTTGATCTTTATTTTTGAAACTGAAACAAAGTCAAAAGTCCTAAAACCGTTCCGAAAAGTCATCTAGACAGATAGAAAAGCCGAGAGTAAGATTACAGTCACAGGCTAACTTGAACTAACTTGATATAAAAAACGTATGCGTCTTGGAACGCCCGACAGAAGTGATAACTTAAATAGAGTTAAGGAGAAACTATCTACCGCTGCCGTATGCGTGAGAGAAAGGGAAGATAGAAAGACTGGCACCGAACACCGTCGCGTAACGAAGCGGTTTACCCTCCCAAAAAAAAGTTGTCACTTAAAAATACTTTCAATATTCTAAAACAATCGAAGGTAAAGATTTATGCGATCTAATGAAGTCGCTGCATACCAAATCACGACCTATTTTCTTTCATGTGACCACTTCCTGCTTACTATTTCCCTTCACATAGCTTTGTAGATAACATCTACAATACTTAAACTCATATTTCATAATAATCATAATATTATGTTACTGTTTCGAGGCTTTTATTTGGATTCGCTTATCAGATCGTTCGCTTCATCATTTCTACTCTTCGGTTCTAAAAATATCTCAATCGCGTCAATTTTGCAATTTCAATTGTCTAAGCGCGAGTCGGACTCACGCACGAAAATTTCCGTACTAAAGGAAAAATATTCGTCAAAAAATCAAGTTTGTTGTATCATAAATTTACTTGCCTATATTGCAATTTTTAAGCCACACTTTTGAAAAAAATAAATAATATTAGGTATATAAAATGTATCTAGGAAGACTGATTTAATTCATTTTCGATTAGCTTAATAGATTTTCATCCTGAGTATGTCACTGCTGCTAAGAATAATATCAGTTTACCTAACTATAATCAGTTTATCGATATTGAAATTACAATGCTACAGACACAAACAAATAAAGAGAAAAAGGCTGAAACTAAAAAACCATCAAGCAAAGCTCGGTCGCCTAGGAAAAAATAAAAATATAACGACGTGTATTCCCACGTGTAGAATAGCCTCGTGGCCACTGTTGGTGATCTCGTGAGTGATGCCCAGCCAAACGTGAGCAGATAAACTGCCTTTGTATCCTTTGTGACTTTGCTATAATCTCTATGTGGCGATATAGAGCCAAGATGTGACTTTTTTAACATTAACTTAAATTTCAATGAGTTCAATTGCAACACTTCGTAACATACTACAACAAAGTACAACATAGTTGTTATATAATTCTCTCATTTGCTACAAAATGTTAGTCTACACTTTTCTTAACTCTCACAACTCCAACTCTCAGGCTTAACTCAAACTGGAAGCGAAGTGCATTGAAACATCATGATTTTTTGCCAAAAGCAGTCTTTTTTTTTTATCGACTACAAGTTGGCCCTTGACTGTTATCACACCTGATGTTAAGTGATGATGCAAGCGATGGAAGATGGAAGCGGGCTAACTTGTTAGGAGTAGGATGAAATCTACCCCCCTTTCGGTTTCTACACGACATCGTACCGGAACGCTAAATCGCTTGGCGATACGTCTTTGTCGGTAGGGTGGTAACTAGCCACGGCGAAAGCCTCCCACCAGCCAGACCAAGACAAAAGGACCTCCGTTATTATATTATCAACGTTAAATTATACAGAGGTATTCAAATATGGATAATTCAAAAAATGGAGTAATGCGTCAACGTCATTTTCCTTTGATGATTGAATTTAATTTTCTTTGGTTCTATTTTTCGGTAATGCAACTTTGTACTTTAGAAATGCGGAAATAAAGGTGAATTTGCTGTTGGTTAAATTTGATTCTCTTGGCCTATGCGCCTGCATCTAAGTAAGGCCTATTCGACTGGTAGTCGAGGCTTCAGTGTAAAATCCCTAATCCGTTAGCTAAACCAAATCTTCTTAAGATGTTGGTTGACACTTTTAACTATAACAGAGACTGAATGACGGTCAATATCTTCTTGGTGGAAGTTTTTTTTGATTGACTGTAACGACAGGCAGTTAAAATCTCCGCTTTATGTGTTACGATGCCAATAGCGAACAAAATCAATTATTCACTAGTCATAATGAACTCCCGCAAGATAATTCCAGCTTATTTTTAATATCTAATGCGATAATTTAGTGATTAGGCATAGTAATTAACAAGCACCTATATACCTCATTGTAACTAGGTCACATTCTTCAATTCATTTTATCATTATGACTACTTTAATAAAAGCACGACCAATTCAGCACTTTAATGAACTGAAATTCTGATGGGAAACTCTTTGTAAAAATAATGAAATGATTTCAATGACTTTTCATCACGATCTCTATGAATGGTTGGAATTATAATTAATAAGTGTCTGAAATAAAATCACGTTGGAAATGTAATTTATTTATTTGACTGGCAGTGGTTCAACAGCAAAGATGCCGTTCCTATGGCAATATTGGGTAATGAATAGTAAGTTGTGTGTCTAGACTAGACTATAATCTCTCTGCCAAATATTTAGATCTGTTCAACCGTTTAGTCGTGATTGAGTTAGAAACATTCAAAAGTGTGTCGTTAAATTTTCTAAAATTTTCTAATTTTGAAAATCTCTGCGCTATGTTCTCTTCCATCAACTATTCGAAAACACTAAAAAATGAATGAAATCGATTCTCAAGTTATGCGACCATGCGAAAGTCAACGACGGAATCAAGAAATAAATTATTTTTCTATTTTCACAGTGATATCCGACAAAATATTTTCAACGCACGTATCCTTCAATACCGCAGCATCGTCAGGTGATGTTGACTCGACAGTGTTCGATTGCAAAGTATTTACAATACACTTTGCGTGAAAGTAAAGCTTACGGTATTGCACCTGATTTCTCGTTTTGTTTGGGATTACCGCCATATTGGATTTTCTTACAGTACTAATTGACGGAACAAGTAGATGGACCATCTAAGTTTATTAAGTAGCAATTAATCATTTATAAAAATACTTCTACTTGTGTTGGACGTTTTACATTCTTCGTGGAAACCCACGTTTCGTAACGCCGTAGAGGGGGAGAGTGTACATAGGGTAACAAGTCAAAGAATTTGTACGCAATCAAGAAGGCAGCCCGGGAAAACGCAAGGAGCCAGTACTGGGTTCGTTCTCCCCTAGATTCAACCACGAGTGATGGTAGATTGTTCTCTGAAAATTTTTTAACTTCACAGAACCACTCTGATTGCAGGCAGCGTGTTTTGACTTACTGACTAGACACTATGAAGGCCTGAATTTTTTTACTCCACACAGGCTTGAAGGAGCTTAAAACAAATATAAATAAAAAAAATCAACGAATATTAATCAAAAAAATATTCCAATAGCTTTAAATATAATAAGGCTTTGTAATAAAAATATCATGCCCAACTTTGTTCGTTCCTTAAAACTTATATATTTCTTGGAAAGTACTTAAAAATCTTTACTGTAATTCATTTTTAATAAATTTTCGTCAAATATTAATCTTGTCATGTCATGTCATGTTATGTATAGTGAAAAAGGCGTTTGAGTGACTTCAATATATCAATATGCGGTATTGTGTTTGTTCGTGGTCTATGACAAAGATGTTTAGAGGATTTTAAAAAGAGCAACTTATAAGTTTCTTGTCGGCTCTTCTCAACTGCCTTTGGAGCCAGTGGTGAAGTCACTACAAATAGATAAACTTGACGTTTTGAAAGTTTTTGTAAACTAAGAAGCTTATAAATAAAACAAAGGAAAATTGAATTTTGAAATTTTGCGTAGTTAATTATTTTTTTGTTTTACATAAATAAAAAATTTAACAAATTTATTAATCTTCTTATTTAGTTCCCGTTTAATTACAATCAGTATACAAAATTGTTTCCCATTATGAAAACATATGTTAAGATTAAAGATTATTAACTTAAAGTTAAACAAATTAAGTTAATAATTAAAGCTGAAACTAAAAGCCATACCAAACCGCTTCGGTAAAGAGGTCAATAAACATAATCAAACAAGAATTGAATAGCGAAAAGTTATTGAAAAGGTATTCCAATAAAAAAAGGTAACCGAAAACCAAATTTATTAGCTCGGAGAAGAAAACTAAACAATGGTGGAATGTTATTGTTTCTGCCATCTGAGAAATATTTGTTTTCCCCCAGGGAGTGGAAAGTTCGTACAAACTTGGCTAACGACTTCTTTTTCGAATTTTCCACGAAGCTGTTTAACAGTAGTCAAGTCTTTTATTGTTCCCTCAAGTTTCTTTGCTAATCGCTTTCGTGCGTTTAATACTTCAAAATGAAGATATACAAAGCTTAGAACGGATATCACAAACATTTTTTTAAATTTATTGTTGTGTTTAACATTTTCATTTGGTACGAGATATCGTGTGCTTAAGTGTTACGTTTGGTCCACTCTTTTATATGGCTGTGAAACATGGGTCCTAAAGAGGGAGTGTTGTCGTCGGCTCCAAGCATTTGAGATGTGGGGCCTAAGGAAAATGCTCAAAATTCCATGGAGGAACTTCGTCTCAAATGCGGAAGTTCTCGAAAGAGCCAAGGGCAAACGCCAGTTGATGACAGCTATAATGAAAAGAAAAGTTTCGTTTTTCGGGCATCTACAAAGAGGATCCCTCTACGAATTTCCAAGGTTGATTCTAGAAGGCAAGATACCCGGAAAACGCGCTCCTGGGAGACAGTGAAGAAAGTGGTTGGATGATGTAAAAGAGTGAACCAAGCTAAGTTACACGAAGCTTAAAGCTGTTTCGCAGGACCAGAAGAATTTTCTCCACCTGACCGCCCAACTTCACTTTGAAGAAGGCACCTGATGTTGATGTGTTAAACGTCATGTAACTGTAATTTCACCGCAACCATATCCTTCATATCACGAGGAATTGGGTTCGATATCTGAGTCGGGATTTGAACCACGGACCTTAACTTTCTTTTAAAATTTTTCTTTAAATAAAATTATCAGTTGGGAAGTTGATTTTACACAATAATTTTCGGTCATTAATTAGTGATGGTTTTTAAATAATAAACATTTTCACTCCAAGCCTCACAACCCGGATTGGAGCAGCGGATCTAAACTCCATACCTCCTCCTCTGTAAGACGCGAGTGTCAGTCTTGTAGTGTGCAGAAATATGTTAGTAAATAAGGATTCCTCGAGCTATATCACCCTATCAAAAGTTCAGTTCTGCAACCAAATTAAATAAAAAAGAAGGCTTAAGTGTAGTCAATTTTTATATCCAAAACTTATTACGAATTTAATTTGTTTGCTGTGACCCATCTATCACCAAAATATCTTTTCGATATCTACGGCATAATACGTAAAAGCGATACGATAAAATGGGGTTTGAAGACGTTTTAGGTTTGTTTAATTCTATAATTTTATTGCCGTTCCAAGCCTGCCGTTCAACCTCTTGGGTTATAGCTCGGCCAAGATTATAGGACCATTTAACTTTATCCAGAGCAATTCCTCTCTGTCCTCTTAGGCTAATTATTCTCGCAAGTTCATTCGGACTTTATTTCTCCGGTAAATCTGAGGCTGGAAGCTTTTATTTTGTAAATTTCAACATTTTTAGGGTTCCGTACCTAAAAAGGAAAAAACGGAACCCTTATAGGATCACTTCGTTGTCCGTCCGTCTGTCTGTCACGACCCTTTTGCTCAGAAACGTGTGGAAGTATCAAGCTTCTAGGCCAAGGCAATCAAAAGATACAGCCGTTTATGCCTAAAATTTCCACAATTTTCGACACGGTCAAGTAAATCAAAACCTAAGGGATAGTACCCGTAAGTTTAGGATCTTGAAATTTGGTACGAAGTAACTTAATATGGAATAGATAATGGAAAAATTACGAAAATGTAAATTTTTAGTTGCATCGTACAACAACAATGCTTTTAATAATTTTAAGCTTACCGCCTTTTCTCAAAAACCCGTAAAGGTATTAAATTGAATTTCATATCAAATACTTGACTCTATAATACCTTTAAGCTGTAATAAAATAAAACTTCTAAGTCATCACAGTCAAAGGATATAGCAATATAAGCCGCATATTTAACACACAATTAGACACAACTAAATCATAAGCTAACGGGTAGTTCCCGTAAACTTAGAATCTTGAAATTTGGTACAAAGCAACGTCATATAGCACAGATAATGGAAAAATTACGAAATCTGTAAATTTTTAGTTACATCATATAAAAAAAATATTATTAATAATTTACACTTACCCCCGTTTCTCATGAGCGCGTAAAAGTATTAAATTACTGTACTGTCCTATATCAAATACTTGGCTCTATATATTATAGAGGCTTATATAGAGCCTTTAGACTATAACGAAATAAAACTTATTAGTCAACACAGTCAAAAGCCACATATTTAACTCTCTACTACTCGCAGCTAGTCCTAGAATCTTGAAATTTCGCATGAAGCAATGTTTAGGAATAATTCCGAAAACCTTAAAATTTACGGAACCCTTGGTGCGCGAGTCCAACTCGCACTTGGCCGATTTTTTTTAGTATAAACGAGCACACATTTAAGTTTATGTTACTATAATCGGATTCTTTGTCATTACGTCCCCTATACAACTATGTTGGTAATTGAATTTTCCTTCTATATTGCTAACCAATTATATAAACCCGTAACACCGTACAAATCATGCTACCAGTTCCTGTAATTGTAGTAATGTACTCGTAGATACAATCAGTCAGTATTGGTACCTAGTGGAGAAAATTAAATCTCACCAAAATCATTATTAAGTAATATCCTTCAAAGCAAATACAACTTGCATTGCGAAAGTGTTATTAGACATCATGGAGAAGAAATTCTCGGAATCTACACGCCTTCACCTACTTATATCAATCATAATGTACAAGCGAAGTAATGACCGTATGGGTATCACGTGAAACCTTATTTTAGTTTCTCTACAAATCCTATAACTTTGAGTTTCTGATTAAATTCTGGTACGGACGATATGCAGCAATTTATTATAATATCCTTACTATGAAAAATTTATGTTAAAATATCCGACAGCTCTCTATAATACGAGTACAATATTATTTTCCCTGTAATATTCCCTGTTTCATTCCGAAACCCAATTAAAATTTGATTTTATAAAGTACCCTTAATTCCCTCCAAAACGCGGCCTTATTTTCAGACACAAAAAATATTGCCCCTTTTGAATCATTCGGTCGGGTAGTTGCAAAAAGAATTTATATTTCAGCCCCACATCGGGCGCCATTCTGAAGCAGGATTATCGAGGAGTCACAAAAGACACAAAGGCAGTTTATCAGCGTACGTCTGACTGGATACTTTCCCTTTACTAGATAGCTTGATCCAAACTTGTCCCTTACGTGTCTTTGAAGATACAATTGTGTTGACGAAGGGATATACAATATGCTAAGGGAAATCCGTTGGGCGTGCAAAGTTCAAAAGCATACATTCGGTTTAGGAGCAGCATAGTTTCCCGAGATCAAGCACATACCTAAAAATTTTAAACTTTCCAATGACCAAACGATTTGATATTTTACATTTACCATAGGATCGCCAGGCATAGCAATAATCTGGACCCTTACGTAGCCTTTTTACCTGGGACGCATACAAGATGTTTAGGTCTCATGTGCCTGATTCAAAATCCTAAGTTATAATAATAATAATAAATTCTTTATTTCGACCATCAATAGATCATATTATGTTGATATGGAATGGGCTTTCAGCTATCGTTTGCCCCTACTACAAATAATGTGGGTACCGGCTAATAGGTTACATCTTTGTTTACTAGAGGCAAATATGTAGCCTATAGTATAGTATAGTATAAAAAAACGGCCTAGTGCGAGTCAGACGAAGGAAAAGCCTTATTTGTTGTATGGGAGCCCCCTTAAATATTTATTTAATTTTATTTTTACAATTTGTTGATAAAGTGCCAACTATACCATACATAATTTGTGAAAATTTTAACTATCTGGCTATGGAGGCTCTTGAGCCTGGTGACAGATAGACGAGAAGAACAACGAAGACTTAGTTATAGGGTTCCTTGGGGTCCATTCGTCTGATGCTGAAAATTGAAAACAGATAAATCAAGCGAGTTAAGGCATGTGGATTACCAAAATATTTTTCTCTTTCTAAATCTTCTTCTTCTTCTCTTCTTATTTAAATCTGTGTTCTCTTCTTATTTAAATCTGGGTTCTTTATTAAATCTGTTCAAGATATAATGTATCCAATGCTAAGCAAACTAAGCAAACTATTTCAACATGGCAACTTCGATCGATTGTCACAGTGTGAAAATAGCATCGAACGAAGACATAATAATATGGTGTTATGGTGTTAAATCTGTATCTTGGTGGCAATTCGGTGACCTCTTTGGGGAAACCGAGGGTTTTGTTTGTGCAATTGTGGACGAGGTTATCCAGACGAGGAACTACCAGAAATATATTATGAAAGATGGCACTCTAGACATATGTCGAGCGTGTCATCAGCCTGGGGAATCCCTCAGACATATAGTTTCTGGGTGTTCTCATAGTAGCCAACATAATCAACCAACAACTTGCTCTTCAGTATGGCCTTATTGATTTTGAGATGCCTTACTATAGGTACGACTCAGCATCAGTTCTTGAAAATAGCAGTGCGTTGCTCTCTACTGGGATCGAACGATTATCTCTGATAGGTATATTGTAGCCAATAGACCTGATATAGTGATAATTGATCGATCAACGCGCCGTGCAATGATTGTTGATATTACTGTTCCACATGACGATAATCTAGTGAAAGCTGAAAAGGAAAAGTGTCAAAATCCTTGGACCTTGCTCATGACATTACCGCCATGTGGAATGTTGATTCAACAATGCTTGTTACTATAGTCGTTTCAGTCAACGGTCTTATAGCGAAAAGCTTTGACCAACATCTTAAAAAGCTCGCTTAGCTGTTGGATCAAGGGTCGGATACAGAAGGCAGTAATTCTTGATACGGCGCGTATTGTGAGGAGGTTCCTCACTTGCTGACCATCGGTTGCTTGGAGCCCTGGGCCCCGCAGCAGGCGGAATGGATTTTTTATAAATTTTTAATAGTGTTTTTTATAATTTTATAAGCATTGTTAAAAATTTTAGAAATAATTGTAAATAAATAAATGAGAGAAAAAAAAGGTGTTAAAATTATCACCCTTAATCAATTTAACACCTTTAAGTTTTATAAGTAATTAATAATTATTATTTTAAAGATTGTTGCTAAACGCACCAACATTTTAAATACCTTTTAACCGACGAAAAAATACGGAGGAGGTTCTCAATTCGACGCGTATATTTTTTTATGTATGACAACACATAACTTTTTATAGAATCGTCCGATTGTGATAATTCTTTTTTTATTAGAAAGGGCACACTTCTAAAATGGTCCTATAATCATCATATTAGAATCTGACGATATCCTGGGAAAATTTAAAGAACTCTTCAAATTTTAAAGGCACACTCGCCGCAATTTCGGTTTTCGAACTCATAGATATGCTTAAGTAAATTAAAGCAACTAAATGACGCAGTAATATTTTACTTTTTAGTGCGTTTTGAGTCGGTTAAATTTTTTGCTAAAAAGTTATATCTTATTCGTTGAAAAGTTCTAAATGCCGTCAATTCATATCTATCGCAGTACGTACAAGACGAGAGGTACATTTGTGTACATCATTACTGTTAAATTTCATTACGAATAAACAAACATATTAGTTAATTTTTATATAATTGTTATTATATTTTTTTATTATTTATGTAATTAGGATGAAATTTTTTTATGAATGTGTATTACAGCAATTTTCTCAAAAAATTTTACGCTATGTTACATTTAATAGTCTTTACATTTATAATTATTTGAGATAATATAATTTAAACATGGTTTTATCATTTTAATCGCACGGGCGCGGCGATGTGTGGGGCGAGGGAAATGGACCGTTTACTATAATCGTCCATTTGCCAGGCCATTACAAGCGGGGCGCAAACCGAATTAAGGACCACGGATTTGAGGCATGCCTGCAGAAAGGGCGCGGTTATTTTTTTTAATAATATGAGAGAGTTTTTTTTCAAAAAAAAATAAATTGATAATTATTAATAAATAAAAATTGCGATGCTACTACAATTAAGTCATTTTATTCGATTATCATAGCTTTTATTTCTCAGAATAATTCATAAAGATACGCGTAACGCCATTATACAGTAGAACCTTTTTATCTCGAACCTAGGTAACTCAAAATCTTTACAAGTCCTGTCTATTCTTTACAGGATTGTACTTTACTGTGACACTTGTAAGTATACTATGTTATTGTAAGTATATGATATGTTTCATAATAATATTTTTTTACAAATAAAAATGTACATAAAAATGTACATTGGGACCGCAGAGAACGCATGGGCCGGCGCGGCGTGTGGCGCGTGAAATGGACCGTTTAACGTAATCGACCATTTGCGAGTCCATTTCAGGCGGAGTGCAAACAAAATTATACACTATGGATTTGAGTCACGCTGCGGCTTGTGGCCAGCGCCAGTGTTTGGACTTTGATTATATTTCTGTTAATACACGCTTTCCGTACGAAATACAAGGTGAATGCTGTAGAACAGTTTTGTTTTTTGAGCGGGTACATGAAACAATGATTTTATAATTCGACAGTGTTTCGAACTTTATTTCTTTGTCTAACACTAATCTACAGATCTTTATCAACAGAAAGATGATAAAGGGATATTTTAAAAACATCGTCATAGAATATCGTGGCTAAGCATGTTCTCCGCTGATCCTGCTGAGAATATCTGAACAGAAACCCAGAATCTGATGATCACAATACCAGAACTAACGAGGCAGTTTCTTTTTGTTTTTTATTTACTACAAATTATTCCTAGACTGCAATCTCGCTTGAGTGATAAGATGAAAGCAAGCTAACTTGTTTGGAGTACCGGAATGCTAACTGGCTTGGCAGTACGACTTTGCTGGTAGGGTGGTATATAGCCAAAGCCATAGCTTCCCACCAACCAGATCTGGCCCAATTAAGATAACTTGATTCGATCCAGCCGGGAATCGACTCCAGGACTTCAGTCTTATAAATCTACCGCGCTTGCCATTGCGCTACGGAGACCGTCAATTAGTTTATCTATAGGTACTTGTGATTCAGTATGTAGATTTTACAAATTTTCTTTAATTAATAAGTAATTAATATACAGAACAAAATGTAAGAGGTCATTTTTTGAAACGAACGTAAGTTACAAAAATAAAACCTTTGACTTAAATACACTGTAAACATTTTTAACTTAGAAGCAACGTCAACAAAACGCGAGTTTAGTAAAAATAAAAATTCACTCCGCCCGTAAAGACCCTTAATTTGAATTTACGATTCTGTCGTAAAAATTGCATTAAAATAATAAAAATGTTTATTAAATATTTAATTTCAAACCGTCTAGACATGACTTGTGAACGATAACAGGACCGTTAAAAGGACAGAATAATAAAAAAAGTTTAAAACCGTAACCCAGCACAGTTTAAAATAAATCAAGAAATTCTTCTGCCATTTTGTGTTGAATAGTGCCCACTCATTAGAATAATTTCAATTGCAGACAAACAGACAGACACACTTCAAACGCATACCACTAATTTTATTGCCTAATGTTTTACTACCTTCAAAGTCTAAAAATCACTAGTGTTGTGAAAAGAAGCTACGAAACCTGTGCGGCGTCAGCGATGACTAAATCTGATTGGTCGCCCGCTGACGTATCTATAAAGTCGGTACCAGCAAATTTAACGTTTATTTAACGTAGTAAAGCAGTTTGTGGGTTCTAAGTAATGTTCTTAAAGTAGAATCCTTGGCTGGCACCGACTCCTAGATATGCTTAAGTAAATTAAAGCAACTAAATGACACAGTTATTTTTTACTTTTTAGTACGTTTTGAGTCGGTTCTATTTTTTGTTAATAATTTTTATTTCCTACTTTTTAGTGATTGATTGCCACGCAACATGCTCGTACTATATTGTCATAGTATATTATACGTCACTAGTAGCCAAAAAGCTGCCGATACCGAGACAAAGATCGAAATCACTGTAAGCGTGCCTCCAAAATTTGAAGAGTTCCTTCAATTTCCCCAGGATATCATCATCAGATCCTAACATGATGGCAATGGGACCACCTTGGAAGTATGCCCTTTCCAATAAAAAAAATTATCAAAATCAGACAACTCCTTAAAAAGTTATGCGTGGTATGACCACCACCACCACCATAAAAAAAAATACGTGTCGCATTGAGAACCTCCTCCGTTTGTTTCGTCGGTTAAAAATAGTACAAACTTTAACGCACCGCCATGGGTATGCGTGTCGATTATGTTTAAAACTTGGACTGTTATGTTTACTTCCCTCTGTGTCCAGTCCAGAGTGAGTTATTGTATCATTTGCTAATAACATTCTGACCTCGAACCATACCTAAGACATTATCGTGGGCATTTGATATCTCGGGGAGCCTTATCTTAACTAATGTGCTCTACTTTGCCAGTTTGGCCTTAATAGATTTGGGAGGTCAATGAGCGAAATCCTGGGAGTTATAAATGGTAACTTAAGCAGTTATGGTTATATGACTGAGTTAACGTCGAATGTGTAACATTAAATTTTAAATTACTTCTAATATTAACTAGTTACCCAAGGCAATAAAAACTAATGGTATGAGTCTGCATCGTTGCTTTGAAAGGAGTTGGACCTACGTGCGCTTTTTATGGTTGAAAGCTAAACGTGATTGAAATTATTGTTAGCCATGTGCCTACTAGTTAAATAAAAATCTGACGTCAATCCGAAGATATCGGCGTGTTTCTTTTATGATTATTTTGATTATGGTTATTCTGGCATAAAATACGTAATTTACGCTTAATACACTATCACTCTTGTATATTTTCTTAATTTAAAGTTTTACTTATATTAACTTCAGTCAACGTATTTAACAAAGTCCGTTTGGTCTAAGGCTACATAAATCGAAAGCCAATTTAATAAATATATCGGTTATATTCGACAATTTAATATTTCAGTTTTTTATTCGCTAAACTCTTGATGCAATCCCACCATGCCGTGATAATACAATCTAAGAAGGACGGGGACTAATTTTTTTTAATCTACCACAAGTTAGCCCTTGACTGCTATTACACCGGATGTTAAGTGATGATGTAATCTCAGATGGAAGCAGGCTAATTTGTTGGACTAGGATGATGATGAAATCCACACCCCTTTCTGTTTCTACACGATATCGTAAAGGAACGAAAAAGAAAGAAATCTCAATCTGCCCCGCCGGGAATAGAACCCAGGACCTCTGTCTTATAAATCCATAGCGTATATTACTACACCACAGAGTCGTTCAAAATTGAAAGAAGTAGAACGAAATCCACAACTATTTGGGTTTCTATATGACATCGTACCGGAATGCAACAGCGCTTGGGGTACGTCTTTGCCGACAGGGTAATCACTAACCACGATCAAAGCCTCCCACTAGACTTAGACCAATTAAGAATATCTCAATCAACCCATAACTTCCATCATACTAATCCACAGCGCATACCGCTGAGGCAGTCAAATCATACCTTTATCATCATATAAAGGAGAATGTCAGATCGTAACCCAGAAAGAACACAAATTGTAATATACTAAAAATATCCTATTATTATATAAATGTTTTACAATAAACCATTTTTACTGTTGGACATCGGAATAAAATTATGTTAAAAAAAAGTAATTAAACTATTTGCTTTTAATTTACATTCTTTACGCATTTTAAATCTTTATTGTTGCACTGGGTTCTAGCCTTTTGAACCGTTTTTATTGTATTTTCATCAACAGTGGGCTCTAAAGTATCCAGAGTCGTAAGCCTGTTCAAAAATGTATTTAATGAAGCTTTGCGACCGTCATGTCAGTGGTACAAATATACGGAGCAACAATACGAAAATGGACGATAACCGACGTTAGGCTCGTGTCGAATACTCCGAGTTCTAGAGCTTTTAATTATAATTTATATTAAATAGTAAACAAAATGCAATAAAATGATTCATAATACATTGTTGTACAATATGTTTTTATTAGTGGGTTAAAGTCCTATATATTGTCTGGCATTCTTCTTTAATTTAGATTAAATCAATATTAGAACGTCTAATCCCTGAATATTTCAAATACAGTTCAGCGCGCCGTCACTGCATCTCAGCTATGCGATTTCACTGGATATCGAATTTGAAAAACCAATTAAAACGTCTGGCAAGCTTACCCGGTGAATGAAAAAAAATTCAATGCATAGCCTCGCCATTATGTACATTTAAACGTCATTACCAGTTTTTTTTTTTCAACTGACACTTCATTATAACTTCAATAATCCGATAACAGTAAATGTTAAGATTGCTCGCATATGTCAATAATATTAGCAATATTATTGACAGACTAATATTGACAATATTATTTCTTTAGAGACTACCTTAGTGCACCTACATATCCTTATATATATAAAATCATTATTATAAAAACAAAAAACCCGACTGCTTAGAAGTTATAAACTGAAAAGAGAAAAACAAGGATCACTATATCTGTATAAAATTCTAAATACTTTATGGTGCTGCAGGCGGGGACAAACGTAGTTTTGGTAGATCTTTCTTTCCCCGCAGGTTAAAGTATTTTGTCCCTGTTTGCGGGTTTTTTGTTTTTATAATAATAATTTTATTTGAGACTTTTTAGTTTTAGTTTATGGTACAGAAATGAGACTGTACGCTTAGTACACTTTTTGCCATTTTTTGTTAAAAAGTAATATGAACATGATATGATGTTTATATTTTTGAAATGGTCTTTTTACGACCTTTCAATTGGTACCCATATTGCTAAGATAAGAGAAAAAAATACACACATCCCCCCCTTTTTTCCCCATTTACAGGCGCCATTTTGTAAATTTATATAGCATATGTCACTACCACAATTTTGACAAATTCAACGACACCTCACATGTCAAAATCCGTTCAGCTCTTGCTGTAGCGTGTGCCGAAGAAATGGACATACATACATACATACATACATACATACATACGCTCGAAAAACATAACCCTCCTTCTGACGCAGTCGGGTAAAAACAAAATCTCCCGCCGCGTCTGACTGTTTTTCTGTTCGTTCGCAATAAACTCAAAGACTACTATCTACTTAGGAGATTGTCATGCGGTTTCCACCAAGAGATAGAATGGTTCCTGAGATAATTTGTTAAGATTTTATGTAAATTAGATGAATTATGGCGATAATTGTTAGAAAAATTGAAGAAATTTAAGCCGCCTGGGAGCTTCATCGAAAACGGTGCTTTATTTATATATTTGTGATATAACGTAACAATGTATGGAACACTATTTACCAGTTATGAATAAGTATTGTCAATAATATTTTATGTAAATATTAATAATAATATATTATAGTGATAATTGATCGATTAACGCGCCGTGAATGATATTACTGTTCCACATGACGATGAAAGCTGAAAAGGAAAAAGTATCAAAATACTTGGACCTTGCTCATGAGATTACCGCCATGTGGAATGTTGATTCAACAATGATTGTTCCTATAGTCGTTTCAGTCAACGGTCTTATAGCGAAAAACTTTGACGAACATCTTAAAAAGCTTTCGCTTAATTGTTGGATCAAGGGTCGGATACAGAAGGCAGTAATTCTTGAAACGGCGCGCATTGTGAGGAGGTTCCTCACTCTGGAGCCCTGACCACCGGTTGCTTGGACCCCCGGGCCCCGCAGCAGGCGGAATGAATTTTTTTATAAATTTTTAATAGTGTTTTTTTTTTATAATTTTAGAAGCATTGTTAAAAAATTTTAAAATAATTGTAAATCAATGAGTGTAAAATAATATATTAAAGTTTTTAAAATTCAAGATCATACTTTATTATCGAATAATAATTTATTTAATTATTGTTATACTTTAGTAGATTACGATCTTCCATATCTAATCTTCCTTTTCCATGTTTCGGGGTAATAGATGTTTCTTTTTTTTCAAAAAATTCAACGTAGTGGGTCTCTAGTATGACAGAGGAGTTTGTTAGTACTTTTAAACTACTAAACACTAATCTCTGAAAGTACGAGACAGATTGTAATAAAAATTTAGTACTATAAATAAGGAGTTTATTTAATAACGTGAAGCATCTATCTAGTGAGATGAAAACTCCTATTTTAATACCATGCCACATAAAATTTTACTATTAACTCTCTCTCTCAAAAGTTCAAAAAGTCTCTTTTTTCAACAATTTTAATATCATGTCATATAAAACCTCCGCGCCATGCAAAACCTCTTAGAATATGATGACGCGGAGATTTCCGCTTTAATCATAGCGCTGCAGCGCTTGATAAGTTAATTGAAATATCACGAGTAGGTGAATGAAAAACGTACAATAGTACAGTATGATATTTTAATTTTATTTTTTAGATACTACACTATCCTACGCCAAATAGACTCCTAAAAGTAGTCAAAGTACACCTATTAATATCCCACGATTATTTAAGTAAAGAAGATTATTTCTACAAACCCACCTATTGGTAGAAATAATTTACTACTACTACTACTAGTAAAGTAAAATTATTTCTACCAACCTACTTAAACCAATTTCAAAGTTGAACAAGTAATGTTTTTCAACAATTTTAATGATGGTAAATGATAATTCAATCTGAGATAGAAGCGTGCTAATTTGTTAGAAGTGGGATAAAATCCACACCCCATTTGGTTTCTACATGACACCGTACCGAAATATTAAGTCACTCGGCGATACTTCTTTGCCTACACGGTGATAACTAGCCGCAGCCGAAGCCTCCTACCAGACCTGCACCAATTGAAAATAAACTTAATCATCCCAGCTGGGAATTGAACCCAGGGCGTCCGTCTTATAAATAAACCGCGTATGAACGTGTCATATAAACTCTCGGCTATGCAAAACCTCTTAAAACATGATGACGCGAGATTTCCGCTTTTAAAGCGCAGGCAGCGCTTAATAAGTTAATTGAAATTATTACGAGTATGTGAATTAAAAAAGTACATATTTTCTTACTCTCATTAATTAAACGAAGTGGATTTTTGCGTACAGCATTATTGAGATTTTTACGAGTTTTTTTTTTAATTAATTAAAAGAATATCTCCACAGTCGAAGTACTTTTTGTTGAGCTTGTATGATTGTAATTTTATGAATTTTATATTAATCCAGTTGAAATAAGCTTGTGCATTTTAAC
This sequence comes from Mycalesis mineus, assembly GCA_034621355.1. Lineage (NCBI taxonomy): Eukaryota > Metazoa > Arthropoda > Insecta > Lepidoptera > Nymphalidae > Mycalesis > Mycalesis mineus. The sequence goes on from CM067901.1 coordinate 2,568,569, forward strand.
AAGTCATTTTACTGCATTTGACCCACATCGCAAACCTTATCACCTATTAACATACATTTTTTACTTTTAGTAAAACTATTACCATTGACAATTGAATTACGGTTAGTAGAAAAACAGCATACTGCAGAACACTAATTCAAAAAGAAATTTTTGTTTTTGTCTGTCAGAAGGTTCAGACTTACCTTTTTAAAGTAGTAAATGGATTTTCATTGGGTTTTACCATGTAGGTATAGCTAAGCAAAATTAAAGTTAAGTTTAGTTAGTAGAGTAGAAAAAAATCTAATATCAGTTAGTTATTATAATTTTTATTTTAAAGTTGAGTTTCATACCGATTCTTACCGTTACCGTTGACTATTAGAAACAGATGAATTAGACATTTAAAAAGTGCTCATAAACTAAGTCAACTAAACGAATATTATTTTTTTACATTTTAACCGAAACTTCATAAACTTTACGCAGACGGAGTCATGAACGACTGCTAGCTTAAAAGAAAATCTGTATCCGTCAAAAGTTGGGAGTTCAACTTATCAAAGCACGGATTTACCGTGACAGGTGACACGCCAAATGGATCTGTTAGTTTTTGAAATGTTATTTAAAAATTCCGGTCTACCGTCGTTTTTAAAAGTATTGCTGTGTTCCAACTTGAATGATAATAATTGTTAATAGAGAAATTAGTTCATTATGATTGACAATTAAAAGTCGATGAATAAAAAAAAATTTGCAATTTTTATATGAGACCCTTTTTAAATTTTTTTGGGAATATTTTTAATGGCCAATACGCAAAAGGTAAAACAATAGTCTATTGCCGTAGAAATATTAAGAAAAGGCACAGACAGAGATCCACTGACAAACATACAGACTTAGATCAATAGACAGACATATTATATATACTCATTTTGACGTCATTAAGTTCATGATGAAACTTGAATATTTATTACCTATGTACATCTCATTTACAAGATCTCCCACTCAATTCAAAATCCTAACCGAACAAGTTTTGTTAGTTTAAACAGATTTGTCGGGCGACTGGTACAAATGGCGATGCGACGTAACTAGGGGCACAAAGGGGTAGGGGTGGGGGGACACGTGAAAAACAGCGCGGTTGTGTCGGAGGTCGGCCCGTTTTGTTACCCGTCACTGGTTAACCCTGTTTTGATGTCTGTCGAAATGTTACTCTGTTAAGACACTACTGTTGTGGGAATGGATTTTTTGTTCTTTTTACCCGACTGCGTCAGAAGGAGGGTTATGTTTTTCGAGCGTATGTGTGTATGTATGTATGTATGCATATATGTATGTATGTATGTATGTCCATTTCTTCGGCACGCGCTACAGCCTTAACGACTGAACGGATTTTGACATGTGAGGTGTCGTTGAATTTGTAAAAATTGTGGTAGTGACATAGGCTATATAAATTTTCAAAACGGCGGCTGTAAATGGGGGCAAAAAGGGGGGATGTGTGTATATCTTTCTTCTATCTTAGCAATGTGGGTATCAAATGAAAGATTGTAAAAAGACCATTTCAAAATATAAATATCATATCATGCTTATATTGCCGTTTTAACAAAAAATAGCATAAAGTGTACCGAGTCATTTCTATACCATAAACTAAAACAAAAAAGTCTCAAATAAAATTATTATTATAAAAACAAAATACCCGACTGCATAGAAGTTATGAACTAAAAAGAGAAAAACAAGGATCACTATATCTATATAAAATTCTAAATACTTTATGATGCTCCAGGCGGGGACAAACGTAGTTTTGGTAGATCTTTCTTTCCCCGCAGCAAATTAAATATGTTGTCCCCGCTTGCATCTCCATTTAGTAGTTAGAATTTTATATAGATATAGTGATTCTTGTTTTCCTCTTTTCAGTTCATAACTTCTATGCAGGCGGGTTTTTTGTTTTTATAATAATAATTTTCTCGATAAATTATGTCAACGTTTGACTATTATTATCTACATATAATAAGGGTCTGGTAATGAAGACGAAGGACAGTTAAGGGAACTCCTTAACGGTTTTCAGTGGCTACCTTGCTACTCTAAGACAGCTTGGACCAATTTGAGAAATTATTTTTTGTTTGAAAGAATATAGTTTCTAGTTACTTTCATGTTGAAGTCACGACCTGATAATGAGATCCTAAGAAACCTGAGGAAATGCTTCCAATTTTATGGACACGCTTGAAGCGATTTGAATATTTTTATAGTACTACAATATCATGATGCCATAAAGCTTTTCCAACTTTATAAGCACACTCGCAATGATTTCGGTATTTTTAAGGAGCTGGCGTATAATAGTATCTACTCATGGTTTAGTACGAGTAGGTTTTACTAAGGTTCTTTATCGATGAACCACTAAAAAGTATTAAAATAATTGTAATGAAAAATAAATCCGACTACAAAACGCAGTACTTTTCAGTGTGTTTTGAAGTCGGTTTTAGTTTTTATTTAAAAATATTTTAAAAAGCTTACAGTAAATTTATAGCTTATAGTACAGGGACATTTCTTGATTGATTATAAAACTTATGTTTAACGTGATATTTATTCAAAATTACATGTGAAAGCTATGACACATAGGTATTTATAGATAGAAAACATAAGTCGTAGCCAAATTATTTTTAGTCGGACGCGAACATTTTCCGTAGTTTTCTAGGTATTGAAAGGTGGGGGTGTCAAAAATATCGGCTATCGCTGTAAACGTTTTGCTGACGTCACTTTGTTTTATCAACCCATTAAGTCGGCCTAGTTCCTAAGCACCGGGTAAAACATAATGTAGTTCTGGTCAAAGAGATTCATTTCACATTTAGAAAACATCACACTTGGCAGATTGGTGCATCCATAATTATAATTCCATGGCCGTCAAAATTCCTTTTCTAAAAAAATAGAGTGGTAGATTTACTACGCACTGACAGATTTAATTGTAACCAACTTGAAATAAATTAATTTAATTTTAAACGCCCAAGTGCGAAAAGGCTAACTCTGGAGAGCGGGAACAAAATTTCTCATAAATGGTCGTCATGGTAATATTTTTAAGAAAACGTGATTTGAAATTTTCCTTACTTTTCTAGGTATCATAAATTGAGAGCTTGGTGGGGGTGTTAAAAGTATCAGTCATGTTTTATCAACCCATAAGTCGGCGTAGTTCCTAAACACTGGGTACAATATAATGTAGTTCTGGTCAAAGAGATATAGTTCATATATAGAGCGGTAATTCGTAATTATTTGTCAGTTCAGTTAGTTTACTACTGGCAACGATTAAATCCTGGGTCGAGCTTTAATATGTCGATATTCCCTTTCTTCTATGTATTCTTAAAACCATCGTTCCTGGTCACTATCATGACATCTGATGTATTTAACAAGGTGGAAACATTAAAACCCTTAGCCCACCAACCCATATTGATGCAAATGGTCGGAAACTTTATATTTTCTCTCCTATAAGGAGAAAGTAGGCTTGTAGGATAATAATCATAGTCACAGTTATTTAAAGTAACCGTCGTATCTCAACGAGTCGCAAAGCTGATGCGGCAATAGGCGGGACACATGGGTCGAGGAGCCGATGGACATTGGGGACCCAAGGTGACCCTGCACCGGTGAGTACAGTGTTTGTCGTCCTCCCGTGGTCGTCGGGTATTGTAATCGTCTGGTAGGGCGATTGATGATATCAAGAAAATTGCAGAGAGCCGCAAAATGCAGGCGACTCAAGATCTTACTTGGAAGTCCTTAGTAGAAGCTTAAGGAAGTCCTTAGTACTACCGACAAAGACGTATCGCCAAGCGATTTAGCGTTCCGGTACGATGTCGTGTAGAAACCGATAGGAGTGTGGATTTCATCGTACTCCTAACAAGTTAGCCCGCTTCCATCTTAGACTGCATCATCACTTAACATCAGGTGTGATAGTAGTCAAGGGCCAACTTGTAGTCGATAAAAAAAAAGGAAGCCCATGTCCAGCGGTGGACGTCCATCGGCTGTTATTGATAATGATTGAAATCTAAGTTTATTGTCTACGCTGTAGATAACACGTTATATAATAATATAATATACATCATTCAAATAATAATTATTTGGGTTCTACCCCGCCAACGCGCTCAGGGATTAATTTTTAATTAAAACTTAAGCCCTAATCAAAATTTGGGCATATTCTGGGTAAATGTCTACAGCTTGTTTGTTGAAATCATTTTTGCTAATATTAGCTTTTCCCAAATAGGTATTTCATTGACTTTATTCTTTATTTATTGTAAAGACTAAGGTTTTTTATACAAGTTAGCTCTCACACCTGATGGTAAATAATAAAAAAATAAAAAAAAGACGTGTGGCACTCGGAGACTCTCGCGGTAAAGCTATTGCATAGCATATTTTACCAACTCTGTTTACCTACCGACGTCATCGGGACCGTGGCCTAGCGGTAAGGCGCTCTAAGTGCCCGGATTGCCAGAGAGACGAGTGTTCGAATCCCGTCGGTTCCGCAATTATTTTTTTTTAAATCAAAAATCATTAATTTAAAAAGAAATAACTTTAAATTTTACGCTTGAAAAAAATAAAAAAATTGCGGAACCGACGGGATTCGAACCCGTGTCTCTCTGGCAATCCAGGCACTTAGAGCGCCTTACCGCTAATCCACGTTCCCCGATGACGTCGTTGCCGAAATTGTGCTTTTGATATAATGTTTTTGATACTCAGGGGGTGTTAGGTTTTTTCGTTACGGAATTTCTGTATTCGGTCTCCACGCTCAAGGCCCGCGATAAAAGCTATACAATAGCTTAATAAAAAATCGTTTATTTCAGCTTCTACATTACATCAATATATGCGGTAATGAGGCAATCTAAGATAGAAGCGGCGTAACTTGTTTGAAGTAGGCTGAAATCCATACGCCTTTCAGTTTCTACTAGGCATCGTACCGGCCCGCTAAAGCAGGGTAGTGTCTACCCACAGTCAAAGCCTTCCACCAGCCAAAATATCGTCAACATAATATTGATAACGCCCGCCTTAACTGCCTCATTGATACAGTTTTTAGTCTAAGAGACGAATCACGAGGTCTTAACAAATATTGCAATTTTAACTAAAACAATAAATGGGTAAATTAGTGATTTTCGATACACGATGTAACATATTTCCAACTGCGGGCTGAGAATGTCTTGGAAAAAAGAATACTTCTTCAATATGTCAATGCCTTACGTAGTACCTTAGGTAGCCAAGACATCGTGGTCAAAGCCACAGAAACGAGCAAGTTATGTACACATTAACAAATATATATTTAACGTTTTAGTAGAATATCACAAACCAAACAATAAATTGGATATCATAGGATAGTAGAACTTATACTACAATGATGCTTAGCTGATGTTGAGTATCATAGCAGCATAAGAAGGTTGAGACTGCAGTCAAACAACTTGTTCAGTACACTAGGACCTATGTCTTACATATAAGAAAATTTTAATAGCAAACAATATAGAACTTTAAATCGAGGTAGTTTAGGATCACTTTTCTCTGGCGTTATTACGTGCACATTTAAATTTTGACTTTATAACATTAGGTATACTTGAAAGTATGAATTACTTCCATAATGCATCTCTTAATTTTAGTTGAAATTAAATTAGCACCTCATACAGGACTACGCTCTTTACATGCGAGAGTCGCCAAAACTCGCGGAATAAACTTGCAAAAGTAGGTGACACTAAGTGCACTTATATGCATAGAATCACGGTTGAGCAAACATACAGTAAGGTAAAGTCTACGAGTCCTAAGGTCCAAAAGGGTCGAAGTGCAACCGCTATGGCCTCACTATACTAATAAAAGGTAAACCAACTAAACCAAACGTTCAAATCTGTGAGTGTGAGTCTCCAAATCGTTTCTACCTTTCTCTGTCTATCACGATACATATAAATAGAAATAGATAAAAATTAAAAACTCATACACATATAAATAGAAATAGATAAAAATTAAAAACTCATACTGTAGTCGTATCGTTACATAATAGCGCTGCATGTCACTTTCAAATATTCATGACTTGTTACCTTTACGTGGTGCGGGGTATTTAAATGATATTACAGTTGAGTGGCCAAGCCGTTTCGAGCGAGGTAAGAGAAAGATCATAGTTACTCATTTTACGGTGTTGATCCTCACTAAGAACGAAGTTCTCCATAGTCCTACTGGAACAAAATCCACGAGTGTAAAAACACTGGAAGCTGCTAGTTTTCGAATCACGCTTATGTTTTAATGTTCAAAAGAAGTAACTTGCACTAACTATTCAACAGTATGTTTGATAAACTGTGACAGTATTTAAAATTTTCTCTGCGGGTAAAAGACAACCGCGGCACTGCAAGCTGTGACGGCCAGATTTCCATAACCACTGCATTCTTGGTATCCCTCAGCCTAGTTGGCAACGCGCCAGGCAATTACCCCGTCTTGTCAGGGGAATTTTTCGGGTGATGGGAGTTGAAACATCTTACTTTTAGCGAGGAAAATAATGTTTATTAATTATTGTTTCTGGAAACTGGCCCTTTTATAGAATAGACCTTTGAGAGAAGTGAACCTAACATTAACATAAAGGAGCATCAATGACAGACATTCAATTTTCAGGCTGTTTATCTTGCTTAGTAGAGTGAGTTGAGACAGCCAGATTTCCATAACCATAAATACCAAAATAATTTTTTAGTATCCCGCAACCTAGTTGGAGATGCGCCGAACAATTGCGTCTTGTCAGGATACATTTTCGGGTGATGGGAGTTGAAACATCTTATTTTTCGCTTGAAAAACAATCTTTTATCCGCTTACGATACAGATGTCCTATCAATAGGTTGCCTGTATAAATCTCTTAATTGCCTCAAGCAATAAAGCCGCCTTTGCATGTTTTATTGTAATCTTTGTTTCATGTACATCTGTTCTAATTATTTCATGTGCAATAAAGTGTGTCTTCTTCTTCTTTTAATTTTTTGTCGGAAGTTACCCGTTTTAAAAATAGATAGATACCATGCTTCAAGTTGGACTAAACATAAGCGTTATTTTAAGAAGCACCAATGTTATAGATAGTCTATGTAAGGAAAACAGTTTGGCTTGACGCTGTCAGTGTAGCGAGCAGGTTGTGACGGTCAGATCTCCATAACCACTGCATTCTTGGTATCCCACAACTAGTTGGCTACACGCCAAGCAATTACCCCGTCTTGTCAGGGGAATTTTTCAGGTGATGGAAGTTGAAACATCTTACTATTAGCGAGGAAAACAATGTTAAATTATTTGTCGGAAATTGGCCGTCTTACAAACTCCGTGCTTTGAGTTAAGTGAAGTATTATAGAAAGAGAAATAAGCATAGAAAGTGGAACTGCCTCGCTAATCTAAGTCTTGCGTTTAGTATTTGGCTCTGTTTCGTAGATAATTAATCGACTAGGGATCTATTGCTATACCTCATTACAATCAGCCTATTTTAGCGGTCCACTAAATGGTCACGCATCCATGATTACAGGAGAAAGCTATTGGGAGAGAGACCAAGACCCAAAAGTGAAACTTTAAAATGGGATACATTAAACCGTTGGGCGCAAGAGCAGCAAAACTTCCGTGCATATTTATATGATTTGATTTAATTACATAATACCACTATTATATCCCCACCAACAAGGCAGTTTTATTATAAAAAATATAAAAAGTCTGTATCAGTATACATGTAGCAGTAAAATTTGCAAAGGTAAATTCGTTCAGTAACAAACAACTACATCGATGACACTGGAAAGGCTTGACAAGACAAAGGATTTGGCGCGATGCCAATCCCCGAAAGAAAACTCCACAATTCCCATCTATAAAGCAGGCTATACACGATACAGTTAACAGATACAGAAAACAAGAAACCAGTGTATCGAATTTAGTCACTCCTTACGACTTTCATTAATATTATGAATTGTGTGTATCATAGTCTTATTGAGAAACTTGTAGTTGGTAATTGTACGCTTTTACTAGGTATCACTATCACTAATTGTTTAATCTTTGTTTATATCCAGCTTATTGTCTAACTTAATCTTTCTATATTTCAAACTACCTGACTACAGTTGGGTTACCAAAGTTTTAATGGGAATTTAATCTCATCATTTTTAAATTGATCTAATTAACACATTTAAAGAGCTACAAATTTTGCATGCTTGTTCATTTCAGACGACTATAATCGTGCTCATTTAGAATGATATACTTTAAATGAGAAATAGTTTGATGTTTGCAGAGTTGTATTGTGCTCTGTACTCGATGCTAATTTAGTTACGGAAAAGAATATTTGCATATTCTTTTAATTTAGATAACAGATTTTCTTAGAGCATTCGTATACAAGCTTGTTTAAATATTAATTAATTCTTGCATCGAATTAAACCGTATCGTGCGCAGCCAGCTTAAGAAGCAACGAGGCGGCCGATCAAAGATTGCTCTGTTTTAAAACGGGAATGCAAAGTTTTGCTGTTTGAAACCGATAGTAGCTTCCCAAATAAAAATGCAAATTGTTCTGCTTGCTTGTTGTTTCCTGCGAACTTTTGCTGCTCTTGTGCGCAATGGTTTAATGACATCCCACTTTAAAGTTTGAGAAACTTGGGTATCGAAATATTATTTAGTATTTGGTTTATAACTCACTCACTTGTATATGTACTCCTAAGTTTTTTAATAACAGATATATATAGGCTTGCACTTAACTACAATCATGCCTATTGTAAATCAGAATCTACTTTGAAACACGTTGGCCTAGAAGATGCCTATTCACTCTTGCCTTGAATCTGAGCAAATTATAGGTGGCGGGAAACACAGACGCTACAAGGGTCTTCTAAACGTTTTCAGTACGAATTAGAAATGTAGATGCAAACCTTTGGTGTGAGTTGCCGGGATTTATGCCATGTAAAGGTGCAAGTTCATAGCCGACTGCACACGACAGCAGCAGGCGACGTGCCAATAGAACATTTTTTGGTGCGGGGTCGCCAACGTCCCTTGCCGCTTCGAACTATGTACCGCCCCTATTGTACCTATCTAGTTTGGCATCTCGTTGAGCTATTTCATTGACTTTGGTTCTACCTCTATCCTCTATCTCTTAATCTAAATAAAATCTATTGATTTTAAGAAAAAACACAATGGCTCATAATATACAAGACGTATAGAGATTTAGAAATCGTTCAAAAACATCATTAACCCTAAAACGGGAGCTTAACAACAACCATTTTAGTGTAAAACAGCAAATACCAAAAGCATTTGCATTTAACTGCATTCAAAATATAACTGGCAGCCTGTTTAAATTCCACTTTAAAGAAAATTTAATGTTAAGTAACCACAATATCCTAGAGGACATTTTGAGAAGCTCGTTTATTATTCAGCGCGGCGCCCCGCTTGCAGGTGCGCCATTTTGACTTTTAACTCGCACTTTATTGTACTAGGAACATGTAACTTGGTGTCTTTATAACGTTTCTACTGTGTTAACTATCTTTAACCTGACTTTGTAGGGTGATTAGATCAATATATATATTGATATAACATTCACAAGATGTTCTACACGGTTACATCAGAGTAGGTCCTGTCCATTTGAGAATATCAAGATAAAAGTAGTCAAAAAGTTTTGGCTGTTGGGAGGCGTCGATCGTGGCTAATTAGCACCCAGCAAAGACGTACCGCCAAGCTATCTAGCGTTCCGGTACGATGCCGTGTGGAAACCGAAGGAGAGTGAGCATTATCTTACTCCTAACAAGATAACCCGCTTCCATCTTAGATTACGTCACCACTTACCATGAGGTGAGATTTTAGTCAAGGGATATAAAAATAAAAAAAGTCAATATATCAAATCGATCCATTCAGTCAAACAAGAGTGGTGTAACGTGACTTGGTATAATAAATATGGAACGAGGGTTTTGACGTCCGTTGCTTTTAAATTATCGCAGATCTTACTTGGTAACTAGCCCGGAGTTTTGATAGCGCGAGAGCCATCCCGTATTTCGGAGAGCAAGTTAAGCCGTATTATAAATATTCAATATTGATCGTTAGAGTTAAATAAAAGATGACGACGGGGATCATTCAACTTATTTAGCATTTCAGCACGATCACACCAGTTTTCTAAAGGGTTAAGGTACTTAATAAAAAAAGAATCGCTGCCATTTGCCACTAAATCGATTTACAGCAAATGAGAAATACGAAGGAACAGTAGACTTCGGCCGCGACTAGTTGCCACCCTAAAAGCAAACACGTAACGCCAAGCGATTCAGCGTTCCGGTAGGATGTCGCGAAGAAAGGGGTATGGATTTCATCCTACTCCTAACAAGTTAGCCCGGTCCCATCTTAGATTGCATCATCACTTAACATCAGGTGAGATTGCAGTAAAGAATTCCCTTAAAAAATCACTCAAGACAAAGTAGATTATTTAGGTAAAAAGTGCGAAAAAGTTGAAATTGTATAATATAGTAACTTCAACTTCTCAAGGCTCGCACTTGTCCTACTTTACCAGTATAAACGTAAAACAAAAAACACCTGATAATAATTACATGTTAAAGTTTTCCTTTTTCATAAAAAACCGGGTTTTCATATCTCCCGTAATATTCTTGGAGGACATGTTCGAGAGGTTCTTTTATTATTCAGCTAGGTGCCGCCACTCGCAGTTGCGCAGTTTAACTTTGTACTCTTTCTTCATTGTATTTTATTGTAGCGACGCGGCGAAGCACTTGATGCTTCAACTTTGTGCTAACGAAGTCGGCGAAACTTGAAGCGGGTTTTTTTATTACGAATCTTGCTGCTAGGTGTTGTACGCACTGGGATCGAGATTTCTTATTATACACTGTGAATATATAATATATAAAAAATTATTATTATAAAAACAAAATACCCAATTGCTTAGAAGTTATGAACTAAAAAGAGAAAAACAAAGATCACTATATCTATATAAAATTCTAAATACTTTATGGAGATGCAAGCGGGGACAAAATACTTTATAAAACTACGTTTGTTCCCGCCTGCAGCACCATAAAATATAGATATAGTGATCTCAGTTCATAACTTCTATGCAGTCGGGTTTTTTGATTTTTATAATAATAGAAAACGGCAATATAAACATGATATGATATTTATATTTTTGAAATGGACATACATACATACATACAGACATACATACATACGCTCGAAAATCATAACCCTCCTTCTGACGCAGTCGGGTAATAAGCGATAGTTTAATAAGAGTTTTAGTGCGTAGTGGCGTAAATACACATATTAAACGAAACTTAAACTTATTATTTAACGAATCTTCTTAAATCTACAATGAATGATTAGATTATACACACTCTAGAATACCGAAACTCGATCGATATTTATCTATAAAAAAGAAGGTAAGTTATTGAAGAGCGTGCCTGCTACTCGCAGGTACGTAGTTTAACTTTTAACTCATTCTTCATTGTATTTTCTGACTCCAACGAACCAATCAATTTGAAACTGAACAGCTTTCTACACACTGATCCCAAAAAGTACTTGTTTCTTACCTACAGCATACTCGCTCCACTCCCCTGTGCCGCTGACAAATACTGCAGCCATCACGACCTGAGTCCAGTTCAGAAGCACAGCATATATTGTCTCATTTACACAACTAATCGTCACATTTACAATTCACATTACATTATCACTAGTGTAGTACTACAAAGTGCAACTTTCTCACTTACCTAAGTCCTCAGCGTCCTTGCTCCATTCTCATGTGCCGCTGACGAACACTGCAGCCATCACTATCAGGATGCAGTTCCGAAGCACAGCCTCCATCGTCTCACTTACACACCACATCGTCACATTTACAATTCACATTACACTATCACTACTGTAGTACTACAAAGTGATACTTTCTCACTTACCTAAGTCCTCAGCATCCTCGCTCCGCTCCTCTGTGCCACTGACGAACACTGCAGTCATCACTATCAGGATGCAGTTCCAAAGCATTGCCTCCATCGTCTCATTTACACAACTCATCGTCACATTTACAATTCACATTACACTATCACTAGTGCACTGCAGCCATCGCTATCAGGATGCAGTTTCGAAGCACAGCCTCCATCGTTTCACTTACACACCACATCGTCACATTTACAATTCACATTACACTCTCACTACTGTAGTACTACAAAGTGAAACTTTCTCACTTACCTAAGTCCTCAGCGTCTTCGCTCCATTCTCCTGTGCCGCTGACGAACACTGCAGCCATCACTATCAGGATGCAGTTCCGAAGCATTGCCTCCATCGTCTCATTTACACAACTCATCGTCACATTTACAATTCACATTACACTATCACTAGTATAGTACTACAAAGTGCAACTTTCTCACTTACCTAAGTCCTCAGCATCCTCGCTCCATTCTCCTGTGCCGCTGACGAACACTGCAGCCATCACTATCAGGATGCAGTTCCGAAGCACAGCCTCCATCGTCTCACTTACACACCACATCGTCACATTTACAATTCACATTACATTATCACTGTTATAGATATCACTAATTTACTTTATAGGTAGAAGGGCTATTGGGAACCTTATGTAGACCTTATTTTTTTTTATTAGATTAGTAGTAAAATAAAAAATATTAAGCTCTATATTGTTTCTTATTATATTAAATATAGTATGACCTAAAAACGAATAAAGCGATTGAGGTTAGATTCTTACACTATATCGGACCTATATCTTTTATAAATATTTATTTGTTGCAAATTTTTAAGATCATTTTTTTGATTCTACGGCCTTAATGCGATATGTATCTGTGGGGAAACTTTGACTATAAATCGAAATATTTTGGAATGTATAACAATAATATAGATACGATTTGGCCCCTTTGCGAATACAATTAAATGTCACTGTTTATTCATCCTATTAAATATGTATGGAATGTCTGTTGTTGTTACCTATCTAGTGTTATCGTTTAAATCTTCTATTATATAAATTTACATATACATTGTTTATAAATTGCGTATCACGAGATTATTAATTTATTCAAATTATATTTTACCCCTCCATTAGAACCTATGATTTACATCTAAACCCATGACTGTTAATTTTGGGTTGACATTTAAATTTTTAAAAGATGACACCGTTTTTATATTTCTAAAATCAGGGCGTATTGGAAAGTTTTTTAAGTAAACATCAGTGCCGTAACTAGGGCAGTGCCAGCGGTGTCCAGAGGACAAGCTAGGAGGAGCGCAGTCCACTGGATGTCAAGTGAATACCTCTATAATTGTGATTGCCTCTAGTGGTATGCGCGTTAGAAATCTAATGCGGAAGTCGGGGGCCATTCTATTCCCGGCTGAGACTATTAAGAATTTCTAAATTTTAGGTACGACGGAGCCTTCGGCCGTGGTTATTTACCGACAAAGCCGTTGCGGTACGATGTGTAGAAACTAAATGGGGTGTGCATTTTCATCCTACTTCTAACAAATTAGCCCGCTTTTATCTTAGATTGCATTATCACTTACCATCAGGTGTGATTACAGCATCATCACTTACCATCAGGTGTGATTACAGCCAAAGGCTTACTTGTAATCTATCTATCTATCTATATCTATATATATATATATATATATATATATAATATATATATAAGAGATTCCCACCTATATATTGACTCATCACGATATTTCTGAAACCATAAGGCGTAGCGACTTGAAATTTGGTAGGAATATTCCTTTCGCCGAGTAGAGGTCAGTTAAGAACGGATTTTACGAAATTCCACCCACAAGGGGGGTTGCGGGGGCGCAAGTAAATAATAAAAAAGAACAACTTTGCACTTTTTAACATTGATCGACTGGAGTCGACCAATCCACTATTTAGCAGCATAAATGGCAATAAGGTATGATTTAAAATACGCCGTCCTGTGACCAGTGAAACCATAAAAGCTATGGTGATAGTATATCCTTGATTGATCTATATTACTAAAGTTAAATCTTCCAACGATGAAAGTAACGAGTGTCCAATCAGTAATTAAATACATACTCGATATTAATTTACTTAAGGAAAAACCTCCTCCAAAGGAGGTCAAAGTTATTATACCGTCCGTTAAGCACTGTTTTATTTCGATCTTGAAAACTTCCTTAATTAAACTTGTTAAATGGTTTGAACTTTACAAATTCTATTTTAATTTATTGAACTACAATATTTGAGTTGGCATTTAAGTTTTTAACGGTAATTATCTTTTATTGCCCGCGTTTAATTTTGGTAACTATCTGATTTTACAATTTTGGAATTGTTAGAATCTGAACGCAGCTGTTTTGGATTGTTTCAATTGTGTCTGCTAATTAGTTTTAATAAGGTAAAACGTTTAATTAACATTTATCGTATCGGGCCAGTAGTTAAGTTGTACAGATATGGATTATGAGAACATTTATTCGAGTCCTGATATGGGCAAAGATTATTATTTTTTTATTTCAGATTAAGCTCTACCGCTATGGATTTTAAAATGTGGATTTGAACCTAGGGTGCTAAAAACAAGATTATTACAGACAAACTTTATTACATTTTTTTCTTCTTCAAAATAATATGTCAGTTACCCGGACTTATTTTTGGTGATTTTTTATTATATTGAGTTTATATTAAATTAGAGCACAAGCTCTAAGAAAGTACGTTAAGTTCCTTGCCTGTTCATATTTTAGCAGCGTGGTGGGTTTTTCACAGATTCAGACCAATTCAGAAAATCTCAATCGGCCCAGCTGGGAATCGAACCTAGGACTGCCATCTTATAAATTCAGCGCGTACAACACTGCGCCTCGGAGGCAATCATAAAAAAATAACACCGCAATATTGGACTATTTATTCTCTTTTCTCTTGTATCTACTAAATAATTAAAATACTATCTACCTATTGTTTTCTGAAAGCATATCTGAAATTAATATTATTTTTACATAACCTAGTATTCCATATTAATTTCCATCCCGCCAAAATACACCGCCGAAATATTTTATTTAACATCGTTATTTACACAGAGCGAGTAATTCATCAGAAGCGGCGATTTCATTTATTATAATTGTATCGAACATAATACACTCGTTAGCGCAGGTAAAAATAAGTGATATTCCTTTATCCGTTGTATCGCATCGCATTATTAATCTTATTAGTTTTCTCCGAATATTGTACATCAATTAATTTGCTAAATTGATATTGGATGTCGTTATTATCCTCAGTATATTCCACTCGTATCTCTTATACTCGTTATATTTTATTGTTACATCGACAACCTTTTTTAGGGTTCCATACTCAAAAAGTAATTTAGTAATTTCGTATGTAAAAAAATAATTTGTATGATAATAATGTTTAAAAATTGATAATCTTCTTTTTTGAAATAAGATAAATACTAAAACCTTCTCCTAAATGTAACAAATACTTTTTTAAAAACTGTATAATAATCGAATTAGCCGAACACGATTTAATCGCGGACAAACATACAAGTCCAATTGCGAACATATTCCTAAGATTCCACTATTTATTTCTCTGTCTGTCAGACGCTAGTCTCTATCTAGTTGTCTCTCTCTCTCTCTATCTTTTCTAGTTGCTAGTTAGTAAAATTTTCATAGATTTCTTTTACCGCTATAACAACAAATACTAAATCAAACTAAAATAATATTTAAATGGAGCTCCTATACAACAACCCTGACTCTTTTGCCTTTTTCTTCGTGTCTCTGATCGCAACATATTATTAATATGCACTAAGCTAACAAGATCTAAGCCGGCAGGCGTATTTGTTTATTTTAAACCAGTTTCCAAACACCCATTCTCCCCATTTTTACCCACGGCTTATGTCAATCACGACGCGCGGCGCTCGTAAAAAAACGTACGATCTATATTATACATTTTTTTCTAGTTATCATGTCAGTTCCTTAAATAACCAATGTCTTTTTCTTCCTTCCTTCTTCAAATCACAATGTACGTTATACTGCAATTGGAGATTTTATAATGGCATATCTCATCTTCTGATTGCAACCAATACAGTAATGGATACTGAATAAACAACTAAATCATCATCATTATCAGTCTATTAACAGAATACTACAGGCTCAGGCCTCCCGCCTTGTAGGAGAGGGGATATGAAGCGTGGATCCATCACACTACTACATTGTGGGTTGGTGGGCTACTAAATAACTATCCATTTTTTCACTTCAGTTCCTTAATTATGCCTGTAATGATCTCCTACGAATAATAAAGCATATATTAGAACGTCTAAAGCCATCCCAATTATGCAATTTTTTAAGTTTCTTTCTTTAGTTCCCGAAATAGCCTATTTTTGTTGTTTCTAAACTCCTTTAAATAACAAATATACAATAGAAATAAATAAGTAATTCTAAGCATATATTTTTCATTCTTCCTTTTTTTAAAGCTACATACCATGAAAGCGAACAACTAATCCTAAGAAGCTTATATTGTTCGTTTTGTTCCTTCTTTCAATCGGAACATACCAGTAAGAACTAGTAAGTAAACAAGTAAGCCTATTTGTTTATTTAAAACCAGTTCCCAAACACCCTAACCCATTTCTACCCACGGCTTATGTCAATCGCGGCGCGGCGTAATAGGCGCACGGTCCCGCTAAATATGCCGATGAATAATTCAGTGCCCTTTGCAGCTTCGACCACCTGAAACAAAGTACAGTCCCTTGTTAGAGCGTGTATTTAGAATGCTGAAAATAGCCACGATTCCACCTGGGGCAGAAATTCATGGAAAATAAACAAAAAATTTCTATGAATTTGACGACCTCCGTAGAATTAACATGCGTTTGCATGGTGGCTTTATAGGACGGAAATCCTGGGTTCGATTACCGGCTGGTAAGAAGTACCTCCAAGCCGAAACCGTTGTACAAAGATAGTAAATTTTTATAAGTTTTGTATGAAATAAAAAATACTTAGTAGACTTGTAGATGCTTGGATTTATTGTAAGTAATTGGAGGGATGTATTTTAGAATGATGAAAATTGTACCATTTGCCCTTAGGCGCAAAATCAGTGAAAATGTTAATTTGAATGTTGTGCAATTCCTCGACGCTAGATCGACGTGTTATATAATTATAAGTACTACAGCTGTGTTATACATAGTTTTTATTGGAGGATTAATAAGCCTACTGTTTATATAATAATGTCTTTTCTAAAAATATGTATAAGTACTATAAAAAAGGCATAAATTATAAATCCAATAACTTGAAAGTGATAATAGGTACGAATACTTAAAAGAATCGTATAAATCCATGCAATAGATCAATAAATGTCAGCACATGCAATTACCAGGAAATCTCAGTACAAAATATAAAATCCGTCGAGAACACAAGAAGCTCTTCGCAACAAAAAGTGGCGTAAATGCATAACAGTAACAATTCCTACACATCCAAGATATTCCTTTAAATTATAGAACGGCTATAGCAAATATTATTTTTACCATAATTTTCCGTTATTCATCGTTCAAGTTCTTCATTCATTTATTATTCTAGTGTTGCAAATCAAAAGTTTTTTAAGAATAACTAGCAGATGCCCCTAACTCGACTACTCCATCCATCCCAAAAATAAATTTGTTTTCCTGATTCCTCCTCTGAGGTTGCTTTTCTTAAAAGACGTAACACGTACTTACTTATGAATTTACAAAAGTGCCTATATTCAACTGGTTCGTAAGTTTCAATTAAAAAAATCTATTTAATAATATTTCTCTATAACAACTATGAACCTTTTCCAGCCATTGACAGCAAACGAATAAAGTATAGCAATCCGTCATCCGTATAATTATGTTTACATTTTAGAGATAATAAATATTATTTTTTCTGTGAAATAAAACTGAAGTCGTAGTTTGACGACCTTCGTGGCGCAGTGGTATGCGCGGTGGATTTATAAGACGGAGGTCCCGGGTTAGATTCCCGTCGGGGCAGATTGAGATTTTTCTTAATTTGTCTTGGTCTGGCTGGTGGGAGGCTTTCGCCGTGGCTAGTTACCACCTTACCGACAAAGATGTACCGCCAAGCGATTTAGCGTTCCGGTACGATGTCGTGTAGAAACCGATAGGGGTGTGGATTTCATCCTGCTCCTAACAAGTTAGCTTCCATCTAAGATTGAATCATCACTTAACATCAGGTATCACACCTGATGTTAAGTGATGATTCAATTCAGCAGTCAAGGGCCAACTTTTTTAGTATTACACTAAAAAAACGAATCAAAATTAATTAATCTTTTATGTTATGTTAACTTAAGGGCCTAGGTTTGAATTGTCTTATCTGTCACATATAAAAGGGACAAATATCCGCACGCCCGGTTCACGGGGAGGCACTTTCTATTTATTTTAAAAGGAATTTTCCCGGGAAAAATTTAACAAAAGCTTTCAAGAAGCAAATCCTTCATCAAAGCCGCTCAACGACCCGTACGGAGCCGAACGTTAATATAGTTTACAAGACAGGCCCTGAAGTACTGCTTTTAAGAAAGATCTTCGTGACGATATTGCATACAACACAATGGGGGCACTAAGGTGGGGCAGAGATGCCACAGTGCAAATCAGTCTTTGAGCTAGTTAAGCAGTTTTGAGCCAAGTTTTTTTGATACAATAAATCTTTGACTATCTTTGTCAGTATGTTTTATTATTATTAGTTTATTAATGACCCACTGCAAAGTACACACCTCCTCTCTCTTTCTTTAATAGACAAGTGAACACCCGCGGTTTCACCCGCGTTTCTGGATACAGATTAGTCTATGTCACTTCTTATGACTCCGGCTATCAGATACAAGTAGAATTTTTAAAACCCGACTGGTAGATTTAAAGACTTACTGGAGCAAAGAGACAGAAAAAAATATTTCAAAATAAACCTGAGTTACATACTTTCACACACATTTATTGAAAGTCTTTATTTTAAATTACAAACAGACACTTGAATTTTATTTGTATGCATGACGGCGCCGGCGTCATCGTACGTGACTATAAAGAAGTCTGTGAACTGCACGTGTACCAGCTACGCCCTCTTGCGGCGACGCATCATTCGATACCCGCACTCACCCCACTACTTGAGTTATTCTAACTTGTATAAAAGAAGCGGGTCTACAACTGGTGGGCAGTCTAGGCTCTGGCGTGGCGCGGTGCACACGTTGTACTTTGCTTATCGCTTAACCTAGACAATTCGGATAATTAATTTGTGCAAACGAATTAATTATTACTCTCAGCTTGAGTCGCGGTGTCTTGGAGTTACATTAATTAACACGAGACGTTACGTATCATTGCAATACCATAATTTGCCAGTAGTAATTCACTGTTAATTAAGTTGCTGTTAATTATTCTTTCAGTTATCAATTTGTGGGTTAGTTATGAACTCTAAATACAAAGGCTTACCCTATTTTTTTATTCGCTATGTCTAACCCTCTTTCGAAATGTATAAATAGGTGTTTGAAGGTTAGACCCACACCTCACCATCGGTCCATTTGTTTAGGAGCAACGATGCCACAGTCAAACACCCATATACACAGAAAGGCACGGTAAACTAATAACAGCCTTCTATTCAATTATAATATTATTCAATATTCGGTAGTTAAAAATACAGTAAGCTGTTCCTGGCCTGATACGATCTAGACTCAATTTTTTTATTACCAGAAGGCGCTTGCGACTTCGCCCGCGGGAAAAACACCAAAAAAATTTTTTCGTGAACCATATTCTAAAGAAAAAATGGCTGTCCTTAAAAAATAAACATGCCATTGCGAACTTTTTTGTAATCCTCATAAAGAGGAGCAATTCCATACATCATGTTTTGTTATATTTCATATAGTTTCAGGGTTTTGAATGTAAGCTTCCAGACTTTTCCAACTCTTTTAACAATTATCGTTATATTATAGCCAATTTACAGAAAACCTTAACAAATTATATACTTGAACTTTTCTTAAGAACCGTTCTATCTATTGGCCATAACCGTATAAATGTCCGATCAGTAATTTTTAAGTTTATTGCATACAGACAGACATTGTTTTATGATATGTAATGATTTACTAAATTGTTTTTGATTTTATAAATGACGTAATTAAAACGCCATAATGGCAACTAATCGTTATAAAAGGACTTAAATATAAATATATACTTTTACCCAAATCAACTTTAACGCTCGTGGGGTAACGACATAATTATAATTTTGGACAAGCCGTCCGTATAATTTTACAAAATGCGGAATAAATAAGAAGATTATATTTACACTTAAAATATCAAAATATCAGGTGTAGGTGGAATATTTAATTTTTTACCTCGCGCGTGTATTTTCAACCTCACGAATTAAATTACTTTCACACGAGATTTCGTTTTTGAACCGTGACTATAATAATTAAGGCGAGACCGTTGATATACTTAACGTAACAGATGCACTGACGATAATCTAATTATAATAATAAATAAATAAAATAAAATAACCTTTATTCAGATAGATTACATAACTATAAACGAGTACACAAACATTAAATGAAAAGATTAAGTATTTAGTTAGTATTGTTTATTTTTTGCAAATCTGTTCGCCAGTCGGCAAAGGCCTCCTCCAACCTTTTCCATTTTTCTATTTCCCATATTTCTTAGTCTCTCCTGAATCTAATTAATAATCTAATAAAAAAATAAAATAATATAATTATAATAATTGTAAGCAGTAATCATCAATTCCAGCCGTTTTTAAGTCACAACAGATCCAGTCCTTAATTCTTTATAGGAAAGGAAATATTAATCTCAGTTCCACCAGGGCTCTTCAAATGCGGGCTTAGTTTGCCTGTATTCGCTCATATAACCATAAAGACCAAATGTTAAATGATTATGACCGAAACCGACAGCTTCAACGTGCTCTCCAAAGCACGGCGGTATAACACCCATAAGTTCCCAACTTTAGGAGAATTTTTTTGGCCATAAGCTCACGTTTCGAAGCCATAGGTTGGTCAATATCTCTTATATATAAAATTCTCGGGTCACAGTGTTACCACAGTCCTCCAAAACGGCTTGACCGATTTTCATGAAATTTTATATGCATATTCAGTAAGTCTGAGAATCGGCTACTATCTATTTTTCATACCCCTAAGTGATAAGGGTTGTCCACCCCTAACATTGTATTTTAATTTTTTGGACATTATTTTTATTTTAATTAAAAATACAATCAACACTAAATTTTCACCCCTACACGATCAACCCCTATGTAAAAAAAATGTTTTCTAGAAATAATATACATGGAAAAACAACGTTTGCCGGGTAAGCTAGTTAATAAATAATTAATTAATTATTAACAAGTACATACCTTAGATATAGCACTCATTATATACAACATATGTAGAGCAATTTCTGTCGAATTCGGGCGACTTTGTTTAGGTTCCGATGTTATTTGGCGAATTCACTATTTTACATATTTTAAAGATTTATATATCAACGTGCGCAAAGTAATAATATTAAAACATATGATATTACACGCAAAAAGCCCTAACCGTCAAAGCAAAGTATTTAAAGATAATAATTTTAAAACCATACAACGGGTACTTTTACGATTGAATGCGGCAAATTACAGCCTATTAACGGCCCATTATTATTAGGGATAGTCCTCCCTCCTCATGGAGGAGAGATATGCAGCCTATACCCACCACGCTGCTCCAATACGGGTTGGTGGGCTTAGGGTTTATTTGATGATACGATCACTATTAGATGTTGATGAGTATCAAAGGGATTCACAGCTTTACATATTCTCCAGGGGTTTATGTAACTGCACCAGATGTCCAATCTATGCTTTAAATATTATTGAAAATTTCTTATAACAGAAAAAAACTGTATTATTCCAAAACCTGACGCAGGATCTGAACCTAGAACCTCGTCATTAAAAGCCACATAGGCTACCCACTCCACCAACGAAGGATTCGATTGAAAGAGCCAATCAAAAGGCGCCAATGTTGCGGTGGTACAAATTTTAATTAGGTTAATAACTTTTTATGATATTCCGCATTCATTAATGGAATTTTCTAGTAAAAATTATTAAACGACTTCAAAAAAAAAAGGCGTTTCTCAATTCGACCGTATATATTTTTTTTTTTTTTTTTTTTATGTGTGTTCGCGCATAACTTCGTCGTTTATGAACCGATTTTGATAATTCTTTTTTTGTTGGAAAGTAGGTAGTCTGGTGGTGGTACCATGATAAGGAAACCAGGGTCTGATGATGGGATCCTAGAGAAACCGAGGGGAACTTTCAAAAATTGTAGGGACAACAAGTACGTTTCTTAATTTTTCTGATAAGTATTTAAAAGCACTACAATTTGATGAAGGACTGGAGTCGATCTGATGATGGAGCCGATCTACATATAAGAGAACTCCTTGACGATTTACTGCATTTCCTTGTGTTTGGGCTCAATTAATTTGTCTTGATAAGAACTTTACATTAAGATGGGCTGTGACTGTCATTGAGGGTCTGGTGATGAAGACAAAGTACAGTTATGGGAGCTCCGTAACGGCTTACAGTAGCTACCTTGTGTTTGGGCTTAATTAATTTGTCTCGGTGAGAAATTTACATTTAGATGGACTGTGACTGTCATTGAGGGTCTGGTGATGAAGACGAAGTACACTTAAGGGAGCTCCGTAACGGCTTACAGTAGCTACGTTGTTTTTGGGCTTGATTAATTTGTCTCGATGAGAAATTTACATTTAGATGGGCTGTGACTGTCATCAAGGGTCTGGCGATGAAGACGAGGGACAGCTGAGGGAGCTCTTTAACGGTTTACAGTAACTACCTAGTGTTTGGGCTCGATTAATTTGTCTTAATGAGAACTTTACATTTAGATGGGCTGTGACTGTCATTGAGGGTCTGGCGATGAAGAAGGACAGCTGAGGGAGCTCTTTAACGGTTAACAGTAGCTTGTACCTTGTGATTGGGCTCGATTAATATGTATCAATGAGAAGTTTGTAATGTTATAAATTCCAGTTGGTTTAATGTTAAATAAGTCATGATCTGATGATGAGATCTACGAAAACTCGAGGAAATTTCAAACTTTATAGGCACATTTGTAGGGATGTTGGAATGTTATAACTAGCTAGTGAATATTGGTACTTATGATTTAGTTCGAGTAGGTTCTTTAATATTTTCGTTGTTGATAAATCACTAAAAAGTATGAAATAAAAAAATTTTAACAAAAAATAAAAACGCCTTCAAAACGCACTAAAAAGTAAAAAATAACTACGTCATTTACTTACTTTAATTTACTTAATAACATCTATGAAGTCGGTGCCACCCGAACTTTCTAATTTAAAGACTTTACCTAAACTTGGATGGCACCGACTTCACAGATGTTATTAAGTAAATTAAAGTAAGTAAATGACGTAGTTATTTTTTACTTTTTAGTGCGTTTTGAAGGCGTTTTTATTTTTTGTTATTTTACTATTCGTATTATATTAACGTAAACGTTTGACGCTCTGTTTCAAAGAAACCACAAAACCAACATGCCTATTATTATCGACAGAAGGTGTTAATTTGATGTTTGACGACCTCTGTGGCGCAGTGGTATGCGCGGTGGATTTATAAGACGGAGGTCCTGGGTTCGATTCCCGGTGGGGCACATTGAGATTTTTCTTAACTTGTCTTGGTCTGGCTGGTGGGAGGCTTTCGCCGTGGCTAGTTACCACCCTACCGACAAAGACGTACCGCCAAGCGATTTAGCGTTCCGGTACGATGTCGTGTAGAAACCGAAGGGGTGTGGATTTCAACCTACTCCTAACAAGTTAGCCCGCTTCCATCTTAGATTGCATCATCACTTAACATCAGGTGTGATAGCAGTCAAGGGCCAACTTGTAGTCAATAAAAAAAAAAAGTTTAAGATACTAGCTGTTGCCCGTGTTTTCTTCTGCTTTATTTCAGTTTTGCAATCCTTTAGTTTTAGATAAAATAAGTAGGCTATATGTTAATCCAGGGTATAATCTATCTTCATTCTGAAGTGTGTGTTACAGCGAGTGGGTACAGGTACTCAAGAATGTTGTTTAAAATTATTTACAAGAGGCCTGTGTCCAGAGTCATCAGTCGGTTGATATTGATGATGACGATGATGGTTGATGATGATTCCGGATTTCAGCCTAACTTACACAAAGGCAAACTTTCACCTTTATTATATTAGTGACTAGCTGTTTCACGTGTTCGTTTTTTTTGTCAATTAATTTTAGATGACCTCTAAATCATAAGTTATCAACAATATCAGCAAAAGTTACATGACGGTGAAATAGGACAACAATGCCAGAAATATGACGTAAGGTCTGATTAAAAAATTACAATACTATCTCGTATTTTTACATCTAAAAATAGAGGACGAAAATTAAAAAAAAATGGGCTCTGAAAATCAGGAAAAAATCTCAAAAGCTGTTAGGCAAATATATGACTGAGAAATCTATGATTTAAAGGCCATTACATTTACCCGTACCTTTTTATTCTGTTCATAATATATTTAATTTACTTTTACTACCAAAAATTGCTCATTTCTTTGTGGACCCAATAAAGATGTTAATACGGACAAAGTTGAAGGCGTGCGCAAGTAAATAAATAAAATAAAATTTTTTAACAAAAAATAGAACCGACTCAAAACGCACTAAAAAGTAAAAAATAACTGTGTCATTTAGTTGCTTTAATTTACTTAAGCATATCTATGAAGTCGGTGCCAGCCAAGTTTAAGAAACATTTATTTTACGTAGTAAAGCAGTTTGTGGGTTCTAGGTAACGTCCTTGAGAGTAGAAACCTTGGCTGGCACCGACTCCTAGATATGCTTAAGTAAATTAAAGCAACTAAATGACACAGTTATTTTTTACTTTTTAGTGCGTTTTGAGTCGGTTCTATTTTTTGTTAAAAAATTTTATTTCTTACTTTTTAGTGATCATCGCCACGTACCGTACCCGTACTATACTGTCATAGTATATTATATGGCACTAGTAGCCAAAAAGCTACCGATACCGAGTCAAAAACCGAAATCGCTGTAAGCGTGCCTCCAAAATTTGAAGAGTTCCTTCAATTTCCCCAGGATATCATCAGCAGATCCTAACATGAGGACAATGGGACCACCTTGGATGTATGCCCTTTCTAATAAAAAAAGAATTATCAAAATCGGACAACACTGTAAAAAGTTATGCGTGGTCATACATAAAAAAAAAAAAAAAAAAAACAAATATACGTGTCGAATTGAGAACCTCGGTTTTTTTTTCGTCGGTTAATAAAAGCTAATATAGACAAATGAGCCACGCAATCACAGATAAAAAAGTCAAATGTAGCATATAATTTGTCTTTCCAAATAGACTACAAATACTTGTTTACGGTAAAAAAAAAATTAAACACAGTCATCTAAAACTCATTACGACGAAAATCATAGGACACGTAACTAGAATGTAGGGTGACCATGCAAGCACTTAGATAAAGATATTTCCTAATAGAAAAACTAAGTAAAAAATTAAGAGAAGCTAGAATCCGGTCACTATCAAAACTAAAACTAACCAACCAAATTATTTAAATTTCAAGCAAATTATTTAAGCTTCATATGACGTCACAAAATATTATTTATGTAAAGTAAATTTAGCTTTGCAGTTTATTATGATAATAATTGCATGGATTAAGGATTCTGTGATAAAATGCCAATAAAAATTATTTTAGAGTTTGTCGTAAATTCATCACTCTTTGTTCTTCTTAAATATTAAGTAGTGATGACAGAGCATCACTTTGCTGGGTAAATCACTAAGTTATACATAAATAAATTAACTAACTTGCAATTTCTAACCTAAGTGTAAGTTTAGAGCCTTATGTACCATTAATTTTTTGTTTTACGACTACGAGTTGGCTATTACACCTGATGTTAAGTGATCAATCTAAGATGGAAGCGGGCTAACATGTTAGGAGTAGGATAAAACTGAGGTCGTCGTAAAAATTCACCTCAGATCAAGTCATCTTCGAGTCAAAACACAGATACAATAACAAAATCAACATTGCACTTTCACTACCTTACGTAAGTTGTTACAAATAGCGATGTAACTTTTACACAAAAAAGTGTAATTTTTTTTCTTTTCTCGCAAAAATATACACTAATTAAAGTGACATTTAAAAACCGTGGACACCCTAATGCGGCTAATATCACGTTACATAAAATCTACGTGAACCAACACGGAACCAACTTGGAAAAAATATTGCTTACAATTTCAATATTTTCTGTCAGGTACTTTTAAAACCTCGTTTTATATTTTGCCTCTTTGCTGAAATAGCTTTAAATACATTATTCCCATAAAATTTACTACAATTTAATACCTTTAAATGAAGTCGGTTAATAAGCAAGTCTTGTATATAATGTGAGTCTCGGATACTGGTACGGTAGACTTGATCGAAACCTTAGATAATTTCGAGTCGACGACATATATTCGTTAAATTCTGATTATTACGGAGAATTTAGTTAAATTTTAATAATACTGACAAACAAACCGTAGTTGCTATGCAAACAATCTGCAGTCACCATCTTAGATACGCCTCGCCAATTAACATATCAAACATTATGTGTCGAACGAAACGTCTTGCCGGAAACATTGAGTGAATCCAGTGTTGTCAGAAGCAGACGTAGAGAGAGCAATAGATAAGAAAATTTGTATGAAAGTCGGTCATAGAAAAATAGGGCGACTGCTAGTAAGGACAATATTATTGCGCGGGTGAGGACTTGCTTTCTTCTATTTTCCGCAAAAAACGACAAATCTAAAGGATTAATTAATTAATTAATTATTAATTTACAATTAATTCACTTAAATTCGACAGGATACTCTCTACGTACGTTTCGGAACCGGGGCATCCTTAAAAGTTGTTGACTCTACAATGTGCAATTATGTAGTCAAGATTGCAGATTGGAAAGTTTTTTTTTGTTTGCCACTTTGTAACTTAGATTCGTCGGCTTTCGCGGTAAACATAAAAATAAATAAAATGTTAATTATACCTACTTCTAATTAACGTCTCTTGTAAAATAAAGACGAATACTTCCCTTCCTCTCAGATAGTCGAAAATCCTATCTTATAAGTTGGGACCATGATCTAGTCACAAAAAACTAACATACTGCAACGAACACCGCGTTAAAATAAAATTTAACTGAAAATAAAAGGAACCAAATGAAACGTCAAAGAGTCCCTGAGTGGAGAAGCCTTAGAGCACCGGTTTCTAGAAGCATTTTATTGCTTTCTCATTCGAACAATAGATATGAAAACAAACGTAAAATAAGTACCATTTCTCATATTGTTCTTCAATACTTTCGAAGAAAAATTTGCCTTTCGCATACGAAAATTCCCAAGAAGAAGCCAATAAATGGCAACGTCCATTGGGAATTATAAAAACATGGAGTTGATATTTCAAAGAAAATAAAACGGTCTGCCGACTTTTGCATACTAAGACAAAAATGGCGGCGATATTTGCTTGGGGAACGTTTAACCTCTTCCCACTAGAGTATAATACCGGGCTTCGATCGTTTCGTTTCGTTACCAATCTTAATCTTATTTTAGAATGAAACATTGTGTCTTCCCGCCATCTGTCCTAAGCGTTTAGATATAAACTACGCAACGGATTGAATGTGGTTTTCAATAATAGATAAAGTGACCAACCAGACTAAATAGGCATTAAGGACAAGGTAACGATTAAAATAACTTTTTGGAAAACCTTTTCAAAGAGTACTTAAAAAAGCTTGATTACTCCGTGTAACATAATAAATGTATCAAATATTAATGTAACAACAATATTATGCGCAAGAAAAGCGAACCTTTGTCAAATTTCTGAAATATTTACAATAGTTTGAATAGTACGAATTATTGAGTATTCACAACCCCGCATAAAGGTATTTCATTTCAGCTAGGGTTGCCAGTACTCCTCGATTACTTAACTCAATAACCAGTGTTTTCATGGTGCGTGGCCCGATTAAGATTTCGTAAATCAATCTAGGTCTGACTGGTGAAAGGCTTCGGCCGTGGCTAGTTACCACCCTACCGGCAAAAACATAACGGCAAGTGATTTAGCTTTCCAGTATGATGTCGTGTAGAAACCGAGAGGGGCGTTGCTTTCATCATACTCCTAACAAGTTAACCCAATTTTAGAACCTGAAGATATTTTAGACTGCATCATAACTTGTAGCTGTGATTTTTGTGTTAACATTTAATAAATAAAAAAAGAAGTGTGGCACTCGGAGACTGCCGCGGTAAAGCTATTGCATAGCATTTTTTATCAACTTATGTTTACCTTTCGACGTCATCGGGACCGTGGCCGAAATATCACACTTGAAAAAAAAATTGCGGAACCGACGGGATTCGATCCTGCGTTTCTCTGACAATCCGGGCATTTAGAGCGCCTTACCGCTAGGCCACGCTCCCAATGACGTCGGTGCCGAAATTATGCTTTTTATATTATGTTTTTGATATCCAGCGGGTTTTTTCGTTACGGAATTTCTGAATTCGGTCTCCACGCTCTAGGCCCGCGATAAAAGCTATACAATAGCTTAAAAAAAAGAAAAATTTTATAGAATTATGAATTTTTTGCATATCAAAAGCACGTTACTAATTCAAAGGTTTTGATGGTTGCGTAGAGTTACATCGGTTTTTAGGAAAGTGATCCTACCTGAGACATCACTCATAATTTGATACACGAGCTTTGTTATGTGAGTTAAATATCTTCAACATAGAGAATTAGACCTCTTACAATTTTGTTATAAGTATAGATAATATCAAAACTACTATTAATATAATCCTTTATAAATGCGAAAGTTAATAAGTTTTTGACGACCTCCGTGGCGCAGTGGTATGCGCTGTGAATTTATAAGACGGAGGCCCTGGGTTCGATTCCCGGCGGGGCAAATTGAGATTTTTCTTAATTTGTCTTGGTCTGGCTGGTGGAAGGCTTTCGCCGTGGCTAGTTACCACCCTACCGACAAAGACGTATCGCCAAGCGATTTAGCGTTCCGGTACGATGTCGTGTAGAAACCGAAAGGGGTGTGGATTTTCGTCCCACTCCTAACAAGTTAACCCGCTTCCATCTTAGACTGCATCATCACTTAACATCAGGTGTGATAGCAGTCAAGGGCCAACTTGTAGTCGATAAAAAAAAATAAAAAAAAGTATGGATGGATGGACGTTTTGTTAATCTTTCACGCAAAAACAACGGAATTGATTTTGATGAAACTTTTGAAAAATTAGTTCATGTAACTGAATAAATCAATAACATGCATGTGAAATGAATAACACACCCGGGTTTATTTGTCCCGAAATATTTACCGGAACGGGAACAATGCGGGTGAAACCGCAAGCGACCTCTAGTATTATATACATATATACAATTTTATATATAAAATTGTAATAATTATGTATAAAATTGTATACTATTAATATTAATAGTTGTTTTGAAAGTTTTAGCACAGCCCTAGCCAAAGTACGTTAATAATACAAAGGTTTACTTGAGAGTTGTATAGAGTTACATTGGCTTTTGGGAAAGTGATCCGATCTGAGACATTACTTTGATACATGAGTTTTGTTATGTGGAAGAGTCTTAATTAAATCTCCAATAGTGAAATAACCAACTCAATGGTAACTTCTCGTTGTGGCTTATAGTTTGAGTTCAGTTATTATAAGTTTTTGTACATAGTAATGGCGCTGGCGTTGGTTGACAACTGCAATATTGATCTGCGTGTGCATTTGGATCACAAGGTCCGGTGTTAAGACCTAGGTCGTCTATGAAATTAATATTCTTCAAAAAATATGGTGATGATGGTGGTATTGTGCCTCCGTGGTGCAGTGTTATGCGCAGTGGATTTATAACATGGAGGTCTTAGTTTCGATTCCCAGCGGATACGATTGAGATATTCATAATAAGTCTTGGTCTGGCTGGTGGGAGGCGTTGTTACCATTTTGCCGGAAAAAATGTACCGCCATGCATTTTAGCGTTCCAGTACGATGTCGTGCAGAAACCGAAATAGGTGTATATTTTCATCCTAATCCCAACAATTTAGCCCGCTTCCATCTAAGATTCCATCATCACTTACCATCAGGTGTGATAGCAGTCAAAGGCTTGTAATAAATAAAAAAAATATCACCCCAAAAAGGAAAGTTGGTGATACACCCTCGTGGCTGGGTTTTGTTATTCAATAACAAGTTGGCCCTGGACTGCGATCTCACCTTTTTTTTTATTGACTACAAGTTGGCCCTTGACTGCTATTACACCTGATGTTAAGTGATAATGCAATCTAAGATGGAAGCAGACTAACTTGTTAGGAGTAGGATGAAAATCCACACCCCTTGCGGTTTCTACACGACATCGCACCGGAACGCTAAATCGCTTAGCGATACGTCTATGTCGGTAGGGTGGTAACTAGCCAGGGCGAAAAGCCTTCCACCAGCTAGACCAAGACAAAAGAAAAATCTCAATCTGCCCCGCCGGGAATCGAACCCGGGACCTCCGTCTTATAAATCTACCGCGCATACCACTGCGCCACGGAGGCCGTCAAAACCTAATGTTAAGTGACGATGCAATCTAAGATGTTAGCGTTTTTGCCGGTAGGGTTAAACACATTAAACACAGCTAAAGCCTAAGGTGAGAAAGAGCGTGGTGTGGTGGGTCTAAGCTCCATATTCGCTCTTCTATATATATTTAATATATAGACGGAGACCAAGCCTTTTAGCGGCATATCAATATAGGCTGATAATGATGATGATAATCAACGAATGTCAATAATTCAACGCACCGGCTCATTATTCTGACTTGATTTACAAATATCGTGAAATCGTACTGAAACATTTATTATCTCAATAAAATGTAGACCTCGTTTATCTCGATATTGTAGTTTTCCGTTCATGAAAGAATTATTTTATTCGCATCAGAAGTTTTGAATAATACGTCCGACGTAAAAGGTAGCTAATGTATAATGGCATTATTTATTCATTTTGTAGTTATTCTATTTCTTAAGTTTTCAAACCGCCACCGCAAAATCAATTAAAAAATATATTGGACGTTGATGAAGTACCAAGACCATCTCTCGTAAAATAATGCCGTAAACTAGTGATGAACTATTTTCAAGTGTTATTTTATACAGTGGCTATTTTCATAAGGGTTAGAAAATGAAGGTTGATTGCGACTGGAATTTCGTAGACCGTCTACGTAGAAGCGTAGCAGTTCGTAGCGCCTTTACTTGTGTTATCTACGTGGACTCTATCATCTAAACTATGTAATATTTCAAAAGCTTATGTAGTATAAATAACTTGGAGTATAGTAACAGCATAATATGGTTCTACTTTCAGCTTGAATCAATTTACAAAATATTTTTTTTATCAAAGGTTAGAACGTATTGTGGTCTTCAGCCGTGCTACTGCCAAACGATCCAAAACGACCTTGGGTACATATAGTCAAGAAAACTAAATTAGTGCCAATAAGGCAAAGTCTAAGTATTAAACATTACGTGAAATCTACATACACACTAAATCTACATTTAAATGTGTTATAATTATTGTTAATAACTAACTTGTTAATCCATAACACTGTATAATTTTTCATTATACGTACCGATTTAAGACCGTTTAGTAATATTTGTTCATCAATCATGCATAAACAATTGTATGGAATTCAATAAGATAATACCAAGAGTAAGTAAGGTAAGCCTATTCCTTAAAATGTTAATACAAAAACAGCATTTTTGCCACCATTAGATTAAAGGTGTATTAAAATGTGAATTAATTTATTGATAATTTCATTCAATCTGACTGAATGTCAAAAATTAACTATCAAATTACCATACATACAAAATCGTCAAATAATGAGTTGCTGTACTATGATTTCATTTGGTTCGTTTTTGGTTTAAATTGAAATTTTTGTTTTCTTTTCGTTTTAGATTCTTTATTTCATTAGGGATAAAAAACCAATCAAGAACACGTAATATTGATGAGATTGCAACTATCCAATATTAATAAGAACGGAGCTTACGTTATACCAAAAATTGTGACAAATGATCTACGAGTTAAAAAAGTTTGAGAAACTCTGCCCTCAAATATCCCACATGCAAACAACATGAAAAAATCAGTTACCTATTTAATATCACGGCTAAAAAAACACTGTCACCCTCCACATAACAATGCAATCAAAAAGCTCACAAGTGCCAACATGCCTGCTACGTTATGCCGCATTAATACATTAAACCACAAGTGTGCAAACAAGTTAATTACTACCATACTAACCTATCCCAACGAATATCTTATACGACATACATAACGAACTGTAATTAATATAAGTTTGTTATAACAGTACTGCATTCCCATCACTAGACCACTTTAATGTTTACGCGCGTGTTTTAAGTTTAGTCATGCATCAGTGACATACGTGCTTCCACGCCCGCGGTTCGCGGTCGACTGACGGTGCGAGGCTTTGCGATCAGCGATGCACGGAGCTACCTACCCTACTTTTAGTGGGCCGCCCCCTATCCCCCTCCCAGGTAAACTCAGCCACTGGAGGTACATATTAATTACTGCGATCCAAATTAGCGCATTGACCGTGCGAAAGTTCTCGTTAAAACTTGTCAAATCCGTTGTACGAATGTCTTGATTCGTTTGCTTTATTTTGAAGATAATTAATTTTACATTGAATTAATCACTCTACAAATTTATTCCATTTCACTGGTATTCAGAGTTTGCGAACACCCTTTTCAGTTGAAGCCGTTGTCAAAACTATTTCGTACTTTTCTTTCAGATTTGTGAATTGATTTAATGTTTAGTTCATAACTAATAAGTGGTTGAGCATTGATAGCCTAATGGATTGAGGTTTCGACCTTCATTCAGGAATTTTAGCGCCCGTTCAGAGGTACGCACCTGTAACTTTGTAGAGCTATTTGCGTAAATATTATTTGATCGAAGACAAAGTGAGGATATGTGTGAAATACGGTGGATATGCCTGGGAATGCATATGCATATGCCTAGATATGTATGTTTCCGTGGAATTCATCATCAGTTCAGTAAAAATCTGTAGAGTTACAGATTTTTAATGTATTTAATTAAGATTGCCAACTGGCTTCATGGCAATCTTAATAAATTAAATAAAAATAAAATCTTGACATCATAACAAATACGCTCTATAGGATTTATTCGCTGTGTCACGTGCATCGTCATTAAGGGTCTTTTCACATCTGATGTACTACGAAGAAATTGAAATTTAAAAGAATACAAATTATAAAGGCACTGTTACAAAACAAATATAAACTGCTAAGAGCGTCGTTGTAGCCTTGTTTCCTCCATTATCCTCGATAGCAATTTTCTGTTAATAGGATTAGGAGATTGAGGCAGACATTGACAATTCAATAAGTCAGAAAACGCACAAGAAAATTGTTATTATATTATTTAAAATTATTAGTATACTAAGTGTGAAGTGCTTCTGAGTTTTTGCTAGTGTTTTCCCGCGAGTTTGTTTCTTTGCAATGGACGCGTATAATTGGAGTTTTTTTTCTAAGAATTTTTCAGTAAAGTAAGAAAGTTCCTAAGCCCACCAGTCCACTTAGGTAGAGCGTGGTCGTTCTAAACTCAATATCCCCTCTTCTCCAAGGAGGTAGGCCAGGTTAATAGCGATGATAATGAACGGTGACCAATGCGCCCGATTAGTTTTTACCTTTATTTTGTATGGAAATCATGCTCTTTATTTATAGGTATTTTATTAAAGTAAGTCGAATATCATTACTATACTATATCAGTATATATCTTACTTTTTTTCAGATATCATACACTTTTAATGATCATTACCTGTTGAATGTAAGCGTACATAAATCCGACCACGCGCGTAAATTTTAAGCGCAATAATCCGTCACTCGTTGAAATATTCAAAGTCTCAACGAATTCCGACCGAAAATCGCTGCTTTTAGCGATATAGTCGTATTTCACGTGAATTTTCAGTTTATTTCTACACCTCTGTAGAGAAAGTGCCGGTATCAAGTCTGGAGGCTTGGATTTGGGTCCCGCAATAATCTTCAATGTTATCAGTCCTGTTCTAACTGCCAGCTATAGAGGCAGGCCT
This sequence comes from Mycalesis mineus, assembly GCA_034621355.1. NCBI lineage: Eukaryota > Metazoa > Arthropoda > Insecta > Lepidoptera > Nymphalidae > Mycalesis > Mycalesis mineus. The sequence goes on from CM067901.1 coordinate 2,602,521, forward strand.
ACCTTCTTACAGAAGACACGGAGCTGAGACCCACCTCGCTTGTCTAATGCGGGTTAGTAGGCTTATGCAGTGATAGTGTTTGATTTTGTGACGATTACTGAATATAAAGATAATTTCTGGAACATAATGTGTTCTCTGTGGCACGAGGGCTTACCACCATCAGCTTCCCAACTCCACATTAGATTTTGAACAAAGATTTCTTGGAAGGGAGACAATTCAATACTTCTCTCCCACTGCTGCTACTATTAGACGGTGCAACTTGTACAACAATTATCGTCATATTGGAGCCAATTTATAGAAAACCTTAACAAATACATACTAAAACCATCTTCATAAATTATTCTATCCATTGATGATAACAAGAAAATCTGGAGGACTTTGTTTTATAATATGTGGTGTTAGTTATATAGCCCATCGATGATGCTGTCATATTTCCGGTAACTTGCGCCACCCTATATGATTTCAATAAAATTGACAACATTATTGAGCAATCAACCTTAAATAGACCCAGCATACGCGAGGAAGCTATAACTCTTCATCAATTTTTAAAAATATTAAAAAAAAGTCATAACTACATGCTCCGACCGAAAATCACGGCTTAAAGCAAAATATTCAACGTGTATTTTTGGTTTATCGATAACGGAAGTGGGGAAGATTAACTCCGGCACGAATTCCTCATAAACGTTTGAGGTCATCGATAACAGGGTATGGGGGCGTCACTATGGATGTTTGATGATTACCGCACAGCGTATCGCGATATCATGTTTTTAGCAAATTAATTTATGACATACAAATTGTCATACATACAAATATGCATATATATCTAAGACATGGTCGCTCTCAGCGGGCGTCATAAGAAGGCTCTGGGTTACTAAACGTGTGATGAAGCGAGCTGTGTTCGACGTATCTCCGAAGTGATATGATGCTGAAATATTGAATGTTTCGCACCGCTGTTGGTCGTCCTCACTAGGTGGACTGACAACATCTAGCGAGTTGCAGGGAACCGGAAGGCCAATGTCCTGCAATTGGCGTCTATTGGCAGGCTGAAAATGATGATGGTGATATTGTCCCCTTCTGTGAAACTTCTTAAATTTAAATGGTGATTTGAACACTCATCCTATGTACCATAGTAGAGTCGGACGCAGGCGGCTCGGCCAAAAAAGCATATTGCCGCCATTACAAGGACCTCTTTGCGACAAATACGGGAAATCTGTCACCAGTGGAAAATAAGTCCTCGATTTGGTAAATGCTCTTTGTAATCCCGGGATCTTCAACCCCTATAGGAAAGGACCCGACGCGACATGGTTATATCAAATCATCTTTATTTTCACGCATAGCATTGAGGATTTTGAGGAGCGCCGCTTTGTATTTATGCCAATCTGAGTGAAGCATAAAGATAACCTTCCTTTTTGCCAAGATTTAATTCGCACCTCCATATCTAAACAGGTATTAACTCAAAAAAGGTCAATTTACAGGGGAGGCAAAAAACTGATTGCAGAGTCCCCGTGCGTTGCAGAAGTTTTCTGTATAGATGTATGAACTTTATTTTACAGCTGAATGAGATAAATATTAAGAATCTTTGGTTTTAATAAAGGGCTAGGTCTTAATAATGCATTTTGATAGATGCTTCCTTATAGCTTATCAATTTGTGTATATATTTTTGTAGTGTATTAATTGAACCCATTTTGGTGATTTTCGTTTTTAGTTGGCCTTCATTTGTATTCACCTTGCCAGTAATACTGGTTCAACTCAAAATGTTTCATTAATAAACTCAGCACTTACTATCAAAATGGCGACAACTCGAAATAATTTCAATCATTTCATCAAATTTCAACAATGTGGGTGTAACCCAAAATAACTCCAATTTGTTTAAGCCCGGTACGTGCATTCCACTTGTAAATTTGGTCCCAACTGGCGTTGTCGTTGTTTTAAATGCGAGGGGGGTGGGGTCGCTCGTTCAACAATATAGGTATACAAAGACATCTAGCGGCGAATATTGGTAATAGTTTTGAATCTGATTTATTGGCCGATAGATAGGTAATTGAACTGGCAAATTCAAATGTGTTCATAACTCAAAAATCAAGAATTTTGAGTTAGTTCCCTTTAGATCAAGGGGTGCGAATTTATCTCTAAAATTGTTATAGCGATTTAATTTACAAAATGATCAGTTCAGTTATGTACACATAAACACATACTTAGAGTTACTTAAAAAAATTTATCATAATGGTACGGGCTAAAATATGTATTACATCGGTTACAATGTATGGTTTTAATTTAATTTAGCGTATGCGAGCCAAGTATGAGGTTTGGCGTTCACACAGTGTGAATCTGTGAATATTTAATGAAAATACTTTTACGAATACTCACAAATTAATTAGAGCTTTTTAAATTAATTTAAAATAAATGTTGTTAATCAAGTATGCTTAAAATACCCTCGTACTATAGACAATAATATAACATAAAATGTTTTTGATCGAGTGTATATATTTTAAAGTTCGCTTTTATTAAAATGCATATAGGTTCAAAGTCGCGTTTTAGTAAAACGTAAAATTCAAAAACAATTATTCAATAAAATTATTATTATAAAAACAAAAAACCCAACTACTTAGAAGTAATGAACTGAAAAGAGAAAAACAAGGATCACTATATCTATATAAAATTCTAAATACTTTACGGTGCTACAGGTGTAGACAAAATAGTTTACTACCTGGGAAAGAAAGACCAACCAAAACTACGTTTGTCCCCGCCTGCAGCACCATAAAGTATTTAGAATTTTATATAGATATAATGTTCCTTGATTTTCTCTTTTCAGTTCATTACTTCTAAGTAGTTGGATTTTTTGTTTTTATAATAATAATATTATTTGAGACTTTTTAGTTTTAATTTGTGATATAGAAATGAGACGGTACACTTGGTACACTTTTTGACATTGCTTGTTAAAACAGTAATATAAACATGATATGATATTTATATTTTTGAAATGGTCTTTTTACGAGCTTTCATTTGATATCCATATTGCTAGGATAAAAGAAAAAAATGCACACGTCCCTCCTTTTTTCCCCCATTTACAGCCGCCATTTTGAAAATTCATATAGCCTATGTCACTTCCACAATTTAGCTGACACCTCACATATCAAAATCCGTTCAGCCGTTTATGCTGTAGCGCGTGCCGAAGAAATAGGCATACATACATACATACATACGCTCGAAAAACATTACCCTCCTTCTGACGCAGTCGGGTAAAAAGACTTAAATATCGAAAACGAGTACTTGATTATATGAGAAGAATCTTAATTTCAGCACACTGTTCTGCGCCGAAGAACACCAAGAAGCCCACAAGAAACTCAGATTGGGTACTTTTATTACGACCATCGAAAGTGCATGGTAAGTAATTGGATTTATTTTGTTTTGGAAAAGGATTATTAGCAACTCAGAATAGGCAAGTTGAAGGTATTCTCCTCTTTCTCGCATGTTCAGTCCTTCCAAATCCATCCAAATCATAGCAGCGTGATGGGTTTAAGCTCTAAATCCCCTCCTCAAATTGGTGAAAGTGGAGGCCTCCACATTATAGTAAAACACATCCAAACTACTGAAAATGCAAAATCTTAAATGAATTTTAGCACATACATGTTTAATGTACTTTCCGTAGAACCTTTTAAAGTTTTAAGGCTTACGAAAAGCCTGCTTTTAAAAATAAATATGCTTATAAATTTTAGCCTTCCACAAAAATTACGTTTGTAATATTATTATGGAAAATAATATAGATGTAAAAATCTATTTACTTTGCTTATTATAAACTAGCCGTGCTCTGCGAATTTATTCGCGTAAGTGACTCGCTCACTGTCATTTTGTTTGGGTGCATCCCAGCAGTACCCCATACCGATTCTATAGAACTGTTGGGACATTTTCCGTGCTGTGAAATTATATCCCAATAGTTCTATATAGTACTGTAGTATAGTTTTTGCTATTGACTTTACTTATACCATATAAGTTATAAACTTTATATTATTTTGTTTGATATTTCATTTTGTTTTTAACAAAAAATGTCCCTTGCTACAAAAGCTAAGTTGTTAAAACCAAGTAGTAGTCGTGTCTAAAAAAATAATCTCTTGTTTTAGAAGTTACATGGACACACACATTTTACCACTTTGGAAGTATGTTTCGCGCAAACTATTCATAAAATTTAAAATTCATAAAATCATTTTAGAAAAAAAATATAATAAAAACCTCAATACCATTTTAAAGACGTTTTGTGCAATTCAAGCAAAGCTGTATTTGATATAGTATGTTTATAGATACTCTCAAAAATTTTAGTGGATATTTATTACTGCAATCAAAAGATATTCCATATTATACTTATAAAAACTATAGATATTTTATATGTAACGTACAAACAAGATGTTGATATCGACATTTCTTTAATTTTGTGTCCCATTTGTTCTATATAGAACTAAGCACTAATATGGTGTATCAACAGTTCTATAGAACTAAATTTAGGGGGTACTACTGGGATGCACTCTTTTGTTTAAGCCTATTAACGGCCTTCTACAAGACCAGGCCGCTCTTAAAAATAAGCGTTACGCAACGTAAACCCGCCATGTTATTCCGAAGATCGTAGCGGGCCTTTAGGTTTATCTGCAATCAATAAAAAATTATAAGGAGTATTCCGTGGGCTTAAAGTGATAATAAAGGAGATCATTCATTTTGGGCCTTTTCTGAAAGTGCCTTTTCTGAAAAAAAAATAGCACATCTCGTTAGAACTAGCCATTTGCAGTAATAGTTAATATAGCAGCGAAGTTGCAAGTTTGACGATTCATAATTTTCATACATTTTATTGATTTTTAAAAGTATCCTCTGACAATAATAACTAGTACGTATCGTTAGAAAAGTCCATTCGAATCTATAGTTAATACGGCATCAACATCGTAGGATTGCTCTAAGCCAAGTTATAGACAAAATATCGATTTTTGGTCATTTTCATACATTTTATTGATGATGATCAATACATAGAAATGGTATGTATAGTTAGAGCCAGCAATTTAGAGCAATAGCTAATACAACAACAATGATGTGGGATTGTTATGAGCCTAGTTATAAATAAAAGTTTATAATAATTTGTCGCTTACATACATTTTATTTATGTATCTTTTTTCGTTGGCCGACACTTTCAGAAAAGGCCCAAAAATGTGTAGAGCCTGAATGTTCTCCTTTAGTTCCTTAATAATCACTCTCAGATGTTGATGATAGGGACCGGGACCGACGGCTCAACGTGCTCTCCAATGCACGGGGATGTACAACCACCAATTTAGTGCTACTAACGCAAGACCTAGTATGTACTGAAAATATCTTAAAAAAAAAGAAATGCTCAGAATTACTTAACCCGACCCAGGATTCGAACCTAGGACCTAGCTACGAGATCGACGAGGCAGTCTAACTTATAATACCCCTCATTTTAAGTCGACCCCATTGTCTGGAGTGTGTGCCATAAGTCATTCAATTTGTCGCAACCCAAGCAAGACCCTTCTCAATACGTAATTGACACTGGCTTATCTGCAGACTTAGGGCCTGCACACATCACGTTTTTTAATTCGCTGTCTACGCTCGTTTGTAGCGATATAGTCGCGATACGCATGAAAGTCAAATGCAGCCTGTAAAGTTTTGCACACCTGAAACACGCGTTTAATCGATAACAACGAATCGATACAAACGCAATGCTAAGATACGTATGTATCGATACAAACTACAAAATATCGCTCCGTAGGATAACAGTGTGCTTTCGACGCACGTGTCTTAAACGCGCGTCAATAGGCTCTTAGATCTAGCATTTAGTCTAATTGTTACACAATAATAGCACAATAATTTTAAAAAATATTTTCATGGTATCAAATACTGAAATGAAAAAACTATCTAACCTCGCATGTCGGAGTATGTCTAATAAGTTTTAAATCTATACGGGGGTACTAAATTCATCCCAGCGGAAAAAAGGAATTCTTAATCATGAGTTGTTAGCATTTTCTGTTTCAGAATCATAGAAAAACTAAGCAAACCAAGATTTACCAAAATCGATTCAAAATTGTTGATTATTTAATCCAACTCGGAATTCGAACCTCGGACTGTAACTTCAAAAGCAGGCACAGAGGCAATTTAGGATTACGTTTACACTTTGTCTCTTTGAATTGGCCGGGTAAAGACAGTGTGGACTTTAATCACAAAATTTAATTATCTCCTAGCTTCAACTTAGTTGAGACAATATTTTGAGCTAACGTTCAAAGTATATATTTACTTAAGACTGCGATCGAAATAATTTTTAAGAGAACGTACCAAAACTAAATAAAAACCCAACTTTAACCCTTTTTTACCGAGTTCCAACAAAGAGGAACTTCTAACTTCGTCTGTATGTTTTTTATTCACTACTAGCCGACGCCCACAACTTCGCCCATGTGGTGAATAGGGTGTGTGTGTGTTTGTGTATAAACCTTTCAAAAATACCAAGAGCACTGACAATATTTATAAGAAGGAGAAGAAGGAGGTCCGGGGCTCAATTCCCGGGCGTGCTAACTGAAAATTTTCTTATGTGTCCCGTCGTACCGCCAAGTGTTTTATTCTTTGCATTTCAGTAAAATGTTGTGTTGAAACCGAAAAGAATGTGGATTTTATTCTACGCCAAGTCTAGCTCGCTCGCTTCTATCTTAGATTGCATGATCTCTTACCGTCAGTTGCTATTGCAGTCAAGGGCTATCAAAAAACACTTGCGGAAGTCATTGCAACTAATTCTGGGGAAACAGATCATCATTTATTAACGAGCAGTTTCAGATGTTAATGATAATGACCGGATCCGACAGGTTAACGTGCTTTCACAGGCACGGAGGTGTAACACCACCAACTTCCGAATCCAGGCTTAGGAAAAGGGATTAAATAGTTAATAAATGTAATGAAGTTAATAAAGTACATCTATAGTTATCCAATGTGACTCCAGTTTAATATTAGTGTTGGCAACAACAACTGTCCCTCGTGCAGTTGCAACTAAGGCAACTAGTTGCCGAACTAGCGGCAGTTGCTAAATACAAACGTTCTGATGCAAATATATTGTTTGTGCTCTGAACTGCATTGGGTCCAACCCAAAATACACTTTAGATTTGGAACAACTTTAATGTAAAACTCACGACATAATCAAGAGAACTTATTATAATTAATAATTGCATCATTACTATTATTAGCCTATTAGCGGACAGACCTCCCTCCTTAGAGAAGAGGGAATAAGGAACATAAACATACAATGCTGTTCCAATGCGGGGTGGCGGGCTTAAGACCTGCGAATGCTCAATACAAAGACCCGTAGTGCTCATTCTTATAAGACAAAAACTTCTGCTAAATCAGGTCAGTAGTTGCGAAGTGAAGTAATAACAAACATACACACACAGAAACATAGACTTTCTCTTTTGAAATATTAGTATGATGTCAGTACTAAAGATATCTGATGAAACCAGACACATGCAAGAAGACCTTAAAACGAGCTATCCGAGCATGACCTAGGTAGAAAACGACTTGTCCGAGCGTGTCCTACGTGGACCTGACCTCCAAGCGCCTCCTACGTGGAACTGGAAACGGTACACAATTCCACAAACGTCTTTAAATATTCACTCGCTCGTGAGACGGAGTGGATGTTACAAAGAATTTTACGCTCTGATACATTTCAAAAGTCTACAGTGTTTTTTGCGAGAAAGAATGCTCTTTTCTACTTCCTTACAACTGCTCTCCATGGCTGCAAAGGGAAACGTTTTAAAATTGTACTACCTTCTTTTGAAAAAAGACGTGCTGAAAGGTAGATTTTGATCAAACGTTTAATAACTTAGTTATTATAATTATTTGAATAATTCAAGCGAATATTATTATAACAGCTAATATTATCATAATTATTTTAGTCTGAAACGTTTAAACATAAACCCTAGATTCTACGTCTAGTTATCTTGTCTGTCACACGACACGGCACTCGCAAGATGAATCTGTTGGATGCTAAGATATTCGACCCGTGGACTAACGCACTCTTGGCTTTGTATGTATATCCAGGATTTGAATACCTTTATTCCTTTCTAGATGACTTCAGTAAAACATCGAAAGCATTGAGCAAAAAATCATTATCTTTAAAAACATACTCGGTAGGAATAGGTAGTAGACAATGCTTTCGAGTCCACGATAAGTTAGCTTAAGTTCCATAACACAAGCTACTTACACTTACTTTGGGGCTATATAGCGATGTGTGTAATTGCCCTATAATATTAATTTATTTATAGTAATCCTTCAGACATTAGAGTATTAAATAATTAATTTGAAAACAAAAGTTGCTAAAAAAATAACTACACTATTTATTACTAGCTGCGTAGTAAATAAGTTAAGAGGACCTCTTCTCTCAACAAGATCATTACTTAAATTATATCTCTATGACGAGGAGGAAATATGATGTGTACGAAACCTCTTATGGAGCTGGTACTATGAGGAATGCTTCACAATTTAACAAAGTCGCTTCCGACTTTAATACTGCTTCGCTGCGAGGAACGTGGGCCACACAGTGTACATTGCTGCGGTGCTATTATTTAAATGCACCACTCCAACGCTGACACAGCGATGAATTTGAACCATTCGGTGACAAATTGTCTACAAACTCTACTACGAGTGAGTGAAGTAAAACACACTTGCTCAAAAGAATTTAACATTTTATTTTAACGTTACGATACTTGTTAGGTCGAATCAGAAATTTCAATTAAATCTCAATCTCCAACACGAGAACAGATATATCTTTAGTAAACTTTTTATCGTCCTTTAATCTTTAGTTGAAAGAACACGTAACGTTGTAGTTGTAAGTTGCGAGTGTATTCAGTTAAAAAATAAAAACTGTACCTTTACTAAATAAAATATTGTAACACTGTTTCATTGATAAACTATTATACTCTAAAATTGGTATATATTTGTGTTTTAATAGTAGTATGAAAAAGGCTTTTTATTTATTAAGTAACAATTTGCATGTTAAAGATTGAAACAAAACTAATTTCATTGTTCTGAGTCTAACTGACACAGTTAATTGGGTATTTGACCCTTGTCAAAATATTAGAGGTTAAATTTATTTTTTGAAACTTGATTCTATAACAAATAAAAATATAATAAAACGAATTAAATTTGTCAAATAATTAAAAAGTTATAAGCATTTGAATATTTCTGATTAAACAGAGATAGCCATACTGTGATGTGACGTCACACCACAGTATCGTCATAGTGGCTTAGTAAAAATATTCGTTTTGCGAGAAAAGTAGTTTATGATAAATCAATAAAATAAATTGAGTCAAATACTCAATTGCTTTAGCGTAGTGAAAATGATAACAAACCTCGCTGTTAGAAAATCTTATACATAATACATAATCGTATAATTCATATTAATGTTGCAAGGTTGTCTGAAAGAATATCAATAGAGTATGCTAAGCGATAAGGTAGCCTTTTCTACCTCTACTTCCGTATGTTTTTATTTTATGTCATGTGATGTACAAATAAAGTATAAATAATAATTAAAAATTATTAATTATTATTAAATTTTATGGTTATAGACAGTATTAAATATATTTTAAAGTCAAACACAACGTCGAGTTCAACGATGAAGAGTTAGAGAATACGTCACCTGAACGTGTTTCAATTTACACGGCAGCGCGGGTCGGGCGTCAGAAAGAATTTCATGCATCGCCGCGTTTCAAAAGTCAAGACTGATGCCCGCTTTGAGATGCAGCCTCCCAGAGACACCCTGCGCGAGGTGTTATCTTAATCTAGCATCAAGACGCGAGTACGGTGCCATTGTGAGGACGCTTCCAGCTCACTGAAGTATGCAGGGACGCTCGTTGATTCGATATTCGAAGATATACATATTAATCATTGTTATCACTTTCAATACGATTACGACTGCAACAGCCATTAGTACTACTACCAATTAGTGATGTGCCGAGTCGCTGTTTTGGTGGATCGAGTCGATTCGAGTCAGTTTATACGGTATTCGAATCAGGACTCGATTCCATGATTCGAGCCCGGTACTCGAATTCTATGTTTGGTATTCGAGATTTTCTAGACTCGAGTCTGGAAATTTTAGTCCAGTCCAGAACTACAGTCCGATTTTAGAACAAAAAGAAAAATAGAAAGGAGTTAGCTTAAAACTTACACTTACAGTATTAAAATTACCTTTATCAATATTATGATGGTACACTGGCGATCGATGGGGTAGTGAATTTTACAAGTGGTGGCTCAAAGGGTTAATAAACAATTAAATAAATTCACCCAGTACTCGTAATAACTTCTAACAGACACAAATCAAAGAAATCACAACAAAAAGTTGCAGGTTCAAACTTGTTTGTACTATTAGGCCCGCGCCACTTCATTGCTTATGTTTACAGTAGGACTCATATAAATAGAATCGAGTTAACGAGTACAAACCGATTCTCCTGACTCGAGTACCGGAATCGAGTCTGGCGTACTCGAATCAAAATAAATTGGTATTCGAGTAGGCGAGTCCAAAGCAGGAATCGAGTCTGACTCGAGTCAAACCGTACTCGGCACATCGCTACTACCAATTGTTAGCGTAAATATAAACAACTTCCCAACTCTAGGCTGTTAGTTGAGTAGAGAATGAGAACCTTATATTTTGTTCCAATTTGTATATAGGACTCCAGGATCAGACCTCTTGGCTCGCTAACCACTGGACAAATAACATGTAATTTAGTAATAATAGACTTTTTTGAAATATTCTTTAAGGAATTAAAACCTTATAGAGTACAAAAACATATTATTTCATTTTAGATATAGACTAAGTGTTTTCCGCTATAAACTCTATCAAATCAATAAGTAATAATTAATATACTGCTCCTAAAAATAGGTAGGGCCTTAAAATAAGAAACCAAGAAAATATCTGTAAGTATTAAATCAATGGCAGCAAGGGGTAATATTTCCACGACTTTGACTCGACCCCTTTTAGTGACGGCCTTTCGCATTTCTAATGCAAGCTCCATCCTTGTAGTTATTGTTGCTGATCATAAAGAGTCGTCAGGAACAATATTGACCCACGTGTACACGGCACGTAAAATCAGCGACTTTATTGACCCTGGTGGTTTTAACCCATGAAAAACTTAGGTCAAACTTTGACGTGTCCTCCTGTTTCCGTCATCTTAACTTCTAAACTTTTGAACCGATAATAATTGTAATACCTAGAAGGAACCATATATATATAGGCGCTTAGCATTGTAGTCTTCATTGTAGACTCTTTAAAAATTTATCGTCGACAGTGCTTTAGAAGGGTTTGCAAGAAACTAAGTATCTATTAAATGGCGAAATGCTTTTTATATTATGTCAAAGAAAATATAAAAAAACATACACTTTATACTTGAACGATTAAGGGTCTAGCACTTTTATGAATTACTATCTCCTTAAACCACCATGGTCCAAAATTCATAGTTACCGTACCCTAATCTTAGAAAATAGTCGGACATAATTTTCATACAGTTAATGAAAGAATCATTTTGGTGAAAGAGAGAATGAAATAATGATGGTCCGGTCATCATAAACCTGCTGAGCCTTAGCATCGCTTCATGTTTATTTTATAGTAAGTTAATTATATCTAAGCACTATCTATTTGCTATACACTATTTTATATTTATTATATAGATTAGGACGCAGAAGGCAACATAATGAATCACAAGTCCATTGTCCGTTCCGCAGTAATTAATCCCGGACAAAACGCTAAACAGGCTCCGCTGTTATTGAATTATGAATTTTATCTCACAAATCACGAGATTAAACCGGCCTCGGTAGTGAGACGCGGAAGTTTCTCGAAAATTCCAACTTTGTTTTAAAGTCATTATTCATCCTTTTGTTGCGGGAGCGGTGTTACTACAAAATTTTCACGACAAAAAGAAATTGTTCCGACAAATTAAAACGCTTTGTAACGTAAGGCGACCCGCTCGCCGATAAAGAGTTTCCGATTTTAATTGTTTACCTACGGTGTTATACTGCACAATCTTTTTTCAAGTACTGCAGAAAAATTTTAGGTAACTATAGTTTAAACTTGGAGTAACTGGCTTGACACGTGCTGGAAGCTGTGATGAGCATTTATGGCTTGATTCATAGATTAAAGACTACTAGATAGAGCCCATAGCGTGTCCACTCGTGAGACAGCAAATCAGCCTTATTGAAATGACATGTTAACATTTAAAGTACATCATAAAACGTTATGTTTTAAAATATCGTAAAATACGAAATATTACTTTATATAATATAGTTTAGTAAACGCATAATACTTGAAATTTGCTAAAAAATAACATATCTAAGCTTTAAATCATCAATCAATGAAGTTTATGCCTACTTACGTATGAAACGTAATTCCTTCGATTTTCTGTTCGCTGCGACTGTTGCAGCCGAAAATATTACAACCCACCATAGCACGATAACGTTTAAATTAATATAGTAACCGCAAAGTTATATTATTTATCAGTAAATTTAATAAAAAGCTAATAATTGCTCAGATATGTCCCTTGTCTGTCACAAATTCCACTCTTGACAAATAATAAAAACGAACACGCTGAAAGGGACAAAAAATAATCTTGTATCACTTTCTAATAAAGGCCGAATGAAATAAGTCTGTCACGCTCTTAAACCTACAGCCGCGTTATGACTCCATCTAGTAGTCTTTAATCTATGGCTTGATTACAATTTGTAATTGACAAATTTGACGCGTCACTTCGCTCTCTTTCTAAGCGAATGTCGCCAATAGAAAATTCATCTATATTTTCGCATCACTAAAATAAAAAGTTTTTTTACACAAAACTTGTAGATAATAGAAAAGTTTTTCGCATATTGACTCTAACTTTGTTCTGAAGATGACAGCAAGTGATGATTATAATGATGAATATAAATATATTGACTTACAGTTTAACTTATTCTAAAATGTGCGAGAAATTAAGAAAAAAATCACAAAGCCAACATATTTTTATTATATATATTCAGATAGCGAGAACCGTCACCTCCGCGTAATGAATGTAACCGCCACACTCGCAGACAACAGGCAGAACTTGGCTCGTTTTTATTGCACAAGATTACAACGACGCTTAATTTATTCGCGAAATTTGTCCCATCGTGAAAAATCCGCGTCACAGTCTAACAAAAGGATGACAAATGGCTTCGAGACACAAACTTACTGAACGCGCGAACTGTGGACGCTTTCAAGGCCGTGAAATATTGTCCCCGAGCTCCCTTCGCGATTACCACTCAAAAATACTTTATGAATAATTATACCTTCATAAAGTTTCCTTTCTCTTAATATTTAAAAAGAATTAGCATTAAAATAATCTTCACAGAAATAAATATATTTTTAAGGAGAAACTTTTTTCCACACTCAAATTTTGTCATCCATCTAGCGCATGTCACATTACAGCCAACAGCGTATTAAAGGAAAGTAAAAGTCTCGGCAGAGCACCAAAGGGCCATTTTAACTATTTGTTTACCGTCTCTCTTGAATATCGTCTAGATTTTATTTGTTCTCTGTCTATAATTTTCCTTTAGAGAGAGACGAATATCTTAGCATTCCATGGATTCACCGTGCGGGTGCCGGGTCCATCGCGTGGCTAAGAGAAAAACTCCGAACAGAGCCCGAGACTTGTGACGCGGGTGTAGGTTTAAGGGTACCCTTAGTGACGCGCGTCAACACTCACCTCCTCTGTTCAAGTTATTCTCCCTGCCTAGCCAAATTCGGAAGGACCCTACTAGAGCAGCTTTGGACACTCGTTCCAATATGGAGCTTACTGCACTTCTAGTAAGGCCAAGGTCTTTTAGCAGGTTGTAGAGAGACTTCGCTGGTATACCCCTCGCACCCACTTCTACTGCGTATAAACAAACCACAACCTACCAATAAGTGCCTTGCAGTGCCCACTGCCTCACCACAGGTATAGCAAGATTTTTCCGAGGCTTTTCCCCATCTTACTAGGTTACTCTGATCTGGGAGAGTCAGTTGAAAGGCATTAAGATAAAATTTCAATAAGGCAGGAGACCAATCGTACAGCAAGGCGCGCCACTTCAGAGCCAGAGGGATGCAGAACTCGCCTAAGTTCAACCACTCGTTTTGCATTTCTAGGTTCATGGCATGCACTTTGTAGTTGTCGTCCTCATCTTGTTTAAGAAAAGATTTTTTTATGTCTTGGTCTTCCTTTTTACGTCTTGCACCCAACCCGGTTCTATTTACCTGAGCCCCTGCCATAAATTGTTTGTAAAATTGAAACCTAGAGTCAAGTTTTCCGGCACCCTCGTCTTTAGGAAGTGATGCAACTAGTTCGTCCTGGGACTTTACTAGAATGTGCGTTCTGGTAACCCTGAGGTGTTTATAGAGTTCCGATGGTCTTTTTAGTTTTAACCCAAAATTATTGTAATCTCTGAATAGAGTTGAAGGGTCAGCCGAGAGTGCTAGACCAAACCAAGACTTCAATGTTTTTATGACATTTGCATCTAGTTTTGCCAGATGGGTTCTGCCAATATCATAAACGAGGAATGGCCAAGTCAGACGTGAAGTGAGATAGTTGTCATAGACCCACGCTTTTTTATATTGTTAATGGGCTGTTGGTCTACCTTATTAAGGTCATTTATTAAGTTATCGACGACTACCTCAAGGGATGGAGTACGTCCTTTGTAATCAATCTTTCTACCGAGGAACTTAAAAGGCAATGCTTCAGCAATGGTGGTTACACTTTGGCCACTAATAGAGAGACCCGGATCATAAGATGTAAATTTAGTATTTCGTCTCCCCAGACATAGACAGTGACATTTGCTTGGCTTTACCCTCAGCCCACCAGTCCATGAGCAGAACTCATCCACTACATTCAATAGCTCCTGACAATGTTTTGGGTTTCGTGTCAGTAAAGCAAGGTCATCTGCAAAAGCTAAGATGGACTCTTTATATTTATTGTTAATTTTAAACCGATAGCCCCATTTCTTTTCTTGAACAATTAATTTATCTATTAGAATATTGATGACTACATTAAAAGCTATTGGAGATAAACAGCAACCTTGAAACAACCCCACATTGTATTGTAGGGGTTTTGAGTACTCATTGTTTACTGGTATGGTGAATTTCAATTTTGAATAATAAGAAGTGATTAAATCAATAACTAAATCAGGAAAATTGTACCACCTCAAGGCGAAAGTCAATAGATCATGCTGCACAGAACCAAACGCATTTTCTAGGTCTATCCAGCAGATCGTAATTTGCCTTTCATATTTTCTAGCATCCTTGAGACTTTCGCCTAGAAGTGAATTGTGTTCCAGGCAACCCGAAATCCCGGGCAGAAACCCTTTAGGGTGATTAGGCCTGAAATAAATAAAAATATAAATATTAATTTATTTAAAATATAAATTAATATTTATATTTTTATGTGAATTCGTATAGGTACTTTTATATGTATGTATGTATGTATGTATGTATATATGTATATATGTTTGCATTATTTTATGTAGGGCATAAGTATTTTATGTAAGTATATTTTTATTTGATAATTTATTATAATTTATTCCTTTATTTGTGTGTACGTACACCCGAACCTTCTCTAATGAATGCACTTTTCCTCTCCAATATTGGTTGTCCGGAAGAGATCGCTCATTAGCAATAAGACCGCCAATTGTACATTTTTTTTTTATTTCTAATGTATTTTCTATTTTGTAAGCTCTTTTCTTTGGTGTACAATAAAAAATATTCATTCATTCATTCAAGGGGCAAAATGGTGGCACAAAGTTTCACTTTCATCTTGGTTTTACAAAACCATACAATTGATTTTTAAGTTACGTTTTGGCTACGTTCTTCTAGCAGACTTCGCGTCGTAAAGCTGCTACGGTTTCTTGGTCTTTAACTAATATACAATCAAACAAATAGATTTTTACTGTCTTATGGTTGGTGGTGAGCTATAAGGTCTCGATCAAGAGGTCAGGTGTTCGAAACCTGGATCGAGTTGTGGAATAATTCTGAGTTTTCCTTCAATCTCAGAAATGTTGAGTGAATTCTCAAGCCATGAAAATTGGTCGTTTTACATCCCCGTGTCCCGGATAGCTTGGTAAGCCGTCATCATGGGCATCTGATGGTCATTTTTTTTTATCGACTACAAGTTAGCCCTTGACTGCTATCACACCTGATGTTAAGTCATGATGCAATCTAAGATGGAAGCGAGCTAATTTGTTAGGAGTAGGATGAAATCCACACCCCTTTCGGTTTCTACACGACATCGCACCGGAACGCTAAATCGCTTGGTAACTAGCCACGGCGAAAGCCTCCCACCAGCCAGACCAAGACAAATTAAGAAAAATCTCAATCTGCCCCGCCGGGAATCGAACCCAGGACCTCCGTCTTATAAATCCACCGCGCATACCACTGCGCCACGGAGGTCGTCAAAAATGTCGTCGTTAATGAATTAAACATTATCACTCTGAGTGCGCTATGCTACATTAGAGTAACGTGGTGGATCTATATTCCAAGTCCTAAAAGGTAGGGACGCCTGGTCCTGGCCATCAATAGGATGTAAAATAGTAAAATGATAAAAATAAACCACCTAAACAGTCAATATCACAAGGCCTGATACAACTAAAGTTATTACTACAAAGGTAACCGTAGAGTTATTGCGCATTCAATTTCCAAACTTCAAGCCAGGGGTATTTAACCGTGAAACTTTTGCTATTATATTGTCGATATGCCAACCATTGGGTTTTCATTACCTGAACCCAAGGTGGGCGAGCCCTGCTTTGATCCCGGTCCTTTACGACTTGGGCACCGAAAACTTTCCTGAACATACACTTATTGTTTTGCTTTACATCAATTTAAATGTATAAGCTGTCTTATTACTATGTCGTGTTAAAACAAGCAATGTAAGTTCTCATACACTTGGTCATGTGAAAAATCCAATCATTTATTTTTCTGGGAAATCGAAGTATTCTTGCCAAGCTGCTAAAAACTATGTCCCTCAACGACATCACACTGCATATTTTTAATGACTACAAAGTGCAAAGTGTTGTAAAAAAGTCACAGGGGCGTTCCAGGGGTAAAATTGAAAATTATCGGGTCTTGACTTTGGACGGGGGTGTCCATTTTTTTTAATCATCCTAAATACTTTTGTATGCCAAGAAAGCTTTGTATCATTTGTCACTTATGAACAAGAAAAGTTTAAAACAATTTTGCTTGCTTGTCTATTTTAAGAAAAGTTTTTGTGTTGCTAACTCTAATAGCGTGTCTTCACACAAACATCTACGCTAAAGAAACGCCAGTGTGAAGCAACTCTCACTCCATATATCATATCCCTAGTTCCTTGTTCTGCACAAAACCTTTCACGTGTTAACAATACAAACCAATAAATAAAACCACCATCCATCAAGCGTGTTTGAGGTCAACCCCAAGCCTAAAGGGTACCATAAGGTAAAGAGACAAAAACCAGTGAAAATATTATTGATTTAATTTTGACCGTGATGCTCGTTATTCTATAAAATTCTTTAACATATACCTATACAGCTAATAGATCTACTTACACCCGCGTGTTTTCCGTTCCCATGGGGATATTCCAGACTATGTACGGGTCAAATTTCATCCATTCAACTGCTATAAATTTATAAATAGTATACTAAACCATCACTTGTTTTATTATTAGAATCCCATATATCTATCTGTGCTTCAATTTGCGTGTGTAGAAGAGGTATTCTCGTTTCTGGAAGAACCTCAATTACCTTGAGTCCCCTATGTGCTATGTGGCCTAGACTATAATGTACCTATAGCCGAATTTTATACATATTCGTTTAACTGTAATTAACGTGCACGTACAAGGGCAATTAAATTGCTTTATTTGATACTAGCGGACGCCCGCGACTCTGTTAATTCTCCGCTCTCGCCTCCTTCACTCGCTTCGACTCCGTGAGAAATTCTGTTTGTGATTGTTCGACTAAAAGTAATCTATGTCCTTCCTCAAGCTATAGACTATTTCTATATATTTCATTAAAATTGGTTCAGTACTTTAGGGGTGATTGAGAACAAACATACAGAGTTACATTCACATATATAATATTAGTATAATCTAAACTTGATTATATGACGACAGTGATCTACACCACTTTTGGACATCATTAGAGGTATAATTAAAAAAAACCTTCTTAGCTCTAACAACATTATAGAAACCTTTAGTCTTCTAAATCAAAGAGAAAAAATAGAAAAGACTAAACCGAAAGGTTGATAAAATAAATATTAACATAAAACTTACTACAACACAGAGCCAAAATTATTCAACATAATATTTACACGGCCTATTTAGTATTCAATATAATTTTGTGCTCGAACAAGAATTATTTTAGCGTCGAGAGAATCGGCACACTTGGACGATTCAATTACACTGCGAAAACAATTATTGTAACAGGGAGTGCTGTACTTTTATCTTATTTAAGCAATATTTTCTTTGAATTATCATTTTACTTAATATATCGATTGGCTTAACTTTTGTAAATTACTACTAGAATCTTGCAGTAATTTTTTAAAGGCCTCCGTTTACAACGGTATGTGTAGTAGATTTATAAGCTGGAGGTCCTGGGGTCGACTCACGCCTGGGTCTACTGAGATTTTCATAATTAGCGATTGGGCGATTAAAATACACTGCGGAAACAATTATTGTGCAAGTACAACAAGTATTGTTGTGAGTGCTGTACTTTTATCGTAGTTAATCTTTGTTTTCTTATTTTTACCCGACTGCGTCAGAAGGAGGGTTATATTTTCCGAGCGTATGTATGCATGTATGTATGTATGTATGTATGTATGTATGTCCATTTCTTCGGCACGCGCTACAGCCTAAAAGGCGGGGATAAACGTAGTTTTGGTAAATCTTTCTTTCCCCGCAGGTTAAAGTATTTTGTCCCTGTTTGCAGCACCATAAAGTATTTAGAATTTTATACAGATATAGTGATCCTTGTTTTTCTCTTTTCAGTTCATAACTTCTAAGCAGTCGGGTTTTTTGTTTTTATAATAATAATTTTTTTATCGACTACAAGTTGGCCCCTGACTGCTATTATACCTGATGTTAAAGTAAGATGCAATCTAAGATGGAAGCGGGCTAACTTGTTAGGAGTAGGATGAAATCCACACCCCTTACGGTTTCTATACGACATCGTACCGGAACGTTAAATCGCTTGGCGGTACGTCGTAGTAACTAACCACGGTGAAAACCAGACTAAGACAAATTAAGAAAAATCTCAATTTGCTTCACCGGGAATCGAACCCAGGACCTCCGTCTTATAAATCCACCGCGTATACCACTGAGTCACGGAGCCCGTCTTTGTAATATCATTTTACTTATAACGCGAGTTTAAACTTTTGTGTTGTGTAATTCTGGAATTGCATTTTGCGTTGGAGTAGCGTGGCGGGTGTATGCTCCATATCTCCTCTCCTCCTCGGCCTGACCGTAAAATAGGCTGATATTGACAAATATAACGTTTTAACTTTTTAACTACACTGAAAACTGATGTTCATTATAAATCGTCAACACATAAGATATTGTTTTTTATTTTCTCATTTATTTTTTATTTGAGTTTTTTTTTAATTTAACAATGTTGTACATTACAAAAATATATATAAAACACTATTTAAAAAATCTGCTCCTCCGCTTGCGGGACTTTTGAGTGAACCGGCGGGTTAAGCAGTGTAAGAAACCTCCTCACAATACGCGCCGTTTCAAGGACTACTACCTTCCGTATGCTACCCTCGATACAACAGCCGAGTGAAAGCTTGTGAAGATGTTGGTGGAAACGACTATTGGAACAATGACAGTTGATGTAAAGCAAGGTCCAAGTGTTTTGATACTTTCGCTTTTCAGCCTTCACCAGATTATCGTCATGTGGAACAGTAATATGAACAATCATTGCTCGGCACACTGATCGATCGACTATCACTATAACTTGCTTTTTACTTCGTTATGTATCCAAAAATACAAAAGTAAAGACAAATGAAATCGTAAAATTAAAAGAGTTTTTTATCACACAATCAGAAACCAAATCGCATATAAATTCTATAGGAAATATACGATCTCCATTACGAATATAGCAGCACGTTATTTCCAACTGCATATTATCTGTCTAAAATTAAATGATTATCTGTTGATGCAGAATCCAAATATTTTAATAATTAATTAATTAATGAATATTAATCAATTGTGTACGCGCTATGATTGATTTGTTTGGTGTTCAAGTATTTTTCGATAATTATGGAAATATAACAGACAGCTTACTAATTTGTTTATTCGTATTATAAACGAAATTAATAGATAAAATAAAAACACATTGTTTGAGTAATGATTACTTTCTTGTGAAACTATTAGAATAAGCTTAAAATTTTGGTCAAATATTTTCCCCAATGAATTTTTCCTTCGTCTTTGTGGTTACTGATAACGAGATCCTGGGTTCGAGTCTTGGATAGACCACGACAATATATAGAGCTTTGTTGTCTTCCAAGAAGTTTTTAGCTCGGGAAGAATTTTAAGCCTTCTGTCCCAAACTTGCAACAACAAACAGTGGTCCTTACAAAAATAAACATTAGGTATCACCCTAAAACTATCTACCTACATTGGATCAAGTTGGTAAGTTTAAGAACTATATTCCCTTTGAATGCTTCAAGCTACTTCCTTTTGATCCTTGATGGATTAAAAGAAGTTTGGTATAACACTTTATAGGGTTATAATGGACTCATAATGATGAACAGACTCAATTATTTTTAGGCAAAAACAATTAAAAACTTAATGTTTATAATTTTAATATCTGAAATGAATAGTGTATTGTAATTATTTTGTAGATTTATAAAACTTATGATAGTACTGAAAAAATGTCAATTTATTTTCCTTCATACAATTACATATTTTGTGGTCAAAACAAATAAAAATGAAATTTATAAAAAAATACTTCAAATTAAATAAAAGAGATGTTTCAACTAGTTTATCGTTGGACATTCACACTGCTGGCTGGCGAGGAATCGTTTCACTGCTCGTAGTTTGTCTTTAATCGACAAAACATATGATAAAAGTACTACTCGCTCACCACTATGAAACCCTAAAACTCGCTTATAATCGAGCTTGCTAGCTTATTTCCACATTCTAGCCCTGCTTATCACACGTCTATCGTTGTCGGTTGAACAACTGCCTAATTATAGTGTAACATTACAAAACAAACATTTTAATCAACGATTGTAGACAATTGACGTGCCCCACGGTTTTATTTTAATCTAGTCTATGCATATGTTTATAATTCCCACGACTGTATCTATTTTATTATTTTTTGGTTTTTAGTACATTTATCTTAAACATTGCAATGTATGTTAAACATAAAACCGTTTAACTTAAAAAGTTTTTTTACCTATTTTTATTTTCTAGTTTTTATTTCGCATTCTTTCATTTGTTTAATTCATTCAGATACCTAAATTACAGATTTAATTTCTAAATTTAAATCTTATTATTATACGCCATTTAGTGGCTGCGCCCATCTTAAATATTGAGGTTGTATATTGCACTGTATTCTTCTTGTCAAGCCCTTTTATTTAATACCCATATTGGTGGGATTGATAAAAAATTGTTATCAGCCATTTGGTAGCGGCGGCCATCTTAGATTTCAATTTTGCATAGTAAATTGTATTCTACTTGTTGAGACCTTTCATTTGATACCCATGTTGATGGGATTGATAAAACCTAAGTTATCCGCCATTTTGTAGAGGCCGCCATCTTGGACTTTAATTTTATATAGTACATTGTATTCTACTGGTTGAGCACTTTCATTTCATGCCCATATTGATGGGATTGATAAAACCTACGTTATCCGCCATTTTGTAGCAGCCGCCATCTTGGATTTCAATTTTTTATAGTATATTGTATTCTGCTTGTTGAGCCCTTTCATTTGATACCCATATTGATGGGATTAATAAAACATAAATTATCCGCCATTTTGTAGCGGCGGCCATCTTGAATTTATAATGATAATAAATAAACATAATTGTATTGTCACCAAAATCCAAAGTGTATACAAAATTTCAAATTAATCGGTTGACAGGAAGAGGGTGAAATTTGAATTACTAAATTTGACCCAAGAATAAAACAAACGGGGTGAGCTGAATAAAACCGTTTAATTATGTTTTATTTATAAATAAGTAGTTATTGTAAAAAAAATTATTACAATAATTACATTCCCTCAAGTTTTAATGTACAATCATTAGACCATTAGTAATGTAGGAAGTATCAGTAGTACGTATAGTGAGAACAGGATTTACTTCACCCTACATACATAACAAGCTTTCTAAAGATCGACATGCACTCTTAAGAGCCGGGCAAGTAAACAGAACAAGCAATAAATCACGTTAACAGTTTTCCGATAAGGACTGGGCTCTCGATACACTGAGTCCTGTTTTATTGTGCACTATTTTCTCCCTATCGCCAGAGAAAGCAACGGTACGGAAACGGAGATAAAGTCGCCGTAATATACAGCCGCCGTGGCAACGCTTTGTTAGGTTAACTTAACTCAAGTACTGTTAATAGGAAAACTCAAGCCTTAACAGTTAATAAAAGTTAGCGTATATAATTACACTAACTTTTATTAACTGTTAATCATTGATACTTTTCATCCTCATAATTTAGCATTGGTTTCACTATGGAGCGTAGCAAGACGTTATTAATCTAAGACCGAATCGTATAAATTGGCAACAATAGGCGTTTAACCCCCGAGAGAAAAGGAGTAGAAAAACTACTATCTCTCTCTTGTCTCTGCGCCAGTCTCATTCCCACATAATAAGTTTTGTCGGTTGGCAACATTGTTAACATTGGAAAACGAAACTTTTTATGTGAATTACAAATACATAGGTAAGAGAGAGATAGATAGAAGTTTGTCTACTTCTTTGCTCTCGAGGGTTCAACGCCCTTTATTGCCAATTTATATGGTTTGGATTTCAGTAAATAATTTAAACGTGATAATTTGTCGACAAACTTTCTCTATTGACATTTGAAGTTCGAGTGTTTTCACCTCACTGCCTTACCTTCAGAAGATACGTGGGTGATAGTAACAGGGATGTACATTGCCCAGCTTCGTCCGTCCGACCTCCGTGTTGGTTTGCCGACCTCCGCTTTTTCTTAATTTGTCTTGGTCTGGCTGGTGGGAGGCTTTCGCCGTGGCTAGTTACCACCCTACCGACAAAGACGTATCGCCAAGCGCTTTGGCGTTCCGGTACGATGTCGTGTAGAAATTGAAAGGGGTGTGGATTTTCGTCCCACTCCTAACAAGTTAGCCCGCTTCCATCTTAGACTGCATCATCACTTAACATCAGGTGTGATAGCAGTCAAGGGCCAACTTGTGGTCGATAAATAAAAAAACAAAGCTTAGGTGCGCCTGTCTAATACTGAGTTCAGTTTTCGCTTTTGAATTCGTGGTGATCGTTCGGAACTATAAATTTAACTGAATCCTAAGAAATATCTAGTAAAATCGTTAATTTTATTAGCTGCTACTAAGTTTACCTTATTAGCTTATAATCATGGAGCTATTAGCAGTTGCAACGCATTGGCGAAGAGCAAGTAAACAAGCCGCAATGTATTACCAGCGTGCCCCGATAACGAGTGGGCCCTCTGCCCGATACTGTGGGCCCTATTTCATTGTGCCGCTATTTTCTCTCTGTATCCAGAGAACGCAGCGACACGGAAATTGAGATAAAGCCGTTGTTGTGTTGGCTTCTCACCAGAAGCGTAACTTGATACGCTTTGTATCAACATTTGTTGGTTATTAATAGGAATTTTAAATACTCCGTACATATTAAAAAGTATTTTCTTAATAATTTATCATTTTTGCAAAAAGGTTAAAGTTTCCTTCAAGGAGTCATATCTTATATGTCTTATATAATTATGGTCTTTGGCTAAAAATATAATTGATGAAAGATAGAGAACTCTGCCTCGTTGGTCTAGTGGTTAGCCTATCTGGCTTCGATCACGAGGCCTGGGTTCAAATCTTGGGTCAGGTCACGGAATAATTTTTTTTTTCTTTCATGAAATTCTCAGTACATTCCACGCCCAGAGTCGGGAAGTTGGTGGTGTTACACCCCCGTGCCTCGGAGAGCACGTTAAGCAGTAGGTCCCGGTCACTGTCATCAACATCCGATAGTGATCGTTAATAAATGAAACATTGTCACCCTAAGCCCGCCAACGCTCGTTGGAGTAGCGTGGTGGGTCTACTTTCCCAATCTCCTCTTCTAAAAGGTGGGTGGCCTGGTCCTGTAGTGGGCCGTTGATAGTGTGAGAGCTCTGATACCTCTGCGTAATCAAAAGATGATTGAAGAAACCCGTAGTTCAAAAACATTGTCTGTACTAAAAAATCGCAACCCTTAAGCAATCTTTGAAAGAAGTAGATTGTAGTAAAGATGCTCATATTCTAGCATAGAATTAATTCCAAGCCTATCAGAAAAGCGAAATGGAGGTTTTACATTACTACATTTTTACATCTGTTCTAGACTTTATGAGTTGTGAATTCATTCATATCTATCTATCTATCTATCTATCTATCTCTCTCTCTCTCTCTCTCTCTCTCTCTCTCTCTCTCTCTCTCTCTATCTGTAATATTGCGTTCGAAAAATGAGATAGCGACGAATTTCACTATCAAGTTGCAAAAGCATCTTTACAGATTAGATCTACAGTTAACCAATGCGAATTTTTCGATGGCTTTCATGCTTGCATTATACCGTATCGTGAAAAACAACCCTAAAGTACAACCCGTAGAAAAGTGTTTGGCCACAGATCAGGAACTTGAGTTCTCCCTTCGCATGAGCATTCATATCACGCGCTTAACAATAGCGGCACGTAATTGCTTCACTGTGCACTTCGCGCAGTATTGTCACGTGCCGTACGGTTGTGTGCCGTTCACTTTTCATTGACATAATATTATTATATAATAGTTAACTAGATTATTGTGATCATTATTTTAAGCCAATTTAAACAACGTATCATAGGGACTGACTGTAAATTTAGGAATATTAATGCCAACACTTATGTATAGTTAAAATTGGGTATGGCTGAAGAAGCATAAAAGTGAAATAAATGCAATAGAAATGAGAGCATTGAGAAGTATGAATGGAGTAAAATTGAGTGACAGAATGTTCTGGATCAAATCCAAAGGCCAAGTCAAAAGTACCTCAAGCCGACGTACGAGATATGGAAGAATCGTAGCAAGTGGAAGGACGTGGTCTCTGCCTACTCCTATAGGAATGAAGTGTGATGCTGATGGTGTGTATATACTTATGTATGTATGTACTATACTACATTAGGATCTATTAGGATCGGCCGCAAGACGTATCTGATGAAGAATTAATACCATCTAATAGCGACCCACCAAGCGACACCAATGTGAATTACTGGGACCGTCCACTTAACGAGCTCTCCCTAACCCTAAAAATTTCCTAACTTAGGACTGAGAATTTTTACTGAAAAATTTTCAAGGAAGACGGAATCGCTCAATTTTTCGTAATTACTAGACTAGAATCTACTATCCCATGGTCCGAACAACAGGACCAATAACATGATAATTATATAATAATTAAACATTATCATCGTCATAATCAGTCTATTTTAGCGGCTCAAGACACGTGTCGAGCTTCCTCCTTATAGGAGACTAGCAGTCGCCCGCGTCTTCGTCTGCGTGATAACCTCTTAGGAACCCTCTTAATTTTAAAGACAGACTTTCATATAAAGTTAGCTCTTTCCCCGCTACCCCTCTCAATTAAATTTTTTATAGATTCCCGTGAAGCAATATCCTCCGTCCCGTCCAGTGTACTAAAGATCTACATTTTCGTTAAACATTATACGATATTACAGTACATTAACATTAACAATATATATTTATGGCAAGCTGATGTGTATAGCTTGTATTAAATAGTCTATTTCACTTTTGAGTCTACCTTTCATAATAAACAAAATAATTTACAATCTGACACGCAGATCTAGGGACTAGCCCGTTTAAACAAACGAACAAACTTTATCGTATATTATATAAATACTAGCTGTACCTAGCAAACGTTGTTTTGCCTTATTATAAATATATATTATTTCTAGAAAACATTTTTTTTATATAGGGGTTGATCGTGTAGAGGTGATAATTTAGGGTTGTATGTATTTTTAACGCCACATTTAAAAAAAATTGTCCATAAAATTAAAATACAATGTTAGGGGTGGACAACCCTTATCATTTAGGGGTATGAAAAATAGATAGTAGCCTATTCTCAGACATACTGAATATGCATATCAAATCGGTCAAGCCGTTTCGGAGGAGTATGGTAACTAACACTGTGACCCGAGAATTTTATATATAAGATCTGGCTTGCCAAATAAATTGAAAGAAAAGATCAAAGATCGAATTGTCAAAGAATATTAGTACCAAAATGTTGACCCCTATTCAGTAAGTATAACATAACACTAAGGAGGTCAACTTAATTTGGACGATATAGCGGCAGTGTTATGTTTTATAGAAATTTTGTAATATCTCCGAAACTATATAACTAATTGACATACCGTAAAAGGCAAATCTTATCTTTATAATATCCTTGTGATTATAAAATAATTTATTTTGATAAGGATTTAAGTTTAGTTGTATAAATAATGACGTAAACGTAAGCATATGAATTAAATGATTTTTAAAACACTCAAAGTTATATATCGGCTAAAATATAAAATATAGATAAATGCTATCGCGGACTTTTTTGTAGAATTTTTAAGATGCATAAAGTTTTCATACAATGTATTCAATTATATCCAATAGCTAAGACAGCGTACGCGCATGAAGCCGATTTAATAAATTTCACTGTCCGACTCGCGCGATAAAAACTGTGACAACTCGGGTAATATATACAATACAAATATAAAATATAGCCTATGACGCTCACCGATAACGTAGCATTCTACTGGTGAAGAAATTTTTAAAATCGGATGAGTAGTTTCGAAGATTAGCCCCGACAGATTAGTTTATTTACAAACTTACAAACTTTACCTCTTTATAATATTAATATATTTATTAAGCTGCTTAAATGTCACCGGACCGATACCGGAGCAGTTTATACACCTGTACGCTAAACCGTTCCTCTGAGGTACAGGTATATAAACTGCTAATTTCTCCACTCCAATCAACTACTCATAATTTCTAGGAAGAAAGTAAAGCTCAATATTCCATAACCCAGGTATCCAACTCCAACTAACTTGAGAACTTAAGACCTCAGAGTCCAAAGCCACATAATTTAATGACTTGATCAACGAGGCAGTAGCTAGATTTAGTAGGTACTTGTGACACAAATGTTGAGTAGCACTAAGTTAGTACAACCATCACAAACAACACTGTCTGTCTGTCTGAGACCAGCCGCAATAATACAATTACTAACTTGTATTTGCCTAATAACTACAATGGTCTAAAATCCCACTGATGAATACTGCAGGTAAAGTCAGCTGCAACGTTAGGGTTACCAGGCGTAAAAATATTATTTTTAATTACTTACACCTGGCAACCACTTTTTATTTTTGAATATATGTCCATCATTTTTTTTATTCATTACAAGTTAGCCTTTGACTTCAATCACACCTGATGGTAAGTGATGATGCAATCTAAGACGGAAACGGGCTAACTTGTAAGGAGTAGAATGAAAAGCCAAACCCCTTTCGGTTTTCGGACCAATTCAGACTATCCTAATTGACCCTGCCGGGAATTGAACCCCGGACCTTCGTCTTATAAATCTGTAGCGAGTAGGCGAGTACGCTTGCTCGCTACAACGAAGCACAAAGATCATACGATGTGGCGTGATCGACTACGTCATGCGCCGGCGGCGAACAAGCTCCGCCCTATCCGACGCCGATTGGTTGATGCGCGGGCGTCGGCAAGATGGCAGCAAGCGCATGTATTGTTCGGTGCCGGCGGCCATCATTTTTTGTGTGCCACCTCGCCCGTTGAGGCCAAAAGTCGGATATAAAATGCTTGCAGGTAGTGGGTAGTATTCAATTAAGATCGAAAACAATTGTAATTAGGTGGTCTGAGTAAATAAAACAGTTCGAGTCGCTGTACGTAGTTTTTATAACCGCTCCGCCTCGCATATTAGTCCGGTCCCGGGTTCGATTCCTGGTTGTGAGAAAGTTATTACACGCAACCAAAGACCTCTTCACTGGTGACCCCGACGCTCACAGATATCCAGAATGCAAGGGACCAAGGACGTTTTGGGAGAAGCCTGCCGGGTTGGAGTAAGGACCCCTCCGTTCAACCCCAATGACCCGGAACTCTGGTTCGCACAGCTGGAGGGCCAGTTCATGCTCTCCAACATAACGGCGGATGCCACGAAATTTTATTTCGTCCTGGCGCAACTGGAACCTCATCACGCAGCAGAAGTAAGGGATCTGGCAGTTTCACCACCCACCACAAACAGGTATGAAACTCTAAAGGCGGAACTGGTACGACGACTGTCTGCGTCCCAGGAACGGAAGATCAAGCAGCTGTTGATGCACGAAGAGATGGGAGACCGAAAGCCGACTCAATTTCTCCGGCATTTGCAACATTTAGCAGGTGACAACGTTCCTTCAGAATTTATTCGAACGATGTGGGCTAGCCGACTACCTACACACCTGCAGACCTGCATAGCAGCCCAGCAGACGAAGATGTCGCTAGAGGACCTCGCCGAACTAGCTGACCGGGTAAATGACGTCGTGCCAGTAACCATGCAAGTTACCGGGCAAGTAACTGGTCAAGTACCCAGTACGTCCGCATTAGCAGTAGGACCTGGGAGTGCTATCGAGGCATTGACGCAAGTAGTTGCCGAGCTTAGCCGCAAGGTGGAGGCCATGAGTATGGAACAGCGCAGACGTCCCCGTTCTTATTCTAGAGGACCAAGAGGGAAGAGCAGTCAACGATCCAGATCTCGCCCACGCGACCACCCACACTGCTTCTACCACTACCGGTTTGGAGATCGCGCACGCAAATGCACCCAACCATGTACCTACCAGAAGAAGGAAAACTTCTCAGGCAGCCACTAGTGGCGGTAAACGACTGCCTAGTAATTACGAGCCGCCTGTTCATAACGGACCGCAAAACAAAGATGCAATATCTCGTAGATACGGGTTCAGACCTGTGCGTCTTTCCGCGATCCGCTGTTCGGGAGCCCCGTACCAAAACCCAGTACGAGTTGTTCGCAGCCAATGGAACAGTCATAGCAACGTATGGTTATTTACCTCTGACACTAGACTTAGGACTTCGACGTGCTTTCACTTGGCGCTTCATAGTAGCCGACGTGTCGAAGCCAATCATCGGTGTTGACTTCTTAGGCTACTACAATCTACTAGTCGATTGTCGCAATCAACGTTTGATTGACAACGTGACAGCACTGAAAGCCGCCGCACTAGCTGAACCGTCTACGGAGGCAATTTCTTCGGTTCGTACTACAATCGACGATTCTGCCTATCATCGTTTGCTAAGAGAATATCCTGATGTCACTCGCCCTGCTGGGAAACCTAAGGTAACGAAGCATGCTACGATGCACTATATCCGTACAACACCAGGCCCACCGGTGTCCAGCCGTCCACGGCGCTTAGATCCGGAGCGTTTGAAGATTGCGAAGCAGGAGTTCGATGAGATGCTACAGAACGGTACAGCACGCAGATCTGACAGCCCATGGTCTTCACCGTTACATCTGGCCCGGAAGAAAAACGACGGTTGGCGTCCCTGTGGAGATTACCGGTCACTGAATGCTCGTACAATCCCTGACAGATACCCAGTCAGGCACTTGCAAGATTTCACTCACCAGCTAGCTGGAAGTACTATCTTCTCCACCGTGGACCTAATAAAGGCCTACAATCAGATTCCAGTTTATGAGGATGATGTGGCTAAGACGGCAATCACGACACCCTTCGGCCTCTACGAATTCCCGTTTATGACATTCGGACTTCGTAACGCCGCCCAAACGTTCCAGCGCTTCATGGACGAGGTTCTGCGGGGCTTGGACTTCTGTTTTGGATATATCGATGACATTCTGATCTTTAGTTCCAGCAGTCAACAACATCAGGAACACCTAAGAATCATCTTTCAGAGGCTGTCTGATTACGGCGTGTTGATCAATACTGGCAAGTGTGTCTTTGGACAAGCACAGGTTGAATTTCTCGGATTTTCGGTTTCAGGAAAAGGAATCAAACCATTGGATGCCAAGGTTCAAGCAATTCGAGAATTTCCAACGCCTAAAACAATCAAGGAACTCAGACGTTTCCTAGGTATGTTGAACTTTTACCGCCGTCTAATTCCAAAGGCAGCCACCATTCAAGCCCCATTGAACGAATTGCTTGCCGGTCCCAAGACAAAAGGATCGCAAGCAATTGTTTTGACACCTGCACTCCTAGAAGCAGTCAACAGCTGCAAGAACAGTCTGTCAGAAGCCACCCTATTAGTGCATCCAGACCCGCGAGCAAGATTGGCAATACAGACCGATGCTTCAGATTCGGCGATTGGAGCTGTTCTTCAGCAACACCAGGAAGATGAATGGAAGCCGCTAGCATTCTTTTCCAGGAAGCTCAGTCCAAGTCAAAGGAAGTATAGTCCTTATGACCGAGAGTTGCTAGCCATCTACGAAGCCATAAGACATTTTAGGCACATGGTGGAGGCGCGTACTTTTTCGGTGTTAACGGACCACAAGCCGTTAACGTTCGCCTTTACAGCACGACGTGAGAATTGTTCACCGCGACAGTTCCGATATCTAGATTTCATCAGCCAATTTACTACGGAGATCAAATACGTTGCCGGTAAGGATAACATCGTAGCTGATGCCCTTTCACGTGTCGAAGGAATTTCTATGCCCATAGATTACCAGGCCCTAGCCAGCAACCAGTATATCGACCAGGAGTTGCAAGAGCTTCTGAAGTCCGGTTGCGCCCTGAAGTTGGAAAGGTGCGGCGTGACAGATGACGATCTCCAGATTTACTGTGACGTATCGACTCCAACTCCACGACCATATGTTACCCCTTCGTTTCGCAAACAGGTATTTGACGCACTACATAATTTGAGTCATCCAGGAGCGAAGGCGACTGTCAAGCTGGTAACGCAACGGTTTGTTTGGCCAGGAATTAGACGAGACTGTCGACAATGGGCCAAGGAGTGTCAGCAATGCCAGCGATCGAAAATCTCCCGACACACAACAGCACCGCTGGCTACCTTCGAACCTCCATCAGCTCGCTTTCGTCACATCCACCTTGATTTAATAGGACCATTACCCTTATGTTCTGGCTACAGGTACTGCCTCACGATCGTCGACCGCTTTACGCGTTGGCCTGAAGCGTATCCACTCCAGGACATGACTGCCGAAACCTGTACCAACGCCTTAGTCACCGGATGGATCTCGCGCTTTGGTTGTCCAGAGCACATCACCACCGATCGCGGCAGACAATTCCTGTCCCACACATTTCGAGAGCTCACCGTGCTGGTTAGTGCATCACATCACACAACCACAGCGTACCACCCAGCAGCTAATGGCTTGGTGGAAAGGCTACATCGTCAACTTAAGTCCGCCATCACCTGTCATGCATCATCTAACTGGGTGGAAGTCCTACCATGGGTCCTCCTCGGGATCCGCAGTGCATGGAAGGAAGACTTACAAACATCCGCAGCAGAACTCGTGTATGGTGAACCACTTCGTTTGCCTGGACAGTTCTTCTCTCCCGCACCAGAGGAAGAAATGGACATGACCTCTATCACCAGCCGACTTCGAGCACACGTCAGTAAGTTGGCGCCAACTCCAACATCTTGGCATGGCAGTTCCAGCCGAACCTTTTATGTGCCCAAGGAGTTAAAAACATCAGACCATGTTTTTGTCCGCCAAGGTCCTGCAAGAAGACCACTGGAAGCACCATACTCCGGACCGTTCAAAGTGCTAAAACGCGATCTGAAGACCTTCGATGTGATGATGAACGGGAGGCCGCAGAGGATAACGCTGAACCGCCTGAAACCAGCTTACATAACAAGAGAGACCCCAGAGGCGACTTTTCAACCCAAGAAGGACGAAGGCGCAACCGCTACCAGAACCACAAGGAGTGGGCGGAAAGTCAGGTTCCCAGATTACTATCGCCCGTAGTCACGGTCTCAGCGGGGGAGTAGTGTAGCGAGTAGGCGAGTACGCTTGCTCGCTACAACGAAGCACAAAGATCATACGATGTGGCGTGATCGACTACGTCATGCGCCGGCGGCGAACAAGCTCCGCCCTATCCGACGCCGATTGGTTGATGCGCGGGCGTCGGCAAGATGGCAGCAAGCGCATGTATTGTTCGGTGCCGGCGGCCATCATTTTTTGTGTGCCACCTCGCCCGTTGAGGCCAAAAGTCGGATATAAAATGCTTGCAGGTAGTGGGTAGTATTCAATTAAGATCGAAAACAATTGTAATTAGGTGGTCTGAGTAAATAAAACAGTTCGAGTCGCTGTACGTAGTTTTTATAACCGCTCCGCCTCGCATATTAGTCCGGTCCCGGGTTCGATTCCTGGTTGTGAGAAAGTTATTACACGCAACCAAAGACCTCTTCAAATCCAACGCGCGTTCTTCTGTAGTAATGCAATAAAAAATATTATATAAAACTTTCTTTTGCCTTTTAAACATAAATACTCGTATAAGTAGGTATCTTTGAGGAAACGCAATTCCAAAAGCTCCACTATAACATGAAAGTAACCATTAAAAGAAGCTTTTAGATGGCCAAATTAATTTGAATTGAATTCATTGAAGGAAATTTTATTATAATACGTTTTCTGTATAATTCAATAAAGTTAATACAAATTGGAATTGAAATTTGTATCTCTCAATTAGAAATGAGCATTTCGTTGAGGCTTAAAAACGGTCCAGAATCAGTCAATTGTTCGCTACGCCCCAAAAAAATCTATTACAAGCATCCAGGGACCCAAAATTATATTCAATTTAGGTCCCCTGGTTCATACCGACTTCGTTTACCGGAGATTTTGGTAAACGAAATGATATCGCCCCATTGAATTATTTTACAATAGAATTATTCTACAACTTGACCCGGGATTCGAACCCAGAAACTAGTGATCGTAGCCACACAAGCTAACCACTAAACCAACGATGTAGGATTGTTTTTTCAACGGCAAGTATTTAAGGATTTCCCTTGCCTGGCGTTATATTATTCAACGGTACTAAATGTAAACTATTTTCTTATAAAAATATGACAAAAAACAGCAATTTTTTTAGATACTCCAACCTAATAACATTCTACAATTGTTGAAACTACCTCGAGAGCTAAAAAGACTTCGAAAGAGAATTTTAAATCTCATTATCTGGCCACGGGAATTTATTATTGAATTATAGTTGAGTGCTGCTAAATGGAATTTCAAATACAAGGACATCGGACAAGAATGTCAGGATAATTCAAATGTATAGATTTTATACTAGATATTAAAATTTGTACGAATTTAATGGATGAAATGATGTGAATGGAAATGTTGGAAGAGGAAAACCTAGGCGAATATTCCTGGACCAAATTCAGGACATTTTAAGAAATGGCCAGGTCAAGAGTACCCTAAACCGACGATCTTGTATGAAAGGATTAATGAGAGTGGATGAAGCTAAAGAAGTATGCAAGGATCGTGGTAAATGGGAGAATGTAGTCTCTGCCTACCCCTATGGGAACGAGGCGTGATGCTATGTAGGTATGTATGTTAAATACCATAGATTCATCGTGCCAGTGCCCATCGAAAAACTCCTTGAACTCCTTTGTTCTCCCTGCCACGCCTTTTTAGAATCCTAATCATATAGAGCTGCTTTAAGTACCCATTCTAATCAATTTTTGCTATTATTTTAATTCTTGCTGCAATTCTATTCTGGATGAAGTCCTTAAGCAGATAATAGAGACATTTGGCTGGAAGTTATACAACCTAAACCTTACATAAACATCATTAAATCAACACGGTGTCTCCATGGTGCTATATCCACTTTCACCTACCTTTAAATTAAGCATACAATGATGTATACTTACAGCTTATCTTCATAAATATTACCTTTAAAAAATCAATGGTCCCTCATCGACCCGAAGACATCTAAAGGCAAGTGTAACTGAGCCTCAAAATCCCTTATTTTGTACAACATTATAGCACCGTGAATGCTGCTGTTCGAACACAAGCGTTAATATAATTTACCAATAACCGTTTTCATGCCTTAGGTAATAGATAGTATTTAAATAGTGGTCTGCCTATAACCTTTATAGGGACAGTAATAAACAGAAAATATTTTATATCATTTGGGGTCTATCTATACACACACGTTTTTTTAACTAACAGATGACATGCGTTGTACGCGTTAAGGACGCTAAAGAAACGCAAGTTTATCGTCAATCTGTATACATGACGTCCCACGGCGATGCCACATGGAGGTAAAGTACATTAATTAATACAGTGTGATTTTTCTCGTGTAGATACCGGGTTTGATTCCTGGTTCAACTAGGCAATTATTTAAAAATGTTTGAATGCAGTTTTAAATGTTTTTAAAAATAAAATAAAGTCTTCTTTCAGTAAAATGTTGCATTTTCCAAAAATTAAAGTGCTTTCCCTCCATGTGGCTTCGCCGTGGGACGGCCCTGTATAATGTGTACGTAAATAAGTTTAAGATGCATATTGAAATAATTTTAAGCCCTAAACAAAATAAATTCTGGAAAAAACTAAATCATTTTATTTTATTGTTTGGTTAACCTAACTTACCTTTACCGTGTTCCAAAAATTAACAAAAATTAATATCCTCCAGACTATTTGTGAGCAACAATATTTTGTTTCACACGGCATATACAAATACGACTATATTTGAATTGGCCCGCACGGCAAAGCTATATTTGGAGATATTATCGCGCTTAGTCAACACTCAACCTTACCGGAGATAGCGTCAGAAATAGAAATACGATTTATGATGTTGTTAGGACGGCAGGTAGAGTGGAGTGTGGCAGGCGATCTTTTGTATCGGGCAGCTTCTTACCTTTGTTGCCAGTCTATTGAATTACCCTCCGACCTCCCGGTGATGTTTTGGGAGGTAAATTACTGTTGGGAGAGATGTAATCTGTAATGTTGTTTTCACGGAATTGCTATTGGATGAGAGTTTATTAACGAATATTAGTATTGAATATAGTTATGAATACCGTGGTAGGTTTTTAGTTAGATACATTTACAGGAGTCATTTGTCCAGTCGTTAGTTTGTGTTTGCAAATCGTGACTTTGTGGAGTCAACTTCTGAGCTATAGGCATATTAAAGTACAGTTTTTTTTTTGTGTGGAGCCTGGAGCCACCTAACATCTGTACACATTGTTACAAAGTTAAACAATACTAACCTAAGCCCGTTCATCCACATTGGAGTAGGGTGGTGGATGATACCAACTCTATTTTAAGAAAAGAGGTTTTTACATGGGAAGGCACAACGTCACGACCAGTGAGACAACAGGTTTAAGATGCTCTTCGAGACACAGGGTATATAGACGCCAACTTTGAACTCAAAAAATCGCTAATTTCTCGTTCCTAAGATTCGAACCCTGGACCTCGATAACCATAGGAAAACTAGCCAACCAAGAGATCAACAAGACTTTTGTTTTTATCGACTACAAGTTGGCCCTTGACTGCTATCACGCCTGATGTTAAGTGATGATGCAGTCTAAGATGGAAGCGGGTTAACTTGTTAGGAATGGGACGAAAATCACCCCTTTCGGTTTGTTCACGACATCGTACCGGAACGCTAAATCGCTTGGCGGTACGTCTTTGTTGGTAGGGTGGTAACTAGCCACGGCGAAATCCTCCCACCAGCCAGACCAAGACAAATTAAGAAAAATCTCAATCTGCCCCGCCGGGAATCGAACCCAGGACCTCCGTCTTATAAATCCACCGCGCATACCACTGCGCCACGGAGGTCGTCAAAACATTAACTTAACAAGCATATCTAGAGTATACAATAGAGGATCTAGGATAAAAGCATTAAACCATTAAGCCTTGAAACTATTTAAGTTTGATATATCACCCGCAGCGACCGGTAATAGCAAAACTTTAATATGTTATTCCCTCAACACTCATAAATAGCAGCCAATTACGTACATAGTGCAGCTAAGCGGTATGTTACAATGCATTCAATTAATTAAAAATGCATTGTTACACTATAACTTAGTTTTTGACTGCAATTAAACCAAATAATAAGTGATGATGCAATCCAAGATGGAAGCGGGCACACTTGTTGGGAGTAGGATAACATTCGCACACCTTTCGGTGTCACACAACATCGTACCGGAACGGTAAATCACTAGGTGGTGTTTCTTTACCAGCACGATGGTAAATTGCCATGGTAGTTACCACACTGCCTTGTCGAGATAAATCGACAGAGATTTTGATTCCGTCCTACTCCTAGCAAGTTAGTCCGCTTCCATCTTAGTTTGCATCATCTCGTCAAGGATTTACTTGTAATGAGTAAAAAAAACGGATAGTCGATCTATGTCCAATCGATGAAATACGAGCAATGCCGAAAACATGGAATCTGTAATTTCTATTAAATTATAAGCGTCTAAAACAGGGTATCAAAGCTAGTATAAGTTTATAGAGCTAGCTGTGCAGAAAAGCCCCAAATGTCTTAGCGTGTGTGAGAGATTATGTGACGGGATTTTCTTAATGTAATTTCACGGTCCTC
This sequence comes from Mycalesis mineus, assembly GCA_034621355.1. NCBI lineage: Eukaryota > Metazoa > Arthropoda > Insecta > Lepidoptera > Nymphalidae > Mycalesis > Mycalesis mineus. The sequence continues at coordinate 2,639,255 of CM067901.1, forward strand.
TGAGGCATGCTGCAATTGAAGTGCCGTAAAATACGTTGCGTTTTCACTGTGATTTTCAATTTAAAAAAATGAGGGAACATGTGTATTTTTGCCTGGATCTAAATAAAGAAGATTCTACACGTGTCTACATTCATCTAATGCCGATTATTAGAATTTAAGACTTATATTATTTAGGTATATTTGCATGTACGTGATTTTTTCAAAACTACTACTCCAATTTATATGGGGTTGGGCACTCCCAACTGGGCTCATTGGGCTATCGTAAATCATATTATTTTCAGGGCAGAAATATATTTTAAATTTATTTGTTTTACAAAGGGAAAAGGACAAAAAGATGTGACGAATGAAAAAAAATATTTTTTAATATGATTCTGTCGCTATAAAATATAATGTTTTGATCAATAACTCGTTGTTTGATGGACTTGAAAGAGGGGTATTTATTATGTATAGCTGAGTAGCTGACTATAACATCGTAGCTCCTTCAAATAAAGAACGCAACATTTACAAAACCCTGAAATATATTTTCTTCTTAAAGAGACATTGGCTCCACATTATGGGCAACTTCTTTTAGGAAAGCGGTTTAAAATCACTGTACATAGATAATTCAACACGCCTGGATCGTTTGGACCAATTCTACCGTTTGCTAAATCGCTACGAACGGTAGTGAGTAGGGTTGAAGATGTCACACAGCTAACAAGGGTTAATAATGCACAAATAATTATCTGCTTGTTCTGTTGTCCAAGACATCGCTTGTTACAAAACAAATTCTAATATGAAAACATCATTAGCCTATCTTGGTATTTCCCTTAGCATCTTTCAGAGGATAAAGTTCGTTGAGTGTTGCATAGAATAAATATATTATTTCGCAAAATAATTATTCTATTTGCCTTTGGATGTTTTAGGTGTACAGATGTTTAGCGCATTTGTGTGCGAAGGAGGCCAGCATTCTGAGAGGGTGTTAGCAAAACAGTCACATGTTTATAAGTTATCATTGGTTTGCAAGTTGTTAATAAATGACTGTTTTTATAAACAAGTTTCGGTGTTACACACGTCCCTCTATAAACACTAATATCAATACAATAACCTTGAAAAAATATATAATAAAAGGTTCTGATGGATTTGAAAACCACGTTACCCGGTTAGAACGACGAAAATGCTCAATTTAATACTTGGCGTTTAACCTGGTAAATAAAATTTTAAAAATACGTTTCTGCTGTGATAACTACGACCCTTTATACAATACATACCATGCTAAAATGCCGATTATATATGCCATGCTAGAATAATTATAACAACATACTACGTCAAACAACATTACAAAAACTTCAAATGAACATTCGTGTTAGCAACTGAAAACGTCCGCGACGCTACAACACTAGACGGACAGTATTACATCTGACGTACTTAAAATGGGGAAGAAAATGGACTTTTCGACTTACAGTCTCATAAACATGCGCCGCAGTACGTGCGCCGTGAATATGGTTCACAGCAACTATAAAACTGCTGTAAGGGAGCAAGTACATGTTCCGCTTCGAATGGCAAGCTTGGCAAGCTTCAGTGCTGTGTTTACGAGTCGATCTATGTACGTTTGTTGTGGGATCTACAAAAACGTAGCTTTTTATCAAGCGATGGATTAACTTGACTGCAATCTTACCAACAGGCCTAACATGCGTCAGCCGTTAATGGCAAAATATACTTGAGAAATAAGATCGTCATCTGTCGTTACAAATAAGGGGGCGATTTTCGATTTTTCCGCTATTGTTCGATGCCCGCTTCCGCTTCCGCTCTTGAGAGAGAGATGGATATCTCTCCCTCATCACAAGTTAATAATTAAGTCATTGACGAATACTAAGCGGGCAGGTGCTTGACGATATAGTCAAACTGTGGCCGGAAAAATCAAAAAATGATTATATTATTTAATATTATTTTAATGATTTTTTTTAATTTACGTTCCTGAGTCTATATTTCATAATGTATGTATGTAATTATAATTCAAGCAATTCTGAACGGTCCCTTACAACACAACAAAATAAGGAAGACACTCAGATTTTAAGAGTGCAAACTTTTATTTCACGTTTCATTTCCAAGTTCCCCTCTTTATTCTTAGCGTGCGCAGTAAAGTGACGTCACGATGCAATGTAGTCTGCACTTGCAGATGAAGCCGAAGGTTTACCAATAAAAGCGTTCATCAACTGAAACTGACTTTTTGCACTGCAATTTCACTGGAAATGATGCAAGGAAGGTACAATGTAAACTTTGTGTTCAAGCATAACCTAGCTAAGTTTTTTGTGGGCTCTTCTCGGACCAAAGCTCGTTTAGAACCCTCTTATTTTTTCGTAATCCAAAAATTACATATTGACGATTCAAAATAATCATAAAGGTTTCACTGAATAAAGATTTTTTTTATCGACTACAAGTTGGCCCTTGACTACTATCACACCTGATGTTATGTGATGATGCAGTCTAAGATGGAAGCGAGCTAACTTGTTAGGAGTGGGACGAAAATCCACACCCCTTTCAGTTTCTATACGACATCGTACCGCATCGCTTGGCGATACGTCTTTTTCGGTAGGGTGGAAACTAGCCACGGCCTCCCACCAGCCAGACCAAGACAAATTAAGAAAAATCTCAATCTGCCCCGCCGGGACTCGAACCCAGGACCTCCGTCTTATAAATCTACGCGCATACCACTGCGCCACGAAGGTCGTCAAAAATTTTGATTTTGACTTTGTTTAGATTGTATATAACTCATCAACCAGTATATAAATAAATAAAATTGAAATGTCCATTTGTAAAATCAAATCAACAGCTTTTCATAAAGCGCATATTGAACGGTGCTTACAAAAATATTTAAATTTTGTCTTTTTTGTACACGCTATTCTCTAAAACTAACAGTCGGATGGTAAAAAATATTTTTGTATGATAGCCGGACTCATTAAGAGTGACATAGGCTTGTAAGTTGTATTTATATTCCCACGAAAATGAAAACTATGCGGGTGAAACCGCGGGCAAGTAATAAATATTTTTGGCGTAAATGCTAGCTCGCCGCTGAGACGAACTCACAAAGAGGTACTATAAACCTAAGCTCTGTACGCCTGACTGCATTAGGCAAATACCTAATTCCAACCACATTCCAAGATGTTTACTTTTCACATGCAGCGCACGGTCGGTTTAAGATGCTCCGACGTAGTAATCTGCTCTCTTCTATTATTTTTGGGTTTTAAACTACCACCTACCTACATAAATGAATCGGAATCACTTTTGAATCTTAAGATCGTTCTTTAGAAGTAGTTACATTACGAGCATATATTGTGGTTAGATATTTTCTCTTAGATTAAATTATCTCTTCTAATGTATCCCACGTTATTTGAACTTGGTACAGTAGGATACAATGAGCTGAGAGTTAGAAGGGAACATACACTCGTAATTTATATATTTAAAGTATTACGGGGTAAGGTATGTGATTTCGACATGTTGATGCAAGTGCGTTTGTGTGTCCCAGACGGCTGCGTGTGGCGAAGGCGCCGCCCGCCGTTACTGGAGGTGCCAAGAGGGCGCACAAGGTTGCTCCGAGAAGCGCCGCTGACGCGTGCACTTCGTACCCTCAATATCATAGCGGATAATATAGATTTGTTTTACTGCAATCTAAATGAGCTGAAAAGAGTGGCCTTATGGACAATCTCATATTGCAAGTTAGAATAATGTTGGTAATTTAGAATAATAATATGTGTTACATAAGGTAGTTAAGGTATAAGTAGACTGTAATATAGATATACACTGTCAAATTAGGTTAGCCTGTAAGGACAGATGTATATAATTATAATAAATAAATAAATAATAAATCTGTAAAAATTATCAACTTGGAATTGGAAGTGTCACACACCTGCCTCGGAGAGCACGTTAAGCTGTCGGTCTCGGTCATTATCATTAATATCTGATAGTGATTGGTACAAGATTAAACATTATTGCCCTAAGCCCAACCCGTATTAGAATAGGCTTAAGCTCCAAAATCCGTCTCCAATACAAGGGAGGGGTGGTCCCTTTAGTGTAGTGACTCTTTAGTGGCCCGTTTAAATAGGTCTTTTAGAGGAATTCTTAAACTATACTGGGCCGTTGAAATTGTATGCACATCTTATTTTCCCAATAAAGATATTTTTTCGTGATGATGGATGTTTGTTGGTACAGTGTCTGCCTTGTGATTATAACTCACGACATCCTGGATCGAGTCCTGGATCAAACCTTTTTTTTTTTAATCGACTACAAGCTGGCCCTTGACTGCTATCACACCTGATGTTAAGTGATGATGCAATCTAACCCCTTTCGGTTTCTACCCGACATCGTACCGGAACGCTACATCGCTTGGCGATACGTCTTTGTCGGTAGGGTGGTAACTAGCCACGGCGAAAGCCTCCCACCAGCCAGACCAAGACAAATTAAGAAAAATCTCAATCTGCCCCGCCGGGAATCGAACCCAGGACCTCCGTCATATAAATCCACCGCGCATACCACTGCGCCACGGAGGTCGTCGAAACCAAAAAAAAATTGTATTTTTTCGTTCCAAATTATACCTGCCTGATGGATATAACATTGTATAATTTTCAATCAATTTCTGCTACATGTTGAAGAGCATACTGGCCTAGTCTTACAACATTCAAACAAAATAATTTCTCCAAAATCCTACATCGCGAATACATCTAAAAGGATATACCAAACCAAACTGCTCCACATTGAGTGCAGCTTAAGGCAAGTTGTTGTACTCCTGCATTTGGCGTTGCGAAGAAATTCAGTATAAGTGGCTGTAGCGCCGAGTTTAGAGCCGGTAAAGCCTTTTTACGGTATCAGTTCACTGCGAACGCTACCCAAAGCCTACTTTGGAGATTTGTTACTGTTTTGCGGAATTGTTCATTCTAGTAAACTATACTTAAATAGATATTTAAATAGATAGAGAAGATCTTAGCAACAAATGAAGCATAAATCGCATAATTAATAACAAAAATAATTTAATAGCTGTAAGGGAAAGTTTTACTGTTTTTCATTCAAATTTCTAAACATTTGACAACTGAGACCCATGAGGGTCTATGCGGGAAAGTACTTCAGTCGATGGGATAGGCCAAACCTCACTTGTGCTACGAACACCAAGACATAAAGATCCCAAGACCCCTAGTGACAAATACCAAGAACCTGGATCAAGATACCCGAACCCCTGAACCTCAACGTGATTATTTTGAACACCTGAACCCTTGTATATACCGACTCAAACATACAGTCCACTGAACTGGAAGGCTTTCGATTGAACTTTAATTGTTATATCCCTCTTCAACAATTAAGTAGATAAGTTAACTGAATTTTAAACCAGTTAACCAAGACACACAACAGTACGAGAGCACAAATTGATAGTAAAATAAAACCAGACAGCTTTATTAGCGTTGGACTAAAGATGGCTTATTAGAAAGAATGAGGTGTATTCACAAAGTGCAGCTCTCGGCAAAGCTCGGTAAGTAAATAAGGGGTGCAGTGAATCACCCTAACAGTTTTCCGATAGGGAATGGGTTCTTACTATATTCTTATTACCTAAGAGAAAACAAAGTTGCTTGGATACAGATAAAATCTTAACTAAAGTTATGTGTTGGCTGGTTTTGAAAATGTTTACAACTCTTAGTTTCTTTCTCTCTTTTCACTTTAAGTAAGTAGAAACTGAATTCACTACATGACATAATATTATAAAACAAATCTGTCTTTTCGCGATAAATTCGAAGTCTACTGAACCTACGGGTTTCTTCACTAGATAGAATTGTTTCCAAGGAAGATTTTAGTGTATACTTTGTTATGATTTATTGCAAATTATAAATATTATTTAACAATACACACATCGCTATAGAGCCGCAAAGTAAGCGTAGGTGGCTTGTGTTCCCTTCTGCAGCATTTATTTATTTAGAATTTTATATAGATACAGTGATTCTTGTTTTTCTCTTTTCAGTTCATTACTTTTAAGCAATTTGTTTTTTGTTTTTTATTTGTTTTTATATATTATATATATGGTTATTTGTTTTTATAAAAATTATTTTTTAGCATAGTTAGTCATACCGACCCTGCTCATGGGAGTATCAAGAAATCCGTTCCTACTAAGCGTCATGTGATGTTGATGATGATGTGATATAAAAAAAATCCCTTTAAGATATAAAAAAAAACTGCGTAAAAAATCAGCAACCCAAAAGTAGCAGGCAATAATAAACAAGTAAGAGATGCTTTAATATTCCGAACTTCGGCGGAGTCGTCGCTCAAATCTCGAGTGCATATTTTATTTATCGCGTCTGCAAAGTGTCGCGTCAAGTTTCGCGAGCCCACTTAATTATGTAGATGTAGTTGATCGTATCCATTTACTTCGGACGGATATAAAATAGTCTCATTCCTTGGCCTCCTTTTGCCTCTTTTAATTTCTATCGTTATAGGGATAGTAATAATATTACGATTTAATAACATTCACAAAAAGCGTATTACAAATATTATAGAGTATTTATCATTCGTGATAAATTTTTAAGCTATTGTATAGCTTCTATCGCGGGCCTTGAGCGTGGAGACCGATTCCAGAAATTCCGTAACGAAAAAACCTAACACCCTCTAAATATCAAAAGCATAATATCAAAAGCACAATTTCGGCAACGTCGTCATCGGGGAACGTGGCCTAGCGGTAAGGTGCTCTAAGTGCCCGGATTGCCAGAGAGACGTGGGTTCGAATCGCGTCGGTTCCGCAATTTCTTTTTTTTTTCAAGCGTGATATTTCAAAAAAATTATTTTTTTTACAAGCGTGAACGTGAACAAAACTACAAAGTACCGTTTAGTATTTCCATCTATCGATAAATACCAGAACTTTTAATGACTTTTTGAAATATCACCATTCTAGCAACAACAGCATTCGGCGCCCAACGTCCATCAGCTGTTCGAACCACGTGCTCCGCCCATTGCCACTTCAGTTCTGCGACTCGCTGAGCTATGTCGGTTATTTTGGTTCATCTGCGGATCTCCTCATTTCTGATTCGATCACGCAGTGATACTCCGAGCATAGCTCTTTCAATCGCCCGCTGGACCATATGCCCTAAGTATATATACTCGTCTACAATTTCGAGTGCAGCATTTTCAACAATAACTGGGTAGAGCGAAACATGAGCATTACACATGATCTTTGTCTTGCTCATGTTAGTAAGGCCCATCTGTTGAGAAACTCTGCTAAGGGCATTGAGCGTAATATTAAGTTCATCTAGAGATTCTGCCATGATCACTACATCGTCGGCAAACCGCAGTTGAGTGAGATACTCGCCATTGATGTTGATGCCAAGTCCGTTCCAGTCCAAGAGCTTAAAGACGTCTTCCAATGCGGCGGTAAATAGCTTATTTTTATGGGACAAAATCAAATTATTCTGTATAAAGCAAAAATACTGCCTTGTAGATTAAATAAACGGCTTAACTAGCGCTTTACTGCTCTGTGTAAGTGTCCAGTACCTCGAACCAAGGCCTAGGTTCGAGCCCTGGATCGAACTATGAATTACTTTTATTTAGCTTTTGAAGGAATCTCAATAAAATGCCCTGAGTAAGGAAGTTGGTGATGATGACCTCTCCGTGCATCGTAGAGCATGATAAGCCATCGGTCACTGTCATTATATTAATTATCAGGTAATGACCGTTATAAAATCAAAAACCTTACGCTAAGCAGGTCAACCCGCGGCAGGTAGGTCTGGGCTCGATATCCCCTTTCCTTCATGCCCGGCTCCGTACCAAGCCATTGAAATAGGCTGATAATGATGATGATGTCGATTGCAAACTCTAGAGTATCATCATCATCATTATCAGCCTATAACAGACCTATTTCAGGGCCAGGCCTCCCTCCTTGTAGGAGATGGGAAAGGAAACGCTAGAGTACAGCAGACAAAAGAAGAATTTCATTCTTGCTATTTAACCTTATTCAAAAAAGGGTGCCACACAATGAGCCTTTACGTATGTTCGTATGTAACACGTTATTTACTAAAATAAATAGTTTTGTTATCACAACTAGTCAACATGTAGGAGGGTTCAAATATTTTCGAACAATGTAGTTGTCCGAGCGAAGTCATCTTCTTCAACAAATACGGATAAGAATGTAACAGATGTACAGACATACTGGATGTGACATTTATGTAGTACTAGATACCTAGCTTGTAAGCATTTTGCAGTATCAAATATAATCACCCTATCGCAAGCCGCTTTGAAGCGGCGTGGTGGATCTAAGCTCTACATCTCATCTACAAGGACGGAAGCCTGACCCTTTATTGGGCCACTAAAATTTACTGATCATGGTAAATTCTACATAAATGACTACATGCTGTAATAATTTATAGATATCATAATGATGCTTAATGATTATTAATCATCCTTTTTGAGAGCTTCTATGCCATTAATAAGCAAGAGGGTTTATTATTAATAAACTTACCCTTTCTAAGCCCTATAGGGTCCTAAACTATATCAATTAATAATGTGATATAGCAATCTAGCATCGATGAAAAAAGATTTATAGTACTTGTTAGGCTTCTCCATTACAGGGCTATAAAAAGGAGAACATCAATATTTTAGCAATAATAATAACATATGTTTACAATAATGTCATTATAGTGAGTAGAATCTTTGTATGTTTTTTTTTTTTTAAAGCGTAATATTAAAAATATTTGTATGATATTACAAATGTTTATTTACGCTAAACAGCATTCGAAAGATTATAGCATAAAATATTATTGCATTACGCATAAAGTAGAACTTTGCTGCGACGTGTAGGTTATAACATTCGATAGTTTTTAACCTAGCTCTCTCTGTCAAACACGATTCTTTTGATAGAGAAGAAGTCGAGACTCGCAATGTCGAGCTTCGATACAAAATCGACAAGCAGACGGGCCATTTCTATCAAAACAATGCCACATCCATTGCCTCTACATCTTGCAACTTCTATTGGCTATCTGGACATCTGTTGGCATTCTGTAGTGTTTACATTTCATTTCTCGGGGCGACAAACGGCGTAGTCAGAAGGATGCGCGCGCAGAGATCGCAATTCTGATAGCTTTGAGCCCCTAATCGAGATCTACGCCAACGCTCGGCTGAGACCTCTCTCGACCCCGCCTTGTACTGGTTACAAATTAGTTTTTAAAAGCGGCCAACTAACTTTGTTTACAAAACTTTTTTTAGGGCGGTATATTTACCGGAAAGAGCAGTATCGCGATTGTGGAAAATATTCAAAACTTTTGCCTTTGAAATGAAGTAAATAGACGTATTTTTGTTTGAACTCTCTGCGGAGTTTGGACGTATTTTTATCGCCTGCACATTTTTATTGCAATAATGTTTAATGAAGTTCCGTAGTTAAAATTATAAATGATGTAACTAACAAGACGTTCTTCTACATAAGCAAGTACTCGTAGATTAGTACACTGGAGACTCATTTTTTAAATCGAAAAACATTATATGACTTCTAAAGCTTTACTATTGAAGCCGAACGAATATTATACTACCGAGAGGTTTTTGAATGGTCTTTGATTCAATCAAAAAATATTTTAGGAGATTTTAATAACATAATGGAAAAAATTTAGATGACGCATTAAAAATAAAAAATAAATACGTTACGTTAATCGTGCAATGCTCCACCTCAATAAGTAATATTAAAAAGAAATGTTTGAAGAAATACCTTTAGTTGTTTCTTAATACATATTGGTACGAGAACAATGTATAAATATACACGTTATCGTTGTTTTCTTTTCTTTTTTTTTTTCTTTCTTGCTAATATTATATTGCTTGGCGTTTGTGGACTATGAGAAAGCCTTTGATTCGGTGGAAACCTGGGCTGTGTTAAGGTCATTGCAGAGGTGCCGAATCGACTACCGGTACATCCAAGCGTTGCAGTGCCTGTACGAAAACGCCACCATGTCAGTCCGTATACAGGATGAGACTACGAGGCCAATCCAATTGCAGCGAGGAGTGCGACAGGGAGATGTTATCTCCCCGAAGCTATTTACCGCCGCATTGGAAGACGTCTTTAAGCTCTTGGACTGGAACGGACTTGGCATCAACATCAATGGCGAGTACCTCACTCAACTGCGGTTTGCCGACGATGTAGTGATCATGGCAGAATCTCTAAATGACCTTAACATTATGCTCAATGACCTCAGCAGAGTTTCTCAACAGGTGGGCCTTAAAATGAACATGAGCAAGACAAAGATCATGTGTAATGCTCACGTTCCGCTCCACCCAGTAATTGTTGAAAATTCTGCACTCGAAATTGTAGACGAGTATATATACCTAGGGCATATGGTCCAGTTAGGTAGGTCCAATTTCGAGAAAGAGGTGAACCGCCGAATCCAACTCGGCTGGGCAGCGTTCGGGAAACTCCGTGACATCTTTTTGTCTAATATTCCTCAGTGCCTGAAGACGAGAGTCTTCGAACAGTGCGTGTTGCCAGTGATGACCTACGGATCCGAATCTTGGTCGCTGACTGCGGGCTTCATAAGAAGGCTCAGAGTCACTCAGCGGGCGATGGAAAGAGCAATGCTCGGAGTATCTCTGCGCGATCGAATCAGAAATGAGGAGATCCGCAGAAGAACCAAAGTAACCGACATAGCTCAGCGAGTCGCAGAACTGAAGTGGCAATGGGCGGGGCACGTAGTTCGAACAGCTGATGAACGTTGGGGGCCCAAGGTGGTAGATTGGCGACCCCGCACCGGAAAGCGCAGCGTTGGTCGACCCCCAACCAGGTGGACTGACGACATCAAACGTGTCGCAGGGAGCCGCTGGCAACAGGCGGCTCGGGATCGTTGTGTTTGGAAGTCCCTAAAAAAGGCCTATGTCCAACAGTGGACGTCTACAGGCTGATAATGATGATGATGATGATGAATATTATATTATTTGTTACTAATATTATCTTATTAATGCTGTTATCACATAAATAACATATCTTTTCCTTTTTTTTTATGTACAAATCTTCGGCAATGTATTGTCTATTGTTACACATGTATTTTTTCTTTAATGTAAAACTTTTTATTTGTAATGACTGTTTTTGCCAAAATAAAATTAAAAAAAGCCTTGACGATACTTTACGCCATAAATATTATTATGTAATCGTATGTAAATGTGAAAAATGATAATCTCAAGCTACACGGAGATTTTTTCAAAGAACTACGTCGATAAATATTACTAATATACCACTTACCTCTTAAATCATATCCAAAAACCCTGTGTTAGAAGAGTGGCAGGGACTCATTCAAACTATTCAATATTTTTCGGTTCTTTACGCCTGATCCTTTTAACGGAGAAACTATTGACGAATCATAAATTTATAAGGCATGAAAAATCGTAATTTTATTTACTCAAAGTGAACTGTAATAATAATATGAAATTGTTAGAAATTAGCTATATAATAAGATAAACGAAGTGTTCTAAAGCATATAATATTATGCAGATTTAAATGTTGAAGTCATCATGGCCCATGTTTCATTTCCTCAACTTCCTGCGGTAGTAAATTACTAGAACATTTACAGATTACTTCTTTATGAAGTCGACTCATTAACTTGGGTTTCTTCGGCAAATCGCAATCTTTACAAACAAATAAACTTCCTTTTTCATCTAACTTCTGTCTAATCAACTCATCCAACAGATATCTATTGTCATTACGAATGTGCTGGTAATTTTTTTGACTATTATCGTCTTTGATGTTCGTTGCACTTGAATAAAATTTGACAGCTGTATCGCCTCTCCTAATTCCTTTACTCTTATGTTTAACTTGATTATTAATTGACGGATTTTGTAATAAATCCAAAATGTCTCGTTGTTCATTTGGCAGTGTCATAAACTGCGTTCTTGAATATTTCTTAGACTGGTCTTCGTTCACCTTCATTCCATGGCATTTGACATCTTGTTTCGCAGACTCTGTATTTGCTTGCATACTCATATATCCAATAGAAAATTGTCTAGGGAGTTCTTCAAAAACTCTGTTTAAATGCAATATATAAGATGTATTAACTGGTATTTTTAAAGCATTATCATAGATACGATTTCGTACAGGATTATTAGCGTTTTGTTTTATATAAATATATGCTCTTGCCTTCACTTTTGATAGTTTAGACTCCACATTTTCGTATATTTTTTTATCCAGAATATCATTATTGCTTTCAGTGGAGCTAGCTTTATCAGATTTACTTATAAAAGTGTCATTTGTGTTATTTGTTTTGCTGGCACTACTATTAGAGATTACGGTCCTTTCTATTATCTGAAACACAAATATAAATGTACATTAATCGTATGTCTAATTTATATAAGATCACAGTCAAATACATATTTTAAAGTTATTGTGAAATAAAGAAATTAGAGCTTTTGGGTTAGCTTTAATTTCTTAGACTATACTTGCTATAAAATCTGGAAAGTATTTTTATTTCATATCTTTATTTTAATATATGGGTTTATATATAATATCTTTTTTAATCCTTTACTTTTATTTATTATCAGACTGTCAAAGTAATTGTTTTATTTTTATTTAACCTAATGAAGAAACCTTAAAAGAAAAGAAATTTAAAAATGTAATAAATGCAACCCTATAAAATATTAATCTTGAATTGTTAACGTTTTAATATATTGATTAAACCAAACACCATCATTTTAGGAAATTATTCACACAACAGTTTATTACAATCATTCAAAATCATTACAGCAAGCCTGTGCAACACCTCTATTTCATGCTCAAATTACAGCAAACAATTTCACTCGATTCTGTACCAGGAATACCGATAATAATCATACTTCAGAATAATAATGGCCTCGGAATATTGTGAAGTTCGAAATACTCACCTCTTGTATGCCACGGGGAACAATAAATCCGGAAGTAAGTCCGAAACACAAGGGAACTAAAACAACGAGCACATTTCTCATTTTCCACTATTGCGAAATAAATAGCCACGAATATATCTGTTGCAATAAAATTGCTTCGGTTTATTGTTGCTTTAAAATGGTCTTCACCTGATGAGTGTCGAATATGATCTAATATGATCGCTTGTTTTATTGATGTATTGAACAATGGTAAATAATTACAAACAACGATGTCAACCGATGTATTGTTAGTTGCATCTGAGGCTTGTTATTTGAAGAAGACGTAAGTGTCAGAATAGACTCAAATAAAACAATGATTATATTACTAACGTAACTAGAGTATACCCGCGACTTCGTCTCAGAAACTGAACCAAGACTATTATTAACCTACGTATAAACCTCTTGGATCACCCTGGCTATTGATAAAAACTTTTGCGTTTAAAAGATCAAAGCGTATAAAAGCGGGAAACCGAAAAGAAAGGATAAAATATTAATTTAGCTAGAATTTTGTTCTTATTTCTTTTTCTTCATTATCAAAAAACCATTAACCCCGATATCACTTAATGAATTATACGATGACACCAAGCTTGGAATCCGTGAACATTAGCTTCTAAGTGGCATCTATATCTATACTAATATTATAAAGAGATAAAGTTTGTTAGTTTTAAGTTTGTAAATGGGGCATCTGTTGGGGCTAATCTTCGGAACTACTGATCCGATTTAAAAAAATTCTTTCACCAGTATAATGCTACACTTTTGGGGGTCGGATATTTTATATTTGTATTATATATATATATATTAGCCAACAGGGCCTGCCTTCCGGGCCGGTGGTAGAGTCACTACAAATAGTCCAATTTGACGTTTCAAAAGTGCTGTATACCACAGTTTTTGTCGCGCGAGTCCCAGCGTGAAATTTATTAAATCGGCTTTATGCGCGTGCGCTGCATTAGTATTGGATATAATTGAAAACATTGTATGAAAACTTTATGTATCTTTAAAAGTTCTACAAAAAGTGCGCGATAGCATATATCTATCTTTTATATTTTGGCAGATATAGAACTTTTTGTGTTTTAAACATTTATTTAATTCATATGCTTACGTTTACGTCATTGTTTATACAACTAAACATAAATCCTTATTAAAATAAATTATTTAATAATCACAAGGATATTATAGAGATAAGATATGCCTTTTTCAGTATGTTAATTACTTACATGGTTTAGAAGATAATACAAAATTTGTAAAAAGCGCGATACTTCCGCTATTAAGTCCAAATTAAATTGAACTCTTCATACGTACGTACTGAACAGGGATCAGCATTTTGGTAAGGATATTCTATTCGGTGATGGGGTTAAGAATTTGATATTTTTTTAATTTATTTGGTATAGCAGACCATATCTATTCTATTAATATAAAGCGGAAGAGTTTTTTTGTTTGTTTAAACGGGCTAATCTCTAGATCTGCGTGTCGGATTGTAAAATTATAGACTTAAGAGTGTAATAGATAGTCTATTACACTCTTGAGTCTATTTTACAAAATTAATATAAAGCTATAACAAAAATGAAGCTTGAACAAAAATGAAGATCTTTAGTACACGGGACGGGTCGGAGGATATTGCTTCACGGGAAACTATAAAAAAATTAAATTGCGAGGAGGAGAGGGGAATGAGCACTTTTTATATGAAAGTCTGTCTTTAAAATTAGAAGGGTACCTAAGAAGTTTTCACGCGGACGAAGTCGCGGGCGACTGCTAGTATAATTTAACCTTAAATTGTTTTATTATATATTATGAAATGAATGAACCAAAAAGTTAAATCAAAAATAAATTTATTGATAAGTTTTATATACAACCTTTATTAGGTATCTTGCAATCTTTAAGCATAATTAAGCATTGAACATTCTTTCGTATGTTTTAATCAAAAATGCCCAAGACGGCCCTGAGTTCTAAGATGATGACTCCAACGTCAATACCATTGGCACCGAGCTCCTGAACCTCAGTAAGGAACACTTCGTTCTGCCAAAGGGCTCCCCAAATCTGGTCCCATTCCTCGCTTTGGAAATTCTCCATGGCGGTTCTGAAGCTTTCAGAGTTGGCCATTTTCTCTTCATATAGCGCTGTGAGTTTTTCCCTGGGGAACAGTTTGATGGTGTCCTGGATGAAGGAAGATACGTCACGACCGCTCACCGATTGACGAGCCATTCTTCTGCCGTTTTGGATTCCATCTGTAATAATAAAATAATTTCACTTTTCATTTAACATTTTATTATTATACTACATTATAATTACAATAATCAGCCTCGTTTTACGACCACATACACTCCTTATAGGCGGTGGAATATGGAGCTTAATCCCACCTACACTGCAGAGGTCTACTTCGTTACGTAGTTGATATTCCTTTGACGTGAGGATTTTCCGACCTCCGTGGCGCAGTGGTATGCGCGGTCGATTTATAACGACGACGACTAGGACGGAGGTCCTGGGTTCGATTCCCGGCGGGGCAGATTGAAATTTTTCTTAATTTGTCTTGGTCTGGCTGGTGGGAGGCTTTCACCGTGATTAGTTACCACCCTACCGATAAAGACGTACCGCCAAGCGATTTAGCGTTCCGGTACGATGTCGTGTAGAAACCGAAAGGGGTGTGAATTTTCGTCCTACTCCTAACAAGTTAACACGCTTCCATCTTAGACTGCATCATCACTTAACATCAGGTGTGATAGCAGTCAAGGGCCAACTTGTAGTCGATAAAAAAAAAACAAACGTTGACGGACGGTGATAATGTTAAACTGTTTAACGATTACTATATAGTTTGAATGATAATTACTTGGGCAGAAAGTTTAACGTGCTGTTCAATGTAACTGGGCAACGCCACGAACTTCCTGGCTGATAATTATCATTTAGAATTTTTGTATTTTATAGCCGACTCTTGATCATAAGGCGCTCAGGTAGGACACATCCAAAGCAAAACAGACTTCTAAAAGTACCTATATAAACTATACTTCTACTAAAAATACATGACTATATTTTTACTCGTGCAAACAGTCTACTAAAGCTTATACAAAAAGATAAAAAATGTATTTAAGTGAAATGTTTTCGGAGACATCCAAGCGGTGAGATAAGAGTCCTAAACAAAATTCCGTCAAAAGATAATCAATCACGAGTTGACAATTTATATCAATATCTCGATAAACGGGTAACGTCTGCCACGCGTGAGAAATAAAAATCGGATAAGTGCGAGCCGTAATCGCAAAAAAAGATTCCGTATAATTTGAAAAATTAATTAGTAATTTTCTTAAAGAAGTAGATAAATAGATAGAGAAAATAAGAACTAGGAATTAGGATACATGACAAATTAAAATTTGACTTCGACTCTGTAAATCACTACAAGGCAAGATCAGTTGTTTATATTGCTATTAGGTTACTACTTTACAGTATTCTTTTCTTCTGGATACATTTCACAGCTGCAGGTCGACAAAAATCACAATAATCACATAGATTTGGAGTCTCCTGTGAGTGGTAAAAATATGAATATTAAAGGGCAGTGTATTTTACACTGTTGACACAAAAGTTTTTAGCAGCAGGCAATGTGGATCTACGCAGTAGAATAAATTTTTCAAAAAAGGCATTACTTAATCGTTTAATTACTATTTTTACCTACTACGAATTCACGTGTACTTGAGAGCAGGGGTCTTGACAAGACAATAACAAGTTTAAAAGTTCTTTTAGTTCTAGTAATAAAGGTTCTATTATTCCCTTTTGAGGTACGGAATCCTAAATATGGCGCGTATGCCAACACGCGGTAAAAAACGAGACTCGCGAAAGAAATACATGTGGGCTTTAAGATAAGCGTACTAAAATCACCTAAAATACTGTGGAAATGATAAAATGGTAGCCATTTTTTACGATCGAAATTTATATATTTTTATACTATTAAGTCAACGCTTGACTGCAATCACGTATGATGGTAAGCTATGAAGCAGGTTACGGTGAAACTTTCGTATTTTCTCTAAACTTGAAAATGATCAACTTGCAATAAAAGCATTAATCTAGAAAGGCATTCCATATCTTCGAAATGCGTAAAATGTCTTGAACTGACATTGCTATTAGAAGTCATTAGATGCTGCCAACAGCTCCCTATGTCAGCATTCCAGCACCCTTACGTCCAAAAGGTCCGAAAACTATGTGTCCTGCACATTGCACCTTCAGTATTGCTGCTCTTTTTTTTAATGACTACAAGTTGGCCCTTGACTGCTATCACACCTGATGTTAAGTGATGATGCAGTCTAAGATGGAAGCGGGCTAACTTGTTAGGAGAAGGATGAAAATTCACACCCCTATCGGTTTTTACATGACATCGTACCGGAACGCTAAATCGCTTGGCAGTATGTCTTTGTCGGTAGGGTGGTAACTAGCCACGGCGAAAGCCTCCCACTAGCCAGACCAAGACAAATTAAAAAAATCTCAATCTGCCCCGCCGGGTATCGAACCCAGGACCTCCTTATATATCCACCGCGCATACCACTACGCCACGGAGGTCGTCGAAACTCAGTTAACTATTCCGGTGATTTTGATTTTACGAGTAGTCATGCACAGATACTCCAAGCTTAGATCTTATTAAAGTTAGCTGAATGACTCTAAACTTGTTTACGTGGTCTTAGTAAGCTCTTTGAACACTTGGTTTTATGGGTTGGTAGACAACTTACCAACAGCATCGTTGATTTCTTCAATGAAGTACAGGATGTCGATGTTGTGACTCTCCAAGAACTCGACTACCTGTAAAGGACCAGCAATTAAAGCTAAAGAATATGAGGAGACATTTTTATTTTCTACAAGTTAGCCTGTTACACCTGATTAAAAGTGACACAATATAAATTGGAAGCAGGCTAACTTGTTAGGAGTAGGATAAAATCCACACCTTTTCGGTTTCTTCCTAACATTATACAGAAATACTAAATCGTTTGGAGGTACAGCTTTGTCGCGAGGGTGGTAACTAGCCATGGCCATGGGTGGTAACGAGTCTGATCTGGACCAATTTAGAAAATCTTAATCGATCCAATCGGGAATCAAACTCAGGACCTCTGTCAATGAATCCACAGTGCACCATGGTCTTCAAAATTTAAAAAAAAGGAAGATTTGTACATGTGTTGCTATTTTCACTGCTACACGAGTAAAACCACTAAAATAGGCTACAAGATTGGATTATAGTCGTCACTGAAAAGTGTTAAAAATATTGTGTTATATCATATATGTACTTGGTTGACTTAGGTACTTATTGACGACGACGACTTTTTTGACGACCTCCGTGGCGCAGTGGTATGCGCGGTGGATTTATAAGGCGGAGGTCCTGGGTTCGATTCCCGGCGGGGCAGATTGATATTTTTCTTAATTTGTCTTGGGTACGATGTCGTGTAGAAACCGATAGGAGTGTGGATTTTCATCTACTCCTAACAAGTTCGACCGCTTCCATCTTAGATTGCATCATCACTTAACATCAGGTGTGATAGCAGTCAAGGGCCAACTTGTAGTCATTAAAATTTAATTTAAATTTCGATTAAATTTCGATCAATAAAAAAATTTCGATTTAAAAGCACAGAACCGATCCTCGTGAAATTTCTTTGGACCCAATCTTGTCTGAGTCCTTTTCGTATAATCAAATTCAATTAATATGCAACCGAGTTAAGTATAGGTAAGAGTAACAGACATTAAAACACGCATCTATTTTAAACATTAAAAATTCTTCGCTATCGGTATGAGAAATAAGAAACCAAAGAATTGATAATCACTCACCGCCTTGAACTCGGGTAGGTCCTCCATTTCGTAAATCAAATTCCTGAACCTAGGCGACAGGAGGTATTCGATACCCGCTAGAAACTCTTCAAACTGCAGGTAAACTTCACCCAGCTCGTCCAAAGCCTGTCGGGATTCCGCTTGGATGAGGTCAATGAACTCTTCATAGTGCTCGTGGAAGAGCTGCCTTGGCTGAGGAGCCGAGTATCCCAAGGCTAGGACAGCGAGGAGGGTAACGAAAATCTTCATGGTGACTGATTGTTATATTACAATGCCTTGGTGTAATTGTGTCACCGTTATATACCGAAGTGATATCTTATTGATATGATATCTTGTGAGAGTGGCATTTTATTGAGATTTCCTCTTATATTTTACAAGCTATAGTTCGCAGCTTCGTTCGTGTACATATTTATATTTTCTCACCGGATAGCTCAGTGCATTTAAAAGATAGGTTCTGAAAAAAACTATTTTACTAGGTAGGTAGTATGATGGTCATATAGTGGGCTGTAATTATGATGACAAGCTTGATAACTATTAGGTTTTATAAAAATATATTGTATTTTTATATAACATATTCTTAAATACTGTATATGATTTTGATTAGTCCTACCTACCTAATAAAATAGTTTTTACTTCCATGGTTACTCTGTTAAAAGCTACAGGTAATCTTCCTCGCACAATCTCTGTAACAAAAAGCCATACTACTGTTTATCAAAAATGTTTTTGACTATGCGGTTTTTCCATTACCTAACAAGCATATTTTTTTGATTCGCTGACAAGTTAAAGCTTCTTTACCGATATCGCGTGATGTTAAGTGACGATGAAATCAGATGGTATGTAATAACTTAGAGGTAAATTGTAACTTAGAAGTATGGTTTACTTTTACGTTTATTTTTTACTAGCATTGTTCCTTGACAGTGTCTTTACAGATAGCGCGGTAGTTATGGCCAAAGTCTACCACGATGTCAGTTCTAAGCTAATTTAGAAAATATGACGGCCTCCGTGGCGCAGTGGTATGTGCGGTGGATTTATAAAACGGAGGTCCTGGGTTCGATTACTGGCAGGACATATTGAGATTTTTCTTAATTTGTCTTGGTCTAGCTGGTGAGAGGCTTTCGCCGTGGCTAGTTACCACCCTACCGACAAAGACGTACTGCCAAAACAAAAAATCTCAATTTAAGAATTAGACAACCTCCGTGGCGCAGTGGCATGCGCGGTGGACTTATAAGACGGAGGTTCTGGGCTCGATCCCCGGCGGGGCAGATTGAGGTTTTTCTAATTTTTCTTGGTCTGGCTGGTGGGAGGCTTTCGCCGTAGCTAGTTAGCACCCTACCGACAAAGACGTACCGCCAAGCGATTTAGCGTTCCGGTACGATGTCGTGTAGAAACCGAAAGGGGTGTGGATTTCATCCAACTCCTTACAAGTTAGCCCGCTTCCATCTTAGATTGCATCATCACTTAACATCAGGTGTGATAGCTGTCAAGGGCCATCTTATAGTCGATAAAAAAAATAAACTTAGGTCCTTTGTAAACCAAGCCATTATTACATCATTATCATTGTCAACCGATAGATGTCCACATCTCGACACAGGTCTATTGTACGGACTTTCAAACCCAAGTTTTGAGCTACCTCCACCCAGCGTTAACTATTGCGTCACAAACGCATGATTTAATTTATGCACCTCTGCTACCATGCAAAGTGGATAGTAACAAAAGCCTGACACAATCACCTAATCTAGACACTCTACTCTATATTTATCAAAACAGCTGTCTATCACTAAAGCAGGTACGTAATCATTGCTCATGGGTTTTCAAAAATACAGCACTTGAACTGCAGCTGCTCTTAACAAGATATTTTTTATCTCAGAGAAGCGATTTAAATCTACCCATACTTCCCACATACACTATCTGATAGCTGACTAATAATAATGTTCTCGTAACAAAAACCTGCTGATGACCGTGACTTTGCGTGTGATTATCATAACAGGACTGTTAATTTTCCTACATCATCATTACTGAAAAGCACTGAAATGTTCTGGATTTCCGTTCCCCTGGATCAGATTTTAGGAACAAAGCTAAATAAAATGAGCACAGAGAAAAAGCACTTATAAAAACAAAGACTATATTTGTTAACGCTCTCTCATTAAAGAGGAGAATTGGAGCTTGAACTCACCATGCTATGTCAATGAGGTCTGGCCGTGTATTTAAGGTGATATAATGTTTGTCTCTGTACTGCCATGTTTCGTGCGTGCTTAACGAAAATTACTGAAAATATTTAGTAACAAAGAATACCTCAATATTTAATCCTCAGATCGTTGATTCGACGCACATAAGCAGCCCCTAGATCAAGGACATGTGGAAACGAAGATAAGTATTTTCCAGGTAAAGCAGTAGATACGATATGATTTGCAATTGATGTACGATTTTCAAAATAAACCGCACTATTTATCGGTAGTTTTATAACTCAATGAGTGATTTAAAAACCATAACTATTCATATTACCACCTATATGAAACCACGTAACGATCTGTAACATATAAAATTATTTTGCGTTCATCGAAACGGTTTTGAGGCTTCTATATTGTCTGTGGTGTGGCAAACAATAATTAATCTATGACTTTTCACATTTATAAAACGACGGTAGTTCGAAAATTTTATGACATCAATCGCTTACGCAACTTACTGTCAGCCGAAACAATAAATTGCGTGTCAACCCTATAAACTGCAGAATAGTTTAAGTTGTTGAAATATTTAAAAAAGTTTTAAAAAGTTAAAAATAAAAATGAGTGAGAAACAACAAGATGAATCAACTGTCTTATCAACCGATAGAACCAGCGACGGTGACTTCTTTATCGACGATTATTCCCATTTAAGACTGTCGTATTATCAGTACCGAGACGCCATGGCCCTTGAAGTGAGTGACTCAGCATTCCACGATTCAGCTTACTCCACAAACGCTTCTACCAATCAATGTTTCGACGAAAATGATACTCAGGCTTCTAGTTCTACTATGATTACAAATATTAGTGATACCAATTTTACCAATACTTCTACGAACTCTAATTCTTGGGGCGAAGTGGAAAGGCAGAAGCGTCGTGAGTATGACGAATGTAATGTCACTAAAACTACTAGTTTTACTAATGCTACCAATTCTACCAACACTCGTGCGAATTCTAAATATTGGGATGAAGAAGAAAGACGCAAGCGTCGTGCATACTACATGTCACAAATACCTGATCTTCCACATCCGGCGTATACTGTCGCATCCGTGATAGCATCAGCGTCACATAGGATGAATCCGAAGAATCGTTTTGTGTATAACAATAGAATTGAAAAAGGTCCATGTTCGGAGGACGATATAGGGAAGTTTACTCCTAGCCGTAGATCAACGCTGAAACCTGATGCTAAATTGTAAATCTACTTCCCATACAACTACGTGTACTTAAAACTATAATAGTGTTAACGTTAGTAATTTTAAAAGAATTATTTTGGATCTATTACTCAGGAAGAATCTTAATCAATGCTCTGCTTATTTTAATTTTACCTGCCTGTTTGTTACATATATTGTGTTTGATTTTAAGTAAGTTATTGTTTATAATTATATTTTCGTTGCTTCGATAATAGAATTTGAAATGTTTTAATATGGTTTTGTTTTCAATACATTCATTAAGATTAAATGAATTACATATCTAAATAAAATTTATCATTTTATATTTATTCTTTAAAATTTCTTATTTATATATTTATAATTATTTCATACTTTTAATTATTTCTATTCTGTAATAAAATAGACTGACAATAATGAACATAACAATATACGGATTATGAATTAATTGCCTAATCCTTCCTTTTTGTAATATGAAGAGAGCTGCAAGCAGCTGCAATATATTTAGTGCTTTAGTCAAGCCATACAAATGGCCTGCAGACTTTGTAAGTCTCCGTTATGTATTGCGGACGTTCCTCCTGATATTTTATTTTGCTCTTATACCAGCGAGTGTGTTTGTGTTATTAAAGTAGTCTTATGAGTCGTAAGTATAATTGTCAGTTATTTGTATGAGTTTTGTTATCATAATCATCGTTATCAGTCATTTCATAAAAGCCATACGGCCAGCTCAACCTTTTTATATATGAGAGATATAAAGCTCAGGCCCACCAAGCTACTTCACAACGGCTAAGCGAGCTGCCCGAAATTAAAATATTAATCATTATTATAACCGGATTTGAATCTATCTAACGTGCTCTCCGATGCACGGGGGTGTAACACTACCGACTTTCCAAGTATTTGCTGAATTCTTGAGAAAAAGAACAACCCAAGACTTGACAATAGATTGTAAGCCGAAGCAACTGACTAACTAACTAACCACTGGACAACGAAACAGTTACAAGCAGATAGGTTGAACATAAGTATCAAATGTAGTGTGCTACTCTGACCATGAAACCTGGTAAGGTTCCTCTTTGTATATAAGTGATACTTACCAGAGGGTGATGATCCAATTATTCCTGTAAAAAGGATTAAAGAAAGAAAGGATATTTCTATCGAATATTAATACTGTTTAGTTATTTAACTTCGTACCTTCATCATTAAGTTGCGACAAAAAAAGCGCAAGCTTATTTCATATGAACAATAAACTTACAAATTAGAGCAATTAAACCTTAATTAAGCGATAATGTTATCGACAATTGTTTCTACATATTGTCGATAATATTGACAATAATTTGAATAACGTACAGACACTTTTACACTGAACGCAAAAAGAACGCATCAAAGCAATATTTACAATTTCGTTTAAAATCTATAAAATCTCTCGGTGTACATTTTTTGTGCTTACATAAATCTGTAAGCTATTTATAAACTCGGCTCCCGCGGAAAAATATTCCAGGCCGCGACACAGTTAAGTTCAGAAATTAATATTAAAAAATAAAAAGAGCCCTGCAGTGCGGCTTTCCTCCGGGAAATCAGAACCGCGAGCTATAGAGGTTACATGTATTGTCTCTGATGTTTTTGTGGTATCACACAACTACAATGTGTCAATTTTCTAGGGATTTTGAAATATTTTTGAATCACGTTGGAATTATAAATATTTCTATTAATGACCTAGAAAAAACGTATAGTCGTGGTACAAATTGAACTCGCATTTTATCATTCTGATAGCAAATATCAGTGTGTTAAAGCTTCACTCGGTTTTTTCGATCGATTAGACTTTACTTGCAAGCGTAATTTCAGACACTTGAGGCTTAAAACCTCAGGCTGTGGGACACAGAGCGATATTTTGTAGAATGTGTTACATGGAAAACATGTAAAGTGTTCCTCTGCGTATATAAGTGATACTTACCAAAGGGCCATCTACTCGATCCGTCAATTATTCCTGTAAAAAGGATTAAAGAAAGAAAAGATATTTCTATCGAATATTAATACTGTTTAGTTATTTAACTTCGTACCTTCATCATTAAGTTGCGACAAAAAAAGAGCAATTAAATAAATAATAAATAAATATTGTAGGACAATTACACACATCGCTATATAACCCCAAAGTAAGCTTAGGTAGCTAGTGTTATGGGTACTATGATAACTGATGAATATTTT
Organism: Mycalesis mineus; assembly: GCA_034621355.1. Classification (NCBI taxonomy): domain Eukaryota; kingdom Metazoa; phylum Arthropoda; class Insecta; order Lepidoptera; family Nymphalidae; genus Mycalesis; species Mycalesis mineus. Next base: position 2,663,487 of record CM067901.1, read on the forward strand.
TATATACATTATATCTACATAAATACTTATAATAAATAGATAAACACCCAGACACTGGAAAACATCCATGCTCATCACACGAGCAATTAAGCCATCGGCTTCCTCCATCAACTATTACTAGAAAAGAAACATTTTTTTTATCGACCACAAGTTGGCCCTTGACTGCTATCTCACCTGATGTTAAGTGATGATGCAATCTAAGATGGAAGCGGTCTGACTTGTTAGAAGTAGGATGAAAATCCACACCCCTTGCGGTTTCTACACGAATTGTTACTGAATCGCCAAGCCAAGCCTCTCACCAGCCAGACCTAGACAAGTTAAGAAAAATCACAATCTGCTCCGCCGGGAATCCAACCCAGGACCTCCGACTTATAAATCCACCGCGCATACCACTGCGCCACGGAGGCCGTCAAAAGTATCTAATACTATGTTACAAAGTCAAAGAGACCGGGTTCCAATCCTGTAGGTTCCGCAATTTTGAATATGTTTACTTTCTAAAAAAAGTCTTTACATATATAAAATATTTATACACTATTATATATATACTATTTACAGGTCACGTCTGGTATTTACATCTCGAAGAAATTAATTCTCATTACTGAAGTTTTCATACCAGAAATAAACTTACGTTGAGCTGTAAGCTTTTAAAAATTCCCGAGATATTTTAAATTCAGAAAGTTCGTGCTGCGAGTAAATTTGCTATGGTAAGTAAACAAAATTAGTTGGTTGGCTGATGCTATCAGATTGCATACGACTAGCCAGCTTAACTACCAGCTCTTATACCAGTAATGTCCTTATAATATTTCGACATTTTATATCATTATCCTATCAGTGATCATTTAGAGTTACACAATATAACCATAAAGGAGAATGCCAGATCCTAACCCAGAAAGAACATAAATTGTAAATATGAAATTAATTAAATTAAAACCTAATTCCTACTATTATATAAATGTTCTACAATAAGTCATTTTTAGTGTTGGACATCGGAATAAAATTGTGTTAAAAAAAACTAATTGAACTAATTCCTTTTAATTGACACTCTACGCATTTTTAAATCTTTATTGTTGCACTGGATTCTAGTCTTTTAAATCGTTTTTATTGTATGTTCATCAACAGTGGGCTCTTAAAAGCTAGTATCCAGAGTCGTTAAGCCTGTTTAAAAATGTATTTAAGGAAGCTTTGCGACTGTCATGTCAGTGTGACAAATATACAGAACAACAATACCAAAATGGACGATAACCAACGTTGGGCTCGTGTCGATACTCCGAGTTCTAGAGCTTTTAATTGTAATTTATATTAAATAGTAAACAAAATGCAATAAAATGATGCATAATACATTTTTGTACAATATGTTTTTATTAGTGGGTTAAAGTCCTATACATTGTCTGGCAGTCTCCTTTGCCAGCCCACATTAGCGCAGTGCTGAAATGAGTAATAATTTTATTTACTAGCGTTACGCCCGCGACTCTGCGAGAAATTCTGCTGTGTGATAATTCGACAAAAAAGTAGCCTATGTTATAGACTATATCTGTACCAAAGGAGAATGCCAGATCCAAACCCAGAAAGAACACAAATTGTATATATACTACAAATATCCTATTATTATATAAATGTTTTACAATAAACCATTTTTACTGTTGGACATCGGAATAAAATTTTAATGAAGCTTTGCGGTTGTCATGTTAATGTGACGGCTGTGCTATTTGGTTATTTACGGAAATGGACGATAACCAACTTTAGGCTCATGTCGAATACTCCGACTTCTAGAACTTGAAATGTAATTTATATTAAATAGTGAAAAAATGCAATAAAATGATGCATAATACATTGTTGTACAATATGTTTTTATTAGTGGGTTAAAATCCTAGTCCTGCCATTCTCCTTTCATTTAAACTTGTTCAGTATTCCTAGCATGAAAGCGAGACAGACTGAGTTTTCGCATTTCTAATATTAGTACTACAGTAGTTAGTAAAACTTCTTTTCAACAACAAGGTAAAAGGTAAAGGTAGTATGCATAGACGTAACATTATTCCTTAATGAATGCCAACCTTCGAAAGGAAATAGCACGAATAAAAGAATAAATAAATAAATATTATAGGACTATCACACACATCGCTATATAGCCCCAAAGTAAGCTTAGGTAGCTTGTATTATGTGTACTACGATAACTGGTGAATATTATATATATATTATACCTATAACATATTGTTACCGATGACCCCTCGGAGGAATTACGAAGTAAAAGAGTTTATAGGTGAAAACCTCATTTGGGTTAAAAGTAAATGCAAGTTGAAAAAGGAATAAGTTATAAGAATAGAACAATTCAAATTTATATCGTATGCTGAACAAAGACTAGATTCAGTGAGTTCAAAGCGAGCTGTCGTTGAGTCAAGACGGTTGAAGGAACGTAGGGAGATGTTCCCTGAGAGTGTGCGTGTAAGGACGATGGATCTGTAGTGGTCCCCCAGTGTGGTTGGGGTGTGTGGCCGTGAGGTGCCGAGGCAGATAATCGTCGCCGCCGTGATGGGTTCCTTCAGGATCAGAGGCGTGAAACGACGGCGTCGCAGCGTGCTGCTTCAAATCTTGTACACCAAACCATTTATTAGTTAATAAAGTCTAGTTCTCCCTATTGTGTGGTTGTTCTTGCAATCCTCGACCCCCAGCTCGTAACAATATAGATGAACACCCAGACACTGGAAAATATCCATGCTCATCACACAAACATTTTTCCAGACGTGGGAATCGAAACCACAGCTTAGGACGCAAAAGCAGGGTCACTGCCCACTGCGCCACTTGACCGTCAAATAAAAATACTTATTAAATTCAGCAATTCCAACCTACCCTACTCGGTTAGGCAAAAAAGGCTTTAAATAAACATTGAAGTTTGTTATCAATTGGGCAAGCGATAGGCAATATAAGCATGCTAGCCTAACGGGACGGTTGATTGATGGCGACGGCGCTGAGTGCACGCTCACAATCTATATGCTAATGAGACGAGCAGTTTTTAAGGAACTCTTATTATGTAAAGTAGACTCGCTTTATCCCGATCGGACGTTCCCAAGGCTGTGATGTAGGAAACAACGGTGTGCGGAGCTTTTAGTATACAACCCGGGATATTTAGATTCTAAACATCCCATGATGTAAATAGGTAGGTAGGTAGGTGTCCCGTCTTTTCCGATCAGTATCATATGACCGCAAAAGTTAAATTATTATTGTAAAAACAAAAAACCCAGTTTCTTAAAAGTAATTAACTGAAAATAAAAATTTTTAACAAAAAATAGAATCGACTCAAAACGTACTAAAAAGTAAAACATAACTGTGTCATTTAGTTGCTTTGATTTATTTAAGCATAACTATGAAGTCGGTGCCAGGCAAGATTAAGGAACATTTATTTTACGTAGTAAAGCAGTTTGTGGGTTCTAGGTAACGTCCTTAAAGTAGAAACCTTGGCTGGCACCGACTCCTAGATATGCTTAAGTAAATTAAAGCAACTTAATGACAGTTATTTTTTTACTTTTTAGTGCGTTTTGAGTCGGTTCTATTTTTTGTTAAAAAATTTTATTTCTTACTTTTTAGTGATTTATCGCCACGTAACGTACTCATACTATACTGTCATAGTATATTATACGGCACTAGTAGCCAAAAAGCTACCGATACCGAGACAAAAACCGAAATCGCTGTAAGCGTGCCTCTAAAATTTGAAGAGTTCCTTCATTTTCCCCAGGATATCATCATCAGATCCTAATATGATGACAATGGGACCACATTAGAAGTATGCCATTTATAATAAAAAAAGAATTATCAAAATCGGATAACTCTGTAAAAAGTTATGCGTGGTCATACATAAAATATATATATATATATATATATATATATATATATATATATATATATATATATATATATATAAATATATACGTGTCGAATAGAGAATCTCCTCCGTTTTTTTTCGTCGGTTAAAAGGAGAAAAACAAGGATCACTTTATCTATATTTAATTTTAAATACTTTATGGTGCAAAATCGTGCCGGGTGTTGTCTTTCAATGTACGGCATATGCTGATTTGTGCACCCATTCTTTATTGATGCTAAAGACAGACATATTGCTTATGCAGATTTGAATCTATTGTTAATAGCACTAAACATGAATAAATTTTTCTTTCTTCCATTCTCCATGGTGCAACGGTACAGTGGATTTCGATTCTTGGCTTGGCCCAACGAGTCTTTCCTAATTGATCCACCGACAACTTAACGTGATCACCAAGGCACGGAGGCTCGATGGACGGAAATGTGATACCACCAATTTCCCAGCTTCAAACTACTACTCACACAATACACAATACTGACATATTAACTATATTAAATAATAATAACTAGATTACGAGGACACGGAAAAGTTGTTGGAAATCGTAAAGTAATATTTTGAATGTAAATTCATGTACTAGTAAGAAAAATTGTATTATATTATATTAATTAACATTCATTAGTACTATGTTATTTAAAATAAGAACTGAGAAAGTCTGAAACACCAGTTTGACATAAACCTAGATCAGGCTGGTCCCAGTACCATCAAATTGATCTACAGCTAACCCATGTAGATTCAGACTAAAATGTAAAATAGTTATCAAATAATAATATAATGTAAATTAACTTATAATGATGTAGATCTGGCAGCTTATATTTATGTAATCTACTTAATGTAATGTAAATGAACTGAATGAAAATAAACAATTTTTATTTTATTTATTTATAGGATCTTAATCCGAAACCTAATTAAGGGAAACAATATTCAATTTTAAAACAAACTATAGATATTCATAGTATACGACTAAGTGGACAAACGTTTCAAAGGTTAAGCGAAACTGGAAAGAAATCATTACCCCTAGAAACGTCTGCAACACTCACAAATAAAGACACGTTAAAAAGTTTGCAGCAGTCCCGAACTTTTCCTCCCCCAGGCTGTTTCTTTGACAGTTCACTTTAACTTGGAACCTTATAAATAGAACTCCTTAAGGATGAAATATCAAGATTACCTACCGGCTATTTTTTATTTACCTGCTATTTTTAACTGTATATGTAAAAGAGGGGGTGTTAAGATCGACGTGTCTATTTGTGCCATCATCATCTAAAGTTATAAACCAATTGTGATGGGATTTTAGTCGACGGCCTCTGGGGCGCAGTGGTATACAAAGCGGAATTATAAGACGGAGGTCCTGGCTTCGATTCCAAGCTGGGCCGATTAAGATTTTCGGAAACATGTGCCTTGCAGGTAGTAATTATCAGTAGGTAATAATTATCAAAATCATAATGTCGAAAATATTATATATTCGTAAATAGGCATGTCATAAATGTAATCAAATCTTTTCTCAATTTAAAAATCAATGGGAGTTCTAAACGAGTAGTTAGGTATGTAAAGAAAGGATAAAAAATTCAAAAAGAAAACAAAATCGAAGGGCGTTTCTTTGAAAGTAATCTACAAGCGTAGTAGGTACGTGGGTACGTCGTAAGTATTCCCTACTGTCTGCCGCTCCTACATTGGAGAGGTTCGTCTTGTGGGTACACTTCAGTTTTTTGACATTGAGATCAAAGGAACGCCGAGTACACCCTGAGTTGGTATACCTACTGCTAGTCCCGACGTTTGTGATATAATGTTTGTTTTTGTAATAAATATATAAGAATAAATCCATTAATCGAAACGATTAATGGATTTATTCTTACTAATATTATACGAAAGTTTGTAAGTATCGAAGATGATTGTTCTACTTTCACGCAAAAACTACTAAGTGGATTTTAATGAAAATTCACAATAATATATATAGCTTACATATCAAAATAACACAAAGGCTACGCGGGTGCCCTCTACAATATAATATTTTCTAAATTCTTTAACTGAATGGTAATTATTATCCTTTATTACAAAAATGAGTTTTTTTAACTACCTACAGGTCCTTGGTAGATATTATGGTATGAAGGTAACTTTGGCATCTTAAGGCGTTTTCTGCGCTTGGGCACCATGCTGAAAGGTGAATGTAAGCTCCATATCCCGAGTCTTGGGTCAGGATTTTTTTTTATCGACTACAAGTTGGCCCTTGACTGCTATCACACCTCATGTTAAGTGATGATGTAATCTAAGATGGAAGCGGGCTAACTTGTTAGGAGTACGATGAAATCCACACTCCTATCGGTTTCTACACGACATCGTACCGGAACGCTAAGTCGCTTGGCGGTACGTCTTTGTCGGTAGGGTGATAACTAGCCACGACGAAAGCCTCCCACCAGGCAGACCAAGACAAATTAAGAAAAATCCCAATCTGCCCCACCGGGAATCGAACCCAGGACCTCCGTCTTATGAATCCACCACGCATACCACTGCGCCACGGAGGTCGTCAAATGGAGGTCATGAAATGTTAAGCTTTTAATTTTTATAAAAAATTCTGTAAGTAATCTAAAGTTAGAAAGTTGGTTTAATGAACCCCCCTGCTCTCGGCGCATTAATACGGTTCTAGCCAATATATCTTCCTACTCATTGTCATTCAGACTATCTACTTAGTACAAAAATATCAAGATAGATATTGTGTAGACTTTACCAACCTCCATTAGCAGAAGCCCGAAACGTGCAAATGACAAGAGTCGCAAAGTGTCTCGTCTCGGTGCACTAATAGACGTTGCAAGGCATCTCAGACGCGGGGCGCGCGTCAAATCATTGCAATTACCTAATTTGATTCACTGTCGCGTTTGGATCCAGCGGTGCGGGCGGGGAGTTGATTGCTCGAATTACTCGCAGTTTCAGACCGAATGCATGCGGGAATTCCCACCTAGGAAGCTGGAAGTGCGCCGTGGAAGCTATTAATGAATTTACTACAGCTCTCTCCATTGATTTGGATATTTATAAGCTAGCTCGTGTAGGTAGACGTTTTCATTATCATGAGAAATAAGATAGCTGATTTAGTTGAAAAACCCATTCTTTTTCAGAGATTGTTATTAATGTAACTACACACACCGGCATATTTACCGGAACATCGACTTTAGAACGCGAACCAATGGAGTAAGGTATTGTTTAATGATGAGTGCAGAATTCTCTTAAATCAAATTGACGGCAGATATAGAATATATAGACACAAAGGAAAACGATACATTTAGACAAATTTTGAAACTATAGTTGCATACGGTGGTCGATCCATAATGGTTTGGGCGGGCATTTGTTTGGGAGTTCACATAGACTTGGTAGTGATTGACAGAGGGAGTCTGACTGCAGACTGCTATATCAGAAAAGTTTTAGAAGAAAATTTCGTACCATTTGCCCCATATATCAGTTACGATTTTGTTGTTATGCAGGATAATGCCGCATTTCGCTCGGGTAACTCAAGCTTATTTTAATGATATGAATATCACTGTTATGGAGTGGCCGGCGAGATCACCGGATATGAACCCAATAGAGCACGCTTGGGACTTGCTGAAAAGAAAAGTTAAGTCCAGAATTCCAGCTCCTGCCAACGTGGGTGAACTGCGAATCGCCGTAGTTCAGGAATGGCGGAGACTATCCCAGGAGACCATCGATAACATCATTCTCAGTATGCCTAGACGGGGAGAAACTTTAATAAGAGCGCGTGGAGGAAATACGCGATATTAGGTAATCACCATTTTTCTAATTCAATTAATTGTTATTTTAATATCTGCCTATTAATTTTCACTTTTCCCGGTTACATGAAAAGTTCATAAAAAGTTCCTAATGCGATCTCATTTTAAGTAAAACAAATGAAACTTTAAATAACAAAAGAAATGTAGTAATTAGATTATAAAATGAAACCATATTTTTTTAATTATGGACCTTTTTTATGTTCCGCTAAATATGCCGGTGTTTATTATCGGATTATCTGAGTCGGAGTAACAAAAACTAACCAAGAAATTAAGAATAGAATAGAATATTTTGTGAATTCTCATGCCGTCATTAAAGTTTAAGCTGTCTCGCCCACCCGGCCAACCTCACAACTTGGTCGACACAGTCGGTTCTTCCCACAAAATATGCGCTAGATAGGTTCTCGTCATTAAAATCTGATAGTCACAATTACACAATTCAAATATGCCCGCCAACCCGCGTTACAGCAGTGTGGTGGTTCTAATAAATAGGTGCTAACATTATGACCTCTCATTTATAGGAGGATAGGTAATAATAATTGACGGACCAAGTAGATGGCTCATCGGATGGTAAATAGAAAAGCTATGCAAGGAGCATATCGTACAAAATGCTGTGCCCATCGACCTGAACCGAATGTCATAACCGAAGCCTCATGTACCTGTCATTATTCCGGTAACCATTTCCTTTCGACCGGAACACAGCAATGCTGCTTGGCGGCAAAAGTAACCTTGGTGGTGTTTCTTCCCCAAAACTGATGCTGCTGCTGTTTCCCAAAACAGAGCTGTTACAGAAAGCTCTAGAACTCTTATGTATATGCCTTCTTCAAGAATAAAAGCCTCCGTAATTTCATACTGCCATTCAAATGTAGTCCGAACCATTTAAATTGGCAAAAAGGGCATTGAACCTTTGAAAGCAAAGGCGTATTCATAGACAAACTGCTTTCTATATCACTCTTCACCCATCAGATTGCAACATACATATGTTTACAATATACTGGTTGAATCTCACTTCCACATAATAAGTTTCGCCAGTTGGTAATGTTGCCACCAAATTATTGCCAATTTGTTTCGGAATATAGTATACGTGGGGGGTGCGGCAAATTTTAATTGTTCTTACAAAAATGACTACACTGTGTAATTCAATTAGCAGCTTATAGTCTAATCGTACCTTGCTCGCTGAGCTGGTTGGTTGAAGATTACACGGCACAGTACACTTCATGTAGAACTATACTAAAGCCAAACTCGAGTGAGAATGCTTGTCAACAAACAAATTAAAAATGAAGGTAAAAATTACTAGTCATTTTACACCTTATTTTTTTAATTAACTTGTTAATGACGAATTCATGACAATAAATAGGATTAGTAACCTTAAAACTAAGTAATATATTCAATTTTTTTGATAAGATTTTATAAAAAAAACAAAACATAATTTTAAATTTATTAGGCATAAAATGTGTTGCATTTTCTACCTTTATTTTAAATTTGTTTGTTGACAAGCATTCTCAATCGAGTTTGGCTTTAGTATAGTGATGATGCGGAAGGATTATAACGGTTTTGCGTATGCGGCGTTATGAGGTGATCTAATCACGACGAATGCGGGAATGGTACTGCGTGTCAATTGTTATGCGTTTTTAATTAATAATTTATACGGGTGGTACGGTGCAGCCTGTATCGCAGGGCGCTCGCCAACTATGAGCCTTATAAGACTAGCTATAAGTACTAAATTAAATTTACACAATGCTTAAATGTCATTTTAAAAAACTCGCGCGAACACACACTGCCCCGGAAAACTTGTAGTCGTTCCAGTCTTAGTCTGTTACGTAATTTATGAAAGGTCCTTTGATTAAAGCAACCCACCGCCGCCTCTCCGCCACCCATGAGATAAAACTCAGATAAAAGTTCTAGTAGGTAGGTACGAGTAAGAATATAACTTCCTCGCCGCCCCATGGTAGAGTTTTATTCTCAATCATCTCCCTACCATAAAGAGATCGTAGGAAAATCACCAAATCAGCTAAATGATAAAATACTAATTAAAAATTATTTTCAAATATAGTTAAATTAAGAAAAAACATTATAAATAACATTAATTTATTAAATTAATTAACAATCTTATAAATAAACTTATTCTAAAGACATAAATTATTATTGTGACTAAAATTTGTTTAAATTATATTTAGTACCCCTTATACAAATATCAATTTTCAAATAGTCAAATGAGAGATTTTTTTAATAATTTTAATTTTTCTAACACTAGCAGAAATTGTAGAATAATTACATTTGCTGGCAATCAGTGCCAGTGTGTTGGGGCTCACCATAAAGCAAATGTTGTGATAATATAGGCAGAAATATTCAAAAACTGTAAGTCTGGCTGTATGGTGGCGTCTATGACACTAAAAGATTTTGAATATGGGAAACTTTCTCTATTCCTATTCCTTGATATTCTTATTCCTTCAGCACAGCTTGGTAAATGTTATCTTAATCTGAAGGCTTGTCACCAGCCCCTAACTCCTCAGGGTCTGTGCACTGCGACGCCATCAATAGTGATTGCAACTCAGAATAAATTGTCTCCAGCATCAGCAGCCGTGGTTTTGTGTACTGGAATATATGTGATCATCACTGTAAGCCTACTTAATTGAAAACCCTCTTTAAAGTAATGGAGCCTTTGATACTTGATATTTCCTTGAAACACATTAAACATCACTAATGTAATAAGATTTAAAGAGCCCACATCAATTTCAGGGCCCTGGTCACTTGCACTTGCACAGTGCCCAGTTTGTTTGAATGGTCTACTATCCATCCTTCTTATAAGAGAAGGGGTTTAGTGATTGGACTAACCACCCAGCTTCAAATGATAATGTTTGATTCTGTATTCTGTGTTATATGGCCAGAATTGAAGCTGGCTTAAAACTTAACTAATTTCTTTCTTTCTTTCCAACTCTGAGCAGAAATTTTACTGCAAATTTTTTAGAAAAATTCTACTTAACTATTTATACAAACCTTAAATAATGGTATCAATTTTATAGACTCTGTCTCATTATTTCCTGAAGTCCCAGGTTTTACCAGTAAAGTTAATATGTAGATTACTCGATTCTGAAATGAGAAAATTTAAAAAGTTACTTAATACCTACTATATTTACAGGTTTTCTTTTTACATAAATAATTTAGATTACTAATGATCTCAAAAGAATTGTGATGGCCACTTCAAAATAAGTAACAGATATTGTATTGTAATTAGAATAGGGTGTGTACAAAAACAAAACAATAAAGATAAAAACCATATAAATACTCCATAAACTATTTCTTATTAGATTCTGGAGAAAAAGATTTTGCAAAGATTAAGGTAGTAGAGCTTTTTGGAAAGAATTAAGTAGCCATCAACAAACAGAAGCATTTTGATTTTAAAACAAAAAAGGTGAGTCCGACTCTAGTGTGAAGAGTTGAGTTACATACCAATAGAGCAAAAAACTGTTTAAAAATTCATGTTTTTTGTATGGGAGCCCCACTTAAATATTTATTTTATTCTGTTTTCAGCACATGTCATTATCTGTGAAAATTTCAGCCATCTGGCTATTACAGTCACAGACAGACGTTCTTACTCTAGGTACAAAACCCAAAAAGAAAAAAAAATTGTATATTACCAATTTAAAAACTTCATTTATGATGACATCATCAATATTGGCCCATGGCACAAAATTGTCCTCTCTACCAAACACATACTTCACTGAGCTCTGGACACCAACTGTAGGAATTACTAGAAGACTTTCTGTAATAAGAAATAGACAAATTATTTAATAGAGAAATAGATTATCATCATTATCAGCCTATTATAGTCTTACTAAAGAAGAGAGCTTATTATAGTCTTTATAGGAGAGAATCTTGATTTTCCAAAGCCCGACCCAGGACATTGTAACCTGAAGCAACACTCATATCAAAATATCACCATGCATAACTTAAATATGTTAAGTAAACCAAAATATGTAATTAAAGCTTGTCAGAAATTGTTTCAAGTTTAAGCTTTATCAGTGGGCAGTTAATATATCAGGCCTCCCTCTCTATAGGAGAGGGAATTTGGAGCTCAGAATCACCATGCTACTCCAATGCAATTGGCGGGTTTTGGGTGATAATGTTTTATTCATTAACAATACTTACTTTATTTGTTACTATCAGATGTTAATGTCACTGTGACGAGTACCAACAACTTAGTGTTCTAAGCCTGTCCCAGGATTCGAACTCAGTTTCTCGTGTTCAAAGCCACACAACTAGCAAAGCAAGTCTAAAGCCGCGTTTTTCTAACTTCGAAGTGTCAAAGAAACTAATACAAACCTGATTGTACACTATGCGTTATCCAGAAAAACACTAAGAACGAAAGAACAATAATTATCATCAATATAGCCTGTACACTTATACGAACGAAGCAGAGCGCCAACACGTTGAATATTACAGCTAAAAATAATGATTTCATTGGCCAAACAGACTTCTGTTCCTTGCTTTTATAACTTATGGTAAAACGTTGGGAATTCGGCGAATTCATACGGTTTTCCACTTTGAGCGATAAATCTACACCATTCACGTTCTCGTGATTTATTATCCGATAGTTGTTTGACATTTTTATGTTATTAATTTGTAATTTTTACTATTTTTTTATGAATAATATGTATTTTCTATTTTCCCTTGTTTCAATTTCTACAATCTTGAATCTACAAATTCAAATTGACAGTGACAGCTGACACTGACAGATTAACGTATTTATTGGTAATTCTTGCCAAACATCAAAAATGTTGCCATTACGAGTAACACAAAGTATTCATTATTATATTGTTTAGATGAATTTTGAATTTCATGAAGCTATTTTCGAAATCCCTCTTCATAAAGTAGGATGCTTGATGAAGGCTAGATGTTAGTATATAGGGTAGAGCACTTCTTATTGTAGTATTTACTACATACTTAATTATTTCCATGCCATTTATTTAAAGAATATACTAACATTCCCTTACATGTAAAGAACTTTTGAGAAAATCGTAGAATACCTCCTAAATAGTACTTCATAAATATTAGTAAATAGTAAATCAGAAGATCTCTGAAGCTATGCTCCGATTGACTTGAAATTGACTACAGTTAACCTAGTCGTGACTTACTAGGAATGGATTTGTCCCACGGGAATAGAGTCTACGCGCATGAAACTGCTGGGCACAGCTATTAAATTATAAGTACTGGATTTAGGTAACAATAAGTAGGTATTATAGATTCCGTTGCCAAAAACGCCGACTATCAAAGATGTAAATACGGTAACCATAGCAACAAAGTTACAAATACAGTTTTAATGTCAAGGTAATTATGTACATTCATACGGTTTAGGTGTTTATTGAGTTAGTATCGCAGAGGTTTCCACTGCAGTTAACTGCAGTGTTTATTCGGTATTCCTAAGATACTCAAGTAACATGGAAAGCTCGGAGAACAATGCATGGGTGTTCGATTCCCTTGTTGGATTCTTACATGGCCCGGTTTGGAATATACCGTTACAAACATTTATTGAAGAGAAATCGTTGCGTGAGTATTTATTAACTGTTTCTCTGTATCTCTTTAAAATCTTTATTGATTTTATATTGTCCTTACATTATTCTAGGTGAGAACCGTAGAGATATTTTAATTCTATTGAACACCTATCTCAAATATTTAAATAATTTTGCATAAGCATTTAAGTAATTTTGTATTTCAGCTTTTGAGCCTACTGAGGCCGGAGATGTTTTAGACAGAGCAGAATATAAAAAGATCCATAATGAATACCGCAACTTGGTAATATGTTCTTACCATACTTTTATATATTTTATATCTTTTAAATCCACGAAATATATAGGAAACTGACTACGTTTTGATTTCATATATTTCAGGTAGATGTGATGCTGGGTTCTTTCATGGACGATATTGGCATAACAGCTGATCAATTCGAGGCAGCATGTCGTTTATCTGCAAACGACCTGGCTGGGTTGCCTTCTTATTTCCATAAGCGACTATTTGAGCAAATATGGGCTGCTAACGATTATGACATGTTTGTTAAAATGATGACACACAAAAATGTAGAGCTACAGTTACAGGTAAAATTCGTTAATAATCGTAGGCATTAAATTAAAACAAAAATATTAAAGCATACTACTGGACACATTAATGGATGTTTTGGTATTTTGTATACACGCTTAAAATATAAATACATAAAGAAATATATTAGGACACAAAAAACAACACACAATACATGGCGAATGTAGTCACAAAATAAACGTAGCAAAATGAGAATCGAACCCACAGCCTTCAGCAGCAGATCTATCGCTGTCCACTGCTCCAATCCGTCAAAAATTTAAAAAACTGCTGTTATTATGAAAGTACTGACATTAGTAATTAAAAGTCTACAAATGTTAAAGTTAATTGAAAAATATTTATTAATAATGAAACTTATTTATACCTTTCAGGCCTTAGAACTGATTGAAAAACGTTTTGGCGCAATGCCAAATCTTTTTTCACCTGAAACTGAGGATTTAGATTCTTCGCAAAGTGATGAAAGTTCGGGTTGGCCAGACAACGATGACGTTATGACGGAAATCAAAAAGTAATAATTCAACATGCGATTTTTTTATTTTTTCGTAGTAATACAAAATTTTACAAATTTGCTTGTATCAGATTGCAGTATGACGATTTCCCAATAAAAGACGAAGTAATCACAGTGGCCCCGGAGGAAGTTGTAGCTGAAAAACAAACTTTGCTATCTAAGTTGCAACACATTGAAGAAAAAGAGGATAAAATTGTAACTAAATTAAACAGTTTAGATATTAAAGAGGAACAAGTTGTATTGCCTAAGAAAGTTGAAGTAAGTAAAGAGTTAGCCCGTAAGAAATTCTTTATAACCAAATCGTCTAAAGTGCATAATATTGATGCTTGCTTTTAACTTATACTAATAATATATATAGTACAGTAGTATAATAGTACTGTACAAATTTCTGATTAATAAAATCATTCTAGCTGAACTCGTGCCTGATAAAGAATAAAAAAAATCAGGTTGTTATAACTAAAACCACAATACATTTTATTTTTGTTTTCAGGTGAGTCAAGAGGAAATTCAAGCTCGACAAAAATATTTGAAGCAGCAACGCGACAAACTTCTTGCACTAAAGAAACAAGTCAGAGAGAAAAGACTAGATGCTGCTCAAAATGAAATAGAAGTAGGAGGTATTAAAATTTACAAACTTACAATAAGTTTCAAAACCAGCCAAACATTTTCCAGGTTGAAAATCAATTAAAAAAGTAAAAATTTTACACACGTGGATCATTGTAGCTCGCTAAAACGTTAATTTTTACTTACCATTTCTATAGGTGGCGAAGGATCTCGTCAATTCGCTCCAAGGCCAAAATCAGCGCGTGCCGCTCAAGCAGCACTTTCTGGCGCTGCACCGCCCCCACCACCTGACGCAATGCAGTTGAGGAGGGCACTAGCCTCCAAACTGAAGACCGAAGTCGTCGATATCAAGCAATAATACTCTTATAATAATTATAAATTCATTCTTATTTATTACACAATAAACACTTATTTAAAATTATTATAATTTTTAAAAATTGATTATATTTAAATATGGCAACATTTTTAAAATACTTATAACACATTCCTAAATCAACTGTACAAAGAGGATACAACTACTAGGATCTATCAAAAATTTTGGTTTGTATTTCAGTTGTAAAAACTTAATCCACTAGTAAATATAACGAGACGGGACATAATATCCTGGATTCTAGCCCTATCTCTATCAATAAAATACTGGATAATTATCCTTTAAGAAATTCCAAATAGCAACCATGAGTTACATATCTTTAGCATCTGATAGTGATCCTTAAAATCATACATTATCATCCAGCTTGAGAGTGAGAGCTATGAGAGCCATTGCGCGTGTGGTCATTAAAAAAGCGGTTAAGTGCGAGTCAGACTCGCCCTTGAACGGTTCCGTAGCAGCAAGTAACATAATATAAACGTTCTTGTAGTTCGTTGTAACTTTGATCGATGTTTTATAATAAATCTATTTTTAGTTCACGGTTTATGAATTCTACTAGGTATATAAGATCTTATTTTAGGAGTCAGTGTCTGACATTTCACCACATTGGAAGTTTAGAAAAAATATATATTAGAAACCTTAATATCATTTTTGAAGGCCTATCCATAGATACCTCCTCCACACCTATGGGTTTGAAGAAAAAAAAAATTGTGTTTCAGTTTTATGTATGAGGAACCCCCAAAATTTATTGTTGTTTTTTCCTATTTTTTTTGTCTAAATCTTAGTATACTGCGGTATAGATAGTTTCGGAAAAAGTGGCTGCGACATGGACAGACAGACTTAACGAATCTACAAGGGTTCCGTTTTGTCATTTGGCATCGGAATCCAAAATATCATCAAAATATCGTATGTATAAAGGTTCATGACATCGGAAACGTTAAAAAGTGACATACGTTAGTATTCTGCGAAACTCAAAATTTGAGTAATTATTGTTTTTATAGCTTGTTAGAAAACATAGAATCTTAATGCAATCTATGATTGAACGGGGGTAATTTTAAATAAAATAAACACAATCGTATCGTATTTCCTTATATTTATATTGCTATATTAGCATTATTGTAAGCTTATTTATTTTACACATTTTGCCAATAGGTAAATCTATTTATTTTTATTCTGTGTATAAATTAATTAGTTTATGATGGTCATCCACCTAGACAGATAAAAAATAGTTGTTACATTCTACTTTCATCTAGAAATCCATTCTTTTAATTATTATAATTATTATTATACGGAAAATTATTTCAAGGAATATAAGATTGGTATAAATCTAATTGACAGCTAGACGCTATTATACACGTGGATGTATCGACAGATTTTTATTTTCTTTCAAAATAATGTATTACCATAAAATGTCTATTTACAATTCTTGTCCGACACACCCATTCCACGTATTAATAAATCTTAGTCTCGCATTTACTGTGCATGCCTATTTATCAAATTTTAGTTTTAATCGAAATGCATAATAAATAATAATTAAAGAAATAACGGAAATAAACAATTACGAATCAAATTTATTTGATCTGGTATCACTATTTTTCTTTTTATTGTAAAAATGTTTTTATTCTTTGTTCACCTATCTGTATAACTTACAACCTTATTATGTACGTAAAAAAGTCCAAATTCAAATGTTCTGTTCACTATCATAATATAAAACCGTTATCACATAAATGTATAAAGGCTTCACAGCATAGAAAAAAAAACAAGTGTTACCAGATCAAATATTACAAGTTCATAGTTTGTATTGTACATTTTAAAAATAATAATCGTAAAATCAATACAGAGATCAATATAACTTCGTGAAATATATAAAATTGATATGTATTTCTACGGCAGATACACAATGATAATAATTTATTTAACAAAAGAATTTACAGTATTGTAAAGGTTAAATCTTCCACGAATAGCCAATAAAATATATAAAAATCACAAAAATATATCACGTATATTACACAAAAAAAAATACACACCAAATAAATTACATGTGACAATTTGCAAACAAGCGTTCCATTAGATTTTTTTTAGCTTTTTTAGCTATAAAATGCGACAGAAGAGCGACGCTAAAGCTATAAAATGAGAAACTTGCAACAATGATAATAATCATATATTTATGAATGACTTAAAAAACTTATTTATACACTTTATAAATAGTTACAGACAAAACATTACAATACTTTTATACTCCTGATTTACTTTCATTTTCTATTTTGGAGCTATGGACAAGCTTTGAAGATGTCAATGAAAACATTGTTGAAATATGTAGAACTAGCGGGCGCCCGCGACTGTGTCTGCGAGAAATTGTTTTAGGGTAGTAGCCGTTGAGTCTGTCTAGACTATCTCTGTACCAAATTTCATTAAATCGGTTCAGTAGTTTATGTTTGAGTATGTAACAACAGTTACTTGCGCATTTATAAAATTAGTATAGATATATTTTTCCTCAAACATTGTAATTCGTTGAAGTGTGTAGAGCATAAAACGCATAATTTACTATTAAAACTCTTGTGTCTAATAAAAAACCAACTTTGATCGATTTATTAAATGCACTTGAGTTTTAATAATCCTGTCCATGCAACAGTTTTATAATCTAATACTATATTATACTGAATAGACGCAACTTGAACCTATTTCACTGGAGGAGCATATTTCCATCTAATTAAATAAATAAATTGAACGAACTATGGCTTGCCATCTTTCTGTGTGAGCATTGGCGCATTACCATTACTTTCTATTTATTTTTGCTGTTGAGAGACTTTGTTACCACCCTGTCAGCAAAGACGTACCGCCAAGCAATTCAGCGTTCCGGTACGATATCGTGCAAAAACCGTAGTGTGTGGATTTTCATCCTGCTAAGCCCCCAACGCTAGCCCGCTTCCATCTTAGATTTCATCATCACTCACCATCAGGTGTGATTGAATTTAAGAACGTGTAATAAACAAAAAAAAAACAATATCGCCAATACATATTCAATTATAATAAAAAAATTATAATAGTTATTTACAACGTAAAATCGATAAACTATATTAGTATATATTTGAATTGTAATAAAATAAACTGTCCTTAGCCAGATATATTATATCACATACATATTATTAAAAAATAAACACTATGTATAATAAAAGCATAGGTGATATTGTTGCGGAAGAAATTTTTAAGGATTTTTGCAGCCCAATTGTAAAAAAAAATGTTAGAACTGGATTTTATAGTAACGCAATCCATTCATTGCCAACCTACGAAATTTATTATGTGGAAATGGGATTATAAATATATAGGTAAGATGGAGGTGCCTATATAATATTACAAGATTTCATAAGTCGTAGTTATTGTACGGCGTGATTGTAATTGTTGTCAATAAACGCTTTTTTCGGTATATCCACATCAATGCAGAGTTCGTTCCAAAAAGTCTCCAAGGGTTAAAGATCAAACTCAAGTGATATTGTACTGCCCCCTTACAGGATTGGAAGCTAAAATATATTTAAGCATCCAATATATTTAAAACCAATATTTTTTGTTTCAAAACAAAGGGGTAGGAAGAAGAAGCAAGGGCAAAGGACGAAAATATACAGTCTAAATGACATTAAAAATTGATACAATTCATATAAACTACAGAAGGAATCGTCGAACAATACAGGAGATAAGGTTTCAAGGGTCCAAAAATGATAAATTAGGTAGGTTTTGCTTTGGTCTCCGCAGTAAAACAGAATTCCTAATGACAGCCACCCTACACCCCCCACCTTAATACGCCCATGAGGCCATGACACACCGCCTGGGCTAGCTATAATGGTCATTATTTACAGCCAAACAACTAAGTTCTCACTAGTTGAAAATCACATACTCTGGAGTGCTGTCGTCGACTCCTAGCATTTGAGATGTGACGCCTAAGAAAAATGCTCAAAATTCCATAGAGGGACTTCGTCTCAAATGCGGAAGTTCTCGAACGAGCCAAATGCAAACGCCAGCTGATGACAGCTATAATGAAAAGAAAAGTTGCGTTTTTCGGGCATCTACAAACAGGATCCCGAATTTCCAAGGTGATTCTAGAAGGCAAGATACCCGGAAAACGCGCTCCTGGGAGACAGCGAAGAAAGTGGTTTGATGATGTAAAAGAGTGGACCAAGCTTAGCTACACGAAGCTTAAAGCTGTTGCGCAGGACCGGAAGAATTTTCTCCACCTGACTGCCCAACTTCACTTATAAGAAGGCACCTGATGATGATGATGATACTTTATTCATTAGCGGCAAGTAATTATAGAATAATTTGTGTTGAAAAAATAAATTTCGCTAATGTGCGACGATGTCTTTTTCTCTATACAAGATACATGTCTTAGTGGGCATTCTAGTCCTACAGGTTGCCGCTTTGTATCTACCACGCAGAATAATCCTTAGTTATAGTCTATAAAGACTGTGAAAACGTCACGAAGGACATCAAATAGGTCGCAGGAAGTCCCTGGGCACATGCGGCTCAGGATCGTTGTTTGGAAGTCGTCCGGCTGATAATGATGACGATAAATAGTATAAATAGTCAGCCGCTGCGTATGCGATCGAAGACATTCTGAAGAAAAGTTAGTAAGAAAAATGTTAAGACCGAATAATTTGACCGTTGTATGTAAGTGTATCAATGTCGGGAAAGTTACCAGTTAACTTTCCCGATATTATAGAGAACTCTCTCGGTATTTCATCTAAGGTTAGAAGTACACCGCATTGTCAATGTCGTCATCGTCATGAAAACGCGTTGCTTGCAGCTACCTCGGTAATATTATGTAATGTAGTGTATTAATATTACCGTGGCTTTACGGTACGACAAGTCAAGAATCGCTCGTTAGAAGTACTTAGAAAGAATCACATGACCTGTACCTCATATAACATGTACAAATGACGTCATCCATATTTTATACTGAATGTGCGACGGGTAAATAAGTTTTAGGAATAAACTGGTATCATCATAACATTGTAGTAGTATAGTATTGTAGTATTTTAAATAACATACATTTTCCTTTTCAATTAAAATTAATACAATAAACCACTCTCTTTACCCTCTTTTGTACTTTAAAGTCTCTAAACCATTGAGATGTTAATACTTTTAAAGAGACAGGCTGCTCTATATCAGTCACTCAAAGAAGTGTCCATCAAATCGAACAGTGCAAATAATAATAACTAATGTAAGCGATAACTAATGTAAGCGAAGGGAGCTACTATGATATAAATAATTACAGACCCATAACCATGATTACAAATCTGTACAAAATATTCTCAAAAATTATAACTAAACGAATTAACACATACCTAGACATACAACAACCGCCAGAACAAGCAGGATTTAGAACTAACTACTCAACATGCGATCATCTACAAAGTGTGCAACAAATAATGGAAAAGTCAAAAGAATATCAAATAACGTTGTACATAGCATTTATTGACTTTAATAAAGCGTTTGATTCCATAGAACACAAATCGCTATGGAACGCCTTGGAAACGGATGGAATACCAAAAGCCTACATTGACCTTATTAGAAAATTGTATAGCAACAATGAAGCAGTAATAAAACTTGAATCAAAAGGCAAAAAATTCAATATCGAAAGGGGCGTAAAACAAGGAGATCCAATGTCACCAAAATTGTTCAACTCTGTTCTTCAGAATATATTTTTGAACCTAAATACAAGGTGGGAATATATGGGTATAAATATATGTGGCCAAAACCTAACCAACCTTCGATTTGCGGATGATGTCGTATTGTTTGCCAACACAGTGGATAATATAAAAACTATGATTAAAGATTTACAGGAGGAAAGCAAAACAGTTGGGCTATCTATTAATATGAAAAAGACAAAATTAATTTCAAGTACAGAAGAATCGATAAATATTGAAATAAACGGTACTAATTTAGAAGTTGTGGATAAATACACATATTTAGGACAAACCGTATCTTTTAAAAATTGGCAGAATATAGAAATTGACAAAAGGATTCAACAAGGTTGGAATAAATACTGGAGCTTAAAATATATCTTTAAAAACAAAGATGTACCAGTAAGCCTCAAAGCGAAGACTTTTGATACTTGTATTACACCATCTCTTACTTATGGCTGCCAAACTTGGGCATTGAATAAAAATCATTTAAAGAAACTGAAAACAGCACAACGCAATATGGAAAGAAACTTTTTAAATATAAGATTGATAGAAAAAGTGACTAATAAACATGTAAGGCTCAAAAGTAAAGTAAAAGACGTAGGAAAAATAATAAAGAAATTAAAGTGGAATTGGGCCGGACATATAACAAGAAGACCAAATGAAAACTGGAGTACGACAACCACATCCTGGTGTCCAAGGGCCGCCAAAAGAAAAAGGGGCAGGCCAATCACCAGGTGGAAGGACGATCTTACTGCCTTCGAAGGCACACATTGGACTCGTTCAACCCTAGATAAAATGCACTGGAAGAGGAAGGGGGAGGCCTTTGCCCAGCAGTGGGATGAAGTTTAAAAAAAAAAAAAAAATTAGTAATTATGTAAATATATGTAAAATATTGTATTTTAGGCTTAAATAAATAAATAAATAAATGTAAGCGATTGAACTAAAGATAGTGAAATGTATAAGCTAACGTGTAGTTAATTGCATGCATTAAGGTAGTAGATTATAAAATTAATAACGGGGTGTCTTACGTAAGCGACGAACGCGACTCGACGCAAAGCTGCCAAGTCGACGAACGCGATCAAAACGACATTCCCTTGCGGCCCATGTAGCTGTCTGTAGCGAGACG
This sequence comes from Mycalesis mineus, assembly GCA_034621355.1. Classification (NCBI taxonomy): domain Eukaryota; kingdom Metazoa; phylum Arthropoda; class Insecta; order Lepidoptera; family Nymphalidae; genus Mycalesis; species Mycalesis mineus. Next base: position 2,685,455 of record CM067901.1, read on the forward strand.
CGACGTAATGAGCACCTGTGTCGTGTCGCATCGCGTCGCGTTTGTCGCTTATTTGTCGCCCCCGTAAGCTGACAAAGCGGTGCAGTCTCTGACAGTACTAACATCTCAATATCACCAACCGACGATTCTCTACTTAAAGTTCATAAGAACGAATTAAAAAATTATCACACAATTTCTTTTCTATACATGCAATGATATCTACACTATAAATATAGGCTGAGAGGTGGTGAACGATTTATTAACAGTAAATTCTTATAGGAATGCAAGTGCCAATTACCAAGCAATTAATTAGATACTGTAAAGTTATATAGACAATGCTTCTTGTAGACCGGTTTTGTGAGGAAGGGTCTTCTCATATCTGACGGAAGAAACGTCGAGCGTATTAACGGTCACGTCAATTTGTACGGTACATCACGTTCGACGCACTAACGCATCGTCGGTTGAATGTGCAATGTTTGAATGTTTTATTCGTATCAATTGTCTGTTTTGAAGTTACGCGCCCTAATATGCGTTGGAATTACATGGGCAAAAACGCTTAGTGGTTAAAAGGAATTTATAACTATACGCAACTAATCAACAGACGATTCCTCAACCGCGCGGATCATAAATTGACAAAAGCGCGTATTGCTTGCCAATAATTTGCCATTGTCGCTACACGGTTGGCTCTTTTTACTAACCATCCCCATTGCATTAGCCGTTGCCTCTCTGCCGCGGTTTCCCCCTTTTAATTTAATTGAAATTTCTTCATACAAATTCAGATGTAACATTTTTTGACACGATTCTAGTTGACGACGCAAATTTTGTGTGAACGTTTAGTAATTTACTATATTACATATATAAAATAACTGTACACAAACAAACATGGTCGTGATTCAATTATAACTACAAAAAACCGCTTCCTTAACCGTCTTTGCTTTGCTGAGGCAACAATCTTTAAATAGCTTTATTTATAAATCTGATATTAAAATAAAAATCATTACGTCCACTGTACAATGATCGTAGTAAGAAGCAGAAATTGTCTAAAAAGTTCCATACAAAAAGTAATGTCAGTAAAAAGCACTTGCGATAAATCGTTCACTAGCTCTCGGACTTGCTGGCTTATTCGCTATTACGATGGCTTTCAAAACTACGTCTCTATGATCATTTTTTACTTAAAACAATGGGGTTCGGAAACAAGGTTGAGAGGTCCTAATAAACTATTTCAAAAATAAGGGCAATAAAATTGGTCTCGCTTTATGTTAATTTAAATAGCTAAAGCTACTTAAATTTTACTCACGTCAGCTTGCAAAAATAAAAATTCATTAATTTAGTAACTACGATATATTTAACCACCAGATATATTTAACAACCAGGGGTAAAAAAATGAGTTAGAAACAAAATCAGTTAATTATCATGATAGTTTGATTCTAAGTTTAAACTATATCTCACAAAGAGCACGCTTATTCGGTGTAAATAGTCAATATACGAGTTTAATTGAATTTTTTTAAAGCCACCGAATTAGCGAATACGGCCTTTTAAAATAACATATTATACTTGAATAAAATATAAACTCTCCACATACTATCTAGTTAAGTGAAATGATCTTCACCTTATTGCTACTTACATTTTTAATCTACACGTCTTAAAGGCTTCTACAAACGTGGACACGTTTTTATTATGGACTAGAAGACGCCCGCGGTTTCACTCGCGTAGTGTTCCAATACAAATTTCAGGATAAAAGGTAGCTATGTAAAGTAAAGTATTCTGATATAAGCTGTATTATTGTAAAGTTTCATCAAAATCCATTCAGTGCTTTTTGCGTGAGCAACAAACATACTTACATCCATCCTAACAAACTGTCGCAACTTTATAATGTTAATAGGATAATCTATTTTGGGAAGACTGTTTAACTTTGAATGTAGTAAGCTGACAACATAAACGCATTTGTGTCTAGACTAAAAGAGCGTCATAAGGGGAGATGTATAACATGAAACATGTTTACCAAAAGCTGTTGCTTAGCAAACCGCTCAGAATGTATATAATAGTGTGAATAATTTGTATATCAACACACACACACACACACACGACAAATCCAAAACAGCTTCTAGCAAACTCAATCAATCAAATTTTTTTAGTATTTATCGGAACTAAGCAATAATAATAAATAATGTACACCAGCATACGTTACTCTTAACATTTTTTCATAAAAGAAGTTGTGTCCAGGTTTGTGAGAGGCCTAAAAATATTAATCGATCTGCGAACTGCGATCAGCAGTCGACCTAACCAATACGAGACTGAAACTAATCCTTTTGTCGCAAACCGAATAAGTGGAAAATCAACACGTCTTGTGTAGTCAACACCTTAACCATATTTAATGATGTCCAAGACTGACTGATATCAAAATACTGGTGTTATAAAGTCCTTTCAACTTGATTTAATAACAAAAAAAATATGAAAAAATAATAAAGTTATAAAACTTTAAATATATACTGTGGTAGTATTTTAAAGATATATAAAACTTTCAAATTTACCATAGAACAAAAAGCTGATAAGTTTGTTTGCATAGAATCGGACGTCTTGGTTTTTTTTCGGAAGTTTCCGGTTTATAGTTGTAACAAATAGAAAATTTATTCTACTTGTCAATGGTCTAAACTTGTTTGAACAAAAGTTTACTCTGTCAATTACAAAAAAAAAGTTTTAAGTACCTCGCTAGCGCGGGAACGGTCTACTGTGTTTGTAAGACTTATTGCGCGCTATACCGTATAGGGTTCACTTTGACGCAAAAGGTTAGACAGAGACGGTATTATAGCGATGTGACATCATACTAAAGTAATTTCATACCATCCCAGTAACAGTTTTAATTTTGAGAGAAAGGGATTGAAAATTCCTCCAAAATTTAACCTCTATAATACCACACCTTTGTCGTATTTTAATTTTGACGTGTCGTGTATTGCGAGGTACTTCTCTATTTTTTGTGGTCTTTCTTTTTTCTAAGTTATTTAGTTTATTCAAAACTAAATGGTCATTTTATTGCAAAGGAGATAGTCCAAAATTGTATGGAGCACAGATTCACTTTCGGTACATAAGTTGAAAAAAACTACACGTATTAATAATCTAGTTTTGATAAGCCAAATCTCCGAAGTCACTTTTATTTGGGTGAAATATTATTTATTCTCTCCAAAACAATGCAATACTTTGCGTGTAATCATGGTGGATCTTAGGTTATATTTTCTCTGGTAAAAATTCTCCAGGCGGATTGATGTTTGTGTTTATTGACGTATGGTCCATTTGATTTGATGGCATAGGTACCTAACAGATTACTGCATAATCAGATTAATATAGTTTTCTTCTCATTATAGCTAAGATGTATGTCTAAAATATATTATAGCTAAAAACAAAGCCTGGAACACGGAAGAAAATATTTGTCAAAAATGACATATTTTGAGTTTGACAAATCAATATCACCGCATCTTTATATGTTTATCACCTACAGACTGGTATTATAAAGACGCCATCTTTTAATACCTCAAAAACTAGGAATTTCATTTTTAACCAACGTTTTATTTAGTTTCGTTTACTTATTTTATTTTTTCCATTTAATGGTATGTGGTACATGAGTGAAGCTGAAATGGACCATCTCCTTTGTTAGCCATTTTAGTGTAAATTTCACCTCAGAGTCAAATAATAACGTAAATATTCAGAAATTGAAGGCTTTTATGGCATTAAAAATTTAAGTATACTTTCTAGCTAAAAAATTGATTCTAGTTAGATGATTGCCACTTTACATTAGTGTTTTGGCATGGAAAGGCAAAACTCCAATATGTTCACAGGTTTAGTAGGTAGCGTAAGATGTGTTTTACTTTGTGTCAAATTCCTAATTAGTATAAAATTACAACTTTTAATGCACCAAATAATTTGCACAATTAGAGAAAGTATGTATTGTTAAATACAATGCCATTAGTAAAAACCCGCGATTTACTGTGAACTAACTTGTAAATAAAAAAGAAACAAAATAAGAATGTACCTGTCCAAAAGTATGCTCATATTTAACTATTTTATTTAAAATACACAAAATGTATATAAAACCCATGTTTCATAGCAATCACTTGAAAATGTATAATTTCAATGTTATTAGTAAACCAACGGATGCCAGCGACTTCGTCCGCGTGGTATTAAAATAAATAACATTAAGTAATTAAGTAAATTTACTCCATTTAAGTTTTTATATTTTATATTTATCCAGCAGTCCTTATACCAATTTTCATAAGCAACTTGAAAAATGAAAGACTTTCCATAAACTTTCAACCCCTATTTTAGCCCCTTCTATTTTAATTTTTGCATTAAAAAAGTATCCTATGTAATACCTCACAATAGGAACTAAAATCGTGCCAAGTTTAATGTAAATTCATTCTGTAGATTCGGCGTGAATAGCGGCCAACAAAAATACGAACAGAGACAGACAGACAAAAAATTAATAAAATACATTTTTGGGTTCAGTATTAATTATAAAGTGCCCTCCATTAAAAATTTTAAACATACCTTCAACGTACAGAATTCGACCTGTTACTTATAATAGGTATAGATATACCCAGGTTAAAGGGCCTATGATGCATCACAAAACATAACTCGTGTAGAGAAAAGACATTGACATGTCTACCATGTCAACGACGATCGTTTCGTTGCGCGATATTTTTGCTTTCTTTTCTTTATAAACAGACTGCAATCACATCTGATGGTAAGTGATTAATGATGATGCAATCAAAGATGGAAGCGGGCTAGCTTGTTAGGAGTAAAATGACAACGACACCATTACCACGTAACCGTATCAGTACGCTATATCGCTTGACGGTACGTTAGTTACTTTTAGGTTTACTTAGTCAGTACCACCCTATCTAGAAAATCCAATTTGAAAATCTTAATCGGCCTAACCGGGAATCGAAGGACGGTTTTACAAATCCATACTAAAACTACCACTGAGCCAAAGAGACCGTCAAACTATTTGGCGACAATGTCTTTTCTCTACACGAAAAGTGTCTTCGTATGCATATTAAGCCGACAGGCGGGTTAACGTTAGAATCTCGATATATCATAATTTGATCGTATTTTATATCACACTATGGCAAATCTTCCTTTTAAATCCTTCATGTTTTTAGCTTATATGACATCGGCGTAAGTAATTCGATAATTTGTATAGTAACATTTGCTTTCTTGAGAACTGTAAAGGCCGGCGCATATCTGGCAAGACGCATCTAAACATTTGTTACTATCAAAGTATCATTCACATTAATGACGTTAGAAAATTATAATATATATATATTACCACCTATATATATATATATATATATATATATATATATATATATATATATATATATATATCTGTCGTCACATGTATATTTAGAAATATAAATTTTATTACTGAGAGAACATTTAGGCTCCATACATTTTTTGGCCTTTTCTTAAAGTTGCCAACGAAAAAAATAGTACATTTTTTTAGAAGTAGCCATTTGCAGCTATAGTTGATGTGGCAGCAAACACAGCCAAGTTCTACAGGTTTGAAGATTCATAATTTTCATTCATTTTATTGATTTTTAAAAGCCGACACTAACCAGTGATACGTATCATTAGAAACAGCCCATTTGTATATATGTACTAATTTGTTTTTGTTGACCGGCACTTTCGGAAAAAGCCCAAAATGAATGATCTCTTTTCAACAATAGTATGATAGTAACTAATGCATAATATCACAACAATTTTTTGGTGCCAGACCTCAACACATTTATATTAGCGGACGGCCGTGACTCTACTAAGGCAAACTATCTTTGTACCAAATTTCACTTAAATTAGTTCAGTAGTTTATTCGTAATTGAATAACAAACAGACAGTTACTTTCGCATTCAATTCTTGTCTGTCCATGACTGAAGTTGTCTTAAGAACGATGTCACGTTTTTGTTTCGTAGTCACATCAAAAGCATATTGTTTTTTTTTATCAACTACAAGTCGGCCCTTAACTGCTATCACACCTAATGTTAAGTGATGATGCAATCTAAAATGGAAGCGGGCTAACTAGTTAGGAGTAGGATGAAATCCACACCCCCTTCGGTTGCTACACGACATCGTACCGGAACGCTAAATCGCTTGGCGGCACGTCTTTGTCGTGTGAATATATTTATATGATAGGTAAAACATATTCAAATACACAGATAAATTATAACAACTGAGTGACTGAGATTTTCTCAATACCTATTTTTACCTATGCAGTGAAATACGCGATAGCTTTGGACACTACAAAACACCAATGTGTTAAAGTGGCAAATAAAATAATTAAAACACAGAAAACATTTTTTTAGTACACGATTATCTATATTTTGAGAATAAACGAAATTTAAGAATGACGTATTTTTCGTTTAAAAATTTTTATAAAATTATTGTTTACTAATTATTTACATTAGTTATTTACTTTTAAACAGCATTCGACGGTCACCCTATCACGCAGTACACTGCCAAACATGTCGGAGTTGTACGTGCCGCCACTCAGTGAACTAACGCGCGGTTTGTATGGTAATGATGTGTCAATCATTTTGTTACTTTTGAGTCAAATTAAAAAAAAACATAAAATATACAAGTCTGTTAGTAGATTTTGGATGTATTAATGATATAGAAAATTATCTGCACTAAAATAAAAATCATCCTGTATATGTGCGCATCGCCAGATATACAGCGGCCAATAGAATGTTAACAAACCTTAAAAGTAACATTCAACGACACAATCAATGAGTGATCAAGAAAAATAATCATGTAATATAATAAATAATCAATAAGAGGGTAGTTTCACAAAAAGTTTAATCTTATCAAATATCAGTATATCTCACGGCACTCCGATGCACAGTGGGGAGCGAGACTGGTTATATTCCTTGAAACGTCCAGGGGTGGAATGGTCTGTCACTACGCGAGGCGGGGCCGCTTCGCGTCGCGCTCGTCGGAGCTGGGCCCGCTGGAGGTGCCGCTGGACGCGCCGCCGTCTTCCTCCTCGTCCGAGTCGCCGTCGTAGTCGACTAGACCCTGCGTTTAGAAATACGTTAATATTAAATATGTCGGTATTAGTTAAAATTAAATATGTAAAATTATATTACTAAAGCCAAAATCAATGTGGAAAGCATATCAACAAACAAATTTCAAATGAAGGTAGAAAACACATTTTATGCCTAATAAATTATAAATTATGTTTTGTTGTTTTATAAAATCTTATTCAAAAGATATTGAATATATTAATTAGTTTTAAGGTTAATTTGTCATTAACAAGTTAATTAAAAAAATATGTAAAATGAATAGTCATTTCTGCCTTCATTTTTAATTTGTTTGTTGACAAGCATTCTCAATCGAGTTTTGCTTTAGTATATGTATAAGCTGTACTGTATTTGCTAAAAGATACAACAAGGCGCGTATCCACAGATTAATGATTAGCATTGGTGGGCGAAACCAATGTCTAATCGTATCTTATTAATCTGTGCTCTAAATATAAAGTTGCATTTTATTTCGCAATGTAAAATGGAGCTGTTTCACTGGTTACAGCTAGTACTAGGTTAAATCGGTTTAATTTTAAAATAATTTTTAGTTATTCTGCTTTCAGAAGACAATATTGCATTTATTGTAGTAAAGAGTTGACAGCTCTGAACTTCAACACAGCAAATTCGACATTATTAAATTATAATTTAAAGTAATACAGAAAGAGATATGTTTACATCAAAGTCTGATGATAATAACAATTTATACACCTTGCTTTCTCGCTCCTTATTAGCTTTACACACTAAGGCCTGTGTGCACCAAGATTTCGGTTATCATAAGATAAACGTAAAATTTACTATTCACGACAACCCATACGCCGGTTAAGAACGTAAACCGGGCGGTTATCTTAACCGGCGTACGGGTTGTCGTGAACAGTAAATTTATAGTAAAGTTATGTTAACCGTTGGTTATGACAACCGAAATCTTGGTTCACACAGGCCTAAGGCTCTTGAAAAAGGATGTTTGTACACCTTAAAATTATTAGCCATTTTGTCTTTTGTCAAAATTTACTCAGGAAGCATAGAAACGGATTGTATATAATTTTGGCGATATGAAGCCCTCAATATGCAGTACCGTGTTATTTGTATATAATTGATATTATGAGTATACTTTTTCAAGTAAAATGTACTTATACGGTTATTTGTTGGATCCCACTTTGCATGCTAATTGTTTTCACGGGAAATAACAAACTAAATAAATTATTCAGTGTCATATGTTATGGTGTCAATTTAAATTGCCCTTTTCATGGTGGCCCCAATATGGTGGCAAGTTTAATGTGATTGAGATTGAGTCTGTAATGATCACTATCAGACGGTATGATGGTTAATGGTATTGAAAAGGCCCTAAGACTGATGAGCTTGCCAAGAGATTGTTCTTACTGTAATGATAATGACATGCTCTCCTACGTGTCGAGACATAGCCATCTCCTGGTTCAAAGCTTTAAGTTTTCATAGCACAAGCCACAGCCCACTGGACCCTCTGCAGCCACGAGGCATAAGTATCAAGGTATGGTTTACCTTATTGAGTAATCTGGGCGCGGATACCTGAGCGTCGGTGTGCGGCGGCTTGGCCGTGCCCAGCAGCACGCGCGGCCCGTTCACAGCCTCGGCGCTAGAGCACACCTTCTTTTCTACTATTTTTCCTAAAAAAAAAAAAATTACGTTAATTAAGACTTATTTTCATTTTCTTTCGTTACGTATATATTTTTTTTATTTTTGGTGTTTTCAGAAGGTTTATGCCACGCGGGCTATGTCGCGGGCATCTGCTAGTATATGTAATATCATCTCTCACCGATGGCGTCTAGCGCGTGGTGCGCGTGCGTGTGCGCGTGCGGTTGCGCGGAGTCGAGCGGCGCGTCGTCTTCCAGCTCGTCGTCATCGTTGAACCACATCTCCTCCTCCTCATCAGGTTGCCGCGCTTCACGCCGGTACCGCGTGCGTAGAAGCGATGGCACTACCGCCTCCGCTACACCCACGCTCCCACTCACTGGAAACGAATGCGAAATCGTGTTAGGTGTTCTGCGTAAGCGACGATCGCGACGCGACGTACGCGATCGAAACAGTGACATCGAAACAACGACATTCTCTAGAAATTTCTCTAGAAATGTATATATAATCTGCGGCAGGAGCACTTGTCTCACGTCGCGTTTGTGGCTAACACAAGAAACCCCGTAATTTTTTTTGTAATGACCTCATAGTGCACAGTACGCTCATAACGAACTTGTTTGTCCATTGATTAGTTTAGGGCTCAACTACAGTGGCGAAGAGGCAAAGCGGCTCAACTACAGTGGCGAAGAGGCAAAGCGGCGCAACACATCATGTTTTTAAATTATAAACTGTGCTACATTTTCACAGTTCTGTGTTCTTGAGTTGCAGTTCAGTGCTACACTTAGTGTGTGATGTCAATACGCGCGATTATCGTACAAAAGGGGTATACTTTGACTATTGATGCTCCATATTATTTTGTAGAGCATAACTTTGTACCCTAATCATGGAAAAATAAAGATGAATTTAAAGTCGAGTTTAAGACCTAGTACTGAGGTATATGTCTCTTAAGAAATATTCAACAAAAACGTTCTTAAGTTGTGGTGACCACAACTTAAGAAATCAGTAGTCTTACATCTCCTTTCTTGAGAGAGCAAACTAAACCATTGTTATCATGAATAACTGATAGTGATTATTTGAGTTGAAAACCCAGAGCATAACCTCTTCTGTAAAGAGGCAAGCCTAGCCTAGATGGGCTGCTAATAATGAAATGTCAGTTTAACATTAGACGTTTAAACACAGTAGAGTGTTTTAATGTTTAAACTTACCTCTATCTCTTTCTTTTAACTTGTCCTGGTGCTGGTCGTATCTCGTCTTTAAAGCCTTAAAAGTTTGTACATATTCAACATCCTCTAAGATCTTGCCGTAGTTTTCCACAACATGTGAACACAGCGATTTAATATCTTCCAACTTTATAAACTCAAATAACTCTAAGATAGCAGAATCTAATAAATTATACCTGAAAATTATAATGTGAATTTTTAAAAAAATTATCTATATTATGTTAATGTTTATATTATATTAATGTGTGAGTATATTAAGTATTAGAATCACATATACCCTTAATGGTCTTGTAGAAGAGATTGTATGTATTAACAGTAAGTCTTATAATGCAATTCAAATAACAATAGGAAAAAAGCTAGCGCCATCTTGGACCGCATTGGTTGACAACTGCAGACTTTGTAGTATGATGTGCAAAAAAATTAGGGTATACTAACAAACATAAATTTATTTTCATTTTACATTTTCATCTTCACTCTCTTGTGAGTTTGAGTAATAATCACTATCAGAGAGATTTAAATATTATGTAAATAAGTACGAATATTCGTAAAACAGATTTTACTGAAATAAAATATCACATTCTTTAAAAAAAATTAGATACTAATAGAAGTATTTAACTTGTACCCACACAATTACGTATTGTAGAAGAAAGAAAAAAAAATACGAAAAGCAAAATTTATTATGAAGCAAGCAAGGCCGTTGTCGTCATCCTCTAACATATCTCGAGTCCAATACTCTTGCTCTGTTCTTTTTAACCGACGAAAAAAAAACGGAGGAGGTTCTCAATTCGACACGTATATATTTTTTATTTTTTTTTTTTTATGTATGACCACGCATAACTTTTTACAGAGTTGTCCGATTTTGATAATTCTTTTTTTATTAGAAAGGGCATACTTCCAAGGTGGTCCCATTGTCATCATGTTAGGATCTGATGAGGATAGGATGGGGAAATTGAAGGAACTCTTCAAATTTTGGAGGCATGCTTACAGCGATTTCGGTTTTTGTCTCGGTATCGGTAGCTTTTTGGCTATTAGTGTGATAAATCACTAAAAAGTAAGAAATAAAAATTTTTAAATAAAAATAGAACCGACTCAAAACGCACTAAAAAGTAAAAAATAACTGTGTCATTTAGTTGCTTTAAATTACTTAAGCATATCTAGGAGTCGGTGCCAGCCAAGGTTTCAACTTTAAGGACCTTACCTACAAACTGCTTTACTACGTAAAAATAAAGGTTCCCTAAACTTGGCTGGCACCGACTTCATAGATATGCTTAAGTAATTTAAAGCAACTAAATGACACAGTTATTTTTTACTTTTTAGTGCGTGTTGAGTCGGTTCTATTTTTATTTAAAAATTTTTATTACATGATTGACTTCTCGCCGCCAATCGTCAGCAGTAATGCTTTTAACTGCTTCTAATGTTATTTTTTCAATTTCACTTTCTAGCTGGCTTATATTCTTATCTGCCACTTTCCTTTTGATGAGGTAGCAAATAAATTCTATAGTATTAAGGTCGCAATTGTATGGTGGCAACCTTAGCACCATCTCATGTCCGTAGCTTCTAAATAGATTATCCCCCACATAATCTTTAGGTTTTATTTTTTTAATTATTTGTGGATAGGAGGCAGCCATCTTAGGTCGACACTTTATGATTATTTGCTCATATTTATCAATCAATTATTTTATTATTTGAACGTAACTTTTAGTGTTCGGTGTTTATGCTAACGCTACTTTTACGCTGTTGTCAGTATGAAGTTGGTCCAAGATGGCGCCAGTTTCATTCCTATTCTTATTTGAATCGCATTGTATATATAGTATAAAACAAAGTCCTAGTGATATAAATAATTACAGGCCTATTACATTGGTGCCAATATTGTCGAAAATTTTTGAAAAATCCATGTTGAAGCGACTGAAAAATTTCTTTGAAGCCAATAAATTATTAATTCAGGAGCAATTCGGTTTCCGAAACAATAGTTCCACTACTGAGGCCTGTTTCTATTTAAGTAAGATAATTAATGACAGCCTAAATGACAAAGTACCTATTACTGCTATTTTTTTGGATATGACAAAGGCGTTTGACTTTGTTAATCATAATATATTAATAGACAAATTAGAAAGGTATGGAATTAGGGGATGTGCTCATGATTGGATAAAATCATATCTAAACGGTAGAACAGTATGTACAGAAATTAGTAAACTAAAAAACAATACTAAAACTACATACAAATCCACTTATAAATTAAATATCAAAGGTGTACCGCAGGGCAGCATTCTAGGCCCATTCCTTTTCTTAACCTACATAAATGACATCATCGCGGCAACAAAGCACCAATGTGTATTGTTTGCAGATGACACGACCATACTAGTTAGGGGTAATAATATCAACAGCTACGAACAAGAAATAAACGAAGCTTTAAAAAATATTATAATTTGGCTGAATGAAAATGACTTACAAGTAAATGTAAATAAAACTAAAATGATGCAATTTAGTTACTACAATTCAAAAACAGTTCCAATTAGCCTTAAATATAATGATATTAAAATTGAAGAATGTGACACAGTAAAATTTTTAGGATTAATTTATGACAAAACAGGTAACTGGAGATTTCACATTGACTATGTTTGTACAAAATTAGACAAATTCGTTTATGCATTAAGACGACTTAGACAGACAATCTCAATGAATGCAGCGTTAAGCGCTTATCACGGTCATGTGTCTTCAGTGTTATCATATGGTTTGATACTTTGGGGTAACTCTGTGGTATTCATAAGAGCGTTCCGACTACAGAAGAAATGCATTAGAGCTATTTGTAATATTGGGCCATTAGACAGTTGTAAACCATTCTTCAAACAATTGCACATTCTTCCATTGCCATGTATGTACATACGAGACATATGTATTTTCGTTAAGCGTAATCCAAAATATTTTCAGCGAAGATGTGAAATAAATGCCAATAAGCAAGTCAGACATCCTAACAGATTAGTTGTAGCAAAGCTTAGCTCTTGTTCTTACATGAAAAGCGCATACTGTATGGCTGTAAAATTATATAATAAATTGCCAGAAGATATCGAACGATTAGATTTACTTAAGTTTAAAATAAAAATAAACAAATGGCTTCTAGAAAAATGTTGTTATGACGTAAAAGAATATTTGACTTAAAAGAATTGACTAGACTGTAAATTATTATTATTATTTATTTAAAGTTTGACATTATTTTTAATTATAATTCTAATTTATTTTTGTAATTTTACTATTTATAGAATTAATATTAATTACGTAAGTTTATACTATGTTAGCAACGCCCTGCCAGGGTCCATGTCATGTAAAGCATGTTAGTACAATAATTTGACATGAACGCTAAATAAATGAATTTAAATTTTAAATTTAAATTCTTGTGTCCCTATGTATGCTTAAATCTTTAAAACTACGCAACCGATTTGCATACGGTTTTTTTTATCAGATAGAGTGATTCAAGAGGAAGGAAGGAAGTGTATAATACATGCCTAATATAATAGTAGAGGAACACTGATAACTTTAGAGGTTTCTGTTGCGACGTCGTAAATTAACGCGAGATATATCAAATTAATGTACTACAGTATTGCACTTTAAAAAGATCTACAAAAAAGTCCGCGATGTCCCACAATAGCCATTTTTTATATTTTACTTTCAACCAAAAGTAATGCCTTATTTACGAATCGATTTTAATCAATTATCTGCGTTAATCCTTATCCAATTAAGTATCTTAAATACTTTGTGCATTCAACATAGATGACCATTGCCCTTTACAGCATGTAATTTAAGTGAATATTTACCAAGATAAATAAGATTCAAAATGCAGGGACATACTTTAGTACCAGCATTGCACCCGTGCTAAGCCGGGGCGGGTCGCTTGTATGTTATAAAGGTTATTTTTATTTTAATCAGTAGACCTAACATGCGCTCAAGAGATATGTTGAGATAATGAGCCAAAAGCGCGGAAATATAGCTGTCTCTTTTGTCCCAATACAACGAAAGAGCGAGAAGAGTGCCTACTGATGACACACTAGAATCCTTACAAGAATTTGTAATGACCTTTGTTTTTCACTGTGGAAAATTTCATGTTATTTTACACGATTAATTTGTTAATTTTGGTGTATAAGTTAAAAATAAAAATTTCTTTATTAGGCTTCGGTTACATAGGTTACACATGTAAAGAAACATTAATAACTGTGTTAGTTGATACTGTGTTACAATTATTAACGCCCTCCTCCACTTACATTATAAAAAGCACATAAAAACTAACAAAGCTAAATAAAAGTTAACACCAACAAAAATAAAAAAAAAAAATATATAAGGATGTGTGTGTGTGCGTGTGTGTGTATGTGTGTGTGTGTGCGTGTGTGTGTATGTGTTTGCGCGCGCGTGTGTGTGTGTGTGCGTGTGTGTGTTTTTGTATGTGTAAGCAAGCTACCGTTTTATGGTTTGAATTGGTTATCATATGAGTATATTTGTTAAAAAGGTATAATAGATAAAGGTATAATTATTTTATATCTATTATTAGACAAATTATAAATAAATAGAAGTCGCTCGCGGTGTCACCCGCGCCGTAAAAATTTCGGTATAAAAAGGCCTATGTGTTGTATAAGTTGTATTAATGTAAAGTTTCATCAAAATTCATTCAGCAGTTTTTGCATGAAAGAGTAACAAACTTCCACCCATCCACACCTACAAACTTTCGTATTTATATTATATTAACAAGATAATAATAATTGTTACACATACCTGCCATTATTTCTAAGGAAAGCATCTATAACTGGTGCGAAAAGGTTCCCCTTTATAATGTATCTGTTGTAATATTCATCTTTTAGTGCAATGATTTTCCTCATAAACCTTAACGCGCCAAGTACTAAGAATGTATGAGTCGATCTCATCAATACTAATATGCGACGGAGGAGGTCCTGGAAAAGTACAATACGAAAATGTTGTTTACAATTTTAATTTCATTACGCACTCTGAGCGAATCGCATCGAATATAATCAAACGCGACTAGTGTAATACGACTAGTGTAATCCAAAAAAAGTGTAATACGACTTTTTCTAACACTTTCCCCACCCAAATGTGGTGGAGTGAGGGTACTTTATTCTGAGCAGGGATAATCGTAATAAAGAGTGTGTAGGGTATGTTATTAAAAATCATCATAGTTGTAGGTGAAAGTCTTCAAACAGTCCATGTTATCAGTGATAGACCTGTGGGGCAAGTGTGAGTTTTTCACCGAGCGACTGCGTAAAAACGTAGTCACTCATAACGTCAAATTATATAGCAAAAGAGCGTTTACTCTCGCTATAACTAGATGGCGCCATTAAAATTCCATACAAATTTGCGTTACGTTTTTACGCAGTCGCTCGGTAACAAACTCACACTCGGCACTCTGGTCTCAAAGGGCTTCATAAGACAGATAACTCAGAGAGTGATAGAATAAACAGTGCTTAGAGCATCTTTAATTGATCAATCAGGAAGAAGGTAGGTGTGTAGAGGTTCTTCGTTGGTCACCCCCCCCACCAGGTGCAATGAAGACATAAAACGTGTCACAGGGATCTGCTGGAAGTACCTACAAATGCCTATACACAGCAGTAGATGTCCATCAACTGATATGACAATGATGTTTTAGCTGTCTTACAAAATTGTGCTAGCTTCTGGATTCTCCTACAAATATACCAGAATAGAAGAGAAGAAAAATATTATCTATACTAAAGCCAAACTTGATTCAAAATGCTTGTCAACAAACAAATTTAAAATGAAGGTAGAACACATTTTATGACTAATTTATTTAAAATCATGTTTTGTTTTTTATAAAATCTTATTTAAAAGATATTGAATATATTAATTAATTTTAGTTTTAAGCTTACTAATCTAATTTATTGTCATGAATTCTTCATTAACTAGTTAATAAAAAAAAGGTGTAAAATGACTAGTGATTTCTACCTTCATTTTTAATTTATTTTGTTGTTAAGCATTCTTAATCGAGTTTGGCTTTAGTATAGATCTACTACTAGACAGAAATAGAGAAGGGAATGTTCTCACACTTTGGACAAAAGACCAATCTGCTAACAGTTTCTTGCTGATAAATGCAGAAGTAAATAAAATAAGATAGTGTTACAAGCTTACCTTATTTAATATGCATGTTTTGATATGGTACGTGTGATGTTCTACACAGAATGACAGTAGTTCGAGCACCAGGCCCAGCAGTTGTACAGTATGATAGTCCTCTTTTAGTGGCTTTTCTCCACTTGTGTTATCCAGTAATGGTGCTGCAAGAGAAATTTACAATTAACCATATTTTTAATAAGTAAATTATTTTAGTACACATTACAGAAATAATTTACATAGTAATGGGTTCTGCACCCACACAGTGAATCCATGGTATGCTAAGATATGTCTGTAATGCAAACAGAACTGTCAATCAGACGTCAGCACTGGTGTGTGCATTTCAGATTTAAGGTTTAGATTTTTGAACAACAATATTTTTGGTGTGGGCAAAAGGTTATAAATACAAAATACTTTATAATAAAGTTTACCATGTATGTTAAACAAACACCTTTAAATTTTACGTATGAATGACAGTCCTCTATGCAGAGCCTGCATGGAGGAAAACGAAACACCGATACATGTTATGCTTAGATGCAGTAGTGTGTCGGAGCAACGAGCTACATTGGTTCCTCAGCGACACTCCATGAAGCGATCGGCGACCTGGGCGGCCTCCTAAGCTTCTGGAGCGAGCTCGGCTGGTTGGAATAAACCAGAGGGGACCTACCACCCACTGGAGGAATCACGCACAACGGCCAACATCGTGGCCAAGTGCGGAAAAAAGCCCGGGAAGAAGAAGAAGAAGAAAGTTTACCATCAATTGAGTTGTTGATAATATAAAGTCTTTTTGTATATTTCCTTGAAAACAACTTCAATGTCTGAAGGAGAATAAATAATTCCACTTTTTAACAAAGTTTTCAATTCTTACCCCTATCTTTATAATCAATGCTGAACACCTTACTTTCTATCAAAAGCCAAACTAGCTACCTAAAGTGAAAATTTACCTATTTTTATACTATATAGTACATACCTATTAAAGTTTGTATGCTGTGTTTGTAGAAAAAATTGAGAAAGTCTGCCTTTTCACTCTTATTTACTGAAGCAAGCATACTCTCAGGGTCTAGCAGAATTCGTAGGACACCCATCAGCTGAACTGCACCGCCTAACTCAGGGTCCTGGTCCCTGAGCATCTGCTCTATGACTATATTTAATAACATTTGTTCCTGAAATAGAAACAAGTGTACATTGAAACATTATCACCCTAAGTCCGCCAACCTACATTGGAGCAGCATGGTGGGTTTACACTCCATATCCCCTCTGCTATAAGGAGCTGCCTGGCCTGGCACTGTAGTGGGCCGTTAATAGGCTGATAATTATGATGAAACAGTTAATAAAATGTCGTTTTTTTACAAGATTTCGTACAGTACAGTATTGAACAGTACTACTAATAACTTGAACAGAGGTGAGTGTTGACGTGCGTCACTAAGAGTACTCTTTTAAACCTACACCCATGTCACAAGTCTAGGGCTCTGTTCGGAGTTTTTCTCTCAGCCATGCGATGGACCTGGCACTCAACACTCACACAATGCTAAGATATAGGTCTCTCCCGTAGGATAAAATGTGGCCTGTGCTATTCTGATATTTAAGCTATGTTATTGTGAAGTTCAAATCAAACCAATTGAATCAAAATCCATTCAGTAGATTTTGCATAAACAAACATGCATCACATGCATACATCAGGGGGCATGGCAGTGCCCCACCAAGTCGAGTACAAACTTACATTTAAAGACCAAAACCAAATCACTCAAGAAGATTAATCATCGAGCCTAAGATTTATGGAGTTGTCATGGATGGCTTGTGTCTCAGCATCAGATCATCTCCATGTCATTATGATATTACATAATCAATTAATCATCCTTTATACACATTAATTTAGTTTTAGTTAATTATCATTTTCTGTTAAAACCTGACAAAAGTAAGCTTATTGCTTATACCATGTAAACTATATTATTATGAAGTTTCATTAAAATCTATTCAGTAGTTTTGTGTGAAAAAGTAACAAACATCCTACCATCTATACATGCAAACTTTTGAGTGAGGATTTATGAGTAAGGATTTATAATGAACAGCAAAATATAGCCTGCAATAGTATAAATATTGTGTGACCTTGTACATATATCCATACTAATATCCTAAATAATATAATCAAGTGTAAAACTATTCCAATAATTTTTGGGGCAAAAATAAATGTGATCTTGGAGACCTTGGAAAGTATGAGTTACACTTACCTCTTCTGTATTATTAGCTTGCTGTAATGTGTAGTCTCTGACTACCGATGGTGAAAACTCAACAATGTATGTCAAAATATCTATAGATGCAGTCTTAGTTTTTTGATCATCTATACTTAACGTTATCTCTAGTGCTGGCAGGATCCTCAGTGAAACTAGCGTCTTATAAAATGCATCTTTGTCTTGCGGTTGTAGATTTTGTGAAAAATTACAAAACTCCTTCAAAAATAGAACTAAATCTCGCCTCTTCGGGTCACCAGTTTTATCGTCCATAAGCATTTTGAATAGATCCGTTAGAAATTTCTCGTCCTCTTCTATAAGTTTCACTATTTCTACTTTGTTAAAAAATATAAAACTTGACAATGTGCTTAGTAAATTGTCCTCGAAAACTGTGGGGGTCGGTAAAACAATCTCCTGTATATATTGTACTCTGTATGTCTGATGTATTTTTGCAAGCAAATCTTTATTCTTAATGGGAATAGCCTCTCTAAATTTTGCTAACTCCCTGAGGTACTCTCTGTGCTTTTTGGGTTGGGGTAAACTGGGGTCGTATTCTAGACAGCCAACAACGTCAAAAATTGTGTCATCAGCAAACATTGTGTCAAAGAGAGTGTTCTTGTTTAAGAGGAATATACTTTTGAATATCTCATAGAGATGGTGTAAACCCTCAACATTTTCGATATCTTCACACATATGGAAGAGATTGAGAAGTTTCTTTATGTAATGCTGGCTCTCTAAAGCTGCAGCTAGCTTGTCTTTCCTATTAGGTGATACGAGGCAGCTGTTTACTAGTTCACTGATGTCCTCTAGTCGTCCCATTTCACATGCAGGGAGCTCCACTGGCTGTACACTATCTGACATTTCATCAAATCGTTCATCTTCAGACTCCTCCACTATGTCCTGTGTTATTTCAACTGAAGGGTCTTTGCCTTGTACCTATAAAGAAATACTCATTATGAATGTGGAATATTATGTTATTACTACAACATAAATATTAACTACTAAAGTATTCATTTTTAGTGCGATCTATTTCTCTTCTGTAAACAGATAATTCAACAAAATGTAGAGTATTAATTCTAGTATTGTATTTTGTTTTTCATATCACATCACCAAGGCAGTTAGGCATTCACATTTTTGTGTCTATTTTAATTTTAGGCACTCTAAAACGTACATTAATTTACAATCTTTCATTTAATGCAAGGTCTTATAAAATAAATTACTGCATTTCTAATGTGTTCTATGATACAAGATAAAACCTTGAAACAATCAGAACTTTAGAATTATATATATTACTATAAATTTAAACAAACCTTCAACAAAAAATTTCAAAATGCTTTTTCATTTTGCTTGTAAGCTAGTGCTATTGCTACTTTATACTGTATATATTCAAATATTTATAAATCATAAATTTTGAGAAGATTAGAATAACAGTTAACCTTTAATTAGTATTTACCTGACAAATTTTCTCCCATATCTCATCGCAGCCAGCCTTTTCTTGAAAACTTAATGCTAAGTCAAAATTGTCACCTTCTGACCACACTATCAATGTGTCTTGCTGTTTTTGATAGGCTGTGTCAGGTTGTATCTTGCTCTCTAGCAAGAGTGTGCCGTCTGACTCTGCCCTGACCAGCAAAGAGGTACCTTTTAATCTTTCCACATAGCATGACGACACATGACCCGTTCCTCTGTCATCCCACTGCCGGTCTGCATTCAGAGCGTAAAGTTTGACTCTTCGTCTTGTGTCTGTCATGTTAGTCAACTCTATAATAACTATATTATATTCAAAAAATCAATCAGATATTCGGGCGCTAATCTTATGCACCGGCTTATTTATTTACTTCACTCCCATTTGTATCAAAACTTATACACTTCTGCAACAACACATCATAATATATTATTAAACATAATAAATTGCAGCACTCAAAATAATCACCAAAGGCCCTATAATTACTGTAATTAGAATCAGTTGATGTCTTACGTTTCGCTTCAATCCATCAAGGTATTTGTAAAATACACTGTTATTTTACTTTATTCACTCATAAAATGTGTATAAAACAGTTCATTAATATCAAAAATTAATTTTTTGAATGACAATGGATCGCTAAATTATCGGAAATCACAAACAAAACAATACAATCTGTAAGCCTTTCACTACACTTCATAAACTTATTTAAATACACAATATTGAAAGCAAATAATACCCTCATGGTAAAAACTTTCTAAAAAGAAGATATTTACCGGAATACACATTATAGAATCGTCAAATTGACGTACCTTCAAAATATTAAAACATCAGATAACGCCATATTGGATTCACAACAACGCTTCGAATAAAGGGGTTCTCAAATCAAATTTGAATGTAAAGGGCGGCAAATTTAAAATTTGTACAATGTCCATGTCTTTTTCAGCTTTATTTTAACCGCAATGTTAATAAATATCACATTAGTTAAAACATTTTTTATGAAATATATAAAAAGTTGTGTTTCTTGATCAATATTTTCTTTACATTTAGAATATTTTTATGTGATTAAAATCTATTTTGGACAATAGACTATTTCGCAAAATAATAAAGTGTTACCAGATCAAAAAAAAGCTCTGACAAGCTGACCAACAAACTGTTCTACAATTACTTTATTTAAATATATTATTATTATCGAAATCATCATAAAAGGTAAAGTACGATGTAGCATGTAGAATAGTTTTCCTTAGATTTAAAATTATAAATAAATAATCCTGGTTCGTTGGCAAACATTTAATGTCCAACCAATGTCCAATCTTGTAGATTATGATCAATGAAATATAAATCATATTTTTATCAAATAATACAAATACTAATCGACTACCTATTTAAAAAGTCGTAATTATATTTTTTTATTGTTGCATAAAATAAAACCCAACTCGGCGTATAATCATAATGTAGTTGTTACTGAACGAATTTCGTTATGGATGCCATTTGCTTTCATCTGTCAAGTTTTGATGTTTAGTGTTATTGAATAAAAGTTTGAGTTTTTTTTTGGAAAAGCCTCTCGTTTTTAAACAAGTTTGCATTAATTAATGTAATTAACTGCTAGAATTAGTGTGTTAAAGCTAGTACACAAAGTTATTAATGCAAGAAATGTTCCAATAATCGTCTAGATCATAATGTGAGAGTTTTAACTGATATTGTAAAAAAATACCTTTTTGTCTCTATGTGTGTTTATTCATGCATTAATATTTAATAAGTTAACTTTAGAGTACGTTTGTTTGTCGAAAATTCTTGTAAACTGCATTTAAATATGTTCTTTTTGTGAAAATAATGAGTAATTATTAGTGTGACAGATGTCAATGTACTTGTCATTCCATCGAATTCTTATCTCCAAAAGCAAAATAATACGTATTTTGCATCAAATACAAACAATATACGCCGATAATACATTACAAAAACTTTCCCATTTCAGTATGAAGCAAAGGGACCAATTATATAGCTTCGTGATTGACTACACTGGTTGTTTTTGTTGTTAGATGGTAAAATGAACACAGCATGTCTTATTTGAGTGCATCAGAAAATGTGGGGTAAGTCCTTCTTTTATACAACATTCTGTTTGTATAAACTGCTCGCCTGTTCCATGAGTGTGAGGGTTCTTACTGCTATTATATTAGGGTATTAAGTTTTGTTAGTGATCATAACACTGAGAATGCTATCAGAACATGAGACGCCAGTACTAAACATTTTTTCTTTAGACTAATTATTAATTTTTCTTAGTGATCCTTTCAAACATTATATTAGGTTACTATTGTCGTATGCTAAAACATCATTGTTGGTAATGCACTCATATTGTTTTAACATAAACTCTCTATTTATGTTAAAATAATGTTTCTATGCAATTTTGGGCTTAAGCAGTGCCGTAACTAGTTCAGTGCCAGTGCAGCCCAGGCACCCTAGAGGGGCGCAGAAACGACCAGACAATATACAAAGTACCTTATTTAGAGTCAGTTACAAGTCTGTAGGGCGCAGTTATGCACACTGGCACAGGGCGCATAAATTGTTGGTTATGGCTCTGGGCTGGAGTGTTACATCTTTTGATGGAATGGATATTTGGCTTGCCATCAGCCTATTTATAAAGCCATTGCGTAGGGACAGACCTCTGATCCAAATCAAGTTGGTAACCTTGGGGTGATAATATGTAAGTGTGTAATGATTCCTATCACATGTTAATGATTATGATGAGGACCAACATGGTTTTTAAGGTGCTGTAGCATGACCCTTAACTTGCTCTCAATATTGCATAGTTAGGCCTAATAGGAACCCACAACACTGAACAAAATAAGTATTGGACAATAGTGCACACCTAAAACCCAGTCAAGTTTGAGGCACTACAATAGTTGTACCTCCTTGGCGCAGTGGTATGAGCGGTAGATTTATAAGACGGAGGTCCAGGGGTGGTTTCCTGGTGGGGCAGATTGAGATTTTTCTTAATTTGTTTTGGTCTGGCTGGTGGAAGGCTTTCGTTGTGGCTAGTTACCACCCTACCCACAAAGACGTACCACCAAGCGATTTAGCGTTCTGGTACAATGTCGAGTAGAAACCGTAAGAGGTGTTGATTAAATCGTACTCCTAACAAGTTAGCCCGCTTCCATCTTCGATTGCATCATCACTTAAGATCAGGTGTGATAGCAGTCAAGGGTTAACTTGTAGTCAATTAAAAAAAAACCTTTCTTTGCCTTTGACACAAATGAAAGCCATAAAGAACAATAAACTTCAATAAATAATTACTTACTGTTTCATATCTCCTTATAAAGATACTTATAGTACTGTTTACAGTTTCAGTGGTATTACCCAAAATATATCCGATGGCAGTTGTGCGACACAATACAAAATGGCAGTTGAGAGTGTCTCTGGCGGCTGCGGTAGTGAAGTAATGTACATTCATGACTCGGACAGTGAACAGTACATACCTCATATTAGCGACAACTTCTTCCATACTAAATTTAAGATTGACCCAAATGAATTGTACACTTTCCATGATTCTGATGTTATTGCCAATGAGATAACAGTCAGTAACACGGAAGATAATTTCATTTTTCCTGATAATAGTGTTGATATTAAAAGCAACCATGTAGAGAGCCCTAAAGCAGCAGAGTCAATTGTCACTCCTCATTTAACTAATGGGATTATCAAAGAAGAGAAGGGGATTTCTAATGGGCATTACACTCCAGTTTTGAAAAGTGCTACACTTAATCATGTAGACTCAAAAATTGTAAATGCCAAAGTTCAAAAAGCAAAGACTCCGAGTAAACCAAAATTGGCAGAAGTTCGTCGTGCTAGCGTTCCTAGCTCAAGCAACCAAAACCTACAAAATCCGAGTGGATCATCTACTAACATACCAACAAACAATACATCTAATAGTAATAGCAATGCAACACGTGAAAAATCTCCAGGGAAAAAAAGCAGTTCAGAAACATTTTTGGACGTCTTTAAAAGGGAACAAGGAGTTGTTGATAATGCAGTAACAATTAAAACTGAAGAAAAGTTTACTCCACTTAATCCTACATTGAAGCTGCCAACAGCTGTAAAAAAGCCTGCAGCAGGTAAAGTGTATATTTTTTTTTACAAATTATTTATTTACTCTCAAATTAGACTAGCATTTATTTGCATGCAAAACATTGAAATTAATTTAGATAGATCAGATAGTCTATATTCTTGCAGTATTTCTTTCAATTTTTTCGGTAATATATCGGAAGATATTTTTTAGTACATAATTTTTTATATTTTGTAAATAGATAAAATTCAAGAATGATGTATTTTTACTTGAGAATAATAAAATTATTGTTTACTAAAGTTATGTACTTTTAAATAGAATTTGACAGTCATCCTATCACGCAGTACTCAGCCAAATGTGTTGGCATCATACAAACATGCTGCCCGATCAGTGAACTAATGTATGATATTAAGGAGTCCATTATTTTGTTAATTTTGAGAAAGAAATTGAAAAAGATGTATTTTATAAAATGTATAGAACAGTTGATATTCAGTCTACTATTGATATAGAACCACAAAAAAGATTATCTGCACTTAAAAACAAATAACCCTGTATGTAATGTAATATCCAAATCATACATTTATAGACTGAAAAAATCTATAGTGAATTTTCCTAATACAAAGAAAATAAATCGTCATATAATAAAGTAACTATTTAATGATTAATGGTGGTTTTTGCAGCCAAAGCCTCTCAACCAAAACCGCGGAAAGGCCGAGGTCCGACTGTTCACGAGGCTTTGCAACGGATACCTCATCAACCAAGAGCACTTGCATTGCCAAATGTATCATGGCATGCTCCAGGCGAGGAACTCTTCCAATGTGGCCCACTGGAGGACAAGAGGCCAAACGCCTTCCGCCAACTCGACAGCAGCAGCAGTGATGACGATAATGTGCCGGAAATCGGTAAATAAATCGCGGTTTTTATGATAAATTTTTTGTAAGTATCTTATCTATAAGAAAGAAACAAATATTACATTCATTTCACTTTATTTTTTTAATTGATTTCATTATGCTTATTGAACTTGTTGTTGCCTTTGAAAACTTCATCCATTTTAAAAATGCTAGTCATTGAAATAATAAAAATAGATTTACTTTGCTTAACAATTTTGGAAACACCACAATTTTTTTCAAAAGAAAATTTTGATTTTAGCACCAACAAATAATAACAATTATAAAGAGATGATTATGACGTTATTAGATTCGAAATTTCATTTAAAAAATGATGTTACCATAAGCATCAACAAGTTCTGGCAACAAATAAAAAAATATCTAGACATTTAAGACATTACAGAATATGATCACATATCAAGCTAAAATATTGATAGGTGCTTAAAATTTTTGATTGTTTATTTCGCAGTAAATAATAATGTTTCTCATTATTTGTATAATCATTCTTCAATATCAGAAATTATAATTAACAAAACATATACACATATTCCTTATACATTCATTACCAGATTTAGGCGTAGGACCGATTTGCGTAGAAGAGAGTGCAGCGGAAAGTCGCGGGGCGAGGTTAGCCTTACGCCGCGCGGCCATGCGGCGACACGTGGTCAGGGCCGCCACCTCGCTGCAACTCGCCAAGGACCATAGGGAACATAGAGCTCTGGCTACACTCATCAAGGTAAGGCCTAGGATGTTTCTTAATTTTAACTATTGTATGTATTGTTTACAATTACAAATCGATTGATTTGTTTATTGATTCTTTAGTTTCATAATCCTACTCTATGAATAAGATCCTGTTATTTTCCTGCTTTACGTAATATTATTATTGTATTAGCATAGTCAATCGGTTTTCCTTCCTACAGAAACAGCTGAGTGGTCAAAAGTCGTGTCGTATTCCGCCACAAACTATGAATCACTTGCTTGCTATGCGAGGAATGTCTTCTGTACTGTCTCTACAAGAAAGGAGAAAGTTAAGGTAAATTAACTGAATAAAAACACAGTGGTTTCATTGTTTATTTGTTGATATGATAGCAAGAGTTAGAGTTATTTAGAGGCAATGGACATTGTTGTTTGCAATGCAACATACTCTCTTCTTTTCTGCAAAAGTCATAAGGGTTTCCCATAGTTAATGGATCAAACAACAATGAGAGTACTTTTACGGAAAGTTTTCAATGCTCGAGTTTTAAAATTACGATTTTTAAAATCTGATTATTGTCAAATATCACGAATTAAATCGTGATATTTTTGTAACCAATGTTTTATTTCGCTAGTAAAAAAAATAAGTGAAAGTTTAAAATTTACAACTTTATTAAGATGTAAATTGGTATAAAACTTGTGTCTGTTCCTGGTCTAAATCTATGTGAGGAGCTGAATTTTCAATTTGAAAAAGAAAATTGTAAAGTGTGCACATTCCTTCAAAAACATTTAAAATAACTCTGTATTTGTATCAACATACTTATGCAGTTATTTGTATTTGCTTACTTTAAAAAAAACTTATTCAATGTTTTTTCATTTTTTTATCGTAATTTTTTTTAAATTTACACCTACAAGATTGCAAATACGCTGAAATGCATGAATTTAATAGATGATGAACTTTAAGCAGACAGACCCCGTGTTGAAAGTAGACTAGCTAGCCAACGTCACAGAAAACATAATGTTCCTTAAAGGCAAAGCGGTTGGTCGGGCGGAGAGAGCGTGCGTCCGGAAGCGGCTACGTGCGCGGAAGAACGCTGCACGCAGGCGCCGCTGCCTTGCGCGCGGCATTGCCTGGCGCACGTGACGCTTGCACCGGAGCAGCGGCTGTACGCGGCGTGTGCGGCGGTGTTCGCAGGCGGCGAGCGCTGCAAGCAGCCGCTGCTGCCGCTGCAGGAGCAGACGCCGCTGTGCGCCGAGCACGCCTGGAAGCGGGTGAGTGCGGACACACGAGCAGCGATCAGAGAGAGGGGCACCTGACGCACACGTGACTTCATCTGAATATTAGTAAATAAAACTTTAAAAAACCGCTTGAATGAGTTTTCGCCCGAGTGGCACAGGGAAGCGGAGCATGACTAACAGAAGCGACAAATGTTTGGGCGTCGATACGCGCTTGTCCTTCCCACCTTAATCACTCACTTATGTTATAATACTTGTATATCTGTATATTATTATTTATTATTTTATACTTTATTTGTACACTACAGCTAAATAAAAGTAAAAAGAAACAGAAATAATATTGAGTAAGAAGTAGATAAAAGGTAGTCGCTTAGTAGCGATTTATTCTAGGCAACCTGGGGCTTAACGAAATATTGGGACCAAGCTGTGTTTGTTCTGTAACTCGTAGGCAAGGACTTAACAGCTTGCCCACCTATATCCACATATTAACTTCCAGGATAACTACGAGCTACTAAGCCGCGAGAACAAGCCAGCGAAGACGGTACGCAAACGCGCCTGGGTGCCCGCCGCCCGAGCGCCCCGTGCGCCGCGAGCACCGCGACGCGCCAAGCGACGCCGGAGACTCGTGCCCAAGCGACCGCCCAGCCACTCGCAATCGTTATCCGGTAAGAACTTCGCCATCACCAGCCGATGGACGTAGACTGCGACAACTTCCAAACACTGAGAGTTGTAGACCTAACATACGCCCGAAGAGATATCTTGTAGAGAAAACGACAAACGTCGCCAAATAGCGGTAAAATATAAATATTTCCGAGTTCGCCGCTATTTGGCGACGTTTATTTCATGGGATATCGTATGTTAGGCCTACTGAAACTGACAGCATTCAACAGCTCCCTGTTACCATTTATCATAGAAACCATAGAATAGTTTGTTTATTTTTGTATGTCTTTTTGGCTTTGGTAAAGTGTAACCACTCTTTCTGAAGCCTAGCCTTTTATTTCCTTGGTAAAAAGATTGATTACAAAGTAGGCACTCCATCCCTTGAGGTAGTTTTCGATAACTTCATAAATACCTCAATAATTTAAAGCAACAACCTATAAGCACTATTAAAAAAGCTAGCATTTAGGACAACTATCTTACTTCACGTCTGATTTGTCCTTACCTTGTTTATGATATTGGTAAAACCTTTCTGGCAAAATTAAATGTAAATGTCATAAAATATTGAAGTCATAGTTTGGACTGGCACTTTCGAATGATCCTTGAACTTTGTTCAGGGACCACAAAACTTTTGAGCTAAAATTAAAAAATCATCTGCCACCTACAAACACCTTAGAGTTGCCAAAACGCATATCCTAGTTAAGTCCCAGGACGAATTGGTTGCGTCACTGCCAAAAGACAAGAGTGCCATAGAACTCGATTCAGGCTTCAATTCCAAACATAATTTATGGCAGGGCCAAAGGTTAATAGAGCTGAGTTGGGTGCAAGAAAGAAGAAGGGAATCCGAAATACAAGCAAGTGGTAGCATTACCTCCAAAGCTAAAGAGAATTCCCGAAATGACTAGTATCTTCACTGTATAAATTGATTCTATCCTGCAATATGTTTGTGCGAGTGTGTGTTTGCATTGGTTTGTATGTGTGGTGTGTATTTTTTTCAGAAATCAACGTTTGTTCGAACTCCTCAGCGTACGATAGCTCGGAGGATACCGCGATGGGGGGTTTGAGCGAAAACGAATATATGACTGTGTCTAACTCGCATGTTTTGGGTATGTATTTACCTTTTGTGTGTAATTATCATTTACTTACATTTATACCAAATGCCCAAAAGAATATAAAGTGATTTATTTCAAGATATTAACCCACTACGGAACGAAGAGCATAAATTTATTTAGTGAGTAAGAAGTAGCTTTCGTATTTACAAAAGTTTTTAAATATTTCCAAATATGTTAAAAGTTGAACTGCGATGGGTCTTAGAGAGGTGTTACCTTAATAACATGCCAGGGGGCGCCACAATAGAAAAATCCCATATTACGAATTCCCCATGAATCCTCTGATTCAGTGTATTTTAAGTTTCACTTTTGCCTTAAAGAGTTAACAGTTCAAGACAACTTCTTCACTTTCCTCTCTCTCCTTAAAAGTCATAAGAATCCGGAGGAGGGAAGTAAAGGAACACCAAAATATATGAATTAATTTTTGTTTACTTCCAACAGAGGTGGGTCAAGTACCGCCAGACGACATCCTGGATCCATCAGTACTGAACCAGATACCAGATGAAGCTTTTACAGAGTTCTTTAATCAAGGTAAGTTTAATCAATTTGGGAGTAAGAGAGTAAGTGGAGCTCTTCTCTACCATGAGATGGACTGCCTGTCTGTTTGTCCGCGATAAAATCTAAGACTACTGAACGGACTGTCATGTGGTTCACCAGTAAATAGAGTGGTTCCTGAGGAAGGTTCTAGTATATAATTTGTCAAGG
This sequence comes from Mycalesis mineus, assembly GCA_034621355.1. Lineage (NCBI taxonomy): Eukaryota > Metazoa > Arthropoda > Insecta > Lepidoptera > Nymphalidae > Mycalesis > Mycalesis mineus. The sequence goes on from CM067901.1 coordinate 2,714,480, forward strand.
TTTTGTATAACTTGGAGGAAATGTGACGATAATTGTTGGAAAAGTCGGAGAAATCTTAGCCGCTTGGGAATTTTCATAGAAAAGGCTGCTTTATCTATTTGAGATTGTACGCGACGCAACGATAAATGTTGTAATTTATATTTACTGTAACCAATAAAGGGCGAAAAAGGAACGTAGCTGGTGACAGCTTTGGCAGATGAAAATACTCTATTGACACAAATTCGAAAGAAACGACTCCGAAGCCAACCGCCGAAGCGTCACCAGCTACTTTCCCGAAATAAGCCGTTTTTTTACCTGGAAACCTGTGGTTTTATTGGACAAGACCCCAACAGAGATATAATGAAACAATACAATAAAGTATGTTTTTGGGAGGTTGCAACACCATGCGGGCGAAGTATCGGGTGTCTTTTAATGTTAAATAAAATGAACAGACAGATATGCCATTGCTTGTAACTTGTAAAATAATGACGCTTCATTTTTTTAATTTGTTTCCGTCAGCGGAGAGTGGCAGCACTTTCGGCGAAGGTCTGGAGCTGGCCGCGGCGCTGGAGGCCGTGCTGGACGAGCGCGCGCTGGACATGGTGGACGTGTTCCAGCCGCCGCACGGACAGAAGACCAAGGTACGTGTCACGGCGGACTTATCCTGACAGGGGCCAGTAGCGGCCAAGCTAATATGGGCACCTAAGTTCCTGAAGTTGAGATTAAGAGAATATTGAAGAATTAGCTTGTTCCCCTGTCACCACTTGGCTATCGACCTGCAAAACGCTGGCTTGGAAATTATTTGATACTCTTAGGAATATTGCAAATTGTTTTATGTCTTCATTTAAAATACGCAATGCTATTCCCTCAATGGAATTCCTACTACAACTACAATCGACGCATTTTAAACTGAGTAGTCGGGTCATGAATCATATTTATATGTTTGTCTCGCTCACACTTACACGTCTCGTGGAGAGGTGTAGTGATGTGCGTAAGAATTGTTGTGGAGGTACAAATATATTCGTATCGTATTCGTTTCCAGATACAGGTCCCGGCTGCAGTCACTATGGAGATATCATCGAGCGCACCTTCATAACATAATAACTCACACGTCTTATGTTAAGCTAAAATATACCTTAATGTACTATATATTTAGGAACAAATTCGTAAATCGTAGTCTCAAGTTTCTTCATGCTTTAAGTTCTCGTGTGCATGTCTAGTGAATTGTAGGATTTTGGTGAGAGAAGTTTAAAAATGTCGAGTGTTTTAGAATGAATTGATAAGGGAGCCCCGATAAATTATTTCGGAATTTCATTTCGAGCTTTTTAAAATATTTAATTGTATGAAAAGCGATGAAAGATCGCGTTAGGTGAAGTCTAACAGCCCTGCTATTATAATACAGCGCTGAAAATTGGTACTCATTTTATTGTAAAATCAAATTAAATTAATTCATGGCACTTTAGCCCAGATACTCAAACGCAAATTAAATTTAAGTACAACCCAAGTCGACTTATTTTGGCGTATGAATTTAGTCGACTTAAATTTGATTTGCGTTTGCGTTATTCAAAGAATCTTTAAATAATTTTATTTGCTTTCGGCAACGGTTGTGTTTTAAATGCTTGAAGTCTGCTGATGTTTTATTGCATTAAATAATATTTTTATATAGTTTTGCATTGTCAGAAATTGATTAAGAAAATCAATTTTCTTTATTTATTATGACCACAGAATAAAATTAAATAATAACACCCTTGATGATTATGCATTTAATCCCGCCCCATACAAAATGGATTATTTATTTTTGAATATATATCAAAATAAATATAAAACATGGGCTCGGATTTTGAACCTCCATTTAAAAAGTTTAAGTTCAGGATTTACAATCGAATAAGTATCATTATAGACAATTTACAGTAATTTAATGTTAAAATTGGCATTTAATGTGTGAGTAGGAATTGTTTTTTTAAAGTATACTAACTTTTGTCAGTATTAATATTATTTCATTATTTTTATATTAATACAATATCAAATAGTAAATCGATTTTTTATTATTTGTGATGGTTAAACGTCAGACAAGCGACGTAATGAGTCATATTTACGACAAATACTTATTTTTTTAATTAAATTTTATTTATCTAATTAAAAGTAAAGCAGTAAGAATCCTTTACTTAATAAAATTTGAATTCTTAATAAATTTGTCGGTTCTCACTTATTTTTTATTAATTGACTTTGAAATGAGCTTGTGCCGTTTTTTAAAGTTTCAAAATGCATGATCTGTGGACCTCTGATTAAAATGAGATTTGTTTTCTATTTTATCATGTAACCGTTTTCCTTTTGCCTTTGCTTAGCTTATTTAATTTTTCAAATTCAAAATTTCAATACCAAATTAGCCGTAAATCTGCAGGTCACGTTTTTAGTGCACGAGCTCATTGTATCAAGGATTATAAGCACCAAAAATGTATTGCGATCTCTTTCTTATTGTTTCTTGTCTATACATAACTATATTATTATAGTTATAATTGAGAATTAAATCAAAAAGCGATAAAACGCAGAATTTATTAATTTTTTTATATTTCGCAAATATGCATATGAACGTACAAATATAAGTACGTACGTACGTAATACGTAAGTTCCGTGAAATTCTAACGTGTTTCACTTTTTAACGATCTTGAGGTTATAAACCTTTTTGCATACGATTTTTGTTTCATTAAATCAAATAAAAAGTCAATGAGAGATGATAATTGATTTCATCTATAAGATTTATGAATTGAAATAAATATTTAGGTTTGTTACGTCTATGTTTTTCCTGGTGTGGCTAGTTAAATATTTTAATAAATATTACAGGACAATTACACACATCGCTATATAGCCCAAAAGTAAGCGTACTCGTAAGTAGCTTGTGTTATGGGTGCTATTATAACTGATGAATATTTTTGTATATACTATACATAAATACTTATAATATATAGATATACACCCAGACATGGAAAACATCCATGCTCATCACACAAACATTTTCCAGATGTAGGAATCAAACCCACAGCCTAGGACGCAGGAGCAGGGTCACCATTCGGCCGACTAATTTTTGTTTCTGTTTCCTCATGTTATATCTATCTAATTTGATTATGTATAAAATATATTAGAGAAAATGAAATTAATGAGTGTCATCTTCCATCTTAGATTGCATCATCACTTAACAACAGGTGTGATAGCAGTCATGAGCCAAGTTGTAGTCAATAAAAAAAAAATTAATGCTGTTCATTTTTAATTAAGTTTAAGGCAGTGTAAATGTTATACTTATAATACACTGAATACTTAGCGTTTTTTAATTTGTTATCATTTGTGGGGGGGGGGGTGTCTATAGAAACATTAAAGTCAAATGAACGTTAGAATTCCACGGAATAAAAAATACGTATACAACAAATAATAGTTCAAGATATCCCAATACATCGTTGGCGGCAAGTGTATAACGGCAGTGTCTATCTGTGATTGCTATATACATTTAGTAAGATAATGGAACTGCTTGCTTTAAACTGTTCTCTAAGTTCGTATGTTGTATGATGGTATTAAAATATTCCACGAATAATGAATAAATAGATGTAGGCGCCTTTAATATTTGTATTTCTCATGGAAGTGTAAATAAAAATTGTTTTCGCTGTCTTCCAAATATATTTACACACTTTTAAGGTAACTCTAATACGTCGATCGTTAGAAAGAAATAGTCTGCTTTATAAAGCGTCATCGTTGTCCCTCTTGCATATGAAAATTTATCATTTTGTGCAACAAAACTCTGCGAAAACAAACGAATATCCTTTTCTAAACATCGATTTAGTATTAACCTTTTGGTTCATTTAGACATTCAACTAACAGACCCATAAAATATCAATCAACATAGTCTCTACTTTCTTTATCCCAGACAAAAGCAAAGATTATGTCAAAAATTAATTAGACTTAAATAAAAGTAAATAAATGTATGCACTTCATAAAGTCCATCATTATTAAGTTCGACTGTACTTATACCAGAAAGGTATCTCAAAATTATCAAAATGGTCAATTCCTTTTTTTAACGCTTATTATCTTATATTGCATTTACTGTATTTAAATTGCATAACATCGATATTTCTTATTAACATCATTACGCGAAAAAAAATACGCGACTATTTAAGAATAATTTACTAAAAATTTAAAATGAATATCCAAGTAGAACAGGACTTAAAAAATATTGAGGTTACAATATTTCCCAGAGAGCTATAAAACGGTATAAATGTTTGGAAAACCATTACAAAAAATCCCCATCGTTCCCGGACCTGTAAAAAATGTATTAAGTAAAAAGTCTCAAAAGTGGGATTTTCACATTCTCTAAATTGACCCAAAATTTTGAAAACATTTCTTTTAAGTTTGTAAGAATTGAGAAGTACAATTATGATTCTCGAACAAAGTTCAAAAACAATTTTTATCTATACTACCTTCGTAATTTATATTTTTGTACCGTCATTATTACTTAAGTCTCCTCCTTTGTTGATAATAAATTGGGCACAGTGCTTAAGTGATCTAAGAACCCACAACTACTTACCATGACCCATATCATATAGATCTAGTTAGTTCGTTCAGCTATAGACATTCAATACTTGGATATTTATACAAATTTTACGTTTCTGAGTAAACAACAATGATATGCACAATAAAGCAGCAATTGGAATCAATGGGATCCTTTGATGTAAAAAGTTAAATATTTAATGAGCATTTTATGAAATAAAACGTTTGTGTTAAAAAAAAAACCCAAATCAACTAGATCACTTTTGCACTGCTGGAGTTTTGCTTCAGCCTTAATTTTATTAATATAATAGATTAAAATTCACGAACAAATTGTACCCAACGACGCACATATCATCGTCACTGTGCGAGCGAAAAAGCAATATTATACATTTGTAAGTGCGATAGAGATAAATATACTAAGTACTCTTTCTATTTTGTAACCGATGAACATAACTTAAGGCTGTTGCAAATCGTAGAACGTAGGGCTTGTCGACTTTCGCGTCTTGGATGCGTTAATAGACACATCTTGTGTAGATAAAGAGACGGAAATCAAAAATATCGTTCTCTCTTTCGTCCTACCGTTACGAAAGAGAGACCAATAATTTCATAGTCGCTGCTATCGATCGACAATACAGGGTGATTTTGATTTAAGTGCGGTAATTCTGTTTTGCGGTTCTATGTTATTCACAGACTGAAAATCTACTAACAGTTCTGTAAATTTTATGAAACATATTTTTTAAATTAGACTCAAAAGTAACAAAATGATGAACACATTATTATAAAACAGCGCCTTAGTTCACGGAATGTGTCATAAGGTGACCGTCAAAAAGTAAATAACTGTAGTTATAGTAAACGATAGTTATGTTATTTTTGAGTTGAAAAGAAGAAAAAATATGCCATCCTGTAATTTCGTTGATTTACAAAATGTAAAAAAATGTGTACTCTTTCTCTACACAAAATATATCTACATAACGCATCCTAGACGTCCTTGAAACTATAAATATTTTTCATGTAATTTAAATACTTCATTATTATTTATAAACATCTTAATATTATGTTGTAAAATATTTTCGTAGACTAACAAGTACATATTCGAATACTGTCTTATAAAATAGAAATATCCCTTGTTCATAGCTATTCGAAACGGTATTTAATTTATCAGTACATTTATAAAAAATCGATATTTTTTAGATTGGGCAAGAAAGACTAGCTGTTAGAAAAATCTCTTTTTATGCAGTTTTATTTATTTACATGAACCTTATGCTTGAAATAAGGAATAATATGCTTAACATCTAGTAGTCTTAAAGTGCCGATACGTGGCCGACTTCAGACGACAACAATTAGACGACGTGTCGCAGCGACACGTATTGTTTTCTGTGAATTTATATGGAAACGACATGTCGCTTGCCATAAATCTTATTTCATAAATAAATAAATAAATGAATAAATATTACAGGATAATTACACACATCGCTATATAGCCCCAAAGTAAGCGTACTTGTAAGTAGCTTGTGTTATGGGTGCTATGATAACTGATGAATATTTTTATATATATTATACATAAATACTTATAATATATAGATAAACACCCAGACACTGGAAAACATCCATGCTCATCACACAAACATTTTCCAGATGTGGGAATCAAACCCACAGCCTAGGACGCGGAAGCAGAAGATATATACAAACCATTAGTATTGTTACACGTCGTTCGAAGTTGTCTTCTGCAGTCGGTTACGTACCGGCGCCTTTAGCAAAGACATTTTGAACTTTTGGTTTTATTTGATTTGACTTTGATTGTAGTGATTATGTATACGTTTCGATGATACATGAACAAGGGCGGTAGAGTTTAAACAAAACCAAATGATTAACTAATTATAAAAAAAAAACAAAATTACATATTTTTGTAAAAATGTTTATGTTCCTAATAAACGTTCTTGTGATTGGTCGTGATTTAGGGAGCTATGAGTTAGCCTGCCCTGATTTGTCGGTAGTGTGTGAATTTTAATTTTTTTTTCTGTAATGCCGCGTTGACACGGTGGGGATATAGCACGTTGATATTTATTAAATAAATAGAGTTGTACTATTTATTGTCCTATTATCGGAAAACGTGACTTTGTTTCACAAACTGCACAGACAGGCGCGTTTATGTGTGAAACTGAAGGAGCGTTAGCAAAACTGAGACATGTTTTTAAATTACTAGCAGACGCCCGCGAGGAAAATAAAATATTGCAATCTTCAAAGATCACCAAAAGAAATATATTGCACGTGAACTCTTTTTAAGAAATATAGGTATAGCCAGCTATCCTTAAAAGATAGCTAAAAATACTTAAGAGATAGCTAAAAATCATTAAAAGATATGTTATATCTCAAAAGGTTTAGGCAGCGTTTTCAACGAAACTCCCAGGCGGCCTTCGTCTTCCATCAATTCCGGCCAATTTACACTAAAACCTTTACAGGGATCGCATTTATTGGTGATAACCGCATAGAAAACCAGTCAACAGTCTTCATGTTTATCACGAATAGAGAGACAGACTCCGCGGGGGACTTTATTTTAGAATACGTATTAATTGTGTCTATCTACGAGATGTTAGATTGTTGTTTTGTCAATCGGATTTTGATTTTACACATAGCATTCACGCGATAACAATGATTTTCTGTTGCGCTGACGTTCCTATAGTCTGCACACGAAGTTTGTGTTGTACACACTTAATCCAACGCCTTCCGAATACTGAAACGCAAATCAAGTTTAAATACGTCTTATGTCGTCTTACTTTGACAGTTTGTGATAGTTTTCCAAAATATGCCTAGACGTATCTAAATATGATTTGCTTTTCAGCACACTTGTCTTTGAATATACGGGGGGTATTCCGTAAAATGTTTAAAATATATATTTATTTTTTTCTTCCGACCTTACCGTGTTAACGTTGGTTTGGGGAACAGTACATTGGAAAGGAAATAATAATAATAAACAGTGATTTACTAGTTAAGACAGCATGCCTTTATTATATTAATATTTAATAGTATATTAGACTAGTATAGTATATATTGTATCCACGCATTTCTAAATAACAAGGTAATAGAAAATGCAATATTTTACATGTAACTTGAATATTGGGGAATTTCACTAACGCCCAAAATACTCAAACGCAACTTAAAGGACATTGCCAAAAATTGTATGGAAGTGTATCCCAGACTGCCCAGTAATATATATGTCATTAAATAGTGCAAATTTTCTATTTACATAAAAACAAAGTTGTATGTAGCTATGCAGTCGCAGGAAAAAGTTATGAAGATGGAAAAAGTTGACTTTCGACGACAGTTTGTGAAATTTTTATTTTTTTGATATATTTTCAAGTGATTGCTATGAAACATGGAATATGAGCATAAGTTTGGACAGCCTAGGGCAAATTTTGGCAATAAAATAATTTGACATGCGAAATACATTGATTTGCGTTTTAGTGTTCGGGCTAAGTTTATTAAAGTTCCGTTTAAAAGTACAATATTTAACCAATGCGAACAATCTTTGCCCAGATTGCGTGGCATTTGAATGCTAAATTACTGCCTTCTGTATCCGACCCTGGAACTAACAAGCGAAAGCTGTTTTTAGAAATTTTTCTGTTATCTTATTATTTAGTTCTGCGATTGTATCTCTTATACATATAGCACACCAACGGACATAGACAATATAATATCAATATAATATGTAATAAATATTGATCTCTTATTGAAAAGTGGATGCACAATGAGCAACCAAAAAACGTCCTCACTAAATGAGCGCCAGAAATTTTTGGTGGACTTTTCACGTAGTTTCGCATTGCAAATTCAACCTTAAACGGATCCGTCTAAGTTTGAATTTGCTCTGATTTTGGGGTTTTATTACAAACATCTTTAAACATTGAATTTTAAGAGAAGGTACGTTATTCACGTAGTCTAAAACTGCCAAAACAAAAAGTGGTCAGTTTTTAAAATAAATTTTCTACATGATTATGCGTCCTTTTTTAATAAGAGGTCAATGTTAATGAATGGTTATTTTAAATTGCGTCAACTGAATTTTAAATATTATTTCTGTTTACCCACTTCAAGTTGTTTTTGTTGTATATCTTTTAACTGTAACACTGGTTTTTAATGCTTTACTCACAGGGATTGTAATGATTTTATAATATACTTAAAATATTTTCTAAAATATCTCTCCTCCTGTTTATCCTCGAATGTACATTTTTTATAGTAAAGAGCATTGAAGTTAACGTGTATAGCATAAGTGTTCGAAGTGCGTAAATAATAGAATTAAATTAGGAGAGAAAAATGATAGATTGATTTATTTTCACCACACACACGGAATCAACAAAATCACAATTGATTTATTTTCACCACACACGGAAGAATCCACAAAATTACATTGCCTTTGGAACTTGAATTCTTCGAAATTTCTCTAAATTTATAAATTCATATTATTATTTATTGGACAGTAAAAATTGTACATTCGAGGGTAACAGGCCCATGGTTTCTCACTGTTACTCAGCTTAAAATGAGGTGCTAATTCGATCATACATAAATCTGGCGCAGATAGATAGGGTTCCACCATTCCGCGTTCTGCTTTCTGCGTTATTGCATTTCTGCGGAATGCTATAAATTCTTGTTGTCTGTCTGTCTGTGCGTCTCTCCGCACTATTTATATGTTCCCCTACAACTTCCAAACGGCTTGGTCGATCCCCGATATAATGACATATTCTTGTAGGAAAAAATATGAGGAGTGTTCTTACAAACTTTTTTTTTTACCCGACTGCGTCAGAAAGAGGGAAATGTTTTTATGTGTCTTCGCGGATAACTTCGTCATTTGATGAAAGGGATGGCCCGCTACTGACTCCCTGACTTGGGGAAAAATATCTGGAGCTTAGACCCACCATACTGGACCAATGTGGATTGGCGAGCTTAGGATGATAATAGTTTTATGACTTATTTTATAGTCCACTAGAAGAACCTGACTCCCTGACTTGTGGGAAGTATCTGGAGCTTAAACCCACCAAGCTGCTCCAGTGTGAGTTGGTGGGATTAGGATAGTAATAGTTTTATGACTATATTAACGGCCCACTGGAACACCCTATAACATTGGGTTCGAAATCGGGCGTAGCAGGAATGCAGGAGTGTGAACGGCTGGAAACTCTTCTCCGACCCAAGATTATTTGTAATTTATATTAATCATAGGAAGAGCGTTCTGATCGCCTGCGATCTGCGCGTATAGAAAGTTATGAAGCGGCGTAGAACGCAGAACTTAGAACGCTTGATCAGTGCTAAACGATAAAATATTAGTACCAAAAATATTCTATCTGTGGCGTTCTACAGCGTGTATTGTTATGGCTTGGTATTCAGAAGTATAATCGAATTAGCACCATGTTGTCACCATGTCCCAGCGTCGTTTGTATGACGGTTTACTATTGTACGCTTAATTCTCCGTAAGCAGTACCTGTACTTTAGTTTTTAACAATTAACAGATATCCGTAGTATTAGACACCGTATAATGTTATAACCGACAGTGCATGTTTGGATATCGAAAAGTTATACACGCCAAATCGATAAAGTAGGATGCTAGATAGGTAGTGTGTTATTTAAAAGGTATATAAACTCAGAGTCATAATTTTTATGAAATAAAATTAACATAAATTGACGTATGCCGATCGGCAGTGCAGGCGAAGTTACATAAATGGATAATTTTGTTAAACTGCCGATCCGCACACATCGACACTTTCCACTAATTATATTAGAAGTTAAATATAAATCTAAGGGTGTACTGTCGGTTAAAATTTTACTGCTAGTTATTTATTTCGTTTGTACTTTTGTAGAAGAATTCGAACTGACTGCGTTGAATAGGGAGATTAACATTAAAACAATAATAGTTTAAGTGAACATTTTGCACCTTTAGATGAATAAGGTTTATAAGTATGAAATGGTCAGGTAGTGTGTTAGCAGATGACACGATTTTGGTCGGATTGTAGATCGTTTATGACGCGATCTCAGTAATAACGCACCAAACAGAAACTTTGCTTGGATTGCGGCGAAATTGCGAACAATAGTTGTAATAGTGCCACTATTTGGTAACTTTAGTCCGAGTTTATGAGTACGACCAAACAAATCGGTTCGTCTGTCAACACCAAAAGCGGAATCCCATACTGGAATCGCGCGTAAAATCTCATTTTAATACAAATGTCTGTATAGTTAAAATGGGTCGTAAAATTAAATTACTTTTATTATAATCTTTAGTTTTTTTTTTCGTTTTTCACTTTATTTATGGTTTCCCATTCTATTTGCTTTCCTTCTCACTTTCCTTTTTTTTTGTATATTTACGTAATAACGCATTGATTATCTTTAATATCTGCAATAACTATTTTTATAATGTTTCACATATCGCCAAAGAACTTTGTCTATAATCCATATAAATATTGTATGCTTTTCTGATCCAGCAATAATCACACATATCAAAAAAATATGAATGTCTGAACCGAATGTCGGTTTTGTCGCGGGCTCTTTGTCTATGTAAAGATTAGTGGCAATGGTTTAGTGTCGGTGTAATTAGAACTGTATGAAGTGCGAGTAAGGGTTGCTGTACACATAGCCGGGTTGATACATGCTGATCGGCAATTTGCGTTAAGCGTGTGACGTGTCTCTTTATGTCCGATTTTTCAGCGTAGTGCGGTTGGACGTCTCGGTGCTTTTTCAAACTTCCTGCCGCCCGGCTATGTGAATCAACCTTTAGATACTTATAATGTAAGCTAAGTTATTACTTTTCAGTATTTGGCTGGTGAAAGACACAATTAGCGAGTTGCATAAATCACTTGATAGAGCAGTGCTGATAGCTTTTGAAACCAAAAAAATCGCAGTAGGATGAAACTCATTGCATTTTAAAATCTTTTCTATAGGACTTATAGTTTTGCCGGAAATCGAGAAAAACCATTTTTACGCCTAAACCTCTCCCCCTTCCCGGCCTCAGATCGCCCGTAATTTATTTTTCCTTTCATTTTTATGATATTCTCTTCCTTTTGCAATGGGTCCTACTGCGATTTTTACTGTCACGCATATGCTAGTGCATACATTGTTGTTTAAATAAATTACAATGTATGCTGTTAATATTCGGAAAAACTCGAAACTCGACTTGTTCAGCTTACACTTGTGATACTTTTAAAGTAACCGAACTGAATCTGCAGTGTGTCAGCCATAATCGGAGGTATAGTCATACGTAGTTGCATAGTTCCTTTTATGGCCAATACATAAAATAATTTAGCGGCTGGAAATAATTTTATGAAGTACTTTATTATAAGTAATACATAACTTCTACAACATATAATAGTAAAAGTCCTGTTTTAATACTTCATAAAATGTCTACTTTCGCCCGCCAAATACTGAAAAGGAAATCGCGGGATAAAAGATTAATATATAAAATTGCTACCTCTCCAATTGCCTGATATTTGTTAACGGTGTAGTCTATGTGTGTAAACTGTAAAGTGATGTTGAAATTTGAAATAAACAAAAAAAACATGTTACTCGTGATACGTTCAAATTTTCCGTTTTCTTGTCCGTTAAGTTGTTTAAAATTTTTTTTGTGTATTTTTATTCATCGTACAATTTTTTAGATACACATGCTGATCGGCATCGGTTCGGATCGGTTAATAAGCTCGGGTCGGAGAACTGCTTGCAGCCGTTGACACTCCTACATTTCTGCTACTCGATATGGAATCCATTGCTTGCAATGCTTAAATCTCTAAACCTACGCAACCGAATTTCATGTCGTTTCTTTTATCCGATAGAGTGGTTCAAGAGGAGGAAGGTTTATGTGTATAATACATGCATAATATAGTAGAAAAACACTGATAATTTTAGAGATTTCTGATGTGATGTCGTAAATTAACGCATTTTTTAACCGACGAAAAAAACGGAGGAGGTTCTCAATTCGACACGTATATTTTTTTTTTTTTTATGTATGACCACGCATAACTTTTTACAGTGTTGTCCGATTTTGATAATTCTTTTTTTATTAGAAAGGGCATACATCCAAGGTGGTCCCATTGTCCTCATGTTAGGATCTGATGATGATATCCTGGGGAAATTGAAGGAATTCTTCAAATTTTGGAGGCACGCTTACAGCGATTTCGGTTTTTGACTCGGTATCGGTAGCTTTTTGGCTACTAGTGCCGTATAATATACTATGACAGTATAGTACGAGTATGTGATGTGGCGATAAATCACTAAAAAGTACGAAATAAAAATTTTTAACAAAAAATAGAACCGACTCAAAACGCACTAAAAAGTAAAAAATAACTGTGTCATTTAGTTGCTTTAATTTACTTAAGCATAATGTCTATGAAGTCGGTGCCAGCCAAGTTTAAGGAACATTTATTTTACGTAGTAAAGAAGTTTGTGGGTTCTAGGTAACGTCCTTGAAAGTAGAAACCTTGGCTGGCACCGACTCCTAGATATGCTTAAGTAAATTAAAGCAACTAAATGACACAGTTATTTTTTACTTTTCAGTGTGTTTTGAGTCGGTTCTATTTTTTGTTAAAAAATTTTATTGCGCTTACATTGCAAACACTGGCTAAACTCTACGAGATATATCAAAATAATGTACTACAGTATTGCACACCAAAAGTCAACAAAAAAGTCTGCGATTGTATATGTCTATCTCTTAGGAATAATCCACCATTTTTTATCTTGTACTTTCAACAATAAGTAATGGCTTATTTCCGAAGCGATTTTAAGCAATACTGCATTAATCCTTATCTAATTAAGTAACTTTAATACTTTGTCCATTCAATATAGATCACTATTACCCTTTACAGCGTATATAAGATTTAAAATGCAGGGACAAAGCAAGCGGTTGGAGGGCGCGCGGAGCGTGCTCGCGCCGCCGCCGGTACCAGCATTGCACCCGTGCGAAGCCGGGGCGGGTCGCTAGTGTCATATTTATTGGGAATCTGAAAATGTTTGCTATACCTACTTAGTTCCCATAATTTACAGACAGTTACACAAACATAACCAAAAACACGTCTGTCCATCAAAAGCAGTAAATCATTTTCTGTTTTTATACAGTAGGTACAGTTTATACCAATTCACAGAGTAGTTTGAGAAAGCTTAAATTCATAATTTATTGAGGCTATGTGTAAATTCGCTGATATATGAAGATTTGGAACAAAGGATCGTTAATATTATGTACCTACCTCTTCAGTTTTACCGACACCCATATCCTTGCAGACTGAAATAGAGATGCTTAGTAATTTAATCGGCAGGATTGCAAGTTGCGAAGGTAGGTATTTTCTTACGAGATGTCTTACGAATAGGTACATCACGAAGACTCCTACTTAACTACTAAAAATGATTCTCATAATTACTTAGGCATTTTTATATCAAACCTACGTCGTTCGATTTTGAATGGCACATTTTTCTTAAAAAGCAGGCAATCACTTAGGTACCTACTAGGTACCTACTTTGTCGACCTCCGTGGTGCAGTGGTATGCGCGATGGATTTATAAGACAGAGGTCCTGGGTTCGATTCCCGGCGGGGCAGATTGAAATTTTTCTTAGTTTGTCTTGGTCTGGCTGGTGGGAGGCTTTCGCGGAGGCTAGTTACCACCCTACCGACAAAGACGTATCGCCAAGGGATTTAGCGTTCCGGTACGCTGTCGTGTAGAAACCGAAAGGGGTGTGGATTTTCTTCCCACTCCTAACAAGTTAGCCCGCTTCCATCTTAGACTGCATAATCACTTAACATCAGGTGTGATAGCAGTCAAGGGCCAACTTGTAGTCGATAAAAAATGTATATTTGCCAATGCAACGCTACAATGCATGTTTCGTATTTAAATAACAGTTCTCGCGAGGACATATTCAGGCGACCAGACGGATCAACAATATCGGAAGATAGGTGTTGCACTCACTTAAGTACCTATTAGCTTCTCTTCTTTAATAATGTCCTGCCCTAGATAAATTATATTACCGCATCCATTTAATCTACCAGCTACAGTCCAACTGTTCTCCAGGAATCTCGACCGCACATTCATCATTTTGACGACCTCCGTGGCGCAGTGGTATGCGCGGTGGATTTATAAGACGGAGGTCCTGGGTTCGATTCCCGGCGGGGCAGATTGAGATTTTTCTTAATTTGTCTTGGTCTGGCTGGTGGGAGGCTTTCGCCGTGGCTAGTTACCACCCTACCGACAAAGACGTATCGCCAAGCAATTTAGCGTTTCGGTACGATGTCGTGTAGAAACCAAAAGGGGTGTGAATTTTCGTCCCACTCCTAACAACTTAGCCCGCTTCCATCTTAGACTGCATCATCACTTAACATCAGGTGTGATAGCAGTCAAGGGCCAACTTGTAGTCAATAAAAAAAAAACATTTCGTACACAATATCAAAATCGTTTCGTAACTTATATGTATTGCTTCTGAGTCTTAAGCCTGTGTTGGTCAGATCTTCATTTTAGAAAAGCAGAAGTATGTAGGCTTATGATCATTATCATAGGTAAGTAAGTAG
Source organism: Mycalesis mineus (assembly GCA_034621355.1). Taxonomy (NCBI): domain Eukaryota; kingdom Metazoa; phylum Arthropoda; class Insecta; order Lepidoptera; family Nymphalidae; genus Mycalesis; species Mycalesis mineus. The sequence goes on from CM067901.1 coordinate 2,729,508, forward strand.
GTACCTACCTACGGTACAAGTTTACACCATGTAAGCCTGGGGTTTAAAAACTCCGGAGACTTCAGCTAAACTTACTTTCTGTGCTCGTAAACGCTATAGAAAACTAAGAAATGTATGGAAATTACATTTCCAATTGATATACCACGCGATCACCCATTGTTTTCTAGGCATAGCGTTTACGATCGCTGAAAATTATATAATTATGGCTACAGTTTCAGATCTTAAATCGTTCAAGGCGTATTTTTTTTTAGATTTGACGAATGTAGATTATACTGAGAAGATCCGACTAGAAACTCAGCAGATGCTCATTTAAAATTAATTATCTGTTGTTATTAACAAATAATATAAGTAGCTCCTTAAGACATGTTAGATGAGGCTATAGACTTGCTTATTCCTGTCACTAAGTAGTACATAATATTACGGTGATCTGATCTAAAGGCCGTATAGTATTGCGGGTGAAAATATTGCCACATAACGTCAACACCTCGTAAGACTTGTGGCATAGTTTGTTGCACGTATGCTGAGGAGCGAGGATGATTGGCATAGGTAGGTACATACGGCCAAATGCCTTACATACGGCAAAATCGGGCATCGTAATGAGAAGAGGAGAAAAAATGGTAAGAGTAATTACGAAAGAGGAGGACGCATGGAGTAATGCTCTGCGGTTTCGTGACAACCTTGAAGTTTTAATCCGTGCAAGTTGAACATGCCCTGCCAAACGCCAGAAGTCTGAAGGGATTTTGTTTTCCTCCTTGTCAAAGAAAAGCTACGCTTTTTTTCGTAGATTATCTTGTAAACTGTGCCTCTGTTACAGTTGGTGATGATTTTCCACTTAAGTATGATATTTTAATGATAGTTTGCCTGCTCCTTCCATCAGCCAAGTATTTATAACCTCGAAACATTATTTGGTAAAATTAAATAAAACACATTTTGTACAGAAATACATTTTAATATCAAAAATATCCATCGTCATCAAAAATAATAATTATTCATACAATAATTAACCAATAAAATTAAACTCAATAAAATAATCAATCTTTTAAACAAATGTTGACTTCAAATTAGCTTAATTTGTCATAGGGGGAAGAATTGGAGTAGACCCACTAAGTTGCTCCACTTCAGCTTTTTGGGCTAATGATTGGGGAAATGATTTGAGCCTTTCAATTCTAACCTAGGTAAGGAAATGGGTTCTTTCGAATCTAACTTAGGTAAATAATTTACGCGCTAAGTTTATCATACTGCAAATTATTGATACAAATATGGAATAGAGCAATTACGCATAGACGTTTGATCCCATTTTTGTATAACACAACTTATTATTCTGTGTTGGTAAAAATAGAACTGAATTTGCTATTGGCAAACATGATTACGCGTCGCTACATTTTGCCACTACGCCAGATTGAGTTAAGCCATACAAGAGTTATGACACGGTGGCCGCTTCGCTTTACCTCTACCTTACTAGAAGCATGGCACAGTGCATAAATTAGAACATCTATTACATCTTATGACGTAGGTATGGTGCTGAAATATTTTTACTACTATGCCAACAATGTAACCTAATAATCTTCATTACAAGAGTCAAGACACGGTGCATAAATAAGGATGTGTCCAATTAAACTGTCTTCTGGACACGTGTCGCATCGCACGCGCTGCCCGCTGGCTCCGTCCCAGCGACGCGCACCTGAAGGCGAGTGCATTTATGTCAATGCATCACTATGTTATATCTTTTACGTGCGAATTTTACGCTATTTTCGTCTACTTGTATATTTACGTCTAGGTCGTTTTGTTAATAATTAACCCAGTGGGTATTCTGGTTTAACTGGTCGAGTCCCACATAACCTCCGGAAAGAAGTGAGGCGTTCTTTCCGGAGGGATTTCTCAGCGAAAAAAAAAGGTATATCCCTGACTGCCAAAAAATATTTGTTTAAATCTTTGTTTTTATTCTCCTAGTCACTGCTGACTGTCTCGTTGGTTTTCGAAATTTTAAGTTAGCTCTTAATCCGATATCGGGAAATTAATGGTGTTACACCCTCGTGCTTTGAAGAGCACTTAAGGCCGTCGGGCCCAGTCACTATCATCAACAAGTAAAAGTGATCGTTAATGTGCGAAACGTTACCTAGGGTGGTAATGTTAAGCCCGCCAGCCCGCGTTGGAGCAGCGTGATGGATTTACGCTCCATATCTCCTCTCCCATACGGAGGGAGGCCTGGCCCTGTAGGCTGATAATGTTGATTGTACTGGTCAGGCTATACTTTACCTTTACTACACATTAAATAAAGCGCTTTGACTTGATTATATTAGATGTTTTTAGTCCTGTCTAATTCGAGTTTAATTCAATTACAATTTACACTCTCAATTCAAACAATCAATAATTAGAGAGAAAACTTCATTTTCCAGACTATTCAATTTTCCATATATTGAAAAACATAGATTTAATTCTAACAATGGTCTGTTTTATTTAATTTTGTTTTAGATATCATTAAAAAACCGGCCAAGTCGAACTCGCGTACCGAGGGTTCCGTAAAATTTAAGGTTTTCGGAATTATTCCTTCACATGAACTATAAAACATTGCTTCATGCGATATTTCAAGATTATAGGACTAGCTGCGAGTAGTTGAGAGTTAAATATGTGGCTTATGCTGTATCTTTTGATTGCGGTGACATGGAAGTTTTGATTTTGTTACAAAGGTATTATAGAATTCAGTATTTGATATGAATTTCAATTAAAAAACTCTACGCGTTCATGAGAAAAGGGGGTAAGTGAAAAATTATTAAAAATATTTTTGTTATATGATGTAACTAAAAATTAACAATTTTCGTAATTTTCCCATTATCTGTGCTATATGACGTTGCTTCGTACCAAATTTCAAGATTCTAAGTTTACGGGAACTACTTAGTAGGTATTTAGTAGGTGATTTAGTTGCGTGTAGTTGTGAGTTAAATATGCCGCTTAAATTGCTATATCTTTAATTGTGTTGACATAGAAGTTTGATTTTGTTACAGCTTAGGCCTGCACCAAGATTTTGGTTATCATAAGCAACGGTTAACATAAGCTAACTATAAATTTACCGTTAACGACGGTTAAGGACGTAAACCCGGCGGTTATCTTAACCGAGCATACGTCCTTAACCGGCGTACGGGTTGTCGTGAATAGTTAGCTTATGTTAACCGTTGGTTATGATTACTGAAATCTTGGTGCACACAGGCCTTAAAGGTATTATAGACTTAACTGTTTGATATGAATTTTAATGTAATACCTCTACGCGTTTATGAGAAAAGGGGGTAAGTTTAAAATTTATTAAAAGCCAACTAAAACATATAACGTTTATTAATGAAATCACATAGTACATCTATATCATTTATTTACACCCATCCTGTTCATTAAATCTGCTTTATTGATTACACAAACATGACAACATATTTAGACATTATACAATTATACGATACCAATTCCAATACTTATAATCCCTTCACTTCTTAACTTTGTTTTCGTAGATTATGATCGCTTGCTCTCTCACTGTTGACTGAGTTAAATGTATTTTTACAATCACTTTTATGAAGTCGGTTAAGTGGGAGATAATGGTGCAATGCAGCATTTTCTGCAGTTCTGCCAACCAATCGCGTAGTGGGGCGTCATCAGTTCAATGTAGCCAACTGTGCGCCCACAGATAACGCACATTTTCCATAGAGGATATCACAGACGACAACAAATTATTAAAAACATTTTTATTTCATGATGTAACTAAAAATTTAGAGTATATATTCCCAATTTTTCCTTTATCTCTGTTATATGACATAACTTCGTATTAAATTTCAAGATTCTAAGTTTACGGGAAGTTCCCTATAAGTTTCGATTTGCTTGCGAGGTCGAAGATTTGCAAAAATTTTCGGCATAAACGGCTGTATCTTTTGATTGCCTTGACCTAGAAGTTTGATTTTTTCACAACTCTAAGTGACCGTAGACTTGAGTATTTGGCAAATTTCAGCTTGATATCTCCACGCGCTCCTGAGAAAAAAGGTCTTGATAGACAGACGGAAGGACAACGAAGTGATCTCATAAGGGTTCCGTTTTTTCCTTTTTAGATAAAAACCCTACAAACCCTAAAAAGTTTGGATTTAAACAAATATTTGGCTGTTCCAACAATTGTGAAACCTAAGTAGGTCTGTCTATATTATAATTGAATATTTTGGTGCGATAAATAAAATTATTTATTATTAAATACCCTAACCACAATTAATAAAACACGACAATATAAATATATAGTACTTACACGTAATTTCTAATTAAAAAGATTTACAAATAACAATTACACAATAGGGCCAAACTTCTTGTCTGCTCGGAAGAACATGCCGAATTGCGTAGATCATAGTGGCGCTGAGAACTACTTTGCACTACAATATTATTTCGTACATTACGCGTCCTGTTCAGAGCGGACTAGAAGTTTGGCGAGATGTACACTGTACGTACTGTTAAGCTTAACTTGCTTTGCTGCAATCTGCCTGAGAGAATGAACCGATATTAGTTGAAATGAAGATTAACTAAGAGTTTCCAGCAAAGAAGAGGTGAAGTTTTAAGTGATTAAGACTTAAGTCTTACTAAAATAAATAGTATAATAATATTTATTTTAGTAAGACTTAAGTCTTAATCACTTCAAACTTCAAGTCTTCTTTGCTAGAGACTCTTAGGTAATCAGGTACAACTAGCGGCATGTAAGTCTAGCGCTGAACGAAACGTAGAAGGGATGGCTGCGCATCGGTACCGTCGCGTACGCAATACAATATTTACTTTAATTACCTAATTAATAGCCAAATCATGCTACGACATCATTTTAATCTGTGTCTGTGTGTGTGTATGTGCGTGCGAGTATGCGTGTGTGTGTATGTGTTTATGTACGTTACGTGCGTGTTTGTGCTTATATGTGTTATAGTTTATAGTTCTAATTTCCAAAGATTTCGTATTACTTAAGACATAATTAAATAGTATAGATAGTTACCATAAATTAATAAATAAATTTTGAAAAGTTTACGGGGAGTAAAAAAATAAAACATTATTATATTGTCAATTTTTATTTTAGATATAAGACTAGTCTAATCTGAATCGGGCAATGGTAACACGCCTGGCGTCGCAAAACGGTATTTCTTCTAGGTATATTATTCCCTTTAAATTCATAAACAAACTTAAAAAAACAACAAAATATATAATTATATTTAACAAACCAACTGAAAATTAACAATAATAACAAGGCAACTCAGAGCGAGACTGTACACTGGAAGTCCGCGGTGCATCGTTTCGGTGCGGGGGACGGAATGCGACTGGGGAGCCAATCACCGGTACGCACGCCCGCCCTTCATTCCTCAAGCTCCCCCATGATACCTAAATTTTTACTTCTGCGCAATAACGGTCAGCGCTAGAGTTTCGTGCCGCTACTTATAATCATTGTATCATATATCCATTGTGACTTCGTGTGACCCACGCACACGGAGTTACAATATAATATGATACTCACACTTGTCGTCAAAGCTGTTTCATCATTCTATATCTTCTGTTCTCTTCTCTTCTTTAGTGGATCAGGGTAGCACGCAGAGGCAGTGCCGTTACTGGCTGTTGGTGGTCACTAAACAACCAGCTAACCACACTGCCAGTGCGTACAGCCATTACATCTTCTCTTGAGATCTTCGGGTGCGACGCAGTCCTGGGCTTGTCAATAGGCTGTGTAGGCCACGGCCTACGGCAGATTTCAGATTTCAGAGTATTTCTTAACGACTACTTCATTCCTTTAACTTTACTACGTAAGAAATATTATTATTTTGAAAAGCCAGGTCGGTAAAAATAAAGTGGCCCTCAGTCACAAAATACAGTTGTATTTTGTGACTTACCCGTCAGAATGCGATATAGCCTGACCAGTAAAATAAAAACCCTGGATTGGGGGAAGCGCAAGTAGTTAGGTAGGTACTTTTTAGCAGTCTGTGTAAGTTTATAAGTTTCTTCTTTATTTCCAACAAGGCGAGGTTTTTTTCTGGTCAGGCTATTTTCTGGGCAGGCTGTCTTTTTACCATCATCAGCATACCTACTGCAGAAGGTTTTCTACTTAAAGAATTTGTAGTTTTTAATCACGCTGATTGTATACAACTCAAGGTTTTTGACAGTGTACCATATGTTCTTATTATAAAACATAATTATATAACATAGAACTTCCTCCTTTTCGGAAGTCGATTATAAATAAAATTAATGCAAGTCGTATCGTGGTCACCGAAGCACAGGTGTTTAATACCACGAACTTCTCAGTACCGGGCTGCATTATTTTTTGAAATAATTAAGCGTAACGCACTGAAGTAATGAGACTCAAGGCTTAATTCTAGCGCAGAGCCGAATCGAAGCAACGTATCATTATTTTTGGCCAATAGCAAATTCATCTCTATTTTCCCATAACTAAAGTACAAATTTGAATTATACAAAAATGAAATCGAGCGTTGCCGCACTTCGCTGCATTTTTTTTAATTTTCCTTATGTGAGTTTAGTACCTTTATTTGAACATAGAGATGATTATTACGAACTTAACGCTTTCCTTCTAGTCTGAGTTAATTTTTAGGGTGCCTGTTCTTAGCCGACCGCAGACAACAGCAGACGATATGACGCAGCGACACTAAAGATTGCTAAGTGTTTATATGAAAACGAAGTGTCTCTCGCCACTAAAGTTATTTCATTGAATTACATACTCATACAAACCAATAGCGTCCGTGCGATACGACGTATACAGTGGTCGTCTACTGTCAGCTACGAACACTTCCCATGGTGGATCATGTCGTGTGAATAGTTCCTATAGTTATGTCTGAAATGACTGATAGGCTGACTTTTCAGTTTTTATAGAGTGTCCATCATCGGTTCTCGTTCTCGCTTTGAAGTACATACTCGTACCTAGCTTATGTTATTGTAAACTTTACTACCAGACGCCCGCGGCTTTTTCCGCGAAAAAATCAGTGTATTTCAACTTTTCTACAACACTGAAAAATAGAGTGTGTTAAAATATCCTTAATAAGGAAAGAGTGAGAATAGATAGTGAACTATTGTTTGCTGTTTAGTTATTTAGTGGGTACGACAAAAGTCCAACGCGCGTAGGATGATACCAGATGAAAAAATCAAAAATCCGGAGAAAAGGATTATTATTATTTCCATTGAAAAATCCCGAGATATTTTAACGGTTATTGAAAATTCTAATAAAACTGAGATTTCGTGAGATTTGCAATACTGTCGATGCAATTAAAGTCCTGAGATTTCTGGATTTTTGGGATTATAGTCAAAAATCCTAAAATCTCAGGACAAATCCTGCGATATGGTAACCCTAAACGCGCGTGGAATTTGGGAGTTCTTGAATCTGAGTCGCATGATGACGATGTTCGGCCTCTATATCTTGTTTCTTCTATGCTTTCATGAATTTCAGCTCTTCTTATCCTGTCCTTCTAGTCCTGAAAACAATAAAGTAACTGCTTATTATAATTGTTTACATAAAATCTTTCCTATCATTTGGAAGAAAATTAGAGAATGCTTGTTTTTAAAACTTTATATTTAAATATCTTAGGGCATTTTCTATCGGATAACTCTCTCTTCTTCTCACTCTTTTAATGTTACTGCTGATCTATAGAGTAAGCTGCTTCGTTGGATCAGTGATTAAGCCTTTTGGCTTCGGAATTCAGATCACGAGATCCTAGGTTGGAGTCCTGGGTCGGGCTATAGAATAATATGGAGTTTTTCTTTCCACTAAAAACATTTTCAGTAATTCATAGCCCGGTAGTTTGTGGTGCTACAGCTACGTGCCTCGGAGAGCACGTCAAGCCATCGATCCCGGTCACTATAATCATTCATCATCATTTCCTTGCTGCTTTTAAACTAAGCTTGGTATGAAAAAATGGTCTATATTATGAAGAAAGGGCGTAGCCAGGAAGTAGAGGAAAAGAAAAACCAAAACGGCCCAAACATAATCAAATTATACAAAATTATACGATATATTTTTGAGGACCTCCGTGGCGCAGTGGTATGCGCGGTGGATTTATAAGACAGAGGTCCTGGGTTCGATTCCCGGCGGGGCAGATTGAGATTTTTCTTAATTTGTCTTGGTCTGGCTGGTGGGAGGCTTTCGCCGTGGCTAGTTACCACCCTACCGACAAAGACGTACCGCCAAGCGATTTAGCGTTCCGGTAGGATGTCGTGTAGAAACCGATAGGAGTGTGGATTTTCATTCTACTCCTAACAAGTTAGCCCGCTTCCATCTCAGATTGCATCATCACTTAACATCAGGTGTGATAGCAGTTAAGGGCCAACTTGTAGTCATTAAAAAAAAAAAGAATTCAGGGACTCCGTGCAGAGCCGGAACCTGCAATTTATGCGCCCTATGCCAGCGTGCCTAACTGCGCCCTACAGACTTGTAACTGACTCTAAATAAGGTATTGTTTGTAAATGGTCTGGTAATTTCTGCGCCCCTCCAGGGTCTGCGCCCTGTGCCTAACCACCGCTGGCACTGCCCTAGTTACAGCATTGACTCCGTGTTATAAGTCCATCGCGCATACTGCTGCGCCATGAAGGTCACAAAAGCTCGTTCGTACCGTCTGCCTTCCTAGTGCTTACTCAGAAAAACTTCAAGCTTTACATGACTGCTACGTTTCAATAAACTAAGCAGATAGGTATTTGAAAGTGTTATTGATTACTGAATTATCTACGTAATTAACTACGGCTGAATTGCTTCCCTTAAGGGCCCCTCTAAGGCGATCCATATCGTTATCATAAACAAACGAAAAAAAGATGTGTGGCACTCGGAGACTGCCGCGGTTAAGCTATTGCATATAAGTTAAGCAACATCGGGCTCGGTCAGTACCTTGATGGGTGACCGCCTGAGAACACCGCGTGATGTTGGCTTTTTTTTAATTTTTATTTTTTTTTAGTTTGTTTTATTTTTATTTATTTTTTTTTAAAATAAAAAAAATAAAAAAAAAATGTTTGTTTTAGTATTTTTTTTAAATAAATAAATAAATAAAAAAAAAATAATGTAAAAAAGGCGGTCACCCATCCAAGTACTGACCGCGCCCGATGTTGCTTAACTTCGGTTATCGGACGAGAACCGGTGTATTCAACATGGTATGGAGGTTGGCGAACAAAGACGCGAATAAAACAATCTGAAAAAACTAAAAAGGGTGGGGGGGTGTTAGGTTTTTTCGTTACGGAATTTCTCGATTCGGTCTTCACGCTCAAGGCCCGCGATAAAAGCTATGCAATAGCTTAAAATAGGTATTATAAACGAAAGGACGTTTGTATGGATGTATGTAGGTACTAGTTATTTTATTGACGCAAATACTACTGAATAGAACTTAATGAAACCTTACAACGATATATCGTATACATTTGAGTAAAACATAGGCTATTTTTATCCTGATATTCTCACAGGAACTAGTTCTACGCAACGAGATCGGAGGCTTCGAATACAATATAATTGCGCAATATAAATGACTGCACAATGCAAAAAAAGAATGTGATAAATAAAACAACTGCACACTGTACAGAGATTAATTAGCAGATAGTGTTATGTTGATCGTTCTGTGTAATCTTTCTTTTTTGGCGTTTTCTCTATTATTGTGAGTTAACTGAATTCATAGTCGCAGATGTTTTATTTCATTGGTCCTTGTTTTTCTACTTGTTAGTCTATACTAACTGCGGCTTCGGATCATGATCATGATCTTGAGTTCGAGTCATCAAATATTAAGTTTCCTTATCTGCAATGAGCAGGAAATTTCTGCTATTATATAGAACACACGTAAAAGTCATATGTCCCAGTAAAGTTATATGTAACTAATGGTTATCATTACATGGCATTTTTACCCTGAGACTGTATTACCCTTTATCAAGATGGGCGTATTACCACCGATATATTTTTGTCACTCTCGAGGCAACTGGACTTATGCCGACGAAAACTAAAAATATCCAAAATCCATATTCTCTCCTTTAATCCTATCTGTCATTGGTTAATTAGGGCCTCTTTGTTGTATTTGGGTTTTATTGTATGTAAGAGGCGAGGTGTTCTCAGGTGATCTCTGCATCTGCGTTCTGACGACGGTAGGTAACAAATCTTAATTCTTACTCAAAGACAGGCCCTTAACTGCTTCTAAATTGCTTCCTTTTCATCGAACGTTTATATACATAAACATAATTTGGATTTGTCTATAATTTTAAAATTGTTAGAAACCTTTCGGAAACCTTTTTCGAATATGTATGATATGTTTTAATATAAAACCATACTAACAATTCCTCTGTTTATTCAACAATTAAATAAATAAACAATAAAAATATTAGCAGTAGGATTGCTGTGTTTCAATCTGAAGTCCAATGAAAATAATAGATACGTGCCACAAAAAACAGATTAACTAATTGAATAAAAATTTAATTCATTCGAGCGATCATACTCGTAATATCACAGAATATATTAAAGAATAATTCGTACCAATAATCAAGTCTGCCCTGAATAAGAGGAGTACGCCTGCAATGATTGACTGCCTTATTAGTCTAGTGGTAATCCTATGCATTTTCGGATTAAGACTTCTCTCTTTTTGTTCATCTGTTCCCGACCCCAGTACCCTGATATTAGATGTGAAGCTGTTCTACGAGATCTTAAGCATTTATCTATGTTACCCTAATCTACCCTGGTTTAAAACTAAATGCACGCGTTGTTAAAACGAATAAAAAAACGCAAACAAAGTAACGGACAAAAGTATTCAACAATCCTCACGCTTTGTTAAAATTAAAATAGCTAAATCAGTAAGTTTCTAATGCAGTCACGCATTGCGTGCACGGAGCGTTTCTAATATCCTTGATCGTAATGTTTTTGACAGGTTATTATAAGTTTTTTTAGTATTTTATACGTTAGCGCTTGGCTGCTATCATGCTTGATGGCGAATGATACTGTTTATGATTTAACGCACTATAAATATATAATTTTTACTGTCCCTTTAATTTGTTAAAGTGTAATAGCCTTATTTTAATTATGATTAATAAATTCCCCTCCAATTAGTGATACAATTTATGTTTAGTGCGTGGGTTCGATCTTTTCGTGTTGAGTCTTTATTGTAGACTTAGGTACCTACTTTGATATACCTAGCCACGTTTTACTCGTAGGTTGCGGAGAAAACAGAATTCAGCATCAGGATCGAATCTACGATCTTTTCTTTCCATCTACCTTCCGCGATTAAACTTAAAACCTTAGTTAACCTAAGGTTTTAACTTTAATTTTTACCCGACTGCGTCAGAAGGGTTATGTTTTTCGAGCGTATGTATGTATGTATGTCCATTTCTTCGGCACGCGCTACAGCCTAAACGACTGAACGGATTTTGACAGGTGAGGTGTCGTTGAATTCGTTAAAATTGTGGTAGTGATATAGGCTATATAAATTTTCAAAATGGTGGCTGTAAATCGGGGGAAAAAAGGGGGGATGTGTGTATTTCTTTTTCTTATCTTAGCAATATGGGTATCAAATAAAAGGTCGTAAACAGACCATTTCAAAAATATAAATATCATATCATGTTTATATTGCAGTTTTAACAAAAAATGGCAAAAAGTATACCGTATCATTTCTATACCATAAACTAACACAAAAAAGTCTCAAATAAAATTATTATTATAAAAACATATATAATATAATAATAATTTTATTAAATTAACAAAAACATAATATAAGTTAAGAAAGACAGAAAATCTTTATTTATAAATTATGCCACACATCACAATATATCCAGTATATGTACACAATACCCTGCGATGTGTAACATATACCTAGAAAATGAACCCAGTACAACATTTGCTACATAATGTTAAAGTCCATGTAGCGCTGATTTTCAGCTAAATCCAAGCCATATTAAGTAGAGTATGTGGCATACTTTGTGATCGTGAGAATAAGTAATATAAGTATATTATTTAATATATAAAAACACTATTTAATTCTGTGAAATTACAGGCTCGTAAAGGTTACACAGCACAGGTGTCTCAAATTACATTATAGACACATACGTAGTAGGTCGCCTTATTTCTAACTAGCGTGCCATGCGAAGTGTTTCTTTATTATACCTAGGTAAGCGATAGCAATGGCTACAGCCCCATGCGTTGGTCTGATCAGATCCGCACCACACTCGAGACAACGGTCTACGATGCTCTTCGGACAGCAGAGGACAGAGCAAAGTGGCGTCATATCTCTAATAGAATCAAAGATGGAGGTGGTCACGACCCTCATCAATGAGGAAAACGACTAGAGGAGGTGCGGCCTGTGTGGCTTCGATTAAGAGGTCCTGAGTCAGGTCACGGAATAAGTCTGTTTTTCATTCTTCTATGAAATTTTCAGTACATTCCAAGCCGAGTCAGAAAGTTAGTAGTGTCACACCCCCGTGTATCGGAGAACATGTTAAGCCGTCGGTCCCAGTCATGAACATAATGAAACATTATGACCCTAAGCGCGCCAACCCGCAGTGAAGCAGCGTGGTGGGTCTTTTTTTTTTATCGACTACAAGTTGGCACTTGACTGCTATCACACCTGATGTTAAGTGATGATGGAAGCGGGCTCACATGTTAGGAGTGGGACGAAAATCCACACCCCTTTCGGTTTCTACACGACATCGTACCGGAACGCTAAATCGCTTGGCGGTACGTCTTTGTCGGTAGGATGGTAACTAGCCACGGCGGAAGCCTCCCACCAGCCAAAGGGTCTGCGCTCTATATTCCTTCTTTTAAAACGAGGGAGGCCTGGCTCTGTCATCATCATCATCATCATTAACAGTCGGTAGACGTCCACTATTGGACTATTGGACATAGGCTTTTTAGGGACTTCTAAACACATCGATCCTGAGCCGCCTGTTTGCCAGTGGCTCTCTGCGTCACGTTTGATGTCGTCAGTCCACCTGGTGGGAGGTCGACCAACGCTGCGCTTTCCGGTGCAGGGTCGCCAATCTAGCACCTTGAGCCCCCAACGTCTATCAGCTGTTCGAACCACATGCCCCGTCCATTAAATGGCTTTTTTTTATCGACTACAAGTTGGCCCATGACTGCTATAGTACCTGATGTTAAGTGATGATGCAGTCTAAGATGGAAGCGGGCTAACTTGTTAGGAGTGGGACGAAAATCCACACCCCTCTCGGTATCTACACGACATCGTACCGGAACGCTAAATCGCTTGGCGATACGTCTTTGTCGGTAGGGTGGTAACTAGCCACGGCGAAAGCCTCCCACTAGCCAGACCAACACAAATTAAGAAAAATCTCAATCTGCCCCGCCGGGAATCGAACCCAGGACCTCCGTCTTATAAATCCACCTACCACTGCGCCACGGAGGTCGTCGTCGTGGCTGGCCCTGTAAGGCCCGTTAATGAGACTAGGTATATCTATGTAGTGCCTGGTTACTTTCAGTAATTACGTCTGGCTTGTTTCGACAGAAACTGCTAATTCATCCCTCAGTAGGTAGGAAGACAACAGTAACACTTTTTATCCAAAAGTAAAAAAATGAAAGTACAATGTCGCCATCTTCACTTTCTTTCACTTCGAAGCGATTGTTTTTAAAATGTTACTGAGTACGCTGTTGTAAATACAACTTTCGTTTGTTAGGAGGGTTTAATGGGCTCATTATTTTGTTATTAGCGGATTACATTATAATCCAAGAATCCGTTCTCGCGCGTTTTAATTACAGTTCAAGAGAAACTTTCCTCCGAGACACGAATAATACTCGTAAACTCATATATTAAAATATCTAAATATACATACACTAGCAGATGCCCGCGACTTCGCAACGACCGATTCTTAAATAAAGGGTCATCCTCTATTACCCGACTGCGTCAGAAGAAGGGTAATTTTTTTTTAAGGAAAGAATCGGTTTAGCAAGCTATAATCAGTTAGATATAAGGGAACGCGGACTTATTTGGAATCTTGGTAAAGAGAGACAATTCTTTCACATTATTTCGTTATATGTCCAAGGGATTGGGTAGCGTTTTCAATGAAAGATCCCGGGCTTCGCAACTATTCTCACTATTATCCTCATAATTGTGCCACTTTACACTAAACCTGAACAAATCTATACTTACTGATTATTATTAATAAAACTATAATAACAGCCTGAAAATCCGTTCAGTAGACTTCGAGCTTATCGCGAATAGACACTTGCAGGGGGGGTTAATCTAATATATAAAATTTCCCTGTCACAATATTAGTTACCGTACTCCTCCGAAACGGCTTTACCGATTTTTACCAAATTTTGTATGCGTATTCAGCAGGTCTGCGAATCGGCTACTGTCTATCATCATCTAATTTTTTTTAATTTTTAATGCAAAACATCGTTTGTCGGGTCAGCTAGTATTTTATAATATGTGGTGATAAACGAAATACTACTGACTTATCACAAAATTATACCTACTTACCTACACTCGATTGACTTGAGATTCAGTAAATTTACTCATTTCATGATTTTGACGGTAACTAACAGCGGATTTCCGATATTCTCACAGGATAGGGATTTACGCAAGGCATAGCTAAAATAGTTAGTAATATAGCTCAGCGAGTTGTACAGCTGGAGTACTAATGGGTAGGACACAAAACGGATGGCTGCTGGGGTTCTAAGATGCTGGAATGACGACCCAGCACCGCAAAGAGCAGTGTTGGTCGAATCATCAGATGGGCTGAAGATAAAGCAGATTATCGGTTGCCACTGGTATAAATGTATTGAATTTATTTTTTCGTTATACGTGGCACTTTAATAAGTGGGCGGTACCCTTTCATCAATTACAACGTGTTGAGTTGACCTCATCAGTCTGTATAGGTATATTATATGGATATTTGGTTAGTTTATGTTGCAGCAGAAGTGGGTGCGAGAGGTATACCAGCAAAATCTCTAAAACATGCTGAAATACCTTGACCTGACAATAACTGCAGTAAGTTTCATTGGACGAGTGTCCAGGGCAGGTGTAGCAGGACCCTACCTGATTTGTTTGGGCAGGGAGAATCATTCAAGCAGAGAAGACGAGCGTTGACCGGTCAAGAACAAAGGGTACCTTAAGCCTTCATTCTAGCCGCAAGTCTAGGACTCTCTTCGGGGTTTTATCTCTGCTACACGACGGACCCGGCACCCGAAAGATGAATTAATGAAATAATAATAATAGATAAATGTTAAAGGACAATTACACACATCGCTATATATATAGCCCCAAAGTAAGCGTACTCGTAAGTAACTTGTGTTATGGGTGCTATGATAACTGATGAATATTTTTATATACATTATACATAAATACTTATAATATATAGATAAACATCCAGACACTGGAAAACATCCATGCTCATCACACAAACATTTTTTCAAATGTGGGAATCGAACCCACAGCCCAGGCAGCAGAAGCAGGGTCACTACCCATTGCGCCACTCGGCTGTCAAATATAAGATTACACATGTAACCTATATAACCTATAATAGAAATGCAAATCATAATTAAATTTAAGAAATAAACTCTCTAGGAATTATTGTAATCTTGGACGTCAAAATTGACCGGGCTAGATTCATTTAAGAGCGATTTGTTATCTAATGTCAAAGTGATACACTAAGATACAGTGCATAGTTTATTGCATAGTTACAAAACTTGGCTATAAACGTCTGATCGATCGATCTAAGATTCACTATGAAGGCCATAATATCAGTTATAATAACATATTTCATAGCGTCCTAAGTTAGGGCTTTTTTTAACCGACGAAAAAAAACGCAGGAAGTTCTCAATTCGACACGTTTATTTTTTTTTATGTATGACCACATATAACTTTTTACAGAGTTGTGCGATTTTGATAATCCTTTTTTTATTAGAAAGGGCACACTTCCAAGGTGGTCCCATTGTCATCATGTTAGGATCTGATGATGATATCCTGGGAAATTTTAAGGAACTCTTCAAATTGTATAGGCACACTTGCAGCGATTTCGGTTTTTGTGTAAGTATCGGTAGCTTTTTGGCTACAAGTGTCGTATAATATACTATGCCAGTATAGTACAAGTAGATTATGTGGCGATAGATCACTAAAAGGTAAGAAATGAAATTTTTTAACAAAAATAGAACCGACTCAAAACGCACTAAAAAGTAAAAAATAACTGTGTCATTAAGTTGCTTTAATTTACTTGAGTATATATAGGAGTCGGTGCCAGCCAAGGTTTCTCTACTTTAAGGACGTTACCTAGAACCCACAAACAGCTCTATTACGTAAAATAAATGTTCCTTAAACTTGGCTGGCACCGACGTCATAGATATGCTTAAGTAAATTAAAGCAACTAAATGACACAGTTATTTTTTTCTTTTTTGTGCGTTTTAAGTCGGTTCTATTTTTTGTTAAAAATTTTTAAAATAGACAAATGGTGCTGCATTGCACCGTCATGATTTGACGTCGAGAGCTTTTGTATGAAAACAAAATCGCTAGTGCCCGTATATTACTCGGCCTACTATCAAGTATCAGTGCCGCAACAACCGTCTAATTTGAAAAAAGCCTAAGGTCTAATTCGTTGTATCATGTATTTAAACTTTTGCCGGCTCTTCTAAGTAGACTTTTTCTTGTATTATCTCAGTAGCCTGCCTTCTAAATCCATGGTAGCTTCACCACTGACTAGGCTTTTCAATAGGTCTCGGTATATAGACATCGTAGCGAGAGAAGGTAGTATTACTCGGTGATAAATATTATGTTTACGATTAAAGGGTCAGACTCAACATTGAGAGGTCAAGGGTTTGATCCCACCTGTTGTACTATTTCCCATCTCGTATCTTTACGACTAATTAGGGTAAATATTGGTCATATTATTACAATTTCATACATAGCATTCTGACGACCTCCGTGGCGCAGTGGTATGCGCGGGGGATTTATAAGGAGATTTTAATTTGTTAGTTACCACCCTACCGACAAAGACGTAGTCGATAAAAAAAAAACCCCTAATATAACATATTGTAACTTATTTATTCATTGACGGGGATGCTTTTATTTAAGATACGCACTAAGAGATATCTTGTGTAGAGAAAATGAGAGCGAAATTGGTAATATTTCGCCCCGATGTAACGCAAGATATTTTCAGTTGCGCGCTATTGGGCATGTTTATTTGTCCACACAACAAATTTCTTCGTGCGCATCTTGGGGTTTCTTGTCGGGATTTTGCCGCTTAAGTTCATTGGTTTTAAACGGTGTAAAATAACTCAATTATTCATCGCTCATTAAGTTAACTTTATTATGCGCATAGAATGCGTATTACGAATCAATTATATTATCTGCTTCTAACCTCTTAACTGTCGGGTTAGGCGATGATAAAATAATAATAATTATCAAATTACAATTACAAATACTCAGTATTTGTAATTAGATTTGTCTATATTATTATACCCATAGGCTTAAATCGTAAATTTTATGACATTTTTTGAAAAATTTATGATTATTTGAAAACAAAGATGAATATACAATGAAAAAATGGACGCGTCGTTTCGCTTCCAATTTGAGTTGAGCGTGCTTGAGCCAGTGAGACATCAAGAATCTACGGCTTTACCTATGGATGACAAAGTTAATGTGCAGCCTAAAGGTGCGAGTTCGTAGCCGACGAACAGGCGACATTTCGCAATGACTTTACTGGTTTTTATTTCTATAATGTAACTCTCGTGGCTAGCAACACGTGAACGGCATACAAATATCTACATAGGAACCAGTAGTGTCACGGCAAAATGTCACCTGCTGCTGCTGTCTGCAGTCGACTTTAAACTCGTACCCTAAAGCTGCCAATTTAAAGCCGACCGTAGGCAACAACCGCAACCGTAAGTATAATTATATTTCAATGGCATTCCATTACTGTCTTGTTGTTTCAGTGGCTAAATGGCTCAAATTATAAGGCCCTGCGTTCGAGTACTGACTCGGGTAAATAATAATTCGGATTGCTTATTTCTTCTAAGATATTTCAAGTAATTTCTAAACCCGAAGTTGGAAAGTTGGTCGTGTTACTCGTCTGTACATCGGAGAGCACGTAAAGCTGGCAGTTCCGGTCATTATCAGTAACTCCAGAGTTATGTATAGGGTTTAAACTTCAAAGATATTTATTCTATCTATTTATTAAAAGTACCTACTATAGTTTTCAAATCCATCGAAAAAATAAAAAGCACAGAAAGTAAAAAAACAGTTTATTCAAAACAAAAACACAGAATAAGACAATAAACACAAAAAAATAAAAATAACATTGTAGCAAAAAATACAAGATAATTTATAGATAACAAAAAAAATGAAATATAGGTAATACAACTTATTAAATTAAATTCACTAAAACATTCAATACGTGTACATTCAACATCTAAACATAATAAATACCTGAGTATTATAGAGTACAGTCGGGTACAATAAAATGGGATTACAATGCAAGGCCGAGTAAGGCTTCCCCCGCACTGGTAAACCGACCATACTTGACCTACTAAATCTATTTCTTGCATAGGTATTTCTATTAATATTCAATATCTAGCTGCTGTAATAACCGAGGCTCCGTTCCAAGATAAAAGGCAAGCATTTCATATTTTATTTTATCTTGAACTGAAAGAAAGTTGCGCTCTACTTGAATAAAATATAGCAACTTAAAGAGAATTAAAAATAAAACAATATACTAAATTATTTCAAGGAAATTAAATAAAGTAAATTGATAACGAAAACATGTAAAACATAGTTCAGACAAAATAAATTATATCGATATCGAGAAAACTTAAGAAGACTATTGGACAAAAGAGACTAAATTAAAATTTTAATCATAGAGATTTTTTTGTTGCATTATGTATACAGGATAAAATTTTTCTTTCGCGTTGATTGGTTTTTTTTTAACAGTCACATAATATATGTCTCTATAACACAGTATTACCTCTTTGTTAGCATGATTCAGTACGCCCGTCCTTCTGTACGTTAGCTAGTTTCAATGAGCGCGTGGAATGCAGCTGCATTTATCCGCAAAAATAGATCTATAGATCATTTTATATAGTACCGTGATACATGGCTGACTACGGTGTAAAATCTAGTAAGTTAAATGTTGAATTTAATAATAGTTATTTTTCTGAAAGTAGCAGTTTCTTGTACAACTAGAAATAAAATATTTGTGATGGAAATATAGTAAACAGATCAAATTAAACTTGTAAGCATAATTTATTTCTTACAAGCGTTTCCAGTATTTTCTCACGACTTTACTAAGTATTAAACCTATAGGTATTATATGATTGAAATAAATCTAATAATTAACTTGACTTATTTGATTGATCGATACATACATTTATGCTTTCTAAACAGGGATGTTGCGGATGCTGAGTTTTGAAGGAATCCGCGGATGCGGATGCGGATGTTTAAGATATTATGTAAATAAAGTCTATTAATGAAGAATTAAAACAATGATAATGATATATAATTATTAACATTTTATTGTAATCAAATCAAACATAAGTACTTATTTTTATATTAAACAACTACTGGTTTTTATATTAGTAAGTGAAATTAAAAATAGGAGATAGTATTGCCGCCTTTTATGATTCAAGGCGATTACGCAGAGGTTCGTAAATTAAATCTGCGCTACTATCGACGTACGATGATCACTCCACCAATTTAGAGTTAAATTTTCAATTTAATAATAGCTTATTTTTCTGAAAGCAATGCAAGGTCGTTTTGTGTTGGCTTTCTGTTCAACTAGAAGTAAAATATTTTTGATGGAAATTTTATTCTTTTAGCTCTTTCGGTATTGGTAAACAGATCAAATTTAACTTGTAAACATAATTTATTTCTTACGGTGAAATAAAGCGTCATTTTTCAAAGTCGTCGTATATTCTCAGCGCAAACAAACACGTAATTATTTACTTACAAGAAACAAATCACACCAATAGGTATTATATGACTGAAATAAATCTAATAATTAACTTGACTTATTTGATTGATCGATACATACATTTATGCTTTCTAAAATATTGTACCTTCAAGGAATAGAGTTGTGATATCTTTCTATCGATAAAATTTTTTGAATTGATTTGTACGTATTAATTATAATATTAAAATATAGAAAAAGACAATAAAGTTCGACAGTATATTTTTATTGCCTGGTTTATCCTCTTGGTGTTTTACCAAGAGAAGCGAAAAGGATTTAACATATTGAGTGTAGGTACGTAATCATGACATCCTTTCCTAGAAAACACAATGAATCGTATACGTCGCTTGGTAAGATTTTCAAGGTCACACGAGAATAGTGCGGATGTATGAATAGGAGGGAGCACCGATGTTTGATGCTGTTACAGTGTATTGCTAATTATAACCACGCCGGTGTTTCGCTGCCATAGTATTTGGTCTCGTAGATGTCAGCCGTCAAACTGGCTAGAAACTAAAACTAATCTAGGCCAGTGGTTTTCTAGCATGAATAATCTCTATGCACCGTCAAATAACATGAGATAAGGTGTTAATTTGAATTTATTGTACCTTGTTATTATTAAAATCGTAAAAATAACAAATACTAAACACAAGTTTGTTAAATTTAGAGAACACATACTTTAAAAAAATATGAAAAGTCGGCGTTGTATAATGTATTATATAAAAGTTAATTCTATATAGCTGTTGTTAAAACATATAATATAGTTACGATTAAGTTTTAGAGTGCAGCAATAAAAACTATTTCTATAGGTCGTGGCAGTGGCCTCTATTACGTAAACATACGAGTTATTTTACGTTCGCTGATTCATAAGTTCTAACGATTCCATCACTTGGCAGCGCGTGTGTGACTGTTGACATATTGGTGAAATTTAAAATATTTTCAGCTATTCTGGTTTAACTTGTTTATTATGTGGATTTTCGAAAATAATAATTATCGGTTACTAAAAACTTGTTACCTAGAGAGTTGATGAAATTAATCGGTGAAGGTTAACTGATGCAAACAAGACCACAGTTGCTAACTATTGTATAAATATCGATATTATAAAGACAAATTATATTTTGGCTGAAAATATAATTAATCGATGTCAATATTTTATTATGTTTTTGATACCTTATCTATTTTTGCAATAGTTATTTGGGGTTCAATAATAATACTTAAATTTAATAAAAGGTATAGAAAATGAAAGAAATAATAAGAAAATCTAACTACTCGCAAACAAATCACAACATACGTACATTTTTATAATATAAAAATAATAAAAATATAATTTTCTCTGTAAGCTACTATAAAAATACAAGAACTTTTTAGTAAAATATACAATAATATAGGTAATAAAACAGACTCAGTTACACATAAGATGAACATAAAATAACCAACAAAGCACAATAATATGAGACTATTAGGAATTAAAAACCAATACATCAAAAATAATAAAATTTTTCACGAAATGATCATAAATAATAAAGATTTTAGCATAATATAACCTCAAATTAGTGTGCAAAACATATAGTTAAACTAAAAAACTAGAAAAATATAAATTAAGTAGAATAGAGTCCAAAATTAAACTGTAAAAAAGCACTTTATTGTTCGAATAGTTATTGAAAGTTTGTATATTCCGAGGCAGGTCAGAAGCGTCGATACACATCCCGGGGTGTCGTACCAGATAGTGCATTTACAGTGTCAACGTTGCTACAAAGCAAAGTCGTCGCGTGCTTTGCAAACGCACTCCTGGCACGCATCCCGAGACGTACTCAAAACGTCGAAATCAATATTTCACTATTGTTTATAAGCACGAAATGTCTTTACCGATAGCACTAAACTTAAAGTCCTCAAGAGATAAACAAACACTTTTATGTACCTAATGAATAAGCCAGGGTGTTATTGTATAGGATCTCAGTTCTATGTGAGGATCTAACTGCTGTTTAGCTTAATTAGGCGTTTGTTAGTAAATGAAAGATTAGTTATTTATAAGTAAATACAATTCAGTGATTAAAAAATAAGTCGTGTTAAAGATCAATATAAAGTAATGGGTTATAAGCGTTATATTTGATTGCTTGGTGTAAAGGTCGTGTGTGTGATACTTGTACTCTTCTAGCTTTTACTAAGCTATGTTTTCATATCACAACCGCAGTTTGTCTCTGGTAGTGCAAATTAGAAGTTCAAAATTATTATTTACAATGATAGTCACGTGCCCGTTACCATTTGTATTTGATTGGAATTCTAAGTGTCAAACTAATTAATATTTTATGGGCTCAACAACTGTCACACTGATTGACACTCTTCATTTTGTATTCGTATTGTAGCATTGGATTAACTATGAGCAGTGTGTTGTTTGTTTCCATTTACAAAAAACGATTACACAATTATAATTAACGATTACTAATTATTTATTCATGAAATCCATTGTAGGAATACCGAGTCATCGGCAAAGACGTGGTGTTGTCGCTAAAGGCTTAGATACGAAATGGAAAGTTGGTGAAAGTACGAATTTAAATATTAAAAAGCGTACAAATGTAAAGTGATGTTACTTCCATCGAATTTGCATATTTTATGTATTTATTGTTGTTTCCGTTGTCATTTACTTTAAGATTATTACGATAGTCATGTGCTTTTGCGAAATTGAAGTAATAAAGTATGTATTACCTACTTTTACTTTGCTGTGTCAATTTTTGAATTCTTATATATTTAAAGTATAATATTTACAACCCACTGTAAACTTATGCTTTAACACATAAAACTATGTATTTATTTTAGTTATTTGTTCATCGGTGATTAGATGTCATACTGAACTGTCATAGATGGATGTAAGAAATAGAAAACCAGTATCAATTTTCAATATTCGAATACATCTCTGTACAAATAGTATTTCATTGATTTAATTTAATGAACTCATACTAACACTAATGTAATTATAATTGTGTACTTAAAATATAGGATGATTTCTATAATGCTTATTTAAAACAAATCAATGTGGAAACCACTACTATTCAATATAACTGTAGTTTGTACCAATGTTTTTAAACTATAGTAAGCATCTAAATTAATTATATATTAATAAATAGTTACTTCCTAATATGTTTATTTAAAAACAAAATAAAACAACCAATATTAAAATTTTAATTAGGTTAAATAAAATGTTGCAGCATAGATAAAATCATTAACTTTGTCACAGTAGAAAGGACTTATTAAACAACTTGACTTTGTCATGATACCAAACGACATTAGTCGTGACGTCTCAGTGTAAAGGAACGCTACATTGTTAGTTGGCACGTGTAAAATATTACGTACTATGTATGACTAGCGCATTATTATGTATTAAAGTGATAATAGTATGGCGATGGACTGTGTATTTACTTACTTCATCCTGACTACTTTCTATGTTTTTTAATAAATATAATACAAATAATCGTTCATCTTTTGACGTTAGAATCTGTTTCATCAAAATTAGTTTTAAGAAATATTAATAGGTTTTTACAGAAATTACGTATGATTCATTAGTAAAGTAGCACAAAAATATCTTGTTTTTCATCATTACTAAAGTAGCATAGATTCGAAACTAATCGAAATTCACCAAACAATTACGTGAGTTCATTAAATGGCGTATTTTTAAACAGCTGCAGTTTCTTTTCCGTTGAATAAAAATCCCCCGATCGTGTGAAAACCTCGTTGCAGCATTATGTAGACAACTATAGTTACATTAGCGTCAATTGTTGGTAATTATTGTTCGTCATTAGAGACGAGAATCGCGGCGAACAGTCGCGGAGGTGAGCGTAAAGTGGGTCATGCCGGCCTTGCCTTCTAACTGACACAGCCCTCCATCCGTCCGAGTGAGGCAATGGGATAGATGGATATATATCATCGATTTGATCTGCTTTAATCGATATCCCTAACATAATATAGAAGTTTAAAGTTTTTATTTTATTGGATTCTGTCTTTTTAGCTAAAAAATAATTTCTGTTCTTCATTTGACAAATGTTCATTACTTTTAATTCAAATTACATCACTAATTTCAAAATACACATTTTTTTATTTATACAAATTCATATAAATTGACTGTAATTTCAATTTAAAGCAGAAACTACTACCAGATCGGTGTTTTGTTTCGTGGTGGCCATTTGCATTCATCGATAAATTAATTTCGTGGAGCGTGCAAGTACATCACTAAAACATTACTTAAAGAATTTAATTTATTTAAGTACAATTTAAAACATACTTTTTAAAATATAACTTTAGTTCATTTTATAATAATTTTTCAATTAAACTGAACAAGGCTGTTTCTGATTTCGAATCGGACATAGATATTCCATATGTATTGCTTCCCTCTGAGGAGATTTGTTAGAATAATTCAGTAAATATATGTACTTATTATGACGACTTAATAAATAATTTACACGTGTTCGTTATTCGTTGTGTCATCTATGGTAATTCCCCGACGTGGAATAGACGATGCCAGAGCTCTTTGAGTCATATTGGATTTTTACTTACGGATAGAAAAAGCACGTGGAAATTATTATTATTATATTCAAAGCGTATGTATGTGTTGTAAAATTTTCTCAAAACATACACATTCTGACTGATTGATTGGATTTTCGTTATCCAAATATGCACTTTTTTTAGAGTACGTTTTTTTGTTGTTGAAGGCTGTTCCAATTTTGGACAATAATTACATAGCTTAGTTCGGTGTTAAAGGTTTGGTTGATTATATGTGAAAATTTTTGTAGTTTTTGGAAATATATGCAATAGCAAATTTAAATTTATTAAATTAACAAAATTTCAATAAACATTTTTTTTGTGTTGTTACTAAAGCATACCTATACATTAATAGAAAATATTTTTTCAAATAATTTCTCAAAGGTACGCTAAGGCGATGTAATAACATTGTATGTTAGTTATTATACGATGAAGGTCAAAGGTGAAATGTGAAATAATGAATGGTTTTATAACATTAATTTAAATTTATATTATTTTTATGGAAATACTTTGTAAATACTCAATTTTATTGAAACAGTGCGAAAAAGTCTGATGTCTTTGGTTTAGTTTGAAAGTGATTTCTATTACCAAAATAGCGGCCTAAGTAGGGGAATAAATACTGAAAAATATTTATAAAAATGAGATTGGTAGAATTTAGTATTCAATCTTGGATTGAATAGTCGTTGTGGGTCTGAAACTATCTATGTCTCTTTCACTTTTTATAGCATGGGGTTAGACATAGAAAAGAAATTGGATAATCACAATGTCTACTAATAAAAACATAATTTAAAAGAAAAATTAAAGACTACCTTTTAGCAAATTACTCTTCAGGATAATTTACCCAAGGTTAGAATTTTTAAAATATAAGAATTAGTTTATGTTAGATCACTTTATACTATTTCGCCATAATTAAAATTGGTTTTTGTCTTAGTTATAATTATAATTGTTTTCGCTAGTTTATTGTTTGTTTGTGTTTGCTTTTTGTTTGTCTTTCAACACTAGTATTTTTAAGTAAGCATGTTGTGTTTACCAATAAGTAGGTTTACAATTAAACATTTAGTTTTTAAGATCTTACTGTTATATTTATGCCAATTGTATCCTGTTGGTAACCTTAATAAATAAAATAAAATAAAAAAAACATTGTTACAGAATAGAGCCACAGCTGATTACTAGAGGTCGATGTTAATTTTCAAACACACTCGCAATATACATAACTGTCGGTGAAGAGAATGAGGTGAACAAAGACGAGAATAAAGTGAAAAAACGAGAATAAATCCTTGAAGAATACTGCAAGTTGCAGATAAATGCATCAGTTAGATGCTTCAATTTTAACTTCCTACGCTTTAGCAGTTGCAGTGTATACGGTGCAATGACGTAATCTACTTGTACATTAGCGCAAGTTATATCTACGGAAAATATGAAAATGTTCCTACTGCATCATCTTTATAATATATATAACCATTCTAATAATATATATAATGTATATTAAATATTCAATAATATATATAATATAATGTATATAACCATTCCGTTTTTTTGAGGAATAATTTTATTAATTTGTTAATTTTAACTTCCAATATGCTTAGCTATAGTGTTTTTTATGTTTTATTTTGTGTCTAATCATCATCATCATCATCATACCCACTACAGGGCCAGGCGTCCCTCTTTATAGGAGAGGGGATATGGAGCGTACACCCACCACGCTGGTCCAATGCGGGTTGGCGGGCTTAGGGTGATAATGTTTCATTTATTAACGATCACTATCAGATGCTGATGATAGTGACCGGGACCGACGGCTTAACGTGCTCTCCGAGGCACGGGCACACCACCAACTTCCCGACTCCGGGCTTGGAATGTACTGACCCGACCCAGGATTCGAACCCAGGACCTCATGATCGAAGCCAGATAGGCTAACCACTACACCAACGAGGCAGTCTAATAAATATGTTTAAATATATAAATAAATAACCTTTATATACAAGTGATGACCTATGGATCCGAGACTTGATCGCTAACTGCGGGCTTCATAAGAAGACTCAGAGTCACTCAGCGAGCGATGGAAAGAGCAATGCTCGGAGTATCTCTGCGTGATCGAATCAGAAATGAGGAGATCCGCAAAAGAACCAAAATAACCGACATAGCTCAGCGAGTTGCAGAACTGAAGTGGCACGTGGTTCGAGCAGCTGATGGACGTTGGGGGCCGAAGGTGCTAGAATGGCGACCCCGCACCGGAAAGCGCAGTGTTGGTCGACCCCCCACCAGGTGGACTGATGACTTCAAACGGGTCGCAGGGAGCTGGGCACAGGCGGCTTCGAATCGTTGTTTGGAAGTCCCTAAAAAGTCTTATGACCAGAAGTGGACGTCCACCGACTGATAACGATGATGATATACAGAAGATTGTCGTGATGTATACTACATTGTCTCAAGTGTATAATTTTACATGACCTAAGTGTGTGTTATTATTAAGAGGTATAAATTGTTCTGAAGCCGTATTAATTTTACGTTAAGACAAGTTTTTATGACATCATAATTCTCGCAACTGTTTTTATGTTAAAATTGTCATGGGTGTTTTATTAAGTGACGTATTAATTAGAGGTGATGGAGGATTACTAGTTTCTCGTGTCTAAATTGAATGTATACCAAAGCCAAGTTAGTTAAGTATATTTATGATTCATATGGAGTTAACATATGGAGAGGTCCACAAGGCAATAGAGGCAGAGACCAATAGCAAGATGAAGATGAAATTAAAAAAACAGCTGGCCCATTTTGGAACCAAATAGCACAGGCTAGGGACAAATGGACGTCTTTGGAGGAGGCCTTCACCTAATCTGGGGTTCTTACATAATAATAAAATGTACACTAAAAATACTAACAAATTATTTTTTAAGATTTACTAACCAATATATTTTTTTTAGATACTAACACAACATTAATATACCAAATATTGTTAGATTATGTAAGAAATAAAGGGCTTTTTTATTTTATTATTCATGATTCAAGCAATGATGTCTTATAAAATATCATTGTTCTAGTGTCCAATGCTTCTTAATGGATTAGTTTCATTTTCTAGATTATATATTTTGAACTTGTATGAAAGGACGTAAAGAGAGTGAAAGAAGCTAAGGAAGAAGTGGAATTGCAGACATGCAGTAGGACCTATATGTACTAATCAAAAGTAACATATACAATATGTACAATAGTAGAACAATTAGTTGTATATGCATATATACGTGATTGCATTATGCAATGTGGAGGGCATATGATAGGTATATTACGAGTATGCTTGATTGCTATAGCACAATTAATATGTCCTTGGATGCATGGGCGTATTAAGAGTTACCGGTTAGTTTCTGTTAACTGTAAGTAAGCTTGTTGTAAGATATTGCTGGTAGCCATAAGGCTGACTTTACATATGAAATAATTTATATATATATCAAATAATTTAAATTATATCTCGATGAAACTTACAATACTTATATAAAATATATTACGATTTGATTAGGTTTGAGTTGATTCTTGATGGAAAGTATCATCATAGTATATATTTATGGGCACTGTCTATTATCTCATAATGAGGATGAGCTTCAGTTATGGGCGTACCCAGGAGGGGTGTTTATGGGGTTCAGACCCTCTGAAAAGATATGATAATAAATAAGCAAAATAAATCATTAATTTTCATGCGATTTCTACTTCTACTAGAACATGAAGTAGTGTTCTTTTTAGTTTCTATTCTCTGCAAATGCAGCCGTGGAGGCAGACTGAGTCGCGTGTAAGAGCTAGAGTATCGCTAAGCCGGTACTTTTACTGGCCGATCGGTGAGCGGCGAGGAAGAAACGCTCTAATGAATACTTTCCCTCTCGACGTCACATCCCCCAGTCTACACATTTCATAACACGAACTATTCCTGTGTGCGTGTACGTGTGCAAATGTGTGTCTGCTTAAGAACATGAATGTGTTAGTGTTAATGATGAGATGATACTTTAGTGGAGAAGTTAATGACGGTGGGACTGTCTAATTTTATGTAGCTCAATGTAAAACTGTCGCTGTTACTTTTACTTTCGTATAGTTAAAGAGTGACAGAAACAGATTGAAACGTCCAATATAAAACACTGATTTGTATTCTGTTTACGCAATCCCATCGTCACTTCTTACCCCACGTTTGAATGTACCAAGGGCCGCCAATGGGCCCTAGGGCATCGGTCGAGTCACGTTCCGACTCGACTAACGCGATGTGCGATTACCGAGTGGGTTTACCCAGTTTACATTTAAATGTCACTGCACCAGCGCGGTTAGCATTCCATGCGACCTACACCTTATGCAAAGCAAAGCCACCAGATGAATAAGAAGGATAAACAACACAAACGCCGATGCATGCATAACACCATTAAAATGACACGTGACGTTTGCACGTGCTATATACAGGGGGTTGAAATAACTCCGAGGTGTAATTATGTAGTTTAAAATAATCTCGGCAGTAGGCGGAGACTTGCGCAACACAATCGTTCTAGAAGCGGCACTGGCGACACTGGGCACTTCACTCGCGGGGCGTGTAGAAGCGACGCGCGCGAACGCAGCACTGCGCCGCGTAGCGCGTTCCACTTTTCCTTCCGGCGGGCTGTTGGCAGCGCGCTGCCTTGCATAACCGTCGGTTTCGCAAAGCGCTGCAGCTCAAAAGTTACAGCAACCTGCGACAGTCGCGTCGCGTCGTTCTCTCGTTGATTTCACGCATATCACTTTCGCCCGCTTTCATCCGACGCACGTTCGTGTGAATTAACGTAGAGAGTGTATTATATTTGCACGTAGTGAGATAAGCGCGTTGCCAGATGCACCGTTGTAACTAGGCCACGGCACTCTGCCTCTTGTTTGTGTGATTTGGAAATTTATTATCGTTTTGTTGCAAGTACGTGTGGCTACACTGTTTGGCTGTCTATAACTAAATTATTTGGTGCAGCGTTTGCTCGTTGCAGTAGTCTGTTAAAGCTTCAACCGCGAATTTTCACTGTCGCAATATTAAGAAACCGTACCAATTCTTTTTCGTAACTCAAAAGATTTTATCTACATCGAAAGTTATCATTTTTAACGCTTAAAGTTCAATTCAAAGAAAATGTCACTACGTATTTTATGTAAAATATAATATAATCAATAATCTTGTGATAGGTATTTTAAGCTTTATGTATATATATATTTTAAGCTATGCATTGGAATTTTCTTTGGCGTAAGGAAATCTCAGACAAAATTATGGAATTTATAGATATTATACCTATCACGACGAAAAAATCAGCTAATTTTTTGTGTGATTTTCTTTTCCGATATCTGAATAAAAGTTACATGGTGTGGTACAAAAGGAAAAGGTATAACTACACCGATTTGTCTAAGATTACGAGCTTGCATAAATAGGAAACCGACGTGAGAATTTTGCTGAACTTGAATAGTTCGCTGTTTGTTTTTTAATTTATGCATTACACTGACATTCTAAAGGGTCTCGAATTATAAAAATGCGTCTAAGGGCCCAGCGTGGCTCAAAGACGGCCCTGTTTTTATTAGAGGTAACTAACTGTCTATCGTACCCTTAACACACGGTTAGACCGCATAGGCTCAATATTCTCGGCACTCGGTCAGTACAGTTGTCGCGGGCCTCGGGACACAAATAGATGCTCCATTTCAACGGCCGCGATAAGCTAAAACATTGCTGATTTTCTATTTTATATTTAGGACTTAACCGTTCACATTCGCACGCTCTTATTACGAATAGGGTTCTTTATGACACCCTGGGAACTACTGGTATGGTAAAATTATATGTTGCGGAGGAAATAACAAACATATGATGTTCTTAAACTTGAAATTTTACGAGTCGCGTGGTTTTATTACGAGTGGAGGTTTTTGTGATATCATTCTTGTTATGCTAAGCGAATTGTTGAAAACTTCAAGTTTATCATTACAATAAATAAGAAAAGATTTTTATGCAATACCCGAAGAAGAATGGCCGGATCTATATGTGGTTCCCGTACGGAAATTAAATAGGCAATTTAGCGGAAATTAGTGAAATGAAATTGTTATTTATTGTATCACGAATTTCCGCAAAGAAATTTCTGCTTCTACTCAATATATAAATCCATTTTAGTCATCAATCAAATATATTTAGATATAAAGTACTTCACTTTCTTTTTTTGTTATTAGTTACACACTTAGCCACCGGTAAAGAGAGATCTAATCAAATTCAAAGACATTAATTTAAACAATTGTGAATGCTTTCAAATTATATTTGATGAATACATAGCTCAATAAATATATTAACGTGGAAACGTACGTTTTTTTGAATGTGACTCTAATAGACATAAAATCGTTTTGATCTGAGTGAAAAACGGTCTCGTAGTTGGCACGTAGACGTAGAAAACATTATAATATATTTTTCATTTTTGCCCACGATTTCGTCCTTGTGGAATTCGAAATATTTCGAGTCACAAAAACATGAACATATATAAAAGAAACATTCATCTTTTTCACCTTTCCTCCCCTTTGACATTTCACCCCTGCAAAAAGCTTCTTAAAAAAAACTAGAACTAGATACTCCCCAATCTAGACCAAATCTTGTACAGTAATGATTTTGAATCATATAAAAATAAAAAATTCTTCCGTCCTTTCTTACCGCTTGAAAATTTATCAAATTATAGATGTACTATAGACGCGCAATAATCTTGAATAATTTATCCCTTTTAAGAAAAACCACAAAGATAGATATCAAATAATTAATAATGGATGGCGTTCAAAGCTTTATTAAAATCAATTAATATTTGTGCCTTGTTTCGCCAGATAAACAATAAAAACTCGTAGGACTGACTCAGACAGGATTATACATCGGACGATTGGAGTTAATAACGCACTGCACATGGCACACTATTTGCCTCATTGAATGGACTTTACATGGGAGTGAGGCGGCCTCGCTCGTCTCATAGTCCAATAAAACAATATCTTAGCTTGGTAGTTAGTAGTTTAGTACCAAGGTTGACTGACTCACGCCTAGCTTCTCTGCAGTGCGAGCGCTTGGACGGAGTTCGCTCATGTGCATAATGCAATCACGTCTAGCTTCGCTCTAGTCCATGACAAAACAACATTAATAAATAGGCCTTAGCATCCATCCCTGTAAGTCCAGCTACGTCCCTGACTTTGAAAGTAAAAAAAATTGTGTTTGTAAAAATAATTAAAATGAAAACCAAATTATTAAGAAATAAGAATGGATAAAATAATTATGAATACTTTTTTTTAAAACTACTCATAAAGTACTATTATTAGTTAAAAAAAAAAAAAATTCATAATTATACCAAAAATGTACAATATTGTATGAAAATGGGCCCTATTACACAAATAATAAAGTAGGAAAAACACGTATTCTGTTATATTATTCATATTTTTTTTAAATCCCTAGTACGAAATCTAGAACGAAGGACGAGTTTATCTAGCTGCAATCACGACTCGTTGCTATCGATAAAGCAAATAGATAATGCTCTTATTGCAGTGCGCTACTGCATTCTATTATTATCATTGTGCTCTATTTATTCAATTCTAATCTGCCTATACTTTTGTATGACAAAGATGTATCTGGTATTTTTTTTATTTTATAGTGTATAGGCTAGCGCTTGGCTACGATCACGCCTGATGGTAAGCGAAGATGCAGCCTACGGTAAAACGCGCTGACCTATTCACTCTTGACTTGAAGATACCCATATTGTAGGTGGTAGGGAAAACGTGAGCTGGAAGGGCATTCCATATTTTCGCAGTTCGAATCAGGAACGAGGAAGCGAACCGTTTTGTACGCGTCCATGGAATATCGACTACGTATGGGTGCAGACTCCTAGCAATCTTACTGGTATACTGCTCGGCAACAGAAATAAACATGGTTGATGTACTTCCATGGCAGAAATCTTTCACAAAAAGCTCTTTTTTTAAAGCTGTGGTCAAAACAATTCCTAATACACTAATATAAACTAAGGCGAATATTGGCCAAACTTCAAGGTTCGGCATTTTTTAAAATTAAACATACATGGTATATTTTATCTAATATTAGTATTAAGTTTATCCCAATAACTTCTAATTCTACATTAAAAAGTATATCACTGGAACTCTAATAAGATATTAGGTACGCTAATAATACGGGAAGAGCAAAGATTCATAAGATCGAACTGTCCTGTTTTCTAAATTCCGTATTTTATGTTTGCTGAAGGCAAAAATTTTAACATCATCCCATATCCAATATAGTAAAATTCAGTGTTCTGCAACCTTCTCGAATACACGACCCATTTACAAGTTAAAATATTCTGGCGACCCCCGCGGCCATACTAAACTATGTCATTGGCTTTAGTAAAAACGTATTTAAATTTATTTGTGTTGAGGCCTATCGAAAAGTTAAGTATTTTGTGCTAGGTACGTGATGGAGTGTTAAATCTGCACAGTGGCAGATTTTTTTTGAAAATATATATTATGAAATATCACTTATCGATTGGTAATCTTGCAAAAACTAGGGGGCGGGGGGGCCTAATCGGTTTCCGATTGAACTTTATTATTTATTTATTAACAACAACTTGGCCCTTGACTGCTATCACACCTGATGTTAAGTGATGATGCAATTTAAGATGTAGGATGTAAGAGTAGGATAAAATTCCACACTCCCTTTTGGTTTCTACACGACATCGTACCAGAACGCTAAATCGCTTGGCGATTACGTCTTTATCTGTAGGGTGGTAACTAGCCACGGTGAAAGCCTCCCACCAGCCAGACCAAGACAAATTAAGAAAAATCTCAATCTACCCCGCCGGGAATCGAACCCAGGACCTCCGTCTTATAAATCCACCGCGCATACCACTGCGCCACGGAGGCCGTCAAAAACTTGGTTCCACCCAAAGGTTAGTGCGCCACTGGATCTAAAGCATTTGTAATTAAATTGAATGTTTTTTAAATTACAATCACACCTGATGGTAGGTGGTTTAGATGGAAGCGGGCTAATAGTTAGAAATAGGATAAAATCCACACCCCTTTCGGTTTTTACACGACATCATCCCAGAACGCTGAATCGCTTGGCGGTGTGTCCTTGCCATTAGGGTGGTAACTAGCAACGACCGAAGTGGGACTAATTTGGGATATTTTAGAACGCCCAGTTGGGAATAGAACCCAGGACCTCCGTGTTATAGGCTCCCCACGAAGGCCGTCATATGACGCTTCTTTCATCATTATCAGTCTATTTGAATGACCTCCCTCCTTAGAATATAAATCAAGTACTCGTGTAGTTGCGATGGCCTAGACTTCTAGAACATAATATCTATCTTAATCTAGGGGCCACACATTATATGTATATGAGCTGTTATCAGAAATAATACAAAGGCCGTGATGTATCAATTGAAATAGGCGCAGGAATGGCGAGTAACGCTACTACGCTATTTAAAAATTGTATACCTATTCAATAATATAAAAATACTATTGACCGATTTATCACGAGATTCATCGCGATATAGACGCTCACTAAAACGGATTTCTCTAAACCCCGACTAAACGGGAATGGCATGTACGCGAGTGAAACCGCTCACAATTCCTAGTAATATTAAAAATTGCAAAAAATAATTTGTTGAATGTACATCTATCTTGTATAGGGTTGCCATCTCAAAAATTTGAAAACCAGGACAAGACGCGTAAAAGCCCCGGATTTTAAGAAGATAGAAAGATAAATATTTATTTAGGGAAAACATCACATAAAAAACATATTAAAATATTTCGCTATGAAGTATGTAAATAGTGATCTTTGCTCAGTATTTCGCTGTGCTCGTCCGTACATTGCAAAGATATACATATAGAGCCCATACATGTTTAAACGATCAGGTTCCTTTAAACATAGTGTAATAAAAAAAGTTGAAAATGTTATAAATTACCTTTATGACATTTTTATATTTATGAGGGGTAGGGGACGGTGAATATAGTGACTCGATTCGTCGATCGTGGTGTGCGAGTACAGTGTGTGTGTCGAGGGCGGCCCAAGACTTTAATTTTATAAACCCGGACAACAAATGAAGCCCCATCGGACGCTCCCCGGATGCTCTCTAAACTAGGACAAATCCGGAGAAACCCGGACGGATGGCAACCCTAATCTTGTACAAAGTGTGTCAAAATTACTTACTAATATTTCACCAACTAAATCTAACGTTTTTACCATTAACGTAGGTTAAATAGCGGATGAAAAAATTAGATAATCCGATTTCCACTACACATAATTTAGATGTATAATTAATGAGATCCAGAAAAAATTGCAGTAGCTATTTACTGTTTTTTTTGCAGTTACACTTCCCAAGGGATATAAAGTATTATATCTTTTATACGCAGGTGGAGTTGTGCGTAAACGCGTGTTTTTATTGTACGCAATAACGAATGTTTGGCTAAGAGCAAAACATTCAAATACCTTTAGGCGTGTCTCGTAAATTCGGGCGACTCATTTAGAGGGCTATTTCAAAGAGTATTTTAGGAGACCTGCCTCACACGCCGGCCCAGATTACTTATTTAAAGGTTTATAAGATACCTGATTTACTTCTTCATTATCATCATTAAACAGAATAATTTACGCCCTCCTGTCAACCCTCGCGATTTTACCCGAGCTAATAGCTAATTAATTAAAAATTTAAAACCCCCCGACAAGCACTTTGATTAATTGATACCCATATTAAGGTAGTTGTGAAAAAAATGTGTTCCGTCATTTTGCAGCGGCGGCCATTTTGGACTGATTTTGAATAAACATTGCTAAGAACCACTAATAGGAAACTGGCTTTAAAAAACGCATCGAAATCGGTCTATCTGTTTGAGCGCTAATCTTTAAGGACTTGGGGTCAATTGATTTTTCCCCTTTGAGTTATAACGAACATCAATAATTTAGATTAGGTATATAACCAACTGAAGAAAATTACGATAATTTTGACGACCTCCGAGGCGCAGTGGTATGCGCGGTGGATTTATAAGACGGGGGTCCTGGTTTCGATTCCCGGCGGGGCAGATTGAGATTTTTCTTAATTTGTCTTGGTCTGGCTGGTGGGAGGTTTTCGCCGTGGCTAGTTACCACCCTACCGACAAAAACGTACCGCCAAGCGATTTAGCGTTCCGTTACGATGTCGTGTAGAAACCGAAAGGGGTGTGGATTTCATCCTACTCCTAACAAATTAGCCCGCTTCCATCTTAGACTGCATCATCACTTAACATCAGGTGTGATAGCAGTCAAGAGCTAACTTGTAGTCGATAAAAAAAAAAACAAAAAAAAATTAATTCAGAGGTATAACTGCATATGTACATAAAGTGCTAGTCCTACTTTGATGCTTACACTAATCTACCACAGAGTAGGTAGTCAATACCTAATTAGGTCGTACCGTTAATTGATGAAATAGCTAACAGTCTATTGGCAAGTATTGGCAATATCGTTGACTTCCTGCCCCGTTCCCGGTCGGCTGGCGCGGTGCCAAGGACGTGCCAAGCTAGGATGGGTCGGGGTCAGGTCACACTCAGGTCACCTACGTGACCTTTTCAACAAATTTTAAACATGAGTGTATCAATTCGATATGTCAAAAATAAGAGTTTTAAACTTAATTTTAGGCTTACAAGGTACTTCAAAAGGTAAACTCTTGCTTTATAGATCATTTCACTGTCTTTCCACCTGTCTGTCTGTCAGTATGCCTACGGCACGGTAAGGCCGTTTTTTTCAAAAACTCATAGAATACCTGCACTGCAGTCAGTGTAATCTTGGGAGACAAAAATTTTCTAAGAGTATTTATTTATCAATAGTAAATAGATTGCGTCAACACAAGGTTTCTTTTTTAATCCAATGGAATCTAGATAAAAGATTTTTTACATCATTATTAACAATTCCGTCATTATGTTAATCAAGCATCATGAAAAAATAACTGAAAATTAAAAAAAATAATCAGTTTCTATTTTCAGTTATAATTTGAACCGCTTGTAGATTCACTATCAAAAGGCAATCTTCAATATTTAAAATAGATTTTTCCAAAATAATATGATATATTTTGTATTTTAAATACATTTTAATAAAAGATTGACCTAAATTGTCAACAGTTTCGAAGCTTTGGAATAGTTCGCACGGATAGAGCAAGGCTGGGAAGTGGATTTTTTCAATTCAAATTAAACTTTATGTTATTTTACATAGAGTTTAATATCGCGTGTAACAGATAAAGAAAGGCACGGCGCGACGGCCGGGCTAGTCCCATTGCCGAGCTGAATAAGATAGGGCTGCCACACTAACATAATGATATTATTGTTCATATTATTTAAATTTGAAATGGCGTGTTTTTTAAACTACAGAGACACGGTAGTCATAGTTTAAAATCTGCCCAGTTTAGAAGTTCTCCTTTTACCAATACAGTGTCTAATTCCTATAAACATATTTTTTGTCTAAGTGATCTAAGTGAGCAATCATCCATTTATGTTCCTTAAACACTATATAATTAGAAAATTAAACAATTTGTGTTTAAGCTATTTCAGAATTTTCAGTCTCAAAGAGAATCGACCTACCCATATACGAAGTCCTAGCACAAGCTTTCCGCTTAGATGCGAGATCCCCCTCCCCCCCCTCTCGTATCTACAATTAATTTTCATAATAATCTACAAAAGATGTATATTAGCCGTGAATTAATTGTAAGTGAGCATACTTTTTTCCATAAAGACGAACTTCGAAGTAATCCACGAACTCACGTTGTTGGTGTCAGGTCCACCGTGGGGCAGTGAGAAAATAGAAATTCGTACTATCATGATAAATTGGTGGCAACCCTATAGCTGGGGTACTTGAAAAGCGGGGGCCTGTCGCCATTCATTACATTCCACAGGTGGGTTGGCAAAGATGTTAGACTACTTGCGACACCGACACAGCTCACTTTTAAGGGTGTATTCAAATTAAACGTGTCTGAAAAATTATAGAGTAGGAGCCGATGTAAAAGATAACTACTAAATTGTTAAACAAGAAATATCTCTAAAATAAGCTATTAGTAAAAATAATAGATTGTTTAAGTTGCAATTTGCAAAGAAAACTTTCTACGGAAAGAATCTTAGAAAAGACCGAGTAGGCAGACACTTTACATTTGAGTCAAAGATTTGAGTGCTCGTTTACTAAATTATAAATTAAGTTTAAAAATATTACAAACAGACATTATTAGAAAAATAGGCTGAGTAAGTGGCTATAGTAGGTAATTTGCAATAATTGGGTTTTTACTTGCGAAAACAAATATTTTTGACAGACAGATTTGCAATAAGGAATAGAGTGACACTTAGTGCAATTTACAGTAATTGGGTATTTAACTTGCAAGTTGCAGTAAAAACTTTCTACGGATTTGCGAAAATGTTACAAAAAACTGGTAATGACATCGCGTGTCTCGGCGAGGCGTATCGTGAATTACAATGGCCGACAGCGCGGTGGGCTCGCGGACGATCACCGACGTAAAACGTTACGAAATCGTTTAGAAAGTCGGGCCACGGTCAATGGTCCCGCCAGCGAAAGTTTCGTGTGGTGTGATCAGGGTTGCCAGACCATTCTATCAACCAGAGAGACGACTAAATTAAAGTGATTATTTCGTTGTTTTAATATTTATACAAGGATTATTTGTCGCATAAACAAGGGCCACGTATGGGTTCTAAACTAGTTAAGCTCACTGACTATGATGCAATTATCAATTCTTTTTCTTAATTATGAGACTCTTACGGATATTGTGTTCTTATATACTGCCTCAAAATTGTAACGTTAGTTAGGTATTTAATTAAAAATAGGTAAATCAAATCCATGCAGTTACAGAGATGATGATTGAGGAAATAGAAAATTTAGTAAGCCTAAATTAAAAAAATAATTAAACACAAGTCTGATAAACCGAATCTAAGTAAATACCTAAACATAACATTCAACAATTTTGAATTTGTTAGTTTTATAAGCGTTGACAGCCCTAGGCGGTTGACGAGTGTTTCGCAATACGATATGCAGGCTCATGCTCATTCGAGATGAAAGTGATAATGTTGCGTTTAAGAGGTAACCATCTTGAGTGTGGTGCGGTGACCTTTAGAAAGGTAATTTGGTGGTGGTTAATGCAGACTCAGTGTTAAGGGGCGACTGGGACAATCCGGACCACCTGCCCATTGGTATTCAGAAATGTAATATATTATATCTTTAAAAAGAAAGCACAACAAAACTTTAAAGATACGAAATAATGAAGTGCTAAAGCATATTGTCTTCACAAGCATTTAGTTTAATAGTTAATTTAAAGATTACTTTAAAAAGAGGGCTAAAATTTTTATGTATATTAATACATAAAAATTTTAGCCCTCTTTTTAAATGTGACTGATTATTTCTACAGTTCTTCAATTAGGCGAAAAACTAATGCCTATATATATATTGCCCGGAAATC
The DNA here is from genome assembly GCA_034621355.1 of Mycalesis mineus. NCBI lineage: Eukaryota > Metazoa > Arthropoda > Insecta > Lepidoptera > Nymphalidae > Mycalesis > Mycalesis mineus. The sequence continues at coordinate 2,768,342 of CM067901.1, forward strand.
AAATTCATGACCTCTGTTAACCGTGTACTATAATTGACGCTATAATATATAGGTAATATCTTTTGTAATAACGATTGCTTGGAAGATGAAGCTATAAATTGAACCATAAAGTTATATAAAGTTATATGATGTTTCAATATTGCTGATTAGACGGAAATAAATGATTGCTACAGTATATAAGCATGCCAGCAGATATTTTCGCACAATTTTGAAGATGATAAACTGCAGTGTTACTGTCATGTGTCATTAATGACACATAATTGTGACATTTTGGCGATATGGTCTAAGAGCACGTGATAATACTTTTGCCATTATATGAAAACTTAAGGTTTATTATGCAATGTTCATTTTAACATCTATTATCAAAGGTAAGTAATTCACGATAGATCACTAAAAAGTTCGGACCACGATAACATTGGGATGTAGCAGGTAACAAAGGCCTCAATCATACAAATATGAAGCGTATATTTTACATTTTCTTGCGAAGCATACGACTGATAATATCCTCAGCCTACCCTTACAGCTTTCTCGTAATACTTTAGAAACCGTTAAAGGTTTAACAACAACTCTTCTCTTTTCTTTGGCACAAAGCTAAATATCCGACAGGTCATAAATTCTCATGTACTAAATAAAACATACATCTGTTATCTGTTATCTTCCAAAACTACCAAGGCTCAAACTGCATAGTTGACTACCGTATTTACTTATAGTTAAAGCTTGGGTTTACACAATTTTAGTTTATCAGCAGCAGAGAATGTGCATTTTCCTATTTCAGTTTTATGAAAGAAGTCAAGATATTATACATTTAGGATAATGGCATATAATGTTAATGTTGTAACATGCACCTTTAGACAGGACAATAGGTATCCATGCTGCTTGGCCGCCCTATATTTCCCTGGACGAGCTATCACAAAGAATCATATATTTTGAAACTGGTCCATTATTCTTTCCATTCGTATAAGCGAAAATGCCTTTGCTAGAAGAGATACGCCTTGTCCAACAGGAAAAAACAACAACTAGGAGGAGCTATTAAGGGCTAATAATATAAAATCAATACTGGAAGTGGGATAGGGGAAGAGGGGGTTAGTTAGTACCGTGTGGGCCGACGCCTGGGATCTGGAGGTCCGGTTGCACCTGCGCGCTTCGCTTGTAATTTATTGCATCCTCCCCCGCGCCTCACCACCCCGCGACCTTCGGTGCTGCATCCCTGGCCAAACGCCAGATGCATACCTCTTCGTTACATTTCATAACATCTTAAATTATACCAACAATCTTTCTTAACCAATCATTTAACCCTTTCAGCCAAGTAGCATGTAGCTATGCAGTGCAAGAAAGGTGCCGACAAAAACCAAAATTGTCTTTTAATGATATCTCTAATGCAAAGAAAACACTTATTAATTTAAAATCAAATGGTAAAATTTTGTGACTAAAATAAAAAAATATGTAAAAGTGAGGTAGAGTTGGATTTATATAAATAGTAATTATATTAAAATCATATTGCTCTTACTCACAGTTAGCATACAAGCAATTGAGCTATTAAAATTAATCAGATAGTGCTGAAAGGTTGTTATCAGAGCGGGTGGCAGGCGGCGGGAGGGGCATCGCGACTGTGCACCATTACACCCAGACCTCCCCTTCTATTGTTCATTTTCCACATAGAAACTTACAAAGAGATAATTAAGTAATAGTTTGAATATAAATAGAGAACAAATCACTGAGTTTAATCTAATTAGAACGCGCAAGTACGAATTGGTACTAGGACAACATATATTGCGACAGGTTCGCGAGCAGCGCGGAATGTGAACGGTGAAAGTAGTCTCGTCCGCTACTAAGAAAAAGAGTTTTCCACACGGTTTCACCACGCAACAGGTGCGTTCTCTACGAGTATGTAACACGTGACACTGGCGGCCGTTTTTAATTGTAAAAAACCTTATTTTAAATTCAAATTGTTGAATTAATGACGTTTGGATTAAAACCGTTTGAGCAGAGTGCACTGGGGCGTCGACGTTGCATCGGGCACGCGCGCACTGTCGGAGGCGCGGCGAACGACTGAGCTGCACAGAAATAACTGCTCGGTGCAGCCGGGCCGCTCGATGCACTCCCCCCTCCCCTGCTTCCCCTCCAGGTCACGGCTGCAGGTCGTCATGGCGATGCCGCGCTGCCTCTATCGATCCAGCTGTTGCTTCTAGGTCCCAGATGTCCTTGAACTTCAGACCTTTGTGACATTGGATATAAACGGGGCGTTTTCCTCTAGCTAGTGCTCGCACACTATACGATGTTCCACTGTTTTCGTTATTGATAAGAAAAATTTAAATAAAAATTTTTCAAACATTTTTGCATTATACCGACCGGGAAGTATAACTTTTTCTGTAGGAATTAAGGACGTAGATACTAAGCGTTTAGCGCGAGTTCACCTCATAAGGGTGACGTTTTGGTTGATGCTATAATTTTTAATTTATTGACGGCTCATTACAGGACGAGGCCTCGCTCCCGGTATATATATGGAATATGGAGCCTAGACCCGGTACGCTGTTCCTGCGGATTAGTTGATGTAAATTGGCATTTTCTTTCTTGCAACAAGGTAATGTGAAGACACAAAACTATTTAATGCTTATGTATCAAATACCGTGGCCCGACTTTCACAGGATACGGCCCTTAGAGAAACCTTCCGGACCTTTACGCTCTTCTATGCTTAGGACCTAACTGTAGCGGAGTTTTTGCTTGTCAAAAGCCTCAGTGACAGTCGGTCACCGTCGGCAAACGCAAACGACGGTTCTTAACGTTTTTGATCATATTATACAGTTCACTTTCACTGAGTGTTATATATCTTAAAGTTTTAAGTGCTACCTATCTGTCTTATTAACATCAAACGCAGATAAAGTTTGAGTGTCGACGGTTGCCGGTACGTGAGACCAGAGCAACTTTCTCTTTAGGTAGTTTTTTACACTTCAATTTGGGTGTGATGGTAAAACTTAAAGAAATAAGGATAAGGACGTTAAAGTATCCTACAATACTCTGGTTGCGTAAAATATAATACCCTGGTAACCAAAGTTTATGTGACTCCGGTCATAAGGGCCAGGTTTCGAGTCTGTATTATAAATATGGGCTCAATATGGAGCTTCAACCCTTCTAAGAAATTCTCAGGAGTAGCCCGGAGTTGAGAAGTTAGTCGTGTGACATTTACACCACGTGACTTAAAAAGCACGCTATGATGTTAATCCCGAATATTTTTATCTTTCTATGTATTTATCTATCTAATACCGTTAAACGAGCAATGCTTTTATATGTGTATATGTCACCGGAAAATAACAAGATCTGCAAGTTTATAAATTTCCTAGGAAATTTAGAAACTTTCGTAGGATTTTAAACGAGTAAATTGTATTATTTTATGCCCAAATTTACCAATTTGCGACATCTCGTGGTAAATTTATAAACTAACGGATATCCATACGTAAGATTCTAAACGGTTCAACCAATAACAGAAGAGCTTTTAATTTTACGCTTCTTAAAAATACGGAAAATAACACACTGCTATCTGATTGGACTTATTCAACCAATCAGAGCAGACATGACGTTTAGTTATTGCTTACGTATTATTTTGGTGTTTATCAAATTACGAAAATGTGGGCGTAAAATAATACAATTTATCTGTCGTTTTGAATCCTACGAAAGTTTATAAATTTCCTAGGAAATTGCGGTTCGCGCTATATATATATATATATAGACATATATATAGAATCTGAATCTCTGAAACAGCCCCAATTTTAAAAGTCATGACATTTATTGTATGCAGATGGTTTCGGGGTCAACTAGCTAGGTAATTAATTATTGTTAGGAAATATATTAGATAACATAAATACAGCACTATTTTACATAGAGGGATTTCAAGGGTCACGTCCTATAAAGTGCCGCCCTGTAAACCTGAAGCGTACGTGTAAAGCTTCAGCTGTATGTGCTTGTAATTCACCGATAATATTATAAACAACAATGCTATTGAGGGCATAAGTATGGTGGCTGTACTTCCCCGGATAAGCTCTGTCACGAAAGATCAAATAGTTGCTGTCATAGTTATAGATTCAAATATAGCGAGAATGAGGCCAACGGCCGACAAGAGTCCTGGTAGGACTTAGGCCTGTGTGCACCAACATTTTGCACCAACAACTCGTACGCCGGTTAAGGACGTAAGGTCGGTTAAGATAACCGCCCGGTTTACGTCCTTAACCGGCGTACGGGTTGTCGTGAACAGTAAATTTTACGTTTAGCTTATGTTAACCGTTGGTTATGACAACCGAAATCTTGGTGCACACAGGCCTTAGAGTCCCACATATCCCTATCGGGGTGTACTGCGTAAGCAATGAACACGACGCAACGCGTAGCTGCTAGAGCGACGAACGCGATAAAAACAAAGGCAATCAAAATTAAGAAAATCACTATCAGCCTAGCCAGTTATTGAGCCCAAGACTATAAATCCACCGCGCATACCACTGAACGGATACCACACGGAGCCCGTCAACGTTTCTAGCACTTTGAAATCTAAAATGAGTGGTAGTTTTTAACCAACGAAAAAAAAAACGGAGGAGGTTCTCAATTCGACAGGTATATTTTTTTTATGTATGACCACGCATAACTTTTTACAGAGTTGTCCGATTTTTTTATTAGAAAGAGCATACATCCAAGGTGGTCTCATTGTCATCATGTTAGGATCGGATGATGATATCCTGGGGAAATTGAAGGAACTCTTCAAATTTTGGAGGCACGCTTGCAGCGATTTCGGTTTTTGTCTCAGTATCGGTAGCTTTTTGGCTACTAGTGTCATATAATATACTATGACAGTATAGTACGAGTACGATACGTGGCGATAAACCACTAAAAAGTAAGAAATAAAATTTTTTAAATAAAAATAGAACCGATCAAAACGCGCTAAAAAGTAAAAAATAACTGTGTCATTTAGTAGCTTTAAATTACTTAAGCATATCTAGGAGTCGGTGCCAGCCAAGGTTCCTACTTTAAGGACGTTACCAAGAACCCACAAACTGCTTTACTACGTAAAATAAAGGTTTCTTAAACTTGGCTGACACCGACTTCATAGATATGCTTAAGTAAATTAAAGCAACTAAATGACAGTTATTTTTTACTTTTTAGTGCGTTTTGAGTCTGTTCTATTTTTATTTAAAAAAAAATTTTATAGTGTTTTTCCTCTAGGTTCTAAATCTTTTCAGTCTTACATGTTGTATTCTAAGATCCAAACTGATGATGGCACCAAGTATAACGTTTTTAGGTTCATATATTTCATGAATGTGGACACATAAACTGAGTCGCGACGATGTTGCGCGGTCGTCCCATCCTACGCTATTAATTAATTGAATGAAACTGTATACGAACTCGCTCATTGAATGGAAACTCACCATAAAACTGGTTAGTCCTTGCGCACTTTGCTAGATAGAGCAAGGTTGAATATAGTCGAGTTTATTCATTCATGCCTTGTAATCCTTTACTAAATTATCATTTTGCCTCACAGGTTACGAACCTGGATTTATACTGAATGATTCCGCGTTCAATGCTCGCGCTGTAAATTACAAAACATGCTAATTTTTTTTGGATTATTTTGGTAGAATCTGTTTACCCATGTACTACTTGGTTGAAAGTCAAGTGTGACATGTACCTATGGTTTCTAACAGCCTTTCTGGCGCGCAGGCGAGTGAAGTAAAACTGAGTGACAGATTTAAGGATAGTGTGTCATAGTGATAAAAGAGAGCAGAGTGGTCTAAAAGATGTAGTGACTAAAATCAAGGTATTCTGAGATGGTTTGGTCATGTAGAGAGAATTAATGAAAAGAGAACGAAAGGGATTTATTAGGTGCGAGTGAATGGAAATGGTAGGAGGGTAAGGTAGCGAACGTTCCTGAATCAAAATTATTTATTTATTTAAACAAAAATATACATTTTAATGCAACATCACAAAAATTGTTAAAACGGTGCAACAAAATCTCATCTGAGTTTGTCCGTATACCGGCACTCATCGTTCAGCGCTCGGAATTCCTAATTATACTTTTAGGTAGGTAAGTACGAGTACGATATGCGTAGATGTGTAATTAATAAGAACAAAATATGTGAGGGTACTTACAAAATAATACCGATTACAGGTGCCTCGCTGCACTGATGTGACGCATTAGACCAGTTTGAATAAAATATAAACAGGTGTTCCAAATAAAATTTCATACTTGTAGGAAATATTTCTTGAGTTTTTCTTTTATATTCTTTGGGTTGATTTCTTGCTTTAACTTGTAGGGCAACGTGTTTAGCAATGTAGGAACAATAAACTCTAGGGTTTGCCTGCCGTACAAATTGTTACATCGGGGAGTTATAAGTTTGGCGTTGTTACATCGGGGAGTTATAATTCAGGACATTCTGCTTAAAGACCAGGTCAAAAGTACCCTAATCCGACGTACTTATATGAAAGGTATAATGAAATTAGAATAAGCGAGAATATGCGTGGCAAGTGGAAGGACGTGGTCTCTGTCCCTCTGGGAACGAGGTGTGATGTTTTGTATGTTTCTGGCGCAGTAACTAATTCAGCTTTAGGTCCTATGTTTAACCCGTTTGGTTACAATTTACGATTTTATATTTTTACAATAACTAGCAGCTTATAGATCTAGCCAATTGGTAGATTGCGGCCGTGGCGAATAATGCCACATACTCTTCTAAGTTAGCCGGCTACCATCATAGAATACATCGTTACTTAACATCAGGTGTCAGTCAAGGGCTCGTGTTGCCGAACAAATAAAAAGATGGTTTGGCGCCTTCAAGTCTAAATAGCTTTGGCCGGGGCTAGGCGGTGGACGGCCAACGAGCATGCCAACAGTGTTGGCACATCCCTGCCTGCAACAGATATACCGCAAGGGCAGCTATTACAAATAGTACATTCGTAGATGTCTAGAAAAAAACCCCGTAGGACAGCACGTCAGAAATCGTCGCGAAATACCGCTGACTGACCTATTGACCCTTCAGGAGATCTCTAAAACTATACAGTCGATTGACATGTTTACTCATTTCCAACTAATTTTACACTTTCCGATACTTCTACGGAAACGGGATCTACGCAGGTGAAACCGTTGGGCACATCTAGTTATTTTTTTTTTAAATATACGGGTCGAATTGTGAACCTCCTCCGTTTTTTTCGTCGGTTAATAAATAAATATTATAGGACAATTACACACATCGCTATATAGCCTCAAAGTAAGCCTACTCGTAAATAGCTTGTGTTATGGGTACTATGATAACTGATGAATATTTTTATATATATTATACATAAATACATATAATATATAGATAAACACCAATGCGGGTTGGTGGGCTTAGGGTGATAATGTTTCATTTATTAACGATCACTATGAGATGTTCATGATAGTGACCGGGAACGACGGCTTTACGTGTTTTCAGAGGCACAGGGTTGTAAAAACACCAACTTTCCTTATACATGAAAAACCAAACCCCCAAAATAGCAAGCTAACCACCAACATATTGTATCTGCACATATATTCAACAGTGACAGCACAGAATAGTACCAAAGACATTTTATAATATGTTTGGATAGTACTTGGTAATAGCCATGTCGGATTACAAGGGGCGCCGGATTAGACTCTACTCTAGGTCATAATAATCCATCATTAAATACAAAAGTACCAGCAGATCTATATAATATATATATATATATATATATATTATATACAATATATAAAAGAAAGTCGTCCATAAAATATATTTGCAAATATGTCACGAAAGGCAGTGATATGGCGGTTTTTGGATTGCAATCCTCGAATACCAACGATGAAATTTCACGCTATCAAGTTGGTCGTTATGTGAACTGTAATGAAGCGATTTGGCGTATATTCGCATTTCCCATTCACGAACGTCATCCTACTGTTATACATTTGGCGGTGCATCTGGAGAATGGTCAACGAGTATATTTCACGGCTTCAAATGCTATGCAACGTGCTGAAACACCTCCAGCAACTACATTGACCAATTTTTTGCAATCTGCCAAAGCGATCAGTTTGCAAGAACTTTGCTTTACTCGGAGATGCCACGTTATTATACTTGGAATGCTTCATCCAAGAATTTTCAAAGACGGAAGCAAGGTGATGCTGTTCCTGGGTATCCAGATGTGCGTTCTACTGATGCTCTTGGTCGTATGTATACAGTTCATCCAAAGAATGATGAATGTTTCTATTTGCGGTTGTTGCTGGTAAATGTGCGTGGGCCAACTTCATTTGAGACACTACGAACTATTAATGGTGTTATATTCCCAACATATCGTGCTGCATGTGAAGAATTGAACTTATTAGAAAACGATACCCATTGGGATACGACAATCGCTGAAGCCATTATCTCTGCATCTCCAAGTCAGATACGCACATTATTCGCTATCATAATTTCGACATGTTTTCCATCAAACCCATGTAACCTGTGGCACAAATACAAGGATAGTATGTCAGAAGATATTTTACATCAAAGTCGTGTCAGTTCCAGAAATCACGATATTGAGATGAATGAGGAGATACATAATCGTGCTTTACTTTTGATCGAAGATATGTGTTACCTCATGTGCGGTAATTTATTAATCAGGTTAGGAATGCCAGCGCCAAATCGTGAAATGAATGACGCATTTAATCGAGAATTGGAACGGGAACGTGAATATGATCACCAGGAATTAGATTTAGTAGTTCAAAGGAATGTACCCCTGTTGAATTACCAACAAAAGGAAGTTTATGATACTTTAATGAAGGCAATCGCTGATGAAAATGGTGGTTTATATTTCCTAGATGCCCCTGGTGGAACTGGCAAGACATTCCTTATGTCATTAGTTTTAGCAACCGTTCGGGCGAGATCCAACATAGCGGTTGCAGTTACTTCTTCTGGAATAGCAGCCACATTGTTAGAAGGATGCCGTACAGCTCATTCAGCATTCAAATTACCGTTAAATCTTCAAACTATTGAAGAACCAACGTGTAATATTGCAAAACACTCAGCAATGGCCAAAGTTTTAGCGGCATCGAAAATCATCATCTGGGACGAATGCACAATGGCGCATAAACGTGCATTAGAAGCACTTAACCGAACATTAAAAGATTTACGCAATGACTCGAGATGTTTTGGAGGAGCAATGATTTTACTGTCTGGCGATTTCCGCCAAATACTGCCAGTAATTCCAAGATCTACGGCTGCCGACGAAATAAACGCTTGCCTCAAATCGTCAAATCTATGGCGCTATGTGAAGAAAATGCAGCTGACAACAAACATGAGAGTTACATTGCTTAATGATACATCTGCTGAAGATTTCTCGGAGCAATTGCTGACTATCGGTAATGGTCAAGTACCTGTCGATGAATCGAGCGGATTAATTTCATTTCCAAATAATTTCTGTAATTTTGTCTCATCAAAAGACGAACTTATCAACAATGTATTTCCAAATATTATTTCTAACTACAAAAATAATGAATGGTTGAGTGAGCGAGCAATTTTAGCGGCTAAGAATAAAGATGTAGATGACCTGAACTACATAATTCAAAATAAGATCATTGGAACAATGCATTCATTCAAATCTATTGACTGCGTCACAAATGAAGATGAAGCCACCAACTATCCAATTGAATTTTTAAACTCTTTGGACGTGCCTGGCTTACCACCGCACAATTTACGCCTAAAGGTTGGCTCCGTAGTAATCATGCTTCGAAACATAAACCAACCAAAACTGTGCAACGGTACGCGTTTGGTGGTTAGTAAATTGATGAACAATGTAATTTACGCTACGATAATGATAGGAAAATTCAAAGGTGAGGAAGTTCTCATTCCGAGGATCCCGATGATCCCAACCGATATGCCGTTTGAATTTAAAAGACTTCAATTTCCGATACGTCTTGCATTTGCCATGACCATCAACAAATCACAAGGCCAATCCTTAAAAGTTTGTGGTTTAAATCTAGAACATTCATGTTTTTCCCATGGTCAATTATACGTGGCATATTCACGGGTCGGAAGACCATCTGCGTTGGTTGTTTTTGCGCCTGATAATAAAACAAAAAATGTCGTGTATCACAAGGTGCTTAAGTGAAGAGCAACCTATGTACCTACTAAAATACAGAAATAATAATGAATGATTAATGTAGTTATTAAATTTTTTTTTTGGATTTTTTTTCCAATAAAAAAAAATCTGCTTATTTATTGCCATTAAGGCGGAACAAAGTTCGCCGGGTCAGCTAGTAATATATATAATTTACATTTCAATACATGCAACAATGCAAAAGCATGGGAGAACCTGTTGTACCTACCTCGAGTTAAATTGGTTTGTTTTAAATATTTACGCGCTAAATTATCTTAAAATTATTTATCTAATAAATGTCCTAGGTACAGCAGGCTCCCCTATATACATAATACAAACCCACTAGTGACATATAAATTTTCCTAAAAAATATTTTATTTTACATACTGTACTCTATGTACAGTCAGATTTAAAAAAATTAATCTTAAATCCATTTTTTAATTTTGTACTTATAATGGAATAAAAAAATTTTAACAAAAAATAAAAACGCCTTCAAAACGCACTAAAAAGTAAAAAATAACTACATCATTTACTTACTTTAATTTACTTAATCACATCTATGAAGTCGGTGCCATCCAAGTTTAGGTAAAGTCTTTAAAGTAGAAAGCTCAGGTGGCACCGACTTCATAGATGTTATTAAGTAAATTAAAGTAAGTAAATGATGTAGTTATTTTTTACTTTTTAGTGCGTTTTGAAGGCGTTTTTATTTTTTGTTAAAATTTTTTTATTTCATACTTTTTAGTGATTTATCAACAATGAAAATACTAAAGAACCTACTCGAACTAAACCATAAGTAGCAATATTCACTAGCTAGTTATAACATTCCAACATCCCTACAAATGTGCCTATAAAGTTTGAAGAGTTTCCTCAAGTTTTTATAGATCTCATCATCATATCATGACTTGGTTAACATTAAACCAACTGGAATCTATAACCTTACAAACTTCTCATTGAGACATATTAATCGAGCCCAATCATAAGGTAGCTACTGTAAACCGTTAAAGAGCTCCCTCAGCTGTCCTTCGTCTTCATCGCCAGACCCTTGATGACAGTCACAGCCCATTTAAATGTAAAGTTCTCATTGAGACAAATTAATCGAGCCCAAACACAAGGTAGTTACTTTAATCCGTTAAAGAGCTCCCTCAGCTGTCCTTCGTCTTCATCGCTAGACCCTTGATGACAGTCACAGCCCATCTAAATGTAAAGTTCTCATTGAGACAAATTAATTGAGCCCAAACACAAGGTAGCTACTGTAAACCGTTAAAGAGATCCCTTAACTGTCCTTCGTCTTCATCTGCAGACCTTCAATGACAGTCACAGTCCATCTAAATGTAAATTTCTCATCGAGACAAATTAATCAAGCCCAAACACAAGGTAGCTACTGTAAGCCGTTACGGAGCTCCCTTAACTGTACTTCGTCTTCATCACCAGACCCTCAATGACAGTCACAGCCCATCTAAATGTAAAGTTCTTATCAAGACAAATTAATCGAGCCCAAACACAAGGTAAATGCAGTAAATCGTCAAAAAGTTCTCTTATATGTAGATCGGCTCCATCATCAGATCGACTTCACCAGACCTTCATCAAATTGTAGTGCTTTTAAATACTTATCGGAAAAATTAACAAACGTACTTGTTGTCCCTACAATTTTTGAAAGTTCCCCTTGGTTTCTCCAGGATTCCATCATCAGATCCTGGTTTCCTTATCATGGTACCACCACCGGACTATCTCCTTCCCAACAATCAAAATCGGTTCATAAACGACGAAGTTATGCGCGAACACACATAAAAAAAAAAAAAATATATATATATATATATATATATATATATATATATATACACGGTCGAATTGAGAAACTCCTTTTTTTTTTTTGAAGTCGTTTAAAAATGGTTACTATTCTAAAAACTCAAGTTATAATTGCGAACTTCCATTCAAGTGTTGCAAGAGAAAGCTATGAACCTGCCCGCGGACGCTTCTGCTGCGATACAGGTTTACTGGCCCTTTGAGGTTACTGTGCCACAGAACCCTGGTTACTGTACAGATTATATCTTATTGGACGATATGGATTTTATACAACTTTTAAAAGGAAAAACTTTTAAAAGTAAATTCACATTTTATCAATGACTATAATTGAATAGGATGAAATATTTGAGCTATGCATTCAGTTTTGCAAGTTTTTTAATGGAAACACCTTTCTAAAAAAGATGAATCTAGAGAAAAGGTTTGGTTGTGACTAAATTACATGTGTACTACTTTTTTTTTATCGATTACAAGTTGGCCCTTGACTGCTATCACACCTGATGTTAAGTGATGATGCAATCTAATATAGAAGCGGCCTAACTTGTTAGGAGTAGGATGAAAATCCACACCCCTTTCGGTTTCTACACGACATCGTACCGGATCGTACCGCTAAGTCGCTTGACGGTACGTCTTTGTCGATAGGGTGGTAACTAGCCACGGCGAAAACCTCCCACCAGCCAGACCAAGACAAATTAAGAAAAATTTCAATCTGACCCGCCGGGAATCGAACCCAGGACCTCCGTCTTATGAATCTCACTCACTGCGCCACGGAGGTCGTCATAAACTACTTATAATAGTATAACGTATTATTGCATTGTTGCATCTTTAGTTGAAATAACTTAATTTTGGTGAGATTATATTAATTAATATTACCAAAATAAATTCACTGCTAAACACTTGATTTAATAGTCTACATTTATAAATGAGTACCTATTTATGAATATAATAATATGGCCTAAGAGCTCATGATTGTCAGGCCTACGTCACTTTGTAACAACTAACAGCTGAAAGTTCGACAGTTCATGCTTCTATATCTCTAGGTCTAGGCAAATTAAGTAAGAAGTTGAGTTTATCTTTAGGAGGTAGGTAATACGTAACAAAGATTTATAATTGAATATTTACCTGAAACATCCAAACTTTCCGAAAAGTATAAATATTAAATTAATCAAATCATTAATATTAAATCTAACAAAAAATTCAGGATAGTGAAAGATAGATAGTAGTTTACAGTAGCTAGATACTATGTTTAGTAGCAATAGTACACATGACAAAAGTTTAACCATCAGAGGCTCTAGCTAAGGCTTAACTCAGACTGGAAGCGAATGGAAGCGACGCGTCTTGATTGCCGATATTTAATTTTCATTTTCAAAAATTTAATGTACAAAAATTTGTATTAGTCAAATGTGGTATATTCAAATGGGAGCGACGCACTGTTACATCCCTAAATTCTATATTAATAACGCTGACCTGCAACTATCGACTGACACAGATGTCAACGGCCAGTCAGCGATATAGTTGCTATAAAAACCATAGCTCTGCTTCGAATAGTCAGTCGTTTTGGTAATTAGTCAAATTGCTGTCCAAGACTACGAATCTGGTTTCTGCCCGCCGGTCTGGACTAGTAGTAAGACTAAGATCCTGCCCATCAAGTCGCCGTCAGACCTATGAAGATCCTTGCGAATAGCGGAATGAAATAATTTTAGTAAACTGTCTAAGTTGTTAGAATTATAGAATAATATAAACAGTTAATAAAGTAAGTTTCTAGCCAGTGCTGAGTTTTTTTTTATAAACACTGAGGCCCGTGTGCACCAAGATTTCGGTTATCATAACCAATGGTTAACATAAGCTAAACGTAAAATTTACTGTTCACGACAACCCGTACGCCAGTTAAGGACATAAGCTATGTTAAGATAACCGCCCGGTTAACGTCCCTAACCGGCGTACGCGTTGTCGTGAACAGTAAATTTATAGTAAAGTTATGTTACCCGTTAGTTATGATAACCGAAATCTTGGTGCACACAGGCCTGAGGGCCCGAGACTAACAGCACGTCGACGTTAATTTCATATTAGTACTTTGGTGATGAGAGCTAATGGCAAAACTGATGACGCGCCGCATCGATTTGTTTCGACGCCAGTCTGAGTTAAGTCTTTCTCTATAGCTACAATATTTAAAGTATTTAATCTTCTCTTCGTGTCTTGTTTTCCAAGCTTCGATGACTAGGACTTCTGATCTGCATTCTTATCTTCTGGTCGTTTTCTTCTTTCTTCCCGCCGCCCGCCGCCCGCTGGCCCGCAGATCGTGAGAACTAGGGAACAACTGAGATACCACCAGCTGTGTTCACTCATCGCATACCGAGGGAGCACAGCGTGGCACCCGGTCGTTCGATAGCCCGGAGACTGATGCTACTTCGCGCCGGTCTTGCTACTTGCATGTTGATCTTCAGTTACTTAATAACAATATTGCTACTTGCGACGTATTATTGTTCAACTTAATCTATGCTATATTATACTATGAAGAGTAAGGTTGTAAGGACTACTCTGTATGAACTGGTCAGTTGAAATTGACGTTATGTTTTCAAATTCATAACCCTATATGCTACTCTTACCATAGACTACGTCATAAAAATATAAGTACATTTATACAAGCAGTATTTATACAAGCTAAGTAGAGTGAGAAACATTTCACATATAAAATATGCTGGAAGGTTGAGCCAAAGATACATCTGAATAAGATAAACCATCCATCATTCGATCAAGTTTAAAATTTAGTTTTTTCTTAGCATCGATATATTATAAAGTATTCCATAGGGAAAATAATGTGCTAAACAAATGGCGACTGAAGTATTTATATTATCTTGATAGAAAATCCACCATGACTTTAACTCCATAGTTGAATAATATTAATGTACATTGGGTAACTAAATTTTGTTTTTTATAAATTTGTTTTTTTTTTATTTTGTCCCTTTTTGTTAAAATATCTTTTTGTAACACATCTTTTTTTGTAACGAATTTCTTTTGTTTGTAATGTAAGGGATTATATATAGCCTGAAATAAAGAAAATTATTATTTATTATTATAAAATGTATGCACTCGTTCTAATAGGTAATAATTTAGCACGTACGTAAATTTTACTTTATAGTCTTACCCATCTTAATTATAGCATAATTACTTCCCTTTTATAAGTCCAATATTAAACGAAGTATAGTTAACGTTTATAAGTTCTTTTGAAAGAACCCTTACACTACAACGCGTGTTCAAGCACTTTTACCGCTAATAACGAAACTTCTCTCTTTTATTTAAATTTCAAATTGAGTGATATGAAGTGTAGAGGCGGTAGATATTGAATTAATTCCATTCTACTATGAGTATTTACAACCTTATCTGAACGGCTTAAGGATGATACTTGCTTACCATGGAATAATTTATAATACCTCGTACAAGTAGCGGCACGAAACTCTAGCGCTGACCGTTATTGCGCAGAAGTAAAAATTTAGGTATCATGGGGGAGCTTGAGGAATGAGGGGGGCCCCCCGCACCGAAACGACGCGACGCGGACTTCCAGTGTACAGTCTCGCTCTGAGTTGCATTGTTATTATTGTTAATTTTCAGATGGTTTGTTAAATATAATTATATATTTTGTTGTTTTTTTAAGTTTGTTTATGAATTTAAAGGGAATAATATACCTAGAAGAAATACCGTTTTGCGACGCCAGGCGTGTTACCATTGCCTGATTCAGATTAGACTAGTCTTATATCTATAATAAAAATTGAGAATATAATAATGTTTTATTTTTCTACTCCCCGTAAGCTTTTCAAAATTTATTTATTCATTTATGGTAACTATCCATATATTTTAATATTTTTATATTTTTAATATTTTAATATTTTTTACTATATAATTATGTCTTAAGTAATACGAAATCTTTGGAAATTAGAACTATGAACTATAACATATATAAGCACAAACACGCACGTAACGTACACAAACACATACACACACGCATGCACGCACACACACACACATATTAAAACGATGTCGTAACATGATTTGATATTAATTAGGTAATTAAAGTAAATATTGTATTGCGTACGCGACGGTACCGATGCGCAGCCATCCCTACTACGTTTCGTTCAGCGCTAGACTTACATGCCGCTAGTTATACTTGCGCAGTTTGCCGTTCAGAAAAAAGTAATCTTCTCCGTTTATTTATGAGTCAACAATATAATATATATTTTTTTCTATTACAAGTTAGCTCTTGACTGCAATAACACCTGTTGGTAAGTGATGGTGAAATCTAAAACGTAAATGGGGTAATTTGATAAGAGTACGATGAGATCCCGACCCCTTTCGGTTTCAACACGACATTGTACCGGAACGCTAAATCGCTTGGCGGTACGTCTTTGTCGGTAGGGTGGTAACTAGCCACGGCCAAAGCCTCCAACCAGCCAGACCTGGACCAATTTAGAAAATCTTATTCGGTTCAGCCGGGAGTCGAACCTAGGACCTCCGTCAGGCTGTCCAAAATTCATTTATTTACTGAAAATACAAGAATTACAATTAAAGAGAGAAATAACGATTCATAATCTAATATAGTTACAGAGAGAAATAGCATAAAATAGATAAAGACGTGACGCGTATTAAGATATAAACGGCGACATCTACTGTACATTGTGGTAAACCGTTGAGGGCATTACGAGAGCCACCTGACTCTTTGTATCGACACTACGTTGAAATCAAGCACTCAATGTTACAATTAACCAGTAGATGGCGCTACTACATTATAAACCTTAAACAATTTACGAATTGGCTTATTTATTAACCGACTTCATTTATTATTTACAGCTAGTAGCGGTATTAAATATATGAAGAAAAATAAATGCTAGTTCATTTGATTCTCAAATAAGTTAAAAGGCTCATGCTACAATCGATTTTTCGTAGATCAAAGGGGAATTAAGCTCTTATTTGTTTATGCTTACTTACATTAAAAAAATTGTAAACAATGTCGATAAGACACAATTTATAAAAACGTGCTCCTTTGCTTCCTTGCTTATTTTGAGTGTTCATACAACTTGCGATCAGTAGAGCAATTCTCCATCCAAATTCCACGTCAGTTTTTAAGCCGTTGTCCAACACTTGCAAAGCGGACGTAACAGAAATAAGTATTCTCCAGTAACATTTTTATCGTATTGGAATGACAGTCGGCTGAAGTGGGGATTATCGACGAGATGTTGGCACGATGCATTTTTCTCAAGAATTGAGATACAAGTCTCCTCAGTAAACAAGCTCCAACTACCGTATATATCCAACCCTTGTACCAACAGTTAAGCAAAAGCTTAAGGTTGAAGCTTTTTGCAATAAAATCATTGGCTTAGCTGATTATTATTGAAACAATAGCGGTAGACTAAAGTTTTAAATATATTTTATCGTATACTAGCTGACCCGGCAAACGTTGTTTTGCATTAAAAGTTTAAAAAAAAATTGATGAAAGTTTCGAAGGAGTACGGTAACTAACATTGTGACAGGGAAATTTTATATATTAGATATTATTAATCGTATTTAAAAAAGTATACTTTTTTAAGCCAACTTTTTTTTTATTGCTGGCTTAAACAACAGAACAGATTGGTTTAATAAGAGGTAAGTTTTTTATAACTCTTTCCAACTGCCTAATAAGAATAACTAAAAAGTTCAAACAAGATTCAGGAACCTTTCCTTTGCCTTAGGGTGAGGCTGGGAAGCATTGAACACAGTGGACTTAATTCCTCAAGGAAGACCAAAGTTTTGTAAATTTTTTATTAACATATTTTTAAATTGCATCATTGTAGTATTATTATTAAAAATTAAAAAATATCGACAGGAACGTACATATTCAAATGCTCTTTAAATAAAAAGTGTACTTGGTGTGTGTTAATGACGTCATCATATACCCCAGACAATCCGCCAGTCTCTTTTAAGTACTGTACTAGTGTGTACTATGTATCATGCACATTGTACAGCATTGCTGATAACAACTGATAACCATACAGATGAGTAGGTATGCCTACTTATCACATACTCACGAGCGAAATTAATGATAGATAGATATTACTTCGGTTATAGGGAAACTTACTTGTAAATAAAAAAATAGTTACAGACATTTCGTATATTTACTAAACTCGCTGGTCTAGTGGTGAGTTTTATGAGGCTTCGGGTCAAATATTCATTAAATATTTTAAACCCGTTGTCGGTAAGTCTTTATCCCTACTTGTGCTTTGGAGAGTGCGTTAAGCTGCAGGCCTCCATCATTTTTTATTTAATTAACCGACGAAACAAAACGGAGGAGGTTCTCAATTCGACACGTATATTTTTTTTTTTATTTTTTATATGTATGACCACGCAAAATTATCTACAATGTTGTCCGATTTTGATAATTCTTTTTTTATTAGAAAGGGCATACATCCAAGGTGGTCCCATTGTGGATGATATCCTGGGGAAATTGAAGGAACTCTTTAAATTTTGGAGGCACGCTTACGGCGATTTCGGTTTTTGACTCGGTATCGGCACCGACTTCGTAGATATGCTTAAGTTAATTAAAGCAACTAAATGACACAGTTATTTTTTACTTTTTAGTGCGTTTTGAGTCGGTTCTATTTTTTGTTAAAAATTTTTATTAACAACATCTGATTATTGAAAAAACTATTATTACTTTAACCCGAATTGGAGCTTAATGGGCCAGAGCTCCATCTTCTCTCCTATAAGATGGAGAGAGGATATGAAGAAGAAGAGCCTAATCCTGTATTAAGTCGTAAAAGGCTGATAATGACGATTATTTTAAATCATAAAATACTAGTATTATAATTGTAAAAGTCGTTATTCGCTACATTCTTCAAAACCAACTCATATACCCAGTATTTCCGTTTTTTACTCATGTTGTTCTATATTATTCGTATTGTAGCTTAGGACAAGGTGTGGCTGATTTAGTAGTCATCGCAGTGTAGACAAAACGCACACACACTAGGGCGGAAAGTAAGTATGTTTAGTGTTCAGTGGGGCAAATGTGAGTTTTTCACCGAGCGACTGCGTAAAAACGTCGTCACTTAAAATGTCAAATTCTATAGCAAAAAAAGCGTTTAATCTCGCCATAACTAGATGGCGCTACTAAAATCCATACAGATTTGCGTAACGTTTTTACGCAGTCGCTCGGTAACAAACTCACACTCGGCACTCAGAGTTACCGGCCGATTATACGTCAATGGGCATTCCATTCCAACTCGGAAAAAAGGCCAAAAACTTTGAATTGATCCGCTTAATATCAATAAATACGCAAAATCGCTTAGCGCTTCATCTGACATCGCAAAAGCGAATTAAGCGAAGTACAAAACGATTAAGAGCAAACAAGTAAATAGCCACGGCTAAAGCCTATCACCAGCAAAACTTGGATCAATTAATACAGTCTCAATTGAACTCCAAATCTACATCTTATAAATTCACAAGAAGCATACCGTTGAAGAATTTTCTATTAATATAAGAAAGTAGAAATTAACCATTAGCAACCCTTAATGAATGGTTATAAAAATAACGTAAAATATCACAATTTATTTACATTAAACGTTTCCATTTTATAAGTCCTCCCCTCGCAACGTGCCTATCTTTTTATATTGTTCAATTAATTCGACTTAATGACGTCCTGCCCTTAATGATATCACTTTGAGCTTTGTTTGTGAGCGATCCAATTATTCGTGATTATATTCATCTTTGTTTGATTCTCATCATATTGCATACATTAAATATTGGTTTCGCTTTCTGACGGAGCGAGACTTTTATTAATTACAAACCGTCAAATTTATACAAATAAAAATTCTACTTGTATTTAATAACATTGCGCGTTTATTTTTAATTTAAAAACGTTTGTACTTTTTTACTTCCTACGCCATCTCTAAGATATTATCTGCAATGGTTTTACACTTACCGACACGTGGACCATTAATTACAACCCTTGACTAGTAGGTATTTAAAGAATATATATACGTACTGTATATATATTTTAAATATGAGTGTTTAAATTGAGTAGGTAAGCTAATTTAAAAACTCATATTTTTTTTATTCCGAAGATCGGACTTATTTATACCTTTTAAATATATTACTGTAGATATTAAATATACTTACATAGGTGAATTTCTCTTTTATTTTCTTCTTCATCCTTCCTTTATGCGGCTTTCTGAAAAGAGAAAAATATTCATTAAAAAAATGCTTTAAAAATCCTTCATACAAGCTCTATTCATATAAATAATATTATGTAATAAATAGTTTGTAGTAATGACACAATGCTACTTCAAGTTGGCGGTATTAAGAAAGCACTATTGGTTCTATAAGGACATTAATTTGGATTTTTATATGCTTCGATATCAGTCTACTAACAGCCCACTTCAGGTCACGTCTTAGGTCCAGGCACGAGAAGGATATGGAGTGTTGACCCACCACGTTCCAGGCAGATTTGTGCTTTATATTTAGAATTAATTTCGCTATTACGTAAGCTAGTATAGTAAAAAAATTTAAACAAAAAATAGAACCGAATCAAAACGCACTAAAAAGTAAAAAATAACTGTGTCATTTAGTTGCTTTAATTTACTTAAGCATATTTATGAAGTCGGTGCCAGCCAAGTTTAAGAAACATTTATTTTACGTAGTAAAGCAGTTTGCGGGTTCTAGGTAACGTCGAAACAAAAGGTAAAGTAGAAACCTTGGCTGGCACCGACTCCCAGATATGCTTAAGTAAATTAAAGCAACTAAATGACACAGTTATTTTTTACTTTTTAGTGCGTTTTGAGTCGGTTCTATTTTTTGTTAAAAATTTTTATTTCTTACTTTTTTGTTATATATCGTCACGTAACGTACTCATACTATATTTTCATAGTATATTATACGGCACTAGTAGCCTAAAAACTACCGATACCGAGACAAAAACCGAAATCGCTGTAAGCGTGTCTCCAAAATTTGAAGAGTTCCTTCAATTTCCCCAGGATATCATCATCAGATCCTAACATAATGACAATGGGACCACCTTGGCAGATGCTCTTTCTAATAAAAAATGAATTATCAAAATCGGACAACTCTGTATAAAGTTATGCGTGGTCATACAAAAAAAATATACGTGTCGAATTGATAACCTCCTCTGTTTTTTTTCGTCGGTTAATAAAAAATGTAGTGGCAAATCTAAAAAGCTCGATTCGGTAATCAAACCTGAGTCCTCATGATCGTTGATCATACGATTAGTTAGGTATAAAGTTTTTCTAATTGTACGATTAGCTAAGGAGATGAATAATTGTCGAATAGAATAGTGATTTCCATATTCGATTTCCTCAATGCTACGAGTATGTTTCGTGGAAATTCCTTCAAGGTAAGTTAGTAGGAAATTACGTAGGTCTATGAAAATGATTTACAAAAATAACTAGGTTTAGTATGCATACCAAATTAATTTGAAATAGTGAAAGTATGTAAAAGTAGGTCTATTATATTTGTTAATTTCTAACGTAAAGTCTGTCTTGCTCTTGCGTGTCTGTAGGTGTCATCGTAGCTTCAAACCAAATTAGACTGAATTTAATGTAGTTTTTTTGTGTAAACTGCTGCAATCGTCATGGTTCTTCGCTATATACATCACATACAGTTTTACTATTATGATTGCAAGAGACAGACATAAGTGTTTATTTCAAAGTTTGCAAGGTAGGTAAATAAATTACGTAAATTATTTCCGAAAATAACTCAACATTTGGTGTGCAACTCACGCTAATTTTAAACATCCGAGTAAATATGTAAGTACATATATTAAACATGGATGCATCGACGAATGCATCCTAAGAGTCGCTCGGATGATGTCATCCGTGATCCGTCACCCGTGCTAATAGATAACGCCCTTGAGATATTTGTACTGATCTTAACATGATACTTAGGTTTCCGCATATTAACATAAAACGAGACTCGTTGGCTGCCTTTTTTTATCGACTACAAGTTGGCCCTTGAATGCTATCACACCTAATGTTAATTGATGATGCAGTCTAAGATGGTAGCGGGCTAACTTGTTAGTCACATAGAAACGCTAAATCGCTTGGCGAATCGTTGGTTGCCTACCCGGGGTCTTATAAATCCACCGCGCATTACACTTGGGGTTCCATACATTAAAAGGAAAATTTTTGGCCGTTCTTATAGACATACTCACGGAGAGATAGACATAAAATTGAACAACAGAAAAACACAACCGACAAATACCTATGGACTCCTTTTCCAAGAGCGCATGGAGAAACAGGTATATAGGTAAATTCCTAATTGTTTTTCTTAAGCTACTGAAGTACAAACCATTTTCAAGTTATTGTGAGGGCACTTGTATTAGATTTTCGTCCTACGCGTCAACGTTGGGATACAGCATTGATAGGACGTAGCGGCGTAGCAAGGTGTGGGCGAAGGGGAGCAGATACTAAAATTCAAAATTCGTTTATTTCAAGTACGCTTAGTTAGAAACCCTTTTAAAACATTATATTAGACTTTTATTACTAACTCTGCCACCGGCTCAGAAGGCAGGTTTGAATAAATATATCTCCTCTCTGAAGGACGCCTTTTTTTATTCGCTGGGAAATGGATATCTCCCAGGAGGTATCTGCGGTACCTCCCAAAGGATATGTGGAACTCACCCATCTGGAATACCCACAAAAACCCAGCGTAGCCTTCCGCGTCTCTAATAAAGCTATGAAGGAAGTCTGGCCCTGTAGAAGGTGATTAAAATTGGACTGATATTGATGACTGCAAGAAAAGTCTTTGCCAAAGCGATTTCGCCGCGTGTGCATTAGTCCACGCTACGTCACTGATAAACCATGGTTCTTCAGTCCTCCTTTTCATGTTCTGTAGTGTTGCTTTCTTTTATCTAGACTGAGGTTTTCCTTCAAGTAGGTTTTGCTAAAGTAATGCCTGTAAAAGCATGGTTTGGAAATGAAGACTCAATGGTATGATTATTTGGCTTATGTTCAATTTTAAAGTCATTTTTTTTGTAGAATTTACAACTCTTAAGGATGTGTCGAATTTGCACGTAGTGTTTTCATCAAATCTGGGCAACGTATCAACCAAAGATTCTATTACATTTTCGCGCAGAATAGCAAAATTAATTGAATTATTGTTAGGTATTTATTGTTAAATAAAAAAATATATATTAAGTTTAATGTAAAATAAGGAAATTTTCATATTCATAATCCTAACTTCGAAATAAACCGATAACTGCGATTTGAAACCACCCACGTAGGCACATCCTGTTTGACATTTCAAGGAAGCTGAGCTATCCTAAATATAGACGTCCCTGGGCTTTGCGTCATCGGTCGGTGGAGGGGAAGTGGCGCAGGATGTACGCATGCGTCATGGAAATGTCAAAGGGCAGGCCCGGGCGAGCTGAGCCCTAGGGCTCAACCTTCATTGATTCTTGTATAGGCGTTGCTTTGCGGAACTTGATTATGTACCGACGATCTAAGAGCATCTATATATGCTAACCTAATGTAATTTTCTAGGTTATACCGAACAAATTGAATTTAAGCGATTCAGCTTAACAGCAGAAGCTTAGTAAATAGTACCTACCTACCTATTTACCAATTCCAATGGTAGTTTCGGACCAAACTTTGACTCTAGCGAAATGCTATGAAATAGTGACCTTTTTAAGCTATTGCATAGCTTCTATCGCGGGCCTTGAGCGTGGAGACCGAATCCAAAAATTTCGTAAAGAAAAAACCTAACACCCCTTGAATATCAAAAACATAATATCAAAAGTATAATTTCGGCTCCAACGACATCGGTCTAGCGGTAAGGCACTCTAAGTGCCCGGATTGCCAGAGAGACGCGGGTTCGAATCCCGTCAGTTCCCCAATTTTTTTTTCAAGCGTGATATTTCAAAAAGTCATTTTTTTTATAAGCGTGGCCACGGTTCCGATGACGTCGGTAGGTAAACATAAGTTGATAAAAAATGCAATGCAATAGCTTCATCGCGGCAGTCTTCGAGTGCCACACGTCTTTTTTTTCCAAGAAATTCTCAGTAGCACAGCCCAGAATATTTTTATACTTGTAATTCCATAATAGCCAACAAAGCGGTCAGATAGCGCTGCTTTTTTGTTAAAACCCTCCTCTATAAACGGAGTAACACTCGCCGATCATGCAAAGAAAACGTCCATCAAAATGCTGTAAGCCTATGGACTACATATAACATCCAGTGGCATCGATTCTCACGTTGCCTTCAACTAAACATGACCACAGCATTTATGTTTGGTTGCAGATATAAGAACAACAGTAGTTTCCAGAGGTGTAGGGTGCCTTGGAGGATTGCCTTGCCCAAAATCAAAATTAATTGAAGGGCCTAAATGAATGCCTTTTTTTTTATCGACTACAAGTTGGCCCTTGACTGCTATCACACCTGATGTTAAGATATCTCAAAACAAAAATATTTGGATTAAATAAATATTAATCATTATTGATTATACGTTACCACTTCGTAATAGAACTGTTGTCATTTCAGAAGTTAGGCACGTATGAAAGGTTTTTATGTATTTTCCTGAAACGCAAGATTAAGTGACATCGTAGCTATAACATTTTACTAATTTTTGTTTACTCACTTTACTGGCCTCTGTAGCTCGGAGGCCCGTAACATTGGTACGGCTGATAGGGTGGTGACTACGTGGCTAAAAGGCCTTGGAAGTACCTAACTTAAGTAAGTGCAAATACTTAATAACTTAAGTAGATATTAGGTAATAGAATTTTTAACATAGAACTCATAATGAGGTAGATACAAAAGTTCTCACAACTTAAGTTCCGTATTTCGTGGTGCTACACTCCTGTGTTTCGGAGAAAACATTATGCCAATTAAATTATCATTAATAACCTATTAACAGCCCACTACCTGTAGTGGACCGTTAATAGGTTGCCTTAAGGAAGGGGATTTGGAGCGAAGATCCACCACGTTACTACAATTCGGGTCGCCGGGCTTAAGGTGATAATGTTTCATACAATAATGATTACTATCAGATCTCGATCATAGTGGCTAGGACTGACTCTATCGTAGTTACCAACCTGCCGAAAAGGACGTACCGACAAGCGATTTAGCGTTCTTGCAAGCCGTACGATGTCGTGTCTACTCCTAACTGTTCCATCGTAGCTTGCATCATCCCTTCATCAGATGTGATTGCAGTCAAGGGCTAACTTAATTAATAATTTAACGTGATTTTATTTTTATTTGTGTTATTTTTAAAGGTTGCAATACACTATTTACCACGCGGGCGAAGTCGCGGGCGTCTGCTAGTATAAGTTAAAAACTTACAAAAGTTGCGATAATACAATTGCTTTTCCTCCTCCCCCCACTTTATCAGCGCGAGTAATTCGCAAAACAACAAAAGGATCGTGAGGCGACGTTGATGACAATCCATCCCAGCCGAGCCCGCGCTGCAGAGGGCTGGCCATTTGACGAAATGTGCACAAAAGGTCAAATTCCCGACCAATTAGGGTTGCCAATGTATCCATACTACTAGAACAAATGCGAAAGTGAGTCAGTCTGTTTCTCTGTTACCTTTCACGTTAATATTGGTATATTAATAAATAGAATATTGGAGCACAATGTGTTGTGCTCTATTAATAAAAATCAATAAACTAATAAAGCTCATACTACTATTTTAAAGGCGTAGTTTGTGAGTGTGTATTTTTGTTACTTCTTCATGAAATTTTGATGAAATTTTACAATAATATAGCTTATACATCAGAATAACACAGGCTACTTCATGTCATGTCAAATTTCTACAAGAACGAGAGCTGCGCGAGTGAAACCTCGGGCGGCCTCTTGTCTTTCATAGAATATAGAGACGGGGCGAAGTTTGGATATCAGATTAATGTCCCCAATCCGTCCCAACCAACCTGCTTTGGAGACCGTAGGAGTATCGGAAAATACGTTCTAAGTGGTCGTGTATAACGCATAATCACGGACGAAGCTATAGCTTTCTCTGGGTATTATCCACACCACTTAACCCCCAACCCCCTTTCCATATACGCCCATGGTATCTACAGTTTATTGGACTACATAAAGTTAGAAATCTCCTGAGGAGTCCATTATCCAATTGAAGGAATCATATTATATTTCTGTGGGTACCTAATATGTAAGATTTTAAAGAATCCGCGTCGAAAATTACGGATGTTTGCTAATCATAAAAAAATTCATTGCATATTTCTTGCATCAAGATGCAAGGACAGCCCTATATAACGTCTCCATAAAACGTTTAAAAATTGCCAGCCAACTTTCAGACGGGTAAAACAGAAATAAATAAGCAAACGCTGGCAGCGGCGTTGCTAGGCGCGTTCAAGGTCTGCCCCCCTTGCCCCCTGCCTCCCCCATCTGCCCCCGCCACCCCCCACCGCCCCGCGCCCGCGCATGTGCAGGCTGCACTCATGCATGCACCGCGCACACATGCGAGCGTGATGTAGGCGGAGAGCAGGTTACAAATTTGTGGTAGTACTTATGAATATTGTTTTGAGTTATTGTTATAAAGCAGAGCATTGTAATGACAAAAAATATTGGTACGAAAGAATAAATAAGTACCTGTCCGGTATAAAAAAATTTTAATTTTGTAATTTTTTTCGAAATAAACTATAAATGTTGGGTATTTCATATTAACACATAGAATTTACCAAAAAGAAATGTCAATGGAGAGTTTTATTTACTGTGATGATGATAATGATCAATACATCATCATTGAACTTTTTACAGTCTCTGGAAATTGCAGACTAGAACATATTGATATCTATTATATAAATATACATTTCAAGACAAATATTGCTACGAAAGACATCAGTATCCCATTTTTTTTTTCAGGTAAAAATTCAGCATTATTTGATTCAAATCTATCTAACTAAAACTTTACCAGAGAAAAGAAGTCAGCGAGATTATTTTTATTGTCACTATGTCAATATGTTAGAAACTTAAGTATTTATAGCTTTATTTAATTATATATTAAATGTAACAGCAATGTTTATTATGGATTTTTACATTGTATTAAGTCAGGCGATGCCAACGCTTGCTTACCTTCGACAATGCACTGTGCACACGTGTGACCTTCGACTCTACTTGCACGAGTTTTAAATCAAGACGTTGGCCCAATATAAAACTGTTGTAGCACGAGATTTTATTTATCAGATAAGTCGTTTTAAATATCCGGTTCTACTGAGATAAATAAGTGAACTGCAGCGTATGCGGGTGTATTTATAAGAAAGGTCGCGGATTCAATTCTTCTATTTTCTAATTTGGTCTAGGTGTGGTGTGAGGCTTCGGCCGTGGCTAGTTTACCATTCTGGCAGCAAAGAAGTACCGCCAAGCAATCTAGTATAGTAAGATGTCGTGTAAAGACCGAAAAAGGTGTGGATTGGATTCTTCTCCTATTAACAATCTTAGGAGATTCGATCTTAAATTGTAACGTCACTTACCATAAGGTGTGATTACGCTCAAGAGCTGTTATAGCTTGTAATGAAAAAATTGGTTTTTCATTTTGTAAAGTCGGTTTACTGACGATAGTTGAACGTGACAACGTGTTAAGAAAATACTGATGGAATGGTAGCATTTAATTGGTTATTAAAATTTTTAATTTAAGTATATTTTTATAAAAATTAATTTAAATTAATAAAATATTTGATTTTATAAATTATTATTTTAAATTTATAATAAATATATTAATTTTTAATTTAAAATTAATATATTTAATAATTATATTTAATAGACGGATGTCGAACGCTGCCGAACGCAAAGGCCGATTGTGCTTCTTTGTCGCTCGTTCCGCGCTCTCGCTTGCACTTCAAGCCTTACATGGAACGCCTCAAAGCGAGGTAACGACGCATGACGTCATGTTTTTTCGTGCGTGCAGCCGACTCTATCGAATTATAAGACGTTGTCACGTCAAAAATATTCAAATATTTGCTTCCACTCGTTGTTAAGTGACGACACTGTCTAAGATGGTATAGCTTGATCTACCCGTTCGGTATCTCACTGCATCCCATTGATACGCAGAATCGCTGTTAATACCTAATAAACAGCAAAAGCAACACCACCAGACCACACCTGTGCTATACTAGATAATTTTTTTTGAATAAAAATAGAACCGACTCAAAACGCACTAAAAAGTAGAAAATAACTGTTTCATTTAGTTGCTTTAATTTTAATTTACTTAAGCATATCTATGAAGTTGGTTTTAGCCAAGTTTAAGGAATTTTACGTAGTAAAGCAGTTTGTGGGTTCTAGGTAACGTGCTTAAAGTAGAAACTTTGACTGGCACCGACTCGACTGACCGAATTAAAGCAACTAAATGACACAGTTATTTTTTCTTTTTAGTGCGTTTTGAGTCTGTTCTATTTTTATTTAAAAAATTTTATATCTTACTTTTTAGTGATTTATCGCCACGTAACGTACTCGTACTATACTGTCATAGTATATTATTCGGCACTAGTAGCCAAAAAGTAGTCGAATTGAGAACCTCCTCCGTTTTTTTTTCGTCGGTTAAAAATATAAAAACACAAAATTGATTAGAATTTGGAATTGAATCGTATCTCTCTGATTAAATCATAGAAAATTAAATACCTACAACACAAATTTCGTCTATCTAAACTATACCTATATATCAATAGTAAATGTTTTGTTGCCACTGGCTCTTGTACTATGTCTGTACATAATGAATCTTACGAGCACGTGCAAGCATGAAGATTAATTTTGGTTTGATCGTTGATTAATGTGGGGCATACGCGGCTGTGTGGCTTCACTTTTACTCGTACTTCAAAATAATGGCTGGCTAATGTGTTATGACTCCTCTACACGATTAACCACGATGATTGGCAATGAAAATGGCGTGTTACATACCAAAATATAGACTGAACACCCTATAGTGTAGAAATTAGTAAGTATTAGTATTACGGTCTTGTTAAGGACCCTACGGTAAATACAAAATCAGAAAAAAATGTCATCCTCAGGACAAAGTTTAACAGTCATGCGAAAATATATGCTTTTTTCTCCGACTACGGCGAAGGCAAAGGGAAACGTATTTAAATAAATAAATATTATAGGACAATTACACACATCGCTATATAGCCCCAAAGTAAGTGTTAAGTAGCTTGTGTTATGGGTGCTATGATAACTGATGAAAATTTTATATATATTATACATAAATACTTATAATATATAGATAAACACCCAGACACTGGAAAACATCCATGCTCATCACACAAACATTTTCCAGATGTGGGAATCGAACCCACAGCCTAGGACGCAGAAGCAGGGTCACTACCCACTGCGCCACTCGGCCGTCAAATTTGTTTTGGCAGTCTATGTATGTATTTATATATGTTTCAATGGTTCGATCTTAAACTACTGAACCGATTTTAATGATGGAGGTGTCGATAGATGCATAATAATAAGCCGGGCACTAACTATATGCTTACTATGTTGGTGCTAGGAACACCTCCATTAAAGTCATGGTATACCTACTATGACTCTACCTTTACCACCGTTCTAACTTAACCATTTTTGTACCTATGCATTTATAAGCCGTAATTTTTAGAGCCCTTTTATATGTAGTCGGGTAATAGTTTTGAAACTTTTTAACCGACGAAAAAAACGGAGGAGGTTCTCAATTCGACACGTATATATTTTTTATGTATGACGACGCATAAATTTTTACAGAGTTGTCCGATTTTGATAATTCTTTGTTTTGATTTTGATAAAACATTGTCATCATGTTAGGATCTGATGATGATATCCTGGGGAAATTGAAGGAACTCTTCAAATTTTGGAGGCACGCTTACAGCGATTATGGTCTTTGGTCTCGGTATCGGTGGCTTTTTGGCTACTAGTGCTGTATATTATACTATGACAGAATAGTACGAGTACGTTACGTGGCGATAAATCACTAAAAAGTAAGAAATAAAATTTTTTAACAAAAAATAGAACCGACTCAAAACGTACTAAAAAGTAAAAAATAACTGTGTCATTTAGTTTCTTTAATTTATTTAAGCATATCTAGGAGTCGAATAAGCACCGACTTCATAGATATGCTTAAGTAAATTAAAAAAAATAAATTAAATCAATATAATATATAATTATAATAGGTGGGTGAGATGAGTCAGAAACAAGGTCACTCCAGTGCTGCCTGACATTGCAAAGGTAAACTAGCATAAAATTACAAATATTTTAAGTTTGTCTACTAATATAGACTACAACGTCATTTAATATCAGTTGAACAGTCAAGGAAGAGGAGATCCTTAAAAGAACCAAAGTTACCGACGTAGGTCAACGAGTTGCGAAGCTTAGGTGGCAATTCACGGAGCACGTAGATCTAAGAGTACTGGAATGACAAACACCCAAAAGCACATTATTGTCCGATTACCCACTTGGTAGAACGATAACATTAAGCGGCTTACAGAGAGCCTGGATGCAGTTGGCTCAAGACCGCGGTGTATGGAAGTCCTTTCTAGAGACCGATACAGCAGTTGACGTCCATCGGCTGATATTCATGATGAAGGAGGGCAGGGTATAAACAGGAAACAGGAGAAACAGAAACAAAAATGTAAATAAACAATTTTTTGTTGCTATGAAAAGGCGGGTCCTTTGTTATAAGCTATCTCTTACAGACAAGTTATATCTAGTTATAGTTAAGTTTATGAGAGGGGTAATTAATTGACAATCATTTGACGGCCTCCGTGGCGCAGTGGTATGCGCGGTGGATTTATAAGACGGAGGTCCCGGGTTCGATTCTCGGCCGGGCAGATTAAGATTTTTCTTAATTTGTCTTGGTTTCGCTGGTGGGAGGCTTTTCGCCGTGCCTAGTTACCACTCTACCGACAAAGACGTACCGCCAAGCGATTTAGCGTTTCGGTACGATGTCGTGTAGAAACCGCAAGGGATTGCATTATCACTTAACATCAGGTGTGATAGTAGTCAAGGGCGAACTTGTAGTCAATAAAAAAATCATGCGAAGGGGTAAATAAGTAAAGGTGAGTGCGGTGAGATAGCTAAGTCAATCTAGTACTGCCTGAAATTTCGAAGGACAGTAAGAACTAACTTATACGTATATCTAATCTAAGCTTGACCGATTATTTACACTGTATGTGCACTTAACATCAGGTGACAGTCAAGGATTAATAACTGAGGCGTTAAATAATAAAAGTGGTTACGAGAGGGGTAATGAAATGCCACACTCGCGGAGGGGTAAATAAGTAAATAGGTGGGTGCGGTGAGGCAGCAAGGTCACTTCAGTGCTGCCTGACATTGCAAAGGTTACCGCTTATTGCGCCATTCCAGCTTGTTACGAGCTAAATGCCTTCGTATTGTTTTGTTTCTGTGGTAATTAATTCAAGATTAAGCCGCAATAGCTAAAGGTTTAAAGAGTTGTGAGAGTTGTTCGTTTCGATCCTCTTTTATTAGTTGTTGTAACTACTTCTATAATCTCATTAGGAGAGGATATTTATGTACTTTAAAGCCACCACACTGCTGCAATGCGAATAGCTTTTCTCATGTGAAAGTAACTTTTTTTTTTATTGACTACAACTTGGCTCTTGACTGCTGTCACACCTGATGTTAAGTGATGATGCAATCTAAGATTGAAGCGAGCTAACTTGTTAGGAGTAGGATGAAATCCACACCCCTTTCGGTTTCTACACGACATCGTACCGGAACGCTAAATCGTTTGGCGGTACGTCTTTGTCGGTAGGGTGGTACCTAGCTACGGCGAAAGCCTCGTACCAGCCTGACCAAGACAAATTAAGAAAAACCTCAATCTGCCCCGCCGGGAATCGAACCCAGAACCTCCGTCTTATAAATCCACCGCGCATACCACTGCGCCGCGGAGGTCGTCAAAAACTTGCAGATGTTAATAATAATAACAGGGTTAATAATGATTTCAGTCTCACGCACAACGGTCAACATCATGGCCAAGTGCGGAAAAGGCCCGAGAAGAAGAAGAAGAATGGTTTCAGTCAAAGTCCCCGTTGCGGAAAACTTTGATCGAGACCTATGCTTTCGCTTGGCTGTTGGCTTGGTCAAGTAATCGTTGCAACGTATTGTTAGAAGGTTCCCCACTTCAAAGCTCCGAGTGCCGGTTGCCTGAGCAATCAAAAACTCTGCAACCGGAAAGGAAGAGCAGATGTTTTTATACATTTTTAATATTGTTATTTGACGAGACGAGATCTTTAAAACTACGCACTCCATTGACTTGAAAAGTATAGTTTATCCATTTCTCAATGTAGAGTCTCGCAACGTTGAGTATTTTGTTACTCCCGCGCGAACGGGAACTACGCAAGTGAAACCGCGGGCACACCTAGTTTAACAAAGCAAAGCATCAACAAAATATGTTGTTATATATAACGTTAGTACTGACGCAAACGCCTGTTGCGGTTTCACATTGTTTTAAAACTACGAGTACATACTCGTACGTACACGGCAATTGAAGGTTAGTGTATGTATTAATATTTAAGTAAATGTACCTATGTCTATTTAAATTATACCTAGTATTTTAAGAGAAAGATTAAAGCATTCAATTTGACGGCCGAGTGGCGCATTGGGTAGTGACCCTGCTTCTGCGTCCTCGGCTGTGGGTTCGATTCCCACATCTGGAAAATGTTTGTGTGATGAGCATGGATGTTTTCCAGTGTCTGGGTGTTTTTCTATATATTATAAGTATTTTATGTATAATATATATAAAAATATTCATCAAGTACCTACTCGTAAGCTACTTACGAGTAGGTACGCTTACCTTGGGGCTATATAGCGATATGTGTAATTGTCTTCTAATATTTATTTATTATTATTAAGCTATTGTATAGCTTCTATCGCGGGCCTTGAGCGTGGAGACCGAATCCAGAAATTCCGTAACGAAAAAACCTAACACCCTCTCAATATCAAAAATATACTATCAAAAGCACAATTTTGGCAACGACGTCATCGGGGGACGTGGCCTAGCGGTAAGGCGCTCTAAGTATCCGGATTGCCAGAGAGACGCGGGTTCGAATCCTTGAAAAAAAATTGCGGAACCGACAGGATTCGAACCCGCGTCTCTCTGGCACGGTAGGTAAACATAAGTTGATAAAAAATGCTATGCAATAGCTTTACCACAGCAGTCACCGAGTGCCACACGTCTTTTTTTTTTATTAAAGCCATATTAAAGCTTAATTAGTTGTACCCACCGGTTTTGTCCGTGTAGATCCCGTTTCTGAGGGTTTCGAAAAATCTTTTCTTAGTGAAGGCCTACTTCGCAAATGCTAAATTTCAAGTCTGTCGAGTGTATAGTTTTAGAGATCTAGTTAATAGATTAGTCAGTTGTATTTCGCTTATTTTACATAATTAGGAACATGTATACAAATAAGTGGGCGCAATCTAAGACAGAAGCGGGTCAGCTTTATAGGAGCAGGATAATATCCACACCCCTTAGGTTTTTACATGACATCGTACCAGAACGCCTAATCGCTTGCCACTTTGCCAATAGAGTGACAGCTAGCCACCGCCAAAGCCCTACAAAGCGCTAGGATCTAATTCAGAAAATCTTCATCGACCGGAAATTCAAGCACTCAACACTGACATTGTACTATTGTGTATTTATTGGAGTTTCTCCGGGCTGCTAAGTGAATTTTTTTTCGCAGTGATGACCCACTTTACGAAAGTAGCTAAGAACACTCGGACTTTTTCCAATAAGGATATGTCATCATATCGGGGATCGGCCATGCCGTTTGAAAGTTGTAAAGGAACATGTAATTACTGCGGCAATGCTGAATGCAGCTTGCGGGCCAAAAACGATAATAAGTTGCAATTTCCAGTAAGTCGTACTTCAGCGTACAGTAGTTCCTTTACAGTAAAAACTGTAGCACTGTGGAATGATTTGCCAAGGGACATTAGACAGTCCGAATCAATGAATGTCTTCAAAAATCGTTTAAGGGAATACTACTTATCTCTATTATGAATATGTATATATGTATTATTTTATGTAGGTTTATATATCTGTATATATACATTACCTATATATTTTGTCTTATTATTATTTATGTATTATTAGTATGTAGTCTATTTATTATTGTGTTGCACTATCAGCTTTCCCTTATTTTATTCCAACTGTGCGGGTTGTCTGGAGGAGATCGCTTTCAGCGATAAGACCGCCCTTGTACATATTTAATCATTGTTTTATATATTATTCTGTTTGTTATTCTTTATATGTGTGCAATAAAGATTTTATCTATCTATCTATCTATCTACTGCGGACAGACAGACAACAAGAATTTAAATTCTTGTTGTTTAAAGCAAGCAAAAATGGTACAAAGTGTCATCTAAGTATTCAAGTGAAGAGCAATAACTTGCTTGTGTTTATGTTTAGTAGTTATCGCAACATAACAAGTTTGCACAACGCGGCCGAGTGCTGTGCGCCGCGCATGCTATCGCAGTATCAGCTGACGCGCGCGTCACGTTGTCGTGTCGTCATCAACCACAATGGCGGACAAGATGGCTAACTATGTTTTATAGTTTATTTACAATTTGTATTAGTCATTTTCAGTGCTTTGATCCAGTGGTTAGCCTGTGTACGAATTTCTGGGTTAGAGTCCAAGAATTCGTAGTTCTGAAGTTGAGATGCTCGGGTCCCGGTCATTTGTTCCGATCGTTATAGAATGAAATGGCATTGGAACAGCGTGGTGGGTCTATGCTCCATATGACGTCTCACCTTTTAGCAAGGCGTTAATACGTTGATAATGTTGATGATGATGATGATGATGATGATGACAGCTGTATAAATACATCAGCTGATAATAAAGTAGCGTAGTAAGCTTCAAACCCCCTCTCGTATAAAGAAAAGCCTGCTCTTTTAGTATGCCCTCAAAATAGATCGATATAGTATTAAGGCTTACGCTTGACTACAATCATGCCTGAAGGAAAGAAAAAATAAAAATGATAGTAAGTACGAGTTTGCTTATCAAAGAATGGTCATCACTCTTGCTTTTTAGTCCACATTAAAATGGCAAAATCATCAAGTCATAGTTATTCACTTAAACCTTATTTTCCTTGGAATGCCTCTGGACATATAACTTTTCTTTACAAGAGCTTACGAGTAGATTCCAATAGTATATACCTTAGATCCATCCAAAAGTAGCTGGTGGTTTGGCTGGTGGAGGCTTTCGCCGTGACTAGTTACCACCCTACCGACAAAGACGTGCCGCCAAGCGATTTAGCGTTCCAGTACAATGTCGGGTAAAAACCGAAGGGGTGTGGCTTTCATCCTAAAGAGTTAGCCCGTTCCCATCTAAGATTGCATCATCACTTACCATTAGGTATGATTTTAGTCTAGGGATAACTTGCGTAAATAAAAAAACTCCACTGGAGGTGG
Organism: Mycalesis mineus; assembly: GCA_034621355.1. Taxonomy (NCBI): domain Eukaryota; kingdom Metazoa; phylum Arthropoda; class Insecta; order Lepidoptera; family Nymphalidae; genus Mycalesis; species Mycalesis mineus. The sequence goes on from CM067901.1 coordinate 2,803,615, forward strand.
GTGAGTCTAGATAATGTTTAGTATTGTAACGATCACTATCAGATCTTAACGTTTAAGATTCGGTCGGACGATTTAAAACGTAAAGGCATAAAGTGTAGCATCACCATGTTCCAAGACTGTGCTGAGAAAAAATAATTTTTCAGGTCTCGAATCCAGTGCCTTTCAATCTGAAGCTGTATACGCTAATAGACGAGGCAGTAATCTCAAGCCGGCGCCTACGTCCTATAATCAATTATTATTAAATGTTGGTAAATATTAATTAGAATAGGGGCTGTTTTTCTGAACTATCTCTAAGAAAAAAGAAACTAACTGCGGGCTTGATGAAAAGAGTAATGTTCGGAGTATCTCTGCGTGATCGAATAGAAGATCCGCATAAGAACCAAAGTAGCTGACATAGCTCAGCTAGTCGCGGAACTGAAGTGGTAATGAGCGGGGCACGTGGCTCGAACTGATGGACGTTGGGGGCCCAACGTGCTAGAATAGCGACTCCGCACCGGAATGCGCAGTGTTGGTCGAACCCCACTAGGTGGACTGACGACAGTAATAATCAAAAAATCATCATAAAATAAAATCGGTGCAGCTCGACTGATCCCACTATCAGTCCTACAAAAAGTCTAACGTTGGTAGAATTCCTAACCATGAAAAATGCTAAGAATATAAATAAGAAACATACAAGACAGAACAAGAAGTTTATAATATAATGAATAATGTCTTCAAAAATTTAAATACGTGACGTCAAACTAAGCACAAGGTCAAATAATGTACCTAATAGTACATAATACATGAAAGGTACTAGTCAGTACTGTATAGACACAGGAGGCTCGTTTAGTCAAATAAAAAACCCAGTAGTGGTAATGAGTTATAAGTTACATCACGTTATCCGACAAAGTTGATTTGTCATTTCCTTTTGAGTTTAAATCTATACTAATATTATAAAGCTAAAAGAGTTTAGTCGAACAGGCAAATCTCAGAAACTAGGAGCAACGTGGTTATAATTGACCGTGTATAGGTATTGACCAAATTTGAATGTACGCGCTAATATTAAGTTTTCTATATAGGTACAAAAGTTGCTACAATAAGAATATCATTTTTAATGTAATTATATTTAAATCGTCAACTATATTTAAAAGCAACGAAATGACACAGTTATTTATTATTTTTTAGTGCGTTTTGAGCCGGTTCTATTTTTTGTTAAAAATTTTTATTTCTTACTTTTTAGTGATTTATGGCCACGTAACGTACTCGTACTATACTGTCATAGTATATTATACGGCAAGTAGCCAAAAAGCTACCGATACTGAGACAAAAACCGAAATCGCTGTAAACGTGCCTCCAAAATTTGAAGAGTTCCTTCAATTTGACAATGGGGACAAAAAACAAGGACCACCTTGGAAGTATGCCCTTTCTAATAAAAAAAGAATTATCAAAATCGGACAACTCTGTAAAAAGTTATGCGTGGTCATACATCAAAAAAAAATATATGCGTGTCGAATTGAGAACCTCCTCCGTTTTTTTTCGTTGGTTAAAAATTCTAACAAATTTTCTGTAAGAAAAATTTAAAGTTATTAGTTCACTGCTTTAAACATTTAAATGGGATCATTTAGAAAAATAATTAGGTTTGTATCTGATTTCTTATTAGAGAAAAATAGTAATTTGTAATATATCAGACTTAATTGATGAATTATACCGACAGTGACCCTACTAGTCTGAAGTAAAATAATCATTTTGTCTAAAACTTTCTTGAAAACAAGCTATTTACTATAAGTACTTATGAAAACGAATCACACGATTCCAAACTCCATGGGGTTCCATCGTTTTAATGCGGAGTTCTAATAGCTATCTTCCAGTTTTAGCATCAGACCCTGGTTAACATATAGGATCAAATACATATTAATCAAGTCCACACTTGGGCTACTGTCGTCTTCTGTTGGCTGCAAACTTGCGTCTTAAATATAATAAATAATAAATAAATATTATAAGACAATTGCACACATCGCTATATAGCCCCAAAGTAAGCTTAGGTAGCCTGTGTTATGGGTACTATGATAACTGATGAATAGATTTATATATATCATACATAAATACTTATAAAATATACATAAACACCCAGACACTGGAAAACATTCATGCTCATTACACAAACATTTTCCAGATGTGGGAATCGAACCCACGGCCTAGGACGCAGAAGCAGGGTCACTACCTACTGCGCCACTCTGCCGTCAAATATAAAAGCTGGTAAAATTATTTCAGTGTTCGATAAAAAATTAATCAAAAATCAAAATTACGAAACCGATAGCAAAAGCTAATAAAATAACCTAAACGTGTCTAATATTATTAGTTGATTGATATTGAGGCTTCGCGAGTCGAGTTCAAGGCCACGCGTGGGAGGCTCTGGGGAGCTTGTGTTCAACTTCAATTACGTTTGTTCCCTTAATTGCCTGTACCGTTACCTCGTCTGGCACCTTGGGTCTAATAGATTTAAAAAACTTTTATTTATAAAGCGAATGCCTGCGATTTCATCCACGACAAATTCAGGGTAATATAATTATGCCATCGCTGACTTTTTTATAGTCCTTTTAAAGCAACTATCTAAAATAATCTACTAAACAGTTTTGTTATAATATGTATATCGTGCTTTGTTGACGTGCCACCGTAGTTTTTTTTTTTTATCGATTACAAGTTGGCCCTTGACTGCTATCACACCTGATGTTAAGTGATGATGCAATCTAAGATGGAAGCGGGCTAACTCGTTAGCCCGCTTCCATCCGAAAAGAGTGTGGATGAAAATCCACACTCTTTTCGGTTTCTACACGGAATCGTACCGGAACACTAAATCGCTTGGCGGCACGCCTATGTCGGTAGGGTGGTAACTAGCGATGGCCCCCACTAGCCACATTCTTACCAATGCAGAAAATCTCAATCGGCCGAATCGAACCTAGGACCACCGTCTAACGACTGCGCCACGGGGGCCATCAACATCATACTAATAAGTTTATAGCATTCATTACTAAATTACATATTTGTAAAGACAAGCCCAGAAATGAATTGATTGATTGGTGATGCTATTTTTAAATCGTTGCAATTTATTTGAATTAGATAAACATACACATTATATCAGATATGTAAATGGCGACCAATATCTTATACAGGTATCTATAGCAGATAACAAACAGCTTTAATATTTTTTTTTAATGACTACAAGTTGGCCCTTTACTGTTATCACACCTGATGTAAAGTGATGATGCAATCCAAGATGGAAGCGGGCTAACTTGTTAGGAGTAGGCTGAAAATCCACACTCCTATCGGTTGTTACACGACATGAGGAACGCTAAATCGCTTGGCGGTACGCCTTTGTCGGTAGGGTGGTAACTAGCCACGGCGAAAGCCTCCCACCAGCCTAAAATATTATCACTATTGGCTACTTAATTAATTTAAATAGCCATTCGATTTGATGAGTCGCGACAAATGCTGGAAATAAAACTGCTAAGTTTAAAATAAATGAAGTACTTACTTAAATGTTTCAAGCAGGCTCTCTTTCAGTTTGTATTGACTCTAGAACTAATTTTTCTACTGCCAAAAAAGTCCAAGTTCACACATAGCTCCACTTAATTCTAATTAATCTTTATTTTAAGGTCTTTAAAAACTCTACGATTACACCTTAAACAAAATGTAACCCCTATTTATTTTCACCACTTTAAGTTCTGTTTGCAATTACGAGTATGTTTGTTTCAATAAATATTTACTCAAAAAATCATTTAAATCAAAGCTTAGTATTTCCTCTTAAATTGTTTTACCAGTTTAAGAAGACAGGTTGAGCTGAATCCTATTACAGCTTGTATTGAGTAACTAGAGGTCGACGTGGTTTCACCAGTTCCTGTTCCCATAAAAATATCGGGATAAAAAAGTTGCCTATAAGTTTTATTTTGATGTATGAGTTGTAGACAGGAATATAAAAAAATCAGAATGAATTTAAATACTCCTGAAGGAAAGCTTGCTAAACTCATTTTTTTTTATTTAAAAAAAAGTCGTGTATTTTTTTTTGCGTTTGTGGTGTTCTTGGGCGTTTGCAATGTATTTTGCTCGCGACCGAAGCCCATGCAGATTCTAAAAATTTTTTAAATAAAAATAGAACCAACTCAAAACGCACTAAACAGAAAAAAATAACTGTGTCATTTAGTTGCTTTAATTTACTTAAACATATCTATGAAGTCGGTGCCAGCCAAGTTTAAGGAACATTTATTTTACGTAGTAAAACAGTTTGTGGGTTCTAGGTAACATCCTTAAAATAGAAACCTTGGCTGGCACCGACTCCTAGATATGCTAAGTAAATTAAAGCAACTAAATGACACAGTTATTTTTTACTTTTTAGTGCGTTTTGAGTCGGTTCTATTTTTATTTAAAAAATTTTATTTCTTACTTTTTAGTGATTTATCGCCACGTAACGTACTCGTGCTGTCATAGTATGTTATACGGCACTAGTAGCCAAAAAGCTACCGATACCGAGACAAAAACCGAAATCGCTGTAAGCGTGCCTCCAAAATTTGAAGAGTTCCTTGAATTTCCCCAGGATATCATCATCAGATCCTAACATGATGACAATGTGACCACCTTGAAAGTATGCCCTTTATAATAAAAAAAGAATTATCAAAATCGGACAACTCTGTAAAAAGTTATGCGTGGTCATACATAAAAAAAATATATACGTGTCGAATTGAGAACCTCCTCCGTTTTTTTTCGTCGGTTAAAAATAGAGTCTATTTTAATGTTTAAAATTAAGAAAGAAGTCATCATATATTTACTTAACAAGGAATATACCGACATGATATCTTGTCGGTAATTTAATATTCAACTTGTTTAACTCATAATTTTGCTATAGGTAGGTACGAGTATTCTACCTGCGGTCGGTCTTATGATTGCCTAGTATGCAAGCTAAATACCGACTACGATATTAGGTTACTTTAATTGTTCCTTTAAAATCATTACGAAATATTGAGGCAGAGCGTTCTTACTGCCTCTCTCAAGGTAAAGGTTTAGTCATAATACTCGTATGCTAAATTTTTCATATAGTATATAGATCTTTTAATAATATTTCTAGCGCTGTTCGCAATGCTGTGTTGTATGGATATAGGGGCTTTGTTGGTGTCAATTTAGAATTTCATGTTTATTAAGCTGGTGCACCAGTTCTGAACCAGTTTACAGTTCATCACTTCGTACAGTAGACCTTTACTGCGTAATGTGAAGTAAGATAAGGCGGGACCTTTACGAAGATATAGGTAGTATTTCGGAAACCTTGTACTAAACATGGTGGAAAGTGAAATGAATCACTATAGCTAAGTTCCTAGAGAGAGTCATAAGGGGAAAGATGACAAGAAGAGAAAAGGAGAAAAATAAAAAGATAAGAATGTTCAAAAGAGTGACGGGGGTTAGCCGGTAAAAGGGCACTACCTAATCTTTCGAGGTGACGAAGTGAAAAAAAAGACAAACGATGAAACGAATGATATTCATTGTGGGTCAACGCAACGTGTGCACATACCTAACAGTTGTAAATTATATCACATTTATCAGATATCAAAATACACGTGTAAAACGCTTTGATAACAAATTGAGCATATTTCCACGAACCAAAGCAATTGTTGAGAAACTGCATGAAATTGTAAACATTCGATACAGTTTCCGTATTTATTCATATACTGCCAAATCACGCGTCGATAAAACTGAAGTTAACATTAAGAGCAAAGATTAATAACTAAGCAAGAAAATTTTCTTCACAAAATATGTATGTATACAAAACCCTAAAAAGCCCGTTTATACAAAACCTTAACAAGTTATACCTATATTAAATTTTCCTCAGCAATCACTTTATTTATTGGTCAAAATTGCATGACAATCCTATCCGTTATCGGAACTTTATTTTATAATATTGAATGATTCAGAAACCATTTACAATTAATATCCATTGCTTTTCAAATGTGAAAACCGTTACAGAAATAATCCACATTATAGATTCTGAAATAAAATAAAGTCGCGAATTTTCCAAATAAATAATTCAGAACGATTCAGAATTATTGTAATAGGTTAAAAATAACAAAATCATTATTTCAAACCTTATAAGAGACCGTCTAATTGGAGAGCAAATCCATAGCGAAATAATTTAGTGAGCCTAAATGAGCACAAAAAGATGATGCTCATTTTAGTTTAAATCGTCTTACAAACGTTTGAAACTTCGAATAAACGAGCACCTAGTGTTTGTTCCGTAGATCGAGCTATTAATATAATTGAAGGATTGTTCAATACATAATTATATTCAGAAGCCATGGAAGTTTTTTAGTTAGTGACACTTTGTCTAACTATGGAAGGAAAAGCTAAGGAGAAGCTCTGTATATGAAATTGTCCGTGAAATTGTATCAAATTAGGAAGTTGCCACATTCGCATCAGGGCACATTTTAAAGGAAAATAAAAAAAAACGAGATGAAATTCACAGCTAACAATTATTTAAGATAATATTTTTTTCTTTTTTGTACTACGTAAGGTGAATAACCCATTACTCCAATAAGATATTAAATTTTTGAACACGTCAGCTTCAATTCGTCTTTACGTTCATACCATACCGTGTTTCTATATCAGCGCTATTCTGACGGTTTGTTAATTGTTATTTACTGCTTATACTGCTATATATATAGCTGGACACTTTTTCAACTTTCTCCCAAATTACATGATTCTCATTACCACTACTCTCCATATGTGTAACTCATCCTTTAATTTTATCTTTGCCTATTTGCTTGTCTTTGTACATTAAATTATTCTGTATCTTTTGTACAATTTATGAAAGAATAAAATACTTTACATTAAATAAAATTATTCAAAGTTTACATTTGCTTAGCGAGTAAACAGTGTACGTTTATTACGTTCGAAACTTCCAACATTTATACGTCAGTAAGTAGTGTTCGTTGAATCGGCCCACTAAAGCTAGCGTCTGGGATCGCTCGATTGCCTTGAACTTGTGCGTTCGACATTTTTTGCACAACTCCACAACAGGATACGACGCGATGTATCAGTCTCTTAGCCCTTATTCTTGATGCCCTTGATGGGCTTTAGAAATTTTTGGCAGCCATTTTGAAAGCGAAACTTGAAATAGTTCCACAGCATTCCATAGACTTTAAAGGAATAGTTCTTTTTATTGTAACATAATTTCGTCAGTCGAATGATGCGTCTTGAATTGAGTTTTATTTTGGATTTATTTATACACTTCGTTAATCTGTAGCATAGAAATGTTTTCTAGGTGTGACTGTACCTGATTAATTTGCTGATAATGTTAACTATTCTATTTACAAAACAGTGTAAAATAGATAAGGAAGACATTTTCGAATATGATTTCATAAAGCCATCGCTACAAATGCAAAACTCTTGTTTAATGTTGATTTTTGTCTATGTCTAATGACTAAGACAAATATGGCTACGTTGGACGCCTTCGGAAGTTTTAAAATAAAAATAGCGGAATCGATCTTTAAATAAGTGAATATAACAACGCTATGTAGAGCTGTAGCGTCGAAACAACAATAGTTTCAATCAATTAGATTCTAATAGTTTTCCAATTTGTTTAGATACGAATGTGATGTAAATAAATATAAAGGACGCAAGTCACAAAACTTCACGGAACGCTGCAAAAATTTATATAGTTATAGAGTTACGGCTTACCGGCGAATTGATGGCAGGTATTGCATAACTGGAGCCGGGTTTGACGTGTTCTTGAATGCACATGGTGTACACCGGAACTTGCTTGTTAAACACGGTTACTCAACACACGTTGCCGTTTATCGGGAGAAGCGGTATAGTACGTGAGGTTTTGGTAGGTTGTGGGGGCGATTCGCCGGGTGAGGCTGTGGCGGTCGGGCCCGGGTCCGCGATGCGGTATGCGACGGCGTCCGTCAGGCACTGAGAGTGCCGGCGGGCCGCGTCGCCGGCCGCTCCTGCATTGCGGCGCGCAGTCGCACGGCGCACTCGCTCGCGCATGACCTTGGCATTGAACTTGGCAATGGGCCGGCGCGGGGCGGTGCGGGGCGGCGGGCGCGGGGCGGGGTACGCCCCTCCCCCCGCGATGCACCGGCAGCTGCACCTCCCCCTCCCGCCGCCGTCCTTCCGCTTTGCCGAGATCACCTCCACCACCCTTCTCGATTCTCCCATTTTAAATTTAGTGGCCATAGTCTGTTTTGGAATTTATTAATAGATACTTGTAACCGATGACAAAGAAAACCTGTATCGATGATGAAAATACACTTGTCTGTTATACTAGGCACATATCTACGAGTGCCTATTATATGATGTTGTAGTGAAAATTCTGGGTAAAGGGTAAATGACTGTTGACTTTTTGATCTATAAATTGGCTTATGGGACACCAAGTAGGTTTTTAATTATCACTAAGACACGTTCACACCCGTTGCACTTTTTTAGAATTCCCGACTAACACCAACTTTTCAGACTCTTTTTGATAGAAACTCTGCCTTGTTTTTTACTTTTTAGTGACATTATATTGTTCTGGTTTTTACACGGTTATATGCATCAATTATTGCTACTCCCGTTTACATATCGCAGAGGTTGTGGTCCCAAGAAGCTGCAGTATGGACCCTGCACCGAAAAGCGCAATGTTGGTGAATAGGATTAAACATGTCGCAGGAAGCCGCTGGCCACAGGCGGCTCAAGTTCAGGTAGAGGTTTTTAGAAGTTCGTAAAAAAGCCTGTATCCAGGAGTGGACCAAAAGACGTCCATTAGCTGGTGGCGATGATGATGATGATGATGATATTTTGGAATATTCTCTTAAGTTTTAAAATATAAACATGATCAATATCCCGGTGCTCTTAAATTCCCTTCAAATCCGTCCTGTGTGCTAGTTTAAAGGGTGCGAATAGTCAATCGGGCAAGGATCGCGCTTAGGACTTCTCGACTTTGTGTCCAGCCCTTTAACTGAAGAGCAATTAAGGCTTTGATTCTGTAGTGAAGCTCAAAAACAAATTGTACAAAATAAAAAATATCTAGGAAAAAAACACCATAGGAAAGGACATGGCCCACCTCCCATACATTGTTTGCCCCAGGAAAAAAGTTTATGCGTCTCAACGAAATTTTTACTTTTGGGTTGGTAATCCTATCTAATTTAATAATAAATAGTTCATTTGGCCCTAGATAGAGGGGTTTTTTCATAATCAGTACCATAACATCTTAATAAAATAAAAGGTTAATTTAATAAAAAATATTGTTACAGGTTAGAATAATTGTCTTATTATGTCATGTTAGTACTGTCTGAACTACCGAAAACAAAATGTTATGACGAAAAATAATTTCTTTATGCATTTTGTATGCAATTGTCGATATCAACGTTTGTTACTTAAACACGGCTCAACGGCTAAACAAATCTAGATAGAATTTGACATTGAAATAGATAATAGTCTGGCACAGCACATAGACTTATTTTAATCCCAAAAAACCCAAAGGAATGGGATTTTTTTAAAGTTTATTTAAAAACCCCGCTAGTTCCAACATTTTAATTTATATATTTAAAAATTATAATTATAAAGCCATTTTATTTTGTTAGGTTTCTTGGTGTCTTTCATATAAAATCCTTTTAAGTAATCCAAAAATAAAAATTAGAAACTTTTGGCTTTGTTCAAAAGCATTTATTTTTCGAGATTTCAGTAAGCTTCTCGAGCTCAGTAACTTCGTTCGAGCAACTACCTGAAAAGGAACTTGTTTGAAGTTCTTTATTATCTATACTAATATTATAAAGAGGAAGCATTTGTGAGTTAGTGATCTTGTGACGTTGTAAGGGGTAATCTCTGGATTTACTAGACCAATTTTCATAATTATTTCACCAATAGAAAGCTACGTTATTGTGCAGTGTCATAGGCTAAAAAAAATTCTTTTTTTATTAATTAATTACACATCTTTACTTAAATTTGAATTATATAATCAAAGTTGTAAAAAAAATTGCTTTAATCGCGTGCGCTGCGAAAACTCTTGAGGATAGAACAAAACAATGTACTACAATATTAAAGAACGTATCAAAATCTGTAAAAAAAGTCCGCGATTACATATATCTTCTACGGATACTCACAATAACTGCTTTTACAGTTAATATTGTGGATTAAACATAATTAATTTTTGTGAAGCTTATTTAGCCTATTTGGTATTAATCTATATCTTCATAAATATGTTTGTTAGAACGGAAATTTAATGTAGAATATTTGTGACCTTTACTCTATACACTTTAAATAAATATCTTCAAAGATTTTTTATTTTTTTTATTGAGAAAGAATACAATAAGGAACTTAAGCTAACTTATCCTAATAACTATACAAATCATGCCCACGTGGAATGGTGGCAAGAATACTGGCTGCATTTCCGCGTTGGATAGCCAGGCTAATCCTTTGCGCAAAAAATGAGCCAGCCCTTCGGTCACCAGTTGAGGCAATTAGGCGCGGTGAAATATTACGGAAGAAATTAGGATTATTAATTAATTATTCAAAGATATATATTAGCACAATAAAAACGTGAGGTGCGCACCGCCTCGGCCGTTGCGTGGCAATGTAAGCAGTAAGTACATTTAATTCTTTGTTTTCTCAACAATTTCGTTTTTTGGTTCAACTAAATTTACTAATTTCTCCAATCAAAGTATAACCTACTCAAATTTTTATTAAAATTTCTAATAAGGACCACCGTTCGATGATTTGAAGTAATTGCATTGTTCTGATGAAATAGCGTGAGAATGCCTAAAACAAAATCTCAACTATATAGACATACACCTCAGACAAGACCAACCACTGTACGCAGAATAGGAGAGACTTCTTTTGTGCATACACGGCGTCTTGCGAATAAGAATATAGATCGCAAGCATCTTCTAAAGAGTCTAGCACCAAATGGTCTAAGCGATTGGCTAACCACAGACAGAATATGTCGGACATACGTAAAAGGGAATCTAGCACCGAACGTTCACAGCGGCTTGCCAGCCAAAGAACCTCTGCAGGACGTGTGAGACGGTCTAACACTGATAGGTCTTAGCGACTGGCTAACCTCAGACTAAATATGTCGAACATACGTAATAGGGAATCTAGCACCGAACGTTCGCAGCGGCTTGCCAGTCAAAACAGCTATTAACTCTACATTACGTGTCAGAGAGTCTAGCATTGAAAGGTCTCAGCGACTGGCTAACCACAGACATAATACCAACGTAAAACATACGTGATAGGGATTCTAGCACCGAACGTTCGCCGCGGCTTGCCAGCAAAAGAGCGAGTACATCTACTAGACTTACTATCATCATCATAATTTTTATTTATACCGAACTTTCTACCTGAAGTATTATGCGGTACAAACGGGTCGGGACAAAAATATTTCTAACGCGGAACGGAGTCCGCGGGCACTAGTTAAATAAGCAAATTTAATTTTAAGATCGAATTGCTTTAACTCTGTTCTTTGACAACTAGTCAGCGTCGTTTTTATGATCATAACGCCGCGGCAATAGTAAGTACCTCTAGAGATATTTTTTAAAATTTGACTTGACTTTCTTTGACAATCAGCAAGAAAACAATCAAATCTACTCGTATACTTAGTACAAATAAATAAAGCTGAAGTGTCAAACTGTAATTCAATAAAAATTAACAGCTTTTTAACTCCGTGGCAATAGTACTTCCAGATATTTCCATTGAGCAAAATGAATTATTCGGGCCTGTGGAGGCTGCCCACGCTAACTCCGGGGGTGGGATCGATGTAGCGCACGCGCGGGGCACGCAGCCTGGTAGCCTGGCAGCCTGGCTGTGAGCGAGCCTCTTGATGTACTAAGACTAGCTTGATTTACAACCTAACTGAGACCTATGTTGCTTTTAACAATTTCAATGCAGATATATTGTAAAAATATTGGCTTGAAGTGGACTTTACTTTGCAAATGTTATAATTAGTTAACAATATGTTTATTTACCTATTTTTCGCAAATTCCTAAAGATGCTTAGGTTTCTGAACGTTGAAAATTTTTTGTAGGATCTTGTTAATTTATTTTTTTTTTTAATGTTCTGGGTACGACTCCAGTAACAGTTAGGAAAGACTCTCACCAAGTTTTTTCTACCTGGTAGCAGCTCAGTCAAACAGTTGGCGGTATTACAGTTATGTCCTTGGATGAGATCGTTTAGCCTTTAGTTATTAATTTAAACTACTTAGTGATGGTTTTAAACTTAAATTATACTAACTTAACTGTGATAGCTCGATAACTTTTCCGAACAATACGAGACAAGTCAGGGAAATGATGTTATACAGTTTAAATTTTAACTTAGTCGTTATTTGAAATTCCATTTGTCATTTTACAGGTATAGTGACTAGTAATAAACAAGAACTTAAGGTATTAAAGAAATTCAGACTTTAAAATGTAATAGAGAGTTTAACAATATACCTAACTACGGATACATTTTATACCTTTAACACAATATAGTGCTCCATTTCACTGTGGGGAGAGAGATGTGAATACGTAATGAAGGTTGAGCTGCAGCGATAGTTGAGCTTTGTTGTAGGTTACACAACGTGCAATCGATGTAATATGTAATGTAATACTTTACGCTGCTGGCTTTAGTAGCTCAGCAACTTTTCTATTGAATATGAGACAAGTTAGGTAATGATGTAACAAAGTTTAGTTTGAAACTTAGTCTTTTTAATTTGCCATTTCTTATTTTTACGTTATTTTAAAGTTATCATGATAAGTCACAAACAAAAACAATTTATGAAATTCAGACGTGACGTAATAAAAGGTCAACTTAACAATGTTTTGGATAAATTTCTATGGGTATAACACAATATAGTGCTTCATTTCACAGTGGGGGAAGAGATGTGAATACGTAATGAAGGTTGAGCTGCAGCGATAGTTGAGCTTTGTTGTAGGTTACACAACGTGCAGTCGATGTAATATGCAATGTAATACTGTACGCTACTGGCTCTAGTAGCTCAGCAACTTTTCTATTGAATATGAGACAAGTTAGGTAATGATGTAACAAAGTTTAGTTTTGAAACTTAGTCTTTTTTAAATCGCAATTTCTTACTTTTACGTTATTATAAAATTATCATGATAAGTCACAAACTAATACTCAATGCATTTATGAAATTCAGACGTGATGTAATAAAATGTCAACTTAACAATGTTTTGGATAAATTTCTAAGGGTATAACACAATATAGTGCTTCATTTCACTGTGGGGAGAGAGATGTGAATACGTAATGAAGGTTGAGCTGCAGCGATAGTTGAGCTTTGTTGTAGGTTACACAACGTGCAGTCGATGTAATATGCAATGTAATACTGTACGCTGCTGGCTTTAGTAGCTCAGCAACTTTTCTATTGAATATGAGACAAGTTAGGTAATGATGTAACAAAGTTTAGTTTTGAAACTTAGTCTTTTTAATTTGCCATTTCTTATTTTTACGTTATTTTAAAGTTATGATAAGTCACAAACATGATAAGTCACAAACAAAAATTCAATGTAATTATGAAATTCAGACGTGACGTAATAAAAGGTCAACTTAACAATGTTTTGGATAAATTTCTGTGGGTATAACACAATATAGTGCTCCATTTCACTGTGGGGAGAGATGTGAATACGTAATGAAGGTTGAGCTGCAGCGATAGTTGAGCTTTGTTGTAGGTTACACAACGTGCAGCCGATGTAATATGTAATGTAATACTGTACGCTGCTGGCTGTAGTAGCTCAGCTACTTTTCTATTGAATACGGCACAAGTTATTAATGATGTAATAAAGTTTAATTTTGAATCACAATTTCTTACTTTCAAGTTATTTTAAATTTATCATTATAAGTCACATAAACTCAATGTATTTATGAAATTCAGACATGACGTAATAAAAGGCCAACTTAACAATGTATTTATGGATACACTTTATACCTTTAACACAATATAGTGCTCCATTTCACTGTGGGGAGAGAGATGTGAATACATAATGAAGGTTGAGCTGCAGCGACAGTTGAGCTTTGTTGTATATTACACAACGTGCAGCCGATGTAATATGTAATACTGTACGCTGCTGGCTTTAGTAGCTCAGCGACTTTTCTATCGATGTGTTCAATATTGCAAGTTAGTTTAAGTTTGCTTTTTAAGTTTATGAAAAATTTAGTTTATATTTTTTACGTTATCTTCATAAGTTATCATAATATGATGATTAAAAAACATTCTACTACCACCATAGATATGTTAATAAAAAACTCCTGCTATTACTAAAAGATATATCAAATTACGAAAACTACGTTTAATAATGATATCGAACGTTTCATTAAAATGTTACGTCCATAATCTCGCACTACCTCGTAGGGAACATCTCCCTACGTTCCTTCTGCCATCCTTACTGTTCGACGACTTGTCGTGAACTGTCCAGAATGTCACTCATTTTCTTCCGTTTTGATTGCAAAATTATTTGAATCATTCCACATACTTTTAATTTTTTTCCTAATTGATAATTGGACTTTATTTTAATTTAAACGTGTTCAATCAAAATCTCCGAAACAATATGTTAATGACATTTACCGAAACCAAGTAGTTAGTACATGGCCTTACTAGAAGTGCAGTAAGCTCCATATTGGAACGAGTGTCCAAAGCTGCTCTAGTAGGGTCCTTCCGAATTTGGCTAGGCAGGGAGAATAACTTGAACAGAGGAGGTGAGTGTTGACGCGCGTCACTAAGGGTACTTTTTTAAACCTACACCCGTGTCACAAGTCTCGGGCTCTGTTCGGAGTTTTACTCTCAGCCATGCGATGGACCCAGCACCCGCACGGTGAATCCATGGAATGCTAAGATATTCGTCTCTAATTGTTCCAAAAGTAAAAATACACTTGCCAATGCCAATAGCTTTAGGAGATCAAAAACAGCCAGGAAGTTTTTCAGGAAGAGGCATTTCTCCCAATCTATATGTCTCCTACTACACATAGAGACGAATTTGTCAAGAAGACTGAACAGTGTATAGACATTGTCGAGCCAAGAAAACATGAAACGAATTTGTTGTACCTACCATCTATACTGCCATGTGATGCACAGTAATAACTCTCACAAGAGGCTGGGGTTCAACGTAACAGATAGATGTAGTTTTGATAAAATAAGATTTAATATGTTAAAATGGTATTATCGTTCGTGTGATATAATTTTACGTGATAACGTCATAAAAAGTTAGGAACATTGAATTGCATGCGTCCACATCGGCAGCGATGGTGCCTCTCTATTGCTTGTTCCAAGCGCTCGCTTGCTTCCGGAACGTGATAATGAGTCAAGCTTATTCGTGTGTGCAGTTAGCGTTCATCGATTCAAAACATGTTATCACGTTAAAAAGTATATCTGCTCCATCCAGGACGTTAAGAAAAGGTACAGTAATGTAGGTACGTGTTACAATTTTGCGGGCGTATGGTGGCCTTGCCCTTGCGGACGCAAAATCAATAAGCGCGCGCTCCCGCTCCAGCTGAGCTGCCTGGGACGAGCGCTCGACTTACAGTTTACACGAGTCACGGGAACGAGGGAAAAGAAACGTTGATGTATGATTTGTTTGAAACACAGGTCATAAGCATGTTTATGTATAATAAGGAATCTTTCTAACCAAATTTGCGTTATTTACTCTAAGTATTACGGAACGTTAATGTCAGTATGTGATTGACTATTTTGACGATGACATACACTGTCAAAATAGACAAGCCAAGATAGCTGCGTCATTATGATCTCGAGTCATTTTTGGATGTTTTGAAAAGGGTCCGGACAAAAATTAGTAAAACTTGTGAGATTGTGGTTATTTACCAATTCTGAGTTAGCTAAATGTATATTATTTTAATAAATAATACTAGCGTACACCCACGGTTTCACGCGCATAGTTCTGGTTCAGAATTTCAGGATACAAATTCATCTGTCACACCTCATGAGTCTATAATAAGCAAAAAGATTTTTACCATCCGACTGGTAGTTTATTAACCGACGAAAAAAAAACGGAGGAGGTTCTGAATTCGACACGTATATTTTTTTTATGTATGACCACGCATAACTTTTTACAGTGTTGTCCAATTTTAATAATTCTTATTTTATTAGAAAGGGCACACTTGTCATTGGTCCCATTGTCATCATGTTAGGATCTGATGAAGATATCCTGGGAAAATTTAAGGAGCTCTTCAACGCACTAAAAAGTAAAAAATAACTGTGTCATTGATTGCTTAAATTTACTTAAGCATATCTAGGAGTCAGTGCCAGCCAAGGTTTCTGCTTTAAGGACGTTACCTAGAACCCACAAACTGCTTTACTACGTTAAATAAATGTTCCTTAAACTTGCTGGCACCGACTTCATAGATATGCTTAAGTAAATTAAAGCAACTAAGTGACACAGTTATTTTTTACTTTTTAGTGCGTTTTGAGCCGATTCTATTTTTGTTAAAAATTTTTTCTTCATTTACCTTAATTATGAATCTATCTTAGCGAAAAGGCCGCCGTTACACCATTGATTGATTCTAGTTTGACATTTTTTTTTAGATTTAATATTATAGGAGAATTAGTCAATTATATTTTATAGCCCCAAAGTAAGCGTACTCGTAAGTAGCTTGTGTTATGGGTGCTATGATAACTGATGAATATTTTTATATATATTATACATAAATACTTATAATATATAGATAAACACCTAGACACTGGAAAACATCCATGCTCATAACACAAACATTTTCCAGATGTGGGAATCGAACCCACAGCCTAGGACGAAGAAGCAGGGTCACTACCCATTGCGCCACTGCAATTTCTTGTTCCTTGGTGTTACAAACAGTTAAACGACCAAAAACACAATTTTGTTGCAGGTATTTTATTTTTGCAAAAAAAAATTATCTTTGTATTTTTGAAAAAAAAAAAAGATAATTACGAGTATGTTAAGGATCCTGCCTGTTTTCCGTCCGCAAGATGTCAGTGTCGCGGATCAAGATTTTCTCCATTTTTGAGGTTTTAAAATTTGATAAAAGCAGCACATATTTAATTGATCTTATCTCAGCTCGTCAGAAAAACGTTTTAATAGTATTTGTACAAGCAAGCGTTATTTTGCGGAAGTTCATTGTAATTTAGTTAAGTTATCATTTTGCTATTGATTGACTTAGCAACATTCAATTACAAAGTACCTATATGAAGATTGTATGGGATTTATATTAAAACTAGCATTCGACCGCGACTTCGTCCGCGTGAAAACCTCTAAGGTACCCTTTTAATTTTAAAGCCAGACTTTCATATAAAGTGTGCTCTTTGCCCGTTACCCCTCTCAATTAAATTTTTTTATAATGAAGCAATATCCTCCGTCCCGTCCCGTGTACTAAAGATCTACATTTTTGTTAAATATTGTACAATATTATAGTACATTTGTTGACAATTAAATACTCTTAATCAACAACACATTTATTTTGATAAAGATTAATATTATTACGTTGATTAATTAATTCGTAATTTCGACTAAATTTGATTACCAGAAAAACTGTTCTAGTTAGTTAACCTTAAAAGATAGACATATACTGTCGTGGACATTTTTCTAGATCATTTCAAAAGGAATAATTCTTTTATACATATATTTTTGGTATCTTGAACTGTTTTCGCAACGCTTTATTCACATTTTCCATTATTTCTTCGCTCCTAATAGTTGCAGCGTGATGTTATATAGCCTATCGATAAATGGTCTATTCAACACAAAAATAATTTTTCAATTGGAACCAGTAGTTTCTGAGATTAGCGCGTTCAAACAAACAAACAAACAAACTCTTCAGCTTTATAATATTAGTATTGATATTGGGAGCAGTTTAATAAACATTTTTTAAACTGAAAGTATTTTCGGGATTCACGTTTAGCTTAACTTCGATGGGGACAAAGTGAAGTATAAATAAATGATATCGCGACTTGTGCTGTGAACTTTGCACTTTGTAGTTCAATTACATTATTATGGAAATGCTTATAGGCAAAGGTCAGGCGAAGTTATTTTGATATTCCTTCTTTTAGGGTTCCGTTGTAAAATGTTATAGGTATAATAGAAACATTCATTGTTATCAGCCTACTTACGGCGCACTATAAGGCCATTCTCTCTCCTTGTAGGAGAGGGGATATGGAGCGTAGACTTACGACGCTGCTTCAATGCGGGTTGGTGGGTTAAGAGTGATAATGATTTGTTCATTAACGATCAACATCAGATGTTGATGATAATGGCCGACTGTTTAACTTAATCTCCGTGGCATGGAGGTTTAAATAAACTAAATAATAAATAAATATTATATGACAATTACACACATCGCTATATAGCCCCAAAGTGAGCTTAGGTCGCTTGTGTTATGGGTACTATGATAACTGATAAATATTTTTTATATACATTATACATAAATACTTATAATATATAGATAAACACCCAGACACTGGAAAACATCCATGCTCAAAACACAAACATTTTCCAGATGTAGGAATCGAACCCACAGCCGAGGACGCAGAAGCAGGGTCACTACCCACTGCGCCACTCGCCCGTCAAAGTTTAACATCACCAACTACTCAAATCCGATAGGTATTCGAATATATACTGAAAAATTCTTTTAAAAAAAGAAAATTCTAGTATTATTCTATAACCCGACACAGGACTGAAACTTCCAGATCCTCATTATCCAAAAGCTAACCACTAAACTACCAAGGTAGTTATTAATGTACGAGTACAT
Source organism: Mycalesis mineus (assembly GCA_034621355.1). Classification (NCBI taxonomy): domain Eukaryota; kingdom Metazoa; phylum Arthropoda; class Insecta; order Lepidoptera; family Nymphalidae; genus Mycalesis; species Mycalesis mineus. Next base: position 2,822,332 of record CM067901.1, read on the forward strand.
ACTAGTAGTTTCCATATAATTAATTTATGTGTAATAGAGTAAAAATAGAGCTACTTAAAATATTTGTTCTAAATATAAATGTTTATAATGTAATCCAACTTCAAACAGAATAGGCGCTTTTTTTAATATAAGTATAACAAATGATAATTACGTAGGTAACGATAATAGACTAAGAGCTAGTCAACGAATCGCGTTCAACATCTTGTGATCACGATCTTCTTTAGTGGCATAATATTCTGACTTAGCACTTATCATAACTTTTATTTACTAATATAATTTTTAGAAAATAAAAGCTATTGAACTCCTTTGCCGTTTGATGGCTGAAAAATTAGCACCTAGGAGAAGTAACTAACTTTCAAACGTCAAATCAAATAAAACCAAATTCTATTACTTTAAGTAGGTTTTGTGTATTTATAGTGACTACAATTACCATCCGTAAGGCAGATTTTGCTAAGTATCAATAGTTGCTCTTTTAAACATATCATAAATTAGAATATAAATTATTATCATGTACTATTTTTTTTATCATCTACAAGTTGGCCCTTGACTGCTATCACACCTGATGTTAAGTGATGATGCAATCTAAGATGGAAGCGGGCTAACTTGTTAGGAGTAGGATGAAATACATAGCCATTTCGGTTTCTACACGACATCGTACCGGAACGCTAAATCGCTTAGCGGTACGTATTTGTCGGTAGGGTTGTCTATTAGCCACGGCGAAAGCCTCACACCAGCCAGACCAAGACAAATTAAGAAAAATCTCAATCTGCCCCGCCGGGAATCGAATCCAGAACATCCGTCTTATAAATCCACCACGCATACCACTGCGCCACGGAGGTCGTCAAATTATTATTATTATTTATTATTGTAACTATTCATTCTACTTCGTGTTCGATTAAATTCGATCCAATGAATAGTGTTCCTAACACTGGTTTGGAAAGGCAACTATAGCGATTAAATTAATTAATGTTAAAAAAGAAAGTTTTGTAAGCATTGAGAGATTTAATTACAGATGATTGGACTCAACTTTAAAAAGGGCTTGAGATTTTCAGAGACGATGAACAAATTTTATGTAAGTGTACCGTCTCTCGGGCTAAGTTTCTTACACATGTAAAATCAACGTTCCAACCGGTACGCCCCGCCGGTTCTCACAAAAAACCAGCACATGCGGACAAAGCATGAATTCAGCGTTTGGAGGACGCTAACTTGTTTGTGCACTGACTCAATACCGCTGTTTCCAACCAAACTAACACTCTCCTAGCTACTATTTTTAGAGATTTCTTTATTTAAGTCTTTTACATTTATACAGATTAAGCTGTAGGCCCATTAATTGAGGGGGGAGGAGAAAGAATGTTAGTGTTATAGTGTGAGAAAGAAGCTCTGCCGAGGTCGAGGACTACAAGACAAAACTCCATCTAAGAGACTATCCATCCAGCAGTTCTGCAAAATATCGAGACTACCATGACATGCGGGTAAAGCAAGCATAGGCGGTTAAGAGGACTCTTACTTCATTGTGACTTAATGTCGCTGTTTTCAGCCAATTAAAATCTACTAGCTTTTGACGACCTCCGTGGCGCAGTGTTATGCGCAGTGGAATTATAAGACGGAGGTCCTGGGTTCGATTCCCGGCGGGGCAGATTGAGATTTTTCTTAATTTGTCTTGGTCTGGCTGGTGGGAGGCTTACGCCGTGGCTAATTACCACCCTACCGACAATGTATCGCCATGAACATGTCGTGTATAAACCGCAAGGAGTGCGGATTTTCGTCCCACTCCTAACAAGTTAGCCCGCTGCCATCTTAGACTGCATCATCACTTAACATCAGGTGTGATAGCAGTCAAGGGCCAACTTGTAGTCAATACAAAAAACCTAGCTACTATAATCTTAAATCATAGGGATTTCTTTATTTTAAGATTATGTACTTTCTGTAGACTCGTTACCTAAGGCGTTTGGTAGAAGAATCTGTCAGAGGGAAGCTACTGGGCTAAAAGAATATCCACTAGAAGATTTTTTGACCAGCATAAATTCGTTTGGAGCACGCTAACTTTTATATGCAGTGACTGAAAACCGCTGTTAATAGAGTGTGAGCCTCTTAGGGATTTTGACTTAAAACAGCTGTTGATTCTCCATACGAGTATATATAAGTTGCCTAGGTTTTTTATTCAAGCATTTACCGTTTATTAGTAAAAATCGAAAAATTCTACCCTCTTTTATGGGTGACTTCAATTTGTTAAAAAAGCAATTTATTTAGTCGAAGAGCGCAGTTACAATCAGGAAAATGGACACTTTCAACACTAGTGGAAATATTAGACAAGTTGTTCTTTTCTTATTTGACCTTTATTCAATAATATTGTATAATCGCTATTGAAGGTATAAAAGCAATATAACAATGTTTATGGGGGGTAAGGGGAAAACCGAAACTACATCTAAACTGACCCTTTTCTAGTCAAACCAATAGTAATTTCATTACATTCGTTTTCAAGAACAGCTTTAATTATGATGATGGTGTTGGTATAAAAGTGTATTTGTATTTGAGCATGAAAATATGCATTACTCACCTGATGATCTACCAGACTTACCAATTTTATCAAAATGTTTGAGAGTGGCATCGAAAGGAGAGCAAATGCTGGGAACACGGTGAATGGTGTGGACCACCCACTTATGTATGGTAGAGAAAGTTGATTATGGCAGAAGAAGCATAAAAAAAGATGTGTGGCACTTGGGGACTGCAGCGGTAAAACTATTGCATAGCATTTTTTATCAACTTATGTTTACCTACCGACGTTATCGGCACCGTGGCCTAGCCGTAAGGCGCTTTAAGTGCCCGGATTGCCATTTGTTTTAAAAAAAATGATTTAAAAAAATGAATTTTTGAAATATCACGCTTGAAAAGAAAAATTGCGGAACCGACGGGATTCGAACCCGCGTCTACGAGCTAAGCCACGTTCCCCGATGACGTCGTTGCCGAAATTGTGCTTTTGATATTATGTTTTTGATACTCGGGGGGTGTTGGGTTTTTTCGTTACGGAATTTTTGTATTCGGTCTCCACGCTCAAGGCCCGCGATAAAAGCTATGCAATAGCTTAAAAATAAATGCGGTTAAGATGAGAGCATTGAGGTGTAGGTATGTGCGGAATAAAGCTGAGAGACAGAGTTAACAATAGTATGATAAGAGAACGATGTGGTGTATAAGATGTTTTGACTAAAATTGCGAAAGGGATGTAGAGAGAATGAACGAAAGAAGATTAACAAAAGAGATTTATGAGGCGAGCGTGATTGAAAATGTTGGAAGGGGAAGGCCTAGGCGAATGTTCCTGGACTAAATTCAGGGCATATTAATGTATGGCCAGGTCTAGAGTATCCTGAACCGATGAACAGATATGAAAGGATTAATGAGAGTGAAAGAAGCTAAGTATGCAAGGACCAGATGACACATGGAAGGATGTAGTCTCTACCTAACCTACCCCTATGGGAAGGAGGCAGGATGCATGAAATATTTTTGTGCTGTTGCATAAAAATTAAGACCAATAATCAAATAATTTCTCAGTATAAATAACCAATAACACCACGTCAAATCTACAAAATATTGTCAATAAACACGCGATATGTATCGGTTATTAACACAGTTTTCGATTACATAATGTCGATTCCGTAACCCATAACAAGCTGTAAACGACGTCCTATAGATCATTATTTTTGAATACATTACAGGTTTTTAGAAGTTTTTATTAGTATTGTATTTAAATTTAAAACATTTTTACATTACAAAGAATGATAATACACTTATTATTGATTTTGTATTATTCATTATAGATCCCGTATCTGTGATAATATTGAGATTTAAGCAGCCTATGTATATCAGATTATAATCTATCTCTGTGCCATGTGACATGTCCGTTAAGCCGTGGTTGAGTAAAAATATCCATAAAATAATCGGTACATTTTCTAATTGTCCGTAAAATTGTCGTTATTTTTTCACGTGTTTTTGTGAACATTCAACATTCAATGAACAAATGCAACTAAAACAGAATTTGCAAAATCGATCCAGCCAAAAGGGATCTACGCGATCGAAACCACGGGGCACCGCTAGTAATATATGTATAGGTCTTGTCTATTTATTTAGTAGTACTAAAGCCTATGTGGCAATAATTAAAATGATAGCAGCACCAAATAGAAATGGCTATCTGCACCAAAATGGTTGTGTTAGAGTACCTACGATATTTATATTAAAATATTTATGTTAAACCTACAATTATGTATTTACTGAACTTACCTACTGTGAAAAATAAGTATAACCTACCGTATTTAACAAAAAAACAATGCACAACGAACATTGCCACAAATATAAGCCCTATATCTTTAATAGAGTAGATATAAAAACAGATAATCAATTAAATCGGTCTTGTGGTTCCTGAGATATGCGAACACAAACATAAAAACATACATACATACATACACTTTTGTAATTTGGCAAAGTTCAGACGCTGATATAGACTAACATACGCGAAAACTGGGCAGTTCTGGAAATATTACATATATACGAATCGATAACCTCCTTTTTTGGAAGTCGAAATTTTTCGGAAATTAAAAATCCTGCAACTGTCACTGCAACATGATAGCCAATATGGTGGCTGCGTACCCATCTACCCAATTACAAGCATAGTATACAATTTCAATTTGCATTTAATATGAACCGTACACACCCGACACACCCCAAATCTATGACACTTTCTGCTCCTCCTACTAAAAATCCCAACTCATTCGAAAACCCAAAACCAAGATGGCGACTGTATATCTCCATAACTAAAATCTCAAATACCTGTTTACATTTACCAGGAGTGCAATCTTTCTGATAAAAAATCAGCAAACTGTCACTCTTAAACAAAAAACCAACGATTTCCGTACATAGGTAGGTACAATCTCAATTCTCTATTTGCTTTTACCGCGAATCCACCAAAGCAATCACAATGCAAATCTATGACACTTGTATGTAAAATATTCCTGACACAAAAAAAACCAGCTACCTGACAATCGTAAACCGAAAACCAAGATGGCGTCTGCATCCATATCCATATATACAATCTCAATTCGCATTTACCGTGAAGAGTCAATAAACAATTTTTTATCTGTGGGACGTTAGGAGTCGGTCGATATAACCGCCTACACCCCCACTCTTGTCTCCCCTGACCTACATAGGGGATGAGAGTACGCAAGCGTATTACGCACACATCTCTAGACAGTTGTGTGCACTCGGATGAGTTACGGCTTGGGTTAGGGGTTAATCTTTGATTGGTGATGCAACCCAAGTGCTATCTGCCTTTTGGTAGTCGAGTAAGAGTGCTCTAGAAAAAAATTATAGATTTGAGGAAATTGACTTAAAATAAACAATTTAAAATTAATATTTTTGTTTATTAAATTTTAATATTTTTTTTAAATAAGCTATGTATTTGTATCATATTTTTATACATATAAATAAAATAATTATTTATTAAGAAATTATTACGGCAGACTAATTTTTTAAGCTTTGAATGTCATATTTATTAATATTAAGAATTAGCAAATGACTATTTTCAATATTTTAACTCGTTCCAACCCTTTTTTCGCAATTAAAAGTAGCCTTTGTCCTTTTTCAGGCTAGACTTACTGTGTACCAAATTTCATTTAAATCGGTTCAGTAGTTGTAGATAATATTAGTTAGGATTAAGCCAATATTTTGAAACTTGATCCTGTAATTCGAAGCTATGTAATCATATGTTTACCATTGAACCAACGAGGTTCTCAAAATGTATTGAGAAATCTTATAGCAATATTGCTGTTCGAAACGTTACTAGAGACGAGAGCATTGAGGAGTATGAGTGGATTGAAACAGTTACAGGTAAGAATAATTGATATGAGAACGGTGTGGTGTAAAAGTTACTGAATTTGAGAAAGCGATGCTTAACGGAGAATGGATGAAAAAATTATGAGACAAGGCTAGGTGAATGTTCCTGAAACCATTTCAGGACATTTCAAACAATGGCTAGGTTGTACCTACCCTAAACCGACGGGCCTTTATTAAATTATTAATGAGAGTGTACAAAGCTAAGGAAGTATGTAAGGACTGTAGCAAAATATGGTAATAATAAATCTTTTATTTGCAAGAATGTGGTAAATATGTCCAATCACATCCTACCACATACATGGTGTGCAAAAATTGTATTCAAGTTAAACTATACATATACTTTTTTTTTAAATAATTAAAAATTACGTTAGTATAAACCTTATATTATCGTCACATGTGTGTATCATTAATTGTCAAATATTTAAATGTAAAGGATTATGTTTATACAATGTCAAAAAAAATATATAGGATAATAAAAAATAGGTAGGATGTAAACACTGCCTACGGGAATGAGGTGATATGTAGAATTCAAACGATCCTTTCAAAACGACAATACAAAAGATTACCTGAAGATCTACAAGTATATTGGCAACAGAGATAATTATCTATAACGTGGAGTTAAAAGATAATAAACATCATATCCGGAAGTGGCATGAGACGAAGGCCGTAACTCAACACCGCGGGCTTCTATGTATGAGTGCGAGTAATAGGCTTAGGTTACTATGCTGAAATGTACACTTATTTATTAACATTAAGTTACTGTGCAAAATGTATAGTATAATTCAGTAATCTACATACTATAAAAAAATACCCCCGCCAAAATAAGACTGTACATTTGCGATAAACTCAAAGACGAACTACTTACTGAACGATTTGTTTTGAGGTTTTCATTGATAGATAGATAGTTTTCATTGATACAATGATTCCTGAGGAAGGTTCTACATAAGTATATGTATATAATTTATTAAGGTTTTGTATAAATCGGCTCGATTATGACGACAATTATTATTAAAGGGGTCGCACCGTCTGGGAGATTTCAATGAAAACGCTGCCTGCCAAAGTATTCGAGACATAATTGACAAGTATAATTTTTTTTGGTTATTTTTAACATGAAAATAATACCGTTGATGGGATGTCTAATAACATTAGGTACTAGTAATTAGACAAGCGAACGACACTGTCTAAATAACAAAGATCCTTGGAGGGTTTTGGATCAGCATTACGCAAGAATTAATTATAATTATTAACCGTAATTGAACTTAGCATAATAAAAGATTTAGTCTAAGTATCTGTGTGTAATTCTACAATTTTGTACTTACGTTACGTTACGAGTCACGGCTTCAGCAGATTACTGCCTTCAGACACAGTGTTAAGAGTCAGTACAAACAGATGATCTTGACGCTAAAGTAGTTGAAATTTCTAAAGTGCTTGAATTAAGCTAAACGAGTTATGAATTTAGAATTTTTAAATAAGTGGATAATTGATGACCAACGGAGCCTGATTAATGTAAAATAAATTATTTGGTGTCCTTTTATGCATTTTGGTCAACATATAAGTTCTATTATATTTATGAGGAAGTAGTAACATTGACATATTAATACTATGGACTTCGGGTGTAGTGCAAAATTCACGACAAAGGTGTCCCGATATGGGAAAAACGTATTTTTTGACTAAAAACTTTTTTTTTATTAAAAAATATTGTGGGTAAATATAACTTCTCTTATAGTTATTTTGTTCATGTTTTGCCTTATTTATTTCCGGCATATATATAATTCCTTATGGGATCAACAGAGTGCGAAATCTATAGCTACAGTCAAGCCCGAGTGTTAAAATGTTCAAAGCGTAGGTATACAAAGTACATAGACAATATAGATTCTCGAACAGATAATATGCTTATACGGTTTTATTTTCCGTAAATAGAATACAATTCGCTCTATGAATGTCACGTAGCGTACCTATACAGTGGAAGATCATTTATTTGTTGTATAATTCACGTAGTTACAATGGTCTCGACTTGCTGAAGCCGGCCGACCGGTTTCTGCGAATATAATAATATGAGCAAAAACATTGTACTAATTTTATATCCAACTCTAATTACTTTTAATATCTGGGCATTTGTCTTTTTTTTTTGTAAAATAGTATTTTATTTCTCATCGTCATAATCAGTCTGTTACAGGCTCCCTTCAGGAACAGGCCTCTCCTCTTATAGGAGAGAGGATATTGAGCTCAGTTACACCTACTAACTACTACTACTGCTCCAAGGCAGGTTGGCGGGCTTAAGGATTATTACCCGCGACCATGACTGACATCGACAATCGTGAAGCTACTGAGAATCTTATAACATCATACTTAGTATTATTATGACGACCTCCGTGGCGCAGTGGTATGCGCGGTGGGTGTATAAGACGGAGGTCCTGGGTTCGATTCCCGGCGGGGCAGATTGAGATTTTTCTTAATTTGTCTTGGTCTGGCTGGTGGGAGACTTTCGCCGTTGCTAGTTACCACCCTACCGACAAAGACATATCGCGAAGTGATTTAGCATTTCGGTACGATATCGTGTAGAAACCGAAAGGGGTGTGGGTTTTCTTCCCACTCCGAAGAAGTTAGCCCGCTTCCATCTTAGATTGCATTATCACTTAACATCAGGTGTGATGCAGTCAAGGGCCAACTTGTAGTCGTTAAAAAAATATAGCATGCTAGTATCAGTTGTAAATTCCTCTTACGTTACCCTCATAATGATAAGACTGTTGAGTCGACGATTATTGTTCCTATAGTCGTTTCAGTCAATGGTCTTATTGCGGAAAGCTTCGACCAACATCTTAAGAAGCTTTCGCTTGAGTGTTGGATCAACGCTCGGATACAGAAGGCGGTGATTCTTGAGACAGCGCGTATTGTGAGGAGGTTTCTCACTCTGGAGTACTGACCACCGGTTGCTTGGGCCCTCAAAGGCCCCGCAAGTGGAGGAGCAAATTTTTTTTTATAAATTTTTAATAGTGTTTTTATGTTTTTGTATGACATAGTTAAAAATTTTTAAAATATGTAAATAAATAAATGATAGATTAAAAGACTGTTGTAAGAGGAAGACCTAGGCGACCGTTCCTGAACTAAATCCAAGACAAAAATTCTAGTAAATTCTAGTAAAAGGCTAGATGAAGAGTACCCTAAAACGACGAACTTGTATGAAAGGATTAATGAAATTGAAGGAAGCGAGAGATATGCATGTATCGTGGCACTGTCTACCAAATGGAAACAAGGCACGCCTGCTATGTATATACCCTTTTCTACTAGGTCATACAAAACTTCATTTAATCATCCGCAAGTTTTGTTTTTGATGTTGAGTGATCACGCAGTTTAAGATGGTGACACGATAATTGTGAGTATAGTTTCCTCATTTAAGGTAAGCCTTAGAACCGTATCTGTTTTCTATACGCCGTCGTATTGGAACGCTATATCGCTTGCCGTAGATTTAGTATGATACCTAACCACAGCCGAGCCATTTACTAGACCAGAAATGAGTCAATTAAAAAAATTTAAAATCCAATACTGACCCAAGCTAAGAATCGAACCCAGGCATTTCTGATAATACCTAAATATTTAGAAACTATAATATATATATTATAGTTTCTAAATATTTTTTTTTACTTTATTTATTTGTAATAGTGAGTTTTTATTTACCTACTTTGATATTTGTAGGGCAACTATGTTTTATTAATCAGTCGGACGTTTCCCGTTTTGTATCTATTATTATACCAACTTTTTGATTTAAGAGCACTATTGAAATTTTGTACTACATAGACTGTAATCATATCTAATGTTAAGTGAACATGTAGCCTACGGTGGTACGGTGGCCTAGAATTTTTAAACCTTATAAATATGAACTAAAATATTATAAAAATCAATTAATTGCAGGTATCAAGGTACATACTAATCAGCAATTACAAACACATCAAATTCGTAAGTTTTCAATGTTATAGCCTATTGTTGTAGCCTTCACTGAAGACCTAAAAGTATACAGAGAAAATCAACTGGGAATCCCGTTATGAGACAAACAAAATAACTATTGCGAAATATTACTATATCAAACGTTGGTGATAAAATTTATCCACAACACCGCACGGATAGAAAAATAAACACACATTTACCATTTGGGTAGGTATAAATGGATTATGTCGACAATGAATAGCTCACAATTCGTTACGAAAAGAATTAGAATACTCTGCCATTTTGTTACTTAATCTTCCAGAATCCTTGAACTTCATTGACAAAGGTTACATGCGCTGTGAACCACCGTTTGTTAGGTATTCCATTAACGTATTTATCTTTAATTCCATTACCAGTCGGCTAGGTTGGTAAATGGTATTACAGTACGTACATAAAAAACCCGAGCAACAAACAAAATTAAGCGCAGCTGTTTGTCAGGGTCGATTTTAATAACTTACGTAACATCCTACCTTTGTGTTAGAGGCTTAGGTCTTGTACGGGCGGAATCGTTTCAGAAATGTGTTATAGAGCAGTTTGTTTAGGCGATTAGCGCTGCCCCTGTGCGGTGACGTGAGCCACGTAACACTGACGCAAGGTGAGGCGGCCAATTTTCCAAATGCTCGCCCGTAAATCTTTTTTGCAACTATTGCAATCAAAATAAGCATTCCAAAAGAAACGCCTTCGGATCCGCTAATCGATCGTTTAATCCGTCGCAGGTACGTACCTATAGTAACTTATTTATATTAATTACAAACACTGCCCGATCGAAAACGTAACGAAATCGGACCGAGGGTGTCATATGTGTTGTGTATGTGAAATGTTACCTTTTGCGGATGCGGTGGGGTGGTAGGGTGCACTCGCGGCGTGTACTGCGCATTTAGCCCTCATAGAAATAGTTTCGATAAAGAGGGCACGCAAGACTTGCCGACGCGGCGGCGCGCGGCAGAATCGCGCGGCCTCGACCTTGGCCGTCAAACCGGCGCATGCGCCCCGCGCCGCCCCCCGTCTCTCCTCCGGCAATTATGTCATTATGTTCGCTGCTGTTGTGTTGCCAAACAGAGACGCGCTCCGCTGGACGCTGGATAGATTCCTAACATATTTCATGTAAAGATTTGGCTTCAATACTTTATGATACTACAAATGAGTCCCATTGAGTCTTTATCACGTTATACGTCGTTACAGTCATACTCCACACACCAATATTTATATACAATTATTATGATATATATAAAGAGTTTTCGATTTTATAAACATAGCGTGTACCTATACTTTATTGTTTTTAAATGCCGTACAGAAAATGCTTTGCACTTACACTTATTTTTAGAAACATTCCTAATCGTATCTGATTCGCTTTAAGAAGCTCTTCGCTAACAGGTACGAGTGTCTATTGTAGATTGGTGGCAAATTTTCTTAAATAAATATTTATCTATTAGATAAAATGAATTCGTAGAATGCTTCTTACTTTACATTCTTAACGGGTTTTGTTCTTCACGTGTTTTCTTATATGACTTAATGCATCGTCCAATACATAACAACCTATGTATATGCATATAATATGTACACCATATTGTATTTGTCAAGGTCTTCAACGTATGGTATTGGTACGTACTAGGTACAAATAACGAGCTAGCAGGTGGTAGATAATGTGATGTCAATTGATTATTATTGATATTATAAAAGATTTTCCTCTATGGCTTACTAATGGTTATTACTTTTAGTTTTGTTACATTAATTTGCAATGCCGAAATACCTAATCTTGCTTAAGTTATCGATTTAATTTTAGTAGGTATAGCGTATTTTAAATGGGGTTCTTAATTCTGTTTGAATAATGGATATACATAGAGTTACATACTCTTGCGCGTTAAGCGACATGTTGACATGACAGCGACATAACGTTATCGTCATCGTTATATAAATATAGAGTCAAGCCTCTATCCATATCATTATTATCAGCCAAATTTCATGAAAATATGAAAAACTCAGAATTATTTCCTGACCCGACCTAGGATTGGAAACCAGGATCTCGTGATCGAAGCCACATAAGTAAACAGATCAACGGGGCAGTCTGTCTCTCCATATACGAGAAGAAATTTTTAGTTTCGATATTTAGTTGGCAAATCAAAAATCTAGTAAACATATTTTTTGGTTCGACGATATACGAATAATATAATGTTTAATAACAACCTGCCATTCATAATTCATCAATCCAAGCAAATAGACGAATTTTGGACACACATCTATTATATATCTACTAGATTTGCGCTACAAGAGTCGTATTCTCTACAATATTACCTAACTGTTCAGGGATCTTAAATTTACAGACCATTTAAAAAAAATAAAAGGAGTTGGATTTCGAGCTTTACACAATTATATAACAGTATTTTCAGTTAGTAAGCTGGTTAATTGTTGTACGTGTGACGATACTCTAACTCTATATAAGGAATGTACACGTGCTAATTCATGACACATTTACCTCAAGTGTTGTAAAGTGGCTTCAGTAATTAAATATTATGATGAAAGGAAACCTTGTGTATAAAAATCTACATTAAATCTGTTTACAATAACAATTACTGATTTATGATGAAACATCACAAACGATTTATTGTTCTAATAACGATTAATGCTGTTAGAGTTCCGTTGGAGGCAACTTCTAAGATACGTATTATTTATTCAAATATATATAGACACAACATGTAGTATTTATTTAGTCAATATTAGGCTATTTTAAACGTTAGTAGGTCGTACACATTTCAAACATAATATTTAATTATTCATTCATCTTTATTATCTACATCTCAGATATAGTAATTTAAAAACACATTTTAAAATAGCATTGCGTATGTTACTTAAATAAATGCACACAATTTTATTCCTACACTCAATTATGTATTGTAAAAATTCGGGATAGTCTCCAAAAAACAGTAAGCATGTCTAACGTAACGCTGTGATTTTAAAAACTATACCTCTTTTTTTTAAATCGGTAAAGATAAATAATCGTTTTCCACGCTGGGTTATGAGTTTGTTCCGCCAACTAATATTAAAAAAGGAATTCCTATTTACATCTTGCGTCTATATATTTTATGGTCCATATTCGTAATGTATTCTAAATTCAAATAATAATGCCGCATCACGCCCGGTCGGTGACGTCATCTCGTGATAATTGTTGATTTACCTCCAGCTTACGTAGGTAATGAATTGCGAGTATAAACATAGACTTACTCATGTGTGGGGATTGTTAAAGATATACTGCGAAAATATCTTAACTACAAAAAAGTATGAACCAATATTTTACGATAAATAGCCGCAGTAGGGAGGGCTTCTTTTGCCGTGGAGACACTTGAGCCATAGAGTCGCAGAGAAAAACAAAAAATTATTCCCTTATTACGCGTCTATGGCCTCAACTGGTGACAGAAGATCTGGCTCGTTTTTTGCGCAACAGACTATTCAACGCGAAAATGCAGCCAGTACTCTTGTCACCACTTTGCCATTCCACGTGAGCATGATTTGTATAGTTAATAGGATAAGTTAGCTTCCATAATGTATTCTTTCTCAATAAATAAATAAATAAATAAATAAATAAATGGTACGTAATACTTTCTATGAAAATTTTATTTACTGTTATAATGTTTTGATCTTAGATTAGGTACCTATCTAGTTCGACTTGTTAGCGGAGCAAAACCAGTAATTTTATAATAATGTAAGGTTTAACTTTGCATTCAATATATTTTTTCAATTTCAACCATGGACGGGCTATGAATTAAATAGAGTTTTCTTACAATCTTTCTTACAAAAAATATTAGTTTAGCAGTTCAGAATTAAATATACGTATGCGACATCTTTTGTAAATTTCTGTATTTACGCTGTATTGAAACAAAACATGTGTGCAGTGTACAGCGCCTTGTAACCTTGTTGACGTAGTTCCAGCATGCATTCATAGATGGCACTTTAATATGAATGATTTGATGATTCTTTTCTCAACTAAACTGTGCACGAATAAAACCAATAGAATTTTAATGCGCTTGTAATTGTTTTTTTTCAGACAATCAGGTTAATACGTGAAGTAATAAAATTAAACAGTTAGGTATTTACTTTATAGTTTAAAGTGTTTATTTTTTTAACTTTAACTTAACTTTTATCTACAATTATAGTATCTAATTAAGGTACATATTTTTTATTAACTAAGCAGTATATCTAAATAATATTACATCTTGGACGATATAACATGTACAGTCGCAGGTAAATTGTCTTCCAAGTGACCACTCTCTGAAGATCTCTTGTCAGTAATTTTGTTAGAATGGTTATTTTCTGCGTCTGTTCTTTTTTCTCCATTTCCGCTATTCCTGGAAAACAATTAAATGGTAAACATGACATCTTTCGTAAATAACTTAATCTACGTAAGCCATTACATCAAACCACTGTTATATAAAGTTGTCCATTAACTTGGATTTACATAATTGAAGAACTTTTCAATAGATGGCGCTGTAATATTCTGAGTTTTCGTTCTTTTTTTAATTTCAGATAGGTTTTAAATTATTTTATAATTAATGTTAATCATCACTCATCATCATTATCAGCCGAGGGGATTAATGTTAATAATTAACGTGAATTGTTGGTTCTTCTTGTCTGAAGTTCTTCCTATTGAAAACATGTTTACACTTGAGTTTATGAAATTATTGTAAATTTTCTTGTAAAACAAACAACAGTTTACTTACGACTTTTAATTTAACGAGTTTTTATTAAAAGTTTTTAAGCTATTGCATAGCTTCTATCGCGGGCCTTGAGCGTGGAGACCGAATTCAGAAATTCCGTAACGAAAAAAACCTAACACCCCACTCCGACCGGCATGGCGGTGAGTTTTTTTAGATTGTCTTATTCACGTCATTGTTCGCCAACGTCCATACCATGTTGAATACACCGGTTCTCGTCCGGTCACCGAAGTTAAGCAACATCGGGCGCGGTCAGTACTTGGATGGGTGACCGCCTGGGAACACCGCGTGCTGTTGGCTTTTTAAAATTTTTATTTTTTTATTTTTTTGTTTGTAGTCTCCGAGTGCCACACGTCTTTTTTGATAGCTAAAGCGTGAAAACACATACACCTATCGATTACTTAAGTGAAATACGTTGTCATACGAAAGGAGTTTTAGTACTTGGGTACCTGGATCTCAGACAAATGTTCAGCACATTGATGATGGGCGCTTCAGCAAACAGTTTGATGAGCAGAGCGGCCACAGTGCCCTCGAATATGACTCCCACGCAGGACGTCAGCTGAAAAGTTAACAAGGTATAGCCTGTGCGCAATAAGTTGAGACGGGGGCGGTGACGCCACAGACGCGTTTTCGCTAAAATAGCTTTGTCTACAGTACAACGCGGGAGCTTGAGGGGAAGTTACTGGGGAAGCCAGTGGAGGGTTGCATTCCGGAAGAGCCTCAGCTTATCGGGCACGGGTTGTGACTTTAAAAACATTACCCTCCTTCTGACGCAGTCGTGTCAAAGAGAATAGGCTGGTAAATAAGTTCAGTTTCACTAATATTGACCAATTTTAAAGAGCCGTTATTGAGCAAGGCCTATCCTATTTTCTCATAGAGAGAGGTAATGCGTAGCGAACGCAGCTCGAGACATATTTACGACCAAAAAAAATTACAAGTATTTAAATTAATTTGAACTCAAATCCAACTTGCACCACAGGAATTCTTGGAAAATATCGATCATCTTATAGTTTTAATATTAAGTATTCTAGTATAAAGACTAAGATTTTAAAGGTACGGACAGACGTGCTCATTACAAGCACGAAAGCATGCGTTTATTGTAGTGGGGCTTGGTGTATCCTCAGTTTTATTATTCTTTTATTAGTAAGACGTGGTGTGCCACCAAAAATATTGTGCTGGTGTCACATTATGCAAGTTGCATATTGTAATTGTACGAACGTTTGTCAGTAATACTACATGGCACTTGGATACCTAGCAGACGTCTCTTTTATTTACCATCCCTCCCCTCATGGGCTACCATCTCCATCATCATCACTATTTACAGCATACTCAAAAATCAACCGACGTTTGATTTTCGAGCATGCTACCTGAGGCGCGCTTAGAAGGGGGCGTGCTCCGAGCACGCCTGTACAGGTTTACCTCATGCTTATTTATGAGTTTTCTTCAAGAAAGCTTGCTTATTGCTGTCATAGTTGCATGAGCATGCTAACTTTAAGCAAGCATAAAAGCATGTTTTTTTTAAGCACGTCTGTCCGTACCTTAAGTTACGAAGAGTCTTACATTGTTGAAGTTGTCATTGTGGTGCGGGTTGCGAGTGACGTACACGTTGCGTGCAATGAGCGTGGTGTGGAACAGGTACAGCCCGTACGTGAGCCGGCTCAGCGGCACCCAAGCACTCCAGCTCAGGAAACCGGTGATCAGAGCTGAAATACAGATATAATTAGCATCGGCAATTGCATTTCTGTGGAATGCTTTAAATTCTTGTTGTCTATCTGTCCGCATTATTTATATGTTCCCTTACAACTTCCCAACGGCTTAGCGATCCCAGATATAATGACATATCCTTATAGGATAAAATCAGAGAAGTATTCTTAGCTACTTCCGGAAGTGGGTGTAAATTGCGAAAATCACCCTAAAAATGCATATTTTTGATGGTATTGTTGAACCGAAAATGTTTCTGGACGTAAAATTGTTTTAAATATGCATTTCCGGTTTAAAGTTTCAAACCGAAAGAAGAAAAACCAAGTAAAGTATAATATTGGGTTCAATATCGAGTGTAGCAGAAATGCAGGAGTGTGAACGGAAAGCGGAAGCGGAAGCGGTGGAAGTGATTCTCTAACCCCAAGCTTATTAAGTATTGAATTGAATGAGGTCGTAAAGTATTTCATGAAGAGAAGGTTTGACCAGAGTCTATCCAGAGTAGGTAATAGTCAAAATAGAGGTGATCACTTACGCACATGTCCGAGCGAGCAGCACATGACGAGCAGCGCGACACTGCCAGCCCACACGGGACGGTTGAGCGCCGCGTACACCGCGCTCTCCAGTACGTTGTAACTGCGCCACAGGAACGTGGGGCCGGAGACAGTTATCATCATCATCGTCAAGATGCTCAGGGTCGCTCCGAGGATTGACCATTTCTGAAATTGCAATAATCATGACATTTATCCAGTTAACTTAACGGAATAAAAACGGCTTGCAATGTTTTGTTTTATTCGCACCGTAGGTCAGCAGCTGCATACCTGCCATCAACTATAATAGCGACTCAACTGTAGATCTAAACTGAATTGCAGTTAAGGTTATTATAACGCAATAACGTTAGCTGAGTGCCTAGTGTGAGCTTTCACCAAAACAAATCGAAAACTTCACATTCGCGTAAAGGCAAATTTTATAGGGAATTGAAGCAGCGCCCCTGGCAGTATCGAGAGAAAACTCAAATGGGTGAGTGTCATATAAAATTTGCGTTTATCGTTCTCGATATCGTCGCGGTAAAATCTTACACTAGCCACACTGGTCGGTTTTGGTCTACAGTTGAGTCTCTATTATAATTGATGGTAGTTATCCAGTCGTCAAGCGCCTTACTGGTATTCTTTACGGGACTCCTATAAACTAGGGTGACAAAATGTAATCAGCGTAATTTTACTTCGATTCCAGCATCACCAACTCGACAATATTAAATTGAATAGAGAGGTTACTATCGTATCATTTGATACCTTATTTGGTGATAGGTTATTACTTGTTACCTGTGAAATCCTTTTCAAATTCCCAGACGCGGTGATCCGACAGAATATGTATCCACATAGGAATCCGATGAGATAGGCGGCGTAGCGTGTGTGACTCTTGATATACGTCAGGTGGAATTGTACTGGACCTCGCGGGTTAGAAACGAAACTGTAACAAAAAAATTGGTTGTCTGTAAAGTCGATTTACTGACGATAGTTGAACGTGACAACGTCTGAAGAAAATACTGATGGAATGGTAGCATTTAATTGGTTATTAAAATTTTTAATTTAAGTATATTTTTATAAATATTAATTTAAATTAATAAAATAATTGATTTTGATTTTATAAATTTATGTTTTGAATTTATAATAAATCTATTAATTTTTAATTTAAAATTAATATATTTAATAGACGCATGTCGAATGCTGCCGAACGCAAAGGCCGATTGTGCTTTGTCACTCGTTCCGCGCTCTCGCTTGCACTTCAAGCCTTACATGGAACGCCAGGTAACGACGCATGACGTCATGTTTTTTCGTGCGTGCAGCCGGCTCTATCGAATTATAAGACGTAGTCACGTCAAAAAGCACATTGTTAAAATTTGCCCCAAGCTGTCCAAACCTATGCTCATATTTAACTATTTTATTAAAATACACAATGAATTTCAAACAACTACCCGTGTTTCATAGCAATCACTTGAAAATATATCAAAAATATAAGAATTTCAATTGATTTTTTGTGTTCTGAATTACGTGACCGTAGTCGTAGTATGAAAAGTCAACTTTTTTCAACCTTCATAACTTTTATCAGTGACTGCTTAGCTACAAGTAACTTTATCACTATTTAAATAGAAGATCTGTACTATTTAATGACATATATCATCTCTGGTCATCTCTGGGGCAGACTTCCATACATTTTTTACCTATGTCTTTCCAGTTCTTATCTTTTTGTTACTTTTTTATTAGTATTAATCAATTATAGTTGTTAAGTATTATTTAGTTATCTTATAGTTTATTAGTCAGTTGCTGAAAAATAATAGGCATAGTAGCATAAGCGCGTCCGTGAATGTACTTACGAGGCTCATGCTGAAGCGGAAACCTTGCTTGTCCACGAAATTTTTTTAACAAGCGCTGTTATATTTTGTGCTTTTGTAAATGTTTTGTGTTGTGTGACAAATAAATTCTATTCTATTTTTTTATCTTTCTTGGTTTCTTTAATTCTAATTTTTTTAAGTCATGATTTACTCAAGATCCACTTCAAAAAAGTCAAAAACGCGTAGTTATCTAATTCTAAACTATAAAAACAAAAATAAGTCGTTAAGTGTTTGACAGTTATGTTTATATGTTTAAATGTTTGACAGTTGTGTTTCATAACTAAACAGCAGAACCTATTTTAATGAATTTTGGATAAAGAGATAAATGGGACTTTAAAGAAGGACGTTGAATACTTTTTTCAACTTTACTTTTCAGGGGTTGAAATATACATCAGGCATTTTCAAGTTACGAATACATAAACAATAAAAACTATGTATTGATAAAATTTAAAATACCTACTAATTTTGAAAACTTACATTCACGAAAATCGGTACATAAATGCGGTTAAAAAGGGAAAAAAGCTTACACACTCACAGACAAAGTCACGGATTTCACTGTATACACACACGTCTTATATATTTTTTACATAAACACTGCTACCAACGGGAAGAAAAAATGACGTGACTTGTTAATTAGGTTAGCAATTAATGAATATTTTAATTACGCGTTTTTAATAGATAATTCGAGAGTTGTTATATAGACAATCAGCTATTAAGTTGTTATATATAATAGTGACTGCCATTAACGCTGTAAATGAGCTCATGATCGATTGTTTATTATGCAAATATACTATAACAATCATAAAAACTTAGCGTGGAAATACTCAACGCGTTTTAAGAGTCCGCTCTTAATTAATTTTAATTCTGTTATGATGAGTAACATAGGCTAAATTGTATTCTGATCTTCCTACGGGGCGGGCATAAATCGCAAGGACAGAAACGGAAATTAAGCAGGTAAATCAGCTGGAATAACAGAATCAAGACCGGGAGCCGAAGCAGAAAAGGCTGAAACCGGTAAGTGACATAAGTATGCCTCTCTGACAGAGAGTTACACATTTGTTCCTTTTGCCGTGGAGACCATTGGGCCATAGAGAAGTGCCAAAAAAATCTTTCGTAATATTTCTCCGCGCCTAATTGCCTCAACTGGTGACCGAAGGGCTGGCTCGTTCTTTGCGCAAAGGATTAGCCTGGCTATCCAACGTGGAAATGCAGCCAGTACTCTTGCCATCATTCCACGTGGGCATGATTTGTATAGTTATAAGGATAAGTTAGCTAAAGTTCCTTATTCTTTCTTAATGAAAAAAAGTCATTCTGTTATTAAAAGTTGTATTTTAAAATGAAAAAAAAACTTACTCATAAGTGAACATCTGTATAGCAGGCAGCTTGTTGAGGTAGTTGATGACACCAGGGGTAACCACAGCTGCTAGGAGTACCACCATAGCAGCAGTGCGGCCCACGCGCGGGTGACGACGGTACAGACAGTACAGCAATACTGTGATCACGAAGAAGTGGTAGTCGCAGGGGATGTACCAGCTTATGACTAGACACTGGAAAAAACCCAAATAATAATCACCAAATCTAATCTACAACGAACAATTCCAAATAGACGTAATTAGGACTGTGCAAGCAGTGCCCAGGCACAGAGCGCAGACCTTGGAGAGGCGCAGTAATGACTGGATCAGGAATATACATTCCTCATTATTTTAGGAGCGCAATTATAATACTCACATGGACCATAAAAAGCTAAATACGGCACTGCTCATAGTTGGTTTTAGGAAATAAATATTATGTACCTACCAAGATAATTAAAAAAAAAACAGTACATAAAGATCTCGCAATATAAAGCAATTAATGTATTGAAGATTAATTTGTAATACTAAGATTATAGTAGTTTGCGGGTAGTCATTTCCGCAGTGGCATAGTACTGTATGGTGATTTCATAATTGCTATTATTTATAGAAAATGTATCATAATCTTATCTTAACACTGCAGGAACTGTCAAGATTTTTGAATTATGTTCATGTGATTTTCATCGGCAAAGTGAATTGAAACTGAAACTAAGAAAAGATGGACCCTCACAGCTATTAAAACTTTACGTTTTTAATTATAGCCTTTACTACTGTTGGGGAGGGATTTAATAAAAACCCTCCGTCGATTTAGTGGACTGTATTTTTCAATAATCACTATTTACAATGATTGCGTTGAGGTTCAGGGGTTCGGGGTTCTTGGTTCTTGAGGGTTCACTGGAGGGTTCTTGGTACTTGACGCTAGAGGTCTTGATGATCTTGAGTTCTTGAGGTTCGTAGCGCAAGTTCAGGGGTTCGGGGTTCTTGAGGGATCTTGCTGGTTCAGGTTCTTGTTACTTCACGCTAGGGTTCTTGATCGCACGGGAGTTCTAACGGAAGTGATTTGCGGTAGCTCGGGAGCCGGTATTTATACATTTCCCCCAACCGGCACCGTCGACATGGGTGCCGACCGGGAGAAGGGTGACCGCGGGGGCTGAGGGGCGTGCGGGGAGTGGGGGGCGTCAGCGGGCGACCAATCAGCGTTAGTCACCACTGACGCCGCGTGGGGCATGTAGCTCCTGTCCGTAACATCGCTCCCCTCAGCGAAGCTACCGCGCAGCTTCCTTTTCCTTGGGTAGGACAGCGAGCTCCTTGGTTCGATAATATATTTATTCGGGATCTGCTTCTTTGGGATGACGAAGCGTTCTTCGTCCTTACGAACGGGACTCGCTTGTTTACGCCGCAAGTTCTTGCGGTGCCGATGGATCGTGGCTCGTTGGCAGCGAGATAAGCATGTCGGGAGGCAATCGTGTGTCCGGCGACGCCAGGCTCGTCGAGTGCGCAGCACAACACTATTGCGATGTCGCTTGTTTCGAAGGTTCTTTCTCTGTTCATTTGAATTTTGATTACGAATGACTAACTTGTGGATCACTTTGTTCTTTGGAACTGGTTCAGTCCGCTTCTTGTTAGCGAACTTCATTGCGTAGCTGTCCCTTAGTGCTACGCTACCATATACGTTCTTACGTAGATTTAATCTCCTGCACTGGTTCCAATAGCTACGCCGGGGTTCAATTACTGACAGTTCTAGGAGCTTATCTAAAGACGCTCCCCTCGTATGTTTGTATGAAAGCTGCATACGATCTGGTTCTTCTTTCTTTTTGAACTGTAATTCAACACACAACACGTGAAGTTCTCGGCAGCGGTTCGTCAGACAGTCGTGCATCTTCGGTTTGGATCGGCCGAGGCGATAAAGAAAGCAACCATGTCTCACTTTCTGTTTACATGCCCACAAAAGTGTATCCATGGATCGCGCTCCCCTCGTTTTGTAATGACGAGGAAGCGTAAAACTTTGTGTAAGCCAGGTTCGACCGTCGGGATCTTGCTTTTTCTTTAAAGCTTGGTTATCGGTGTCCATTTGTTCTGGGACTTGATCTGCCGAAGCATTTTCTGGGGTGTCTTGAGTGGAAATGCACAGGTGTTCTGCCGTTTTAATTGGCCTATGCGGTCCACTTCTTACAGGCGTTGGTTCATCTAGTTCTTGATTCTCATCGCCAATTGGTGACGAAGCTTGAGAGCTTGTGGAGTTCTGATCCCATGGGATTAACTCTGCTTGCTTGTGCGTAGGTTCACTTTGTTCAGAGGATCGAGTGGTTCTAGGAACGTAAGAAGGTTCAGCGTCGCGTGCAGGAGAGACTTCGGTGAATAGTTTCTCAACTGCAGGTTTTGCGTGACGTAAACAAGCCGTTTTACGTAAACTGGTGTTGCGCAGCTCTGCAGAGCGCACATCTTCTAGTTCCATCCTCTTTTGCAGCAGGTCAGCTACCAACTGGATCCGCTGCTTCCTGATAGCGGCAAGGCGAACTGCCGCCTCGTATTCCACTTGTTTTCTGCGCGTCGCCGTGCTCGCCGTGGATCTTTGCGAGCGCATTGATCGCGCCGGCGACAGCGGACGTGCCTGAAGCGCTTGATCCACATCCGAGCTTCGTCCTCCAGCTTCTTGCCGAGATGGTATGGCACTAGTAGAGCCAAGAGGTTCCACAAACCGAATCTGCCCAGGACGAGCAGGGTTCAGCGCGCGAGGGATCGGTTCTTGCAGCGCAGCTTCGTCCTGTTCACCTTCGATCTGCGAGTCTTGACTCCAAGTTCGCACCATCTTGACGTGTTGGGAGTCTTGAAGCGGATGTGTTCGGTTCTTGATCCAGAGATCCGGCTCGAAGGACCAAAGATGTTGGGGAGGGATTTAATAAAAACCCTCCGTCGATTTAGTGGACTGTATTTTTCAATAATCACTATTTACAATGATTGCGTTGAGGTTCAGGGGTTCGGGGTTCTTGGTTCTTGAGGGTTCACTGGAGGGTTCTTGGTACTTGACGCTAGAGGTCTTGATGATCTTGAGTTCTTGAGGTTCGTAGCGCAAGTTCAGGGGTTCGGGGTTCTTGAGGGATCTTGCTGGTTCAGGTTCTTGTTACTTCACGCTAGGGTTCTTGATCGCACGGGAGTTCTAACGGAAGTGATTTGCGGTAGCTCGGGAGCCGGTATTTATACATTTCCCCCAACCGGCACCGTCGACATGGGTGCCGACCGGGAGAAGGGTGACCGCGGGGGCTGAGGGGCGTGCGGGGAGTGGGGGGCGTCAGCGGGCGACCAATCAGCGTTAGTCACCACTGACGCCGCGTGGGGCATGTAGCTCCTGTCCGTAACAACTACTATATCTGTATTCAGCATATAAATAAAATTGGAATACCACTGACTAATCTTTTGAACATCATGAGATCACTAAACAACTGAGCAACAAATGAGCAACTATTCTGAGTATGCGACAGTCAGAATAGTTGTTCATTTTAGCGATGTAGCGACGAAGAAGATCACTAACAACGGATATCTCTCACGGGAACGGGATCTACAGTCTACACTAGCGAAAAAGCTGGATGGAAGCTAGATGTCATTCTTTGCTCATATCTTAGCTGTTAATGTTATTGTCATCATAGCCAGGTCTCTGCAAGAACTCCAACAAATGCTGGATAGCCTCCATACTGCCTCTCAGCGTGTTGGTCTCCGGATGAATTTAGACAAGACCAAGGTCATGTTTGTAGTTGATGGATCTACTCTCGTAACTCTATGCAATTGTGTAAAAACAGTTTTGGGAGAGAGATCGATCGGAGAATTTAGTTAGGCTGGGCAGCGTTTGGTAAACTTCGCTGGGTCTTCACGGCGCCTATACCACAATGTCTTAAGAGACATTGTGGTATAGGTGCCGAGACTTGGACACTGACGGCAAGGCTGGTCCACAAACTTCAAGTCGCTCAATGTGCTATGGAGAGAGCTATGCTCGGAGTTTCTTTGAGGGATAAAGCCTGGAATGAAGTAATTCGCCAAAGAACTAAAGTAACCGACATAGTTGACAGGGTTAGCAATATAAAGTGGCTCGACAGACATGACTAGCCCACAGCTGGTCATGTCTGTCCAGCGACCGATGGCCGTTGGAGTCGCAAGGTCCTTGAGTGGAGACCGCGTCTTGGCAAGCGGAGTGTCGGGCGTCCCCCGACTAGGTGGAGCTAGGTGGAGATCTTCGGAGAGTGGCTGGCTTTGATTGGAGACAAAAAATCAATAAAAGAGAAGGCTGGCGCTACTTAAAAGAGGCCTATGTCCAACAGTGGACGCATGATGGCTGATAATGATGATGATGATGAATGTTATTGCTGACAATGAGCAAGTTCAGTCGCCAGTTGTCGCGGCACAGCTTTTTGTCCTCAGCCTTGTACCAAAAAGGCCTGGAATCTTTGTATAAATTCGATTTGCTTACCATGTGTTGACTGTTAACGTAATTGCTGACCATGAGCAGGTTGAGCCACCAGTTTTCACGGCACGGCTTTGTGTCCTCAGCTATAGCCCTGTTCCATAGTGGCCCGGAACCGATGTAGGGGAACACCGCGCAGATGTAGAATATCACCACCGCGTATGTGATTATTAATCTGTTAACGAAAGCAAACAGAAGCATGCCTTAATCTCTCCCGGAATGACGGCACTCAAAAGCACATGGAAGTAATACAGAAAACCTGTTTGAGAGTTTTTGCTAAAATTTCATTGGAAGAAAGAAAAAGCTCATTTCATAACAGACAGCACTTCAACCCAACCTCGATCCGAAGTCACATATGCTAACCACTGAACTAACTAAAAAAGCTGTCTGATTCAAAGCAATGTATATCGCTGTCGCCAAACCACATACATAAAAAAGAAATATATATATATTATATATATATATATATATATATATATATATATATATATATATATATATATATATATATATATATATATACCTATATATTTCTTTTTTATGTATGACCACGCATAACTTTTTACAGAGTTGTCCGATTTTGATAATTCTTTTTTTATTAGAAAGCGCATACTTCCAAGGTGGTCCCATTGTCATCATGTTAAGATCTGATGATGATGTCCTGGGGAAATTGAAGAAACTCTTCAAATTTTGGAGGCACGCTTACGGCGATTTCGGTTTTTGTCTCGATATCGGTAGCTTTTTGGCTACTAGTGCCGTATACTATGATAGTATAGTACGAGTACTTTACGTGGCGATAAATCACTAGAAAGTAAGAAATAAAAATTTTTAACAAAAAATAGAACCGACTCAAAACGCACTAAAAAGTAAAAAATAACTGTGTCATTTAGTTGCTTTAATTTACTTAAGCATATCTAAGAGTCGGTGCCAGCCAAAGTTTCTACTTTAAGGACGTTACCTAGAACCCACAAACTGCTTTACTACGTAAAATAAATGTTCCTTAATCTTGGCTGGCACTGACTTCATGCAGACTGACTGACAAGCATATCTAGCTTAAGTAAATTAAAGCAACTAAATGACACAGTTATTTTTTTACTTTTTAGTGCGTTTTGAGTCGGTTCTATTTTTTGTTAAAAAAAATTTTATTTACATGTCTACAAAGTATTGGTCTGTTCAATTCTATCACGTGGGCAAATTGCTTCTTCCACTATTACTATGCTAAATACAAAATATATTATAGTGATCGTTGCTGAGTAAAATATTATTAACCGGTCCTAATTGGATCACCGTCATGGACCTAAGTTAAAAATCTCATTGCAGACGAACATCGAAAATAACCTGATAATTATGAGTATCAAATTATAACGGAAACTTTCGTACCTGACATAGCGTTTAAAGAAGAGTACGAAGATATTGGGCATCTTCGTGAGATTGACCAGCGCAGCCGCGGTCAGGAAGCCGGACAGCAGGAAGAACGTATCCACCACTATATCCTCGTGTAGGAGAAACATACCAGCCACGGATAATGCATCCTAAAAAATGAAACACATAACTTATTTCACTTTTTTCCATCACTTAAATTTTTTCATCCATTTATCGCATTGCAGCCAGCCCGGCG
Organism: Mycalesis mineus; assembly: GCA_034621355.1. Taxonomy (NCBI): domain Eukaryota; kingdom Metazoa; phylum Arthropoda; class Insecta; order Lepidoptera; family Nymphalidae; genus Mycalesis; species Mycalesis mineus. The sequence continues at coordinate 2,848,409 of CM067901.1, forward strand.
GTAGGGGTAAAGTGAAAGGAGCTTAGCAGAGCAGCCAAGGTCAATATGGCGGTGCCATATAATTCGTGCAAGTGTTTTGGGGTATCAGCAATCAACAAACATAAAAAAGACCTAAACAATAGTTTTCCTAAAAATGGTCATAAATTAGAGTTATCATCCTATCTTATGTAACCAACGTAAACTATAAAAATCTTTCATAGGTTTGGGTGTTTTATTCTACAAGATTCGACAGTTATGGACCTCCCAAGTTTCAAAAATGTGTTAAAACTCGCCTATTAAATCGAGATTACTATACCATTGACGAGTTTCTTAATGATAAGGATACTTAGAGGGAGTTAGACCGGTTATAATTATATATCCACAGTCTTTTTAGGAGTGACCTAGGACTGTATTTCATTAGAGTGGAGTGGAGTTATAATTTCAGTGGAGCGCTCATATACTCGTAGAGTCACTAACGGGCAAACTTAGCTCAGCGGCATTTGGTAGAAACTGCTAGACTAGTTTAGTTTAATGTATTAAAACTCACTTACTGAGTCAGGGTTATTATACTATTGATGAATTTTTATATGACAAAGATGTTCTAGGGCAATTGGATCGGCTTTCAACTTCACACAGGAAGTGAAATAAATAACTTTATGTGACAACTCACTTCATCATCATCATCATCAGCCATCATGCGTCCACTGTTGGACATAGGCCTCTCTTAAGTAGCGCCAGCCTTCTCTATCATTGGCTTTTTGTCTCCAATCAAATCCAGCCACTCTCCGGAGATCGTCGCTCCACCTAGTCGGGGGACGCCCCACACTCCGCTTGCCGAGACGCGGTCTCCACTCCAGGACCTTGCGACTCCAACGGCCATCGGTCGCTCGACAGACATGACCAGCCCACTGCCACTTCAAAGTACTAACCCTGACAGCTATGTCGGTTACTTTAGTTCTTTGGCGAATTACTTCATTCCGGACTTTATCCCTCAAAGAAACTCCGAGCATAGCTCTCTCCATAGCACGTTGAGCGACTTGAAGTTTGTGGACCAGCCTTGCCGTCAGTGTCCACGTCTCGGCACCGTAAGTCATGACGGGAAGAACACACTGATCGAAGACTTTTGTCTTTAGACATTGTGGTATAGGCGCAGTGAAGACCCGGCGAAGTTTACCAAACGCTGCCCAGCCTAACTGAATTCTCCGATCGATCTCTCTCTCAAAACTGTTTTTACACAATTGCACAATTTGCCCAAGGTAAGTATATTCAGAAACAGCTTCGAGAGTAGATCCATCAACTGCAATCGGCTCCGGAGCGACTAGGTCACTAAACATGACCTTGGTCTTGTCTAAGTTCATCCGGAGACCAACACGCTGAGAGGCAGTATGGAGGCTATCCAGCATTTGTTTGTTTGAGTTCTTGCAGAGACCTGGCAATGATGACAATATCGTCAGCAAAACGAAGGTGCGAGATGTGTTCGCCATTGACGTTAATGCCGTGTTCTTTCCAATCAAGCGTTTTAAAGACATCTTCCAAAGCATTAGAAAACAGTTTAGGGGATAAAACATCCCCCTGTCTTACTCCACGATGCAATTGGATCGGTCTTGTATACGCACCTTGTACTTGAACAGACATGGAGGCGGCGCTGTAAAGACATTTCAACACTTCAATGTATCGCCAATCTACTTGGGATCTCTGCAGTGAATTCATAACGGCCCAGGTTTCGATGGAGTCAAAAGCTTTTTCATAGTCTACGAAAGCTAGGCACAGAGGTTGATTGTACTCGTGAGACTTTTGTACAACCTGTCTCAATGTGTGTATGTGGTCTATAGTACTGTAGCCACTTCGAAACCCGGCCTGTTCAGGCGGTTGGAAATCGTCGAGTCTTCGAGATAGACGGTTCGTTATGACCCTCGAAAACAACTTGTAAATGTGGCTTAGGAGCGAGATGGGACGGTAGTTTTTTAAGAGCATTTTATCGCCTTTTTTATGAAATAAAACTACTATACTCCTATTCCACGCCTTTGGAGTTCTCCCATTTTGAATAACTAAGTCGAATAGCCTCTGTAGCTCTTTAAATAAAGGCATTCCGCCTACTTTTATAAGCTCAGAGGTGACTCCATCTTCTCCTGGGGCTTTTCCATTTTTTAGCTGTTTCAGGGCCAACACGATCTCATCTATACTGATCTCTGGCAGATCATCAGTAAAGTGGCGGGATAGTTTAGCTCTAGGATCTTTGTCGCAGGCAACTTGCTGTGTAATTTGGGAGTCATACAGTCGGCCGTAAAAATCTTCTATCTCAGTGAGGATCTCAGGCTTTGAGCAAACGGTTTTACCACTTGATGTTTTTAGTTTAGTCATTTGGCACTTTCCGATGTCTTGTGCAAATACTTTCGACCCCCGGTTTGCTTCGATAGCTTTCTGAATTTTCTGGGTACTTAAGCGCCGGAGGTCACGTCGTACAAATCGTTTGACTTTTTTGTTCAAAGCTTGTTGTTCAGCTGGAGTAGATTGTACGTCCTCGCGCCTTTGTCTCATAAGGTCTAGAGTCTCGTCTGAGAGTTTGGATTTCCGGCCCTGACCCCTCGTCTCGCAAAGCCTATATCCTTCGTCCCGGATGATATTTGCCATATTCTCGTAATCCTCGTCAACGTCGATCGTGGGTTTCAAGGCTTCAAATCGGTTCTTTAGTTGTACCTGAGAGTGTTCTGCACCTGCTTCGGTTTGAAGCCATGTTGGCCGAAGAGTAGACTTCATCAAACGACGTCTTTCTAGCTTATAATTGATATCTAGAGTGCCTCGAACCAGTCGGTGATCGCTTCCTGTATTAAACCTGCTAATCACAGAGACATCTCTAAATATGTAGCGTTTATCTGTTATGATAAAGTCTATCTCATTTCTTGTGATGTTATCAGGACTCTTCCATGTCCACTTTCGGTGTGGTTTTTTCTTAAAGAAGGAGTTCATTAAGTAAAAGTTGTTAGCCTCCAGGAAGTTGACCAACATTTGACCCCTGGCATTTCTGGTACCATGTCCATGTCGTCCTACTACAGTTTCAGAACCACACTGTGAACCCACTTTCGCGTTAAAATCACCCATTATAACATTGAAATGGGCTTTACATGTGTTGTTTAAGGCTCTGTTGATATCGTCGTACATGTTTTCGACTTCAGTATCTAAGTGTGATGAGGTGGGTGCGTATACTTGGATAATCTTAAGAGAGTATCTTTTTGTTAGTTTTATTATAAGATACGCGACTCGTGTCGATACACTAGATATCTCAGTGACATTACCAACGAGAGCTCTATTAACGAGGAATCCAACGCCACCTTGTGATACGCTGTCCCCTTGCCTATGATAGAAAAGATGGCCTGATTCTAATGTCATAGTGTCCTCCCCATCTCTACGGACCTCACTTAAGCCCAGAACATGCCTTCTTGCTCAAGTTCCACAATGCTCTCGTTGAGCCTCAGAGTCCGTCCATTATACGTTGCCAAGGTCAGTTGTTTTTGGTAGCCTGCCGTCACCCGGAGATTCTTAGCACCCCCTGCTCCACCATGTCTTTGACTGCTACCATGGTCAGGAGAAGTGGAGCTACCGGGAACTAGGGGCCTTTTTATTGGTGTGCTACTCATGAGGATTATGCCCTAATCGCCACGCTGGGCAGGCGGGTTGGCGATCGCAGAACCTGACTTGATCGCACCGGTGTCGCTGCTGCCCGACACTGGTCTGTGCTATTTACTCAAGCCTGGAAAAATCAAGTAATGGTTATCCCGCCATTTGTCGGACGCCAGAGCCTCGTTCGTTAGTCAGCAGGAGATACCACGGGCAGGTGAGGTTGGCTGTTGGAGTGCTAAGATGGAGGTGCACCCCCTTACCTCAATACAACTCACTTAATATTGTAAAATTTATATTAAAAAAGAGCAACTGCTGAGTTTCAAAAAAGGCTCTTCTCAACAGGATCTGCCTTCCGGTGGTAGAGTCACTACAAATAGTCCAATTTGACGTTTCAAAAGTGCTTGTAATAAGCCTACTTGAAATAATTTTGAATTTGAATATTACAAACGTCAAATCCAATCCTACTTGGAAGACATAATAATCTTTTTGGCCTTAGTGTAATCTTATTTGGCCTTATGTTTAATCTTATTTGGCCTTATGTGTAATCTTATTTGGCCTAATTTTTCTACCTATTTGTAACTGTATATATTTCTAACTGTACGCTATTGATTACAATAAAATAAAAATAAATAAATAAAATAAAATAAATAAAAAAAAGACAGCTCTGCAGAAGGCTACTAAAAATAAACTAACTACACTATTAATTTTTTTTTCGATTGTTATAAAACCTAGCTATTTTTACAATGTTTATTGCGCGAATAAATCACAAACATACACTCTTACACACAAACTTTAGCCTTTAAAATATGAATGTCTCTTACTTCGTCTACTTTGAATCCGTTGCTGACTGGACCGCCGTTTAGTATCCCATACTGATGTCCCAACACCACAATACACATGGACAGAAACTTGATACCGTAGATAACGTCAGTCCCTTGGTCGGTTCTCTTTAGTAACTGGCTTGAGTTTGTTTTTAGATCAAACGCATATATTAATTGATGTTCTGGAATTAACAAGTATGGTGAGAGATTGTTTTATAAAAAATACAATTGACGCTTCAAGCAGGTAACACCTGACGATAAGTGGAAAACTTTCGCTTATACACAGACCAACACATCGCAGGGCATGCAGGGAACACATTCTATACACCTTGTGTTCAATCTGAGGCGAAGATAGGTGTTAGATAAGCTTTATGTACCTGTAATTACACCGGCAACCATATCCTTCGAAGTGCAACGCAAAAATACTGCTTGGTGGTGGAAATGTGCATAATGGTAGTACTTTCCCGGACGAAATATGTCACAAAAGCTCTACTAGGTTTTCTAAAAACACATAAATCAACCAACCAACACCAAAATATATACCCAAAATATATAAGAATAGTATTTTCTATGTTAAACTACGATCTCCAAAAACTAATAACTCTGAGCGAAACTTATATAATTATAATATATTCATTTAATAACTTTTATATCTAATATATAAAATTCTCGTGTCACAGTTTTCGTTGCCATACTCCTCCGAAACGGCTTGACCGATTTTGATGAAATTTTTTGTGCTTATCCGGTATCGGCCAACATTGATTATGAGAATCGGCCAACATCTATTTTTCATCCCCCTAAATGTTAGGGGTAGTCCACCCCTAATTTTTTTTTTTATTTTTTAGATTTAATTTCTATTTTTTTATGATACAACATACAAAAATACATACAATCCTTAATTTTCACTGTTCTACGATCAACCCTTATTTTTTAATAGCCATTTTAGTAATTTAATCATTTTTCCTCTCCGGTCGAAAACTGATCAATAGCCGGGTCCACACCGGACGATCCATCGATCCCGCGATCCGCGATCCAGGATCGCGGAGCGTGGATCGTGGATCGTGTTATGCCGATCCACTCTTGGAAACTTGCGATCCCAAATATGCGCTCCAAGCGATCCTAAGACGATCCGTGATTCAGCCAGTCTAACTCTTGTACGATATGGAGTCACACGTACAACGGCGGCGTCTTGCCGTTGCAGCAGTAACTTTTATTTTGCTTAAATGCTTGCGCAAAAAATCACAAAAAAGAAAACGACGGTTTTGGGTGAAACAAATTTACAAAAATCGCTTGGAATCTGGGACTCAGCTGTACGCAGAGTTAGTGTCAGATAAAGTTGAACACAATTTTGCAAGAATGAATGCTAATCAATTTGAGATATTGTGTTCATTATTAAATAACAAGCTAAGAAAGAATGATACAAATTATAGAGATGCCATTACTGTGAAGGAAAGATTATTACTAACATTGAGATTTTTAGCAACTGGAGATTCGTACGTCAGTTTGCAGTATCTGTTCCGCATTTCCAAACAGTCTATATCGATAATTATTCCTGAAGTTTGTGAAGCCATCATTGACCTGTTAAATGATTATGTAAAGGTAAGTAAAACCATACTTTATTACTCAATAAAAGAGTAGTGTATTACAATCATAATTTAAAGAAGTAACATGTTTACAATTATTAATTATTTTTTGAAAACATGATATAGGTAGGTACTTATTTAATTCGGTGGTGACTGTGGAAGTGAATAATCCTGAGGTTTCAGAAACTGGGACTGCGATGAATTGGAGGCTAGATGAGCAGACGGTGATGTCTGTGGAATTGGAGCTGGATAATTTTGAGGTTGTAGAGACTGGGACTGTGATGAAGTGGATGCTATTGGTGTGCCAGGGTATGAATTAGTGTAATATCCATAATTGCTATCCCCATATCTTCCTGTGTCAGCTTGAAAAATAACTTGGCATATAGCATTTTTGACATTAACTAATGTTACTGCATCATATTTCCGCAATTCAGTAGATATATACTGCCCGAAAGCAATGTAAGAATCAGTTTCCGGTTGTGGTGGCTGAGCACATTGTTGCAGAAGTTGGAAAGCCTCTGAAAGAGTTTCATCTGATATGTCATCTGCATTATTAGAAGTAGTTTTCTTTCTTTTTTTTGTTCTTTTGTTTGTTCTTTGGACACTGGATTGTGCATTCTGATCATTCTGCTCTCTACTCTGATCTGTGTGGTGGTTGGCTCTCTCCGGTTGTGTGTCACTAGTAATGTTACTGTTCTCGTTTTCGCTCACTGTAGTATTAACTTCAAGTTCCCCATCAGTCGTATCAGATTCTACCTGTAACAACAATTATTATTACTATTTACTGCTTATTCTTATTTTCAGCTTTATTTTATAATTAAGATCTCCTTTATTTTCAGGTGCCGTCAACTAAAGAAGAATGGCGTACAGTTTCTCAGCAATTCGAGAATAAGTGGAATTTCCCACACGTGATAGGAGCGATGGACGGCAAACACGTCGCTATACAATCGCCTTTTAATAGTGGCAACGACTTTGATAATTACAAATTATTTCCTAGTATTGTTCTTTTTGCATTAGTAGATGCAAATTATAGGTTCCTGTATGTGAATGTTGGGACTAAAGGCAGAATATCAGATGGAGGCGTGTTCAAAAGCACAAATTTATATAAAAAACTTGAAAAAAAAGAGCTAAATATTCCTCCACCGGAGATATTGCAAGTTCCCTATAAAATTGAGGTACCCTATTATATACTAGGTGATAAAGCTTTTCAGCTTAATGATTATACTATGAAACCATACGATGGTACACGGGAAAGGGGTTCTTGTGAAAGAATTTTCAACTACCGACTGTCAAGAGCACGTAGAGTAGTTGAAAACGCGTTTGGAGTACTTAGTTCTGTCTACAGAGTCCTGCGTAAACCTATGCTTTTGGAACCAGAAACTGCGACTAAAGTCGTGCTGGCAACGGTTCATCTATATAACTACTTACGCAGTAATCCTAACTTTATATCGCCAGGAACGTTTGATACAGTACAGGAGAATGGAGATGTAATACCTGGAAGCTGGCGAAATGAACCGCCATCACAATCGCTACAACCGATGGCCGTCGTACCAAGAAGAGCAACAGAAAATGCCACTACAATACGGTCCCACTTAGCAAGACACTTTGTTACAAACCATACAATAGTTTGGCAAAATGAATATCAATAAACTAATAGCTCACATGTTCCAATGTATCGCGTGTGGTTCCGGGTTCATTTTTATCCGCCATAAAGTCGAAGTCATCATACGCAAACCACTTTGATTTATATGTATCTTGAGCACCTGAAATAAACAAGTTACTCATTAAAATAACCACGTGTATTTCTAACAGCTTAAATGTAAAAAGCGAAATCACGTGAAATCCACAGTAAATATTATGATGTAATTACTTATAATAAAATATATAATTTTAATACCTACAGATAAAAAGTAGCTTTGTTTTCTTACCGGATCCAGTTATACGGCTTTGCTTCTCTCTGTGTTTCTCCCTTCTGTAGCCTCCCGCCAGAGATCGCATTTTTTTCTTTAGGTTCTCGATCGACTTATTCCCCATTTCACGAGAAATCTGACTGTGGTGTAATTAGAATCTTTGGGATCCCATAAACATTTAAATTCTTTATAAAGCGATATCAAACGGCGACTTTCTGAGATGTCCATGGCGAGGTGGATCGCGCGAACCAACACAACCGTCCACACCGCGCGCATCACGCAACTGAGGCACCTTTGAGGCTGGCACAAAAACCGATCGCACACGGATCGCGCGAGGTAGGGAGCGCGCGCTCCAATACGTGCGCATGGATCGCGCGCGGCACGTCCACACCGCCTGCATCTTTGGATCGCGCTGCTGCCGCGCGCGATCGGAGCGCGATGGATCGTCCGGTGTGGACCCGGCTATTCGTCTACAATATACACATTCTAACATACATACATACTTACAATAAGTAAGCTATTTTTTGTCTACACTAGAAATTACTAGGAAATTATTTATATGGCAAAACAACGTTTGCCGGGTCAGCTAGTAATATATAAAATTTCCTTGTCACAATGTTAGATAATTACCGTACTCCTCCGAAACGGCTTTACCGATTTTTACCAAATTTTGTATGCGTATTCAGGTCTGAGAATCGGCTACTATCTAATTTTCATCTAAATTTTTTTAAATTTTTAATGCAAAACAACGTTTGCCGGGTCAGCTAGTTAATATCTAAGAATTACAAAAATAAAATTTCTTTGATTCAAGTAGGCTCAGATTACAAGCCCTTTTGAGAAACCAAGTTCATGCTTGTAGTTACTCTACCAGTTCGGATCGTATATATATTAAGATGACATCATATTATTATTAATAAAATACGGGTGTAATAAATGCAAACAGTTACATTAATAATTAAATTATATATATGTACCTATAACAACAATAAGTATTGTACTTTATGTCCTAATGACAACTTAGTTCTAGGTAGTAGGTAGAAGGTATGTCTACCTATGACTTACTTAAGTTGTTCTCAGCGGACCGTTTCCATTTGTAGCTCAAAAACGTGCAGGTCAATGTGATAACCACTAAACATGCTGCCACAGAACTAAAAAAGAAAATAATAATATACTTAGTCATAGAGCATAATAGTAATAATAGAGATAACAATTGCCTGAAATGTCAATGGTCTTTTTGCGAAAAGCTTCTTAAGAAGAAACTGTGCTTTTTTTATATTAACCTCAGCATAATATGAAAAATCATATCTCCAGTCGCCAGTCACGTAACTTCGTGGCAACCCTTCAACAAACTCTATTAAAGATAATACTTTAACGGTCTCCGATCTCTTGTGGTAAGTTGCCATGAAGCTCTAAGTGCCTGTCGATTGGATACATGATTTTTCAGACAATTACTTGAACAATTGAAGGTCTGAACATTTAACCTTGCTAGTTTTCTAAGGAACTATTGTGCAAACTCCAAAGATACGTATTATACTTAGGAGCATGAGCTGACAAGCTATCAAATTTTATAAAATGACGAAGGAAGAAAATGTGGTAGCCAGCAATAGCTCTTGCTTTGTGGTATATGTGTACGTCTATGTGTTGAGTGATAGTGCAAAACATTCGATAAGTTTCAATGGTACCTACAGAGTGTGACCGGGCGCATTGATGTATTTTTAAAGGAAATTTCGGGCGCCACGGCCTCCGCATGAACGATGTCCTGTCACTCAGACATAGTCTAAAAAGTCGCCAAGGTGGCTTGACGGAGCGCAGGGTTGTACTAACATAAAAGCATAGAACAGCTCGTCGTAGCGCAGAGACTCCCCGGCCTGCTGGCAGGGGTCGTCGACGGCGATGCGCGCGCGCAGCCCGACGGCGCCGAGGTGGCTGCGTGCAAGCATAACGCCCGCCAGCCGCTCCACGGAGCGCGCCGAGCACGCGGCGGGCGCACATACGCCCCATGTCAGCCGGTTTAGTGGTCTCTTTATTGGCGACTCGTACTTGAGGGAACAGAAATTAATAATTGTTGTTAAAGAAGCAGAGACGGAGCAAGGTCAGCGCGCCCGGGTTTACGATCTTGCAGCTTTTTAGGGCCTGGAGTCCGATGCGAGGTCATTTGCATATACCAAGCATATATAATGGTCAAAAAAGGTTCTTGGAAAGTTTTCCGAGTTTTGAAAATTGACAGTTTATCTTTCTGAACTTCTATTTTTGCCGTTCGCACCGCCGTATTAGAAAATGGCATGAAACTAACTTACCTCAAGCACATTCAACGCAGACTCATAAGGATCGAAGGGGTCAGCTGGTTTCTTCACAGCTCTATCGGTTCTCTCCAACACGATGTCCGCCAAGCAGTACTGGGACCTCAGCTCCGGGTGCTGCTTGTACCAGGGGGCTCGCATGCACTCGTCGAAGTTACCCAGTTGGAATCTGTTCCCGTATAGCAGGCCCTCGGGCTCTGATGATATGGAGTCCCAATCTAAGATATTAAGATTTGATTTAGAGAAATGGATTGTATAAGAACCATCAGTCTATGATTGAATATTACATTGCTGAATTCTGCGCTTACATACTAGCAAGCAACGATCAAAAACACAGGCACGAGCATGTAAATGGTTGTCTCTTGAATGCCGTTTTGTTTGTGGTAGTCTTTGCTGTTTATCGAGGCTAGTGTCCGAAAATGCATGATCAGGTTGCTACGACCGCGGTTGCGTGTCAGGCTGCATGCAAAGCTGCTTGCTGAGCTCAACGGTGTGCATCTAAAAGCACCATTACTTGTTAATAGACGCAAGGGGGTGGAACATCATTAAGTTCCCAATTTCAGGATATTAATAAGAATTTCCCGGAAATCTCGATATTTCGTACCCCGATCCCCGACAAATGCCCCTACTTTGACAATTACCTAACATCATTAGGTATTGTTATAATTACCGACCAATAGTCCTGCTCAACGAAGTCGGGAAACTTTTTGAGAAAATCATTGCTGACCGACTCGTTGAGCACTTAGAGACTGTCGGCCCGGGGCTTTCAGACGCGCAGTTTGGCTTCAGGGCAGGTCGTTCGACTCTTGACGCCCTGGAATCACTGAAGGCCCTTACGGATGATGCAGTGGCCAGAGAGGACGTCGTCCTAGCCGTCTCTCTGGACATCACGAATGCCTTCAACAGCCTCCCTTTTGAGACTTTATTGGAGGCACTTCGATTCCATAGAGTGCCTCTATATCTCGGGAGACTGCTGGAGTCGTATCTCCGGGATAGATGGATATCCTGGATGGGAAGTGACGGACAGAGAGAACGACGGCAGGTACTGAACGGTGTACCGCAGGGATCAGTCTTGGGGCCGATACTTTGGAATATCGGTTACGATTGGCTCCTGCGGTCACCTCTGCTTCCCGGAATGAGAGTGTTTTGCTACGCTGATGACACTCTCATCACGGCTCGCGGGAGTACCTATGAGGAGGCGGTCCTACTGGCCACAATTGGAACGTCCTTGGTGATAAGGAGGATCCAAATGCTGGGCCTGAAGGTCTCGGCTTCAAAAACCGAGGCCCTCTTATTTCACGGCCCACGGAGGGGTCCTCCACGAGGTGCCCACATTACCGTCCAAGGTGAAAGGGTAGATGTGAAGGCCCAGATGAAATATCTGGGCCTTATCCTGGACGGCAGATGGGCGTTCCGCAGGCACTTCGAGCTGCTGGGTCCTAGGCTAGTTGGTGCTGCCGCCGCTTTAGGAAGGCTTTTGCCAAATATCGGGGGGCCGGCCTCGGCCTGTAGACGCCTATACGCTGGTATCATCAGGAGTATGGCACTCTACGGTGCTCCCATTTGGGTACACGCACTTTCTCCGCAGAATGTGTCCCTTCTGCGGAGGCCGCAAAGGGTCATTGCTGTGCGTGCTATCCGGGGGTATCGTACGGTATCATGGACGGCTTCCACGCTCCTGGCGGGTGACCCGCCTTGGGAACTGCAGGCCGAGCTACTCGCCCAGGTGTATCACCATCGGTCAAGTTTGAGGTCACGAGGGGAACGACCAGGCCCTGAGGAATTAAAACGCGTAAGAACGCTCGGGAGGCAGGCCCTGGTCCAGAAGTGGAAAGAGGACCTCGAGTCGCCGGTGGCTGGCACTTGGACAGTTGAAGGTTTGCGGCCCCATCTAGAACGGTGGCTGACGCGGCGCCATGGCGCATTATCGTACCGTCTCGTGCAGGTGCTTACTGGACACGGCTGTTTCGGTAAATACCTGCACGGGATTGCGAGGAGGGAGGCCTTGCCGGTCTGTCATGAGTGTGGCGCGCCCGAGGACACGGTGCGCCATACTCTGGCAGAATGTGTATCATGGGCGCCACAGAGGCACTCTTTGGTGTCTCTTCTAAACGGAGATCTCTCGCTGCCTAGTATTGTCAGGTGCATGCTCGACAGCGAGGATGGGTGGACCCACGTTGCCTCCTTTTGTGAGACCGTCATCGGCTTAAAGGAGGCCTCGGAGCGGCAGAGAGAGCAGGCGGCTGATGCTCATCCGCTCCGCCGAAGGAGAACGGGTGGTAGGAGACGCCGATATGCGCATCTCCTGCCGCCCATGTAGTCACCACTGAGTGCATAGACGAGCACGTCGGGACGTCAAAGTGCCTGCTTCCGCGATCCTTTGACGTCCCAATAAAAGACGCAGATGGCTCCGCTGGGTTTTAGTGGGTATTATGGCTGCCCAGCCAGCGAGTCCCACATACCCGAGCGCAGACTGCATAGTTCTTCCTGCGCAGTCTGCGCCCGAGATGCGTAAATGCATTTCCCAGCGAAAAAAAAAAAAAAAAAAAAAAAAGGTATTGTTATAATTATATCACATTATAATGCAGAACAAATTACAAATTTATGCAGAAATTTATTATACTTCACATACATCTTTCACATTTACGTAATGAAAAGAAAACAAAAATATTTATTTACAGATATATTTATTACAATCAGTTGTTTTATCCGATAATACAAGCAGTTATTCCGGTATTGTAGTTGCCTGAATACAGTTTTAATTTATAGTTTAGTTTTTATTAATTGTGTTATTTTTCGTGGAAAACTGACAAATCCAGATCCGACAAAAAGTCCTCTAAGTACGTTTCATTTCGAAATCGAGACATCCTTAGCAAATATTGACTCTACAATTGTTAATTGCGAACTTACTTGGAAGAAAATATTGCATATTTTAGTTATATCGAAAGATATCGCTAACCATGTGTTGTAAAAAATACCTAATATTTATATAACCCTTGGGTGCTTTCACACATATTATAACTTGGATATCATGCTATGGACCTACTGGATCGGACGATATGTATCCCACTTGCTATAATAATGTATTCAAAATGAGCACATTATTCTGACTAAATATATACTTTGACTTTAGAGATTAATATTTATTTGTTTCGCGTTTCCTAATCGTAATCGAAATCAGATAAAATCGCTCGAAAGTGATATTATATTGTGTACAAATAAAGTATATAATAAAGTATATTCGGTTGGTGGGAGGCTTTCGCTGTGGCTAGTTACCACCCTACCGACAAAGACGTACCGCCAAGCGATTTAGCGTTCCCGTACGACGTCGTGTAAAAAACCGAAAGGGGTATGGATTTCATCCTACTCTTAACAAGTTAGCCCGCTTCCATCTTAGATTACATCATCACTTAACATCAGATGTGATAGCAGTCAAGGGCCAACTTGTAGTCGATAAAAAAATATATAAATAAATAAATAAATTCAAGAAAAAGAAAACTTACCCCAAACAGCCCATAGCGTGAAGTTCTGCAAATTACGCAGCATCAACAACGTCCTTTCCAAACACGGCTTTTCATCAGCCGTCCAATTCTGATTCTTCAAAACAAATAAAACATCATCCAAATAAACACGACTTTCATTCACGACAAACGTTTTATAAGCTTCGTGCTTTTTATTGCTTTTCGTTTCGGTAAAGTTCTCCTGATTCCCCGGTGTGGTGGCATCGTTTTTGGTGGAATTGACGACTGACGAATGTGCTACGAAAATACTTGTAATTGTAACAAACACTATTACCGTCTTCATGTTGCTACTTCGAGAGTCGTTTGTTTATTAATCGGAGCTCAATCGAGATGTTTCATTATACAAAGTGGAAAAAAAATTGCATAATCGAGTCAGGCAATCTTAGGAGTCATCGGTAATTACCTACTGCATCTATTGTGTTGGATTTTTATAATCGCAATACCGTATTCTTTGAATGAAATGGAATGGAAATTTTGTGTTTTTTTTATCCAGTTATTGGAGGTGCCAATTTTGTAAACAATTAAAGGTAGTTGAGCGTATAGAGTATAGCGTAACCACTGCGAGTAGAAGTAGATTGTTGATTGAAAAAATCTATTTATTATCATAATCAGCCTAAAGTACAAATATACAATTTCTTTATATATTTTTTTTTATCGACTACAAGTTAGCCCTTGACTACTATCACACCTGATGTTAAGTGATGATGCAGTCTGAGATGGAAGCTGGCTAACTTGTTAGGAGTGGGAGGAAAATCCACACCCCTTTCGGTTATAAATAAAATGTTATAAATTCTATACATATAATAAAATAACTATTGATAAAATAAGACTCGCAGACAAGTGCCAGTTAACTATTTGATTTGAATCGAATTGGACTATTAGTTTTTGAGAAAATTATGGAAAATAGTGCTTGAAAAAGATATTTTAATATTTGAATCTAGTACTCCGTCTATTTGTTCACGTTTCTCTGTACGTAACAGATTTTTATGAGGTTTTGTTAAATGCGAATCGGACAGGAGCAAAATCCGCGATAAAACGAATTTGGCGCGAACGTAATCGCGGTTGTCTGTTAGATTTTTAATAAAGATTTATTTCCTTTTTCCTACGGTTTTTTTTACAAATGTCAATGAATGATCCACGTGTTAACAAAGTTACAGTGAAGTGGTTAGTCGTAGTTTCATAACAATTTTACAATGTCGCAAAGATCTGCATATTTATATTTATTTCCTTGCTTTTTATCACTGAATGATGTTTATTATCTTATTGCTTCTTTGGTCCAGCGTTTAGTCTATGTGGGTTAGGATCACGTGATACTAGACTTGAGTCCTGAGTCGGGCTGTGAACACTGAGCTTTTTACCTCTCAAAAACTTTCAGTAATAATTTTAGGAGTTAAGAAGTTTATCGTGTTATGCCTCGGAGAGCACATTGAGCCATCGATCCCGGGCAGTGTCATTAACACTTAATAGTGAGCTTTAAAAGGTTTACCATTAGCACTGAAAGTCTATTAAAACTCTTGGTAGTAGTTAATCTTTGCATGCTTTGCGAAGTGTAGTTCTGTTTAGATGACAGTTTTTAATTTACTCCGAAGTTGACCACGCCAAGACAAGATCAAGTGTCTATGTCATTTCTAACACCTTGATATTAAGATTTCCATTGTCTTCAGATACAGTTTGATAGACATTGGTATATGAAATCTTAAATAAAAATATCGTTACTTACAAGATTTGATTATAAATAAAACGCATACTCATTTAATATCATTTATTTAGTTATAGATACAATTAATACATTTGCTAATAAATATATCTACATTTAAACACAATTTTCTGAATAACACCTACTCACTACTTACATAAAATAGTGCATTTAAAAACTACATACAATTATCCCTATAAAACGGTGAGATCCTAAAATCTAAAATACTAAATCTATATTAAAATAAATTAATTAAACTACATTTAATTACAAATTATTATCTATGATAAATATTTTAAAACGTCTACATTCTAATTACACTTTGTGTAGAAAATTGATTATAGCAAGACAAAAGGTTTGATTTTTTATAGGTAGGTAGGTGTAAACATTTGTAATTAGTTTTGATTTTTCTAAACTATATCAAATTATTTATTTTTAAATACTGGCAATTCCTAACAAGTTAAAATAAGGTAAGATTTATAAATCTTACCCTATTTTACCAATATATTTTTAACAAATATATTTTTAAATTATTTTTAATGGATTATTATTTACCTAATCATTCAGTATAGCAACTTGAAGTAATTTAAGGATATACTGAATGATAAATTAATAAATAAAAAATATATTTAAAAATCTTATTTTCTGTATAATTTAAAAAAAATCTTTCACACCTAGTGTGCAAATATTTAAAAAGTTTAGAAGCCATATTTGTTTGACATATGTAAATGCAAAAATTACTTAGGTACCTAAACGGTGTAAAAATTAAAAAAAATATACTGATAAGTAATTTACTCGAAAAAAATCTTAAACTTACTATAACTACTACAAAATATTACTAAAAATGTTTATTTAAAATAAAAATATGTCTTTGTCTTTTACTTAAATAAAAATCAAACTAAAAACTGGAAAATCCAATATAAATGTGCAACAAAAGATTTTGCAAGCTATTAATTTAAAAAAAAACTCTGTGAAAAAATATAAAAAAATCTCTAAAAATAAATACTATCTACTAGCGCCATCTATTATATATACAAATCTTTGGAACGCGTTACGAAGAACACACTGACTAGATTTCCACTCGATTTTTCATTAAAATACTATACTTTATGTACTTATTTATATTTAATACTTGGTATTTTTAATCTTTTTAAAAGTAATGATTTTCTTAAAATACATACATCCAATATTTACAAGATTGATATGTTACAAGATTAAAATTAACGTTAAAATACCTAATTCTAATTATGTGTAAAACATTTTTTGGCATATTATCGTGTATTTCAAATTATTTCAAACCTCATTCCATCATCGCTTTTTTTAATTTTTACTAATGTTTTATAATTTATTACTTTGTAAATGTTTATAATAATTTGCAGACCATTACCTTTGATATGGTTATAGGACTTAAAATATTTAATTTTAAGACGTTGTTACGAACTGACAAATCGATACTAAGTTAGTCGTCAACACAGTTATAATTCTGCATTCCAAAATAATGATAATTGTTAATAATGACTAAGTTAGACTAGAATAGACAATATAATGACTAGAATAAAAATCGTGTTAAAATTATTAATTAATTTTTTGAATTAAAATAAGATTTCAAAACTTAGTGATTCAAAATAAGACTAAATTTTATGACTAGAAAATTTTAAACATCAAATTATTCAAAGTAAGACTAGATATTGTGACTAGATAATATGACTGTATTTTTTTTAGAATTTCTTAAAATTTTTAATTTTATTTATTGACTAGATTTTATTTGATATTTAATTATTTTATTGAGATCGAGTTCAATGTAGAGATCAAATTGAAATCATTAGGAATATTTTTTTATTTGGCTTATTAACTTTAAAATGACTAGAATTATTTGACTAGAGACACTGTAAATTTTAGGTATATTTTAGTTGTTAGACACAAAGACTAGAAATAGACTAGAGATAGATTTGAGATCATCAAAATAGTGGTGTAAAAATAAATAATTTTGTTAAATTTAATATATAAAGAAATATTATTTTAAAAATATAAATGACTACTAAATCTGACTAGATTTTGACAAAACTCTGAATTTTTTTTTATAATTTTTTAATTCGATTTAAATTAAAAATGACTAGACTAGACTATGAACATAAAACTAAATAAAAAGATTAAAGAGTAAATATATCTCCTTGTCGCATAAAAAGTTAAAAGTATTTCAAGTTTCCCGTGTGTACCGATTTGTTTTCGTACACCATAAGTCCCAAATACTCGTATATGAACTAATTTGGAAGCAGCTTTATTGAATAGAAATCTGTTTTTGAAAAAGGGTAGATTTCAAATTACCATGATGGATTCATTATTCCATTGATGAAGTTTATTTCTGACGTAAAATTCGTCTTATTGATTGAATGTCATAATTGCCTATTTTATTATATGTATATCGGCGCTCACAAGGGCAAGAACTGTTATTAAGAGAAGAACTGTTATTAGATTCATTACGCTGTTCAAGTAATGGTCGACAGATTTAGTTTAATAATGTTTACTTTTGTTTTAATGACACCAATAACTTTAAAATTTCAGAGAACTTTTACTGAGGACTTCTTAAAATTACCAAAAGCTCAATATTTCATAGCTCGACCAAGGGATCGCACCAAGGACCTGTTAATACGAAGCAACATAGACTAACCCTTGGACCAACGAGTCATTTTATATAATAGAAAACTGATTTTGGAAAATGGAAGGTTAACGAATGTTTACAAAGATGAAACGATGAAATTTCTCTATTGCGATGAAAATTTTTGTCACCAAAATATAAATTATTGACTGTCAGGCGTTTTCAAAATATTAATTTTTAAAAGACTATTCTCGCTTGAAGATTAGTTTTTCGCGTATTTTTCTTTGATGGTGTATTTCTAGCCGGTAATTGTGACCTACCTCAACTAGGACTTGCAGTGTCGGTGAAAGAATTATGAGATGGCCAGCAATGCATCTAAAAATATGCTCTACCATCGATCGATTACGTGAACCGTTCACGGCATTTGAATTTAAATTAGACGTTAACTTGTATTTGACAACGTGATTTTTCAGTCAGCCATATTAACAACCAACTGGCCTCGTTTGTTGGCCTTTGTGACTTTGGATCAAGAGGATCTGGATCTATTAAACATTATACTTTTCTTTTTTCCAAGAAATTTTCAGTGGGTTTATTGACGACCTCCGTGGTGCAGTAGTATGCGCGGTGGACTTAGAAGACGGAGATCCAGGGTTCGATTCCTAACAAGGTCGACTGCATTTTCTGAATTGGTCCGAGTCTGGCTGGTGGGAGGTTTTGGCAGTGGCTAGTTACCACCCTATCGAGAAAGAGGTACCGCCAGTCGATTTAGCGTTCCTGTAC
The DNA here is from genome assembly GCA_034621355.1 of Mycalesis mineus. NCBI lineage: Eukaryota > Metazoa > Arthropoda > Insecta > Lepidoptera > Nymphalidae > Mycalesis > Mycalesis mineus. Next base: position 2,867,213 of record CM067901.1, read on the forward strand.
GATGTCGTCTAGAAATCGAAAGGGGTGTGGATATTATTTTACTCCTAACACGTTAGCCCGCTTCCATCTTCTCAGGTGTGATTGCAGTGAAAGATTAACTTTTAGTGAAAAATAATAGACCGATAGTGAGTTAATGATAATGGACAAGACTTTGGAATCAAGAGTGAAGCGTTTGAAAGATATCTAAAATTCAAAAACAAACTATGAAATATTGAGCTTTACTTTCTTCCAAGGAATTCCCATCCCTGTATTGGGACGTGGTGATAAGACCGGTTGCCTCGGAGACCATATTAAGGTAATTCGGTTAATTATCTTTAATATTTGATAACGATAGGACAAGTTCAACAAGTTCACAATCTGCATTGCGAAAAGCTTAACTATTGGGCCGTTATAATAGACTGACAATGATAAAAACACCTTCGCGAAGTACAGTTCAATGGTTAAAGGAAAACAAAACTTGTATTTGCCTCAAAGTTAGGAGTAAATTAAGGTGTCAATCCTGACGAAAGCAGTAAAAATTAATGAGATGGTACGTTCGGTGCATCTAAAAATATTATGTCGAACGATCGATTGAGTGACCTACGTCCGTCTACAGCGAGCGATCGAAAAGCAATTTGCTAAGAAAACTGTCTCTATTCTATAGAACTGGTTAGACTATGGTTTGCGTCTTCAGCTATGGAAATCTCAATAGGAAAAAAATCTATCTAAGCAGAATCATTTGCATGTAGCTTAATATTTATGAGTTTTAGTGCCGATGAAAGATTTTCTTATGAAAATGTTTGCCGCCATGTTTGCTTTTTTATATTTATTTTGATGAAATATGGTATATTACGGTATAAGATGAAATGCAGTCTGTAAAGTTGCCACTGTAGTATTTTAAGCTCGCCGTTTAGTTAGGTAGGTACCTCTAATATATATCTTGAAAACATCGAACTAACTTAGTAACTTTTAAAAGTTGGTACGAACAGATTTTCTTACACATAATATGCCAAAAAATGTAAGTGAAACACTGCTACCACATCATTATCTACTTGGCGTATCCACGTTTAATTTTCAACTGATGTAATTCACACTTTCGCGGGTTTCGTGGCCGTGTGCTATTTCTACATAATTATTAATTTATTCGTACATTATACTAGTGTAATTATTTTATCATTTTTGATTAATAGTTAATAATAAATAACTCTTTATGCGCTACTAGTATTGAAATGACATGTCTAAATTTTTGAGTGAAAAAATTGAATGCAGGTATTAATTTTGATTAATTTTGAAAAAATTAAATTGACTGAAAGCGGACTCAAAACTAGGTTGCCTGGGTACGATTCCCACCCGAGTTATTGTAGGATATTGATCATATTTAAAAGAAGTCTAACTATTCAGATTTATATAACATGCAATTTCAATTCCAGAAGCGCCAGTAATAAATATGCCTACCTACTTATATTTTATATACTTAACACATATTTAAAAGTACGAAAGATGTTTGACATCTACATTTTTTTTTACATTTTACATATTTTTTTTTACACATTTTGGAATGTTGCTGTAGGAGATCCTTTTATTTACAACTACTCCGCTACTTAGGTTAAGATTAATTAAATAAAGTTTAATTTAAGTTAAATGAAAATAATTAAGTGAAATATTCATTTGACTATTTATATACATAACTAGACTACGGAGTGCCAACGTTTATAGACCTGTCCTCAGCCCCCCCGCACACTAACTATACCATTACCTACTCAAAAAAGTAGGGTAAGATTGCATAAAATCGTACGACGACTTAAATCTCGCCTTTGTACGATTTAAGACAAGCTTATTCTACTTTATTGCCAATATAATTGCGTGTGCGCAGGAAGCCTACTTGATACGAGAGTATATAATAAATATTAACATTGATTATATTTATATTAAGGAGTTCAGATGATAGGTAAGAAGAATTTACATAGGCTAAGCACAATGCATGATTTCTCCATATTTAAGCTTTAGGACCAACGGTCACTGGTGACATGACGAGAGGACAGGATTCAAGATATCTAGATGAATTGTATTGCTCGCACCCAGTGCCAGAATATCATGCCTCGGAATCTAAATGCTAAATGCTAATCTACGACACATCATTGAACTTCTAACTTTGACACATTGTCTTTATTATTCTCGAAAAAAGGATATCTACTGTTGGAAACAAACCTCCTGTCTTTCAATCCTTCGAACCAATTAATTACTTGGAAAGTCAAAGCCGCAACGAGTAACCAGTGACACATAATTTCTATATTCTATGATAAAGGTATTGAGATATCTACGAGAAATATAACGTACTCTCATGCCCATAAGAATATGGGTACATATTGTTGATGGAGTAAGGGAACCGCGGCACCGGCCGCAGGACGCGACGTCACCCGTCCCCCCCACCTCCACCCTCGTCCTCAGACCCCGTGACGTCAAGACTGCGGGAATCCTCTGACGAATAGTTGGACGGACAACGTCTGACGTCATCCCAGCTTTGTTCAGCCTGAGGTATCTTGTTCCAGAATGTATTGAAGTTGGAATCTCGGATTGGTTCCTGCTAAGAGACAAATTATTTATCTTTAAAATATTGTCAATTAATTAATATTGTCATAGTGCTTATAAAAATAGACAAAATTATAAGTAATCTACAGTGATTAGAGTGTTGATTTATAGCAAAGCCGCTAATATTAACGTAAGTTTGACAGCAAACAATGATGTTTTGCCGCATGTTGTCAAGTGTGCGCGAACCCATAGACTGCAATATACTTATACTCGAGTACTGAAACCTCGCTCAAATCCACCACTCACTTGAAATCCCTCCTGAATTTCAAAACCACTCTTTGATGCTTAAGTCAGTATAAATTTTAAGTTAAGGAGATGCTCATGAATATAAGAAATTCTTAAATACGACGACGTTTCAATAATTTAAACATAAATAATAAACTGATAAATACTGTACTTTTGCTCAGTTATAGAAACAACACAAGTATACGGGGCAAATGTATAGATGTGCCAAGTTAAAATAATTTAGATGTATCTTCAGAAAACAATTCTGTTTATTGATTAAATGCTACATACCGGTTGGTAAGGGTAATCCACATGGACCTGTCTGAAGGCAGAAGGTTCCTTCTCCACATCAGCGTCAGGCTGTTCGTGAGCCGCCAGATGCTTCCTCAGGTAGGCCTGCCTCCTGAACATCTTCCCGCATTTGTGGCAGGGGAAACGACCTGCGTCAGGAGTGGGAGCTTCGCGTCTCTTTGCCGTGCCAGGGACCCGGGGCTTGTGCCAGCGACGATGTGATGCCAGGTTAGCTGGACAGTTGAACACCTATAAGAAGATTATAATGTTAATTGTTGGTGTCATAGAAATCGGTGTCAGGATTAGGAGCTTCGGGTCGCCTAGCTATGTCGGCGATGTCTCTGAAATCTCCTGGGTCTTAGTTGCAAATCAGTGCTGTATATGCTTGCAATGCATGGGAAAAATCATTAGGTGTACATCATCTTTTGACGACCTCCGTGGCGCAGTGGTATGCGCGGTGTATTTATAAGACGGAGGTCTTGGGTTCGATTCCCGGCGGGGCAGATTTTTCTTAATTTGTCTTAATTTGTCTTGGTCTGGCTTGGAGGCTTTCGCCGTGGCTAGTCACCACCCTACCGACAAAGACGTACCGCCAAGCGATGTAGCGTTACGGTACGATGTCGTGTAGAAACTGAAAGGGATGTGAATTTTATCCTACTGCTAACAAATTAGCCCGCTTCCATCTTAGATTGCATCATCACTTAACATCAGGTGTGATAGCAGTCAAGGGCCAACTTGTATAAGATAAAAAAAAATCTTTTGGTTTTATACACAAAATATCTTTTGGTCTCCCTTTTAGGTACATACTGGCATAGGTCTCGTGCGTAAGCATCGGTAAGAAGAAGTTCTCGAACGTAATCTTTTAATTCTTTATAATTGAATAATTAATTATTTAACTGCCGTGTGTAACACGCGATTAAAAATGCTAAATAAATATTATAGCCATAGGATACTTTATGATAAAATTACTCATATACACGGATTTTGCGTCTCCCTTGTGGTACACTGGAGTAAACAAGACCTAACCGCGAACGCTAGTCAACTCTAGGAATGTAGTTTTTAGCCTGACGCAAGATGAAAATGAAAACGCACGTTTTTCCTTTTCATTGTAGATTTAGTGTGTGGCATGTCACGTGATTATATAGTTATGTATAGACTATAGAGTTGTGTTGAGAACAAAGGAGGAAATATCAAGACATTCTCGCTGAGTATTTTTGACAAAATTCTTTATAATTGAATAATTAATTATTTAACTGCCGTGTGTGACACGCGATCAAACATGCTAAATAAAAAAAAAGGCTTCATCGTTAAATCTCAACAATAATTTTTGAGGGGAAGTTCGCCATACGTTTCAATTTTACGCATCGTAGTAGAACGTTAAATTGATTAAAGTAAATGGTATTTGTAGTTTTTTAACCGACGAAAAAAACGAGGTTCTCAATTCGACACGTATATTTTTTTTTTTAGTTGTAGGACCACGCATAACTTTTTACAGAGTCTTCAGATTTTGATGATTCTTCGAAAGCGGCACCGATTTCATAGATATGCTTAAGTAAAATAAAAGAAGAAGTAAACGCACTGATGTAACGCAAGAGAAAAATGAAAACGCACGCTTGTGCGTTTCCATTGCGGACTCCATTGAATGGCGTGTCGCGTGCTTGTAAAGTAATTTACAATACCTACTAGCTGTAGTAGTTGACCTGTTAGCATTACAAATTATAAATACCGTTGCACTAAGGTCGTATTGCATATTCGTGTTAAATACTCCTTTGCGTACTTAAGCAAATTATTGCAATTTTATTATTACTTAGGTAGTTGCTGTCTGTGAATTTGTTTCATTGTGCCTAGACAGAATATTTAGATGCTTTTTATGTATTTCTTATTATAAATTATCATTACTAGACATTTCAAATATTTGATTAATTTCGAACATGCTGAGAATTGTGATAGATACCATAAAGTACATACATACAGAACTAGGTGTGCATTTAATTTGTTTCTTATTAATTAATGAATTTTTCTTATAAATTTTCATTTTATATGAGTGTAGGAAAATAAAATCAACTTTCAGCTATACTATTAGATTCACTATTTTACAGATCAATTATCATTTTTGATGCCTAGACAGAATATTTAGATGCTTTTTATGTATTTCTTATTATAAATTATCATTACTAGACATTTCAAATATTTGATTAATTTCGAACATGCTGAGAATTGTGATAGATACCATAAAGTACATACATACAGAACTAGGTGTGCATTTAATTTGTTTCTTATTAATTAATGAATTTTTCTTATAAATTTTCATTTTATATGAGTGTAGGAAAATAAAATCAACTTTCAGCTATACTATTAGGTTCACTATTTTACAGATCAATTATCATTTTTGAGGATACAAGATCCTTTAATATAAGCTATTATTAATCAGTTTTTAATAAATTGTAATAAACAGACATCCATAACAGTTTTACAACAATGCCAGTGGAACAGATAACGTAATTACATCGCCCCATCACCGAGATAACTATCAACCGTCACGCACCAACTAAAGTATCAATTATTGTGTACCAACATTATGAACTTCAGGTGTTTGCACATGCAACAGTAGCTGCGTCGCGTATTATCGGTCGCGTTACGTCAGAACAGACAAGTATGAACAAAACATCAAATCCTGACTGCAGACGGGAGCAGTACGTGTTGAGGAACATTACTGGGTTACTAGGTACAAAAGGTATTTCAAATACATACAAACCTGTAGTGTCGGCCTTGATCCGTTCAAAGTTCGTTTCGCAGTAACAGTAGGTACTGGTGTCAATGTGTGTAATGTAATGTATTTTCATGGATAACAAGTGTCACTAATCACGCATAGATATCCTGGTCCCGTGTGAATATTGGTAAACCCGTTGTTAGTTAACATCTACATCGCAAAATTAGTAACTAAGCTAAATTTCAAGTCAATTGAGTGCATAGTAGGAGAGATGTTATGATGAGTATTCTACATCGTGTTAGGTAAATATCCTATCAAGCCATTAACCAGGTGTTAGGGAGAGAAAATGCCTACCTAAAAAAATAAACTTCCTGCGGAAGATAAGTGGACAAGAATTTGCATAAAACCAAAACAAACCTAACAAATTGTATTTATATGTAGTGAAGATAGAAACCAATAGAGTCACGACGACATATCGCCTGGTGCTGATATCTACAGTCGACCATTCACACTCGACCGATGACGCGTCAGTGCGTCGAACGTAAAACTTGACGTGACCGTTGATAACTAAAGTATCAATTAGGGTGTACAAACATGAAGTTCTCTCGCGTTCTACGCAGCAATTCCCATGGAAATGCGCAAGTGTTTACAATCACCATGCACCCCTCGACCGTGTTATGTTCCCATAGGAAGGCACTTATCAAACGCTATTGTGTCGAATTTTGAAGTGGAATCGGTTATTAATGAAAATGTCGGCCAATTAATGCGATATTACACGTAAGTGCTTTTTAACCGACGAAAAAAACGGAGGAGGTTCTCAATTCAACACGTATATATTTTTTTTTATGTATGACCACGCATAACTTTTTACATTGTTGTCCGATTTTGATAATTCTTTTTTTATTAGAAAGGGCATACTTCCAAGGTGGTCCCATTGTCATCATGTTAGGACCTGATAATGATATCCTGGGGAAATTGAAGGAACTCTTCAAATTTTGAAGGCACGCTTAAAGCGATTTCGGTTTTGTCTCGGTATCGGTAGCTTTTTGGCTACTAGTGCTATGACAGTATAGAACGAGTACGTTACGTGGCGATAAATCACTAAAAAGTAAGAAATAAAAAATTTTAACAAAAAATAGAACCGACTCAAAATGCACTAAAAAGTAAAAAATAACTGTGTCATTTAGTAGCTTTAATTTACTTAAGTATATCTAAGAGTCGATGCCAGCCAAGGTTTCTACTTTAAGGACGTTACCTAGAACCCACAAACTGCTTTACTACGTAAAATAAATGTTCCTTAAACTTGACTGGCACCGACTGGCCCTGACTATCACACCTGATGTTAAGTAAAGATGCAGTCTAAGATGAAAATCCACACCCCTTTCGGTTTCTACACGACATCGTACCGGAACGCTAAATCGCTTGACGATACGTCTTTGTCGGTAGGGTGGTAACTAGCCACGGCGAAAGCCTCCCACCAGCCAGACCAAGACAAATTAAGGTCTTATAAATCCACCGCGCATACCACTGCGCCATGGAGGTCGTCAAAATGCTTAAGTAAATTAAAACAACTAAATGACACAGTTATTTTTTACTTTTTAGTGCATTTTGAGTCGGTTCTATTTTTTGTTATAAATTTTTTGCAATATCATGCCATCATAGAAAATTGCTTACTTGGATTTTGTCGAGTTTCAAATCAACTTCCAAAATCCTAACTGAGAATTTCTTGAAAGAAAGTAAAAATCATTATTTCATTCTCTGACCTAGAATTTGTACCCACGACTGCGATATGCGAAGCCACATAGGTTCATCACTGCACCAACAAGGCAACAGACAATATTGAGCAAAATTATTTTTTTGGCCACTATTTTTACCAGACTATTAAGTTAGGTACAATAAACAGGAATGATAGTACCGCTCAAACATTTTGATCTTTGTGTCTTGCAATTGACTATACTTTTGAGTTAAGTATAGCTATATGTAGTATAGCTCAATAATATAAAAGATTCTTAACATGGGTGACGTTTCAGCATACATACATGCATTATACTGATTTTTAATATTTCTTATTTAAATCTTACCTTATCACACTCTGGACACCGATATTCGATGTGCACGATCCTTGAACAACGGTGCTGCGCAAGGGCGAATGCATCGTTGTAAAGCCTCCGACACAGTCTGCAAATGTAGCGCCCCAGTCTGTTCTCTATGGTGGCTATCAGGGCTTTGGCTTCATCCGTCACTTCAACAACGTTGAACGCAGGGTCGATGTCGCCCTGGAGACAGAAAGTGACATTTTAAACTAAATTATCATCGTCAGTCTTTATAAAGGCTTTAGGTGCAGGCCTCTTCCCTTTTAGTTATAATACACTAGAAATTTGCAAAAGCGTAAGTTAGAGTGCGTGTGTTTGGGACTTCTTCACGTCACAACTAATTTGGCTGATAGTTGGAATGGAAATAGATGTTACTTCATGATTAAACGATATTTCCTTGGGAATTCACCTACGCGGGCCGTTCACGGCTAGTTAAAAGTTTATTCGTATACCTATAATTAGAAAGAAATTAAAGAACACTAGCGAAAATGGAAAAACTAATCAACAATTCACGTCCCCATAAAGGCGTTTTAATTGTTATTTAAAGTCAGCATTAGAAACAGTCCAAATTTTTTTTATTATTAATTACAAGTTAGCCGTTGACTGTAATCACAGCAGATGGTAAGTGATGATGCAATCTAAGATGGAAACAGGCTAAGTTGTTAGGTTTAGGATGAAACTCCAGATCCCTTTTGGTTTCTGCACGACATCCTACCGGAACGCTATATCGCTTAACGGTACGTCTATGCGGGTTGTAACTAGCCACGGCTAAAGCCTCCCACCAGCCAATTAAGAAAATCTCAACTGTTCCGAATCGATCTCAATACCTCTGTTTTATAAATCCACTGCGCATACTATTGGCGCCACGGAGGCCGTCATGACAAACAAATAGTCGAAACTTATTCGTAGGGTCTACAAAGTTGAGAAAAAAGCTAAAAATTCCAATACCTATATCTCTCTTTATCTAGAATATCGCGTTAGACGGAGACACATGGGGACGATTCGTTAATAATAGTGTCGAGTTTTATATAAGTGCTATCTTTACAGTATTATTGATGGTTAGTAAGACCCAAAGTCTATATTTATGAAATAAAAATCAGAGCGAAAAGTCACGCTTTTTAAATCTCTTTGTAACAGTTTATCAAGACCAATTACACAAAAAGAGCAATAAAAGTTTTGAACTAGTTTAGCGATAATGAAGAAAAGTGTTAGGTTCGAATTCCTGAAACGGATTTATTTCAAATGTAATGTCCTCAAGGCCCGCCCCCCGTCGGGAGCTTTGCGCTTACCCTTACAGCTGTTATTAGCAAAAACACAACACAATAAGCACTAGGCGTCGTTCACATTCAATACAAAACGAAGTGTATTACATTGCAACGAGAAAAATACAAAAAATGACGAAGATGCGGAAACCAAACCTAAGTTTTTTAACCGACGACAAAAAACGGAGGAGGTTCTCAATTCGACACGTTTATTTTTTTTTATGTATGACCACGCATAACTTTTTACAGAGTTGACCGATTTTGATAATTCTTTTTTTATTAGAAAGGGCACACTTCCAAGGTGGTCCCATTGTCCGCATGTTAGGATCTGATGACGATATCCTGGGGAAATTGAAGGAACTCTTCAAATTTTGGAGGCACGCTTACAGCGATTTCGGTTTTTGTCTCGGTATCAGTAGCTTTTTGGCTACAAGTGCCGTATAATATACTATGACAGTATAATACGATTACGTTACGTGGCGATAAAACACTAAAAAGTAATAAATAAAAATTTTTAACAAAGAATAGAACCGACTCAAAACGCACTAAAAAGTAAAAAATAACTGTGTCATTTAGTTGCTTTATTAGAAAATTTATTTATTATCACCGAAAGCAGTTACTGTCCGCTTACGTTTTATTTACAGAACATAAATGTATTGGAACCAAAATCAGCCACTGTGAGCTTACGCTAAGCGGTTTTCATAGCGTATAATTGTTATGCCGATAAGGAAAGTCGCTTGAGCCCGCTAATGGCACGGTTAGAACGTTTAATTAACAGTTCCTGTGCAGCTTTGCCGGTTGTTTTGGCGCAAATAAATCATGAGGTACCATTCCAAAGGTTTGAATTATATGCAACTGCTGTTTTCTTTATTAATTGTTAGCACTTTTGACCAGTTTGGTGTTTAAACATATAGTAGTCAGATTTGTAATTATTCATCCAAACCTTTAGGAGGAACCTCAAAAGAGATAAAAATCTAAATCGATGTCATTGAATTGCCGTTTCCAAAACCTAAGATAAAAACTTAAGTATTTGAGGAGTTTTAAATTTAATAATAAGGTAGTTATCCTTTCGCATGTAATATGATTAAATTGACTTTTGAAATTTTGAAGCTTTTTAACCAGCTTTTAAAAAAGAAGGAGGTTAAATATATGATTTTTAGTTTGTTTCCTTGTTTTTTACTATAAGAAAGCCGATAATGACCACAAGTTACACCATTGTTAAGTATAACAATGGTGTAACTTGTGGTAAATACCGATTTATTAATAACCTTTAAGTATGTTTGGTGACCCGTCACACCTCAACAATTAAACCGATTTGGCTGAAATTCCGAATGAAGATAGTTTATACACTATATTACAACACCGGAATACTGAAAAGTTTCCATAGGATTGGAAAATTCTGAATTCAAGCAAAACCGCGGGCTGGCAGCAACTAGATATACACTTTGTTATTACTGTCATCAATCTTATAAGTAACATATAAATTAGTTGATGCAAACATCAACTGTTTCAAATGAGTTCTGTGTATTAATGATGATTTATAGAATTATAATAACAAAATGCTAAATTATAATGATCAAATCATTATCAAGCTGCCAGGAAAATACACCTACTAAAATTATCGAACATTATTACATAAAAATGTTGATGCTATTTGTCTATCAGATCTAAAGTTTTTACCAATTTCAAATGAAAAGGAGAATGTCAGATCCTAACCCAGAACGAACACAAATTGTAAATATACTAAAAATATTCTATTATTATATAAATGGTTTTAAAATAATCCATTTTACTGTTGAACATCGGAATATAATTCTGTTAAAAAAAGTAATTAAACTATTTCCTTTTCATTTACGCTCTTTACGTATTTTTAAATCTTTATTGTTGCACTGGGTTCTAGCCTTTTAAATCGTTTTTATTGTATTTTCAAGTGTGCTCTAAAAGGCTAGTATCCAGAGTCGTTGAGCCTGTTTTAAATGTTTTTAATGAAGCTTTGCGATTGTCATGTTAGTGTGACAGCTGTTCTATGTGGTTGTTTACGGAAATGGACGATAACCAACGTTAGGCTCGTATCGAATACTCCGAGTTCTAGAACTTTTAAATGTAATTTATATTAAATAGTTAATAAAATGCAACAAAATGATGCATATTACATTTTTGTACAATATGTTTTTATTAGTGGGTTAAAGTCCTATACATTGTCTGGCATTCTCCTTTGAAAAACTATCTGTGCATTATTATTTATTTTTATATTGTTGTAAAATAAGTACTAAACCCCGAAATAGAACACACTTTAAAGTTTAAACTTAACTTAAGGACTCTAATTAAGAGATTCCATGAACTGGGGACATGGTTTCTTGTGAAATCTAAACTTTTATTTTTGTAGTATCAACAAATAATAACAGTAGATTAATATAAATACCTTTCGAACTACTAAAGTTTCATCCTCGGCAAGGTCTCTTATGATGGTTCCACTAACTGGTGATGTTTTGTCTTCATCAAACGTTAACCTTCTTACTACTTTACTCTTCTTCAACGGCTGTGCCGGTTTTGGAGACTTCTTCGGTCTCTCTTCCACATCTCTTATTTCTACGATATCAGGAGAACTCCTCTCGCTTTTTTCACAATCTTCTTTAGGTAGACAACTGCGAAGCTCTTCGAAGAATTGTTTCGTGAATTTAAGCTTCTTTGCTTCAGGAGAATCGCTATCATTGGAAACCTCATCGTCGTATTTCCTTTTTTGGATTTTCTCTAACGATTCGTCATTAGCATTATCATCTGTATCTTCAAAGTGTCGGAAAATTTTTGGTTTTTCATTTTTAGTGTCTGCTTTTCTTTTTTGGGTTGGAGGAGGAGTGCAGGGTGGGGTGATCGGCGAAGGGGCTTTTAGAGATAAGTCGAGCGGCACTAAAGGTTCATTGTAATAGGCTAGATATTGCTGCAATAATGTTGGATGTTGCTGAGGGATCAAGTCGTGAAGATAGTTGCTGGATATACGAGATGGTGGAGCAGCATATTGCTGATAGAATCGTGATGAAGCAAGCCGGTGAAAGTGTGGTAGTGCCGCCTCCATTCTCACACAAAAGGATTTGTCTTATCCTGATTTTTTAAAGGCATTGTTTCATTCGTTTACGTTTGTTGTTGTGTCTGTAACAAATAAGAAATATGTTAAAAACAGTCAAAAAATTTTCAAAGTAGGTTTTTGTGACTCAGATCGTCGGGAGATTGTTTTCTGACATCTGACGTGGAAAAAAGAAAAAATCAAAATTTCGGGACTCAGACCTACTTTACTACCTTCGTAATCCTACATTTCACACCCACCCAAATGTAAATTAAATACAGGACTTCTGGGGCTAAGTTACACTTGAGACTACGAATTGTAAAAAAAAATAAGAAAAAGAACCAAACCGAGCTGTTATTTGTATAGACTAGAGGTATGTGTGCTTTAATTTATTTAACATTGTATTATTGCTTTTAGACCTTCTACAACAAGTACACAATGTTATTAAATAAAGTTCAAATAAGAAAAGAACAGCACAATATTTCCTCTAGTGTTGAAAGTGTCCATTTTCCTGATTGTAACTGCACGCTCCAACTAAATAAATTGCTCCTTTAACAAATTGATGTCGCCCACAAAAGAGCGTAGAATTGTTCGATTTTCCGTTAAAGTATTTATTTATTTATTTATTTATATCTCTGTACCACAATTCTTAAATTAAACGAAAAAGTTTTACTTAGAAGTTGTTGCTTAACGTTGAATAGGTATCATCCAAAAGCACAGACAACATATTTTGCTTTTTCTTCTATGAATTGTCTTATCGGATCTTAGTCGAATAGGTATATACATTAACAAAATTCCATTGAATAAATTATCACGAGATATCAAAAACTATTTACTCGATTAGCTTGAAAAGAATAAATAGTTAGTTACTCATTTCGCAATCTTAATAAACTAACGCAGTTTTTTTCTTTATTTCTTTATTTCATTTGATCATTGTTAATTCCACATTACTATACATTTTCATATGTATGCTTTAAATAAATTGAAACATTTAATTTGATTTTATTCTCCCACGTGAACGGGAAATCAAACCGGAAAGGGTTGAAACCGCGGCGTACAGCTAGTAATATAATATGTAAGGCTAAGAATCATCTTGATCACTTTAGCTTTTAGATCACATTATCTTAGAGGCGACAATGCACACACTGATACATAGAAACACAGTTACACAGAACTACACGTTAAACCTTGAAACAACCCTCTTTTTTACAAACATGAATTTTCGGGGTAAAAAAGTATGCAGTAAAGACACTTTTATATTATTTACTGAACTAGTTTAGAACTACAAAACTCTGCGAATTTCATATCTCATAGAAAAATCGTGCGTGTGTGTGATGTATGCGTTAAAAAAGTTATATTAAGTATCTTATTATACTATTTTATATTTATGGATAAAATAAGCTGGATAAAGCAAGGTTAATAGAACGCTGTCTAATGGCAGACGCCGAGATCGCTCCCACGCTCCCCTACATAATGTTACCCTCAAGGGGTTTATTCTGCTAAGCTGATACACCCACCGGTTACAAATAGGTTATGATTGTGTTTTAATATCTCCTTAAATTTTTACCTATCTCTATAGAGCAACTTTAAAAATGATATTACTATTAATATCTTTTTAACGTTGAAGAGTTTATTTAATTTAAAGCCCTCTATGATATGATTGATTATAATTGAAAAAAATCTTCCAGTACTAGATAGCCCTTTAATTGAGGAAACCTTTTTGAGGTCTATTAGTATAAGTATCTTTTATATTATAATAATAATAGGTTATCGAACACTGAGCTATAACTTTACGCGAATGATACGTCACTACGCGAGATTTTTTTGTGTAGTGGTATGCGCGGTGGATTTATACGACGAAGGTCCTGGGTTCGATTCCCGGCGGAGCAGATTAAGGTTTATCTTAATTTGTCTTGGTCTGGCTGGTGGGAGGCTTTCGCCTTGGTTAGTTACCACCCTACCGCCAAGACGTACCGCCAACCGATTTAGCGTTCCGGTACGATGTCGTGTAGAAACCGAAAGGAGTGTGGATTTCATCCTACTCCTAACAAATTAGCCCGCTTCCATCTTAGATTGCATCATCACTTAACATCAGGTGTGATAGCAGTCAAGGGCCAACTTGTAGTTGGTAACTAGCTACCGCGAAAGCCTTCCACTAGCCAGATCAAGACAAATTAAGAAAAATCTCAATCTGCTCCGCCGGGAATCGAACCCAGGACCTCCGTCTTATAAATCCATCGCGCATACCACTACGCCACGGAGGTCGTCTAAAGATACATACGAGACACGCATTAAGTTCAGCTCAAAATATGACCGGTAGTCGCACAGCTTTAGCCTAAACACACGACCCTATTTATTTTTGTATGTTTTAGCTAAACGAATAGCGTGAATAAGTTATGTGTATTGGTGGCTTTATGGTGAGGACTCAGCGTGGGATGGTGATAATATTTGCAATCATAACTAATAATAATAAAATGCAAAGAAGTGAATTGGTTTCACTGTCTCAATCTGCCCCGCCGGGAATCGAACCCAGGACCTCCGTCTTATAAATCCACCGCGCATACCACTGCGCCACGGAGGTCGTCAAAAATGAAATGAAATATAAAGCATATATTTCATAGCTCGAAACCAGATGCTCTTGATCCGAAATCCTAGAGCTTATAACTACACCTACATAGTATACTGAGCACAAGGTATTTTAACATCTCCTCTCACTGAACAAAAGATATTGGTAGGTACTCAAGGAAATGAATGAAACATATTTTTCGACAAGGCGTGGCCGAGCGGAGATAAGCTTCTATGGGCGGGCGAGAGGGCGGGATTTTGAATTTTATTATCTTTTATACTATGGTTACGAGTGAGTGAGGAATGAGTGACTGGGGCCAGGCCATTCGCCTCGCCTCAAGATGGGGTATACGGTTAGATCCACCACGCTGCTCAAATGCAAGTTGGCGGGCTAAGGGTGATAATGTCAGAATCTTATAAATAAATAAATAATATAAAATAAATATTACAGGACAATTACACACATCGCTTTATAGCCCCAAAGTAAGCGTACTCGCAAGTAGCTTGTATTATGGGTGCTATGATAACTGATCAATATTTTAATATATATTATACATAAATACTTATAATGTATAGATAAACACCCAGACACTGGAAAACATCCATGCTCATCACAAAGATTTTTCAGATGTGGGAATCGAACCCACAGCCTAGGACACAGAAGCAGGGTCACTACCCACTGCGCCCCTCGGCCGTCAAACAATATAACAACCACTTTCAAAATGTAATGACATAGACATGGACCAAAAGCCTAAAATTCTCTCCGAGTTACGAAAACACCACTAATTTTGCAACTCCAAGCAGAGAATTTTCACTGAAATATGATTATTCGTTGAAAGTAAAAGCTTAATATTTCATAGCCTAACCCAAAACTCAACTCCAGGACCTTGTAATCCTAAGCCACATGAACTAAACACAAATGTTTTAGGACACAATTTTAAATGTTATTTTTTTTATTCATTACAAATTAGTCCTTGACTGCAATCACATCTGATGGTAAATGAAGATGCAGTCTAAGATGGAAGCGGGCTAACTTGTTACGAGTAGGATTCCATCCACACCCCTTCGGCTTCTACACGCCATCGTAAGTACCGGAATTATAAATTGCTTGGCGGTACGTCTTTGTCGGTCGGGTGGTAACTAGCCACGGCTGAAGCATCCACCCGCCAGACTTGGACCAATTTAGAAAATATTAATTGGCCCAGCCGGGAATCGAATTCAGTACCCCCGTCTTTTAAACCCACTGCGCATACCACTACGCCTCGGAGGTTACTATAACCAGTCGCCAGTTCGCTTCATGACAACCCACGCTACACAATCTTATAAAAAGTTTATAGTTTAAAATTAAGTTGACAGTTTAATCGTAGAACGGATCATAAAGGTCTGACCATAGAGATTGCCGCTCTATATTTAATTACTGAATTTGTAATAAACTGGCTAGTAAATTATTTCGTTAGTAAACCATCGTCATTATTTTAAAATATCAATCGAAGGCGTCAATTAACACCTTGGTAGGTAGGTGTGTCTATTACAGAGAACCCTCCTCATGCTGGTTAAGGTTATAATAAAATATTCAGCATTACGGCTCAGCCAGTTATTATAAAGCCTTGGTCTGTTCTAAGAAAGTTTGTTACCTACAATCAATTAATAAAAGGGCTTTTCATTTCAATTTATTAAAATTTCTCCTAAACAATAATGAGAATTAGGGTTTTTATTTATAACGAGAAAAACTGCTAGTCTAGTTATAAATAGCGCTGATAGAAAGGACAGCCAAACCAATATATGATATATGAATAATAAATATTATAATATGAATAACAAATATAATTTTTATGTATATTTATACAAATAATTTGCTTATACTTTTTCACAAACTTATTAGAACAGTCAAAATTTCAAACTTGCTCGCTATTAACACGTATGCATAAATACGACACATACTCGTAACGTTAAAAAACGGCCCATTGACTGATAATAATGACAACGATTAAGAACATTTACTACAAATCTTTGAAAATTTAGTGGTATAAGTCGTACCAATTTAAATCGTAAAAAAAAAGTAGATTGACGATGATGCTGAACTAACTCAATCATTTCAAAATATTCATCAATGAGATCTAATCGTCCAGGGTCCTGCAGGTGACAGTCCAGCTCTCAAGCTATGTGCAGTTTACTGGGGCACTAGTTACAGTTTGGTGTGACCTCTGACTCTTCCAGTTATGGTATTGTCGTAAAAATGTGTGTAAAAAATTGGGTTTTTTCAATTGGGTTTAATAAAAGCTTATTTCACACTCATTTTGTGCACTTTTTGAAAATTAATTTTTGTTTAAAACTTTAATCAGTGGACTCTGAAGGCATAACCCTAAAGATAATAAAGAATAATGTTAATAAAAACATATGTCCTTAATTTGAGCGTAATCTATGCATATTTCCCTATTATGCCCAGCTGTGGACATTTAACGCTAGAAACGATGACTCACTATCAGCATAATTTATAAAAAAAATACTAGCGCTTACTCGAGTAGCAAAATTCCCCTAATCTAAAATATGACATTCGTAATACTAAAGTAATTTTCACAATTTAAAATATTATAATTAAGCAATTTTGAGCATATTTACTCACTTCGCCGCACGACAGGCGATAACCAAATGTCACACGACATTTACTCAAGCCGAGGGTGCGATTTCACATTTTTAAACAAGGGTTATACGTAACTAGCCGCTCCTTTGTCGGCGAAGGGGTAACGCGCGACTAAAAGGGGTAAATCGTGCTTGTATTTGGAACGTGTCAAAAATTTTTATGGCACGCTTTTCTTATCTATCACATTCCGAATATCATTTCCAGCGATATGGTATTTATCAGTATAAAATTATCAAAAGTGAGTGCTCTATCAACCGGCTAATTTCACTACAATTTATTAGACACGTAGCTTTAAATAAAAATCTTTTAAAAAACTTAAAACTTTTTCAATTATGTCAGCCATTTCACTTTCGTAAGATTTTTGATAATATTTTTTTGTTAGAACATTTTCAATTACTAAACCCTATTATTGTTCCTAGCTGAAATTTAAAGCTACGTGAGTTTTAATTGTTCTGGTTTTGAATTCTACCACAAAAAGTCTCAAACAATAAGTCAAAATATAGTATCTTATTAGAATAAAAAGTAACTAACTTTAACGGAATCAAATTGGTCAAGAAAGTATTCAAAGTTCCCCTATGCATTACAAACCTATTATAAAATAGAGTCTGTTCGCAACAATCTGATAGAGTGGAAGGATTTAGTAGATATTCAATTTGTTAAGGTTTATATACAATTTGTCAAGGTCATATTAATATGAGAAGAATCACGCATTGGCTCAAATAATTAGAGATATAACAAAACAATGTATGGAAAAAATCCCCTTTATTAGGAGGAAAAAGTCCGCGATGGCATATAATTATTATGTAAGTTTTAAGGATAATTTGCTTGGTACAATTTGTTTTCTTTGATGTTCTTGGAAGGTTTTTCCCGCGGAGGAAGTCACAGGCGTCTGCTAGTATATAGCTATAATAATGGCAACAAAATTCCTCTTTGAGTTTTCAAAAACCCATAATAACAACTAAAATACGTCTAGTACGTTATTTTAAGAAAAACTAACCCGTTATAATAAAATGGTCAAGAATAAGTTGAAAGTTCATCTAAGCAGGCAAAACTTCGACCACACTACAAAGTTATTAGCTCGCGATATACTGTTACGGGTGCAAAGTTATCAAACTCGGTGCACTCTCCACTCTGAGATGAACTTGAGAGCCACAACTCGACTTCTTCGTACCCGATACTTTAACTTTGTTTTGGTAGTGGTATATTTGAGGCTTCACACTTGCGTTCCAAATGAAATTCAAGCTAACCTATACTGGATTCGGTTCGGACGGCGCTTTTTAATTTTAACCCCACGCAAAGAAGAGGGATCTTGTAAGCTTGACGTGTGTCTTTCCGCGGCATTGTAGCATGTGGTAATTTATTATGATAAGCTTGTTTTTCGTTAAAAGAAAACTTATTCGAAATATTTTTAGCAAATAAACGATAAGAATGCGGTACGCTAATCTGAAGATATCGCCGTTTTTGTATTATAATGAAAAGAGTGTCTGAAGTTGTTCTTTCTGCTAAATTCATGACTAGAGGATTATGAAAAAATTTATTTTAACCATTGACATACATGGCTGTATTTACTATACAAGTTAATAGGTATATTTAGTAAAGATATAATATAAATGTGGTCCAATTATGGAGTTGGAAGAAGGTCTTACTAACTCCTAAACTAAAGATAAATCTATCACACAAGGTAAAGTTTATGAAGTTTTTATTTAATTGTACATATTAGAGTATTGATATAAAAACTTAATTTTTGAAATATACTATAACATATATTATATACCTATTCAAAGCGTTAAAAGCAGTTTATTTTTATTAAATAATATATAATTTATTTTATTCATAAGATACCCTTGCATATGAAATTTAAATCTATTCGAAGGTGATCAATCAATTGAGCTTCCAAAATAACTGTACTACAATATAATAGTGCAATTTAAATTCTCGCAATAAACAAAACAAGAAATAAGAATGAATTTAATATGCTAATTAGTAAATTATTCATCAAATATACATTTTTCAAATACCGACATTCAACAACGAAGCTTAGGAAGCTAATCCGGTCCCTGAATAAAAAATTCTATCGTCATACAAAGTCGTTCTCTCTGTCGCGTCTTTCTTTATATAAATAAACTAATTATTTTATACGTTTTAATAGTAATAAATTTTATCTATTTCAAACAAAGACATATTTTATTACAGGTATTTTTGGTGATTCTTATAAGAATCTTGTGAGAAAGCTCTTTTAATTTAATATCTAATAATTTTACGCTCCACCTTAGTACCTAATGTTTTAATTTTCCATTTGTTGAACTATTTTAATTTCTTAGTAATATTTAATCTACATAGATAATTAAATTAAATTATTCTTAATTTTATCGGAAACAATTTTAAACGGGAATTATTTATATGAAGTTTAATGAAACGCATTTTTATGTAAAGAAAAAATAATATAAATAAATAACTGAAAAACTTACAACACTAAAAACTTTTAAGCATTTAACCGTAGGTGAAAACATAAAATTTCAAATGAAATAACGCAATAAATAAAAAATAAACCATAGTCCACCTTCTAGCGGGCATTTCACAACATTCGCGAACTCAAGTTTAGGGTGTTACTATGGCGAGATGAGTCATACCATACCTGTGTCGCTGACTCAGCCAGCTCACCCCTGGCACCTCCAACTGGTTGTGTTAGAAAAAAAACTGTTTGACGTTAGTTTGAATTTGGAACGTTTAGTTTGGTTTGTTGGGGTGCGCGGTCGTCCGCTCGGCGGGGCGGTTCGGAGTAGACTGAATGGTCGGGACAGGGTGCGTTCTGTGGCGCGTGCTACGGGACTACGTTTCAACCCTCCTACAGGATGTTTCATTGACGCTCCGAGATTTAATACGTAAAAAGTAGCCGGTTAGAGCGAGTATATTAACAGCTATATTAAATTGATATTTAGTTATGAAAAGAAAAGTTGGTGTAATCAAGCTTCAGTTATTTTATATATTGGCTTCCTATGCATAAAAGCTTTGGTTAGTAAGATTGGAGATACATAAACTGACGTAAGTTGCTATATTTACCATTGTTTTAATTTGAATTTATTGACGATGTAAAATTAAATCAATTAAAAATAAATCTTTATTATATTTTATTCATTTCCAAATCAAATGTGTTTGTACTTTCACCGAAAACATGGTTATCTTAATGTGGATTATAGCAGTGATTAGCAATTCTATAAATAAGCTCTAAATACCTATCTTCTTAATAAAATGTATCCCAAAGAAAGAAAGAGTTGGGAATCTTCTCGTGCCTCGTACAGTAAGTTAAGATATCGATCCTTTCCTGTCATATCTGGTTACATTATTTATTTGATTTTTAGGTAAATTGTGTAAATAATTATTAACTTTTTATAATGCAGTTGCGGAAAAAGAACGTATTTGTCTGTCCATATTTATTTGCCAATTCGAATCATCCTGTAGAGCGCGGTGAGGCATGTCGTGTACGCACGAGCCACGACAATGTGTTCCGACCCTCATACATAAGTACACTCGCGGCGTGCTCGCTGAGTTTTTTTACTCTTTTACCACCTATACCACCTTCGAGATAACAACAAGGACTATAAGAAAACATAGAGCGAAATTAAATGTGTCTTTTTAAATAATTCATCGTGATTTATATAGTTACGAGTATAAATGCCAAAATGTTATTCAGATTCTCTTTGCTCTAGTAGTAAGCCTACATGGTTTCGAATAAAAAGTCTTGGCATCGAGTCCTGGGTCAGGCTACGAAATATTGCACTTTTCTGTCTGTTTCTGGTAGAGTCACTACAAATAGTATAAGTTGACTTCTAAACTGCTTATAAGTGCGTACCTTCAATACTGATTTTTTTATTAACATTTGATACTGTTTGTACAAGAATAAAAAACATTATGACCCTCAAGCCCGCCAACCCACTCTGAAGCAGTATGGTGGGTCACCCATATCCCAACTCGTAAAACAGGGAAAGCCAGACTCTGTAATGGGCCATTAAATTACGCTGATATTAATAATGACGTTGAATTTGTTGAACCATCCCGGCTTCGAATCCTTGATCACGTGATCCACAATCAACCAACAGCAATCATTAACATCAATACAGATCATTGTAATAATTTGTATCACCATTGCCAATATTCGTCTACATTGGCCAGTAGTCCTTGGATAACACCCGCATCTTACATCAGCTACTTGTCAACAATTATACCTGTCCCTGTCTGTAACTGTAGTTTAGAGCAGGTGGAGTATATTTTTATTATTATTATGCGAAACCATGAACTTGGTTACAATCCAAGGTACTTATTATCGGGACAGATAAAACTGTTTTGTTAGTTTGTATAGCAATGACATGTGTGGCAGACTTTATTATTACAAATAGGTACTACTTGAACAAAAATCGGGATAATTTTGTCTGTGGCGCAGTGGTATGAGCGCTGGATTTATAAGACGGAGGTCCTGGGTTCGACTTCCGGCAGGGCTGATTGAGATTTTCTGAATTATTCCGGGTCCAGTGGTAGGCCTCGGCCGTGGCTAGTTACTACCTTACCGACAAAGATGTACCGCAAAGCGATCTAGTGTTCCAGTACGATGTCCTGTAGAGACCATAGGGGTGTGGATTTTATTCCCACTTCTAACAAAATAGCCCGCTTTCATTTAAGATTGCATCATCACTTACCACCGAGTGTGATTGTAGTCAAGGTTTAATTTGTGGTAAATAAAAAAAAGTAAATGATAGTTGAAGCGTGAAGAAACATACATACATACACGTATTGACATTGATTCACAACATCTTGCAAAATCCTTGACCAACTGCGAAGGAAAGAGGTTCACAGTTTGACCTGTATATCTGTATGAATATCTGGCTGAATCAAATTTGATGCAGTTTTAAAAAGAGTATTTTTTACATTTATCAGAAGGTTTTGGTATTTCTATTCGACTTTAATGTTGTCGATGTCCCTAGAACCTTCCGTTTCCGTTTTTGTCTGTGTTTACTGATTTTTATAATTCGGATATCTTTCAAACAAGAGTCAAAGGCATCTTTTAGAAAAGCGTGTCCCATCTTAAACCATGTATCTCGTTGAAATAAATGGCACAGCAATTATAATTATATAGATGTAATAGAGTTAGCGTAGAAAATTTCTTTAATGTCACTAAACATAGGTAGAAACAAATCCTTTATACCGATACATATTACTTGACGGCAGAATTTTTCTTTATTTTTTGAAATTTATTCGAAATATGCAATAAAACCTTATTTAACAGGGTGTATGAAATAAAAAAATCTTCTCCGCATCTGGAATACGGAACAGCAGATAAAACCAAAAAGCCGCGCCGGTGTGGGCAGGCCCCGCCCTACGCCGCCCAGCCGAAACCCCGCCCTCCGCCCGCCCTGGCACAATAATTGGACGTAATCGAATCATCCTGTATTCAATTAATTTGACTAATTGTGCGATTGTTTGCGCGGATGCTGCGACTGTAGCAAATGTCTGTATTCAGATGTCTTTGCTCTTATTTGGTTATCGCACCGTTGTTAAGTCGCTAAGTTGATTTTTCATTTTGATTTTGAATGTATCTGTCTTAAACATTTTTCCATACGATAATAATTATATGAGAAAACTATGTTTAATAATGCTTTTTATGTCATACCCATTCCTATTTGAAATATTTTTCTGTAATAATGAGTAAATATTTTAAATTACTTAGTGAAAATTTAACTTTGCGAAAACATAGTTTTAATGAAATCTAGGTACATGTGCTTACATTTCTTTGAAATTATTTTTGTATGACTATAGTTCCCAGTTCACCAAACATTTTTTCAAAATCTTATCCCATTCAAAGGTCAATGTGTCTGGTGACCAACGTGCTAGTGCTCAATGGCATAAATAAAAAAAGCCTTGCTATTCAGAGGGGAAATAGCGCCAATGCGTCAGAGACTTTGCCTTTGGCTGAACAGATGGTTTATACTTTTGTAAATATCCACTTACTTTCACCTTCATTTTTATTTTTATGTATTCTAAGAGTTAAATAAAAACCTCTAAAAATATCTGAATGATATTTCATTTATTAAACTTAACTAATAGGAAAGAAATATTGGAACAATATGTCTCATAAATATACGTACTTAGTTGGATTTAATAAAAAAATGAAGTCGGGTCTGCTACTTAAAAATAGCTACAGAAATCAGTATAGCTTTCCACCCCGTCACCGAAGGTCCCTCACCCTTACCGCATGTGATACCGGAACTGGGAAGCCCCACTCGACACGCGCCGGAAGCCTGCGCCCGCGCATCCTACTCGCAAGTACTTGCAGCTAATTAAATACAAGTACTCGCTTTGTATCGATTACAGTAGGTAACAGGCCTAGCTGGTATAGTAAGGAAGTTTGAAAAAACATCAGAAAGAAAGAAAAAAGTTGTTTTGGAAAATTGTGCCAGACAAACCTTAGCGTGAGGATAGCGTTATATGCTAAGGATAGAGCACGTCAAAACTCAAGTTAGAAGCATCAAAACACCACTCCTAATATGTTTGGCACAAAAAACTTTAAAAACTACCAGCTAAGCCAGCCAAATGTTGCTGGCAGCGCTGGTCTCCATCTAGCACCTGAGACTAGTTAACACCAACACCAACTATGAAAAACGCAGCCACCAACAAACATAAACACTTGATATTGTCAGATTCCTTAAAAAGAAACTATAACCATTATACAGTCACTTCGTTGTCCTTCTTCCTTTCAGTTACAAAAAAAAACCAGCAGAGCCGCCTGCAATGTTGTTTTACAGGATGTCAAAGGATCGCCAAGCAGACACTTTATTGTCTCGGCGAGTTCGTCGGTGCAGAAGTGACTGAGTAGTGAATCAGAAGTGTCTGGTGGCTGGTGATGCTCATATCAGTGTCTCCTGCAACCCGTTCTTCTTCCGCTTAACGATTGAGCAACACATCAGAGCAGACATGCCTATCTGAACTGAAGATGAAATTTCCCATTTCTTGTAGGTCAGAGCTTTGAAAAATATCAAGGTATTCAAATATATTACTCAAACGATAGAAAATAAACGGTCAATCTTTAATCGACTTCAAAATGAAAGGTTTTTAAAAATAAAAATCTTCAATATTTAAAGAGGTATTTTCATAATGTTTTTAATAATTGCGAGATGAATTATTAAAAATAGGTTAGTTTATTTTAATGTGCATGTGTGAACTAAAACTTTGTAAATAGCTGTGTTATCCAATAGACAGACATTACACTCATCCCTAACGCGTAACGAATTACCTGCCCGTTCCCACGATGTCATCCCTTCACCTCATGGGATACCAATCAATACTAATTAAACAATACAGTAACTGCTACCTTGGTCCACTGGTTACCAAATGAGACTTCGTATCACGAGGTCCTGGATTCAAGGCATAGATCGCGATAATACTTATTGTAATTTTTTTCTTTTAGGAAATAATTTTCAGCGTTGAGTTGGGTAGTTGTTGGTGTTAAGCCTCCCTGCCTTCCGTTTTGAATCGGTTCTATTTTTTGTTAAAAATTTTTATTTCTTACTTTTTAGTGATTTATAACCACGTAACGTACTATACTGTCATAGTATAGTGACTATGCCAAAAAGCTACCGATACCGAGACAAAAACCGAAATCGCTGTAAGCGTGCCTCCAAAATTTGAAGATTTCCTTCAATTTTTCTAGGATATCATCATCAGATCCTAACATGATGACAATGGAACCACCTTGGAAGTATGCCCTTCCTAATAAAAAAGGAATTATCAAAATCGGACAACTCTGTAAAAAGTTATGCGTGATCATACATAAAAAAATATATATACGTGTCGAATTGAGAGCCTCCTCTATTTTTTTCGTCGGTTGTAAATAAATAATATAAGACAATTACACACATCGCTATATAGCCGCATAGTAAGCGTAGGTAGTTTGTATTATGGGTGTTATGATAACTTATTTTTATATATATTATACATAAATACATACAATATATAGATAAAAACCTATTAACACATCAATACAGCATTGCCATTAGTGACACCTGCTGTTAACCAACTGAAGCGATGATAATGATATCAATATTATACACTAGCGGAGACCCACGACTCCGTAAGCTAGAAATTCTATTTTGTAAAATTTTCACGACAAAAAGTTTGTTTTTCCAGAGTTCACATTTATGTCCGTTCCAAATGTCATCCAAATCGGTTCAGTGGTAAAGCCATAAAACAGTTAATTTAAACATCAGTAACAGTAGCATCAGGTGGCCATCTGCTTGTTCCGTCAACTATCACCATAAACACCACATCAGTATTAAAATAGGAAGCTAGCTAAAATGTCAATAATTACAAAAGGTGTTCGCCCACCAGCCCACCGGCAAGCATCCACTCCAGTGTGTCAATAGCACACATCCTTCCGACCGGTGTCGGGTTCCCACGTATACGGCACGGACGATGACGGACAACTCTTAGTTTATATTTTAGTTTTAATCTACTTTAAAAACTTTTATTAAGTACAATAAAGAATAGCCGCGTGATTTTAAATGATTTACATCAATGACGATCTTGTCAAAACATCTTAGACTTACATTTTGTCTATTGTCCTACCTCGTAGGTGCAGTATTTAGCGTATGTGATTTCGGATTACCTTTTCCTGGATTCGAGTCTTGGGCTATTATTATGCTAAATATCGAGCTTTCCTGTCTTACATGTATGTCTGTATAATCTCAATTTTTTGTGATAGAACTGCTCTAGTAAAAACTATTTCAGGTTCTATTGCTCCTTTTGGGATTAAACTTCCACAAATCCAATGTTATACACGTTACCATAATTATTTATCTTTCCTGCATGCTATTATGTTATAAGCGAAATGGGTTTGACCTCATTTGTCTTGGTTTACCGAGCAAGATTTTTCTTTCGGAAATCATTTTTCTAAAAATGAAACCTAATCGATTAATCGCCACCAAAACGCCCTGCTTACAAAACTCTTGAAACTCGTTTTACAAAAATAAAATCATTGGAGCCTTTTAAAAGTATTAGGTAGATATCAGTGAAAATACCAACCGTTTCCACTGGCATTGACAATCGCCTACGCGTCTGCCAAATTTTACTGGGGTCCATCTAAACAATTCATTGCAAAGGATTCGCCGTTACATCGCATTTAGGTATCGATCACAGTGGAAATCAGTGAGGGTGCGCGCGGCCAATCAGCTGCGGCGGCCAGACAGATGCGCGCGCGCCGCATTGTGTGCGCCCATTGTTGTGATGGGGTGCTTGCTCGTGAGAGCCTGCATGTGAGTTCAAAGGTGAAATTACGGGCCGTTACTCTTTTCACTTTAATAAGGGCCTCGTTGGCGTAGTGGTTAGCATGCCCTGGAAATGCATTTTCTATCACCAGAAAAGTAAGTCCTGTCTTTAGCCTGACTATGACGTTTTCAGCTTTTGGCCACCACTGTGAACGAGGGGATAGTTATTCGAGAGTGTAACCTGCTTGCTTCATTAGTCCAGTGGTAAGAGTAAGAAGTCTTTGACTTGAAACAGGTCTCCAAAAGCTCTATATTTTGTGGATATAAAGCTTTTCGCCGCTATTGTTAAAGTAGGGTGATTGGTTATGAGTGCCTATACGTTAGGTCAAAGGTAGGTAGGTAAGGTAGGTACTACAGTACGATGTTCTTTTATCTGTGCCATGGCCTAAGGCGTCATTAGTCAAGTATTTAGTAATATGGTATTGACTTGAAAAAGTTCAACATTTTATAGCCCGTATCATGAAAGTCCAGACTGTAAATCCGCATTATAGTAGTAAGATCTCAAACGAACTTTTGTAAAATGAAAATTTAAAATGACAAAGGTTTGGTTATCACAGGGTTTGACAGATACAAAAATAGTTACATTAGGGGCGGCTAATCTCAATTTCTAGGGATGTACCAGAACAATATTATATCTATCATTAAATGAAAGTGTTTATCAGTAGCGTTGCTAGGCAACCCCCGGTGCAGGTGCGCAGGATTTCAACTGATTGTGAGTGACAGCTCACCCCAACAACTATTGCATCGACCACCGCACCCCGTAATATAAAGTCCAATTAATTTTTACACCGAAAGCACAGGATACATAATCGTACAAGTCGAAAGGTATTTCTATGAGAGAGTCTATGCACATCAAACAAGTTCGGTTTACCAAATCATAAGATTCTTAGGTAGAACAATATAAAATGAAACAAAAATTTTAGAATTTTTTAGAAATCATTATACTCCACTTCACTGCTCCAATATTTCTTCTTTTTCCAGATTATAAGATTCTTTTTAGATTATGTGTTGCAAGTTGTTGTTCGTCAGATAACACCCAAAAGGGATTGGGTTCGATCCTCTTGACAGGTGATCCAAAGATCCGTTACCTCAAATAAAAGCATAGAGTAGTCGAGCAGTAATTAAGCAGTAGATAGTAGTGATTACAAAACAACTTTTAAAAAGCCCAATTAATTAAAGCTAAGAACACAGTGAGATTCATAGTAATTCTCTAATTTCAATAAAGCATTCAGTCCTATCTGGGAGGCTTCGATCGTGGTTAGTTACCAACCTAACGACAAAGACGTACCGCCGAGCGATTTAGCGTTCCAGTACGATATTATGTAGAAACCGAAAGGGGTGTGTATTTCTTTCTACTCCTAACAAGTTAGCCCGCTTCCATTTTAGATGCAGTGGTAGTCAACTGGTGATGATTATAAAAAAATTTTAACAAAAAATAGAACCGACTCCAAACGCACTAAAAATTAAAAAATAACTGTGTCATTTAGATGCTTTAATTTACTTAAGCATATCTATGAAGTCTGTGCCAGCCAAATTTAAGGAACATTTATTTTACGTAGTAAAGCAGTTTGTGGGTTCTAGGTAACGTCCTTAAAGTAGAAACCTTGGCTGGCACCGACTCCTAGATATGCTTAAGTAAATTAAAGCAACACACACAGTTATTTCTTACTTTTTAGTAATTTATCGCCACGTAACATACTCGTACTATACTGTCATAGTATATTATACGACACTAGTAGCCAAAAAGCTACCGATACCGAGACAAAAATCGAAATCGCTGTAAGCGTGCCTCCAAAATTTAAAAAGTTCCTTCAATTTCCCCAGGATATCATCATCAGATCCTAACATGATGACAATGGGACCACTTTGGATGTATGCTTTCTCATAAAAAAAGAATTATCAAAATCGGACAACTCTGTAAAAAGTTATGCGTGGTCGTACATAAAAAAAAATATTGAATTCGAATTGAGAACCTTCTCCGTTTTTTTTTCGTCGTTTAAAAATACGATAGGTACTAGTGCAGTAGTTAAATAGTAGGTGGTAGTAATGGTTAAAACAATAACCAAACTAAAACTGTTGCAGTGACTGGCGTCTTCTAATCATTACATCCTAAGCTTTAATATAAAACATAATAATACTCAATTATGTTCTCACAGAATTCAATTAGCGCCATAAAAGCAAGCCATACAAAATATGTGTAGTAAACATGAACGAATTCTTCCGAACTCCCCCAGCCCGCGCATAATAGTGCAGTTTAGTGAATTCATAGTCGATTAGTTAGAAAATGCGAAAGAATAGTGAGCGTACTTTGTACACTCAGAGCCCACTGTCACATGTATGACCTATTTAATTACTAATATTGTAGTAGAGAAAATTGCTCTGTTTTTACGTTTTCACGCCAAAACAATTTATAATGTTGTCCATGTTGTTTCCCTTAATTCTCATAGCTTGAACGTTTTCTTGTTTGGTTTGTTTAGTTTGTATTAGAAACTTAAGCTGCGCGAATTAAAGTTTATGGCCAAAATACGTACCTGCATGCGATGAATAATAGTTTCAGCGTCATAGATTAGATCACAAAAGGAAATTCTGTCATGACAGATTGCCTTCAGCGCCTTCGATATTTTTCGTGTTTCAATTCGGGACTGCGGCCAGGTGGGAACGTTACTCTATTATATATCTATACTCAAAAATATTATTTAAATAGCTGAAACTCACATCACTTTTGTCGGAGAATGCTCGAATAGTTTCGAACACATGCGGGGTCAGTTTGCTACATGCCACGTTGCATGAACAAGCGAGATCATGACTAAGGACCCCGTATGGGTCGACATTAGTCTGGAATACCCCAGCAACAGAGACGTGAGTTTCAGTCGTTTATATTTTAATATGATATGGAAAAAACTCGCGGTAATTTAAATTTTAATATAAAATTTCCCTGTCACAATGTTTGAAATACGAAATGGCTTTACCGATTTTTACCGAATTTTGTATGCGTATTTATTTGGAACACATCTAATTTTCATCTAAATATTTTTTTTTAATTTTTAATGCAAAACAACGTTTGCCGGGTCAGCTAGTTCTAATATAAAACTAGAGATTTTATGAAATGACATATGGCTACGAATTTTTATATCATGTACCTAAACATATAAAAAGAAAAATAACACACACCACAGTTCTTTTGCAGAACCTAAAGACACTTGCTTTATGAAATACGTCAGTTGTCTCTGAGACTGACTCGCGTAAAAAAATCCTCGTAGAATAAAGAGCACCTGAAAGCGTCGGCCATGACAGTGCAGAACGCCGCGCACGCGCCCGCCACGCGACGCACGCGGCTCCCGCTATGCACCTTGTTACCGACTGCAAAACATGTTTTTAATTTATTTTTATTAATAATTTGTAAAAAAATGTTTAATCCCATCAATAATATTTTAGAGGCCTTATTAAGGTTAAATAAGTGTAAAATAAAGTGGTAAGCGCGGTAGATTTAAAAGACGGAGGTCTTAGGTTCAGTTCCCGGCAGAGGTAATTGAAATATTCTGAGTTGGTTGGGGTCTGCCTGGTGGAACGCCTCGGCCGTGGCTAGTTACCATCCCATTACCATATTAGTTGATTCAAATTAAAAAAGATAAAAACAACTTTAGAAAAGCATAAGATATGACTTTTAAAATTAGCTATGTCTTTATTTTTTCGTGTAGATATGATAGTTTAGATAAATAGTTTATACCACAGACTATAACTACCTTGGTTCATACGTTTAGCTTAGCAAAGAATGTAGCAGATGAAGTCGCGAGCGTCTGTTTGTAGATTATAATACAAACATTTTAATTCTCAAAAAACTAAGAGCATTCATTATTTTGCGAACAGTACGACATCACAACGTCGTACAAAGCATTGGATTATTTTATTGTGTTTTTCGGCGAACGCTGCGAGGGGGCTTCCGTGCGTGCCCTTCTAATCCACAGACCGTTATTTTCAGATTTTATATATGTGCTTACATATAGTTAATACATAAGAACGTATGTGGGAGATGTATGGCATCTTTTTCATACACTATGCTTACCCGGCCGGTAGAATTCAATAAACTGGTAGAGATACCTACGTATTTTGGTACTATGAGTTTATTTTGATTGCTACTCGTTCTTATATTGGTAAAAAAGATAAAGTTATGTTGAATTGATCTTTATCAATTCCAGTCCTTGGCTTGTCAATAGGTCGTATGGACCGCAGCTTAGCGGTGGCAGCGTCGTAGGAACTACAGATTTTACAAGACGCTCATTCAATTTCAGAGGATAAAAAAGTTATTTATATTATTTTTTTTTAATTTTTAGCAAAGCAGCATCACTACTAAAAATTTATAAGAAAAACCAATCCACCTGCTGGGTGGTCTGGGCTGTAGAGAGAAGAGAGGAACCTTCTCAGAAAACGTGCCGTTTCAAAAATTACCGCCTTCTCTATCCGAGCCTTAATTCAACAACCAAGCGAAAGCTTCTTTAAATGTTGCTCGAAGCTTTCGCTATAAGACCATTGACTGAAACGACTATAGGAATAATAATCGTCAACTAAACATTCCACATGGCGGCAATCTCGTGAGCAAGGTTCAGAGGATAAATTAATATTATTATTTTAAAAAGGTGAACGCGGCGTTCACGTTTTTAAAAAATATACATTCCTACAGTCATAAAAAATATAAATCCGGCACTGACTAATACTAAATTGGCTGAAGCCAAATTTACACAAGTACAACCATTATCCACTAGAAAGTTACGTAATTCACAAACAAAACTTCAAACAAAAGCAATATGCAAATGGGCACTCAGTCGGTAACCGGGCACATTATCTCGCAAATAATGCTCTTATCTGTGCCCGTGCCCGTGTCAAGCCCGTATGGCAGCTGCAGTGATATGGGCAGGTGTGCTTGGTTGTAGGATTGGGGTTCGATTCTATGTTTGAGGGAAAAATGCTCTTTTGGACCGGTTGTAGCTCTTTGGTTTGGTAAATAAATGCGTTTTGTTATGTTTGCGTTGTTTTTTTTTATAATTTTATTCTTTATTGCACATTAAAGATAATAAAACATGATAAAAAAATAGCTGTAATCCTGTCGGTCTTATTCACCAATCTCTTATAGGCAACTTTTAAAGTATGGATTTTATAGAGCGCGAGATAAAATTGCTTACTCTATGCACGCACCGATTTTTTTTTTAAACATACTGCCTCCATCCATCCATCCTCCTTGGCCTCTTAATATACTCCTGGGGTTTGAGTCATGTACCGGACTATAAAACATAGAGTTTATCTTTCTCGACAACGTTCGTGTGAGAAAGTGCCTACGTGTAGGTCTTTCTGCTACCATGCAAAAGTATAAGGTTGCCAAAATAATTGCTGACAAATACTTATAATACCTATTCATCTGATTGGTAAACACAGAACACGAATTTGTTAAACGTTATTTGCAAGAAATAGTTTTCAGCTTACCTACTAAAAGTATGGGCCATCTAATAACTATGGCTAAAGTGCCAAGTAAACAGTATCCGCACCTGGTTGTCAAAGGAGAAAGTGGCTGGATGACTAGACTAGGACTAGACTACCCATAATTAAATCTTGATGAGATATAGAATATATAGATATAAACTAAATATGGATCTTGTTTTAATGACGTCATCGTAACTATTGTGCGGTAATGGTTGTCACTGCAACTCAATATGATTGCGTCGGAGACAGTCTACAGGGGATGTTCGGTGCACAGCAGTATCGCGTTACAGAGGCTTTGACAGCCACAGACATCGATTTATAATTCGCAATGGTCACCCAGTTTAATATTGGTATATTTAATGATTATATTTATTTCTGCATCCAGACATTCGGGGTTCGTTCGTTCCTTTGGTTGTTAGTTATTAACTGAGCAACGATCGAAACATTCGAAAAACGCCAGGGAATAGACATGCTCGGTTTTGGGCAAATATACCGAGAATAATAAACATATGACTTAGTCAACACCGCATGTCTAGATGCTGCTTAAGGCACTCGAATAATTGTTTGTATATATGTGACATATTCCAATACAAAATACTCGCGTACAACACACATATAGAGTGGCATTTTGCTGCTGTTATGTTGCCTATGTTCTCTTTAAAGATTATATTTATTTCTATCCTCAAATTCTTCTTTACCCATGAAAAGGCAACAAATCAATTTATTTTCATATTCATTAATATATATTCCTAAGTCATTTTAATATTGATTGTTCTTTTTAGCCTTAATGGACTGTAATGTGAAAAAAGCTAGTGACTAATAGGTAACATAAAAACAATAGTACCTTCTACAGAATAGGTATAACACAATTGTACAACTATTCCCCCTATTTTTTGCAAAATAGCATCAAAATGAGTTTGATTACAAGCGCTCTTATAACTCGATCGGTGGCACGTCTGAACAATAAACTACAATGCAAAGTACCCGTATACATAAAGTACTACTTATCAAATATCTATAGTTGCTCACTGTTTTGTTTCCTTAATACAATACCTATACAGAATACTTGTAATTCAGGTAATTCACCTCATTATATTAAGTCATTTTGCACCCTAGGTTGTGAAAATAGGGTTTGAATTATGTTATTGAATTGAACTAAGTGTCATATTGAAAAACAGTTCTTTTTATACTAGGTGTGGATTTTTTATACTAGGTTTCAAGTGGTATATATAGAACTTATCTTTGAAGGGATTACACGTAATTTGGAAAATTGAAACACGACCTACACTCAACAAGTACAAGGACAAGAAAAATAGCTAAAGAAGAAAAACGAAAAATTTTCACCACTATTTGACCAACTAGCGCACAATCAAAAATTAAGCAACATCTTCTATTTTATGATATTTAAATTTTATTATTTTTTAAGCTATTGTATAGCTTCTATCGCGGGACTTGAGCGTGGAGACCGAATCCAGAAATTCCGTAACGAAAAATCCTAACACCCCCTGAATACCAAACACATAATACAAAAAGCACAATTTCGACACCGACGTCATTGGGACCGTGGCCAAGCGGTAAGGCGCTCTAAGTGCCCGTACTGCCAGAGAGACGCGGGTTCGAATCCCGTCGTTTCCGCAATTTTATTATTTTTTTTTCAAGCGTGATATTTCATAAAGTCATTTTTTTACAAGCGTGATATTTCAAAAACTCATTAAAAGTTCTGGTATTTATCGATAGATCGAAAAACTAAACGGTATTTTAGTTTATATACCGACAAATACCAGAACTTTTAATGACGTTTTAAAATATCACGCTTAAAAAAATTGCGAAACCGACGGGATTCGAACCCGCGTATCTTTGGCAATCTGGACACTTAGATAGAGCCGCCTTACCGCTAGGCCACGGTCCCGATGACGTCGGTAGGTAAACATAAGTTGATAAAAAATGCTATGCAATAACTTTACCGCGGCAGTCTCCGAGTGCCACACGTCTTTTTATTATTTAACTTTTATTCATATTTTATGATGTTTAACATAGAAGCAGCCTGTAGCTTGTACACCAGGTTTTCAAAACTCTCCAGTAAGTCAATTTGTGAGTAAGAAATCCAGCAAAATAGGTAAAAAATACATAAACATATTTAAAAGTACTAGATACTCTGCCAAGGAATTGAATCCAAGACTTCCGAAGCTCTCCAGCCAGGTATTAAGCAAATAGGTGGTAGTGGAAGGAGGCCAGGTTAACAGTTATCAAAAACTTAAAGAAAGTATTAAGCAACTTGATAAGAATCAACCCTCTTACAATCGAAGACGACTGATATACGTGTATAAATACGTCCCCTAATTCCTTACCCCTCGTTCAAGGAGGGTGCAACAGGTTGAACCTTGACCTGTTTCTTACGACATGTGCGCACTTGTTGGTGTTGAGTGAATTAATGAATAAACTTGTCGACTTTACTTTTGATGAGGGCAACTTGAATGTTTGTGAGCGATTGCTTAAACATTAGAGTGTTGTGCTAAGTGTTACGGTCATACTTCACCATTATCTTATATACTGGATAGAATGGTGGTACTTTGCGGAAGTTCATCTTGAATAGTTAATAATTTATTAACTTTGCTTTATTGCGCAAAACGCCGAACCCACAGAGTAGTCTCTTCGTACGTTTCACACTAAAACCGGAGCATCCTCAGGAGATGTTGACTGTACACATTGTAAAGTCAACATTCCAAGGGTCACAAGGATGTGGAGCTGAAAACCACTATGGTCCACTAGTTAGCGGACTTAAAATTTCACACACACTTCTCAGTTTCTGGCTGAGAATGAAAGAAAACCTTAATGATTATTGAACTAACTCAGAATTCGAACCCAGTACTTTTTTTTAATAATCTTTAAACATTAAAAATCGCAGATGCGATTTATATTTTGACTTGTTTACAATATATTTTTTATGTTGAGTTTTTGAATACCGATGTGATTAAGGGTCCGTTTAAGCAACACGACA
The DNA here is from genome assembly GCA_034621355.1 of Mycalesis mineus. Classification (NCBI taxonomy): domain Eukaryota; kingdom Metazoa; phylum Arthropoda; class Insecta; order Lepidoptera; family Nymphalidae; genus Mycalesis; species Mycalesis mineus. Next base: position 2,902,410 of record CM067901.1, read on the forward strand.
TCTAATTACACAATGGCAGTAATGTACGATTGTACGGTACATGAACATAAGGCCGCGTCCACGCGCGCGGCGCACGCTCAGATTTATCATCGGTATATAATTAAAAGGCGGCACATTAGTGCGACGGGTGCGTGCCGCGAGCAGCTGTCGCCTCGCGTGTAGCTCGCCCGAATCTACTTGATACTTACGTTGAGGCACCCAGTTATTGGCATAGAGGCACAAAACTATCGAAGGACTGTTGAACCATCAAGTTTTCGGACTTTTATTACTTTTTTCCCCACCACCATAGTTTCCTACTGTACTTATTTATGTTACAAGAAGGGCAGAAGGTATGTGCTGATAAATTTACTATAGCTCCCTCCTTTGTAGAGAAGGGATATGGAGCTTGCACCTATTGCCGGTCGACGGGCTCAGGGTGATATTGTTTGATTCTTTAGCAATCACTATCATATGTTAATGAATGACTGGAACAGCTCTTCGATATACAGCAGTATTTCACCACCAACTCACTTCACTCACAGGCTAAAATTGTTTTAGGAAAATGAAAGACTAGGCCTAGAAAACTTTGAGCAATAAGGCCTTTTGTACCAGTTCTATTTATTTTATGTCTTTTCAATTATATTTTCAGTTCTATTCAATTTTATCTTCGTTTGGGTGTACAAATAAAGAATAAATAAAGAGTAGGTAATATCCCATACCCGTATTATAGAATTCCATAATCTGAGCGAGGACTTCGTGTTACGAAGCCACAAGGCTAGCCAACGAGTAGTCTATATAATTTTGTGTTAAGCATAAGTTTGAGTAGCTTTGCAAGTATCAAAACTACAATTCCCTATACATTTAAATCGCGTGACGTATCGTGATTGTCTAAGCCCTGACAGATGTGTGGCGGAATGTAATTGTTTGCTCGTAACTTTACATTTTATATCTGTCGTTACGCACCCTAACTTCGGGATTCATTCACCTCGTCAGATGTTCAATGGCCCGAACTTTGGGGTCGGAAGTGGGTACGTTTTTGCCAAAAAGCTTACATTTTTTTTGGATATTTGATTTATTTATTGATAACGGCTGTAAGTTACGAGTAGTATTATTAGATTTTTTGTTACAGTTAGAAGTAAGTACCCATCCGTCCGTATTGGAGCAGCTTCTCGTATCTAGGAGTGGGCCAGTGGGCAGTTATATAAAAGGAATCCTTAAAATTGAAATAAAACAAATGAAGTGAGAAAGGAGAGTTTAACACAAGTTACTTATGTTCCGTTTCAAACTCTTCTTTATCTAATATCATGGATAAATACTATATAAATATTGTAATAATAATTTCTAGTGGCACCATCTAAACATGCATAGACGTAAGCACCACCAAGAGATTAGACGAACCGCTAAGCAATATACTTGTTCCGGTACGATGTCGTGCAGAAACCGAAGGGGTGTGAATTTCATTCTACTCCTAACAAATTATCCCATTTCCATCTTAGATTGCATCATCACTTACCATCAGGTGTGATTGCAGACAAAGACTGACTCGTAATTAATAAAATAAAAAAATATGCGAAGTCTTCAGCACTTAGTACATGTCTTTCATAGAGCATTTTATAGAAATCGTTACAAGTGTCAAAGGCCCACTTATTAAAAAGCTACGAATTTAAAGCTCCATCTTTACTACACTATAAGTATCACTACATATTATAAAAAATCCCCCATTTCGTCTGTCTGTGTGTCTGTTCGCGATAACTCAAAGACATATTTTCATGCGGTTATATACATTAATATTATAAAGAGAAAAGATTTGTATTTTTCTATTTTTGTATGTAACGAATAAATTCAAAAAGTACTGGACCGATTTTAATAATTCTTTTTCCATTAGAAAGCTACATTATCACTGAGTAACATAGACTATATTTTATATTTGTATTGCATATATTATCCGTGATAACACAGTTTTTGTCGCGCGAGTCGGACTGTGAAATTTATTAAATCGGCGTAAGTCGCGTGCGCTGTCTTACCTATTGGATATTATTGAAAACATTGTATGAAAACTTTATGCATCTTAAAAGTTCTACAAAAAAGTGCGCGATAGCATATATCTATCTTTTATATTTTGGCAGATATATAACTTTTTGTGTTTTAAATAATCTTTTAATTCATATGCTTACGTTTACGTCATTATTTATACAAGTAAACTTAAATCCTTATTAAAATAAATTATTTAATAATCACAAGGATATTATAGAGATAAGATTTGCCTTTTACAGTATGTTAATTAGTTGTATAGTTTCGGAGATATTACAAAATGTCTAAAAAGTGCGACTCTGTAATAAAACATTTTATTATGAAGCTAGACTCAAATGTGAAATTGACTATTTAATACAAGCTATACACATCATAGCTTGCCATAAATATATATTGTTAATGTTAATGTACTGTAATATCCTACAATGTTTAACAAAAATGACGGAGGAGGAGAATATTGCTTCACGGGAAATTATAAAAAAATTGAATTGAGAGGGGTAGCGGGAAAAGCGCACACTTTATATGAAAGTCTCTCTTTAAAATTAAAAGGGTACCTAAGGAGTTTTCACGCGGACGAAGTCGCGGGCGACCGCTAGTCACTAATAAATAGTGATTCCTGAGAAACGTTTTAGTATATCATTTGTAAGGTTTTGTGTACATTGGATTAAATATATGACGCTAATTGTTGGAAGTGTCGTGCCACCTATGGTCTATGGTCTGATTTTTTTATTCATAATAGACAGTAAATGAAAATATTAAATTCTAGATAATCTCTGCCCTCCGTGCAAAACTGGGTTATATTACTAGTGATTTTATAAGAAAATTTTCTTCACCAAAGAGTTTTATAACAGCAGTTGTCGACAAATTAAAACAATCCTGACTTCATTAACCCATCGTCGGAGATTTTAATTATAATTACCGATCAAAGTTAAGCTATAATGGAGGGCGATCGCCGAGCGGTCCTCCAAACTTTATGATCTGTTATTACACTGGCAGCTAGAACGCTGATAATGATTTATTATTAACATTCTAGAAATATTTAAGAATAAATTCATATACCTAAATCGCGATGCAAATAAAGAGGTAAATCATATTTTTACGCGTTCTACTGATAGTTCAATTCACTAAGACGCGCCCCACTATTTCTCGCGAGGGGAAACCGAAGGGTGCGGGGAGTACAGTTCGAACATCAGTCTCGAGTCGACCACGGCTCGGTGTACACGGGCTATTGTAGGTTGTATCGCTGCGTGTCATGACCCAACGGAATGATGCTCTACTTAATTTTTTTACCAATATTATATTTATAATGTCAAAAAAACGTATCGTATGATGATAAACTACACATTTAAATGTGACTTAGCCAGAAGAATCGTTCCGTTGCCCATTCCTTCAGGTTGACCGACTCGACTTTAATTTTTCTACAAAGGTCACTTGATTGGTTTGTTACTGCCAATATAGATTTTCCAAATTAGCTTAACAAAATAGCTTTGGTGATTGGTACTATCCTACGTACCGTCAAGCGATTTAGCGTTCCGGTACGGTATCGTGTAGAAACTAAAGGAATGTAGATTTCATGCTACTCCTAACAAGTTAGCCCGCTTCCATCTTAGTTTACATAAACTAACTTGTAATGAATCAAAATAATAATAGATATCATGGGTTCACGCTTTACAAAAACACTAGGGATATGGTAGACAAGACAGCGGGGAGTTGAGCTCAATCATTAAACTGTTTAAACAAAAGAAAAATAGATATACTAGGTACCTATCTGAGATGATTGTGGGTATGTGTGTTTTTAAGATATTGTTAAATGGGTTAATATATATATCGAAGGAATTAGACTAGAGACTTAGAATAGATTGTTGTAATATTGTAATAGACGTCATTGTTTATGGAAATGTTACTGTCTGTGGATGTAATTATTTTTGGTATGTCACGAGTTTTTTTATGAAAATAACCGAAATAGAACTAATTGTTAATCATTTAATGAGAGATATGAGATAGGTGCTTAAACTTAAAACTTTAACACAACGTTAAATTCAATTTGATTTGATAAATGAATGAATGATTGATTTGTTTTAATACTCCAACCAATAAAAGAGTCGGGTGCCAAAGTCCTAGTAGAGTATTTACACCATCTTGAGGGGAATAAAGGAGTTGGGTAGTTAGTTTGTGTCTGGAGTGCGGAGAGGATATACTTTTACACTGGTCGAGTTGGAACAGTGTAAAAGTGTTCTTAAGAAGTAAATTAAATTAGGGAGTAAAGTAAGATGGGTGTAAATAAACTACTTTTCTGAATCTTTATAATACGTCAGGAATTATAAAAATCTATTTCATGTATCAAGACATTGTGAACTTGCAATATATCTGTTCGTGAAGACAAAGTCTTTGTAACCCTAGAAAACGCCCAAGAGATTAAGAACCACTAAAGATGATGTCAAGAAGAATGGTGATACTCCGATATATATATTAACCTATATCACGATATAATTTTGCTGTGCAGGACCAACACGACATATTCATTTTTAAAAAATGAGTTAAAATGAAGTAGAGCATACTGCTAGTCAAGCATGACATTCTTGTTGACATAATTAACTTGACACTTTGTGTGAGTGTGCACACATTGCTACTCGTTACGTAGTAATAGAACTCACATTCTTGCAGTTTTTATTGCACACTTGCACTGTAAGCGTTTGAAAAACAAAACACTACGAGCCATCGTGGATTGACCAAGCTATAGAATGGAGCTTACTGCAGTTCTAATCAGGCCTTAGTGCAGGGTGTAGAGAGATTTTGCTTCTATACCTCTCACACCCATTTCTACTGCATATAAACTAACCAAATAGCCATGTTTGTTAGTTCATCATAATCCTTATTTCCTTTTAATGGTCCTTTTTATGGTCCTTAGGGTCTTACTATAAATTATAAGGAAAATGTCTGGTCCGAGGATTGTTACTGTAGAGTTTTCTTAAAATTGTTAGTAATGTAAAAATAGTTAGTAAATAAATTATAGAAACTTTAAAGATAAAAAGACGTGTGGCACTCGGAGACTGCCGCGGTAAAGCTATTGCATAGCATTTTTTATCAACTTTCTAAGTGCCCGGATTGCCAGAGAAACGCGGGTTCGAATCCCGTCGGTTCTGCAATTTTTTTTTTAAGCGTGATATTGCAAAAAGTCATTAATTAAAAAAAGAATTACTTTTTGAAATATCACGATTGAACAAAAAAAAAATTTCGAGACGGGATTCGAATAGAGCGCCTTACCGCTAAGCCATGTTCCCCGATGACGTCGTCGCCGAAATTGTGATTTTGATAATTATTATGTTTTTGATACTCATGGGGTGTTAGGTTTTTTCGTTACGGAATTTCTGTATTCGGTCTCCACGCTCAAGGCCTGCGATAAAAGCTTACAATAGCTTAATAAAAACATTTAGATAAATAAACCTTTTTGACCACGGAGTAAATGTAAACATAACTTTAAAAACAATCACATTTGTTAACAATTTATTACTAACACACTACACTATGAAGTAAAATGTAGAGCCCGATTTATTTATTCCAAACAAAATCAATCACTAAATTAAGTTACGGGTTGAAAAAAAAATACAAAATATTACCTCAGCTCCTAATTACACAATAGGGAGTGAAAATAATTGCGTATAATGAAGTGCATACGAAACCGACAATTGGGGAGACAGGATTTTGTATTAGTGTAGATGATAGTCGAAAGTCGAAAAAAGATAAGGTCACACCTTTTATATAATACAAGTAATCATAATTAAATGAAATAAAACATCAAAAACCTACTTTATATTTGGACAATGCTCTTGAAGCTTATTCTGTGCTACTAGCCACTTGTCAAGGGATGCCTTGACCATAGATGTATGGTCGAATCTGTACAATCAGCTACCGTACTTAGAAAAGGATAATGAAAAATAAATTATAGCAATACTGTCATCTCGCACAGGTAGGTAATCTATACTAATATTATAAAGAGGAAAACTTTGTTTGTTTGTTTGTTTGTTTGTTTGTTTGTTTGTTTGGTTGTAATGAATAGGCTCAAAAACTACTGGACCGTTTTTAAAAATTCTTTCACCATTCGAAAGATACATTATCCACGAGTAACATAGGCTATATTTTATTTTGGAAAAAATTAGGGTTCCGTAAAATATTTGGGTTTTTCGGACACAAGGTGTAAAAAATCAACCAGAAAAGTTACTTATTTTGCGTACGCTGCGTAAACTATAAAAGATAGAACCATAAAATGTTCTAATTAATTGGAGATCTTATAAATATCTACAAAAAAGTCCGCGACACACTATACCTATCTATGTCGAGTGAGGCACAACAACTATTTTTTTATTTAAAAATCTTAAATTTTTTTGGACTACATTTAAACGCATTTATTTTACTCATGCTATTAATCCTTATCAAAATAGATTATTTCATCACGAAGTACAGTTTATGTAGATAATATTTGGTATTTAAAAGATTAAAATTGGACGTTTGGTTTTGAAGTTATGGCGAAATTAAAATATTACTATTTCTGCGTTGCGAAGTGAGCGAGAGTGAGAGTGAGTGATCTATGTTATATATATGATGATGAATTAAGAATTCGATCTTTGTTCAAATATCTATTTAGTACACGGAAGAGTTTGTTCGTTTGTTTAAACGGGCTAATCTCTATCTGCGTGTCGGATTGTAAAATTATTTTTGTTTATTCTGATGGCTAGACTCAAGAGTGAAATATACTATTTAATATCAATTTATACCCATCAGTTTGCCATAAATATATATTTTTAATGTTAATGTACTAAAATGTTATACAATGTTTAACAAAAATGTAGACCTTTAGTACACGGGACGGGACGGCGAATATTGCTTCACGGGAAACTATAAAAAAATTAAATTGAGAGGGGGAGCGGGGAATGAGCACACTATATGTGCCTTTACACTTTTTGTATGAAAGTCTGTCTTTAAAATTAGAAGGGTACCTAAGAGGTTTTCACGCGGACGAAGTCGCGGGCGACTGCTAGTATTAATATAAATCCATTGCGTAAAGCTAATCAAATAATTAGATAAATAGTCTTTATATCATGCTTATTATATTATGTTAGTTTATATAACATTTTATCGACTCGACTGCTTCCAGGCAAGTGGTCACATCCCTTCGTCCGTGTGTGTAGGCAACACGTGCGGTAATGGCGGTGACATACCGTGCTCATTATGGCGCAGGTGCATGTTACTTTACTGTCCCTTTGGTGCTGTGGTTAACTCGGTCATCACGAATTATGAGGACCAAGTTTCGAATCTGTTTGCTAATCTCATATAAAGCTGCAAAGACTAATTTTTTTTGGTAGATCTTGACATCAAACCTTTTGGTGTCCTATAAAGAGGAAGGATCCAAACCTAATATAAAACAATAATTTTGTTATATTTCGGAGGCACCGTTTTCTATGAAAGTTCCCAGATGGCTCGAGTCCAATACTTCCAACAATTATCGTTATATTTCAGTCAATCTACAAAAAATTTAAATAAGTTAGGTATATACCTTCCTTTTGAATCACCATTTATGGTGTAAACCGCATAAATGTACTGATTGACAGAAGTGTCCGAGTACGAGAATTTATATTATAATAGGTATCTACTGATTAAACATTCCCTAAAGTTATTCGTGTTGACAATCAAATCTAGGACTCCACATTCGTAAAGCAATTTATAACTGCTATAGAAAGGTAATCAAAGATCGGCGAACTAAACTAAACGTTTACTAACTTCTCATAAAACTCCTTTGTAAAACAAATATCTCTAAGATAAAAGAAAATGTCAAGAGCAACAAATGGATTTAAAGGTTGGTAAACGTTGCAGAGGTTTTGTAAGTAGCAGAGTTCGCATAAAGCCCCTTAGTAGGTACCTAAGTACTCGTAGGTAGACGCGGACCACCGACCGATGGAACTATTAGACGGAAGACCCCTGGGTCTAGTTGGTAGGGCCCGCACACTTAACGCCAATCCTCGACGTCGTCCGCGTGGAAAACGTAATCACATGCTCGGTTTTTAATAACAATAGAGCTGTTTGTGACAGAGTTCGTCTGGGATTTTACGACAACCGTAACTTATTTTCTTCATTTAGTAGTTTTAGAAAATACAAATACATTCGAAAATTAAAAAAAAAGGGAAGACATGTTGTTGATTACGTGGAGGTAATCAACAACATGTCTTCCCTTTTTTTCATATATCGCGCTCGAGTATTCAATATCAAGGAGTGAGAGGATTGAAACTTGGTTACCATCCCACTCTCTGACGTTAAGACCAAATCGTCAGATTTTCGAAATACACACTTCAGATAGTAACTAACCTACCCTGCCTCGAACTGACGTTTTTGTTGAATATTGGGGGAAGTTATCAACAATAGGTAAATGTCGAATACCTCTTGTTGTTGATAACTTCCACCAATACCACTTCCTTTAACAAATTCTTTCAAGATTTTTTCATACATGCAAAACAAATAATTAAACAAGAGCTTTTAATAACATGGTCACTCTACAGTCCATCAAGGAATAAAAGTAGAGGACGCCTGCGATTGCAGCCGCTTCCGACCAGACATGTTATCTTTGCTTTGTGTGACCGATGCGTGGATAATATGATAGGTAAATATTAAAATTATTTCAGCAAATGACAACTCTGTATTTTTCGACAGTAATTTTTTTTCGGGAGTGCCATAATATACCTACCCTGCATTATCTTACCCTTAGGCTTTTCATCCCAATATTTATACAGTAACGGGAACTATGAGTGCAAATCCGCTATTTATTATCTAATGCGTCCCACGCTAATAAGTGTAAAATAATTAGCTATAAAACTTTCTTGAACAACTAATTTAAACTTATATAATGTACTAGAATATTTTACATATTTTATTACAATTTTTTACATATTTTTCGTAGTTTCAGGGGACAGTCACACATATTGATAAATATTGAAAATTTAAGGGTATTAAAGTTATCACAAGAGCCTTGAAATTTACTAGCCCTGTTAGCCACCTAGGTCCATACTCCATATGTGCTATGTATTTACCTTTGATAAATCATGGGCTGACAGACTTTCAGCTTTTAGAAAATGACGCTAGCAAACCACCACATGTTCTTAGACCACACAACTAGCTTTGAACCGTTGATATCCATGGAAACAAACAGCCAGGCAAGTTCAAAGCAACCGGAAGCAAAGCTGCAAAGTGCCCCCCAAACAAACCATAATGTACGCAGAGTTACACGGAAGCAACAACAACTTTGTATTTACCGCGATTCAATCACATTTTCCACCTTATTACTATAGCTTTAAAGGTGATAGGTATTTTTAAAGATATAATAAAAGTTTGTAGCTTTAAGGCCATCAATATGACGTAGCACTTTGTTCGTTCCGTTAACATTTGCTTACAATGTTCGAAATATCACATTAGATATAGCTTCTATTTTTGGACGCTCGTTTTGTTTTAATTATAGTAGTAAGGTGTAGAAACAGGCATCGGTGTATGGAACTAAAGAAGCATACCAGGAATCACATTGGCCCACTACTGGCCTCCCTTACTCTACCGAGCTGAGCCTCTATGGGCAATGTGCAAGGATGGCACTGGTATTTGTTGGTTCATAGAGATCCCAGAGTCTCGCTGATTGTACTGAGATGACCACCGTGGGGGTTTCAGTGGGTAAAAATCCCACATAACCTGACGTTTCTCTCAATTGTTGGGTAGCTTTGAGAAGATTTCCCCCCCGTTAACAAAAAAGGCCTCCCTTACCCATCCACCACGCTGGTCTAATGCAGTTTGGCGGGCTTACTTTGGTTTATTCAACTTCGGGCATTTTGAGCAAACAAACAGGCGCTTCGCTCCGACTATCCAAACAATACCACGATGTGTATATCCAAGACGTACGGAAAACTTATATTTACAGTATCTTTAAAACAGGAATAAATAGACATTTTCTAATCAAACGCGATCCATCTCCATACACACATTACTTTCAAGTGTAATATCATTTCGAATTAAACTACTGACTGTCTATTGAGTTCAGTGGCTTGAAAGCGAGCAGAGATGGGATTTGAACTTAGCATCTTTTATTACACAATTATTATACTCGATTGATCGCCGAGCTAAAAAGATAAATTGGTAATGAATCGATGACACGGGCAAAATTGCAAACTTTGCAACACCGTCGCAATGTTGCTAGTTTATCGATTTTTTACCGGATATACTTTTGGGGAATGTGCGAAGGAACTGCACGATCTTGTTCCTCCCTCCCCTTTCTACCACCGAACAGGTCGACGCCGTGAACACTGGCACCCTTACGTGGTTGACATCCAAGCAACTCGTACCAAACGTTTTGCATCCACGTTCCTAATACGCACGGCAAAAGTGTGGAATGCCCTTCCGGCGTCAGTGTTTCCCACCACCTACAATATGAACATCTTCAAGGCAAGAGTGAATAGGCATCTTCTAGGTAAGCGCGTCTCATCTTAGACCTCATCAGTGCTTTCCATCAGGCGTGATTGTAGTCAAGCGCAAACCTATCGACCATAAAAAAAAATATAGTAAACATAATCCTATCTGTGCTACAAAGAACTTTGAAAATGTATTACATTCAGTACTCCAATACTCCGGCCTGAGGCGCATTCGTTAATGCAGTAACTCTACACCATAATGCACGCCTCCAGCGTTGCCTTCCCACTATACCGCATACGAATAATAAACATTACCAGTATTTGCAAGCAGCAAGCTATACCTATGACTTTACTGAACGTTACGCATTTAATGTATGACCACGCATAACTTTTTACAGTGTTGTCCGATTTTGATAATTCTTTTTTTATTAGAAAGGGCATACATCCAAGGTGGTCCCATTGTCCTCATGTTAGGATCTGCTGATGATATCCTGGGGAAATTGAAGGAACTCTTCAAATTTTGGAGGTACGCTATAGCGATTTCGGTTTTTAACTCGGTATCGGTAGCTTTTTGGCTACTGGTGCCATATAATATACTATGACAGTATAGTACGAGTACGTTACGTGGCAATAAATCACTAAAAAGTAAGAAATAAAAAATTTTAACAAAAAATAGAACCATTTTTAACAAAAAAAATAACTGTGTCATTTAGTTGCTTTAATTTACTTAAGCATATCTAGGTATTTTTTGTTAAAAATTTTTATACCTTCTTTATACGATGTTTTAAACGACATCCACGAAAAGATTTTTTAAGAATTGTTCTTCCTTCTTTCCTTCCTAAATTAACTAAGTACCATTATATATTTAAAAACATTATATTGCTTAGTAAACCGTTTAATATTTAGGGTTCGCAAATTAATTTTTTTAAAAATCATCTATATATTGTTGCGAATCGACGTCCTCCGTGGCGCTGTGGTATGCGCGGTGGATTTATATGACGGAGGTCCTGGGTTCGATCCGCGGCGGGGCAGATTGAGATTTTTCTTAGTTTGTCTTGGTCTGACTGATGGGAGGCTTTCGCCGTGGCTAGCTACCACCCTACCGACAAAGACGTATCGCCAAGCGATTTAGCGTACCGGTACGATGTCGTGTGAAACCGAAAGGGGTGTGGATTTTCATCCTACTCCTAACAAGTTAGCCCGCTTCCATCTTTGATTGCATCATCACTTAACATCAGGCGTGATAGCAGTCAAGGGCCAACTTGTAGATGATAAAAAAAAATCGAATTAATTTTTCTCTGCAACGAAATTTCTACTACAAAAATCTGAAGGTTTACCTACTATGATTACTTTGGGTCTACGCGAAAAGTTGTGTTACGAAATTGTATGTAGAATTGTAGATATATTATGTTATAAATGCCTGTTCCTTTTGTGAAATATATTTTCATATTTTTCCAAGCAATATAATAAAAACAGAAAGCAATTTGTTAAATTAAAATCGCAGATAATTGATGCTTTTGACGCTTCGAGGGCTTGTTATTAAGAATTGAGCCTAATTTAATTAATTATGCGAGTTACCTTGACGCCTTGAATTATATTTTTGAAGATATTACGAGTAAGAAAATAATAAAAAATTTAAGAGTAATAATGTAAAAAGTAAATAAAAAAAATACATTTCATTTTTGATTACTCATTATAGACAGTGAATCGCTAATTTCCCATCTGAATTAGATAAGAGAAAAACGCTAGATGGCGCTTAAATAATAACTCTACGATTTGATTCAAAATGCCAAAACTATTTTTTTTTACATTTTTTATACGCTTGGTTATCAAAATATGCGGCATTATATTTAGACCATGTTGATTTAGTGTTATTTCATTTTTAACCGACGAAAAAAAAACGGAGGAGGTTCTCAATTCGATACGTATATATTTTTTTTTATATGTATGACACGCATAACTTTTTACAGAGTTGTCCGATTTTGACAATTCTTTTTTTATTAGAAAGGGCATACTTCCAAGGTGGTCCCATTGTCATCATGTTAGGATCTGACGATGATATCCTGAGGAAGTTGAAGGAACTCTTCAAATTTTGGAGGTACGCTTACAGCGATTTCGGATTTTGTCTCGGTATCAGTAGCTTTTTGGCTACTAATGCCGTATAATATACTATGACAGTATAGTACGAGTACGATACTTGGCGATAAATCACTAAAAAGTAAGAAATAAAAATTTTTAAATAAAAATTGAACCGACTCAAAACGCACTAAAAAGTAAAAAATAACTATGTCATTTAGTTGCTTTCATTTACTTAAGCATATCTAGGAGTCGGTGCCAGCCAAGATTTCTGCTTTAAGGACGTTACCTAGAAGTAGAACCCACAAATTGCTTTACTACGTAAAATAAAGGTTCCTTAAACTTTGCTGGCACCGACTTCATAGATATGCTTAAGTAAATGAAAGCAACTAAATGACACAGTTATTTTTTACTTTTTAGTGCGTTTTGAGTCGGTTCTATTTTTATTTAAAATTTTTTTCATAGGTTCAGGACCTTATGTCCTGAGTATTTGGTATTAAAGCCTGACCAGGAAAACATACAAAAAAACCTTGATTGAGGGCTCCATAACTACTGCCCACTGATGAAACAGTCTGTGCATAGTATGTTATGAGAACAAATTAGTTCTTTCTTTTTCCGCAACATGGCATAATTTTTCTGGACTGGGTATATCTATACTAATATGCATTACATTAGACAGACAAACATGGTAATTCTATAAGCATTGCAGTTTTAAAAAGTAGAGAACAGTTAAAAAATTGAAACATCCTAACTCGATACTGTTATATGGAAAATTGTCACATCGGCAATATTAGGAGTTTATAGTAAGTCCACCAAGTAAATTCGAATTTGTTTATTTAGCGAGTAAATAAATAAAAATGAAAACAAATTTTCATGATATCGTTATCAACATTGTTCTCGCAGTTTTTTCGGAACAAGGCGCTAATTTGCAAGTTTGAAGTGTAATTAGGCAGAGGGAAGCGGCCGTCATAGCTGAGCCAATTACGCGGAACCAATATACAAGGCACAATTAACTCGCTTTAACTCCGGCATTCGCGCGGGGGCGCCACTGTGACGGAGGTGTAATTAATTGTGCTCAAATGCTTCGCTTTTAAATACAAACTGCTGGACTTTACCTTATGAAATACCTGCTTTGTCTATAACTATATAACCATTGTATAGGAAACATCATCACATAAACTACATACTACAGGGCCAGGCCTTCCTTCTTGTGGGAGACCATTTTACCCACCACGGTACACCGATGCGGATTGGCGGGCTTAGATTGAGAATTTTTGACATATTAATGACAATGAACGGGAACAATACTTCTTCGAATCCTGGGGGTGTAAACCATCATATTCCTAATTAGAAATTTACTATAAATTTCTCAAATGAAAGAAAATCTCAACATAATTTCATGCGCCAACCCAGACTTTGAACCCAGGACATCGTGAATCGAAGCTACATAGACTAAAAACTGGACCAAAGAGGTAGTTCGTACATAAAATCTGTAAATATTACTGATGTGATGCGACGACGAAATTAATAGCTGGACTACATATAGCTTGATTGATTACACAGCAAGAAGTCCAAAGTTCGTGACCAAGTTTTACCATATCCGTAACATACAAAAAAATAATACCTATTAAGTTTTCCTTCAAGAAACTCTCTTAGTAGCTCTTGTATTAAGGAAGTCAGCGGTGTTAGCAAGCCTCCAAAAAGATACATGCACGACACAAAAGCCTTTGTGTAGTGCATATTACTTCCATGTAGGTTGACCAGAACAAAGGTCTCATTAAATTTAATATTTATATTAATGTAAGGGCGCCAGTTAAATCAAGGATGCATTTTCCGCCAGCTTGCCTAAGCTGACGTGAGTGCCGCCATTCGGAAAACTTGATGTAAATTATGAAATTTTAAATTTGTTATAAATTACAGTACTTTATCATTGTATTTTTATACCAAAGCAAAATTTTATAACCTATGCCTATGCCATGAATACCTTTCCTTTTCTTTGGTTTTTATTTTTATATTTTGTTTAAAAAAACAGCGGACATTTCCAAAACGGATGTATGTGTTCTCATTCCTATTTTAAGGTAAAACTTACTAATATAGGTCTGTTGCAAAATTAAATACTGCCGAATAATTAAATTGGCCTATTAGTAGAAAACCGTTGTTCTTTTAGTTATTTGAATGCAAAATTCAAAAATTCAAGTTCTATAATTATAATTTTTTGCACTTTTGACCAGTGCACAGAACAAATGGTGGCATACTCAAACTTAAAAAAAAACACTCGAAAGCTTTTGTTTATGAACCTCTTGAAAAACAATCACATCGGCACCCTCGTCGCCTACAAAGCTCGCGCCTTCAAAATTGGACGTTAAATGGTGAATAAAGTTATTTGCCATGAATGCCTCCGGGCACAAATTTCAATTATTGTCGCATCCGAATACTAACATGGGGTTTGTGGTACTGTCACCGCCTGAATATTTATCGAAGATGTTCTTAAATTAATCAAAAAACTAGCAGCATTTTCACTATTAGCATTTTATTTTCCTTACTTATTTCATACGTTGTTTAAGTTAGTGTGAAACCAAAATATATTAACTTTGGCTTTTCATTCAAGTTATATAGACACAGTACAATTGTTATTTTGTACGCCAACTGTGGATGTTTTAGTTATTAGAAAATTTAAGAATCGCTTTTTCCCAAATGGTAAATGTAATAAAATTGTCTAAGGACAATTATTTTTGTAGATTCTCCAATTTACAGACGTCATAAAAGTAACCGAAGCAGTGGAGTACACTTCATATATGCATAGAGTCACTGCCTGCCCTGAGGACACATACCAGTATTGGTGAAGCAATTCAGTTCGTACCTATAGTGCTTACCCTAGTTATAAACCTGCACTGAACCGAAGTATGCTTTTTTGCACCCATTGAACATTCACTAGTTTATTAGAAGGGTATTGTAAAACTTTCAGCTTCTTTAAAATGTTTAAGACCTGAAGTCTAAGTAGTAAATTACCCTGTCAATGATTTAATAGTTTTTTTGTAATTCAATGGAATAAAATAGGCTAAATAACAAGGAGTATGTACGCGAGTGTACAGGATAGTGGGCGTATTCGTCTAGTAAAAGGGTCAAAATATTTTATTAGCCTTGCGATTTTAACCGAGTAGCGGGGGTGCAAACTAGATTACAAATAGACTTCGGCACATGCGATTTTAAATCGAGTGCTACTTGAATAAATATTACGCCTGATATTTAAGCTCCGTGTTAAGAAACCGGGCTTTTAAGGTTTTGTGTTGAAGAAGCTATAAAAATCACGTTGTACCAATGCTGGTTAACGAGTATAAATTAATAATGATTAATTCTACATTATTAAAAGTTTATGATAATAATTATGACTGGTACCGACGGCTTAACGTTCTCCCTCTCTGAGGCATATAGATTTAACACGACCAACTTCCCAATTCTATGCTGGAACAGTAGTAATAAGAATTTGTAAGACGAAAGAAAAGCTCAATATATCCTTACACAGAATTCGAACTCTAAAAGCCCATGACCCCAAACAATTCTTTAGCAAAACGAAGCAGTTTACGCTCCATGTGAAGTACTTAAGAAAGCTCTTCTATGTAAGTACGTTTTTATACGTTCACCTTCTAGGTATCTACCTACTCCCAGGAAGTCTAATATATAATAATATGACACTTTAATCAGTATAACAGAAGAAAATGTATGTACCTTTTTCTTTCACAAACTCCTTTATATCATAATAAGAGAGACTGTAAACACGCTAATCTACAAGAACTGCCGGAACGCTAATTTGCTTGGTATGGCGCTGACTGCAGTAACAAGTTGCGGTTTGAAAGCTATTAAAATAGCAGTTCAATAACTCTGGCGTATTTACGAGTAGGTACAACCGACATGCTTCCTGAATTTTATATATAAACAAAATTGACTGGTAAAGGAGGATCAACTTCAGCGTCATAAGCGTTCCGTAATTGTAAATCTTCAGTAGAGTAGGCTAACTGAAATCTAATTGCCGTATGATTCTATCATACAAATAGGTCAACATGACTAAATTAAAGATCAAAAAACTTTGCTTCTTGAATATTACGCCCAAAGTAAAAAAGTGGTTGTTTAAAAATTTGACGTGTTCGTATGTGTGCTTTTATGTTTGTCTATGGTATCGTAATTTCTACATAAAGACAGATTATGATAACCATAAATTAATGTTTTTATTTGAATCATAGATTAAAGACAACTAGCCCATAGCGCAATGACATAATACTAATAGACGTAGCCATAAAGTAATGCTGGATGTAAAAGTGAGACGGGTATATACGAATTTCATGCGAATATTGAGACAAAAAATATTATCTTTTGTCTCATTCACCGTGGCGGTTTTTTTTATTTGGCCTACTTATAACGCGAGCCAAATTAGAAGCTCTCAAAGTATATTTTGTTGCAAACTTTCCTTGATGTTCATTGTCTTTAACAGTTTTATGCTTGATAATTAGTGTACATTTGAGAAAAAGACTCCATTAGTTAAGTGTAGTGTGATCACTGTTAGTTTTAATAGGAGGATGCAGTATTTTAGGCTTTTAAAGCCGCACAGAAACAAAGGCAGATGAAGTCACTTTTCACTCGTAAGTATGCAATAACTTACTGTTATATTATATAAAACAGATATAAATATGCGTGAACAAATGTATCAACAAAGAATTTACATTAAATATCGTAGATTTTTAACCAAATATGGTATTTATTTTAAGACATAACCTTATGACAATAACTTAGTGTTGCCATGCCCTTGTGAATTTTTTCCACTAAATCAATTTTTATTTAATCGAATGTGTAGTTTTAAAAATAAAGGACTGTTGAATTATCACTTCATACCTTTAGATATCAGCTTAAAATAAATATATATCTACAACCAATGGAAACTATAATAATTTCTTAAATTCTTAGGTACTTGTAAAATTTAATAATAATAGTACTCTATAAAAATTGTAGATTTCTTAAGAATATGAATTTGTAACAAGCTTGGATATTGGCTATTGGCCAGAATTGTCCATACATATTTTTAAAAACTCTATATTTATAAGAAGTAATATTTTATTGTTTCATTGCAGATCTTATCAACAACTTCAAAGAAAGAGAGGATTTTAAAATAAAAATTGCAAAAGTGTAAGCAACAATGTACAGGTTATTGGAATCTAACCGGCCGATACCGAACCGATGTTTCTTTTTTAAATTTTTAACATAAAATATATATTAAAAAAAAATAATTAAATACTTAAAGAAAATCTTTTTCGTAAACGAGATATATCCCTTAATTAGTATGTAATGGTAGCAATTTGGAATGCGCGCGCTGTTTAACCTAAATTCGCGGAACATTTTTGCAATATTCCTATAAAATAATGTCCAGCCCTTCTTATATTTTCCATATTTTCTAAGTGATATTTGCTTTTTGAATACTTTATCTTTAGTAAATTGTACAATATGTCAATTTCCCAAATATAAGGAATTTTTTTAGAAATAGCAACACTTCAGTTAAGTATTGCTGTTTCATGTGCGGCCACGCGGTGGCTACATCTATAGGTATTTTATCTAAGCCATAGCGTGTCCACTCGTGAGACAGCAAATCAGCCTTATTGACATGACATGTCAACATTTAAAGTACATCATAAAACGTTATGTTACGTTATGTTTGTATTATCGTAAAATACGAAATATTACTTTATATAAGATAGTTTAGTAAACGCATAATACATGAAATTTGCTAAGAAATAACATATCTAAGCTTTAAATCATCAATCAATGAAGTTTATGCCTACTTACGTATGAAACGTAATTCCTTCGATTTTCTGTTCGCTGCGACTGTTGCAGTCGAAAATATTACAACCCATCATAGCACGATAACGTTTAAATTAATATCGTAACCGCAAAGTTATATTATTTTTCAGCAAATGTAATAAAAAGCTAATAATTGCTCAGATATGTCCCTTGCTTGTCACAAACTCCACTCTTGACAAACAATAAAAACGAACACGCTGAAAGGGACAAAAAATAATCTTGTGTCACTTTCTAATAAAGGCCGAATGAAATAAGTCTGTCAAGCTCTTGAACCTACAGCCGCGTTATGACTCCATCTAGTAGTCTTTAATCTATGATTTGAATTGACTTGTTTGAAATGGTCCTTAGCTTTCTTTAGTCAATCTGTAGATATCGGCGTTGTTCTAGTTCTAGTACGATGAGAAAGTTTTCTCACGTAAAAAGTTGTTATTGTAGCTAAAAAATCTGTTGGGGGATGTTGAAAATTTTAAGTTGTTTAAATTAATCTTTAATGAACTGTAATAAAGAGAAAACCCATTTCTCTTTTTACAATTTAAATTCCTAAAAATAGATTCTTATATAAATTTACAAACATTGAATGCTTGAAAAATTTCTAACCGCGCGGGCCCAGATAGGAAATGATTTCAACATCGCCAAATAAGCCACAATCAAGAGTTTAAAGTCTAATCTTTACACTTAGGGGATCGTTAGCAAGGCGTGTGACTGACGCCGCTCTCATTGTCGGCATCTCAATCTCAGTGGCACTAATTATGCGCTGCTTTTGACGGCCCGACGCTGTAACGCACTGTGTAAAGTGATTTAAAAGAAAAACAAATTATAGCTGATCAAAACACTTTTACTGTTATAGAGTATCAACGTGGTAGGTATATACCGCTGCTGTGCACTGCACTGTGCGCAATGGATTTATAAGAAGAAGGTCCTAGGTTCGATTCCCGGCTGGGCCGAATGAGATTTTATTACTTCGCCCAGGTCCAGCTTTGACCGTGGATACTTACCACCCTACCGATAAACAAGTACCGCCAAGTGATTCAGCGTTCCTGTACGATGTCCGTAGAAACCGAAAGGTGTATGGATTTCATCCTCCTACTGCTAAGTCGTTAGCCCGATTGCATCATTACTTACCACTAGTAGGTGTGATCAAAGCAACGTCTCGGCTTAAATCTTCGTTCGACATCCTTTGGGAATCCTTTCTTTCAATTTTCCGTGAAAAATTCAATGTAACCGGAAATGTGGAGAACTGATGTTAATATACCAATATGTGATATTTTAATGGGTTTATTTTTATTTACATTTCGCTAAATACAGACGGCCGAGTGGCGAAGTGGGTAGTGACCCTGCCTTTGCGGCCTGGGTTCGATTCCCACGTCTGGAAAAATGTTTGTGTGATAAACATGAATATTTTCCAGTGTCTAGGTGTTTATCTATATATTATAAGTATTTATGTATAATATATATAACAAATATTCATCAGTTATCATAGTACCCATAACACAAGCTACCTACAAGTACGCTTACTTTGGGGCTATATAGCGCTGTGTGTAATTGTCCTCTATTTATTTATTTTATTTATGTATATACTTACCTGCGTATCATTACTTCGTTGAAAAGGCTGTTTGAGTTTAGGTTTATTTAGGACAACTTTTGAAAATTTTATACTGATTTTTTATAATATAAATAATCTAACGACCAGAACAGCAAATAAGACAATTCTATAATGGCACCATGTTAGTCTATGGAACCCTAAACAAGGTCTCGATTCCCGTCGCTCCCTTGATAGTTATTTGATATGATTTATTCATACGAGCGCGTCGACTGAGTTTACTTAATACAAAATACTTTCCCGAACGTATTTATAAAGCCATTAAGTTTATTGTGAGGTTGCTACGTATGCTGATGAGGGGGTTGCGAGATGTTTGCCCCGCTGCCTGCGATCGCTTGCACACGCTTTTGTTTTGTTTTTTAATGCTATAGAGTTAGGTGCAAGCACGTTGTTAATTGAGTAAACACGAAACATTGTATTTATTAGATGCTCTGCCTCGTTGTTCTAGGTTAGTCTGTTGTCGTCTGTGAAATCCTCTATGGAAAATGTGCGTTATCTGTGGGCGCACAGTTGGCTACATTGAACTGACGACGCCCCACTACGCGATTGGTTGGCAGAACTGCAGAAAATGCTGCATTGCACCATTATCTCCCACTTAACCGACTTTATAAAAGTGATTGTAAAAATACATTTACCACAGTCAACAGTGAGAGAGCAAGCGATCATAATCTACAAAAACAAAGTTAAGAAGTGAAGTGATTATAAGTATTGGAATTGGTATCGTATAATTGTATAATGTCTAAATATGTTGTCATATTTGTGTAATATATAAAGCAGATTTAATGAACAGGATAAGTGTAAATAAATGATATAGATGTACTATGTGATTTCATTAATAAACGTTATATGTTTTATTAGCTGGCTTTTAATAAGTCTATGTGGCTTCGAACTATATATTAAGTTTATCTTTCTTGTAAGAAATTTTCAGTAGGTAATCCCAGAGTTGGGAAATTGGTAGCGTAATATCCTCGTACCTCGTAAAGCACGTTAAGCTGTCTGTCCCAGTAATTATCATTCACATATGTTAGCAGGTACATTATCGCTTTAAGCCTAATAATCCACTTTGACTGACCGAATTAAGGGTTTTAACCCCACGTGTTACACTCTACTTTCCAAATGAGTAAATAAAATAATTTAGTAATTTGTATTTCTTAGAAAATTCGAAAAAAGTCGCACCAATTACTTACTTTTTTTGAAGTGATTCTTCTTCTTCTTTCTTTATGGGAAGATAAACTGTTTCGTTACACAACGCGTTACGGCGCCAGACTGTCTGGCTCACATCTTTCTCACGAACTATTCCTACCTCTTTCGTTTTATAGTAGTCTAGTACTCGTCACAGACAAAAATTAACAAAAATAAAATTACTTTAGTCCCTAGAGCTAGAAATGCTATTTTAGTACCACTGTGTAGCAATAATATGGCAGTTCTTTTGAGCAATAGAAAAAAATATTATTGGGCTTTTGTCCGTGAATAACTGGTATACCTGAAATAAAAGTATTGATCTCTTGGCACGTATGACTAGAGGTCCATTAGGCTTATGTGTACATATTCCATCTATCTAGCTTTGTACCGCTTTCGAAGCTTAAAAGTTTATCCATTAACTGATGTTCAGTCAAAGTAACAATGATAAAGTATTCAATTTTCATTCCGCCCACAGCCAGAGGTAGAGGATCGTGCCACGCCCACTATATCAGCTTTTGTGGAACTTGTGTAATAAGTATTATAAATACTTTTAATAGAAACAAGTATTATTTAATTCAAGTTCATAATGTCCAATGTATGATGGATATATAGAATATACAATGTGTTCTACACGATAGCGAAGATGGCCACCAACAGAAGCCGGTGGAAAAAAATGGACGCGTTCGAGGCTCCTACCAGGACTACGATCTTCCAAAATGAAGGAATGACTGCAGAGAGAGATTGTACAATGTAGGTACAACCTCCACGCTTAGACGTTGGGAGGTTTATTAAAAAAAAACAACTGGATGATAGGGGTACAAAATCAATAAAGAGTTATTTATTGGTTTCCCTGTCATCAAGTACATGTCATCTTTAAATTGAAAGAATGACGTTCGAAATTGAATGTCAAAAGTTCATTAGTGGGATTACAGGCTTCTGGTAATTACAACTCTGTATGAACAGAGTTAATACAAATTCAAATATCACCAACTTTAGTCTGTACAACTCATATCAACAATGATGGTACATATCACATTTAAGGATAACTAATTTTACTGAGAAATTTAATAAGAATTAATATGATAATAATCAGGGCCGATAAAGCACGAGGATATAAGTAATTCCATCTTGGGTATATACTGTGGTGTCTTTAAAACAAGAGTGAATAGGCATTTTCTAAGCAAGCGCATCCCACCTTAGCCCACATCTGCACTCATCATTAGTCCTGATCGTGGTCAAGCGCGACCTAATTACATATAAAACAAATCAACTTCCCAATTCCGAGCTATCCAACCGCGACTCAAAACTTTTTGAAAAAAAAAACTTCTCTGATCTGTTTTTATATAAAAAATTTTAACAAAAAATGGAACGAAAAAGGATTTATCAAAATCGTACAACTCTGTGAAAAAATATGCGTGGTATAACATAAAAAAAAATATACGTGTCGAATTGAGAACCTCCTCCGTTTTTTTGGTCGGTTAAAAATTGTGTCGCGCTACTGACACTGTAACTTATAACAGCTGAATGGATTTAAATGAAATTTCGCACTGAGATAGATCTAGTACCTATTAAAATTAAGTTGTGTATGTAAAAATAGTTATTTTGCATAAATTCACACGGGAACGGGCTCTGCGCCCGCGTTCACAGTTAGTATCTACTAAATTGGATACAAATAAATAACGGTTTTGTCATTTGCTGATGCGGAATCAGCAAGTAGGGAGGCGCTCGGGCGGCGCATGCATATTTGATGTTCGCTTAATGCCTCGTAAGCCGATTGTGGCACCGCTAACCACTCTCTTTATAAATGCAGTATGTTACCTAGTGTCATCTAGGTATATCCATAAATAAGCTGTATAAACGACCACGTTGTGCAACAATAATAATAGATAATATTATAATACAAAATAGTGAATTTTCTTTAATTTCAGCCAAGAAATAATAATGTTAAATCGAAACTCTATACGAACATCGTGAAATTTTACCTCCTGTATATAAGACATGATGAAAACTTTGGACAGTGTTATTATTATTTTGCTGGTGGGAGGCTTTCGCCGTGGCTAGTTACCACCCTACCGACAAAGTCGTACCGCCAAGCGATTTAGCGTTCCGGTACGATGTCGTGTAGAAACCGATAGAGGTGTGATTTCATCCTACTCCTAACGAGTTAGCCCGCTTCCATCTTAGATTGCATCATCGCTTAACATTAGGTATGATAGTAGTCAAGGGTCAACTTGTAGTCGGAAAAAAAAAATAGTGATATTATTTTTACGGCTAGGCTGGTTTGTATGAAATTTCGTTTGTAATATTGATATAGTTTTGTTTTGTCCCAAAATCTCTAAATTTAGGACAGCACCTAGATATTATATATAACTAGTTAAAGTCAAGCAATGCTACGTTATTTGTCGGATAATAAAACGTTATTTGTCGGATTTGATAATCCTACTTTAGTTTGTTGTTCTGACTTCAACTCCAACTTGTCCCATTAGCCGTCACCACAATAACTAACCCCGGAACCATTATTAGTAGCTTTACCCCAGAAATGAGCAACGATACTTTTTTAATTTCAAATCAATCGTGGGTATATGTTCAGAGAACTCTTGATGGACCAGTCTATATACAGAGTGATGTAGAAGAAGTGTGAAAAATAAAACTCCTTTTAAACATTACAGCTGTGTATTCTCTGTTCCACTCTCTAAAGTGCTAATGACGTTTTCATCATCTACAATAGTGTAGACATAGTTCCTGAAGGTGTAGAGGTCCTCGAGCATGGTCCTTACAAGCATTTTGTGCAATTTCATCATGTGCGGCGGAACGCGCTCTATGCCAGACTCTGCTGTCAGCCCGGCGTAGTAGTTGTCCTGGATTATAAAAAGTTCTTTAAAAGTCATTCTCTAACAGATTTTTTAATTTATTCATCTACTTAGTTAGCATTTCTTTTTTTATCGAACTTAAACTAACTTATCCTAATAACTATACAAATTATGTCCACATGGAATGCAAGCAAGAAAGCAATTTTTCAATAGGTTAAAAGTATTGTAACATGTTCAGTTCATACTGTAGATGGCATTACAGGCCATATACCTGGATATCAAAAACATAATATCACAGCAAAATTTCGGTACCGACGTCATCGGGATCGTGGCCTAGCAGTAAGGCGCTCTAAGAGAGATTGCTCTACTGGTTGTAATTTTTGATATTATGTTTATTCTTAAATAGGTTAAAAGTAGCTATTAGTAGGTAGATGGCATCACTATTAACCTTTTGAGACAGAAGTCAAAATTATTGAAAGAAATGTAATATAGTGATCAATCAACCAGTGCGGCGTGCAATGATTGTTGGTATTACTGTTTCACATGACGATATTCTAGTGAACCAATGAGGCAATTCATTAACTTCTAGCAGTTGTACCTAAGACATGAGTAACGATACTAAATTTCAAATCAATCGTGCGTATAATTTTCGAGAACCCGTGATGAGACAGTCTGTATACAGAGTGATGTAGATGAAGTTTGATAAAATAAAACTCCTCTTAAACGTTACTGCTGTATATTGTCTGTTCCACTCTCTAAAGTACTAATCACATTTTCGTCATCTAAAATAGTGTAGACATAATTCCTGAAAGTGTAGAGGTCCTCGAGCATGGTCTTTGCAAGCATTTGTTGCATTTTCATTATGTGCGGTGGAACACGCTCTGTGCTAGACTCTGCCGACAGCCCTGCGTAATAATCGTCCTGAAATGTTAACACTTATTACAGTACTTGGTCGCTAACTACGGGCCTCATTAAAAGGCTTAGAGTCACTCAGCGGGTGATGTAGAGAGCAATCTGTGCGTGATCGAATAAAAAATGAGGAGATCCGCAGAAGAACCTAAGCTACCGACATAGCGGGACGGGTCACAAAACTGAAGTAACAATGGACGAAGCACATAGTTCGATGAGCTGATGGACGGTAAGGGGCCAAGGTGCTAGAACAACGACCCTGTACCGGGAAGCATAGTGTAGGTCGACCTACGACTAGGTGGACAGACAGCAATAAAAGTGTCGCAGGAAGCCACTGGTCACAGGTGAATCAGGATCGTTATATTTGGAAGTCCCTAAAAAGGCCAGCAGTGGACATACATCAGCTGATGCGATGATGTAATGATGAATGTAGGGACAAAATGCCAAATCCGAATACACAGATAATTTAAGCTTGAAAAAACTTTTAAAAAACAGCAATTGAATAATACTAATAAAAGACCATGTGAGATAGTGAAGCATTGGCGGAGACGGTTTGAGAGGTCAAAAGTAAGTATATGTATTCATATATTATATGATAATGTTAAGCTTCTGATATTGGTACTTACCTCCTCGTCGCCTAAAAAGTGTATGTCAGCTAGCGGTCGTCCCTTTGACCGAAGTTCGTCCACGTGTTTCTTCCATTGCTCCAGCATCTTTTCTTTAGGAGGCAGCGTGAATTTACCAGCTGCCAACGCCGCCGCATATCTGGCCTGTAAATATTTTGATTTTATTTTAATTGGGCCAAACATGTACAACTAATTTTGAATAGCCTACGGCAGCATTATTAGACTTCTTTCCTGCCTTAGAGTTATAAAATAGACTTTTCTGCGTTTTTTCGGTTAGCCATAAATAATTCGTCCCAGTTATTTGTGCTAAAGCAGAACGGTAGATTTGAGTTATTTAAGCGGTGGATGAGGTGACTATGAGTCTACTGTATACCTGAGCATCCAATGCGATGAATATGCAGGCCTTAACAATGGCTCCTAAAAACAATATTGTAGGCTGGTTGATGTTCACAATACGCCTATGTAGAGACATTATGCATTCCCGAGTCCACTCCACTTCACAACTCTTGTCTAAGAACGGGAGATAATACTGATAGCCTAAAACAAAATAAAAGAAATGTATCTAAATGTACCAAATCGATTACTGGTGAATAATTACCTTCTCCACTAAAAACCACGAGGCAAATGAGCAACGCCACCCAGATCGGACAGAAAATGACATCACAGTTCAAAATCAGTGCATCCTCCGGACTTGTTGATTCTATGATGCTCTAAATCTAATCACTTCAAACACATTGGAAATTTTGAAACGAACATTTTTTGGGGTTCGCGAACTGCTTTGCCTTATTGCTTCGTTAGTTTTTTCGGAGAATAGCAAAGTAAATTAATTTTTCACTTATGAATACAGTGCATAAAATCCGAAAATGAAATTGTCCTGGATTATATTTATAGCTAAGCTTAGTCACAAAGAAATACATTTAAGTCTGCTAACAAATTCCAACTAAAGAAGCCAAATAAATTAATTTCTCACCAGTACAGTAAATGACATCATCAATGTCTTCATAGCTTCCATCTTCAAACACCACACCAGTGGCATTGAACTCTTTTACATCCGGCTTTTTTACGTAATTCTCGGGAAAAACCGTCTTAAAGGGGGCTTTGGAGTGGTGGCTGTGTACCAAGGCCTTGGCGACATCTGCCACGTCTATGGTTATGTCCAGACCTGACGGTCCAGCGCCTACTATAAGGACGCGGCGATCTTTGTATGGATCCCTTTCCTTATAATCGTGGCTATGGATGATTGTACCTAAAAGTAGATAATTATTAAATGTACCTTTGACATATTTTCATGATCACCATATTTGCTACAAGCGTGATATGACTCATTCAATAAAAATTATAATAGGCAGTTATAAGAAAGGTTGAATTTTGCTAACATGCTACATCGCTAATTGTCTAAATTCAATTTTTTTCCAGGTTTTATTGTTCCTCGCAATTTTACAGTGATTTTGTTTTTATGCCACTGTTTGATAATATTTTGAACAAAATTAAAATAAATAATCAAACTATTAGAGCTGAGCTTTAATCTATTTAACTATTCATTGTTAAATAGATTAAAATGTATTTCATTCATATATTTATTCATTCAAATGAGAAATACCTTTGAATAGTTTTTCTCCAGGAATATCCGGGTAATTCGGTTTATTGTAATGTCCCGTACCGACGAATATGAAATCATACTCCTCTTCAAACTCTTCCTTAGTTACCACGTGTTGATATTTCACCTTCCATATATTCTCCTCTCGCGATACTAATAGGACGTTGTGAAGAAACTGGAAATAAGAATATTTGTTTGAAGTTTGTCAGATAAAAAGCTTTCAGTTAATCAACGCTGCCCGTAAAAGGTACCAACAGTATCGAAGTACAAATTATAAAGTCTTTTATTAAATTTAGATTGATTAACGGGTTTGTTTTACCCTTCATTTCTTCCCTGAAAATAAATAATATTTCTTGATTTTAAAATACCCATGTTTTAATTTTGACAGAATCTTAGGTGTATTTCACAGCCTTTATTTAATAAGTTACCTTAATATTCTTCTCTAAGTCAAAATGCTTTACATAATCCTGGATGTATTTGTATACAGTTTCCCATTTCATAAACGAAGGAGCATCCTCTGGGAGTGGAAACCCTTTCAGTTCCATTGTAGGTTTAGGGAGATTTGTTCTGAAAATATAAAATTAATGAAATATTACCCCCTTATTCATTCATCATCTTCATTATGATCAACATCATCATCATATTAATAATTATTATTATTGTTTCCGATGTACTTCTAAAAGAATAAATTATTCCGCCGTTCGATATACTAAGGTTCCTATCTATGAGAAATTATCTGACGCGGAACCTGGATAGGTACCTATTACCTGCCTATATTATATGAGAGTATTATATATTTATGCATCTTTAATTGTAATATTATTATCTAAGAAAAAACAGACGACAACGAGTCTTAATCGTTCGAACAATAAAGAAAGCGTTATCATGAAATGGTCGATTAGATAATTTCGTTATCTTTTATCGACGATATCGCTTACTTAGAGGTAATAAAGACACTTTAAGATGAACATCGATTGAGATGAATAATATTAAAAAAATAAGCCAAAGCATCTAACTTATGCCGTGCGGCATTAATCCATCGGAGGATAAAGTTGTCAGTCATTTAAAAGCAGGCTTATATTTTATGCTTCACGTTAACAAAGCACTGACGCACTCCTGCAACCCTGGCGCCGATGATAACCACACACGGATTTCTGTTAACTTACCTCAAATGTTTATACATGCTGGTGTGCAGAGGCAGGCCGTTCTCGTCGGTGCCGACACGCGGGTCGTACCGCCATGTGCCGCCCACATACCGCGTCGCCTCCAGCACCGTGAAGCTGATGCCCTCGTCCTGCAGGTACCGCGCTGCCGTCAGCCCTGCGACCCCGGCGCCGATGATGCACACTCGGGGATTTGAAACCTGAGTCTGAAAATAATAATTATATTTTTTTTACCAGTTAGTTTGCGCCTGCCTAGAAGATGCCTATTCAATCTCTGAAACATCGACGCAGGAAGGACCTTCCACATTTTAACAGTTCTAATAAAAAACCTTGGCATGAAACATTCCATTTCGGTCACCTGGTTGCCACTTACAAAATGATAAGGTTCGCGAAATATTGTCGGTCCTTGGTAGAATGGAGATTGTGGAGTTCCAAAGCACACTCTCTAAAGTACATTCGCTAAAAAACGGAACCAAGACAATTGACGTTACGTCGGTGTTGAAGACTTTGCAGTTTCATTCTTGTCAACGGTTCAGAACCCATGAATAGCGTAGCGCGATGGTCAGACGAGCCGAATAACTCGAGATGGTACTAATCAGACGCATTCCAAAAGTAACAGTATTCCACATATCTTTATCGATCCTGTGCCTGGTGTAGACTGAAAATTATTCAGATGTAAGTAAAATATTATTTCAGATTTTTAAAGAGTGATTACTCATTAGTATGTGCTTGATATCAACATTTATCTTCTGTTGTTTACTTGTACCTAATTAAGTCTATGTCTGGTCCTGCCAAGGTCTGCGCCTTGTGCCTGGACATTGCTGGAACTAAGTACCACAGCTACGAGTCTGATGATGAGGCATACCTACGTGTTTAATAAACTTTTAATGAATTGAAGGATACCTATTATCCAAATTATCGAAGCGATTCAAAGGTCAGTCAACGCGGTATTTTATAAAAAACATGACTGTTTTTCGATTAAGTACCATAGTCTTTTTTCTTAAACTATTTTTAACGAACATTTAAATCAAATTAATAAGATAATAATATTCTTTCCCTATTGCATAAAGTCCTCTTCAGCCCCTTTTTTTTTTTTTTTTTTTGGTATCGGGGGGGAAATCTCTTCGGAGATTTAGGGGATAGCCTTCTAGGGGGAGAAGACGGGTTATGTGGAACTTAACCACTAAAACCCCCTCGGTGGCCGCCCTCAGTACAAATAGAAAGGCACCGGGATCTCATTGAACTCGCCGGTGCCTCCGCTGCACTCGAGCACAGTGCACGTCCACATTAACAACTTGTGCCACTACAAGCTGTTAGCTACCTGGGGTCGCGGGTGATTGATTTTAAGCAACCAGAACCCCCATTCTGACCGCTTGCGACTCCCAAAACTCTACTCGCGGGACTGCTAATTTGCCGATGGTTCGATGGCTCTTCGTTGTCGTCTCCGACCTGGGTCGGCTAATCGCTCTCGAACACGCCCCGCGGCCTCCTTCTTTTCAATGACGGCTTCGCAGAAGGAGACTGCTGCCTCCCAAGCTTTTTTGTCCGCCAGCATAGCCGCAACCAGAGCTGGCAGTGAAAGGTCCATTCCGACGCAACTGATCAGGGAGCGGCGTTCGTCACTCCAGGCCGGGCACTCTTCGAGAGTGTGTTGTGCCGTGTCCCTGCTCTCGTCACAATGATGGCAACAGGGCAGCACTTCGCGACCGATTCGACACAGGTACTCGCCAAAACACCCATGTCCGGTAAGTACCTGTGTCAACCGGAAGGTAATATTGCCACTCTTCCTTTCCAGCCAGGTCTCAAATTTTGGCAAAATTGCACCAACAACGCGTTGCTGCGCGTTCTTCTCTTGCCCTAGACGCATTTTCCACACAGTTATGGCTTCTTGATACAGCTGCTGTGCGGAAATTTTGGGCACGATGCCGTCACCTACCCTTTGAGAAATGGCGCGAGTCTGGGCGTATTTTTTCGCATCCATTTCCGCAAGTATGTCGAAGGGTGGTAAACGGGCCAGGACGGTAGCCGCCTCAAAAGAGATCGTTCGGTATCCTCTCACGATCCTGATTGCGATTTTTCGCTGGACGCTATTTAATTTATTTCTCAAGCGCTGCACGCCGGAGAGCCTGTTTGACCATACAGGCGCCCCATAGAGGGCTATAGATCTCACTACTCCAGCGTACAGTCGACGAACCTCCTCCTGCGGCCCCCCTAGGTTAGGCAGTAGACCTTGCATTGCACCAGCTACCCTTTGTATTCGTGGCACTAACCGGTCGAAGTGTTCTTCGAAACCCCAGCGTCCATCCAAGATCAGGCCTAAGTATTTGAGGTACTTACCCACTTGTACATCGGTATCGCCAACACGGATCGTCGAACTGGGTGGTTCCAGTCGTCTAGGTAGTTTATGGAACCACATAGCTTCAGTTTTATGCGGCGCTACCTTGAGCCCCAGTCCTTGTATTTTGTCTATAACCCTCGCTATTCCGATCTCTGCAAGGTTAGAGACGTCCTCAAAGGTAGCCCCTTCTGTCAGTACAACTGTGTCATCTGCATAGCAGACTAGATGGACACCAGCAGGGAGACTGACACGAAGAACTGCGTCATATGCTAGGTTCCACAGAAGTGGTCCCAGCACCGAACCTCTTCAGCCCTACTGCTCCCATTTATCTAAAAGAGCGATTCCACTTCCTCCATGCAACTCATTGTCGCTCTCTTAGATCAGAGGACAACCTACTCCTAAAAATCCCTTCTCATCATTCTTCCTTCTACTCTAAATCCTTCTCTGTCAAAGCTGCTCGGCTCTGGAACTCCTTACCTCTAGATATTCGGCGTGCGCAATCACTAGCTACTTTTAAACGGCTGGTAAATGGTCACTTCTATTCTCCATAGCCTAGTACTTTCTTTCTTCCCTCTCTCTCTCCTGACTCTCTCCTCTGGATTTCGTCTAGTCTCTATTATTTTCATTTATTTATTTATTTTTGTATAGACATATATGTATATCTATGTTTGTACGTATGTATGTATGTATGTAGGTGTGTATATGTTTTTTATACAGGTATATTTTTATTTTAGACAATAAGAATCATTCTTCATTTTTGTGTAGGTACGTGCACCTGAACCTACTCCAATGTTTAAACTTTTCCACTTAAATATACTTGGTTGTCTGGAAGAGATCGCTCATTAGCGATAAGACCGCCAATTGTACATTAAATTTTTTAAGATATTGTCTCTTTGTAACTTTGTTTTTTATTTTGGTGTACAATAAAGAATATTTCATTCATTCATTCATCCAATAAGCGGTTTGTAATTATGTTTGCGTATGTTATCTTTTGTTCTTGTATATTTTATGAGGTAAAACGATTCAATATTTAATATACACGCGACAGATATACAATGTAGTGGAGATATTTTACCTATCTTAAGAGTTCTAAATTAAATGCAACAACTAATACATACATTAAATCAAATAATTCAACAAGATATTCCGCGCCAAACCTCTATAGTTCTTTATAGCGGGCGACTTTTGGGCTATTACAATAGGCCCGCTGGTCGTCTTATTATGTTATATCTTAAGTATAAAGAACTCAATTATTATTATTATTATTATTAGGTAGAGTTTGAAAAAATACATTAAAATATAAAATATATTTTTTACTAGAATTACCTACATACTCGTATCTACATACATTTTTCATTAGGTTTAACCTAACTATTTTAAAGAAACCAAAATAGGCCTCTATATCGGTTACTTAACGTTTTAAAGTTATTTTATTCATAAAGATTAATGAAACAACTCGAAAACTACGTGCAGTCTAACTTTCAGAACGCGAGTAGATATAGAGTTTGACTTCAATAACTAAGTTTTGTAATATTCATTTAAAAGGCACATTAATTAATGCAAGCGATTTTTTGTATATAATTAAAATACATTATGATGTTTAAAAATTAAAATCAGGAAAATCAATATTAATTAAAATAACTTACCATTTGTTTTGTTTAAGTGTCCAATGCTAATTACACAGATACATAAAACGTGAAACTGATTCTGTTACACTGACTGATTTTTATCTTCATATAGATATCATATTTATAATTTATTATGTAACAAACGTATTAAATATACAGGAGTCAATGTCGGCATTGTACTGAGATGTAGCGTTTCACTTGTTTAGTATTAATACTTTGAACACAAGAGTTGATAATACACCTTATCTGTAGCGAATATAAATTATCTCTACACTGCTTGTAAAATTGAATAGTAGTTTGACAAGATCAGCGGGGAGGTGCGTGGTCATACTATTCCGGGTTCTAATACGAAATAAACGTCTTAAAGTTATAATTTTACATAACTTCCTATTGAGGTTGTAATAAGCCGCATTTTAACTTTCCGGTCAAGGAACTGGACTTTTGGTAACTTGATTATGTAATTAGGTATCATCGATTAACTCGATCGAGAAATCTTGCGATCGATTTCTACCCATTGTTTACGGTATATTTTTATATATATTACCTATACATAAATACTTATAATATATAGATATACACCCAGACACTGGAAAACATCCATGCTCATCACACAAACATTTTCCAGATGTGGGAATCGAACCGACAGCCTAGGACGCAGAAGCAGGGTCACTACCCACTGCGCCACGGAGTCCGTCAAATAAACATTCGTGTAGTGTAGACGAGCGTCTGACGAGCTCGCGTCAAGCGTTCGGCTCGTGCTCGATTGTGCTCCGCTAATTGCCGATTTTTTGAAGAACATATAGGCGTTTGACGACTATCATCGTTGGAGGCTCGATGTACGTTCACACATTTCGTTACGATCTACGACGAGTAAGCGTATTTACTACCTTTAGTTTTACGGAAAAGGTTTTTCATTGTAGTTTGTATAATAAGTAGTTAAGAAGTTATTACGAAATAGATGAAAAGTTGCGAAGTAAAACTGTTTTTATCTTACAGAGAGCCTTATTATTTGTAAAAAAACGGGTTAACATACTATCGTAATTGCTATTTAATTAAGATAGGCGTCTCTATTTTTAAGATTTTTTTTGTGAAGAAAGAGTATAACTCAAAAAAAGTTTGAATTGTTGTATTTGTCGGGATTCTTGTATTTG
This sequence comes from Mycalesis mineus, assembly GCA_034621355.1. Taxonomy (NCBI): domain Eukaryota; kingdom Metazoa; phylum Arthropoda; class Insecta; order Lepidoptera; family Nymphalidae; genus Mycalesis; species Mycalesis mineus. The sequence continues at coordinate 2,935,779 of CM067901.1, forward strand.
TAAGTCTCTAAAAAAAGCCTATGCCTAGCAATGGACGTCTAATAATAAAACCATTTAATACTGAAAAAACTTAAAACTATTATGTACATAGAAACATTATTTACTAATCCTAATTTTCTTGATTTTATAATATACAACATGATTTTCTTCCCTTTTAAGCTGTTGCATAGCTTCTATCGCGGGGCTTAAGCGTGGAGACCGAACCCAGAAATTCCGTAACGAAAAAACCTTACCACCCCCCACTCCGACCGGCACAGCGGTGATACTTTTGACGTGAAAACGTCTTATAATTCGATAGAGCCGGCTGCACGCACGAAAAAACATGACTCATGCGGCGTTACCTCGCTTTGAGGCGTTCCATGTAAGGCTTGAAGTGCAAGCGAGAGCGCAGAACGAGCGACAAAGAAGCACAATCGGCCTTTGCGTTCGGCAGCGTTCGACATCCGTCTATTAAATATAATTATTAAATATATTAATTATAACTTAAAAATTAATATATTTATTATAAATTTAAAATATAAATTTATAAAATCAAAATCAATTATTTTTTTAATTTAAATTAATATTTATAAAAATATACTTAAATTAAAAATTTTAATAATCAATTAAATGCTACCATTCCATCAGTATTTTCTTAAGTTGTCACGTTCAACTATCGTCAGGAAACCGACTTTACAGACAACCAATTTTTTAATTAGATTATCTTATTCGCAACTTTTCTCGCCAACGTTCATACCATGTTGAATACACCGGTTCTCGTCCGATCACCGAAGTTAAGCAACATCGGGCGCGGTCAGTACTTGGATGGGTGACCGCCTGGGAACACCGCGTGATGTTGGCTTTTTAACTTTTTTTTATTTTTTTTTTCTTTTTTAATTTAAATTTATAAAAAAAAAGTAAAACAAATTTAAAAAAAAAAAAAATCGGTCACCCATTAACTTAACTTCTATGCAATAGCTTTACCGCGGCAGTCTCCGAGTGCCACACGTCTTTTTTTTATGTTAATATTTTCAGTAATGTGGATAATGGACGTCTATCGGCTGATAATGATGATGATGATGATGATTTTTCCTTAGAAAAGTGAACAAGAACGTCAAAACGCGTTATATATCTATCACACACTGAGGACTGAGGGAGTAGTATTTTATTTTATTTTATTATTTATTTTATTTAAACAAAAATATACATTTTTAATACAACATTTCATAAATTGTTAAAACGGTGCAACAAAAACTCATCTGAGTTTGTCCGTACACCGGCATTCATCGTTCAGCGCTCGGAATTCCTAATTATACTTTTAGGTAGGTTAGTACGAGTACGATATGCGTAGATGTGTAATTAAGAAGAACAAAATATGTGAGGGTAGTTACAAAATAATACCGATTACAGGTGCCTCGCTGCACTGATGTGACGCATTAGATCAGTTTAAATAAAACATAAACAGGATGTTCCAAATAACATTTCATACTTGTAGGAAATATTTCTTGAGTTTTTCTTTTATATTCTTTGGGTTGATTTCTTGCTTTAACTTGTAGGGCAACGTGTTTAGCAATGTAGGAACAATAAACTCCAGGGTTTGCCTGCCGTACAAGTTGTTACATCGGGGAGTTATAAGTTTGGCGTTTGATACACTGCGCGTTTTTATCGGAATTGTTACGAGTTTTTGTACACTCATGTTAAAGAAATTTTCTATTAGTATTGTATATTTGACTTTATCATGTATTGGCATTATATTACAGTAAGAAAAAAGTTTATGATAATTATTTTTATGTTTAATTTTAATTTTGTATGGCACTAGGGTTTTGAGCAAACGAATTTGTAGATGATAAATGGAGTCCAAATGTGTTTTACAAGTTCTTCCGTAGCTGCTTAGACCATAGGATATAGTGGATTCAGCAAGTGCTTTGTATAGTGATAATCGTATATGGTATGGTATTTTATTTTTAATTATGGTAAATTTTGCCAACATGGATCTAAGTTTATTACAGACTTCGTTAATATGTTCCGTCCACTTACATCTGTCATCTATTATGAGGCCTAGGTATTTGTGTCTGCTAACTAGCTCAACAGGGTCACAACTACAGGGATTGCGGTTTCTATGTAGACATGCATGTTGATGTGCAACCAGGCGTGGAGTTATAGCACTTCTGTTCTGCCTGGAGCAGATGTACATGAGTTTAGTTTTTCTCGTATTTAGTACAAGACCTACGTCATGAGACCATTTAGAAAGTAATGTAAAATCTGTCTGCAATTTTGAGAGAGCTTTATTTATATCAAGATCTGCTGCTATAAGGCAGGTATCATCTGCATATTGGTAAATATCACAGTTTTTAATTAATTTCGTGATGTCATTGACGTAGGTTATATAATGCAAAGGTCCAAGCACTGAACCCTGGGCTGTTCCTTCCGTGATTTGTACTCTGTTACTATACTCCTTATCCACTTTAACTACATAAGAACGGTCTTTAAGGTAATTTTGACACCAGTAAAAGTTAGAGATTTGGTTACCTATATATTTTTCCACGATCTTGTTTATACATGGTAGAATTGTTATTGGTCTATAATTTTCATACTCTTTACGACTTCCATTTTTATGTATTGGCCTAACTATACCAGTTTTTAATTCAATTGGGTATTTCCCTGTTTCGATTGATTTATTTATCATTTTTGCTAACACTAGGGATATCTTGTAGCCTATGGTTTTTAGATCAGAAACCCCTACATTATCGATACCTGGTGCCTTATCAGATCTTAAGCATTTTATAATCTTAAAGACTGAGGTAGGCGTAGCTTTTTGAAATCGTAATGATACCTTTTCTGGTGAAATATAAGTACTTTTATCTATTAATCTAGTATTACATGTTGGTATAATAGAGTCATTCGGGGTAACCGAACGCAGTGGGTAAGTGAGCGCACTGCTTCTATCTCCAGGAAGGGGCACTGGAGGTGAGGAGTTTGTTTTGGTCAATCTGGGGCACCGTTAAGGTGAATTAGTTTCGACATGCCCAAACGCCTTACTACGTGGACTCTGTTAGTAATTGTCAAAAAAGTATTTTTGTTGATTTAATTTCAACTTTTTAGCGTGTTGGAAAACACGGATACTTCTAAAATTGTTATGTGAAGACGGTAAGCGACGTTTTAGTTTATGAAGTGCATATTCTCTTGTCTTTTTTAAATCATCATTTAAGGTTAAGTTGAGTGTTTGCAAGTCGGTGGCCATTTGTTTCATATTAGGCATTCTGGGTAAAGTGTGCGCGGATAAGTGTGCGCATGCGCTCACTTACCCGCGCGCTTAAACTAAGAAAAAACCTTTTAAAGTTAGATTTAGTCCAATATTATTCCCCGTTATCTATGTCAAGATAAATATGTTGACCAACAGAAGAATGGATTCAATGCGTAAATAATAAGGATTGATGGCATGAATTGTGTGTTTCTCAGGAAGGTGATACTTAATAGTATATTTGTTTGTGATTATGCTTCCAATTTAATTTAAAATTCTTCAAATTTTTGAGCATGTCATTCATATCAACAGGTTTAATGTTAAAATACTTTGTTTGTAGTGTTGATTGTTTTATTTGTGTACTAGATGGAGATAAGAATCTTCATGAAGATTTAATAACAGATAGATCTCCATTGCAAGACTTAATGTTAGATTTTAAGATACTTTTGACTGTGTTTAAATGAAAACTAAATATTTCGTTAAGATGGCTTTATATTTTTTGTTTGAAGATCTAAGTTTCATTTCAATATATTTGTTATATATTGATTATTTATCGAATGCGCTCACTTACCCTATTGCGTCTACTTACCCCACAGGGCTGCGTACACTTACCCGCAATACGGGTCAAGTGTCCGCATTCCGACTTCCTATCAAAATTTTGATTTTTTTTGTTAACTATGGAACAGGATGTTTTATTTTCTGTTTCAATTTGTAGGCTAATAAACATTCTTTTCGAAACATTTTTTTTATTTTCCAATTTCTTCTTCAGTTCTGCTCTGTGAGACTGAAAACAGTAAAGTGCGCGCACTTGACCCGAATGACTCTATTTTTAACACGGACATTAAATTTAGTAGCAAAATTTTGAGCAATGTCCTTTGTATTGGTTAAATTATTTTCCAAAGCATTTAATATCATGGCATCCAAAGAGTTTTTTAATCTACCTGTGACTTCATTAAGTATCTGCCACAATATTCTAGGGTTCTTTTTATTTTTAATAATTTTATCCTTGATTTGGTTATCTTTACTTTTCTGTATTATTTTGTTTGCATAATTTCTGGATTTATTGTATTTAAGTTTCAACATTTTATTGCCAGGATCTTTAAGCCATTCTACAAAAAGGTTATCTCTATGAATACATGCATATTTAATTTTGTTATTTATAGTTATATTAGAACGTTTATGATTATTATAATTTATTATTTTTATTTCTGAGCTTTCGTAGCACTGCTTTATATTATCTACTATCATATTATATATTTTATTCGGACATATCATATTTTTAATAGGTTGCCAATCTATTTCTTTAAGACATTTATTTACATTTTTAAAGTCGTATAAAATTTTATATTTTGGAACAGCCTGTAGACGCAGCGGGCCGACGCAAGCGAGCACTATGGCGCGATGGTCCGCTAGTGAAGTTCCGAGCGCTGCCGTGTACACGTCTTGTGCGCGGGATCTGGCATAAATGTGATCAATACACGATTTACTTAATTTATTGTTACACAATTCTATACGCGTGTATTCTGAGATCCCGCACACTAGGCCGTGATTATACATTACAGTGCTATATTTATGCTTTACAGTACAATTGGATTTTAAGTCTAAGTTGATGTCTCCTAATACAAATAGGTCTGTATTTCGCTCACATTTAGTAAGAAGTGTATCAAGTTCACTAATAAATAAGTGCTTGCTATTACTAGGCGGTCTATAAATCGCACACAGAGTGGCAGTGTAGCCCGTTGGGGTGATAATTTGGCCAAAAAGGAGTTCAAAATGTTTAGCTTTATATGTTTTAGTGGTGAATTTGTGTTTTTTCTGTGTGTACATTATGATACCACCTCCTCTATGCCCTACACGTAGCTCTGTGTGCATTTCATACCCTTGCAAGTTATATAAACAACATAATGAGTCGGATACATTAGCTTCTGTGACTATAATAACATCAGGTTTTTTGGAGCAGTGGTGAATACATTGCTCAAGTGATGAGAAATATTTAGTTATAGACCTAATGTTTAAATGAAGACATAAAAGATTTGTTCTATTAAGTACACAATCAATAAAACTCTGTAAGTTTACACATCCTGAGAGTTCTAAAATATTATCTATGGGGTTCGAATTCATTTTAATTAATTTTAAGTGTATATAAGTGAAGTAAAAATACCTATGACCTACAGATTAATGTTTTAGGTTTTTCACATCTTCTTTAGACCGAATAATTACTGCTTTTTCTTTCTCACCATCTTTACGAACACGAATGATTCCTCTTTTGATCCAGATATATTTGTAGGTATTGCTTAGTTCTTTTTTGGTGAACCATAGCATGTGTTTATTGTAGGGGGTTAGTGCTTCTCGTAAATATATGACTGTATTGTTTTGAGTTCCAGAATCGATATCCATTACTTTTATTCTGGGAGTAATAGTCTTCGCTGCTGTAAGCCATGTATTTTGTAGATGTTCAGATTTGAGTTGCACTTGTATTGGGCCCGCACTTTCCTTACCAGGGAGGCGAATTGCGTGTTTAATATCATCAATCGACTGATTTAATTTTACTGCTACTTGTTGTGCGAGTGATAGGCTATTTTCAGTATTAGAGTGCGGCAAATTACATATTTCAACATAGTTGGATAGTTCACGCTGCTCCTTTTGCTGTAGGCATTGTTCCAAAGCACCTACCCTCGTCTCCAGGTTGTTATTACGATTTGTTAGTTCAATGTTCTTCCTCTTCAGGTCATTTATAGTACCTTGACATGCTTCTAGAGTTGCGATAACTTCGTCCATTTTTTCAGTGTGAAATTGTAACGATTCACTCAGATCTTTCATCTCGCGCCTTAATGTTTTTTCCATTTCCCTCGAGATATCGGCCAATAGTTGCTTAATATCAATTTTGAGCTCAGGAATCTCACTGCGTTTGTCGTCTTCCTCTTCATCGTCTTCAGGAACAACAATAGTGTGCCGTTTAGGTGAGTTTTCATGGCACTCTCGACAAGTCCATTCCAGGTTTTCTGCTGCACGAACAGCTGATAGCTGTTTGTTCGTTAGCTCGGAACATGCTGTATTTAGGTGCACTATCTTCTCACAGCGGCTACATTCCAATCCAGGTTTAGTTTTTGTAATTACTTTATTACACTTATCACATTTTCCCATGTTGAGGGTAATCACACAATTTCTTTATAACGTACGTACGTGTTACGAGTTTGAGCTCTCAACGACGAATAGTAGAGAGCATAGAGGCCCAAATTAGATTCGCGAGGGGCCATTCGCTTCCGACAACTATATTATATTTTAAATTGACCATGAAAAAGAATTTGAGTGGAGGTTGCCCCTGAATATTACAGGCTATGGATTTTCTTTAGATACTTATAATTTTTACTTTATTATTTTTTTTCTGCTTGTAAAATTTCCGTAAAGTGTTTCGTTGTAAGTAACACAAAAGTAAGAAAATAAAAAAAAATAAAGTCATATATATGTTCTTATCATAAAGAACATACTTTATGATAAGAACGGGTGATTATAATACATAAAACAATATTTTGTTTCATAAATTCAAATGTATTTATTTCAAGTAATCAATAGTGATATATAACCACTTTTGAAACATCAAGTCTGTCAGTGCGTAGTGTTTCTACCACCAGTTCGGCAAACACATTCTGCGTAGAAGAGCGTACAAGAAACTCCGGACTTTCTTTAGAAAATGAATGTTACATTTGGTATTTTATAACACAAAACATACTCGTTACTACAAAACTGTATCACATGTACATAATTTTAATATAGTAGGGAGGTTTATCTAAATATTTTCCCTACTCAATTTCGCACGCCCTACCCTCCGTAGATTAGCCAGACGAACTTGAGGGTGGCGAATCACGGGCTATTCATACGCGAGATTCCTACTTGATTCATATTTTTAATCTCTCTTCAATTTGACCTCATCCTCTTCCTGCGCTTATTCATATCACCTAGATAATATTACGTATTTTATATTTTTTTACTTTTCACTTAAAAACTAAATAAATAACAAAAAAATATAAAAACGTACGAATATACAAGATTATTTTAGAAAAAATGGCTATGGGGTTAGTTTATGCAGTAAAAGTAGGGGCGAGAGGTATACCAGCAAAATCTCTTTACAACCTGCGCAAAGACCTTGGCCTGACTAAAACTGCAGTACGCTCCATTCTAATACGAATGTCCAAAGCTGTTCTAACAGATTTGATCTATCTTACCAGATTTGATTGGGCAGGGAGAATAATTCGAGCACAGAAAGCGAGCGGTGACTGGTAACAAAGGGTACCCTTAAGCCTATATCTGAACCGCAAGTCTCGGATTCTGTTCGGCATTTTTCGTTCTGCCGGACCCGGCACCCCCAAGGTGAACACATGGAATGCTAAGATATTCGTCTCTTAAAAATATAAATAAATCCAGCCATCTCTTTGTGGGGTCGATTCACATATATCTAAGGAACCCTGTCAGGCTTGCTGCCTTCAATATTCTTGTGGCTATAAGACCATTGTCTTGATTGTTTATATATCTCTCTTTCCCTTTGCTGAAGTATATTCCAGTGAATTCATACTGAATACGTATGATTGATCTGCCTAATTCTGTGAAAATTCTTTTAGGTATTATAGGATGGACAAGAAAATAATACTATAGAACTTTAGTAAAAAATTTGCCAGTGTGCGAAATACCCCTTCATTTAGTCGTTTTTTGTTTCTTGAGTCTTTTCATTCATTCAATTAAGTTCATTTCCTGTCTGTACCTACTATAAACAATTGTAGTATTACGAGTAAAAATGTTCGCACATCTCAGATCACATAGCATCTAAATGTTAATGTATTTCTCATACATTCAAATTCATTTAACTCAAACATATCTCACATTCAGAACTTAATAACGAGAAATACTCCTACAAATTAATATACCTGACATCAGTATTCAGGCAAATTTCAGTTTGATTAGCAGTTATCAACGCGGTATGTGGCCATAGCTCGACGGATGCTCGCTGTATTAAATATCCCGTTAATTGACAAATACTTGACCACTGATGTGAATAATCGAATGTTCACACAGTTATCCAGTTGCTCCTCGAAATTGAATCATATACTATGGTGATAAAGTTCAGTTTTATGTGTATAACGTACCCTGTATAGGATGCTCGTATCGACAGGACACTACAGTGAGGCAGCTACTGTAATTTGTGAAACAATTTCTACTGACTTTTACGTATTTGGCTTCTTATGGCTCGCATAATTTCGAAACGCCTGTAACACACTGTTCAGGTACTCTCACTAACATGTACATAATTGTCTCTGGCCATTTAAATGAATTTGTAAGTGTTAAGCTTCGTACCTATGTAATTTAACTGGCTACTAAGACTACGTCATTGAAATCACTTTGACGAAGCTTAGTTGCAGAAATAATCATAGTGGTCGTACTTTCCAAATTGTTACTAAGTACTACACAGAATGAATTAAAAAAAAAACTTTTTCAAACGAAATTCAATCGACCTTTTTCAAAGCGGAAAATAGTATCACACGTATGCGCTATCTACTGATTTTTTCATAGGTAGTGCCAAACTTAATATCATAATTATCAGCCAATTAACGGCTCACTACATGACTAGGCCTCCCTCCTTATTGGATAGGCGATATGGAGCGTATATCTACCCAATACGCTGCTCCAATGCGGGTTGGCGGGCTTAGGATGATAGTGTCTCATTTAATGACAATCATTATCAAGTGTTGATGATAGTAACAGGGTCCGATGGCTTAACATGCTCTCCGAAGCACGAGGGTGTAATATCAGCAACTTCCTGACCCCGGGCTTGGAACGTACAGAATACATACAAAACACAGAATTAATGCCTGACCCAAAACAGGATTCGAACTCAGGACGTCGTGATCGAAGCCACAAAGGCTAACCACTAGACCTATGAGGCAGTCATAAATTAATTTAGTTTTTTTTTTTGCAAATTTTTATATGTGTGTGTACGTTAGTTATAAATTGTAACACCTATTGTCTATGTCCTATACCCTCTAAGAAAATACTCCTTGCTGCAAAACCGACCTCAAAACAAACAATTTGACGGTCAAACGCGTCTCAAGGAAGCGAATAATATGAACGATCATTAAAATAATAACACTCAAGCGTACTGACACAAAAGTTTGAACAAAACCACAGGACTATGGTCACCTTTGTGATAGCTTTGTCCGAGTTTGCTTGCAGAACTGCAGACAGTAAAGTTTATCCATGTGGAAACTTCCCGACTGGAGAACTTTATTTAGAACCAATTAGGAACGTTCGATGTGAACCTATCTACTTAATTTCGTTTTTATTTACAGGCTATTTTCTTTGAAGTAGGATAAAAATCCACACCCATTTCGGTTTCTACACGGTATCGTACCGGAACTCTAAATCGCTTGGCGGTACGTCTTTGCCGGCAGGGTGGTTACTAGCCACGGATAAAGCCACCCACCAGCCATGACTAACTTAAAATAATGAATGCATTACTTATTGGTCTAGTGAGACTATGCCGCGTGAGATCAAGAGATGTTTAGTTGAGCCTTTGAAATATGAGCTTTTTTCTCTTTTAAGAAATTATCACAAGCAGCTTTGATAAACGATTTAATTCCGCGCTAAGATTTTTTATCGAAATACCGTTCCTGTAAAATTTCGGATTAAAAAGTAACTAATGTGTTAATCCAGGGTGTAAGCTAACTCCATACCAATTTAAAACCATTAAAATCGCTCCAGACGTTTACTCGTAAAAAAAGCAACAAATAAACACTCACAAACTTTCGCCAATATAATAATAGGGTAATAATTCCTGGAAGAAAGAAAACCTTATTATACTCAGGACTCGAACCCAGTATCTTGTTCCAACCACTGGACCAAGTACACAATATTTTAAAATATTTTATATAAGGTACTGATATGCAAGCTACTCACAAGCAAGCCGCTAACAGATTTCCAGGGAATTTTCTATTAGGTGAACAAATTGCGCTCCGCTTCCCGTAATGTACCGCCAACAATCTTATTTATCATTTATTTATTTAATGTACCATGTTTATTAGAACGTTTGCTATTTTTATTAACGGTCTTGTTGATCCAGAGGTTAGTGTGTTCGGATAATGAGGACCAGGGTCCAAGGGCTGGATTGGGCCTTATACTTCAAATTGGAATCAATATTGAAAAGTATTCCCTTCTAAACATAAGGTATCACTCCAAATCCGCTATCCTTTTTTTTTAATCCTAAAACATGTCTAATCTGTGGTTCTATAATATGTATCTAACAAACATGCTACTTACATCTACTACACAGAACATTATGCGCTAGCTTACTCTATCTCTTATAATACTTAATACTTGGTTGACCGAGCTTTGCTCGGTATTTTTATTGGATTTTTTTTTGTTTCGGAAATTTCTATAAATAATAAATTAATTAATTAATAAATATATAAATACAAAATTTATGAAAATAATGATGAATGATTACTATCAACGTCATAATTTTTTATTTTCTTCCTCTGTGTTCTATTTTAACGAAAATGTAATAAGCCGAACGTTCCCCACGACTCTGTTGCCACCTCATCTTGCCGATATGTTTAACAAGATTACTTTTCTCCTTTAACGAAATAACAAAGCAAAAGGAATTCTTAGACATGTCGCACAAAGGTGTCTCGTGCGACAATGCGGGTATTAGATGCCCTTACAAAGCCGGCCAGGGTCCACAATACCCGGACAAGCTCGGACAGGCTCGCAGAAGCCTCGGACACCGGGATTACCGCACAAAGGCATTGTCGGCTTATTGAGACTTGACTTTTTATACGTCTCAGTTGATAACTTCTTTGTGCTCTGTACAATTATTTTATTATTTAATGTTGAGATTTTCTAGATAAGCGGGTGTGTACTTAGTGTTTATACGATTTGTAGACTTTGGTCATCTAGATGGAGGAGTAGGGTGGGCATACTCTACAGGACAATATTCCCATGATCTAGCGACGTAAACGTCAAATCTACCAGGCAAGCGTTTATTGTGATAAATTCGATGTTACCTGAGCAATATTGGTTAATGAGCGATCATCTTAAAATCAGAAATACGTAAAATGAGATGAAAATATTAATCTTGAAGCACAAAAATATTAAAACGCAGAAGTCACGTTCCTAGCAAATGTTTCTGTGTTTGTCCGGTCATTTTCAGAAAATGAAAACTTAATTTTCAAGTTTAAAACTTTTCTTTCTCAGAATCCAATTTCTAACACAATTTAAAAGACAACCGGTTAGCAAATAAGTAAACCGAGGGCTTATTTCATGAGGATGTTTGTATAGCTGAACTCTGTTATTAACGAAAAGAATATGAAGATATACCAGCCTAAGTCTAATTGAAAAAGATCATCCGATTATGATACACTTTTAATAAATATGCCGATGTGTAATACTATATCTGGACTATCAGTTACGAGTATTCTACCCTCCGAACTCGAGTATCATTCGTAGGCAACACAAAACATCTCTACCTAATACTCTGTAATTCTTAATGGAATCAAACAGGTGATCGCCTTAACATTTTTGCGACTATTTAGAGATTCCCAAAGTTGCGCTTATTTATGAAGCTCTGTATGTAAAAAGAAAATACAAAATATAAATGGTCTGAAATCGTTATTAATAGCCTTTTTGGACGTAGGGAAATCCTCATAGATTTTTCTTATGATTTTACAACCCGTAGCGTGGAGACCATGGAAATTTTTTGGTACTCAAACATAGAAATATAAAATTGTATGTAGTCTTGCAAACCTTCGTGGCGTCGCGCTTTATGCGGTGGATTTACTAGCTGGGTCGATTAAGATTCTCTCAGTTGATCCAGGTCTAGCTGACTCCAGCCGTGGCAGGTACAGCCCTACCGGGAAGACCTACTGCCAAGAGATTTAGAGTATCGGTAAGATATAGCTTGTATTGTAGATTTTATCTAATAATGGGGAATGGTGTCCTTTTGATTTAGTGTCTAATGTCTATGTCTGGAAGGTCATCATTACGTTATAACCATTGGACCACCTTCTTTGATACAGAAGAGTTAGGTAGAAATGATCGTTCCTGGCGATACGTTTAAGTTTACCAGATTAACTACTTTTATTATCTTAACTTTGAGGACCGCTGTAACCCTCATATAATCGCCAATACTGCCTATTATGAACGGGCACATTATGTCATAGGCCCACCGCGTCTAATGCGCGGAATCGAACGTTCGATCGCATTATTCACTAATACGCGCTGATGCCCTCAAAGGCGCAGGGCGTGGGGAAAACGGTGAATAGGGCTTATGGAATCTAATAAAGTGGAACATTCTTTGCAGGCACCGTCTCGATTCATTTCGCTTTGCTCTTCCAATCTTGTTGGAAGTACGACTACATTAAAGAATTACGATTACGTAAATATTGTCTCAGTATATTTATTTACAGGTGAGTGTTGACGCGCGTCACTAAGGGTATCCTTAAACCTACACCCGTGTCACAAGTCTCGGGCCCTGTTCGGAGTTTTTCTCTCAGCCACGCGATGGACCCGGCACCGGCACGGTGAATCCATGGAATGCTAAGATATTCGTCTCATGAGGTATGATCATATTTTGTTGGGCTGCAACAGCTCGGTGCAACATAAAAATCTGCTCAAATTTTCTTGTATGTATTTTAGGTACCTATATGAAATATAGTACACTATGTCGGGGTACAGGGGGTCGGATTATTGAACGGCGGATGTTGGTGCATGCGATGCGATCCGCACTGACATAATTGTAGCCACAGTTCTACAGTAGCAACGTCCAGCACTGTATTATTATACTTTATTCGTCAATGCGCTGCGATTCGGCCTGCCACTAATATGCTTAGTGCACTTTTTGTGCTGCGATGCGGCCCGACCTGACCCGATATTCCACTAAACTTGACACACACACTAAAACTAAAAGGTTAAAAGATTTAGATAAACATATGTTTTGCCCTGTGGTTAGTGTGCACAACTAAGGATCATGAGGATGGTATTGGCATGCAAACTTACGCCATAGGTTATCATAACCGGTATTGGCGTAAGTTTATGATGTTATTTTGATAATTGGTATCTAGTGCTTATCATAGCGCTGTGCTCGTCATAGAGGCAACGAAAAATTGAGCTAAGTATTTTTCTTTAAAGTAGGTTACTTTTAGTAGTAGCTAGGAGTTCGAAAGTTGATGGTGTTACTCCCCCGAGCCTTAAAAAAAAGACTGAATACTTTTTCAATACTGCTTAGCCCCAAAACTTAAAAGAGCGGGCCCTTATAAAGCTCTGCAGTGGACCATAAAAATGGACTTTTAAAAACGTATTTTTTTAATTTTTATTTTACTGCGGGTATGTGCGTGTGTATATGTGTGTGTGCTATATTATGTAAAAATACTTACATACACTGAAAGTTTTCGGTATGTACAATATAACGAACCTGTAACATAAAGGCACGTAAATAGTTAAACACCTCCGCACTGCATACAGCTCCGTAATGGGAATGACAGCAAATAGCGGTTCCACAATCGGCTTAAGAGATTACCTACCGCGTACTTAACGACCATCAAATATGCATGTGCCCAGTGAGATGTTGCCGCTAGAGCTTTCAGATATACAATTTGTCCAGCGATCAGAAACTTTATAGAGGCCACCCCTCGACTACAACGTAAAATATTTCTGCGCTTTTTATTTCGTTTGTCCTTATTTACGTGAAAGTACAAAAAAACGCTAATTTTGTACTCCGTGTAAGTACCTAGTATAAAATTACAATCAAATGGTCTATCGTAATGTCTAGTTTACTATTTTCTAAAACACCGGAAGTAATTTTTAAATACTTTGTAATTAAAAATATATTTTGCGCAATAATTCAAAGAAAATTGTTGCACTATTTCTTTTGCTACAATTTTTTGAATAAGGCTATTAACGGCCTATTGGTTGATTGGAGAAAAGAATGTTGTATATGTTCATAGCCTCGTTGGTCTAGTTATTAGCTTATATGGCATCGATCACGAGTCCCTGGGTTCGAATACTGGGTCGAGATGTGGAGACATTCGGAGTTTTCCTTTCTTCCACGAAATTATGTGAATATTTTAATCTTGTAGTCGAGAAGTATGTGGTGTTACACACCTGCCACGGAGAGCACTTTAGGCTGACCGTTTTGTCATTATCATTAATATCTGATAGTGATTGCTAATGAATTAAATATTAACACCCTAAGCCCATCAAACCGCATTGAAGCAACATGGTGGAACTATGCTTCATATTGCCTCGCCTACAAGGAGTGCTGCCTTGCCCAATAATAGGCCGTTAACAGATTGATAATCATGATGATAATATATATGTATTTTATTTTCAATAACGAAATCTCAAATGAAATAATTAGGTTCTTCGGGGAACTATATGTTCTACTTGTTCTTAACTTTGTTCTTTTCTTTGTAACTTCTTTGTTATTTTTTTTTGTTTAAGAATAATGGGAGCAAATTGTTAATTAAATATAAATTGTAAATTATATCTTGTTAGATATTCCTGCTAAGCACATAAGCTGATAAAGTGGGCGGGGCGCGATCCTCCAGTGGCGGTCGCAGTGGGCGGAATGAAAACTGAATACTTTATCACTGCTGCTTGAAACACACTGACGGTTTTATATTCCCGAAAGGTACCGAGACCGAGAAACACTAGTATGAAAGCATATATATTCTATTTTCCGATGACGGTTTGGTTTTGGGTGTTGCTGATAGACAGCAGCCGTTAGTACCTATATGTACTGAAACGTAAGCACAACAGAAACACATTGTTAGATTACTTGTATACAGAGTGAAGCGTGTGACATCGAAACCCATTTTATAAAAATCTGTAGCCTACCCACCACTTGCTGACTTGATGATATTTTATAAACTTCTTTAAAAAAACAACTTTCTCAAACCAATTTCAAGTAACTAGCCAATGGTTGGTACGTTATTTTCAATTAAAGTATGTGGTAGACCGAGCTTATTTTTTTTTTGATAATTATACGTACGTTTTCTAAAAACGACACCTAGCTAGATCGCTTAATCGACCCCTGCATATAAAATTTCATAAAAATCGTCGAAATCGAATCCGATATTCAGATTATGTGTATACGAGAATTACTAGTTTAAAGGGAGGAGGTTCTCAATTCGACACGTATATATTTTTTTTATGTATGACCACGCATAACTTTACGCACACTAAAAAGTAAAAAATAACTTTTAAAATAAAAAATAACTACAAAGTAAAAAATAACACAAAAGTAAAAAAATAACAAATTTTTTACTTTTTAGTGCGTTTTGAGTCGGTTCTATTTTTTGTTAAAAATTTGTTACTAACCCTCAGTTTATAAGCTCCAGTAATCAAGCATGGAAAGTAACAATTTTATTATGGTAGCTTTTGGAGGTACAGATTTCAAAGCTCTAGACCCTAAATGTCTTAAATGTAACACGTATTACGGTATTTTAAACAAAAAATAATATCCTCTGTAGCAAACCACAAATCTTCTTTGCTA
Organism: Mycalesis mineus; assembly: GCA_034621355.1. Taxonomy (NCBI): domain Eukaryota; kingdom Metazoa; phylum Arthropoda; class Insecta; order Lepidoptera; family Nymphalidae; genus Mycalesis; species Mycalesis mineus. The sequence goes on from CM067901.1 coordinate 2,951,537, forward strand.
CCTTCACCGCATACAAGTTAAATACATCACATACAGTAAAGTTTATATATTATTTAACTTGCCAAAGCATTATGGTTAAAAAACGGATAATGGCTTTATAAATACATTCGGGAAAATATTTTGTATTAAGTAACTCACTCGACGTATGAATAAATCATATCAAATAACTATCAAGGGAGCGACGGGAGTACGGGACAATGTTTTTTTGCTTTGCAGTTGTGTTTCGTGAACAGCCTATCTGTTTTGGTCGAGATGAGATTTTATTGATAGTTTTGTAATGGCGTTTTAAAAGCTTTTGTTTAACTTACTACTGCTTTACATTACTTTTACCAGTAGTTTTTACTCAGCTTTCATCTGCTCATAGTATTTTTTAAAGTGTTCTTTAAGGTAAAAATAATAACTATCTTTTGACGGGCTCCGTGGTGCAGTGGTATGCGCAGTGGATCCATAATATAAAGGTCTTAGTTTCGATTCCCGGCTGAATCGATTGAGATTTTCTAAATTGCTCCAGGTCTGGCTGGAAGAAGGCTTGGGCCTTGGCTAGTTACCACTCTCATGACAAAGACATACTGCCAAGCGATTTAGCGTTCCGGTACGATGTCTAAACCTATAGGGTTGTGGACTTGTGGTTGATTTCATCCTACTCCTATTAAATTAGCAAAAAAAAAGTGTATCAAAGAGTAAAAATTTGATTATAGCAAGAAGGAAACCTTTCCAGCAAATTCAAGAGAGTAGCTAGAATTGAATAATGCGAATAATGCAAGATAGAATCTATGTAAACATACTCAAAGACGAAATAAATTTTATATTGCAAATAATAAAAAAAATTAAATGAAATATATTGAAAACTCTCTGCATATCTTTCAAAACAATCCGTTCAGGTGAAAGGCGTTGAGTTCCACATTTCGTCGGCTTTACATCAGCTCTCGTCTCCACATTTCCGGACACATTGAATTTTTCACGGAAAATTGAAAGGAAAGGATTCCCAAAGGATGTCGGGGCGAACTCCTACGAAGATTTAAGCCGAGACGTTGCTTTGATTGACTAAAGATCACAAGTAAGGAAATAAAATACATCGAGAGTATTATTATGCTTTCGTTCTCTACAATAAACATTATTTTTGGTATAGGATTTGAAAATAAACCGTCTATGTATTGTAGTAGCTTTGATATCCAGATCTTTCGATATACTCGTATGAACCTAATTATTAATTGAACTGCTTAAGGCTATATCAGTTTTACGTTTTAAAGTGTACATACCTTCAAAACGCATAGGTAAATAAGGATTAACATTTACAAGTTAAATTATTGCTAAAGTAAATTATTTTAAATTACCTACTCATTTAAGCCAACACGTTTAATTGTATCTATGTGAACTATACAGTATTCACAAATACACAAAAAACGAGACGTTACCCCGAATAGTAACCGAAAATTACACCATACGTCCACACATAGATATACAATACACAGACAAGCGCAATATAAATAAATATCATAAGTTCTTCTAGGTTTACCTACGGGCTCCGCGTAAATGTGATAAGTTGCCAGATGAAACAATTTTATTTTTAGTATACAAATATTTAACGTATATAAAATATTTTACATTATAAATATTGATGATAAATGAATGGTGAATGAACAGATTGTACAGCACAAATCGAGCGTGCGCTTGACGCTGCGCTCATTGTCGGCGTTTCATTCTCAAGCCCTCTAATTATTGCGCTGTGCCTGACGTGCTTCACGATCATATTTATAAAAACCATTGTATGGAAAAAAAAAAAAGCAAGTTATCAAATTTTCTATTTCATTTTCTATTTTTCATTCATTGAATTATTAAAATGCTTGAATATTTATAACCTAACAAGTTACTACACATGGAGAGAAATACCTAGAGACGAAATCGAAAATAACACTACTAGAGTTCCGAAAACGTCGTTACAGAGTAGTGGACTTGAACTTAGTTCCTCATTGCCGCACAGGACAAGCATCGGACATGGCTAAATTTATTGACCTTTTTTTTTCATTAAATTCTCAGTCAAAAATCTCAATTCTAAATTGGAATGCTGGTGGTGCTGGAGACGTCTGGAGGACATATTAATTGTCAGTCCAAGTCATTAGACATCGTTAGCAAATGATACTCATTGTTAGGTACATGGCAAAATATGAGATATCACTTAAGCCGCATTGAAGCAGCGAGTTGGGTCTAAGCTCTAATGAGCTTGATTTTTACGTAGCCGATAAAATTTGATAATGCTGAATGTACATTAATATCTATATTCTAATTAATGTAATGTAAATAAAAATCGTTGTGAAATATAAAAAAAAAAACAAAAAACATTAAGTACCAGATTTCAAGCTTATAAAGAGGGCGAGCTCCGTCGCGGGGAAGAACTCATGAATATTTTAAATGATTCATTTTATGACAGATTGACTTCATCGACGACAGGCTCGGTGTGCGCAAACACTGGAAGGAAAACTGTTTACATTACCATTATCGGTTTAGGAGTTTAAAAGTTTTTCAAATGGGGTTTCTAAGTGGTGCATGATTTTATTTAACTTACTTAAGGGCTTTGTTTTCTTTAAAATTTTTCGCTTCCGTATCGGGCATAGATCTATTCCATAACTAATATGACGTGATCTTATGAGATACCATAATTTTCTTTATTTATTATTTTCATATAAAATCTGTAAAGAACAACCACTGTACCTCGTTAAAATATATATACTTTACACCAGCATAAGTCAAAAGCCAAACTAACAAGAAGAATAATCTTTGATCGTCTTAGGTACGTAGTAGTACTACGTAGTTCAACTTAGCAATAAAACTTATAGAATAAGACATAATTATGATTAATTTGTTCAAATTTTAACATTTAAAAGAAAGTCAATGTATTATACCTACTCGTTTTGCACGCCGGTGTTCTGGGGCCCGCCAATAATCTTGTTTCTTGCTGGCACCCCGCTACTCGGTTAAAATCGCAAGGCTAATAAAATATTTTGACCCTTTTACTAGACGAATACGCCTACTACATGTACACTCGCGTACAAATTGCTCTGAACTATATTCACTAAAAGCACTTAAGGGCTCTCACTTATAACAACATAATGTCAACCATAGAGCTATTAAGAGATAAAAACTTAGAGCTGAAAAGTCAGTCGTTAAAAAACATCAAAATTGTGGGCACAATAATTAACCATTGTGACCGACTATTTGATCGGCTAGCTAATGAATTAAATCCAAATATTCATTTCTTATTTTTTGAAGGTTTATAAAGAAAACATTTTTAATGGCGCTTTTGGTATGCGCAATGGATTTAGGCCACGGCCGTGGCTAGTTTCCGTCAGTCGAAGAGTTTAGCGCTCCGGTACGATATTGTGTAGAATCCGAAGGGGGTGTGGATTTCATCCTACTCCTAACAAGTTACCCCGCTTCCATTTTAGAATGCATCATTACTGGTAAGTAAAGCCCTTGGCCCTTGCCTGCAATCACATCTGGCCAAGGCCAAGGGACAACTTTTGGCAAATAAATAAACTTAAACAACACATTTATTGCTTTACACCTTTTAAAATATAAAAAATCTTTATCCGATATGACCATACATATTCATAATTCTTTTTTAATAGGATTCCCTAAATAAAAGCTTTATGTTCCCGTCCTTACTCTATGAAAACAACAACTAGTAGTATCTCTTTTCTCTTAACGCCCCATCTTGATATTTGAAAATGCATCATTATTTAGCAAATCTATATAGTTTAGTTTTTATTTACTCTTGAAGTGTGATATTTCTTCTAATAGTTATGTTATCAACTGTACCACAAACCCCATGTTAGTATTCGGATGCGACAATAATTGAAATTTGTGCCCGGAGGCATTCATGGCAAATAACTTTATTCACCATTTAGCGTCCAATTTTGTTGGCATAAGCTTTTGTATAAGGAGTCAAAATTTCTGTAGGGGAAACCCGGTAATTTAGCATAGTCTGGGTATGAAGAACAGGTAAGCATTAATTCACCAAATCGCTTGGCAATATGTCTTTGCTAGCAGCATGGTAACAAGCCAAGGCCGAAGCCGCCTACCAGCCAGACCTCGACTAATTTAGAAAATTTCAATCAGCCCAGCTGGGTATCTGACGCAAGACCTCCGTTTCATAAATCCAAGACGCCACGGAGGCCGTCACAACAAACATTGCTCGCTTATAAGTAGAAAGTAAACATAACATAGACGTAGTGTAGCTACAACCCCAGTGGGCCCAGGAGCGACTGCTGTCGATTTTCCTGGAATTTTTCCATTATCCGGACAAATTGCGCTCCCGCCTCCGTAATGTACCTACCGCGCGCGAGCAAGAGCTTATTATTTACTTGACATCTTGATCATAAATATTACATTTTGTTTCTTATACTGCGCAGTTTATAATGAATAGTTTTAAATGTAAGCAATTGTGTACGATTTTCCTTAAATCTATACTTTAGTATCTAAATCTAATTTTCAGTTCTTTTTCTGTATTCGAAGCTACTAAACAGATTTTCATGCGATTTCCACAAGTAGGTTAAGCAAAGTTTGAATTAATATACACTTCATCAAGGTCGAATCAATCGAAAAATTACTATCTATAAAGAAATAGAATTTAACGTGAACCTGTTTATTGAAACTGAAAAATTCCATAGTCTATTTTCAAACTAAGACGCATTCATAGGAAATGCTTTCAACCCCTACTACTTTTTACTTTCTATAGTAAATCTTTAATTTTGAAGTAATGGTAATGAAAATTTGTATACAAGCTACTGAATAAATATGTTATTCAAGGATTTTTCAAAATTTCATCCCTATAGTTATATGGGGGTTGAAAGTTTGTATGAAAAATTCCTTTTAAATGTTTTTAATTTAAATATTCAAATCAAATTATCTTTATAGAACTACTGATTATACTACACCCACAATCAATTTTTTGTCAATCAAAAAAATGTTTGTTCCGGCTAATCTCTGAAACCGCTGGACTGAACTTGGGGTAATCTTATTTTAGTAATGTTATAAGTGACGTAAGTAAAAGGTATTTTATTTTGAAAAAGCATTTTGAAAATAAATATTTTGCATTTTGCATTTGAAATACAAAACACAAAAGTATTTGGTATTTTGCATTTGAAATAGTAAATCTGAAAAGTATTTTGCATTTTGTATTTAAATGCTTTTATGGAACCATTTTGTACATCTCTGTTGTCAACATAATGAAATACTAATTTAATATCACTTAATCAATATGGTATGTCCCATAGCTCGGATGTTGTGTATGAAATTTTTTAATTGATAAATACTTGACCAACTGATGTGTATAATCGAATGTTCATACACTGTTCCCTCTGCTTCTGTAAACTGATACATATCACCTGGCGGATAAAGCTCAAATTTGTATAATACTAAGTGATGCAGCACTGAATCTGGGAGAGTCATAGCCATAGATATGAGTATCACAACATACCTACATAAACAAAATATTGAAATCTTCATCATCATTATCGGCAATAGAAGATAACTTGGAACTTAATATTGCGGGTTTAGGCCTTTGGATAATAATGTATGTTTCTGTAACGATAGCTCTCGAAGCCTTCTTTTCCCCACTCCTAGTGTCACTTTTTGACAGTGTTTTTGAAAATGCATAGTAACATACGACTAAGAATCTTTAGCTCTAAAGAATATTGTAAAATTGTGATAATAAAGAAGAAACCCCTGGCAGTTTGTTGTGGACTCCTCTCGGACCAAGTTTCCGACCGTGCAATCACTATTACTTTGAACTAATCGTTTAATGTGACGTTTCATAAATTCTAGTAAACTAAACCTATTTCAAATAAATGGTATTGACTTTAACTTTGACTTCTACGTTTAATTCTCGATAAATGGTCTGAATGATGGAGATTCGGCTCGAGCCCCTAAAACCCTTAGGTGCGTAATTTATGGAAGCCCCCTGAAATGCTTTGAAGGTGCCCGAAACCTCTCGAACTTTGTGTATGATTTGGGGCAATTCCATGGTCGTTGTCATTCAAAAAAGTTTTTAGATAAACTTCGCGTGACATCTATTAGCATCTAAGCAATATTATAGGTCAATAGGCCTTCTGTGGATTTTTAACCAAGCATTTTGGATAAGGAAATATTATACACAATTACCTAAATTTTATTTTGGGTTCTGTAGAAAATAGGTAGATACTATAGTAATAACTTAGTTCGAAGGTTGTTACTAGAATTTATTATCTCTCGTTATATGTAGGTATCTCATCTATCAGATCTAGTACCTATGTAGTACCAAGTATTTACAAGATTTAATTTCACAATTATATTGTTTCCTTAAACTTACCTAATTATCTTGTTAAGTTTAAAAGTTCATATGGTCGCCTCCCGACATGACTATCATCGTATAACTTATTTGTTTTTGGTATTTTCCACGAAAACCAGTGTAACTGTTTCGAAGTCCCATACAAAGGTAAACATTCGTCACATAAAAATACAAACACAATTACATCATGTTTTAGATCTTTCTAAAGGTTATTATACTTTTAATTTAAAAGTATTAGATTGGCACGTGATCGTCTTTCGATTAGAACCCTATTATCAATGTTATGTCCATAAATAACTCAAGTACTTTTAGAGTTTCGGAAGATAAAATTCATGCAACCATAAACAAATCTTGACTATCCCTAAGCGCGCACTTTCCACTGTAATACATGAACTGATTCTCATATATGTGGCCCCCTTTCATGTTTTATAAATTAATTCTTTATATTTTTCAATACACGAAGTGTTTCCCATTTATGTGGCATCTTTGTGTATCGTATAATTTCAAAGTATGTGATTAGAATCAAATTCTCTTAAGAACTTAAAATTCCAATCAATATTCAATAATAGAGTGGTATCACAGATACACACAGAGCGATCCGTGTAAGTCCTCAGACAAACCTTAGATCGATGGCATCTTTCTATTGAAAGATGGTCAATTCCGTTGAATATTAGAATGGTATTACAGATACGCACACAGAGCGATCCGAGTAAGTCCTCAGACAAACCTTAGATCGATGGCATCTTTCTATTGAAAGATGGACATATGCTCTATCCCGCAATATGACGGTGGCCCGCTACCAGAAATGCTAGTTCTATGATGCCCGGGCCGAGTGAGGGTTACCGCAAAACGTCTAACTTAATAATTATATTATGCGTTCAAAAAGCTTTAACATAGATATAAATACAACAGTCATATTTTATTGAGTAAATGCCCAAGCTGTCAAGGCATATTTATATGAAGATGTTAATATATTTATATTATTATGTGTCTTGCTATCACAAAATTCAATAATTTATTTTATTAAATTCAATATTTCTTAGTAAGGGTGCATAACCTTACTTGATGGATTATTGCTTATAAATCTCTTTCCATATATGCCTTCTCACACTATTTATAACCGACCTCTATGTATTATATTCATCGCTCGATAAAAACACAGAGTTACAATGAAGCCGCGCCACTGTCGGAACACCGCACTCTCATAGAAACTGACACAGACGCGGAGCACTGCATCGTCATAGACACAGCGGACACCCCCTCTCTCACACATCCCCACATAAGTGGCGGCGCGCGCTTCGCTCAAACACCAAGCAGATCCTTCGATCTAGCATTCGTACGAAAGTCACTTCACTATTCGTCTCCGGCAGCCCTCGGGGCGTATTTGACATACAATATGTATACAAATTTGAATGAGGAGCGCTTCACGATTGTTGATCGTCACACCAGACACAGGCACCCAGATGCGAAAGAAAATCCTCAACGTACGTTTCACGCCAAAACTGCTGCATCCTCGGGACATGTTATGTATGTAAAATTTATCTATTGTAGGGTCGCAAAATGTCCGCAATTGAACATTGTAGAGACATGATTTCCTGAGCATGCAACGGTAACGTGCGATGAGGGTATTTGGAAGACGAGGATAGAGGAGGAATTGGTTTGAGGAAATCTTGAAATCGGTAGTATGATAAAAAAGACATCTTTGATGTTTCATCTTTCATGTTTGTAGTCTTGTAAACATGGTTTAATCATATGTATGTATAGCCACCAAAACATTAGGTAGAATCTAATCGAACATGAGAAAGCATAATTATATGCTTCCAGGATGAATAAAAACGTTTTAATATGTATTTTAAAAAACATAAAATACTGGGAGTCCTTGATGTGAAAACAGAGTACCGTTTTGAACAGCGCCATCTATGGGAACAATTTGAATTTATTATTGTAATCATGATTACATAGATGGCGACGACAACGCTATTACTTAAAAGGTAGAGAGAAATTCTCAACATAAACTATAGTTGAGCGATCGAATGAAAGAAAACCAATGAAGCATTCCTAATAGGTACAAAATATACGCTCGTAATAAAATAGTAAATACTCGATCACCTTCTTTGACTAGAGCACACATTTTGAAATCGTGTACAGGTATATCAATTAGCACAATATTGTAGACAAAAACAAACATAGACTTGCAAATTGTAAAATTGCCTCAATAGCTCCAAGGTTAGGAGGCCATTCAAGAACCAAAAGATCTTGAATTTAATCTTCTCTCGTCAAGAATACAATAAAGCCATTCCTGGCAAGAGCTTTCCGGATAGTTGGAAGCAGTGTAAGAGTTATAGGAGATAGCTATTCTTATTTACCATTTCTAAGAGGAATGCTCTAAAGAAACGGGAAATTAAATTTAAAATAAGGGAACCCCAAGACCTTGTGTACCATCTATCGATTAGACTATCTTACAAAGTCATGGACACTCGCCGAGTTGTGGACTTGTGGTACATAGTTACCTACGTAATAAGTATAATATAATAAAGAGTAATCTGAGGTCCAACAATACTGTATAAACGATACAGCTCTCAGGGGCTCTTGTATTATCTGTGAACCAGTTACAAGTTTAATTAACGTAATTAAATTAAATAAACAAATAGTATTAATTTACACGAACATTTTAGCTATGCTTGGACATTAATTTAATTAATTGACGTGAATTTTGTACGCACGTTTTAGAAATGAATTTATTTTACAGTGCTTTGTGTATTTTATTGGTGAATATTAATTATGCTGTACCATCTAAGATTAATAAGGTATGATTTGTTTTTTTTTGTTAAAACTGAATTAAATATAATACCCAAAATAGGTACAATTATTTTCTATAACAATTTGTTTTTCGTGCGGCCGCAAGCAATTTCGTGTTATTCGAAAGTTTCATTCAAAAAAATAAACAAAGATTGCCTGCCTTCTAATCTAAGTTACGGATATTGAAAATTTGATGGAAATTGGTTTAATATTTCCAGTACAAACTGACAAACTGACAGACTATAAGTATTCCTTTCTCGTGATGTGTGTCTTTATTTTACCTATCGCCACATTTCATATTTTTGTTTTAATCTTAAACTTAATCCAAGTTTCTATTCTTTAATCAGCTAATATTACTATACTAGAGCCAAACTCGATTGAGACTGCTTGTCAACAAACAAATTAAAAATTAAGGTAGAAATCACTAGTCAGTTTACACCTAATTTTTTTAGTTAACTTGTTAATGACGAATTCATGACTATAAATTAGATTAGTAAGCTTAATACTAATTAATATAATCAATATCATTTAAATAAGATTTAAATGAAAATACAAAACATAATTTTAAATTTATTAGGCTTAAAATGTGTTGCATTTATTTTAAATTTGTTTGTTGACAAGCATTCTCAATCGAGTTTGGCTTTAGTATAGGTAGTTACGTAAGTTACGTACCTACCTAATATATAAATCTACACCTTCTTAGTTAATTTGTTTAACTACATTAAAATAAGTCACTTCCGCAAGCGTGCTGAATTAAATAAATATAATAAATTTTCTTCAAATGTTATTCAAAAATATCTACTGGAAAAAAAGTTAATGACACAAATGCCTGAAAATAAAGCAATAAGAAAAACTTTGTTAGTCAGCTAATTGGCAAAAACATAAATAACCGCAAACTTGAATTATTCACTTCCTAATCTATCGAGATACCTATTTACATAATAGATATCACCTATCGTACGTTTGTTTATTACCTAAAATACAACAAAAAGATCGCCTCATCTTAGTATGTATCGACTATCGCCTCGATAAAAACATTATTTCGCAATAAATATTTTATTTTACATGTAACAATACCAAAATACAGTACGTAGTTATACACACTTAAGTAGATCTGTTATTGCGCGTTAAAACGCCATTGTTTAGTGTAGTAGTGACAGTTTCAACAAGATCGTAGAAAATGGTAAGAAATATTTATAAATTTTTAATGAACAAAATAACCAATAGTTTTGTCTAAAGCTTACTCTACAGAGAAGTTTTCATTCACTTATCATTGTAGAATAAGTATGACAGCAACATTGTTTTTGTTACTGATAACGTTATCAAGAGATGTAGTAATAATTCGGTCATTAAGCTAAGTTGTGATGAATCACTCACACTGATGAAGATATGTAATAACAAATAATAACAATAAGTAATTATACATGTATATCATTGAAGTAACTGTAGAAATAAAATAATTTAAGATGTATGATGTAAAATTAAATGCGTAAATGAAAACTCCACAGATAATTTGACAGTACTTGGTGAACACAACAGTCAACAGTGAGTTAGTTCTGTGGTGCATATCACTCTATCGAAACATTATTGTCTATGACGGATTGCTAATAAATATAAACTGAGAATTCTCTCTTGGCTATATCACTTTTTCAGATTTATGATAAAAAGAGATAAATATTATAATATAATTTCTTTACTTGAAAAGTATTCATTTGTATAAATGCAGAATAAATAAAAAGGGGGTGCATTTACAAAGACCGGTAGATTGTTATTCTTTTTCTTATTGATATTATGACTATTGGTATAAGTTTCGAATTTATTAAAATAATTTAATTATTTTCATTCAAATAAAATAGTGACCTATCGTCATTGAAGTAAAAAAATATATTTTCAGTTTAATTAAAAAGAGGATAATATCGAGAACTTGAAATTTCAAAGTAAAGAATTATATCTTATCTAAATTATTATTTTATACAACATAATTACAACAATTATTATTTGGTACAAGATTTATCCCAGCATATAGAGGTTACGGATATGTAAATATAAATTAAAGTTTGCTGTAAATATAATATATAGGTTAAAGATGCCAAAAAAATTTCAAAGCTACCTACTCCACACAATTATCCGAGTTGTTTAAGTTAAGCGATAAGCAAAGTACAACGTCTGCACCACGCCAGAGCCTAGACTGCCCACCAGTTGTAGACCCGCTCCTTTTATACAACTTAGAATGACTCAAGTAGTGGGGTGAGTAGGGATATCAAACGATGCACAGCCGCAAGAGGGCGTAGCTGGTGCACATGCAGTTCACAGACTTATTTCTAGTCGCGTATGATGACGCAGGCGCCGTCAAATACATCCTAGTATGTATAAAATATCTTGGGCCACTTTTGCGGTAAATTTTGCATTAGACCCGAAGTCCATAGTACTAACTATTAATATGTCAATGTGTCAATATTATAATATATATAGGTACAGGATGACTGGAAACATGATGTATATCTGTTAAGAGGTTATAGATGAGGTCAAAACTAATATATTTTGTTATGCAATATAGTATCCGAAAATTGATGGTTTGTAGGTAATTTGAATTTTTAAAAATATTTGATAGAAAATTTAAAAAAAAACTCGGTATTTGGTTGTGATATTCTTGTTGTTTTTTTGTCAGAAAACATTGTAATTATTTATAATAAATACTAAAATTATTAAAAATTACTCATCTATAACCTCTTAACAGACATACATCATGTTTCCAGTCACCTGTATATCTATTAAGTACAAAGTCCAATATGAATGAACTTGAAAAACATGGCTTCTGAGTATATATTCGAATGTTCATGCTTCAGAAGAGCTCACCAAATTACCAAATACGCATATCTTTATTTAATCGTTAACTTTATGAAATACTCAAATACATAGTACATATCACTAATCTAACCTCCTGCCTACCAGAGGCACTTTTTGATTAGTATATTGTTGAAACTTTAGTATTGTATTCCTGACCCGTTGTTATGTGTGGGAAAAATAGTGAAAAAATTCCCACCTCTTGGAAAATGGATTTTCACTATGTCCTTTACAAAGGACAAAGTGACGATATTACTATGTCCTACATATAGGACATAGAATTTTTTTGGAATATAAATTGTTATTAAAATAGGATTATAATCTGACATGAGACGCTATCTCTTGCAATTAGTTTTTTCATTAGAATAAACATAAATATAACAAACATTATAACATTTTCTCATACAGAACTATCAAATTAATCATTTTCTTAATAAATAAAGGTAAATTGACTAATAAATCTACATTATTTACTAATCTATAGTAAATAAGAATCAAAATTAGAGATAAATGAAATAGGAATTAAAGTTATATACTAAGATTACTAATTACCCGCACGAAAATTAGAAAAAACAGTTCACATTTGGCATTAAACAAAGGAAAAAATCACATTGTTTACAGTAAACTGTTGTTTTTATGACACATCCACTTGCCCTACAACGCGATTATTTTGGGCCGTATTTGGGTAAGCGTAAAGCAGCATTAGCAAGACGTTCTTTAGAGGGCATTGGTTTTATGAGAACTTATGGTTCAAGCTCTTCATACTCTTCTTCTCCGGTATCTTCATCACTGTACTCTTCGTTGTCTATCAATAGCTTTGTACCCAAATCTAACTTGTACTGCCTCGATTGCACAATAAATTTCTTTGCTTTACCTTTTTAATTTCAACATCTCTTTAATGTTGCCAAGCATTGGCCACAGCAAGATCAACAAGGTATGAGATTATTCGAATGGTCCATTTTCTTGTTCGATTGTGCAATGGGCAGAGTGAGGCGACATCCATATTTTGGTTTTGATCTCTTTTGACCTTCTTATTTTTTCATACCTTTTCTCTTTGACCATCGCTCGGGCCGATCATGGTTTTCATCGCAATAACAAGTCAACATCGTCAAAAGAAGCTTGTTATCAAGCCACATTGTTACAGCGAGTTTTTCCTCTTCCCTTACCTTTACTTCACTACTTCCTTAGGCTTTTTTACGAAGTAGTTTTTCTTCCGATTTTTTTTTCTTTTTTTTCCGAAAAAAGCAGGTCTTAGAAACTCTACTTCTCATCACAGTGCCTATGTCATGGAACCCACGTCTCAATATATGAAGTAAATAGTGGTGAATCAAAAAAAATATATCGAATTGAGAACCTCCTTCATTTTTTCGTTGGTTAAAAAATGTCCGGAAACCAAAGAACCTGTTCTAAGTGTGTCTTTTCCTCATTTGTCTTGCACGCCATCATTTGTTTGGAGATTTCTGATCGCAGTGTACTGGGTAGAGTACACATAGAGGTGAAGAATGGTACTGCTGACATTTTTCGCCAAGATTTGAGCCACGTTCGCGACCAAGACAGCGTCCACGTCTTGTTATCCTAAGTCCTCTTGAGTGAGATCCAGAAAAAGAACCGTCGGACAGCGTTGGAGAAGCTGATGGAGGAATGACAACATAATCTTCGTCTGAGCTATTGGACGCAACAGAATCGTGATAACTCGCTATTTGTGCCGGTTCTGCAGGCAAAAGATCTAAATCATCGTCGCAGTTATCCCCAAAAAAGTCCAATTCAGAATCATGACTATTCCAGCATCTGATAATGCTGAAAAAAATAACAATTATTGAAAAAATCTTACAATGTACTTCTCATAGTACAGTAGTAGTAAAACTATAAAAACTTTAATTACCTACCTTTGTTCTTTGCATAGGACATAGAAAAATGATTCAAGGTTTCTCGTACCATATTTATTTTTACGCGAAAATAACGTGGCATATCTTCGTTTCAAATTATCAAATTTTTTACCAATTATGCAAAATGTATAAAATATTAAGAATTTAATAAGATTTCAACGGACTGACTTACCCCTGTATGAACGTATGTCTGTATCTCCACCTTCTGACGCTATTTTGAAATATAATGACGAATGTGAGGTGTCACTTCAAATTGTTTTTATGTACGTAAATATCCAATATAGCCCAGTGCAGATAGCCTCAAACGTAATAAAAAGTAAAAGAAAATCACAGTAGGATGAAACCCATTTCAAAAGGAAGAGAATGCCATAAAAATTAATGGCAAAATAAATTACGGGCGATCTGAGGTCGGGAAGGGGTAGAGGGTGAGGGTTTAGGGGTAAAAAACGGATTTTCTCGATTTCTGGCAAAACTAAAAGTCCTATGGGAAAGAGTTATATGGCAAAGTTGTAGGTAATAAAAAGATCTAAAACTTTTGTTCTTACACTTTTTTCACATAACCTCAAAATTCATGTGAAAAATTAAAAAAACCAAGTTTTTGGTTTTTTATTTTTATCTTTTACAAAAATTGTTTTTTTTTTAACGAAATTTTGTGAAAATTTACCTTTTTATGTTCCAAATACGCTGTAATTTATTTGATTAAAAATATTTATTTTTTCACCTTATTTTGAATTAATATCGAAAAAAACACCCTAATTTTCAATCGAAAATTCACCCGTCAAAATATCAGCTTTTTTCAAAAAGTTGGTATGGTTTCTGTTTGTTGAAATCTCTACTTTCCAAAGGTGAAAAAATATATATATGTTACTATAGTAAACCTTCTCAGAAAAGGCAAAATCTAGACTAACGGTTTTTACAGCTGCAATGAAAATGCAGGCGTAGATGCCTATTTATCACTATTTTAAGATAATGTAAGTCGCTCAGGTATATACCTGAGTGACCTACGAAACATTTTAGCCCACTAAAAGGTCACATTACAATGTCAACATAGAAAAGTGGAGACGGGGCTAGGCGGATCTGAGCTTTGTTGGGTCTACATACTTTTTTTTTAACACTGAGAAATGTGTTTATGCAAAGATATAGGGCAGCTAACTTCTCAGAGGGTATGTAGGACTCATCGGCTGAGAACCAACCGGAATACCCGCTAAAACCAAGCGATGTTCCTTCCAATCGTCTGGTGATTGGGTGCCGGGAGCATCGTAAATCTTCCGTAACCTAATTAGCAGAGTCCACCGAGCCAGACCCTCAACTGGGCCTTACTACATACCTGCTATTACGTAGCAGCAGTAAAAACCGTTAGCCTAGTTTTTGCCTTTTCTGAGAAGGTTTACTATGGTAACATATATATATTATTTCCCCATCGGAAAGTAGAGATTTTAACGAACAGAAAGCATAATAATTTTTTGAAAAAAAAATATATTTTGACGGACAATTTTTCGGTTGAAAATTAGGTTATTTTTTCGATATTCATTCAAAATAAGGTGTAAAAATAAATATTTAAAATCAAATAAATTATAGCGTGTTTGGGACATAAGAAGGCAAGGTTTCACCAAATTTTATAAAAATAAAACTTTATTTGTAAAAGATAAAAATATAAAACCAAAAACTTTGGTTTTTGTATTTTTCACACAAATTTTGAGGTTATGTGAAAAAAGTGTAGAAACAAAAGTTTTAGATCTTTTTATTATCTACAACTTTGCCATTCAAGTCTTTTCCATAGGACTTTTAGTTTTGCCGGAAATCGAGAAAATCCGTGTTTTACCCCTAAAAACACCCCTTCCCGACCTCAGATCGCCCGTAATTTATTTTTCCTTTCATTTTTATGGCATTCTCTTCCTTTTGAAATGGGTTTCATCCTACTATGATTTTTTTTGGTTTTAAAAATTATCGACCCTGGACTAATAGATTATACTGTTAAGTAAAAGTTGTGTTTTCATTTAAAACTAAAGGCGCAGAATTTTTCATTTCTTATGTACTGTGAGTAGTACATATGTAGGTACGAGGCTAAAACATGTAGAGAGACTTGAGGTTGACAAAATTCTTTAAGACTTGTGTAAAAAATGTACTTATTTACTGTTTATGGACAATCACGTATTCTTTTGACCTCATTAATGTCTCAAATACTTATTATCATTATAACAATGTTATCTAATTATTTACATAACAAAACATTAACTTCCACAATTCTAGACCACGAGGCATTTGTAATTTTATTATTATCATCGCTATAATAAGAAATGAGCAATTGGTTACTTCTGTGTCTCGGATGCATTTGGTTTGCCTTGGAAGACTTGCCATCTGTTCTCATTCCAAGAAGAGACTCGGGCATGTTCAAATTACTAACGTCTTCGACAGAAACTGATACCAAATCCCCGTGTGTGTATCATCGGCGCCGGTGTCGCGGGACTGACGTCGGCGCGATACCTGCAGGACGAGGGCGTCAACTTCACAGTGCTGGAGGCGACGCGGTACGTGGGTGGCACGTGGCGGTATGACCCGCGGGTCGGCACCGACGAAAATGGTCTGCCTTTACACACCAGCATGTACAAACATTTGAGGTAAGTTAAAAGAAACCTTTCGGAAATTTACATTTTGTACTTGCTGGATCAAACAGATATCCCACTCAGAAAAACTTGATCCTGAGAATATGCAATGTTCTGTGCAACTTTAGTGTACAACGCACATATACCTAGGTTAAACCACACTGCCTATCAATTTATAACTCAAACATTACACACAAATCGTGGCGTTTTCTGGAATGGAGACCACGAACCACTAAGCGCAGTGTTGGAAGCCCTCCAGCCCAATGGTCCGACGACCTCAAAAAGTAGTGGGAAGTGACTGGATGAGGAAGGCAGAGGCTGGTGTGTGGTGGCACGTTCTCGGAAAGGCCTATGTCCAGCAGTGGACTGATACTGGCTGATGACGATGATGATGATGACACTAAAATGCGAAAATCACTCCCCATCCACGAGTACGAGTGTAAACTTTTTAGATAGCCTGACTCTGAGGAGCAGCCTGTGTTTGCCGTGTCCTGCAAAGCGATTTTTTGATATAAGTGTTACTTTTAGGTTAACATCAGGTTGATCATGATATTATGGCGTTAACTATTAGTGTAAAAAATATAAAAATGATGTCATAATTTAAGCGATTTATCTTCGTTCGAGAAAGTTCTGCTACTCCTGATTTATTAACAGCAATTTATGACGCTATTAACATGTTATAGATCCCACCAATATCAAGATTGTTTGTAGAAATCTTGATAAGCAATGTACCACATGTTATAAATACTTCCTTTACTTTAACTCTGCTAAGTATGTGGTCCTACTAATATCAATAAATATGTTGATAAGATAAGTAGCAAAAAATTATGTTATCAGCTACATGAGTTATTCATGCATTGCAATTCATACTCATCATCATAATCATTATCCGGATAAGGACTTCCAATCATCACGGTCTTGAGGACATTTCTCTGCAGGGGCTCCTTGAAAACAGTTTGATGTCATCGATCCACCTAGTTGTAGACCGATCAACACTGGGCTTTTCATCGCAGGGTCACCATTTCAGTACCTTATGACCCTCAACGTCTATCGGCTCATCTAACTATGTATCCCGCCCATTGCATTTAACCTTATAGAGTCTCCTTGACTACCGACATTAGATTTCTTTTGAAAATATCTACTAAGTCATATTTAAAAACACATAGCTTCCTAATGTATTACTTATCTGTTTCAATAAGCATTCATTCGTTCAAACTTTCAGGACAAATCTTCCGAAGCCTACAATGGAACTGCGGGGATTCCCGGTGCCAGACGACATGCCTTCGTTCCCCAGTTGGAAATTATACTACAACTATATCCAGGATTATGCGAAACATTTCGACTTAGTCAGGCATATAAAGGTAAATGAACTTGTATATAAATCATGTCAAATAAACAAATGTATTAACCTTTACATGTATAAGACGACTTTGAATACCAAGATACTGAGAACCTAGGGCAAACTAGAATTTGAAGATGAAGAGAGTGGAGTTTTCATTGAAGTAATAAATATCTCATTAACCATTATTGATCACCAGTTCCTACATAACGTGGTATTAGTTTCACGAGAAAACAACGTATGGAAAGTGAAATATCAACACGTGTTGACCGGCGAAGAGTTTGAGGAACAGTTTGACTTCGTGATCGTTGGCACAGGGCACTACAGCAAGCCGAAATACCCGAACATGGCAAATGAAGAGTTATTCACAGGTTCGTCTTAATCTTTTGTAATTTAATGGTATAAACATTTGAACTATCTGGCATTACGTGTCACATTAAAATATAGCAACGGCAACAGTTTTTAGGACATTTTAGCATCAACGTAATGCCGCTAACGCTGGCTACCTCTAATGTCAACCACATCTAATGTCAATCCACATCGACATTTCGTACCACAAAGTAACTTCAAGAATATGCAGCAACACTATTGATACGCAACCACTACTTGTCTCCTAAAAAGCCTTACCTACATTGACAACTTTTAAGGACCTAATTCGCCGTAAGGTGAATTGATGGGTGCATCCCAGTAGTACCCCATACCGTAGTTCTATAGACCTGTTGGGATACTTTCCGGGCTGTCAAATTATATCCCAATAGTTCTATATAGAACTGTAGCATAGTTTTCGCTTTTGTCTTTGCTTATAGCATATAAGTTATAAACTTTATTTTAATTGATATTTCATTTTGTTTTTAACAAAAAAATGTCCCGTGCGACAAACCAAGTAGTTCTCGTGTCTAAAAAATATTCTCTTATTTTAGAAGTTACAGGGAGGGGGGACATTTTTCCATCTTAGAAAAAAATGATATTAGAAATCTCAATATAATTTTTATTATATTTAGCATGTCACCAAAAGCTTTTTGAAAGCTTATTTTAATCTTTCGTCATTCTCAAAGTTCTTAAAATCTTCAGCAATTAAAGAAATAAATTGTTGCTGACGTTTTGTGCAATTTAAGCAAAGCTGTATTCGATATAGTGTGTTTAGATACTTCACCATAATGCATTTCAATTTATGTAGATACCTACTCTCAAATTTAAGTAGACATTTATTATTGCAATCAAAAGAGATTTCATATTGTACTTATAAAAACTAGGTAATTTATATGTAACGTACAAACAAAATGTTGATATCGACATTTCTTTAATTTTGTCCCATTAGTTCTAAATAGAACTAAACAAACTAAACTTCTACCTAACCTACCTAACTAAACTGTAATATGGTGTGTCAACAGTTCTATAGAACTAAAATTAGTGTGTACTACTGCGATGCACCCGAATTGATAAAAACGTAATTTCCAAGTCTTCTAGTAAAGACAATGTCATCCAAAATATATAGAGTTCTCTAATCATCAAAATTGTAATGGCATCTATGGTAATCTTAAAAACCTCATCAGGTTGCCATCACAATGCACAGTGCCATTGTCATCAGTTTGCTGAGATTATCTTTTAAATAAAGAAAAATGGGAAAAAAATGATTGTTTATTTTGGAAAAACATCACATAATATCACATAAAATAGTTTGGTATACCGGGATATATCTTTAGTGATATGATCTCAAAAAGGTCCTTCCATAAATGAATGGTGGTTAGGTAAAATTTAAAATGTAAAACCATCTGCAAAGCTTATAAAACTATAGCTCCCTAATCTCTATTGTTCAGGTACAGTAATTCACAGTCACGACTACAAAGAGCCTGAAATTTACAAAGACCGCCGGGTTCTCGTCGTCGGCGCCGGTCCCTCAGGCATGGACATCACCATAGATGTGGCCAACTACGCCAAAACGCTAGTCCACAGTCATCATTCAAAGATCCAGTTCAAGACGGTCTTTCCAAAGAATTATATACGGAAGCCGGATATAAAGGAGTTTAATGCAACCGGTGTTATATTCCAAGACGACAGCTACGAAGATATTGATGATGTTATATATTGTACTGGTGAGTTTGTAGATATTTTTATAATAGAAAGAATCAAAATAGACATAGGTATCTGATTGCTTTATCGGGGCTTTATCCGCATAAAATGCTTAAATTTAAACTTAGCTGTAGTCACGGCGATAAGCAAAGATGCAACCTCCAATAAGTTGCACTTGCTTATAGTATTAAATATATTATATATTTATTCTTAACTTCAAGATTAGCGGTAGGAAAATGCGGAAGCTGGTAGAGCAATCCTTATATGTGGTGGTGGTGGTGTGGCAGGAATGACGCCTGCCACGGAGTAAATACATAATATAGATTAAAAATTCCAGGGTTCCAATACTACTATCCTTTCCTGGACAAGAGCTGTGGACTGGACCTGAGTCCGCGGAGTGTCACGCCGCTGTACAAGTACATGGTGAACATCCGACAGCCCACCATGGTGGTGATGGGACTCATCGTGCGCGCCTGCCTGGTCGTCGCTTTGGATGCGCAGGTAATTATAGGGAATAATAAATGATAACTAGAAGGTGAAAAAAATTAAATTTTTTTGCAAAAACAGCATTGAATCCCCTATATAATCGATCTCATTGCCATTTTCAAATAAAAACCATATTTGCCTGTTCAACAGACACTAGCAATGTAAATGTAATTTGAAAACGCACGTATTTAGTGTATTGAGATTGCGAAGCGTTGTTATCGCATATTTACAATACATTGCTCGCTCAAAAGTATCAATACCCCTCATTTCCGATATAAGTGGATTCATTGTTTGATGGATGAAAACTTCGTAGAGGCTACAATTTATGTTGGAAATATTAATTGTAACCTCTTCACGAAATTTTCTTTAACATGCCCATATATATTTTCTTAAAAAAATAATTAATGTGACTTCTCCAATAACCTGTCTAGTCCCGCTACGCCACGGCACTGGTGAAGGGCAACTTCACGCTGCCCACCCACGACGAGATGATGGAGGAGTGGAACCGACGCGCTGACGCCATCCGCGCTAAGGGACGGCCACTGTCTGACATACACTTCCTAGCTGAAAAAGAGGTAAGTGCAAGGAGCGAGACATAACTTTGTAGTGGGCATTAGTAATTTGATTATAATGACGCATGGTATAAAGTGATCACGAAGTACTGTTTTTATCTATACCTATTACCTACATATAAAATCCATTGTCCTGGTTGATCAATCAACTCAGAGCCAACGAACACACACTTTAGGCTCTGAGGTGTAAAAATAGAACCGCCTCAAAACGCACTAAAAAGTAAAAAATAACTGTGCCATTTAGTTGCTCTAATTTACTTAAGCATATCTATGAAGTCGGTGGCAGCCAAGTTTAAGGAACATTTATTTTACGTAGTAAAGCAGTTTGTGGGTTCTAGATAACGTCCTTAAAGTAGAAACCTTGGCTGGCACTGACTCCTAGATATGCTTAAGTAAATTAGAGTAACTAAATGGCACAGTTATTTTTAAATTTTTAGTGCGTTTTGAGTCGGTTCTATTTTTATTTAAAAAAATTTATTTCTTACTTTTTAATGATTTATCGCCACGTAACGTACTCGTACTATACTATGATAGTCTATTATAGTAATAGTCTATTATACGGCACTACTAGCCAAAAAGCTACCGATACCGAGACAAAAACCGAAATCGCTGTAAGCGTGCCTCCAAAATTTGAAGAGTTCCTTAAATTTCCCCAGGATATCATCAAAATCGGACAACTCTGTACAAAGTTATGCGTGGTCATACATATAAAAAAAGAACCTGCTCCGTTTTTTTTCGTCGGTTAAAAAATGGACTTGAATATTAAAATGGATCGAGCTCAAATTAAAATAAAACAAAAAATACAGTCGTGGAATATTTTCGTGACTCACTTATTCTCTCTGCTGCTTGCTCTGATCTTTAATGTCTTCTACTTGGAAAGACAGAAAAAATGTTGATTTCAAAAAACATATGCCACACATACATGCAACAATATATTCATTCGATACTTCAGCTTCTTGAGCTAGTCAACACTAAAACCCATAAAGGAAGGTATTCCTGTCCCGTGTGGCACAACCTAGAAAATTATGTTATTATTTCAGGACGAATACTACGCCTCCTTGACGGAAGAGTCCGGCATAGAGAGGGTACCGCCAGTCATGTTCAAGATCCGCACCATGGACACCCAGGCCAAGCTGGACAACCTGTACACGTACAGGGATTACGTGTACAACGTCGTCGATAACCAGAACTTTACGAGGTGTTTGGAAGACAAAGACGTAAATCGGATAAGCTAGAATTTACAACTATTAGGGGTATCTAAGTTTTGCTAACTCCATTTTGTTATCAACATTATCAAGTCTCAGTCCTAAGTGTGTGTCTTGTGTTGAATAAGAATATTAACAATATTGCCAACCCACGAAACTTATAATGCGGGAGTGACACTCACCCAGTAGATTGCAAATACATAGGTAAGAGAGAGATAGATAGTAGTTTGTCTACTCTTTTGCTCTAAAGAGTTCAACACACTTTATTGCCAATTTATAAGGTTCAGACTATATCGATACCTTTGGGTAGAAAGGTCGTATAAACCAAAACCCGACTTTTCAGGAGAGCGAAAAAACAATTTTTTTTTTACATAAAAAATCATAACTTTTTTGTTTTTGAAGTTATAAAAAAATGATCTATGAGAAAGGTTCTTACAATTTACAAATGAATAAGGTTAAATCATCTAAATCTACCTATCTTCTTCAGTTATAAAGTTAGCTTGGATTTACGTCTAGGAAAAGTTCAATTCTTGGTTAATACACCCCATGAAAATGTAATAAAAAAACTGTAAAGGTTGTATATCCATTTTTGGTAAGCTTATGGTCACATTTACTGTCGTAAAATCCCACATATGTATTTTTTTTTTGTATAAAAACCATTTATAATCATAGATCAATTGAATTCTGACTAAGAAACAATCCTGTTTCTCTCAGAATTAGTAGGAAATCAATAATTATTATTCTAATATTCAATAATGGTCGATTCAAATAAAACTACCTTAAATACGAAATCAACGTTTATTAAGTACTAGCAGTGCCCGCGGACTCCGTTTCGCGTTAGAAATATTTTTGTCCTGTCCCGTTTTTCCCGCGTAATACTTCAGGTAGAAAGTTCGGGATTAATAAAAATTATGATGATAACAAGTCTAGTAGACGTACTTTAGTACTGCTCCTTTACTGACAACGTTAGGTGCTCGATTCCGTATTACGTATGTTCAACATATTCAGTCTGTGGTTCGCCAGTCGCTGAGACTCAGTTCTAGACTCTCTCACAAGTCCTGCAGAGGTAGAAAATAGGTCTTTGGCTGACAAGCCGCAGCGAACGTTCGGTGCTTGATTCACTATTACGTATGTCCGACATATTCTGTCTGTGTTTGCTAGTCGCTGAGACCTTTCGATGCTAGACTCTCGAGAAGATGCATGCGATCTATTTTCTCTTTCATTTGCAAGACGTCGTGCACACTTAAAAGAAGTATCTTCTACGTGCAGTGGCCGCTCTTGGCTTAAATGTATCTCTATATAGTTGAGATTTTCTTTTAGGCATTCTGACGTTATTTTATCACAACAATGCGATTACTTTAAATAATCAAAAGGTGGTCCTTATTAGAAATTTTAACAAAAACTTTGAGTAGGAAGTACCTAGATTGAAGAAATTAGTAAAAATAGAACAAAAAAACGAAGTTGTTGAGAAAACAAAGAATTAAATGTAACTGCCTACCGCCACGCAACGGCCGTGTAGCGCGCACTGCAAGTATTTATTTTGCTAATATCTTTGAAGATATTTGTTTAAACTTTATAGAGTAAAAGGCACAAATATTCAACATTAAATTTCCATTCTAACGGACATATTTATAAAGATATAGATGATATATGGGCTAAATAAGCTACACAAATTCAATCCTCAATAGTTTTCGCAGCGCACGCGATTAATGCAATTTTTTACAACTTGGATTACATTATGCAAGTTTAAGCGTAATAAAATTTGTAAATTATAATAGCCTATGAAAGTTCAGAATAATTTAGCATTCTATGGTGAAATAATTTTGAAAATCGGTTTAGTAGATTCAGAAATTACCCCATACAACGTCACAAACTCACAAACGTTATCTCTTTATAATATTAGTATAGATTACATTATTCATTTGTTGTAATAACAATAAAACTTGTAAACGAAACTTGTGATGAAACGCTCTTGTCACTCCGCGCCAAATGCGAGTCTTGAAGGTATGTTGATTGTAAAGTACTTCTTAAAAGTGCTTCTTGCAATGAACATGGTTTATACACCAACGTTGCGAGCTGCCTTTGGATTTACGACGTACAATTTAAACTATGTTTAGGTAATGCATTTAGCACTTTAGGGCGTATAAACCATTTCCAATTAACGACTAATTTTACGCCCTGAGTGAATACAAATTATGGTCATTACATCGTAACAAAACTACAAAAACAAAACATTTGGCTTTTACATTGAAAATTTACCTTTTTTAAGAGGCTATGACCGAAAATTTTTGGATCGTATTTACCATTTTTGTGCGAATTTCTGCAATTCGTATATACAGATCGATAGAGAAAAAAATTCTGAGAAAAATGGTATATATAACTCAATTTGGCCAAAATGGTTTATACGACCTTTCTACCCAAAGGTATCGATATTTAATTATGTAAACTGACATCATTAAACCCGCACAGAGAGTCTGAATCACAGGCTGCTCAAGATCTTTGTTTGGAAGTCCATCCCTTGGCAACTTTGAGTTATCTCATGAGTGAAAAATATCGCAATTTGTTTAGTCACCGTCTTAATAGGCTAAGAGCTTGTGAACAATTTTCTATAACATATAGGTAATATTTAAACGAAAATTGAATTGGATATTATATTTTTATATGATTTGATATGAACGTCTGTGATTTCGCTTGATAGTAAATAAGTCTAAGATGATCGATATTAAATATTTAATGCTATTTATCCCATTTTGAAATGTATTAAAAATATTTTCATTTTCACCAAAATATATTTTTATTAAAGTATACACGACCCAACCCGCCAACCCATATTGGAGTAGCGTGGTGGGTCTACGTTCCATATTCCCTCCCCTATAATGAGGGCGGCCTGAGTCTGTAGTGGGCCTTTAATAGGCTGATAATGATGATGATGATACATAAAAAGACACGGTCATAATTTATTGTATAGGATAATCGGTCATAACAACTAACTGTTAAAACAACTTTAGTGTGTAAGCGTAAAATAAAAATAATATTGTATAGAGTATTATTCTTTTATTTCCTTATCTTAATCGTAACTTTATTTTACAAAATACTATAAAAATAATATCAATAGATTGGGATTGTTCGCTAACTTAATTTATTGAACGTTATTAATAACTATGTATAAATATATTATAGCTGTGTAATATAATATGGTAACAATAAAGCTTTCTGTAAATCATACAAAAATTAAACCTTCATTAAAATAAATCTAATTTACGTCAGTGAAGGCGACATCAAATCATAATAATTTAAATAATTATAATTATTAATTTTATCCTGTAATTACAATTTGTTGTAACGAATTTTTCTGTGAGGTACGTATTTTACCACCTCTTTATAAAACTATTAAGTTTTTTTTTAATAAAAATAGCGAGCAAACGAGCAAGCGGATCACCTGACGTTAAGTGATTACCGCCGCCCATGAACAACTGCGACACCAGAGGCGCCACTCATGCGTTGCCGGCCTCGGAGGTGTTTATTTACTCTCCCCTTGTCTCATAAATTAAAGTTAATTAAGTTTCTCATAAATTACACATTTTACTTATTAACTCATGCTAAGCGATTAAGCTTATATGCTTACAAGCTTGTGCACGATTGTGTTCACGATGCAATGTGCAAATAATGTTCGTTACGTTATACATATACGTAGTCTTGGTCTTTTTTGTTTGTTCGTAGGTCTACTACCTATTTATATTTAAAACGAATCAAGATCTGTACAAGTATTGCTGCAGTGCAATACCATTTTAACATAACATTCACCAACTCCTACACTATTACACTCTAAAATGTCAAAAATGATCATGTCATTATTCGAATAGTACCCTCAACTTATCTAACGTTAACTTTCCTCTATGGGACACACGTCTGCCCTCCCCCCGCCGTTGTACCATCGTTTGTAAGAGCGACTGTCGATGATCTCATAGTCGTAGTCTCTGTAGTTGAACAAATCTTCAAGCCTGTTCTTAGCGTTGAAGTCTCTGATGTGAGTTAGCACTGGTGGGTTTCTAGTTATACCTGCTTCTCTTGATAGCTTAGCAAAATATTGATCCTGAAAGAAATTGAGACTTTAAATAATATGAAATATCTGGAATGTTACGATATGGGTGTAAGTCAAGGAGCTTCCTTAGGTCCATATTGTTTCTTGATCTATACAAGTGATGTATACAATCGATTAAGTATAAAAACGTTTATGAATAAATAAAAAAATAAACAATCATAGTGAAAGAAATTAGGTAATGATGAATGCTAAACTTTCCTAAATTCAAATAAGTTTATAACACGTGTGATTAAATTCGAAAATTACCTGGAATTGGTCTGCTATATTTTACTAATTGCTATTTAATTGGTTGCAATATTTTACTAACTTTGGTTTTTGATATTAAACAATATTTTGAATTAGTCTATATTGAGGAATCGAAATGATAGAAAATCAATCATTCTTGAAGAACTGACAACATTTTTCTTACACACACACAGAGATAATATTTTTTTGTTGCCTGGACGGGTGCATCCCAGTAGTACCCCATACCGTAGTTCTATAGAACTGTTGGGATAGTTCTGTATAGAACTAATGGGAAGCTAAGCACTAATATGGTGTATCAACTGTTCTATAGAACTAAAATTAGGGGGTACTACTGGGATGCACCCGCCTGGACCACACTTTACTTATAAATTATTTTTAGCTTGATTATTCGATTATTATCTAAGATGTAGATAATTCTTAAAATTTTTAGGCATATTAAACTATATATGTTTAGCACTCACCATCTCTGGTCCGACAGTGTTAATTTCCTTTGCTACTTTGTGTCTGTAGGCGTGATCGAACCAAGTATCCAGCATCTCTTGCTCTGACGGTAGTGTGAATTTACCCGCTATCAACGAAGCAATGTATGCCGCCTGCAAAATATTATAAAATAAATATGTTTAGTTATCATCATTAATTATAAAAGGTTAAATTGTTGTGAAGTTAGTGATTTTACGATATTGAAGCATATACGGTCAAGTGCGAGTCGGACTCGCGCACTGAGGAGAGAGGTCCTAAACATTGTTAGCGAAGAGATATTTCAAGATTATAGGACTTGCTGCGAGTAGTAGAGAGTTAAATATGCGGCTTATATTGCTATATCCTTTGACTGTGTTGACTTAGAAGTTTTATTTTGTTATAGCTTAAAGGTATTATAGAGCCAAGTATTTGATATGAATTTCAATTTAATACCTTTACGCGTTCATAAGAAAAGGGGGTAAGCTTAAAATTATTAAAAGCATTATTATTATACGATGCAACTAAAAATGTACAGTTTTCGTAATTTTTCCATTATCTATACTATATAACGTTACTTCGTACCAAATTTCAAGATCCTAAGCTTACGGGAACTACCCGTTAGGTTTTATTTACTTGACCACGTCGAAAATTGGGGAAATTTTAGGCATAAACGGCTGTATCTTTTGATTGCCTTGGCCTAGAAGCTTGATTTTTTCACGACTATAAGGGACAGCAGATTTGAGTATTTGATACAAATTTCAGCTTTATACTTCCACGCGTTTCTGAGAAAAACTGTCGACGACGACGATTTGACGACGTCTGACAAGACGACAGACATACGGACAACGAAGTAATCCTATAAGGGTTCCGTTTTTCCTTTTTAAGGTACGGAACCCTAAAAAACATAACTAACAACAAAATTAACAACTTTCAATATTATATGAGACCATAGTAAGAATTAGCAGAGAATTTTAAAGGATATAAAAAATAAATAAAGAAAGAATTAAGGATAGAAGGAATGCAATGCTTAACTTTAGATACAATATCATATATAGAACCTAAGTAAGGTCAACATATGTTTCAAAGTGAAACATTAGAGGGTTTTTGTCAGGTTATTTTTTTCCTACGTCACGTTGCAACTCAGGTTTATTGGCTTATTGGAAAAAACAACGAAATATCAATTTCACAATAATCTCCCCAAAAATTAATAACTCATGCTGCGAAACAAAACTAATGTGAAATCTGTGAATTTGTTCCACGAAGTAACCATCGCTTCTATTCATTACTTGCAACATCGAAAATTGTGACTGACCTGTGCATCCATAACTTTAGTGATAACCTTGTTGACAACTCCGATGAAGGTCATGGTGGGGCGCCTCATGTTCACGATGTGCTGGTACAGCGGCATCACGTACTTCCCTGACCTGGTCAGGCCGCTCGACTCGTCGAGGAATGGATGGTAGTATTCATATCCTGAAAGCAAAGGTGTCAAATGTTGGTACGAGTAAATGATAAGAATCATCTAAATTATAAGTACTTCTCTGGCTTATCTGGACGCTTATTTTATATATGTATGTATGTATACACATATAAATGTTATTTGAAGAATGAAAAGCATATTATCCAATTAGTACCGCTGGATATAAATACCTCCGACTGAATTAACATTATGATATTATACTCAATAAGAAATCCGGAATCTAAAAAAGTCTGAAGAATTGAATCGGCAGGAGGCAATAAATCATAGATTAAAGACTACTAGATGAAGTCATAACGCGGCTGTAGGTTCAAGAACGTGACAGACTTATTTCATTCGGCCTTTATTAGAAAGTGACACAAGATTATTTTTTTGTCCCTTTCAGCGTGTTCGTTTTTATTGTTTGTCAAGAGTGGAGTTTGTGACAGACAAGGGACATATCTGAGCAATTATTAGCTTTTTATTAAATTTGCTGATAAATAATATAACTTTGCGGTTACGATATTAATTTAAACGTTATCGTGCTATGGTGGGTTGTAATATTTTCGGCTGCAACAGTCGCAGCGAACAGAAAATCGAAGGAATTACGTTTCATACGTAAGTAAGCATAAACTTCATTGATTGATGATTTAAAGCTTATATATATTATTTTTTAGCAAATTTCATGTACTATGCGTTTACTAAACTATCTTATATAAAGTAATATTTCGTATTTTACGATATTTTAAAACATAACGTTTTATGATGTACTTTAAATGTTGACATGTCATGTCAATAAGGCTGATTTTCTGTCTCACGAGTGGACACGCTATGGGCTCTATCTAGTTGTCTTTAATCTATGCAATAAATGACCTAAGGTGGATGACTATTGGTCTATGTAGAGCTCTTAATTATTTATTGTCTTTCAAACTATCGCAGCGTACCTACTTAAGTAAGTAATGCAAACATACAATGACACCAAAACTAAGATTTAAAATGACTAATGATTTTCCAGATTGGCTCTGTCTGTAAATGTATGCTCACTCACTATTATGTCAGTTAAAGTTCAAGCTTACCCTAAAATTATCTGCAAAATATGTCCTACCCACCTGTACAAAATATAACATCGTCGATCTCTTCGAAACTGCCGTCCACGAATATTACTCCGTTTTCTACAAAACCGTGGATGTCTGGTTTCTTCACATAACGCTGGGAGAAGTTCGGCTGGTTGTACTTCAAGTGGTGGCTGTGCACCAACTTCTCTGTTATGTTATGGAGCTGCACCGCTAAATCTAATCCTGAAGCACCAGCTCCTACTAGAAGAACTCTACGATCCGAATAAGGTTCTGGAGCTTTGTAATCGTGGCTATGGTAAATGGAGCCTGAAAAACGGAAAATAAAATTTTAGGAAAACAAAGCTAATTCCTTTACAAATACAAACGAGAACAAAAATTTATCTGAGACAAAGCCACTTTCAGTGCAAATGTGGGTTATTCGTTTCTATGGTGCCCTTGGTGGCCTATTTTATGCTTTTTGTCATAGTGCTTTGCTCGGGAATTCCAACTGCTTGCTTATTTCTGTCACAACCAAGCAGCATAGGTATTTTCTTCGTTTCGGTCGAAAGAGGCAGTGTAATAACAAACATATAGGTAAGGCTTAAAAATTAAGCATCAGCTTAAACAGTGTAAAGTAATGCATTGTACGACACACTACACTGCGAAGTGTTGCTCTTTTATATACTTAGGCAATGGCAAAAATACCTAACATCAATAAATAGTCCGTGAACAATTTGGCGACTAAAGCAAGCAAAGCACTCTTCTGTTAAAAGGATGTTCGGTGATAATAGTCTCCTACAATAGCCCACCTTGGAAAGTATCAAGCCCCGGATACATGGGAACCACGGGCCGCACATATTGGCCGTTGGCGACGACCACGTAGTCGCAGTCCACGGTGTAGTCGCTGCGCTCGTCCGTGCGGAAGTACGTCAGGTTCCAGTGGTCTCCTGCCCACTTGACCGCCGTCACCAGGCTGCGGACCTGTACATATTTTAGTCATCAATATCAACTATACTTAACAATGGCTCACTCCACGAATCATGATTCCAAAAGAAGATATATCAATATCAGCCTATTTCAATAGCACACTTCGGGGCCAACCCTCCCAGCTCAGCTCAGCTCTCTTATAGGAGAGCACCACATTGATCTAATGCAGGTTAGCAGGTTTTACACATTTCCTTATTTATATATTAGAGGTCACCCGCAGTTTTAACAGCGTAGTTCCTGTTTCCGTGGAGTTTGGGTGGTTTAAAAAACTTTTTAGTTACGTTTTTTCTATTTTGCCTTTTTTCGTTGAAAATCGTTCCTCAAGGTTAGTTATTTATAAATATATGATTTATACACAGAATACGCATCAGAATCACAGTTGACTATTTTAAATTTCATAAATTAACACTGTTACATACATAAATAAGCACTACACCAGTTTAGTCCTGGGAGGTATTGGTCAGGAAAAGCATGGCGACCATAAAATGATTTCAAAAATGAAAAATTTGACATCTTATCATATTTAAAGAAGATAAAACAAACTAAATAGACACGACGAAAAGACGACAAAATGACGGAAATATTCAGAAGTCGGTAGCCTCTAAAAACCGAGGCTATAGTGATTTAGAGAATCGTGCCATAAATAATGTCAGAAGTAAATGTAATTATCGTTATTGTCAATTAGACCCTAATCAATAAGAGATTTGTATTAATGTAAAAAATATAAATTCTTAAAATGTATCCAGCCTTCAACAATACTACATTATATACCTACTATTCTGTGATAGGTATTGATATATCCTAGGTTTTTCTATCCTCCTAATTCTCAGGATTTACCGACGCGTTCCAAACAATAAATTAACCATAAAGTCAAGATTTTGAGAATAACGGGTCAAAGGAGAATGCCAGACAATGTATAGGACTTTAACCTACTAATAAAAACATATTGTACAAAAATATATTATGCATCATTTTATTTTATTTTTGTTACTATTAATATAAATTACATTTAAAAATTCTAGAAGTCGGAGTATTCGATACAAGTATAACGTTGATTATCTTCCATTTCCGAAAAAAACCACATAGTGCAACAATAAAAATTTAAAAATGAAAATACAATAAAAACGATTTAAAAGACTAGAACCCAGTGCAACAATAAAGATTTAAAAATGCGTAAATAGTGTAAATTAAAAGGAAATAGTTTAATTTTTTTTTAACAGAATTTTATTCCGATGTCCAACAGTAAAAATGGCTTATTGTAAAACATTTATATAATAATAGGAAATTTTTAGTATATTTACAATTTGTGTTCTTTCTGGGTTAGGATCTGGCATTCTCCTTTGTTTAATTAATTGTGTTAAAGGTTGCTGAGGAACAATGATCACAAAGCGAATATCTCCGGACATTAAATCTATCAATTAATAAAACCTTATATTTTATCGTAAAATCCTACGATTTGCCAAAGATCTGGGTTTTACCGTAACATCAAATCTAATGACTGACTATCATATTCTCAGAATAACTAATGTATGCAGTCGTAGGATATCATTAAAATACTTGCCACCTATAAAAAATCCCCTTTTGATTTCATATCTATTTATATCTGCAATGCTCAGTTTCTTATTACTGTCGCTTTCAACGGCCTGATTGACCAAGAGCCTGTGATCGCCAGACCTTCATCATTTTATAAAAAGTTGTAAGCTTGTCAGCATGTGCTCCTACCAAGCTAAGTGCCTGGCGAGTAGGGACATAATTTTTCGTAATATCCCGTCAAAATATAAAATCAAAATGAAAAGTTGTTTATTTAAATTATAATTCATTTATTTAGCATTCATGTCAATATTCTTAATTATTGCACTAATGCTTAATGTAAGTAGGTGTTGTTTACAAGCATTTTTGCAATGTCAATTTAGACCAATTGTAGTGGACTCTACCATCCGGCTCGGGTGGCATGTTCTGCTGACAAGAGCCGCCAAGAAATTCAACAATTGCATTTTTCAAATATTAATTATTTACAATGTTAATTTCATTATTACGTAAATAATAATTATTTCTACAACCTAAATTGAAAGCCGATCCAAGTATCTTTGTCGTTTGTAAGAAAATTACGTGTTGTACTTGGACAATTGAAGGTCTGAAACCTTAAAACTAAAGCTGCCACGATCCAATCTTCAAAGCTGTTAGCTGACAAACATTCAGCCGTCATTAAAATACGAAGTTTGGGCGATCACTTGCTCTCAATCTATGACAACAATGGCCTAATCTACATCTTGCGTATACGCGTGCAGATCACGTCTCTATTGACTCATTTGCTCTTCCGTTTGTATATCGACATAGCTATAGAACTAACTATGGTATTTTTAAGCCTCGTTGGTTCAGTGGTTAGGTCATGTGGCTGCGATTTCTGTATTGTACTATAAAATATTGAACTTTTTATCTTCCGTAAAATTTTTCGTGTCATCTCCTCGTACCTCGAAAATCACGTTAAACCAACGGTCATTGTCATTAGTCATTATTATCTGAGTGCATAGTGTGAGTTTTTATCGAGTTATTAGGTAAAAAACGTAAGCACACATAACGTTATTTTATATTGTAAAGAAACGTTTTCTCACGTTAAAACTAGATGGCGCCTCTTTAATTTCATATAGATAAATTGACGCAGCGTCTCAGTAAAAATCTGACACTCGGCACCCAACAAACGAACATTTTCATTCTAGGTCCGCCAAGCCGCATTGTAACAGCATGGTGAGATTGAGCTCCATATGCCTTCTTTAGGGTACATTTCTATAGGGTGATAGCTAGTGATAACATAACCATTTTTAGACATACCTACTTACTTGTATATTGGGCAGCAAGTCGAATTTATTGACGAAAGACTTGAGATACTTGAAGAAGCACGGCCCGCTGGGGTAGGCGGGGGTGCTCTCGGGGAAGGGATACCCATCGAACTCCATGGTCTGTCTCGGAGTATTCACTCTGAAAGCAATCATTAACTAATAAAGAATACTGAATACAAAAATGAAAAACTGGAGTAAATAAAAGCAGTGTGCATCTCGAAACGCCCGACAAAAGTAATAACTTAAATATGGCTAGCGTATGCGTGAGATAAAAGTAAGTCAGACAGACTGTCGCCGAAATTCGTTGATGCGGTTTACCCTCCCATAAAAAGTTATCACTTCAAAAGTAACGGAAAATCCGGAAAATAATAAATCAAATCTTAATAACGAATCGTCAATGACGGAAGCTTGTTATGTGAACAAACTCGAAGAAAAGAATAATAAATTACTTTTTTAAAAGTAATTCCCTTAAAAAGTAATATCATCTATGTAAAGAATATTTTAAAAATCTATTTTAGTATATATTAGAAAAACAACATTTGCAAGTTGTCTTGTTTCCTGGTAATGAACACGTAGGTACCTATGCAATGCCGGTAATGCGGGTAGGTACTTGTTTGAATAGTACAAATACATATTTGATGTTGTTGCCCAAGGTTAGCACGACTTCTGATATAAAACAATACTAATAATAATATAGCTAAAATTATAATATTCTAGACTTTAATGAAAGGGTATTTTATTTTTCAGTTGTAAGTAGATTATAATATTTTTTTTTTATTTTAAAATTTAATTTTTAAAGGTCAGTTAGGTAAAGAGGAAGTAAGTAATTATAATAGTATTTAAAATGATATTAAGGTGCTGTGTATCACAACCCATTAACCTAGTGACACAGTGATATGCAACAGAAATTAAATAATTTCTAATAAAAATATACAAATTGGATTAGATAGATAAATAAGTTGAATAAATCTATATCGATATTATAAATGCGAAAGTAAATTTTGTGTGTTACACGGTCACCTATATTACTGAGCCGATTTAAATGAAATTGGAACAAAGATAGTCCTAGAACCTTAGAATGGACATGGGCTATTTTGTCGAATTGCCATAAAACAGAATTTCTCGTGGACCATGGACCATTGAAATTAACCAGATATAACAGAAATAGAATGATGTACCGATTTCTTTTAGATGATCGTAGAAAAAAAGCATGTATGGCTATGTCGCCAACTAGGATTCTGGTTCGAACAGAAAAGCCCTAGCTCACATTGGCCGATGTGTAACGACACGTCATGTTTTAGCCTGTAAAATCTAATATATCTATAAAATTTCCCTGTCACAATGTTAGTTTCCGTACTCCTCCAGAACGGCTTTACCGATTTTTACCAAATTTTGTATGCCTATTCAGAGAATCGGCTACTATCTAATTTTCATCTAAATTGTATTTTCTCATAAGAAAGGCATAAAGTTGTGTTACACAAATATGGAATCTAACGTTGACGCAGGCTGCCGAATGTTATAAATTGTGGGTGAAAAACATAACGCGTCAGGACGGCTCGACTCTGCGCCAATCTGAGTTGAGCCAAATGCTTACGCAACGCCTCTAACGACTAAAGTTGAGCCCCAGCAGCTTGAGGTTGTGAATATACCTCAAGTATTTGTACTGGCTGGTGAAGACGGGTGCGCCGTCGGCGTCTCGTCCTACGTGCGGGTCGAAGCGCCACGTGCCGCCGGGCTCGCGCGCCGCCTCGAACGCCGTGAAATTGAGTCCCAGCTGCTTGAGGTAGCGTGACACCGCCAGCCCAGAGTAGCCCGCTCCAATCACGCATGTGTGAGAAGATTTTTCCGGCTAGAACAAAAGCGACAATAATGAAACAAAACCTTCATCACCATCAGTCTATTTTTATTTGCATTGCAGAGTTTAGGAATTTGGGCATGCTGTAATTGCGTACCAGGATGCCGCAACACAGGTGTGGGCAAGATAGTAATGTTTGACAATATAAGGATCACTATCAAACTACGTTAATGGTGACAAACAAAAGTCGATGGCTAAGTGTGCTCTTCGGGGGTTTCCAATATCGTCCCAACTCCAGACAGCTACTGAAAATTTTCTGCACCTGATTTGCAACAGAAGAAAAGCCACTAAGCCTTATATCTAGATAGATTTTGTTTCTGTAATTAAAAATCTATACGTATGATAATGTTTGTAATACGTAATTGTAGTTAGAAATAACATACGATCAAGTAGGGAGTAGGTATAAGTAAGAAACTCAATTGTAGTTTTTACTATTCGCCTAACTCGATGTAACTTTACAATGTAAATTAGTAGATACCCATTTTTTATGACAACAAGGATATTGCTTAGATATGAAAATAACTACAATAATCAAAACCACTGAGTATTCTCACCGATCTTATGTCTTAAGAGTGTAATATTCTCAGAACTCATTAACCTTCAACTAAAAAAATTGCGGTTTATCCAATCATGTGATACCGAACTAATACTAGGAATATTTTACATATTCTGATGCTTGCATCAACTTAGTTACACTGTTTTACCTTGCTCAAAATGCACTAAACGATTGCGTATACACAGACAGGTGTTAATATATGTAATTCTGTTTCAAAACCGAAACTGGTAGCTTTATTCTATTTGCATGTTTCTATTTTTATATAAGAAATATATAAAAATATCTATTAGATAGAGTCAACATACAAGTAGATCTCCCGAAAATGTTCCAGAGTCGAATGGAAAACGCCTTCATATTGTCAGAGCTAAAAAATTTTAACAAAAAATAAAAACGTCTAAAAAGTAATTTTTAGGATAAACCATAAGTACCAATATTCAGTAGCTACTTATATATATACTATAACATTCCGACGTCCCTGCATGTGTCTATAAAGTTTGAAGAAGAGTTTTCGTAGATCTCATCATTGGATCATGTAAACATTAAACTAACTGAAAACTATAACCTTTCAAACTTCTCATTGAGACATATTAATCAAGCCCAATCACAAAATAGCTACTGTAAACCGTTAAACTCCCTTAAAAATTAATTGACCCAAATACAAGGTAGCTACTGTAAACCATTAAAGACATTAACAGTCACAGCCCATCTAAATGTAAAGTTCTCATTAAGATAAATTAAAAGTTACTGTAAACCGTTAAAGAGCTCCCTCAGCTGTCCTTCGTCTTCATCTGCAGACCTTCAATGACAGTCACAGTTCATCTAAATGTAAAGTTCTCATTGAGACAAATTAATCGAGCCCAAACACAAGGTAGCTACTGTAAAACGATACGGAGTTCTCCATCCTCAGATCGACTCCAGACTTTCATCAAATTGTAGTGCTTTTAAATACTTACCGGAAAAATTAACAAACGTACTTGTTGTCCCTTTCCAACAAAAAAAGAATTATCAAAATCGGTTCATAAACGACGAAGTTATGCGCGAACACACATAAAAAAAAAAATATACGGTCGAATTGAGAAACTCCTTTTTTTTGAAGTCGTTTAAAAAGAGAGATTTTTCTGCTGGCTCTGATGTCTATCAAGTGCCGATTATTTTTCATTTCTTAATTAATTAACGTAACAATAGTCTAAATTCATAAATTGTACAAAGTGGAATGTCGTTCGCAAGGTACCCGTACCCGTTTTCGGCCGAAATTCTCATTTATTTTTCATATCTCTCCGCAAAACAAGTCTTACATTATATATTCTGTAACGAAATTCGACAATGCGCTATAGATAGAGAGCAATAGGGGAAC
This sequence comes from Mycalesis mineus, assembly GCA_034621355.1. Taxonomy (NCBI): domain Eukaryota; kingdom Metazoa; phylum Arthropoda; class Insecta; order Lepidoptera; family Nymphalidae; genus Mycalesis; species Mycalesis mineus. The sequence continues at coordinate 2,988,573 of CM067901.1, forward strand.
TCTAGACTCTCTGCAGAGTTTCGGTACCTAATCGAAACGCAGTGGTAGTATAGGGCAGATAAATAATATTTTCCCAATGTTTATTGTCAAAAAAATGAGGCTATATAGTAAATTTGTTTTTGCTATTCTTATAATTTTGGGTAGGTAAAAAATATATGGGAGTCTGCCCCAGAGATGTCCAGAGATGATATATATGTCATTGTGTATTTAAATAAAATACCTAGTTAAATATGAGCATACGGGCGTGATTGTACACAGCTGCAAGGAGAAAGGTTAATAGGTATTATTGTAACAAGATTGTATTACCTATAGTTATCATTTAAGTTTTACACGTGTTTGTTGAGAACAAAATTACCTTGTTATACTCAGACTTAGTTATATAACTATAATATTGTACTAGTGTTGTTATGTTGATAATAATTTATTGTTATTCATATTAATTTTATTATGATTCGTTGATTTATAGAATTAAAGGATAAATCAGCAAATAACAATAAAAATAGAGTATAGATGTTATGAGTACCTACCAGAGATGTGATTTATTTGAAATACTTCTATTTAAAATGCAAATACAAAATGCAAAATACCTATTTTGTATTTTGCATTTAAATACTTTTTAACAAAAACATTTTGTATTTTATTTGAAATACCTTTTGAGATGTATTTTGCATTTTTAAAATTCATTTCAAAATGCAAAATACTTTGTGATTAAGTTTAGCCAACATTACTAGTCAAACGAAATGAAATGAACAAATGACGCTTGTATTGCCGAATTTGGCCGATAGTGGATTTTTTGGCGGCCGCGATTCACGCTATAACACTTTTATTTTTGAAGTTATGTTAATGAAAATTTGTATACGAACTACGGAATTTGTATACGAAATATGTTATTCAAGGATTTTTCAAAATTTCATCCCTGTAGGGTTATATAGGGGTTGAAAGTTTGTATGTAAAATTCCGTTTAAATGTTCTTAATTTAAATATTCAAATCAAATTATCTTTATAGAATTACTGATTATACTACACCAACAATCAATTTTTTGTCAATCTGTTTGTTCCGACTAATCTCTGAAATAGCTGGACCTACTTAGACGAGTCTTTCGATACTTATTTACTTATGTTATAAGTAACATAGGGTAATCTTATTTTAGTAATGTTATAAGTAAAACCATGCTAAAATAAATAAAAATATCATACGATTTGGTCAAAAAGTATTCTATTTTGAAAAAGCGTTTTGAAAATACCTATTTTGCATTTTGCATTTGAAATACAAAATGCAAAAGTATTTGGTATTTTGCATTAATAGTAAATCTGGAAAGTATTTTGCATTTTGTATTTAAATGCTTTTATGGAACCATTTTGTACATCTCTGGTACCTACTAACTTAGGTATTCACTAATCAAAAGTTACACTTAATAGGTAATAGTTATTATTTTAATGCAACGGTTTTCTCTACATTTGAAATTAAATCGTCAGGGATTTTTGCAGAGACAATTTCGCTTTAAATCTAAAATCATATTCTTCATAACTTTACATGAACCTGGTTAAATGCTCTAAAAGGAAAAATCCAACGTCCTTACATAATAAATTTAAATATTCCCCTTCTTAGAAACAGACATATAATATCTGCTTATTGCCTCCGAAAATCACAAAAATCCTTGTAGGGCTGGCTGTACTTTTCTACAACAAAATCCCAAAGACGGCTCATATCTAACGTTGCACAAGTTTAAACAATGTGTTAAAACTTACTTGGTGCATAAAGCTAGTGTTTAATAAACAATTGACGAATTTTGAAATGACTGATATTTTTTAAATAATTAATATTGTAAAAATCATGATTATAAAAGAGTAACTGTTGATTTCCTTGATGGTTCTTCTCAGCAAGACTTGCCTTCTGAGCGGTAGAGTAACCACAAAAAGTTGATGTTTCAAAAATGCTTGTAAATGAAGCCTATTTCAAATAAACGGATTTAAATTTTGAATTTTTATTCTGTGCCCATACATACGCACACACACAGAAACAGTACACAAAGGATAAATTTATTATTCTTTTTTATAAAACTGTAAATAAATAAATAAATGTTATAGGACAATTACACACATCGCTATATAACCCCAAAGTAAGCTTAGATACCTTATGTTATGGGTACTATGATAACTGATGAATATTTTTATACATAAATACTTATAATATGTAGATAAACACCCAGACACTGTAAAACATCCATGCTCATCACACAAACATTTTCCAGATGTGGGAATCGAACCCACAGCCTAGGACGCAGAAGCAGGGTCACTATCCACTGCGCCACTCGGCCGTCCGCCGTAGACACCAAGGGTAGACACCAAGTGATCTCACAAAATATTCTCATTAGATACCTAGTACGTACGTACAGGAACTTTACCATGGATTTTACATGTACGTGACGGGAGAGATCATTAACTCGTAATGTTTAAACTAATATAAAACCAGGTTAACTTGATAGTCAGTTACGTCATTTTAACTGCCATATTCTCGTTACGATGTTAAATATTGTTAATCTTTAGTACACGAGTCCACAAAAATAGATAAGTATAGCTTATAGCATATTCTACACGTAAAATAAATTGGGTATGTAATGTAGGTACTATCTTCTAAATTAGGTATCTATCTTGAGCTTTGTTTGTTTTCTAGTTTTCGGATTTGAGCCATGTCGTTTGAACCGGATTCAAAATGGCAAGTAACACTTTCATGGGGGTTTTATTTATTTTTAATTAAAATAATAATAATAATATTAATACCTCATTAAATAAATTGAATCAAATGTCACTTTATTTTGATGCTTTGCTTTGATTATCTGCTAAGTAATTTACCGATTCTATTGTTTGAAAATTAATAATTTGTAGATTCGTTTCCGACTTACAGAAAATACCTACTCGTAATGTACTGACTAATCACTAATTCAATCTCGTCGTTTATTTTTTGTCAAATCAACGAAACAATGTTACTCGCAAAACAAGGTTCTTTTTATGTCTGTCAAACACACTTTTTTACATTTCTGTTTTGTCAAGGTTCAACATCGTGACAATCAAATTACTAAAACTAACAATAAAATCACAGCGCATTATAGCCACTTCTCTAAATGTGCCAGCTTACGAGGGAGAATCCACTGAACTCCAGATTTGACGTAGTGAGCGCGAAACCATAAAAGTCTTAACAATATTATAATTATGTAAGTATTCTAATTTCGGAAGACGAAAATTGGCTCTAAAATTAGAATTTTGACTATAGTTGTACTAGGCTGTCTTGCTAAGCAACGTTTTTTTTGTCACTATAATAATAGTTTATTATTATTATTATTATTCTTTATTTGTATTCCATTTTACACACACACAATAAAAAAACAGTACAGAGATAACTTAAAAAACATGTAGTATACAAAAGGCGGCTTTATCGCTTAGCAGCGATCTCTGCCAGGCAATCTTAGACTTAGGAAAAGTATAAAGTAAGAGACTGCAGGTGGTTTATTGATTTATAAAATATACATAAATTATAATTTAACAATGTGTTTATTTTATGGTTACGTCCCTTTAGTTTACACATACAAACGAGGTTTTTATGTCACTTTACTACTTCACCGGAATAATCTGGCTCGTGTTTGGAAATGAAGCTTTAATTTATGTAGCCCTAACAAAAAATATCCCATAAAAGAGATACGATTCATGGTATTACGTGTACTCGATGTCAATCAGTGCAGGCTGTAATTTCATATTGTCCATGGCACAGATATTCTCTGTGAAAACATCCCACAATGGCGATATTCATTTAAAAATCCGTCATGCTTAGGTATATCTCATAGTTAGAATTTAATTACTGCGTTTTCATTATGTGGTAATAGCACTTCAACCGGTTATGCATACTATTTGTGGGTTAGTTATTCAATTAACATTTAATCTGTTGTTTTGTTGCATAAAATTAAGTATCATCATTTTCTGCGTTTTATGGAATAATTCCAAAAGATAATTTTATCATTAACAAATTAACGCTTGACTGTTATCTCACCGATGTTAAGTGACGATGTAGCCCTTAGAGAATCGTCATCTGCCTAATTCAATACACAGGCCCCTAACCTTATACGTTACTTGGAGCTGATACCCACCATGGTTGCGATTTAGCGGAAATAGGGAACTAACTACTTCCGACCTCTGAGCTGTTTCTATCGACATGTTTTCGCTGCTACCTACTAAGAATATCTTTGAAGAATGAAAATATTTCATATTTTTAATTGTCTCATATACCCTCATCTCATGATCTAAAGCCGCATAGACTAACCACAAGACCAAGGAGGCAAGTAGGTACAAAAATATAAATTCAATTATATTTTTTACTATAAAAGACTTGAGCTAATATCCTAACAGTCAAGTATAAAAAATATGTCCACGTTGAATGCCCACAAGAATGAGTTGCAAGATAAGCTCTATTTAATACAGCAAATTACTGAAAAATCTAACTAGGGAAAAAACTATTCATTTGTTCGTTTCTAACTGGTTTGTTGGTCAAGGTAGCTGCCAGTTCTTTGGTTACTGATGGACTCGATAACAAGCCGCTACAAAAAGTTAAAAATAATACAAAAGTGCTTATTTTTTTAAACCTACTCAAAATAAACGAAAAAGATTTTTTTTAAAAAAGCTCTAGACCCTGGTCCACATGGGCCCAGGGTCACCACACCAAAAGGCACAAAAATAAAATAAATAAATTCTCCTAAGTAGCTACCTACAAGGAAAACAGCGCAACCTAACATAACTAGCAGGCATCGAATAAGGCAGCAAAACCATTCCGATGATAAACATTGCAGTTTACATCGATTGCGTAAACTCAGCCTCAAATGGACCGGTTTATTTCCAGTTTATTAAATTGATATTCGGATTTATTCGGTAACCGCGTTCATTGATCGGTCATCTTGATAAGAACGACCTTAATATTGTAATTCTAAAAATCGTTGAAGTTCGTTTAAGGTTTTTGACCTGTTGCAAGATAGATGCAAATTGCAGTGGAGAAGCAGTTTTATTTACTGGAAATGTGCAGTGTCACTAGGTCAAGCTGTTCCTACAGCGGTTTGAGAATAACAGTTGTGAGACTAGGAGGTGCAGTGTTAGAATTTGAATTGTAAATTCATTGCTGGAGACCAAGTAGACAATATTTCCTTTAATTAAAATAGGAAACATACCATTAAATAGTTATAAAACGTATGACTTATGTCAGAAATTCCTTGCGTCATACACGCTGATATGTTCGGATTTATTTTAATCTTAATCGTATATGTACTAGGTATGCACTGGTTTTAATACTGTTTTTTATCTTTTATATTAAAGACTAGTGGACCTCCGCGGTTTTACCCGCATAGTTCCCGTTCCCGTGAGAACAAATTATTACATAATATAATCAGTATACAAATTAGCCTATGTTACTCCTCATGAATCTGGCTGTCATATACAACAACACAACGCGGCTCGTCGTTTCAGATACAGACAAAAATTTACAGACTATAATGTACCTATTTTTAACCGACGAAAAAAAACGGAGGAGGTTCTCAATTCGACACGTATATTTTTTTTTGTTATGTATGACCACGCATAACTTGTTACAGAGTTGTCCGATTTTGATAATTCTTTTTTTATTACAAAGGGCACACTTCCAAGGTGGTCCCCATTGTCATCATGTTAGGATCTTATGATGATATCCTGGGAAAATTGAAGAAACTCTTCAAATTTTATAGGCACACTTGCAGCGATTTCGGTTTTTGTGTAAGTATCGGTAGCTTTTTGGCTACAAGTGCCGTATAATATACTATGACAATACAGTACGAGTAGGTTACGTGTCGATAAATCGCTAAAAAGTAAGAAATAAGATTTTTTTAACAAAAAATAGAACCGACTCAAATCGCACTAAAAAGTAAAAAATAACTGTGTCATTTAGTATTTTTTAATTTATTTAAGCATGTAGTTAAGCTGTAGTTTCAGATACAGACAAAAATTTACAGACTATAATTATGTAGGTACTTATTTTTAAATGCAATTAGTGAAAAAGTAATAATTAGAAATTACAAACAGGCACTTCAATTTTGTTTATTTGTATCTATATAACAGCCAGACCCATATGAGGAGTAATATAGGCTAATTTTTACCCGACTGCGTCAGAAGGAGGGTACTGTTCGAGCGTATGTATGTATGTCCATTTCTTTGGCACGAGCTACAGCCTAAACAGCTGAACGGATTTTGACACATGAGGTGTCGTTGAATTCGTCAGAATTGTGGTAGTGAGTGGCGGCTGTAAGTGGGGAAAAAAGAGCGGGAACAAACGTAGTTTTAGTAGATCTTTCTTTGTCCGTAGTAAAAAGTATTGTTTGTCCCCGCCTGCAGCACCATAAAGTATATTAAATGTTATATTGATAGAGTGATACTTGTTTTTCTCTGTTCAGTTAATTACTTCTTAGCAATCGGATTTTTGTTTTTGTAATAATATTTTTTTTATCTCGATATTTCCACAGGATCCGAAACTACGCGGGTGAAACCGCGCGCGTCCGCTAGTTAGTTACTACGTAGTGTATAGAACTGGTAACCTTTACTAGAAGTCGGCTACGAGTACAACAACTGGTATCACAACTTCCTCATGCTCACATCAAAGTGGCACGGGCGGAATCGTGATGACCGATGAGGCAATAAAGGCTTTGCACAAACATGGAGAGACACGCGAGCCGGTTACGAAACGCTTCCCGTATCGCCTTGAGCTGTGTGTCGCCGTTCACACTATGCTATGACTCTATGACTCTATGTACTATGTACTAATACTAAATATGTGCTAGACTCGCTATGAGGAACTGAAAATGTGTCATCGTATCGCGCAGATTTATGTATTTACTAGATATAAATACAATACCAGAGTAGGTCCCGTCGGAATATCGGCATAAGAAATAACTTGAATATTTCATTTCGAATTTCACTCAAATCAGTTTAATAGATGCGGTATGAAGGAGTATCAAACACACACGCACGCGCATACACAATATCAGTTTTACTAGAAACGCTCGCGAATGCTTCCGTAAAAAATAAATTTCGATATATTTTATGCGGTATAATTTAGCACTTTAGCCATGAAAAGGTTAGATACAGACAGAACAACAGACATACCTTAGAGGTCGCTAGTATAATTTTATTACATAAAAGTTGAATACAGAGGTACTACCTACAAAAGTTTAACACTTAGACGTAAAATATTAAGTTAAAATTACTTATTTCCTTGCCGAAACAAACCCAATATTGCTGGAAATATTTTATTATTTCACGACAGTACGGTCATTAAACCCATAAATTATTTCATAATTCGTTATACATTTATATCTGATAGTGGCAATATTATGTACCTATGGTAGTGCTGTTCTCAGGTGGTTTTAATTGAGCAATTCTTATGCAAAATGGTTTTAATAACTATTCATAGCTTATGTAATTTACGGATGACTGACACAGATAATATGCTACATAAATTAAGAAAAATTGTAATTTTATTTATTTTAACAACTTTATTGACTTATACAAAATAAAAAGAACTAAAAATGTTTATTAACCTAAATGGTGTTAGGACCCTATTGAGCCTATTTACATGGGTGGTCTAACAACGGAAAAAGCTTTCCGGTGCGCAATCGCCAATCCAACATTTTTATGAAGAGCTCTTTCTAAAACCTCTCGTACATACAACTAATGAACTCAAATCGTCTCGTATTTAAGTACAGCCTCAAAACCATGAAATTATTAAAGTTTTTGAGAATTTTGTGCATCAAAAATTTAGAACTACAAAGATTGCCCAATTTATTTGAAAGCTTTGTTATAGGTATACCCGTTATTTTTTGACTGCCTATGTGGCTTTAGATCACCAAGGCCTGGGTTCGGGTCCTGGGATGGGCTATGTAATATTACTGACATTTTCCTTTTTCCACAAAAAAAAAACAGTAAATTCTAATACCGGAGTTGGGACTTTGGTGATGTTATTCCCGCGTGCTTTAGGGAAAACCGAATGTAATCTGATATTTAATAATTATAATTAAAGAATCCAACATTACCCCCCGCAGCCCAAAAACCCGCAATAGAATACCAAGGCGGTTCTGGTTCAAAGATCCATATCCCGTCTCCTATAAAGAGTAACGTCTGGTTCGTTGTAGTGGATCGTTAATAGGCTGATAATAAATTTTCTTCTCTATATCGATCTCTTTTATACGTACTTCGTGTTTTAACATGAATAATAAGAGGATATGATAAGGTAAAGCGTGTAATTTTCTTTAATCACAAACATTGTACACAAGATAATCGGATTGGAAAAGCATGAAAATGGAGCATTACTGCTGTTGTTATATTCTAAGAGAACGTGGACAGTTTTGAAGAAATATTTGATAGTGATTTTTCGCTTACATTGTAAAGTTAACTTTTCCTGGGTGAGGATGCCCCGTTTTTGGAAATCCGGTTTGGCAAAGGGTTTTCTGAGGATCTGGGACTTCATCGCTTGGTTTCGTCTGTTCAAGCAGGAAATAGCAAAATAAATAAAGTATTATCAACTATTTGTTAAAGTATTATGTGCCCATATACAACTTATGGCTCAAGAAAAGTTATTTCAAAATCATAACTTGTTAGAAGCATACAAGTGACAATTTACAATATTATGTTTAACTTTAAGTACTCTTTGTTAATTTAATTTTAACAATGTTTGTCATATTATAAAGTAAACTAAACCTGCTACGCATTATATAACGGATACATGATTTTTCCATGTATTTGATAATAGTACAAAGACAACATTAAACAAAGAGAAAACCTTGATAACGTTAGTTGCAACTCAATGAATAACAAGAGATAAAACAAATATTCTATGGATTCAAACAAAGAGAATAAAAAGTAATCATCAAGTAGCACGTAAGTGTTGTGTAGGTAGGTCCTTTGTAGGTACATTGCCTGTTTGTTTATAAAGCATTTGTTTTTTTTATTAATTACAAGTTAGCCCTCAACTGAAATTACATCTGATGGTAAGTGATGATGCAATCAGTAGGATGAAATACACATCCCTTTCAGTTTCTACACAACATCGTATCGGAACTCTAAATCACTTGGCGTTACCTTACGGTAGGATGGTACTAACTAGCAACGGCCATCCACCAGCCAGACCTGGACAAATTTAGAAAATTTTAATCGACCAAGCTGGGAATCGAACTCAGAATTATGTGCGCACACCACTGTGCCACGGAGGCTGTCAAAGCTTGTGTGTTTATGATTAGATTGTACATTACCTATATACTTAGGTTAAATGTGAACAGGTTAATCAATATTTCATTCAATCCTCTTTTCCTCAATAAGAAGTGCCACTTGTAAGTTTCTTTGAAAGAGTTTAAAACGTATTTTTCATCGCAATCCGATATTCCCTCTAAACTGTCCACACCCTCTCGGTCCAGTGCGTAGGTATTGTATATGGATGTGAATGCCACTTGGCAATTATCCTTTCACTTGGACATTATTATTTCATTTATGTAACAATGCGAGCTAATATACACGTTCCGTGATTTTTAATACTTATGTTATTTTACTTCCATATTCCGGCATTTCAGTATGCCGTTAGTTACAACACTTATAACTCGAGAACGATTGAGCCGATTTTCATGATAATAATAGGAGAATATCTAAAAAAATCATCGAAGTATTCAACGAAAAATGTTTATATATTTTGTATAAAACGGCTTTGTTGACAACATCTTCACATATTTGACCGTTAAGTACTTCACGAGTCAGCGGCTAGATAGCATCAGATTATTTATATATAAAAATCTATATAATTTAAAAAGGTAACTATCATCATCATCATAGAAGAGAAAGACATCACAACATGTCATTCTCTTCCAATCAATTCTGCCATGCGTCAAATCATCACAAACATATCCTCTTTCACACACTCCAGCCATCTCCTCATATGTCCGTCCACTTGCAAATTGTAAACATTTTTCTTGTCATTATATATCATTCATATGCCTTTCATCCCTCAGCTTCACGTGCCCATACCATGCTAACCTGTTACCTATTCCTCAACTGTTCAGTCACTCGTGCCATTTTCAGACCTCCTCTTATATACGTTATTCCTTATTCTATCCATCATTAACATACGCATTTCTTTAAAATAAATATTCTTCTTTTATCAATCTCCTTTATCGTCCAACATTTTCGATTTTGGAACTTGTTTATGTAGGTACATAATTAGATAGATAGATTTTGAGTCAGTCCTGTAGAACAAACAACCAGCCATGACCCTCGGTATTCAAACATTAATACTTTCATTTGTTATTGAGATTAATTGAACCACAGAATACATAAATAATAGGTATCTGATACAAGTACTTGTTCCTTCAGAAAATGACAATTCTTATGAGCCGGTGGTAGAGACACTACAAACATATTAAAAACTTGACGTTTCATGTAAAATACCTGCTTAAGTCCACTTGAAATAAACGAATTTTGAAATTTGATTTTAAAGGTACATAGACACTTGAGCATACTAGTATTAAAAAAATATTACGTTCGTTTTATTTTCTTCAAACTGTGTTCAACTTCTTGAATCCATATCTGCCTCGCTAGACTAGTGGTTAGCCTATTTGCATTTGGCTTGTCGTGGATTCGAATCCTGGGTCCAGATTGCCTATGGAAATTTAGAGGCTTTAAAGCCATTTTCACCGTTTTCTGATATAAGTGTCGGATAGTTTATTCACTAGTTTTGTATTTTCAACTGACACTAAGGTTTTTCGAGCATAGCGTAGGTACGAGACGGTAGGCATACTTCTCGTATGTTTTTTTACCTGTTTAAAGTCTGTACATTTAGCCACAGCACCCTACAGTCCCCTTCTTACATCGATCTCCTTAAAACTAAATACCTTAGATGTTTTTTTATATTTAATCATAAAGTATGTTTCTATTGCGTACTTTACGTTTCATAATCTAAATAGGTAAGGAATTTATAAAAATACAGACCTGCTTATTGCTAAAACGGATACCAATTGGCTAGGAAATGTTCAACATTTCCTTCAATCGAATTATTTATTAGTATATTTCCACTTAAAAAATAATTTACTTTTTTATAATTATTTGTGTGATTGTGTCTATTTTCTATAAAAATAAAAATAACTATTTTTTACTACCATTGTTCAGTTGCATATACCTAGTTATATTTTTAGTTATAAAATACGACCTATCTGCGCTATGTTTATATTTAATGTTTTCCTAGTATAGAAATATTTTTATTTGATTTTTATCTTTTTTAATATTGTAATTAAAAAATAATTTTAATAAGATAACGAAAATGATTTTTTAATTAAAATCTAAGGTATTACCCAAATTAAAATCTAAAACTTACCAAAGACAATCCGGTGGATTTACCAATAAAAGCAATATTTAAACACAACAACAGTATAGTCCGTAATTTTTTTAACAGAAACATTTTTAATTTATTGTGTACAATAAAATCTAATAATAAAAAAAAATTAACACCGCGAAACTTTTTTCACGTCGCGTTGTAATCTATGGTAGCATTCGTTTTTCGAACGGCTCGACACCGAATGAGGCTGTGAGGGCTGATCGAGGGTCCAGCCAACCTTACCTTGGCGATCAAGGCCCAGTGAATCATATACGAGTACGTGTAGGTACCGGTTGGTCTCAACTTTAATAAAAAACGATCACTCAACTTTTGTATGTGGTTACTTAATTAAATTTTAATAACTTCTTGTTTGTTACTCACTGATTTTTTCTCAGTTGTACATTATTACAAGCAATAACATAATAATAATATGTTTTTTTCTAATGAATAATTCCTTTTCCCATAGAGTAACAATAGTATTTTTTACTATCAAATAGGCTAAATGCGGAACTCTATTATAAAGACACAGGTATTAATTATAGGTTAATTAATGTTTCCCGTAGTTTCTCCGATCGAGATAGAAATTAGCGCATATAATAACTATTTATCTAGTCCTGTAATAGGTAATTACCTAGTGTTAACAAACATCCATCCACCCTTAACTTTCATATTAAACTATTAAATTATTAAGTTGTTAAATTTATTTTATTTTTGCATCCACAATTACCTACAAAATACAAGTACATATTACCTACCTACCTAATAGTATTTTTAAATGTAATGTTATAAAATTATATTTTAAATATAATCTATAAGTGTACATATTAAATCTGTATCTCCGAAACGGCTCCAACGATTTCCATGAAATTTTGTATGGTGGGGGTTTAAATCTAAGCTAGGTTTCATTTGTAGAAAATGTATAATTACCAAAAATTCCGAGCAAACTCGGTCAACTAGGTACTGATAATAATTTTACAAGAGCTTTTGCCGAGTTTCTTCTCAATAGAATTTTGCTTCCGAACCGTTAGAAATAATGTCACAACAAACAGGCAATTTGGATCTTTCAAATTAAATATGCCTAATTGAAATAAATTAGGAAATTATATTTAATTATATTGAAATAATTAATAAAAGATTTTGTATTTGACATTCACATGCAAAAAAAATTCCGCATCGACCCAAATCGTATTTTAGTCGTTATTTTTTATAACGAGTTGTAGCTATTTATGTTTAGAAGTCACCCTGACATCCTAATTTCGATGTTTCTTCTTATAAGTAAATACCAATCTCTGATTCATCTTTCATTCCGTTTCTTTATACCAAAATGAAAAAATATAATATAGTTCGTACCAATTATCAAGTCCGATCTGAAGTTGCAACAAGCTGAATACCGAGTAGGTGGGTTTTATTTTTATACAATAATAATTAACGGAGCAACCAACAATCTGATCTTAAGTGGAAAATCCATTGCTTATAAAAAGAGGAACACTTCTTTGGGAATGTAAGGAACGCGTCCTACATAGTGCCACCTTGTTCATCCATCTGAAGCGTATTTTAATACAAAACGGATATATGCTGCTTGGTGGCAGAAATAAACAAGACGTAGTCTACACTACGAAGTTACGAGTTCCCCTGACGAACACTGTCACAAAAACACTACTACTATTAAATATTAGTATGTACCTTATGAAGTCATTAGCTGGTGCAAAAGGCGCTTAGCTATTGGGTTACAATAACTATTATTCAAGTAAGCATAGAATGGTGCCAAACTTTGAGTCCACTCTGAAGTTGCCACACGCCGACCTGCGTAGGATAATGGCGTCGCTGAGGACTATTTTGTACCACTACAGAATACATACTCGTAAAATTCACAGTACCTACACAATTTGCTTAGGCGAACTCGAAGATTGAATCGAGGTCTACTACCTGGTTTTTTATTCTAAAATATTAGTGTTGCGAGAATTGTGTGTATTTATATTAAAAATCATCTTATAAAATCTATAGAAATTGAAAAATACTCTTGTTTCCAAAATTTCATCAATATCGGTCCAGCCTTATGAAAATTGTGCGTTTCGGTATGTACCTACACTTTTCAATTGATTTTTTATATCCGCCTCCGCTACGGAGGTTGAAGACCACAACGGTTATCCTAATTTTAAAGGCGGCAGCTCGAACCAAAGATCTTGTGCTCATATCGTATCACGCGGAGATTTTTGAGCCTATAGGGGCGTCGACTACCAAGTGTTCGGCTTTTTTGGATCTTGCATAGTATGCGCATGTTTTATTCCAAATACTGTAGTTTCCTACATTAAATCTCGGTCAGAATTTCTAAATATTTGGTCATTCTCTGCAGTAACGTATCGTTAGTTTAGACCAAATTTAGATCAAACTGCTTAGCTGCTGCGCCGACTTAGGCTTAGATGTAATACTTCTATAACAATCAAACATCGCTCAACATCAACAACACGCTCTCCGAGTCATAGGGGTTTGAATCACCATATTAGCTCCGGGCTAAGATTTTTTTCAGACAATTAGTTACTATAGGAAAAAAGATCATCTAAAATATTTAGACTCTGACCGGAGATGTAAACCCAGAATAGTGATCGTACCATAGACCAACGGGCAGTATTATTTTATAAAAAATCAGATATGGGGTTTAGAGCTTAGACCCACCACGTCGCTCTTTTGTGGGTTGGATGTTAAATAACGTTTGATTCTGTAACGGTCAATCAGATATTACTAGGTTCACTTATTTATAATTATCCAGAATTTGAGAAAGAAAAACTTATTTACCTACAGAGTTTGCGCTTATACTTTTCTCATTTTGGTGTGCTTAGTTTGACTATATTTTTATACTTTAGACTTTGCTTTATACATATATTGTTAAATAATTTTATTTTTAATGTTTTTTAAAATTTATTTAACGGCCTGGAATCCTTTGAAGTCCTTTGGGGCCTTTATTTTTATTGTGGATGTGCATTTACAAAGACAGCTTAATATCGATAGACATCAAAGCAAAGCTGTGTTTCAGTTATCTGTCCATTTCAAGCTAAATGCTCTATGGTCTATGGTCAAATGTCAAAACTATTTTTTTTTGCGTTCATTTAAATGTTTACAAAATAATATTATGAATTGAAATAACCTGTAAATTCAAAATAAATATAATTACTTTATCCAAAATGTCGCTAAACCCAGAAGATATATTCTTTCCGGATATAAAGGTATACGATAGTGCTTATTAAATGAACAACTATCAATAGAACACCAAAAATATGCTTCAATATTTTTTCAGGCGCCACCAATCTTTGATGAATTAAGCGACAAAATAAACAAATATTTATTGGAACCTGAAAGTCTGGCCATCCATAAGTGGGAAAGATCACAAACGAACTGGACTAGATCTATCAATTTAGATTCGTTGTTCGAAACAGATGATTTAGTCGTTGATACTACCCTAGAAGTAAGTATGAACTAACCTGCGATAATATTGTAATTACCTGACTACGTCAGAAGGAGGGTAATGTTTTTTTTTTGTGTTGCTTTAGTCTCCTAAAAGGAGGTATTTATAAAGATATCCCTTATCTTTATACATAGATTTTATAGAAATTTTAATTGGAAGGATATATAAAAATATATATTTATCAATAATTGTGTGTAGTAATTTTTTCCATAAATTTATGAACTAACATGCATGCAACTTTGTCCATTTATAATGCTAGGTTTTATATTCCAAAATAGTGTTTCAAGATTTACATGGCAACAAAGTCAGGGGCGACAGACTACCCACACTTTTCTTTGAGGCTAGGTTAACATCTGAAAGTGTAAATGTTTTAAGCTTTACTTGTTCAGTAGAGTTAAATAATAATAGTTAAAAATTTGCTAAACATGTTGTTGTTTTTTTAAACATTGTAGGTTGTTTATGACCAACTAACTGGTGAAATAACCGGCTTACAAGAGGTGAGTATACCAGTAGAAGAAGATGAAGATGGGCTGTCCATGTCCAGAGCCCCCTTACCACCTAGCCTGGCCACCAGGGGCAGCACTATGCAAGACCCATTCTTACCTGCAGGCTTTGAGGAGGAGTTGCAGAAAATGCTTGATGAAGCGGCTAAAACTGATATGCTGATTGATTTGGAGAATGATGAGCCAGGAAAGTTTTTAGGAGAAGGTAGTTTTTTATGATATTTGGCAATATCACTTTAAGCAAATCTTCATATTTATCTCATGCTGTTCTTATATGGGTTGACAGGCTAATATTTATAGGCAAGTAATTATGTATGATTCTGTAATACAATAGGATATGGAGCATACACCCACCACAATGCTCCAGTGTGGGTTGGTGGGCTGTAATACATAATCCACAGTAATTGTGATTAATTTGTTAAAAATGACCAGTAAATTTCTTAAAGTGCACTTTAAGGCAGGCATTGTAACAACTTACTTTCCATCAAACTGTTGATTTAAAAAAAACTCCAAATCTTAATGAACCCAGAACTTGATTATGGATGAATTAACTAAGAACCGAGCCTAAGTGCTCAACTCAATTATAAGAATTGATTTATAAGAGCACTGCATTTTAGGACAATTCAAAATGATAGGTGTACAAAATCTATAGCTATACAATTGTTCCAGATCTAATAACAATAGCTCCTGGGGCAAGTGAAAGTGTAATATTTGCTGATGATGGTTACACATTGCTTAAGGACATCAACATGGATGTACCGCAAGAGAAACAGAGTGAGGTGGTCATTGAACCAATCAAAATTAATGTTGAAGAAATTGTTGACAGCAATACTCATTTAGCAGGTGAGAAATATTAGAAATCAAAGTGTTTTATAAAAGAGTGGTTTGAATATGCTTTTTGTTCATTTCGTACAAGATTTCGGTGACTATGCCTGTCATATAACATTTTTGTTTCTCAAGAAATTACCAAGAACGAATAATAATAACTATTCAAATAGGTCTCAAACTTCAATGAGAGACGAATATCTTAGCATTCCATGGATTCACCGTGCGGGTGCCGGGTCCATCGCGTGGCTGAGAAAAAACTCCAAACAGAGCCCGAGACTTGTGACACGGGTGTAGGTTTAAGGGTACCCTTTGTGACGCGCGTCAACACTCACCTCTGTTCAAGTTATTCTCCCTGCCCAACCATATTCGGAAGGACCCTACTAGTGCAGCTTTGGACACTCGTTCCAATATGGAGCTTACTGCACTTCTAGTAAGGCCAAGGTCTTTTAGCAGGTTGTAGAGAGACTTCGCTGGTATACCCCTCGCACCCACTTCTACCGTGTATAAACTAACCACATAGCATACCACATAGCTCCTGTTCCCGTAAAAAATTCAGGATAAAAAGTAACCTAGAGACAAATATCTTAGCATTCCATGGATTCACTGTACGGGTGACGGGTCCATTGCGTGGTTGAGAGAAAACCTCCTAACAGAGCTCGAGTTATTCTGATGTATAGGCTGTATTGTTGTAAAGTTTCATTCATATCCTTGCAGTAGTTTTGCATAAAGAGTAACTAACTTAGTTCTACCAATCATACTTACAAACTTTCGTGTTCAACTGGCTAATCTCAACTTAGTTATGGAGGAGTTATAAACCAATATCAACAGCCAACCATAGAAAAACCAATCAATAAATCTTGAGAAACTAGAGACAACATAATGTTTTTTTTTTATATTCGTGAACAATATAAACTTTTTTGTATATTTAAAGGTCTATGGCAAGACGATAATGAAAAGCAGGAAGAACCAAAAAGGCCCAAACCAAAGAAAGTAGATATTGAAATAGAGAAAGACGACAATTTCCTTGAATGTACGGTTATAAAACCAATACCTGAGATACCAATATTAAATATAACCAGTTCTGCTGTTAAAATGGGAGTAACTTCAACAGAGTGGGCAGAAATGATTGATGTGTCCAAACCTGTACCAGAGTTTTATGAAAAAATAAAAGAGATGGCACATAAATATCCATTTGAGTTGGATACTTTTCAGAAACAGGTAGGTGAGAAACTTCGAAACATACACTTTCAATAATTTCATGAATAGACTAAGACTTGCATGTTTCGAAGACATATTGTCGAATTTAGAAATTTTGTATGCAGGGGATTTCAGGGGTGACTAATCGAACTAGCTAGGTTTAATTTTTAGAAAATGTTGTTTTAGTAGTGTTTTGGGGCAATGAAAAAGTGTAAAGACTTTTCTTAAAAATAAATAGTGTTGTTATATAATTTATATCTAAATATAGTTTAAAACAGTAGATAACAAGCAAAGCTCAGACAAACAGATAC
This sequence comes from Mycalesis mineus, assembly GCA_034621355.1. Classification (NCBI taxonomy): domain Eukaryota; kingdom Metazoa; phylum Arthropoda; class Insecta; order Lepidoptera; family Nymphalidae; genus Mycalesis; species Mycalesis mineus. The sequence goes on from CM067901.1 coordinate 3,006,285, forward strand.
TATTGTAATGGTTTGAAATTGCATGAGATTTGAGAGTGTAAGATACATATCTTAGTTACAGCAGTTAACATTATAAATTAGAATCCTTTAGATTAGTATAATGTCATTCAAATAACAATAGGAAAAAAGCTAGCGCCATCTTGGACTGCATTGGTTGACAACTTCAGACTTTGTAGTATGATGTGCAAAAAAAGTCAGGGTATAGTAACAAAAAATAAATTTATTTTTACTATACATTTTCATTTTCACTCTCTTGTGAGTTTGAGTAATCACTATCTGTAAAAAAGATTCTACTAAAATAAAATATCACTGTCTTTAAAAAAAATAAAAAAGGAGTTACTAATAGAAGTTTTTAAGTTTTTTAATTTAACTACCCACACTATTATGTATTGTAGAAGTATGGAAAAAAAATACGAAAAGCAAAATTTATTATGAAGCTACAAGAGCCATTGTCGTCATCTTCCGAGTCCAATACTCTTGCTCTGTTCTTTTTACATGATTGACTTCTCGCCGCCAATCGTCAGCAGTAATGCTTTGAACTGCTTCTAATGTCAATTTTTCAATTTCACTTTCTAGCTGACTTACATTCTTATCTGCCACTCTCCTTTTGATGAGGTACTAAATAATTTCGATAGGATTAAGATCGCAATTGTATGGTGGCAACCTTAGCACTGTCTCATGTCCGTGGCTTCTAAATAAATTATTCACCACGTACCTAATCTTTCAGAGGTTTTATTATTTTTATTATTTGTCAATAGGAGCGAGAGGCGGCCATCTTAAATCGACACTTTATGATTATTTGCTCATATTCATCAATCAATTAATAAGTTGTTATTTTATTATATTATTTAAGTTATGTTAAAATAATGAAGAAAATTTTATTTTATTATTTTTTGACGTAACTTTTAGTGTTCGGTGTTTGTGCTAACGCTACTTTTACGCTGTTTTCAGACAGAGGTTGGTCCAAGATGGCGTCAGTTTCATTCCTATTGTTATGTGAATCGCATTGTAAGAAGTATGTTTCCTTAAAGAACGAAAGAAGTTGGTATGCACACTTATACAGTAGTAAAATACCTAAGTCGAAAGATTTTGAAAGTTGGGAATCAAACAATTTTCACTAAGAGAATAGAAAGATAGATATTTTATTTATTTGTACCTACATCAAAACTTTCATATAATTTCACCAGGCTATACTGAAGCTGGTAGAAGGTCATCACGTGTTCGTCGCGGCGCACACTTCAGCTGGCAAGACTGTGGTCGCAGAATATGCTATTGCGCTGTCAAGAAGAAATTGTACTAGGCATGTATTTCAAATTATACCTCGTTTCATGGTAAAGGGTCGTAGAGGTCATAGGTTCGATAGCATTATTGTTACTGAAGTTGTAACCTGTTTTTAAATTCAGGATACAATTTAACTGCAATCCAAAGAACATTGCCAAAATTTTCCCCAGGCTGTTCAAACGTATGCACATATTTAAGTATTTTATTTAAATACACAATGAATTTTAAACAACCACCTATGTTTCATAGCAATCACTGAAAACAAATCAAAAAATTAAGGATTTCATTCGATTTTTAGTGTTCTGAATCATGTGACTATCATCAAAGTATGAAAAATCAACTTTTTCCAACCTTTATAATTTTTATCAGCGTACATGTTACTTTGTTATTATGTAAATAGCAGATCTGTACTATTTAACGTTATAGATATCATCTCTGGACATCTCTGGGGCAGACTTCTATAAAATTTTTGGCTATGTCCTTTCAACTAAACCAAACTGCTGTATGAAGAAGTAACAACACACACAAATGTTTGCTATTGTTAATGTTCAGTATTAAAAAGAATTTAGATTTACAACCTTAGCAGCTTACCCTATTTATAGAAAGTTTCAAACATTAAAACACAAATTATTTTAGGGCAATATACACATCACCGATAAAGGCCCTGTCCAATCAGAAGTACAACGACTTCAACAAGACGTTCGGTGAGGTGGGCCTGTTGACTGGAGACCTGCAAATCAACGCCGCAGCCTCGTGCCTGGTCATGACCACGGAGATCCTGCGCTCTATGCTGTACTGCGGCTCTGATGTCACGAGGGACCTCGAGTTTGTCATATTCGATGAGGTCCATTACATCAACATGTGTCAAGTACTTGGGCTTACAGAGGTAAAATTAACATCGATAATAAAAGAAATGAGCTCATACAAGAGGGGTAAGGCTAACAACCAAATCTCGTCAACTGTGCAATGTTAAAACCAATATGGCTCTATGGCATTCAGCTGTGGGGCACCTGCAGTAAATCAAACGTAATGCGCATCCAAAGGCAGGCCTTGCAAATTTCACGATGAAATTCAGCTACCTGAACACTCCAAGCATCTGCGAGAAATTGGAAAATACTGCAAAAAGCACAAAGCCCGGTTGAACCAACATCCCAATCGCCTCGCCAGTTCGTTGGTTGTAGCACCAAGAGTTAAACGCCTGAAACGAGCTGACGTGCTCGAAAAAGACAAGTAGAGCGATGGCTCTACTGTCCTAAACATCCAAAATAAGAGTCTAAGGATCGCAGATATCATAGGAGAAAAAAAAAACATATAAAGCCAGGCTTGAAATTTCTTGACAAATTTGAACGCAGAGTCTTGTAACTTAAAGTCAAATAAGCTAACCACTTGACAAATGAAGCAGCCAGTAAAAAAATCTATTCATTGTATTATTTACTTTATATTATGCTAAGATGGTTTGATCATGCAAAGAGAATGAACGAAAGGAGATTTACGAATGGGATTTATAAAGCGAGAGTATGTTAGAAGGGGAATACCTGGCAAACATTCCTGGACCAAATCCAGGACATTCTGATTTTAGGCCAGGTCAAGAGTACCCTAAAACCGACGCACTTGTTGAAAAGATTAATGAAATTGAAGGAAGCGAGAGAGATGCTAGTATTGTGGCAACGATGTTGTCTTTGCCTACCCCTATGAAATGAGGCATCAATGTATATTCCAGCGTGGCTACGTGTGGGAGGAGGTGCTGATACTGCTGCCGGCACACGTCAGCATAGTGATGCTAAGCGCGACTGTGCCCAACACGCTGCAGTTCGCCGACTGGGTGGGCCGCACCAAGAAACGGAAGGTGTTCGTGGTGTCCACGCCCAAACGCCCGGTGCCGCTTTGTCATTACTTGTATACAGGTATATATGTCTTGTATACATATGTTTGTTTGTGTATTTAGGGTTTTCTGTATTACTGGATGATTGTTATTTCAATGCATTGGATTTTTAAGTACTATAAATTAAATTAGTAATTAGACTAATAGAATTAAATTAAGAAAAAATTATAATAAAATAAAAATAAAATATGATTTAACTATATTTATTTAGTTCAATTATATTTACTTTAGAAAAAACTATATTTATAAAAAATTCTCTCTATTGCAATCTGGTGCAGTTTAGAGAATAAACTGATTAAAAATAAATAAAATAAAATGTACCTACATACTATGTGCAAAAACTGGAATATATTTGTTACTCAATGACTGAGAGGATTTGAATGAGAATGAGTATGAGATAGAATAAATTCTAGAAATTGTTAATAACTTAACTTAAGCAACTTTTGAAATCGATATATTTTTTTTATCGACTAAGTTGGCCCTTCACTGCTATCACACCTGATGTTAAGTGATGCAAATTAATATTAATGGGCTAACTTGTTAGGAGTAGGAAGTATCCCACCCCAAAAAGTTCTAAAACATCGAACCGGAATTCTAAATCGCTTGGCAGTCTCATATTAGCTTACTGAGAGAATACACGCAATCAGACCAAGACAACTGAATAAAGTTAATTTGTGGATCGAATCTAGTACCTCCTTCATTTTGAATCGCAAAACACTGAACCAATAAACTTTGTTAAAATATTAAATATATTTATGAATATTATTAAATATGAGACTAATAGTAGTTATATCAATACTCATACATTTTTCAGGTTCTGGCGGCAAATCCAAAAACGAAAGGTTTCTAGTTATCGATCAAGAAGGGAACTTTCGTCTGCGCGGCTACAACGACGCGGTCGCAGCTAAGAAGGCCAGAGAGACCGAATACAAGAAGAGCTTCGGTCCAAAAGGTAATCGGAAACAAATTATATTATTATTTATTGTTATTATGATTAGTGTAGTGAGGCCCGCCATAGCGGATGCACTTCAACCCTTTTGGATCGATTGTACTCGAAATTATTTATTGATTATTATTCATTGCTTATTTGTGTTTTTTTTTTTGTTACCTCATATTTAAATAGGTTTTTTATTATCAATTTTGATATACTATCTTTTGCCTTTGACTCTATTGACTATGATATTAGTTCCTGATCTACGAAGAACGCAGGTTGCATGGACGAAAAAGCTTGACTTTCTTATTACGTTCGTGCAAGCGAGAGCGCGGAACAAGCGATAGAGAGGCAAGATCGGCCTAAGCATTCGGCTTGTGACGCATCTACCACTCCATCAATAGATGCGTCCGAAAAGAAATTATAACCTGATCACGTAAAATTCGTTTCCGTTAGCCGAATTTACAGACGAAAAAATAGAATAATTTTACGCTATAAGGTGTCCCAGACGGCTAGACTGACTGTACATAGAGGAGTATTAGTGCCAACACTTATGTATCGTAGTGAAAGTTAGGTACAGCAGGGGAAACATGAAAGTAAAATTAATGCAGTATAAATGAGAGCATTGAAAAGTATGAGTGCAGTCAAACTGAGTGACAGAATTAAGAATAGTGTGGTATAACAGAAGAAATAATTATTAAAATCGAGATAGGTACGCTGAGATGGTTTGGTCATGAAGAAAAAATGAACAAAAGGAGACTTACGGAAGGGATTTATTAGGCGAGAGTGAATGGGAAAGTTGGGAAGGGAAGACTAACGTATCATGGATTTTAAAATCGTGCAGTAGCCATAGGCAAAGGCTAGTAAGTAGTAAAATTAGTCGAAATATTTTATTTTGATTTTCACATTGGGTGTCCGTACAGGTGGCAAACAGTTCGGCAACTCGAAGGCAGAGCAAACGATGTGGGTAGCGTTTATAGACCATCTCAAGTCCAATGACAAGTTGCCTGTAGTTGCATTCACATTGTCCCGCAATAGGTGAGTCTAACGCACGCGCAGTAGCGCTTTGCTGAGCTAAAAAAATGTATTGTTCATTATCAATATAGGTACTTCATGTTTCGCTGAAGTCCAATAAAAATGTGCTATACCTATAATGTATAATATATTTTATGTACTTACAAATTAATAATAAATTCGGCACCCTGATTTGCTGTCTTTTTTTTCTAGCAATGCGAACGGATAGATATTTAAAGTAACTCTAGCCTCAGAAAAATTGATGATATTTAAAAGACATGCAACATTTTTAGAAATAAAATCTTTGTCCGAAAAAAATATGTTCAAATCTTATCCCAGTTGACCCCAGAATGAGCTTAGTACTATACTCAGAACCCCATATAGATTTGCAATTAAGGGCGTTGAACCCTCACTTTGAAATAGTAACAATTCCAAATAATGGCAATGTTGCCAACCAATGAAACTTATTATTTAGGAGTGAGATTTAGGCTGTAGATTACATATATATAAGTAAGAAAGGGGTTAATATTAATTTGCCTTCTCCTTTGCTCTTAGCGACCTGCAAGGGTTCATCGCCCTTTATTGCTAATTTATATGGTTTCGAGTTATATCATCAACCTCTCTCTTATTTATGAATTTGCAATCCACCGCGTGAGTCTCACTCCTAAATTTCTCCTACGTTTTGCCGGTTGGCAAGATTGCTATTATTTGGAAGTGAGACGGTTCTGAGTATACTCTTAAGCGGAAAGGTTGCGATACACTAGTTTTCTCTTGTGCGTCTGCTGATAAAAGAAATTATATTGCACTAATGTGTCTTGTCCCAAAGATGCGACCAAAACGCTGAGAACTTGATGTCAGTAGACCTCACTACTGCGAGGGAAAAGAGTTACATACGGTCTTTCTTCAACAAGTGCCTGCAACGGTTAAAAGCACCGGATAGACGATTGCCACAAGTTAGTATTGGTTTAGATTACTAGCAGGGCGTAGAAACACTCCTTAATCTTAGTCACATAAACAAAAAATTATAATTAAATTAAAAAATCGTTGCTATTATTAATTAATTATTATGCTACTCATTTTATAAACGCGAAAATGTTAGTATGTATATATGTTTGTCTGATATCTATTGAAGCATCCGGGGTAATAAGAACAATGCTTGGAGTATCTCTGCATGATCGAATCAGAAATGAGGAGATCCGCAGAAGAACCAAAGTAACCGACACGGGGCACGAGGTACGAACAACTGATGAACGTTGGGGGCCCAAGTTGCTAGATTGGCGACCCTGCACCAGAAAGCGCAGTGTTGGTCGACCCCCCACCAGGTGGACTGACGAAATCAAACGTGGCAACAGGCGGCTCAGAATCGTTGTGTTTGCAAGTCCCTAAAAAAGGCGTATGTCCCAACAGTGGACGTCTACCGGCTGTTAATGATGATGTTGATGATCAAGATCGAGGTGTACTCTTGAATGTTGGGCAAGCAATGAATGTTATCAGGTGATTCGTCTGCAACGCGTGCTGGAGAATGGCATCGGCGTGCACCACAGTGGTATCCTGCCGCTGCTCAAGGAGATCGTCGAGATGCTGTTCCAAACTGGGCATGTAAGTTAAACTAACAACATGGTAGGATTGATATCATCTATATACTATTTGTTTAAACGGACTAATCACTAAAAGTTAACTAGTTTTCGAATTTGTAGAAAAATATGAAGGAGTACATGTATTGTTCATCAAAAAATATTTTATTAGAAATGGACTATCGCGAATATTTTTCATATTATTAAAACACGACAAGATTAAAACTTAGAAAATTTCAGGATCCAGCCCTCCCGTATGTGTTGGAAACTAGCCGAGCAAACCCCGACAACAATTACGTAATACAAAATAATACAATTAATTAAAATGAATACCAGGTGAAGCTCCTGTTCGCAACGGAGACGTTCGCAATGGGCGTGAACATGCCCGCGCGCACCGTGGTGTTCGACGACATCACGAAGTTCGACGGGCTGCAGTCGCGCAGCCTGGCGCCCGCAGAGTACATACAGATGGCGGGCCGCGCGGGCAGACGAGGTACACGCGCATTCAACTTTGAAACCGACTTTTCGTTTGTTGCATTTTTGCGGAATGCTTTGAATTCTTGTTGTTTGTCCGCACTGTTTGTATGCTCCCTTACAACTCCCAAACGGATTCCCGATATGATGACATATCCTTATAGGAAAAAGTTTGAAGAATGTTCTTAGCTACTTCCTACTATATCAGAATTGGGTGTAAATTGCGAAAAACAGCATAACAATGTGTATTTTTATGGTAATGTTGAAGCGAAAATGTTTCTAGACATAAAATTGTTTAAAAACTCACCTTAGGTTTATATTTTCAAACCGAAATAAGAAAATACCAAGTTAAGTTACATTGGGTTCATTATCGGGCGTAATAACAATACAGTAGTGTGAACAACTGGAAGCCGTTCTTCGATCGAAAACTTACTTGTTAAGGGCATATTTATATGGAACTGAAGCAGCGCCCGACACAATAAAACCGACATGCCCATTTCTCTCACTCCATTCAGTATTCGAATTGAATTTTGAGTTAATCACGACACTCTATTCAGTTAGACAGACAGATAGACAGAAGCGGCGGGTTTTATATATGAGGACCTGTACAGGTTTGGACGACACGGGCACGGTGATACTCCTGTGCAAGGAGGGCGTGCCCGACCAAGCCACGCTCAAGGGCATGATGCTGGGCACTCCGCAACAACTGTCGTCGCAGTTCCGCCTCACCTACGCTATGATACTCAGCTTGTTAAGGTAACTATGTTTATTGTGGATAAAACGAACTATTTGAAAAATTAGCCACCTTGTGAAACAAAGAAAAACCGGCTAAGTGTGAGTCTGACTCGCACATCGGGAATTCATTGATTTTGTTACAGCTCAAAGGTATTGTAGACCTGTTTCTATATTTGATATGAATTTCAATTTAATACCTCTACGCGGTAGTAGGTTTAATAATTTACTATAAGACGTTGCTTCATACCAAATTTCAAGATTCTGAGTTCACGGGAAGTACCCTGTAGGCTTTGATTTCTTTGCCAGTGTTGATAATTTGCGGCTTAAACGGCTGTCTCTTTTGATTACGTTTGCTTAGGCCTGTGTGCACCAAGATTTCGGTTATCATAACCAACGGTTAACATAACTTTACTATAAAGGACATGGCCGGAATTAGTATGGACTGTCTAATGCGAAAAAAAATGTCCCAAGATATTTTATACACACTAGGATGTATTTATGTTTTTATACATAAAATAACTGTATTTTATATCTTATCGTATTGTTATACAGTTAATTTCAAGTTAATTGCATGCAAAAGAATTAGCTTCGATGAGTCCTGGCACATAACATGTATCAAAATAGGCACATAATTATTTTAAATTTCAAATTTTTTTGCTCTTTTATTTAAATGTTATATTTATAGCAAATTTTAATTTAATTACATATCCCTGACCACTATATGCTGGGATAAGATCTTGTCAATAATAATTTTGTAATTAGTTGGTATAAATAATATTTACTTCATAAAGTTAATTAAACCGAATCCCTAATGTACAAATGATAAGCCACCGTCATAGTTCTTTACTTAAATAACATCTGACTTTTCCTCTTTTTAATTAAACTAAAAATATTTTAATACTTCAATGAGATTGGATCACTTTTAAATCACTGTTCATTTCATGTAGTCATTCTTGTTCTCAAATCAATATACCATTATGGTAAAAGTTATTTGATTAATATTCATGGCATAAAAAATAAAAGTTGACATAAAAAATAAAAATTTTTGAATTGATTATAATTAAATTATTTACATTCAAAAATTAGTAATTAATAATTCAAATGTTAAACAACAAAATAACTCTATGCAGTGTTTTCTATAGTCTCACGTATGATAAATGTTTAATTAGATAAACAAACTGCAGTCCCTATCCTATAGCGGATAGCGTATGTACTTTTTCCAAACTGGTTGGTTATGCAATTCGTTTCTATAGTTTATTAAAATTTAATAAAATTGCCTGTTTCTAAGCAAAATAATACTTTAAAATCATCAGTAAATATTTACTTACTGAAAATATGGTACACCGTCTTCTTTTCTCACTTTGCTCGGGCAGTTCTTACAAGTTTTTTATAACATATTACGGCATTATTTTTTCACATATATAGACTGAATGATTGGAAATCATTTCGCGTTTTGGCATTCTTTTGGTTCGGACACTTTTTATCGCTGACCCGAAGTCCATAGTATTAATATGTCAATGGTTCACGACAACCCGTACGCCAGTTAAGGACGTAGGCCGGGCGATTATCTTAACCGAGTTTACGTCCTTAATTGGCGTACGGGTTGTGGTGAACAGTAAATTTATAGTTAGCTTATGTTAACCGTTGGTTATGATAACCGAAATCTTGGTGCACACAGACCTTAGAAGTTTGATTTTTTCACAGCACCAAGGGACAGTAGACCTGAATATATCTTAAGAAAAAAGATCTTGACAGACATACATACGGACGAACAACATAGTGATCCTATAAGGCCGACCCGTCTATCACAGAAAGTTGTAGAACACTAGGATCTCACTCCAAATACAATCGCTTGTATACGTCAAATTGATAAACTCGTTTTTGTCGTCATTTCAAAACCTAAAAACTTTCAGGGCAGCAACAGTGTCAGTGGAGGGCATGATGCAGAGGTCGTTCCGGGAAATCCATCAACTGTGCCAAGCTGACAACTACCGGAAACAGCTGGAACTGGCTGAACAAGAGTACTCGGAGAAGTGCACTACACCTCTCTCCTCACATCTCACCCCCTTGGCTACTTTCTACGATACGGCTACAGCTTATATAGATGTCCTCAACGAAATAATGCCTATTTTGCTCAACCAGCCCAAAGTTGTCAAGGAGTTTGTGCCCGGGAAAGTGATTATACTCTCCGCGGGGCCTTATATCAACCAGTTGGGTGTTTATTTGAGTGGAAATGGTGAGTTTAACTTTAATCACTTTATATGTAAGTTTGATAATTATAGGGGAAATCTTGGATGAATAAAGTGAAGCGACAACATCAAGCAAGTTTCAGGAAGTCACTGGATGCAAGCGGCTTTAGATAGTTGTTCAGAAGTCCTTACAAGAAGCCTTTGTCCTAATGTGGCCCTCTATTGGATGATAATGATGCTGATGCTTAAGCTTACTCTCCTTAAAATCATAATGCTATGCATTGATTTCAATTGTAAACATAGATTAAATAATTCTGATTTGCGTTTTAATCTTTTCTCTAACAACGCGCGCGACATAAAGTTTAAATACACAATTGAGATTGGAGGAAGACTTGTAGTAATTGGTGTTCTATATAATAAGGTTATGCAGCCCATCTTATCACTTCAGTTTAACATGGTTGCTCTAGACGTACAATGGTGGTCCGAATAACTGGCGCAACTACGCAAATTAAAGATGGCCGCTAGACGCCAATACACCAGGTATAGGAGACGACGGATCCGCGACCAGGCTGAAGAAGAACGCCTTTATGCATTGTACCAGGATGCTACCGTGATATTCAAAGTGGCTTATCAAAATACAATGAATTTCGTAAAAGAAGCCAGCTCTGATCCCTGGGGTAGGTCCAACAATGTTGTAAGATGCAAGTCTTCTTTGTGGAAGTCTTCGAAGGAAAATTTCGGGTACAAATTCAATGTTCGCAGAACGCCCGAACACTTAATGTATGTCCAAAAATGCGTCAAAGCGCCTCTGGAACTTTGACTAAAAGCTATATTCAGTGGCTATCTAGAGGAAGGTCAGTTTTCGGCCATTTGAAAGATGTAAAATCTAGTTCTGTCCCGAAATGGAGGTAAGCAAGGCAGTTTCGCTGAATAAGGTGAAAAAACATTCGGACAAATAGTTTCAGTTCGGCTTAATGAGAGCGTGAAAGAGGTGGCATCAGTTTTTTCGTACCATTGAAGCATGTTCACCCTTATAGAATGTGGCGAGTAAAGGAGTGATGAGTGCGGCTGCGTGTCAGCAACAGCAGTTTAGGACCTGTTCTTGTCAGCTGTCTTCAAAGTCATAATAAACACGAGGTCTTAGGAAGAAGCCTGTGGGAATGGCAAATCATCACAGAAAGAGACAATAGAGGTTATAGATATCGAGAATCTATCCCTCTCTGAAGGTAGGTAATTTCTCGTATCCTACTAAAACTGGGTAGATTAAAACAACATCATATTCAAACTTGTCCAGCTGCTGAAGGGGCCTCGGGAACGCCATAACACTTATCCAGTACGAAAAACTGCCTATAGAATAACTTCAAAGAGCATTGGGAAAGAATGCGTCTAGTTACTCCAGGACCCTCGTTGAACTTATTGAATTTGTTGTTATTTTCTGTGAGACAAAGTCAGGTTATTTGTTATTGGTTAGTAAACCCACGTCTCTTTGGCTATCGCGGCCACGTACGCGCGACAACGTGGGTTCGAATCCAGCTGGCTCCATAATTTTTGATATTACGTTTATTTACAAAATTATTAATTTCTTTACTAAAATATCGACTCGCACAGGACCTCGTCAGACCCCGTACAAGGTCCTGGTGCTGAACACTGCCAAGGAAGACGGGGTGCGCTACAACTTCGATGTGGATGACAACTGGTATCGGATGCTGAGCTTCTCCGCTAGCTACGATAACATTGGTGAGACTAACTTAAATACATACATATATACCATAACGCCACATCGCCATAAAGGATAGGCAGAGACCACATCCTTCCACTTACCACTATCCTTAACTGAAATAATAAAAAAACTTGATCTTTAATCTGTCGTTCTTATAGTAAGTACTTTACTACCAGACTATTAACTCAACTCAACTCCACACTTCCGTTTTTTCAATTTTTCATTTTTATAAATATTATGCTCTGGTTCAGGCTATACCATCATTTTTAGGGTTTGGTATCAGTAACCACCTACGAAGTGTCTGACAATATTCATCAATAGCACTAAAGAAAAATAAGGAATGTTAGTATTTCTTACCTAACATTAGCACTTAGTACCTGCGAAATGGCCTCGGGGCAAACTAACAAGTACGGCCATACACAACGTATGTGCTAACACTACTAAATCTCACTCATATCAATCCTGAAGAAATACTCTGGCGAGTCTGTGATCTTGGATCATTACTTTACACACACAACGCGTTTGTCCTTATTACCCAACTGCGTCAGAAGGAGGATAATGTTTTTTACCCGACTGCGTCAGAAGGAGGGTTATGTTTTTCGAGCGTATGTATGTATGTATGTCCATTTCTTCGGCACGCGCTACAGCCTAAACGGCTGAACCGATTTTGACATGTGAGGTGTCGTTAAATTTGTCAAAGTTGTGGTAGTGACATAGGCTATATAAGTTTTCAAAAGTGTGTATTTTTTTCTCTTATCTTAGCAATATGGGTATCAAATAAAAGGTCGTAAAAAGACCATTTGTAAAATATAAATATCATATCAGGCAAAAAGTGTACCAAGTGTTCCGTATCATTTCTATACCATAAACTAAAACTAAAAAGTCTCAAATAAAATTATTTGAGACAAACACGGACAAAATACTTTAACCTGCGGGGAAAGAAAGATCTACCAAAACTATGTTTGTCCCCGCCTGCAGCACCATAAAGTATTTAGAATTTTGTACAGATATAGTGATCCTTGTTTTTCTCTTTTCAGTTCACAACTTCTAAGCAGTCGGGTTTTTTGTTTTTATAATAATAATTTTTACTATTATATTCAAAGCTAAATACTTTGTTTTAAGGCACTGAGGAGAGCACGATGGATCATACGATATTGTGCATAGCACCAAAAAATATAATCGCTGTAACAAAACTGAATCTCAAAATAGACGCCAACATGATCATACAAGACTTTGAGAAGAGACAAATCCCAAGGTAATTAATTAAAAGTAAATAAATATATTTAAGTAGTCTAGGAGCTTTCATCGAAAACGCTGCTTTATATATTTGAGATATAACGAAACAATGTATGGAAGAATTTTTCTCTTTCTAAAGACGACAAAAAGTCTGCAATGGAGTACATCAAACTGTAAAAATATGTCGTCTAATTATATGAACACCAGTGATGATCCGACGTTTTCTGGACTTCTTATAAAAAGTTTAATATTAGTTTAGAAATCTCCATCCAAAACAAAAAAAAATTAAATTTGAAGGTTCAAAGACGCGCCAGTGGGCTCGACCTGCGCAAGTACAGTACAGGAGCTATCTAGAGTCTCCCACGCGGTGCACACCGGAGCGACCGTCCTGGACCGGATCAGCCTCACTCAGTCGCTGGCCGTGTCTACGGGAGACATACTGCACACGCTCGACAAGATGAACAAACTAAAGGTACTTTATATTAGGGCCCAATTTGCGCAAGTGCAGTGCGCAATGTTTAAAACACTTCATGAAACCTAAAGGCGGTTTAATTTACATTTAGCAGTTATTCTGCATATTTCTGACGTGAACGCATGATAAATTTAGGGAAAAAATTGGTTGCCAATCAAGTTAAAATAGGTATCTTAGTCTTAATATATAATCTTAATTATAAATAGGTGTCTTAGCTAAGAAAATATCCCATCGAAAATTTTATTACGCCAATTTATATTAAAAAAAATACACCAAAAGCTATTCTATTGCTATTCCTCTTGAAATAACGACTTGTATTTAAAATATTTTGGTTTTTCAGACCGAATTGGACACCCTAAAGAAGTCAACGGACATAGCGAACTTCAAAAGCGAATTCGCGATCGTTTACGAGCGCAAACAAACCGAAAGAAAGCGCGATAAATACAAACGCCTACTTTCATTCGAAAGCCTCGCTTTGTATCCCGACTACCAAAGAAGACTACTTGTTTTACGCGAACTGAACTACATAGATGAACACGATAGTGTCATTATAAAGGGGAGAGTAGCTTGTGGTATGGGGACTAATGAGTTGATAATATCAGAGTTGGTGTTTAGGAATGTGTTCACTGACAAGGAACCGGCGGAGATCGCCGCTCTGCTTAGTTGTTTCGTATTCCAAGCTAAGACCAGAGTGGACCAAGTGCTTACTGACAAATTGGCTGCAGGAGTCGAAGCTATACAGAAAATTGATGAGGAGCTGTGTGCCATTGAGTCTAAGTACATGGTAAGTTTCTTTCCAAAAAATTTTACCAACAAGTAGATGCCTTCCATGGTTTTTTTTTATAAAATTTCAGGGCTTCTTGTGACAGAATTTGACAGGGAACGTAATATCGGCAATTGTGACTGCCGCCAAAAAGCTCAGGTTGGCTTTTTCTAGAACGCGTTCCTTGCATACACTGCTAAATGTGTTTGTAGTTTTCCTAAATATCTGCTAGCCTAAAAATAAAAATATTACAGGTGGGTCAGTTCGAGGGTCAGGCGGAGAGGCTGAATTTCGGTCTTGTGCGCGTGGTGTACGAGTGGGCGCTGGAGAAGCCTTTCGCGGAGATCATGGAGCTGACGGACGTGCAGGAGGGCATCATCGTGAGATGCATCCAGCAACTGCATGAGGTACTTTGAGTATCCAGATGGTATAGGTTATTCATTCTTAAACTTGAATGCCTTGAACCTTGGATCAAGGAGTTACGGATGCAGAGTTCTCCACATCCGCCAATGCGGAAGCGCTTACATCATTGACATATTAATAGTTAGTACTATGGACTTCGGGTCTAATGCAAAATTTACATCAAAAGTGTCCCAAGATATTTTATACATACTAGGATGTATTTATGTTTTTATAAACAAAATAACATTGTAATGTATGTCTTATCGTATTGTTATACAGTCTAATTTGCAACGGTCTAATTGCATGCAAAAAGTAATCAGCTTCGACTGACGGTTGCCACGGCAGCCTTTTTTTGACATGACAGCTTTTCGTTAAAATAGGACAACATAAATGTTGTGTGGTGTGGAGTAGGTAGCTTTGAAATTTTTGGCATCTTTAACCTATATATTATATTTACAGCAAACTTTAGTTTATATTTACATATCCGTGACCTCTATATGCTGGGATAAATCTTGTACCAAATAATAATTGTTGTAATTATCTTGTATAAAATAATAATTAGTTATAATAATAATTAATTACAAACCAAATCCACAAATGTACAAAAGGATATGCCACTCGATATAGTTCTTTACTTTGAAATTTCAAGTTCTCGATACTTTCCTCTTTTTAATTAAACTGAAAATATATTTTTTTACTTCAGTGACGTTAGGTCACTATTTTAAATAACTGTTCCTAATTTCATGTAGATAATTCTTATAGTTATCAAAATAATATACCATTATGGTAAAAGTTATTTGATTAATATTCATGACATAAAAAATAAAAGTTGACATAAAAAATAAAAATTTTTGAATTGAAAATAATTAAATTATTTTTATTAAAAAATTAAGTAATTAAATAATTCAAATGTTAAACAACAAAATAACTCTATGCAGTCGTTGTTCTAAAACATTCTATTGCTCACGGCAGATCCGAACTAAATGCGATTAATTAGATAAACATATTGCACTCCTTTTATCCTATACGCGGGTAGCGTATGGGAAAAGGACAGATAGATACTTTTGTTCATTTTGGTTGGTTATGCAATTCGTTTCTATAGTTTATTAAAATTTTAATAAAATAGCCTGTTTCCAAGCAAAATAATACTTTAAAATCATCAGTAAATATTTACTTACTGAAAGTATGGTACACCGTCTTCTTTTCTCACCTTACTCGGGTAGTTCTTACAAGTTTTTTTTAACACATTACGGCATTATTGACGTGTATTCTGTCAGTCAGCTAATATGCGACTGAATGCGATTAGAAATCTTTTTCGCGTTTTAGCTTTCTTTTGTATATATAAATATGTCAATGGCTTACATCCACGGAAACTTTTCGCTCGCTTTCATTACGAAAAAAAAGTTCTTTTCAATAATTTAATGTTTTGTACAGCTTCTAGTGGACGTTAAGGACGCAGCGGTGGGCATTGGCGACACCATGCTACAAGCCAAAATGATGGAAGCTTCCACTGCCATCAAACGCGACATTGTGTTCGCCGCCAGTCTGTACACCACGCCTAGAGATACTATTATAGTCTGAACAAGAAATATAAAAAACCCGGATTGAGGGCGCCAGTACTTTTCATTTGTCTGTATAGTTGGTACAAGGAGTTAGTACCTTTTTTTTTATTTTGTACTAGCGGATGGCCGCGACTACGTCGTCCACGGGAATTTCTGTTTTATAAAAAAAAATTGTCTATGTTCTTTCTCAGACTCTAAACTATCTCTGTACTAATTTTTATTTAAATCAATTCAATCGTTTAGGTAAGATTGAGTAACAACTGTCTGTTTGTTTTTAAAGTTACTTTCGCATTTGTAATATTAGTATAGATATTTTATTTTTATTGTTTACCTATCAATGTGTACAAAATTAGCCACGAAAGTTATTTCATAGAAATACACTAGCTACCTTGTGTTTGGTCTCGATTAATTTGTCTTAATGAGAACTTTACATTTAGATGGGCTGTGACTGTCATTGAGGGTCTGGTGATGAAGACGAAGTACAGTTAAGGGAGCTCCGTAACGGCTTACAGTAGCTACCTTGTGTTGGGGCTTGATTAATTTGTCTCGATGAGAACTTTACATTTAGATGGACTGTGACTGTCATTGAAGGTCTGCTGATGAAGACAAAGAACAGCTAAGGGAGCTCTTTAACGGTTTACAGTAGCTACCTTATGATAGGGCTCAATTAATATGTCTAAATGAGAAGTTTTAAAGGTTATAGTTTCCAGTTGGTTTAATGTTTACTAAGTCACGATCCGATTATAAGATCTCGAGGAAACTCTTCAAACTTTATAGGCACATTTGCAGGGATGTCGAGTAGGTTTTTTCGTATGTTCATTGTCGATAAATCACTAAAAAGTATGAAATAAAAAAAATTTAACAAAAAATAATTTTGTTTTTACTTTTCCGCTCAAACCTTTAATATTTAAGTTAAGTCTAGTCATAACATAGCGAAACATCTCATAAATAATCTCATAGTTTGATTAATAATCATTAAACTGTACAATGCATATCCAAATTAGGGCCTATTTATATGAGGAGTGATAAAATTGTTAACCTCAAGCAATTCTAAAGAAACCTCATCTGCAAAATGCATTGAATTGTTTATCGTTAAGTAAATAAAGAACGTTAGTACATATTTTGTCTTTTATTTTCAACTACTTTTATACATCATTATGGGTTCGATCCACAGACGTGTATTACAGTATCCACTCCACACCACAGTCTACGAATCCTAGAATTTAAAAATGAAGGGCTTATATTTAATAGATATAGATTAGCGGGCCTGTAAATTATAATTTGTACAAAGCTACAGACTTGCAGATACTCTTAGCTATAGGTTTGTTTTTGGCCTGTATATAGATTACAACTTGATTTTTGATGTAAGAGAAAAACACGGAACACCAGACATCGATTTAAAACTATATAGGTGCATCAAGTTCATCGTTCATATGGCTATGAAGATAAGTTTGTAGCACCATAGTACTACAGTATGACTATAGTCAATAAATTGTATTGTATATGTCAAATTTAGAGACAATTGACATGTGATTTAAACAGAATTACAAAATTGACCCAATGCATAATATTTTTCGCTATTACATATATTATATTTAATGTCTTAAAAATTATTATTAATAAAATAAAAATCAATGTTATATTTTTTTCAAAGAACTTCAAAGAAAGAATGCCGTATGCGTAAAAATAGTCGCACGGACAAATTGGATCGACCTTCTTCTTAACATTCTAATGACATGACATTGCAATTTGGTAATGGATCAGTGATACGTCAAACTAAATCGTAAAAAGTGTATAAAAATCGTAAAATGGAACGTTAATATTTTATGAATTAAACCATAATAAAATAATTTATACGGATTTCTTGCTGTACTTTATTGATGACTTGCTTTAAATTTGATGTTGTGTTTCACGTGTCGGTGACTAAACAAGTACACAATAAACAAAGTTCGCGTCCGAAAGTGCGGTGGATATAAATTCCAAGGATACATCTGAAATTCTGTAGAAGTGATGTTTACTTGAATAGTTAGACAAAGCGTGTAAAATGTTATTAGATGACGAGAATGAATCGTTCGTTACGACCCCAGAGCGGATCCAAGCTCTGGGGTTCAAGCCGCAGAAGGAACTCCTCGTCAATCATTTGTTGCCCTATGCAGCCAAATTGGATGAAGAGTCAACAATATTCCTCGAGCAGGTGAAGACAAACCTGGCCAAATCTGTGATGCTGCGAGAAATGAAACCTGCCTGCGGAGTCTGGTCATCCAGGCTGATGAAGTATGTTCATAATTCTTTATTCATAGAAATACTTTACACAAGATGTTGCTAAAATTCCTGATACTTCCTACTGTAATGTGTGTATTGAATCATGCTGACAAGCATATTAATGATGCTTTTGCATTTTTTACTACTACAAAGGCTACAAAGTGATTTGCTACTTTATTTACGAAACTTTCCTTAAACTCAGAAATAAATACTATGACCTTACTAATGAACTAACCAAAAATGGCTATGTGGTTAGTTTATACGCGGTAGAAGTGGGTGCGAGGGGTATACCAGCGAAGTCTCTCTACAACCTGCTAAAAGACCTTGGCCTTACTAGAAGTGCAGTAAGCTCCATATTGGAACGAGTGTCCAAAGCTGCACTAGTAGGGTCCTTCCGAATATGGTTGGGCAGGGAGAATAACTTGAACAGAGGAGGGAGTGTGACGCGCGTCACTAAGGGTACCCTTAAACCTACACCTGAGTCACAAGTCTCGGGCTCTGTTTCACGCGATGGACCCGGCACCCGCACGGTGAATCCATGGAATGCTAAGATATTCGTCTCTGTCAGTGACTTAATAGATATGCTTATTATATTATAGTAAATTGAAGTAACTAAATGATGCAATTATTTTTAAGGTATTTTTAGTGAATTTTGAAGTTTGTTTTATTTAAAAACACATGCAGGCATTTGTGAGCCTAAAGAATATCTCCTTCATGCTCATAAGTGCCTGTGTTATGTTTTTATTACTGCAATTCAACATGATTTTTGTGTATGTGTTCCATCATAAGTTCAGAAATCATGCCATGGTTTTTATCAAACTATATAATTTTAAATTAAAGCTTATTGAATTGTATGAACTGTATTGAGTAATTGCTGACCTGTTATGTAGAATCGAGGCAATTAACTGCTCTAGTAGGGTCCTTCCGAATTTGGCTGGGCTGGGAGAATAAATTGAACAGAGGAGTTGCTAAGAGATCTCTTTTAAATCTAGACCTGTCACAAGTCTCGCGCTCTATTAAATGTAGACCAGCCACGAGATGGACCTGGTAGGTACCCGCAAAGTGAATCCATGGATTGCTAAGATATTTATAATATCTTAGTCTAATATATAAAATTTCCCTGTCACAATGTTAGTTATTGTACTGCTCCGAAACAGCTTTACCAATTTTTAGCAGATTTTATATGCGTATTCAGCAGGTCTGAGAATCGGCTACTATCTAATTTTCATCTTATTTTTTTTTTAATTTTTAATGCAAAACAATGTATGCTGGTTCAGCTAGTAATTTATAAATTTCAAATAAATGAAACACAAAATGACAATAGTTAAAAAAGTGTAGGAAGCAATTTGCATGTATGTGTATTTAGCATTTATTCCACTCTCACTTTTCAAGTTAACTTCAAATGTGAGGATGAATTTAAATTTATGATATTAAAGCCTCTAACTACAGTTTTAATTATTTTTCAATTAAAAATATGTTTTTCTTCAATTTGATTGCAATTTAGAATAGCTTAACATTTCTATGAAGTAAAAGTATTTTTAAACAGTTTTATTTAGCTCACCCCGTTTGTTTTATTTATTCTTGGGTCAAATTTAGTTATTTTTCCATTCAAAAATGTACTATTTAATATGTAATGTTTAGTAATGTACCTTGCATTTTTTAATTTATTTTAGTTTTATTATTATTTAAGCCACACTGCTCATTACTTTCTTCGGAGGCTTTCGTTACCACCCTACTGACAAAGACGTATCACCAAGCGATTTAGCATTCCAGTACGATATCATGTAGAAACCGAAAGGGGTGTGAATTTTCATCCCACTAAACAACAGAAGTTAGCCCGCTTCCATCTTAAGCCTGCATCATCACTTAACATCAGGTGTGAAAGCAGTCAAGGGCCAACTTGTAGTCGATAAAAAAAAAAAATTTTATTATAATCTACTAATAACATTTTCTTTGAAGAAAATTATTAAAAATAATTAGTATACTAATTTGGCTTCAAAATAATTTTATTATAAATGAAGGCACTTAATAAATGAGTACATTAAGTATTATGCCTAAACAATATAATTTTGGCGTCACCTGAGCTAACCTTTGGCAACATGCACTGTTCTCAGATATCTGGCTGCTGCCCAGAACTTCCTGACCCAGACACTTGGCATTGGAATGCACTATCACATACCTTTGGTTAATGTTACTATGAATTGCGCTGTTAATGGAATTAACAGACTTCCAATTTCAGTGTTTTATATTTTTTTCATAATAATGTTAGATTTTTATAACGCCTTTACTCACAGTCTTCAGACTATTTGCATATAAATCAAAGAAAATAACAAAATAAAATTAAAAATTGTAATAAACCTAGTGAAATTAGAATTCGCCATTTTTTTGTGGCGTTCGTTTCGTAATGTATAATATTTTTCCAGTCAAGCCCTTTCACTTGATACACACATTGAGGGAGATATGATAAAATATGTAACTAAATTAAATTAAAAAAGTTTAAATTAAAAGATAAATCGCATTGATGTCCGGCCATCTGTTTAAGCGCTACGATGTCACAGATAGACACATACGCGCAAAGACAGATAAGCATAAACTTCAAATTTATAACACCCCTATTTTTACGTCGTCGTCTACGTTTAATTCTTTTTATTTAAATCCATATGTTTAGGGAAGGTCTTAGTATTAGTAAATAAATATAATCATTAGTGGTATGCGCGGTGGATTTATAATGACGGAGGTCCTGGGTTCGATTCCCGGCAGGGCAGATTGAGATTTTTCTTAATTTGTTTTGGTCTGGCTGGTGAGAGGTTTTTCGCTGTGGCTAGTTACCACTCTACCGACAAAGACGTACCGCCAAGCGTTTTACCGTTCTGGTACGATGTCGCGAAGAAACCGAAAAGGGTTTGGATTTCATCCTACTCCTAACAAGTTAGCCTGCTTCCATCTTAGATTGCATCATCACTTAACATCAGGAGTGATGGCAGTCAAAGGCCAACTTGTAATAAAAATAAAAACAAATACCTAAAATGTTGGTAACCATATAGTTTGCTCTGCCTATTTTCTCAAATATTTCGTAAAAAACGTTCTGGATTGATTTTTCATTATCTTTACAGGTATATACGAATTTATGGACTGAAATTTTCAAAAGAAGATCATCTGGCGTTCATAAAACTAGCCTATGAGCTTGTTCTTATACCCGAACTGGAGCCCTGCAAAGTTCACAAGTTCGCTACGTTATTTCTTATGCTTACAAAGTAAGTTATTATAGCAGTTAAATTATATTTTACTTTAAAGAATATGTTAGTGTTACACATAAAATATTTTTTTATTATTTTAGAAGATGTGTGGCGTATTATCATCGGTCTCGTGACCTTGGAACAAATAAATATGAATTAAACATTCAAACTCAACCATAGATGCAGTCAACTCATAATACGTTACTGTTACGAACATAGAAATAGACATCGACGATCTCAGAATAGACAACGAGAATATAATCTAAGCGCTCGATTTATTTTCCGACAGATGTGAACAGCCCTGTAATTTAACTCCCCTAAAACAGCCCATGTTCATATTTTGTTGTTAAATTAACGAGACAAAGTATCTTTATGCAGTTAATTTCCTTAATTTAGTAATCTATTCGGTTGGTTATTTTGGTTCCAACAACATAACATAAACACATTTTTTTAAATTTATGATTGTATTATGACCACACCTGACCCATTAATACTGGTCTCAAATATTTTGTACAATAAAGACTCTTTCAGTCAAGGCCTTTACATATGTGACAGATGATTTAAGCAGCATCTTTTGGGTAACACCTGGATTGATGGCTATGAAGGCCAATTCGAGAACGACACGTCTTGCGGCATGCTCACACAAAAGAGAAGAGCTGGAAGCGCTATAACCTTCCTTTCTATTCTGTCTCCTGTCTGCCAGTAACTTCAACCAATCCTTGTTAAGACATCCATGCCTTGCTTTATCTTCCTAACCTCAACGAACTGCTCCCACCTCTTGTAGTCGATAAAAGCGGTCATGTCCCGCTTGGCTCAATGTTTAAAACGTAACAAGACATAACGTTATTACATGTTTAAGACTGTTTACAGCAATGCTAAACGCAATGCTAAACAGTGATTAATAAAACCCACTTATTGACTTGGAAGAAACGTACGTGTACTGTACACATACATTTCTTCATAACATTTTTACAGCTTTGCAACATTAAATTTTGATTTTAGGAAGAGATTCCTCATATCTCCTGAAGAACTTACACTACCGTGGAAGCCACTTTACGACCTCGGAATCAGAATTTTTGAAAAGAGTTCGTCAAATCTTGGGATGTACCACTACCATGCGTACGTAAAAGTGTACTAATTACTATAACACAAACAACTATTCACCATCTAAACATACTTACTTTTTTACCGACAAAAAAAACGGAGGAGGTTCTCAATTCGACACGTATATTTTTTTTTATGCATGACCACGCATAAGTTTTTACAGAGTTCGATTTTGATAATTCTTTTTTTATTAGAAAGAGTACACTTCCAAGGTGGTCCCATTGTCATCATGTTAGGATCTGATGATGATATCCTGGGAAAATTGAAGGAACTCTTCAAATTTTATAGGCACACTTGCAGCGATTTCGGTTTTTATGTAACTATCGGTAGCTTTTTGCACAACTACAAGTGCCGTATAATATACTATGATAGTATAGTACGAGTACGTTACGTGGGGATAAATCACTAAAAAGTAAAAAATAAAATTTTATAACAAAAAATAGAACCGACTCCAAACGCACGGTACAGTAAAAAATAACTGTGTCATTTAGTTGCTTTAATTTACTTAAGCATATCTAGGATTCGCTGCCAGCCAAGGTTTCTACTTTAAGGACATTACCTGGAACCCACAAACTGCTTTACTATGTTAAATAAATGTTCCTTAAACTTGGCTAGCACCGACTTCATGGATATGCTTGACTTTACTTTTTAGTGCCTTTGGAGTCGGTTCTATTTTTTGTTAAAAAATTTTATACAATATAATAATATTTGTCTCATTTCAATGACCCAAAGCTTACTCTAATGTTAGCTTGATCTATCCATCATGATCCTACGTGAAAATCTGTAAACGAAAACATATAGGCATTAGATTCATGTCAAATGGCATTATCCTTACCTTCATACGAGGTCATCAGTCTTAATGAAATGCAGTTACAGCAGCACCTGTCATAAGAGAGCTGTTAGTCATCTCATTAACTAACTCCCACGCAATATTTATTAGTATGGACGTGGCCTTAGATCTGTTACTTTTAATTAAGTCGATTTACTATTTTCGATGCTAACAGTGTTTATATTTTTAGTAGTTCCTAATGCCTATAGCCAATTACATTGTCGTCAATAGCGCGTCAGAAGCGTATTGGTTTCATACATATAATATAGGTACAAAATAGAAACAAACAACTGCTCGTAGGCGCCACGATACGAGACACTAGTAATCTGATTCTAGCCATAATTATTGTGTTTGTTTGAAACCGATACGATTTTAAGGGCGCGTTCCCACTATGCGGTGACGACCGTGCCGTGTAGTTTAAATGTATGAACATTTTATGTCGGGTCGCAACGGGTTGGGGCAGCATCGCAGCGCAAAATGTGTACTAAGCACATTAGTGAGCAGTGACGGGCCGGGTCGCAGCGTATTAACAAATAAATAACAGTACACTGCCGGACGTTGCGATTGTAGCATTAGCGACCATGATGACGGGGCGGATCGTATCGATGCATCAAAATCCGCCGCGCAATAATATGACTCGCTCTACTCCGGCGGTACGACCCATAGCGGTACGACATAATATATTCGTACCCCCAAGTGACACAACATTATTATTTCTGCCCATTTTATTACGACCAAAGTTTAACCTTCTTTCTAAAATAGATTATAAATACGTACGATAGATTTATAAAAATAAATTGAGCCAATGTATTTGTTCAGGCGCAACGAACAGAAGCCATCAATGACATTGAACTCGCTCGGCTGGATTCCGAACCTTAGAGACGATTTGCTTGGACAAGCGTTGTGGGAGGAAAAAGAATTGCCTATGTAAAATGACTTTGTGTAATTTGCGGCCGAATACTGAAACGCTGTCAAATGCTATGACATCAAAAGGACCACGTGCAAAGTGGAGCTTTCCTTCCTAATATAAATGAACAATAAAAAAGAATTTACAGAGGCTGCCAATCACCTGCCTCTGTATATTAGTAAATACTCTATATTTTCTATAGTCTATATTTACTATAGTCACGTCAATGAGACGAGACAAAATACGTAAACAAACCAAACGATACTAACTTTTGTTGCGAAAGCGAGCGATTATTATCTCTCCCTTCACTTTTCAAAAGCAATACTGTTGTTAGTTTTTCGACCATATTTTGTCGTTGTATCTCGTAATCTTAGTACTAACTATAAAAAATTTTTAATTGCAATAATAAGTTCTTTCACCAGAAACCGCTCCTTTAAATGACGTCATACGGACATTATCTTGACAACAACGAATAAGAATTTTAATAGCATTTATCAAATGAATATAAATTTTTATTATTTTATAGTAGTTTATCACTTCCCCCGTAGGATCAAAAAGTCGCTAAATAAAAGAT
This sequence comes from Mycalesis mineus, assembly GCA_034621355.1. Taxonomy (NCBI): domain Eukaryota; kingdom Metazoa; phylum Arthropoda; class Insecta; order Lepidoptera; family Nymphalidae; genus Mycalesis; species Mycalesis mineus. The sequence continues at coordinate 3,031,432 of CM067901.1, forward strand.
TTTGTATTATATTAAAAGCGTTTCTGTATTCGGAGTTGGGTAGCTTACATGTTTGGTGGTAGTTGGGTCTATCATTGTGAAGCACCATAACAAAAACTTTATCCAACTTAACGAACAGGGAGAGGGTATTTTTTTGTGAATAATATTTTATATGACAGGGTAGTGTCGTTTTTTTGAATAAACTTTTTGGTGATGCTGTTCTATAAGGGCTATATACTTCAGAATATAAATCTTTTACGAAGTTTTTTATGACGCTCTTTCGGATAAAGTGACAATGAAATGTTCTTTTTCGAAACTCCTGGCTCACTTCAAGAGAGCATGTCGTATATTTCTATAGCCAACGTAAAAAGATGTTCTATTTTAGTCAATGGTTTTCCAGTAAAGAGGAGTTTTACGATTATCTGTGTACAATCTCATCTGCTATCCTGTGATTAGTCAGACGCAAACTTGAAACTCTACCGGTTTGGTACGTTCTTTTAGCCAAAAGTTTTCTCACCATCATCAATCAAAAGGTGGAAGGTTTTGCATGATAAACTTATATTGTAAATATTGGCAGTATAACATTTGTATATTGATTGCAGGTCGCTGGAGACGTCGTATATGACAATGATAAAATGCGCAAAGCCGTAAGTACCTACCTACAGTTTTAATGAATAAAAAATACATAAATGTATGTATAGATTGTAAGATATTGATTTTTTTAACGTCTTCCAACCTGTTAGTAGAATCACTTCTAGCGTTCTAACTTAATGTTACAAAAGTGCTTATAGACTTGCATGAAAAAAACTAATAATTATTTTTATTAAATTATGTTATTTTTATCAAATCAAAATTTGAGTTTCTACCCAAGGCTACCAAAATTAACCATTGAAATCATAAAAATACTTTCAAGTTGAATTTACAATATTTAATTGCTCGTTATCGTATTTCCTTGACATTTCTCAGTACACTACCTACCACAAACTAACACAAACAAAATATAATGCTTATAACTACGGTACATTTTCCAAGGTACTTCGAAGTAGGCGCAACAAAAGAGATGCTAGAGGAGATGCTCCCTCAGCTCTGTCCTTGGTCATCCAACTCTCAGATGATGGGCCCCTTCACTGCTTTCCTGCCAGTGGGATTGAATCCTAAGCACGCGGAGCAAGGCCACTTGCTGTGGTTCGACCAGCTCATGGATCTGTGGGACGTGTGCTACAATAACCAGTGTGGTATTTCGGTAAGAGATCGTACTCACATAAGGACTTCCGAACAATGGTCTTGTGCCGCATTCAGCGGCTTCCCTCAATTCACTTGAAGTTGTGAACACCAAGAACCTGGTCGCTGTTCCAAGACTGTCCGCTGTTAAGAGCTTCATTAAGAGATCATACTCGTAGGTAGTAGGTACATAAATGTAAACTCCATACACCCAGGCAGTATCCAAGAGACAATCAATCTTATATCTTAGCAGATATATATTATTTGCATGAGGATTATTGTTGCAACTTCTTTTTATGTATTTGTATAGATTAAATTACACTATATCCGGAATAAGAAACAATAATCTTTTTAAGTTAAAACTTCTGAATTTTTACAAACGTACGAGTCTGAAAATAATCTAGCATTTCTTTGAACTCCTGAACAGTTTTGCTTTGTGGCCTGAGTGTATCAAGATAAGATACTTTCCATTTTTAAGCAATAAATTCATAAAATATTGATTTTTTTAGGATGTAATGATTCTGTTTGCTGGTCTGGCAAAGAAGAATCCTGGTGCAGTGGACTGGACGCCCCACGTGCCCAAAATGTTCATGAGATTCCTGCACGCTCTCAACCTGCCCGTCAGCTACAGAGATATGCAATACACCAAGAACCATTCGCTCGGTAAGATGTTAAACAGATTTTACAAGCTTAGAAGTGTTAAGCTCGTAACTCGATTAAATGTATGGAAATAAACCGGGTTTCTGGCGTCGATAAAATCCTTGACACAATATTGATGGGCGTGACAAGAGCGCCATGTTAAAACTAATGCGGGATGCATCGCGAAAAAAAATTATTGTGAACGATCTTGCAGTGTTGTTGAGTCGGATAGTTTTTCTAAAAATTTTGTTACATGATAGAATAATTTATTATATTCATCACCATCATCATCATCATCATTATCAGACTATTAACGGCCCCTATAGGGCCAGTTCTCCCTTCCTGTCGAGGATATAAAGCGTGGGGTGATAGTGTTTAATTAATTAACTATCAGATGTTGATGATAGTGACCGGGACCGACGGCTTAACGTGCTCGGGGATGTTACACCACCAACTTCCCAACTCCGCGCTTGGAATATACTGAGAATTTCATAAAAGAATGGTAAACTTAGAATTACTCCGAAACCCCAGGATACTTGTATTATTTTTATTTTATGGTTCTAAGCCGACAGATTTTTAAAACTTAATGTTAAAGAATATTTCGGTTAATATTTCCTTTCGTTTTTTCTTTAGACATGAAGGTTGTGGCGTCCTGGATAGCGTGGACGATAAATCCAGACGGCGTTGTACTGAAACACTTGAAATCTTTTTTGGCGGGAGTCGAGAGTTATTTACAAAGCGCCAACGCTGGGCGTTGGTCGTTCAAACTAAGAGATCTTCTGAGGAAGTTAGCTAGAGAATTCCTCATCAGGTAATATGCCCACTACAAGTTCTGTAAATTTTGGGCAGGATATTAAACTGGCATAAAAAAATCTAAGAGAAATATGGCACTAACTTATATATCATAAGGTTTTATTTGAAGTCTAATATAAAATGAAGTATCTATAAATGTCTTTATTAAATATTGTTAATTATCTTCTTTAAGGTTATAGCACGCACCAATCTTTTATTACGCTCTCAATTTGGTTTGTGTGCTACAAGTGCCTCTCTGAATTATATTGTAAGATTAAATTAATGTTATATTTGTCAGAACAAAATTTATAAAAAAGTAGACGCAGTAAACTAAACATTGTTCTAGGGTGCGTCGCGAGCGCGAAAAGGGATTTCAAATTACGTGGGAGAACAAAACTCCCGAACACTACAAACTCCGGGACGAAGATATCGACGAGTTCGTGAAAATAGTTCTCGAACCGACGTTACAAGCCGTCTACAGCCGAAGCGGCTCTTTGGACATTTCTCTCGCTTTGCAGAACTTGGCCACTCTGCGCCCTGCTCTCGTCATACCTCCTCTGATCGAGAGGCTGAGGACATCCCTCACTTCTTTGACTGAGCCCCATAGAGTCACAGCAGCAATGACCGCCGTGGCTGCAGTGGCTCGACCGATGATTCGAGGAGCCGACGCGGGGTATCCGGAAGGCCCAACCCACGTAGTCCCTTTCCTGATGGCCGTGCTCCCCGGCCTCGATCCGAACGACATCAAAAAGACCTTGGTCACGTTGCACTTCATACTAATTTACAGCGTGATGATACCAATCGTCGACTGCAGCTCCGCGCACGAGTATCATCCCGATCTCACTGAAGAAGAACTGCTCGTTTGCGAGTCGACAGCCCAATTTGAGGATTTCGTATTAATCTTCCTAGACAGACTCTTCGTAATCGTGGAGTCGAGCGTCACCGAGCATGCCCGTTTGGACACTAAGGACCCTGATTGCGTCAGGAGCAAAACGGACGCGGTCATGGAAACCGCCATTTCCTCGGCGGCGACCGCCGTTTTGACCCAGTCCTCCCCCAAAATTTTTAAAGAAGCTTTAAGGAAATTCAAGTCATTCGCGACCGAAACTACTTTCGAAACTAACGTGTCTGGAAGCATGGTCGGTGTGTTATTGAAAGTGTTCAGTCGGATCGACTCCGAAGCGACGTTGGCAGCGTTTCTACCCAAACTGATAGACGACTTGACAGAGCTAGTGGCGAGTGACGATGCGCTGAAAGAAGAGAACCCCCCGCGAGACCTGTGCTACAACCTGGTCCTGTTCAAGCAAGTGATAGAATGCGATGGCACGGCGTTGATGAAGTATATACCTCAGATCGTGGTGCTGTTGGACCGCTTGTTGAAGTTGCACGCGTCGTACGTGCTGGTTCGTGCGGCGGACGCTCTCGCGCACGTGTTTCATTCCTTATCTTACGTTGACGTGAAGGAATGGAGAAGTTCGAGCAAAGACTACGGGAGCGCCCCTGAAACTTGGCTGCCCGTCCGCGAATGGGGGACCGGTAGCTTCTTGAAAGATGCCAAGTTGAAATGGCACGTGCCTAGCGCTGAGGAGGCGAATTGCGCGCAAATGCTAGTAAACAGATACGTGAAACACGAAGTGATTCGTCTGCGGCAGTGGCTGAACGGGGAGAGGGATATGACTCGCGAGCGCAGGATGAAAAGTTATTACATATTCAACGCTATGTTGGCAAGCTGCAACTTTTTGCCGCCGTCCAATGAAGACCACATTCCCATGTAAGTTATTTACTTTTTGTTTGTGCACTTTATTACAAATAATATAGACACGTATAGTAAGAAGTAGGACTCTTTCAATTTAGGCATTTGGTATTGAAATACTGTAGAGCGGCGCCTTAGTGGTGTTCCGCACCGCAGCATTCCGACACCAATATGTCTCAATTGAAAGAGCTCGTATTGCATAAGGTGACCTATTATGGGCTTGGAGTGCTCCTCATACGCCACTAGAGTAGAAAAAAAAACTTCCTTCAATAGCTGTAAAATCGTTTTTTCTGTACCCCAGTTCGGTCTAGCGGTGGTTTCAAGGATTTCTAATCGCTAAGAACATATTTTATTCAGAAAATGTTGTGTGTGGTACGAATTTTTTTATGCTAACGAGATGCAATTTAAGTATTTCCTGTTTGAATACTGAAAAAAGATTATATTGATTCCACTACTTCAGGATAGAGTCCCAAGTCCCGGCCACATGCCTGCCGTTGTTCAACGGGGTGGATCACGAAGTGACCTTGGACGGCCAGAACATGCGCCTGGCGCTCACCAACCTGCTGGTGGACGTCCAGAAACGTCTTCTCGCTGACAAGACTGACGACACCCGGGGACTTGAGTTACTTCTTCAGGTATACTAATTTAGTTTTAATGGCAGGCAGAGCTAGTTCTCTTGCCAACCCAACTAGCGTACCTTAACGTGACCTTAAAAGACAGTCTATTTATTACCTATACTTAGTTATAGCATATTGTAATTTGTAATAGGTATAATATCTCTCAATCAATTTATTCAATTTCCAATTTATAAAATGTATAATTAAAAATGGATAAATTAAAAAATCTCTCAATTAATAAAACATACTAACAAGGAATTAAAAGGAAAATATCTGACCTTAATCTGAATCATGTCATAATCCTTATTCCAGGTCTGGGAGCGCATTATAATAATAAGAGGCAACCGCGCATCGCCGGGCATCGAGGCGCGCCTGCGTTCGTACACCGCGCTAGAGAGAGCGCTGGACGGACGCGGCCGGGCGTGGAGGGGAGACGGGGCCGCGGCGGAGAGGCTGAGGATGTTAGTCGCCGATGCAGCGAGGTTGCAGTTCGAGTCGCGGGCGGACCTGGTGTGCGACGCAGGGATGACGCCCACTGGGCTACAAGCGCTGGATGCGCTGTTTGAGCTCTCCATCAACACGTACAGCTCGGTGAGTTTATACAACGCGCTAGAGCAGGTATGGGGTGGGGGCGACGAGGCTGAGGATTAATGTTTTAATTTTCAAGGAATACTTTGACCAACTCATTACATCGTATAAAACAAAGTCACTTTTTTATGTTTGTCCCTGTGTATGCTTTAATCTTTAAAACTACACAACCGATTTTCATGCGGTTTTTTTTTAACAGATAGAGTGATTCAACAGGAAGGTTTATGTGTATAATACATGCATAATATAGTAGAGAAACTTCTGATAATTTTAGAGGTTTATGATGTGATGTCGTAAATTAATGCATTTTTGAGATTACATTGCAAACACTGGCTAAACCCTACGAGATATATCAAAATAAGTAATATACCAACTACAGTATTGCACGCCTTAAAAAGGTCAACAGAAAGTCCGCGATGATAACACACAATAACCATTTTTTATCTTTTACTGTTAACCAAAATTAATGGTTTATTTACAAAGCGATTTTACTATTGCATTCAGCTTTATCCAATTAATTATCTTAAATACTTTGTGCATTCAATATAGATCACTATTGCCCTTTACAACATGTAATTTAATTGATTATTTTCCAAGATATATAAGATTCAAAATGCAGGGACATGCGTGCACCGCCGCCGGTATCAGCATAGCACCCGTGCGAAGCCGGGGCTGGTCGCTAGTAACTTTGTAAAACTTGAAAATACCTAATTATCATTCTTTTGTGTTAAGCATGTCGGTTTAGGATGTCTAGATTATCGAAGGTATAATAGATTTTTATTTCTACAGGTGCGCGTCTTGGCTCAAGCCCGACTCTACTGGATGCTAAGTCATTTCCCTTACTCATACCGGGCGCTGGTACCGAAATTGGTAGAACTTTTGGCAACCGGTGGCGAAGGAGAAGAGTGGCACGCGCGCCATAAAGGGGCCCTGTTCATCATAATGGGCCCTAAACTGGGGCCCATGATCGCCAAACAAGACTGGGACGTCGTTAAGGCCCTGTGGCCCGCCATACTCAAGGCGCCACTGAGTGAAAAACCTAGCATACTGAGGTAATGTTAACAAACACAAAACATTTAGCAAATGTTTTTTAAATAAATAGTTAACACAATAGCTTAAAATGTTTCAAGTTTGGATATTTATTTTATCTTTGAATTTTATGTTTCTTAAAATCACAACCAACCCTATTTACATTGAAACTTCATTAATTTGAGTCAACCGCCCACCCACTTCTACCGCGTATAAACTAACCACATAGCCATTTTTGGTTAGTTCATTAGTAAGGTCATAGTATTTATTCACTTTGAATACATGGTCTTTAGGGATGTTTGTTTCCCACGGCACTGTAAGCTGCTCAACAAGTACTATACGTTTGATTTGTTTGGAAAAAAGAAATATGTCCGGTCTAGATGTCGTAATAGCTAAGTCTTCCGGGATTTTATAGTGCTTTTCATACGTGTCCATTAATATAGTCCAATCAGGAGCAGAGTCCAGAATTGAATAAGGCTTGCTGGTGGAATTTGTACTTGAGCCTGCTTTAACGAAGTTAGTTTGTCTTTTATTCGTCGTCAACCCTTTTTGAGCTCTAGCTACTGAAAGGCTTATAGCTTCACGTATGATTTCTAATACTCTGTCGTGGCGGCGTGAGTAGAGACCCCTGTCCAGGAGCACCAAATATAATATTTATAAGTCCGTAAAAGTACTAGTTACCTACGGTTTTTTTGTTTTGAAAAATTGGTCAACATAGTTTTAGATAATGAGGTAACATATCCCCTATTTTTATATAATAATCAAACTGAATATATTTGATGCAACAGACTAGAACAAGCCTTCAGCGACTGCCTCCACCGGCACTTCCCGGCAGTCAACACTCGCCTCACCATCTCTGAGAGCGCAGTACATTTAGCGAAGAATCTTCTCACTGAAGAACAAATAACAGAGCTCGAAGCAACCGGCGCGTTGGAGAAGGCCGTGGCGAACGAGATAGCCACCTCGGATAGAACGGAGCGGGTGTACAATGAACTCATTGAAGAACTGGTCGATATTGCCGAGAAACCTAATGTGTGAGTGCGTTTTTATAACTATCTAAACTAAAGCCAAACTCGATTGAGAATGCTTGTCAACAAACAAGTTTAAAATGAAGGTAGAAATTTTAACACATTTCATGCCTAATAAATTTAAAATTATGTTTTGGTTTTTTATAAAATCTTATTTAAAAGATATTGAATATATTAATTAGTTTTAAGCTTACTAATCTAATTTATTGTCATAAATTCGTCATTAATAAGTTAATTAAAAAAATTAGGTGTAAACTGACTAGTGATTTCTACCTTCAATTTTAATTTGTTTGTTGACAAGCATTCTCAATCGAGTTTGGCTTTAGTATAGAGGTGGACATCAAAAAGTTGATATTAGAAAATTATAAAACACCATCATTGCACATCAATTTCCATATATAGTTCAATTGTCCGTAACTTATATAGGTTTTAGTTAATATCTTACTATAACCAGACTATTAATAATAATTTTATAAAATGGTGTGTGATGGCCAATAAAATACTGAACTTTGTATAAATTAATTTAATTAACAAACTACGTGTCTATATGAACAGTGCAATAAGCAGAATGACATGCAAATTTGATTAAGAACGAAAAACAGGCTAAAATTCTCTGTGTCGTCGACATACTCTTGCCACATTGCAGCAACATATCCAGGAGGCGTTTTGTCGAAACAATAATATAGTCCAATGTTAACCAATAGCCTTCTTTAATTAATAGGCAATCCAACTAGTAGTCCCTGAAATTGAAATCTTTATCTTTAAATATAGCTACTAATGGATACCCATGAATTTAGGAGGAAACGGTGAACAACTTCAAACTACTGTATTTTTTTTATCGACTACAAGTTGGCTCTAGACTGCTATCACACCTGATGTTAAGTGATGATGCAGTCTAAGATGGAAGCGGGCTAACTTATTAGGACGAAAATCCACACCTGTTTCGGTTTCTACACATCATACCGGAACGCTAAATCGCTTGGCGATACGTCTTTGTCGGTAGGGTGGTAACTAGCCACGGCGAAAGTCTTTGTCTTAATTTGTCTTGTCTAAGACAAATCTCAATCTGCCCCACCGGGAATCGAACCCAGGACCTCCGTCTTATAAATCCACCGCGCATACCACTGCACCACAGAGGTCGTCAAATATACGTCGTCGCCGTGTATAAACCTTCGTTACGTTAATGAGAAACGCATTAAAATTCCGTTGCTCAAATTACAAGATCTAAGCGTACAGGTCTCCACGATACAGGTTCCCTAGTGTGGAGACCACCGGTAATAGTATTGTATATGGTTTTCATGGCAATAAAGATTTTGACGGTGGAGCCGATTTTGTTTGTATACTGTGGTAAAATTACATATAAAAATGTTCCAGTCAATGGCGTCGCCTGGAACTAGCGATGCAGATGCTAACGTACTGCCCGCTGGTCCAGACGCCGTACCCGCCCCGCGCGGTGCGCCTCATGGTGCGCTCGCTACTGCACGACGACATCGCGGTACGACGGACCGCGCAGAAGCTTACGCTCTACGCGCTCAAGCAGAGGAAGAACAAGATAAAGAAGATCGATGTCGATCCGTACGACATAGCGGGAGTGCCTAAACCTGAAGTGCATGTTCCAGGTAACATTTAACTATCATCTTCTTCTTCTATATAGACTTAGGGTTAGACGCGGTACCCAGTGTGGTAACCCATACGGTGCGCTCGCTATTGCACGACGATATCGCGGTACGGCGGACCTAAACTTGATAAACTTGAGGTAATATTTAACTACTATCTTTAGTTTACTGTGTTAAGCTTGTATATCTTAAGCGCGATTCGGAAATATTTTTACCTACAAATTATAATATTCATCTCTTTTTGTTCAATCATTAAGTTACACAGATGTGTTATACAATAATATGGAATAAGCTCTGTTTGAGCCATCGAAGGGATACAAAACAAATGAATCATTTTTGGAACACTAATAACATTTGCATTTAAAAGATAACCCTCGCCTGCTTTTGCATGCCGGTCCTTTGTTTACCTTTATTCTTTTAGGTCGCACTTTACCTTTATTGTATCTTTCCGTACATTTTTAGATCTTTTCTCGTCGTTGGAGTAAAGATTTTTTTTGAATTTTTGTAATAGGAATATACACTCTCTCAGGTTACAGGAAGGACCTGGAATGGGCTATCTGGTCGAAGGACAAGGAGATAACAACCGACGAAGAGTGGGACAAACCGTGGTTACGTGACTATTGCATTGGATTCTTCGCATGGCCCAAAAAACTTAAGGTAAAATTATATATGATAAAATTTTAGTTTTTAAAAAACATTAAACATGTCTTATAAAACAGAATCCCGTAACTAAACGTATATATACTCAGTAAGGTAAATCTCAGAAACCCTTGGCCTTTATGCTAACAGTTTAACTACTACTATTGGAACTATATAAAATCGCAATTATCGCAATGAATAAAATAACGACAATTTATTAGAATAAATACAACTATAAAAAATCCTATTTTTCTTAAATAAAAATAAAATTTTAAGCAATCCCATGCTCATTATATTCTATTCTCTTCAATTTACACAAAAGTAAGCTATAATAATGCCAATCTAGATTGAGAATGCTTGTCAACAAACAAATTAAAAATGAAGGTAGAAATTACTAGTCATTTTGCACCTAATTATTAAATTAACTTGTTAATGGCGAATTCATAACAATAAATTAGATAAGTAAGCTTAAAAGTATCTAATATATTCAATATCTTTTAAATAAGATTTAATAAAAAAGAAAACATCATTTTAAATTTATTAGGCATAAAATGTGTTGCATTTTCTACTTTCATTTGAAATTTGTTTGTTGACAAGCATTCTCAATCGAGTTTGGCTTTAGTATAGGTAATTTTTTTTGTCAACTATTAAGACAAATGTTGTGTTTGATAAGAGACCATGAAACGATAGGCACTTCCATATCTTGCACTTAAAACATATATCCCACCTTTCTACAAACAGAACTGGTTATTAATTTTGAAAAGTATCTTAATTAATTAAACTCACGAAAAACAACAACTATCACAAAAGCAATATTAAGGACCGGGTATTTTTTTGCGTTGTTATTTATTGCATCGATTCCAGGTAGCAGCACCAATAAGCGAGCAGGAATACTCTCTAGACACACGCGCAGAGCAGATGGAAGAAGGCGAACGGTATCTGTTCGAGTTCTTCAGCGACGAGGCGAACATCGACCGCCTGGTCGCCTTCTTCACTGTTGAGGAGAAAAAGGGGAAGGATAAGTTCAACGGGATTCGTTTCTCCATGTTTCGGGTAAGAATTCTAGCGAGACTATTAAGTAATGAGAAGCCGCGGATTCCATGTGCGTGGTTCGCCGTCACTCGGGTCATACAGGTTGTCGCGCTTTACGATAATCCAATACATTATTTTTGCGGGTTTTAGGATATGTTTGATTTCATAATGAACATTGACATATTAATACTATGGACTTCGGGTCAGCGATAAAAAGTGTCCGAACCAAAAGTAAGCCAAAACGCGAAATGATTTCCAATCGCAATTCAGTCTTATATTAGCTGACTGACAGAATACACGTCAATAATGCCGTAATGTGTTATAAAAAACTTGTAAGAACTACCCGAGTAAGGTGAGAAAAGAAGTCGGTGTACCATATTTTCAGTAAGTAAATATTTACTGATGATTTTAAAGTATTATTTTGCTTAGAAACAGGCTATTTTATTAAAATTTTAATAAACTATAGAAACGAATTGCATAACCAACCAAAATGAACAAAAGTATCTATCTGTCCTTTTCCCATACGCTACCTGCGTATAGGATAGAAGGAGTGCAATATGTTTATCTAATTAACCACATTTAGTTCGGATCTGCCGTGAGCAATAGAATGTTTTAGAACAAGGACTGCATAGAGTTATTTTGTTGTTTAACATTTGAATTATTTAATTACTTAATTTTTGAATGAAAATAATTTGATTATTTTCAATTCAAAAATTTTTATTTTTTATGTCAACTTTTATTTTTTATTATGTATATGAATATTAATCAAATAACTTTTACCATAATGGTATATTAATTTGATAACTATAAGAATTATCTACATTAAATTAGGAACACTTATTAAAAAAAGTGATCTAACGTCATTGAAGTAAAAAATATATATTTTCAGTTTAATTAAAAAGAGGGAAATATCGAGAACTTAAAATTTCAAAGTAAATAACTATGTCGAGTGGCATATCATTTTGTACATTAGTGGATTTGGTTTGTAATTAATTATTATTATAACTAATTATTATTTTATACAAGATAATTACAACAATTATTATTTGGTACAAGATTTATCCCAGCATATAGAGGTCAGGGATATGTAAATATAAATTAAAATTTGCTGTAAACATAATATATAAATATAAGATGCCGAAAAAATTTGAAAGCTACCGACTCCACACCATTTATGTTGTCCTATTTTCACGAGAAGCTGTTATGTCAAAAAAAGGCTGCCATGGTAACCGTCAATCGAAGCTGATTACTTATTGCATGCAATTAGACCGTTGCAAATTAGACTGTATAACAAGACGATAAGACATACATTACAATGTTATTTTGTGTATAAAAACATAAATACATCCTAGTGTGTATAAAATATCTTGGGACACTTTTGACGTAAATTTTGCATAAGACCCGAAGTCCATAGTATTAATATGTCAATGATAATGAAATAATAAAAAAAATTCACAAGCACCTTTCCTGCAGATGGCATTCGCGCAGTTCGGCGAGCGTGTCTCATCTCGCCTGCTGGAGCACGCGCTGCGTTGCGCACGCGACGCGCAAGAGGCGCCGCAGCGGTTTGCGTCCGAGCTGGCCGCCGCCGCCCTGCGCGCGCCGCGGTACTGGCCGCGAGAACGCGCCATGCGCATGTATGCCACCGCCATGGACATCGTTAGAGCAGGTATATAAATCATTATCACATCAACAGATGTTGTACATGCATTTAGTAGGGACTTCCAAACACAACGATTTTGTATCTGGATGGATGATCTCTGTGGCAAGCAAGAAATAGCCAGGACAGTGCATTATTCCGATTTAACAAGAGAGAGACAGACTAAAAGTGGTCAATGTTATTGCTGTGTCTGAGACTAAATCAGTACACGGGAAACAGCTTGGCAAAAAGTGTTTTAGAAGGTAAAGGTCCAGCTCTACCTCAATCAGCAAAACACATACATAAAGTAAGCTCTTAGCTTGATCTATGGCATATTTCCAGGTCTCACATCAGTAACTGCAGAGACAATGGAGGACTGGGGCACGTGCGTGGCTACAGGAGTAGAGAAGCTGGACCCGATCCGCGGAAGCTCAGTATTGCGCGAACTGCTGCAACTATGCGCGCCACCGCCTGCAACCGGTGACGCGGACCCTGACCACCATACGTCGTTTGTGGTGTGCGCGAGGCTCTACGCCCTACAGGTACATAATACATATTATAATCCTTGTATGGTAAAAATCAGCTGTTCGACGTTGGGGGCCGAAGGTGTTAGAATGGCGAACCCGCATCGGAATGCGCAGTGTTGGTCGACCCCCCACCAGGTGGACTGATGTCATCAAATGGGTCGCAGGGAGTCGCTGGGCACATGCGGCTCAGGATCGTTGTGTTTGGAAGTCCCTAAAAAAAGCCTATGTCCAGCAGTGGACGTTCACCGGCTGATGATGATGATGATGATGGTAAAAATCATATTAATATTATAAACGCGAAAGTGTGGATGGATGGATACTCTTTCACGCTAAAACTACTGCGTGGATTTTGATGAAACTTTAGAATAATGCAGCTTATACATCAGAATAACACAGGCTGCGTTTTATCCCGAAATTCTTACGGCAATAGGAACTACGGGGGTGCAACCGCGGACGACCTCTAGTGGTTCATAAAGGACTGATACTAAGTTGTACCTATAGTAAGGCATCTCAAAATTGATAAGGCTATACTGAAGAACATCTTGTTCCACATTCAGGGCGCTCTCGGCTCTATGACGTGGCGAACTGCGCCGCTGGCCGCTGACCTACTTCAGCGATTGGACGCTGCCAACTTCATACAGCATCCCTACCAGAATGTTCGAGAAACTGTTGGCAGGTAACTTGATTCAATATAGAGTTGACTTGTTCAATGATAATCTAAGGTATGATATTTCATATCATATCGGTAAAATTATAAAAGAATTGTGATTTCTAATGGATTGTATGTGGATCTCGCTGTATGTCTATAAATAAAAAATTAAAAGAAATTTTTCCATAGGTCTCTTTTCCTAACTCCCTTGTTATTCTGACTATATAGGCCATTAGATCTCAGTAATTTATCTTTTAATGCATGTTGTGCCCTGACTAGTGGTTCATTAAAATAGGCTGCTTATAACGAGTCTACTCTGTCATTCTGTTCCCAGCATCCTGATGACGATCTTCGACACGGAGCTGGTGTTCCCGGGCGGCGAGGCAGGTCGCACGCCGCGCCTGAAGACCTTCATCGCCGACGTCAAGCCACGGCTGGGGGCGCTCTACGACGAGAACGGCGACATTGGTGTGTAATACATACATACATACATCAAACCTAACATCACGCCATTGACGTGCTAAACCTTTTTCACCAAAAATGAAGAATTAAGCTCGATGTTATTTTAAAATAAAAAAAATTAAATTGAGTTTTAACACAAACGCAAGTTGCCGTTTCTTATAAACTTGAAGAAATACCATACAGAAGATAAGAAATATAATATATTATATATATTTTGACTATTTAATAAAATATATGATACTGTTACTAATAATGCTGATTCTCAACTTAATAAAAAGTAAGGTAATAAATACTTTATTATTTTCAACCAAAAATACTAAATTGTCATAACTTGTCCATTATGTAAAATGGATCTTAAAGTATTTTAATTTTACTTTAATAAATAATAATAAAATATTAATAAAGATAATATATAAAAAGAAGAAGTAATCAATTCAATACGATTGCAGTTATCAAAACGGCGGCGTCGCTAATAGGCGCGTGTGCAGCGCAGGCGGCGTGCGAGACGCCCCCGCCTCCCGTGGCCGCAGCGCCCGCCGCGCCGCTCGCCGCGCTGCCGGCCGCCGCGCCGCACCTGCGCCTGGCCACCGACGCGCCCATCGCCGAGCACCCGCACCAGGTACATTTGTGCCCGCTGCAGTGTGCTTGCGAATTGCACTGATTTCATGAGCGTCTCCGTACGTTTGACTACACGCACCCACTGGCTGTCTAATGCGGGACATAGATTCCCTGCAGACTACAAAAATTTCATTGGCCGATAGTTTAATCGAGCTGTCAATATGAACATATATTTAGAAGTATTGTCATTACACCGATTTGGTTTCGGGCAACCAAATGATATACATAAACACTAATCTTACTGCGTTACGTCAACAGGCAGAGACAGTGCCGGAAGCTGCAGAGGCTTCAGGCGAGGAGGCGCGCGCTGACAAACAGCTAGCGGAGCGCCTGCACAACGCGCTGCGCCTGGCAGGCGACGCGGCGCCCGCGCAACGCCACCACGCGCGCGCTGTCAACCTGCTTACCACCGGTAACACGCACACATATGACCATGTACACACATTGCCATCATAGTTTTGAAAATTGTTAAAACTAATTTTTTTATGATTACCAAACTGACCAGATTATTTTTATGACTATTCATTATTTTAATTTTTTTTGGCATCATTAACCTATATATTATATTCACAGCAAACTTTAAATGTATCAGTGACCTCTGTACGCTGGGATAAATCTAGTACCAACCAACATATCTTTTTACTACAATGACGTTAGGTCACTGTTTTAAATAACTGTTCCAAATCTCATGTAGGTTGATAATTCTTATAGTTATCAAAATAATCGAGTATGAAGGACGGACGGACGAAAGGGTTCAATTTTACCATTATGGTAAAACTTCTTTGATGACATAAAAATAAAAGTTTATTCATTAAAATTATTTTCAATTCAAATATTAAACAACAAAACAGCTCTATGCAGTCGTTGTTCTAAAACATTATTGACGTGCATTCTCTCATAAGCTAATATGAGACTGAATACGATTAGAAATCTTTTTCGCGTTTTAGCTCTCTTTTGGTTCGGACACTTTAACGCTGACCGAAATCCATAGTATTAATATGTCAATGGGCAGTAGTAATTGAATTCGACGTTTCTGGTGTTGTCCAAAGCGAAATAACAAACCAGACATTTTCTCTCTGTCAGTGCTCCGCGCGTCTATGGGCATCATCGTGCGCGGCGTGAGCGGCAACACGGAGACGCAATACGAGCTGGTGGGCACGGCGTGCGCTCTGGCCGCGCGCGGTCCGCCGCAGCCGCACGAGGAGCTGCCGCGCGCGGCCGGCGGCTTCCTGGCCAGCCTGGCGCTAGCCAACCACTCCTACGCAGCCTTTGACAAAGGTACGCCGACACTGACGCAGTATGAGCTGATGGGACACGTTCATAGGAATAGTTTCTTATTAATCAACCAATTTTGTTAATTTATAAATTGCAAATTAGATTTAATAATTGGTCTTCTCAGTAGGAATCTGCCTTCCGAAGAGTAAATAATGTAAATTTTGATGTTTTAAAAATGCTTATAAATAAAGCCTACTTGTAATAAACGTATTTTGGACTTTGAACCGCAAAGGGTAAATATCAATGACATTTTTAGCTCTGGAGGTGCTAGAGTCACTGTCGGAAGGGCGCTCGTGGTGGGCGCGACTGGCCTGCCTGGAGTTCGCGCAGCCGCTGATGTTCTACGGGCTGCCTTTGCTATGTGCGCGCGCTGAGCGGGCCGAGCGCGCTGAACGATTCGCGCTTAAACTCATGAGAGACTCTAGAGTCGAGGTAATCGGAAAACTCTATCATGTCATTTTTAAGAGTATTACTACTACGACTCATATGACAGTTTACAGTTGCCGCCATAATCTTATCTAGTCCCAAAGCAAAAGTGGGAATGAACGGCAAGAATAGTTCGAAGAGCCGATGGACGCTTGGTTCCGTTGGAATGGCGACGCCGCCCTAAAAAGCATGACGTCAGTCGATACATGCTTGATAACCTAACTACATCGAACGTTACAAGCAGCGTTATATTCGTATGTCTCTACAAAAGCCCTATAATATTTTGTCAAGGAGTGGACGTCCATCGGCTAGTATGATGATGATATCATTTTTCCACTTACTACGCTTACGAATCGTCAACAATTATGTTATAGCTCGGCAGTGTTTATTAGAGGATCGATAAATTGGCAACCTTGATTATTTATGATTTTAAATGATTATTTTTCTTAATCTTCAGGTCCGACAAGCGGCTGCGAAACTACTAACAGGTCTAATGCACTGTCGAGCTTTACCTGACGAGGAAAAGACCTTGAAGTCCCTCACACGAAGCTGTAGATCCAAGGAATTGGTAGAACGGCATTGCGGAGTCCTTGGCCTGTGTGGATACTTGTCTTCCAGGCCCTACAGCCTTGGGCCAAGGCTTGGCGACGTTCTGACGGAATTGGCCAGGCATACCAGCGCACCTGACCCAATACCCGCCACTATTAGGACGGCATTGGCCGATTTTAGGAGGACTCACCAAGATGATTGGACCAAGCACAGGGAACAGTTGACCGAAGAGGAACTAGATTTATTGGCAGATTTGACCTCACCGCCATCTTACTGCGCTTAAATGACATTTTGAGAATAAAATAATGGTTGTGGTCATTTTAATAATTGGCGTACCAATCTATAATAATTAGGATTAAATTACAACAAATTCTAAAAACTACATTGCTTTGCGATTACTAACAATTGCGACTGTTGGTGGCTGAATTAACAACACAATGCCACTAAAATATTAGGTGCTTGGGAGGTGATCCCCCTTCTAAAAATATAGACAGATCCTGATATGTTGGTTATTTAATATGAGTTAATAAGACCATTATTTAGGCAATAAACACAGAAAAGGTAACTTTCATTGCTATTTTTTCACTAATAAACTTGTTAATATTTTGCTCAAAAACTGCCAGATTTGAAGGAAGTTGCCTCAATGTAGAAAACTATAAAAAAGCTAAATTACTTCATACCTAGTAATAAATCGCCATTTTTACATTTATACAAATTTACACTATTCTTGCTTTAATTCTATTTTAGCATAGCCAAAGCAATAATCTGGGTCCGCAACTAGGACATGGTAGGGGTAAATTTCGCACTTGGAATGCTATAAAAACCATTATCTATGATGTCTATGTCTAGATATCAAGACAATAAATTATGCGCAGTTCGTTAGGATGTCCTGTTATTAGTATAATTGTAGTCAGGTGATGCGATTCAGCCTTTATTGAAATGTATTATTTCCCAATTTAACCAACCTCTTAAGTCAATATTTTATGCAACAATTTACCTGGCAACACAAATATCCCTTTTTAAAATAGTGGAATAAAAAGCGGCTAAAATACTGGATTTTAAAATATAGTCGAAGAATGCCCAACTATATTAGTAACTGTAATTATAAACTTAATAATATTGTTATTAAGCGTTTATTACAATACATACATTGTTGACATGCAACACGTTTATTTGAAATTCGAATTAGTTTCTGTACGTAAAACCAACAGGTTCACCGTATCTTGTTTGCGCCCATTGCTGCATTGTCAATTCAAAAATGAAAATCCCTATTATTTTAATAATCCGCATAGTTTTGATATTTAATATGTAAATTATTCTTACGAGGTACTTACACTTAGCTGATTGCATTATTAACTTGTAAATTTTATATAGAATAATAAAGGGTAACAATAAATTATCATCAAGTCAGACTGTATCGAACTTTGACGATCCAGTTATTTTGAGTATATTACCTAAAAATGTTGGTTTTTAATGTTGACTTTGAAAATGTTACTTTAATTAAATAAAAGAAAAAATAAATATTATTATAAAATAAGTATAAACCGAATTGATTAAAAAAAAATTAACAATTACATTCTCTGCTAGGATGCTAGGGGAAATGTTCTGTCACTTTCTACTAAAATTTGAAATGATACAAAATTATATTAAACATAATAGCATCATAATGTAATGTTCAGATGACATCTGAAATTTACAATATGAAAAATGATATCTACAATAATCAAATTTAATGCAGTTTTAAAATATTTTTCTTTACACCATTGTGATTTCTGATAGACACTGTTTCGATCATAATAGTTAATTTGCTTTAATACAGTAGCAAAACGCTTGGTCGCTTATATGTATAAATAAATAAGCACTGATGTACAGGGAAGTGTATATTATATATTACGCTATATATAAATGTTTATACATAGCCATAATGTATAAACATAGTGGTTGAGTTTTATTCCTTGTGGTGGCAGATTTTCTTTCTATTTTGACTTTTGGAATGTTAAATAAAGTTGTTAAATTTTCGAGAAAATTTTTTTCCTCTAATAAAATAGGAGGGATAACATTAACATAATTTATAACAAACGCGCCTTGCCCGATAATGTTAGTTTGTGTAACTACATATTACAATATAACTAATTACTACGTAACCTTAAATGAAAAATATTAAATTAACCTTTTTTTTTTAATTTTGTAAATAATCTATTTTTGTGCAAATATTCTTGGACGAATTAAATACTAAATTCAATATTTAAAGAATGAGTTTGGCTTATTTTATTCCCTTCCATATTACAAAAAACTAGACATAGAATGACTAGACGGACCCTTGGGTCTTGTTATACATAAAAACATATTAATAAAGTAATCCGCAGTTGATGTTAGTTTATAAAAAAATGTACCTCAAAAATATGTATAATCGGTTTTTTATATAGACCATGTATATATTATACCATTATTGTGTATATGATATATATTACTTTAGTTAATATTTTTAAATGCATTTGTTTTGCAGAATAAGTGTATATTCAATCTTTATTTGTTACATGTAAACTAGATTTGGGTTCTTTTTACTAATTTTAGATTTGTTTAAATTACTTTTAGTTGGTTTTTTTTCTAAGATCTGTGAAGGTTTCTTCAAAACAAAAAAAGGAAACAAAGTTGGTGTAATAGGAAATAAAATTAAATAAAAATGAATACCAAAGATATTGCCTTTTATTTTTTAATATTAATTATGCTAAGACTAATGCCGGCACCACATTACGTATAATCGCCAATCTTCGGCGGCGATTTGACGGCTTCCGTGGTACAATGGTTATGCAGACGGCGGGGCCGATACGGAAGGTTTTTGATTATATATAGTTATAAATGACAAACCAAGCAGATGCAAGGAAAAAATATTCTACAGTGCTGCCTTGTAAATTCGTTGGTATTGGTTTTGACTAACTATCAAATTTAAATAATAATCCAATGCCACGAAATTTAAAAATGGTTGCATTAATTTATAGTGGCTTTGCAGAAACTGATGTTTCTGTAATATAATAATTATATATAAGTATAGTTTAAGCCTAACAGCATCGGTTCATAGCATAGAAAATAGCTGTCGCAGCTACTAATTTCTATGTATTTATATGGAACCATGTGGCTCTCACCACAAAAGGTATTTCATAAAAATACATACATACATACATAAACATCACGCCTTGTTCCCATAGGGGTAGGCAGAGAACATTCTCCAATTGCTCCTTGTAACCTCCTTAGTTCTTCTTTTCATTAATCTTTCAAATTTAAATAATAATCTGGCTCAAAATTTAAAATGTGTTGATTCAGGAATATTGAGGTCTTTCCTCCAACATTTTTCTGTAAATATAATATATTAGTCTTCCTTTATCCATTCTCTATGCCAAAGATCTAACTCTAATTTTATACTCTCTCGGGTCCACGCTCTCTGATTTCTATTGTTAACTCTGTCACTCAGTTTTATTCCGCTCACCTCAACGCTCTCATCTCGACTGCATTTATTTTACTTTTATGCTTCTTCGCCATCCCAGCTTCACTACCATACACGAGTGTGGGCACCAGCACACCACACGCAGAGCCAGTTTGCTTTCTGAGACACTTTCTGGCTATTCTAAATGCTAAGATCACCATTCACCAGTTTCCAGCTTTATTCTTTCAAGAACATCCACACGTTCCATCTTCGTAATTTACTACCCAGGTATACAAATTTTATTCCAGTTTCTCTGGCCAGCAATCAAAATATTACAATCTGTCACATGTTCATCTCTTTCAAAAATCATTACTTTCGTTTCTGCATTCACTTTCATTCCTTTCCTTTTCAAAGCTACATTCAAATAGTTACCATTCTTGTAAATAATCCATGGTAATACTTGATCATCTGCAGACATTTAATAGTAATTAATCTTAGACCACATCACTTTCTTTCAAATTATCAAGCAACTGTCCATGAACAAATTGAACAGCCATGGTGACGCTACACACCCGTCGTACGCCCCTCCACTGGGAACCACTCAGTGTAGGCCCCATTATTCTGACACAAGCATTAGAATTGCCATACAGAGATTTCATGCTCGGACCAGACTGCTGCTCACCCCATACGTGGACAATGTTGACCATAGTTCATTCCTCACCACACGGTCATAGGCCTTTTCAAAGTCAATAAAAGCACAGTACACTTTTTGGTGTTTAGCCAAAAATTTTTCAGCTATACAAATTATTTGGCAAATGGCTGGATGTGAAGGGAGAGGATCGTGTCTAGAGGTGCATTCTCGGAAATGCCTTGTCCAGCAGTGGAAGAATATAGACTGGTGCATGAATAAATGAACATACAAAGCAGTATTGTCACCTGCTGTTGTTACCTACTTCAGGGTTGACTACTAATCAGCACCTTTATCTTAATATTATTAGAAAATGGCATATTCTTGACTAAAATAAGTGATTATTGATTTTCTAGCTGACATATAAATAAAAAAGAGCATTTGACTTAAGCAGTTTTATTTTAATTATCTCTCACAGACAAACTGCAACAAAATCAAAGTCACCACACATTGTGACAAGTATATAATAATTTAGAAAATTGGTAATTTACAAATCCTTTTCATTTCAATGTTTAGTAGATATTACCGTCTGTCATCAACATCTGTAAGCAAAGAGTAAATAGTTAAGTGTATTGTTATAGTTGCTTATGTATATACTTATACTGACTGCATCGTTGGTTTAGTGGTTAGCCTTTCTGGCTTCGATCATGAGGTCCTGGGTTCTAATCCTGTGTCTGGTCATGGAATAATTCTGAGTTTTTCATTCTTGTATGAATACCCAGTCACTGTCTTCAACATCTGATAGTGAACATTAATAAATGAAACATTATCACCCTACGCTCCATATCCCCTCTCCTATAAGGATAGAGGCCTGGCCCTGTAGTGGACTGTTAATAGGCTGACAATGATGATGACGATACTTATACATTACTTGAACTATTGGAACAACAGAAAACAAATATCATTCTTGAAAATCTGACACTATTTTTGGATATGAGAGATAAGGACAGAGTAATACTTATAGATTATTATGTATTCAAAATTATAGCCAAATTGGGGCACATAGGAGTATCAAAAATACACCCACAAATCATCACTTTTATTATATTAGTGTAATTAATAAGTTGTTTTGCTGAAATTTATAAATCTTGACCAGAATGTACTTACTTTTGCCATCACAGGCTACAATTTTCACTTTATCCACTTTGGCAACTTCTTGGACTTCCCTAAATTCAACATCATTCAGCATAAATGTCCACACATTATCACAAAATCTAGAACAAATGAAATTTCAACATAAAGTATATAATCTAAGTCTGCAATAGAAGAATTACAACATTAACAAATTTTAAGCTGAGTCACCACCAAATCAGATTTGTTATTAATAACTTTCATTAAACTACAGTAAAGGCAAAAAAATTAATCTTTCTTGAAAATCTCACATTTATGCTTATGAGAGATAAGGATACAGATAATACTCGCCAGCTTACACATAAAGGTATTTTGTTTATATTTGTTCTTTAAATAAAATGGTCAAATTATAGGTAAGTCCCATGAAGTAAATGCTATTTTTTTTAGTGTAAATGTAAGCTCTGACTGACAGACAGACAGACATTGGACTGAATTCTTCTGGTGAACACACAAACAAATAAAACTCCATAGCATACTTTTCCTTTAAACTTACACAGAAATTAGTTATAAATAATATGATTATTCTAAAATGATTACTTGGATTAGTTTAGATATAGTGCATTTTTCAAGATGAACTTAAAAAATTCAATATATTATAAAATAAATATATATTTCACCATTTCTTTACGGATGCCAAATGGACAACTTAATTATGTATATATATTTACCTATAAGTATTTAATTTTCCTGCTTTGAAGGTTAGCCTAGATTTAACCCTGTTCGATAAAGCTTGGTTAATAGATTTGTCAAACTGTAACATCACCTTCACTGCTATATTTGGTGTAATTTGTCCGTACTGAAAAAAAAAATTTAATTACAAGGACGCAACAAAGTTTTTCGACATCATGTTTTGGGTAGTAAATAAATAGTCACTTCTATCAATTCGTCGAGGCTTTCCTGTAACGTGTTCCCAATTGTTGTATTTCTGTATAGCTGATACGAAGTCATAATTGATAGATTAATTAAAAGAACGTTTCTAATAGTTATTTATATTTTAATTTATAAAAAAATTACACCACCATCAAACCAAAAGTCTAAAAAACTGATTTTTTGCAGACGTAATTACCACAGACCTACAGGTATAAGCAAAAAGTTTATAATCACTAGAGTAGTTATAATATATTATCTATGAATCTACTTTTTTTTAACGGCCTGGAAATGGATCAAAAGTTTATATACAGATAAAAATATAATGTAAATATATGATGTATAATTTATTTAGTAAAGTTATACAAAAATGCATCGGTTTAACTCGTAATAATTTTATGAACAGAAAGATAAGTTTTTGAAAGAGCACTTAAAATTCTAAGGCCTGTGTGTACCAAGATTTCGGTTATCATAACCAACGGTTAACATAACATTACTATAAACCCGTACACCGGTTAAAGACGTAAACCGGGTGGTTATCTTAACCGAGTTTACGTTCTTAACCGGTGTACGGGTTATCATGAATAGTAAATTTTACGTTTAGCTTATCTTAACCGTTGGTTATGATAACCGTCGGTTACGTCGTACACCGGTTACGTACGTAAGCTCGGTTTAACCGCCCGGTTTACGTCCTTAACCGGCGTACGAGTTGTCGTGAATAGTAAATTTATAGTAACCGACGGTTAGCTTATGTTAACCGTTGGTTATGATAACCGAAATCTTGGTGCACACAGGCCTAACTCTACAACTATCTATTACCTTTTCCTTTTCCCTGTGGAAAAGAATAAACAAAAAATAACAGCTGATTTTGACAGTAAAAATAAAGTAAGGTTATAATTTTGTTTACCTTTTTAAATCAAAGAGTATATAATCACTACGTTAAATTTTAAATGGTTAATAAAATGAAAGTAAAATATATGTATTTATAATGTGAATGTGTTTAACGAGAGACTTGCAAAATGGCACTGTGTAGATATATAAAAACTTACGCTTCACAAGGTCGTCGTACATTCAGTATTTTATGCAGACCTTACGAAGCCAGTGCATTAAAGACGTACTTCTACGTAAATGTAACACCAAAGAGACTTTTATTCTGGGAAAAGGATAGAAAGGGTGGCTACAATACCAAGGAAAAAGTTTCCACTCTTCAACATATTAAAAATGGTTTCAAGGAAATCAAATCGGAATTTAAATTATTAGGAAAAGAAGCAAAGGAATTTTTAGCTGCAGACCCCCTGCTTATAGCTAGGCCAGGTATGTTCTTTTTTCGCTAATTTATTTTTTAACAAATAAATACTACTTAGTTATGATGAAACAGAGAAATATTTTATTTATGCTGTATAAATTTAGTTTATTATGCTATACAAAAGTCAGACGGTTGATGTTGTTGTTGTGTTAAATAAGTTTAATGTGATTTTAATGGATTGTACTTTAATTATATAACTTGTATTGCATATTCATATATTATATCACAATTTAAGTTTAACCACTGCTTTTACATTTCTAAATTCATAGTTCCACTTTATGGTTGTCATATGCATATGCCTATATGCCAACATTAAAATGTTCCTTTTGCTTCATTTTCATTTAGCTATGCAAATTCTAGGGGTCTACACTCATCTCATCCCAGTACAAGCTCTAATATACTCCTTCCAATTGACATTTATAGTGTCACAGGGATAGCCCGCCACATGTAGCTATTAAGGGCAATGATCAGATTCAATGTTTAGTGTGCTTCATTGCTTCTTCAACCATACCTCACTATTAGTGACTTATAATTGTAGGTAATATTTGCACTACACTTGCACATCTCAGGTATGTAAGTCTGTTGCTCCGCTGCCGCATTGCCTTGAGATCTGCAGGAAAAGGGATGCCCACCGACTAACAGATGTGGGCCTGTTGTGGCCAGGAGGTTGAAGTAAATGAAAACCGCATTGGAGGTTTTCTTTTTATACAACTACAATAGTTATTTGATATAGATAAGCAATGTATGTACTTACCAATCAGATGAGTCCCTTGAGCTCCATGTTATCAACATTACAATAGTGAGCATCTCAGTTTTTAGATGATTAATAATAGTCAACTAAAAACTTAATATTATCAAATGAGATTGCATAGAGTGTTAACTTGTCAATGAATAAAATGATAAATGTTTGGTACAGACTGTAATAAGTACGAAAATAAATCATTCAGATGTTGGTTTGCCAACAGTACTGTAGTAATACTTTGTAGAAATGTTGATGGTCATAGTTGTCAGCCCAGTAGCACAGTGGATAGTGACCCTGCTTCTGTGTCCTAGTCTGTGGGTTAGATTCCCACATCTGGAAAAATGTTTGTGTGATGAGCATGGGTATTTTCCAGTTTCTGGGGGTTTATCTATATATTATACATAGATACTTATAATGTATAGATAAACCCCCAGACACTATATATAAAAATATTCATCAATATTTTTATATAATCCAATCTAAATTTTAAGATTAAACGAAAGGATTGAAAGATATTCCAAAAACCGAATTCCGAATAATATAACGCAGGCGTCTGGTAGTAGGGGCATAATGAAGTAGGAACTCTAATCTCTATGTCCTTAGTCCTTACAAACAATATAAATAAATATAATTTAATTTTCATATTATTTAATTTTTTTTATTAAAACTAGTTTCAAAATGCATAGACAAGTAGACTAGAATTAACCAATTAAATGTCAAATTTGACGTTTTCGCACATGGTAAATAACAGCTGCTGTCAAAGCTCTGTCAATTTTCAAATCGAAAAACATCCGTTAGGTATATAAACTTATTTTGTGATTTCAAGTTTCGTTGCAAATTGCGATTCTGAAATATTTTAAATCTTCCAGCTTCTGATTGTTGTTTTGTGTTATATTCTTCAAGAAATGAATACTGTGCGATAATCCATCTTCCCAGTTATCCAGT
Organism: Mycalesis mineus; assembly: GCA_034621355.1. Classification (NCBI taxonomy): domain Eukaryota; kingdom Metazoa; phylum Arthropoda; class Insecta; order Lepidoptera; family Nymphalidae; genus Mycalesis; species Mycalesis mineus. The sequence continues at coordinate 3,057,610 of CM067901.1, forward strand.
TTATTAGTGATAAAACTTAAAGTAAATAAAGATAGCGTGAATGATAAAAAGTATGGCATCTGACGATAGTTTTTTAACACCAATGTCTTCTACTGTAGATCTTATGACGTTATCTCCCAGAAGGACTGCCCCCGACGATTTGACTTTGCCCAGCGATTATCTAACTGACGGTGACTTCGACAGCATTTGCGATGTGACGATGAGAGAAGTGCATGACGATAATTTGTTTAACGCTACTAGCCTAGATTACCTTGATAAATGCACAGAATCAAAAAAACATCAGACCCTTATCGACAGAGGAAAGGACAGTTTGTTCGTAAAATTTGACCCATTGTACGCGAAATCGCCGAATTATGCTCACGAAAAGTCAGTAGCTGAGATTTCAGAGAACGACGTGGGATACGAAACTGCAAGCAACAACTCTGTGTTGGATAGTGCAGGTTCTAGACAAACATCTGTCGCGTCACTCAGCTCCAAGTGTGCAAATGACAAGCCAATGCAGATGGTAACTCCTGTTGTAATAACAGAGTCGTCGAAAGCGCCACCTATGTCTCTCGCGCCGACACCAGCTCTAGTTCGCAGCGTATCTGCCATCCTCACACCAACACAAGTTGGTCCGGAGAGACTTATTAACATATCTGGGAGCACTCCACCCACTGCGGCACCTCGCAGCCCACGCTTCAAATATTCTAGCTCTCATGACTTCAATCATGTCCAATCACTCCGAGTCATCCTACAGAACCAGGACCAGGAACTGTCACATCTTAGACATGAGAATAAAGAACTGAAGTACACATTACAGCAAACTAAAGAAGAAATGGGAAATCAAATAAAGAGACTAGAACATGAGAATCAAGGATTGATACAAAAAGAATGCAAACTAATACAACAGGTTAATGATAAAGCTTTGAGTAACAAACAAATGGCTATAGTTATGGAGGAGTATGAGAAAACTATATCACAACTCATTGACGACCAGGAGAAACTAGCAGCTGAAAAAGAGGAGGCACTTCATCATCTCTCAAATATGGAGAGTTCTTTCAATGATCTACTTGCAAAATATGAAAAGTGTAAGGTAGTCATAAACAGATTTAAAGAAGAACAACAAGATCTCCAGCAAAAACTAATTGAATCTGAAGCCGGATTGAAAAAATATGAGCACATATACAATACACTGAAGCAAGCCACCAACGACAGTCTGAACAAAGCTAATGAGACATTAGAGCAAATGAACAAAGCACACAATATAGAGATCACAAAATTAAATGCCAACATTAAAAAACATGAAATTACTGTGTCCTCCCTACAAGAGATGTTGGCACAGAAAAATAGAAACATTGAGGAATTAACTAGAATCTGTGACCAGCTTATTAACACAACAAATTGAAGATAAACTTACCAGCATATTTTGAATAATAATAAGAAATCAAATGCATTTTAGGTATTTCTAAAATTAGACTCAAAAGAAATTGTCTGCTGGGATGGTGTTTAAGTATTTACATATTTTTCAATCTTGGATTTTTATTTCTCACAATTATTAATTTTCTGGATTCCTATTTGGTTTAATGTTTTCTCTATAGCTTCTGCTAAATTTGAAATTCACTTTCTACATTCCAGAGTGCAGGTTAAAACACATTTAATTCAGTCAAGAAATGTCTATTGTAGGATTTGTTTAAACATTAGTCTAGTGGCAACTTAGCGTTACAGAAGGCTTATGGCAGGGGTCTTAATATTTATCTTATTTTATTTTCTACCACATTATTTCATTTAATCATTTTGTAATAGGTTAACTTGTACACCTGGTTCAGAGTGTGCGAGAAGGGTGAGATATACTTAAAATTATTTTTATGTTAGAATATAGATTTTATAATTATTTTATTGTTAACCTAAACAGCTGTTCCATTTTTTTTAAATATGTGGTGCTTTCTGGTAACATATTTCATCCTACTATGTAAAGTATACATCCTTTATCTAAATAAACTGTATGATTGTTTGTATAAAGGTGCAAGTTTATAGACCACAGAGAACAAATGCAGATAACACATCTCTAAAACACTACTAATTTCTATGTACTTATATAGGATTGATGTGCTGCTCTATATGTAACCTATTTCATAGAAATTCATGCAAACCAGTATTGTCATCAACAGCGACACTGTCTTCTGCAGTTGTCTTCTGTGGTCTCCTATGAAATTGCACCTTAAATGTTACTTTGTAAGGTGGTTTTAATTTTTCTGAGTTGATTTTGATTTTTTCTTATGTATATTTATAATGTTTATTATATTGTAGCTACAACAGATATAAGGTTAGCAACGGGCGATGTGTAGCAGCAACACTACTGGTTTCTTAGTATTTCTATAAAATACTATTCATGGCCAGCGACACGTCATTTTCATATAAAAATGTAGAAACCAGTAGTGTCACCTGCAGTTCTCGTTTGCAGTCAACTACGAACTTGCACTTTAAATTTAGTTGGTGTATTTATAAAAAAATTATGATAATAGTCGTATACCCTCTGTAGTTGGGCAAAAAGAATCTCATGTTTTCTTTTAAGTTAATTTTATTTTATTTCTTTGATTTGATGACATTTAGTTAGTGACAATAAATTTTTTCTATTAAGGTTTTAATTTGTTTCATTTATCTCTTATTTTCAAAAATATTTAAATTCTTACTATTATTATGAAGGCGAAAGTTTGTATGTATGAATGGATATGCATATTCACATAAATCAGGACACATAGATCACATTTTATCCCGAAATTCTCACGGGAACTAGAACTACACGGGTGACCCCGCGGGGGTCATCTAGTAAGTACATAATTCTCGTAGACTATCTGTGCTTTTCCTACCTGCGCGTCATTTAAGGACCAAAAGCTGAGATGAAGGGGGTCATAAGTCCAATCCAAGGCAGGCCTTGTAATAAAGTTTTATTAACCTATTAAAGACCCACAACAGGGCCAAGCGTCCCTACATATCAGCTTGAAATTCGAACCTCGTGATACGACGGCTAACAAAAGACCGCTATAAAGGCCAAGCCACGCTATTCCAAAGTCAAAATTTGTTATTTTTAGGTGAAACAGACTTGCTATGGTGTTTCAACGAGCCCAAAGTCCTGGAGCAGTTCGTAACGACGAGCGATAGTGACCACAACCAGGGCTATAGCTCGTGCGCGCTCAGCCCCAGTCCGGCAGGCCGCGCGCTGTTCCACGGCTACCTGGACACCAGGGTGCCGAAAGACGGCAAGGTCAAGAAGGCTGGCTACTGCGCTTTTAGGTCACAAAGAATACGGGTAAATAGTATGGGTTATTATTTGGTACAGTCCACACCAGCATCACCGTCTTTACCATAAGGACACATAGAGATTGTCCCAGGGCCTTCAAAGAACATACAACCTACATTCACCTACCTATAGGTAGGTGTATGTAGGTAATAAAATATGTAATAAAAGCTCTATTATAATAGAGCTTTTATTACATATTTTATTTTATTTAATAAAAGCTCTATTATAATAGAGCTTTTATTTATTTATTTGCCTCAACTTGCTTTTAACTACAATCACACCTGGTGTTAATTTAATGATGCTGTCTAAGATGGAAATAGGTAAACTTGTTAGGAGTAGGGTGAATTTCACACCCCCTTGCTACATGACATCGTACTGGAACGCTAAAAAGCTTGGCGGCACGTCAATTGTATTTACTGAGTACTTGTATTCGAGAAGCCGGAAGTGCTCTGTTACGTAAAATTCAGTTACTACTCAGGCCCGCCATAAGCAGTCATGCAAGGCGTGCACCGCTCACGGGCAGCCAATCTAGGGATTTAAATTGGTTTTGATGGTTTGGAGAGCATCTAGAGAGCGTCAGGGCAGGGTACATTCTGTAGTCCAGCTACTAATTATAAGTGTATTAGAAGATGCATTTGTTCTTTTTCAAATTCTTAAATTATTATTAGTTGTAGATAATAATCAGTAGCGGAATACGTACCGGCGGGCCTGATAGGTACTTACTAAACCTTCAACATTTTCAGAAAGCATTCAAACGCGAGTCAACGTATGACTGGAACCTGTACAATACGCTGGTGCTAAAGGTGCGCGGCGACGGACGCTCTTACCTGCTCAACATATCGTGCGAGGGCTACTACGACATCACGTGGAATGACATCTATCATTACGTTCTCTTCACCAGAGGTGGGCCTTATTGGCAAATCGCTAAGGTAAATCCAACATATTTTATTGTTACTTTTATTTCGCTTTTTGCCATCATCGGCTGCGATTGCGCGCAAAGAGGACTTGTACCAGAAAGAGAATGAGAGAGTCGATTAGGCCTAGCATGATAATGATTAAAAAATCAGCCGGACTCGCGCACCGAGAGTTACGTAAATTTTAAGGCTTTCGGAATTATTTTCACCATCTTAAAGTAGAGATTTCAACAAACAGAAAGCACACCAACTTTTGAAAAAAGCTGATATTTTGACGGGCGAATTTTCAGTTGAAAATTAGGTTACTTTTTCGATATTCATTCAAATTAAGGTGAAAAAATAAATATTTCAAAACAAATAAATTATAACGTGTTCGGGACCTAAAAAGGTAAGTTTTCACCAAATTTCGTGAAAATAAAATTTTATTTATCTACACTAATATTATAAAGAGGAAAACTTTGTTTGTTTGTTTGTTTGGTTGTAATGAATAGACTCAAAAACTACTGGACCGTTTTTAAAAATTCTTTCACCATTCGAAAGCTACATTATCCACGAGTAACATAGGCTAAATTTTATTTTGGAAAAAATAGGGTGCCGTAAAATATTTGGGTTTTTCGGACACAAGGTGTAAAAAATCAACCAGAAAAGTTACTTATTTTGCGTACGCTGCCTAAACTATAAAAGATAGAATCATAAAATGTTCTAATTAATTGGAGATCTTATAAATATCTACAAAAAAGTCCGCGACACACTATACCTATCTATGTCGAGTGAGGCACAACAACCATTTTTTTATTTAAAAATCTTAATTTTTTTTGAACTACATTTAAACGCATTTATTTCACTCATGCTACTAATCCTTATCAAAATAAATTATTTCATCACTAAGTACAGTTTATGTAGATAATATTTGGTATTTAAAAGATTAAAATTGGACGTTTGGTTTTGAAGTTATGGCGAAATTAAAATATTACCGTTTCTATGGTAATCAAATTTGGTCGAAATTAATGGATTTGTTATCACTAATAATGTAAAGCGTGTTAGATCGTTTGTTTAAACGGGCTATTCTCTGGATCTAGGTGTCGGATTGTAAAAAATATTTTTGTTCATTATGAAAGCTAAAGTGAAGAGTCACATAGACTATTTAATATCAGTCTATACCCATCAGCTTGCCATAAATATAGATTATCTGAAATACGAGAAGGTCGTTATAAAACGTGTTCCAGAGTAATCGTTAATGTTAGGGAGGGTTCGTACAAACCTGTAGGTTTATTTGATTATGTAACAGTTCAAAGGTTTTATCATCAAAATCTTTATCAGTCTATTACTAACCTACTACAGGGTCAGGCCTACTTCCTTATAGGAGAGAGGATATGGAGCGTAGACCTATCACGCTGCTCCAATGCGGGTTGGCGGGCTTAGGGTGATAACGTTTCTTTATTAACAATTACTATCAGATGTTGATGATAGTGACCGGGACCGACGGCTTAACGTGCTCTCCGAGGCACGGGGGTGTACCACCACCAACTTCCTGACTGCGGGTTTAGAATGAATGATTTCAGCTAAATACCTCCACGCATTGCTGAGAAAAAGACAGCATATTAAAAAATTATTACGTAAAAAGTTATTAGGACGCGTACTTTAGGAGGTAATGAAAAGTTTATACAAATATTAACCTTTGCAGGCTAAATGACGCGGTTGGGCCAACATTTTGATTGACGGGAAAGTAAAAAAAAAAAAAATTGAAAGGGGAACAAGCACACTTTATATGAAAGGCTGCTCTTAAAATAAGAAAGGTACCAAAGGGATTTTCACGCGGACGAAGTCGCGGGCGACTGCTAGTAAAAGATAAAAATAAAAAACAAAAAGTAGGTTTTTTGAATTTTTCACATAAATTTTTAGGTTATGTGAAAAAAGTGTCAATACAAAAGTTTTAGATGTTTTTATTACCTACAACTTTTCCTTTCAATTCTTTTCCATAGATTTTTTAGTTTTGCCGAAAATCGAGAAAATCCGTTTTTTACCCCTAAAACCTTACCCTCTACACCTTCCCGACCTCAGATCGCCCGTAATTTATTTTTCCTTTCATTTTCATAATATTCTCCTCCTTTTCCAATGGGTTTCATCCTACTACGAGTTTTTTTTACTTTTTATTGTTTTTAAAGCTATCTGCACTGGTCTATATAGATATGTAAGATATTAGAGATAGTAAGATATTCCATAGAGGGGAGACGAATATCTTAGCATTCCATGGATTCACCGTGCGGGTGCCGGGTCCATTGCGTGGCTGAGAGAACAACTCCGAACAGAGCCCGAGACTTGTGACACGGGTGTAGGCTTAAGGGTACCCTTAGTGACGCGCGTCAACACTCACCTCCTCTGTTCAAGTTATTCTCCCTGTTCAACCAAATTCGGAAGGACCCTACTAGAGCAGCTTTGGACACTCGTTCCAATATGGAGCTTGTTTTTATCTTTTCACTTCATTACTTCGAAGCAGTCGAGTTTTTTGTTTTTATAATAATATTTTTTTTTGAGACGTTTTAGTTTTAGTTTGTGTTATAGAAATGAGACGGTAGGTACACTTATTGACTTTTTTTTTGTTAAAACAGTAATATAAACATGATATGATATTTATATTTTTTTTTAAATGGTATTTTTACGACCTTTCATATGATTCCTTTATTGTTAAGATAAGAAAAAAATATACACGTCCCGCTCTTTTTTCCCCACTTATTTATTATATATTACTCACTACACTTATATATTATATAGCCTATGTCACTACCACAATTTTAACGAATTCAACGACACCTCGTATTAAAATCCGTAAAGTCGTTCAGGCTGTAGCGCGAGCCAAAGAAATGGACATACATACCCACATACATACGTACATACGCTCGAAAAACATTACCCTCCTTCTGACGTAGTCGGATAAAGAAGACATTACCAAAGTTTACCCCAAGCCCTCCAACCGTATGCTTATATTTATTTGAATACACAAATAATTTAAAGCAACTACCTGTATGTCATAGCAGTCACTGAAAAAATATCGAAAAATTAACATTTCTATCGATTTTATTATGCTCATGACTATCGTCGAAATTTGAATAATCAACTTTTTCCACCTTCATTACTTTGATCAGCGACTGCATAGCTACATGTTACTTTGTTATTATTATTAAATAGAAGATCTCTACTATTTAATGACAAAATATATCATCTCTGGACATCTCTGGGGCAGATTCCTTAAAATTTTTGATTATGTTAAAACCTTCTGTTTCAGATACCTTTTTCAAAGTTCATTCTTGGCTCAAAAGGCAAGATACAGGACAAACAGTCGAGGATGCGCCTCGACCGCGTCACGCACTTTGGCATCTCGTGCGGAGATAAGATAAATGGAGTTTTCAATCTCGAAATCGAATACATTGGTAATATTTGTCACGTTTCCTTTTATTTCTCAATGAGTTCTCCTTGATTAAAGAGTTCGTAGATATCATCCCCGACTTTCCGACTAATTTGCAATTTTTTTTCCTTACAAGGACTGATGAAGCACCAACCCCAATGTATTTTATCAGTATCCTCGCTTTTCTTATAGAAAATTATTGATATAATAAAAAAATAAGTAACTAAAAACCTAAGAAAATGATAAGTTAAGATAATTTTCAAAAAAACTTACAAAGACTGAAGAATGTATGTTTAATGAAAACGTAAACACTAATTGCTACAATGATTTTATTTTTCAGGTTTAGAATTCGACCCGACTCACAATGAAGACTTCGCGTATGAAATGTACAAAACCGATAGATACATAGTTGGAGTATAATTGTGTTGTTTTAGTTAGTTTAATAAAAATACATACAAAAATAATGGTGTTTATCTTATAGTAATCTTGTTTCAATAGGCCAACTGTCACCAAGCGATTTGCCCTCTATTCCACCAGCGTTTTGCGAGCGTCAGCGTTCCTTGAACGTCGCGTTTTTGCGTACAATCAGAGAAAAAATTGACTTCGACGAGAAACACTACTCGGCGAAAATAACGTAGAAATTATCATTGTCACTTTTGAGAAAATCCTATATGGTCCAACCGATTACAAGAAAGAGAACATTCGCACTGTACTCTGATAGTAATAAAAATACGAATCTGAATTTTATTAATATTTGCGAATGTCAGAAACTACAGACTTGTAGATAACAACTTTTATAACTTTTAGAATCGTTATATCTCAGAAACGGTGGCTTTTTATAGATAATTTTATGATCTACAATTTTCGTCTGAGGTACTTTTATGATAAAACTTACCGTTTTGCTGAAAATCGCGAAAAACTCATTTTTCTGACCTTTGACCTTGAATTAAATTTTTTTTCTTACAGGGGAATGATGGGGAACTTCTAGACATTGTTTGTAATTATGTTTTGAATAACTTCACAGAAATTCAGCTTGTTGGGACTTTATGTAACTTCGAATGTCTAAATTAACCGGACTATAGCCCAATCTAGGTCTCGAATCCAGGATCTCAGGATCAGACGCCACATAGCTTAGTCACTGAACCAGAGGCTATAGCAGTTAAAGTTCTGTAAGTTTTTTCTCCTTTATTACATTTCAATAATGGCATCAGAAAACAAGAATAAGAACTATGTTCAGTGGCAGTACCGCTGTCTGTTACAGTCAGCTACAGGCATATACAGTGTTTCTGATAAGATTAAACAACTATAATACAAATAAAACTGCACTTATTATTTTCTACTTAATTTATTATAACTGGCCACCTTTACCGAACAGAGTTCATTTTAAATTAATTATGAATAACATAATAATATGATCACATTTGGACGTCATTTACACGTTTCTTATATTTGTATTTACATACATAATTTTTCTCAGTTAATTTTGACTAAAACGTAGATGTAAAAAATTATGTAAGCAGTCTATAGTAATATTATGAGTGCAAATGATGCAATATATGATCACCACGTGATAAGTTTTCCTCAGTCCATTGTTTCATGGCCGGCATGCTATCATTCTATATAACATATGAGCCTCTCTCTGCTGCATATCTACTGTCCGTGTTAGCAATTGGCTCATGGCATCTTCGTGGATGTCCAATACAGAGTGCCTAGTGTGAGTTTGTTATCGGACGAGCGTTACGTTTTTACGCAGTCGCTCGGTGTAAAACTCGCACTCGCCCCACAGTTCAGTCATGATTTTTGCAAATTGGGTACAATTGCGGGTCCTTAACATTCATTCGGACATCCACATCCGCATCATTAATTTCCGTAATTTGCTATAATATAGAATTTAGGCAGGCAACTATTTCTTGACGACCATTAACCATGAGGTGCGATATTTTAGTTCAGTAAGGGCTAACGCTAAAACTGGCGCGGGTGCGGGTGCGGGCCACAAATTCGCGCGCGGGCACCCGTCGCGTGCGCCCGTCTCAGTTAGCGCTGCTAGTATAACCTTGATGTCGAGCGTGTACAGGTGTGTCGAGTAGATTACCATGGATTATTTACTAATTTATTATTTGGCAAAAAGACGTCAAAGAAAATAACGTCGACTGCATAAACTGTTCTTGAAAAGTAGGTTACTCAGCGGAGAATTCGATAATTCATTTGCTGCCCATAATACTGGCCTAAATTGTACCTCAGTTATTACGCGCTCTGTATCGATGTTCATGATTGTACCTAAACTCCGGCGCGTGTAACCGTAGCATTTAACGGCGCTCGACTGATTTGTAGAAACAAACCCGCTCGGGTGTGCCTAACAAGTTTCGATGCGTTTGAATTATTAATTGAAAATAGAGACATGGGTTCAAATTCCGCCTAACCCGCAATTTTTGATATTGTTTATTTAAAAAAATGATATCCTAGAGTATGGTTAACACTATCCAATAACAATAAAAGAATATCACTGGTTTACTGTAAATCAATTATCACGTGTTTAGTTCCGATTAAGGTATGAACATTTCAGTTATTAAATATTATACAGAAGAGTTTTTGTATCAAAATGAACATGATCAGGTTAATTTTGTAAAAAATCAAGATCCGTGTCCGCAACATGTTCGATTCACATGAGGTCGTCTGTGGGCGCGAGGTGGCGCGGCTTGTTCCTGGGCCCGCGGTTGCGTTTGGGCCACGGCACCTTCATGTGCACGTGCTGCACGTGTATGGAGCGCTCGGGCGCCGTGTTGAAGCTCTTGTCGCAAATCTCGCAGCTGAACTTAATGCCTTTGTGTATCTGTCCAACAAATGTAACAATCATTTTTATAATCATATGGAACAACAAAATCATAACACAAAAATTATAAACTGAAAATACAATATAATTATAGTACAATATAAAACAGAATGTTCAGTTAAATTTACATTGTTCATTTATTGTTATATATGTTATAGCGAGCTCAATATGCATACGCGTAATATTTTGAGGATTAAAATAAAATAAATTACTGATTTTAGATGCCTATGCCCCAGATTGACGACGCAGGGCAACATTGTAAAGTGTGTTTTTTTTTTCAACTTTTACTTTAAAAAACCATTAAACAACATTAACGCTGTGAAATATTAATCAATAATTACCACCCGGCCGGAAATAGATGTCGCTAATTTAGCGCTGCCATGCGTGTAGTAACTGATTTGATTCTACTCCTAACAAAATAGTCCGCTTCTATCCTAGTTTGCATCATCACTATGCATACCATTACATTTAGTTGCAGTCAAGATCTATCTTGTAGTATTTTTTTTTGTTCTATTTTTTCATGTTATCAGTCTGAAGACTAGATAGAGCAGAGGCATTGTAGGACAGTTGGCGATACGAATCAATAAATATATAAATTTCAAAAGTGGCTTTCAGTCAAGTGTTCGCCGTCGCTTTAAGTGTCGAATCATACCGCAAGCGATGTCAACTGCATTGCCAATTTGCCAGGTGGTATAGTTGCTGCAATTTGATATCATTTTCTGTTTTACTGTCAAGATTTGTATTGATTATATTGATGCATATAAATATTTTTGATGTTCTTAAAATCCATGGCGCGTTTGACACTTGTTTCAAGACTATTATTATTAGTAATTATCTGTAATTTCTTAACGTTAGACTCACATGCTGAGCCCCTTAGCTGAATGTCATATGGGTTTAATTGCACTCATAGTTAATATTAAATGAATAAGGTAAGTGGATTCACCGTCATGTGGCGGTACTTGTTGGACTGGTAGGCGAAGGTCTTCCCGCAGAAGTCGCACGCGTAGCTGGGCCGCGTGTCGCTGTGCAGCGTGGCGTGGCTCTTCAGGTTGAGGATGGAGCCGAACGTCTTGGCGCACACGGAGCACTTGAACTGCTTGTGCTCCGAGTGCACCGGCATGTGGTAGCGCAGGTGCGCCTCGTTCTGTGCGCAATACACGACACACATATACAATTTATTAGTTATTATTATAACTCTTGTATAAAATTATATTTTAATTAAAGAAAATTCAATACCTACTAAGTTTTCAAATTATTATTTTAAAAATGCATGACCTTAACTGCTTACTTATAAAAACTCTGACTGAGGTGTTTGCCCCGTAAGTAACTTTCGCGTTAAATTTTAAGTAAATTCTTTCAGTCATCATATCTTTGCTTAAGTCCACCATAAATAGTTAATATTTTATTTATTCTAGACCAAAAAGCCAATGTAACAAATAAAAGCAGCCTTACATTGAACACTTTCCCACACAGCTCGCACAGCAGCTTGGGGCGGTGGTACTTGGTGCGGTTCTTGTCCGGGTGCGCCTTCTTGAAGTGCTGAGTGTACATCCAGTAGTCCTTTAGTAAAATACCATGTAACAAATAAAGGCAGGCTTACATTGAACACTTTCCCACACAGCTCGCACAGCAGCTTGGGGCGGTGGTACTTGGTGCGGTTCTTGTCCGGGTGCGCCTTCTTGAAGTGCTGAGTGTACATCCAGTAGTCCTTTAGTAAAATACCATGTAACAAATAAAGGCAGGCTTACATTGAACACTTTCCCACACAGCTCGCACAGCAGCTTGGGGCGGTGGTACTTGGTGCGGTTCTTGTCCGGGTGCGCCTTCTTGAAGTGCTGAGTGTACATCCAGTAGTCCTTTAGTAAAATACCATGTAACAAATAAAGGCAGGCTTACATTGAACACTTTCCCACACAGCTCGCACAGCAGCTTGGGGCGGTGGTACTTGGTGCGGTTCTTGTCCGGGTGCGCCTTCTTGAAGTGCTGAGTGTACATCCAGTAGTCCTTTAGTAAAATACCATGTAACAAATAAAGGCAGGCTTACATTGAACACTTTCCCACACAGCTCGCACAGCAGCTTGGGGCGGTGGTACTTGGTGCGGTTCTTGTCCGGGTGCGCCTTCTTGAAGTGCTGAGTGTACATCCAGTAGTCCTTTAGTAAAATACCATGTAACAAATAAAGGCAGGCTTACATTGAACACTTTCCCACACAGCTCGCACAGCAGCTTGGGGCGGTGGTACTTGGTGCGGTTCTTGTCCGGGTGCGCCTTCTTGAAGTGCTGAGTGTACATCCAGTAGTCCTTTAGCGGGATGCCGCACTACAAAATAAATCATCAGCCTATGTTAAGGATCCTCCCTCCTTTTATAGAAGAGGGGATACGGACCTTGGGTAGAATATAATAATATAAATAATAAATTTCTTGATAATGATATAATGGGGCTGAACATACTCTCCGGGCTCAGGGTTGAACTTCAGTGTAGAAAATCTTGCTTAAGCAAATGAACTTTAATTTTATTTAATATTTATTTTTAAATTCTTAATCTACATCTACAACTTTTACAAACTAAATAACCAACTTCAAATAAAAACATCTACTTAACTACCAACAACAGAAGTTGAAATTTTTTATTGAGAATATTGTTTGTAACAAGAGATCAACATATACCATCAATAAGTATACATATTTATGTATTTAAATGAACTATAGGCACCTGCTCGCACTCCACTGGCTCACTGTCAGCGTCGGGGTATTCTTTCTTGTTCTTGTTCCTCCACGGCCGCTTGCTCCAGCCCATGGTCTTTATTAACGGGTCGTTACGTTCGCGTTTCCTTACAAAAAATATTTATTTTAATTACTTGTACAGCGGTGTTTTTGTGTATCAAGTAATACGAAGTGTTAGCGACGTAGAATTAAATAAATGATTAAAAAATTGTATTATTTTGTACATCTCACATGTATTATGATATAGTTGAAGGCATTAAATGTAACCTCTTCTTAACCTATCCTGTGTAGATAAGAGTAACTTACTGGCCAATATTGTGCTTGGGCGACACCTTCATGTGCTGATTATACGCCATCTCGGACGCAAAGCGGATGTCACACGGTTTACACAGCGGCCCGTCGGGGTTCTGCAACATTATATTATACTAATATTATATAATATTAATACGGTTTTAACTGTGGTTCTCATACAAAGGCTCAGAGCTATTTTCTGAAAAATCATCTCGGCGTGATCGAATTAGAAATGAGGAAATCTGCAGCAGAAACAGTTTGACGACCTCCGTGGCGCAGTGGTATGCGCGGTGGATTTATAAGGCGGAGGTCCTGGGTTCGATTCCCGGCGGGGCAGATTGAGATTTTTCTTAATTTGTCTTGGTCTGGCTGGTGGGAGGCTTTCGCCGCGGCTAGTTACCACCCTACCGACAAAGACGTATCGCCAAGCGATTTAGCGTTCCGGTACGATGTAGAAACCGAAAGGGGTGTGGATTTTCGTCCCACTCCTAACAGGTTAGCCCGCTTCCATCTTAGACTGCATCATCACTTAACATCAGGTGTGATAGCAGTCAAGGGCTAACTTGTAGTCAATAAAAAAAAAAGTTTCCGACAACCAAACACCGGAGACCAAAGTATTAGTCGTCCGCTCACGGGTTGACGATATGAAAACGAGCCGTAGGAGGCGTCCAGCGGCTCTTGATAATGATAATGATGATTTAATGACAACGGATCTTCTTCTCAAGAGGTCTAATATAGACGGGATATGAAGCTCACCTGCACGTCGAAGCGATGTTTCTTGTTCATGTGCAACTTGATGCCGCGCTCGCCGATGAACGAGAACCCGCAGATGGTGCACGCGTAGTCCGACGGGTGCTTGATGCGCAGGTGCGACAAGTACGACGAGCGGATGCTGTCACCACCGTGTATAATACATTAGTCATGTTGCAGATATTAACATCCGCAATTGTACTTGCGGAACTTCCGCATTGATGAGTTGTACTATTATTGTTGTGTATGTTGTATTATTGTTTGTTGAGTTCACAAGGGATACAGGTGGGACAAAAGGATTCATATACCCATATGGGCTCGACATACGTCGAGTCGTTATTGAATATAATTAATTTGTGAAGAGTAAAGTGAATAAATAGGCTTCGAATAAATGATTTGAAAATCTCAAAAAGCCGAAAACTTTTATCGAACACTGTATCTTTTAAAAAATAATCCCGTACAATTTAAGTTAGGTGTTGTTAGAAGATTACATACATTAGTTTTCTCGCAGACGAAGTCGCGGGCGACATCTCGTATACATTAAATAAATAAATATTATAGGACAATTACACACATCGCTATTAGAAAGTAATATATCTTTTGTTATGGGTATAAGATAACTATATATATTTTATAAATATTATGAAAATCTTAAAATATACCTGAACACCAGACACTGGAAATTTTTAAAAATCATCACGACAAACATAATTTAGATGTGGTTAGAAGATACATACATTGGCTTTAAGCAGAAGCAGGGTCACTACCCACTGCGCCACTCGGCCGTCAAATTGTATATGTATTGTCACTTACCCAAACTCTAGGTCGCATTCCGGACATTTGAACTTGGATCCCTTGTGCCAGCGTTCATGGGAGTTTGCTGTGCCTCTGTAAGGGATATTGTTTTTGAAAATAGGACGACGGTAGCAAGACTACAATCACTCTGGGGATTGTAATCTTGTATCGGGCTGTGATATAATTATTTTATTTTTTTTTAGGCAAAAATTTCTAACACCGGAGTTGGGAAGCAGGTTACACACCGTCTTAAAGAGCAAGTTAAGCTATCGATTCCGGTCACTATCATCAACATATAAAATGTTGATCATTAATAAATCAAACATTATCACCCTAAGCCCGTCAACATGCATTGGAGTAGCGTGGTGGGTCTAAGCTCCATATTCCCTCTCGTGTAAGGAAAGAGGCCTGGCCTGTCGTGGGCTTTTAATAGGTTGTAATGATGATGTAATGAACACAATATTGTTTGATGGTGAAAGATAAAATAGGCGTTCAAAGTATGTATGGTTACTGAAATAAACAAACGATGTTGGCAAGAGGTAGTCACATAAACAGTTCAACTTACATGTGCATAGTGACGAACATGCAGAGCGTGCAGCTGTATCGGATGCTGTGGTTGACGGCGATGTGTCTGCACAGGTTGTTGCGACTCTTGCTGTGCAGCCCGCAGATGTCACACTCAAATGTTACTGTTACTGTTACTGTTGGCAAGAGGTAGTCACATAAACAGTTCAACTTACATGTGCATAGTGACGAACATGCAGAGCGTGCAGCTGTATCGGATGCTGTGGTTGACGGCGATGTGTCTGCACAGGTTGTTGCGACTCTTGCTGTGCAGCCCGCACATGTCACACTCAAATGTTACTGTTACTGTTACTGTTGGCAAGAGGTAGTCACATAAACAGTTCAACTTACATGTGCATAGTGACGAACATGCAGAGCGTGCAGCTGTATCGGATGCTGTGGTTGACGGCGATGTGTCTGCACAGGTTGTTGCGACTCTTGCTGTGCAGTCCGCACATGTCACACTCAAATGTTACTGTTACTGTTACTGTTGGCAAGAGGTAGTCACATAAACAGTTCAACTTACATGTGCATAGTGACGAACATGCAGAGCGTGCAGCTGTATCGGATGCTGTGGTTGACGGCGATGTGTCTGCACAGGTTGTTGCGACTCTTGCTGTGCAGCCCGCAGATGTCACACTCAAATGTTACTGTTACTGTTACTGTTGGCAAGAGGTAGTCACATAAACAGTTCAACTTACATGTGCATAGTGACGAACATGCAGAGCGTGCAGCTGTATCGGATGCTGTGGTTGACGGCGATGTGTCTGCACAGGTTGTTGCGACTCTTGCTGTGCAGCCCGCAGATGTCACACTCAAATGTTACTGTTACTGTTACTGTTGGCAAGAGGTAGTCACATAAACAGTTCAACTTACATGTGCATAGTGACGAACATGCAGAGCGTGCAGCTGTATCGGATGCTGTGGTTGACGGCGATGTGTCTGCACAGGTTGTTGCGACTCTTGCTGTGCAGCCCGCAGATGTCACACTCAAATGTTACTGTTACTGTTACTGTTGGCAAGAGGTAGTCACATAAACAGTTCAACTTACATGTGCATAGTGACGAACATGCAGAGCGTGCAGCTGTATCGGATGCTGTGGTTGACGGCGATGTGTCTGCACAGGTTGTTGCGACTCTTGCTGTGCAGCCCGCAGATGTCACACTCAAATGTTACTGTTACTGTTACTGTTGGCAAGAGGTAGTCACATAAACAGTTCAACTTACATGTGCATAGTGACGAACATGCAGAGCGTGCAGCTGTATCGGATGCTGTGGTTGACGGCGATGTGTCTGCACAGGTTGTTGCGACTCTTGCTGTGCAGCCCGCAGATGTCACACTCAAATGGCCCATATTTCTGAAAAATTAACATATTTTTATACATATTAGCCTTTGCCTCGGTCCGCGAAAAATTTTATTTTGTCATTTTAACAAAAAATACACTATATATAAATATAATTACATACTCCTTACATTAATATCTGTAAAAAAAATATTTTAGTGACAATGCAAATTAGTAATAAATAATAATAATAATAAGCCCTTTATTCTGTGTTAAGAGATTTCAATTTTTACATTATGGTGAGCGTTTACGTTTATCCTGACTATTCCCTTGCTTATTTCTTTTTATTATGAGTTTATCATATCGGATTATAGCCAAGTTTCCTTTCTTTATCTCCTCTTGCTGCGCTGTTTTTAGCTCTTTCCTAACAAGCAGTACATCCTTTGGGAAGTCTTCTGTAGCATATACATTCTCAGGAAAGTGTTTGTTGTTTTGTAGGATTGCAAACTTTCTCCAGGTCAAGGTAAATTTAATTAGTATCGGCCTTATCGTCCTATTGTCTTTTCTTCCCAGCCTGAAAGTCTCGCTTATTTCCCATTTGTCGAAGTCTTCTATTTTTGCAGCTTTGGTCATGTCATTGAGAGTTTTCAAAACAACTTCCATAAGATTAGAGGGATTTTCTTCCCGCTCCTCGACACCATGGAGAATAATATTATTTTTCTTAGTGGTTTTTTCTAAATTTTTAATTTTTTCTTTCATCACTGACACTTCTTGTTTTAGTCAATTGTTCTCCTCCATAAATGGATTCAGTTTTTCTTCTAGCGTAGTTTCGATACTTTTAGTAAAGTTTTCTGTGAGTGTGCGGATTTGTTTCGAAAATTCCTCCTTGATTTCCTCTGTTCTTGCTTTGAAGGCTTGGTTCATGTTCGATATCAGCACATCCATTTGATTTTGGTCCATTTTTCTATGTTTGTGATAATGTCAGCAATATATAAGGGTTAAGCGGTTATAGAGTTTAAAACGTGATTCAATGTTTATTAAAATGCCACTTCACTGGCTGATTTATATTTTTATAGTATTATCATAGCTTAGATACTGTTTTGAAAACACGCACTTCAACTTCAACGTAAGCTTAAGAGGTTATAAACTTAAGAGGTTATGAAGTTTAGAACGCGATTCAATGATTATTAAAATGTCACTTTACTGTCTGATTTATATTTTTATAGTATTATTACAGCTTAAATACTGATTTTCAAACACACACTACAACGTAAGCGCGGGATCGCGGCGGTTATAAACTTAAGAGGTTATAAAGTTCAGAACGTGATTCAATGTTTTTTGAATTGTCACTTCACTGGGTGTTTTATATTTTTATAGTTTTATTATAGTTTAAATACTGTTTTGCAAACACGCACTACGATTTCCACTGCTTATATATGTTTTAATGCAAATTAGTATCAGGATATTGAATAACTTGGAAAAATTACGAGTGTAAATTTTCAAGTAAAATACAAAATAAATATGTGTGAAAATGTACACACTTGATAATAGTTTGTACGATGTAATACAATCACATACTGCATTTGAATATAATAGGTTTCATAGTCTGGGTTTTATGATATAAGAAAATACAAAATACTTACGTTCGTATGTTTAATCATATGACCATTGTAGGCATCAACATCAATGAAACCTTTGTAACATTTAGTACATTTGTAGCGTGCATTCAAATAGTTCGCAGTCTCTTTTCTCTGTTGTACATCAGCTAATTGCTCTTCATAAGTTAATACAGTTTTCTTGAACAATTTTTCAGTTGGTATTGGTTTACTGTCGTCGCTCTTCTCTTCAGATGTTTTGTTTTGCTCAGCCTTAAGCTTTAGTAGGCCGTTCTTTAATTTAACTTTCACTTTGGAGTGCTCTTTAGTTGATTTAATTTTAGTTTTACTATTGATCCTTTTAATTGAACCTGCAAACAAACAAATTCTCAGTCAGATATTGTTTCAATCATATTTATTTACAACAATAAAGCTTATTGTTATAAAAAATAAATAAAAATTAAACATTGTACAAAAATAATGTTTCGCAGTGTTTTCGCAAAAAATTTTTTAATATTAAAAATATTTCTTAACGCGGTTCTTATACTTGCGTATCGCGGGGCATTCCGCAATAAAAATAATTATATGCCTGTATCGATGTTTGAGGCTGAATATACAAACCTTTATTCTTAATTCTTTTCACAGAATCTTTACTACCGAGCCTTTTCAATGTTTTTTTACTCCTTTTGTGTGAAACTTCAGCCTTCTGAATGTCAGGTTTGTCTTCATCGTTGTTGGTAAAGTCGACGTCAATGTCGAAGTCGTCATCTATAACTCCGACGTAACTAAACTCGTCGTTTAGGAATTTCCCTTCGTCGTCATTTGAAAATCCGTCATCGATTTTTATTTCGCTATTTAACATTTCCTGTTTCAGTTCTGAAATAATGATTATGAAAAATACATGATTTCATACATATTCAAGACTGCGGACGTCCGCAAGTTCGACCGCGCGGTGAAGTCAGTTGCAACCTCTGAATTATCCTCAAATGATAAAGCAACATTTTCTATTAAAGCTAACTAATGGCGTAAGTTTCTCCGACTTTTTCAACAAGTATCTTCACATTTCATCCAATTTATAGAAAACTTTAAGAAATTTTATACTATAACCTTCCTCAGGGACCACTCTATCTATTAATGAAAATAAGTTGCCATTTAATACTAATATAATAATGACGGTAAGTTGTTCTTGAGATTATCGCGAACAGAGACAGACGTGGCGGGGGACTTTGATTTATAATATTGTTACGAGCTAGGGTTCCGGGATGCAAATTTATTAAATAAGAGACAACAAAATCGTTTCGCCTTGTTTACTTTCTACAAAAACATTGACAACTTCAAACATTCTCTTTTTATATGACATACTTTTTTATCTTTCGAATTTCCGTTTGAAGAGGTTCAATAGCTTCGCGACATTATCCCCCTCTGTAATCTTGCTCGTCCCGAGCATTATTAGTGCCGTGAAATTTGGCTAATCGGTCCACGTGAACTATTTTAGCTGGGCTACGCGACGTGCGTTGTATGCGAAAAGTAACATCATTAATTTTAGTAATTATCCTATAGGGACCCTCCCAACTTGGTTGTAGTTTTGGAGATTTTCCTTTCCGTCTGATGGGATTGTGTAACCAAACAAGCGAACCCTCTTCAAAACTTGGATTAGTAGACTTCCGATCGTAACGTGTCTTCATGCGGTCACTGGCCTGAAATCCTGCCTCTCTGATCTGCTCGTAAATCCCGACCATTTTTGTGCGAAGTTCGCTTGCATAGTCTGTAATACACCTAGGTGTATCCGGTGGGCATCCGCTTAGCAGATCAGCAGGTAGTCTTAATTCTCTCCCAAAATTAGCATATGCAGGAGTAACAGTAGTGCTCTCATGAACGGCTGAACGATAAGATAACAGAAACAACTGTAAATATTCATCCCAGTCAGTTTGGTGTTTATCCACTACTTTAGCTAAATGTCGTTCCAAAGTTTGATTAAACCTCTCCACCATACCGTCTGACTGTGGGTGATGTGGAGTAGTTCTAGTTTTGAATATTCCTAAAATTTTGCAAACTTCCTGGAACACCTGAGATTCGAAATTTCGCCCCTGATCACTGTGCAGCTCTAATGGAACGCCAAATCTACAAAATACCTCTTTAACTAATTTAGTAGCAACAGTTACTGCCTCTTGATTAGGAATAGCGTGCACCTCTGGCCATTTAGTAAAATAATCCATTATCACTAAAATGTACCTGTTACCCGAGTTAGTGATGGGAAATGGTCCTGCTATATCCAAAGCGATCCTCTCCCATGGTGCACCAACATTATACAGCTTCAAAGCGCCTCGGCTTCTTGTCTGAGGTCCCTTAACAGAAGCACAGCTGACACATTTCCGACACCAATCTTCAACGTCATCCCGGCAGTGTAACCAATAAAATCGCTCTCTGATCTTAATCAGAGTCCTTCTAACACCTAAGTGTCCCCCTGATGCACCGTCATGATATGCGTGCAACACTTCAGGGATCTTTGCCCTCGGCACAACAAGTTGCAGATGGCAATCATTGCCACGAGTATTGTGCCATTTCCGGTACAGCAATCCGTTGTATAGTGTTAAACTGTTCCATTGTGCCCACAAGCTTTTAGTAGCGGTGCTATATGGCGCTACATCAGACCACTTCGGCTTCGGAACGTCCCTTCTTAACCATTCTAAAATGGGCCAGATATCGCTATCATCCTCTTGCGCCTTTTGCATAGCATCGTTACTCCACTGTTCATCGACGGAATCCGTTCTGATTACCTTGACTGCAGACTTTTTCTCTTGTCTATAACAGTGTTTACAAAATTCTTCACAAGGTCTCCTGGATAAGGCATCCGCGTTACTGTGACTTTTCCCTCCACGATGTTCTATTTCAAACTGAAACTCCTGGAGTTGCTCAATCCACCTCGCTACTTGTCCTTCCGGATCCTTAAAATCCACTAACCATTTCAAAGCAGCATGATCAGTCCTTATCAAAAATTTTCGTCCTAACAAATATTTTTTAAAATGTCGTAAGGTTTTCACTACAGCGAGAAGCTCCTTCCGAGTAACACAATAATTTCTCTCCGGTTTGGATAAACTTTTACTAAAATAGGCAATAACAACTTCTTGTTCGCCTTTTCGTTGAGATAATATTCCTCCAATCCCGGTGTTACTTGCATCGGTGTCAACAATGAACTCTCCATTTGTATCTGGATATCCTAGAATAGGAGTTTCACATAAACGTTTCTTTAAATTGTCAAACGCCAATTGACAGGCACTATCCCAAACGAAAGGTCTCTTCTCTTCTGTGAGACGATTTAATGGCTTAGCTATGTCTGAAAATCCTTTTACAAAACGTCGATAATAAGAGCACAACCCCAAAAATGCTCTAACTTCCGTTTTGTTACCTGGAAGTGGCCAATCCTTCACAGCAGTAGTTTTCGCTGGATCGGTGGAAATACCAGTCTCCGAAACAACATGTCCCAAATAATTTACTTGTTGTTTAAAAAATGAACATTTTTTGCCATTTAATTTCAGATTAGCCCCCCTTAGCTTTTCGAATACTGCTTTCAATTTATCAAGATGATCGTTAAAGTTTTTCCCTACAATAATTATGTCATCTAAATACACGAGACAAGCTTCACCATGTAGTCCGTCAAGTACATGTTCCATTAACCTCTCAAATGTAGCAGGAGCATTACATAAGCCAAAAGGCATGACTTTAAACTGCCACAAGCCCTTTCCCGTTGAGAAAGCAGTCTTTTCTTTATCCATTGGGTCTAAATCAACCTGCCAATAGCCACTTTTTAAATCGAGTGTTGAAAACCACTTCTTTCCACTCAGGGTATCTAAAGTGTCATCAATTCGCGGCAGAGGATAGCTATCCTTTTTAGTGACATTATTTAAACGGCGATAGTCAATGCAAAATCTTGTTGAACCATCCTTCTTCCTTACCAAAACTACAGGAGAACACCAAGGACTAGATGATTGTTCAATAACATCATTCTTTTTCATGTCCTGTATCATGTCTTCCACCTCTTTTTCCCTAGCTAAAGGTACACGTCTCGGACGCTGACGGATCGGCATGACATCACCCGTGTTGATTTTATGTTTTACTACTCCAGTTCTCCCAAAGTCTCCATCGTGTTTAGAACAGGTTTGTCTTCATCGTTGTTGGTAAAGTCGACGTCAATGTCGAAGTCGTCATCTATAACTCCGACGTAACTAAACTCGTCGTTTAGGAATTTCCCTTCGTCGTCATTTGAAAATCCGTCATCGATTTTTATTTCGCTATTTAACATTTCCTGTTTCAGTTCTGAAATAATGATTATGAAAAATACATGATTTCATACATATTCAAGACTGCGGACGTCCGCAAGTTCGACCGCGCGGTGAAGTCAGTTGCAACCTCTGAATTATCCTCAAATGATAAAGCAACATTTTCTATTAAAGCTAACTAATGGCGTAAGTTTCTCCGACTTTTTCAACAAGTATCTTCACATTTCATCCAATTTATAGAAAACTTTAAGAAATTTTATACTATAACCTTCCTCAGGGACCACTCTATCTATTAATGAAAATAAGTTGCCATTTAATACTAATATAATAATGACGGTAAGTTGTTCTTGAGATTATCGCGAACAGAGACAGACGTGGCGGGGGACTTTGATTTATAATATTGTTACGAGCTAGGGTTCCGGGATGCAAATTTATTAAATAAGAGACAACAAAATCGTTTCGCCTTGTTTACTTTCTACAAAAACATTGACAACTTCAAACATTCTCTTTTTATATGACATACTTTTTTATCTTTCGAATTTCCGTTTGAAGAGGTTCAATAGCTTCGCGACATTATCCCCCTCTGTAATCTTGCTCGTCCCGAGCATTATTAGTGCCGTGAAATTTGGCTAATCGGTCCACGTGAACTATTTTAGCTGGGCTACGCGACGTGCGTTGTATGCGAAAAGTAACATCATTAATTTTAGTAATTATCCTATAGGGACCCTCCCAACTTGGTTGTAGTTTTGGAGATTTTCCTTTCCGTCTGATGGGATTGTGTAACCAAACAAGCGAACCCTCTTCAAAACTTGGATTAGTAGACTTCCGATCGTAACGTGTCTTCATGCGGTCACTGGCCTGAAATCCTGCCTCTCTGATCTGCTCGTAAATCCCGACCATTTTTGTGCGAAGTTCGCTTGCATAGTCTGTAATACACCTAGGTGTATCCGGTGGGCATCCGCTTAGCAGATCAGCAGGTAGTCTTAATTCTCTCCCAAAATTAGCATATGCAGGAGTAACAGTAGTGCTCTCATGAACGGCTGAACGATAAGATAACAGAAACAACTGTAAATATTCATCCCAGTCAGTTTGGTGTTTATCCACTACTTTAGCTAAATGTCGTTCCAAAGTTTGATTAAACCTCTCCACCATACCGTCTGACTGTGGGTGATGTGGAGTAGTTCTAGTTTTGAATATTCCTAAAATTTTGCAAACTTCCTGGAACACCTGAGATTCGAAATTTCGCCCCTGATCACTGTGCAGCTCTAATGGAACGCCAAATCTACAAAATACCTCTTTAACTAATTTAGTAGCAACAGTTACTGCCTCTTGATTAGGAATAGCGTGCACCTCTGGCCATTTAGTAAAATAATCCATTATCACTAAAATGTACCTGTTACCCGAGTTAGTGATGGGAAATGGTCCTGCTATATCCAAAGCGATCCTCTCCCATGGTGCACCAACATTATACAGCTTCAAAGCGCCTCGGCTTCTTGTCTGAGGTCCCTTAACAGAAGCACAGCTGACACATTTCCGACACCAATCTTCAACGTCATCCCGGCAGTGTAACCAATAAAATCGCTCTCTGATCTTAATCAGAGTCCTTCTAACACCTAAGTGTCCCCCTGATGCACCGTCATGATATGCGTGCAACACTTCAGGGATCTTTGCCCTCGGCACAACAAGTTGCAGATGGCAATCATTGCCACGAGTATTGTGCCATTTCCGGTACAGCAATCCGTTGTATAGTGTTAAACTGTTCCATTGTGCCCACAAGCTTTTAGTAGCGGTGCTATATGGCGCTACATCAGACCACTTCGGCTTCGGAACGTCCCTTCTTAACCATTCTAAAATGGGCCAGATATCGCTATCATCCTCTTGCGCCTTTTGCATAGCATCGTTACTCCACTGTTCATCGACGGAATCCGTTCTGATTACCTTGACTGCAGACTTTTTCTCTTGTCTATAACAGTGTTTACAAAATTCTTCACAAGGTCTCCTGGATAAGGCATCCGCGTTACTGTGACTTTTCCCTCCACGATGTTCTATTTCAAACTGAAACTCCTGGAGTTGCTCAATCCACCTCGCTACTTGTCCTTCCGGATCCTTAAAATCCACTAACCATTTCAAAGCAGCATGATCAGTCCTTATCAAAAATTTTCGTCCTAACAAATATTTTTTAAAATGTCGTAAGGTTTTCACTACAGCGAGAAGCTCCTTCCGAGTAACACAATAATTTCTCTCCGGTTTGGATAAACTTTTACTAAAATAGGCAATAACAACTTCTTGTTCGCCTTTTCGTTGAGATAATATTCCTCCAATCCCGGTGTTACTTGCATCGGTGTCAACAATGAACTCTCCATTTGTATCTGGATATCCTAGAATAGGAGTTTCACATAAACGTTTCTTTAAATTGTCAAACGCCAATTGACAGGCACTATCCCAAACGAAAGGTCTCTTCTCTTCTGTGAGACGATTTAATGGCTTAGCTATGTCTGAAAATCCTTTTACAAAACGTCGATAATAAGAGCACAACCCCAAAAATGCTCTAACTTCCGTTTTGTTACCTGGAAGTGGCCAATCCTTCACAGCAGTAGTTTTCGCTGGATCGGTGGAAATACCAGTCTCCGAAACAACATGTCCCAAATAATTTACTTGTTGTTTAAAAAATGAACATTTTTTGCCATTTAATTTCAGATTAGCCCCCCTTAGCTTTTCGAATACTGCTTTCAATTTATCAAGATGATCGTTAAAGTTTTTCCCTACAATAATTATGTCATCTAAATACACGAGACAAGCTTCACCATGTAGTCCGTCAAGTACATGTTCCATTAACCTCTCAAATGTAGCAGGAGCATTACATAAGCCAAAAGGCATGACTTTAAACTGCCACAAGCCCTTTCCCGTTGAGAAAGCAGTCTTTTCTTTATCCATTGGGTCTAAATCAACCTGCCAATAGCCACTTTTTAAATCGAGTGTTGAAAACCACTTCTTTCCACTCAGGGTATCTAAAGTGTCATCAATTCGCGGCAGAGGATAGCTATCCTTTTTAGTGACATTATTTAAACGGCGATAGTCAATGCAAAATCTTGTTGAACCATCCTTCTTCCTTACCAAAACTACAGGAGAACACCAAGGACTAGATGATTGTTCAATAACATCATTCTTTTTCATGTCCTGTATCATGTCTTCCACCTCTTTTTCCCTAGCTAAAGGTACACGTCTCGGACGCTGACGGATCGGCATGACATCACCCGTGTTGATTTTATGTTTTACTACTCCAGTTCTCCCAAAGTCTCCATCGTGTTTAGAAAACAAATCGGAATACGTTGAGAGTAACTTTTCTGCTTCCTTTCTTTGGAGAGGTGTAAGATCGTCCCTACAACTTTCCAATATCTCCATTACCTCATTTGTTTTACTATTTAACTGTTGACTAACCTTACAACTTTTCACCCAACTTATTTCCTCACACTTCCCTACGATTTCCCCCTTTCGAACTATCTGTTTGACATTGCAAAGGTTCAATATGGGAACCATTGTAACTCGTTCCCTACCCACGATAACTCTCGCAGTAATCCAAGATCTATTTTGCTTGTCGTTTCCTCCCTCAACAATTGCGCATCGCCGAGGTCTAATGCGATTATTTGGAGGCAATTTAATAGGTACGAGACTCTGTGATCTCGGAGGAAGTACCGTATCCCTTAAACAATGAACACTGCCATATTTTCCGCCATTTATTGGAATTTCCTTATCGTTACATTTTAATAAACCATTTTTTAGATCTATTGTGCACTGATAATTTTGAAAAAAATCTATACCAATGATACAGTCATCAACAATATCCGCTATTATAACGTCTTGCCAAAAAAAGTTATCCCCAATTTTAATTTTGATTTTTCGCTCTCCCCAAACGGAAATTCGATGGCCGGTGGCCGTAGTAAGATTAACATTGCATTTTTTTAGTGAACTATTAGAATCAACGCCTTTCAATATACGACTATTTACAACCGTGCGCGATGCTCCGGTATCTAATGTTAAATGACAGGGAACACCATTGACAGCACCGCGTATCAATAAACCGTTTCCTTCCGTTGACTGTTTAATTTCAATATGTGGGGTTATTCCTCTTTCAGCTAGCACCCACCCCTTTGTACTGGCTGGACTTAGTTTTCCTGCGACTGGTCAGATGTAGATACAGCTACATCTACCTGCTGCCGAATCTGCCTTTGCCTCGGACAACGACTCCATATATGTCCCTTCTCTCCGCATTTGAAGCAATTAAAATAAGGAGTGCGTCGGCGTGGTGAATTATTCTCTGTAGTAGCTACTTCCCTTAACCTTACAGGTTGAAAGTCATAACGGACAGCCTCCACTTCTAGAGCATGAGCTACTGCTTCTTTCAAAGTGCTATGATGTTGTAAACGTACAGTCGCTCTTACCTCTGGATCCCGAATTCCATCCACAAAAGCTTGCAACAGCATAGTCTCCACTGTAGATGGTGAGGATTGATACGCCTTCCGAACAAGCTTTTCAATCTCCACGGACCATTGTTGTAAGCTTTCATTCGCCCGTTGAGTACGGTCCTTGATTTGTGCCCTGTACACGTGTTCAAGATGATTATCCCCATATCGGGACTCTAATGTGTTAAGTAATTCATTGTAGGTAATCTTACGATCGCAATCACCTGCGCATAAGGCCTCTAACACTGATAACGCCTCATCTCGAAGCGCTATAGTCAATGCAGACTGCGCTTCCTCATCTGACCACCGACAAGAACGTTTCATCGTTTCAAATTGAAATTTAAAGGCTGCCCATGATGACTTACCGTCGTAGTATGGAATTTTGAATGCTCTCATTGTAGAAATACCCGTACCTTCATTGCTAAGTGACTTTCCGGAAACTTGATGGAAATCATTATTTTCTTCAAAGGTCCTTAGTTTGGAAGCCTGCTCCTGTAGCGTGTCTTCAAGCTTTTCTATGTTTGCTTTCAAAACTCCTACCTCCTTTTTAACTTCTTCCACTGTTTCAGCGTGTTGGAGAAGCGGAACCAGAACATCCTTGTGAAAGCGGCTCGTTTGTTCTTCTTGAAGTGCACGTAATTGGCACTCTTGAAGGCGAGCCTGCTTTTCTTGGGAACGGATCTGTTCCGCTTGAAACATGTGTAACTGCTCCTCGTGACGGCGGCCTTGCTCTTGGATCATACTTGCCATTTTTTCAAGTAATTTGTCCAAATCGCTTGACGTTGCTTGCGATGCAGCGGCCTCACTTACGTCAGGGCCCTCGCGACGTTGTGCCTCTGACATTGCCCGAGTGATAACGCTATCATTCTTCGGAACTAATGGCATTTTGCAATCCCACTACTTCTGACACCAATTGTTACGAGCTAGGGTTCCGGGATGCAAATTTATTAAATAAGAGACAACAAAATCGTTTCGCCTTGTTTACTTTCTACAAAAACATTGACAACTTCAAACATTCTCTTTTTATATGACATACTTTTTTATCTTTCGAATTTCCGTTTGAAGAGGTTCAATAGCTTCGCGACAATATGTAAGGATAAAACTATAAATATCTCGAAAATGCAAAATGCAAAAGATATGCAGTATACACAGGCAGAAAAGAAAAAAAAGAAAAACAAACATACAAAGGTTTTGTATCGCAGGTTCTGATAGTTATTACCTAATTCTCTATTGGCACAATGAATACTGTTTAAAGAGTTGAATTCTTCATCTTCATTTCCCCCGTCGTCTTCGTCCTTCACTAGTGGCACATGATAGAGCTTCTCTTCTTTGTCATCAACCAGGTAAAGGTCGCAGTGGTCCGGTTTGAACACTCGCTTTACAATGTTAGATGTTAGGCGATGTTTCTCGCGGTATACCCTCTTGATTCTATGTGTTTTTAACTGACAAAAAAACAAAACAGTTTGCTAAAAAATTAAATTTATAAAAATACAATACAATATTTTACATTCATATGTACATGTGCATGTAATAATAATTAATATAACCTCGTGAAAGCCGAAAAGGAAAAAGTATCAAAATACTTGGACCTTGCTCACGAGATTACCGCCATGTGGAATGTTGAGTCAACTATTATTGTTCCGATAGTTGTTTCAGTCAATGGTCTTTTGCGAAAAGCTTCGACCAACACCTTAAGAAGCTTTCGCTTAATTGTTGGATCAAGGGTCGGATACAGAAGGCAGTAGTCCTTGAAACGGCGCGTATTGTGAGGAGGTTTCTCACTCTGGAGCCCTGACCACCGGTTGCTTGGGCCCGCAAAGGCCCCGCAAATGGAGAAGAAGATTTTTTTTATAAATTTTTAATAGTGTTTTTATATATATTTTTGTATTATATACCTATAACATTGTTAAAATTTAAAAAAAAAATATGTAAATAAAGATAAATGAGAGATTAGTATTAATTAATATAAACTTACAAAGTCATTGCTTTTAACTAAATCCAGTAACAAGGTATGTGCTCGCAGACTTTTTTGTCTGAATGAATCACAATTCAGCAACCTCTGTGCACATTCCACACATAGTTTTGGTGCAAATTTCACTTTATTGTACAACTGAAATCAAAATATATTTGTCAATAGCTGATGTTATTCATTAGAATAATATTTTTATATCTTGATACCATTATCACTTCGAATTCAATGATGTTCTGTGAAGAATAGCAACATAAATTATTAAATTCAATGTTCAAAATATTAATTTACATTACAAGTTAAAGACCCGACTGTTAGACCTATAGGGCGCAAGTCTGTCTGTGGCTTCTCTATTACTCACACATACGGCAGCGGTAGAAAGGCTCCTCCTCTCTCAGTCTAACCCAGTGTTATCTGTATTTAAGCTAACACTTCTGCCAGGCGTCCCGATACGTACATGTGTTTTTTTTTTACAAAATTAACCTTTTTTTATGTAAGAAAATGAATACATTACCATGATACCAGTCACGTTGATGTAAGCCTCTTCTAAATTAAACTTGCTTAATGGGTATAATTTGCTTGCAGAATCAAGGCAAATAAGGCAGATCTGTAATAAATACACAAAAAAATCTTTTTAAATCATTATTACCTATTAGTTTCTGATGAAACGATTTAACTTACAAATTTTCCAATGTATCTAGTCAGCAAGTTCAAAAACGTGAAAAATAGAGATAAAGGTCCTAAAAATATGAGCTATGGCTCATTCGATTCGGAATCACCTCTAGAAAAATGTTTTAGAAGGAATTTGGTGCAGGTTAAAAATTGCAATTGTTATTATTAAAATAGGATGAAAAAATTATATTTCGTTTTTTGTTGATAACTTAAAAAATATTAACATTTAAGCAATTTTGAAAAAAGTCCGTTAAAGAGGAGGAAATTTCCAATAAAAAAGTCCTTACTCCTGGAACTCTATCTCCATTATTTATAATTTTAATTTGACGTTGAAAATAGCGCTCCGCGCGGCTGTTACGGCATGCGCGCGCCGCCGCTATAGAGACTTCAGCAAAAACAATAATTTTTCTATAGCATGTAAAAAAATTATTTTTATTGCTGAAGTCTCTTTTCTCATCTCTATTTTTCACGTTTTTGAACTTGCTGACTAGAGTAATAGGTTGGCTAACTTAGGATGATGTTCGTCTCTGTAATCGTCACTTCTGATAGTGAATATTAATTTATAATAATGACAAATTAATGTACATAGTTGTATTCTCTAGATGTATATATGTATATGTCGTAGCCACATCGTAGATTAGCTCATTTCATGAAATGTTTGAGTAGATCATGAAATGGTCGCGTTTCATGAAATATTTGCCTGTCTATTGGCCACATCATGATATGGTTTGGGCAGATCAATGATACAAAATCATATCGTAAACTAGTTACACCCCGACTCGGATAGGTTAGGTAAGAAGGCTAGCCGACTTAGCCTTTGTGGTTATTTTTTTTGTAAACTACCCATAAATAGGAGCCCCGCGAAGCGGGGCGGGGTGGGGCGTTAAAATATTATGTTTAATTATTATTATTATGGCATTTATAAATTTATAAATCTTTGGGCAAACATTACCTAGATCCTATTTATATGATTCGGCCAAACGTGGATAACAAAATCGTGAAACGTAGACGATTTAACGATCTGGTCAAATTGAGTTGGCCACATTTCATTTCATAAAATGAACAAATCTACGATGTGGCTACGACATATACATACCGACAAAGACGTACCGCCAAGCGATTTAGCGTTCCGGTACGATGTCGTGTAGAAACCGATAGGAGTGTGGATTTCATCCTACTCCTAACAAGTTAGCCCATTCTAACTTAGATTGCATCATCACTTAACATCATGTGTGATAGTAGTCAAGGGCCAACTTGTAGTCGATAAAAAAATGTATGAATATGTATTAATACTTTAATTTTTGTACATAATAAATTCTAACATTTGAGTTAATTTTATAATTCTTGAACTTAACAAAAATTACATAAATTCAGAATTTAAATAAGTGTTGTTTCGAATATTCGCATCCGCAATAATTAATGAAAAGCTTAATGCGGATGCGGATGTTACACAATGATGGGTGTTTTACAAGAAAGACTTGTGTGTGCGAGCCCAGTGACTGGTGTGTGCTATGCACACATGTGCATTGATCTATAGGGAGTGAACGTGAAGATTTCTTTCAGTGACAAGTCCCCATGTGTTTGTATTATTATTTACTATAAATAAATATGGTAGATGACTGATGTCAAAATACTGCTGTTTTAAATTGTTTTTACAGCTTCATTTAAGAAAAAATAAAATTATGAAAAACTATTTAAATTGATTTAATAATAAAAAAGACTAATAAAAATATAAAAACTATATATTAATAACTAGATAGAAACAGCTCTATACTGATGTGGTGTACTATCATAGTATTCCAATATTTAAGTGCCTTTACACTTTATATATTTTTATATTATATTATTTTGATATAAAATGGCTAAAACTCACATTATTATTGTTAGAGTATGCCCAACTAGTTTTGAACCCATATGGAACCCTTAATCATAAGCTGGCTTGTTCAAGCAATGTTATTTTCACAGTATGTAGCATTACTTTTATTTTAATTTGTACTAAAGTAATTAAATATTTTAATCCATCTAACCCATTACAATATGTTTAGTTCTGCTGTACCGATAAACATTTTGGTTATAATAAAATTTAACAAGAACCATGACAATTTAGATTAGGTACCAAAGACAATGTGATATTTGGAAATATTTAAAATCAAGTAAATGAATCAAAGTCAAAATATCTTTTACAATGAAATCTTTATGATCATTTTGAATCATCAATTTATAGATTATGAAAAGTAATGGTAATAATTAAGGGCAGAAACTTATATTTTTTTTAAATTATAGCTACAAGGGAGAGGAACAAACTGCAAATTGATTGTAAAATATCAATAATATAATTCTTGCTGTATTATGTCTTAAATCACATAAAACCAATTAATTGGGAGCTTTTTCAGCACAGAAATAAAATAAATTAAGATCTGCATGAATGCATTAAAAATTAGGATCAGCATATATTATATTTTGAATGAAAATAATATGTATAAAATTTTTTAACAAAAAATAGAACCGACTCATATCTAGGAGTCGGTGCCAGCCAAGGTTTCTACTTTAAGGACGTTACCTAGAACCCACAAACTGCTTTACTACGTAAAATAAATGATCCTTAAACTTGGCTGGCACCGACTTCATAGATATGCTTAAGTAAATTAAAGCAACTAAATGACACAGTTATTTTTTACTTTTTAGTGCGTATTGAGTCGGTTCTATTTTTTGTTAAAAAAACTTAATATTAGCGCGTAAATTCGAAATTTGTCAATTACTCATACATTGTCTATCAAACCCACGTTGACCCTAGTCATTATAAGAAAAATAAGGATGTAACAATCCATGTTGTACAAATTGTCATGAACTGAGATGAAATTTACCAGAGGGAAGGACTTCGACCGTTGAAGAGGCGCGCCTGCATGCAATACTTAAATAGATGTTCCATTCCGCAGAGTTTGTTGTCGAATGTCGACTTTGCTCAACGGAATCTACCTTCCGAATTATAAACGTGCAAGCTTTACACATGGAATTGGCCTGTACACGGCCAGCGGTGTCATACTGGAATGCTGTAGGAGTTACGGCCGAAGCCACTAGACCAGACTTGGGCTCATTCATCGACGTCTCTAGAACTCATTTAAAACCGTTTTACGTGTCCTATTCTCTCATGCAAGGCTAGAGTGAAGATCGCCTCTGCTTGGTATTTGTTGCTGTTTATCATCAATAGCGGTTAGGCAGGTGTTAGCGTATCGTATTATATCATCGGGTTATTTACATATATCCTTATCCTATCCTACTATATACACCTCAGGACTGTGGGCGAGCACGCGCCTCTCTTGCATCTAACTAAGTTTAATAATAGTAGAGATTTTTATAAGTTTGAAGATCGCATTTATTTAACATCTACTCCTCATGTTGTTCGGCACAAGCGTTTCAAACTACAGCTGGTCAAAGGCGATAGTTTTTAACGTTTTTTAAGTTGCTCGTGTAGTGAGCGGCGATTTGCTAGTTATTAAGTTATTACTTTAAAAAAATAAGTTAATAAAATTTTTTAACAAAAAATAGAACTGACTCAAAACGCACTAAAAAGTAAAAAATAACTGTTTCATTTAGTTGCTTTAATTTACTTAAGCATATCTATGAAGTCGGTGCCAGCAAGTTTAAGGAACATTTATTTTACGTAGTAATGAAGTTTGTGGGTTCTAGGTAACGTCCTTGAAAGTAGAAACCTTGGCTGGCACCGACTCCTAGACATGCTTAAGTAAATTAAAGCAACTAAATGACACAGTTATTTTTTACTTTTTAGTGCGTTTTGAGTCGGTTCTATTTTTTGTTAAAAAATTTTATTTCTTACTTTTTAGTGATTTATCGCCACGTAACGTACTCGTACTATACTGTCATAGTATATTATACGGCACTAGTAGCCAAAAAGCGGCCGATACCGAGACAAAAACCGAAATCGCTGTAAGCGTGCCTCCAAAATTTGAAGAGTTCCTTCAATTTCCCCAGGATATCGTCATCAGATCCTAACATGCGGACAATGGGACCACCTTGGATGTTTGCCCTTTCTAATAAAAAAAGAATTATCAAAATCGGACAACACTGTAAAAAGTTATGCGTGGTCATACATATAAAAAAAAAAAAATATACGTGTCGAATTGAGAACCTCCTCCGTTATTTTTCGTCGGTTAATAAATAATGAATATTTTTAAGTAAAGCATATATAATTTTTGCAGATTTTTCTCAACATCTGAGTCTCTGTAAAAAAATCTACATCTGCATCATCTTTTATTTAAATTTCATGAAATTCAAAAGCATTAAACAGATTTATACTTTTCAATTATGATTATCAAAATTCTAAAAATGTAATTATTTATTTACCTGTACTGCAGAAGGAACAGCATTACTTCTCAATTCAATTAATCCATTTTTTATAATAAAATCATCTTTTTGGAAATGCTGGGAACAGATAACTGGAGTTTCTGGCAGCTGATTCTCTTCTAAACCTAGTGCTTCCAGCCACGATAGCCTCAGACATTGTTTACTTGGAAATCTGTAACGAGAAAATTGAGATTAATGCCGTAACTAGGGCAATGCCAGCAGTACCCAGGCACAGGGCGCAGACCCTGGAGGGAGAGAAATGACCAGACCATATACAAGCAATACCTTATTTATAGTCAGTTACAAGTCTGTAGGGTGCAGTTACACATGCAGGCAACAGCAAATAAATTGCTGGTTATAACTCTGCTGCTGCCATGTGTTTATAAGGGAATAAGATAGCTTTGTCTTTAAAACAAAATTGCCCAATATTTCAACACCCTTCTATTAAGTCAAAGACACTTTAAAAAGCTCTGTTAGAAATGTGACAGAGAGACTGACAAGTTACAAGTAAGTATAACTTTGACATCTTAATATTGGCTGGAATTATGTTAAAAACTTAATGAGAAATAATTATTATAAAAAGAAATCCACCTTTTTTATAATTATTATACTAAACATAACTATATTTATATATAATTTACATCTACTATACCATACATAATTAACATCTTTTTAAAAACTTAAACATTTGTTTTTAAAGTTTATATATGTATAATTTTATACATATATAAACTTTAAAAACAGACTCTTACTAATAATATTATGAGATATACACATTGAAACTACAGTGAACTATTGGATAAAATCTGTTAAAAGATATGCAATGTCTTATTAATACTTAATGTACTTGTTGACACTGGTTTTATTTAAATATATCCAAAGAGTCTTTTTGTAGTGTTCCATATATTCTGAACTCTATATCTCATAAACTTTGATTAATCTTACACTATTCTCTAAGTTTAAGGGCACCTAGTTCAACTATATAGGTAGTCTTTGAGATGACTTAACAAACATACAGACATGTACATATATATATATGCTTATGAATTTAGCAAACATGTTTATAATCTGGTCTACATTAATATAATACACAAAAACTGGGTAGTTCTAACAATTTTAAGTACATATGGCTAGGAGTTCTATTGATAATCTCCATTTTTAAGGAAAGCAAATTTTTTACAGCTTTAAGAGCATTCTTTTAATTAAAACGGTTTTATTCAATTCACGGTCTTAGAAAAATAGAAGTTGTTTCGTCCAAGTGTAGGTGGATGAAAGGTGTATAATATTGATTTTTTTTAATACTAGGTACTTACTTATGAAAGGTATCTTTTTGTTGTTCAAGGGCCTTCGAAGAGAAATAATTGTCTCTTGAATTCTCACAGAAAGTCAAGCAACACCTCATTCTTATATTTTTATTATATTTTAAATGAGAACCTCGGGGTTAATGCTCTTTAAAAACTTCAAAAAAATACATTATAACAAATTTAAAATTCGTGTGAAACACAATTAATATAAAAATCTAAAAATTCTAATTAGAAATTGTATTATTTTATTCAGAAATATCAAAATTCATTTATAAATTTCATAAAATATAAAATAATAACAAGTTTATTTGCAAAACATAGAGCAAATACCACAGATTAGTATATAACACAGAGTACAGTATCAGAAATTGAGAACCATTTTATAGACTATTAAAATAGTAAGCCAAAAATTACAGCATAATCCTCTTCTTGGCCGTTGTTGGGTCAAATACTTGACTTATTTTGCTATAGTGTGAACTCGCTTAATTTGGTTTATAACTTTATAATTTAGATTATAATTCTGTGGTTAACGTCTCTATATTATTTATGATTAATCTCTATTATTTCTAGCTTGATTACAAGAGAGCTTATAAGTTATAATCTGTGTAAATGATTCTGATGTCATCCACCCGTCGACCATTGAGATTTTAGCGAAAATCTTAAATATATTACCGTATTTAGTTAAAATTATAAACGAGTGCTTAATTAAGGCAACCAATTTGCCTTTGTTTTTCTAAAACTATTTTGTGATATCTGTGTACTGTCGTACGTCTATATCCGAAACCTGATGTGATATTGTAGTAATTCGTAATTCCATGCGTGGGATGTTTACAATATTTTTATAATTTCATTAAATTTATGAGCAGTAGGCGAGCTTTGTGATGTGTTACATTAATTACAAGGTAATTCAAGCAGTTTAAGTGATAAATGTTGCAGTTCTGTGATGTAGTATTAAAACGTCATTGGCCTTGGAAATACAATTCTCATTTCTTTATATGGTTTTAGGAGACGATGTCAGCAGCAAAAGTTCGCCAAGTATAGAATATTCGACAGAGTGCAGTTAAATATTTAGCGTCGAGCGTGGAAAGTACCATGTCAGGTACAGAGCAGAATATAGTGAACTCTATGCAACAACTGTCTGTGCAACCAAGCAACAGTGGTCATACAGAGAAGCCAACTCAGGTAGTCACTCCCGCCGTCAACAGAAGTCAACCTGTTGCTAGCAAAGTTACACCTGTAAAGGTCAACAGTGTATCACCTGCCATTGCCACTATCGACCGGCTGCTAAGTCTGGGCGCAAACATCCCTCCACCTCCTCCAGTGATAACAAGGTCATCAGACATGGATCCACATACACTGGAACAGTTGCGCGCAGTGAAAGAAATGTTGACCGCCCAAGAAGAAGAGGCACAAAGCTTGAGAGATCTTAATAGAGACTTGCGAGAGCGCTTAGAAGATTGTGAGACCAAAATAAAAAAATTAACTGAACAGAATGATGAATATGCAGAAAAGGAGAAGGTACTCTCCCATCGTGTATCTGAGAAAGTTAGGAATAACAAACAGATGAGTGTTGTTATGGAGGAGTATGAGCGCACTATATCTTCTCTGATAGGGGAGAGAGAAACTGAGGCCAAGAGGTGGGCGGAGGAACGTGCAACACTTTTGAGGGAACGTGACGAGGCTGCAGCGCATTTAGCTTCCATGGAGCATGCGTTCAATGATGTTCATACTAAATATGAAAGGTGTAAAGTAATTATTCAAGGGTACAAAGGCAATGAAGAAATGTTAAAACAAACTGTGGAAGAAAATAATGATGCGATACAAAAGTTGGAGGCGAGGTATGAGACGTTAAGGCAACATGCGATGCAACAACTAAATAAAGCTAATGCTGAGCTGGACTCTGTGAAAAAGTCTCATCAAGCTGAAATCCTTAAGCTAAATGCAATGCTTAAAAAGAGTGAAGTACATGCCTCATCACTACAAGAGTCGTTGGCACAGAAGATCAAAGATAACGAGGAGCTCACAGCCATCTGTGATGAATTGATAAACAAAGTGGGTTAATTAAGTCTTAGAAGGTTACTCATATTGACTATACTCATAATCATTTTCATTTAACTAACTAACACATAGATTTATGAAAAACAACATTAGAGTACATTAATTAATTAACAAATAAATAATCACAGACTCTAATGATAATGATTATAAATAACAAGCAAGTTAAAGCGAGCGAATCTGTTACCATTTCATAAAAAAATACAAAAGCAATGTATGTTAATTATTATTATTTATAGATTGTGCAATCAGTAAGTAATATTTTTTTTTATTTTTGTACACTTCTAAAAATTTATTTAGTTATTTAAGTTTTTATCTTATGACATTCTTATTTATTATGCAAGCAAAATAAAAATAAACTTTAAAAGCTTATTGAGGAAAATATTATATTTCTTTGTCAATCAATTTATGGCTTTATTTGGTTTCCAACCATTACATGATTCCAAGTTTGGTTCCTAAAAAAAAATTTTTGCAAGTCTTCAGAGTAATATGTTTATTTTGTTTGCATTGCATATTATATTTTGTGAATTGTGTCATAAGTCATACAGCAGTGAAATCACTCAGTGCTTTGCAATAATCTTTTGGTTCTTTCACATTATTGCTGAGTTTGCAAATCTCCAAATACAGATTTAAAAGTAATCCTCATTTATTACCAGTGTGAAACATTGTTTCATAACTTTTATATTTATTATCTGAACTGAAAAGACTTCACTATAAGACAGATGTCCTGGGTTTGATTCCTGGCAGGGTAGATAGAGATTTTTCTTAATTTGTATTGGTATGGCTGGTGGAAGGCTTTCGCCGTCGCTAGTTACCATCCTACCGACAAAGACATACCGCCAAGCGATTTAGCATTCCGGTACAATGTCGTGTAGAAACCGAAAGGGGTGTGGATTTCATCCTACTCCTAACAAGTTAGCCTGCTTCCATCTTAGATTGCATTGTTACTTAACATCAGGTGTGATAGCAGTAAAGGGTTGATAGTTAGGATAGTTTAAAAAAAAAATAGATTTTAGTATTTGGAAAATAACACTAAAATGACAGGTCTACACTAAACCAGTAAAATGAAAAGTATACTTGTATCAATCTAGTGCAAATGTACTTGTTTATGTTATTATAGGTAATAAAGAACCGTTAAATATCCAATAATAATAATTAATCAGTCAGGCCCCAGGTGTGGCTGAAAGGACAATGAAGGTGTCGCTGGCTGCATCTGGCTAACAACATAGTTATAATGTGAAGGAACCCAAGCTTTTCATATCCTCATTAATTTATAAAGGAAATGACTGAATTCCTTTTCTTTTCTATTTTCTAGTACCTATTGTAGCAAATTCTTTTCCAAAGATTTATTTTAGAATGTGCTCACAGAAACAGTGGTGCAAAGCATTCAGCAATATATGTAAGGGCACAGTTAGACTGAATTAAATGAATCATTTTAGATGAAAGATGATTAAATGTTTCATTTATAGTGATTCATTAATACACAAACAAAGCAATAATGCAAAGTCTAAGACTTCCTAAGGCTATGGGACAATTTTCAGGTCTGTCATAATATAGATATGTTATTTTGGCAGTGTAACTCTCATTTAAAGATTGAAATATAAACCTATATTTTAGGATTTACAAATTGAAATGAATAAAACTGCTGTAGAGGCTTAAGTGGTTTTCTGTATAAATATGAATAATATAAAAACATTGATGGGCAGATTTGAATTATTTTGTTATGCAGCAGTAATTCAACAAATTAAATAGGTAATTTTAAATAAAAATGATTTTATTTTACGCCATTTATGAACAAATAATGAAAAGTAGGAGATGGATTTTACAAAATTATACATCCATAAAAAACTTGTTCAGAATACCAAAAAAAAATATTTAATAAAAATATTTTTAGCTCCATATTCTCCATCCCCTCTCCGACTAGGTGGGCGAGAACAACTTATCAACAAAAAATCTAAAAAAAAATTACACTTTATATAATAACTGCCAAAATCACATCCTGTATAGTTTCATTTTCACTACAATCCTGAATATTGTAAAACTTAATGTTTAGAAACTGTAACAACCCTAGCTGCCATATATGTCATTGAATTAAAATATTGTATTAATTTGTAAATTTACAATAAGTAATTGATAATATTATAGTGTAAGAGTAGTTGTTATTTTTGTGCTTTCTATTTTATTATTATTATTAACATTATTAATATGATCTATTTTTATTACTTTGTGTTATTAAGACTATAAGTTGAATTATTTCATGATTATATAACACATATTTAATATAAGTGACCGGTTATTGAAATATGTTAAAGAGTCTATGGCATGGATTTCCAATTCTATGTTTAGGTCACTTTTATTTTATATGTGCACATGTTTAAAAGTATTCCCGGCCCGAAACTTTGCTTGTTTATTATCGATCTAGTCTTTAAAGCTAATTTTCCGAAGTTATTATGCTTTGCTTATGAGATTATGAACTCAAATAGATTTAAAAAAATGTGTATTAATATTTAGTGAAAATTAGTATTTAAATACCGCTTGGATCAATTCACTACACACCATAGCCAGAACACAATCGCAATGGGCCTAAATTAGATAAATATTTATATTCTAAAATTCTGTTCCTATTTCATAGAATCTCCATCTCAGTAAGATGTATACAAAAAACTATTTTAAAATTTCTAAGGCTATGCGCGTACGAACCGATTGTCGGACATAGTCATAAATGACATTTTTGACATTTTTCATTATAGTTGGACAGAAGAGTACAAACTCAAAGAGCAGTAGTTAACGGATCTCATTTAAAATGTTATGTGTTGTGTTGGTACTTAGATATTGCACACTTTATTGGGTGTAATGGGTGTAAAGAGTAATAAAATATAAATTCCCTCCACCTCTCGTCGATTTCCTCTTTGATGAGGGTCGTGACCACTTCCATCTGTTCCAATCCTGTTCGAAATGTAGCGCCACTTTGCTCTATCCTCTGCTATCCGGAGAGCATCATAGACAGTGGAGTCGGGGTAAAATACAAATTAACTTTGAAAAAAAAAGAAATACCTAAAAATAATTACATAGCGTCGTTTGTTCGCTTTGTATCTCTTGCGCATATTACAAGTAATTAAAATAAAGATACTATAATAATAAGAACAGATAAAATAGTCAAACGACACCAGTAAATTAGAAACTATCGACAATATTATAGAAATGCAATAATATCTGATTATATTATATTTTAGAGGAGGGTAGAGGTTGATAATAATTAAAAATATAAAGCTCCAATCGATAAATCATAAAAATACTAGACTGATATTAATATTATCTTATATTGATAATTTCGTCAATTTTGTAATATAACTCGATAAAAATTATCAATTTATAAATGTGTTGTCAGTTGTCACGCGCAATATGTAATCTGATTTGAATGAGCTCAATATACGTACATACAATATTTCGTAAAAAAATTGCGTTTGCCGCACGACTAAAAAGTCGCATGCTTCTTTAAAGCTTACGAAACACGATCTACTTTCACAACAAACACTTGGTATTTATTGTGGAATTAGTCGACCAATTGGTCCGTAAATCGGTCCCGTGCCCGTTTAAGCTAATAAAAATTTATTATTAGATTGTTTTGGTTGTATAGTGTGTGTGCCTTTATAAAACAAACTCAGTATCCATCCAGTCCTATGTAACAATACATTACGAAATGTTCTTAAAAGTATTAAGTGAATTATATACGTTATAGTCTGAGAGCCGGAGGACGCTTTTTTTAGATTTATAACTTATCAAAGTCGATTTTCAAAAGCATGTACAATTTAAAAAAGTACGGGTTAAAATTGCTTTCGATTCCAGTGCTAAAACGTTTGGCAACAGATATAATTTTTTGAACTTTTTAATTTATAACGCAACTGTTTCCAGAAAGGGAGTTATTGTATATTAATTAGAGTAAAAGTAGTTGCTATAACAATTGAAATATTATTTAATTGCTTATATAAATATTTTACACAAATCTTCCACTGGTTCTTTGACTATATCTAATATACTATTGTCCTGTCCATATGTAATTGTAGTCAGTAGTAATCGTTAATATCTTTCTTCACGGCGCAAATGTATTACAGCTTGTAATATTATGGCACTTTAATTATTTTAGAGACTGTTAGATTGAGTTCTGAATGGAACGCAAATATTCTTAAAATTAGTTAATATTGTCTGGATTGAACAATATTTTGAAAATTTTAGACAATATATATAGGTATATTCAATTCAAGTCATTCGTTTGAATTTTTGTAATTCGGGAAATAATTTGTTTTCTAAAGATTGCATTTACTATATGAAATCTAATAACTGTCTCTTGGCCTAGCCTTAATAAAGTGGTTCACTTATTAATAGTGACGTTTTGAGATTTTCCTTTAATAAAACTGATTTAAACAATTAACGATTGGCTAACAAACCGTAACATCTAATTCAACATTCCACTGATTATGATTATTATTAAAAAAAGTTTTGATTTTTTGGAAAAAAATTTATCAACCTTTGATCAGAAAATGTATGAGACTCATTGATTCGAACGATGTTTTTATGTAAAATAACCAGTATATTAAATGAATGTAACCCTCCAGATATATTGATGAAATTTTTCTTTGTTAAGCTGGATTTACATTGAGTCCGTTGCTGTCTTGAAGCTATGATATGATAGTATTGAACAGTCCCAGTGCAGTATTTGTAATGGCATTATTATTTTTTTTAAATATTAGTTATTGAAGTTCTCGGTTAACAAAGTTCGAACGAAATCAAATAACCTATGAATGCTACCATGGTCTTCCTCATATTTCGACGGTGCTATTTTAGCTAATGTCGAGTAATAAGTATTTACATTTACTTTATCTTCTTCTTTTTGTCAATTAACTATTAAAACAAAGAAAAAAATACTTTATTCAAACTAATAATTTCAATAGAATTAAGCATTTATTGTACAGAAGATTGTGACTGGCTCAATGTGAATCTGCCTTTAGTCTAAGTATAATTTTGTACTTTATCATTTTTTTATAACAATATTATAATATATAATACGCATTATGTGCAGTTAATTCATGTGAATAGAATGAGGAAATAAAATTATCCCCTATTTTATACAATTATGGCGTTTAATTTTACACTACATCTGCCGAAGTAAGATCGAAAGGACTCTTATTAGGTGCCTAGGGTACCTACGCATAATTTTTCGTCTTTTGTCTGGCTTTCTATTTATTTTTACATAGTTAACGTAGTTTTATGTATATTTAATACTTAATACCACTAATGTAATAATTGATTTGAAATGAAATGAGATTTAGAAAGATACGGAGTATAGAGAGCTACGGAGAGAATCTTCTTTTCTGTTTTGAAATATTTTAAATAAGTCATTGACTTCAATAAAATTAAAAATTCAGTATCAATAAAATAAAATAGATCTAGATCTGTTTTTATCTATAAGCTTGTTCGGACAGTCATTTCGTTTTTTTTGCGGACATACAACCCATTAATTTATTTTTCTAATTTATATTTGATTTTAGTAAAAAAAAAATTCTTTCGTACTCACTAGAAAAGTTGTAGGTAATGAATTGCATTTAGTATTTATATGAAGTAAATTGGATAATAAATAAAATTATAAGTAAGACATCATACACTCTGAAACTGCATACAAAAATATGTCCTTAAAGGACTGGCCGTTAGTCACTCTTTTTAAATAACCAACCATGACCCAGTGCCATTTATAATACGCTACATACACACATAACATATCTAATAACCGCACACTGGTGTATATTTACCTCTACAGTCTCCAAACTGAGGACTAAAATGTAGAATTTATCCATCTCCGTTCCGTACTACCTACAATGTACCTATTCGTAGTCGTATTCTATTCAATAGAATAGGCATATTCTAGCCAAGCGCGATCTCCGTAGATGTTTCTTTGCCTTCAGGCGTAATTGCAGTAAGTGCTAGCTTATAACATAAAAAAAAGACGAGAAATCTTTGGAGTACCTACT
Source organism: Mycalesis mineus (assembly GCA_034621355.1). Taxonomy (NCBI): domain Eukaryota; kingdom Metazoa; phylum Arthropoda; class Insecta; order Lepidoptera; family Nymphalidae; genus Mycalesis; species Mycalesis mineus. Next base: position 3,101,159 of record CM067901.1, read on the forward strand.
TACATAGATATATCCTTTAGGTATACTGATATAGTCTTCGGGTTCAATTTTATATTACAAGTTAATATAGGCTCTGTACAGTACAGTATCAGGATTTCCTCCCTACAGACGAGGTAAATTAGAGCTTGGACCCACCATGCTGCTCCAATGCTGGTGGGGGAGCATAAGATTTTCGAATTGAACTCGCGCATCGAGGGTTCTACACTAAAAAGTGGATCGGTTTTCTTCTAAAATTCTTTGTGTATTTATTTGGCAGATATACTAAAGCCAAACTCGATTGAGAATGCTTGCCAACAGACAAATTAAAAATGAAGGTAGAAATCACTAGTCATTTTACACCTATTTTTTAAATTAATTTATTAATGACAAATTCATGACAATATATTAGATTAGTAAGCTTAAAAGATTTAATAAAAAAACAAAACAATTTTAAATTTATTAGGCATAAAATATGTTGCATTTTCGAGTTTGGCTTTAGTATAGTAGGTATACGACCATGTCAACACTCGAGTGAGGCCAGGGCTGGTAGTTCGTTTTAAATAAGACGGAGGTTTTTAATAAATGAATCACAGTTTAGATACAAGTTCATGAATAAAACTTATATAGGTATTTTAATAAAAGATAGATTAAATTTATTAGATCTTTTATTATAATTACAACAATGATATTGCTCAAAATGGGAATACACACTCATTTAATGTTACATGTATCTAACATAATGCCGGAAACACACTTATAACACGCAACACAAAGTAAAGCATACGACACAAATAATTAAAGTCGATTTCATTTTTCAAATCTTGTATACAAGCTCTATTTGATACTTTGACCATGATATGTATTAGGATAAATGCATTAATAAATAAAATAATTAAATATAAAAGACATACAATTTAACTAATGGAAGGCATCTCTCATTTTTGGAAATTAGTTTCAGTGTTACAAACATTCTTATTTTACTTCTTTTAGAACTAAATACCAATCAATTTCCCTTTAAAGTTACAACACGCCGAACTGCGCAACTTTATTCACAGCTCTGGTATTTTGTACTACAAAATAGATTTGTATAGTGCGGAGGAATAGACCTCGTTTACAGAACAGGCTTGATGATTGGTACAACTATAAGGCATTAGGTATTAATATATTTTTCGTATGCGAGCATTTTTTTTTTCAAATAACATATTTGAATCTTTAAACTTTGAATACAAAAAGCGTTCCCAAGTGTAAGTCAAATTCAAAATTTGTAAACAAATCAGTCTGTGTGGCGTGTTATCAGTGTGCCGGTGTCATCACATCACTTCACTCATAACTTTTTCTTGAGCACTTTGTATGTGTCCTTACTAATTAAATAACTTATAGCCGATACGACGGTGGAGGCAGCAGTGAGGCCGCACAGAGCCTGCAGCGCGGGGTGATCCACGTAACCGAATACCGGCGACGCTAACGTTGTACCTACCTGCCAAAATAATTTTATATTAGAATTAGTTTTGTGCTGACAGTACTAATCACTAAGGTACGAGCATATTATGTCGAGCCGTAACGGGTCGCAAATCTATATATATAGCATACTATTTAGGATTATTGCGCGGCCACGTCGCCGCCCCGTCTTAATATTCGCCACAGACCTACAGTCGCAAGGTCTGGTAGTGTTCGGTATCATACTTTATGTGTCAATGCGTTGCGACCCGGCCTGCTTCGACCCGACATAGTATGCTCGTGTCGGTATAGAATTGGGTGGAGGTGGCAGTAAAAAAATAGTTTATGTAAATTCAACCGGTAAGCGCCACAAAAAGTAGGTAAAAAGAAATCATGTCCCAAGTAGATAATGTGTGTAATTTACCAGTAACAGTTGTATGGCGGTGTTGATCTTGCTTACGAGCGTGGGCGCGAGCTGCGCCGTCGCGTGAGTCACGTCGAAATACCTGCTCAGGGTCTTCTGTAATGCATATGCATAGCTGTTAATATACTAGCTGACATCCGCGAATTCGTCTACATAATTTAAAAAAGAATATTACCATTTTTTGTTAGGTACGACAATGTGGCCTATTGTCGGAATTATTATAAACAAGAAATAAAAAAAAACCTGTTAGTTTTATTATAAGTATAGATTATAATGGAATTATTGAAGCCTTATTAAATTAGGAAAGGAGAGCAAAAATGTATGGAGAAAGTTTTTCATGAACTTCAACTATGGTTATGGCAGGAATTATAAAATCTCTGTATCAAAAAGTTAGCCTTTTTATTTATTTATAAAGGTGCTCTTTTGAGGCATACTTCCCTTTGGTTACAGATTAATTAATGATATATAAGCTGAATCTCAAAAAGGCCAAATTAGATATTTTTATCCAAATATATTAAATATCATACAGGAAAATACATATACTCACTGGTGGTGGCAAACTAATGTATCTGATGACAAAGCCAGCCGCAACCAAAGCAGCGTCCCTTGTTACAATCAGTAGCGTTAGCGGCAAAGGTATCAAGTTCTGCCATGTGAGACTTATGAATAGTGTTGCTATGAGGATTTTGTCTGCCATTGGATCAAGGAATGACCCCATTTTTGATGATTGTCCTTTCCAGTTCCTGGCAATCCAACCGTCAAGCTGAAAATTAATGAAAGTTGTGAAAAAAATTGCCTCAATGTGTTACTAGCATAAATGGTTTAAGAAAGAAAGAAAAATGTTTATTTAGGCAAATGCCACTAATAAAAATAAAGTACAATAAAATGCAGGATGTGAAAGTGATGTGATCCCAAAAAGGTACTCAGCATTTTGCACTCAGTTTACATAGGTAGATAATATACAAATAATTTTTCAGTGGATATGATTTTCTCAATGCTAACTTTATATTTATATATGTATATATTTAGTATGTATAAATATAAATATATATATATATATCTCTGTAGGGCTAACAAGTACGTTTGTTAATTTTCTCAGTAAGAATTTGAAAGATTACAATTTCATTGGTTTAAGGTCTAAGTCAATCGGATGATGGATCTGAAAACTTAAGAGAACTCTTAACTGTATTGCACTTGCAGTTACCTTGTGTTTGGGCTTGATTAATTTGTCTTTACCAGAACTTTAACACTTAGACTGGTTGTGACTAGTGTGACATAGTTATTTTTTACTTTTTAGTACGTTTAAGGCGTTTTTATTTTTTGTTAAAATTGTCTTACAGTAGCAATCTAGATATTTAAGTTTGTATTATCTTTGTCTTACATTAGAGTTTTACAATTAAAAGGTCTGTGATCTATTCTTTAGTCTCTGTTGTAGTGATTATAAGTTCAGTTTTATGCTCATAAACTATAAGTACCGGTTACAAGTAGCTATCTTTTTTTTGGACATTATAAATTTTCTAAGAGAAAGTGATTTAGATGGACTGTGACTGCATACAATCCTCCAGATGAAATATGAAGAGGACAGTGCATAAGGGAGATGGTTCAGGTTTAAGTACCTACATTGTGTTTGTCTCAAATTATTAATATTATACTTAATAAAAACTAAATTTAGATGGATTGTTACTTTTACACTTACATGCAGTCGGGCGATGAAGACGCATTATGGACACCTGCGGGAGCTCTTTAAGGGTTTACAGCAACAACCTGATGTTTGACTCGGGTGTAGGTTAATTTTTCTCATTGCGAACTTTACATTTAGATGGGCTGTGACTGTTAGTGACGGTCTGGTCATGACGACGAATATGGAGAGCTGAGGCAAGCTCTTTAGCGGTATACAGTAGCTACCTTGTCTTTGGGCGATTAATCTGTCTCCATAAGAATTTTACATTAGATGGGGTATGATTATCATTGAAGGTCTTGAGGAAGACGGACACTGTAGGGAGCTCTTCAAGGTTTACGTGTTACTTTGTGATTGGGCTTGATAAATATGTCTCAATGAGAAGTTTGAAAGATTATAGTTTCCAGTTGGTTTAATGTTTACTAAATCATGATCCAATGATGAGATCTATGAAAACTCGAGGAAACTCTTCAAACTTTATAGGCACATTTGCAAGGATGTCGGAATGTCACCTGAGCTTTCTAAAGACTTTACCTAAACTTGGATGGCACCGACTTCATAGATGTGGTTTAGTTTACTTACATAAAATACTAAATTAATACATTCATACTTACATTTACACATACATGCATACGTACATACAAAAGTTCCTACAAAAAATGTAAATAGTAGAAAGTAGATGATAATTAATTCAAGAGAGAGAGTAAACAAATAATTAAAATGTAATATACATACATAAGTAAATACAAAACATGATTCAGGAATTATAATGATGTTATGTGGTATAGAAATGCACATTCACCAGCCGATTAAATGTAACTTATATATATAAACAAGAATTACTTGTTTAAAGATATTAGATTAAATTAAACAAACTTACCACATCTGTAATGCCTGCAAACACTAACAGTCCTAGGGCTAGATTGTAGTCATCTTGTAATATCACATAGCCCAAATAAGGAGACATGGCTATTCGGGTCATACAAAGGATGTTTGGTATAGTAAATACATTTTCTTTCTGAAATGAAAACATTATAATTATCTTTGTTTTGAGTTTAATATCTATCTTTAAAGATTACTTTGAAGTATTTACTACAGGTTTTCGTGGTAATATGAAATATTTTGACCTCAAACTTCAAATGAGTACTTTTTATACCTCAACAACTTCTTCAAATTTCTCCCGAACTTTAGCTTTTGTTTCTAAAATATCCCTTACTAAATGCTCTCTTTTCTCTTTAATCTTTTGTCCTGTGATCTCTTTCTGTTGCTTCAAGTCCCGTACGATTTCCACACCCTTTTGGCGAAGTCTCTGTTCGGTATCCTTGATTTGCATTTTTTTGTGTTCCAAAACATCTTGCAACGCCTCTTTCTGTTTATCTATGTCAAGCAAATGTTTCTTATTGTCTGAAGAGTACACACAAACTATAGATGTAAGTTTTAAAGGTCTTTTAATGAATTGCCGCCGAGCGAATTGATTGTGAGTCGTAAGTGTACTGAATTGGTGGCTTCTTGTGTTACAAAAATTTTGAATTTGTTTTACAAAACTGTACATTTTAAATCGCATTTTTCAAGGCTTTAACGAATGAGATCTATTTAAAATTTGTAAATATAAAATCTCACATAGCCGACCGAACATAAATATAACCCCAAAAAGACATATCGATAATTCGATATAAGGCAAAAACAGCTGACTTTGACATTTAATGCTACATTTAAAAAAATCCTATTTATAGTCACTCTTATTAGAAAGTGAACAAGATTATGTTTTTATTGTTTGTCAATAGAAAAGGACAGACAAGGGACATATCTGAGCAATTATTAGCTTTTTATTAAATTTGCTGATAAATAATATAACTTTGCGGTTACTATATTAATTTAAACGTTATCGTGCTATGGCGGGTTGTAATATTTTCGGCTGCAACAGTCGCAGCGAACAGAAAATCGAAGGAATTACGTTTCATACGTAAGTAGGCATAAACTTCATTGATTGATGATTTAAAGCTTAGATATGTTATTTTTTAGCAAATTTCATGTATTATGCGTTTACTAAACTGTCTTATATAAAGTAATATTTCGTATTTTACGATATTTTAAAACATAACGTTTTATGATGTACTTTAAATGTTGACATCAAGGCTGATTTGCTGTCTCACGAGTGGACACGCTATGGGCTCTATCTATGATTTATAGTCACTCTTATTGAATGCAAATGTATTAGAAAAGACGAAGTAATTTATGTAAATCTTTACCTCGACGGTTTGTTTATTTCATTTTTACTTTGTGTAAATAACTGACTTGTTGATATACGCTGGGATATGTGATGTTAATCTGTAATCGTTAATGTCAACTGTCATTGTGACTGCTGTCTGTCATATGTCTGTGCTAAACGTTAATGTTTCTGTTTTTGGTTTTTTATTTGTTCTTATAGTAGGAAATATTTACTAAAGTAAACATAAAAACCTTTAGTCTACATGTTATCTTTGTGATTTGTGATTACTGTGACATTATTTCATTTTAGTATGATCTGAGTTATAACAGCCTGAAGGTAATTATTTAATCTATTATGGTATCATATTTCGTACTGTTATGATTTACTATATTTACGTATTAAATTGTTTATACACCAGCGTTTCCGTATTTTATTTAGAGATTAACAAGTGTAACTATTATTATTACATGTAGAGAGAAAGTGTACAAATCGTATTTACAAAACCAAAATAAGCGACTTTGTTTACTTCTACACGTTCGTCGTGAAATTTTATAAGACTTTTCGTCTTTTAGTTTTCATCAACAATTCGTTGCAGTTTAAACACCTGATATATTTGTAAGTAATGGTTTAGTTCGGTGTATATGTATAGTCTTTCTATAACAAACATTTCTTTGGCTAAGAATTAGGTACTTACTTTTTACTCATTGTTCATTGTTTTGTAATCTGAAAAAGGTTTAAATGTACTATTATACATATCTTACCTTAATTCAATTCAGCATTTTTTTTCTGGACTCAGCAATATTGATGACAATTTATTTTATAAATAACAGTAGTCTATGTATATATATTGTAGGACCATTTCATTTCTGTAGGTCATGTTATCATAATATTTAGGTTGTGATACAACAACAATATGTTATGTGATGTCACAAACACACACAATGAATGTTTAGAGAGCTTCAACTAATAAATAAAATAAAACAGATATATCTGAATAATCTCTTATCTATATTTATATCATAATCATTGGTTTTATTGTTTTGTAAATTGTAAACAAGATTGTCTGATAAATTTGATAACTGGTTGACTCATCATTTGTGTTTTGTGTTTATAGTATTTTATCAACTTTCTAAAATATTTAATACTTGTATTTATACTATTTACATGTTAAGACCTCTCTGTAATTCTTATGTATGTTGCTTAAATCCTTAGTTTGAGTAACTGTCAGGCCAATCTAGAAATTTATATTTTCTAAATAAACTTTTATTTGCAAACGCAGCTGCTATCAGTAAATGAACATGCCAGATGTACAACAAACACAGTGCTGTACCTAGGGCAATGTACAGGTACAAGGTGCAAACCCTGGAGAGGGGCAGAAATTACCAGACCATATACAAATGATACCTTATTTCGAGTCAGTTACAAGTATGTATGGCGCAGTTACGCAGGCTAGCACAGGGCACATAAATGGCTGGTTATAGCTCTGAACAAACATATTTTTTGTATCACTTAATGAAACAGTAAAATGTACTAAAAAAATTATAAAATAAACTTACTTGAGATAAATATCTTTGCAGATTTAAAAAGCAGCAAAATGAAGGAGGAGGAACTAAAATATACCCTCAGATTGCTGGATGAACTTACAGTAGATATTTTTAAGGTAAGTTGTGACTTACTAAAATGTTTAATAGTCCACTGCAATATTTTAGTTTTCTCAGTTAAACTTTAAAAATGTGTAACATTTTCTACTTTATTACTTTTGGCAAATTACTTTTTTATTACAATGTTGAAGATAAATAATAGTAAATTTAAAACCAGATTTTTGAAGTTTTTGTATTGAAAGTTAAATATTAAAGTCTGAACTAATTATTTAATAAAAAATGTGATTTTCACAGGAGGTTCTGCAAATATTTTACGTCACACAAGAATCAAAAGCAGCCGACCCACTTTCTAGCCAAGTATTAGAGTTCTTTGGGAATAATTTAAAAAGCAATCCAGTTACAACATCTACTGTTATAAATTACCTGCAATCTTGTATAACCGATACAAATGAGTTACATAAAATACAGTTATTGTATTTAGATGTGTTGAAAACTGAACTAGCCAATAACAGTCCAGATAGAGTGATAACTATTCTATCATTGCTGAAATGGGATGATAAGCTGCAATCTGTGATTATAAATGAAATATTCAAACATTTCTCTGATGATATATTTAGACAGCATAGAAAACAAATACTTATAAGCTTAGTCACTCACAGTAAGCCTGTACTAATAAACATAGCATCTGACATGATGCATAGAAATGACTCACAGAAACATTTCAAGTTAACAGCTGAGTACATGATAGAACTTTGCTATCAAGACAAAACCCACTGGCTGTTGAAAGCAGCTCAAATTTACAAACAACAATTACATGATATGAAAAACGTTACATTCGAAATAAACAACTTCACAAAGCAGATACTTATAATGGTGCTTATAGATCTCACTAATTCCCCTGAAACATATGATTTGCCTTCATTAGTCAATCAATTGACAAACATATTCTCTATTCTAGACACATATACAACTACTGACCACCAGTTACAATTTTATATGACAGAGGTCAAACGGGAGTTAACTGTAATAAAATTTTGTTTGGAAAACAATTGCAAAATTATGTCAACTTCAATATTTAGTCAAGTTTTAAGCCAAAGTGCATTGACAGTCATATCGCAGGTCTGCAGACTATCCAAAGTAGACCGATACAAAGTTTCAAGGCTGTTGAATACTAATAACGATTTTATAACAGAGTTGTTAGCTTTGAGCAATAAAAGTAAGAAAAAGACTGATGAAATCTGTACAAATTGGGACATTTCAACATACAACAGTTATTGTGCAATAACTAAAGTTATAGATACAATATTAAATTCATCGGATAGTATGGATAACACGCAAGAAATGAGCACATCTCTGGACGATATCAAACGTTTGGTCTTATCAATTCAACCTTTGCAATATTGTATTGAAGTTATAGAAACTATATTTTCCTGCGTCTTTCTGAGATATGAATACTTTTCTTGCTACGAACACAACCAGGAATTTCCTTGTGGAACTCACTCGGAATGTTCGTATTTTTATTCAAAAAAGCAAAATAAAAATGCTTCTAACATCAACAGTACCAGCACTGGGTTTATGTGCAATGCATTAACGACACAGATTATTTTAAATACACTGAAACTTTGTTTGGAAACTCTAAAAGAAAGGGAAGTAAAATTAAAAGATATAGAATATAATGATCCAAATACGTTTGTTCGTTTTAAAAGGCTAGTCAATGTCGTAAATCACTCAATATGGAAAATGCAGTTAGTGTCAACTCTTTCCCCTGACACTAGTCCTTTGCAGCTAAAATTGTGTCTAGATTATGTTGAAGTCGATGATAGTAGCGAAGATGAAGAGCGGGAATTAGAAACCAAAGCGTTTAGGAAGAAACCTAAAATGAAACGACGCCACACTAATCCTAAACCAGAAGTTGAACATGTTATGCTCGCTTCTACTGTTTCCGCCTCTGAAGATGGTAAGATCACTTATATGTAAAAAACTATTAAGAACTGACTTGTCTGCAAAAAAGGTTATAAACAATGACTTTTAAACTTTCCCGATAATTTACTGAAATACTCAATGGATTTATTTAAACGTCTTTCGAAGGCCCTGTAGGTCTGGAGCAATAGAATATAGGCCATTTTCATTAAGATGGGGTAGAAGACGTAAAAGTTATCTGAAATAACACAGAATTATTTAGGATGAGTTGTGTGTCTCGGCTAGTTACAAATTATTTTGGAAAATTTAAATTGTTAAATTTAATGACGTTATGGCCTCCGTAGCGCAGTGGTATGCGCAGTACATTTATAAGAGCCTGGGTTCGATTCCTTGCTGGGCTGATTAAGATAATCTAAATTGAAGCAGGTCTGGCTGGTGGCAGGCTTTGGCCATGGCCTGTCCTTTACCATCATACCAACAAAGACGTACCGCCTAGCGATATAGCAATCCGGTACGATGTCGTATAGAAACCGGAAGGGGTGAGAAGTTCTTCATCTTTGACCGCATCATAACTTACACATCAGGTGTGTTTGCAGTCAAGTGCTAACTTGTCATGATTAAAAAAAATGCCTCAATAGCTTCACCGTTATAGTGCCGTATTGAACACCGAAAACTCAATTCAGGCCCTGCTCATTCATCTATTGTCAATCAATCCTTTTTTTTACCACTAATTGGCGAGCAAGGCAGTATTGCTCATATTTATTCAACACATGGTTTATAAACATGTTTTCTTTTAGCATGTACAGTAAAAAAGAATACGATAGATTTCATCTCGATTATGTTGGCGAAGCCGAATTGTCTTGTAGCACTTGCTCTCTACCAAAACGACTTTTTGAAAGCGAATCAGATTTTGGAGGTATGTGTTTTAAAATACTACTTTAATATAACAATAGTTTTATTTTAATATTTTACCCATTTAAAAGCGAATCAAATTTTGGAGGTATGCCTTTTAAAATACTACTTTAATATAACAATAGTTTTATTTTAACCATTTAAAAAAATATACATTATATCATTTTGTGTCTATAAACGTAATTAACAAAAATACAGGTATTTATATAGTTCTAATAAGATGTCCTAATTTTTCGTAAAAATAATATACATTATATTATTTTTATAAAGGAGAACGTCTATACCTAGTTTGGCTCGGTTTTTTTTAGTAATTAACAAAAATACAGGTATTTATATAGTTCTAATAAGATGTCCTAATTTTTCGTAAAAATAATATACATTATATTATTTTTATAAAGGAGAATGTCTAAGTAATTAACAAAAATACAGGTATTTATATAGTTCTAATAAGATGTCCTAATTTTTCGTAAAAATAATATACATTATATTATTTTTATAAAGGAGAACGTCTATACCTAGTTTGGCTCGGTTTTTTTTATTCTAACTAATTAACAAAAATACAGGTATTTATATAGTTCTAATAAGATGTCCTAATTTTTCGTAACACTCCCTTTCATTTTCTGTCGGCTCGTAAAACACAATTCCACCGTTTTTGTCTTGAAGAACGCCAGGTGGATTAGCTTCTAGAAATTTCCTCGCCTCCACTATAGTTTGCGTTGGTTTGAAGAATTTGCAAAACAGGCAATAACAGCACCATCCTACAAAAGTTTTATACATTTTACAGTTACGTACCTACTTACTATAATATTTTACATCAAATAGATAGAGCTATATAATGTAAATTATATATTTACGCGAAAAATATTTGGGACTTTTCGTAGGGCCTCTAAAATCTTAACGTTTAAAACATAGTCGCTTTCTGGCGTCTAAGATGGTACAATCAAAGGAAAAGCAACTGTAGTTAAAGAATGCAAACGAATGTAATGCAGTTTTCTTCAATAACAAATTGAAGAGTGATCAGTGAGAAAGGTCAATATTGGTATAAATCATTAGAGAATATTCAGGGTTTCCACGCGAACGAAGTCGCAAGCGTCTGCTAGTTTAAAGAGTAAGTAAAAGATGTAATACCAAATACCTTTACTACACCATAACGGTACAGCGACTAACAAATAGACGACGAACCAAACTTTGATAATCTTCCATAAGCGTCTCGCAATTACTTTTTGCTTTTGTGTCCCATATAACATTTTGATAGGTTTACAACTTTTAGTTTGCCAATTAGAACAGTTTGATGTAGCTAGATCTGTTTTATCGTTTGCTGAAAATAAATGACTCTTAAACACCACAGTAAATATAAACGCAGATCAGCAATGTATTTTCATGAGATGGTAAGTCTCTCAAGTAGGTAAGGATTTAGAGCTGGTATCCGACATGCTGCTTCAATGCAGGTTTGCGTGGCATTATCACTCTAGTGATAATGTTTGACGTTCTGATGATCACTATCAGTTGTTTATGACACTTACTGTCATCGACAAATATATAATACAATACTTTTAGGTTACTAATTCTTACATTCGTTTAGATCATCGCTGTAGGTTGCATTTGTGTCAAATTCAACATCTATATCTTCATTTAAATATTCGTTTAGTAAGTTATCATAATTGTAATTGATATATTCCTCCATCCCCACGCCGTCTGTAGCATGTTTGTCATGAAACTGGAAATCAAAGTTGATATTTAAAATCTTTTTTTTTTTGCTTCATCATCATCATCATTATCAGCCTATTCCCACGCCGTCTGCAGCATGTTTGTCATAAAACTGGAAGTCAAAGTTGATATTTAAAATCATTTTTTTTGCATTATCATCATCATCATTATCAGCCTATTAACGGCCCCTCCCTCCTTATAGGAGATAGAGATATGGAGCGTACACCCACCACGCTGCTCCAATGCGGGTTGGTGGGCTTAGTGTGATAATGTTTCATTTATTAACGATCACTATCAGATGTTGATGATAGTGACCGGGACCGTCGGCTTAACGTGCTCTCCGAGGCATGATGGTGTAATACCTCCAACTTCCAGACTTCGGGCTTGGAATGTATCTACTGAACATTTCATAGAGGAATGAAAAAGCTCAGAATTATTCCGTGACGCGACCCAGGAATCGAATCCAGGACCTCGTGATCGAAGCCACATAGGCTAACCACTAGACCAACGAAGCAGTCTTTTTTTTTGCATATCGATTGGTAAAATAATACTTCGGAAAATTCGTTTTATACGTATTTGCATTACTACCCGTTCAACGTACGCAATCATAAAATTTGATAATTATCAGCCAACTAACTGTAGCCAGTGGTTTCACACGCGATGGCTGGATAGATGGACGACTAGGCATCAAAATTTGTAAATTTCGCTAGCCTAGAAGGGGGGATTTGTAGCTCTTACCATCAGTGATCAAATGTGTACCGGCTGGCTTAGGGTGATAATGTTTCATTACTATGTAACAATTACTATTAGTTAATAATGCCTACCTCGTTGGTAACTAATTCGATGGTCTAGTGGTTAGCCTATGCGAACAAGAGGTTCTGGGTTCTGATCCTGGGGTCAGGTCATGGAATAATACTGAGTTTTTCTTTCATCTAAGAAATTTTCAGTAAATTCTATGCCCGGAGTCGGGAAATTGGTGGTGGTACACTCCCGTGCCTCCGAGGCAGTGGAGTGCACATTAAGTCGTCGATCCCGATCATCCCCATCAGATAATGATCGTTAATGAACTCGTTATTATCTTCAGCCCGTTAAACCACATTGGAGCAGCTCCATATCCAATGTACAGGAGGACAGCTTGGCCCTGTAGTGGGCCGTTAATAGGCTGAAAATGTTGAATGCAGCACCAATTTCTCAATTTCTTGGTGCACTCAATATTTACTAGGCCGCCACAGGAATCATCATATATTTGATACTTATTGTATAATTATGATAGTTTCAATATATTTTAACAGAACATTATTTCCGCAACAACGATCCATCAGCGAACATATATCTGTATCAAGCCATTAACCCTCAGCCCAACATAACAACTGTACACACAATCTACACCAATAATAATTAATGTTAATTATCAATTTATTGTAAACAACGCGGCCGTAGTACATTCACAACAATGTTATTTAAACAGTTGCTAATTCGAAATGTTTTGTAATGGAATCTATTGAAAATTATGAATTACGTTTGTCAATGTTTTGTTTTAAAATACATATAATATTTACACATATATTGTTTGTAACTTTTAGTTGTATGCTACGAGTATACATATTTAAATACAGTCAGTCAAACATTTTTTATGGCATTAAGAAACCATTCATATCTCTAAACAGTAGCACTTCTCTGTTACGCATATATGTATTCTGTGTACTTTAAATAAGAGTTGTAGGTTCTTTATATATGTAGAATTTTTAAAAATAAGAGATATAATAAACAAATACTAAAATAGGTAGTAGTTCTCTTTTGAGATGAATATTAATTAAAATTAATTACCACTAGCTTATCTTTGGGTGCCATGTTATCAGTATAATTTATTTTGTTCTGCGATAAATTGTACGAGTTATCGACAAATGCATACGCATCAACTGCGACATGGACATAAAATAGAATTAGAATTTCCTTCATCAAAAACGTAAAACCGTTTCCTAATTAAAGTTGTTTACGTTAATCTGACGACGGGACGTCAAATTGTCAGTTCTCTTTACTTGCCAAACAAATTCACACTCACTTCTTTAGAGGTTATGAAGCGAAAGAGGTCGCACTCAAAAGGTACTAAATGCCCGCGCAGAAAGAAAGCTAGTTTTGTATTCTGCGTAACCTTTGCAATTATAAACTACTCCGTAGATAGCAGTCGGACTGACAACCTAGTTACACCTGCTGTATGCGCGGATCTATGAAGATTTATACATGACATATAAAGCAGAACTCAGAACAGCGGAAGTCTTTCGTTTTTACTACACTGGGGGGATGGTGTGTCAAGTCGTAATTATAGTAACATAACACTCGATTTTTCATATTTCAGATGTTCGATTTGTCCGATTCTGAAATCGCTACAGAGGTAACATTCACGGAACAATTGCGACATCTAGTAGCAAAGATAAAAAATATAATTTGCTATCGAGATTGTTCCCGATACCCAACTAAGGAACTCTCAGCGTTATCTGTCGTATCCACTGAAGTTATGGGCCTCGTAGAAGGGTTCCTAGCCTCAAATAGACCACCAAACTCTTTCGATATCATTGAGTTAGGTCCCAGACATCCGCATTTGCAACTTTATAATCATCAAAACGCTCCATTCATAAACGCCGTTGATATACTATTGAGCAGCGGACTCAACAGAGAAATAACGTATGGACTAATAAATGTAGTCGAACGAAAACTTGCGGAAGTAAGAAGTAGTACGGATGTGACAGCTGTGAGAAAAACCAACTATATCAGATTTGTAGAAGATATAGCCAGTGTCACATTCGAAATTTTTGGAAACGCCGAGAAATCTTTTGAATTCGTAGACAATGTTTGCGAATTGATAGCCGATTGTCGCATTCCAATCAAGCATAAAGAATTCTGTAAACTAAACCAACTATCCAAAGAACTGAGACAATGTTGCTTAGACTTAGCTGATATTGTAAATCCTACCGAAGAATCGAATTTGGATGAAAATTTATTGCAAAAATATCATCAAATATATATGAATGTTGTGGCAGCTTCAGATAAAGACATATGTAATGTAGGAGAGGTGTCCAGACATGGCACAAAAAAAGCTAGAGTGCATTATTTAAGAAAGTGCTATATGTACTCAAAATCTGTATCTCAACTTGAACAAGAAGACCGACAGAATGAATCTCCAACTGAGAAACCATACTTCTCAGTTTTAGAAAGACAATTGCACGATATATTCGGTAATATGATCAACAATAAAGAAATGCCTGTAAGTTACCTGGAGCCGATATGTAAAAAACTAAACGTCAATTTGATTCCAAAGTTGATCCTCAATTTTTGTCCATCGATTACTTTGGCGGGGTCGTTGAGAGAAGCCAGCGAAGAAAACTTTAACAATCTTCTGCAGGTCGTGTTCGATTTCAAGAATTTAGAAGAGAAATTGTTTGTCGAACCTACAGCAGACTTTGCTCCATTGCCAAGAACTCCAGACCCTCAATGCTTGACATATGTTGTCTTACACAACTGGGTGCTCGCTCATATTATTCGGAAAATTCATTCGAGTTTGAGCGAAAGCACAAGTCAACATAGCATGGATGCTCGAACGAAGTATCTAAATAAATACATGGATTTGGAAAGATTCGATAGTACGAAAGTGTTATTTAGTAACAATAAATGTTTGGCTTCGCTTCACACGATAATTGATTTAGACAAATTGTTTACTTATCTCCCACGGTTACTAGAATCAGGTAAAATATTGCAATGCCTCAAAATAATCGACGCACTATCCGAAAGGCAGTTAATGTGTAGTGCGAATTTGATGAACTTGCGGGATTTAATGTTGTTCAAAATTGCGACGAATCCAAAAGTTCCCAACTGTTGGAAATATTGTCAATACTTGAAATGTTCGGAATTGAAGTTTGATTTGATCTTAAACAATCTATCTTGCTGGCCCGCGGAAGGCGCTATGGAAGCTATTGACTATCTACGATTTATTTTGGATGAAACAGCTGTGGAGGAAGGTTTATATGAAAAATGTAATGAATGGAAAGTTAAAATACCTATTTATGATCAGGTGAGTACAACAGAATCGTTTAATTAACATTATTAAAAATAGAATTGAGTTACAAGAACATATGTTCCTTAATATTTAATTTTCAATTTCAGATATCGTCAATAATGGGAACGAATCACTGGTACACGATATATGAAAAATCGATGGAAAATCCTGAGAATATTATTGAAGTTCTTATGGATAGTCAACAAGTAAGTTTATCAACTCAACTTTCTCCTACATGCAGTGGCGGTGCTATATCAAACTTGGATATCAGCTAGTTAAGGTGTTTTTTTATACTGTATATAGGCTACAAGAACATATGTTCCTTGGCTTCGCTTGGTTACGATCACACCTGATGGTCAGCGAAGATGCAGCCTACCTTCAAACGCGCTTGCTTAGAAGGAGCCTGTTTACTGTTGACTTGAAGATATTTGTTGTATATGGTAGGGAAAACGACAGCTGGAAGGGCATTCCAGTTTTTGATAGTTCGAATGAGGAACGAGGAACCAAAAACAAAAAAAAGCGTTAGGAGAAATCAGCTTTCCCTTTCTCAGTCAAAAATATATGAGCTCAAGATGATAATTTTTTTATTATTCCAGGCATTCTCACACAGTGCTGAAAAGTATCAGAGGACTACAATAATGTAAATTTACTAAACTTGCTTAATAATACATAATTATTTATGTTGCAGTTCAAATTATGTTTAGAATGGGCAGACACCCACGACGTATCGGATCATATGAAAAACTTGATCGTTGTCAATCTCTTACGCCAATTCTTTGAGTACACAAATCAGGCGACTCCATCCTTAGTCCGAGATCTACTTATGAGATTACCAAACGGCCAAGCTGTGGACTTGGTCACAGATGAAATATCTAAAATCAGAAATATTGAAATACTCCAAGTCTGTATTGACTATCTGGCAGCTAATAGTACTACTTGGAGGACGTTTGAAAATATTAAAACTGGATTTCAAATAATGCTCGAAATTGAACCTAATTCACGGCATCTTTTCTGGGATTTGTTGGAGAAGCCCTTGCTAATGATCGAACAACTTCTCATGAATGGGAAGTTGGAAATGTTGGCACATATAATTAATAAAATTTCACCGAATTTAAAGAACGACCCAAGCGGTGACAATCTCTATTATAACATAAAAACTATTGAGACTTTATTGATATCTCGCAATGCTGTCGACAGTTTATTAAGGTAATTTACATTATTGCATCTTCAAATTAGGTTTATGTTCATATGTGTTTTAAGTTTTTGTAAATCGTATCCATAACTTATTAATAATACATGCAATACAAAAACGCAATTGATGTTTAACTATACTTTTGCTTTATTTCTAAGAATTATTATTTTAATCAAAAATTTTTATCCCTAAAAGTTAGGTTGCGTCATTGTGCATTCTTTTGAATTCTAAATATAACTGTTTACCATCGTGCATTTAAAGTGCTTTGAGAAAGTAAAATATTGATTTAAAACAATATATGATATGGTTGTTTTAACAATTTGTGCTAATATTCCATAATGGTTTTTATGATATGATTTTTCTAGATACTACGCAGAAAAAGCTTTAGACATGAAAAACCCCTGGCATAGCAATCCGTCACCTCTCAAACCGTGGGACGATTCGCTATTACAATCAATTGATTCTATAAACATCGAAGCAGCATCTAAACCATTCATGATGCCGGAACATGTGCCGTCCAAGGAGCAATGGGTAGAAGACTACACAGTGGACAGATGTATGATGTGTAAAATATCTATATTTTCTATGATCATACGGAGGCATCATTGTAGACGATGTGGGAGATTAGTTTGCCATGCATGTTCGAGGAGTCGGATGCAGGTAAATGAATAATTTCTCTTGAAGTAATCTTTTCACTTAGGACATAATTCATTTAGGGAAAAAGACAAATCTTCGACGAAATATAAGTAGCTGTTTCTTCGTTGCATTGATGGCGAAAAAGAGTGTGATATTTTCGGTTTCAGGTTTCGTAGATATTTATCATCTCAGTTGCTCGGAAAAGCTTCTTTGCTCGGCAATCATTACTTTAGAAAAAACTAAACAAAACAATATTAGACGTAAAAACATGGTTTTGGAATTTCACCGGCAACCATACCCTTCAAACTTGAACACATCAACGCTGATTGCCAGCAGAAATAAGACTCTCCTACTATTTATGACATTAATTTATTTCCGAAGGTACCCTCATATCCGAGCGGTGTAAAATTCCGCGTATGCGACGACTGTTACACTCAAACAATGAACAGAAAGACTAACTCAGAATACGACAATCTAATGCTAAGCAGCAACTCCGATTCTGGCGGCAGCGGTACCACTTGTATGGACTGGTGCCTCTCTACCAACGCTAAGAAGAATGAGGCCGTTAGGGCGGAGTTTAGCTACGAGTTTACGCCCAATGTCACACTGTGCTTGTCGATTATGAAGATACATACTATAAGCTTGGATTATCCCAGGTATGTATAGTGTTCTAATATTATCAACATCAGCCTATTTCGATCAGCAGTGACTGACTTATGGCTCCACTTGCGTGGACTGATGCCTCTACCAACATTAAGCTGTTAGAGCCAAATTTTCTTGTCGATTATAAAGATGTATACGATAAGCTTAGACTAACCAAGGTCGGTATGGCATTTCGATATCATCATGATATTTTAATGGCCCTATATAGAACAAGACCAACTCCTTATCGGAGGAGGGATTTCAAGCTTATTCACAGCGCTGGTCCAATCGGTGGATGTGAGTTAAGAGAACGAAGCCGTGTAAGTTGATTGAGTTACACCACTTTAGCCTAATATCACTTACTATGTTTCCTTGGCAGGTTTCTTCTAGATCGCAGTGATGAAGTAGCACGGGAGTTGGCTAACGGAGGCGACTCGGGGTTATTGGTGCGCGCTCGAAGGTCCTTGCTCTTAGCTGCTGCTGAGCTGTACTCAAGAGCTCCTAATGAAAAATCGTGAGTAATATAATATCGTAAGATTATATTATTAAATCAGTAGTTTCTATATTTTGCATTTACATGGTTTTGTTAAAAAAATCCCATTTGTAAATTATTTATAACAGCCATTTTTTCGATTATTAACTGTCCTTTTAGGTGTTAACAATTTTCTTAAAAAGCCAGCAGATCTAGTATGCTAGTTGAAAATAGAGGCGAAATCGAAATATCTATCGTTCCAAGGCAACGGAATGGCGTTATTTTTAACTTCGCTATTGTGTGATAATACGTCTCTTTTTCTACACCATGGCGCTCCGCAAGACATACAAGTATCTCGTGCAATATATATTGCAATTGCAAATTAAAAAAACAATGCCAAGATATGTCTTAATAAACTTTTAAAAGATTTGAATAATTGTCTTTTTGTTTAGATTACTGTCTGATCTGAGATCACATTCACATCCTATAGCTAAGGATCAGACATTAGTGTCAGAAAATGCTTAGATTACTCTAAGCCTTTTTCGAGATTATTAAGACAAATATTCTTGGCATTTTTTTATTATTTGATATAACAACTAACTAGCTGTGTAGCTGCTGTGTGTAAACAAAAGTTACCTATGTTTCGATCCAGGGTTCAATCTTCAAACAAAAAATCTTCATTAAAAAATTCTGTCAAATCAGGTAAATAGGCATGAAGGAGTACCAAACACACACGCGAACTTTCGCTATTATAATATTGGTATAATATTCAATATCATTTCGAATATCTAATAATATTCGTAATTATATGCAGAGCACATGCAGACTCTGAACCCACTACCTGCTGCGGTATTTCCTGCCAATAATAACGTGTGGGGTATTTAAGGGGCGAATAAACCAATTCCTCAAAGGTCGACAACACATTAGCAGTGCCTTTGATGTTGAAAATGTACATGGGCGGCGGTAATCACTCAACATCAGGTGACCCGCATGCTCTTTTGCCCGCTTTAATAGCAATAAAAAAAATCGTAAGATTGAATAAAATTTAATATATTATCACACAGCGGCGGCATGCGCGTAGCGGAGACGGGCGCGGCGCACGCGACGCGGTGTCTGGCGCACGCGGACGCAATGGCGACTCTCGTGAAACATCAGGCGCATCATTTGGTTCCTCATCAAGGGGCCCATCCAAGTGCGTATATATAATTTCAATTGTATTATTACGACTTCGGAGTCAGGGATTGGAAAAACAACTACAAAAGGAGAATAGCCCTTTGATAGTCAAGAGAAGAATCACCGCACGATGCAACGCGCTCGTTCCGTGCTCCCAGGCCTGAAGGAACTCTTAACTAGGAACTTTCCATAAACTTTTTCCTTTTTCAGAATTGCACCTTCTTTTCATTCAAATGAGGTTTCCAATCATGTATCTATCTCTCTTAATTCCTAAATCAACCGTAACAGTATATAGTTTTTGACGACCTCCGAAGCGCAGCGGTTTGATTCGGAAGACAAAGGTTCGATTCCCGGTCGGACCGATTAAAATCTTCCTTATTTGTTCAGGTTTGGCTGTGGTTAGTTCACACCTTATCGACAAAGACGTACCGCCAAATGATATAGCGTTCCGTGAAGAAACCGGATTTAAAATAGAAATTGGATTTAATCCTACAAAATCTTAAAAAATTAGTCCGTAAAAATCTTAAATTGCATCACCACTAACAATCAGGTGTGATTGTGGCCAAGGGACAGGTTATAAAACATAACGTTCACCAAACACGTTTCAATGTGCGAATGAGCTGCCTAAGATAGACTAATCTTCTGGATCTCAATGGATCAAAGCATCCACAAAGAGCCCTTTCATGTCAGTGCTCAAATGTAGAGTTCGCTTCTCAGTTCCTTCATTTGTATTCAATAGTTCCACTGTTTATTACTGTAACCACTCTTAAAATTATTTTAAAAATTTATAATAATTATGTAATACAGATGTTTTTTAAATACATGTTTTTAACAGTAACAAAACAAAAATTATTAAATTTTACTTTAATTTTCAACAAATTTAATAAGATTTAAATACATGCATAACTAACGTAAACCTAAAAACCGTTATATCCTTTTCAGGTCAAATAGTCCGTTCCCTTCTCGAAGCGGAAAAATGGGAGTTGGCATTGGAGATAGCAACAAAATCGGGACTTCCCCGAAACAGCGTCCTCGCTGCATGGGGCAAGGCGTGCCTTAAAGCCGGCTGCTTTAAAGAGGCCCGACGGAAGTTCGCGCTGTGTTTCAAAAATACCCCCGTCTGTGTCGATGTAGATGAACTCGAATATGGGAAAGAAGCTTCAGAGTTCAACTTCGTGAATAGAAGGCTGAATCATATGAGATCTTCTGAGAGGTCCATATCGACTTCCAGCGCGACGTCAGAAGGGCGCGGAAGGACGAATCCTCCGTTATTGAACGAAATTATAACAATGTTAGAGGATATGAGTTATCCAGTAAATCAACAGTTGTTGGATAAGGCGGAAACTATAAAGGTAAGTTCTTCGCAAATATCTATCTATTTAAAAGCCATATAATTACATTATAGCCATAAGTCAGGCTTTGATGTAACCGTCGACATATCTCGTCTAGTACCGAACCTTAGTAATAAACTAGTTACTATAGAACACGTCACAGCACGGCACGCCGAACGCGACGAGTCGATGTGGTGTTGCCGCTCCGTCTCGGCGTGTGGCGAAACATTTAAGACTTTGATTAACTCCCTTATATTATTTAATTTTGACGCACAAATTGTATTTATAATAAGGTACTAATTAATTGCAATGTTAAATTTATTTACTTTTTCGTTGTAGACAACAAACGAAAGACTATCAACTGCGAATACGAAAAAGAAGATCCAATTAACTGAACCGGCTCTGAACATAATGCACATGCTAGCAAGCGTAAAAAAAATCAAACAGGGAGACTACAGCGACTTCCAAAAAGCCACAATACAACCTAAAAAAACATTAGCTCAAGAACTATTAAGAAGAAATAATCACAACGAAGTTAAAGTCGACCATTCAAACAAAAAACTTGATCCGTTTTTCTACAAAGAATGTGTCTACTATTTAAGTAACTATGGCTCCCACGTGGCGAATATAATGTTCTATATGAAGCACAGTAATTTACGAGAGGTTATAAGATACTGTTACGATAATGTCGTGGAAAAGGAAACATTCACTGACTCCGTTTATATGGAATGCTTGAAAAAGAATAAGGTGAATGATTTGTTGAAGGCTATGAGTGAAATGGACGGGACTTTGGAAATGTGGTCGGTAAGTAACATTGTCTCATGTAAGAGTCTTTATTTTATACAAGAAACTATAGTTGCAGATATAAAATGAAAAGAACAATAATTTTTAATAAAATAAATGTTCTTTACAAACACATAATATTGATTAAAATTTACGGTAAGCAAATGTTACACAACAACAAACGTATTGAAACTTGTCACCGAAATAAATCTTTCGGGCAATTAATATGTGTGGACGGCACGAACTTGTCATCGGCTACCCAATTTCTTGTTGCAAATTGTGCAACATCCACATGCAATTGCGGGTGCGGAAATTCCGCAATTCAGATGCGAGTATTCGCAACACTCTTGGCAAATGAACTTTGCTTTGCTTCAGAAATAAACATAGCGGTTTTTATCGGCGGAAATACTTCTCCGAACGACATAGAAACCCTACTACTAGTTAAAATGTTAAAGATTATATTCTTTATCAGGAATACATAATGCACATTTGCCGCACCCTGGAGGTGGGTAAGAAGCTGGACGCGCTGTACGCGCTGCAGTGCGGCACGGGGCAGCACGCGCGCGCGTCCGCGTCGTGCGCGCTGCTGTACTCGCGCCCCGTGCCGCCCGGCAACCCGCCCTTCGCCGTGCTGCTGGCGCGTCAGCACCACCTCGCCGCCGCGCTGCACCATCTCAACCAGTGTGTCCCTGTCTCTAACAGTAAGCGTTCAATCACTTTAAACCTTTAACCCCGCTAATAATGGATCTTATAAGCAAGAATGTCGAAGAAAGAAAAATTGTTTATTAAACATTGTATATAAAACATTGAATGTATCATTGTGGGCTTGATGCCTTATGGGTAAGTAAAGACTAAAAGACCAACAAGCATCAAAGACCACTCTTGTCTTGCATGGCATAACCTGGAAAAAAGTGTCACCTTAGCATTGTGCTGTATGCCAAAGCTCATGTAAAATAAGAGCACACAGCGCTGATCTTCACCCGGAACCTTGTCCAGGTTGCGAAAATACGCATCCGCATCCACATTAATCAATTCGGATGCGGATGTAACTTAGTTGCTTAAAGAAATAAATTAGAAGGGACTGGCGACTGGCACATCACATCCCCACATACTCTTTGGTTATCAATAAGTTAATCAGGTAGTGAAAATGTAACCAATACCATATTTTCAGGGATCAACGACCCAAAATCCATCCAATTCCATCTGGACAAAGTGACCATAGACAATCTAATGACAACAATATCGCGGCAAATAGAACTGGCGAAATACCTTGCGAATTGTGAGGCTTGTGGTAGGTTGACCGAAAAAGTCATCCAAGACGTCATTCCGACGCAGGGGAGTAGGAAGGAGGAGGGCGATTCCAGACCTCTGACTCTATTTGGATCGACTACGGATAAAATAAGGATTGTGGCTTTAGTTTTGGCGTGCGGACAGACAGTGGAGACAGGACTGGATTTGGCATTCAAGTAAGTTAATTTAAGGATCACCTGTTTCATTCTATATTTAGTAATTATTTTTCTAAGATCATATTTAATTATTTTTGAAAGGCGAACGGGGATTTAAGGAAATTTTAAGTCCTATAAAAACCTTTCAGCTGCATCATCAGAGCACGGAATCATATTATTTGATTGTCATCGAAAATTATTCTAGATTTGAGTCAAAGGAACATAAGGAGGTGTTTCTAATTTAGATTCTAAAATTTGTAATATCAACGAGACACGTCACGAAACACACACACAAAACTGTGTGATTTTATGAAACGACTCGTAGACATTAAACTGAATGCCATATTGGCATTCGCTGCTCTACCGAACGCTTACTTACGCTTACACTTTTCATTGCAGGATAGTCAGCGAGCATAAACTGGACTCGATGAACATCTACATCCACGTGGCCAAGTATCTCGTCAACGCAGACCGGTTCATGGAGGTCAAGAGTCTCGCCAAGTGCATTCGAGCCTCCAACGAGACTGCGGCCAGGTCAGCACATGGTCATCAATCATGTTATAATTCGGACGGGACCAAATTAGTTTGCATTCAAGTTCTGTCGTAGTTTTGTTGAGATTATTAGATTAGGTTCATATTCCGTCTAAATGTTTTTTTCGGTGTGTCTCTTATACAAGATAAACTTAAGACCTTCCAAGCTCACATTGCAGGTGGACTGTTCGTTACATTTCAGCCAAAAAGTTTTGATGAGAGAAAATTGTTATAATACCTACTGTATTGCAGCTTGATGAGCGATCAAGTGCTAGAAGCGGGCACGAGCGCGGTGGTGGCGCGCTGCGAGGCACGCGGGCAGCTGCACGACGAGCAGGCCGAGCTGCTCATACACGACATCACCAGCCACGCCATCAAGGTGAGTGACGGTTACAGTCTGATGAGCGATCAAGTGCTAGAAGCGGGCACGAGCGCGGTGGTGGCGCGCTGCGAGGCACGCGGGCAGCTGCACGACGAGCAGGCCAAGCTGCTCATACACGACATCACCAGCCACGCCATCAAGTCACCAGCCACGCCATCAAGGTGAGTGACGGTTACAGTCTGATGAGCGATCAAGTGCTAGAAGCGGGCACGAGCGCGGTGGTGGCGCGCTGCGAGGCACGCGGGCAGCTGCACGACGAGCAGGCCGAGCTGCTCATACACGACATCACCAGCCACGCCATCAAGGTGAGTGACGGTTACAGTCTGATGAGCGATCAAGTGCTAGAAGCGGGCACGAGCGCGGTGGTGGCGCGCTGCGAGGCACGCGGGCAGCTGCACGACGAGCAGGCCGAGCTGCTCATACACGACATCACCAGCCACGCCATCAAGGTGAGTGACGGTTACAGTCTGATGAGCGATCAAGTGCTAGAAGCGGGCACGAGCGCGGTGGTGGCGCGCTGCGAGGCACGCGGGCAGCTGCACGACGAGCAGGCCGAGCTGCTCATACACGACATCACCAGCCACGCCATCAAGGTGAGTGATGGTTGCAGTCTGATGAGCGATCAAGTGCTAGAAGCGGGCACGAGCTCGGTGGTGGCGCGCTGCGAGGCACGCGGGCAGCTGCACGACGAGCAGGCCGAGCTGCTCATACACGACATCACCAGCCACGCCATCAAGGTGAGTGATGGTTACAGTCTGATGAGCGATCAAGTGCTAGAAGCGGGCACGAGCGCGGTGGTGGCGCGCTGCGAGGCACGCGGGCAGCTGCACGACGAGCAGGCCGAGCTGCTCATACACGACATCACCAGCCACGCCATCAAGGTGAGTGATGGTTGCAGTCTGATGAGCGATCAAGTGCTAGAAGCGGGCACGAGCTCGGTGGTGGCGCGCTGCGAGGCACGCGGGCAGCTGCACGACGAGCAGGCCGAGCTGCTCATACACGACATCACCAGCCACGCCATCAAGGTGAGTGATGGTTGCAGTCTGATGAGCGATCAAGTGCTAGAAGCGGGCACGAGCGCGGTGGTGGCGCGCTGCGAGGCACGCGGGCAGCTGCACGACGAGCAGGCCGAGCTGCTCATACACGACATCACCAGCCACGCCATCAAGGTGAGTGATGGTTGCAGTCTGATGAGCGATCAAGTGCTAGAAGCGGGCACGAGCGCGGTGGTGGCGCGCTGCGAGGCACGCGGGCAGCTGCACGACGAGCAGGCCGAGCTGCTCATACACGACATCACCAGCCACGCCATCAAGGTGAGTGATGGTTGCAGTCTGATGAGCGATCAAGTGCTAGAAGCGGGCACGAGCGCGGTGGTGGCGCGCTGCGAGGCACGCGGGCAGCTGCACGACGAGCAGGCCGAGCTGCTCATACACGACATCACCAGCCACGCCATCAAGGTGAGTGATGGTTACAGTCTGATGAGCGATCAAGTGCTAGAAGCGGGCACGAGCTCGGTGGTGGCGCGCTGCGAGGCACGCGGGCAGCTGCACGACGAGCAGGCCGAGCTGCTCATACACGACATCACCAGCCACGCCATCAAGGTGAGTGATGGTTGCAGTCTGATGAGCGATCAAGTGCTAGAAGCGGGCACGAGCTAGGTGGTGGCGCGCTGCGAGGCACGCGGGCAGCTGCACGACGAGCAGGCCGAGCTGCTCATACACGACATCACCAGCCACGCCATCAAGGTGAGTGATGGTTGCAGTCTGATGAGCGATCAAGTGCTAGAAGCGGGCACGAGCGCGGTGGTGGCGCGCTGCGAGGCACGCGGGCAGCTGCACGACGAGCAGGCCGAGCTGCTCATACACGACATCACCAGCCACGCCATCAAGGTGAGTGATGGTTGCAGTCTGATGAGCGATCAAGTGCTAGAAGCGGGCACGAGCTCGGTGGTGGCGCGCTGCGAGGCACGCGGGCAGCTGCACGACGAGCAGGCCGAGCTGCTCATACACGCCATCAAGGTGAGTGATGGTTGCAGTCTGATGAGCGACCAGCACGCTTAGGATACTTCATAAGACATATCTTGTGTAGAGAAAGACATTGTTGACCAATAATCAAAAATAGAAAGACAAGTGGTTTTTACGCGGACGAAGTCGCGGGCGACTGCTAGTAGGTGATAAAGTCGCTTTCTCTCACACCTGCCTGTTGACGTGTCCCAGGACTACAGGTATATTTTAATTATTACATTATTTTGTTTCATATGACCAGATATCCTGCTACCTGGTGTGCCGGAACGTGAGCAGCGCGTACATCCTGGCGGCGCGGCACGAGCGCACAAACGACCTGCGCAGAGTGTTGCACGAGGCCGAGCGCCTGGGCAACGACCAAGTGAGGAACGCGTGCCTCAAACGACTCACCTCCAGAAACGTGCTAGCTTAACCTATCGTGCTATCCTCATGCCTAGGTTCCGTCAGTAAATATCGCTCGATATTCGACAGTATTGCTTTCTCTTTTGTTCCGATGGAACGAGATTGAGACCAATAATTTTTCCAAAAATGTCTGTCTCTAAATATGTCTATTGACGCATCCTAGCGGTGAAGGCGTATCAGAATGTTAGCTATGGCATCCTGCCGACCAGCTACGATGAACAAAATTATAGGTGTTTTTTGTACAATATTCATAATCGCATGTTATTTTATTTGGCGCAATTATTTCCGCCTCCGAATATATATTATATTGACGAAAATAGGAAAATATTTTTTTCTCATGTCACAAAATTAGAAGTATTTCAAAATTATGCAGTATATAACAAGCAATCAAGAAATTATAATCATAATTTTTATAATACCAAGATTAGAATAATGTTAGTATTTATAGCCACCGGACTCCCGAACTGTACCGCTTCGCTTCGTGACAGCTTGGAGCAAGCGAACTAGGCGATCCGGTGACACTACCGAGTTTATGTAGTGTGCGCTGTACAAGTAAGGGCTAACGCTAAAACTGGCGCGGTTGCACGCTCGCGGGTGTATAATGAAAAATAGTATGGACAGCGCGACGGAGCGCGGGCGCGGGTGGCGGATTCTCACCCGCGCGGCGGGCGGCGGGTACACGGCGCGGGCGCCCGCGACGGGCACACGCGAGCGGGTTTGTTTCTACACATCCGCGAGCGCCGCTAGATGCTACGGTCAAATAAGTATTTGTTGATTTTATTGAAAACTTACACTAGCGGCTCTACTGTACGGCTCTCGCGTCGTGCCCGCGTTTGGAGCACGCGAACAGGCGATCCGCACTCAGTTTTATGCGCTGTACAAGTATGTATTCTTTCAATTCGAGTGGTCCTAATAAGTTATGACCCTTATTTCGAACAACTAAGTTGCTGATTTCCATTAACAGTATATAACAGCGTACTTTAATTTTTTTGTGAGTGAAAGTTGCTAATTTAGCTGGCTTTTGCAATCTAAGCAGCTTTAGTTTGGGTTTTAATTAAGGCTGATGACTGTAATTTTATTGCTCTGTACAGAAATCAGCTGGGTGCTATTGATACACTAATATGTGATATTATTACTACATATATGTAATCAATGAATTGATCAGTTCATATACATTATTTTTAATAAATATTTAAATGTAGTTAATGCATGGGCCAAAGGAACGGGAAAGGGCCAAAAAAAATATTATAATATGCAATGATCTAAATTAAAAAAGAGAACAGTGAAGCAATATTAATTTTCCTCACAAGGTAAAAACTTTTTGAGATTTTATAAGAGAGCAAAACTCATTTATAATTTGCAATAAAATTCAATGAGATAAAAGCTTTTTACTTGAAATTACGCAATTTCTCTCCATTGAATGAATGGGTAATTAATAAATATAAAAGCTTTATTTTTTAGTTCATTTACATTTAAGTTTTACCTAGTTGCCTAATAGTTCATGTATTTTCAAATAAGATGGAATGATATTTAATGTGTAAGAAAATATTTTCGTGTTATAATTTACTCAAATTTTATGTACCTATATTACGGATGTGTATTGCGTTGTTAATTTATTATATTAATTGGTCTCATGTTGTGATATAAACTGTTAGTAAGATCAAATACTAAAACTGTACTAAAACATTGTCTTTTTATTTTAACCCTCAACAGCACTGGCTTTAAAGTAATATTTTTCATTTTTATTTCGCTTCTAATTTTGATTTCTAAACTGCGCTATTGGGCGACAGTATCTTTGTCTAAATGATATACTCGTGCGTAACTAAAGGCTCTGTCGATTTATGGAGCAGGGTATTTGGAAGTCTGTGGTAGGTATTTCACATCTTTACTTGCGTCTCTTAAAATCCATCGGCTGTCGGTTTCGTCGGTATGCTACAAATAGATTTAGCGCGTGCGAAGTTGGCCATCCACATTGTAGGCTATATACATTATATTTATATATTTTATTATTAATTCATTAGACATATTCATATTTATTTATTTATCACATTCATTCACACTTACATAAACACTTACATTACATACCAACATAATTCCACACTCACAAATTATTATATTTACATTTCGCACAACAAACATAATTCACGCGCATACTCGGGTGCAATCTGTAGTATGCCGCGCCGACCAAGTTTACCGGCGCGCGCGCCTGTTACGTCACACGCTCACTACAGCCGACAGTCGTTCTCTTGTACTCGACGCGCCCAGCTAGCGGTACCTACTTTGTTATTCGTATACCGCCCTCTCGAAATTTGTAAACCGAAATTCTATAATATCGTTATTAAAGGTTTTAATCAGTTACTCGGTGTTTAATACTAATCTCCACTATTCATTAACTTTATAATAGTGCCCATAAGGCCTATACTGGTGACCCCGTAAAAAGAAAATGAGTAGTGAGAGTGACACAGCCGGATCAGTGAACACACGCCCGCGCCCAAAAATGAAGAAAGAGTCGCATAGCGCTGAATATACGATGACCTCGCCCGTCAGACAAATACAGGTCCCACCGTTTTGGCCGGAGAAACCCGCGATTTGGTTTCGCCAGGTCGAGGCGCAATTTAGAATATTCGGCATCACGGATGAAGAAATAAAATTTTACCAGGTGCTCTCCTGCCTGGATCGACAGTACGCATCCGAGGTGGAGGACATCATAACTGGCTCGGCGGATTACGAGAGGCTGAAAAGCGTGCTCATAAAGAGATTATCGGTGTCGAAGGAAAATAAAATCAAACAACTGCTGACGCACGAAACCATGGGCGACCGCAAACCGTCACAGTTCCTTCGGCACCTTCAACATCTAGCAGGCGCTGACGTCCCGGAGGATTTCTTAAAAACCATTTGGTCCAGCCGGTTACCTACGGAGATCCAGCCAATAGTCGCATCACAGACAACTTCGCTGGACGCCCTGGCAGAGCTAGCTGACCGAGTTTACGATATCGCAGCACCAGCCAGGCAGACCGCTGCCGTGACGTCATCGTCGGCGTTCGACGCGTTAGCCCAGCAAGTCGCCCAGCTAACGAAGCAGGTCAGCGCGCTCGTGGCTCGCGACCAGCAGCGAGGATCGTCAACCGAGCGCGGCCGATCCCGCGGTAGGAGTCGCAGCCGTTCCAGGTTCAGAAGATCGGACTCAAGCCACCGTCGCTTCGCGTACTGCTGGTACCATCATAAATTCGGTGCTAGTGCAAATAAGTGTGTGCCGCCATGTACTTTTAAATCAACATCGGGAAACGACCGCGACAATCACTGATGGCGACCGACGATTGTCGTAACGCAGGTCGCTTATTTGTGACGGACCGTGACACAAAAATAACTTATTTAATAGACACCGGAAGTGACATTTGTGTTTACCCCGTTAGTGCACTCCGCGAACGTCGCAATAAAACTTCTTTCTCATTGTGTGCGGCAAACGGTACAGCTATTGATACCTACGGTTGCATTCAATTAACATTAAATATAGGTTTACGCCGCAACTTTCCGTGGCGCTTCGTAATCGCTGACGTCACTAAACCTATAATAGGTGTAGACTTTCTGTCTTTTTATAATTTAATAGTAGACATCAGCAACCGTAGGCTTATCGATAGCCTTACTAATATTAGCACCATCGCTAATATTTCTTCACCGAAATCGCTTGTAACGAGTGTAAAGGTATCGACTGGTGGCGATAGCAGGTATCATAAAATATTAGCTAATTTTCCAGACATCACCCGCCCCGCCGGTAAACCAGGTACAGTCAAACACAAAACACTACACCATATACGAACTACACCAGGTCCTCCAGTCACTTCCCAACCCAGACGCCTCGCTCCTGATAAGCTTAAAATAGCCAAACAGGAATTCGAGACGATGCTTGCAAACGGCACCGCGAGACCGTCGGACAGCCCATGGTCGTCTCCTCTCCACCTAGCTCCAAAAAAGGATAACAGTTGGCGACCCTGCGGAGACTACCGACGATTGAACGCCCGAACAATCCCGGATAAGTACCCCATCCGACATATCCATGATTTTGCGCACAGTATAGCTGGCTGCCGAATATTTAGCACCATAGACCTCGTGAAGGCATACAACCAGATCCCAGTTGCTGAGGAGGACATCCCGAAGGCGGCGATAATATGCCCCTTTGGCTTATTTGAATTCCCCTTCATGAATTTCGGTCTGAAAAATGCTGGTCAGACGTTTCAGAGATTCGTTGATGAGCTAACACGTGGACTAGACTTCTGCTATCCTTACCTCGACGATTTTTTGGTATACTCCAGGACTCAGGAAGAACACGAAGGTCACTTACGTCAGCTGTTCTCCCGCATGCAAGAATACGGCGTGCTGGTTAATACAGCAAAATGTGTCTTCGGTGCATCTGAAGTTACCTTCCTGGGTTACCAGATATCAGAAAAAGGTACTAAACCACTGGATAGCAAAGTCAGGGCCATCGCAGACATCACCATCCCGAAGACCGTCAGAGAGCTCAGGCGATTCTTGGGCATGATTAATTTTTACAGACGATTTCTGCCTAACGCTGCCCAAATCCAAGCCCCTCTGAACGCCTTACTGACCGGATCCGTCAAGGCTTCCCACCCAGTCGTCATAAAAGGAGAAGCACTGCAAGCTTTTGAGGACTGCAAGAAGAGCCTATGTGATGCTACCCTACTAGCGCATCCAGTGTCACACGCTAAATTGGGACTCGTCACCGATGCCTCCGATAAAGTCATCGCAGCAGCTCTACAGCAGAACGTGGATGGAGCTTGGCAACCTCTAGCATTTTTCTCGCGCAAGTTGAGCCCTTCGCAGATCAAATACTCACCGTACGATCGCGAGCTCCTTGCAATATACGAAAGTATTAAATATTTTCGCTACATGCTAGAGGCCAACAATTTCACCATATATACTGATCACAAGCCGCTCTGTTACGCTTTCCATGATCGGAAACATAACTGCTCGCCACGTCAGTATAGACACTTGGACTTCATCTCTCAATTCACAACTGACATCCAACATATCGCGGGCAAAGATAATGTCGTTGCCGACACGCTTTCCCGAGTATTTGAATTGGAGAAGCCAGTCGATCTCGAAGTCCTTGCCAAGTTTCAAGCCACGGATGCTGAGCTTGCCCAGTGCCTCAACGGCGAAACATCGCTACAGCTAACAAAGAGGACAATACCTGGCACTCGTGCTGAACTGTACTGCGACGTCAGTACCCCGACTGCCAGACCTTTTGTCCCCGAAAGTTGTCGTAGGCAAATTTTTAACAGCCTCCACTCTCTTAGTCATCCAGGTCCAAATGCTACAGCTAAGCTCGTTGCACAGCGTTTTGTTTGGCCTCTTATGCGCAAAAACTGCCGCGAATGGGCTAAGGCATGTTTGGCTTGCCAACGCGCGAAGGTAACGCGACACGTATCGTCACCTTTAGGTACGCCTGCCTTACCTTCTGCGCGATTCAAATATGTCCATTTAGACCTGGTCGGGCCAATGCCACATTCCAACGGTTATCGCTACTGTTTGACAGCCGTCGATCGCTACACGCGATGGCCAGAAGCTGTCCCTATCACAGATATAACCGCTGAAACAGTAGCCAAAGCGTTTATTGCTTGTTGGGTGTCGCGTTATGGAATTCCAACCGATCTGGTAACAGATCGGGGTGCGCAGTTCCAATCAGCGCTTTTCCAGCAGTTGGCCAAATCCATTGGATTCGAACACCGCAGGACAACTGCCTACCATCCACAGTGCAACGGCTTAGTTGAGCGCTTTCACAGACAACTGAAGGCAGCTATAACTTGTCATGCCGACTCAAATTGGACCGAACTTCTACCGCTGATACTTCTCGGTATAAGGAGCGCTGTAAAAGAAGACCTTAAAGCCTCATCAGCCGAATTGGTGTACGGTGAGCCACTCCGGCTGCCTGGTGAATTTTTTGACCACACCAATCCTGGTTACACCACCGACATCGCTGACTTCTCAGCCCGAATGAGATCCTTTACCGAGAAACTTCGACCAGTCCCAACTCAGCATCACTCCAATTCTCGCAAAACCTTCGTATTCAAACAACTCGACACGTGTAGTCATGTTTTTCTTAGGGAAGACGCTACACGTGGCTCCTTACAACCAGCCTATACAGGTCCTTACGAGGTTTTGCAGAGAGGTGCTAAGTCTTTTAAAATTAGTTTAAAGGGCAAAATCGTCACAGTATCCATAGACCGACTAAAACCAGCCTATATACTGTCTGACGATACACCCCAACCAAAACCCCCGGATATTCCACCACCCAAGCCTCCAGAAGCATCACCCAAGCTTCCAGACCCTCCATCCACCCAGCATCAAGCTGGAGATCCTCAACAACGCTTCTCACGGTCAGGGAGAAGAGTACGGTTCCCGGACTTTTATCGTCCGTAGACACGGCCTCTGGAGGGGAGTGATGTAGGCTATATACATTATATTTATATATTTTATTATTAATTCATTAGACATATTCATATTTATTTATTTATCACATTCATTCACACTTACATAAACACTTACATTACATACCAACATAATTCCACACTCACAAATTATTATATTTACATTTCGCACAACAAACATAATTCACGCGCATACTCGGGTGCAATCTGTAGTATGCCGCGCCGACCAAGTTTACCGGCGCGCGCGCCTGTTACGTCACACGCTCACTACAGCCGACAGTCGTTCTCTTGTACTCGACGCGCCCAGCTAGCGGTACCTACTTTGTTATTCGTATACCGCCCTCTCGAAATTTGTAAACCGAAATTCTATAATATCGTTATTAAAGGTTTTAATCAGTTACTCGGTGTTTAATACTAATCTCCACTATTCATTAACTTTATAATAGTGCCCATAAGGCCTATACACATATCGGTCAACGACTCAGTGCTAGTTAAGTTGTGAAAGAAAACCTGCAGACTGAACTTCTTTCGATGCCTTTATAATAAATATCGACACAAAATAAAACATACTGAGTTTTAATAACTTTACAGGAAAGTATATTAAAAGACTGTAACAAATCTCTTGACTTATAATTTAGATGGTTGCTCAAAATGAAGTTTTTTATACATCCACATACATACATCAACAATTCTAAAAGAAGAAAAAGTTTTGCTCAATCCAATAGAAATAAAATGCTTCTAAAGTATACATATAGTAAATGTAAAATTTTCCATGTTTCAGATCTGTAAGCCTCCCTCACCCTTTAAAGGAATAACAAAAACAAATAAGAACCAGTAGTATTTATTTGATAAATGTATCAACTTTA
The DNA here is from genome assembly GCA_034621355.1 of Mycalesis mineus. Classification (NCBI taxonomy): domain Eukaryota; kingdom Metazoa; phylum Arthropoda; class Insecta; order Lepidoptera; family Nymphalidae; genus Mycalesis; species Mycalesis mineus. Next base: position 3,135,402 of record CM067901.1, read on the forward strand.
TACAAAAAATGCGGAGTATGGACAGTTAGGTAGACCAATTGTGAATTGTACATCTAGCAGCACTCATTTATTGAACAGGATATTTACATCAATTGAATGTCGAAACCTTGATACCAAATGACCATGTCCACCATATTCATCAATTTGATTGTTTTGATACACAAAAATGGCTCTCTGAGCAACAATGTTGAGAAAGTTACAACAAAGAGCTAATAAATGCTGCTAGATATACAATTTTAAAGCATCGGTTGGTCACATTCACAGCTACATACAAGACTCCAACTCTTCATCTCACAGAGAGAAGAGCACACTTCAATGGAACTTGACGCTCGCAGATATAACTGCACAGGTTGTATCATACTTCTAGTTGTAAGTCAAATCCTGAGTGCCAGCCTGCTGACATTTTCAGTTTCCTTTCACCAAAGCCTGGGGCTGAGTGAATAAACATTGTATCCAGTATCTAACAAAGAAAATTACATTGCCTCTGTATTCTTATTACCTTTTTTAAGTTATCATAAAAAAACTTCCACGGGAAGATCTATAAAATTAATTACATATATGTATTTACACAAGTCTAATTGGTCATATATTTTATTTAATTGAGGTTTGGAAGACCTTTGCCTGGATCAATTGAATGAGCAACTGCAGATTTTGCAGTGTTCCTGAAGCATATACATATATATAGCAACATATCAAAAGCTCCTAAAGGCCACCTACTACAAATCCCAACAACATTTTTAGATCTTTTCTATACTGTGCAGCTCTGTGACAAATTGAATGTATAAGGATCTATATCAATCCCTAACTACACACCTAAAACTTTGATACAACCTGTAAACACTCACAACACTTCACATCATATAAATACTAATTATATTGCTTCAGTCTCTTATATTGACCATAGATAACATTACTGAGCAGCCATTGCCTTTTTCTTAGGCTTCTTTAAACGTTTGAGCCCATTGACACTAGTTTTCAATAGGTTAGAGTAAGCCATAGTGAACTTTTCTACATCTCTCTGCTCTATGACTGTTGATATTTTTTTACTCCGGGACTGTGCTCTTACAAGGCATTTGTACTCTGGATCTGGAACAGCTGGTGTGCCATCCCGTGGATGGGGTTTTGTTCTGCCATCATCTAATAAAAATGGAAATTATTGTCAATTATTTTTTACCAAAATATTTTTATTTTTATGTATCTATGGAAGGTAACTTACAGACAAACTGGCTGATTGAATGACATATTGAGTTATAGCCTGAACTGAAATTCACATACAGATTTCTTACGGTTAGCACTAAATTAGAAAAAAATAAGAATCACCAAGGTAGTGATAATGAACATTTAGAAATGGGGAATATCTTGTACAACTTAAAAGCTGAAAACTGCAATGGTGTAAAGCAATGTTTTTAATTATAGATGAAAAATACAACTCAATTACAGCCAAATATTATCCAATTAAAATAATCTTTAATCAAAATGGTCATTTAATATGACAAAACATATTGTTTACATTACTAAGGAGCAATTACATAGGAAATTATAACCACGAGGGTAACACAAAGTTTTACAAAATATATGCATTTAGGTTAATTTTCATAATTTAGAAAAATACAGTCAAGTTCCAGTAACATCACTGTCTTTCTGATAGTGGAGCCTAATGCCGTTAACTTCTCAGTATCACTACAGCCTCGGTGCCATTCAAATAACCAAAATATTGTTAATTTTAGATAGTTACTACTTACATCTTTTCATAGTCATAGTTACAGATCCCGATGCTCGAGCCTTCTGGAATAACTTGGATAACTCTGTCAAGAACTGAAATTCAATTAAAATATTCCTTTAGATAAACCTCAAGCAGAATAAACACAATAAATTACGATTACATATCCAAAAATGTACCTCTTCATTTCCTAACAAAACCATGATTGTGACTTGCGATATAGAGGTGTTATAGTACCATTACAAATGGTATTTACAGTCCAATTTTGTTACACACTTGTTACGATAAAAACGAATACTTTTTACTCATTTTATATTCCTAAATTTATCATTATTTTAAACTAGAAAATCTATTCTTCCACGCGAAAAACGAAAATACACGTTGACGACTGCTGACATTGACATTAATTGTCAGTTGTCACTGTCAACATGTGACACGCTGACAGTAGCACAGATAACCGTAATAGGACATGTTTAAAGGTAATCCGAGAAAAGTCAGTCATTATTAATCCGTTTATCATCCGTTATGCCGTTAATGTAGTTAAAGGCGATGGTTAAAACTTAAAACTTGTCGAACGCAATAATGAACCATTGGTTCATTGTTTGCTATATATAGTAATACCTGTTTGTATAGAGATAACAATGACAAAAATGTAATTACTGACGGCATCAAAGTCAAAGTCTCCGCTAGCATTATATACATGTGTGCATATACAATTTTATTAGGAGCTTCTACTGTAACACATACATAATACCCATTCCTACATGCACTTTTAAACGTACCTACACATTGAATTGTAATTTGTGAAGTTGTGAACAGTATGTAAATGTCAACACACGAGTAAAGTTATAAATTTAGTAGAAGTGTTAATTTAACATGAGTTTAAAAGGTGAGGTGGTGGAAACAAGCATTTATTTCGGTTTTCATGTTATAACTAAGTACCTCTTTACTACCTTTATCAGGTATTTTTGTATTTAAATGTCGTTGGGTAAGTCACTGAAAGCGTAGAAATATTTTGTTAGCATTTATTCTTTAACTTATCATCTTGTGAGATTTACCTATAAGTAACTATTATATTGCGTTTGTATTAGTATGCGGGTTTGTAGTAGATAAAATGCTTTTAGATTTCTAATACCTATAGGTATAAATCATCATCATCATCATCATGATCAGCCTGTATTCGTCTCTGCCTTCCTCATCCACCCACTTACCACTGCGATGGTGCGAGCCCGAACGACCTTTTGAGGTCGTTGGACCATCGGGTTGGAGGGTGTCCTACACTACGCTTAATCGTACATGGTCTCCGCTCCTAAACACGCCGGCCCCAGCGACCATATGTTCTGCGACTTATACGGCCTGGCCACTACCACTTCAACGTGCTTATCCTTTGGGCTAAGTCCACTACTTTAGTTCTCTTTCGCATTTCGTCATTAGGGAGTCTATACTTCAGAGAGACACCCAACATAGCTCGCTCCAGCCCTTTTTGTGCCATAAGTAATTACAGGCAGAATTTACTCGTTGAAGACTTTGGCCTTCAGGATTTGGGGTATCGGCGAATCAAAGACGTGACGTAATATTCCAAATGCTGCCCAGCCCAGCTGAATTGTTCTGTCAGCCTCCTTGTCAAAGTTATTCCTATTCTCCAACTCGGTAGGAATAATATATAAATACTAGAACTATTCTGAGGCGGTTTCTATCATACGCAGGTATGAGTCATCATCATTATCAGCATAATAACGGCCCACTATAGAGCCAAGCCAGCCAGCCCCCTGCTATAGATATAGAACGTAGATCCACCACGCTGCCCCAATGGGCGTAGGCGGGCTTATGTAGGTATGTGGACTTACGTGTATTCATCCACTTAAATCCGCTACATCAACAGAACATTCTTCCTCTCTCTGAGATATCATTAATTTGCAATATTTTTCGAAAAATTATGAAATATGAAGAAAGGCACCTAGGTAAATCGTAAACATCGGATACATCGAATCAAACTGTTTTTTTTGTAAACTGCGTCCACAGTAGGTATCAGCTCAGATACATAAACATTGGTATATTTTCACATAGCCTTGAAAAGAATAACCGTCGTATTAATAAATTCAAATAAAATCTAAGATGTTCAAATATCCAAGATTTATAATTACAGATTACTGAAATATTCTTAAGTAAACAAAAAACCATGCCTTTACCTCATTATTAGGTGTTTAAAGTTGTGTTTTTTTTTTATTTAAGTAGGTATGTTTTATTGTAGTGACTATACTAGATAGGTAGATAAGTACTTAACTGATTTTTATGAATATTTTTTTTGTAATTATAGTTAACGTAAATACATAAAACTTTTTAGCAAAAGAATTGAACCGACTCAAAACGCTTTAAAAAGTAAAAAATATCTGCGTCATTTAACTAACTAGAAGTGCCGTATAAATAATAATATACTACGACAGTATAGTACGAGTAGGTACGTTACGTGGCGATAAATCACTAAAAAGTAAGAAATAAAATAGTTGCTTTAATTTACTTAAGCATATCTAGGAGTCGGTGCCAGCCAAGGTTTCTACTTTAAGGACATTACCTAGAACCCACAAACTGCTTTACTACGTTAAATAAATGTTCCTTAAACTTGCTGGCACCGACTTTAAAGATATGCTTAAGTGAATTAAAGCAACTGAATTACACAGTTATTTTTTTCTTTTTAGTGCGTTTTGAGTCGGTTCTATTTTTTGTTAAATTTTTTTTTCTAAATAGGTACAGGTTCCTACGTAACTGCGGCGGTAGTGACCGCGGGAGCACTAGGAGGCGCGTATTGCGCTTATCATTTGTACAAGAAGTCGCAGACGCCCGCGATACCCACCGAGTGGAAGGAAGTGGGTCATCTGAAGGACCTGTACGCTTACCCGATCAAATCCTGCGCCCCAATCATATTGAACCAGGCTGTGGTCACGACACTTGGTTTGAACGACGGTTGGATGCGCGACCGGTATAAAAATGTTCTTTTTTAATGTATTTGCGTATAAGGAACTAAATTAAAATTAAAACAATATAATATGGCATCTAATTTTTGTAGTGTAGTTAATCTGTTCGAGCAGTATGTTTGGCTTTAGATGTCGTGGTAAGTTTACAGCACTATGGCCTTCGTTCGCGTAATGGAAAGAAACTTCAACATAGCACGCTGTATCACCTAAACACCAACGGTATTGTAACTGTAACGGTAACTGACTGTTCGTTAAAGTAAACAAAAAAAAACAACTAAAATGATCCATTAACGATTCCGTTTTGAGGTACGGAACCCTAAAAATGGCTGTCTGTAATTTTTTAAGTTATAGACAAACTAATGAAATTTTTGACTAACGGACAATTGATTTATGTAGATATATTTTCTATTTTCTTTTCATTTCAGTATCCTAATGGTAGTTGATGAGAAGAATAACTTCATCACGGCACGGGCTTACCCTGAACTGCTGCTAGTGCAGCCCGAGATACGCATGTCACCGCACCCCAGTCCCTTACTAACTTTGAAGCACCCACGCATGGAACCGGTCAGCGTTAACTTGGCAGACGTAAGTCCGTTTCACTCCGAACTCACTGCTCTGTTGCGTGAGATACGTAGGTATGTCACTCCTTTCCACTGCCATGTTCACCATGAAGCACTTTCAAAGAGAGCTGGTCAGCCTCAATTTGGCTGACGTAAGTCCGTTTAAATGTACTGGTCTAATTGTAGCCCAAAATACGCATGTCACTCTTTCCCAGTATCATACTCATCAAGAAGCACCCTCAAATGGAGTTGGTCAGTCTCAATTTAGATGACGTCCGAGAGACGCATGTCTCTCCTTTCTTGTCTTATACTCATTCTGAACTCTGAAGCATGAACACAGGGACGTAAGTGTACCTAATTAACTGCTCGAAGTGTAGCACGAGGTACGCCCGTTACCCAGTAGATTATAGATATCATACTCACCTTGACGTACCCTTTCATTCACAAGGAGGAGTGTAGATACATTATTTTATTTATTAATTATACAAAACATTTGTTTGATAAACATTCATTTTTTCAGGTAATATCTATGCAAAGTCCTAAAACGGCGGTAGTTTGGGGAGTGCAAGTGCCAGTGTACGACTGTGGCTGGGAGCCGAGCGAATGGTTTTCTAGGTAACACTAACAGTTTTCCACTTATTTCCAGCAACGTTGCCCACACAAGACTTTTTAGGACTAATACTACTGAACTGACTTTCTCTTGTACTTTATTTTAGACCGACTTTTTATATTTATTTAGCAGACTTTAAAAACTTCCTCTTCCTCTAAAACTCCTCTAAAACTTGGGCTATAGAAAACCCACACGGCGAATTTCTTACGGAAATAGGTGCAATATCCGAGACCTGGAAGAATTACTGTCAATCTCTTTTTAATGATTGTGAAGCCCACAACAATATCTCGACAGAGCCCATGGACGAAGAGAAAGAACCACACATACTGAAGGACGATGTTCGTGATGCTATCAAACATCTAAAAAGCGGAAAAGCTACAGGAAGGGATGTTATACCCATAGAAACAATCAAATCATCAGGAGAGTATGGTGTTGATATCTTTCACACTCTGTGTAGCAATGTTTGGGAAACAGGAACCCTTACATAAAAAAGGCTCTACTAAAATATGTAGTAATTACCGCCTAATTGCCTTAATCTCACATGCAAGCAAAATCTTATTGCATATCTTAAACGAGAGATTGAAGTCCTACTGATCTGATGAGATTGCTCCTGAGCAAGCTGGCTTTGTAAAAGGGAAGGGCACTCGTGAGCAGATCCTAAAGGAGATGGTCCAAAATTGTATGGAGTACAGACTCACTTTCTGTACATGAGTTGAAAAAACGAAATGTATTAATAATCTAGTTTTGATTAGCCAAATCTATGAATTCACTTTTATTTAGGCGAAATATTATTTATTATCTCAAAAACAATGCAACACTTTACGTATAATCATGGCGGATCTTAGATAAGGTATATTATCTATGGTAGACATTCTCCGACACACCATCAATCCGCCACGGATTGATGGTGTTTTGACTTTTGCTGTCAGTGTTTATTAACGTATGGTCCATTTAATTTGATGGTTACTGATTAGGTATCGGTAACTAACGGATTACTGAATAATGAGATTAAAATATTGAGTTTTGTTCTTACTATAGCTAAGATGTGTATGTCTAAAATGTATTATAGCTAAAAAAAAGCCCGGAACACGGAAGTAAAGACTTGTCAAAAATGAGTGACTTTATCACCTACAGACTAATATTAGAAAGATGTCTTTTGTACCTCAAAAACTAGGAATTTCATTTTTGACCAACGTTTTATATAGTTCGTTTCGTTCACTTATTTTATTTTTGATAAAATCCTTTTATTTTTATCCATTTTTATGGTATGTGGTACAAGAGTGAAGCGGAAACAGACCATCTCCTTTACGCCAGATTATTGAAAAGGCTAGAGAGTTCAGCAAGCTAACTTACATTTGTATGTCGATTTCTCTAAGGCGTTCGATTCAGTAAGATGGCCAGTACTTCGGGATACACTCTTGACTATGGGAACGCCAAAACATCTTGTTCACCTTCTTAGGAGGCTTTATGAGGAAGGTACAGCTTCGGTTAGAACGCATAATATTTTCAGGGATTTTATCAAAAAACACTGCTACAATTTGAATGTAGTTTTTATTAAATAAATAAAAAATCCTCAAATCTAAAGGCCCTTTAGTACTATGTGCAAAGCCTTATAACATTTGTTGTTTAGGGAAGATCACATTTTCGAATCGTAATCGTTGATTTAATGCGTTCCATGCATAAAATCAAATTGTTTTTTAAGCTATTGCATAGCTTCTATCGCGGACCTTGAGCGTGGAGACCGAATCCAGAAATTCCGTAAAGAAAAAAAATCTAACACCCCCCCCCCACTCCGACTGGCACTGTGATACTTTTTAGTTTTTACATCTATCGATAAATACCAGAACTTTTAAAGACTTCGAAATGATATTTCTTGCTGCTTGTAAAAAAAATACTGCATAAATAACATAAATATATAATTATAATTGCATAAGTTGATAAAAAATGCTATGCAATAGCTTTACCGCTGCAGTCTCCGGGTGACACACGTCTTTTTTTGTATAATCCGTTCACAGTATCAGCAGCGATCGGCTTATCGGCCCACAATCAGATTGCCGAGGCGTCGATGCATAGGCATCGCCATTGTCGATGTGTAGATTCATGCCATCCGTAGGTATGATGTGGACAATAATTTAAATGTAGACGATATGTTAATGAGAATATAATAAAGTGTTCCGGCTGGCTGTATATTGTATTTAACTTCACAGGTTGTTAGATCGGTCATCTGCAAACTTCAGGCTTGTATACTACGCCAGTTCTGAGAGTCGTGCACTTAGGCCTAGCACTAATGAAATTTATAAGTTCACGAAGAATGATACGGTAAGCTCTTAGACTAATCAATAAATTCATCGAGTTTAAGTATTAGTACTGACTATGTATGGCAATAAATAAAATACATTTTATGTGCTACTATAGAATGTCGGGCATACAAAAACGGGATGACCAAGATTGTGAAACAAGAAATGCAATTTGCAACATTTATTTTTATAATAAAAATAAATGTTGCAAATAAATGTTGCATTTCTCAGCAGAATTTATCGTTCAGTCCAGTGATAGAATCACTACGTACTGACAGACTTGATGTTTAAAAGAGCTTGTTTACAGCCTACTTAAGATAAATTAATTTTGATGTACTTTCAGTTAATACTTATTTTTCGTAAGCTTTTCCTAAGCCATCTATCTATGGGGTAGAAGAATGGGTGTGTAAAAATAACCTTTTACACTCACTGTATTTTTACATAGGCTTGATTTATACCTTAGGGTGCTTTACCTGACGAGGTGCCCTACAATCTAATAAACGAGGCCTCCGTGGAGGATCTCGGCAAGCGAGTGACCGACTGCCGAGTGAGGCCGCAGAACTTCCGCCCAAACTTCGTGCTCACCGGGGCGAAGCCCTACGAAGAGGACAACTGGAAGTTTGTCAAGATTGGAGAAAACATCTTTGAAATTATCAAACCATGCTTCAGGTATACCAAGATCACTTAACATAGTAGGTATAACGAAGTCCCGATGTAGGCATTGATCTCTCAAATACGTAACGTAGTTTTTATCATTAGATGGAATGTTACAAGAGGAATGTTTGTACTTTTAGTTTATAATATCTACATAATAAGGAATGCCGTTGTTCACGCGGGTCATCGGGCATTTCTTAGTATAATATTAATATCATAATTTAAGCCTTTTTAGCGAACTACCAGGAGTCAGGCTTTCCTCCCTAAAGAATCTCGAGGTTAAACTCATTACGATTCTCCAAAATAGGTTGGCAAGCTTTAGAATATTTATATAATGTTAGAATCGTCGTTCTCAGAGACATAAAGCCACCACTATCTCAAAAATTTCAAGGCCAGTTTTCGTAATCAAAAGAAAATCCATATATAAATTTACATAAATCCTTAAAAATACCTTAAATTCATTAAATGTTTAGTAGAAGCTTTCTTTCTAGTTTTGCAATCACATATCGAAAACCTATAGGAATATTCCTTTGCAGATGCATTTTGACCACAATCGACCCTGAAACTGGAGTTCGTCACGAGAAACAGGAGCCACTGGAAACATTAAAGACGTAAATACATTTATGCTTATCTTCAGTTTTTATACTAATAAACAAGAAACTTGCTCGTATTTACTTACATTGTTTTAGACAAGAAATTGTATGTATCGGACTTGTGACAGCTCTAATTTTCTTTATATAGCTACATTGACATATTAATACTATGGACTTCGGGTCAGCGATAAAAAGTGTCCGAACCAAAAGTAAGCCAAAACGCGAAATGAGATCCAATCGCAATTCAGTCTCATATTAGCTGACTGACAGAATACACGTCAATAATGCCGTAATGTGTTATAAAAAACTTGTAAGAACTACCCGAGTAAGGTGAGAAAAGAAGACGGTGTACCATATTTTCAGTAAGTAAATATTTACTGATGATTTTAAAGTATTATTTTGCTTAGAAACAGGCTATTTTATTAAAATTTTAATAAAATATAGAAACGAATTGCATAACCAACCAAAATGAACAAAAGTATCTATCTGTCTTTTTCCCATACGCTACCCGCGTATAGGATAGAAGGAGTGCAATATGTTTATCTAATTAACCACATTTAGTTCGGATCTGCCGTGAGCAATAGAATGTTTTAGAACAACGACTGCATAGAGTTATTTTGTTGTTTAACATTTGAATTATTTAATTACTTAATTTTTGAATGAAAATAATTTGATTATTTTCAATTCAAAAATTTTTATTTTTATGTCAACTTTTATTTTTTATGTCATGAATATTAATCAAATAACTTTTACCATAATGGTATATTAATTTGATAACTATAAGAATTATTTACATGAAATTAGGAACAGTTATTTAAAAAAGTGATCTAACGTCATTGAAGTAAAAAATATATTTTCAGTTTAATTAAAAAGAGGAAAATATCGAGAACTTAAAATTTCAAAGTAAAGAACTATGTCGAGTGGCATATCATTTTGTACATTAGTGGATTTGGTTTGTAATTAATTATTATTAAAAGTAATTATTATTTTTTTTTTGTAAATATTAATTATTATTATAAGTAATTACAACAATTATTATTTGGTACAAGATTTATCCCAGCATATAGAGGAGGGATATGTAAATATAAATTAGAATTTGCTGTAAATATATTATATAAATATAAGATGCCAAAAAAATTTGAAAGCTACCGACTCCACACCATTTATGTTGTCCTATTTTCACGAGAAGCTGTCATGTCAAAAAAAGGCTGCCATGGCAACCGTCAGTCAAAGCTGATTACTTATTGCATGCAATTAGACCGTTGCAAATTAGACTGTATAACAATACGATAAGACATACATTACAATGTTATTTTGTGTATAAAAACATAAATACATCCTTGTGTGTATAAAATATCTTGGGACACTTTTGACGTAAATTTTGCATTAGACCCGAAGTCCATAGTATTAATATGTCAATGTATAGCTACTTTACATTCTACGCTAAGAGCAATTCCTATACCAAAGCCAAACGCGATTGAGAATGCTTGTCAACAAATTAAACATGAAGGTAAAAATCACTAGTCATTTTACACCTTTTTTTACCCGACTGCGTCAGAAGGAGGGTTATGTTTTTCGAGCGTATGTATGTATGTATGTATGTATGTATGTATGTCCATTTCTTCGGCACGCGCTACAGCCTAAACGGCTGAACAGATTTTGACATGTGAGGTGTCGTTGAATTTGTCAAAATTGTGGTAGTGACATAGGCTATATAAATTTTCAAAAAGGGGGGATGTGTGTATTTTTTTCTCTTATCTTAGCAATATGGGTACCAATTGAAAGGTCGTAAAAAGACCATTTCAAAAATATAAATATCATATCATGTTCAAATTACTTTTTTTAAAAAATATGGCAAAAAGTGTACTAAGTGCACCGTCTCATTTCTATACCATAAACTAAAATGTCTCAAATAAAATTATTATTATAAAAACAAAAAACCCGACTGCTTAGAAGTTATGAACTGAAAAGAGAAAAACAAGGATCACTATATCTGTACAAAATTCTAAATACTTTATGGTGCTGCAGGCGGGGACAAACGTAGTTTTGGTAGATCTTTCTTTCCCCGCAGGTTAAAATATTTTGTCCCTGTTTGCAGGACCATAAAGTATTTAGAATTTTATACACATATAGTGATCCTTGTTTTTCTCTTTTCAGTTCATAACTTCTAAGCAGTCGGGTTTTTTGTTTTTATAATAATAATTTTATTTGAGACATTTTAGTTTTAGTTTATGGTATAGAAATGAGACGGTGCACTTAGTACACTTTTTGCCATATTTTTTAAAAAAAGTAATTTGAACATGATATGATATTTATATTTTTGAAATGGTCTTTTTACGACCTTTCAATTGGTACCCATATTGCTAAGATAAGAGAAAAAAATACACACATCCCCCCTTTTTTCCCCCATTTACAGCCGCTTTTTTGAAAATTTATATAGCCTATGTCACTACCACAATTTTTTAAATTAACTAGTTAATGACGAATTCATGACAATAAATTAGAATAGTAAGCTTAAAACTAATTAATATATTCAATATCTTTTAAATAAGATTTTATAAAACAACAAAATATAATTTTAAATTTATTAGGCATAAAATGTGTTGCATTTTCTACCTTCATCTTAAATTTCTTTGTTGACAAGCATTCTCAATCGAGTTAGGCCTTAGTATAAGTTCTGACGTTCGTTTGAACTGCATTTTGGTATAGCTACTTGCTTGGTGACAATGTAATATGGTAATGGTATGGTAAAGGGAGATAAATCCATGGGATTAAAGTTAATTTCTCGCACTCTCTTTGGTAAACAATCTCGTACTGCTTACATGTTAAGCAGCTACAAAACCCCTTGTTTTTTTTATATGACTTTTATTTTTCTTTTTTCGACTTCAAAAAGAAAACGTTCATATTTCATAGAATCATTTATTCATATTTTTTGTTCCAGCTACCGTCAAGCGGACGAGCCAGCCGCACGTCGCTCAGCGGGGACTTCCCCACGTATGGGCATACAGATGGCGCTGCGATCACCACCTGGGGGAATCGTCGCCACGAACGATCGCATCTATGTGGCTTGATTTAACTTATGGATAAAACACCATAATTATTTAAAATATAGATATCAAAATAAATTTTAAAAAAAATAAGTTAAAATATTTTCTGCAATAAATAGCCATAAAGTGCCCTGCAGAGAAAGGTTTGTTGGTTAGTTATTTAGTTTGCCTAAAAACTTGTTCCTTGTACAACATAGAAATGTAATTAAGCAAACATACAGGTATAAATACATTAACAAAATATAAAAAAAAATGTCTTTCCGTATACAAAGTTATATTATCTGTGTCTTATTGTGTAGTTGTAAGGAACTTATATAAAAATTAAAGAAACAGGTAATAATTTTTAACAATGTTTAATTAAAGCTTTTATATCAATAAACGTATTTTGTACATATTGATCGTTTAAATGCGTACAATTTGCGCCGCTATGTTTAGCGCATTGTCAGATGGTTCCACCAGGATCCGCGCGAACGTTCCTCCGCCGGCGCCTTTCGTCAAATGCTCCGGGTTCACCACCACACAGCCATTTACTTCCTGCAATATTTTATACCGGTAAAAATGATTTAATGATAATGATAAATTAATTAAATAATTTTTTTACTGTGGAAGTAGTTCTACCTAGTGCAATCGACAATTCCCTTATTATATTAACTGTTACATGTTTTTTTTGTCAAAATTAAATTATTTAACTATTAAATACATAATTCTCAACAGCAACACAGATTTAGGAAGTATGTAGGAGATAGGTGTTGCATCTAATTTTTTTTAATTAACTTGTTAATGACGAATTCATGACAATACATTAGATAAGTAAACTTGAAAAAAATTAATATATATTTAAATAGATTTTTTAATAAGATTTTATAAAAAAACAAAACAATTTTAAATTTATTAGCCATAAAATGTGTTGCATTTTCTACCTTCATTTTAAATTTGTTTGTTGACAAGCATTCTCAATCGAGTTTGACTTTAGTATAGTCTCAGCGCGTTGTCTCGTCTCGCACCTCATCTTATCAATGCCCGTGCTCATTACTTGCTTCTACAATACTTTGACTGCTTCGTTAGTTTAGTGGTCAGCCCATGTGGTACGATCACGAGATCCTGGGTTCAATTCATAGGCCGGACTGTTGACAGTGATTGTTTATGAATGAAACATTATTATCCCAACCCGCATTAATATGTATACGGGGATATGGAACGTAGATCACGCTGCTGTAATGATTAGGTTATTACGTTCCATATCTCCTCTCCTATAAGGAGGCAGGCCTTTTCCTGTACTGGACCGTTATTAGGCTGATAATGATGGCAATACCTTGACGAAGTATCTGAAGTTGGAGGGCAGCACGAGCAGGTGCGGTGTAGCGGGCAGCTGCGCGTGCGCCGCCCACAGCGCCGCGTCCACCGGCGCCGCAGCGGGCCACAGCGGGTAGTAGCACTGCTGCGCCAGCACGTGGCCCGCCAGCCGCGCCAGCTTGTCACCGCCCATACCTCTGCATATTACTTGTTACTTCAGTACAATAGTACAAATAAAATAACTACAGTTATTATGTCACTGTCGAGTAATGAGCACCATTATAACAGGAGTGATTATTTTATGCCATGAGGCGAACCCGAAGCCAAAAGACAGCACAAGGTCTTCTGGTTAGTTACGTGCACTGGCATACAATACTCTTTCGTCGATCATGAAAAACCTAAATAAAGTTATATACCACCTGATCACGGATCCTAAATGACGCATTTTTTTTACTTTTTAATGCGTTTTAAAGTCGGTTTTATTTTTTATTAAAAAAAAATTTTAAATGTGTGAGCCAGAATTTTTGTAAGAAATGTCACGGAATATATTGAAAAATTGAATAAAAGTGTAACAGTTTAACCGTTAATAATAATTAATCACTACCAATCAACCTGTTGGAATAAATAATTTTTTGTGTTATTTAAGACTATTTTTATATTAATAAGCAGATTAAGAATAGCGCAGAAAAAATTATTGTAGAAAAGCTCAATATTTCATAGTTCTATCTTAGAACCTTGTGATCAGAGGCCACAAGTAACCATGACAAAATACAACTTACAGTGAAATCTCCTCTTGGCTTATATGCATAAGGACATCAACGCTGGTGATGCCCACGAGCAACCCGTTGATGCTCAGAGTGCTGGGGTCTGGTATCAGATGTATGTTGGGATGTTTCTTGCGACTGCTGTACGCCGGTGTGGGGTAGATGTTCATGTGGAATGCGTCTTTTTGGCTCGAGACTATGTATATTTTAGTGAAGGGGCTGATCACCTATTTTATATTATTTTTTTTATATGTAGGTATATGTTTATTAATTTGTATGTATAATATATATTTTATTGTATATGTAATCTGTTGTACGTTTATTCATATATTGTACCTCTTCAATTGTACATTAATTTTTCTTTATTTTTATTGCAATTCCCCGTCACTCAAATGTAAAGGTCCGATAATCTAGGTTACCTGGAAGAGATCACTTCTAGTGATAAGGAAGTTTATATTGTACCATTGTTTCTTTTTTTTTTATGTGCAATAAAGATGTTTAAATATATAAGATGAAAGGGCCGATCACTTAACATCACGTGACCCGCTTTAAAGGTGATAAAAAAGAAAAAAATATGGCCATTTTCGTAGAATGCGGCTCAACTACCACCAGACAAGAATCAAACAGAACTTTAAGCTATACAATTATATAAAAAACAATTCCACCATATGTATCTGCAGATAGATCAGCAAGTCATAATATGTGATATACAAGATCTTGAAGATTATAACCATTTTTCTGTTTTTCAAGGTCGTCGGCTGCACGCACAAAAATAACAATTCATAGTCACGTTCCCACCCGATTCGTAATACAGAGGCATGGAAAATTCCATAACGTAAGTTTGGCCTTTTACATATGGAACTATTGTATATTACGAAGAAATAAATAAATATTATAGGACAATTACACACATCGCTACATAGCCCCAAAGTAAGCTTAGTTAGCTTGTGTTATGGGTACTATGATAACTGATGAATATTTTTATATATATTATACATAAATACTTATAATATATAGATATACACCCAGACACTGGAAAACATCCATGCTCATCACACAAAGAAGAAATGTTCGTAAATGTGTTGTGGAAAATAAAAACAAACCCAATTTTTGATGTTATTTATCAATCCTCACCTCGCCGCAGCAATCTCGCCAATGTTATCCAGGAGTTTGTCAAAGAACGATTTATACGTCTCGGCCATGGAGTTATCCTTCACTTTGGCGTGGTCGCAGTCGAGGAACGGGCCCGTCATCAGCAGCAGGTGCGGCTTGTGCGCGCTCGCGTACGTGATCAGATCCTTTAGAGGTTCGTACGACATGTTGTCGGATGTCGTGTAAGGCCCTGATGATACTACCATTGAAATTGTACCTTTAATAAAAAAATACATTAAATTTCAAAAATTGGCGATCACGTGACGCCCTACTGATATGAAACATCTAAAGATGTGAATGATAAATCATTATATCCTTAATCCTAACATAAAGGCGAAAGTTTGTATGTATGTCAAACGGATTCTTATAGGGTTTTCACCAATAGAGTGATTGGTAAGTGTCGGAAAAATTAAAGGAACTTTCATCGAAAATACTGCCTAATCCCTCTGAGATATAACATACAATGTATCGTATGATAGTTCTTTTTGTCATGATTAAAGTCTGGCATAGCAAGCATACAAGAAGTACCTTCAGGTGATAAGTATGCTGTACCTCACCTTTGAGCGTGTTCAACAAATCGGCCTGCGGCGCGGGTACGGGTCGCGCGGCGTTGGTGATCACTCGCCGCGCGACGAACTTGTCGCCGCGCGGGTTTACGCCCTTCAGTACCGCCACTTGTCCGGGGAACAGCGAGTATTGCGACACACTGAACAATTTACATTTTTGTTTTTATAACAACTTTACTTTGATTCATCATTCTCAGCCTACCTCCACTGAAAGCGAGGTAAAATTCACCAATATTATTGTATGTAATCTTCTCTAGGGTAAACAAGGAATTCATTTCTCTAATAGCAGGGAATTTAGAGCTTCAAGGCAAGGTAAGAAATATTAAACTGCTCCAAAGCAAGATGACAGGCTTAAAAGCGGTATTGATTCTGTAACGATTACTATCAGATATTAATAGTAACAATAAATGAAAGAAACCGACGGCCTCACGTGCTCTCCGAGGCACGAGGGTGTAATACAAGTAACTTACTAACTCAGCGCTGCTACTCAAAACTTTTAGGGAAAAAAGAAATGTTATATAGCCTGACTCAGAACCTAGTGACCCGAAACCACATGCACTAAACGCGGCGGTACATTTGTATAGCAAGCGGCCTGTAAGCTGAACCAAGACCTTGAATTTACATTTTCAGGTGTTAGTGGATCCCGAAGTCACTGTTATTCGAGAAATTAATGACGTTAATGTTTTATTTTTCCCAATAGCTACAGAACATATTTGTAACGTATTTGTTTAGAAATAAATAGCAGATGGTCGCGACTCCGTCCGCGAAAAATTTTGTTTTGTGATAGCTCGAAAAAGTAGTTCGTGTCCTTTCTCTGAACTGTATCTGTACTAAGCTTTAAGCTAATTAGTTCAGTCGTTTCGGCGTTATTGAGTAATAAACAGACAGAGTTACTAT
This sequence comes from Mycalesis mineus, assembly GCA_034621355.1. Lineage (NCBI taxonomy): Eukaryota > Metazoa > Arthropoda > Insecta > Lepidoptera > Nymphalidae > Mycalesis > Mycalesis mineus. The sequence continues at coordinate 3,152,527 of CM067901.1, forward strand.
CACATTTCTAATATTAGTATAGACTATAGATTATACAAGTGCAGTTACCGCCATTTTGTTTCAAGTTATCTGCCGCGAATTATACCTGCTTGGAATATGCTCATCTCACCTGTCCAAGTCAACGGGAACAGCTAAACTGAGCGACTCATCCCAAGTTCCCTGTAGAACGACGCTTTTTGCGTTGAGCCTCGCGTCTGCGTCGCACTCTATACGACCCGCTACAAACACTTCGCTCTGCAAAAATTTCATCAAATTATATTTGTACAACATTTTAACCTCGCATATCTCGTTCCTAAGGAGTTCAGGATAAACGTAGTCTTTTTTTAATAGGCTGGTAATAATGATATTACAGAACTTATGTTAATTTGGACATGAGGAGCTCCCGAGTTAAAATCCAATTGATCGTTATACCGCTATCTCGCCTTGGAGCAGTGTGGCAGGCAGCATTTTATGCGCCCTGTACCAATGTGCGTAACTGCGCCCTACAGACTTGTAAGTGACTCTAAATAAAGTATTGTTTGTGTATGCTCTAGCCATTTTAGCGCCCCTCCAGGGTCTGCGCCCTGTGCCTGGACACCGTTGGCATTGCCCTAGTTACTGCACTGGGCCTAAGCTGCAAAATAGTTTATACAATAAGGCCTGATGAACATGCTTATGCTGCCATTAAGCTACAGCCAAAGTCACCAAAGCATATATTTTGAAATATTTTGGAATTTCCTCACCTGAGTTTTGTGTCTGACTGAAGAACACTCTGTGATACCATTCTTTTTCATTATACACTGTGATATGTAACGGATGTGATTGTCGAAGGTGCTCGCTTTCTCGTGGAGTAGTTCAAAACCAAACCTAAGAAAATATAAATATTTTGTCAAACACGTATCGATTTCACTAATTGAATTAATTTTAGCAGCTCTAGAGCAGCTATACTAAAGCCAAACTCGATTGAGAAATCATCATTAACAAGTTAACTAAAAAAATTAGGTGTAAAATGACTAGTGATTTCTACCTTCATTTTAAATTTTTTTGTTGACAAGCATTCTCAATCGAGTTTGGCTTTAGTTTAGTCACATACGGTTCTTTATATTAGAAATTTTAAAAAAAAATGTCCGGCAGTGGACGTCCATCGACTGATGTAGTGATAATTTAATTTTAATATGTACCCACTACCGTAATATATCATCTATGGAGTAATTTTAATTAATGCTCTATTTTACTCTAGTAGTCACGGCCAAAGCCTCTAGGTACTAGGTACATCGAAATTGAAATCATCTTCACACAAAAGAAAATCTACTTTTTAATACTCACATTGCTTTAGTATACAATTCTCCATCATCGTTCCGCACTTGGGATATATTGAAGTCTGGTATATCGTTCGCCGATGTGACATCGGACAGCGTTGCCAGCAGTTTCTCATCGCCGTACGAATGCACTACAGAACCCTGGTTAGTGCGAGAACTGTATTTGCCTGAACGGTCCCTATAAGTTAACGGACAATTCAAAGTTTAATTCATTGTTTTACATTAAGAACTATTGTTAATATCTGGAAGGCGTGAAATGTACCTACCCACGCCTGGTACATTTCACCAACCAAAAACGTTACACCGGGTGCCTTCAATTCAGTTCTGACTCGCACAACTAAATTTGAAATTAAAGTTCATACTTTTTATCTCGATAGGGAACAAACTGGCTTCGTGGGTAAGGCCGCAGAACATGGGTAATGTACTGTATTTAAGAGCTATTATGTCGAAAAATTTTAAATGTCTGTTGTCAATTTTATTTATTAGCAACACACACTGACCTCGCTGAGCACGGTGGAAACATTTCCTGGCATGCTACGTCCTACAACCATCATGGACATTGGTGATAAGATTTCAACAGCAACCACACACCGATCATTATAAGCGGGTATTGTTGATAAGCCTCATGTGCCTTTTATTTTCATCGGCAACCATACTTTTACAACACAACTATGCACTTTAGCGGCAGAATCAAGTATGGCGATAGTAGGTACTTTCTCAGTAGTCTTGCTACAAAGCAACTACCATTTTTTAGACCCCGCGCCAAACTTCGACTTCGCTTAGTTGCAACACGCAGAAGTACGCATGTGCCACGGTTGTGTTTGACAACTATTTTGTACTGCAAAATCAATTTGTTCACCGTGGAGGCTTACACCTCGTGTTCAGACTCGAAAGTTTGGCGAGAATTGTGCTTTCATCGTTGTTTGAAACTAGGATTAAATTCATTAAAGCCAGCCGGCATCCGATTCTTTCAGACTGCGCTTTTTGAAGTCAACCTATCGGTCACGGTCGGCTTTGTTGTTTAAAATGAAAATTTTAAGCTAACGATGGCGACGTTATTACAATAATGTAAATAATTATTTGACAACTATAAATGTTGGAATACTTTCGACATTGAATATGGTCTATTGCCAGGTGGTTGCCAAAAATTAGAATGAATAGGACACAGTAGTCTGTAGATCATGCCATACTTACACACTTGGCGAGTAAGTGGCCGGTCGCAGTTCAATCTGATTTGAGCTGTGTTCCGTGGGCTCTGTCTTCACCCTCTGAAATATTACAAGTTTTGTAACACTGCAGACCCCGCAGGCTGAATACCACAGAGTTATGTAACTTATTAAGTTATTACGCAGATAATAAGATAAGTTATAAATTAGACCACACTTATTTAAGCCTTGTATGTTCCTTGCCAAATCTATTCAGTCTTATTTTATTTAACAACAAAATATCTCAAGTAATGTAAGTCATGCTTTTGCAATTTATTGCAAAATCGACTAATATTCTAAAACAAATATGCAATTATCCTAAAAAGCAAAAATATAATAATTACAAATTACAGAATTTACATTTCACAATAATCTCAATATAAAATAAACTACATGAAATATTTATAAACTTATCTATTTAATGCAATTTAAGTAACAATTTCAATATTTGATCAATTTATGTTCCTCCTTTTTCTTTTTGGTCTCCAGGCTACCTGGTGATTGAGTTGATGGCTGCAGACGAGTATGGATCTAGTCATGATGCAAGAAAAAACATGAACCAGAAGCAAACTCGCCCACAAATATCATCAAGTCAATATTCTTCAGTTTCTTCATGCTCCTTCAACATTGAATAATGTGGATCATCATCCAAGCAATCAATGAGTGTAGATCTAGTCACAGGTGAACACTGTGCTACTAGATTTAAACCCCTTGGCTGCCAGGAGAAAGTCTTCTAAGATTTTCTTCTAGCTATACTTCTATGCTACTGCTGATTCTTATGTACATGATTATTGAATATTGTAAAAAATTACTACTGAATTTATGCATTAATTTGTACAGTACACTAGTTACAGTACATCCTGTGGATGTCAAATAGTCAAAAGTATTATAACAGTACGCCCCTCAACATTCATGTTCGATTGCTCAATAAACCAATGCAAAATGTACTATTGCAGCACACACAATCTGTGATATAGTACTGTCCGTCAACATGTTAACAAATTACTGCAAAATGACCCCATCACAAGATCTCTTAAAGTAACTATTCAATTGATTAATTTGAGATTTTGTATAGTTACTCATTTTGAGATACATTGACTAAGACCAGATTTCCCCATAACCCCACAGTAATTGGATCTATGCAGCTAAAACTGCTTTTTAATACACTACCTCAAGTCAAAGGTATTTTAAATTTAATATCTTGCCAAACTTTAGTCCCTTCTGAATGTAAGGCGTATCACTGTACAGTGTATTAGCATACACACTATACTTACAAAATTTGATATTGCAAATTCAGAGCCAAGTAGAAGTTTTTGCAGACTATACTTACATTAACCAGTATGAAACTGTGAGTGTATCATAAATAAAGTAGCAGTTTCAGTATAAAAGTATAATTTAAAAAATGTGCCAAGTGCAGCTTGGTCACCCAGATATTCACTAAAATATCAATCTTCAAGTACCCTCAGAAGTTGCACCATGCCAAACTGGGCAGATGTCATGACAGTGCTAGTATACAAATAGTTTCTTTTTACAGAATCAATTCGTGTAGTGCATAGGTATATGCCTTGTGCTCAGAGCAAATTCAAAGATTGGCACAACCTATGCCAAAGATATAGATCAGAATCAATCTAAACTAGTATAATACAATACAAAAATTACACAACAATTAAAAAATATATATACTATGACTATTTGTAATCATTTAAATAAATCAAAACAAAACTAGAAATAAGTTATAATAGAAAAAGTAACCTATATATTAGGAGTAAGAATTTTGTTCACATACCTTTGGTGTGTCAATAATGTAATTTGAGAGAACTTCATTTTCTGGTCTGATTGTGAAGAGAGATTATTGCAATAATGATAAAGATTACTTATATCAAAAGATAACAAATATCAAAACAAATAACGTACAATACAAACTTTAAAATTGAAAGTTAAAATCTATGACTTGTTTCTTACATTAGCTACTTCATAATAGACATTATACTTTCGAAATATGGTTCAATACAAAATAAAAACACGTGGGGTATACTTTGAAAAGGATACTGTATAGATGCGGGCGCGCCGTACACTGTCAAACTAGTGCCGGTTGGATCTTTCGCGTTCCGAACTGCCGACCGTTTGGAAAATTCCCTTTTCTCAAGCAAATTTAAGTTCTCTAAAGTCGGCCCGGCACCGTTTAGCGCTGTCAAACTGAATGCCATCCATTGCTCAATAAATGTTTCAGCATCAACATCGTATTCCGCGCATAAACTTACACCTTGAAAGACATGAATAACAGAACAACCTTGAAAACTAATTTTCTTAAACCAAACTTTAGTTCAACAACTAACTTAAATCAGAGGAAACTTTTAACGACAAGACAGTGTATTACAAACTTTGTATATAATGTATATTGAATACTTACATTTACTTAAAACTTCTTTAGGGACTTCTATACCTAAAAATTGAAACTGCTCAGTCACCAATTCTTCGGTAGCCATTTTCTGTAAAATTGAAAGAGCGGAGCGAATGAAGGAAGCACGAAGTAAAAGAGCGCCAATCAAAAAGTATGCGTCAGAAAGTTTAGACCATAGATTAAATAAGCAGTTTTTTATTTTATTTATCGCACAGATTATATTGTTTGTATAAGCCCTTGACAGACGTGTTATTTCAATTTGTTCCTTTTCTATGATAATATTTTATGATTCCATAGATTTTAATAATTTTCAAGGATCCAAAAGGTCGTTTGTACCTATATTTGTTGGTCGAAAACTCGCCAAAAATATGATGTTCTTTGCTCGTCACCACCGCCCTAAACATATTATACTTAATTAAATATTCATTGTGTACCACACACGTACAAAAGGCTTACAAAAAAGCTGCGTACGCGTTTTGTCGAGATTTGATGATTCAATATTTTGCCATAAAAGGAAAATGTCTCTCTCAAATAAAGTCACCTCCCTAGATTAGGTATTGTAAGGTCACCCCATAGTCGTTTCAAAATGATCCATATGAGTTTAATGATTGCCCAGAATTATTTATAAAACTAACTGCTGAACTACACTTTTTAAACATTTTCCTAAACTTTTTTCATTAATACATTATAATTAAAAGAAAGAGTTTACTTATGACAAAAATTCAGGCTGTTTAAAATTCAGGTTGTTGTTAAATTCTCTTTGCGTTGTTACATTTTATGAAGTAGGTGAGTATTTATGACAATACTAAAGTCTTAAAAATCATATTTGATTTGAATGACAAGTTAGTGGTATACCAATATAGTACTCTTGGCCTAATATATTTTGATTGAAATTATGTTAATAAAGACTGGGGAAATGATTTTATCGACTTTTGCGATGGTATTTATTTGTTGTTACATTACTTACTTACCTTCATAATATAAAAGTTAACTATAGGCAATTTATTGTCGGCTGACTTTGTATCGAGTTATATAAATCTATCAAAGAAACACCGACTGACTCTTCACGAGATATCTAAAGCTATACCTACAGTCGGTTGACTTGAAATTTAGCATAGTTACTACATACTTATTTCGTGATGTAACGGTTTTCTTGATACTTCCACGGGACCGGGATCCACGCGAGTGAAACCACTGGAACAAGTATTTATATTATAGTTATTAATATGATTATAATATTTTCATATCTAACATCTTTAATCTTTATTTACTAAAGAATACTCGTCGTTATTGCTTACGAGGTATATCCACAACGACAGTCAATCGAATTGCTTCGCTTAACAAATTAAAGAAATTGCAAGCAGATTTTCAAGTAAGTGCCTATCTATCCACTGTAGATACAATTTATTTTGGTGTAGATGAAAAACATTACGCGTTTCGACATTTTAACTTTGCGCCAGTGTGAATCAAGCCTTAAAATCCTTGGTGGCGCAGTGTAATGTTTTTTATTTGTAGAAAATTTACTTCAAAAAAGCTCTGTGTCTGGAGTCTGCTTAGTACGACAAAAAAAATAGAAAATACCAAAATGAGGATGCTAGAGACGAGGACGAGATACTTAGGCGAGGATGTTCTTATTTTAATAATTTTGTGGGTACATGAAAAAGAAGTTACGTAATTAGTTTATAGTACAAACTGAATCTATTCAGATTTCCTACTAAATAAGTATAAATCTGGGAAATATGCGATTAACCTTATTTTATATATTTTTTTAGGCTGAAGATGGCAAACCGATTTGGTTAAAAGGTGGCGCCAAGGATCGTATTCTATCTTCACTTACGTTTTTTCTAACCTACGTAGGCATATTAATGACTTTGACAACGATTTATGACCACGCTAAGCCGTCGTCATGGAAATCAGGCAAAGGAGCATGTTAAAAGAAGTTATAGAGAGACCAAAAATAGTACAAGTTTTACACAACAATAAAACTTGTATTATTGGAGCAGATATGATGCACAGCATTATGAGAGATTACGTCATACTTCCCGCCATTTTGTTGACCAATCCGAGCCGTCTAGCAACCAATCCGCCAATCAGATGCGTTCCCGCGTGGTTTCTTTGTGGCGTGATCGATCACGTGGTCTCCAGTTGTAGGCGCTTGCCGCGTTTTAACTCATAGAAGTCTCTCACCAGGAGACCTTATTAGGATGCTGTGCATCATATCTGCTCCAATAATACAAGTTTTATTGTTGTGTAAAACTTGTACTATTATTCGGCATGTTATGATGCACAGCATTATGAGAGATGTGTCTATTACCTCCTGGTGACCACGAACGACGCTATGTGAATAAATTTAAAAAATCGTTGTGTAAATAAAAAATAATACTTGTTAATCAAGCAGGAATAAAAAACATAACTTCTTTTGGGTTTTGTTATTCCAAAAAATAGTTTATTAATGACAGTATTAAATCAACGGTATTTATCATACAGCATTTATCTCTTTAATTTAAGAATTAAACTGGTTCAAAATTTGTTACTAGATTGGTAGATTGATTATGATTTGATCGTCCAATAATTTGTTTACAATAAAATTTAGCAAAGGTGTTCTCTCTACGCCAATTACCACGAGAGAGAATGTCTTCAATAGGATGGTTCTCAAACCAACTCAAAGATGCTACAGCTGAGCGCACACTTCCAGGTGAAGCCTGTATGTTAGCATCTTTTAACACAGATTTGACCCAATTACCAATGACTGTTTTTGATGCTACGCGGGTTTCCCCTTTTATTGAAATAAATAATGAATTGGGACCATGGGCTACCCTTCTATGTTCACTCAACTGTAGCAGTTTTTTACACCAATAAACGGGACAAACATTTATATTAGTATGTTGAAAAAGTTTCCAACCTGATTGCCTGTAGGTTGCAGTATCGGTTTTTGATCCGAACTCGGGATAGAAAATTATATGATCACCACCATCAATGTAGTGATGTTCTGAAACTTTTAAAAGTGTAAGATCGTGTATACGTCTACCCGATGCTAGTAGTAAGATGCATGCTAGTCTACGTGATGCTTCAAACAAAGTTACCCTACTTGGAGGATTACTCTGTAACCAGGCAATCAAGTTGCTTGGGTCCCAAATCGGAGGTTTTTCTATTCGGGGACTCTGAAGAGAGATTGCTTTTAGCATATGTTTAACAAGAAAATGTGAACTCAAGTTTGTCTCAATATTACTATGACTAAAAGTAGTCACCACAGATTTGTGTAATAAAATCGTAGGATAGGATAATCTCTCTTCAAGGAATAGGAATGCTAAAAATTTTGCTAAAATATTTCCATTAGGATACTTATGATCGAAATTATTATTCATACACCATTTTACCCAACGTGACCAGGCTGGTTTGTAAGTTTTTAATGTTGATTCTCTCCAACTTAGTTTTAACAACTTTCTTTCAGATTCCGACCAATCTTTGGTTTCTTGGCCCCAGCTCCAATTTTCCAAACAAAAAGCTGCATTTCCTTCACTCGAGGCGGTGCACGACCAGTCGTCTGGTCTATTAGAACGTGCTCCAGATCCTGAATTTTCACTGGTCTGCTCAACGCCCGTCTGCGAAGGTCCGGCAGCCAAAATGCTCTGCTCCACATCGGCGCTACTATCAAAAATGTTCCTTGTGCCGAGTTTAGATGATGAAGTACCCGGGGTATCAAGCTCGGTGGGGGAAATACCCAAGCCAGCTGGTAATCCCATATCCGGCTGAAGGCGTTGCAAAAAATTGCCGATGAGTCCAAACAATCTTTGCTGACGTAATGTTTCACTACTTTCGTTTGGCTGGAAGCGAAAAGGTCTATTTGTGGCACTCCGAACCTTTTGAATATCTTTCTCAGCGCCGAATCTTTCAGGTGCCACTCCGACGCTTTCTTGCCCCGAGATAGTCCATCGGCGATGTCGTTGAATTTTCCTGGCAGATATTCGGCAGTGATTGATATATTCCATCGGTCTAATATCCTCATCAGCTGATGTGTTAAATTGAGAAGGGCCGTCGAACGCGTTCCGCCTTCGTTCCTGATATACGAGACTACCGTTCGATTGTCTGTCTGGAATACGAGATGTTGACCCTTTAGTCGGTGCTTGTAATAACTTACAGCCGCTACGATAGCAAACATTTCCTTTCGGTTGCAATGCCATTTGATCTGATCTCTTCTCCATTTGCCCGACGTCGTGAAGTCGTCCATTTGAGCACCCCACCCGAAGTCGGCTGCATCTGTAGTGAGGAAGTGAGATATTTGTTGGGGATGTAGGGTGCTCTTCACTTGCAAAAGTTCTAGTATCTTGTTCCACCATTGGAGATCTACAATTACGGAAGTAGGTAAACTCACTGATTTGCACGGGGGAAGGTGTTTCAAAGTGCGTGCATGTCGTTGCAGTTGCCGACAATGTAAGCGTTCCCTGGGAACGACAAAACTGGCAAAGTTCATCATGCCTAAAATAGTTTGAATGCTTTTCAGTGACAGTTTGCTCTTGGTCAAGGCCTGTTTTACACTGATTTTGATCGCTTGCACTTTTTTCAGAGGTAAACACTTGAGATTTAGGCTCGTATTCCACTTTATCCCCAAATACTCTATTTCTTGAGTGGGTTCCAGCACTGACTTTGCATAGTTTATTGTCCACCCTAACGTTTCTAATATGTTGATTGTTGCTTTTGTATGTTCCTGAAGCTGAAACTCCGATTGGCTGGCGAGAAGAAAGTCGTCCAAGTACACAATCGCTCTCATTCCTTTGTTCCTTAGGACTTGTACAACCCAATTGGTTAGGGTACAAAATTCTTTGGTGCACATGACAGTCCGAAAGGTAAGCTCGTCATTTGTAGAACCTGACCCCTGTAATACAGTCGGAGGAATCGACGATGACTTTCTGTGATGCTCAGATGAAAGTATGCTGAAGAAAGGTCTAGTTTTACCATCCAGTCGTTCGCTTGAAGAAAATGAGGTAGTTGAAAATGGGATATCAATTTGAACGGCGTGGCCACTATATGCTCGTTGAGACGCTTCAGATTGAAAATCGGCCTGTTCGAACCGTCGCTCTTTTTGGTGAGGAACATTTTCGAAATGAAACTGGAACCTAAAGCGTTCTGATCCGGGGCTTCTAGAACGCCTTGCTTCAGTAACATTTGTATTTCTTCTGTCATCTGTGGAGATTCCGGGGTTTGGAAGCGACGCAGAATTCGAGGGCATGATCGGACAAGTGTAGGCTTGGAGGTAAATGGCAGTCGCATTCCCATAATCATTTTGAGAAGGGCCTTCGGAGCCCGAAGCAACTGCCACTGCTTCCGATACGCTCGGAGGCAGCCCCCGTAAAACTCGGGCTGGAATGGCCGCGAGTCATTTGCCGAGATGTTTTTTAGTGGGTTTATTGTTATCCTTTTTAAAAGACCTTTTTGCCTTGTACGTGAACTGATTTGAGGTACTGGCGGAAACAGGATTGGATTTGCCGCCTCTCTCCTTCGATTGGATGCCCTTGACGCGAAAGGACTGATTAGAGGAAGATGGTTCACGTGATCCACTAGATCTGGAAGTTTGCTTTTGATTTTTGTTTCCGTCCTTATCTGATGAGAACCAAGGTCGAACCCACTTGTCCATGCCACCAGTATGTTGCACGTATAACTGTAATTGATCCTCAGAAAAGAGGTATTTGCAACTCGGAGGTATCTTACGCAGACCCTCCCGCAAATTTTTATTAGGCAACTCGTTCAATATGCGGTCACGGCGATATTCAATAAATTCGGCTCGCTTACCGCATACTATTTGCATTATTTCCTCACTAATTTTATGAAACTTCGAAGTAGGTTGAAAGAGATCGGACAGTTTCTCAAAAGCGGAGACAGCGCTGAGCACTGTATCGGGCGCGGCAGCCCAGTCGACAAATTGTTGCAAATTATGTTTTAAAAGCTCTCGTTGTGCAAGCAAACCATTACAAATAGCTGCCAGGGCCCGTTCGGATCCAGCGACATTGTCTTTGCCCCTAATAAACTGCCTAAGTTCGTCATTCACCTCGAGTTCAATAAAACCAGGAGAAGCGTTATGCATTTTTAACGCTTCTGAATAACGAATGTCTTTCCAAGTTTGATCACCAAATCTTTGTAAATCCCCTAGCCGCAACAAGCGATCCGAGTCGGCACGAGGTACTTTGGGATCTTTTATTGAGGTATTAATCTGGGCTAAATTTAAGCGAAACAGATCACAGTGATTGTCTATGTTTGCAGGACGTGTCAAAAAATTTTCATTAGCCTCAGTCGAAGTAGGTTGCAACCGATCTGGCATAGAAACGGGTGCCGTTGTTAGAGGCGTAAAATGCGACATCAATGAAGCGTGCGCAGTTACTAAGGGCGTCGGCACGGGGCGCGCGACATGCGTGAGGGTAGGTCTAAAAACATTTGCCGCGGTCTGTTCCGCGGTTTCCTGCGTAGAAAAAGAGGGTAGCGGGCGTGTTGTCTCCGGCGTGGCCGAGATAGAATTTTGCATGCCGAAACTACACAATTGCGATGTTACGGGTTGTGCGGCATGGGAATAAACATTGCTTTTTAAAATGTTATTCAAAGTGTTAAGTTCTTTAACCAGATTCGTAATATAAAAATCTGACTCACCGCGCTTCCGCCGTTTTACCTCACAGACCCGCTGGGATGAGCTGCTCTCACTCGATTCCGTATTGGACTCATCGGAATCTTCCTCACGCTGGCGCTTATTCCGTGTTGCGGCCCCGGCCTCAGCCTCAACGGTGACACTTTCACTGTTACACTCTTCGGAATTGTCCATGGTGGGATTCCGATAATAACACCAATAACTAATAATGACACACACAAGATAGTCTTTTCGTTAAACGTGTTGACGCGACGAGAAGTAACGACGCTATGAGTTAAAACGCGGCAAGCGCCTACAACTGGAGACCACGTGATCGATCACGCCACAAAGAAACCACGCGGGAACGCATCTGATTGGCGGATTGGTTGCTAGACGGCTCGGATTGGTCAACAAAATGGCGGGAAGTATGACGTAATCTCTCATAATGCTGTGCATCATAACATGCCGAATAATTGTTCCTTTATATTCTTAATATATATTTTTATCTGGTCAGGTAATATCTTCAGGATTCTATACATCTAAAAATATTGTTGTCTAAAGTCTAATAAATACTTGGAATGGTAAATAGATATTTTAATATTGAAATAAAACTGACAATTGAATAAATATTTTTTTGTATTTTTCATTTCCTATCTTTGAATAAATCATAATAATAATTAGATGGTTACCTACTGCAAAACACAGTCAAAATAATTAGTGAAGATTGTAACACAAATCCTCATTATTTAAGATTTTTGAACATCTATTCTGGAGGCATATTTAAGTCTAACTTACATTGGTGCAGTAGTAGAAGCATTGATACGCATCTTGGTTTTTGCCTGTAGTATATTCATTATTAAGGTAAAAATTTGATTTTTACTAATGTCCATATTAATGGTGGGATAATAAACATGAATATTATGATTTACAAGCTTTTTTTGCAAATATTTGTCTGTGCGCCAATCTGCTTTGTTCCCAATCCTTGAAAAGGTGATGAAATCTTTGAAGCTACTGCAAATAAAGGGTGGCTCAAAGCTGATGCAATTTCATGCATCAGTTTTTACAAGCATGCTTTACATTGAAAATTAATATATATGTATATTACAAACCCATTTACAGAAAATCTTATTAGCTATAATGATACTTTGTTTAAGTATAAATATTATTTATAAATTTAAGTTCTTTGAACATGTATATGGAATTTGCATGAAGGCATAGACTGAACTTCTGCTGTGACAATACTATTGATGCACAGGTTTGCCAGGCCACCTCGTATCAAACCACATGTGTAGGCCACATACTGGAAGAAAAAAACGCCTATTATTATACACCTATATACAACTAGCTCAAAATGGAAAAAATTGTGTAAATGTGAAAACACATCAATCCACATTGTCTGTTATAAGCTTGGACGTAAACTGGGCCTTTAATGATGGATTTTGTGTTTGATTGCAATAAAAACTGCAACACCAAGACAAGACACTTTTTAACATGTCTGTTTTTTTTACTATAATCTCAAAAAGTATTATACAGATATTCTTGCAATAATAAGTCATATTATATTAGAGATATTCCATTCTGCCAGGTTGCCATTTCGCCAAGTTTGGTTATTATAGTAAGGAGTACAGTCAGGCATGTTTGGGTGTGATTCAGTGTTTGCAAAGTAGAAATTTGTTTATAAATTGTCATCTGTTTCTGAAGTACTCCCAAAAGCAAAAACACTTTTTTGCTCTACTGTATAACTTTAAAAGGTAATTTAACCCCTGGGGGCCTGACTTTCAAACCTTCTTTGAGGCCCGCAGCTACCCAGGTAGCGACAGAGCTATAATGACAGCTGTCATTATTTGCCTGACGGTTGCCAGGGGACCCCTCGGGGCTGTGAAACTTTAACCATGTATTTATGTTATGCTGTTGTTCCTTTAGTCTACACACACAAAATTGTTTGTCCTGTCATGTTACTCCTATATCCAAACTGTCATCCCAAAATAGAATTTCTATAAAGATAGTGATAAAGTACAGACAGTATAAGTAAAAAATATATACCCTTGGTGCATATTCCAAATATTGGTGGCCATTGGAAAAGTTTGTCAGGAATCTGAATGCATTGTCCTGCAGCACATAAACTCCTTGATGGTTAGTTCTTAGATTGTCAATTTGTTTCTTATAAATGCATGTCCAGAAGTCTGTGCATATGAACTTCATAGTGTCTAGTTCATCTTTGAATCTAGGCCATTCTCTAGTCAGCCTTTCCATAATTTTGTAGCCTGCTGCAAAGCCTATGTATTCCACAAGTGATAAGTCTACTTCCTGAAATTTGTGAATTTACAGTAATGTATTTATCTTACATATTTTGTTTCTCACATGAAATAACTTTCTGTATCTGTTCTATGAAGTACTTGAAGGGTGGGTGACATGCAATTTCACCCACTCCTGCCAGAGGGATAGTCATGATAGTTCCTCTTTGGTTCAGTGGAAAGTTAGTAGGGCCCAGGATTGAGGCCTGGGTCAGCCTACGATGGGATGTTGATGGTGTAGGAACCAGCAATAATATGACTGATTCAAACGATTTACATTTTCATCTTGTGTACAGAAAATGACGAACGATGACCGTGCTATCGAAAATATCGCTCTCTTACGTTGCGTTGGGAACAAGGAAGCCGCTATATGTCCGATTTCTCCGTTATTGAGCCACGATATCTCATTTTCTCTACACAAGAGAGGCTTAGGCTATTGAGTATATATCTTATATTACCTTACTACCGTTTGTAGTTTTGGTTTGTTCTAGAGCATAATTTATTATTTCAGAATGCAAAAGATCAAATACAATATCATCAGCCATTTTTTATTTATTAATAACAATACACCCACTAAGTATTAGTGTACCTATAAGTCCACGATTTACACAATCTTGTAATTCGATTTTAATAAAATTGAAATCAGTTACCCCAGGCGACTAGTATATCTCATATTTAAAGGAGAATACTTAATAACATTATAATTAACAAAATAAGCATTAAGTATTTCCGATTTCCCTAATTTAAATAAATTTATTTATTGTGGACTTTTGACAGGTGTCATCACAGACGAGTGTCATGTGTTTTGAAGTTTTTTTAATTTATTTAACAGGCTGGAATCAAGTTCTTTTAATCAATTCATTTCTTCTTTATGGCTTTAATTTGGCACAGATTATCTCGCTAGTGCCACATATGTTTTCAAATCAGGCTGAAATAATCTATAATAAATACTTTTCAGTCGAAGAAAGTCTGTTATACCTATTTATTTTCCTTCGAGAATAAAAATAGCTGACAAAAAGCTAGAACCCGGAGCTGTCACAATGGCTATTAAAAAATATTTGAGAACTAAAAAGTTAAAAGATAACTCGGTCGTATTGCATTCAGTTCATTCAGTATTCAATCCAATCTAAAACAAGTGATTTCGTACATCGTTCCATCAGTCGCAAAACGAAGTTAATGGACTATGCTCCTAATCTGTGCTATTAATAAAATGGCGAAATATGGAATGTGTTTAGTTCAGATACCATTTGTGAAATCAAGATTACCGTAAGCGATACTTTTCTGTTGATGCGGTTTTATTTTGTTGTGATAAAAGTGTTCCATATATCAGGATTTAATTAAAGTTTTGTGTATACTTTTTGTTTTCTAAATATGGATGTAAATAAATTAGCGGAGATTAAAGATGGCGACTCGCTGATACTAGTGGAAGCGCCATCTATACTGGACGTGCCAAAACATAAACTGGAAAGAAGTGTGAGTATAAAGAAAAAACGTAGGCGCGGGAAAACCAAATGGAAAATCTCAAAACCTTTTCTGAAAGTGCCCTGGCAGGACAGGAGGAAAATTGTCAATACCAAGCGAAATAATCGTTTTCGGAAGCAAGCCCTTTCCAAAACGCAGGCCCCTTTCAACAACAATCAGTTTCTTATGGAAATTCATAAACCAGAGCCGGAAAACAACTTGTATCTTTTCCGAACACCGTCTGCTCGTACCAGAGACTCGAGTTTTAGTGTTGATTCTGAAGAAAATTATTTTTATTCGCTTCCAGAAGATGAAGAAGAATATTTGACAAAAGAATTTTCCAGTGTCTATGAAGATGCACAATGCGAACGTTTGTCTAATATGTCCAAGAATGAACTCATTCAAGAGTATCTCTTGCTTGAAGCCAAATATGACAATCTTGTCAAAAGAAGTGAACGTGGCAAGCTTAAAGAACCAGAAGATGACAAAGATACCAGTGCAACAGACAAAGAAATGTGTGCTACAGATGCAGACAGTATGGCAACTGACCGGGACACATCTGGTGCTTCTATCAATTCAGGCTCCATGGATGAGATTTCATTATATGATGCTGTGCAACGGTTGATGGAACAGGAGCAGCAAATTCGGGAACTCAAATTGGCAAATGAAAAGTTAATACTGGAAAATAGTCATCTTAGGCGCAGTCAGGGTTCAAGTGAGGACTCGGAGAGTGACAGCTCATCAAGCTCCGATAGCTGCAGCACTTCAAGCTGCTCTAGTCCTGAGCATGCCCCTGCTGTAGAGGATGGTGTTGGTGACATTCCAAATGGGATTCATGTTGAAGAAAATGGTGAGCACCCTGAAAACAGTCCTGAGGATGAGCAACCAGTTGTCAATGGGTTTCATAGCCCAACTGCATAACATTCAATAAGATTATTCTGTATAATTTTTCGACTTTGGTAGCAGTCTCCAGGTTTTTTGAATTGAATAAAGATATCTGGTACTGGCATACAGAGCAATATGTTTCCCTGCTGTTTATATTGTATACTGGAAATTAATTATTTTTAAAATATCATTTTCCGCTCACGTTTCATTTCAGAATTTTGTTTTAGTATAAGAAATAGAATATATTTTAATAAGCTTAAAAATGTTTAATTACAATCTTCTTTTATAGAAATCTTTGCTACCAAAAGCGATTGAATATGTATGTTAGTAAGTTGTGATATGTTGTCATTATTTTCTAAATTTGTTTTGTACCAATAATATATTTATAGTGTGTAAATGTTGCTTGTATACTCTTAATGTCATAGATTGAAAGAATGCTACTGAATTGCAAAGCTTATTGCACTGCAGTTTACAATTAAAGTTATTGCAAATGGCTGAAATTACACTTCGTTTCAATGAGATTAAATAATCCACAGTATAGACAAACATGTAAATTAACATTACAGGTTGTATAAACAGCATGTATGGAATAATCAGCTTTACAAAATAATGTATCATCATTGAGTACTCAAACCCCATATGTCAAATTTAGCTACTTATGTGGAAAGTTAGATCTTTCTTAGTCAAAATTTTATATACAAAACATATTTCAATGCCAGTATGCTTTTGTTGTATGGTAAAAAAACTTGCCCAATTTTTGCCAATGGTTTTAATTGGTCAATGAAGACAAACTTTTTTGACTTATTTTGAATGATGACTCTAGGCAAACCACTTCTTTTAATAAATTTTTATTTCCGCCAACATCCAATTAGGTAATGTGAGCTGTAATTTTTCATTTTTATAGATAGAGTTTAGGCAATTGTAAATTGAAGTGTTGCAGTATATTGTGTAATTGTAATAATCACTGAGTGCATCAAAGTTTGGCAATACAGTGGTTTGGGGAATGTAATTGTGAGATCTCATCTTGATTTAGTGGAACATCTGTGATATCATTGGATGTTTTGGTAGTAGTAGATAATCGGTTGTGCTTTTTGCTTTCAGGTTGTATGGTTATTAATATTTTACGGGAATCTAAAACCTGATGGTACAAAGTGTAAATCTTAAAATCACTAATGTAAATGTAATATCATTATTTCATATAATAAAAAGACAATTACCGCCTGAACAGAATATTTAAAACAGAAAATATATTACCCAATAGGATTCAATTTAAAACATGAAAATTAAATTAATAAATCTGATAGGTAACTAATTTTTTTAAAGCGGTTATGGTCTACATTGATCATTAAACTCTTTTTAGTCTTGTTTTAAAGCTTAATAAAAACAGACTCGATTCTTAAGTTAATTTTTATCTATCAAGATGTCATGTTTTAATTCTAATCATTTTGGAGTTGTAGACACAGATCAAAGTAAAAAGACTTCCATTTGGTGTAGTAATTTTATCAGAAGCATTGCAATATCTCTAATAATTTAAAATTGCATAAAGTTATAGTTTTGCAAAGAAAGATATATCTATAGAAAGATATAAGAAATCAGTAAGGAGATGATTACAACTAGAAATGCAACATGCTTTGTGTCATTACCAATTTTGCATAATATTTCAAGAGTACTAAGTAAATGCATTAAATGAGACTTAGTTGAATTATTAATTATTGAAAATTGTTGCCTTTCATAAAGTTATATTCTGAGACATGAAAGTTGAATGGTATGAGTATATTTTAAAAGTAATTAATATAGTATATTACGCACTATCCATAAAATGGATCTCACTTTTATATTTACACAGGACAAGGAAAATAGGATAAAGAATATGCATATTATATAGATTTATGACTAATATATTATTTGTTTGATTGAAATAATATAATGTTTGTTATGTTGTGTCAAAATAGCATTAAGATGTTAGTATGGTATAATAGTAGGTATTAAGTGTATGTGTCAATACTAATGAACGATGCATAGTTCACAGTACATCGCTAAAACCACAAATGTAAAAAGTAAATAACATCTTATCAATAAATAAACTAAGGTGCAGCCCTAGGACTTACCAAATAAATGCCTTATCTATCATTGACACGTGATAAATGTTTATCAATGATAAATTATGAAAACGTGAAGTGAACCTGCACCTAATTGTCATATTTTTTAAATTTTCTAAAAGCTCTTAAGTTTGTCAGTCCTTACTCCAGCAAACACTTAGATTCTGTAAAATATTGCTATGAAGCTATGAATCTGATGACTGAGGTCGCACTTTCTTATATTAGAAAATAAAATTACTTTACATTTGTAATATTTTGAACAACCTTTACTATGACAGCAATGCTGTGGAACCTTTACTTCCATTTATTTATATTGAAGTTTAAAAATGGAAAATTTTCCGAGAATTCAGTTTTGATTTGATTGAAGATAGAATGTTGCATATTAGGTATAAACATATTTTACTAACACTGAAATTCTGTGAAATCTATACTTTCATTGATTTTGAATTTTATTCCTATGTACATATTTTACAGCATTGCTGTGATTATTATTATTAATTATAGGGCTAAGATGCGACCGAAGAGAAATCTTGTCTCAGAGATAACGAGAAACGCCACCCATTGATTAGTATTTTGTCGAAGTTTCATCTAATAGCGCGCAATCAAATATTTACATTTTGGGTCGACGTTATCTCTTAAACGAAATACCTTTTCGGTCGCATCTTAACCCTACTAGCCATCATAGGTTTTAACTTTGAAACTTGGTGTATTGTATTTGAACTATGCATTCAAGGGCAGTGACAACCTAATGTCGGGGATAATTTTAATTAATCAAGACAATGCAATAGAGTAGGTACATACGTTATAATATGATCGCATAATTCTATGTTTAAGTCGTGTAACAAGCACAAGTCAATATTTGGATTTATTTTTAAATGTCCTACAACCACACAATTATAAAGCATGATAAGGAAAACTGCTATCTCAAATAGCGTAGCAACATGTTGTAAACACTGTAAATGTATGAATTGCCACAATGTCAAGAATTTAATATGTAGTGTAGTAGCGAGATGCAGTTAGCTACTTTGGTAAAACTCTGCTTCAAGGTTTACCTTTATTAAACATAGAAGGCGTGTATTGAGTGACACATTCAAATTATTTTTTATCGGGCCAAGGTTTTTGTATGACGTTGGACGCCACCAATACTAAAATCACATAAAGAAACTGCACCTGGCTATTTCATACATAAGACGACATAGATGTTGAAAACTTTATAAAATTGCATTAAATGAAATGTAACAGTTTTTCAATCATGTACTTTTTAGGTAGGTATAGAACATATTTTTGGTAGTTTTATAGCATGCTTAAAGTAAAATAGAGTATAAAATTTCAAACTGCATAAATAGAATAAACATTTTCTTTAGAGCCAACGAAACGAAAGAAAACAAATGAATCATTCTTTAAAATCTGACAACATATTATAGGGACAATTAAAACTGTCTGCTTTCACACATCATTCTTTTGTTTACGTTTATTCTAACGATGCATGGGCCGCACCCACTATATTTATTTTAAGAATACCACACTCAGTTTTCTGTCATGAATCATGATTAACGTCTAAATGTATTTTGTGTTTCACTGGTCTATGATAGCAAAAATGTTATTTTATGTAAATATTTTAACTAGTTATAATAAGTTGTCTTGTATATCTTAAAAATAAAAGTATTGATTCTCATTACAGGTTTTTTTAAATATAAGTTTTCCTTGAATTAATATCATCATTATCAGCCTATTTACGGCCCACGTCCCTTATAGGAGATATGTAGCGTAGACCCACCACGTTGCTTCAACGCGGGTTCGCGGGCTTGGGGCACTAATGTTTCATTTATTAACGATTACTATCAGATGTTGATGTTAGTGACCGGGACCGGCGGCATAACACACTGTCCTGGGCACGGAGGTTTATCACCACCAACTTCCCAAATCCGGATTTGGAATGAACTGAAAAATAGATGCATGAAAAACTCAGAATTATTCCGTGACCCGACCCAGGACGTCGTGATCGAAGTTACATAGGCTAACTAGACCAATTAAGAACTTAAATTCACTTCATTATATCAGGGGTTAAAGTATGAAATTGCCGATTTGTACTGAAAAATAGAAATTAGTCTTTTTTTTATTTAACGTATTTATTTAATCAAAATAATAACCATTATTATCTATACATTGCTGCCATCTAATAGGAAGCTCATTTATGCCTTTGCGATAGAACTCTGGTGATCTAGATTCGACAAACTGTGTGTCTGGCGAATATGGAGGGTGACGAATGGTTTCTAATTGAAGTTCCTGTAGAGTTAAAACGGTATCTCGTGCTGTATGAGGTCTCGCGTTATCATGGAGCAATAATGGTGAAGAACGATTCATATATCGGGCCTGTTTCACTGCTAGTTTCGCTATCATTGTTCGGAGTTCGGCGAAGTAGACATCTGCCGTTATTGCTTGACCAGATCGGAGAAAGCTATAGTGAATAACACCACGCTGAGAACACCAAACAGTTACTTTAGTTAAGTAAGCTTTGCTTTAGGACACTGTTGCGGCGTTTGACCTGGGGTCAGCCATTGCATTTTCCGCTTACGATTATCGTAAAGAATCCATTTTTCATCACATGTCACAATTCGATCCAATATTCCTTCATTTCTGTATCGATTCAACAAGGCAACGCAAGTTACGCGTTTCTTTCTGCAGATCAGTCGAATCATAAGGCACCCATTATTCATATTTTTTTATTTTATTGATTTGACGCAAATGAGTCAATATTGTTGGTAAAGTAACGTTAAACCATGCCGCTAATTCCTGGGTAGTTTGCCTCGGATCGGCTTCCACCATCTCTTTCAAATCATTGTTATTCGCCTGTTTGGGCGGTCTTTCACGTGGTTCGTTCTTCAAATTAAAGTTTCCATCACGAAAGCGTGCGTTCATTAGCAGTCCCCTCTCCAAACGCAACATTAATATTGCGAGCTGTTTGTGCCGCGTTAGTTACGCGTTGGAACTCGTATTCAAAAATCACACGAATTTTCGAAGTATCCTTCTTTATAGTCTAAGCTGAATAAAAAAACAATTGAAAGTTGATAATCGAATGTTGCACATTTTTTAAAGGAAGAACTACACAGGTACCGTATGAAAAAGTTTCACTTTAAAATCTTAAACCATGAAGGTTCTATGTCAATTCGAAGTACCTATTACAATAAAACGGCAATTTCATTCTTTAACCCCTATTATTTATTAATTGGCTCGAAAGTTTTCTTTTTTTATTTCTACAAATAGCCTTTGATTGAAAGTACATCTAATGGTAATGGTGTGTCCTACTCCTGGCGAAACTGTTAACGCGATGAACGCAGTCATAATAACGGTATTCCCTATTTGCATTTTTTTATAAAGAAGTTGAAATGGGTGTGTTAGCATCTTTTTATACTTCATTTTATTTACAAGGGATCCTGATTGAACTTTTGAGTTCACGGCGATCCCCTGAGGGATTGGGTTAGGGGATCCTGGTTTACCGCATCCTTGCGGTCTATGTAGCAGTCTGCGGCGGGATGCGACGTAATGGGCATATTTGCCGTGTCACGTTTGTCGCTTACGCAGGGTGATAATGATGCAGTTTAAGACGGAAGCGGGATATCTTCTTAGGAGTAGGATGAAATCTAACATAAATACTTATTAGTTTATCGTACGTTTTTGCCACCGAGGGAGTTATGGTAGCTAGCCACAGTCGAAGCCAGACAACTAAAATCCTGGACCTCTGAATTATAAATCCATCCACCGCTCATACCATGGCCATTGAGCTGTTTTAAAATAATTTGATGGTTTGAAAGTGGCTGTATAATTAATATTGTGGTGCTGCACATTAATGTATTCATATAGTTCATAAAAGAAATATCCAGTCTGAAAAGTTAAATATGCATACTCAGTATTTTTTTTGATCTGCAATGCAATAATATCGGGTGAAAGTGAAATGAATTATACCAACAGTTAGCATACTGGCAAACAAAGAAGTCCATAAATTGCAGTAAATATTGTGGCAGTACTTGTTTTTGTACTCATACATTTTATTACAATATATGACCCAATTTTCTTATCAATATGAAGTAATGGTTTCATGTCGCTACTTTATTGATTTTATTAACCAAGCAACAATTTTGTTTTGCTAAATTGAAGTCATTCCAAAGTTGTCTTTGAAAATTGTCTTTTTACAAAGTGAAATATTTAGGTGAATGTTTTAAATATATACAAATTAATAAAATCAAAGTATCTGTTTGTAATTTCAAACTAACAGCTCTTCACTAAATGCATATGTAAGTAAATAGGGTTTTTACATCAATATTTATTTTAATTGACTGTCTGTTTGTTTTTTACCTGACTGCGTCAGAAGGAGGGTTATGTTTTTCGAGTGTATGTATGTATGTCCATTTCTTCGGCACGCGCTACAGCCTAAACGGCTGACCGGATTTTGATATGTGAGGTGTCGTTGAATTCATAAAAATTGTGACAGTGACATAGGCTATATAAATTTTGAAAATGGGGGGAAAAAGGGGGGACGTGTGTATTTCTTTCTCTTATGTTAGCAATATGGATGTCAAATGAAAGGTTGTAAAAAGACCATTTCAAAAATATACATATCATATCATATATATATTGTCGTTTTAACAAAAAATGGCAAAAAGTGTACCAAGTGTACAGTCTCATTTCTATATCATAAGCTAAAACTAAAAAGTTTCAAATAAAATTATTATTATAAAAACAAAAAACCTGACTGCTTAGAAGTTATTGTTTTTCTCTTTTCAGTTCATAACTTCTGAGCAGTCAGGTTTTTGTTTTTATAATAATAATTTTTGATAATGTCTGAAACAGCTTGACAAGCTTGACCAATTTTGACAGGACTCACAGATCGCTAATGTTACTAAGACTAACTTAAGCTAATATTATTAAACTTCCACAAGGACAGGCTCAGGCATCTACTATTTTAAACAAAGTATTTGATAAAAAAATGAATAGGTAAATATTTATTGTTTTGTTCTAAATAACAAATTGAAAATAATGTTAGTTTTACTTTGCACACTGTAATAAAATAACAAATATTGAATAATAAAGATACTTTATTATTTTCAATACTACAATAATTAATTTTACAAATTTAACTTCAGTACAAAACAATTCTGATTTTATCTAGTTTAACTTATAGAGGTATAAGGACTTAAACTTGCAAATGTAAGTAATCATTCTGTTCTTCTCCCAGATTCATGAAAATCTTTAATGATTTTAATCTGTCAAAAGGTTGAAGGTTTATGATTGCTTCTTCTTCACCTTAGATTCTGGGGCATTTGGATTAACACCTTTGTAAAACTGCTTTAAAAGAGCCATCGCTTCATCAGCACACAAGTTTCCAGTCAATATATAATTAGGTTCATAAAATTTTCTTACATCTAACACTGTGTAACCACCAAACCTGTCATTGGCACAGCCATAGATAACTTGATTCACTTTTAAAATGTTCAATGCAGCAGCACACATAATACAAGGCTCTACAGTGACATAAACAACAATATTTCTAAAATAATTTGTATAGTCAATATTGTTTTCCTTACAATAATCTAAAACAGAGTCTATACAGTTCATTTCTGCGTGCCTGGTCGGATTGTGGGTAACATTAACACTGTTTCTGGACTCTGCGACAATCTTCTTATTGATAGTGAATACACAACCAACTGGTACTTCTTGAGCTGCTAGCGCTTCCGACGCCAGCTCCAAAGCTCTTTTCATGAACTCTACCATCTCGCATATATGAAGATGAATATAATTGACAACCTAATGGTTTATTGAAGAAATGTTTTTATCTCATTGTCCAGCTTTTAAATAGGTACATATTAAAAATTCCATTAGTCAATTGATTTTGATAAAATAAGTTCTAACAACACTACAGCTAATTTTAACAGAATACATTGATTACATGAAAAATGGAAAAATAAATTGGATTTGGAAAAATTCAAATTGAAAAATGTACCTTCATTAATTGACATCGTCAATGTCAATGTCATTGACATAGATAACTCCTTTTTTTGTTACTCTTTTCCGCAGGGAAAAGGTAAAGGAACAGACAACTCCTTTTTCTCCTTCCGACGAAAAGAAACGAAGAAGGTACTCAATTCGACACGTATATTTTTTGTTTTTTTTTTAAACCACGCATAAAGTTGTCCGATTTATTTAGGTTTGTCCCCGTTCTCATATTACGTCTATGGTCCTTGTAGACAAAACGGGCAGATCTTTATCTAAACAGCCTGATATATTTTTTAAGCAATGATCAATGATTAGAGCTGGCTGACCCCAAATTGTTAACTGTCTCAAACAATGCATTTTGTATAGGCCAATTTAATTACTGTACAAGTTGGGTTCTAGTCTTCTTGGTAGAGTATGGTCAAAAAATGTCTCTATCCTTGCATAATCAAAAATATTGAACTTAAGATTAAGCTGGAAAATTGGTGGACCACCACCGACTCCAAACATATATAAATTCCGTCTAAGAGGGAAATTTTATTCAAACATTATTACATGGGTACAAATATCATGACGATCAAATTAAAAATAGAATTTCAAAACTTTACTGTTTCCATAAAAACTGACTAGAAATAAATAAACCTGGATTAAGCGCCACAAGTTCAATAAACACTTAGATTGGGTAATACGAGTCTGTGCATAGTAGATATGCTAATATAATTTGTTCTTATTTTTACCGCAACAAGCGAGGAGTTTTTATTCTTCTGGTCAGGCTATTCCTGCGATATTTTTTAAAAGGAGAAAAAATAATCATTCATTTATAAAAAGGAGTTTAATTAAAAAATAATAAAATTATTTCAATAAAGCAATTATCACAATCAACTTATAGTTTTATTAACATAACTCTGTAAAAATTCTTGTAATTCTTTCTATTAACAATATTGTTAATACAAATAATTACAAGATTATAGATATTGTAATTATTTCTATTAACTAATAAACAATATCACAAGTCTCTTAACAGATACTTATAAAAATAAGGGAATGAAACATGTTTTTCATAAAACTTAATCCTAACAATTCACGACTCAATCATACTTCTTATAATGCCACAGAAACTAATAAACTGATATCAAGGACTGCTTTTGCAGTTGGAAAAACATAAATTATTATAATTCACATATAAAAAACTTACTTGTCTATGACCCAACTGCTAGAGTGGTTATTTTAATTGTGTTGTTGTATTTAATGTTAGGACCTATGCACAAGACTTTAAAACGAGCTAATGACGCGCACAGTACGCTATTAGGGCACCAAGGACACGCAAGTTAGTTGCCAAACAGTAAATAATATTTATCTGCTAATAGGTGCTCATAATACGTTAATTTTTTTTTAAAAAACGTCATTTGCATAGATCAGTATTATAAAACTGGCGTTGGCCAGATCTCCACAATATTTTCAAATAAGTTTGCCAGCGCAGTCTAAGTATAGAAGACAACAATGGAGATTTATAATGATGAGGGTCAGGCTGTATCACAGGCTTGTATGGGTACATCCCAGCAGTACCCCATACCGTAGTTCTATAGAACTGTTGGGATATTTTCTGGGCTGTCAAATTATGTCCTAATAGTTCTATATAGTACTGTAATATAGTTTTTGCTCTTGACTTTACTTATACCATATAAGTTATAAACTTTATATTATTTTAAAGACGTTTTGTGCAATTTAAGCAAAGCTGTATTCAATATAGTATGTTTATAGATACTCTCAAATTTAAGTGGACATATATTATTGCAATCAAAAGAGATTCCATATTATACTTATAAAAACTATAGATTTTTATATGTAACATACAAACAAGATGTTGATATCGACATTTCTTTAATTTTTGTCTATATAGAACTAATGGGACACTACGCACTAATATGGTGTATCAACAGTTCTATAGAACTAAAATTAGGGGGTACTACTGGGATGCACCTGCTTGTATGTATAACTACTAATGTATTACATATCTATAACATATTTAAGTGTAATATTTTAATAAATCATGTTTCTTTAGTTCTTCCAAAGCTTTTTCTTCCCAATTATTATTATTTACGCTCCTTGGGCTTGGATGAGATAAATACAATATCTGAAAAAAAAATTGAATTAAGCAGTTTAATAACCATAAGATAACTAAAAGTAGATTCTCACAAACCTTGATTGAACTTGATGGCAAATATTTCTTAATTGCTTTCTGAGCCCTGGTCTCACAGAATTTTCCAACTGCCACCACAATTTCAACTTCATATAGTTTTAATATTTTCACAAAAATTGGATCACAAACATTATATAAAGGCTCCATTTCAGATACCTGTGAAAGAGGAAGGTTCATATGAAATGTTCTCAATTCAATTACAAAATTTCATAGACAAAGACAATAAAACATTTGTAAAATATATACCAAAGTTTTATTAAGTACTCACTAATAAAAACAGCGGTAGTTTATGCATTTTTGAGACTTTACAACTAATTTAAAAATAATCTATCGGAAAATTAACAAATAAATAAATGTATAAGTAAGTAATAATAAATATTGTAAATGGTGGTATTTTTAAATGTGCAACTACTGCTAAGTTTTTTGTTAACACTTTTTGGTAGAATCAAAACATTGATGATACAAAAAGGCAAGTACCTTAAAATCTCCAGGTGTAAGATTGCAACCATTACTCTTCATCCATTGTTGGTTAATGTAATTGTATACAAAACTTGTTTCAAAAAATTTCTCTGGTGTATGACATAGTGCTTTTAATAATCCCCAAAATCGTTTTCCACTCACCTATGAATATTTATTATTTAATATTATCGTAAATTTGAAGTTTTTTGGAATTATTCCTTCATAGGTACTATAAAACATTGCTCCATGCGAAATTTCAAGATTCTAGGACTAGCTGCATGTAGTAGAGACTATTAGTGTTTAGCTGAGTGTAGCCTTATGCTGTATCTTTTGATTGCGTTGAAATAGAAGTTTGATTTTGATACAGCTTAAAGATTAAAAAGATTGATTACAAAGGACATACTCCATGCCTTGAGGTAGTTGTTGATAACTATTAGTGTTTAGCTGAGTTCAGCCTTATGCTGTATCTTTTGATTGCGTTGAAATAGAAGTTTGATTTTGATACAGCTTAAAGATTAAAAAGATTGATTACAAAGGACATACTCCATGCCTTGAGGTAGTTGTTGATAACTTATTTACTTAATTACTTACTTACTTAATTACTAATAGAAGAATATTAATTACTTACTTAATTACTAATAGATGACCTTAATAAGGTAGACCAACAGCCCATAAGCGATATAAAAAAAATGTGGGTCTATGACAACTATCTCCCTTCATGTCTTACTTGGCCATTCCTCGTTTATGATATTGGCAGAACCCATCTGGCAAAACTAGATGCAAATGTCATAAAAACATTGAAGTCTTGGTTTGGTCTAACACTCTCGGCTGACCCTTCAACTCTATTCAAAGATTACAACAATTTTGGGGTAAAACTAAAAAGGCCATCGGAACTCTATAAACACCTCAGAGTTACCAGAACGCACATTCTAGTTAAGTCCCACAACGACTAGTCGCATCACTTTCTAAAGATGAGGGTGCCAGAAAACTTGACTCTAGGCTTCAATTCTACAAACAATTTATGGCAGGGGCTCAGGAAAATAGAACTGGGTTGGGTGCAAGACAGAAGAAGGAAGACCAAGACATAATAAAATCTTTTCTTAAACAAGATGAGGACGACAACTACAAAGTGCATGCTATGAACTTAGAAATGCAAAATCAGTGGTTAAACTTAGGTGAGTTCTGCATCCCTCTAACTCTGAAGTGGCGCGCCTTGCTGTACGATTGGTCTCCTGCCTTATTGAAATTTTATCTTCAACTGACTCTCCCAGATCAGAGTAACAGTAAAGTAAGATGGGGAAAAGCCTCGGAAAAATCTTGCTATAACTGTGGTAAGGCAGTGGGCACTGCAAGGCACTTATTGGTAGGATGCAAGGTGCTCTTGGACAGGGATCTTTACTCATGCCGCCACGATAGAGTACTAGAAATCATACGTGAAGCTATAAGCCTTTCAGTAGCTAGAGCTCAAAAAGGGTTGTCGGCAGCAGGCTCAAGTACAAATTCCACCAGCAAGCTTTATTCAATTCTGGGTTCTACTCCTGATTGGATTATATTAATGGACACATATGAAAAGCATTATAAAATTCCGGAAGACTTAGCTATTTCGACATCTAGACCAGACATATTTCTTTTTTCCAAACAAATCAAACATATAGTACTCGTTGAGCTTACAGTGCCGTGGGAAACAAACATCCCTAAAGACCATGTATTCAAAGTGAATAAATATTATGACCTTACTAATGAACTAACCAAAAATGGCTACATGGTTAGTTTATACATGGTAGAAGTGGGTGCGAGGGGTATACCAGTGAAGTCTCTCTATAACCTGCTAAAAGACCTTGGTCTTACTAGAAGTACAGTAAGCTCCATATTGGAACAAGTGTCCAAAGCTGCTTTAGTAAGGTCATTCCGTATTTGGCTGGGCAGGGAGAATAACTTGAACAGAGGAGGTGAGTGTTGACGCGCGTCACTAAGGGTGCCCTTAAACCTACACCCGTGTCACAAGTCTCGGGCTTTGTTAGGAATTTTTCTATCAGCCACGCAATGGACCCGGCACCCGCACGGTGAATCCATGGAATGCTAAGATATTCATCTCAATATGATAAGACTATTATTAAATGGTGAGTAAAAATAAAATTACCTCTGTCCTTTTGCAATTAAAACCTTCAATAGGTCGCTCTCTAATCTCGTGAGGAGGCTTTCCAACTGGTCCTTCAATACCTAACCAATCTCTTACTGAGCTGATTTCACCAAATGGTACCTGTGAATATAGTTTTTTTTTATATTATCACAGATTGACAGGTAGAAGGAAAATCTGTTACTATGTTAGAATTTAAAGTAACAGAAGTATTTCGCGGGCGACAACGGTAGAGCGCGGGGAAACGGAAAGGGGGCCGCATTCTAGTGATTTAGTGCCGAGTTCGCTAATTCGCTTGGTCGAGTTTTATCTGTGGATAAGTAAGTACTTATCAGTGGATAAGTTAAGTACTCGACTCGAGTAGGTAGTACTTATCAGTTTACATAAGGTATCTTTACTTATAATAAATTTTTGAATAAATACAAACCCCGGTCTGAGACATACCCCATGGTCCAGGGTTCATGCCAAAAAACATAATTTTTTTCTTTGTATTACAATATTTCCTGGCATACATTTCAAATGTATATCGCGCATATATGGATGGATTGTAAACACACTTCACTGCCGGCGGTAATTGGAATAGTGATAGAGCCTCATTTAGTTCGTCTGCTAATTCAAGAAATTCATCACTCAAATCATTTGTTTGTTCCTTAACCAAATTATTAGGTGAGAAAAACGACGACACTACTTCTACATCCATCGTTCTCAGTCAATACTAAAGTAATAAGTTTAATATAAGTATTTCCTTGATATCTATCGCAAAATCGTTTAATTTTAGCTTAAGGCTATAAAATGAAATCTAAGTTTTTTTATAAATAAACTGATTTCTTCTAAAAACTTCGCAGTAGCATGTGTTAATGTTATGTTTACAAACACAAACAAATAAAAAATAATTAGTAACACTGACAGAAACACCGACTTTCTTCGAATTCCAGCTTCAGCTTCCGCTTGAGATCCTTTATTCCATAGACTAATAGAAAACTTCCGTAACCCGTTTACATGTTTCGTGGTATATTGGGTTGTTATAGGACTTGGGATGGTTGCAAAGTCAGAAGTTCTTAGAGTAATATATTCCTTGGTCAGAAGCCATCACATGGTAAGTAAGTAACCCAAAAAAAAATATAAATATTTCTTCATGAATTTTATTATGTGTTCCGTTTGACGTCAGAAGTCCATTATGAAGAGTACATCGTCTTCTTCCGCTAGATTTCAAATCTTTTCCATTCGAACCCGCGTCACGCGAATCTGCGAACTAATTCAAAAAGCAGGAACAAACGCCGCCATCTTTTAAAATCATTGTTGCATCGTTCTTCAACTATGCAAGACCGTTAGAAATTTTTGTTAAAAATCTTTTGAGATCTAAAGTAAAAAGTATTTTTAACTAGCAAATTTTTTCCGTTACGTAAGTATTGTGTGCACGAAATTGAGAAAATACCCGCGTCATCGGAGATCGAGAAAGTTCGATCAGAAGATTTATTTAGTGAGAATGAAAACTCGTCGGAAGCAACACCGCCACCGTCGAAAACAAAACGCCGCAGCGCGGGGGACCGTAGCCGCTTAAGGTGCCGCAGCCAGTCGGATTAATTGGATCGCAGGTTTGAGTCGCTTACTCAGCAATCGGTAAGTCAAGTTAATAATTTATTATGTGCTCAACTGCCTATGCAACAGAGTTTACCAAATTTCTACAGTTGCATCAGATCCATTTTCACGGTCCCCCGACAAGATTGACATTCGAATTCGAATTCGAATTTAGCGGTTTCGATTAAAGAACCATCCGTTCAAAAAGCAAAACCAGATCGGGTAAATAAAATATCTTCTATGCAAAGATTTAATACTGCTGATTGAAAAGCGGTGCAATATAATGACGCGCAAAAGAAATATGTGGCGTCCTCAGCTTTTATAGAGTTGCATATTAATGAAGAGTTAAGGCGTTTTGAGGATTCTTATAGCTTAGTGAAATGGGTTAAAATGGAACGTAGTTTTGCGGCATTGTCAAACGCGTTTCTGGCTCAGAACGAGTTACTAAATGAGGCTTTACAATCAGTAATTGAATGGTCTTCTAATGCTGGTACACAGATCTCTTCAATTGCATTGTATGAGAAGCTTAGACAGTTATTTGGCTCGGAGTCAAACTATAAAATTGTTTCGCATGATATCCTGCAGATTATATGCGGTAAACGTGCAGAAATTATAGAATTTCGTCGAAAACAACTTTTAAAAGAAATTTATTCGTGAAGAATAACCAAAAATACCTCCTTCTGAAGAATATATTTTTAATTCTTTAAATTTAGCTCAAATATTACGCGACAAAGGACTTCGCCTAGTGGTATATCTGGACGATTACCTCATTGTTCACCAGTCAAAGGAAACTCTGAGAGCACACGCCCATATGGCAATAGATTGCTTAAGCAGTCTGGGCTGGTGTGTAAACCACGGGAAATCAGTCACAGCACCGACGAGAGTTCTGGAGTATTTAGGAATAACATGGAACACGCAACAAAACAGCAAGTCCTTACCTCCAGAAAAAGTAGCGAGAATCCGTCAGTCTGCAATCTCTCCTTGCAACCGGCGTTTGGACCCTCAAGCAGGCGCAACGCCTCTTAGGGTATCTCAACTTTGCGACCTTCATCACCCACCGGGGAAGGTTGCATTGCCGTGTTCTGCAACGTCACAGCAAGTATCTACACCGAGGTTCACGAAAACTTATGCAATATCCGCAAGAGGTGCGTGTCGAACTACTTTGGTGGCTAGAGAATCTTTGTTAATCGACTCCAATTCACCAAGAGAGAAGTTTTACAAATTATCTTATAACAGATGCATCGGACATACAATGGGGTGCTCTTGAACAACGACATAGTGACGGGCTCAAAGGAACTTTTCACTCTGACGGACAGCCTGAATATTGTACTTCTCCCTCATTACCTTCCGGGAGTGTACAATGCCGAAGCCGACAATCTATCGCGCAATCGCGTGGGCTCGGAGTGGCACTTGCTAGAAAGAGCAACATCTCAAAATTTTCAACGTAACTGGGAACGCCAGTCATAGATCTGTTTGCTTTGTCTCAAAGAGCTCACGTCGGTCAAAATTATGCGTCTTTCGACTTGAGCGACTTGAACGCCTCCTTTTACGTCAGAGTCTGCAATCTCTCTTTGCAACCGGCAGTTGGACCCTCAAGCAGGCGCAACGCCTCTTAGGGTATCCCAACTTTGCGACCTTCATCACCCACCGGGGAAGGTTGCATTGTCGTGTTCTGCAACGCGGGCCCATGGAGTCAACAACAGAGAAAGTTCCATTGCAACTTGAAAGAGATGTGGGCTGTGATTGCTGCAATCTCAGCCAAGGCCCTAATACTGAGAGATTCTACAGTAGTTTTACAAAGCGACAACAAAACAGTGATTTCTTACATAAAAAACGAAGGAGGAATAAGGTCGAAAAGGCTTCTGGACTTGACAAAGGAACTTTTCACTCTGACGGACAGCCTGAATATTGTACTTCTCCCTCATTACCTTCCGGGAGTGTACAATGCCGAAGCTGACAATCTATCGCGCAATCGCGTGGGCACGGGGTGGCACTTGCTAGAAAGAGCAACATCTCAAAATTTTCAACGTATGGGGACCCCAGT
This sequence comes from Mycalesis mineus, assembly GCA_034621355.1. NCBI lineage: Eukaryota > Metazoa > Arthropoda > Insecta > Lepidoptera > Nymphalidae > Mycalesis > Mycalesis mineus. Next base: position 3,185,186 of record CM067901.1, read on the forward strand.
CATAGATCTGTTTGCTTTGTCTCAAAGAGCTCACGTCGTTCAAAATTATGCGTGTCTCGACTTGAGCGACTTGAACGCCTCCTTTCACGACGCGTTCAGTAAGTTTTGGATGTACAATCTAGCTTTGATTTTTCCACCGCCCGGACTACTTCCTCGCGTCCTGCAACACCTAAACTCGGTAGCAGGCAAGTACGTAATAGTGCACCCAAGTGCAAGAAGTCCTTTTTGCTCCCGGATTTGAAAAGTCGTGCTCTAGCACGGCCTATAAAGATTCGAGATCTAGACAAGACATTAATAGACTCGACATCGGGACGTCCACCAGCTTTCATCGAGTCGTTGATCTTGGAAGCGTGGCTTATTTCGGGTGAGACAGTTTAACGGAAAACTGGTCTGAAGAGGAGGAAAATCTTCTTTTATCTTGCTGGAGGCCATAGACGCTTAAAACATATGCCCCCGTTTGGAGAAAGTGGTCAGATTGGTGTTTATTAAATAAAGTAAACCTTCACCCAGTGAGGTGGCTAGATATTTGGCAAAATTGTATTTAGAAGAAAACTTAGCTTACCGTACCATACTCGTACGTAAATCAGCTATAGCTTCTATTTGTAAAACAATTTCAAATATAAATATTTCATCAAATCATTTAGTTAAACACATTTTGGAGGCAGTTTCGTTAGCTATGCCCATACTTCCTAAAATCCCCATATGGGATGCAAGAATTCTCATTAAGTACTTACAAGAAACAAATCCTTATCATAGTAACTTATATGAAGTATTAAAACGTACTGCTGCAATTCTTTTGCTATCATTTAGCCGTCGAGTTCATGATTTTACTTTGTTACATTGTGATCCTCAACATTTTATAGATAAGATTAATTGTATAACCTTGCACCCCGTTTTTTGGTTCGAAGACAGATTCCGCTACATACCAGCAGTCGAGCTGGACTTTTACGTCCTGTCCAGTACCTACAGAACCTTTGTTTCGCTTAGAACTTTAGTAAATGTGTCTAAAAATGTTAGAGGGTCTATGACACATTCGTTTTCCACACGAGAACCATACAGACGACGACCAGCCTCTGCAACAGTTATTGATGTTTGGGTTGAGAACCTTTTATTAGAGGCTGGCATTGAGGCTGCGCCTGTTAGTTTCAGATCTGCGGTGTCGTCCTTAAACTGGGTTGAACATTATCCCGTAAATGATATTTTGTCCAAGGAAAGTTGGCTTCATACTTTTAGAAGTTTTGACCATAGGGAAATAGATTAAAAAATAAAAAATTGATTCAAATACAAAGTCCCTTTCTCAGTACTTTCTAGTTTAAAGAATCATAAATTTAATCTCTAACAAATTTTTCGAAACATGGTAATTTATATTTACACACAGTGATACTGATTATAAATTTTTATTTTATTTGTTCTATATTTTCATACTTAATTTGTTTTTTATTTCTAAAATTACAATTTAAGAAATAAATTGTCTTAATCACATTGTTGCATTCTTTTTCGTACACGCCGCCAGGAGATAACAAACAGTTCTTCATAATGGACTTCTGACGTCAAACGGAACACATAATATGAAAATTTTACCTTGAAATAAAATTTGTATTATGTTTCCTAAGACGTCAGAAGTCCAGATGATGTCTTCCTGGGGCTATTATTCCTCAGGGACATCTTATTCCGACAATGATTTTAAAAGATGGCGGCGTTTGTTCCTGCTTTTTGAATTAGTTCGCAGATTCGCGTGACGCGGGTTCGAATGGAAAAGATTTGAAATCTAGCGGAAGAAGACGATGTACTCTTCATAATGGACTTCTGACGTCTTAGGAAACATAATACAAATTTTATTTCAAGGTAAAATTTTCATATTCTGTAGTATGAGTGTGATTTGTACTTTGTTTGTGGCTAATTCACAAATGCTATAATTCAAAGCTGTAAACCAGTAATTTAAAAAAAATTGTCAATGGTAGTAGTAGGCATGGGTAATATCGTCGTTGCGCTGAATTGAATCGTATCTATATATCAGATTTGAGTAACCGATATTGAATCTATATATTTTAATATCTATATATTGGCCAGAATCTATGATATTCCAAAACTGTTTGATACATCTGATAGTAAATATTTTGGACATCAGTTAAGTAACTATGTAGGTACTTGATTATGGAGTATGGACGTATTGTAAGTCTCTACTCAAGTGGTAAACTGTGGGGATCTTTTGGGTGAACACGCGTGACCTTGGCACGTGTTGTTGAAATATCGATGCATTTAAATTTTGTATGGGAGCCGTATAGATATAGAAACTTATGGCAATGGAAATTTTTATCGATGATATTATCCTAAGTCATATTGGCAGCGATCTTGATGAGTTTTATTATTTTACAATATTGTTTAATTTTATTCATGTATAGTGGTGTACTTATAATAAATGAATTGAACTTTCCTTCATACTTTGTTCAGGCTTAGGACTGACTGCATTTACCGCAATTATGGTAGTTTGAATTAGAATGACTAACAATATTATATGTTTACAACAAGCAATTGATAGTTATTGGCTTTTACTAAAGTTATGGTTCTAAATTTGTATAAAAATAATGCATGCGTATTTAGAAGTTCATTTCTTAAGGGAATGCGTTAAGGGATTTTTAAGTGTTTTTTTAGGGTTCGCATAGTTAACAAGAAACTCTTATAACTTCAACAAGTCAGTTCATCTATGTGTTTGTTCGCGATTTATCTCATAAACTTTTAATTGTGAAAAACTGTAATTTGGTATGAATATACATCAATAAAATAAGTAAATAAAATACTCTACTAAAGTAATAAAATAAAAATCTCAAAACTTAAATTTTTACCTCCTTTTTATGTATATTTTATGTAAAAATAACAATGCAATATTAATTCTATCGTACAAAAAGGGTGTGGATAAGACCTTAAGTTATCAACATTATATTTAAATAATCTAAGAATTACATATTGATTCAAAATAATCAGTAAAAAAAGATGTATAGATGGGTTAGTCAAAGTTGACTGGAGACTTAAAAAAAAGTGTCCAGTACATTACCAACTAAATTAATGTGCTTATGGATAAAAACTCACGGCGACAGTTCATGTAATTAAATTGAAAGGAAAAGTATTGCTGTGAAATTTAGTTTATAAGTAAAAGTATTTTAGTAAACCGTCTAAAAACACGTTTTTAGAGAAGGAAATGTTCGCTCAAATTGTTTTTGAAAATTAGTCAAATGAGATTAATTACACTATTCTAAATTAGTGAAGTACAACTACGGAACCCTTTACATCATATGGCACACAATTGATCGGTTTTAATTTTTTAAAATAGAACACTTGAAATTCCTTTCACGCACTTGCGCCTAATCCTGCATCTTGCAATAAAAAATAGTGCGCCAGGTTAAGGTAAGAATGTGTAGAACTATTTCAAAGTAAGTCTTTTAGACATATTTATGATAAAAGTTTACCGTGTAATTACTTCAATTTATTTATTTGCCTATCTTTTACGTTTTCAGGGCTGAATTGTTGATATTCCATATGTAATGAAAATATTCAAGATAGTTAGAAGGTAGGTATATAATACGTGTATATAAGTAACTCTATAATAACTCGTAAATACATACTCTAGCAGTTGGATGTCTGTTACATTTTCTAATCAGAATAGCGTAAATAACTAAGCCCATTTTGATAATTTTTAATATTAAGATAGAGGGTCATAATAGGTATCTTATGACTATGACTAACTTTCGTCGTGATAAAATGACAAAATAAATCTACAATCCATAAATTTTACAATACCCAATGTTTTTTTACGGGTCGAATTCAGACCCTTGACCAGCAGCGTGAAAAAATCGTGACAAAAACTCAAGAACGTCACATGATAACCGATTGCATTGTTAGCTTAGCATTGCATTGTTTGAATTACATCTTTCTACTTTTGGGTAACTTAGACCTTAATAAAAAGCTATTAAGTGCGGCATGCTGCTGAACGTAAAAACATATTAGCAAAAATATTTGTAAATATAAGTCCACAACTCCACACTCAACTATAGCAGGCTTAAAATTCACAAGTTCAAAATTAGGGTAATATGAGTAAGTCAAGGCCGAAGGTCAATACAACCATTATTTTTATTTAAAAATAGATTTTAAAACTTACAACTTAAGATTTAAAATAGTTTGAAATTATTTATTTTACCCAGGTAGTTGTTAATATTTTTTTCCAAATTAAGCCTTAGTCTCTTAGAAATAACGTTGATAATCGCATTTTCAGTCTTTCTTGTACCGCTGTATCTCTTAATACGGCTCATGCGCTCGGCGCTCGATTCGTCGGTTTCAGTTGTAAGAATATCATAGATTTTTCAATATCATATGTACAGCCCGTACCTATGATATTGAAACAGTAGAGCAGTACGCTCCTTAGCGGTACCACGTCGCGTAGTACGCGTCGACATCTAATATATAGTTAGCGTGTTTTCTGATATATAGCTATTAGATATTGGACCAATATATAGGTACAGAAAACGCGTATGATTTGTATCGCCCACTCCTAGGTAGTAGTGCTGTCTGTGGCTGTTGTTATTTTTTGCGAAATAAATGATAAACATAGTTTTTCCTGATTTATTATACATATTATAACATTGTGACATGAGAGAGTGATGACGAGATGATGAGTGATGATAGATGAGGTCACTGCATACCTCACGGTTTCGGTTTCGCAACACTCACCAGTCTGCATGTCGCCAGTACGCCTTAAGCCTTCGCGATGGAGGTTACTGACGATGTAATTCGCAATGTGACTACAAAAGCGTCTTTACCGCTGATATTTAGACAGTTTATAAAAGATTGGCCGGTTTGCGAGTGGGATGAGAACAAGTGGAGTTCTGTTTTCGGTGATAGAGAAATACCTTTTCGTTGCTTGAGAAAAAATTTTGTTTCCGATGAACCATGTTGGGAAAGACGTTGCCAGGTGAAGAGAATGACGTTCCCGACCTTTTTAGGCATTGTGAACACTAGCCAAGAGTGGATGTACTTTGATTACAAATATCTACACCAATGGTTTAGTAGCGAAAGTGAATTGTGCAAGGTTAGTTATTATAATCTACATAGACACTATATTATTATCAGTTTATTACTTTAAAAAAAATATTTTGATATCAAAATTTAGAATTCTGTTTATATTCTGCCAATAGGTTCTGACCAAATTAGCCTATCAGATAGGTTGTGCCTTGTTTATATAATGTACTAAAAATAATAAGTTTCTGAAAAATGGTGTTGGCAGAGTTTGAAACTCCTATGTCACTGGACAATTGCAAATTATCATATTTGAATGATTAGTTAATTTATATAATTTTTTTAAATTTGTTTTAGGCAATATCATGGAAGCAGTTTGGGTATCCTGACAAAGGAGCTCAGGACACCACGCTGTGGGTGGGCAGCAAAGGCTGTCACACCCCTGCACACCAGGACACTTATGGTTACAACATCATCGCGCAAGTGCATGGAAGGTGTAACTTACTATTTTTTATGAAATCTCCACCAGCAAATGATATATATTAAATATCAATATATAATTTGCTGCTGTGTTTATTAGATTCATAACTTTTTGATTATTACACTATATTAATTTGCTGAGAATATTGATAATATTATAAAAGTTTATATGAATAGATCTTATTTCTATGAAGATATGGAAATATAAAACTCCATTCTAAATGGATTTGCATCTTTATGCCAAACTTCATTCAGCATGTCTATGATTCTTCAACAGACATTTGGTGTAAAGAATGAAATTTTGTTGGCAAAATCAAAAAATATTTCCCTCTCTTTCACCCTATCACATAGCCACAAATGATCAGCAAGCCTGTTTGTCTTTGGTTTAATTACGGTTTTGTATTATTGATCTTTTCACCCCAAATCTCCTGATAATTCTTTATACTCAGGAGATTCTGCCTCTTTGTTGTAGTGGTTAGTATTGGGCTTAAATCACGAGGTTCTGCCTGGTTAAGTTGTCAGTCCTGGTCACTATCATTAATATTTGATAATGATAGTTAATAAATTAAACATTATCACCCTAAGCCGTTAACCTGCAGCAGAGGGGGTCTACGCCCCTATATTCCCCCTTTTACAACAAGGCCTGCTCCTGTAGTGGCCCATGATTAAGCTAATAACAATATCACCTGTTAGTATGTGCATCAAATATTAATTTATTTTTATAATTTTATTTAATAAATGTTTCCATATGTTCTAGAAAGAGATGGATACTCTTCCCACCTGAAGCAGGTGGCTTGAAGCCCACAAGAGTGCCTTACGAAGAGTCCAGTGTTTATAGCGAATTAAATTTCTACTGTCCAAGCGACTTGGATGTGTTTAAAGGTAAGCAAATGAATGAAGTACATTTTTAAGATTGTAATATGCCCCAGTTATAAGGGGTTTTGCCCCCCTTTATGATACAAATATCTAAGTGTACAGCTGGCAGGAAGCAACTTTGTTTTATAAAATAATAATACTTTTTAAAAAATATTTTCATTGCTCAAAAGTTTTATTGCATTTTAATTTATAAGTTGTTATTAGAACATTGTGTTTCTATTAAAAAACAAATTTTTTATTCATTTTATAAAATGCACATTTTTGATAACTTCTATTATGTAATATATAATATGTGATCTATTATTTTGATCAGATGTAAGTTTGTTACCGAGTTGCTGCGTAAAAACGTTACGCAAATTTATATGGCATTGAAGCAGCGTCATCTAGTTATAGTGTAAGTAAACGCTTTTTCTAGATAATTTGATGTTACAAGTGGTTACATTTTTACGCAGTCACTCGGTGAAAAATTTACACTTGTCCCTCTGTTAAAGATTATTGTGTTTAGCATAATTTGTATGGAGTACTATGAGCATACATTGCACTTTATCGACTCTAGATTTACTTGCCTGCTGTTTGACTATCCGCAGCCAGCCAGTAGACCACTCTGTGACCACCTACCCTGAACACTTTGTTTACTGCTTGACATGCAGCATTAAACTATTGACCACCTAAAATAGATTGGACTTAAAGGAACAAAGTGCTAATCGAGTGACAATTAGGTCCAATGATCTGTGATCTCTACTTCATGTTATTGAATAGCTCTATAAGCATCTGTTGTCAGGTCTATCAGGTGGACGCATGATAGAACTGTCTGCAGGCGACGCGCTGCTGGTGCCGCGTGGCTGGTGGCACTATGTGCAGAACATCGACCCTCTCAACATCGCGCTCAATGTGTGGATGCCACATGTAATACATTCTTTTATACTAATAATTGCTTGACCAAGCAGATGGTATAACCCGCCTTTATAAGACTATCGCCTATGGACAAAGTAACACTTTACAAAGCATTTAAGAAACCTCTTCTACATAGTGTCGCCCTGCTCTGTCTCAGGCAACTTGAGGATTAATTTTTAGTTTTTACAATTTAACAATTTAGGAAGTCAACAGATTCGAAATTCTAAGTAAATTAATTTCAACCTTTCAAAGTTAAGTTGACTAAGGTTTTTTGACAGGTGTGTTGCCACAGGGATTTTTAAACAGGTAAGGATCAAACAAACCTCTTAGTTTTTCGACTTTTAACTGTGATGCTGCTGAGACTCTAAAATCGAGAAATGTTGAAAGTTTTGGTTTTGTTTTAGGAAAAGGACAACTCGACGCAAGTGTCGGAAGCTTTAATAAAAATACTGATAGCTCAACTGTGCAAGGATCTTCCGCAAGAGACTGCAAGGCTTTTGGTTAATCCTAATGAGGTGTGACTTAGTTTTGTTCATTTAAGTAATTTGACTTTTGTTATGAAAATTTTCAAATTGTAGTGATATTTTTTTATTATTTTATGGGAATTTGGAAAGGGGAATACCAAGGCAAAAAATCCTGGAACAAACCCGGCACATTCTAGTTAAAGACTAGATGAAGGTTACTCTATACTGACAAAGTTGTATGAAAGGATTTATGAAATTGGAGGAAGCAAAAGAGATATGCACAGATAGTGGTAAGTGGTAGGACATGATGATTTGTATGTTTGTATGTATGTAATACTTATAATATATAGATAAACACCCAAACATCCATGTTCATCACACAAACATTTTCCAGATGTGGGATCGTCGAAATGTGGTTTGTAATAATACAAATAGATATTGAAATGTAAATTTTAATTACAGCTTTGAATGGATTTCTAAGAATTCAGTATATGTTTAGAACATAAAAAGAGCACTCAACAATATTAAGTGGTGTTATATATTTCTCAGTAGTACTCAGTCAAGGCTGTTTGAAAGTTTTTATGTGTATGATGTCAGTTTGTATGAGAAGATACTGACTCATCTCCGTGACTTGCACAGCTGCACGATACTTAAGCATAACATATACTATTATTAATTGCTTTTACTATAATAGGAGGTATACTAGTACCTGTTGCCATCACGTGCCAAATTACTGTTTCCTATCACAGGAATGTATTTAGATATAAAAGTAAAATAAATGCTGTTGCGATGAGAGCATTGAGGAGTATGTGTGGAAACTGAATAAGAGTTAATATTAGTATGATAAGAGAATGGTGTTGTGCATAAGATGTGGTGTCAAAAATTGAGAAAGGGATGGTTTGGGCATGTGGAGAGAATGGATGAAATGATAGATTAACAAAAGAGATTTATGAGGCGAGCGTGACTGTGGCAAATGAAAGGTAGTTCCTTTCTGTTTCTATCCTTTCGGGCATGACGCGTGATGTTATGTATGTATGTTTGTATGTATACTTTTTAATTTATTATAAAAATTTTATTGAGTACCTTCAAATGAGGATTTTCCTTTGGAGCTTATAGACCGATCATGTTTTCGGCGGTTTAAAGTGCTCTTTAAGGTATGGGTATCTTACACCATCAGTTTTCCAACTTTGCTACTGAGAATTTCAGCTCAATATTTAGTCAACCGACCTCATAATTCGAACTTACATAAGCTTATTGTAGTATAGATAGTAACTATTTAATTTGTAAAAGGTAAAATTATAAATCGCATGAAAAAGATTACAGAATTTATAAAGATAATATAAATTCTTAGCCAGTCCAAGATCTATGTATAACTAATACAGTTGGATTCGTTATGTAGCGTAAATCACATAAAAAACATGACCAAGTGTATAAAGATAATAAATTCAGACACTAGAAAGCTAGATATTTTTAAGCAGCAAAATGTTATCAAAAAAGGTATCAGGAACTTAATTTATTATTTAGCATCCGTTTCAAGTTTGGCGATCAACACACTAAAAGTTTTCTTTTTCTTATCATTTCCACCAGTTCTTTCCCTTCATCATTCAGAAGTTTTGCTTTTCTTATTTGATTAATAACCAAACTAATTTGTTTTAGGATGACATAGCAGATACACCTTTAGCAGTCCTATTTCTACAACTAGAAACAGTAGTCAAAACGTATTTGGACATAAAACGGAAAACTCGACGAGTGAAACGACAAAAAACTCTCGAAGGCAACAATGCAGAACCGAGAGAACATATAGAGGAGTTCGATCTCAAATCTTTACTCGACAGTAATAATATAATAGAAGTAGTTCCGACTATAACTAGTGCTGAGTTAATAGAGTTAATAAAAGGTAATATTAAAGAGTTCGTCGATAACCAAATACAAGATGAAGACGAAGTAGAAGCGGGTACGAGTAGCCTCTGTCTCACAAAGGCGGTTATAGATTCGTTTAGTCAAAGCAATGTCATCGATCTTGTAAAGCAAAACCTTTTTGCTAAGCTCGGATAGTCTGTGCAATATTTATTTTTAGTCTGTGATTTCGTTTATTATGTTTTAACTCAGAGATTTTTGGAACGAAGTTCCTTATCGCGCGTTGTAAAAGGGGGCTAGACGGAAAAAATTCGTACGAAAAGTTGTCACGACACTTTTTGATCAAAGGATCTTGCCGCCGCCTTTGATGTGTGTGCGCGTGAGCGGCGGGGGGCGCCCGCGCCGTATGCTGTCTCGCGCTCTCGTGGCGCCCTCTGGTGTTTCGGTGTACAACAACAAATATTATTATTACTTAAAAAAAATAAAATTTTATTACAATTCCTTCACTAATTAATCGAAAAGAACTTCGTTCCATCCGGGTGTCCCTTGATACCTCTCAACTTTTTCAAGTTTGGAGAATCTCTGCATGATCGAATCTGAAATGAGAAGATTCACAGAAGAACCAGAGTAACTCAGCACAGCGAGTCACAGGACTGATGGACATTTGGGACGTCAGGTGCAAGAATGGCACTGGACCCTGATCAGGTGGACTGACGACATTAAACGTGTTGTAAGGAGCCACTGGCCCTCCGCCAGCCCTGAGACACGGCTCTGGATCGTTGTGTTTAGTCCCTAAAAGGCCTATGTCCAGCAGTGGACATCCATCGACTGTTACTGATTTCTTTTGTTGTATACTGTGATAAGTAGAAGTGCTTGCTTAAGTTAAAAAATAATATTATTTGTATTTTTTTTGTAATTTTAAGTATCAGTCATTACTAGAAACAGGTGTTGCCAGTAAGGACAGTTATAAAAAAACAGATATCCACTATACCTATTATAGTTTTCTTACTTTATTTTTCCAATAAGGATATTTTACTCGACACTTATTTAGGATTCTTTAAAGGTTGCATATATTAACTCCTCTGCCTCACCGATTGATCTCTTCAGTTTTGCCCTTTGATTTCATTTGTTGTTTTACCAGCATTTTTTCATCAAAGTTTTATTCTCTGTACCGAATTAAGAATTCGCTGGCGTTTGTTATTACGTATTCTGTATGCATATTAATTATACACATATTCAAGTGCCTTGTAACCTGTGATTCCAAAATGATACCAATTTAGGACGGCATACATGAATATTGGTTATCTAATGACTATGAGTATTGACGTCCAACTTATTAGTTTTATTTTTATTTTATTTTAGTGAAATTAATATTTATAATTGCAAATGTTGCAAAAAACTATCAATCGAACGTCAAATATAATTTTGAATAAATGTTTTAAACATACATATGTTTGTTTAATCACTTTTGATAAAATAGCGAACAACCGTGACTTGGCTCCACGTGGAATTAAAATGAAAATAAATAAAATTGCTAAAATAAAAGTAGCCTTTGACCAGTCAAGGGGTCAAGGCGCAAGGGGCAGGTAGATACATTTCAGTCACGCCTGCACCTAGAGTGATCGCTCTATCTGCAAGTGAATGTCCCGTCTTAATCGGGTAAAAATATACTATTTGTCTATTAGTTTCATGAGCGTCGGTGTCGCTAGCTGAAGTCATTCGTGATATTGAATTTATTGTCTATGCTCTATGGTTATCTAAATTCGCGACTAATATAACGACAGACGCGACAATTGGGTCAAGACATATATAAATATATAAAAATACTGGTGTTTTAAATGCTTTTTAAAAACAAATAAAATTATGAAAACCTAAATTCTAATTTGATGAAATAAAGAAAACGTTATAAGACTTTAAACAATGACTAGACGTCATAACTAAGTAATGCCAGAGGCTCAATACAAATATTCATTTTTTACCGACTAAAAAACAATGGATGAGGTTCTCAATTCGACACGTATATATGTTTTTTTTGTGTACGCATTACTTTTTATAGAGTCATCTGATTTTGATAATTCTTTTATTAGAAAGAGCACACTTCCAAAATGGTCCCATAGTTATCATATTAGGATATGATGATGAAATCCTGGGAAAATCGAAGGAACTCTTCAAATTTTATAGGCACACTTGCAGCGTGCTGCTACAAGTTCCGTATAATGTACTATAATAGTATAGTACGGGTAGGTTATGTGTCAATAAATCACTAAAAAGTATGAAATAAAAATCTTTAGCAAAAAAATTTAACCGACTCAATACGCACTAAAAAATAAAAAAATAACTGTGTCATCTTTATAAGGGACTTTAATTTACTTAAGCATATCTATGAAGTCGGTGCCAGCCAAGGTTTCTACTTTAAGGACGTTACTTAGAATCCACAAACTGCTTTACTACGTTGCAACGTTAAATAAGTGTTCCTTAAACTTTAAGGGTTGCGTGCCTTATGCTTGTAACAACACACAAAACAACAACTGCGTTCGACAATTCTAAGGTATGAATTCAAATGCTCCAATCTTGCCAGGTACATTCGGTGAAACCTAGAGGAAGATATAGATTATATACTGACGAAAGATCCCCACTCCGAAAAGGTAAGTGCCTGTCCAACTCCAAAATTGAAGTCCCTTATAGCAATTAGAAAGAAAACACTATTAAATAAGAATATTATTTATTTTTTGTGATACTGCTAGGCTTGATGTAGGTGCGGTAATAGAAGTCGCTGAACAGGATGACCATGAAGAGATTCTGCGGTATCATGATGTAGGCAGGCTGTCGCGGGAACGGACACTCCTCCGCTAGCACCAACGCGCAGAAGTGGATGAATAGTATGGAAAATTGGAGCTGTAACAATTTCAATTATTTCCTTTAAATAATCATATGTCAGTCATGAATTAGCTCATATAGGGGGCATTCATTAATGTTTTTGGTGATTTTCGGCCCGCGCGATGAGATCTCTTGTAGATAAAAAAAAATACGCCGCCCAATAGCGGTGAATTCAATGTCGTCTTTCTCTTTCGTTGCGTTGCGTTCGGGCGAAAGTGTTGCTAGAGCCAACACGCAGAAGTGAAGGTATAGTATTGAAAATTGGATCTGTAATTTATAACAAGTTAATTTTCAAAGTTTAAAATCATGTATCCCACGGGCTTCGAGAGTTTAATGTTTCTAGCCCAACCCTGATCTCGAATACAGGACCTCGTGATTCGAAGTGGCCTGGTTTAACCACGGGGCCAGTCAGCAGAGCTAAGTAGATAGACTATAAACTTACGATTTGTAATTGAGTGACGTGCTTCTTCCACCAGATGGACTGCTTGTAGGTTTCGTCCCAGACCGTGAGCAAGTAGTAACTGTACATGACGATATGTACAAAGGAATTTACAATTACCAGCAATGATGTATGTCCTCCTAAAACATAAAATAAGTAACATCATTATCAACCTATTACTGGCCCACAACGAGGCAAGGCTCCCTTACAATAAACTAACTAAATACTAAACATTGCCCTAATAAAAGAAGAAAACTTCGCTTCGTCACGTTGAGCCGAGCTAGACCAATTCTTTTTCTAACATTAGTAGTAGATGTAGGCTATGGGCTTTGCTAGTTTACTATTATATTAAAAATTCCTACCTATCTTGTAAAGCTTCTTTGAAAAAAAAACAGGTAGGTACCTGCTCATTACCTACCTACTTTTTTACCTAAATATAATGCTGCACAAAAGTTTCAAGTAGTGCAATTATTGTATTTTTCCGTTGGTAAAAACTGTAATATTATTAAAGATTAAAGCAATCTCAATGCCATCCATATTTTCTGTGTGCATTGCGAACTGAGTTTATTCGTACAAGAGACTTGAGGAAAATTCTAAATAGGTACAAACCTGGCACCCATTTGACAATACCCCACGCGACCGCGACCATTCCGAAATGGTGATAAACGTGTAAAAATGACACCTGGTTTTGTTTCTTTCTTAAAACAAAAAATATCTGGAACAATATACTTATTATAAAATACAAATTACAATTTAAATCTTATACATAGAATTCTATATACATAAAGACTAAAGGTAAGTAATAAGTTTTGACGAACTCTATAGCGCAGTGATATGCGCGGTGGATTTATAAGAGGTCCTGGGTTCACTTCTCGGCGGGGAAGATTGAGATTTACTTAATTTGTCTTGGTCTAGCTGATTACGCCGTGGCTACCACCTTGCCGGCAAAGACGTACCGCCAAGCGATTTAGCGTTCCGGTACGATGTCGTGTAGAAAACGAAAAGGGTGTGTATTTCATCCTACTCCTAACAAGTTAGTCTGCTTTTATCTTAGATTGCATCATCACTCTACATCAGTCAAGGGCCAACTTGTAATTGATAATAAAAAAGCAGATACCTATTGCACCCTTGCGATTAATGTATTTCGAAGCGATTGTTGACACAGAAATGGCGAACCCATGTCGGCGACGGATACCTAGATCTTGAGTCCAATTAAAATGGGTTTCTCGTGTGCAATAAAAAGAGTGTACATACAGTGTCTAAGAGATCCGCGACTTTAATTAAGAAGTATGTGTAGCAAACTTTCCACGCGTATTCCGTAGCCTGATCTCCGTATTCTATTGGTTGACAGACCAGTGCATAGTGCCTCAGCCATGCTAACGCCAGACCCTGCGAATAAACATTTCATATTTTATCGTTCAAGTTTGAAGCCGCAAACGACAATTTGCATTCCTTTACATATAAATACAGAAAAGAGGAACAATTTTTCTTGGCTGAGGACAGTGGGACAGACAGCTTGAAAGCGGGACTGTCCCATCAAAAACCGAAGGTGGTCACATCAGTTTAATTGTATCCATAGTAGGTATGTTCCTGATACATCTCCGGCAACTAGGTACAGGACGCGGATTATAAGATTCAGTTAGCGACGGTAGCCCGCGTAACAATGGCAAAACGTTTACGCAGTAACAGTCGCATACGAAAGTTCTTTGGCATGTTATTTCTTAAAGTGTTTAATTATTTCATTATAAGAAAACGACTCTACCGCAACCTATTTCAAACAGACAAGCGAAAAAATTTTTTAACAAAAAATAGAACAGGCTCAAACGCATTAAAAAGTAAAAAATAACTGTGTCATTTAGTTGCTATTTACTTAAGTATATCTATGAAGTCAGTGCCAGCAAGTTTAAGGAAGATTTATTTAACGTAGTAAAGCAGTTTGTGGGTTATACGTAACGTTCTTAAAGTAGAAAGCTTGGCTGGCACCGACTCCTAGATATGCTTAAGTAAATTAAAGTAACTAAATGACACAGTTATTTTTTACTTTTTAGTGCGTTTTGAGTCGGTTCTATTTTTTGTTAAAATTTTTTATTTCTTGCTTTTAAGTGATTCATCGTCACGTAACGTACTCGTACCTACTATACTGTCATAGTATATTATACAGCACTTGTAACAAAAAAGCTACCGATCTTACACAAAAACCGAAATCGCTGCAAGTGTGCCTATAAAATTTGAAGAGTTCCTTCAATTTTCCCAGGATATCATCATCAGATCCTAACATGAGGACAATAGGACCATCTTGGAAGCGTGCCCTTTTTAATAAAAAAAGAATTGTCAAAATCGGACAACTCTGTAAAAAGTTTTGCGTGGTCATACATAAAAATAAAAAAATATACTTGTCGAATTGAGAACCTCCTTCGTTTTTTTTCGTCGGTTAAAAAAATGGTATCGGACGATTAGGTACAATATTTTTAAAGAATACTTAACTGAAAACAGCGGCAGCTACGAAAATGTCTATAACCACAGTTAAAAGAATTGTAAAAGAAAGTAAACAAAGTAAAGTAAGTTATATTTAGGCATAGACGAATTTGACAAGGGGGTAAAAAACAATGCATTCATAATTTTCATATAATTGAAAGTGAATTTCGCTACCAAAACTTCGTTTAAAATTATCTACACTACTAGTGTGATCTGAAAAGATCCATCCAACCACGGAGCTTGCGTGTATCCTTTTGTTAACCGACGAAAAAAAACGGAGGAGGTTCTCAATTCGACACGTATATTTGTTTTTTTTTTTTTTTTTTTTTTTTTTTTTTTTTTTTTTATGTATGACCACGCATAACTTTTTACAGTGTTGTCCGATTTTGATAATTTTTTTTTTATTAGAAAGAGTATACATCCAAGGTGGTCCCATTGTCCTCATGTTAGGATCTGCTGATGATATCCTGGGGAAATTGAAGGAACTCTTCAAATTTTGGAGGCACGCTTACAGCGATTTCGGTTTTTGTCTCGGTATCGGTAGCTTTTTGGCTACTAGTGCCATATAATATAGTATGACAGTATAGAACGAGTACGGTACGTGGATATAAATCACTAAAAAGTAAGAAATAAAAATTTTTAACAAAAATAGAACCGACTCAAAATGCACTAAAAAGTAAAAAATAACCGTGTCATTTAGTTGCTTTAATTTACTTAAGCATATCTAGGAGTCGGTGCCAGCCAAGGTTTCTACTTTCAAGGACGTTACCTAAACCCACAAACTGCTTTACTACGTAAAATAGATGTTCCTTAAACTTGGCTGGCACCGACTTCATAGATATGCTTAAGTAAATTAAAGCAACTAAATGACACGGTTATTTTTTACTTTTTAGTGCATTTTGAGTCGGTTCTATTTTTGTTAAAAAATTTTTGTATAATCGTACCTACGCAGACAACTATCATTTAGGCTCAACCTATCTTCCGTCATTTATACCTTCCTACATTTACAATTGAAATCATAGTGAAACCGAAACCATGATACTGCCCGTACGTACGGGAGATACCTAGAAGTTAGGGAGTATGGCGGTTGTAAGTAATTCTAACAATTTCCTTTACAAATTCATTGTTATTTCAATCCTATGAGACAGGAATGAAAGCCAAGGTTGATTTGAAGCCAAGGACTCAAAATATTTGAATATAATTCGTGTCCCGGTTAGCATTCTCCGTAATACTTTAGTACCTATCGACTTATTTAGGTATGACCGAACAATGTTAAATTATGCGATTGTATAGGTATAGTGACTTAGCGTTTTACACACAATAAACGGTAGTGTTAAATTTACATAATCGGCATACCGAAAACAAAGTAGGTATGTATTACTAAGTAGGTATGGAGCTCGAAATATTTACTCTGGAGTTGCGTGTTAGCAGTGTTGCCGCATTTTGTGACGATTAAATATGATTCAGCTTAACATAATATATAATTTTTTATTTATGTATTATCGCCTCTCCTGTACGGAGGGAGGCCTGGCCCTGTAGTGGGCCGTTAATAGGCTGATAATGATGATAATGATGATGATTGTAAGTACCTTACTAGCGTACGCCCGCGACTCTGTTCTATTTATCTTTATCGAAATTCTGTTTGTGAATCTACGGGAAAATGTCCTTTCTAAGGCTCTACACCAAATTTCGTTTAAATCGGTTCAGAAGTTAAGGTGCGAATGAGACAAACTTTCGGACATACTAGTGAACGCTCACGACTCCGTCCGCGAGAAATTCTGTTTGTGATGTTTGAACAAAAATTCGCCCATGTCGTTTCTCAGGCCCTAGACTATCTCTATATCAAATTTCATTTTAATCAGTTCAGTAGTTTAGGTATGATTGAGTACCTAACAAACAGACAGAGTTACTTTCGCATTTATAATACTAGTGAACGAGAACGAGAACGACGCGGGTGAAACCGCGGGCGTCTCTAGTTTATAATATTAGTATAGAAGACGAGCTAGCTCAGAGTGCCGAGTGTGAGTTTTCACCAAAACAAATCGAAAACTTCACTTTCGCGTTAAGGGCATATTTATATGGAACTGAAGCAGCGCCCCTGGCGGAAGTGAGAGGAAACTCAAATGGGCGAGCAGTGTTGAGTTTTCTCTCACTTCCGCCAGGGGCGCTGCTTCAGTTCCATATAAATATGCCCTTAACGCGAATGTGAAGTTTTCGATTTGTTTTGGTGAAAACTCACACTCGGCACTCTGAACAAAAAGTCAAACGATCAATTAGGCGTGAACTGTGTGTCTAGCTGAAACATAACCCATATGGTTATAAGAACGCTTTGGACGCTATCAAAACCTGGGTCCTGGCGTCCCTGCAGATATCCTATTTATCATCTGTTTGTGAGTGGTTGTTCAGCGACGGCTTTCTGTGTTACACTCCTCCCCTTCTATCACCTTTAGATAAAAATGCATTTGTACTGTCATAAGTCTACTAGGTAAGCCAAACTATCTCTCATCTCAAACATGAATAGAATGACTCTACAACGTGGGTATACCTGATAAAACACATAAGCACAACCGGCGATCTGTAGGGCGTTGTAGAGAGCTATCACTTTCCGCAGGTCGTAGGCTGGTCTGTTCTCCATGTAGCTCGGTAACCATTTCAGCACTATCATTAGGTATAAGGCAATCAACCCGAGTCCTGGCCAGGGGGTCCTCATTAATGGCCAGTCTTGTGTCCTGGGATCTAAACGACAATAAATAAGTAAATTATTGACTAATGCCTCGTAGGTCCAGTGTCCATCTTAGAATTTTTCGGCAGGTAAAAGCTCTCGGCCTAGAGTTAGAATGTTGGTGGTCTTAGACTCCCGGTCGTCGAAGAGCACTAAAGACCCATGTTCAGCATTGGACTACAGTTGATAATTAGTCTAAGCCCGCCAACCCGCGTTGGAGCAATGTGGTGGATATATTTTCTATATCTCCTCTCCTATAAGGACACAGGCCTGATGAGCCTGTCGTGGGCCATTTTTTCAAGCTGATGATAATGAACTAATAGCGGACGCTCCGTCGACGAGAAATTCTGTTTTTGAAGATATGTTATGTTTTTATTATTGTCCTAAAAATTTGCCAATTTTGATGAAACATTTGGGAGTGGGTCCGCAAAGTTTTGTAACCAAAAGTAAAAAAAATTCGTAGCAACTAGTGCCTGGTTTAGCTACGTAGGTACTCGTACTTCTAATATTATGTATTCCGTGTTATAACATAAAAAATCAAAGGTACTCACCGGAAATTTCTTCATTTAAATAGTAGTATAGTTTTACCGCACCTCTAAGTATAACCGCCATATTTAATTTTGATACTTAACTATAAGATACTTGGACAAAAACCTATTCAAATAAGGAAGTCTTCACTGATTAGTGCTATTTATCAGCTATTCAAACTACTGTCCATGTTATTTTATTAATAAAATTTTAAAGTTCAAGTTCAATAAGTAAGTAATTATTATTTATTGGTAGTAAAATTCTAAGTGCGAGATCCTTCGCAACTTTGTAGTTTTTAATGAATGACACCAGCTAACAGCAACTTATTAACTTTTAGATAATCATCGTCAAAGTGCACTGACTGAAAATTTATGCGCATGAATAATACTTATACCGAAGTTACTTACGTATGTACAGTGGTGTCACCTGAAAAGAACATTTGTAAAAGTTTAACTTAGTAACAGTAACAGTAGTAACGATGTTATAATAACTGGACAGTAAGGGTTACGAATCTCTCTCAATGGGTAGAATCGTGCTAAACAGAGAAAGAGACGATGACGTAACTGTTTATTTGGAACAGTTGTGTTATAAAAACACTAGAAGCCGCTTGCGGTTTTAACCACGTATTTTCCGTTCCCGTAAAAATTTCGGTATAAAAAGTAGACTATGTGTTATTCTAATGTATAAGCTGTATTATTGTAAAGTTTCATCAAAATCAGTATCTAGTCGTTTTTGCGTGAAAGAGAAACAAACATCCATCGCAACTGTATTCGTAAATGAAGTAAAATTCCCTGAAAAGAATTATTTGTGCTACGATTTTGTTGTTCCTATTCCTACGATTTTTTGTACTTTAATGATGTCGCAATGTACCTAAAACCTACGCAGGAAGTTAGGAATTCGTGTCAAACAGGCAGTTGATTATTTATACTATTTTATATGACTCACCTGCGACATCGTTCGCGTGAAAACCTCTTAGGTACCCTTCTAATTTTAAAGACAGACTTTCATATAAAGTGTGCTCATTCCCTGCACCCCCTCTCAATTTAATATTTTTATAGTTTCCGTCAAGCAATATCCTCCGTTCCGTCCCGTGAACTAAAGATCTACATTTTCGTTAAACATTGTACGACATTTCAGTACATTAACATTAACAATATATATTTATGGCAAGCTGATGGGTATAAATTGATATTAAATAGTATATTTTACGCTTGAGTCTATCTAGCCTTCAGAATAAACAAAAATAATTTTACAGATCAAGAGTGCAGATCTAGAGATTAGCCCGTTTAAACAAACGAACAAACTTTTTCGTATATTATATAAATATGGTCTGCCATGCCAAATAAATTGAAAGAAAAGATCAAAGATCGAATCCTCAAAAAATATCAGTACTAAAATATTGACCCCTTGCTGAATAACGTATAACATAACACGGAGGAGGTCCATTTAATTTGGACGATATAGCGGTAATGTCATGTTTTTTAGAAATTTTGTAATATCTTCGAAACTTTATAACTAATTAACATACTGTAAAAGGCAAATCTTATCTCTATAATATCCTTGTGACTATTAAGCAAATTATTTTGATAAGGATTTAAGTTTAGTTGTACAAATAATGACGTAAACGTAAGCATATGAATTAAATTCGACGGCCGAGTGGCCCAGTGGGTAGTGACCCTGCTTCTGCGTCCTAGGCTGTGGGTTCGATACCCACATCTAGAAAATGTTTGTGTGATGAGCATGGATGTTTTCCAGTGTCTGGGTGTTTATCTATATATTATAAGTATTTATGTATAATATATTTAAAAATATTCATCAGTTATCATAGCACCCATAACACAAGCTACTTACAAGTACGCTTACTTTGGGACTATATAGCGATGTGTGTAATTGTCCTATAATATTTAAATGATTTTTTAAAACACAAAAAGTGATATATCTGCCAAAATATAAAAGATATTTAACGCATATATGCTATCGCGGACTTTTTTGTAGAACTTTTTAAGATGCATAAAGTTTTCATACAATGTTTTCAATTATAAGCAATATCTAAGGCAGCGTACGCGCATAAAGCTAAATTTAATAAATTTCACGGTCCGACTCGCGCGACAAAAACTGTGATAACTCGGGTAATATATAAAATACAAATATAAAATAACACTCAGCGATAACGTAGCATTCTATTGGTGAAAAAATTTTAAAATCGGATCAGTAGTTCCGAAGATTAGCCCCGACAGAACTTTATTTACAAACTTATAAACATACAAACTTACAAACTTTACCTCTTTATAATATTTGTATAGATAGCCTATGACACTCACCGATAATGTAGCATTCTACTGGTGAAAGATTTTTTGTAATCCAATCAGTAGTTCCGAAGATTAGCCCCGACAGATCTTTATTTACAAGCTTACCAACTTCACCTCTTTATTATATTAGTATAGATAATACAGATTTAACGCATATAAGCAGCAAGATTGTGATCACTCATTTTACGTGACACCGACTTTAAAATCGTTAACTTATTCAAAAATACCTACGAACATAATTTGAATTAAACCAAATATTCGCTTTTGTTTCCGAAATCTACATCATCATGGACGTGCGTGCGTGCGACAATGGACGGTTTTCCCTAAACCATCCCTGCATTCCAAAATTTATTTTTATTTATTTAAAATTTATGTACCTCTAGCCTTCAACACATGTATGTTAAACATGATGTTCCAGTAAAATAGAAAAATGCAGATTCATAAATAAGCATTTATTTTAACAAAAAATAAATTTTTATACGAATATAAATTAGATAAAACTTTGCCGATGAAAAGCTAGGTTAATAAAATACGTTCAAAAAAATTGTTGTGATGGGACGAGCAGGTCTCGCCAAACTTCCGAGTCCGCTCTGAACATGTGGCTGCGCATTTCACAAATTGATTTTGCAGTGCAAATCCAGCGCGGCCATTACTTGCGCAGTTCGACGTGTTGCAATTTTAGAGGCTCGAAGTTAGGTGCGGACTGTAGATAGTCATCACGCTCTCTTGAAAGGGAATTCAGCATGTTTGTCTGCGCCCACGAAGAAAGCGAAGTCGCAGATACGTCCGTCTTCCCCTCTGTCTAGAGCTGCTAATTCTTGCATTTCATTTTTGCTAAGCTCGAAGTCCCACAAAGAAATGTTCTGGAAAGAAATATTCAAATGACACACTTATTATGATTTCAATAGGTAGGTTTCGCTAAACGACGGAAAAATAGAACTAATTTCTTCTTCTTTTCACGGCTATCCTTATTTTTCACTGATCTGTTGTTTAATTTCTAGGTACATAATATATTATGATAATTTTGAAACGCGGATCGTTGGCGAAACGCGTAGATTAGGTACTCCGCTTACCATCTATTTAACCATGTTCACCTTGGCCTATGTGCACCAAGACTTCGGTTATCATAACCAATGTTTAACATAAGCTAACCGTCGGTTACTATAAATTTACTGTTCATGACATCTCGCACGCCGGTTAAGGACGTAAACCGGGCGTTTATCTTAACCGAGCTTTTCCCGGTTATCCCTCGGTTACAGAGTTTGACAGATACATTTCTTAAGTTATCTAATCTATATTTGATTTGTAGTGATTTCCTAGCATTTGTTGTTTAGTCTATCCGCTTGTTTTCTAGGATATTCTTATATTTTTGTATTAATTTAATCAAGACATTTATTTTATTTTTCTACTAAAATTGGAAGTACGCTTTTTTTTATATAACTATTGAGTATTAATTTTAAGATAAAACCAACAGTGCAATAAACAATATACCTTTAAATTTTAGCATACCTATTACATTACTTTTTGATTTACCACAAAATTTACCACCCACAGAATAACAACGTAGATAATAATGTGAATACCTATATTCACATTATTATCTACTATCAAAATCCATGGTGACCGAAAAATTCCAGGGGTCCCCATGAGATTGTTTATGAAATACAAAAGAGATTGACTTAACAGCTGAATGTTGGATACTAGGGGACTATTTACTTCGCGCCTAGACGAGATAAGACTAGACTGCTATGTTGTTTGGTGATTGGTTGGTTGGTTGGTTAAGTGGCTACGGATCACTAAAGGTTATGTCTGGGTTCGAGTCCTGAGTTGGCTTCTGAAATATATTTTCGGTATCAGTCATTATCACTAACATCCGATAGTTCTGAAGCGTTACAATAATTAAAACATCACCATAAGCCCGCCAACCCTCATTGAAGTAGCACGGTCTTATTTTCACATTCCGTCTTCCAAAACGAGGGAGGTCTGGTCTGGTACAGAATAATTGATAATAACTGTAATATTATTTGCCTGCTAACAGTTAGGTACCTATCAGAACAAACTCTTACGTAAAGAGCTATTTAGTAGATACCTTTAATTCTTTACGTTTGTGACTCCGTCTACGGTTTACAATGTGTTGTCTATGTTACCATGCGATTACTTAAATGAGTAAGTAGCTGCGAGATGACCTTCATACCTGTTGTATTCTAGTAGGGTCAGTGCTTTTTGGAATGCAAGCTACGCCATGTTGCAGTAGGAATCTTAGGAGCACTTGCGCTGGCGTACGAGCATGTGCCTTTGCGATTTTCACCACCGTGGGCAATTCCAGGAGGCTAGGATAGTCTCGCCTGGTTGTAAGCAAAACGATTATTGAGAAAAAATGAAGGTACAAGACATACGCCTGAATATTCAAAGGAAAATCTAATAAAGTACGTCTCGTGACGACTC
The DNA here is from genome assembly GCA_034621355.1 of Mycalesis mineus. Taxonomy (NCBI): domain Eukaryota; kingdom Metazoa; phylum Arthropoda; class Insecta; order Lepidoptera; family Nymphalidae; genus Mycalesis; species Mycalesis mineus. The sequence continues at coordinate 3,208,559 of CM067901.1, forward strand.
ATTTCGATGTTTTTTTTTTGACATATTTGTATTGCAAACAGTCAAAGTAAGCCGTAAGACCGAAGACGCACTTTTTAATTTGCGTTTGAGTGTTCCGGCGTAAGTTATCTAAAAAATATTGTTAAGCACCTACTTAAACATAAATACCTACGCAAAAAAATTCAATCGTCGTTCAAGGATAGTTACCCAAAACTATCTTTAAAGTAAGCTGATTTATGGATCGAAGCAAAATTAAACATGATAGCGAGGGATGTCTTTAACATAGGTAAGTACATGTGTTACAGATTTTTCAAATAAGCTATATCTTATAATAAAATTTCTGAGCCGACAGGAATGGAACTCACATGTCTTTTTGGCTGTCGGGACCACGATTTATGATTTGTTTTTTTTTAACTTGTTAACACAATAAAAAAAAAGATAAAAATTGTTAAAATGCGCACTATACGAGGATGGCATTAACGGTAGGTATCATATATTCAATTACCTGGTTTTGCAATGAAGAATTGAAACTAATTAAGAAAATTATCCAGAAGGACTGAAACAATTTCGTACCCAGTGTTAGCAGCTAACATATCAGCTAAGGCCTTAGAACCCAGTGGAGAGTAAGCCACGACCGGAATCCCAAGCTGATTGGTCGCTGCGATGAGGTCTTTCTGCTGGAACAACACGTGAACTTCCACTTGTAGACATTCAGGTTTCCCCACGGCGCTCAATCTCTTCAGTTGTTCCTCGTTGATGTTTGACACTCCAACATGGCGGGCACGGCCGGATTCCTTAATCTTGAGCATTTCCTAAAAAGGAATTCGATGCTACAAAAATGAATTTTTAGTATGCTAAATTTTTTAAATAAAATACTTAGCCGGCTTCAAAACAGTAAAAAGTAGAAAATACTCGCGTCATTTATGCTTGTGCACCAAGATTTGGGTTATCATAACCAACGGTTAACATAACTTTATTATTACTATGCCGGTTAAGATCGTAAGCTCGGTTAAGATAATCGCCCGGTTTACGTCCTTAACCGGCATACGGGTTATCGTGAACAGTAAATTTTACGTTTAGCTTATGTTGACTGTTGGTTATGATAACCAAAATCTTGGTGCACACAGGCCTTAATCGCTTTAATTTACTTAAGCATATCTGTAAAGTCTTGTAGGAAAGTACCTGATATTTTATGTCATTTTAAATAAGACGAAAAACTTCACTGTCAATATTAGAAAAGGTACTGATTGTCTAGATTCTAGACATTATTCTCTTTATTTGGATTTTGTCTTTCGTTCTATTAGCATTTTGAGAATAAATTTACGCTTCTGAACTTCAATTGGAATTTTGTAGTTTGAATGTATGTACCTATGTGTAATAAAGTCTTCACTATAGATTATCTCATTTTCATTCACATCATATTAGATTATAGTTTTTAATCTAACTTCACCTCGCCCACATATTTTATTTGGGGGTCTAGTGATTGCTTCAATAGTAGGATGAAACATGTTTTCTGATGGGTTCTCCCTTTTTATGAATGTCTTACTGATTTTTGTAGATAACATGGAGCACGACTCTGAACTATTTTGCTTAAACACTCGAAGTACTACAACAGTGTTTTGATTACCGTTTCTATTCTTAAGTTTCTTACATTTAATTTTATTTGATAAGCTTAAGAACTTTCGTTGAAATACTGCAGGCTTTTCTTCTTCTTTTTTCGTGAAAAATCGTGGTTTTAAATGTAAACTAAAATTACTTTCAGACGATGGAGTTTGAGAATTCGATATTTTTAAATTACTCGAAAATATGCCAAGACTATGCATAGAATTGGGTCTGTATATATTGTCCAGCTGGTTACTGCAGGCTCCTGGTTCTTTGTCTCCTAATTTGAAGGTTCTTACTGTTTTTGAGCCTTGCAAAGTTTCACCTTTATTTTCGTTTAACCCTAAGCAACATAAAAGTATATTTGAAAAAGAAAATTTATTTCTTCCTCTCTTTTTATGCACAGGCATCTTATCCACGGTTTTATGCAATGAACACTTTGCTGGATTTTGGATTAGCGATTGAGCTCTTTCAAAACAATCTTTATGTACCTGCTTATATATATTAATACTGTAATCAGCTTCGTCTTGTTTTGTAGATATCTGAGTGCCTGGTTCTCCATTTTTATTGATGCTGGTGTACATTTGTTGTGAATATAGCTTCGATGTTAGTTTCGGTTGCGCATTCATGGCAATGAATTGTATTGAATTAGGTATTACATTGCAAAAGTAGGTTTGTAGTTCGTTTTCATTTTTGTTTACAGTTCTTACATCGTTTTTATGTAAACTTCTCACCTTCTCCATTCTGTGCTTGGACCCTTTGCTTCGTTTAGCATATTCAACATCACGGACTGTTCTCGTTATTTTTGATGGTCTTGTGTTATGTTTTTTGCGTCTGCAACATCCACAGCAGAATATATATTTGCAAAATTGAGCGCATTTGTTTTGTCTTTGAGGTCGAGTGGTCATTCGACTATACTCGCACCCTCTACATACGCTGGTTGCCGTTCTTGAGGTGGTTTTCTTACTTCCCATGGTTGTTTATCCCAAAATATTCATGTATTGCTTGGTATTTATTACAAGTATGTATACATTTTAAGAGTTACCCTTACACTCAAGATCATCCATGATGAGAGTTTTGTACTTTCAGTTACTTTTTGTTCTATTTTATTTTTAAGTTGTTGTAAAAATGTACATTATTATCAAAGGATATCATGGTTAATTATTTTTGAAAATTTCGACATTGACATTGATTAAAGCTTTGTCAATATTTTCTTTTTTATGCTTTATTCCTGTTAGAGTTAATGTGAAATGAAAAGTTTGTTTAGACATTTTGGTTTTAGATCAAACATGTTATAAGTTGCGGTTTTTTTAACTTTTCAAGATACATTTTTAAAAATGCAAATTAAATTTTTGTATCCATTTCGAATTATAGCATTTAAAATTTTTGGATACATTTTAGGATTTTTGTTTCGTTTACAGTTTCTCTGTAAGTACATAACACTCATAAGCGAAGCGTCGAAATTAAGAGGTGGGAAATTATGATTCGATCCAAGTTCGATACTTTCGTAAGAATCTGTTGTATTATGTCTATTATATGGCACATCATTAGCTTCTACTTGATCATCTCCACCAGTGCAACACGGACATAACAACTTCGGCATTATTGTAGTACCTAGCTTGGACTTGTATTTCGTTGTTGGTGTAACTGAGCTTTGTTTCTTTACTTGGTTTACGATTGTTTCTACCTTTTCTTGAGGTAATTCATTACAAGTATTCGAATTCGAAATTATTTTCTCAAACTGTGATATGTAATCATTGCTGCTGCACTTTGGCGTCAGTATTGGGGATCGATAAATCTTTGTCCATGAAAATTTATCAGGTTTTGTTATTTGATCGCTTGTCTCATTAAAACTTGGTTTATCGTTTTTAGATACTGTTTTTACAGTACGATAAGGGTAACTACATGACTTGTATGTGGCATCACAGTGAAATCCAAGACTGATTAATTTTATTTCGCGATTTGGCTTTTCGCCTTTTCTTAATTTAAGTTTTTCGTCTTTTCGAGATTTCATGTTTCCTTTCGAGATTTCATTTGTTAGGAAAGACACACCCATGGTTTTTGATTTCGGTTTACGCCTTAATTAATCAGCAAAGTTTGTAGTAAAAATATTTGTGTAATTTGTATTGGTTTCCTACATTATTTTGATTTAGTTTTGACATTAAAAGAATTTTAGTAAATAAATGCCATAGATTTTGGCATCACACCAAAGAGGATATCATTCCTACTAGGATAATTTTTGAATAACGATATGAGATGAAGACACATCTATTGGTTACTACCATGTTACTACAGATGAAAGATAAACGTTGGAATTAAAGATAAAAAATAATGTAACAAATAAATTTCATGAAAAATATAAGCGATGTTTTTAAACATCAAAAGTACTATAGGTACAGACTATAGCAATGATAAAAATAAAAGAAATAAATATGACTATCAACAATTCTAAAACATAATGATAGGTTTTACTTGGTTTGTATTAAAAACTAACTTTCCACACGGCGACAAGGTCAGTCGAATAGTCCATCTTCATACTGCCGTCCGGGTTCTTGGGATGTAAGTCTCCGGGCACGTGTTCGAAGGCGAACGGGACATGGATCAGGTATAGGTCTATGTAGTCCAAACCAAGGTCACGGCGCGATGCCTCGAAGTACTCTTCCACTAATTCCGGTCGATTGCCTGAAAACGTATACATTTTCATTAACGAAATCTTATTACAAAGCATTATTAACCAACTAGCAGACGCCTGCGACTTGCGAGAAATTCTGTTTCATGAATTTTTCTCCAAAAAACATTATCATCCTTCTGACGCAGTCGGGTAACAACATAATCTTTCTCCCTAAAACTCCCCACTCGTCTACTATGTCTGTACCACCTTCTTATTTGCATTACTCATCCTTTGGCCTATTAGACACGGATTTTCAAGAAGTCAAGGACTTAATAATGAACCTTAAAACCGAAAGTGCATCAGGCTGGGATCGTATCCCAACAGAATATTTGAAACTTGCTCATGTTGTAGTTACACCAATTCGAGTTCATCTCGCTAATTTATGTTTCAGAAAAGGTATTTTTCCTATCGCATTAAAAAAATCTATAGTTACTCCAGTTTTCAAAAGTGGTAGTACTGAAGAGGTCTCTAACTACAGACCAATTTCAGTATTGTCCGCAATATCTAAAATACTTGAAAAATTAATAAACAATAGACTTCTGAAGTATTTAGAACAACGTCATATTATCTGACTCCCAATATGGATTTAGACGTGGAATAGCTACAGAGGATGCTGTATTGGCACTCAGTGACGAGATTGTGAGTCAGTTAGACAACAAAAATAAATGCCTAGCAGTATTCTTAGACCTCAAAAAGGCCTTTGATACTGTTTCTATCCCGTTGCTCATACAGAAGCTGGAGGCTATAGGCGTTAGAGGTGTGCCCCTGTTCTTATTCCAAAGCTACTTAACGGGGCGCACTCAAAGAATAAAGATTGACAACTATTACAGTAAAGAAATGAACGTCACCTATGGTGTTCCCCAGGGAAGTGTTCTTGGGCCAACCTTATTCCTAATTTATATAAACGATTTGTGTAACCTCAACATTAATAATGGTAAAATTTTCGCCTATGCAGATGACACTGCTGTTGTCTTTTCCAGCAACACGTGGGGTGACGTTCGCACATTTACTGAGACTGGTCTAGCCAAAATTTCCCTGTGGTTAAACACTAATCTCTTGACCCTAAATGCCGAAAAAACCAATTATATATGTTTTTCTCTCTGGGATCGGTCGCTACCAGCTCAATTTGACATCATTATTCACTCTTGTCTACAGAAAAATAAGGTTTGTGATTGTCCGATACTGAAAAAAGTCCAAACTGTCAAGTATCTCGGGGTAATGCTAGACCACAGACTAAATTGGTATCCGCATGTTGAATTAGTTTCATGTAGAATTAGAAAACTCATTTGGATTTTCAAAAACTTAAGGTATATAGCTTCCAAAAATCTTCTAATCACAGTTTATCAAGCATTGGCTCAATCCATAATCACGTACTGCTTACCAGTTTGGGGTGGTGCGGCTAAGGTTAGGTTTTTAGAGATTGAGCGAGCGCAGCGGTCACTTATAAAAGTTATGCTTTCGAAACCTTATAGATATTCTACAACTAAATTGTACGCTGAGTGTGGGCTACTTTCAGTTAGAAAACTATATATATTACATGTAATCTTGAGGAAACACAAATCTATGCCATTTACACCGCACAAGCTACATAAAAGGCGTAAAGATATTGTCGTGCAAGTCCCTCACACTAAAACTCATTTTGCTAGAAAACAATTTGTGCGGCAATCTGTTACATTATATAGAAAAAACTCGACATATACCAAATAAAACTTAATGAATGCAAGAAATCAGTTATTAATTATTTATCGTCGCTTAATTATGAAGAAGTTGAATCTTTGCTTAAACTTATAACCTAATAACACACACACACAAACTTACACACACACACGCTCTTACACCCACAAACAGCATCACACACGCACTTACACTCAAGCACATACACACCCACACTACAATTAGTTTATTTAAAGGAAAGAAATTTTAATTTTAGTTTTAATTTTAATTAATTTTAATTTTAGTTTTCTTTTTTTAATTTAAAATTCTTTTATTTAACTATGTATCCTAGTTATGGAAGAGCGGAGTCTTCTAGTACAGGGGTAGTTTATACTACTCCTAAAAGAAAGCTCCTAACTCGCATGTATTAATGTAAGGTAGAAACTGAAATAAACGAATTTTTTTTTTATCTTCTTTGTCGATAGCTTTAGAGATACTTTGATAATTTTCTGCAATAACATTCTATATTGTTTGCACGATTACTTACATTGTCTTTTCGTGAAGTTGTTGAAAACAGACAACCTTGCAAGCAATCGAATAGGTTTCCGGTTTCCGGTCTATTTCTGTTGTTAAAAAAATTTAATAAAAAATAGAACCGACTTCAAAACGCACTAAAAAATAAAAAATAATTGCGTCATTTACTTACTTTACCATGTCTATAAAGTCAGTGCCATCCAAGTATAAGGAAATTTTAGAAAGTAAGTATTTAAATTAGTAGTTCCTAAGAATAGCGCGTTCAAACGAACAAACTCTTTAGATTTATAATATTAGTAGATATAGATAAAAAAAACTTTTCGTACTATTTAGTGATTTATCGACAACGAACATACGTAAAATCTACTCGCACAAAACTACAAGCCACGACAGCCACTTAAAAAAATACTTACAGAAATCGCTGCAAGTTTGAAGAGTTCCTTCGATTTTCCCAGGATAATTAGAACCTAACGTGACTATGGGACTATTAGAAATTTAAGTCTAATAAAAATAAAATTATCGAAATCGGACTCCACTGTAAAAAGTTATGCGTTGTGCATAAAAAAATACTCGTCGAATTGAGATCCCCTTCGTCTTTTCGTCGATTAAAAATTGACTTCTAGATATATACTTTTGTAAGAATCAGAGAAAGATAGATTGTATTAGCTAATTCTAGAGCTTTTTATGATGGTACTCGGTCGAGGTAGTATTACAATTACATTTATTAGGATTTGGGGGCGACAAGCAGCATTGCTGTGTTCCAGTCTTAAGGGTAAGATTGCCGGGGTAAATCTATCGACTACAAGCTTGACCACAAAGAAGTTAATGAATAAACGAGCAATAGAATACGCCGTACAACCACCTTTGGGTACACATTACGTCAAAGGGACTATCCCATACTACTCCTCACGTACCTACCTATAAACAATAAAAATACAGAAATCCAGAACTGTACTATACTTAAAAGAGACACTATACCGTTTTACTTCACTCAGAATACTAGAACTATTTTTTGTCACAAGTTTAAATAACAGATATATCTTTAGAATATTACTTCAAAATATTGCTAGCATATGAGAGCTAAAATGTAACAACTCCGCCACATGTCACATGTTTATCTGAAACATTTATAAAATCGGGCTCAGAAATCATCATACCTGCCAACAACTTGCCAACAAATGATGATGATGTTGTAACCTAGGGTCATCATTTTCTAAATCAACAATTAATTACACAGCGTTTAATTTTGTTCACGAAAGTGAACTACATTTCCAATGCTGTGCATTTGAGGTGTCAGAACTCAACCGAATTATAATTTGTACCTATCTATATACCGTACTCCGAATCAGTAAATTACAAACTGACGGTTTAATTTTTATTCTTTGTATAGATAAAAAAAATTATAAAAAAGTATTATACCTGATGGTGGAAGTTTTGTAACAACAAACAACTCCTTCCTCTTGGCGGGGTCTCCTCCTATCCATCGGTTGAGAGCGCGCCCGAGAGCGTCCTCGTTCTCATACGCGCGAGCCGAGTCAAAGTGTCGGTAACCAGCCTGTATCGCTGACGCCACCGCTTTTTCTAGGACTTCTGCCGGGGCCTGTAAATTAAAAAAGTGATGTAAAGATGAAGTGTACCTAGATATAGTCTCGTTGATCCATTGGTTAGCCACTGTGCTATGCTATTTGAAATCGAAACACAGAATCAGAACTCGACTTTCGAGTGTTTTGGGCCTAGAAATATTTGCTTTTTTCCTTTTAACAAGCCTGAAGAAGGCGAGTTTGGGGTTTTCTGAGAACACGTTAATCCATCGGCAATTGTCATTTTCAATAAGATCAAATCTATGATAGTTCCAGAGTCAAACATTATCATTTTCTAACCTACCAACCAGAGTTGATGTAATGTAGCTCTTATGTAAAAGGAGAGGACTGGCATTGCGACGGGTCATTACATTATGTCTACATTTCGCTTTTGCGAGGGTATTGCCAGCAAGCTAGAAACGATTTAAAACCCAAAATTTATGTGGAATGCTTATCAACAAACTTATCAAAGATAAATTTAGAAAATGTATGTAATTTCAGATCATAAAATGTTATTCAAAAGATATTTACTATTTCCAATTGTTCTAAGCTTATAAATTAATTTATTGACATTAATTTGTCATTAACACGTTTATTTTAATCATTAGATGTAAAATGGCTAGCAAATTTTACCTTCATTTTTAATTTGTTTGTTTGTAACCATTCCACATCGAGTTTGACTTTAATATAGGTATACTAAACTGAATTGCTAGTGTATACTTGCATATGTATGCTATGCATATTTTGCCTAATAGATCTAAACTGATCCATATTAACCCATGCCCCTCCTTCAACATTACCCTATGACTCTCAATAAGCCGTGGCGCTGCTTGGAGTAATTTTGATGTAAAAGATATTCTAAGATATTTTAGATTAGACTCTTTTGAGAACAGATAAAATAATAATTGATAAAAGTATGCTTAAAAGCCTCTTTGTTATTAGTATTCGAAACAATGGCAGCTTAATTGACATTTCATTAAAGAGCATACACTAGAATGTGACTAGAATAGTGTGATAGTGACTGAGTCAATGACTCCTGTTAGAAACAAACATTCGAGCAAACCTTATCTCAATTTGATAAAGACAATTGTTTCAGTAAACAAAATAACTACCAAAGGATGTTTTAAACGTGGATAATCTAAAATGCTGTGTGCGTTAAAGAGTTTACTAGGCGGCTGAATTTTGGATCAAGTTTGTATAAATAATGTCGTCTACTAACGTTTGCTGCGAAGACATACACAATACGAGTAGGAAATGGTCTCAGGGGAGCGTGTGCTTTGCGTCCACCTCCAGAGGGCTCTCACCATTCAGTGGCGATCACGACAAGAGCGAAACATACTCCCATTGCAGCGGCAAATGCTCCTGTTGCTCCGACAACAAGTACGTCTCAGCACATTGCGAAAGACCCTGCGTAATCGTGGACTCTTCTACAACGATTAATAAATCAAAGTGGAATAATTTCAAAAATTATCTGAAAAATCACATGAAGATGAGGAGAATAAAATGTGACAGGTTCAGAAGGCCTAGAAAGAAAAACATAGAATGTTGTGACGAAAACGATGAACAGTGCAGTCCAAATGTAGTGCAGTCTTGTCATTCAATTCCTGCAATAAAACCTTGAAAAGAAATATCTTTGTTTGCGTAATATTATCCTGTCACGCAATAATTGAAGACCCTTAACACCTTACGTTAGACAACTCTTTTTAAATGGTACAGTACATACAAAGAAGGGGCGTCACTAATTTATGTGAGATGGGGATCCTTCCCGAATCTGGGGTTCTAACAAAATATCATGATATCTCACCAGGTCACCAGGAAAAGTCGCCAAATTCACCTCGCATAAATTATGAATATTACATACTTCGTGAAATATTAATAGCTACTTTTCTTAGTTAGCCATTGTTTTGAGATTGTTAACCATATCAATGAAATCATGAGCAGGTAAAGCTACTTACGTTAAGTTAAAGAGATGATGTGTTTTGATAACTTTTGAATTGGACACAGTGCAATTTACCCGAGTAAATGCAGAAACCTAGGGTTGTCAATCTATCTATACCAATCATTATGATTTTCACGATATTAACGGCCTTCTATAGACCACATCCCTATGGCAGAGGGGTTGCCAGTTTCCAGTTCCACACTTCTGCAATGCAGTTTGGCGGACTTAGGTCTATATAATACTTATTATATCTATGACTTATTATTTGACTCTGTAACAATCAGGTTTTATCACATGGTAATGATAATAGGTAACCTGGACGGATTGGCGTACAGGTGCGTTAAAGGGTTTAACATCACAAATTTCAGAATGAAATTTTTTTCTAAAAAAAATTTCATTCTGAAATTTGTGATGTTTCAAATCATTTCTAACCAAGGGCGCAAAAATAATTATTAACCTATTCGTGACCTAGTAGTACACCAGTACTAAGTCTAGACCAACGGGGCGGAAGGCAAATCATGTCACATGAATTTACCTATCTAGGTATTTTACAAAAAATACTTTTGCGTTAAAAAAACGTATGCGTCTCGGTACGCATGACTGATAACTTAAATACGGCTAGCGCTGTGGGTTAGAGTGAGAGAGGAGGAGCCTTTCTACTGCTACCGTATGCGCAAGGTAAAGGGAAGCCAGACAGACTGGCACTCTAAAGCGTTACGTATCAAAGCGATTTACCTTCCTATTCGTAATTATTACCTTTAAAAATACATTTTCGCTACAAATAAATGTGTTAACCCTACAAAAACCTCACTGCGTACAGTGAGTGGTCAATTAGGTACATAGGTTCATTACACAAGTAGGTACTTGTTACGTTTTGTACCTTTTCACGATTGTAGATAAATATTTAATAATCCTATTAAGTAATTAATTATAATACAGCGTAAGGCAAGTTGTTTTATATCTTGGAATCCGGTTATGACGCAGTTAACTCCGGAGTTCTTAGCTTGGGATTGGGCAGGCAATGGAAATAGGCAATTAGATAGGCAAGTGCCGTGAAGTCACACGATGGCCTCTGGGTGGGTTGAAATGTCACAGACAATTAATTTATAACTACTTGTGTATTCTGAGGTATAACTACCTAGTTAGGTGCTTGTGAGATTTCTCACGAGTTCAGTTACCTCATATTATTAGCCCACTACAAGACCTTGGTTACTTTAGGAGCTTTTATCCACCACGCTGTTTCAATGCTGGTTGGTGGGTTTGAGATGATAATGTTTGATTTTGCGATCGTTGCAAAATGGTATTAGTGGTTAATGGTAATAACGACTGGGACCGACGGCTCAATGTGCACTCTAAGGAGCGGTGGTGTAACCAACAGGACTCGAACCCGAAAATCTGGACTATATCAGGCTATTACGGCTAACCTTTACTAATGCTGTAGACTATGACTTCCCACTCCTTTAGATTCCGCCATTTTTCCTAGATAATAGAGAAAAGCTTCGTTATTAGGTATTTTTATCATTTTAGGAATGACCACTTCTGTTTAAGCTAGCTATATATTCCTCACGCTAGCGCTCTTGGCACCCGAGACCATAAATAATAGTTAACTTTTCATTTCGTTATTAACTTTCAATTTTAGATTTATTAATTTAGATTAATTTGGCCTGTGGCTTGAATTATGCAATGGAGCATTTATAAGCGATTTGAGTGAAAGAATGCGGTGCACCAGCTTTGTCCCGTGACTACACCCGTTCTGATTCCGGCTTCCGTAAGAATATTGAGATAAAAAGTAGCCTTACGTTTTTACGTTTTAATCCGGGATATGATCTGTCTCCATTCTAAATTTCAGCCAAGAGTCAAAAGTTGCAGCTTGAAGGAGTAACAAATACACATCATTACTCAATTTTTACATTACATAGTATAAAACAAAGTCGCTTTTTTATGTTTGTCCCTATGTATGCTTTAATCTTTAAAACTACGCAACCGATTTTCATGCGGTTTATTTCATTAGATAGAGTGGTTCAACAGGAAGGTTTATGTGTCTAATTCATGCACAATGTAGTAGAGAAAAACTGATAATTTTAGTGGTTTCTGATGTGATGTCGTAAATTACCGCATTTTTTGAGCTTACATAGCAAACGCTGGCTAAACCCTAGGAGATATATCAAAATAATGTTCTACAGTATTGCACACCTATCTTTCATGGATAACCCATAAAAGATAACCCACAATAACCATTTATGGTTATTGTGGGTTATCTTTTTCTTACAATCAAATGGCTTATTTACAAAGCGATTATAAGCAATAAAATTATTAAATAATAATAATAAAATATATATATATATATATATATATATATATATATATATATATATATATTTATATATATATATATATATATATAATCCTTATCCAATTAAGTTTCTTAAATACTTTATGCATTCATTATAGAGCAATACTGCCCTTTATAGCATGCAATTTAAGTGAATATTTTCCAAGATATATAAGATTCAAAATGCAGGGACCAGGGAAATAGTACCAGCATTGCAGCCGTGCGAAGCCGTGGCGGGTAGTTAGTAATATTATCATTGACATATTATTAATACTATGGACTTCGGGTCTAATGCAAAATTTACGTCAAAACTGTCCCAAGATATTTTATATACACTAGGATGTATTTATGTTTTTATACACAAAATAACATTGTAATGTATGTCTTATCGTATTGTTATACAGTCTAATTTGCAACGGTCTAATTGCATACAATTAGTAATCAGCTTCGATTGACGGTTACCATGGCAGCCTTTTTTTGACATGACAGCTTCTCGTGAAAATAGGACAACATAAATGGTGTGGAGTCGGTAGCTTTCAAATTTTTATGGCATCTTATATTTATATATTATATTTACAGCAAATTTTAATTTATATTTACATATCCCTGACCTCTATATGCTGGGATAAATCTTGTACCAAATAATAATTGTTGTAATTATCTTGTATTAAATAATAATTAGTTATAATAATAATTAATTACAAACCAAATCCACAAATGTACAAAATGATATGCCACTCGATATAGTTCTTTACTTTGAAATTTCAAGTTCTCGATATTTTCCTCTTTTTAATTAAACTGAAAATATATTTTTTACTTCAATGACGTTAGATCACTTTTTTAAATAACTGTTCCTAATTTTATGTAGATAATTCTTATAGTTATCAAATTAATATACCATTATGGTAAAAGTTATTTGATTAATATTCATGACATAAAAAATAAAAGTTAACATAAAAAATAAAAAATTTTGAATTGAAAATAATCAAATTATTTTCATTCAAAAATTAAGTAATTAAATAATTCAAATGTTAAACAACAAAATAACTCTATGCAGTCGTTGTTCTAAAACATTCTATTGCTCACGGCAGATCCGAACTAAATGTGGTTAATTAGATAAACATATTGCACTCCTTCTATCCTATACGCGGGTAGCATATGGGAAAAGGACAGATAGATACTTTTGTTCATTTTGGTTGGCTATGCAATTCGTTTCTATAGTTTATTAAAATTTTAATAAAATAGCCTGTTTCTAAGCAAAATAATACTTTAAAATCATCAGTAAATATTTACTTACTGAAAATATGGTACACCGTCTTCTTTTCTCACCTTACACGGGTAGTTCTTACAAGTTTTTTATAACACATTACGGCATTATTGACGTGTATTCTGTCAGTCAGCTAATATGAGACTGAATTGCGATTGGAACTTATTTCGCGTTTTGGCTTACTTTTGGTTCGGACACTTTTTATCGCTGACCCGAAGTCCATAGTATTAATATGTCAATGAATATTATAAAGGCGAAAGTTTGTAAGTTTGTATGGATGTTTGTTACACCTTCACGTAAAAACTACTAAATATATTTTGATGAAACTTCACAATAATATAGCTTACAACCACAACCACAAACCACATTTAATCCTGAAATTCCCACGGGGATGAGAACTCCGCGATTGAAACCGTGAGCGTCCTCTAGTAATAAAAAAATGAGAAAATAACTATCTGTTTGTTATTCAATAACGCCGATACTGAACCGATTTAAATGAAAATTGGTACATAGATAATTAGATAGTTTAGAGCCTGAGAAAGAACATAGGTTATTTTACGAACTCTCACTAAATAGAATTTCTTGTTGACGGAGTCGCGGGCGTTCGCTAGTAATTTAATAATCTAGCTTTAAAATTAAAGTTAATTATATAACAAATCCCAAATTCGAAAGATTTATCTTGTTTAGCCTAGGTCACGTTCTGTTTTCATTTCTAGACCAACTTCATGGTACAATATTAATATACCTACTGTCAGATATGCAAGTAGGCAGCGTAGGTGCCAAAAAAGTACGTATCTGTCCAAAATGTCAAACCTCAAAAGGCTCTATTTAGCTGTCAATGCTTAACCCATTCTATAGGTATTTACTATAGCGTATAGGTGATTTTATAACAGAAAGCATCCGTTACGATCGGATATATATGAAAAACCTATAGAATGTTACTTAGGAAACTAAATTAATACATAAACACATTGTCAGAGAGTTCCGTGTGACATACAATAGCTAATAATCCTAATAAAATACATATTTACCTGCCAAGTTCCAAATCCAATGCGCGGCATACGATCTCCACCTTCTAACTCAAAGTATTTAGGTATCGACATATTTTGTGATAGGCTTACAAATTATATTTTGTAGAATGAACGCGGCACTGTATATTTGTTTAGCGAATAACAACAAACTAGTTCGAGGGATTCGTCCAAGTGCCGGCACGCTGTAGAACCTACTACTTTATGCTCCATCGGCAATAATACCGTTACTTTCAAGTCTCAACGTAATACAGCCTTGTTATAAAGGATTGTGCTTAAACTTTCGACCTTATTGTTTACGTGAGAGGGTATAATATTAATTGTAGATAATTCTTTACGTTTTTTATTAAAGAATTATCAGTAGTGTATGTTTTTATCTATTTGCATTGTTAATTGAAAATATTATCATTGCAGATGCACGTTGCCACGCAAAATGTTTGGGGTCAATTGTATCAAATTTATATCTATACTAAAGCCAAACATGCTTGAGAATGCTTGTCAACAAACAAATTAAAAATGAAGGTAGAAATCACTAGTCATTTTACACCTATTTTTTTTTATTAACTTGTTAATGACGAATTCATGACAATAAATTAGATTAGTAAACTTAAAACTAAAAAATATATATTCAATATATTTTAAATAAGATTTTTTAAAATAACAAAACATAATTTTAAATTAATTAGGCATAAAATGTGTTGCATTTTCTACCTTCATTTTAAATTTGTTTGTTGACAAGCATTCTCAGTCGAGTTTGGCTTTAGTATAGGTATAGCTGCTCGTTCTATCTATTCTGTACTATATATATATATATATATAGAGTTAGATAGTAAAACTCAACCGACAACACAAACAAAGAAATATGATGAGATGTTAAAAAACCGGTTGTGTGTGAGTTGGACTCGCGCTTGTGGCGCTGATCTGATGATGAAATTTCTGTTTTAGAAAAGTTATAGCTATTTGTGTTTCGTATTTTTCTTCGATGTTTTTTTCCTGATCAAACTGTAAAATGCAACTTGAAAAATATCACATATACCAACATCCGTCTATCCATCTATCGATATAACATTCTAATAAATAAAACAGCAGCCATCTTAAAGCCTAACTGACGCTATTAAAGTTTTTAACGTTCCGAGCTATATATACAATGTGTTTGGTTAGTCTTCTGGGATCATCTCCCTCGAGGTAACCAGTTCGCCAAGCTGGTCTTAATTGGCAATCATTCCGATGAGGCTCTCAGGGGTTTATCTAAGAGAGCGGCGTATCGAATACAAAGTGTAACTTTGGATGGCTATATATATATAACTATAAATAAATAAATATTATAGGACAACTAAACACATCGCTATATAGCCCCAAAGTAAGCTTAGGAAGTTTGTGTTATGGGTACTATGATAACTGATGAATATTTTATATATATTATACATAAATACTTATAATATATAGATAAACACCCAGACACTGGAAAACATCCATGCTCATCACACAAACATTTTCCAGTTGTGGGAATCGAACCCACGACCTAGGACGCAGAAGCAGGGTCACTACCCACTGTGCCAGTCGGCCGTCAAACTATGGGATAACTATGGGATAACTATGGGACAACTATGGGATAACTATGGGACAACTATGGGATAACTATGGGACAACTATGGGATAACTATGGATTATTCATACATGATACCTCGGCGAGAGAATGGAGCAGATAATGCTGACTTGATCCCTGATGATGATTTATTGTAAATAATCAAGCAGTTTTCAAACTGATCCAATGTAATGATTGGAGCCCTGCCTTATAGAATAAAGGATATCAAAGGAGCTCAGACCTACAAAGCTGCTCCAATATGAGTTGGTCGGCTTAGCGTGATAACGTTTTACTCTTCGAACGATCACTATTATACGAGTATGTAAATGTGATAATAATGACCAGAATAAAAGTTTAACGTGCTATGTGATCGTGGGTGTAGGTAACACAACTAATTTCCCAAATTTTCATCTTCAAAATTATTCTTGAGAATCTTTCGGAAGAACGAATAGCTCAATATTTCATACTCTAATATTTCATCAAAGGCTAATCACAGGACCAACAAGACAGTGAAATCGGTTTAATTAACCACAACAGAGACATCTTCTGTGCCAATGCAATTTACATTTAAACATTCAAGTGCTATTATTTGGATTTTAAACCGGATCGTAAGCACTTGAAGAGAATATACAAAGCGGATTGTAAGCCAATAATTGTTACGATTGGCCAACAAAAGCCACTGGAGATTGCCGCAATAAGATAATAAATAACTGCCGTTTGCAGATGTTTGCGGTAAATACGAGCGTTTAGATTACGATAACACGGTAGGCTAAAAAATTTTTAATAAAAAATAGAACCGACTCAAAACGCACTAAAAAGTAAAAAATAACTGTGTCAATTAGTTGCTTTAATTTACTTAAGCATATCTATGAAGTCGGTGCCAGCCAAGTTTAAGGAACATTTATTATTAGTAAAAGATTGTGAGTTCTGTTAATCTTAAAGTAGAAACCTTGGCTGGCACCGACTCCTAGATAAAGCAACTAATTGACACAGTTATTTTTTACTTTTTAGTGGTCTATTTTTGTTAAAAAATTTTATTTCTTACTTTTTGGTGATTTATCGCCAGTAAGTACTCGTACATACTGTCATAGTATATTAACAGTAAAAAAGCTACCGATATCGAGACAAAAACCGAAATCGCTCTAAGCGTGCCTCCAAAATTTGAAGAGTTCCTTCAATTTCCCCAGGATATCATCATCAGATCCTAACATGAGGACATGAGGACCACCTTGGAGCGTGCACTTTTTAATAAAAAAAGAATTATCAAAATCGGACAACTCTGTAAAAAGTTTTGCGTGGTCATACATAAAAATAAAAAAATATACTTGTCGAATTGAGAACCTCCTCCGTTTTTTTTCGTCGGTAAAAAGCTTAAAGTCTACTGAGCAACATAAAACGAATTTGAATTGCGTAAGAATTGAGAAGCTACTGAAATTTCGCAAAGAATTCATTATTATAATATAGTTACTTATGTTAACTTAATAAAACCGTAGAATAAATATATAGTATAACATGGAAGTTCTTACAACAGGCCTATTATGTTCAGCAGTGGATGATAACGAATAAGTACACATCTAGTAGTAAAACAAAGTTGCTTGCTAACTGTGTCCGCATACCGTATGCGGACACAGCAAGCAACATTGTTACGGCAACTTTCATGCGGCATACGCATACGCTGCGAATTTAAGAAGTTTTCATCGATAGATAATTATATTCAAAAGTAATTAGTTAGGGGTTTAGGGTTTCCAGTCGCGCGTGTCTGCTATTAAAGTAAAATTTATTAATGATATTTTATTTTCCTAACAACTAAAACCACAATGAAGCGTGCTTTAAAAGCATTTTTTGTCACAGAACCAAACCAAATCGAATTTGCAATGAACTGCAATAAGTATAGTTACTACCTACTTCCTATTCACTTTAATTGTTATCGTTTTCGAGTCGAGGTCAGGATCATTTGTTATTTTTTATCAGAAAGGTCTAATTTTGTTACGAACGTGTTAGAAAGAAGGTAAGTTCTTTCTAACAAGTTCGTACCTATAGGACTAAACTTATTAAATTCTATGGTGGTAGATGATCAATAAGTACCTAATACCTACTTACTATATTCAAATAAATATTATATCTCCGGGATTGGGATTTATTAGGATTTTTTATTCACTAGCCATTGACTGCAATCCCACTTGATAGTACCTAAATGATGTCGCAACTAAAATACTACGTTAGGGTGAAAACTAAACCGATTTTAAAAACGACTAGTTGATCGTACAACAGAAATTACATGATTATAAACCATAAGCGTATTTAACTTATATCTACTATCCCTACTATACGATATAATAAATTAAAGTAATCTTCTTGACCACATGCTCATAATCGACGGCAAAAGTTAATAACATTTTAATTAGCGATCACAATCCGATATCATATTACGTTATTTACTATAACTCCACAACAAAAGGTAACACAATACAAATTACAAATTAATTTTCCCACATACCCTTAAAGTAATAACATCCTTTTGTGTGCAAACAGTATCCATTTCCCATTCATGCTATCGTATGAATGAACCACTGTCACAACACTTGCGGGCCCGTCGATCCGTATAACCCATGTTTAACCACTCACTTACTTCTAGGGTAGCCATTACTAACATACCAACCAGGACAAGATCATCCCGTATTTTGGAGTTCAGAATCTAAACATAACAACTGGATTTGAACTTAGATACTAAGGCCTGTTTGCACCAAGATTTCGGTTATCATAACCAACGGTTAACATAAATTAAACGTAAAATTTACTGTTCATGACAACCCGTACCCCGGTTAAGGACGTAAGCTCGGTTAAGATAACCGCCCGGTTTACATCCTTAATCGACGTACGGGTTATCGTGAACAGTAAATTTATAGTTAGCTTATGTTAACCGTTGGTTATGATAACCGAACTCTTTGTGCACACAGGCCTAAATTCGTATACAGCAATAGGTTCAAGTAGGTCTTAATTATCTTAACTTTTTATTTATTATCAGTCAACTGAAAGTTAACGTCCGTTACCCTGAATGTTGAGTCGGTTAATAGCAGAGCTATACTTTTGATTTCGCGTTATTGGGCGATGATATGCTACACGAGTAATAAAAATGCCTTAATTTGAAACCCGGACTGAAAATAAAACTCCGGCCGAACGCTTCCCGGACCCTCTAAAGTAGGATAAATCCGGAGAAACCCAGACGGATATTAACCCTAGTTAACTCTGATAAGCATCTTACTCGTAACTGTTCACAAATTAGGGGATGCATCCCAACCTCTTAGGGCGTGGCCTATTATAACCCATCCCTCTATTGTGTAAGCTTTTATAAATCGTAACATTTTGATGATTTCGCGAGTTGTGGTCATGGATCTGTCGTCAGTGACCGGTGCAAAGTGCGGTTCCGATTTTAGTATAGAGAGGATATTGAGTGATGATTCGAGTCGGGAAGGACAGACTCCAAGTTGGTTGTGTTGTACGAGGTACCAGCCGCCGAGATTGCCACGTAAGTTATTGACTGTTTCCTTTCTCCTGTAAATAAATTTTAGAGCTTAAATTAAACTATTATCTATAGGGTCAAGGGATATGATAAAAACCTATCACGTTTCTCTAATGGAAGTTAGCGATATTAAGGTGATCTTCGATTCTGTAATGCTGTTTGATGTTAATGGTGTCGGTAAATTAAAGATACCGGCGGGCCAATTACTCAATTAATTACTTAATTAAGTCTACAACAAACCTTACTTCTACAAATAAGAGCCCATCAATAACAAAATAGGTGCCTACCTAATGTAGCCTTTTCTTATATTGTATTCACTAGGAGCATCAAACGCCTGCCGCGCGCGTCGCTCGGGGCGACACGCGCGGGTGCCGTTCACGGGCGCGCAGGCGGCGGCGCTGGAGGCAGCGTACGCACGCGCGCCTTACCTCGCGCCGCCCGCCCTGCGGGCACTGGCAGCCGCTCTACAACTCAGAGATGATCGGGTAACTGAAGGATTATTATGACTCTTCATTATGCTCTATCATAATAGTAAAAAAAGGTACTGTCACTTGTACGCGTAGATCTAGGTATCCACTCAACATAATTTAGCGCGATTGTCATTAATGGATAGAGAGATTCATTAATGGAAAGAGAAAATTTTTTAACAAAAAATAGAACCGTCTCAAAGCGCACTAAAAAGTAAAAAATAACTGTGTCATTTAGTTGCTTTAATTTACTTAAGCATATCTATGAAGTCGGTGCCAGCAAGTTTAAGGAACATTTATTTTACGTTCTACGGTTCTATTTTTTGTTAAAAAATTTTATTTCTTACTTTTTAGTGATTTATCGCTACGTAACGTACTCGTGCTATACTGTCATAGTATATTATACGGCATTAGTAGCCAAAAAGCTACTGATACCGAGACAAAAACCGAAATCGCTGTAAGCGTGCGTCCAAAATTTGAAGAGTTCCTTCAATTTCCCCAGGATATCGTCATCAGATCCTAACATGCGGACAATGGGACCACCTTGGATGTATGCCCTTTCTAATAAAAAAAGAATTATCAAAATCGGACAACACTGTAAAAAGTTATGCGAGGTCATACATATAAAAAAAAAAAAATATATACGTGTCGAATTGAGAACCTCCTCCGTTTTTTTTCGTCGGTTAAAAAGATTATATAAGTTACTAGCAGTCGCCCGCGACTTCGTCCGCGTAAAAACCTCTTAGGTACCCTTTTAATTTCAAAGACAGACTTTCATAAAAAGTGTGCTCATTCCCCGCCCCCCCTTGTGAATTAATTTTTTTTAAGTTTCCCGTCAAGCAATATCCTCCGTCTCGTCCCGTGTATTAAAGATCTACATTTTTGTTAAACATTGTACGACATTTACATTAAGATGAACAATATATATTTATGGCAAGCTCATTGTTACAGCTTGATATTAAATAGTATATTTCACTCTTGATTCTAGTTTTCACATTGAACAAAAATAATTTTACAATCCGACACGCAGATCTAGAGATTAACCCGTTTAAACAAACGAACAAACTCTTCCGTATATTATATAGATATGGTATCCCATGGGCCATGGGGCTATGCCAAATAAATTGAACAAAGATCGAATTCTCAACTCATCACCGTATTAGCGTTTCTAACATGATAGAATATTAGTACCAAAATTCAGTACGTACAATAAAACGCGAAGGAGTTCAACTTAATTTGGACGCCATAGCGGCAGTGTCGCGCTTTTTAGAAATTTTGTAATATCTCCGAAACTATATAACTAACTAAGACAATTAGTAAAAGACAAATTTTATCTCTATAATATCCTTGTGATTATTAAATAATTTATTTTGACATATAATGACGTAAACTGAAGAATATGAATTAAATGATTTTTAAAACATAAAAAGTTTTATAGGTATTTACTAAAATATAAAAGATAGATATGTGCTGTCGCGTTATATACATTACTATCCATTATTCCCAGTAGTTAAGGCAGCGCATGCGCATAAATCCGATCTAACAGATTTTTCGTTTCGATTTGCGCGACTAAAACTATGGTAACTCGGCTAATATATATAATACAACTATAAAATATAGCCTACGACACTCTCCGATAATGTAGCATTCTACTGGTGAAAGATTTTTTTAGTCGGATCAGCAGTTCCAAAGATAGCCCCAACAGATCCAATCACAAACTTACAAACTTTACCTCTTTATTAGTATAGACATTTTTATAAAGAACTAGAGGCCGCCCGCGGTTTCACCCGCGTAGTTCCTGTTCTCGAAAAAAAATCGGGATAAAAAGTAGCCTATGTGTTATTTTGTTGTATAAGCTTTTATATTATAAAGTTCTATCAAAATAAATTCAGTAGTTTTGCGTGAAAGAGTAACAAAAATCCATCCATTCATCTTAGTTTAAATAAATTAGTAATAATGTTATGTTTCAGGGTTTCACGAGGACAAAGTTATGGGCGTTCCCTAGTACCTAGATGAATTATTAATTCCAGATTTTTTAATATTTTACTTTTCTTTTCAGATTAAAATATGGTTCCAAAACAGAAGGGCGCGCGAGAGACGAGAGAAGTCTGGGTCTATCACTCCACCTCGTGCCGTGACTTTACCGTCGACTACTTCACCTCACTCATCAAATTATCTATGGATGCCCATTAACAACCAATCTTTACAAACCCCACTAAGCAGACAAGAAGAAAGCATTACCATCAATGAAGAAATGGCCCATAATTCGTATCACATCAGAAATGGAATAAGTTATGTAGAAAGCACAACCAGAAGTGAAACTAATAGGCATCTTAGACAATCTTGTAGCAGTTTGTCAGATGACTCGAATGGAAGTAGATCTGACGCTTCATTAGAGGTAGAGGTAGACATTATTGATTAATAGGTTAACTAATCGGAATACATACCTACTATAATGTTAAGGGCATGTCTAGTAAAAATCGTGTTCGCCTTGGGACGCCCGACAGAAGTGGTAACTTACATACAGCTCGCTAGCTGTGGGTTGTTAAACTGAGAGAGTAGGAGCCTGCCTACCGTATTCTTGTGAAAAGGGAAGCCAGACTGACTGGCGCCATACATATAACGAAGCGATTTACCCTTCCATACGAATTTATTAGTTCAAAACATTATATTAAAAAAAAAACATTTAATTATATGAATAATCACTAATAATAATTAGGTAGCTATCTAGATTGAGTTTGTTTATAGTTAAACGGATTCAATTTAATCTAAGCACATTTTTCAACAAGCAAATCTTTCAAAAATTGTACCTTATAAAGTTAATGTTGGGTATTTTATATCCAGAATATTTTATGTCCAGAATCTTTGTTTATTTTATAGTTAGTATAAATCAAACGAACTTACCTACTCTAGGCAAGCAATCAAAGATTTCTGAATCTTTGATCGCTTGCCTCTTTTTGTATAAATAAATCAACAAGGCCTTAAATCATAAAAGTTATAATTCTGTCCTTAAATGTATAATAATGGTATGTGATAATAAAATATAGCCTAAGATTGTATAATTTCTGGATAAGGATATACTTAAATAAATAAATTATTATTAAATTGACATTTTACCAAAGTTTGTAACTTTTACTTTTCCGAGCTTCTTTATTCATTCCTTGGAAGAAAAACCCTGCATTTTTAGGGTTGCGTACCTAAAAAGGAAAAACAGAACCCTATTTATTATTACCCTTATAGGATCACTTCGTTGTGACACTTTTCTCAAAAACGCGTGGAAGTATCAAGCTGAAATTTATATCAAATAATCAAATCTCCTGCAGTGACAGCAGATTTGTGAAAAAGTCAAGCTTCTAGGCCAAGGCAATCAAAAGATACAGCCGCTTATACCAACAATTTCCCCAATTTTCGACACTGTCAATTAAATCAAAACCTAACGGGTAGTTCCCGTCAGCATAGGATCTTGAAATTTGGTACGAAGTAACGTTATATAGTATAAATAATGGAAAAATTACGAAATCTGTAAATTTTTAGTTGCATCGTATAATAATAATGCTTTTAATAATTTTAAGCTTACCCCCTTTTCTCATAAGCCCGTAAAGGTATTAAATTGAAATTCATATAAAATACTTGGCTCTATATATAGCTGTAACAAAATAAAACTTCTAAGTCAACACAGTCAACGGATATAGCAATATAAGCTGCATATTTAACTCACAAATAGACACAACTAAATCAAAACCTAACGGGTAGTTCCCGTAAACTTAGAATCTTGAAATTTGGTACGAAACAACGTCATATAGCACAAATAATGGAAAAATTACGAAATCTGTAAATTCTTAGTTACATCATATAATAAAAATATTTTTAATAATTTACACTTACCCCCGTTTCTCATGAACGCGCAAAGGTATTAAATTACTATACTGTATATCAAATACTTGGCTCTATAATACCTTTAAGCTATAAAAAAATAAAACAACACAGTCAAAAGATACAGCATTAGCCGCCTATTTAACTCTCCGCTACTCGCAGCTAGTCACAGAATCTTGAAATTTCGCATGAAGCATTGTTTAAGAATAATTCCGAAAACCTTAAAATTTACGGAACCCTCGGTGTGCGAGTCCGACTCGCACTTGGCCGGTTTTTATTTTTTAAAATCTGGTTACCATATGTTCCACTTTTCCTTATTTGTTTATCTTAATGATTGCTCGAATACACTTTGACATTAGTACCGGGTTATGAGAGTGCGGTAGGTAAGTACATATTTGTTTATGTTTTGTTTTCCGGCTTGGATGGGCGATCTTGTATGAATACTTACCTCTGGGCGAAATTTTAAAAGCCGTGAGTACCAAGGTTCGATTTCTAGTTTGGGTCAGATTAGTATTCTACAGTTCCTTAAATTGGTCAGGTTGTATAGACGAACAAGGCAGTCATTTGGCCTAGACAACCTTAAACAGTCTCGTTGGTCTAGTCTAGCCTATGTGGCTAAAGTCACGAGTTCGAGTCTTGGGTCGGGTCGTAGAATAATTCTGAGTTTTTCTTTCCTCAAAGGCTTAAAATGTACATTTTAAGCGTCTAAGCGGGTTGTTGGTGGTCTTAAACCATCGTGCGTCGAAAAGCAATTTAAGACGTCGGCCACGGTTATTGACATCTGAATAATTGATCGTTGAAACAATTAAACATAACCATCGCATTGGAGCAACGTTTAAACGCAAATCTCCTCTCCTACAAGGAGGGAGGACTGTCTTCAGCCGTTAACTATAATTATCAGCCTAAATCAGAAAAGACTAAACAATAGTTGCGCAAGCGTGCTAAATTACCATTTGATTGACTTATAATTTGAATTTAATTTGCTTATTAATAACATGCGTTGTGCTTCCGGATACTTGTTGTGTCAAAATAGGATTGATCGAGAAACGAACATTTCGATTACGTTAACACCTAGATGACAAGGCAACATTTCAGTATGTTCATGTACACAAGGCAACATTTCAGTACATTCATGTACACAAGGCAACATTTCAGTATGTTCATGTACACAAGGCAACATTTCAGTATGTTCATGTACACCAGGCAACATTTCAGTATGTTCATGTACACCAGGCAACATTTCAGTATGTTCATGTACACAAGGCGTCAATTTCAGTATGTTCATGTACACAAGGCGACAATTTCAGTATGTTCATGTACACAAGGCAACATTTCAGTATGTTCATGTACACAAGGCAACATTTCAGTATGTTCATGTACACAAGGCAACATTTCAGTATGTTCATGTACACAAGGCAACATTTCAGTATGTTCATGTACACAAGGCAACATTTCAGTATGTTCATGTACACAAGGCAAGATTTCAGTATGTTCATGTACACAAGGCAACATTCCAGTATGTTAATGTACACAAGGCGTCAATTTCAGTATGTTCATGTACACAAGGCAACATTTCAGTATGTTCATGTACACAAGGCAACAATTTCAGTATGTTCATGTACACAAGGCAACATTTCAGTATGTTCATGTACACAAGGCGACAATTTCAGTATGTTCATGTACACAAGGCGACAATTTCAGTATGTATCTACATATTTGTATTTTGTACATAACAATTGCAATGGGAAGTACCTTTACGCATCCCGGTCGGCCGCTACGCAGTCTACGTCCGGGTATGTGGTACCCTTGGCTGAGAAGCAGCCTACATAGTTGCCTACCAAACCTACCTTCCTATGAATAGAGCATAGGCTAAGGAAATTTTAGATTTTGTAAAATGTCGGAGTTCTGATCATGTAGGCGCTTAGGCCAAATAAATATTCCATTGCGGGGTAGAAACTCGACTAGTGACAGTGTCTGGTTATTCGACGCGGAAATGCAGCCTGTACTCTTGTATTCAATGTGGGCATGATCTGTTGTAGTTTTTATTAGAAGTTAGGCCTGAATTATATTTAACATACGCACAGATTAAATACAGAACTTTTTTAGGCTGTCGTTATTAAATGCGAAAAAGAGTATTTTCATTTCATTTCGCAATTAAAATATGAAATAGGAGAATTGTTAAATGAAAAACAATAAACATATTAGAGTAGTGTATAAAAATTATATTTACTTTGGTTTTGAATTACTTAATATTTTACATTCCATAAGTCCTTACAGAAAAAATAAACAAAAAACGAAGAATATTTCTTGACAATATTGTTTTGAGCTTTCATTTTAAAAAAATCAGTAGGGTAGGTACATATTAGCTCTGAACTACTGTTAATTACATAACGGTGATAGATCTCAAGTCAATACGCATAACGAATGTGGTTCTTCAATTGCGTGGCATTTTACAAATATTCTGGTATTTCCCGGCGTACGAAAGCAAATCTTAAAATACGATCTGACAGCACATCGGACTAGGGTAATTCCATTAAGCGTTACATTCTTCTGCATTTTCTTCTGCAGGGGCTTTGCTCAGGATTTCATAGTGCGCGCCATCTTCTTCAGCCGGGCTCGTATCGTCTATACTGTACCTGCGAAAGAAATATATATTCATAAATGTGCCTCGTTGATCCAGTGTAGCTTTAGATCACAAACTAGTTAAGTGAGAAGTCCAAAGAAACTTAGTACTTAGTATGGGATAGCCAATGAAAGCTATTAATATGATTACATCTAGTCGCTATCTAGCTACAAGAGACATATTTAGTGATATATCACTAGGCTATGAAGCCACGTACAAACATTGGGTTCGCCAAATGCCGAATGTCAAACACTTTGTATTCATGCTCGGTATTTGCGAAAAGTCGAGCGTGTCTATATACTGGCATTTTTCAAATGTTTAGAGAGGATTCGTTACGGGCCAGGTTACGGGCGGGTTAAGTTTCTGTGATTCAACGATTCGGCATTTGGCGAATCTTGTTTGTCTAGATGCGACTTATTCTGAACTGTGAACATCTACGCGTATATGTGCCATAGCAATTAAGCAAAGGCAGTAATAGTAATAATTAATATTATCGTTTAATCTGCTGTAACAACGATGACATAAGAACCAATTTACTAGTAAGTTGTAATAATATTGTACTTAACATAATCTATAATCTTGCGGTAATATGTCAGCGTTCATTATATTATTTATCTAATTAAAAGTAATTACACCGACAGCGCATTTTCCTTATATATTGGAGATTTTAACTGACGCAATAATTAAATATACCCCGGTAACATTGACATAATAGGGGTTAAAGAATGAAATTGCCGTTTTATTGTAATAGGTACTTCGAATTGACATAGAACCTTCATGGTTTAAGATTTTAAAGTGAAACTTTTTCATACGGTACCTGTATAGTTCTTCTTTTAAAAAATGTGCAACATTCGATTATCAACTTTCAGTTGTTTTTTTTATTCAGCTTAGACAATAAAGATGCATACTTCGAAAATTCGTGTGATTTTTGAATACGAGTTCCGACGCGAACTAACGCGGCAGAAACAGCTCGCAATATTAATTTTGCGTTTGGAGAGGGGATTTTGGTTTAAACGCTTTCGCGATGGAAACTTCGATTTGAAGAACGAACCACGTGGAAGACCGCCCACACAGGTGAATAACAATGATTTGAAGGAGATGGTGGAAGCCGATCCGAGGCAAACTACCTAGGAATTAGTGACATGGTTTAACGTTACTTTACCAACAATATTGACTCATTTGCGTCAAATCAATAAAATTACAAAATATGAAAAATGGGTGCCTCATGATTTGACTGATCTGCAGGAAGAAACGCATGTTGAAACTTGCGTCGCCTTGTTGAATCGAGACAGAAATGAAGGAATATTGGATCGAATTGTGACATGTGATGAAAAATGGATTCTTTACGATAATTGTAAATAGAAAATGCAATGGCTGACCCCAGGTCAAACGCTGCAACAGTGTCCTAAAGCAAAGCTTACCAATAAAAAGGTAATGGTAACTGTTTGGTGGTCTAAGCGTGGTGATATTCACTATAGTTTTCTGCAAGTCTTGTCAAGCAATAACGGCAGATGTCTACTGCGCCGAACTCCGAACAATGATAGCGAAACTAGCAGTGAAACAGCCCCGACTTAGGAATCGATCTTCACCATTATTGCTCCATGATAACGCGAGACCTCATACAGCACGAGAAATCGTTTTAACTCTACAGGAACTGCAATTAGAAACCATTCGTCATTCTCCATATTCGCCAAGCCTTGCTCCAACGGACTACCAGTTTTTTCTTGATTTGGACAATTTTCTACGTGATAAAAAGTTTTCTTCTCAGGAGGTAGTGCAAAATGCTTTCACACAGTTTGTCGAATCTAGATCACCAGAGTTCTATCGCAAAGGCATAAATGAGCTTCCTATTAGATGGCAGCAATGTATAGATAATAATAATATAATATAATATAATAATAAATATGTTAAATTTAAAAAAAAAAACTAATGTCCCGAGAAATCTATACTAATATTATAAAGAGCAAGAGTTTGTGACTTTGTGATCTTGTTACGTTGTAAGGGGTAATCTCTGGATTTACTGAATCAATTTTCAAAATTATTTTACCAATACAAAGCTATGTCATTGTAGAGTGTCATAGGCTATAAAAATTCAAACATTAAACAACAAAACAACTCTATGCAGTCGTTGGTCTAAATTCTAAAACATTATTGACGTGTATTCTCTCAGTAAGCTAATATGAGACTGAATGCGATTAGAAATCTTTTTCGCGATTTAGCTCTATTTTCTTCTCTTTTGCTGACAAGTCCATAGTTAAAATGTCAAAAACCTAGTATTGAATTTTCAAGCATAAGAATGTAACTCACTCTCTGAAACCTGTATTTTTTTTAATTTTTATATTCAAAGACAAGTTGATTTAAATATAATGTATGTAGATGTGTATGTGTATATGGTTCTCAGATGAAAGAGATATGTTTATCAAAGCACAGATATCTACTTCCAAATGGTTTCTGCCGGACTGTTAAATCAGTCAACGGTACGTCTTTTGTGGTAGGGAAGCAACTAGCCACAATTTACAAAATTTAAAATTGACTCATGGTGGAAATTGAACCTAGGATTACTCTGTTCTCTGTAAGCTAAAGCATTTCCAACTGAACCAGGGAGATGTAAAAATTTTTTCATTTAATATTTCTTCGCCCGATTTAGCAATAAAATCTAGGACTTTGGTCCGAAACTAATGGCTTCTGTGGCACTGTGGTTTTTTTTTTAATATTGAAATACTACATATATATATATATATATATATATATATATATATATATATATATATATATATATATATATATATAGACTTACATATAATTACACTGTAATACATGTACATATCTGCATATCTAAGTTACATTAAATTGGTGTTGGTTATTTATAATATTTTTTTCCTATTTTCTGGATTTATTACACGAATTTTAGGGTTCTGTGTTCAGGGAATAGGTACCCTTTTAATTTTAAAGACAGACTTTCATATAAAGTGTGCTCTTTCCCCGCTACCTCTCTCAATTTAATTTTTTTATAGTTTCCCGTGAAACAATATCCTCCGTCCCGTCCCGTGTACTAAAGATCTACATTTTTGTTAAACATTGTACGATATTACAGTACATTAACATTAACAATATATATTTATGGCAAGCTGATGTGTATAGTTTGTATTAAATAGTCTATTTCACTTTTGAGTCTAGCTTTCATAATAAACAAAATAATTTACAATCTGACATGCAGATCTCGAGATTAGCCCGTTTAAACAAAACAAACTTTTTCGTATATTATATAAATATGGTCTGCCATGCCTAATAAGCTGAGAGAAAAGATCAACCCTATTCGGTACGTATAACATAACACGGAGGAGGTCAACTTAATATATTGGACGATATAGCGGCAGAATTGTTTTTTAGAAATTTTGTAATATCTCCGAAACTATGTAACTAATTAACATACTGTAAAACGCAAATCTTATCTCTATAATATCCTTGTGATTATTAAATAATTTATTTTGAAAAGGATTAAAGTTTAGTTGTATAAATAATGACGTAAACGTAAGCATGTGAATTAAATGTTTTTTTAAAACACAAAAAGTTATATATCTGCCAAAATATAAAAGATAGATATATGCTATCGCGGACATTTTGTTGCACTTTTTAAGGTGGATAATACTGTAGTACATTATTTTGGTCTATCTCGTAGGGTACAGCCAGCGTTTGCAATATAAGCGCAAAAAAACGTGCTTATTTACGACATCATATTAGAAACCTCTTAATTTATCAGTGTTTCTCTACTATATTATGCATGTATTATAGATATAAAACTTCCTTAAGAATCACTCTATCTAGTAAAAAAAACTGCATCAAAATCCGTTGCGTAGTTTTAAAGATCTAAGCATACATAGGGACAGACAGCCAACTAAGCAATTTAGCGTTAGCCCGCTTGCATCTTAGATTGCATCTTACAACAAGGTGTAATTGCAGTAAAGGGCTAGATTAGTAGTAGAAACTTGTAGTGAATAAAAAGAAAGTTAAATTGGCTTATCAATGCATCAATGTTGCAGTGTTACGTAAGGCACGAGTCCAATAGATTGAGTAGTTTAGTTTCTAATGCACTATGCGGCGATCAATGACACATTCAATGAGCCAAGATAACATCTACCACGTGAGCGCTGCGTGCACTTTCAACTACTATGTAAGTCCGAAACTGTGTGGATCCTAATACATATTATTATCAATACTTGTCTTTTATAGTCCTCATATAGACTTTGCCACTTGTATCATTCAGCAAACGTATCAACTTTTTTCACTTTTTCTACAATGTGTGCTTGTCATCTCATCCACAAGCCCATGAAGAACGTGACAGAGGTCGTGTTGTCGATAAACTACTATTTGTCTATTATTCTTTCGATATCATCACACCCATACGTCTCCTATAGATGTGTTATTATAAATACTAACAAGTATGTAAAACCTCGCAAATAATTAACAACTTTCCTCCCTACCTCAATAATTTTCTTATCTGCAAGTTCAGAAGAAAGTGGACGCGCAGGGGTTGTGCGTGAGCGCGGTGAGACGCACGCACCGCATGCGCGTAGTCGCCACATGCCGCACTGCTACGCTGGTCGGGCCCTCTTTTAATTCTCTTCCGTAGCCCAACAATTCAGTTTCCTCACCCGCAAGCTCTGAAGAAGGCGGCCGCGCTGGGGTTGTGCGTGAGCGCGGTGAGACGCACGCACCGCATGCGCGTAGTCGCCACATGCCGCACTGCTACGCTGGCCGGGCCCTCTTTTAATTCTCTTCCGTAGCCCAACAATTCAGTTTCCTCACCCGCAAGCTCTGAAGAAGGCGGCCGCGCTGGGGTTGTGCGTGAGCGCGGTGAGACGCACGCACCGCATGCGCGTAGTCGCCACATGCCGCACTGCTACGCTGGCCGGGCCCTCTTTTAATTCTCTTCCGTAGCCCAACAATTCAGTTTCCTCACCCGCAAGCTCTGAAGAAGGCGGCCGCGCTGGGGTTGTGCGTGAGCGCGGTGAGACGCACGCACCGCATGCGCGTAGTCGCCACATGCCGCACTGCTACGCTAGCCGGGCCCTCTTTTAATTCTCTTCCGTAGCCCAACAATTCAGTTTCCTCACCCGCAAGCTCTGAAGAAGGCGGCCGCGCTGGGGTTGTGCGTGAGCGCGGTGAGACGCACGCACCGCATGCGCGTAGTCGCCACATGCCGCACTGCTACGCTGGCCGGGCCCTATTTTAATTCTCTTCCGTAGCCCAACAATTCAGTTTCCTCACCCGCAAGCTCTGAAGAAGGCGGCCGCGCTGGGGTTGTGCGTGAGCGCGGTGAGACGCACGCACCGCATGCGCGTAGTCGCCACATGCCGCACTGCTACGCTGGCCGGGCCCTCTTTTAATTCTCTTCCGTAGCCCAACAATTCAGTTTCCTCACCCGCAAGCTCTGAAGAAGGCGGCCGCGCTGGGGTTGTGCGTGAGCGCGGTGAGACGCACGCACCGCATGCGCGTGGCTGCCGCCAGCCGCTCCAGCACGCGCATCAGTCGCTGCCCGAGCCCGCGTCTGCGCTCGCCCTCTTCGATTTGGACCTCGTAACTGTTGAAAATATAAGAAATTATTTGAAATCAAAGAAATCTGAATAAAATCGCAATAGAACGCTTAAACATTTCGCCTTGTCATGTCTTGGTGATATATTCACGTCCACAACCCAAGACCTTAAGAGTACCTAACAATTTTAATTTATTGTATTGTACCTTTTAAACTACGTACGTCCAAGTGCCATGGTAAGAGAAAAAGAAACCTGTCTCACAACGCATAATATGTCTTACTTCTTCTCTAGTCCCTAAATCAGGTAATAAACTTTCTTAAACTGAAAAAAAATTCGAGGTCCCTTAAAATCCCAGCTGTCCTGTTCACACTCTAGTTAAAGATTTGCCTCTAACGTCTCGCGGGTTTATCGCCAAAGCGGTAACAGTTGCACGGGTTCAAAGAGGAGGTCACACGGTGGCCGGGTGGAGAGTAGCTCCACTTGGGCGTGCGGCGTGACGTCACCCGGGTAGCGCTTGCAACGCTGCACATGCAATCCGCGTTGAACCGCCGAGGGATGCACGCGCTAAGTTTGCTGCTGGTCTTGGCGCTGGGCGCGGCGGTGGACTGCGCGCGCATCCTCGTCGTGCTGCCCACAAATACCAAAAGCCACTACGCGATGTATGGGCGCCTGGTGCATGCTCTCGCTGATAGGGGACATCAGCTGACCGTCATCACGCATTTCACCATGGTATGTTATTTTATATTTTTATAAAAATTGTAAAGGACAGGTGGAAACCCTAAACGTCGACGTTTTTTTAAGCTGCTCTTGTTAAAGTTTCTGTTTAACGGTCTGTATATTGAAGAAAACCGCAATAAAATCAGTTGCGTTTAAAATATCTAAGCGTACAAAAGGACGGCGGGAACTGACTTGGTTTTATGCTGCGTTAAGACAAGCTGTGATTAGCGCCTTCTGTAAGAGCCTTCTACAAAGACTTAACATATTTAAATGAGTTAAAAATTAAAACTATGGAATTATATTCGAATCTTCTGAGACGTGGTGCTCGAAGTCAGATATACATGTATGATTGTATGATCGTTCAGAACGAATAGTATGAATTCAATTACTCAATTCATTGAAATCAGTTCACAAGTTTCGATCTAAGTAAGAGAATAAATTTATTCATGGGCTGAATATAAATATCCTAACTCCTACTTTAATAGCAATACCTACAGTTATTTCCTTGATGTATAATAACAAGCAATCTAATTGTCTTTATTTCTTACCTTTTTGCAATGACTCAAAAAGGAATTAATAAATTAAATAAGGTTTAATTTTAAAAACTTTTGAAAAATGAGGTTTTATTAAAAGTATTTATCTATCGAGACAAATCGAAACGAGTCCTAACTTCGAATCGTTTTATTGCGGAGTAACTGTGGTTATCTTCCGGCTTCAGCATCAGATCATCATCATGTCATCATAATATTGCGTTGTCACGCGATATAAACATGCAAACTAAATTTCCGCTTAATCGGAAATGAGTGAAATTAATCTAACAAGATTTCATTAAAGACCGGGATATGTGAAACATATATAACAAATGTGTACATACATAACATCACGCCTTATTCCCGTAGGGGTAGGCAGAGACCACATCCCTCCATTTGCCACGGTCCTTGCATACTTCCTTAGCTTCTTCCACTCTCATTAATCCTTTCATACAAGTTCGTCGGTTTAGGGTATGTTCTTGGACCAAATTCAGGACATTTTAAATAAAGGCCAGGTCAAGAGTACTCCTATGAATGTGTTTATCTATACTAATACTATGAAGAGAAGTTTGTAAGTTTATAAGTTTGTAAATAATATCGGGGCTAATCTTCGGAACTACTGATCCGATTTTAAAAATTCTTTCACCAGTAGAATGCTACGTTATCGGTGAGTGTTATAGGTTATATTTTATATTTGTATTATATATATTACCCAAGTTATCGCAGTTTTTGTCGCGCGAGTTGGACCGTGAAATTTATTAAATCGGTTTTCTGCGCGCACGCTGCATTAACTGGATATAATTGAAATCGTTGTATGAAAAAATATATGCATCTTAAAAAGTTCTACAAAAAAGTCCGCGATAGCATATATCTATCTTTTATATTTTGGCTGATATATAACTTTTTGTGTTTCAAAAAATCATTTAATTCATATGCTTACGTTTACGTCATTATTTATACAACTAAACTTAAATCCTTATCGTAATAAATTATTTAATAATCACAAGGATATTACAGAGATAAGATTTGCCTTTTACAGTATGTTAATTAGTTATATAGTTTCGGAGATATTACAAAATTTCTAAAAAACAATATCGTCCAAATTAAGTTGACCTCCTCCGTGTTATGTTATACGTACTGAATAGGGGTCAACATTTGGATATTCTTTGAGAATTCGATATTTGGTCTTTTCTTTCAATTTATTTGGCATGGCAAACCATATTTATATAATATACGAAAAAGTTTGTTCCTTTGTTTAAACGTGCTAGTCTCTAGATCTGCATATCTGATTGTAAATTATTTTGTTTATTATAAAAGCTAGGCTCAAAAGTGAAATAGACTATTTAATACAAGCTATACACATCAGCTTGCCATAAATATATATTGTTAATGTTAATGTACTGTAATATCGTACAATGTTTAACAAAAATTTAGATCTTTAGTACACGGGACGGGACGGAGGGTATTGCTTGACGGGAAACTATAAAAAAATTAAATTGAGAGGGGTAGCGGGGAAAGAGCACACTTTATATGAAAGTCTGTCTTTAAAATTACAAGAGTACCTAAGAGGTTTTCACGCGGACGAAGTCGCGGGCGACTGCTAGTATCATATATTATGAATATTAGTTAATTTATTAGCTACTCCAGTTTAGTTAATCACCAAAGCAATATACAAACAATAACAATCAAATAACTGAGAGTATGCCATTGGGTAGTTAGGTATATAATATATTAGATCACCGTTTGCTCCAAAATCGAGTCAGATAACACATCGACGCAATATTGATTAATGGCATCAGAGAACAATCGGAATTCCAATACAAATATTCTGCTACTATAGAACAGAATTAATTGATCAGACTGTGTTTTATTACAATAATATGGTTTTTCCTTTTCTTGCTAATAAAGTTATGCTTTAGCTACATTGCAAATATAACCTTTGGCCTCCAATTAAACAAAAAGCCTATGCTAAGAGTACACACGACAAGTAGTACCTAAGTCTAATGTCAAAAGATTATTTGACTTTATTTATACTCCCACATCTCGCAACAAGCAACATTCTGGCGTCCAAATTTAAAGAAGTGATGTGTGAGTGATGAATAAGACAATATTTTTATAGGTTTATAAGACGCGAAGGGCCTGGGTTCGATTCCCGGCGGGGCAGATTGAGATTTTCTTAATTTGTCTTGGTCTGGCTGGTGAGAGGTTTTCGCCGTGGCTAGTTACTACCCTACCGACAATGACGTACCGCCAAGCAATTTAGCGTTCCAGTACGATGTCGTGTAGACACCGAAAGGGTTGTGGATTTCAACCTAATCCTAATCACCTAACATCAAGTGTGACAGCAGTCAAGGGCCAACTTGTAATAGATAAAAAATATCAAAGATTTGAAATATCTTTCGAAATACAAAAAATGTTAAAAACAGACAAGTTAAAAAGTATGCAATTTTAAGTCACAAAGGCAAAGGAGCCTGTAGAATATGGATAATAATTACAAAAACACGGAAGTGCAGTTTCAGAAGGCTCCTACAAATCGTCGTAGCATAGTTGCATAGATCACTGGTTATGAATTTTTCGCTTTACCAAAAAAATAATCTAATATATAAAATTTCCCTGTCACAATTTTTGTTACCGTACTCCTCCGAAACGGCTTTACCGATTTTCACCAAATTTTGTATTCAGTAGTATCACTGTATCAGCAGGTCTTGAGAATCGGCTACTACATATCTGTTTTTCATACCCCTAAGTGATAAGGGTTGTCCACCCCTAACATTGTATTTTAATTTTTTGGACATTTTTTTTATAATGTGGTATCAAAAAATACATACACACGATCTACCCTTATGTATAAAAAAAATTCCTAGAAATAATATACATGGCAAAACAACGTTTGCCGGGTACAGCTAGTAATTTATAATAAGCGTCAATAGCTTCTCTGGGCCGGAATTTTGACGACCTCCGTGGCGCAGTGGTATGCGCGGTGGATTTATATGACGGAGGTCCTGGGTTCGATTCCCGGCGGGGCAGATTGAGGTTTTTCTTAATTTGTCTTGGTCTGGCTGGTGGGAGGCTATCGCCGTGGCTAGTTACCACCCTACCGACAAAGACGTATCGCCAAGCGATTTAGCGTTGGTACGATGTCGTGTAGAAACCGAAAGGGATGTGGATTTTTGTCACTCCTAACAAGTTAGCCCGCTTCCATCTTAGACTGCATCATCACTTAACATCAGGTGTGATAGCAGTCAAGGGCCAACTTGTAGTCGATAAAAAAAAAAAAAAATTCAAAGTGGAAACCAATGTTACATCCGGAATCGTGTCGTGTGGTAAAATATTAGTTAATAACATGGCTGATGAAATAATAATAAAATTAAATAAGTCATACAATGTTCAGGAAGTCTTTACGTGTTAAACAAAACTTAGCGTTTAGTATTAACTAGGGTTTGCACATTTGGCACTAGTAACTTGTGACCTCTGGCGTCTGCCGCGTTCCTTATCTCGGCACGCGCTTCCAGCCCGACTATCTGTCTTGTCAAACTTATACGGAATGGAAACATTTGTAAATAATCAATATTGTAATGAACTAATTAGTTATAATCACTTAGCAGATTAATTCATCGGGACTTTCAATTGAGACAAACTATCTTGTAGTTAGTTTGTCTCCATTGAAAGTCCCGACCAGAGAGACTACACTTCGTAGGTATATCTTCAAAACAAGCACCCATTGCAACAATTCTACTCTCTTAATAATATTCATCATCAGATGATGAAATGTCATCTTATGTGTTGGGAAAAAAATATCCCTGAATAAATAATGAAAATTATTTATTAAACGTCGTCCGTCAAAATACAAACAAACATCGTTGACAAAATATACACCAATCTAAGCCGTGGACAAAACCTTTGCAGGTATATACATTATAGGGTTGCAACGTATGCTAATTGTCTTTTTCAGAAAAACCCACCTTCGAATGTGGAGGAGATCAATTTGGCGGGCACGATTCCCGAGTTGACGAACAATCTAACCTCACAGCAATACTCCTTGAAACCGGATTCCATCAGAAACCTGGAGCAGATTATGTTGGAATGTGTACACTCGTGCGACATTGTGTCTCAAAACCCAGAAGTCAAAGCGCTAGTCAATTCATCGAAGCTTTTCGACTTAGTTATAGTAGAAGTATTTGGAAGCGAGTGTTTTCTACCTTTCGGCAAGAGGTTCAAAGCTCCGGTCGTGGGACTGCTTTCGAGTGTACCTCTACCTTGGGTCAACGAACAGTTGGGAAATCCCGAAGGAACGGCTTATATACCAGCCTATATGATGGGGTATGGACAACGCATGAATTTATGGGAACGTTTTATTAATACTGCAGCAGTTGCGTGGGCCAAAGTTATGTACAGATACAAATCACAGATTCCTTCACAGGTTAGTGACTCATTTTATATTTTTCTAATTAAATAGGTGAATTTCAGTAGTTATACTAAAGCCAAACTCGATTGAGAATGTTTGACAACAAACAAATTAAAAATGAGGGTAGAAATCACTAGTCATTTTAACACCTACTTTTTTAATTAACTAGTTACTGACAAATTCATGACAATAAATTAGATTAGTAGCTTAAAACTAATTAATATATTCAATATCTTTTAAATAAGATTTTTTAAAATACCAAAACATAATTTTAAATTTGTTAAGCATAAAACGTGTTGCATTTTTTTACCTTCATTTTAAATTTGTTTATTGACAAGCGTTCTCAATCGAGTTTGGCTTTAGTATAGCTATGTTAGCTTGAATGATAATTTACATTAAAGTTAATTAAAAAAAAATTATCTCCTTTATACAAAATATTTTTTGCTAGGACCAATAGAGAAATAATTGGTATTTCGGTTAACGCGCAATTATTTACAAAAAATGTTTTTGAACTTTTCTATTTCATGTATTTTCAGGTGATAGCAGATAGATTATTTGGACCTGGACCGAAGTTAGAAGCATTGGCTCAAAACTACACTTTGATTTTATCTAATAGCCATTTCAGTATTAATGAAGTACGACCCCTAGTTCCTTCTTTAGTAGAAGTAGGAGGCTTACATTTGGACAACAAACAAACCATGTCTAAGGTATGTTATAGCAGTATCTAAACTATAAAAGAATTAGTGATAATTGATTTCGATATATGTGTACATAACAACGACTCAGGCCCTAGTTTTGGGTGAAAAGGTCTGGCAACCGAAAACGTAGGCCGCCTCCCGCTCAGGATGGGTGCATCCCAGTAGTACCCCCTAATTTTAGTTCTATAGAACTGTTGATACACCATATTAGTGCTTAGTGTCCCATTATTTCTATATAGAACTAATGGGATAAAATTAAAGAAATGTCGATATCAACATCTTGTTTGTACGTTACATATAAAATATCTATAGTTTTTTATAAGTATAATATGGAATCTCTTTTGATTGCAATAATAAATGTGCACTTAAATTTGAGAGTATCTATAAACATACTATATCGAATAAAGCTTTGCTTAAATTGCACAAAACGTCTTTAAAATGGTATTGAGGTTTTTAATATAATTTTTTTCAAAACTGAATAGTTTGCGCGAAAGATACTTCCAAAGTGATAAAATGTCCCCCCCCTGTAACTTCTAAAATGAGAGAATATTTTTTGAGACACAACTACTACTTGGTTTTAATAACTTAGCTTTTGTCGCAAGGGACATTTTCTTGTTAAAAACAAAATGAAATATCAATCAAAATAATATAAAGTTTATAACTTATATGGTATAAGTAAAGTCAAGAGCAAAAACTATACTACAGTACAATATAGAACTATTGGGATATAATTTGACAGCACGGAAAATATCCCAACAGTTCTATAGAACTACGGTATGGGGTACTACTGGGATGCACCCCTCAAGATGTTTCAATAAGGTTCCATAAATAATTTGGAGAATGCAATTTTTGTTGGTTTTTTAAGCGACAATTTTTAAGTCATAGTCAGGGATTCATTTGAGTCTTGGTGGCACTGCCGCTCGTTGGAGTAGTTTGGAAAATATTCTCGTGGTCCAATCTGTAGAGTTCTACGGTACAAGTATGTTATAACCTACTGGCCTCCCCATGGTGAAAAGTTGTCCCTGAGGATTTCTAGAAAATGGGTGGGGTTGCCGCTAAAATCCGTCGGGTTATACATATATATATTTTTTGTAATCAGGAACTGAAACGGATTCTTGACAACGCTCACGAAGGGATAATCTACTGGAGCTTCGGATCCATGTCCCGTATCGAAACAATACCGAGTGAGAAGTTATCGCAAATCTTCACTGCCATATCAGAACTGTCACAATCTGTACTTGTGAGGCTAAACCGAAAAATGCTCGCACAATTAACAAATCTTACTGTACCCGATAACGTGTATACTATGGACTGGATCCCTCAATATAAGACTTTATGTAAGTAAAAGAATCTCAACTCCAATCTTTTTTACATTAGTAAGAGAACTAAAAATGTCTTCTCCTAATGAACTAAAACTTATGTTGAATCAATCAAATCTCATTAAGTACGTGAGATCGTAGAAGAATAGATAAATGCACAGTTAAAGAACAAACCTATAATATACTTTAACGTTTGTAGTCTAATGCAAAGTATTGAAACAAAAAATACCTAATTTAGTAAATTGTTACAATATCATCATCATGTGGTGCCATCTTTTGAACGAATTTTGGCGAGTAAAGAAAAGAGTTTGGAAAGGTTTCCTATTTTCGACAACTCTCTTTAGTTGTGGGTAATAGGGTCCGGTCCACTCTCTTATGTCGTCTAACCATTTCCGCCTTTGACGACCAGGTAGGTGCTCTTTTGCCGCGTAGCTTGTTACAATATAGGATGAATTAAATGTTCAAAAATAAAAATCTTTAGCAGCAACACACGTTTGCAGGGACCATATTTACTACACGTGACCACTCGTAGATAAAGATTAAAAATAGAGATTCAAAAATAGAGAGTAGCTAGGTTCTAATTTTGTCAGTCTGTTCTCTTAAAATACTCTATATAAAAGAGATCTAAAAAGAAACTTTACATTGCAGGTCACCCAAATGTTAAACTGTTCATATCTCACGGTGGACTATTGGGCACGCAGGAAGCTGTAGCGTGTGCGGTCCCAACGCTGATGGTGCCGCTGTACGCGGATCAAGCGCTGAACGGACGTGCTATGAGCGATCGGGGCGTTGCCAGAGTCATCTCCTTGAGAGACTCTACCACGAGTGATTGGAGAGAAGCGTTCCACGATTTACTTGCCAATAATAGGTACATAAAGTACTACATATACTACATGGATATTTTAAGGAAAAGGACATATTGACTGTGTATCGGCAATCTATAGGACATATTACTTGTTCACAGTTGATATGTAAAATTTAAGGACTGGAGCATACATGAATTTCTCGTCTACGTTGCGGTTGTCCGCTAGTTAGAGATACACAAGTTTATAATAGATATAGTTATATAGAAATACTAAAATTTAGTGGTTCTGTACAAACTGTAGCAAAGATTACTTATTGCTACATAGGAAACTATCAGTAAATTGATCTGGTCCATACAATTTTCTTAATAACTTCCTACAACTTTGTTATGTAGTTAAATAAAAATTTTTGAATAAAAATAGAACCGACTCGAAACGCACTAAAAAGTAAATAACAAAAAATAGAACTGACCCAAAACACACTAAAAAGTAAAAAAATAACTGTGTCATTTAGTTGCTTTAATTTACTTAACGGCTGGCACCGACTTCATAGATATGCTTAAGTAAATTAAAGCAACTAAATGACACAGTTATTTTTTTACTTTTTAGTGTGTTTTGAGTCAGTTCTATTTTTTGTTATTTACTTTTTAGTGCGTTTTGAGTCGGTTCTATTTTTATTTTAAAATTTTTATTTAATTTTACTGTCATAGTATATTATACGGAACTAGTAGCCAAAAAGCTACTAATACCCAGACAAAAACCGAAATCGCTGTAAGCGTGCCTCCAAAATTTGAAGAGTTCCTTCATTTTCCCCAGGATATCATCATTAGATCCTAACATGATGACAATGGGACCACCTTGGATATATGCCCTTTCTAATAAAAAAAAAGAATTATCAAAATCGGACAACTCTGTGAAAAGTTATGCGTGGTCATACATAAAAAAAATACGTGTCGAATTGAGAACCTCTTCCGTTTTTTTCGTCGGTTAATAAAAGAAAATTAGGTATAAACATGTTAATAAATCAAATGCAGTAGTAGTAACATGTAATTGTTCAATTTCAGGTACAAAGAAAACGCCTTAAGACTGAAGGACATATTCCTAGATCGACTCTTACCTCCTTTAGAAACAGGGGTATATTGGATTGAATATGTTTTAAGACACAAAGGAGCTGCTCACCTAAGATCACCAGCTCTGGACCTCTCCAACGCACAGTACCTATTACTAGATGTCATAGCACTGAGTATAGCTATAGCATCCCTTATAATATTCATACTTCACATATTGTTTAGATACCTATCCACCCGTTGTATTCGGTGGTTGCCAAAAGACGTTGTCTTAGAAAAGAAACTTTTTAGGAGAAACATAAGTCTATTTCATTGTTTTCTTTGGATTTACAAGGTCAAAATGGACTAAATGAATATATTATACATATGACGCATATCTTGTTAGTATGATCCAAGGGAACTTGATGTAAGTGTAAAAAATATAATATGACAGTGCAGATATGGTCATACACTAATCTTTATAACTGCCTTGTTAGTCCAATGATGTTTTAGGTCATTAGGTCATGTCTTAGGTCAGTCCATGGAATATTGTGCTATTGTTCCAAACAATATATTGAGTTCAGTAGTAGCCTTGAGTTTGGGGTGTTACACCCCCTAGCATCTTAGAGCACTTTAAAACTGAAATACTGTCTGTGACATTATTTCTTACTGGTAATTTAATGAATGTCATTTAAAAACTGTATATATTTAATAGGTTATTTAAAAACAATATTATTACTTAGGCATTGTTTTTTTTAACAGATTAATTATTTTTCATTACATTAAGGCTTTGATGTTATAATAACTGTACTGTTGTTGCAGTATTTTTTCATACCTGCAATATTTAATGTAAATAATTACAAATAAGGTATTTATTATTTCCACCTATGACAAGTAACTGTTACATGATAACTGGGTGTGTTTTCCCTTCCCTCTCCTACGAGGAGGGAGGCCTGACCCTGTAGAGGGCTGTTAGTAGGCTG
The DNA here is from genome assembly GCA_034621355.1 of Mycalesis mineus. NCBI lineage: Eukaryota > Metazoa > Arthropoda > Insecta > Lepidoptera > Nymphalidae > Mycalesis > Mycalesis mineus. Next base: position 3,251,247 of record CM067901.1, read on the forward strand.
ATTATGATGATGATGATAAACATGATGTGGTTAGTCCTGCCATTTTAAGAGATTACGATAAAAACAGCTTATAACAAATTACTTTTTGTGTTTATTTTCTATTTTATGGTATACATATGTAAATCTTAAATAGTATAATTAATTAATTGTCATTTAGAATAAACTGTGATGTACCAAAATATGTGATATGTGTGAGTCAGAATTTAGTTAATAAAGAATTCTATTGCAATTTGATATTTTTTATTTGTAACAATGGCTCATAAATACATAAATACAGAAATTAAGTGTCTACAGCAATAGCAAAAAACTTAATTATGTAATATCATAATATTAATTATTTATTTCTTAATAATACAATAATTACATTTGAGGGCTGAGACCTTCTTGTAGGTACGAAAATACCCAGAGCCAAGAAGGCCTTGCTCTTTCTTGTATAATATAGGTAGGTAGCAAAATATATTATTTAATTTATTTACAATGTACAATTAAAACAATTATTTACATGCATTATACTAACTATTTGAGGGTACATGTAGTACAAATACATAAATCCTATAAATTTAGCACCCTATGAGAAAAACCAGGTTGAAATTTTATCTATGTGTTTATATATATATATATATATATATTTTTTTTTTTGTTGCAATGATATGAAAGAGAGATCATTAATTTTATAAAATATAGTCTCCTTTGTTGTGATGGGTTAAAAATAAAACAATATGTAGACAAACATAGACAATTATATCTTGGCACGCACAATAGCCCAAAAAAAAGCAAAATATTTTTTTTCTTAGACTCTCATTATTCCTGCATTCTGTCTTGAGACAAGACAAGCAAAATATCAAAGAAAATTGATGAATTCTTACCAGTAAAGGACAGGTTCTCCAAAATCCATATCAAATCTGAAATGTGAGAAAGCCTGCAACTTTTTGTTTTTATCTCTTGCTATCAGGTACCAGGCTGCATCATCTGTCATCTCCTCCACTTTGCGTTCTTTGTTCCAACCCCATGCACATGTTTCATATCTGAAATAAATTATTTTTTTAACTTAGTATGAATAAAGATTTTCTGTCAGAGCTTGAATAATGCATTTTGCATGTGTTGCACTATGAAGGGCATGGTTTTCAGCGTAATTCGCTAAAAATACACGCAGGACAGTATCAGACATGCTTTTATGCTACCACTGTTGCTTTGTTATGGGCAACGGTGTAAAAACAAGTGTTGTCACCTGCTTGTTAAAATAATATGAAAAATATTTAAAAAATTAGTGTCATATAATACACACAACAGTTATAAATGAAAATCTTTTAATGCAGTAAGAACTTTATTTTTTCCCAACTTTTCCAGGGACTCCTAAACTTCAATACCCACCTCTGATTTTTCTTAATTTTCAAAGTGCTTTGATACTTACAATTTTTTCATATTCCTTTCTGTTAAATCTATAGCCCAGTCCAACACTTCTTTATCAAGATCTATGACTCTCGTAATGGTCATATCAATCTCTTTCTCCTCACTACTGTACACTAGCAAGTCTTTGCATAAAGGAGTCAAGTCTTTCAGCTTATTAGCCGAAGTTACAAAGGACATGCCATCAGCTATACGACGCTGCTCCATCTTGCGCGCTTGGCGCTTTTCTTTGCTCTTATTTACTGAGGTAGTGGATTTTTTCTGTGAATTAAACAACAATTTTACTGCAGGTAATATAATATATGCTTTATATAATGTAATAATGTTGTTATAGCTAGTAAAATATGTTTACAAAACGTTACAAGTTATATGCATATATTGTGATGTTTCAGGAAATACTTACGCCCATTTTTAATTCTTTTTAGTAAACGATATTTTATTGTGTTTATTTTCACTGTAACTTCCAGAATCAGACAACTTTACAAAATTTATAATAATCGGCGGGAACATAAACAATAAACATAACCTTCAATTTTTGACAATACTTCAAAAAACAAAAACATTATCTGTCAATGTCATCCAAATTAAACAACGATTTTCTTTGGGTAGATAGATGATTGGTTAGAACGCGGATAGAATTGTCAATAAATTTGCCTAACGTTTAAAAATTATTAGTACTTTGGTAACTTATTGGTTTCAATTAAGATGCTATTTTCAAATTATTGTTTTCAAACAACTTGGTTGCAATAGTACAGTATTTATGAATTATTATAAGTATCATATACTGGCACTATAATTATTAACCGGAATTTAAGTATAAATTTTTTGATATGAATATTTCTGTCGTGTTGATTAAGTTTATGAACGTAATAGCCGCGTAATTCAAATCAAAGAATTATTACATCACAAAAATCAATATCTAGTTTTCCTTTTCTTATAAAAAAATACCCAAATACAAACAGTTTGAGAAATAAATATTGGTGTTTTTTCATTCGTCGTAAGTAGACAACTGCCGTGTTTACAATACTTGGCTATTTGCCAGTTTTCATGTCCCTCAAATTGATATTGCGGCAAGACTTTGCGTGTGTGATTAATTCAAGTGCTTATTATTTTCGTTATTTCCATAAGATAACAGGGAGAATGAAATACGTGAAGCTTTCACAAACCGCAGATTTAATGCCAACAGTGGGTTTAGGAACATGGCAGGTTAGTTTAATATAAATAAATCGATGCAAAAGACATCAAACATAATCGTAATTCGAGAATTTATTTTTAGTTTTTACAGCATTTATTATTGTTCTAGGCATCACCTGAAGTTATAGAGACCACTGTGTACAAAGCATTGGATTTAGGTTACAGACATATTGATACAGCTTTTAATTACAATAATGAAGAAGCGATTGGTAATGCCATAAAGAAGTGGTTAGATGATGGTAAGGGTACAAGAAAGGACCTGTTTATTACTACAAAGGTAAGTGTTTTATATTAATTAAAACAGATTTATATAGATATTTCTGTTTATCTGTAAATCGTAAGTCATTTGACTTCTGGGTTTTTAAAGAAAAACTAGACTTGAGCACCACTTAGATGCAAAATAATGGTATTATGAAGTTTTCATTTGTTTCGTGTTTATAGACACGAAATTATCCGCGGCCAGAAACGTGTTTGGCGGTAGACAAGCCTTGTTACAAATAGCTACATTTATTCTCTTCAGTAACCACAATCGAAAATAAGTAAATAAAAAGTCGGATGCGGGTTTATTATCGAATGTGTGATAGCATAAAACTTCAACAGATCCATAGCATAGTATTTGATCTACATCCACACATTAAATGGAAGCCAACTGCCAGTGAGTAGCTTAAGTGGCTTAGGATCACGAGCTCCTGGGTTCTTCCTTGATTGGGATATGAAGTATTAAGATGTTAAGCCGGTTCCGGTCATTATCATTAACATAATGACATCTGATGATGATGAACAAGCAATGTGATAGCCTCAATAACTCTGACCATCATAGTTTATTTTAAGCTCCCGCACGTAGGGAACCGAGCATCAGACGTGAAGAAGTTCCTAGACTTGCAGCTGAAGAGGCTGCAGATGGAGTACGTGGACTTGTATCTGATCCACGTGCCGTTCGCATTCCAATGCGATGCGGAGACGCTGACGCCCGTAGTGAACAGTGACGGCGAATATCAGCTGGATATTGATACGGATCACATTAGCACATGGAAGGTGAGATTCTTTCTTTTGAGGGTAGATGAAGGAAATCCGTTTTGGAAACTGACCGCTTGTTGTTTGCTATATATTTTTCCAAATTTCTCTCTCAAAGGCATCCTACGGTTTATTGTTAGATGACGTTTGATCCATTATGTATCCCTGTATATAAATTTATGGAATATTTTTTAAAGATAATATAAAAAAATAGCTCCAGTACCCACACAGGTTAAATGTCAATAGAGTGTTTCTACTCTCAGTAAATGAAATGACTATTTTATATTTCTATAAGTTATTAGAAAAGACGGTAGATCTGACCTACAGATCTACCTGCAGGGTTGCCATTCAAAGACCTTATGACCTCAACGTTCATAGATTCGTCTAAGTGCCCCGTTTATTGCTATAGCTTTAATGGTAATATGGTTTTTTGTAGGTAATGGAGTGTTGTCAAAAAGAAGGACTCATTCGTAATCTAGGTTTATCCAATTTCAATGAAGCCCAAATAGCTAGGATAATTCGTGAGTCGACGATCAAGCCGCAAGTATTGCAAGTTGAACTGCACGCTTACTTCCAACAAATTGACCTTCGGAAGTTCTGCTCGGAGCACGATATTGTGGTCACTGCATACGCCTCTTTGGGGAGTCCGGGCGCAAAGGACCATTTTGTTAACAAGTACAATTATAGGTATGTTTTCATTGCGCAGTCCGACTAAAAAAATACGACGACTCGCCATGTTGCGGTAAAACCAGGAACTATTTTCTTTTATTAGGCTACTGAATGTACAGATTTAAAAGTGCTTGTGGCGCCCTCAATTTATACTAAAGCCAAACTTGATTGAGACTGCTTGTCAACAAACAAGATAATAATGAAGGTAGAAATCACTAGTCATTTTACACCTAAATTTTTTAATTAACTTTTTAATGGTGAATTATTTACAATAAATTGGATTAGTAAGCTTAAAACTAATTAATATAAACAAAACTTTTAAATTTATTAGGCATAAAATGTGTTGCATCTAAGCATTCTCAATCGAATTTGGCTTAAGTATTGGTTGTTATTTTTCTCGCTAGGGTATACCTTCATATTAGATACCTATATTTATTTTATTTTAAACCAATTTTTTTTTATAAAATAGGTAATTTAGAATATCTACTTTCTGAATTATTTAAATTTTAGTCCTTAGTAATTTTATAATTAGAGTTTACGATTTGTAATATTCGTCCCATTTTATATTCATTTTCTAATCTAACAAATACGTTTATTTTTTTAATATTTTTGAAATCTCTTTCAGTCCTGACGCATTCCCGGACCTACTCGGTCATCCGGAAGTGAATGACATTGCTAAAAGCCACGAGAAAACCCCCGCTCAAATATTGCTGCGATATTTAGTTCAACAGAAAGTGGTAGTCATACCGAAAAGCACAAGCGACAAAAGACTCAAGGTGAGCCTAATATAATAAAAAACATTTCTGTTTAGGTTTCTAGCTTTAAAGAGTTCATTCACCATTATGATTTTTATTTATTTATTTATCACAAGTTAGGCCTTGACTGCAATTACACTTGATGGTAAGTGATAATGCAATTTAAAATGGAAGGGGGCCATTTCGTTAGGAGTAGGATGAAATCCACGAACCTTGAGGTTTTTATTATTACTACCGGTACGCTAAATCGCTTGGCGGTACATCTCTATAGGTATGATGGTAACGGCTGAAGCCTCCCACCAGCCAGACCTAGACCAATTATACCTAGACAAATAGAAACTCTTAATCGGCTCAGCTGGGAATCGAATCTAGGACTTCGGGCTTATAAATCCACTGCGCCACGGAGGCCGTTAAAAGCGAGTAACCATTATCCCAATGTTTTTCATAAATAGGAAAAGAATATAACTATTTTTAGATTGATTGTTTTTAGATCAACCGTAGTATCAACATTTTGTTTTTGTTTACAGGAAAACTCAAACATATACGATTTTGAATTATCACCATCCGAAATAAATAGGTTGAAGAAATTAGATAGAGGGGAGAGCGGACGTATTTTCAATTTCTTATTTTGGAAGGGAGTTGAGAATCATCCTGAGTATCCCTTTAAATTTTTGACTCAAGCTTCAGATAAAATATAACTCAATATTTATCGTATCCGTAGCGCACTATTCAATTTAAATATTATTTGTAAAAGAAAACTCTTTCCTTACCTTTAAAAGGGTTTTTATAGATTTCTTTATTATTCTTGATTCTCATCTACTACTTACCTTATCCAAACAAATTATTATATTCCACTTGTACTACTATTGTGGAAAACGATACAAGTTTTATATTTTGATATATTACAATTCTTTGTTTGTTAGGCATACAAGCAAAAAATAAAGCTGCCTGCCATAAAGGACATTGCCAAAATTTGCCCCAGGCTGTCCAAACTTATGCTCATATTTAACTGTTTTATTTAAATGCACAATGAATTTTAAACAACTACCCATGTTTCATAGCAATCACTTGAAAATATATCAAAAAAATAAAAATTTCAATCGTTTTTTTGTGTTCTGAATCACGTGACCGTCGTCGTAATATGAAAAGTCAACTTTTTCAACCTTCATAACTTTTTCCAGCGACTGCATAGCTACATACAACTTTGTTTTTCTGTAAATAGAAAATCTGCACTATTTAATGACATATATCGTTACTGGGCAGCCTGGGGTAAACTTCCATACAATTTTTGGCAATGTCCTTCATAGTACTTATAATATGCCAATGAATGCAAATGCTGAAATCTTAAAATTATTTTGGTATGGATGGATCTCTAGCCCAGATGCCCAGCTCTAGTTCTTGACATAATATAAATATAATATTTAATTTGGCTCAACACTGTAATATAAATTATTTTTACTTGGCACTATAATACATTTGTATAAAGCGAAAGACGTGACATCGCATTCAAAGGCGTTGTTTTCTATACCAGGTAAAAAATATTTATATATACCTTACGCCTAGAATGCGCACGAAGATATATACCGTGTAGATAAAGATAAATGATCGCCCAATAGCACTCAAACGAAAATATCTCTCTTTTTCGTTCTACTAATGTTGTTAGTAAATACGCTATTATTCTAGTCAAACATTACCTCTTCTAATTTAGTCTAAGAATTCTAGTACGCTTTATAATATAATAGACTCACAAGCTCAGTTGAACTGACGCGATACTATGAAGTCTGAATATTGAATGTGGTTAGGGTTCCGTATCTTTGATTACCTTAAAATAACACTTTTCAGTTGATATAAACCAATTGTAATTATTTTATTTGATTATTTTTTGCATGCGAAAGTTTCTCCAGAACAGTCCACTTATTTTTTTTGAAATATTTATTGAAATTTTATTCTTTCACAATATTTACGAATACGGAACCTTCGGTGTGCGAGTCTGACTCACTTTAATTTATTGTTAAATTAGAAGAAAGTCATAGACTAAATATATCTTATTAAGGTGGGAAATGACCGACGTTACGAAGCGTATCGCAGCGAGCATATTGTTTCACCTTGCAAAATTTTTAATGTCTTTTCACACTTGACGAAAGATATATCGAGCGTATCAATGGTCACGTCAACTGTTACATTATCGGTGAAGTGAAAACTGTTTGAATGTTTGTCTGTTTTGACGTCACGTGACGCATCTTCCGTTAGCTGCACAAACTACATGGCGAATACTACGCGTATTATTGTGTAATGTACGGTATCGCTCGAATCTAGCCACATGTAATTGCGAAAGCAAACGGTTTTCTTTCTACAGTTTCGTTTTTATTTCGATTTACCACGTATTCCGATCTTCGTGTTTGACAAGACCTGTAACAACAAGTGATCAACTTTGCACCCGTCGCGTGCGCCCGTCTCAGTTAGCGCTTCTAGTATAATTTTATTCAATAAAATCAACAAATATTTATTTGACCGTAGCAATTTGTAGAAACAAACCCGCTCGCGTGTGCCCGTCGCGGGCGCCCGCGCCGTGTACCCGCCGCGCGGTTGCGAATCCGCCACCCGCACCCGCGCTCCGTCGCGCTGTCCATACTATTTTTCATTATACACCCGCGAGCGGGCAACCGCGCCAGTTTTAGCGTTAGCCCTTACTGATAACGCGAATGCTCGGTGTGCGTGTTATATTATACCCAGCGTATCGCATAATTTTAGTTTTTTTGGGAGAAATATATGGCCACTCATGGTGTTATATTTCCCTGTTCGGATTTATTGGTCAAGATAAGAGAGTAACGCCAATCAGTGTCCACCTCAACACGAATGTCTAGTTTAAAACCATTCCTATTAAAGTACTAGTATGAATACGTATAACGTAAAATTCAATATTATGTTAGTCATAAACATTATGAAATATAATTAAAAAACATAAAACACTTGACTTTTGTTTTATTTTAAAAATCCTTATAATAATTAAAATTAAAGTAGATTACAAATACAGTTATTCGGCTATTAGAATATGGTTTGGCTTTTGACGTTGTGAAGTGACAAGTGAGAGCATAAGCGCGTTCGTGCACAGCAATGAAACGAATGCACTGCAGAAATTACTAGTTCAATTATTTAGAGTGGTACATATCATCATCATTATCAGCCTATTAACGGCCCACTACAGGGCCAGGCCTCCCTCCTTACAGGAGAGGGGATATGGAGCGTACACCCACCACGCTGCTCCAATGCGGGTTGGCGGGCTTAGGGTGATAATGTTTCATTTATTAACGATCACTATCAGATGTTGATGACAGTGACCGGGACCGACGGCTTAACGTACTCTCCGAGGCATGGAGGTGTAACACCACCAAATTCCCGACTCCGGGCTTGGAATGTACTGAGAATTTCATAGAAGAATGAAAAACTCAGAATTATTCCGTGACCCAACCCAGGATTCGAACCCAGGACCTCGTGATCGAAGCCAGATAGGCTAACCACTAGACCAACAAGGCAGTTAGTCTGGCGAGTGGTACATATGATAATTTATAAATATTTTTATAAATTATCATCAACAAATGCGCCTGTCAAATGCCTCTGGGTATACTGTTCCAGCACCAATCGGTACATATGGTCCTTCGAGCCGGATTTAAAAGCCAAACCATTCTCCAAGAGTAGAACATTTAAATAAAAATAATTCTACGAGAGCCGATACAGCATTTTTCTCTGGAGGCGATGCTGTAACTCTCCGCGTCTGATCATAGTGTGGATCACTTTGACGATGGCCCGCTCTGGATACTTCTGGCGCAGGAAGTCCTGGATGATGGTCTGCTCGGACACCTGCGAGCCGACCGCAAACCTGCGCTTTAACTGCTTCTCTACTCGGGAGAGCATTTCATGGTCTTCCTCTGTTGTGAAACCTTCTGCACCTGAAGTTATTATTATCAACATTAGCCTAGATGACTTACTTTATGGTCAGGCTTCGATATAGGAGAGGGAATTTTGAACTAAGTTCCAATACGAGTTAACAAGTTCAAGATGGTAATGTTTTACAATGTGGCAATCAGTATAAGTTGTTAATGAAAATAAAATTTTTTAACAAAAAATAGAACCAACTCAAAATGCACTAAAAAGTAAAAAATAACTGTGTCATTTAGTTGCTTTAATTTACTTAACCATATCTATGAAGTCGGTGCTAGCAAGTTTAAGGAACATTTATTTAACATAGTAAGGCAGTTTTTGGGTTCTAGGTAATGTCCTTAAAGTAGAAACTTTGGCTGCCACCGACTCTTAGATATGCTTAAGTACATTAAAGCAACTAAATGACACAGTTACTTACTATACTAAAGCCAAACTCGATTTAGAATGTTTGTCAACAAACAAAATTTAAAATGAAGGTAGAAAATGCAACGCGCTTTATGCCTAATAAATTTAAAATTATGTTTTGTTTTTTTATAAAATCTTATTTAAATAATATTGAATCTATTAATTAGTTTTAAGCTTACTAATCTAATTTATTGTTATAAATTCGTCATTAACAAGTTAACCAAAAAAATTAGGAGTAAAATGACTAGTGATTTCTACCTTCATTTTTAATTTGTTTGTTGACAAGCATTCTCAAACGAGTTTGGCTTAAGTATAGTTTTAGTGCATTTTGAGTTGGTTCTATTTTTTGTAAAAAAATATTATTTATTACTTTTGAGTGATTTATCGCCACGTTACGTACTCGTACTATACTGTCATAGTATATTATACGGCACTAGTAGCCAAAAAGCTACCGATACTTACACAAAAACCGAAATCGCTGCAAGTGTGCCTAAAAATTTGAAGAGTTCCTTCAATTTTCCCAGGATATCATTATCAGATCCTAACATGAGGGCAATGGGACCACCTTGGAAGTGTGCCCATTCTAATAAAAAAATAATTATCTAAATCGGACAACTCTGTAAAAAGTTATGAGTGGTACATACATAAAAAAAATATGTATATATGTGACGAATTGAGAACCTCCTCCGTTTTTTTCGTCGGCTAATAACCAGCATTGATAGCTAAGTATCGCATTGGATGAATATGAAAAATAATGTAATTCAAGAATTGTTGAAACTCCACCCCAAAAGGGGAAAATACAAACTTGTTATTATTTACGAAATTATAAATACAAAGAAATTGGTATACCAACTATGTGATAACTATAAAACAATGTGTTTCAAGAATTTTGAAAATTTCACCGCTATGGGTTTGAAAGATTTTGTAATAATCTGTCATATGGTAAATTGTATTCACCAAAATTAGTCCTTTAACTAGCGTAGCGTAGCTAATGTAATACGTAACTGGGGCCTACATGGGGATGAAAGTAAAGGTAGAAGTCGCAGGCATGCGCTGGTAATAAATAAATGCCTACCCGCCAAGCTGCCTGTCATGGCCGCGTCCAGCGTTGACACTTGGAACAGTCGCAGCGCCTCGGTGACGTGCGCCTCAGTGGCGAACGGCTGCAGCTGCATCTTGGCCAAGGATTCCGATATACGGATCACAGCTTCCAGTTGTCTAATAATGGAAAAAAAAATTAATTTCAAGGACTTATCAATATCTATTTCCCTTTCAGCATATTTTGAACGAGTAATGGATCTTGCGTAAATCAATATTCTAATATTGGTATTCGTATACCACGTCGGAGACAAGTGATTCAAAAATATAATCTTATGAGAAGCGAGGGATTCTTCGGCATGGATAGTGTTATTATGGAAAACAGTGACTTGAAACCAAATGAAATATTGTTTTTATTTATGCTACTCTCAAGTAATGAATGCCATTATAAGCCGTTCTGCATACGCGGCGGTGAGGCGTCTCATGTATACAGGTGTCCTATAATCAATGTATCAAACGAGATATGTTACCTAATTATCTAAAACTAATTTAACTAGTTTTTAACAAAACTGTAAGGTGACAAAATAGTTTTTTATTTCGGATTTATTAGAATCTCCCATTTTCGTTTTATCTTTTAGTTATTAGGACAGCTTATTAGGACAACTTGTATATAGTGACCTGACAGTGATGGGTATGGGCAGCCGCTTGTCCGCCTGCCGCTCCTGTTGCGAGGCGCCGGAGCGCATGAGCACGTAGCGCGCGCCCAGCCGTTCAGCGGACGTGGCGGAGAGGCGCGGCCCGCAGCGCGCGCGGCAGTACGCGGCGTAACGACGTAGTAGAGCCAGGGGCAGCTCGCCGGCCGCCGCCTGCCGCTCCGCGCTGTCGCCGCCCATGTGCACTGAGATTATGTGCTTCGCTAGAGTCTGGAATATAAACAGATAGATCCTTAACCTAATTTTGTTCATCATCCTCTTTGAGGACATATCCATTTCTTATTGAATAGTTAGTTAATTAAACACATTTTCTTAGAAACGAAAATACTTTTAATGGTTTGGAACTTCCATCTTCTTTCAGGATGAGCCTCAGTTTACCAAATGTGCTCCAGTGCTTTCATTGTGTTTGGATGAGTTTTATGGGTACAAGAAACATTCTATGTACCTCAGCAAAAGTTGCATGTTGGCCATTATTACAGGGAATATTGTCAGCTGATGGCTAATAACTCAAAAAGACTTTTTAGTATGGGAATTTCAAATTCCCTTAGGAAGACATGTGGAAAATGGTAATGTGGATAATGGTCTGTTGCTCAGCCATAACCTGTTTGGCCTTTTCTTAAGTATAGACAAATAAATAGAAAGAATGTTTAAGCGAATTGCTAGAATGAGACTGTACTCACAATATCCCTATTCTGGTCGTGTTCATCCTTAACAATGAAGATCATGTCGAATCTGGAGAGGATGGTGGGCATGAAGTCTATATTGTCTTCCGCTTTGGTGTCGTCCCAGCGCCCGAACACCGAGTTAGCGGCCGCTAGCACGGAGCAGCGCGAGTTCAGTGTTGTTGTTATACCCGCCTGGAATATACGCGCAAATTAATAAGAAATACGGCCAACATATTTTTATCTTATAAACTGTAACATAGAGACAGCGATGTCTGATTTCACCATGCATAATCGTTAAGATAGCTCGTTCGGGAACATATCGACTCATTTTTTTATCACAAACATTGAATGTCCTGAATATCAAACTGCATTGAAGCAACTTTAAATTAAAGCTCAAATACTCTTTTTTGGGTGCATCCCAGTAGTACCCCCTAATTTTAGTTCTATAGAACTGTTGATACACCATATTAGTGCTTAGGACAAAATTAAAGAAATGTCCATATCAACATCTTGTTTGTACGTTACATATAAAATATCTAGTTTTTATAAGTATAATATGGAATCTCTTTTGATTGCAATAATAAATATTCACTTAAATGTGAGAGTATCTATAAACATACTATATCGAATACAGCTTTGCTTAAATTGCACAAAACGTCTTTAAAATGGTATCTAGGTTTATAACATATTTTTTTTCTAAACTGAATAGTTTGCGCGAAAGATACTTCCAAAGTGGTAAAATGTGTGTCCCCCTGTAACTTCTAAAATAAGAGAATATTTTTTTAGACACAACTACTACTTGGTTTTAACAATTTAGTTTTGTCGCAAGGGACATTTTTTTGTTAAAAACGAAATGAAATATCAATCAAAATAATATAAAGTTTATAACTTATATGGTATAAGTGAAGTCAAGAGTAAAAACTATACTACAGTACTATATAGAACTATTGGGGGAAAATATAAGTTTGAGATGCACCCTCTTTTTTCCTATAAGATTCCTAGAGATCATTGACATATTAATACTATGGACTTCGGGTCAGCGATAAAAAGTGTCCGATCCAAAAGTAAGCCAAAACGCGAAATGAGTTCCAATCGCAATTCAGTCTCATATTAGCTGACTGACAGAATACACGTCAATAATGCCGTAATGTGTTATAAAAAACTTGTAAGAACTACCCGAGTAAGGTGAGAAAAGAAGACGGTGTACCATATTTTCAGTAAGTAAATATTTACTGATGATTTTAAAGTATTATTTTGCTTACAAACTAGCTATTTTATTAAAATTTTAATAAACTATAGAAACGAATTGCATAACCAACCAAAATGAACAAAAGTATCTATCTGTCCTTTTCCCATACGCTACCCGCGTATAGGATAGAAGGAGTGCAATATGTTTATCTAATTAACCACATTTAGTTCGGATCTGCCGTGAGCAATAGAATGTTTTAGAACAACGACTGCATAGAGTTATTGTGTTGTTTAACATTTGAATTATTTAATTACTTAATTTTTGAATGAAAATAATTTGATTATTTTCAATTCAAAAATTTTTATTTTTTATGTCAACTTTTATTTTTTATGTCATGAATATTAATCAAATGACTTTTACCATAATGGTATATTAATTTGATAACTATAAGAATTATCTACATGAAATTAGAAACAGTTATTTAAAAAAGTGATCTAACGTCATTGAAGTAAAAAAATATATTTTCAGTTTAATTAAAAAGAGGAAAATATCGAGAACTTAAAATTTCAATTTGGATTTGGTTTGTAATTAATTATTATTATAACTAATTATTATTTTATACAAGATAATTACAACAATTATTATTTGGTACAAGATTTATCCCAGCATATAGAGGTCAGGGATATGTAAATATAAATTAAAATTTGCTGTAAATATAATATATAAATATAAGATGCCAAAAAAATTTGAAAGCTACCGACTCCACACCATTTATGTTGTCCTATTTTCACGGGAAGCTGTCATGTCAAAAAAAGGCTGCCATGGTAACCGTCAATCGAAGCTGATTACTTATTGCATGCAATTAGACCGTTGCAAATTAGACTGCATAACAATACGATAAGACATACATTACAATGTTATTTTGTGTATAAAAACATAAATGCATCCTAGTATGTATAAAATATCTTGGGACACTTTTGACGTAAATTTTGCATTAGACCCGAAGTCCATAGTATTAATATGTCAATGCTAGAGATACATGTTCGTAAAGACAATATCTAATGGCACATTAATTGAGATGATGATGTTGACGTAACGTCCGCCAGCACCATCGCGCCTCTATCACTAAGTTGCGCTAAAATACAAACCAACCTTAGCGATGGAAATGGTCTGTTGCTCCATGGCCTCGTGTATGGCGACGCGGTCGTCCTCGCGCATCTTGTCAAACTCATCGATGCAGACCACGCCGCCGTCCGCCAGCACCATCGCGCCTCTATCACTAAGTTGCGCTAAAAATACAAACCAACCTTAGCGATGGAAATGGTCTGTTGCTCCATGGCCTCGTGTATGGCGACGCGGTCGTCCTCGCGCATCTTGTCAAACTCATCGATGCAGACCACGCCGCCGTCCGCCAGCACCATCGCGCCTCTATCACTAAGTTGCGCTAAAAATACAAACCAACCTTAGCGATGGAAATGGTCTGTTGCTCCATGGCCTCGTGTATGGCGACGCGGTCGTCCTCGCGCATCTTGTCAAACTCATCGATGCAGACCACGCCGCCGTCCGCCAGCACCATCGCGCCTCTATCACTAAGTTGCGCTAAAATAGAAACCAACCTTAGCGATGGAAATGGTCTGTTGCTCCATGGCCTCGTGTATGGCGACGCGGTCGTCCTCGCGCATCTTGTCAAACTCATCGATGCAGACCACGCCGCTGTCCGCCAGCACCATCGCGCCTCTATCACTAAGTTGCGCTAAAAATACAAACCAACCTTAGCGATGGAAATGGTCTGTTGCTCCATGGCCTCGTGTATGGCGACGCGGTCGTCCTCGCGCATCTTGTCAAACTCATCGATGCAGACCACGCCGCCGTCCGCCAGCACCATCGCGCCTCTATCACTAAGTTGCGCTAAAAATACAAACCAACCTTAGCGATGGAAATGGTCTGTTGCTCCATGGCCTCGTGTATGGCGACGCGGTCGTCCTCGCGCATCTTGTCAAACTCATCGATGCAGACCACGCCGCTGTCCGCCAGCACCATCGCGCCTCTATCACTAAGTTGCGCTAAAAATACAAACCAACCTTAGCGATGGAAATGGTCTGTTGCTCCATGGCCTCGTGTATGGCGACGCGGTCGTCCTCGCGCATCTTGTCAAACTCATCGATGCAGACCACGCCGCCGTCCGCCAGCACCATCGCGCCTCTATCACTAAGTTGCGCTAAAAATACAAACCAACCTTAGCGATGGAAATGGTCTGTTGCTCCATGGCCTCGTGTATGGCGACGCGGTCGTCCTCGCGCATCTTGTCAAACTCATCGATGCAGACCACGCCGCCGTCCGCCAGCACCATCGCGCCTCTATCACTAAGTTGCGCTAAAAATACAAACCAACCTTAGCGATGGAAATGGTCTGTTGCTCCATGGCCTCGTGTATGGCGACGCGGTCGTCCTCGCGCATCTTGTCAAACTCATCGATGCAGACCACGCCGCCGTCCGCCAGCACCATCGCGCCTCTATCACTAAGTTGCGCTAAAAATACAAACCAACCTTAGCGATGGAAATGGTCTGTTGCTCCATGGCCTCGTGTATGGCGACGCGGTCGTCCTCGCGCATCTTGTCAAACTCATCGATGCAGACCACGCCGCCGTCCGCCAGCACCATCGGGCCTCTATCACTAAGTTGCGCTAAAATACAAACCAACCTTAGCGATGGAAATGGTCTGTTGCTCCATGGCCTCGTGTATGGCGACGCGGTCGTCCTCGCGCATCTTGTCAAACTCATCGATGCAGACCACGCCGCCGTCCGCCAGCACCATCGCGCCGCCCTCCATCACGAAATTGCGCTATCAACACAGTTTAATACGTAAGGAAGTAGTATTCCCGACTAATGTTAACGTGGTAAATGCCCAAAATGTCTCAAATAAATTAGTTTTAATTTAAAAACCTAAATATAATCAGTTTTGCGAGCGTGCATGCAGTGTCGTTAGTGCAAGTTAGTTAATTAAACACGATACTAGGTTGCGGGGACAAAAGTAAATAAGATAGATACGGGCGACAGTGTAATGCGCGGTGGAATTATAAGACGGAGGTCCTGGGTTCGATTCCCGGCGGGGCAGATTGAGATTTTTCTTAATTTGCCTTGACTGGCTGGTGGGAGGCTTTCGCCGCGACTAGTTACCACCCTACCGACAAAGATGTACCGTAAAGCGATTTAGCGTTGTACGATATCGTGTAGAAACCGAAAGGGGTGTGGATTTCATTCTAATTCTAACAAATTAGCCCGCATCCATCTTAGACTGTTTCAGCATAGCAGCCAAGGGCCAACTTGTAGTCGATAAAAAAAAATAACGCGAAACGCATATAAATTGTCCTCAAACCATGTAAAACTACCTACAAATCCTACAAAAAATTACTTACTTTTTCTGTAATAAAAGAATGAATCAACAACACGTCATACTAGTCCATGAGAAGTAACAACATAAATAAACCAATAAAAATAGTTGAAACACTCACGCTTCCCGGATCTCGTATGACAGAGGCAGTAAGACCCGCTGCGCTGGAGCCTTTGCCGGACGTGTACACGCCCACCGGGGCCACCTTCTCCACGAACTTCAGCAGCTGCGACTTTGCTGTACCGGGGTCGCCCAGCAACAGGACATTGATGTCACCACGTCGGGTCAACCCGTCGGGCAAGCGTTTACGGGAACCTAGCGACAAGGTTACGTAGGCCTAAGTTGCGCACATACAGATATTTCTGACAGAGAAAAAGACATATAGTCGCCCAATAGTTGTTATTTAGTTTTTGTTTTACGGCAACAAAAGAGAAGGCGGTACTTTGACGTCTCTTCTGGTGTTTCGGTGTACAACAACAAATATTATTATTACTTAAAAAAAATAAAATTTTATTACAATTCCTTCACTAATTAATCGAAAGGAACTTCGTTCCATCCGGGTGTTTTTGTACGCACCCTAGGTTTACTAGTCATTCATAACCAAGTTAATATTAAATAGGTTTGGTTAAAAGCACTTGAAATGCATCAATTTGCGCTTCTCATTCTTACAAGAAGGGCCAGGAATGGAAGAGCTACATTGTAATATGAGCGTTTGTTAGTATTGTAACTTGTTAAAAGTTCATACCAGATGGCGTTACAGGCCTTACGCCTATACATACATGGTTAATCAAAACGTAATATCATGCATAATTTCGGAACTGGGGGTGCAGGACCCGTGGCTGAACAACAGGACCTGCACCAAAAAGTGTTTAGAATTTTATATAGATATTGTGATAGGTACTTGTTTTTCTCTTTTCAGTTCATTACTTATAAGCAGTCGAGATTTTTGTTTTTATAATAATAATTTTTATAAATACCTCCAAACAGCAAACAAGCAATAGCTTTCTTCATATCATTGACGCCAAACACACTGGGCGCTATGGACATGGCGATCCTCTCATATATGTCAGGGGACGCAGCCAGGCGTCGGAACTGTTCCTCCTCATCAGCTGTGAAGGGCCTGAGCCCTCCGGTCACACCTTCCTCGGCAGTCAGCCCAACAGCACGGATGTAGGAGGAGCGTACTCCTACGGAACCTTTGTCGCCTCTCTGTAAATGGGATGATTTATTAAATAAGTAAATTGGAAGAAGTTACTCCATTACAATGAAATATTAATCCTTATAATGTACTATATGTATGTATGTGTTTATTTATTTACCGACGAAAAAACGGAAGACGTTCTCAAGTTGATGCGTATACACATTTTTTTTCTGTTCTGCATAACTTTTTAAAGAGTTGTCCGATTTTGATAATTTTTTATTAGAACGGTTATTATACTTCCAAAATGGTCCCATAGTTATCATGTTATGAGGATGATGGAATCCTGGGAAAATCGAACGAACTCTTCAATTGTATTGGCCGAAAGTACTACAACACTTGCGTGTAATTTCTTAAATAGCTCTTTTTAGCCACTTAAAAAATTACAATTACACATCACTAAAAAATAAAAAAAAAAGTTGAGAGGTGTCAAGGGACACCCGGATGGAACGAAGTTCCTTTCGATTAATTAGTGAAGGAATTGTAATAAAATTTTATTTTTTTTAAGTAATAATAATATTTGTTGTTGTACACCGAAACACCAGAGGGCGCCACGAGAGCGCGAGACAGCATACAGCGCGGGCGCCCCCCGCCGCTCACGCGCACACACATCAAAGGCGGCGGCAAGATCCTTTGATCAAAAAGTGTCGTGACAACTTTTCGTACGAATTTTTTCCGTCTAGCCCCCTTTCACAACGCGCGATAAGGAACTTCATTCCAATAATTGCGTTATTTACTTTGGATATCTATGAATACGATACTCTAATATCAGTACATTCTTTATGTTTATTTGTTATTAAAAATGAACAAGATTTTACAGCACATGTTGTGAGAGAGCTTTATAAAGTGAGTATTAAAAAAGGTTTTCGTAACTATAAAGTAATTTATAAAAAGAATATGAACAACTCAGTTACCCCAATCTTAGCAATTTTCTTAATAGAGTATATTCCCAGCACAGTGACCCTGGCGCCGGGGGCCACCCGCTCGCACAGCATGCGGTCGCAGTACACTGTGAGGTGGCGCGGCATCTCACCCTGCGGTATTGACTCAGGGGCCTCTTGGAGTTTTAGCACCTGAGGAAATTAATACAATTGTCAAGTTATTGAATTAAATAGAAGCCGACGTTAGCGAGACCAATATCTTAGCATTCCATGGATTCACCATACAGGTTCTGGGTCGTCATTATGTGGCAGAGAAAAACACTGAACAGAGTGTCCTCGTTGTAACCAGTCAATGCTCGCCTTCTATGCTCGAATTATTCTCCCTGCCCAACTAAATCTGGTTGGATCCTGCTAGAACAGCTTTCGACAATCATTCTAGAATGGAGCTTACTGCAGTTGTAGTCGGGCCAAGGTCTTTGAGCAGTTTGTTAAGAGATTTTGCACAAATACATCTTGCACCCGCTTTTACTGCATAGAATCTAACAACATAGCCATTTTTTGTTAGTTCATTTGCAAAAAAAAGCGACTACGTAATTATCCTAATCTTTTGGCAAACAGACTGCTGACCGACATTTGTCAGAGGCGTCTCATACAAAAAGCCCATACTAGATCTGGCATAACCAAATAAGTGACCGACTCCTTATAAGGAGCAACCTCTACAAGACAACGATTCACGCAATACATCTGTTTAAAGTCTTGAGACTGGTTGCAGATTGGACGCACAAGGAAAAAAGTAAATAAAATTTTGTAAAGTTATAATAATTGTTTTCCGCGGCACTGTAAGCTCAACAAGTATTATATATTTTATTAAGTTAATTGAAAACAGTGAGCTTGAATTGATTTATTTAGCTCATTCTGTGAAAATACCCTCAAAAAATACTTTTAAGTAGGGTTGTGCTTTATACAAATTAGGACCTTTTTGAGATGTTGAATTGAAAAGTTTTTTAATATGTCTAAGTTGTTTAATAATATTAAATAATAAATCAATTATTCACTAAACATTGGTGCTTTAACAGTTGAAATTGGAATAGAATTACTAATATAGAAATTTTTACCTGATAATCAATACATTTACATTTGTCTGGTATTATGAAATATGGATCCAAGGGACACTTTGGTCTTCCAGTTTGTTCTCTGAAACAAAAAAAATTGAAGATGCATAATAAATTATAACTTAATTACAGTCTATTATTTTTTTTTCTTTTCCTAGGCACTGGAGAAAACCCAATATGTTATAGTTGTATCCAAGACCCTTTAGCTTTAGAATGTAACTATTGGATTAACAAGGTAGAATATAACCTAATTATGCTCCGCACCAAAGGCTAGTCTGCTCTGCAATACCAAACTTTGCAGGTATAATGGCAGCATTGAAAACTATATTTTAATACTAATCAAATTTTTCATATGCATCCACTCAGTGAGAATTATAGTTGAAGTATACAAATTTGCAACAAAGGGCGTTGAACCTTTGAGAGCAAAGGAGTAGACAAACTACTATCTATTTCTTTCTTACTTACATATTTGCAAATCACTGCACGTCTCACTACACCACACAATAAGTTTTGCCGGTAGGCAATGTAAACATTGTTCCCAGCTAACAAAACTTATTATAAGTGTAGTGAGACTTCGAGTGTAGTGTAGTTCAGACAATAGAAATTAAGCTAAAATACTTACGTATTACACTTCCTAGGCATGACATAGCCTTCGAGGCCAGGTTTGACGGGCAGGTTAGGTATTACATTGCGACATGATCTGCACTGGATTGATATTTTGGTGGCTTTTGCTTTGATTCCTGATGCTGATATCACAATGCCTGGTATTTTCACTAATCTGGACACTGTTTCAGACTGCAAAAAATAATAGCATATTTATTTGCTCAGTCTAATACAGATAATGATATGCTACAAAAGAGTACATCATACAACTGCATACTCAATCTTAAATCAAATTTAAGTATGTCTCAAGTCAACTTATAGACAGTTTACAATAGAAATCATCATACATGTATTTTTATTAAATTTGAATTTGCATTTCAGTATTCAGTAGTAGTCTCGTTGGTCTGGTGACTGCCTCGTTGGTCTAGTGGTTAGCCTATGTGGCTTCGAACACAAGGTCCTGGGTTTGAATCCTGGGTCAGGTCATGGAATGATTCTGACTTTTTCATTCTTCTATGAAATTATCAGTATATTCCAAGTACAGAGTCGGGAAGTAGGTGGTGTTACACCCCCGTGCCTCAGTGAGCATGTTAAACCATCAGTCCCAGTCAGTGTCATCAACATCTTATAGTGATTGTTGATAAATGGAACATTATTACCTTAAGCCCGCCAACCTGCATTGGAGCAGTGTGGTGGGTGTACGCTCCATATCTCTCCTATAAGGGGGGAGGCCTGGCCCTGTAGTGGGCCCTTACTAGGCTGATAATGATGATGATTCAGTAGTAAAGTATAAATAACATCATGTAAGTATACATGTCTGTAGTTTATTTATTTGTTAAAATGTGACATATTATTATTATTATTAGTATGGTGAGGCCCGCCGTAGCGGATGCACTTCGACCCCTATGGATCTTTTGTACTCGCCCCGCCCTCACCTCCCCTATATAAGTTCAAACACCCACTCTAATTGTTGAATCCATCACATTCACACAAAATGTGTTCCATGGACTCTGTGTCTTCATTACAAGCCCTACAGATAGGATCCTCAGAAATACCCATTTTGCAGAGCATAGACCTGGTAAAAATGTGACATAACTTAAGGGTCTTACAATAAATTATGAAGGAATAAAGTAAAATTATGTTTTGGTTATTTTAGATTTTTAAGTAAATTAAAATAATTGGTATATTAAATGTGGCAATTTCATTCTCTTCAGCAATTCTGACTTACTTTTAGCTCTCTCAAGTTGGAAGCATGTGCATCTGAGGAGAGCAGTACTTGTATGTCCTCTACTTTCTCCTCGCCCTCAGGTCTCGGTGCTGTCAGCTCATCTGCCAACTGAAATATAAAGATGATTCAGGTAATGAATCACACCAATATTATTAAAGAAAAAGTTTGTGTGTGTGTGGATTTTACATTAATATAAAAAAGTGAAAGTTTGTGTGTGTGTGTATATTTGTTACTTCTTGATTCAACAACTAATAGTAGACAAAAAGATTCCCACGTGAACGCGAACAACGTGAGGCATAGCTAGTGAGATATAAAAGTTAATATGTACCACATATGAGGATTAAAGTCTAATATAATGTATTTTTACCTCCTTAGCAGCTTCTTCTAGTATTGGTAAATGCTCTGTGGGTTTTTTATAAAGTTTTTCAGCCAAGACCTCATCAAAACTAGACAGATCTTCAATGTTGATTTCAACCCAATACTGGTGTAGGTTATAATTACGTTTGAGAGCATCCCTGTGGATAAACAACTTTACTTATTTTTGTTTAAGATATTTTATTGAGAATATACATTATAAAATTACATTACCTGTATTTGAAATTAAAATTTCCAGTATGAAATTGTCTAATGAATTCTTTGAACTTTTTCTTGACACTTTGCAAGTTGATATGGTCTTGAGATTCGTTTTCTTCTACACCGAAGTTATCAGAGAAAAATACACCAGGATCGTCAAAGCCTTCCATTTTTAATTAGTCTCTTCAATCCAAAAAATAAAATTTACTTAATTATATTATTATTATTCACGAGTACTATATCAACCGGTACAACCGCAAGAAATTTTATTTTGGCGCTAAAATTGACACTGACTTGATAGTATGACACTGACATTTGACATTCATTTGTTCACGTTTAGAATTTTTGGTATTAATGTCTCATTACACGTCCTGATTTGTTTAGTTTGTAAATACAAAAGTGGTTGTATTTATATCAGCTTACGTTATAAGTAATAATGTAAGATGATATTTTTGGTGGCAAAATAGTATGTATAAATCTGCCGTATCGGTAAACTATAGAAGTTTGGTAAAAAAGCAGATTAGGTCAACTATCTTTTTAGATAAACTTTTGCAGGCCATAAGCAATATAAAGTTTTGTTAGTTTGTTATAATCTGTGATAACTTTCCAAATTCAAAATTCGCCGAAAGCCCGTTGCTGAGCAACGTAAATATTTATTAGAGTTATCAATTTTAATTTCAGGATTTGAAAATTCCATTTATTCTTTATAACTAAAGATCAAATATTAATATTTTTAAATATAGATTCTAGGATAAAAAGCGAGAATAATTATAATTTACTACAAAACATTTAAAATAACGGTTTTTTACACAATAAGTATCAACAGAATGATATGGAATGCTTGAATGAAAGCTATGTTCTGACTTCTATTGAATAAAATACAATTATAAAAGCTTATAAAAGCCATGGGTGATGTAAGTTTTATTTATATTTTAATTGAGATTGACCAAAATAATGTAATTGGCTCAAAAATAATATATTTATTTGCGGACTCATATGTCTATCTGTGCAATCAAAGAAATTATTGCAGTCGGTACAGTGAAACAGCCATAAACCAAGTAATAGTATAACAATACATGTGTTTTTTTTAATATATTTCAATCATAGATTGCATATTTCTATTGCAGAAGGAAGATGTCGATGTTCGCCTGGAATTCCTGAGCGAATATCTCTTGAAGACTCTTAAGCAAAAAATTGATAAATGGGCGAAGTTTATTACAGGAGAGGACAGAGTAAATCATTATTAATGTTTAATAATTTTAAAACTTTATTGTAAAACAACTTAATTGCTTTGTTTGTAATTATTTGTAAATTAATAGCGGACGCCCACACCTCCGTCCGCGAGAAATTCTGTTTTGCGATAGTTCCAAAAAAGTAGTCCCAAATTTTAATATTAATCGGTTTAGTAGTTTAGGCGTAATAATGTCGTTCATTTATTTGTTAAATACACACGGGCAGTTACTTTTGCACATATAATATTTGTATAGATTACCTATATACCTACTTTGCAATGACTCGTATTGAACAAAAAATCGCGAGGGTTTTATAGACTGACCGACGATGGACGCGGTGATGTATTTTCGTTAGCGATATCATGTTCATTACAAACTAAAATAAGTATATATTACAGGACACTACACACATCGCTATATAGCCCCAAAATAAGCGTAGGTAACTTGTGTTATAGGATTTATAATAACAATAAACTAAAACAGATAAACAAGCAGACATTGTCGATGTCGTGTAGAAACCGGAGGGTTGTGATAGCAGCCAAGGGCCAACTTGTAGTAGAAAAAAAAGATTTTTCCGGATTTGGGAATCGAACCTACAGGCCACGCCGGGGCGACGACCGCGACGACGGGGCGAAAGTAGTCACTACCCACTGCGTCACTTCGCCGACAAATGTTACATATACTTATAAAAACTAGGTAATTTATATGTAACGTACAAACAAGATGCTGATATCGACATTTCTTTAATTTTGTCCCATTAGTTCTATATAGAACTAATAGGGATGCACGCACATTATTTTCGGTCTAACATTCTACGTAAAGGCTCAGAGGGTATTACGCGCGATAAATAACTTTGTTCCAATATTACTTAGGTAGTTGACGAAGCCAGCAGATAGACAGACAGATGATGGAGTTTCAATTAGAGCAGTTAATTATTATAATTTCAGCATATACTGTTTAAGTTTTTCGAGTATTCGAAATACGATGTGATTGTATTCCGTATGAACGCGGCCGGCCTGCTCACATGCTCACTGACCTTCCCGCCTCAGAACAGAGGCAAAATGGTTTACTTTCTCCGCAATGCCGACGAAAAAATTACGCAGGCTAATTTTCGTAAGGTATTTAGTAGTAAAAAATTTTGTTAACACTTAAAACATTATAGATACAATATATATACATACAACTTAACATACTAGGAATTTACCGTTTTTTCTTAAAAAAAACGCGAAAATCTGTTTTGCAATTATTTTATGCGTTTTGAATTATTTTATAATGGTGTCCCTAACCTCGCCTTTTACGAGTAGCTATCTGAGAATTATTATCCCGGCTAATTTAAGCAAAGTAAAATGCAAAATTTTAATACAAAAAACACAAATTTTAATGCATCAATATTAAAAAAACAAATAACTCACAAAACTTAAAAATGATACTTACACATCTATTCTCTACTTCTTCTGTTGTATAAATAAGGATATTTTCTTTCTTTTCTTCTGAACGGAATTTGAAGAAGTTATATTAAAATTTAAACATACCTAACTTTTAAATCAGAATGCAACATGGAAATATTTTAGATTATGACAATGGGAGAAATGTCGGGAAACGTACTGATGGATTTGAGCGTAATGGCCGACGAGGTGATCGGGCCTCTGCTGTGTAACCCAGAGAATCAAAAGGGCTGGCCGAAGATTGTCAAAAACGACATGAGGAGGCACGTCAATGATCTGAGGAGTTTGATGCATCAAGTATGTTGAATGTGAAACTTTTTACTTTTGGATAAAATAAATATTTACTTGGAATAATTTTAGGAAGGTCTCGGTCTTGATGTCGAAAGTCGATTGTATATCCATTTCTTTCCATCTGGGTAATCGGGTGAAATAGGCTGCAGCGACCTTGGGATTCGAATATATTTCGAAAAATCATTAGCGCTGAAGATAATTGAAATCGTTGCACTATTTCTCCTGAAAAACTGCATGAAAGTCATCACGAAAGTATGCGACCATTTAGGTACATGTGCTTATGCAATCATGCGCGTCTCTTTGATGCAGAAAAGTGGGGAATCCCACAATCTTTTAGAATTTGCTTAGTATGCCAATTAGAGCTTTATTAATTTTACCGAAATTCCTAACAGCTGAAAGGAGAAATGTCCAGTCAGATTATGCTTCCGATGCCTGAAGGTGTGGAAGATATTTACCATGCCGAAGCTAAACTTAAGGAGGCGTACGTATAACAATCAAAATTTTCAGACGAACTGCTTATTACTGTACTTGTGATTGCAATACAATATAAAAAAATATTAGTTTTTAACAATTTTAAAGAGTGTAATAACAATGCTATGTACTTATCTGCCTTAAGTTGCGCGATCGTAGCTGACACTAAATACATAGAAAACAGTGGTGTCGCTACGACCCATCGTCTATTGCTGTCGTCTGTGATAGGCTCTAACTATAATAGCACCCGTATACTTAAACTAATCTATTTTTAGTGATTCAGAAGCAGTAGATCTTCAACTAAAGACGAATATCGAAGGAGCTATAATAAAGTGGGCACAACAAGTCCACGATTTATTGCAAGAAGATTCTTATTTAGGTTCGTATAACCTACTTTTCTTAAAACAGATAGGAGATAATTTTTATTTAGAGTTGCAATGCACTAAACATTCGTTTTTATAATAACCAGAAAAATAATTATAGTTTTCGTTTTTTTACTATTTATTGATATATAAGCCGATACGACGCTAGAGTAAAATTGTCGTCTAATAGCGGTGACTTCGAAAATATCGCTGACTAGTTTGACCCAATGCAACGAAAGAGCGCATAGGTTTTTGCAAAGTCACCTTATTTCAGTAAAAAATATGCACATGCTTGTTCCATATTCTTGTTTATATTCATCAGCGTTCAAGAGAACAAAGTTTCCACTGCCTATCGCTGACATAGAATTCTACACGGCTAGACTACGTAACCTGGAAGGCATATATTCACAACTGCGAGATCCTAGAGTCAAGCGTATGGCGCATTACTTGGAGGCGACCAAAAGTGTTTACTTCAATTGCTTCAAATCTATGCTGACAAATGTAGTGGCTGGTAAGTACGTCAGTAGAATTTAAGATTATTGCGCCTTCAACAATACTAATTGAATCTCATCAGCATTTCGATTAATCTGTGAACATTCTTTTGAAGATTCCTTTGGTGTGGTTTTCTTTGAAATGAAATGCAATGCTTTGGCTTTGATATAAACGTTATGGGTTCGTTTTCAGCACGGATAAATGTAGGATTTTATGTTTTTCTACATTAGCTCAGGTCTGGACTGCCGTTATCAGAAAATATGTATTGCCGAGCTATTTAGCATTCTGGTATGGTGCTGTCTACAAGGTAAAAACTGATAGAAATATGGATAGAGTAAACTTGCATCTCTTTCAACTCGGCCGCTACCATATCGGACTGCATCTTAACTTAACATCAGTTGAGATTGCAGCCAAGGACTAACTGGCCGTAAAAGAGAAAATATTCTTTCTTCTGTTATGTTCTCTTCATTAGCATCACTCATATTTGATTTAATTAAGGTTATTCTGACAAATACCTTATCTGTTTATTGCAATTGCAGCTATAATAGAATGCCGAGACATTTACGTGTACCAAAGGCCGCTGATTCCGCACTTTGAAACATTTGAAGGCACCGATTTCTCAGATGCGAAGCCTCTCATTAGACCGATGTTCCATTGCATTGGTTTGTTGTGGGGGAGTTCCCGATATTTTTGTAGCGTCGAGAAATTGATACGTAAGAATTGATGTTATTCCTTCTTTTGTAATTAAGTGTTAAATTAAACAATTTTAATTAAACAGTGTTTAAGCGGTTAACTCTTGTACCGTAAACTATTTTTTGTTTTTTATATTTTGACGACCTCCGTGGCGCAGTGGTATGCGCGGTGGATTTATAAGACGTAGGTCTTGGGTTCGTTTCCCGGCGGGGCAGATTGAGATTTTTCTTAATCTGTCTCGGTCTGGCTGGTGGAAGGCTTTCGTCGTGGCTAGTTACCACCCTACCGACAAAGACGTACCGCCTAGCGATTTAGTGTTCCGGTACGATGTCGTGTAGAAACCGAAAGGGGTGTGGATTTCATCCAACTCCTAACAAATTAGCCCGCTTCCATCTTAGATTGCATCATCACTTAACATCAGGTGTGATAGCAGTCAAGGGATAACTTGTAGTCTATAAAAAAAAAGATCGAGGTATTTCAGATGCATAACTTTGAATTTTCAAGCCTAAGGGTAAGAATGCGAAACTGACTGAAATATAAGTGTATACAAAAACATAGAAACCACTAGTGTCGACTGCTGCTGCAGTCTACAATTGGCTAGGAATTCTTACTTAATCCTCATTCACGTTACGTTATGCCCCCGTCTAAAATAATTTTGACCAATGACGGAGTAGTTAAAAAATAGAAGATTATTTCTGGCATTCATAAATGAATGGTATAGCGATCTTTAGTTAAAGTTCGACACTCTAAAATATTTGTACAATTTTAGCACTTTTGCGGGAAGTATGCAATCTGGTTATCCAGCAGTGCACAAATTCAATCGACCCTCCCACAATATTTCAAGGGGAGGCCGATGAACAATTGGCAAAATTGAGGAAGGCCATGGGAATTCTAAACCATTTTATGTAAGTTTTCAGCAAATTTATTTACACAAAGTAGATTGAAACCTTTTAACTTGAATTTTGCAATTGTAAGAAATGAAGTAAGTACATTCCGTTGTATATAGAAGTTTATCAATATTTTAAACACTTTTATTTTTATTTAGCTGCTTTCTTCGTATAGATGTTCTATCAGCCAGGTCTTGTTAAAGTTAAAAATTTGTCAATGAGTCACTTGTCTTAATTTTTGTATTTACATTTTTTTAGTGAAACTTACGAAATGAATCGCGACAAAGTACACACTTTCTTCCCTGCTGGCGTGATGCCTGTTCGCTGGTCGTTCGACTTCGACCGCGTGTTTATGCGCTTTAACATCTACATGCAGAGACTGAAAATGATTGAGGACATCGTTGCGGCAACTGTCGAGGTTTTGAAACTGGAGAAAGTTGAATTTTCTGGACTTAGAGGCAAAACTTTGAGCACGGAATGTTTGAAGGTCTGATTTTTGTAGATTACTCGTAACTATATTCATTATCAAAGTTAATAGATAATGATGATGATTTGAATAAACATGTGATATTTCTGAAATTATGTTATTACGGAAACTAAAGCTTGAGTGTTAATCAAGGCTTTTTTTAAACCAAAAAATATTGCCATACCAAGTTCCTGAATATGGAATATAATGCCAATTAAATACTTAAATTAGAAAAACCCGAGATTGCACGAAGCCACAACTAAACTTGGAATTTGTTCAACAATAAGATTTATTTTGATATTGCAGAAAGTTGATTTATTTTATTGCTGAGAAATTATTTTCATTATTTTCAACAAATACTAGGTATTGGAAGACTACACGTTGGCATACCAGCATCTCGGCAATATTGTATACGATCCTGCGGACCCGGAGGACGATAGATTTCTTCCCGACTACAAGAAACACATGGGGGTACTCGAGGATGTTGACAGAAAACTTGCTTCTCTATTCTCGCAGAGTATGGACGAGTGTCACGACTTGGAACACTTTTTCAAAGTTTGTTATTATTATAATATATATTGTTTTTATCTTCTTATAATATACTAGCAGTCGCCCGCGACTTCGTCCACGTGAAAACCTCTTAGGTACCCTTTTAATTTTAAAGACAGACTTTCATACAAATCCCGTCCCGTGTACTAAAGAGTTACATTTTTATTTAACATTATATGACAAGGTTGACGGTTGTCAGTTTACCATAGCAGTGCCATCTATTGATTACTTACTCAATCCATTCGAAAAGTATTGACATCTGTTAGAATCTTTTGGAGTTAACAGATAATTGTGTTTGTGACTGTCAATTAATTATAGACAAATAATTTGCAATAAAATAAAATTGCGACTATAATTAAATATCTAAGCTATCTTATCTCTCAAGTTGGACCAAACTGCTTATTGCGTGCAAATTTGAACGAAATCTGTTAAGCGGTTTAGGAGTCCATCGCGGACATACATCGTGACAGGAGATTTATATACCTATATTAAGAAGATATGAAAGAATGTAGAGTACACTAATCGTTATTATTATGTGGTTAGGTAAAAGCTAATATATTTTACCAGAATGTCGATAGATGGCGCTGTGTAATATTAACTCACGCTTGCAATGTGTTGTAACAGAAAGTATAATTAGAAAAAACTCACTCTAACACGTACTTATGCATTTGGTATCAATATTTAGTTATATAAAGTTTAATTTTTGAATTTCGAATGGTTTCATTCGAATCGGTTTCGTGTGTATTCTATTGAAGAAATACACTACGCACGTAATAAAATTTTTATCATTGACTAATAAGAATGGAAAAGAAGATATAACAATATTTAATCTCTCTGCACATCATTTATTAGTATATCAAGGTCTTTGAGCTATAAATTTGTACTATAAGTATATTTTCTTTAGGAACATTAATTTATATGTTCCTATTTATTTATATTTCAAATTTTTTCTCAGATTATAACATTTTAGTGAAAATTATTAATTAGGAGGTATTTGAATAAATAAATAGAACCAAAACCAATTTCAATCATTTTTTTATTTAAATTATTTCTTATTGCAATGACTCTACCACCGTTTCAGAAATGCAGCCCTTGTTGTGAAGAAGAAACTCAACAAATGCTCTTTTAAATATGTTTTTTTTTTACAATACTACATAATAATAACAAATATAAATAATGAAACTCAAATACAAATTGTAACCCAAGTACAACCGTTACTCTTTTTCTTTTACATGATGATTATGAATATTCCAATATATGTATTTACAAGTATGGACACAAAATAATATTACAAATACTAAAAATAAGGAATAACATTATGAAATATACTTTGCTTTTGCACACTGTCACTACTTGTTTGCTGATAGAAAAATACAATAAAAACTGGGAGCTAAAAGGTACCTTTCTAATTTTAAAGACAGACTTTCATACAAAATGTGTAAAGGCACATATAGTGTGCTCATTCCCCGCTCCCCCTCTCAATTTAATTTTTTCATAGTTTCCCGTGAAGCAATATTTACATTTTTGTTAAACATTGTATGACATTTCAGTACATTAACATTAAAAATATATATTTATGGCAAGCTGATGGGTATAAATTGATATTAAATAGTATATTTCACTCTTGAGTCTAGCCTTCAGAATAAACAAAAATAATTTTACAATCCGACACGCAGTTTAAACAAACGAACAAACTCTTCCGTGTACTAAATAGATATTTGAACAAAGATCGAATTCTTAATTCATCATCGTATATATAACATAGATCTAAACTCCCCTCCCGCACGCGCGCCCCCGCCTTGGTGACGCTCACTTCGCAACGCAGAAATAGTAATATTTTAATTTCGCCATAACTTCTAAACCAAACGTCCAATTTTAATCTTTTAAATACCAAATATTATCTACATAAACTGTACTTAGTGATGAAATTATTTATTTTGATAAGGATTAATAGCATGAGTAAAATAAATGCGTTTAAATGTAGTCCAAAAAAAATTAAGATTCTTAAATAAAAAAATGATTGTTGTGCCTCACTCGACATAGATAGGTATAGTGTGTCGCGGACTTTTTTGTAGATATTTATAAGATCTTCAATTAATTAGAACATTTTATGGTTCTCTCTTTTATAGTTTAGGCAGCGTACGCAAAATAAGTAACTTTTCTGGTTGATTTTTTACACCTTGTGTCCGAAAAATCCAAATATTTTACGGAACCCTATCTTTTTCCAAAATAAAATTTAGCCTATGTTACTCGTGGATAATGTAGCTTTCTAATGGTGAAAGAATTTTTAAAAACGGTCCAGTAGTTTTTGAGCCTATTCATTACAACCAAACAAACAAACAAAGTTTTTCTCTTTATAATATTAGTATAGATAATATTTTTAGATATTTTAAACACAAAATCAAAAACGATTGCTTGAAATCAATGCGAAATATTTATTTGATTTATGGTAGTAAGCTTAAGGAAAAGTTAAAAGCTGTTATATACAATTTTTACGAGTTATAGAAATAACATTACAGGTTAGTATTATATCTTCTGTAATTTAAACAAACTGTATTTTAAATGATTTTTCAGTTTTTCCAAATTATTGGTGATCTTTTTCATCGACCTATCATCAAAGAAGAACTAAAACCGAAGGTAGCAAAAGTACTTGACTTTATGCACACCAATTTAGATCAAGTCAAGGAAATATTTGATGAAGATATAGCGGTAAGTTCATGTTACAAAAATAATAGACGATAAAAGTAAAACACGTTAAAAAGTTCGGTCTTAGGACAATTTTATAGATCTAGAGGTATAGTATTGAAAGAGATTAAATTGGTATCTTTGATTTCAGAAATTAAATCCAAAAAGCATGGAACGGCCAATGGTAGATCCTTATTTACCACCAGTAAGCGGTATGCTATGGTGGATCCATAAACAACGCTCAAGGATACAGCGCCCTATGGAAGATTTCATTGTATTTGAAGATCCGTACGTATTCTTAAAACCTTGGAATTGTAAAGCTAAAATAATGGCAATGGGCGGGGCATGTAGTTCGAAGCGCCTGTTCGCCTGTCCTTTATTGTTACACGCTATACTCAATTCGGATCTCTCTGTACACAGTTTTGCTCACGTTAAAATTTAAAACTTTAAAAATCGCAAACCGCTATTAGGAAATTTTTCGCAGACAACCCTATATTCGCAAAAAAACAGTGCTCATTTTGGTATAAACATTTTCTTATTACCATATCAAGTAAAGGTAACTAGCATCGACATACCTGTTTATACCTGGCAACCAAGTAGTTTGTTCAGGTAAATAATAGGCAACCCAACGGCTGCACATTCTATACATTTCATACTTTAAGTAGGGATAAAAATTATCTTATTATCTTGATGTTGCAAAATTTAATTAAAAATTATTTTTTAAAAATAATAAAAAATAGTCTGTCCAGGACTTTTTACGCAACCTATTTGTAATATATTTACTAATATACTAAATTTGTCATGAAATATATTTCATTCTATTATCAGTTCGGTGAAGGTCGATTTTAGTTCGGATCTTAGACTATAGTTTTAATTGACCACCGGTGGGCTGGTGAAATCTAGCGGTTTACAAGAAGCCGCTTGATACAAGCTATTTGAGAATACGTTTATAAGTCCTTCTTATAGGTCCATGACCAGAAGTGATCATGTCTGATAATGATATACACACCCGTATAAAGATATAGATGCTTACCTTTCTTAATATTTATTACTTCTCCAACTTTTAACAAATATTTCTTGAACTTTTTGTGATTCAGTATCACGCAGTGCGAAAACGCCATGTACATGAAACAGAAACACAATGAAATGCTGAGCTACCTGAGCCAAATCGAAGATAAACAGTTCAAGCAGTGGTGCGCCACGGTCCCCACTATCTGCAAAACTCATCTCGCGAAGAATCTTATATACAGGGATCCGCCGTTCGTTAGGAATAATTTTAGTCCTGAGGTGAGCAAAGAGTAGTGAGTAGCAAAATGTACGTCATGCTTCCTAATATCATTAAGATTGTTTGATCTTTTGTTTTTATTTTCAGTTACCTTTTATTAAATTTAAATTTTTCTGCACCTTCTATTATCGTGATTTATTAGATATTAGTGTATTTTTGAAAATTTTTAGTTAAATACAAATTATAATTACAGATATAAATTATTATTAATTTTAATTTTTAATTAAATATAAATTATGCATTGCACTCAAACATTTTATAGTACTAGAAAATAGGGTACCACAAGGAAGTATCATAGTTCCCATCTTGCATCCATTATACGACGATGATTTTCATAATTATTTCCTTTATTAGCTTGTAATGCTGTTGCGAGAGATACGTTATATGAAGTACTTGGACAAGCAAGGCATACCACCAGATGGCTTAGAATTATATGCAAGGAATGAAAAATTACAGGTAATATTGATATTTTTTAGATATAGAATATCGATTTTTTTTATAAGAAATAACGTTAAACATAAACGAAAATATAATCAAGATGAGTCTTTCTAAGCTATGATTCAATATTACAGTATGACATGAATCGTCTTAACCGTGCTATATCGTGGTACAATGCAATACGCGAGGGCAGTCATGAAACTGAAGTGGCACTAATAGAGAAAGAAATATCAGCAATCGATGATCTTCTTGGAAGGGGCGTAGAGGAGCTGACTTGGAATGATGATTGTAAGTAATAAAATCGCGCATTTCTTTGTAAGAAGATCTTTAAACTAATTAATATTTATTAGTGTTTCTATTTTCCAAATAAATAGACGGTAAAGTACTTGTAGTACATGTAGAACCTGTTATACCATAAAAAAAATATGGAACAAACATACGTAGATCATTTATCAATAACAACAATAAAATAAATAGATGGCAAGTCTTTTAATCAAATCATCATACACCTTGAAGTCACTAAACTCGAATGAAAAGAAATGAATGTCAAGTAAGCATAGAATTCATATAAATAGTTACAGAATGGATGGCAGAAGTGTATGCAGCAATCAATACGCTTCAAGAGCGTGTATTGACAGCACAGAAGAATGTTCGCACTGGGCTTCAAAATATATCTGTGTGGGGTGATGTACCACTGCACAATCGTAAAGAAAACCCAGAGAAACTGGAACTGCTTGCAGTAAATGAACGACATTCTAGATTACTTGTAAGGTAAAATGTACAGATATATATTTTAATAAATTTAATATATATTTTAATTTTAGTATTTTTATTAGAATTTTTGTTATTCATATCGATAAATCACCGTACCTTCCGTATCTTTATAAGTTCTAATGCTACAGTAAAAAGTTTCATAAAACATAATATATTTATTTATTAATAGGAGTAAGAAGATCTTTGACAGCCATGCTGAGTTTCAAGATATATTGAAAAATAACTATAAGCTATTTTTCAATATCCAAGACGAGGAAATGGTAATTATGTTATTGTTAATTTCATATTTAATAAGATTATGTACGTGACCATTTATGTTATTTAGTTCTGATAGTATTAGTTGATTTTTCACAGATCTCCAAAATGACTGTTGAATAAAATTTTTACACAAAACTAAATTATATTATGCGCGTGCAGTTTAAAAAGTTTATGAGATTTGATAAATAGGAAATCAATATTTTCAGTCTGATGAAGAGGAAGAAGAACTCGAAGAAGTAGATGAAGAAACGCTTGACGAAGACGAAAAATTAGCAAGACAACAAAAAATTAAGCAAATAATGGAGAACAGAGAAGCCAAACGTAAAGCTAGAGAGCAGAAAGAGCAAGAAAAGGCAGAGTTAGCGGAGGCCAAGTTTTTGAGAAGAGAAAAGAGAAGGATCAAAAGAGAGGAAAAGGAAGCGGCAAAACAAGAACGGCAGGCACTAAGAGATGCAGGTCATTATACAATTATGTAGCCTTATAATTATTGAATCTACTCTCAAATAAATATTAACATTTAAATAGTAGGTATTAAAAATGTTTTGACCTAAAATAATTTTCATTTAAAATTAATTTTTTATTTTAACTATGATGTTCCGCAGTGAACTTTATTTAAAACTTTTTAAAATTATTTTGAAAATAGGTGAGACTGTAGATTCACCTGCAGAGGAGGAAGAAGAGTTGGACCCTGAAGAGCTGGCAGATATTGAAGAAGAACAACGAGAGATAGTGGAAGAAGCGTTCCGTGCTGAACGGTGGCCTGCCTATGTGAAATATGTTGATACACTGGTTGGTTAACTATTTAGATATGAAACAATTGATGTACAAACAACTAAGTTGATTATGATGTGGGACTAGTAGCCTTTCGTCCCTGAAACTAATCTCCGGTGTATACGCCATCTTTAGTTAGCTACAACAATAACAAAGAATTTAAAATTGTTTAAGGTGAGTCACTGACTAATCATTTCTTGTTGTTCAGGTGTCTGCACAAGTAATGAAAGCAATAAAATCAAGTATAAATCTTTTTGAGACCCAGACTGACTTGGAGAAAGGACCGAGGGTGGCTTTTATGGAAATTATTGCTGAACTAAGAGATCCAGGTAATTTCGATTTTTATTATCCAATAATGTGCTCTTGGAATCGGTATTATTGGTGCAATGTTTCGGATTTTTTTAATTACCTATATTTAAAAAGGTTGATTACTCTTCCAAGTGTTTAATCGTGATAATGTCAACCAAGCGATGGTTTACCTGATGTGGTACTATGAAATTGTTGTTAAATTTTTTGTTGCGAGTTCTACAGGGTAAAATTTCGATCTTCTCTATAGTTGCCAGTCAGAATTACTAATCTCCTTTTGTGACTCCACAAATGTGTCACCTTTTTTGAAGTAGCAATCAGCTTAGAATGTAATTGTTGTTTATTTCACTGCAGATATATATTTCTCTCCCTCGTTGGATCTTGCCGATAGCGGTGGTTTATATGACACGCTCAAAGAAATGATGAAGGACATGTTCTTGCAAGCCACACTGTTCCCGAGAATTGATCCCATCGTGCCCCTAGACAACTATGAAGGTAAGAAATAAAAACTGAATGCTACCCGCTGCTCTCTTTAATATAGCAATGATTAATGGGTGTCGTATAAGGCCTAATAATTAGAGTACCATCGCAGATCAACACTTTTCAGGGCTTTGTGTCCATTAACTTAGATGTAAGTTTTAAAACTCATATGCTGATTGGATTGGGTTGGACACTTGACGGCAGAAATAATCATGGCGTTAGTTCCCATCTACTTCCCTGGATAAGCTCTATCACAAAAAGCTCTAGTACTATGTAACAAATTACTATTATTATGCCCGACTTCAGAGGCATTGCTGATCTCAAACATAGATTTCCATAACCAGCCAAAAGAGGGGCCTGCTGCTAGGAAATCTACAGCGAATATGAGTCCCTGGATATGACAATTAAACTCCGTTATTCAACTAGAAGAGTGGCTTATTGTTCCCGTACAGATTGCCATGATACAGTATGACAAACGAAAAAAAAATATTATTCTCGCTATCTGTGTAAAGTCAGGATATACAGTAGAAGACAGTTATCTGTTTATGAAGTTTATTTATATATTTCTTCGTAGCGTAACTTGTTAATTGATGTTGTATAAAAATGCTGTTTTTGTCTGTCAAATATTTTGCAGTTATCTTTTGCGCTGTTTGCGCCACTAGTTGCCAATTGTAATACATTTCGTATATTCACAGAGGATATACGAAACGAGGATGCAATGATTGATCTGTATCACGACATACTAAAAAGGGTTGAAAATAGTATTAACGATGTCGTACAGTATGCCGCGGTGAGTATCATTATCATCAGTATAAAGTGTTTCAAGTAGACTTAGTTTAAACGCATTTTTGTAACGACGTATTAGACTATTTGTAGTGACTCTACCACCGAAGTAAGGCAGGATTTGCTAAGGTAAATAGCAAAACCTCTACAGGTTGAAATTGACGACGACAAATATTTATTAGATTGCAATAAAAATTGGTCATACAGTAAATAAGTGGTACGTGGTTAAAATTTTAATCGATTGAATCTTAGAAATCTGAAATCTTTAAAAGTTTGGCCTCATCTGTATTATCTTCATTGAGCTTGCATAATTTCCTTATTCGATGTCATCTTCCAGTAGTTATAAAGAAACTACATTATTAATCTTTGTTGGATGTATAAACCTGACAGTTATTTTCTTGTTTTTAACGGGAATTGAGAGATATCGGAAGGTCAATTTGGATTCTTTTCACATCTAACATAAGATGCGTTGGTCACGTAACGTCAGAATAAAATTTATCAAAGCCTTGAATGTCTTTCATAATTTTTCCACATATAACCGATGACGCGTTAGTGCGTCGAGCGTACCTACGAGTGCTTACGCAATGATGTTACCTACCGACCCTACCGTTGATACACTCGACGTACCTTTGTCAGATATGAAAAATCCATGTGAATTCAAATTCAAGTAATGATAATGATAATAGCAATATTATTAACAGTTACATTGGCAATTGTGTACTATTAATTTTTTATAGAAATACGAAAAGTATGCACCGCTGTGGCTGGAAGACAGGCAAGAAGTGTTAGCTGGGTTCATGAAGTACGGGCGCGTGATTCCTCCCGAGGAGTTTGACAAGTATCGCTACGAGAATGGCTGCGACCCGCCCGAAATGAAACCGAAACTAGAACAATATCAATATGAGGTATTCTGTATAGTGATTTTACTTTTTTATTGTAATAATAATAATAATAATTCTTTATTTTCAGGTAAAAATCCACATTCATAAAATAAAAGTATAAAAGTAAAAATTCTTATGTAATAAAAATTACATGTTAACTTATAGACTACGTTATTTTTTATTTGCGTCCCGTCTTCACCATGGTTTTCGGCCAGACATATGCTCACCGATAACCGTAAGAATAGAGTTGTTGAAGTTCAATCGAAGAGGCTATGCGATTTCGAATAATCGCAAAGAAGTCGGCGACATTCGCCTCTGATGTTCGACGCACTGCAGTACGTTGGAAGTCTCATTAGGATGCGGTATGCGTCATTATATATAATTATTGACTATCTTTAATTTTAAGTTGGCTGTGAAAAACATTGGAAATATGCATAAATAAATATATTTTTACTAAATTTAAAATCTCGAAATTTACCAAACCAAAATCTTCTCTTATTTTATTAATTTAAATTAAGGTTTAGTGAGAATATGACCTAGAATTAAAAATTCGAACTGCAGAACCAATTAAAGGCTCTCATTGCCAGACCAAAAATCAGCATTTCTGTTTTAAAACGTTGTATTCATGGCGTTAGCTAACGACCTCGATAGAAAGAAGTAAACCGAGGGGCTCAACAGCACCATATCGTCGGCGTAACTTAGGTTTTTGGTCATTATGTTTCTGCTAAACATTGTACATAAATATATCCGTTTCATTTATTTATATATTCTCCAATATTCAAAATTCGTTTATTTAAGTAGGCTTAATTTACAAACAGTTTGATCTGTCAACTTAATCAGTTTGTAGTTACTCAACTACTATTTCGTACATTCAACCGGCGTTAATCAATTTATAAGACGTTTATTCACGTTAACAAATTGAAATATTGTAGATCGACAAATACAATGCGCTGTACAGCGAGTTGTCCAGCTTGCCAAGCGATTATCTTTGCAACGGCTGGTTAAAACTTGACTTGAAGCGGCTCAACCAGGCGATCATGAACATCATATGCAAGTGGAGTAACCTTTATAAGCAAAACCTTAAGGATCATGTGCAAACTAGGTGTGCACTTATATTTATAGCCATTGATTAACCACTGAACGCTTGCAGATCCATCCACGTATTATTTTTTTAAATCTTTGTAGTATTATTTATTGTTTTCTAATAAAATCGACAACAATATGGTATCAATTGGGTGTTTATGAACTCAATACGGATATTGTGGCCTTTACATTTAAGACTGGTAATTTGTATTAACAATTCATCTAACAAAAGTCAAGTACATATATTCACATTTAAAATCATTTATTGTTATAATGTGGTAATACATAGTTGTTCGTACATTAGTGGCTTTTGCACATTTTGCCCAATAGGCATGCAAACAAATTATAGTAGAAAACAAATTAGTAAAAGTAATACTAAATGTTGGTATAGATTAAGTATCAAATAGCAAATTTTTTTTTTTAAAACAATCTAAAGCAATGTGGTGATTCCAGCCTCGATGACTTAGAGAAATTCATTATATACGCTACCAAAGAGTTGACGGTTGAGTTAACTGATGACGATTATGAGGGTCTACTCAGAGTGATGGGCGTACTCAACGAAGTTAAGGCTAAGGTGGACGCGGGCACAGAAATGATGTTCGAACCTTTAAGGGACATTATCTATGTTCTCAAGGAGTACGGCGTTGAATTCCCCGAGGAAACTTATGAACAGGTAAGATTTAAACATATAATTTCGATCTTTTTAGTGTTCTCAGCTAGGAACTCTAAGTGAAATATTAAACGCAAT
Organism: Mycalesis mineus; assembly: GCA_034621355.1. Classification (NCBI taxonomy): domain Eukaryota; kingdom Metazoa; phylum Arthropoda; class Insecta; order Lepidoptera; family Nymphalidae; genus Mycalesis; species Mycalesis mineus. The sequence continues at coordinate 3,290,600 of CM067901.1, forward strand.
ATTGAGGCTGGATAGTTTCAATATATCTCAAATATTCCAAACTGTCAATAATAATATAATATTAGTGTACTAGAAAAACTATATTTTTTATAGAGATTTTTAAATAGTCTTGAGCTTTTTGCTGACATTTTAAATAGAGAGTTGCGTTTCACTTAATGTCTTATGTTATTAAATTATTTTTGTTTACTTTGTCGATTTTTTAAATTACTTTTAAAGTAATTTAGCAGACATTTTACCCTAAAAATATTTTATAATAAATAATTTAATATTTAATGCCTCTATTTGGATCCTAGCCATATACCGAATCACATCAATATTCGGTATATACATTGGTAAGTAGTAGGTGTTTTAAATATTATCACCATGTTTCACAATTCACACATAATTTTCCAAGAACCCCTAGTTGTGTGGTAACTGATACATTTAAATTTATTTTCTGTTTCACAATGCATATTGCATTTTTTAATGACCGCTTTTTACTTTCATCATTCATTATTTTCATTAGTTCCTTCACCCTATTTTGCTTTTAATCCTTTCCTTAACATCATACTATTAGTTACACAGGATTTACTTTACATTCGTTCATATGTTTCCAAGTATCTGCTAGAGTTACATTAACAAAATGTTTCAAAAGTAACAACAGCTTAAATGTTACTAGATTTACGCAAAAGCAACCTTTACTTAGGTGTACATTTACCAATTTACTTAATAATTGCTTTTTGTACCAATTTAAAAAAAAGGTTTTATCTCGACCAGTTGGATATCCTCCCGGAGAAATGGCGTAATCTTGTGAAGTTGGCAACCGTGATGAAGAACGAAGTGGCTCCGATGCAAGCTGCGCAGGCCGCTCTCATCGCGAAACGTGTGGCGTTGATCAATCTGCGGATCAATATGTACAGAGAACAGTTTGCAATGAAAGATGTTAGTCTAAGCCTTAACTATTGTTATCAAGTACAATATTCTTACCCATTAGTATTTTTTAAATTAGTGAAATTGTACATGAACTGAGTTAATGAGATGCAAATATGATGACGATTAATATTTAACTAAGATTTTGGAATTAATGTCTTCATAATACTTATTTAATGATATAGCCTTTTTTTTTAATAAATTTCTGGCACCTATTTGCCAGAAAGAGAAGCAATAAGTTTTAGTATTTCTTAAATAAAATATTATTTTTTACATAGATATTCTTCGAAAGATGCAAGGAGCCTTACAGACAAATAGATAAAATCAATCTAGAGCTGATGCAGTTTGAAGATATAGTGAAAACTTTGAAGAAATCTAGCGGTCTGTTTGACATACAACCACCCGATGAGAAAATTCTCAAGCAATGTCGACGTGAATTGAAACTTGCTAAAGTAATTGAATAAATTAATATTTTAAAATTTCAATTCAATACAACAATCGCTTAGGCCTAGTTTTACAAACAGTTTTGATATCTCACGTTGGGCTATTAAATTATTTAATTGATTGATTGATCATTTGAACTTAACTAACACTGATAATTAAAGATATTTAGTTATGAGAGTTCCAAACGCGTTCAGATAATCAGGTATGGGTGAAAGGGAACTGTAAACGTCATCCACGTGACTGTGAGAGTCCTCAGCAAACTCCGCGAGGATTTTCTTTTGTTACCACCGTTTTATTACCTATATTGTTTAGAGCTAATATTATTGTACATAGACATGAAAGACATGAACCAGATCATGTCCAAGCTTTTTATCGTTAATTTTTAACTTTGGTTAGCGTGACCTTAGGTTAGGTTGTTCAACGTACCATTGAAAGAAATTCTGATAAAATATTATCCTTATTGTTATAACGGTAACTAATTATATTGTAGCAACTATGGGATTACTATAATCTAGTGATGGGTACAATAGAATTCTGGAAGAAATCTCCGTGGAAGAAGATCGATGCTGATGGTATGGATCAGGAATGTAAACGATTTACGAAAGACCTCCGACAGCTGGATAAGGACATGAGAACATGGTAACAACAACATTTGTAATAGAAGCCGTCAGCCATGAGGAACACTCAAGACATTGATGAGTTTCTTGAGTATTTCACATTACTGACAGTAATGCTACAATGCGTAAACTTAAAACAAAACCTTACGACTCAACACAACGAAAGAGCGAGCGATATTTTCGATTGTGCGCTATTAGATTACATATACCCAATCGATGGGACACGTTTCACATTCTCTTATCTCCGTTTGCATCATCGTCCTCTGGTAACAATTATGTAAGATGACCTTAAAGAGAAATGTAGTGGGTCTTTAAAATGGTGATGATGACAGCTTTATAATAATGATGATTATTATGTTGGTGATAAAGCTGATGTTCTATCACTTCATTTGGTTACTAAGATTCAAAGCAAATATAAAAAAGTATAATTCAAATTTGATTACACTTAGGTACCACTTTTAGCACTAAATAGAGCTAAAAGTAACAAAAATTTGGTTTTTAGGGAACCGTATCTTACGATCGAAGCAACGATAAAGAACTTGATGACTTCGCTACGTGCGGTGACCGATTTGCAGAATCCTGCTATTAAAGACAGACACTGGGTTGAGTTAATGATGGCGACTAAAGTAAGTAAACACCTAGAAAGTTTGTCGGGTGTCTTGATGCCATTATTTTATTTGTATCATCGTGTCTCTACTGATCATGATGAAACGTGCTGTTAAAATTGTTTTTGTAATTATCATAAATCATCTTCATAATTATACATAGACGTAGGCTTGAATCATTTGTAGAAACAAAAACTGGTGATTTATAGAGCCTTAGATTCGTAGTTAAGATTAATTTTTGTTAAAACTTAATAATTGGTTCATCAGAGCTTCAAAGACTTATCGCGTCTTATAATTACTAACTGACTCAAATAGGAGGAGGTTATAGATGTTATGTATGTTGAACCTTTTTCATGTTATTTTTAATAGGTATTCATGCACATTAATTTTTTCAACGCACATAATATTACGTTGTTAATATTTTTTATCATCTTGCATGTAGAAAGCTGCACATTCCTTCATCATGACCATCGAAACAAGTCATCGTTGTTCCACATCATTTTCAATTAAGCACAACATACAAAGTCGCGTAACCTTTAACGAAATATTAGACGACTTCAAATCATTAGAAGATTTAGCTAAGACATTAGATGATGATAAAGTTGGTGAATGTGAAAAGGAAAAAGTTGCGCCTAATGCTGACTACAAAAGATATCTTCAACTTCAAGACTTTAGAAGGCCAAAGTTGCAGGAATATGCAAATTATTGCAACAATAAATTCATCAAATTTAACAGATCATATACTCTGCAAGAAATAAGAGATAACGGATTGCAAATAACGCCCATGACAGAAAAATTGCAATCAAACTCGCAAAATCATACCTTAATTCTATCAGAATTCATTTTGTAAATATCAAGACGTATTATTTATTATAGCGTTACGTCTGTAGTATGTATAAATATTTATAAAATAGAATTATAAGATGTAGTAATAGAAATTATGTAGAAACGTTAAGCATAAATCATTTGTACAAAGATATTTTCCAGGAAACAAAAGTTAACTAGGTAAGATTTAAATTATTATCTATTTAATAACTTATGATATTAATTTACCTTTGGCTTAAGATATTATAAGATTTATTACGATCGTTTAAAGTTTTATCGGTATTTATGTCATTATACCTAAAGAAAACCCTCAACTTAAGAATACTCGACAACTCTGAGTAGAACCCAAGATGTTAGTCCACTAGCTAGCCCAATGTGCTTATAATATAAGAGAATTACTTAGAAGCTTTTTTTACAATGAAATAAGCAAGAATTTTGATTTAGTTATTCGTTCATTAATTTTAATTAATAAAAATTTTAGGTCAAGTTTAGCATTGATGATGAAACAACGCTAGCAGATTTGTTAGCATTGAATCTCCATAAATTTGAGGAAGAAGTCAAGACTATTGTTGATAAATCTGTTAAGGAAGCGGCTATGGAGAAAACACTAAAGTAATTTACTATTTTAAAAATAAATTAAATGATAATTTATTTAATATTATATATTTTTTGAAATATATAATGTATATTAATATAATATATTATTTAGGGAGTTGGAGGTTACATGGGCATCGATGGACTTCGAGTATACTACACACGATAGAACCGGTGCTAAACTACCTAAAGCAAGTGAAGAACTTGTGGAGACCCTTGAGGACAATCAGGTAAGCGAATTTTATGAAACGATCAATCAGAATAATAATTATGAAATCAAATTATTATTTCACTATAAACGCATCTAATTGTTCACCCAAAGGAAGGAAGGAAGGTGCCCCACACACTGGCCCTATTTGCCCTCTGGGATAGCAAGGTTTATCGTTGGTCCAGATAAGCGCCTTGTTTCTTGGTCGCCAGACAAGTACATCAGTTGTTTGGACAGTATATTAAAATTGTTTTTATAACCTTAACAAATTAAGAAAATAATATATTTTCAATACTGGGTGTCAATAATTTTAGTTTGTTGTTATTAGAATTGCTGAACCGAATGAGTCTGGTGCCGTATGTAATTTGCTTTCCAGAACCAAGTCCAAAACATGATGTCATCAAAGTTCATCGCCTTTTACGAAGAGGAGGTGACAGCCTGGCAAAAGAAGCTTGGCACTGCGGACGCTGTTATTGCGATATGGTTCGAAGTGCAACGCAAATGGCAATATCTGGAGAGCATCTTTGTTGGTTCTGATGATATTCGTTCGCAGTTACCCGAAGACTCGAAGAGATTTGATAATGTTGACAAAACTTTCAAGGTTAAAATAGATACTTTTTATTTACTATAACTTAACCTACAATCACACCAGATGGTGAGTGATGATGCAATATAAAATGGAAGCAGGCTAACTTATTTCGGTTTATGTACAAACTGGTACCTGAACGGTAAATTGCATGATGGTACGACTTTGCCCCAGGATCGTAACTAGTCACGGGAAGCTTCCCACTAGCAAGACCTGGACTGTACCTACTGTACTGTACTGTACTGTACTGGACAACTGCGCTAAGGAGGCTGACAAATATTTGACCCACTTGAAAACAAATACGACGATAGAAAACAATCTAATCATTCTTGAAAATCTGACAACCATTTTGCTTACGATTTGGACAGATAATACTCGTCTGCTTTCACATGTCCTTTGTTTATGTTTAGTATTTTAATAAGCTGAACAGTAGTACTACTAACTGTAGTACAGGGTAAGTAGGTATTAATTATATTTAGGTTCATGAATTTCATAGGAATTACTTAAGGACATTGGAACTACTCCAAATGTGATTCAAGCTACTAATAAACCGGGATTGCTAGACAAATTAGAGGAACTAATGGCAGCGCTTAATCTATGCGAGAAGGCTCTAAACGATTACTTGGAGACAAAACGCCTGGCGTACCCGCGGTTTTACTTCGTCTCCTCGGCTGATTTGCTTGGTAACATATTATGATTGTTTTATTTCATAACTGACCCAAAGCTATACCAGCAAGCGACGTGTCGCCGTGGCTCTACTAATTTCCATGTATTTAATTATTTATATTTGAACGATGTGTCGCTCTGTACGAACTGGTAACATTAAGCACCTACTTATTTGTTTTTAAAGTTAGGTATACTATTGAAGATCTATTTGATCTATTTGATCCCAGAACTTTGAATGCGTGGCAGTCGATGCAGACAATTAAGTAAGGTTACCGATAAAGAATTTTGTTAATATTTTTTTCAGATATATTGTCTAATGGAAACAATCCGCCAGCGGTCTGTCGGCACCTATCCAAGTTGTATGATAACTTAGCTAAACTTGTATTTGTGAAGGCAGGCAGTAAACATGCCTTTGAGATGATATCTAAAGAGAACGAAGAACACGTGCAGTTCAAGCCTCCGTGCTGCGATTGCTCTGGCAAGGTAAGGATTGTAGCTTCTAGCAATCGCTACATTATCTATAAAAAATTTCAATTGTATATCTGCAGCAACATAGGTGAGGTAATTAAAGAATAGCTCACTGCCAGTCGCATAGCTGAAGTGACAATGTCCTGGGTACGAAGTTCGGAGAGCTAATGTAAGTTGCCAATATCAACCTCCAACCTCCGTGATAATATTTTGACGACCTCCGTGGCGCAGTGGTATGCGCGGTAGATTTATAAGACGGAGGTCAAGGGTTCGATTCCCGGCGGGGCAGATGAGATTTTTCTTAATTTGTCTTGGTCTGGTGCTGGTGGGAGGCTTTCGCCTTGTTACCACCCTGCCGACAAAGACGTATCGCCAAGCAATTTAGCGTTCCGGTACGATGTCGTGTAGAAACCGAAAGGGGTGTGGATTTTCGTCCCACTCCTAACAATTTAGCCCGCTTCCATCTTAGATTGCATCATCACTTAACATCAGGTGTGATAGCAGTCAAGGGCCAACTATTAGTCGATAAAAAAAATCAAGCGGGTTCCAGATGGTAGAGGTTTATGTCCAGCAGGGTGCGTCCATTGATATTGATGATGATTAAAAGAGTACTTTTTAATTTGATTTTTTAAATAAACTCTTAGGTTGAGATTTGACCCCTAAAAGATGTACTGACGATTAACGGGAGTCGGTGAAATCTTTAATTTTCTTTCAAATTAAAATTAGGTTGAGGTGTGGCTAAACCGAGTGACAGATTGCATGCGGTACACTCTTCGCGATATTTTCGAGCACAGCGTCAAGGCCTATGAAGACAAACCTCGAGATGAATGGGTTTTCGATTGGCCAGCCCAGCCCGCGCTAGTCGGTACCCAGATCTGGTGGACTACGGAAACTAATCAAGCTTTTGAGAAACTTGAGGAGGGTAAGACACTTGAGCATCAAACACATTGGTTTATGATCCTTGGTCATCTGACGGAAGACGTCGCGTATTATCGGCAATGTGATGTCACAAGAGACAACAATAATAAATAAACCAGTCAACGTTCCACACTCGACCGATTACGAGTTATTGCATTGAACGAGCTTCTGTTTGCTTCAACGCCCGATGCCGAACCGAAAATCGGTTGACATACGGACAAAATCGCGTTGTGTATTTTGAATTTTTGATTGATGCATTCAGTGTTACTTTGGTGGATATCGTTTAGTCGTAGGTAGATACCTACTACCTAAACGCAGAAATAAGACGTGTAATGTGATGTGGCCAGCTGTCGATCATATTTGGCGGCCGAGTGGCGCAGTGGGTTGCTTGCTTTTGCGTTCTAGACTGTGGGTTCGATTCCCACATCTGAAAAATGTTTGTGTGATAAGCATGGATGTTTTCCAGTGTCTGTGTGTTTATCTATATATCATAAGTATTTATGTATAATATATACAAAATATTCATCAGTTATCATAGCACCCGTAATACAAGCTGCTTAATCTTACTTTGGGGCTATATAGCGATGTGTGTAATTGTCCTATAATAAAAAATATATTATGATTGTTCTATTTAGTTAAATTAGATCTGTCAAATGTAACAGTCAATACGCATGATGATTGACCCATCTTCCGCCAGATGTAAATAAACCCATATTCGGTCTTATGCCCAATGTTAATGTCTCATACAGGTTATGAAAATGCGCTAAAGGATTACCAGAAAAAACAAATTACACAGCTCAATGCATTGATTGTTTTACTGTTGGGTGATTTAACTGTCGGCGACCGACAGAAGATTATGACCATTTGTACTATCGATGTACATTCTAGAGACGTCGTCGCCAAACTTATTGTAGCTAAAGTAGAAACGTCTGCTGCATTCCAATGGCAGAGTCAACTGAGGTAACGAACTAGGAATAGTTCATAACTTGTATAATTTTACTAAAAAAATCTATTAAAATGCTCAATTAATCGAATTCATATTAACAATATACAAATTCATAAAAATGGAATTCATCCACCCGTATATGTAAATTCATCAATAATTGTTGACTATATTTCTTGAAAAGTTGATATCATTTTTGCTTACGAGAGAAAAGGACAGAGATAATACTCGTCCGCTTTCACATATAGATCATTTGTTTATATGTACCTATTTATTCTGTCGATACCTGATACCTACTTTACATTTACGATTACATTTGAAATGATAGAAATATTTTTTTCTAGGCATCGATGGGACCTAAACTTAAATAATTGTTTTGCAAATATTTGCGATGCCCAGTTCCTCTACGACTATGAATATTTGGGAAACACACCGCGTCTTGTAATCACCCCGTTGACGGACAGATGTTACATAACGCTCACACAGGTATGGTCTGTCACAAAGTTCAAAAATATGTACTACACGTATTGAACTATACGTAATTTTACAATGAATACACACATTAGTCTATCCGTTACGCGCATCACAAGTTACAACAGAGGATAAGTAATGCTACAATAAGAAATAGTGAGATATGTAAGTATTTCAATTACATTTATAGTTATGCCTAATGATGTAACCCTATTATACCTACTGCTTCTGGAAGAATGCCCTGATCTGATTACGTAAGTTGCAGCTTTTTCTTTTATCCTTTTTCTAAATCTTTATTATCCTTATTACAAATCTTTTTAACTTTAAAATTTTTATTTGAAATTATATCTGATTTTAATGTATAATCTATCATAGAGCCTCCATTTGGTTATGGGCGGAGCTCCCGCCGGGCCAGCTGGTACCGGTAAAACGGAAACCACGAAGGATTTGGGTAGAGCTTTGGGTATCATGGTCTATGTGTTTAACTGTTCTGAACAGATGGACTATAAATCTTGTGGAAATATTTATAAAGGTCGGTATTAAATATATTTGACTCTAATCAAGAATAATGTTTTGCGTGCGTATAACAACTCGCCATAAATTTTGGAGCTATTTTCAAAGTGAAGAAGAACGCTTGCTGCAGTTACTAAATTGACAAATCCATCTTGTATAACGTTGGTTCCATCAATTAACTTCAATTCTATAAATTGAGATCTCTACCCATCTGGATGAGATAATGAATAATTTAATTATTTTTAAACAGGACTCGCTCAAACTGGTGCTTGGGGTTGCTTTGATGAATTCAACAGAATCTCTGTCGAAGTGCTATCCGTGGTATCAGTACAAGTAAAGAGTGTGCTTGACGCTATTAAGGCTAAGAAGAAGAAATTTGACTTTATGGGAGAGTTCATATCTCTTATTCCCACAATCGGAATGTTCATTACAATGAATCCTGGATATGCAGGAAGGACTGAGTTACCTGAGAATTTAAAGGCTCTTTTCAGGTAAATTAAACAAATCATTGAAAAGTTTTACAAAGTGTTCAATTCATTAAATGATATTAATTCAAATCAAATCAAACTTTATTGCGAACTTGGGTAGGTGTTATAACATAAAAATAAACAATCAGCCAAATTCCGCCTTGTATAAAAGAATAATTAAAAAAAAGAATGTGATTATAATTAAATATTATTAATTCATTTAATTAAAAATAATGTATTTACCAGGCCATGTGCAATGGTTGTGCCAGATTTCGAATTGATTTGCGAAATCATGTTAGTGGCGGAAGGCTTCCAGGATGCCCGATTACTGGCGCGAAAATTCATTACATTGTACACCCTGTGTAAGGAACTGCTGTCCAAACAAGATCACTACGATTGGGGTTTGAGAGCAATCAAATCTGTGCTCGTCGTCGCTGGATCTTTAAAGGTAGTTTCTTGAAAAATATAGTTTTATCCTTTGCCTTGCCAAGAAATTGCAAAAAGCCTACTGGCTCATGGAAATCTCCATCCATCCATCTCCATGATTTAAAGTATTTCTCTGTAAAGATGGGACATAGAGTTTCTTTAAAATTTGGGGGCACGGCAAGATTGTTGCTGCAATTCTCTCGTCTATGAAGATGGTTTAAGTTGTTTGTGTCTTTATAATATTAGTATAGATTATACTAATCTATCTTCAATCTTGTGTATAAATAAATAATCGAAGATAACTTAACTTAGATTGTATTGCATTTAGGGCGATACACATTTATGTTTAAATAATAATTTATGAAAATAATTTACGTCTTTTTGTCTTTTTTTCTTAGAGAGGTGATCGTTTGAGACCAGAAGACCAAGTATTAATGAGAGCCTTAAGAGATTTCAATATTCCTAAAATTGTAACAGATGATACGCCTGTGTTTATGGGTCTGATTGGTGATTTATTCCCCGCTCTTGACGTACCAAGAAAGAGAGATTTCGATTTTGAAAAACGGCTAGTTGAAGGTGCTATATCTATGAAACTTCAGCCGGAACCAGGATTTATTTTGAAGGTTAGATTTTTGGTGGTAGTGTTATGATTATAATTTTATTCAACTTTGAGGGTTCATGTCACGCTTCATTTCAATTGAGGCTAATTTTCGTTGCCGTTGCTGAGTTATATTAGCTTCTAGCATATAACAGTTCAATTTAGTTACAGTTTTTGTCAGGTAAAAATAAAAATGTCCAAAATAAGAATTACTGTTACAGATGGTGCAGCTAGTAGAATTATTCGCCGTACGTCACTCTGTATTCATCGACGGTTTCGCGGGCACCGGCAAATCTATGGTCTGGCAGTGCCTCAACAAAACATATCACATGTTAAAATTGAAACCATACTATAATGATCTCGACCCAAAGGCGGTGACTAATGATGAGTTGTTCGGTATTATTAATCCAGCTACCAGGGAATGGAAGGATGGATTGTTCTCAACAATTATGCGTGACATGGCAAACATGCCTGGTGATGGTCCTAAATGGATTGTCCTCGATGGTGATATAGATCCGATGTGGATTGAGAGTTTAAATACTTTGATGGATGACAATAAGGTTAATAATTCTCCCCATTAGATATTACCTGAAAGTTATGCTAATATATGCTATAACAGTTTATTAGAATATCTGAAGTTACTAGATAAAGAAATTACATGCGTGAAAATAATTTTAATAAATAATCCTGAAATAACGTGCATGTTCTTTTGATTATCTATTGTACTTCCTAATTCTAGGTCTTAACCTTAGCTAGTAATGAACGTATAGCTCTAACCAAATCAATGAGGCTGCTATTTGAAATAGCTACACTGAGAACTGCAACGCCTGCTACTGTATCCCGAGCTGGTATCTTATATATTAATCCGCAAGATTTAGGATGGAATCCGTAAGTAGACTTTTGTAGCATAAAATTGATTGTAAAGCAAATTCTTACTCTTCGACAGAAAACATTGCTTATCGTTCTATTAATTTCAAAGATTTTGCTTGTTTCTCATTTACTTTTTTGTAGCGTCTTTTGATTTTCTGTAGCAAGGGTTTAAATTAAGACACTAGGTATAACTAGCGGCCTGTAAGTCTAGCGCTGAACGAAACGTAGAAGGGATGGCTGCGCATCAGTACCGTCGCGTACGCAATACAATATTTACTTTAATTACCTAATTAATAGCCAAATCATGTTACAACATCGTTTTAATCTGTATGTGTGTGCGTGCGTGCATACGTGTGTGTGTTTGTGTACGTTACGTGCGTGTTTGTGATTATATATGTTAATGTTTATAGTTCTAATTTCCACAGATTTCGTATTACTTAAGACATAATTATATAGTATAGATATTTACCATAAATGAATAAATAAATTTTGAAAATCTTACGGGGAGTAAAAAAATAAAACATTATTATATTGTCAATTTTTATTTTAGATATAAGACTAGTCTTATCTGAATCAGGCAATGGTAACACGCCTGGCGTCGCAAAACGGTATTTCTTCTAAGTATATCATTCCCTTTAAATTCATAAACAAACTTAAAAAAACAACAAAATATATAATTGTATTTAACAAACCAACTGAAAATTAACAATAATAACAGTGCAACTCAGAGCGAGACTGTACACTGGATGTCCGCGGTGCGTCGTTTCGGTGCGGGGGACGGAATGCGACTGGGGAGCCACTCACCGGTACGCACGCCCGCCCTTCATTCCTCAAGCTCCCCCATGATACCTAAATTTTTACTTCTGCGCAATAACGGTCAGCGCTAGAGTTTCGTGCCGCTACTTGTAATTTAGATTTAAGGTATCGACAGTTTTGTTAATGTCAATAAAATAAATGCTTATTATTTTTTTTGATTATTCGAAATTGAGTCGATCATGCCAAAAATTTAGCTGGGTCTATCATGTTTTATGGTTTTATTTTCATAGATTTGTGGCATCATGGATCGATACGACACGCGATGATGAATCTGAAAAAGCAATGCTAACAGTGTTGTTCGACAAATACATTCCTTCGCTGTTAGAATCTTGTAAGAAGTATAAACGGATTACACCTCTAAGCGAGCTACAACAGATACAGCTGACGTGTTATTTGTTAGAGTGTTTTCTTAATAAAACTTTATTGCCCAGTGATTGTCCCAAAGAATGGTAAGCCATCTATGTATATTACAATATCTGTTCACTATCTAATATTGTTCCTATCCCAATCAAGTGGGGTCGGCACAATATTTCATCCAATTTTAAGATACGTCAATTCGCCATAATCATCTTTTATACATTATCTTATATGCTCTTTCTGTTCTTCAACCATCTCTTCTTTGGTATTCTTCTTTGCTTGTATCACGAGTGGAAAATTATAATTACATTCAATACCTCATCTTCCGTGATCAGAGACGTATCATAGAGTAATCATTGTGTAGTCATGAGACAAACCAGTAGCGTACTGCTGTTTGCAGTGGGCTACGAAATCGTATCCTAGTGGTATGTTTTAAAGTTGCTTTACGTTTCAAGTTTAGAGTGAATTCTTAATTTCTATAAATTTTCAAGTCTCTTTTAATATCGACTTATTTTTTATATTTCCTGCAGGTACGAAACCTACTTTGTCTTTTGCGTCGTCTGGGGCTTTGGCTCAGGTCTCTTCCAGGATCAGCTCGTTGACTGGCGCAATGAGTTCAGCAAGTGGTTCTGCAACGAGTTCAAACAGATCAAGTTTCCATCCACTGGCAATGTGTTTGGTTTCTTCATAGACCCAGAAACTAAAAAGTTCTTGCCGTGGGCCGAAAAGGTTGAGGCATTTGAATTGGACCCCGACATACCACTACAGGTTAGTAAAGTATCAAAGGGAGTAAAAATATCTTAGCATAAATTCAATAATAAACGTCAATGAATTATTAATAAATTAAATTAGTTTTTCTATAATTTTATTTATTATTAGAAAAGTAATTTAGGTGGTTAGGTTTTAGGTAAAAAAAACACTAATATATTGATGTATAAGGGAAATATCTTATTCTCCGAGTTACAAGGTAGGAAATCATGTTTAAAAATTTGCTGCACGCACGAAAAGACATGACTCATGCGGCGTTATCTCGCTTTGAGGCGTTCCATGTAAGGCTTGAAGTGCAAGCGAGAGCGCGGAACGAGCGACAAAGAAGCACAATCGGCCTTTGCGTTCGGCAGCGTTCGACATCCGTCTATTAAATATAAATTTATAAAATCAAAAACAATTATTTTATTAATTTAAATTAATATTTATAAAAATATACTTAAATTAAAAATTTTAATAACCAATTAAATGCTACAATTCCATCAGTATTTTCTTAAGTTGTCACGTTCAACTATCGTCAGTAAACCGACTTTACAGACAACCAAATTTTTGTAATAAAGTCGTGTTTTCCAGTCATGCTTAGTATCAACATCTGAAACCACACGTATCCGGTTCTTCATGGATCTGCTGATCGCCAAGCAGAAGCCGGTAATGTTGGTGGGAAGTGCGGGCAGTGGGAAGACCGTCAGTGTCGCTGCCAAGCTCAACTCTTTGTCTGACAACTTCGCGATTACTAATGTCCCTCTCAACTTTTACACTACTTCAGGTTAGGGATTTTCTCAATCAACACTTTTCACTACTATTCGATTCTCGACTTTTGGAAGCTGAATGTTATCCTTGGTGCTTATCACATTTAAATACTCAACTTCGGTTATATTTATTTCGTTCGAAGCTGAGTGATTCAGGTATGTTTGAATATCGTATTTAAGGAGAATAGTCACTCTAGGAATAAATGTTACCAAAATAATTTTGATTTCATTACAATACAATTTAAAGTTAGCGAAGTGTAGTGTAGTTTAAGTAAATGACAAAAAACGTATGAATCTACCAAAATAATCACGAATATATTACTAAGGAGGTAAAATCTTAACTTATTTTTAAACAGAGATGATACAAAAGGTTTTGGAGAAGCCATTAGAAAAGAAGTCAGGCCGCAGCTTTGGACCACCGGGCAGCAAGTTTATGATTTACTTCGTAGACGATCTGAACATGCCCGAAGTGGATACCTACGGGACGGTGCAACCGCACACTCTCATCAGGCAGTTTATGGATTATCACCATTGGTAAAAAGACTAATTTTCTTATCTAGCTTTAGTTTTTTTTTATTAATTGAATTAATTTTTAAATTTTCGATTGTGCTACATATTATGAATTCTGTGGTAGTACAACGGTAAACGTACCTAGCTATACTGCTCCGTCTATTTATGATATAGATTTTTTATTGGGCTTAAAGCGGAATGTTTAAAGGCGCTAAAATGAGGACTTTTAGGACTTTAAGGACAACATTTTTTTTACTGTATGATAACCAGATTCATGAAGTGACATAGCTTATCTAATATTCGGCTACATACGCCGTAATATAATAATCTTATAAAGAGATAAAGTTTGTATGTTAGTTAGTTTGGATATAATTGAAAATATTGTATGAAAATTTTATGAATCTTAAAAAATTTTGCAAAACATTCCGCGATGCATTATAAAGTTTCATAGCATATTTTATATTGTAATTAAAATACCATACATATCAATTTGTATAATAAAAGTGTCCGTGAAATTATTAAATCTGGTAAACCTCCTCTGTTAGCTATTGGATATAATTGAAAATATTGTATGAAAATTTTATGCATCTTAAAAAGTTCTGCAAAAAAGTCCGCGATAGTATATAAAATTTGCATAACATATATATCGTCAATTAAAATAACATACATATCAATTTGTATAATAAAACGGGCTAATCTCTAGATCTGCATCTCGGATTATAAATTATTTTGTTTATTATGAAAGCTAGACTCAAAAGTGAAATAGACTATTTAATACAAGCTATACACATTAGCTTGCCATACATATAAATTGTTAATGTTAATGTACTGTAATATCGTACAATGTTTAACAAAAATGTAGATATTTAGGAGTTACACGGGACGGGACAGAGGATATTGCTTCACGGGAAACTATAAAAAAATTAAATTGAGAGGGGTAGGGGCAAGATGTTTTCACACGTACGAAGTCGCTAGTTATTTGTTTAAATTTATTATTTAATATCTTTATTTGCTAGAATGTAGTACAATATGGATCTTAGAAATTAAAAATGCAACTTACATTCTACCATAATAAATGGTGTGCAATATTAATTGAATTTACACATCAATAAAAGTAAATTACAATAGTTAAATTTAAATCTGTTATAAAATATATAGTGTCCATTACATTATAAATAATTTTGTAAATTAAATATTGTAAATTAAATAGTTTGGGTTTTTGTTTCTAGTAGATTATATTTCCAAACAGGTATGACAGACAGAAGTTGTCTTTGAAAGAAATAGCGAACTGCATGTTTGTATCATGCATGAACCCCACTGCCGGATCTTTCACTATCGACCCTAGGTTGCAGAGGCACTTCTGTACATACGCTGTCAGGTTTGTGCATAGTAATAATGAGGTAATACCGTAGTAGTCAATAGTATTCTTGCCTTAACTGCTTTACTTTATTTATTTTGGTAATCGACAGATGGAAATTAATTTTTTAATAGTCGAGTTTTATTTATTATATTTATACCGACGAATCTGACAACTCTACAATATATTTTCCGCAAATGCCGAGGAATCCGACAACTCTACAATGTATCTCCGCGAAATGCCGACGAATCCGACAATTCTACACACAATCAACATATTAAGATACTATCAAAGAGTATATAATCACTATGGATGCTATGCTTTCGGGGTATAACGTGTCTACGTAGAATATTTTCGTCGGACTCGAATGCCGTTTGACCGTTTTTTCGGAGAATATTACGTCTATTTATTGATCACATAAGCAAAATAACGCTATCAGTGTTTAATTTATTGTTTTTGCAAATCTCTTTTAGTTTCCCGGGCCTAGACGCGTGTTTCCACATCTACAAGCAGATCTTATCGCAGCACTTGGCCAACGTGGCCAACAAGTTCAGCATACCGGTGCAACGCTACGCCGAGTCTATGGTCAACTGCGCTCTGGCTCTACATTCCAAGCTAGCGTCCACCTTCCTGCCTACAGCCATTAAGTTCCACTACATTTTCAATCTTAGAGATCTGTCTAACATATTTCAGGTTAGTAATAATTGTTCCGAATGTTTCTGAAGACAAAATGTAAACATTAATGTTTAATTGTTGAATTTACTTAAAGGAGAATGCCAGACAATGTATAGGACTTTGACCCACTAATAAAAACACATTGTACAACAATGTATCATGCATCATTTTATTGCATTTTTTTTTACTATTTAATATAAATTACATTTAAAAGCTTTAGAACTCGGAGTATTCAACACGAGCCTAACATTTTTTATATCTATTTTCGTATTGTTGTTCCGTATGACTGTCCGTCTGACATGACAGTTGTAAAGTTTCATTAAAATAAATAATTATACAGGCTTAACGACTCCGGATACTATTCTTCTAGAGACCACTTTTGATGAAAATACAAAGATTCAAAAATGCATAAAGAGTGTATATTAAAAGGAAATAGTTTAATTACTTTTTTTAACAGAGTTTTATTCCGACGTCCAACAGTAAAAATGGCTTATTGTAAAACATTTATATAATAACAGGGTATTTTTAGTATATTTACAATTTGTGTTCTTTCTGGGTTAGGATCTGGCATTCTCCTTTAAAATATTCTCGTACATAGTTTTAAAATGCCTATTTTAAACATTATTTATACATGTTCAATGACTATTCCCCTATTCCCTCTCAGTACCAAGTAAGCAAAAGCTAGAACAGTTATGGTAACTAAGACTTGGTCGCTAATTATGGGCCTAATAAGATGGCTCAGAATAACAATGCTCTTTTCTGATATGATATCGCAGGTATCCGCTGGATATAGGTAGCACGGATTCGGTTTAACTACGTTTCGTTGCTTCTAAAACTTGCACTATTTTATGAACTGGATAGTTAAGAATGTAATTTAATTCATAGGATGAATTAGATTATGGTTTTAATACGAATTGTACAATTCCAAAAATGTTAAAAGTAATAAAACCTTCGTTGTAGGGCATATTGTTCACGACGGGCGACGCTATCAAATTCCCATCGGAACTGATAAGGCTGTGGTTACATGAAGCTACCCGCGTATACTCCGACAAACTAGTTGACTCTGCCGATAATGAGAACTTCGCCAAACTTATTGCTGACACTATCAAGAAGACTTGTGAGGTAACTTGTTCAACTTACTATTAAGACCTTTTTTATGAATGGCGGATCAAAGCAAGCAAAATATGGCTTAAAAACAGAGCAACATTTCGCAGAATCTGTTAGGAATACATTCTAAAAAGTTCCACCAAGAGGCAAAAGTGGTAAGCTTTATGTGTCTGTAGTCACATCGGCAAACAAGCTTTTCAGACCACATCACGGCAATGCAGGTTGGGGGAAGAAATAAGGACGGTGTTAGCATTTCTCCGAACGAGCCTTGTCTAAAAAGCTCTACTATTTAAAGAAGAACTTAGCTAAACCAATTTTTTTTTGATTTTTCTATAAGTAACTTACTTGTTAAGCAATTTCTTGTGTTTGGGAAATTTGAAAGATATGCATATCTATTATTGTCATTTTCAGGACTTTGATGAAAACGTAGTATTCGAGAAACCACTGATTTATTGCCATTTCGCCGAAGGAATCGGAGATCCAAAATACTTCCCAATAAAAGATTGGCCACATATTAAAAAATTACTCGATGAATCTCTTTCTTCCTATAACGATCTTGTTGCCACTATGAATCTTGTGCTTTTCGAGGACGCTATGTTTCATATTTGCAGGTAACTGTATTGCTTAATTTTATCTCAATTTATACGCTAAGATGTTTTAATACCACTTAAAATTGATGTCTTATAATATTTATTTATTTATTTACTTATTCTTTTATTAATTTTTTGAATAATTCTGAAAATTTTCATAAAGAGTCTTTGCAAATTGAATGCTCATGCAACAGTTGTACGAAACAATTTGAAATTCCCTTATAGGATAAATCGTATACTGGAAGCACCTCGTGGTAACGCACTGCTAGTGGGCGTGGGAGGCTCTGGGAAGCAGTCTCTGTCCCGACTGTCTGCCTTCATATCATCTCTTGAGGTCTTTCAGATACAATTGCGAAAGGGATACAGTATAAACGACCTTAAAGTTGATCTTGGTAAGTTTTGCTTTGTTTTTAATTAACTATATTGTGACAGTAGATATTTATATTAGTAGTAGTAGATATTATTATTAGATTAACTATATTTAGACATTCTACCCAAAAAAAAAGGTTTGGTTTTGGTTGGTGTAAAATGATTGACATGACAAGTGCGTTTCTGTGTGAAACTGAAGGAATGTTATGTTAGCAAAGCATTCTTTGTAAATAATCAACGGTACCTTACGGTTTAATTCGCAGAGATTCTGATCCTGTAGAATTATTGAGATAAAAAGCCCAAGTTACTCTTTGCAACTTAGCTTACGGCGTGGCGTATTAAAGGCTCTTCAAAATCAGATTAGCTGTTTCAGAGATTGAAGTGCTGAAGTACCTAACATAATACTTTTATAAGCATCTAGTGAAATAGTGATAATAAAAAAATAAACAAATAAATAAAATAAAGATACTAAACTGAATTTTTTTATGGGTAGTTAATTATTTTAAAAACACAATTGTTATGATGCAGCTGGCCTCAATATCAAAGCGGGTCTGAAGAACATCGGCAGCATGTTCTTGATGACTGACGGCCAAGTAGCCGAGGAGCGGTTCCTTGTGCTCATCAATGATTTACTGGCCTCGGGGGAAATACCTGAATTGTTCGCTGATGATGAGATTGAGAATATTATAAACGGCGTCAGGGGAGAGGTAAATTTTTTTGGCATCTTTTTTATTTAATTAATGCCCTTATACTTAAACGCAAATTAAATTTAAGTACGTCTTAAGTCAATTTACTGTGACAGTTAGCATTAGAAGTCTTTCAAAATAAGTCGAATCAAGTCGTACTTTTGATTTTACGCTTATTTGTATTTATAATAAAAACGTTTTTTCATTATATATTTTTAAATTGTAGACCAAGGCCACCGGTGTGCCAGATACTCGTGAAAATTGTTGGAGATTCTACATCAACCGAGTGCGAACTATGCTAAAGGTATACCAAAATTATATTAATACAACTTATCATTAAATGTATTTTTACCATAATTATTCTATATTATAATTTTTATTCATTTTCGTTGTTCTGTAAGTTCTCCTAATTTTCCTCCTAGTAGTATAGTCATCTGAAAGTATCCCCTGGACATTTATCCGGAAAATTAGTAATGTGATACATTTTGATAAACTGAATTTCTGCTTCGCCACCACATACCTGTGCCACTCGCCGTTATATGGGTAAAATTAAATTATTTTCGTAAATTCATTTGTTTACGAGCAAAACTCCCAGAACTTTTTCCTGGTAATTTCTTTTATAAACACCCAATGAATGAAATATACTTATAGGTTGTGCTATGTTTCTCCCCCGTGGGCGCCACTCTGCGAGTGCGTGCGCGCAAGTTCCCCTCCATCGTGAACTGCACTGCCATCAACTGGTTCCACGAGTGGCCTCAGGAGGCGTTGCGCTCCGTGTCCAAGAGATTCATTGCCGAAGTCGAGACTTTACCGGTAATACCACTCATTTTGATTTTGTAAAATTTATAGAAATAAACCTTTTGTTATGAATTTCAATATTTTGACGTACCATAATATTTACAAATCTACTACTACGCTCTATGCAAAATTGCGAATGATTTCATTTTAACTTTGACTTCTTGAAAATTTTGTATTCGAGATAAAGGTTTTGTAAATCTATATATATATGTGAGAGATAATTTAAAATACGAATGGACGACGTCATTTACTTCAATAGCAACACCATGCAAATGTCTCAGAGAAAAGAGATACAAGTTATGAACAGTTTGGTATGTCTGTGGTATCTCTAGAGTAAAGTGCCTATCAGTGGATATTCTGTGGTATGATTGAGAGTGCAGTTCTAAGTCATAGATTGTCTTTGGTACAAGTCTAGAGTGAAGTTGTCTGCGCTATTGTTCTAGCTGTCAGTAGTGTGTTTGATCGAGATCACTTATCCTCGAGACAGCGCCTGCGCCGGTGTGCGCACTGACTGCTTATAAAAGTAACATGGCGGACCGCGATATCGACCACGTGAACTTAAATCCGTTAGCATCCGCGACAGCAGCGGTGGGATCGTTTCCACAAGCTTCCTGCGAATCTACCGCGATGCCAGCTACTCGAAATCAAGGATATTTTACACGGGAATATGAAGCTGGAGAAAATGTAGCAGAGACACCGTCGGTATCAAGAGGCGACCAATATGGCCAACCTACACCCGAAATGTGGGCAGCATTTTTCAAGAATATGTCATCGGGCTTCCAGAGTCCTAAAGCATCTTTGGTCTTTTCTATTAAAGGTGTGTCCGATTAAACCATTTTCCCGAACTACATTAATAAGTTTTTTGTAAGTGTCAATGTCTACACTACTTATTCTTAGTTGGTTTTTGTTAATGATTTTATAAGAAAATTGTGTTTTCTCGGCTGCCGTTTTTAGGAGATCTGTTAACATAGTCAAATCCTCAATTCCATAGAGAATTATTGGTGGTGGTTTGCTAGGTTTGACTGTTTTCGGGGCTGATGATTTCTCAGGAGTATCAACATCTAACCCAGAAAATTTATTTGAGGTTTTAACAGACTCTGGCGAGGGGCTTAGCAGTTTTCTTTTTTTCGAATTTCTATTAATTGGCACTCTTTGCCAGGGTGGAGGTTGCGGAGTTTCCAAGTCTGGGGCATTAGGTTCCAGTCTTGATGATGTTTCATCAGGCATACATTCACTAGGCAGCCTGCTTCCTACTGAGGCCGATCGTTGCCTGGATATAAACAAGCTAGGGTGAAATGCTTGCTGCACAAGTTTCTTGTTGCTTCCACTGCTGCTGCTGCCAGTAACATTTACTAACACAGGGGCCTGGGCGCCCACTCCTGTGGAGTCTTCGGTAACACATTTCTCACTTAAGGGCCCGGGTACCCTTAAGCGCCGGTCGCTAGCCGGGTTGCATGGCACATCGCATTTCTCGTTATGGAACATTTCATTAAAGGGGGGTTGGGAAAAATAGTAGTAGCACTTTCCCAAGGCACTACACACAGTTGTTTAGACCCGATTAGTCTTGGCTCCTGCTAGCCAGCCGATTGCCGGCGGACTACTCTTTCAGAGGAGATTTAGTTCCTCTTGGCCCGTAGTGGCCAATTGACAGGCTAATTACCGCCGCCCGTTGCTCGGCGTTGTTGCTCGTTTGGCACCACCCAGGGGACACGTGTAGGGCGGGCCTAGGAAAGGTGGTAACTCCTACGGACGCGAGCAACATCGTCCCCCATTGTTGTGATTGTTGACTCTCATTTGTTATCACATGACGTAATCCTAGGTAGGGAGATTTTTAAGGCCCCCGGTTTAGTCTTCACCCGGTTTAGTCTTGTACTGACGGTGCTAAGATAGCACGTGATATGAGTGTCAATGAGTGTCTTACCCAAAATAAATACGCGGATTTAAATGATATTAACACAGATTTGAGTGAACAGTGTGATATTGATAGGTTGAGGTCTATATTAGAAAAGCATAAGAATAATTTCGCTAGTGATAACTCTAATTCAACAGGCAAAAGATAGGATGGACGAGCAAGCATCAAAGGCTAAAATACGTTATGATGCCAATAAGGCAACAATTCATCCTTTTGTAGAAGGTGATTTAGTTTTAGTTCAAAAGAATCCCCGAATAATTAATAAATTAAGTGAAAAGTTTAGTGGTCCTTGTAAAGTTATTAAAGTTTTTCCAAATGAGCGTTATATGGTTGAGCCTATATCTGGGGGACGAAGTCAATACGTTTGTCATGAATGATTACGTAAATATCCTGCTAGCTTGCCCGAATTATCTGGATGTCTGAGTCCAGAGTAGGAGATAACTAATTTTATTTAATGATAACAAATCATTATAACTAACGGCGTGCTACTATGATATGTTGTTTAATATGTGTTTGATTAATTGAATTAATGGATCTTTATATTTTCGTTTAACAGAAGAGTTTCTATTTATTATTTTACTGATTGTAATTTAGAGGTAATAGACGACTTACGATTGTTATTGCTGAAAGCTATTCCGCTTTGCTAAAGAAATGGACTGAAAGTTTTCTCGCTTTGTCCAGGTAGACCACTGAAAGCTGTCACGCTTTGTGGTTAGATTCAGCTTAAACCTGTGTTGGATATTTTATGTGAACATTCATGCTGAAAGAATTAACGCTTTGCTACGTGACTACAAGGAAATCATGATTGATTTCGTATGATGCTGAAAGCCTTTACGCTTTGCTACGTGACTACAAGGAAATCATGATTGATTTCATATGATGCTGAAAGCCTTAACGCTTTGCTACGTGACTACAAGGAAATCGTGATCGATTTCATATGATGCTAAAAGCCTTAACGCTTTGCTACGTGACTACAAGGAAATCATGATTGATTTCGTATGATGCTGAAAGCCTTTACGCTTTGCTACGTGACTACAAGGAAATCATGATTGATTTCATACATTGACATATTAATACTATGGACTTCGGGTCAGCGATAAAAAGTGTCCGAACCAAAAGTAAGCCAAAACGCGAAATGATTTCCAATCGCAATTCAGTCTCATATTAGCTGACTGACAGAATACACGTCAATAATGCCGTAATGTGTTATAAAAAACTTGTAAGAACTACCCGAGTAAGGTGAGAAAAGAAGACGGTGTACCATATTTTCGGTAAGTAAATATTTACTGATGATTTTAAAGTATTATTTTGCTTAGAATCAGGCTATTTTATTAAAATTTTAATAAACTATAGAAACGAATTGCATAACCAACCAAAATGAACAAAAGTATCTATCTGTCCTTTTCCCATACGCTATCCGCGTATAGGATAGAAGGAGTGCAATATGTTTATCTAATTAACCACATTTAGCTCGGATCTGCCGTGAGCAATAGAATGTTTTAGAACAACGACTGCATAGAGTTATTTTGTTGTTTAACATTTGAATTATTTAATTACTTAATTTTTGAATGAAAATAATTTGATTATTTTCAATTCAAAAATTTTTATTTTTTATGTCAACTTTTATTTTTTATGTCATGAATATTAATCAAATGACTTTTACCATAATGGTATATTAATTTGATAACTATAAGAATTATCTACATGAAATTAGGAACAGTTATTTAAAAAAGTGATCTAACGTCATTGAAGTAAAAAAATATATTTTCAGTTTAATTAAAAAGAGGAAAATATCGAGAACTTAAAATTTCAAAGTAAAGAACTATGTCGAGTGGCATATCATTTTGTACATTAGTGGATTTGGTTTGTAATTAATTATTATTATAACTAATTATTATTTTATACAAGATAATTACAACAATTAATTTTTGGTACAAGATTTATCCCAGCATATTGAGGTCAGGGATATGTAAATATAAATTAAAATTTGCTGTAAATATAATATATAAATATAAGATGCCAAAAAAATTTGAAAGCTACCGACTCCTCACCATTTATGTTGTCCTATTTTCACGAGAAGCTGTCATGTCAAAAAAAGGCTGCCATGGTAACCGTCAATCGAAGCTGATTAATTATTGCCGTTGCAAATTAGACTGTATAACAATACGATAAGACATACATTACAATGTTATTTTGTGTATAAAAACATAAATACATCCTAGTGTGTATAAAATATCTTGGGACACTTTTGACGTAAATTTTGCATTAGACCCAAAGTCCATAGTATTAATATGTCAATGATTTCATATGATGCTGAAAGCCTTAACGCTTTGCTACGTGACTACAAGGAAATCGTGATTGATTTCATATGATGCTGAAAGCCTTAACGCTTTGCTACGTGACTACAAGGAAACCATGATTGATTTCATATGATGCTGAAAGCCTTAACGCTTTGCTACGTGACTACAAGTAAATCATGATTGATTTCATATGATGCTGAAAGCCTTGACGCTTTGCATGGTAAAGAAATAAATGATTGTTGATTTTAAGTAATGCTGAAAGCCGTTAACGCTTTGCGACAAATTCGATGAAATATCTACAGGGATTTGACTTATGTTGAAAGCCTTTACGCTTTACGATAATTTTGCATTGGAAATGTGTAAGGTACTTCGTAAACTCTCATGGCTGAGGTTGAAAGCTTCCTGTAACGTTTTGTTGCCAGGTTATATGCGACAACAAAAAGCAACGCGAGAGCGCGTTGAATTGCAGAATGGCCGTGTGAGAGATAATTTAAAATACGAATGGACGACGTCATTTACTTCAATAGCAACACCATGCAAATGTCTCAGAGAAAAGAGATACAAGTTATGAACAGTTTGGTATGTCTGTGGTATCTCTAGAGTAAAGTGCCTATCAGTGGATATTCTGTGGTATGATTGAGAGTGCAGTTCTAAGTCATAGATTGTCTTTGGTACAAGTCTAGAGTGAAGTTGTCTGCGCTATTGTTCTAGCTGTCAGTAGTGTGTTTGATCGAGATCACTTATCCTCGAGACAGCGCCTGCGCCGGTGTGCGCACTGACTGCTTATAAAAGTAACATGGCGGACCGCGATATCGACCACGTGAACTTAAATCCGTTAGCATCCGCGACATATATAAGAGATTCCCACCTATATATTGACTCATCACTATATCTCTGGAACCATAAGGCGTAACGACTTGAAATTTGGTAGGAATATTCCTTTCGCCGAGTAGAGGTCAGCTAAGAACGGATTTTACGAAATTCCACCCACAAGAGGGGTTGCGGAGGCTAGTTTAGTCTAGTTTAATATATTTGCAGCCACATCTCATAGACCCAGTGGCAGCGTTCATGTCTCACGTGCATCAGAGCGTGAACCAGATGTCGGCGGTGTACTTCACCAACGAGCGGCGCTACAACTACA
The DNA here is from genome assembly GCA_034621355.1 of Mycalesis mineus. NCBI lineage: Eukaryota > Metazoa > Arthropoda > Insecta > Lepidoptera > Nymphalidae > Mycalesis > Mycalesis mineus. The sequence continues at coordinate 3,315,863 of CM067901.1, forward strand.
CGACGCCCAAAACTTTCCTTGAACAGATATCCTTGTACTCGAGGTTATTGAACGAAAAGACCAAAAATTTAAAGATGATGATATTCAGACTCGAGAATGGTCTTGAGAAGTTAGCGTCTTGCGCTGCTGATGTAGCAGTTTTAAAGGTAATACAATTTATTCAACCTATTCCTGTTATAGACTTTGAAGGTATCATAATTATTTATTTGCCCCTAACCGTTTACTTAGTAAAGCAAAAATGCGACTATTTTATATTTTTTATGAGTGGAACTACTGTAACTTAAGTACATTAACCATTAATACTATGGACTTCGGGTCAGCGCTAAAAAGTGTCCGAATCAAAAGGGAGCTAAAACGCGAAAAAGATTTCTAATCGCATTCAGTCTCATATTAGCTTACCGAGAGAATACTCGTCAATAATGTTTTAGAAGAACGACTGCACAGGTATTTTGTTGTTTAATATTTGAAATCATTTTTGAATTAAAAATAATTTAAATTGAAATAAAAAAAATATATTGGTTTGTATTAGATTTATCCCAGCATATATAGTTCACTGATACATTTTAATTTTGCTGTGAATATAATATATATGTTAAAGATACCAATAAAAATTCAAAGCTACCGTCTCCACACCATTTATGTTGTCCTATTTTCACGAGAAGCTGCCATGGCAACCGTCAGTCAAAATTTGCAAATTAGACTGTATAACAAAAATATAAGACATATATTACAGTGTTTCGGGACACTTTTGTCGTGAATTTTGCATTACACCCGAAGTCCATAGTACTAACTATTAATGTCAATGACATTAACACTTATATTACGTTATGTTAGAGCCATGCAATATTAAAATACCAATATTAAAAACATCACTAAAATCCACAAAATAATAAAATCAGGTCACTCTTGCCGAGCAAGAAATAGTATTAAAAGTTAAAAATAAAGCAGCTGAAGAGCTCATCGAAGTAGTTGGTGCCGAGAGTGAAAAGGTATCAAAAGAAAAAGCGTTTGGTGAGTTGCATTTTACTTAAACCTTTATTATTCCTATGAATTTGATTTCAATAAGATGTTCCCGGATATGTAATATTAAAGGTATTGTCGTACCTCTGTTTCTAGATTTTAATGAACAAGACTGTAATTACAATTTTAAAATCTTGTAAACTTTAACCAAATTTTTATTAACTATTTATTTAAGTATGCTCCTTTTTTATAAGCTTTCGAAAAGCAAAAATTCACAGAATATGAACAAAATACTATAATGTATTTATTTTGCAAACAGCTGCTGAAGAGGAAAAGAAAGTAAAAGTAATAGAAGAAGACGTGACAATAAAAGCGAAGATTTGCGCCGACGACTTGGCTAAAGCCGAGCCAGCGCTGATCGCAGCTCAGGAGGCGTTGAACACGTTGAACAAGAACAACTTGACTGAGTTGAAGTCTTTTGGTTCACCACCCGACGCTGTGGTTAACGTGACTGCTGCAGTACTCGTACTGTTTTCTAAGAAAGGCAAGATACCTAAAGACAGGTCGTGGAAAGCTTGTAAGGTAATGACAATGAAATAAATATTGTTCATGACAGTTTCATACAGTGGCTGCAAAATTACAAGAACTTTTTATGAGCAACACAAATATCTTTTTAAGATTTTCTTTAGATGAGCTACATTTGTGACGTTGGTCTTGAAAAGTATTGAAGCAGGTTGCACAAAATACGGTATTTACTTTGAAATAGTTTTACTAGGTATTACTTAAAAATAATGTTTTTCTCGTGCTTTTTCAGCTAATGATGGCTAAAGTTGATCAATTTTTATACGATCTCGTTTACTACGACAAGGAAAATATACATCCAGATGTTATCAAGGTAAGAATATTCTCCCAAATGTTTGATACTTACCTTTATAGATTTTTCTGGTGACAAATTTATTTATTTAAAGAAGCTTAATATATTAGTACTTCAAACATCAAGTTTGTCTGATTGTAATACCTAACTCTATTATACCGATTCTGAACGCAGATTATTTACAGGTATGTGTTTAATTAATATTAGTCATTTTTACTCTACTTAATTCTATTAATCAGCTCACTCGCCTTCGTGAATTAGAAAAAGTATATAAGCAGATCCTGTAGTATTCTCACTCATAGAACAATGGGGCAAGTGCGAATTTTCACCGAGCGACTGCGTAAAAACGTAACCATTCGTAACGTAAATGAAAATTTTTAACAAAAAATAGAACCGACTGAAAACGCATTAAAAAGTAAAAAATGCCAGCCAAGTTTAAGGAACATTTATTTTACGTAGTAAAGCAGTTTGAGGGTTCTAGGTAACGTCCTTCTAGGTAAAGTAGAAACCTTGGCTGGCACCGACTCCTAGATATGCTTAAGTAAATTAAAGAAACTAAATGACAGTTATATTTTACTTTTAAGTGCGTTTTGAGTCGGTTCTATTTTTTGTTAAAAAATTTTATTTCTTACTTTTTAGTGATTTATCGCCACGTAACGTACTCGTACTATACTGTCATAGTATATTATACGACACTAGTAGCCAAAAAGCTACCGATACCGAGACAAAAATTTGAAGAGTTCCTTCAATTTCCGCAGGATATCAGCATCCGATCATAACATGACGACAATGGGATCACTTAGGAAGTATTCCCTTTCTCATAAAAAAAGAATTATTAAAATCGGACAACTCTGTAAAAAATTATGCGTGAGGTCATACATAAAAAAAAATATATACGTGTCGAATTGAGAACCTCCTCCGTTTTTTTTCGTCGGTTCAAATATAACTAGACGGCGCTACTTCCATTCTATGTATATACATTTGCGTTACGTTTTTACGCAGCGCCTCGCGAACAAACTCGCACCAGACACTCAAAGCGCTTTGTGTGTTTAGGTTTCAAAAAGTTTCACTTACATCGTGGTTTCACAAAACCAAACAATGTTTTTTTTTATTCCTCAGGCCGTTATGCCGTACATAAAAAACCCGGAGTTCAACGCCGAGTTCATAATGTCCAAGTCAGCGGCAGCGGCCGGTCTGTGCTCGTGGGTGATAAACATTGTGAAGTTCTACGACGTGTATGTGGTGGTGGAGCCCAAGCGAAGGGCTCTGAACGCTGCCAACGCGGAGCTGCAGGCCGCGAGGGATAAGCTCTCGTTCCTTACCGATCAGATCCATGTAAGGCATTTTAAGTATTAAGTACCTGTAACCCCATGAATTCAACTGCAGACGTATCCTTATGTTACAAACCTATCATCGTCATCATTTTTAGGGGTCAATTTCTAGAGCCTTTTTAGAGACTTTCATACACAGCAATAGTCTTATTTAAGCTACCCTACTATCAGTATTTTAAGTGGTTGGTCGACCCCCAACCAGGTGGACTGATGACATCAAATGGGTCGCAGGCACATGCGGCTCAGGATCGTTGTGTTTGGAAGTCCCTAAAAAAGGCCTATGTCTAGCAGTGAACGTCCACCGGTTGATAATGATTGATTGATGACTATCAGTATCATCATCATCACATTAGCCAATGGATTTTCAGTGGAATGCCGGCATTTTTCGATGATTTCTAAACACAAAATCCTGCTTTATAATATTTAACATTACAGTTTATGTTTACCAAGTTGGCATGTTTAAATAGAATGATACATAGTTGTTTATGTACAGGAACTTGAGGAAAAGCTGGAAGAACTGTTAAAAGCTTTCCAAGAAGCTGTCAACGAGAAAATAAAATGCCAAGCCGAGGCTGACGCCACAAACGCGACCATTGATTTGGCTAACAGACTGGTTAATGGCTTAGCCTCAGAGAAAATAAGGTTGGAAAATAATGATTTGCTTACCTATAATAAATCTCAAAATGTCTACTTCTACTAATGTTTTGTTAATAATGACAATTTATTCACTTCATGTTCCCGTAGGAATATTGAGATAAAAATGTCCTAATTCCAATTTTTGGCCAAATGGAATATTTCTTTGTAGTTTTTATTCCATTTTATACTTCCTGCTAATTCGAACTAACATTTTGCTACCTGCAGATGGTCGGCAACAGTGGTGAATCTAAAGGAGTCAGGTGTAATGTTGCCGGGAGACGTTTTACTCGTGACAGCGTTCATATCTTACGTTGGTTGTTTCACACGACGCTACCGGTTGCTGCTGATGGACGAAGATTGGATCCCTACGCTACATAAATCTGATGTTAGTATACATACTCTATTTTCAGAAGATGTTTAGGCTTTATTTGTATTAATAATGCGTACAGACAGGCACTTTAGTGTCTAAAGCTGAAAGTCAGCAAAATAGACATATGTTTATAATTTATCATCTGTCAAACCGTCTTTTAGAAGTATACCGTCTCTCTAAAATATATCTTTATTGAACGACGTTTCACTTACAATACTCACATTGTATACGATATTTATAGTCACAAAAAGTAACGAAGTAAGTGCAAGTATAATTCTAAACATTTCGCCATCAAGATTATATTTTTGTTTGGTGTTCTTGAAAAAAAATGGGATGTAATGATTATCTCTCAGCAACTGATTATTTTAGCCTAAAATCGAGACAACTGAAGGTTTGGAGCCCCTATCGATGTTAACGGACGACGCACAAGTGGCGACGTGGAACAACGAAGGGCTGCCAAGTGATACTATGAGTACGGAGAACGCTACTATACTTACAAACTCGGCAAGATGGCCGCTTATGATTGACCCACAACTGTACGTACAAAATATTTTTGAACCTAACTTTCTGGTAAAATTCTCAATTCGCCAGGCAAACTACGCAATTTTCATACTAGATTTTCAGTACCAGATTAGCCTCTACAACATCTTGGCCACGGCAGCTATACTAAAGCTAAACTCGATTGAGAATGCTTGACAACAAACAAATTAAAAATGACGGTAGAAATCGCTAGTCATTTTACACTTATTTTTATAATTAACTAGTTAATGACGAATTCATGACAATAAATTAGATTAGTAAGCTTAAAACTAATTAATATATTCAATATCTTTTAAATAAGATTTTATAAAAAAACAAAACATAATTTTAAAAATATTAGTCATGATGATGATGATGATGTCCTCCTTGACGTATCCGCCAACGGCGACTCTTTGGCTCTAATGTCTGGAGTGTGCCCGGATGTGACTGGCGAATCCAAACTTAGTTTTGAAAATCCGGTTGCACGACTCGCAGAACAACTGGCCACTACTGTTGTACTGATAGGCATAAGAACGCTTTGGCCTAGTCTTTCGAAGGTGCCGTTTTGCGTCAAGATCTTTTAAACGTTTAGCTTCAAAAAGCTTACAATTTTGGGTAACAACTTTACGCCATTCTGGTCTTTGTAACGCAAGCTGCTCCCAGGTGCTAGAAGGTATACTGCATGAAGATAGGTTACGTTTGACAACATCTTTGAAGCGCAAATATTGACCGCCAGACCTCCGTTTACCAGTACTAAGTTCTGAATAAAAAACTGCTTTTGGAAGTCTGGAATCATCCATGCGCACCAAGTGTCCACACCATCGAAGCTGGCCTTTTAAAATTAACGCTTCCATGCCATCCATGCCCGACTTTCTTAGGACTTCGATGTTTGAAACTCTGTCTTGCCATTTCACTCGCAAAATTGCTCTGAGACATTTGAGATGGAATGAGTCTAACTGTTTAATTAGTCATAAAATGTGTAGCATTTTCTACCTTCATTTTAAATTTGTTTGTTGACAAGCAGTGTTAATTGAGTTTGGCTTTAGTGTAGAGTTTGACACTCGGTACAAGTAGCGGCACGAAACTCTAGCGCTGACCGTTATTGCGCAGAAGTAAAAATTTAGGTATCATGGGGGAGCTTGAGGAATGAAGGGCGGGCGTGCGTAGCGGTGATTGGCTCCCCAGTCGCATTCCGTCCCCCGCACCGAAACGACGCACCGTGGACTTCCAGTGTACAGTCTCGCTCTGAGTTGCATTGTTATTATTGTTAATTTTCAGTTGGTTTGTTAAATATAATTATATATTTTGTTGTTTTTTTAAGTTTGTTTATGAATTTAAAGGGAATAATATAACTAGGAGAAATACCGTTTTGCGACGTCAGGCGTGTTACCATTGCCTGATTCAGATTAGACTAGTCTTATATCTAAAATAAAAATTGACAATATAATAATGTTTTATTTTTCTACTCCCCGTAAGCTTTTCAAAATTTATTTATTCATTCATAGTAACTATCTATACTATATAATTATGTCTTAAGTAATACGAAATCTTTGGAAATTAGAACTATAAACTATAACATATATAAGCACAAACACGCACGCAACGTACACACACACACAGATTAAAACGATGTTGTAACATGATTTGGCTATTAATTAGGTAATTAAAGTAAATATTGCATTGCGTACGCGACGGTACCAGCCAGCCAGCTCAGCGCAGCCATCCCTTCTACGTTACGTTCAGCGCTAGACTTACATGCCGCTAGTTATATCCAGAGGAAAATAAGGTTGTCAAAAAACTTAATAATCATCAATTTGGCTATCAAGTGCGTCAAGAGCACATAATGTACAGTAAATATATAAAGGCGTATTTGCAAAAACTGATCTAAGCTAAATTTGTTATACAAGTTTTTGCAAAAAATGAGATATTTAATTCTATGGCGAAATCTGTACAAAAATTCTAAAAAATGCAATGCATTGACATTCACACTATGCGTAGGAACGTGTTATTTAAGTTATATATGTATTATATACATGTCTCTATTGCATCAGACAAGGAATAAAATGGATAAAGTCCAAATACGGGGACGCACTCGTAGTGATAAGGTTAACTCAGCGAAACTATCTGGATCGCATAGAGCGCGCAGTTAGCAATGGCGACGTGGTGCTTCTTGAAAACATTGGAGAGTCGGTCGATGCTGTACTTGAGCCCTTGTTAGGACGGGTTCTCATTCGAAAAGGAAGAGTACTTAAGGTATGCAAATTTTCGTAAATTTACATAATACCAATAACTATTTATCATCATCATTTTAACGGTTCACTAAAGCCTTCCAAATTTTTTGAGGGAAGGGAATACGCATAACGTTTAAATTTTGCGCTTCTCCAATGCGGGTTGGTGAGCTTTAGGGTGATAATGTTTTCACTATTACAATGGTTCTCTTTTGCCTTTATAATGGTTGGTTATCTTGGTTGCTTAAAATGTGCGGGAGTCGGGGACTGATGACTTAACTTAACCCTTAATCAAACAAATTTTTTTTTATGAGGAAACTAAAAGATGGTCACGGTATTCAAGTAAGTTCGTTATGGAGATTCCGAAAAAAAGACTCTTTTTCCTATAAAAAGAGGGGAAATGGGGGTTTTGCGGTGGGAAATTATTTCCCATTATCCGGTATTTCAAAGCAAAATATAATTAAGTGGGAAATTATTTCCCATTATCCGGTATTTTAAAGCAAAATATAATTAGATGGGAAATTATTTCCCGTTATCAGGTATTTCAAAGCAAAATGTAATTAAGTGGGAAATTATTTCCCACTATCCGGTATTTCAAAGCAAAATATAATTAAGTGGGAAATTATTTCCCATTATCCGGTATTTCAAAGCAAAATATAATTAAGTGGGAATTTATTTCCCACTTCTTTAATCTTAAGAAAATCCAACAAAAATCAATGCTACAAAGGCAAAAACCAAGAAAGGTATTTAAAAACATGTGTAGTTTACAAAAATATTGTGTTTATGCACTTAAAAGATTTTTTTTCATTAAAAACTTTCAAAACTTGCATCAGAACTGGTATTCTTGCAAAATATTTCAAACCGTGTTTTTGACATTGACATAAGATGACAGTTCGCGGCTTCTTACAAAATGTTGCCATTACATTAGATTTAAAAAATCTTTAGGATTATTGTGTTTCTATGTTGGTACTGATTAGAGTTACCAATAAAGAAATAAAACAGAAATTTTACGGTAGCGTCAAATGGGAAATTATTTCCCAATATTTGTTTAAGGGTTAACGTGTTCTCCAAGACACGGATGTAAAACCTTTAAGTTTCCAACTCAGAAGAAAAAAAGAAAAGCTCAATATTTCATAAGTATAATAAGAAATGGATTTTAAAGAAAACAAGAAATCTGACAATTCTGTTAGTGGTTCTTTGAACAATATTTATTTTCTTTTAGATTGGCGACAGAGAAATAGATTATCATGCGAATTTCAGACTTTTGATTCAAACAAAGTTAGCTAATCCTCACTATCAACCTGAAATGCAAGCACAATGTACATTAATAAACTTTACTGTGACAAGAGATGGGTAAGAACGATTTTATATAGGTACTTATATGCGATAAAAAAATAAAAATGAAAGCGCTTTGCAGATGGAACAGCAATTAGTTGTTTACGTATTATACCAAGTTGAAGTAAAGCTGCTATGTGTGGAGTTCTATTGAGATATATGTAAACAGCTAGTTGCTAGTTACTTTATTTGCAAAGTGCCTTGGTTTTCAAAGTTTCTGATATCTGTTATTATTAACAGTCTTGAAGAACAACTGTTAGGAGAAGTAGTCAAAGCAGAAAGACCAGACCTAGAAGCACTTCGTGCTGGTTTGACTAAGCAACAAAATGACTTTAAAATCACACTGAAAAGTTTGGAAGATGATCTGTTGAAACGATTGTCTTCTGCTGGTCCCGATATCCTCAGTGATTCAGCTTTAGTGATAAATTTAGAAACGACGAAGAAAACCGCTGCGGACATTGAAATCAAAGTTGAAGAAGGAAAGGTTACTGCCGTTAAAATTGATGAAGCCCGTGAAAGATACAGGTAATTTAGTATTGATCATGTCATTGGTATAAGTTACGATAAAAAATAATGACTTAGAAGCGTTGTATAAGTTAAAAGGAAATCCTATTCATTCCATGTTATCAAAGCGTATTGTAAGCATTGACATATTAATACTATGGACTTCGGGTCTAATGCAAAATTTACGTCAAAAGTGTCCCAAGATATTTAATACACACTAGGATGTATTTATGTTTTTATACACAAAATAACATTGTAATGTATGTCTTATCGTATTGTTATACAGTCTAATTTGCAACGGTCTAATTGCATGCAATAAGTAATCAGCTTCGATTGACGGTTACCATGGCAGCCTTTTTTTGACATGACAGCTTCTCGTGAAAATAGGACAACATAAATGGTGTGGAGTCGGTAGCTTTGAAATTTATATTATATTTACAGCAAATTTTAATTTATATTTACATATCCCTGACCTCTATATGCTGGGATAAATCTTGTACCAAATAATAATTGTTGTAATTATCTTGTATAACATAATAATAATAATTAGTTATAATAATAATTAATTACAAACCAAATCCACTAATGTACAAAATGAGATGCCACTCGACATAGTTCTTAACTTTGAAATTTCAAGTTCTCGATATTTTCCTATTTTTAATTAAACTGAAAATATATTTTTTTTACTTCAATGACGTTGGATCACTTTTTTAAATAACTGTTCCTAATTTCATGTAGATAATTCTTATAGTTATCAAATTAATATACCATTATGGTAAAAGTTATTTGATTAATATTCATGACATAAAAAATAAAAGTTGACATAAAAAATAAAAATTTTTGAATTGAAAATAATCAAATTATTTTCATTCAAAAATTAAATAATTAAATAATTCAAATGTTAAACAACAAAATAACTCTATGCAGTCGTTGTTCTAAAACTCACGGCAGATCCGAACTAAATGTGGTTAATTAGGTAAACATATTGCACTCCTTCTATCCTATACGCGGGTAGCGTATGGGAAAAGGACAGATAGATACTTTTGTTCATTTTGGTTGGTTATGCAATTCGTTTCTATAGTTTATTAAAATTTTAATAAAATAGCCTGTTTCTAAGCAAAATAATACTTTAAAATCATCAGTAAATATTTACTTACTTAAAATATGGTACACCGTCTTCTTTTCTCACCTTACTCGGGTAGTTCTTACAAGTTTTTTATAACACATTACGGCATTATTGACGTGTATTCTGTCAGTCAGCTAATATGAGACTGAATTGCGATTGGAAATCATTTCGCGTTTTGGCTTACTTTTGGTTCGGACACTTTTTATCGCTGACCCGAAGTCCATAGTATTAATATGTCAATGATTGTAAGTTATAGCTTGTCTACATTTGGAAATACATTTGGTTTCGGATATAATAGTAAGCTGATAGCACTTAGAGGAGATCTACTAGGAAAAAAATACAGCAGAAATGCGCCACCAAAATCAACACCAAAACGCCCGTCAAGCTCTAGTCTGCACAACATACAAATAAATATTTAAAGACAAGTAGACAAAGATGTTTTACCTTTTGATAGTAAATTAAAAAGTAAGGAAAGGCTCAGTTAATATTTAATTGTATTTCCAGACGTGCAGCAACTCGCGCTTCAATGCTATATTTCATCCTGAACGACCTTTGCAAGATCAACCCCATGTACCAGTTCTCCCTAAAAGCGTACAGTGTTGTGTTCAAAGATGCTCTAAATAGAGCTCTACCTGCCGACGAACTGGACGCTAGAGTGGCCAATCTTCTGGATAGTATAACGTTTGCTGTATTTGTGTATACTAGTCGAGGATTGTTTGAAAGGGATAAACTCGTATTCTTATTCCTTATCACGCTGCAGGTTTGTCTGTTGTCTAAGATATCTTTAACGTCCGTCTTTCATCAAAGTTTTATAATAAATTATATCAGCCGATGGACGTCCTCTGCTGTATACCTAGTTATTATAAATACGCCATCTTGGCAGTATCAACTTTTTAGTATTGCTTATAGCAAACGATTCCGGAAAGTCCGTTCGACTTTAAATCTATATTAATATTATAATGCTGAAGAGTTTGTTTGTTTATTTATTTGTTTGAACGCGCTAATCTCAGGAACCACCAAGCGTTTGACCCGTGCGTTAGTGTGTTAAACTCAAGGAGAACTAACTCAGTGTGCCTAGTGTAAGATTTTACCGCGTCGATATCGAAAACAGCGAATCCAATTTATATATTTATGAAATTGGAGTAGCGCCATCTAGTTAAGCTTAGAGTAAACGCTTTTTTTTCTATATAATATGACGTTACGAGTGAGTACGTTTTTACGCAGTCGCTCGGTAAAAAACTCGCACTCGCTCCACAGAATATTGCTTTACATTACACACACGAAGTCAATAGTACATATAGCAATAAATTTATCATACATACATCCAACAACGGAGTTCCCGGAATAAATGTTTCTTACAGTAATAATTGACAGACCAAGCAGATGGCGCATTTGATAAAAAGGTTACACAATAAATATAAACATTACAGCCTGGAAAGGAACCGTATTAAGGGGGTTAAGAGGGACTGAAACATTTTTGGTGGAAATATGATGTTTTGTCCAGGTTTTACAAACAGAAGGGAAAGTAGATCCAAGGGAACTAGATTTCCTGCTCAAGTATGCAGTAGCGCCCGCAAGCTCTCCATACTCATGGCTGTCAAATAACGCTTGGGGTGGTATTGTTGCGTTGTCGAAAATGGACGCTTTCGAGAATTTGGACAAGGACATTGAAGGAGCCACAAAAAGGTTTTTATACCTAAATTGACTATTAAATTTATTAGTTTTATATTAAACTATTTTTAATTAATAGCGTTTCACTAAATGCATATAAAACTACATAAATCAAATTATTTTTTTTACGTCTCTCAGTTTGTCTGTTCGTGCCAATTTCAAAATCTTTCAGTTCCATTAAACATTTTTTTTACCTACTCGTATCATGGAAGCTATAAAAATTTTTAAATAAAAATAGAACCGACTCAAAACGCACTAAAAAGTAAAAAATAACTATGTCATTTAGTTGCTTTAAATTACTTAAGCATATCTATGAACTCGGTGCCAGCCATGTTTAAGGAACCTTTATTTTACGTAGTAAACCATTTTGTGGGTTCTAGGTAACGTCCTTAAAGTAGAAACCTTGGCTGGCACCGACTCCTAGACATGCTTCATATCCTCATCAAATCCTAACATGATGACAATGGGACCACCTTGGAAGTATGCTTTTTCTAATAAAATAAGAATTATCAAAATCGGACAACTCTGTAAAAAGTTATGCGTGGTCATACATAAAAAAAAAACAAAAAAAAAATATACGTGTCGAATTAAGAACCTCCTCCGTATTTTTTTCGTCGGTTAAAAATCATATGTCATATAGAGTGACATAGGCTAGTTTGTTTCCTAATTCCTGATAATCCCACGGGAAAAGGAACTACGCGGATGTAAATGCGGACGGTTATATTTAGTAGTAAGTAAGTAGAGTGAGCCACCCAATTTTTTTGGACATTGGACAAATTTTAAATTTTATAATATTTGGCATTAAATAAACCCAAAAAAGTGTTGTAAAGTCACTATTAAATTAAGAATGACATAGGTATATTATTAACAGTAAGCTGTGTTTAGTGCATAACACTATATATATTATATACTAGATGGCAGAAGTACACAGACGGGGAGGCCCCTGAAAGAGACAAGTTGCCGGGCGAGTGGAAGAACAAGACTTCGCTGCAACGGCTTTGTATACTGCGTGCGCTGAGACCTGATCGAATGTCTTATGCTTCTGGGTATACACGAATTTGTTTTTAATATTCAACATAATTTCATATTTCTTTTGAATCGACATGTTAAATGCAATTGCATTTGATGTAAAGGTGCGGTTTAAGTAAGTAAGGGATATGAATCCCGATATAAGATAAAATCCTAGAAATCCTTATATCATATTGCAAATTTCCAAATTTTCTCTACTTGCAATGTTTTCCATAGAGCTTGTTAAATTTCTGTTAATATGTGCATGTTTAACTAGCTTCTTTTTATTGTATTCTGTTTTGTGTGATATTTCAATTATTTATGCGTTGATCAGAGCATTCTGTGAAGAAAATCTCGGAACAAAATACGTTGAGGCGAGAACTCCGCCGGTGGAAAAGTCATTTGAAGAGAGCACGTGTACAACACCTATGTTTTTCATCCTATCGCCGGGAGTCGATCCATTAAAGGTATACCAATAAAATAGTTCTAACATTTTTGTAGTTTGCTGCTTTTCAGATGTTTTGCTTCTGCTTAGGAACTTATTTTTGATTTAACTTAAGTGATATATCTGATCTGATCTGATAGTTGCGGTTTTTGGGTACAAAAAATTTCACAACTGTATTTATTTAAACCATTGCGTTTTCATTGACTACAAGTTAACCCTTGAATGGAATCGCACCTAGGCTAATTTTTTAACAGTAGGGTGTTCATGCCCTCGGGTAGCTTACTTATTACCACCTCAAGAGCGACCTAGAGAGGAGAGATGCTGAGGGCTGAGATGAACCTTACTGGAAAAGTGTTATGAGACACCGATATGTATTTCTCACGAGAGCCCGGGGTCTCTAAAAATACAGTGAGGATGGCCACCGAGGGGGTATCTCTTGGAGATTCCCCCCCCCCCCCTCCCCTGTCAAGGGTGTTCATGCCCCTATCGATTGTTATCGTAATGTAGCGCTAAACTAAATCGCTAGGCAATACGTCTTTGTCTGCAGGGTAGTCTATTGGCCCAGCCAAGAATCGAACACAGGCCCTTTTTTAAGTCTACAATGCATACCGCTGCGCAACGGATTCCTTCAAAATGTTAATACGCGTTGCAGGATGTGGAAAAATTGGGACGCAAGCTCGGCTTCTCGACGGATAAGAGGAACTTCCACATAGTGTCGCTCGGCCAAGGGCAGGAAGTGGTGGCTGAGGAAGCCATGGGCGTGTCTGCGGTGAACGGCGACTGGGTTATACTGCAGAACGTGCATCTCGTCGCCAAGTGGCTGTCTACACTGGAGAAAAAGATGGAAGAGACGTTTGAAAACCCTTTGCCGAGTTATAGGTTTGTAGTTTGTATATGTGATCTTTGTTCCGTTTATTCGAAGACCCTTGATTTTTATTATTTTTGATTGTAGATTTTTTATTTATTGTTAACAATAGAACATTGTATATTCAACTGAGAGTGCTTCGATTTTGAAATGACAAAAACAGTTACTTAAAGAATTATTGGGGCTGAGTGGACCTTGCGACTATGGATTTGTAGGGTTTTCGGGGAAATAGTGAACAAATTTTTCATTGATCACAAATCTTCTTAGTTTTTTTTACTGATGTGAAGTAGTTTAGTGAAAATCCACTAGACATTTTTTGCTGGTGTTTATTGAGTAGAAATATAAATATACATGCACCATTTCCCAGGCTCTTCTTAAGCGCAGAGCCGGCGGCTGATCCCGCTTACCACATCATTCCACAAGGCATTTTGGAGTCTGCCATCAAAATAACGAATGAGCCGCCAATTGGAATGTGGGCTAACTTGCATAAGGTGCTTATATTACTATTAACCTATATAAAAATTATAATCATGTTTTTTTCCTCCAACTACACTACTAACTACTATGTATATAATATATATATATTGCACTATCCTTTTTCCATAACTTACAGTACTTCAATGAGGGTTGTCTGGAGAAGATCGCTTTTAGCGATAAGACCGCCTTTGTACATTTAACTTTTGTTTTTGTTTTGTTTTTGTGTCTCTGTATCTTTTTAAATGTGCAATAAAGAATTTATCTATCTATCTATCTACAATAAAACACAGCCAATTAAATAAAATATGTTGCTGTTCTTAAATTAGAATTTTATGTTTTTGTATATTTGGTGTACCTATGTGATATATTTAAATATATTTTTAATTGAATTACTTCGGCAGGCTTTAGATAACTTCAGTCAAGAAACTCTTGAAATGTGCAGCAAGGAAGCGGAGTTCAAGGCTGTATTGTTTGCTCTCTGCTATTTCCATGCTGTAGTGGCTGAACGACGCAAGTTCGGCCCGCAGGGTTGGAACAGGTAACTTTAACACTTGTAACTCTGCTTATTACTTTATTACTACTACTTTATGACTACAAGTTGGCCCTTGACTGCTATCACACCTGATGTTAAGTGATGATGCTTTATTTAGAAAATCCAATCTTATTCAGTTTCTAGGGTGGTAACTAGCCACAGCGAAAGCCTCCCACCAGCCAGCCAGCCATTTCTAAACATACGCGACATATCGCCTGCTGCTGTCGTCTGCAGTCGGTTCCCAACTGGCACTCTAATCGTTATTATATGATAAGGCAGAAATAACTCATTAATTCCTTTCATTAGGGTGTATCCGTTTAATTTCGGTGACTTGACGATATGCGTGTACGTCCTGTACAACTATCTGGAGGCCAATCCTCGAGTGCCGTGGGAGGATCTGCGGTACCTCTTCGGTGAGATCATGTACGGTGGTCACATCACCGATGATTGGGACAGGAGACTTTGCAGGACTTTCCTGCTCGAGTACATGCAGCCAGAACTGGTAATTTATTTACTTTATTGTACATTATTTGTGTGTTTTCGAATTTTGGTAAGAAAGTATAATAATAAAATAATAAATAAAACGTTAATAATAAATTGTTCTAGACAACCCTGAATTGGAAAACTTCATGGACTATTTATTGTTAAATTATTTAAATTAATTAAGTTCAGTAATGTTTCAGAATCAGAATCAGAATCATTTATTTGCTTGAAACATTACAGTACGATATACATAGGTCTTGTTATGTTAAAAAAGATACAATGTCTCGCCGATAACAGGCATGCAAATGTTAAACTACATGAAATAATTAAAACAATAAAAAAAAACTAATAAAATGTCAAAGAGAATTTAAGAATATAAAAATATATATATCAAATAAAAAATGTCAAGGATCATATTAAAATAATTATTGTCAAAGATAAAAAAATATAAAATTAAAAAAAAAAATACAAGTGTGTGTTTATAGGTGGATGGTGAATTAACCCTTGCTCAAGGCTTCATATCGCCACCGAACTCTGACTACGCTGGGTATCACCAATACATTGACGACTTCTTACCCGACGAGACGCCCTACCTCTACGGACTACATCCCAACGCCGAGATCGGCTACCTGACCACAGTGTCTGAACGATTGTTTAAGGTGAGATAACAACTCGAAGTGCTTAGGAATTAACCCTCGCTCAAGGCTTCATATCGCCACCGAACTCTGACTACGCTGGGTATCACCAATACATTGACGACTTCTTACCCGACGAGACGCCCTACCTCTACGGACTACATCCCAACGCCGAGATCGGCTACCTGACCACAGTGTCTGAACGATTGTTTAAGGTGAGATAACAACTCGAAGTGCTTAGGAGTTAACCCTCGCTCAAGGCTTCATATCGCCACCGAACTCTGACTACACTGGGTATCACCAATACATTGACGACTTCTTACCCGACGAGACGCCCTACCTCTACGGACTACATCCCAACGCCGAGATCGGCTACCTGACCACAGTGTCTGAACGATTGTTTAAGGTGAGATAACAACTCGAAGTGCTTAGGAATTAACCCTCGCTCAAGGCTTCATATCGCCACCGAACTCTGACTACGCTGGGTATCACCAATACATTGACGACTTCTTACCCGACGAGACGCCCTACCTCTACGGACTACATCCCAACGCCGAGATCGGCTACCTGACCACAGTGTCTGAACGATTGTTTAAGGTGAGATAACAACTCGAAGTGCTTAGGAATTAACCCTCGCTCAAGGCTTCATATCGCCACCGAACTCTGACTACGCTGGGTATCACCAATACATTGACGACTTCTTACCCGACGAGACGCCCTACCTCTACGGACTACATCCCAACGCCGAGATCGGCTACCTGACCACAGTGTCTGAACGATTGTTTAAGGTGAGATAACAACTCGAAGTGCTTAGGAGTTAACCCTCGCTCAAGGCTTCATATCGCCACCGAATTCTGACTACGCTGGGTATCACCAATACATTGACGACTTCTTACCCGACGAGACGCCCTACCTCTACGGACTACATCCCAACGCCGAGATCGGCTACCTGACCACAGTGTCTGAACGATTGTTTAAGGTGAGATAACAACTCGAAGTGCTTAGGAGTTAACCCTCGCTCAAGGCTTCATATCGCCACCGAACTCTGACTACGCTAGGTATCACCAATACATTGACGACTTCTTACCCGACGAGACGCCCTACCTCTACGGACTACATCCCAACGCCGAGATCGGCTACCTGACCACAGTGTCTGAACGATTGTTTAAGGTGAGATAACAACTCGAAGTGCTTAGGAATTAACCCTCGCTCAAGGCTTCATATCGCCACCGAACTCTGACTACGCTGGGTATCACCAATACATTGACGACTTCTTACCCGACGAGACGCCCTACCTCTACGGACTACATCCCAACGCCGAGATCGGCTACCTGACCACAGTGTCTGAACGATTGTTTAAGGTGAGATAACAACTCGAAGTGCTTAGGAATTCTTAAACTCCGGACTCAATTCAATAGGCTTGTTTTAAATAAAACTTCTTTCACTAGTTCAGAACTAAGTTGTAAAAAGCGCTATGTTTTACAGGTTGTATTTGAGATGCAACCACGAGATGCTGGAGCTCAAGCGGGTGGTGGAGCTAGCAAGGAAGAAATGGTAAATCATTGATATACTTACAAAAAAAATATAGAAAAAAAATGTATTTGTCTTATGATTTTATTCAGTCTTTCTTTTCTATGGTCTTTTGTACAAACAGTGGTCTGAAATAATTTTGATAGTGATTTCTTTAATTTGCCAAATGTTCACAAAACAATAATTTTACGTTTCAATCATTGTATGTTGTGCATCGTAAATCCTGACCAGAATAATATAAATAAAAAACTGTTTCTGGCGGTATCTGTTCCGGGTGGAAATTATCAAACTACGTATGGCAATGAAAATATCGATTTTTTCATTACCATACTAATTTATTCAAGATGGTGTTTATTTTTCAAGTCTAAACCTGAGCTCTAACTAGGATCCTAAAGAATTCAATTCTGAATTATAACTAATGTGATTCCAAATAGGTGCGAGCTATTTTAGACGACATAATGGACAGGGTGCCAGAGCCATTCAACCTTCAGGAGCTGATGGGGAAGGTGGAGGAACTCACTCCGTTCACAATCGTGGCGCTGCAGGAGTGCGAGCGGATGAACAGGCTCATGGGGGAGATCAGACGATCATTGAAGGAATTGGAGTTGGGTCTGAAGGTACCGATATATCTAAATGCTCTTAGTTGTATTTTGGGATAGCTGTGAGCTCAAATTTGAGATACTCCTCAAATCTACAATGTTATGTTGTTGTAGTTGCTCTGTTAGCTGATCTGCTTCCTATTCTTTTTAAAAAGCTGAAAGTGATCTTAAATTTAATAATCTTTTACATACTCGTATATTTTTCCTATTTTGACTATCATAATAAACTAATCCCGAGAATCTGCTTTACAATTAAGATTGAATGTCTCGTTGTAAAATAAAAGTTTTCTCATCTAGTTGGTTTTGTATGAAACAGGGCGAGTTGACAATCAGCAGTGACATGGAAAAGTTGATGGAGTCTCTGTTCATGGACCACGTGCCGGACTCGTGGACCAAGCTGGCGTACCCCAGCCTGCTGGGGCTGGCGGCGTGGTTCTCAGACCTGTGCCTGCGACTCTCGGAGCTTGAGAACTGGTCGGGTGACTTTAATGTTAGTTATCACCTACAATTTTAACATTTTTCTGGCTTTATATATTCTGGAGTTTTTCAATTATACTACATTGTTATAAATTGGTTAAATGGTATTTAGGTTACATGAAAAATGAGGTCTTCAAAATCACAGTAGTTACTCAGTATTTATCAAATTGTGGTACTGGATTTCCTTTGTTTATCATTTTAATAGCCAGTAAGAGTATGCGGGTCCCCTGATCTTAGATTACTAACGTCGCCCATGGTTATTAGCTGAACGCACTGCTGTTAATGCTTTTCCTAAATTTCCTACGTGGAAAATTCTCTATTCTCTATTTCAACACTTACAACACTATTGTCGTAATTTTTTCCTGCATGACTAAAATACCTACTATGTAATTAATTATGGCGATTATTTTGGAACATAAATTATCACTAGGTATTGATCTAGTTTATGATGTTTTAGTTTTTAGTATAGGCGTAGTGCATCTAATATTTTACGGAAATGTTGGCACTAGAGAGAGCTAGGGTCTTCATTATGCAAAATGTTAACCCTTTAGCTTCCACCGGCGGTGTGGCTGGCGGGTTTCTTCAACCCTCAGTCGTTCCTGACGGCCATCATGCAGCAGACGGCGCGCAAGAACGAGTGGCCGCTCGACAAGATGTGCCTCAACTGTGACGTCACCAAAAAAAATAGAGGCGACTTCAAGTTAGTACCGAACTATACTTTGAAACCTCAGTAAAAGAAATACTTTGTACATTGATGAATATGCATTTCAAAATGTCAAAACTCAATTATTTCTTTGTATTTTAATTTTGAGAGACCTTTGTATCGTAATAGCCTCGTAGTAAATGTAATAGCCTCGTCTGATGTTAAAAGTGGAAAAGCGTTGCCACTGAATTCGTTTTTTAACCGACGAAAAAAAACGGAGGAGGTTCTCAATTCGACACGTATATATATATTTTTGTTATTAGAAAGGGCATACTTCCAAGGTGGTCCCATTGTCATCATGTTAGGATCGGATGATGATGTCCTGGGGAAATTGAAGGAACTCTTCAAATTTTGGAGGCATGCTTACAGCGATTTCGGTTTTTGTCTCGGTATCGGTAGCATTTTGGCAACTAATGCCGTATAATATACTATGACAGTATAGTACGAGTACGTTACGTGGCGATAAATCACTAAAAAGTAATAAATAAAAATTTTTAACAAAAAAGAGAACCGACTCAAAACGCAATAAAAAGTAAAAAATAACTGTATCATTTAGTTGCTTTAATTTACTTAAGAATATCTAGGAGTCGGTGCCAGCCAAGGTTTCTATTTTAAGAACGTTACCTAGAACCCACAAACTGATTTACTACGTTAAATAAATTTTCCTTAAATTTGGCTGGAGCCTATCAACTATCCACAACAAGCTCTTTCATAAAGTACTTTCTAAGTTCACTTCTCTTCTAAAGATTGTCCTTTAACTTAATGTTTACATCCAGCGCTCCGCCACGCGAAGGAGCCAACATTCACGGCCTGTACATGGAGGGGGCTCGCTGGGACACGGCGACGGGCGGCATAGTCGAGTCGCACATGATGGAACTGTTCCCGATGATGCCCGTCATATACATCAAGGCCGTCACTCAGGACAAACAGGACACCCGCAACGTGTACGAGTGCCCCGTCTACAAAGTGCGGTTAGTGTATCATTGCGTCAGTCCTGAACTCGGGCTTTATTCCAGAGAAAGACATTGTACCATTTATACGCAATGTTAACTTAAATCTGCTAAAGTTTTGCTAGAAAGCATATTATTATTAAATGTCCTATGATTTCTTTTTATCGCTGATTGCTCATAATTATTATCTGGAGCGTATTGTGTTAATTCTATAGGCTGTATATACCTGTACTATTTAGGCTTGTGTGCACCAAGATTGCGGTTATCATAACCAACGGTTAACATAAGCTAACCGTAAAATTTAAGGAGGTAAGCTCGGTTAAGATAACCGCCCAGTTTACGTCCTTAACCGACGTACGGGTTGTTGTGAACAGTAAATTTATTGTAAAGTTATGTTAACCGTTGGTTATGATAACCAAAATCTTGGTGCACACAGGCCTTAACGTTCAAAAGGCGGCAAACTTGTTAAAGTTAACATTCTCATGTCTAATATCCAAGTTCTTTTTCTTGTATTTTTCTTACAGGGTGCATTTCTTCAAATGCTTGCTTTAGACCAAAACTGAGAAGCGTAATATTATAAATTATAATATTGCGGTTTTTAAAGAATACTGCATGTTAAATGTTTTAAAATTCCTTTTTTCAAGCCACCTTAATGTTATCTTCTTTATTAATCGCAGAATGCGTGGTCCTACATTTGTGTGGACGTTCAACTTGAAGACTAAGGACAAGCCAACTCGTTGGACCCTTGCCGGTGTCGCTTTGCTACTTGGCGTATAGAATCATACATTATTTTTATTAGTGCTATTACTACTTATTGTATTGGTACTACTGTGCTTTGTGACTCATCATCTAAAGCTAAACACCATCAATTAATTTATTTTACTTTAGCCCTAACAATGTCAAAAGAAAAGTCCTTACACGAGACCCGTACTAAGCTCGTCATTGCTTTAGTTTGCTTATTCTATCATAGCTTTTATTATTTATTAGAATGATCAATAAATGTTATAATTTTAATGAATCTTTGATTTGTTACCATAATTTATAAGTAAAAAATTCTGATTGCAATTTGATATAGATCGATTAAATAATATCCTCTAAATCTGTGATAATCATTACATATCATTACATAATAAAACAAAGTCGCTTTATTATATTTGTCCGGATGTATGCTTTAATCTTTAAAACTACGCAACTGATTTTCATGCGGTTTTTTTATCTGATAGTTATTCAACAGGAAGGTGAATGTGTACAATACATGCATAATATAGAAGAGAAACACTGATAATTTTAATTTTTCCGATGTGATGTAAATTAACGCATTTTGTGCGCCCACATTGCAAACGCTTGCTAAACCCTACGAGATATATTAAAACAATGTATCTACCTACACCTACTACAGTATTGTACACCTTAAGAAGGTCAACAAAAAAGTCCGCGATGACATATGTCTATCTCTTAGGGATAACACACAAAAACCATTTTTTATCTTTTACTTTCAGCCGAAATTAATGATTTATTTACAAAGCGATTTTAACCGACGAAAAAAAATGGAAAAGGTTCTCAATTAGATACGTATATTTATATATTTTATTCCACGCATAACTTTTTACAGAGTTGTTCTATTTTGATAATTCTTTTTTTAACCCCCGACGCAAAAACAACGGGTTTTTTGTTTGAAAGGTATATCAGTCGAGAGTGTTCTTAGCTATGTTTGGTGGAAATCGGTTCAGGTCTTCATGGTCATCAGGTCGTTTGTTAGGTGTGATAGAAATGTTACACGCTCATTTTGCTTGAAATCATGTGTGTGATCTGACATTTGAAACACTAATGTCTTCTGGAACCACAGAGCTGGTCTGATGATAAGGCTCGAAGGTAGAAGACGTAACCCTGGTCTACCTCTTTAGTAAACCCATCGAGTTTGGGCTCGTTGAATTTGTCTTGACTGGTTCTTTTCATGTTTCTAATTGACGAGGACCTAATTGGAAATGGGGAGGAGGCATATGAAATCCTGGAATGCCGGAATGAAACGGATAAACCGATTTATATTTTTGCTGAAGAATGACCAAAGTTTAATCTTTATAGCTAGATAGCACCTTGAACTATAATAATTCCTCTGTTTTAACAGATGCCATTGACAGACTTTCTCTATTTATGCGGTTTTTCTTGTAATTTCTTTTTTTTTTAAATTATTCTTTTTTTAAGTCTAATCGATAACTTTGTTGCAAAATGTGTATCTTGTTTTAATGTAAATATCTTTTTGCGTCGTGAAAGAGCTTGAATAGTAGAATACTACACTATGAAATCTTTAAAATCCAAGATGGCCACCACAAAAAAAATATAAATTTGATTTTAGTCGGGGGTTTTTAAATTTTGAATTTAATTATTAGAAAGGGTACACTTACAAGACGGTCCCATAGTCATCATGTTATATCATCATCAGGATCTGATGATGATATCCTGGGAAAATTGAAGGAACTCTTTAAATTTTATAGGCACACTTACAGCGATTTCGGATTTGTGTAAGTATCGGTAGCTTGTTGGCTACAAGTGCCGTATAATATATTATGACAGTATAGTACGAGTACGTTACGTGGCGATACATCATAAAAAGTAAGAAATAAAAATTAAAAAAAAATAGAACCGACCAAAATGCACTAAAAAGTAAAAAATAACTGTGGCACTTAGTTGCTTTAATTTAAGTTGGCCCTTAAGCATCACACGTTAAGTGATGAGCCAAGATGAAAGGGGCTACTTTAAGGAGTAACCTAGAACCCACAAACTGCTTTACTACGTTAAATAAATATTCCTTAAACTTGGCTGACACTGACTGATATATTATAGATAGATATGCTTAAGTAAATTAAAGCAAGTAAGTTACACAGTTTTTAGTGCGTTTTGAGTCGGTTCTACTTTTTGTTAAAAAAAAATTTAAAATACTTAGTACCAGCATTGCAGCCGTGCGAAGCCAGGGCGGGTCGCTAGTATATAATATTTCACTACTTATAGGTGCTATTTTGTTCATTTTGTATAAATTATGCAAAAAACTAACTAGTCTAAATTTGAACTAAATATTCCATTTTGGTTCGTAAAGTTAGTTTAAATATTTTGTTCATAAATACATAAACGTCTAGTAAAAAAGTTTAAAAGTGACTATCGCTGCAACTGCAGCCTGCATATGGGCGGGTGGAGCGATAGCGTTCAGCTTCCTAAAAATAAATAGGTAAGGCGCGTAAAACAAAGAACTTACTTAGTACTTTATATTATATATTTACTCGATATTATGTGGGGCAACATTTTTTATTAATAAGTTCTTATCTACTTAAATATGAATGTACAGAGATTAACACTTTTTTACGAGATTAAATAAAGAAAGTTTCTTCAGTTAACCTTTTATTATATAGACTGAACCACGGTAATCTCTGTAAGACAAAAACCAATCAATCAGTAGGTATTCTAATACAATATCGTCATATTACAGTAAGTTTTTAAATATACATAATATCTAAATTAGTGTAAATAAAATACAGATTTTATAGATAGAATTACAAAAATATTTAATATTTTTCCTTTCTGACTTCTAACTGGCATCTAATAATAACTTATAACAAATAATATTTTTTTTAGTTAATCTACCGATATCACATTTTGAAGGTATGAATATTATATAGGTATGTATATCATAAAGCGAAATTTACAAAATGGCAGTGATAAGTATAATTAAAACTTAAAATAAAAATAGATAAATGTTACACCTCGCTTAATTCTTCTGCTTTTTTTTCAAACTCTAACAATGTCAAACAATTTACCTATTGCCCCGTACTGGAACTGTTTTATTTATTACTTTACCCTATATTTAACTATATTTAAATAAAAACTTAAATAAGAAGAGTATCTAATCTGGTGGGAAGATGTAAATTGTCCATTAGTTAATTTAATTAGGACGTTTACCAAAGGTACCCTTAAATGACATATAACCAACCACGCTATTGTTTAATCGTGGTAAACGGCACAACCATGGATCGTGCGCTAAAGAGCCCGCGGTGCAGTCGCCTAACATCGCCCTGATAAGTCAGGGTAAACAGTTATTAAGTTCTGGTAAATATATTATTTGTACAAGTGGAAAATCCTTACTCTCTTCGGGATTTATCCGGGACAAATAGTGACACGTCTCGGATTAATTAAATACGTGTACCTAGCGACCTGAAATAGAAGGAAAAGACAATCGGAGTCAGGCCTGACTACATAAGTAGAAATCGATGTCAAGGGGCCTGAACAACTTCCCTTATACATTGAACAGCTATTAAAATATTGACTATTTACGTATTTAATGTCAAAATTAGTTCTTAACCTATTTATCGAGCATTTCTGTCCTTTAGCTTAATAAAAATATTACAATATCAAGATGACTCCCGAATATTCTTTATGGATCAAGCGTGCCTGAAATGTACGTGAAATCTGCATCCAGTTGCCGCTTTAAACCTTGAAGCTAAAAACTACCCACTTCGAACAATCTTAGAAGAAGATTTCGGCGAAGCATTATCATTGTCTGATGGCGGTTCCGAACCTTTGACTGTGAACGTTACGTAATATTTCTTATTTCTATCCAATTTTTCTGCTGGCAAAGCTATCAGCTGTTTCTCTGTGCCGTGAGATACCTCGAGTGTCACGTGAGCTTTCCCGGATGGTGGTTTAGAATTAATTTTAGGTAGAAAGCCTTTGGATTTAGCCGCCGTGCCTGCTGTTGCTGGTTTTGGCATTGTATGGTGATTCCATTTATACGGAACTGTAATAAAGAATGCGAATAATTTATTTTTTATTCAAATAATAAATAACCATGTAATCTGAATCCCGAAGCCTATTAAGCCAAAGTACCTAATTCTCGACAGCGTACTATTCAAATGTGTCTTTTTTTAAACCGCACACTGTTCCGTGTCATTAAAGCTTATACAGAATATGACCTTAGAGTCAATTTAGAAAATATAATTTAAAAAAAAATAACTGGAAGAAAGGCCACTTGGAATTAAATGAATAAAACTTACTGTAAGCTGAACATGGAATTCCAGTATATGCATGTACTGCATGGAAACACCGATGCGTCTTACTCGTGCAGAGACAGGGGTTGTCTGGTATAGCACTCATTTTGTACAGTTCGCTCTCCCCATAGTCAAAGTCTATCGGCTTCTCTGGTAAATTGTCCAATTGCCTCTTACCACTTTTCTGTAACTTCCTCAGACTATTGTACAGAAACTTTTCAAAACTGCTAAACGAGTAATCCGTGTTGTTGTAAGGGCCCAGACCAACGTGAGCTAAGCTTGATTTATTGTATTCATCTATTGTCCGTTTGACTAGAACGGCCTCGTTTGCTTTACTTGTTCTTATTTGGAGACGTTTCAGTTCCAGTAAATGCTGAAAAATTTTTCGTTCGCAGTAATATCTGAAAAAGATAAAACTTCAGAGCTAGTTCAATATAGAAAATTTTACATAGTTTACATATTAATGGCAGACACTTGCCTCTCCCCAAAGCTACTTTTGTAAATGACGAATGTTTGACCATCCAAGGCCAAATTTTAACAAATTGCATGGTTGTAAGATTTGTATAAATGGGAGCAGTAATTTCAAACTATATGACTGTTTAAATGTAAGTGGTGTAATAATTGTACTAACTTTCATCTCAGTTAATAATAAGAGTACATATATCTGCCCCCTCGCAAGGCTATGTTATAGACGATTGCTTTCCACTTAACATTTCTACAAGGTGGCCAACTAACATTATTATTAAACAACGCTTACCTTCTCATATTTGTCTGTATTTGTTGTGTAACGGACCGCATATCGACAGCTCTTTTGTCTCCCGGCTTCCGCACCGGTATTTTGCTATCGGACGTCCCCGTGGTTTTTGCACTTTTTCTTTGCTGATAATAGGCATTGAGTCTCGGACTCATGATGCAACGCTGCACTGGTCGAGGGCTTGGTTCAAAACCTGAGTCCATTAAACCACTGGATTCATAGCCCCTTTCAGAGTTCTCACTTTTGGATCTTATCGTCATTCGACTTTTCGTTCTACCCTTTTTACGAAAACGTTTCCTCCTCCCATTAGCTTCGGAGTGACTATAATAAATTTCGTTGTCGCTTATACTTGGGATTCTGCCGAATGAGCTATCTCTACGTAGACTCTGATCATAACTTTGATCTTGCTCGTCATCCCCTACACTTGGTTTTTTTAATATACCAGTGCCCACAACTTCAATAGTTCCTACGGTATCAGAGAGAACTTTGTAACTCTCCGTTTCATAAATACTGCTTTTTCTACTACTGCTGTGGCTATCTTTAGATGACTTTAATCTTCTAGGAGATGTTTGCAAATTTGTGTCATATGGTACTTGGTCATCTTGTTCTAAACTTTGCTGCACCGTATCGTTTGAAGTAGCGTCATCCAAAATTCTTATAATGCCTTTATCGATAGGTGGATCAATATCACCACTTGCAGGTGATTCAACATTTTTTTCTGCAGATTCAAAACTATCTTTACTTTCAGTGTCCTTTTTTACGTCGGATTCAACTACTTCTTTATGATCTACTTCTTCTCCCATTAAATGTTCAGATGAATCTGCATCTTTGATTTTAAATACTTCATCTTTGTTAGAAAACGAGACAGAAAGGCTTTTATCTTGTGGCTCAACTAATTCATCGCTAGTTTCAATGGTTGATTTAATTTCTTTAGTAGTAGTATCGGTTTTAATTTCATCCGGGCCAGATAAAACTGTAAATGATGTTTTTCGAGCTTTCTCAGAAGTCACTTCTTTAGGGGATTCAACGAATTCTTCCCGGCTTGTTTTATCTGCAGATTCTTTGTCCGAAGTTTTAATTTCTTGGTCACTAAATGACTCCTTATTAGTTTCAGGTTCTTCAGTAGGCTCAGACTTAGCTGGTTCTAAATCATCGGAACTTTTGGGTGCACTTTCATCAACAGTATCTACAGTTTTAGTTTCTAATATATTCTCTACAACTGGAGTATCGAGTGGTATTTCATCAGACTTTATTTCAGTATGTTCTGCTGCCAACTCAAGCTTGGTCTCTTTTTCTTTTAGTATATCGTCCTTTAGGGGTATATTTTCGCTACCATCTTTATGCGTAACAGATAAATTCGTAGTTTCTATTGATACATTATTCGATGAATCCATAGTAACGGTTAACTCTGAACTACCATGTTGACTCGATTCACGTTCCATATGAATTTGAGCTTCTGTTATTACCATATTAGTTTTGACGGAAAGAGTATCAGTTTCTGTTTCACTATGAGTTTTCGTTTTACTCAGTTGGCTTTCTTTGTCTTCCACTTCTGATTGTACAGGTAAACTCTCTGTTACTGCATCATCTTTATCATTTTCTGGTAATTCTGAACTTTGATGGGGAGTTTCTACTTTTTTGTACTTTACAATATTGACTTTTTGTTTTTCATCGTCGTGTTCAATATGTATAGATGTCTTCTTACCTCTTCGTTTTGTAGCTTGGCGATCGCTAGACTCTGAACTACTTTCTGTTGTAGACGAAGATTTTCTTTTATGACGTTTTCTATGCCGCTTACTCTTTCTTTTTTTAGAATGATCTGATGAATCCGATGAACTTTCTGAAGTAGATCGATAGTATTTACGTTGTTTCGCGCTTTCTTTACTTCGTCTACTAGGTTCACTTCTCGATCTATTCTTTTTTTCTTTTACATCTTTTTTTACTTTATGTTTATAATCTTTTCGTTTCTCATATCCTTCAAACTCACTATCGTAACCATCACTAAAACTTTTTTGTTTTTCAGCTAACCTTTTCCTACGATCTCGATACCGCTCACTATATTCAGGTTGTGATTTTCTTTTTGTTTTTCGCTCGTCGGATGATGAACTAAGGGAATTTAATTCACTCCTTTGTTTAACTATGGTACGTTTCTCAGATCCGGGACTTGAAAGTTCAACCACTTCACGTTTTTCTATTCTTATTCTATCACGTACATCAATCTTTGTACTTGTGACTTTTCTCGTTGGTAATCCAGTAATTTGGGCATTATCTATAATTACTTGTGTATTTGTAAGTTTAGAAGCTGGTAGACCGCCGTGCATTTGCAAGTACTTAGCTGTAGATCTATGTCCTCTACTTGCTGCACAGTCTAACGGAGTCAAGGGTTCATTTTTTGATGATCTAGCTACCGGATTAACTTCAGCACCACGGTCTAGTAACAAACGACAGAGATCTGCGTTATCAGTGGCCGCTGCAATGTGTAAAGGTGTTCTCCCTTCATGATTTGTTGCATTGACTTGTGAAGGCCTACCATCAAGTAACCATTTTACTAATTCTCTTCGCCCTGATGCTACTGCTTCATGTAAAGGCAAATCTCCTTTAGAGTTTCTCAACCATAAATTTGCTCCCCTCGAACCTGAAAATAACACCCATTATTTAAACGCAATTGTTTTGTTCGTCTAATGATTAGCCTGAGTAGCTATGAGAGTTTACAATTTCACTAATGATTTAAGTGTAGTAGAGACCAAGTAGAACTCTTTATGCCGGTTTCGGTCATTTACTTGATAGTAATCGTTACAGTGCCAAACATTATCACCTAGAATTTAAGAATTTATACTCAAAATATGAGCTTTCGTATAAGGATGGATTCAAATAAGCGGATGATTATAATGGCTTTAAAACGCACCTAGTATACGAACGGTTTCTATCTGTCCTTTAGCTGCAGCAGTGTGCGCAGGACTTCTTCCCCTTCGGTCTTGTCGATGTGAATCAGCTCCATGGACGAGTAAGGCTGAAGTTGCATCAGCATGGCCTAGCGCCGCCGCGTAATGTAAGGGAGTGCAGCCGTGTGAGTCGGCCACATCAACTCGCGCACCGCATAGACCTACTAGTGTTTCTAGGGCTTCAGTGTGTCCACGCGCTGCGGCACAGTGCAGAGCTGTCAATCCATCTCTGTCAGAACAAATACAATAGGTTCTGGTTAAACATCGACCTACTACAAATAAGAAGCTACTGATGTACAGAGATTAGAAAAATATTAGCAACCATTTTATAGAAACCGGTTGAACTAATCTGAGTGAAAGCCTACTTTTATCCCGATATTCTCACGGGTAAAACCACGGATACATTCACTTATAAACTCGAACCTGTCAGCGTCGTCAACGCTAGCGCCAGCCTGGTGCAGTGCTAAGACGGCGGCGGCGGAGCCGGCGGACGCGGCCCACAGCAGCGGCGTGCGGCCATCCGCGTCGCGTACATCCACCCGCGCGCGGCCCTCGCGTACCAGTGCGCGGAGAACCTCTAGTGCCGCTCCTCGGCTCTGTAATAAAACGTTAAATATCGAAATTTTAACGGCCTATGAACGGAAAAATTTTAGACTGTAAGCCGTAAATTTTCTTAAGTCGGTGTTTTTTTAATTGGTTCACGTCTGGCAGGTGAGAAAGAAGGCTTTGCCCGTGGATAGTTACCACCATCCTGACAAAGACGTAGCGCCAAGAAATTAAAAGTCACATACATATCGTGTACAAAACGTAAGAGGTGATATTTCATCCTACTCCCAACAAGTTAAATAGCCTGCTTCCCTTTTAGATTTCATAATTATCAGGTGAGATTACAGTTGAGGACTAATTTGTAGTGAATTAATGAAAATATTTGCTTTTCAATATATTTACATATTGGGGTTGTATATAACTGTAGGTAGTTAAGTTAGGTGTTTGTATATTCACTGCAACTTCTACATAGTAGATAGTCTAGTGAACGTGAGTCTTAAAGTCCAGAACTCCTTAGATGAA
This sequence comes from Mycalesis mineus, assembly GCA_034621355.1. Lineage (NCBI taxonomy): Eukaryota > Metazoa > Arthropoda > Insecta > Lepidoptera > Nymphalidae > Mycalesis > Mycalesis mineus. Next base: position 3,345,918 of record CM067901.1, read on the forward strand.
AGAAAAGCTACATTTTTCATAACCAAACTTTATGAACTGAACCACATTTGGAAACCAAAGCAAACCAATTAACCTGTACCTGGTGGTCAGTGGCGGCAGGCGCTCCGCACATCTGCGCCGCGTAGTGCAGCGGGAACCCTCCGTGTTGATCTGAAGTGGCAGCGTCAGCACCCGCCGCCAACACCGCACGCAATGCGCCTACCTCCCCACACACTGTTCAACATACCGAAGTACTTATAAATCATCATCATCATCATCATCATCATCATCATCATCATCATCATTATATATCAGCCGATGGATATCGCCTCCTTTAAGAACTTCCATGAACCCCCTTTGAGCCGCTAGTACCCAGTATTATTTTTTCGTTATTATTTTACCAGTTTTTTTGTTAATCATCAGTAATTCAGTAGATAAAAATAATCTTAATTTCCAATTGGTTCCAGTTCAGCATATACTTTAACAACCTATGTGTACGATAATGTACCTACTCGTAAATTACCATCTTTGCAAATTCAAAAGTATCCAAATGCTGACTCATTCGTCTTGACCTTTTTTAGTATTTTCGTGGAAAGCCGAGTCCTAGATATACCACATATACCCGTGGTGGGTTCAAGGGCCCGACCTTGTTCGCCGCTCAATAACGGAACCGCTGGACACCCCACACCCCCTTAACGACGACATACAAACTTTGGTTACTCTGCCGAAACCTGCCAGTTAATAATTCAGTCATGATAATGTGTTCCGTACCACAAAATTATTAATGAAATGATGCGCACCCTTCTTATTTGGTTACGGTTATACACAATAACTGGAATGATTGTCATTTGTTTGAATTTTATTTGGGAATCAATTTTATCAAATATTTTTGTTACTATTATTACATACTAAGTGATCAACACAAAAAATATTATTTTAGTGCTTATTAACTGCAGAACTTAATCATATCTGATTAAAATATTTTTTTTAATTAAGCAAAAGCTATTAAGAAGCATTTGCTAAGGTTAATTTAATAAATAATCGTTATTTTAAATCAGATAAATAGGTACATAAAAGGTAGGTTCATTAAAATAAACTAGGTATAATACATACAATACCCTGTAGTATTGGATTTTAGAAGTTGAAAGATAGGTACATAAACCACCACACAAAACCTCCGCCATTTTGGAATTCATGTAATGGAATTTAAAGCTCTCAACATAGCCTCATAACAACTTAACTAAATGCCAATTGTTGGTAATAATAAAATTATGACCGTAATCATGTAAATTATACAGAAATATATTATTTCTTACAGTAATAATGTTTGACGTTCCGTGATTATGAATCACTCAGGGCTATTATAATGTAATTTCTAACAAAGGTCATGGTGAAAGAAAAGGCCATGTTTGCCGGACAACTAAATTGCGATACGTTACTACCTAGTATTTAGGTATCTATGTAGATTTATTAGGTAGCTAGAAACTAAAAATCAGTTCAACATTTACTAATCAGATTTTCATCTAAGCTTTTTTATCAGTGTCAGCTATTTTCAAAGTATCAGAACCATTTAGGTATTTTGACCAATCGGAACGAAAATGTATTGGGATTTATCTAATTTAACTAAATATCAAACACTCATAGAGGTGACATTTTTTAAATTTTTGATTTGGCGACGTTTCAACACTCTCTGCGAGGTCATTTTCAAGCCTTAAACAAAGAAAAGATTGATTGATCCGATTGGTCAAAATACCTAAATGGTTCTGATACTTTGAAAATAGTATCGCGGAACGCTTGGGTAACCCTTCATATATAATAGCGTCAGCTATTGTTGTTTTTTTGTTCCACGTATAATCCTCCATCCATCCTGGACTCCTTGATCCACAATCCCTGTACACGTAGGTACATCAAATTTTAATATGTGTGCAGGCTATCTATCAACGTCAGGTTAGCGAAAAAAGCACGTTAAGACTCAATTTATTTCATTTAATAATTTTGTTTCCATATGTAATTTTAAAAATTAATCAAAATTTTATTTGTATGATCATCTTCCATCAGACTACATGGCCAGGCATCCGTCTTTATATGCCTACCCAATTTCAGGCTAAGAGTTAGTTATTGGGAATATTATTTAATGAGATATATATATATCTCATTAAATCGGAAACATGAAAAACACAATAATTGATAGCTCAACCCAGAAGTCGAACCTATGGTGTCATGGTCCAAAGCTAGATAGTAATATGTAATAATGATAATCCTAGCACTTAATTCTCTCAGTACTTTGCTGATGGATTCAGAGCTAGGCTTTCGCCTACGCCACGCCTTTAGAGAGAGGTAGGCTCTGTAGATCAAATCACTTTTGCGAATATTTTATAATTGCACTTTCTTTTAATACAAATGAGGTTTCCAAAATACAAACTCTTTTATTTCCTAAATCCTCTGAGGGGACACACACACACGCATGCACACACACACACACAAAAGAAAAGCGCTAGTTGGTACTGTTTACTCTGATATTATGGCCACGTCATTACAAAAAATTCTAGTTTGCCTGTGTTATTCTGATTTTAATGTATGCTATATTAACATCAAAGTTTCTTCAGTCGCATTTGCGTGAAATTGTATAAAACATCCACATATCTATCTGTGTATCCTAACTTTTTTCTTTATTAGTAGGATTAGTTATTAGGAAAACCATTTATTACTTAGTCATTATTATTAGGTACAACTTAGGTATTAACTTCCTAAGTATAAATCAAAATAAAAAGAAATAATAAAGAAAAGAACAATTGATGCCCGCATACCTAGGTCGATTATAGCATGAACTTAAAATAAAAAGTCATAATTTGGTTCCACCCACATTACATAACGGAATGGCTTTGACCCAGTGTGTGCAATCGTACTAAGCACGCCATTTCAAACTGTTCAATACTTTCCCAATTGAACCCAATTGTTTTACTGTCGAACAACTTCTCTAGTGCCTATTCCGAAAAGGCCGGAATGAATAAAAAGATTTCCTTTAACATTTAAAATTGTTCTGAATTCTTTTACGTCAGAAGTCTGCAGACAAAAATAAAAAGTTTAATTATACATACTCCTTACTGGGCATCTTGTCATAATGAGAATGTGTAGAAATACAATCCAATTATGTTTTCGATGTGAGAATAGAAAACTAGAAGTGAGCCAGCCACATTCACTGGAACATAGATGATGTACTGACCGTGAGACCGTGTGACTTCGCGCGTTGGCTAGGGTCAGCGTTACTTTGTCAGTAGTTACCTGTAGCCCAGTGTACCACGGTGTGCTGCTCGTTGTCCTTGGCGTTGACGTCAGCGCCGGCGGCGAGCAGCGTCTGCACGAGCGGCACGTTGCCGTGCACAACGGCCAGGTGAAGAGGTGTCAGCCCATCGGCGTCCCGTGCGTCGGCCAGCGCTGGCGCCGCCATCAGCACGCGGTCGGCGCACGCTGCCCGCGCCGCTGCCGTGCCCGCGCCCGCGCCCGCTCCGCTCGACGCGCAGTAGTGGAGCGCGCAGCGAAGACCGCGGTCTCGGATGCGCACTGATGATGGCTGAAGGGGTAAATGATTATAAAAGCAGGGTTTTAAAGCCATGCAGAGTTGACAAAAAATCCTTTACTTTTATCTTCGAACGTAGAGCATCCTTAGGTGATTGTGTCTATAAGTATTTAATATTTACATTGTAGAGTCAACATCACCAACTAAATGAAAGATTCGTGTTGGGGATCAAGCCCTCTCGAACGGTATAATACCTATCTACCTCAATACAAATGTAATTAAGTAATGATGTCTTCCCTGCATCATGAACACGTTAAACACAACCTGTCATATCTGACGGCGTTACGACGCGCCGTGTGAGAACGTAGGGGCTGTTTACTGTTTGTAAAACAAACTGCGGCGCGTTATGAGGGCTGTTTTGATGTTTGTGACGTGAAAAATTATTGCTGAAAAAACAGTACTTTGTTTAAATTTTTCAGGAAAACTTTTTCTTATGTCCGATCTCTACGAAATAATTATAGCTTTATTTCTTGGACTAATAGTAGCTTAGTGAATTCTATCTATGAAAACCGCATTAAAATCTTTCAGTAATTCCGGTTATTGCGGATATTAAAAAAAAACGGTTTTTGTTTTCCATTATTGTAAAGATAAGTAGTAGGATAATTAGGTAGGTGCGTAATGACTATTTTCTATCACAACTGAATCAGTAGGTACTTTTTATGGGTTAAATGGATGAAACCGTTTAATATATGTAAAATTTCATGGCCATCGATTTAAGAGTTAGGGAATAAGAGCGGTAAAAGCAAAGAATAAATAATAGACTTTAAGATTCGGATCTTACTACTCCTCGTAGTACTGGGAAATTAGAAGCATTAGAATATATATCAGGTACCTATGAATGATAGTATTTCTTTTTTGGAAAATATATATCGTAACGTTACTATATTAGACATCGGTCTTTATATCGTGTCGCAAATATAGATATATCTATTGATTGACTTCGAACTATTATGTGCCCTGCGCTTCGATGATTGCCCGCTATGCGCTTGTACATTTCCTTGAAAGCATTTCAAAGGCTCACGCAACAAAGAATAAGACTTATTACAAAAATAAGATTCTTAGGTATTTTTGCAAAAACAGAAAAGGCTGCTAAAACACGTTTTGGCCACATACTGATGATGGAAGCCAAAAGCTTAACGTGTTCTCCGGGCATAGAGTTCAACCAACTTCACAAATTAAAATTTCATACTTAAGTGAAATACTCGAAAATCTATTGCTTTAAACTACGATACCATGGTTATTTGAAAGATCTCCTGTAAAACATAATGAACGAAAGAAATCGATAATATTTTTTTTTATCATCGACAACAAGTTGGCCCTTGACTGTTATCACACTTGATGTTATGATGAAATTTAAGATGGAAGCGGACCAACTTGTCGGGAGTGGGCTGAAATCCACACCCCTTTCGGTTTCTACACGACATCGTACCGGAACGGTAATTTGCTTAACGGTACTTCTTTGACGGTAGGATGGTAACTATCCACGTCGAAAGCCTCCCACCACCCAGACCAAGACAAATTAAGAAAAATCTCAATCTGCCCCACCGGGAATCGAACCAATTTTTCAAGTTATGTTTATGAAAGATAGTATAAAAAGTACTGATAAATTTTAAAATATAGCGTAATTCAAAGATTTTTAAATCTACCACTAATATATACCACTAATAAACATAGGGGTTGAAAGGTTGTATGCTACGTTCTTCATTTTTAGGGTTTCGTAGTCAAATGGCAAAAAACGTAACCCTTATAAATTCGTGAAGTCTGTCTGTCTGTACGTTCGCATGGCATAGCCGCATTTTCATAATATATCTTTATAATTAGTAGAAAAACTGCTGGATAAATATAAAATATAATGTATAATTCAAGGATATGGCCCCAGCAGAAAAGCTTACCACCAGACCAAACCTAAATTGGAAGAATTATAAAATGCTAAATTGATCCGAGCTAGGAATCAACCCAGGACCTCTCTATTCTAAGTCGGCATTACCAGAACTTAAAATGAACATAGCATCACAGGACAGGTTCACTCAACAATGCTCAATTGCGAAGTGTCACGACTTTTTATATATTTAGTCTGTAAAACTATTCTAGTACTTTAATTTGCAATTTAATAAAAGTTTAATTTAAACACAAGTTATCGTGACTGACATGTGACGGAAACGAGTTGGCAGCGATGTATTGTTTACAAGACGACGCGATGTGACGGCCGGCGTCACGTCACGGGAGCACTCAGCACCGGCTACATCGCGTGCGCGTTTTGCACTAGAAACAAAGCTAACGTTTCATATTTCCACACCATTAAAAGCTCATGATTTACATCGCTTAATACAACAGTACTGCGCCAAAAAACCACTAAGAATTTGCTTTTACCTGTGTAATAAAACGAGGTATTTCACAGATTCCCGCAAACATAACACGGTCTTTAAAGTGAGGGCGCTAAGTTGCCTGAAATCTAGTACTCCCGAAAAAATACTGTAAAATAGCCGGGGGACGATTTATGTCCTGGAACGATTTACCCTACTTTATTGACAATATTATTGCTAGTGTGCACCACACACTAATTAACCCTTCTTAGCAGTCGAGTAAAAAGATAACTTACGTCTTTGTTGAGTATATCGACAACGGACTTGTAGTTCGCCTGCTGGCAAGCGTACATAAGCGGCGTGCAGCCTTGCGGCAAGGGAGTGTTTACATCAACCTTTTTATAGCCGTTCCGCTTGATTTTGGAGCTCTTGTCGAGTAGGTCGAAGCTCTTCTTGGGTTTCTTGAGGATGGACGGGATGGGCTCGCCCCTGCCGCTGACTGCACGCCTTTCCATAACAAGAGATCGCGTGCCATGTGGGCTGCGGTGGCGCGAGTGACGACGAGCGGGCGCGGAGGGCGCGAGGCTCAGACTGACCCTCACGCTGAAACCACCAGCGCCGCCCGCCCGCTGGCCGCTTGGACACGGCACGCAATAGCCACTAAACCAGGTCACCGGCTACTTTTAGCGGGGAAATTTGATTTAACACCGCGATTGACACGATTAATCATAATATTAAGGACTGAAATGCTAATACTAAGCCTCCCATGTGTTGCCGAGACGAGTTAAACTTCATTATCGAAATATGGTTTTGTTTGAGCTTCATATAGAAATCGTGCTACATTTGGCTTCATACTAACATTTAATAATTGCAGGAATATATTTTGAGTTTATCGCAGAGTCAGTTTTGACGAAATTTTACACAGTGAGAGACTGGTTACAGTTGTGAAGACCAACATAATAACTTGCTATTATCTTAGGACTCCGAAGTTCCTGCGGGATCCAAGTCGTAGACATGCAAAATGTGAAAGTGTGTAATAAACTCACTATGAGGTATAAGTATATTGTATTTCTTTTGGTAAAGTAAAGCATTTAACTACACCAGAAAGGGTTCCAAAAGTATTGAAATGTTTCCTAAAAGTTTTCTTTCATGGTAGAGTATGTACATTTCTAAGTAGCTTGCTAAATAAATCAAATTAATGAATTGTATTTTGCTGAAGAATAGTGTATTTACCTACTGTCTGCTAGCGACTTTGGCCGCGTTGGATTTGATTTTTTAATAAAGTTATGTTAACAAACAGCCAGAAGGGAATACAACTTAAAACACCAAAAGACAAACTTAATAACAATTTATTTATAAAGACATCAAATATGATCAAAATGAAACATTATTACAGTAATTACTTAATTAAACATTACAAGCACAGATTCTAACAAACAGTATGACTGCACAAGACTTGGACACTAACGTGAAAGATCAGAATTATCCATAGGGGCATATTTTATAGCCTGCCCGACGAGTACCGCCCCTAGTCTATTATCTATAGTTTAACCGCGGTACCAACAATACAGCAAATGAGGCCACTATATTGTCTATAGTCTACAATGCTGCCAACACGGCCCTCCTGATATTGGGTCGCCCTCGACCCAGGCATCTCCGGAGACGTGACTGGGACCAGCGACACCAGTCACTGACGACTGCACCCGGAGCCGCACCATTAGCCTCTACTATAGAGGCCTGTAGAGCTCGTAGTGTCTGACACCTGCATTGAGGAAGTGCAATGCACATTCATCATCGTCACCGTCATCTGTGAAGAACAATATATTAGAAGGCAAATTCAACATTCTAAATTTTATCTTCCAACTCTTGCATCCTGTCATCACAGCAGTTCCTTCAATTAACTCTTACATCAGACAACTGAATCATTTTAAATGCATTCTTACAGGTTTTATCTGAGAGGGGTCTCAAAATAATAAAAACAATTTGATACAGTGCAATAGTTGTCCGTAGAGATAAAAGACTAAAAGAGCACGATAGAGGTCCATGAAGTCTAATAGAGACCAATAGAATCTAGTATCGCCCTATAACGAATAGAGCATACTTGATATTTTAATAAGGATAACAAAAATAGTAAAAGTAATCAATAGTATTGAAAATAAGTGGTTAACCAAGCCACCACATGCATGAAGACAATCGTTCAAGAAGCGTGGTGCACGCAGCTAGAGGTGCGCCAACACCGCGGATGCAAACAGCTGTCAGCAACGCAGTGTTGCCAACACGGCCATGCTGCACGGTGCCTGCCCCGGGCACCCCACGAGTCGAGATAAAGTCACTGTTTAGAAACAACACAGATTACAACACACATATACACAGATATATACAGATTAGACGCTCCTGAGTCAATGTTTTGCGTAGTTTTTAGAGGAATTTTCGACAATCGACTTTATTTATTTACTTGATATTTACTTTACTTGATATTTTTATACTCTAAACTTTAGACTTAATACTTTAACCATCAGAGACTCTTAAAATACCAGATTATTTATTGCTACAAAGTTGTCAACGGAATATTGTCCTTTCGTTTTTACTCTCTTACGACAATCTCTTACATGATCTCAAACTCGACTCCTACAACATGACCACCCGACACCTAAAGGGAACATAGCCACACTTAGGATTCCAGATTCGCCATTATTGTAGACCATTTTCACTTAAATTCTTTACGACAAAGAAGCTCTTACAACATGACCACCCTCCCCTAAAGGGTCATAGCCACACTTAGGATTCCGGATTCGCCATAGTTGTAAACCACTCTCACTTAAAGAGCATGTATCTCACTTAAGCTGACCAAGTTGGTGAAGACATCTTGTACTTAAAGAGCATGTATCTCACTTAATCATACTAAGATGCCTTCAAGCTTAAATGTCGTTTTGTGTTTCTGCAAATTACTCGTATATTCTTAGACCAATATTCCGTTTCAACTAACATTCTATTATTTTATTACAGCTCGCTACATCTACATAATTATGGTTTACTACTAGATTTATACCAGAAAATACAAAGATAATTACTTTTCACTTATTTACCTCCGATTCCGAAAAATAAAGATAGAAACTTTTTTTTTTAGACAGGTGGGTACTTTCAAAATTAATAACTTAGATCGTTATAGCTCGGTCAGCCCTGACCTCAACTTAACGTTTTATTTTACTTTGCAACTTATAATAGATACTTTTACTAATAACTTTTTACTTTTCGTTTAATAATAAAACTATTTTTCTTACTAATCCTGGTCAACTTTACCGAATTTCTTTTCTCACAATATTCTCACACAGCCAGCCAACTGATGTCCACAGCTCATCATTTTGTCATCAGCTCATCATCATTTCGTCACGTAGTATCATCAACAGCATGCGACAAAGCCACCATTCTGTAACCTTTAAAAATCTATGTTAGAAAACATCACACAAACGCCACACTATAGAGCAATAGGTACTTCTTAACCGATACATTTTAATTTTAGATTGCTTAATTAGACATTGAACACTAATTTATTCTAAAAATGGTACTACTCATAAGCGAGACAAAGCCTTTCATTTGATAAGTACACAAACTTTTTTTTTTTTTTTTCAAACAAACCAGCATAGTAACAAAAGTAGTCGTAATTGAAACAAATTCTCGTAATTTCGTTATGACTGTTTATTGTTAACTCGTTCTTTGTTCTTTAACTACCCTCATTCGTAAATAGTTTCACGTAATAATCTTTTCTTATTGCAATAACTCAAACATTTAGGTTACTCTTAATAGCAAATCGACTTGTAATAAAACAAAATATGCAACTTCACACATTAATATCGTCAAACATAATGTCTTTCTTTTTCTTACCAACCATCGTAGCCACCGTGTTACTCACAACTTTCTCTGATTACCTTCCGTTACTCACAACTCCTCGTTACTTTCCGTCACATGAGTACTCAGCTGCAGTAAACCACGATGTTTGCGGCAACGTGTTGATTAGTACCAAACATTAAGATACCGCCAGCGCTGCCGGAAACCAAACTCAGGCCCGCAGATGCTCGCCCATAAGAACCCAGACGTACGCAAAATTACAATTCAATCCCGAATCACTACTTTTATAAGATTTCATTTTGATAATCATTTTAATTTCTGTTTAACTTTAAACAAAAATTTTTTTATATTTTTTTTTTTATTTCTGTTACCTTTTTGTGGGCATTAAGATCCATACCACTTCTGATGTTAACAAACAGCCAGAAGGGAATACAACTTAAAACACCAAAAGACAAACTTAATAACAATTTATTTATAAAGACATCAAATATGATCAAAATGAAACATTATTACAGTAATTACTTAATTAAACATTACAAGCACAGATTCTAACAAACAGTATGACTGCACAAGACTTGGAAACTAACGTGAAAGATCAGAATTATCCATAGGGGCATATTTTATAGCCTGCCCGACGAGTACCGCCCCTAGTCTATTATCTATAGTTTAACCGCGGTACCAACAATACAGCAAATGAGGCCACTATATTGTCTATAGTCTACAATGCTGCCAACAGTTATAAAATAAAATTATAATTGAATTTTGATTGCTATAGTTTTTAAAGGGATTTGTGTATTTGTGTTCTTTAATACCTTTGGACATGAAGGGGTTTACCCTTTATGACCAGTCATTAAAGATTCCTAAGTACCTAGTACCTAAAAACGGTTCTCAATTCGACACGTATGTTTGTTTTTTTTTTATGTACGACCACGCATAACTTTTTACAAAGTTGTCCGATTTTGGTAATCCTTTTTGTATTAGAAAGGGCACACTTCTGAGATAGTCCAATTTGTCATCATGTACATACAAGTACCGTATGATATACCTACTATGACAGTATAGTATAGTACGAGTACGTTACGTGGCGTTAAATCACTAATTTAAAGTAATTAACTAAATTAAAGCAACTACATGACACAGTTTTTTTTACCTTTTAGTGCGTTTTGAGTCGGTTCTATTTTTTTTTTTAAATTTTTTATTTAACTATGTATATTCTAATATAACATATAGATCAAAATTATCTATGACGTCATTATGTCGCTTCAGCGTTCAATCCGATATAGGGTCCTACTTACTTAATTATTGAAACATTATGTACCTACCTAAATCTCTTGTAGTTCTACTCATGGTCTACTTTTTATACAGACCAGCTCCCGATTCTAATTAGTATAATATTAATAGTGTTAATTGTCATGCCATATAAATAATATTTATTGCGTTATCATAGATTATAGTCAAAGGCAAAGTACGCAATGAATACATTAGTGGAACCTTTAATTCTCCTTCTGATTATTCCTTCACTTCCTTCCTTAATAATTCAGGGCAATTATAGTTGATAAGGCATAGACGACTGAGACCAAGATCATATTCGGTGAAAAAGATAAGAGTAGAACAGAAAGAACAGTGTTGCCAAAGATCCGAAACAACAGATAGACGGGCCTCATGATTAGCAAATGCACACAGGATAAAGAAAGAAAAAGGTCTTAGCTTAATAAAAATGTACAACAATAGATAAGTTGATGTCACATTGTTCATCATGAATTTGTTAACTGAAGGTCAAAAATGAAAGGCACTCAAGGTACACATATTAATTTTCATCTCGTCTCAATGTAAGTCTATCGCTTAGGGGCAGAATTTCCAAAATTTTCAAAAATATTCTTTCTTTTGTCTAATATGAAATACTATCCCGAGGTTTAAGATTTCTTGTCTGTACTGTATTTAGTTGCGATACTTACATCTAAAATTCTAGACAGTTAAGGATGTTAAGGTTTGACCTTACCGTTACATCCAAATGGAGCAAGGTTAGAAACGGTGTGATTGTTGTGGCAGGCGCCTTGGTAACTGTTACAGGCGTTATTAGGCAGTCATTGTGTTGGAGATTCAGTAGCTGGCTTATTAGCCTATACACACGAGCACAACTCACGGTAGCTTTTTTTTTAAAAAAAAGAAAAGATTATTTTTTATGTTTTTTATCATGAAATATTATTCCGTCGTACATACTTGGTTGACTACTCCTTGGTCTAGTGGTTAGCTTATGTGTGTCGATTACGAGGTCCTGGGTTCAATCCCTGGATCGCGTTATGGAATAATTCTGAGCTGAAATGTTCAGTACATTCCAAGCCCGTAGTCTGGAAGTTGGCGGTGTTACACCCCAGTGCCTCGGAGAGCACGTTAAGCCGTTGGTCTTAGTCACTGTCATCAACATCTGATAGTGGTCGTTAATAAATTAAACATTATCGCGTTAATAAATTAAACATTATATTATAAAGCGTTTACGGATGTGAAGCATTTTCAGGAGATTTTGACTCGATAAGCTACAATTTCTAAGCTGTTGTTATGTTGATGTAAGGCCTGTTTCTTACCTATTTCTTATCTATTAGTGCCGCGAGAAGACGACAAGGTTTGAACACTAGTCAGCTGGTGTCTGACATGGTAAATCACTGTAATAGTTAGCTCCGTGAGTAGCGGGTTATCGCGTTAGGGAGTGATGCGTGACGTCATGCCACGACGCTACCCCTTGATGGTAATCGCAGCGAGGCAACTTATGGTGGGCACAAATTGGTTGTGAATTTTCACTCCACTGTGACCGAACTTTTCAAACTATGTTGTAATTTTCTTTCGAGAAACTTCCACCTAATGATATATTATGGACAAGTAGTGAGAGATTTTTATCTTTTGTTACTTTAACACGTTTGAGTTATGACAAGTTAGCCCTTGGATGTGATCTATACTAATATTATAAAGAGGAAAACTTTGTTTGTTTGTAATGAATAGGCTCAAAAACTACTGGACCGTTTTTAAAAATTCTTTCACCATTCGAAAGCTACATTATCCACGAGTAACATAGGCTAAATTTTATTTTGGAAAAAAATAGGGTTCCGTAAAATATTTGGGTTTTTCGGACACAAGGTGTAAAAAATCAACCAAAAAAGTTACTTATTTTGCGTACGCCTAAACTATAAAAGATAGAACCATAAAATGTTCTAATTAATTGGAGATCTTATAAATATCTACAAAAAAGTCCGCGACACACTATACCTATCTATGTCGAGTGAGGCACAACAACCATTTTTTTATTTAAAAATCTTAAATTTTTTTTGGACTACATTTAAACGCATTTATTTTACTCATGCTATTAATCCTTATCAAAATAAATTATTTCATCACTAAGTACAGTTTATGTAGATAATATTTGGTATTTTAAAGATTAAAATTGGACTTTTGGTTTTGAAGTTATGGCGAAATTAAAATATAACTATTTCTGCGTTGCGAAGTGAGCGTCACCAAGGCGGGGGCGCGCGTGCGGGAGGGGAGTTTAGATCTATGTTATATATACGATGATGAATTAAGAATTCGATCTTTGTTCAAATATCTATTTAGTACATGGAAGAGTTTGTTCCTTTTGTTTAAACGGGCTAATCTCTATCTGCGTGTCGGATTGTAAAATTATTTTTGTTTATTCTGAAGGCTAGACTCAAGAGTGAAATATACTATTTAATATCAATTCATACCCATCAGCTTACCATAAATATTGTTACCAACCATCAATCCTTAGAGGATATTTATAATTAAGGGTACTTTGTATTACTAGTCTGTGAACATTATCATTTCTAATCTGTGGACATCATCACGTGACAGCCGGATGTCACTATTGATTCTATAATATCTACCAACTTTCATTCCACCATCTTTTAAATGGCGCCATCACGTTATACCCGGATGTTACTATTAATTTTCAATTTATCTGCAATGATTATTAAGCGATAAGATGTAGTATTTAGTTATTATTATTTACATCAAGATTAATACTTTTTAGCATAAGTTAATTTCATAATTATTTATTTCTTTACTTCAACAATTATACAGTTACATCCGGTTTGATTATAATTTAATTTCTTGAGTTTATCTATTGGCGCTTAAATATTATTTTATATTCATTATAAATCTTATTTTAATAATTAATGTTTAAAGCCAGATTAATAACGTTTGTCTTGTAAAATAATATCCCGGAACTATTGCCAGAATGCATTTGTCTAATCCCCACTACTAAGTAATTCCATGTTACCAACATTGTGTACTTACTTTTAAGAGTGTATTTAATGGCCTGATGTGGGCAGATGTATTATTATTACGCGGCAAATTGTAACAAGAGGAAACTCTGTTCCAAGATAATAAAATATTGTTCTACAGTGTTATAAAGTATTTTACTTTTCCACATTCTGTCACAATATATATTTTTAATGTTAATGTACTGAAATGTCATACAATGTTTAACAAAAATGTAGACCTTAGTACACGGGACGGGACGGAGAATATTGCTTCACGGGAAACTATAAAAAATTAAATTGAGAGGGGGAGCGGGGAATGAGCACACTATAAGTGCCTTTACACATTTTGTATGAAAGTCTGTCTTTAAAATTAGAAGGGTACCTAAGAGGTTTTCACGCGGACGAAGTCGCGGGCGACTGCTAGTTTAAAGATAAAGTCAGTGAGCTAAATCTAGAAAATTGTAACAGTCCAATGTTAGCTATTAGACATTTAAGACTTTTTGAGAACGGAGGTTAGAGTTGCCTCTTTCTTTTCTCATGCTCTTCGGATTCAAATATTGTATCGGCCGCCAATTTGACTTTTGTTTATAAGGAAGAAAAGAATAAATTTAATATATTATAGGATAAATCATGCTACTGTTATAAATGCGAAAGTTTTTAAGTATGTACCTATATATACTCGTATGTTACTTCTTCACGACTAAGCGGCTGGAGCAATTTTAATAAAGTTTGGTGTGGAGTAATATGTATTTACCTAGGGCATATGGTCCAATTTCGAAAAAGAGGTGAACCGCGGAATCCAACTCGGCTGGGCAGCGTTCGGGAAACTCCGTGACATCTTTTTGTCCAAAATTCCTCAGTGCCTGAAGACGAGAGTCTTCGAACAGTGCGTGTTGCCAGTGATGACCTACGGATCCGAATCTTGGTCGCTGACTGCGGGCTTCATAAGAAGGCTCAGAGTCACTCAGCGGGCGATGGAAAGAGCAATGCCCGGAGTATCTCTGCGTGATCGAATCAGAAATGAGGAGATCCGCAGAAGAACCAAAGTAACCGACATAGCTCAGCGAGTCGCAGAACTGAAGTGGCAATGGGCGGGGCACGTAGTTCGAACAGCTGATGGACGTTGGGGGCCCAAGGTGCTAGATTGGCGACCCCGCACCGGAAAGCGCAGCGTTGGTCGACCCCCAACCAGGTGGACTGACGACATCAAACGTGTGTGAGCCGCTGGCAACAGGCGGCTCGGGATTGATGTGTTTGGAAGTTCCTAAAAAAAGCCTATGTCCAACAGCGGTCGTCTACAGGCTGGTAATGATGATGATAATGATGATGATGATGATGGAGTTAGCTGACAGCCTGGATTAACACATAGGCCACCTGTTATCCCAAAATTCCCATAGGAACGAGAACTATGGGAGACACCGCGAGCGTCCTCTAGTAATAATGAATAGGTATACATGATCACATAATTATCTAAGCCTCATTTTATCTCATGGAAACAATTGTTCAGTCGTAATCATTTTACGAAAAATAGAAAAAGCTAGGTACTTGTATATTATACGTAAATATTAAGATCATACGCATTGCTGACCCACTGGCCCCGATTTATTTACGAGAGAACAACAATTTATAACACCCCTACAAAAGTTATAACACTATGTAGGTACAACCTAATTACACATACCTACACCGTTTTATGTTTGTTTTTATGGAAGTTGCGTTTAGGAGTATGAGCGAATACTTGTGTAAGTTGATTTGTGGTAATTACCTAACTAATACTCGGACGAAAATGGGCAACTAAATAGATTTATGCTGCGAGTATAGATGTTGAATACTGAGCAAGCAAAATATTCTAAGATTGAATGTCGAGCAAAGCGAGGCGTTCTCTCTGAGGAGCTTCAACTTGGCTTAGTTTACAAGCACTCTACTCTACCACATCTTCAATAGGCATGGGGCCAGAAACTTAACAGTTATTCTTAAATAAAAAAAATCATACAAATAATAAACATTGTCTTATTTTACAACGATTATTAATTTTAATTACAATATTTTTAGTTCCAGAACCACACGACTCGAACCCAAGACTGGAACAACGAGTGAACTTTTACTAGTTTCAAGACATTGATCAATTTACAAGATTTTAATAGCATTTGCAATTTATTGGACAGCGTTTGCAAAGTAATTATAATTATCTATAAATTATACTAAATTATGTGCAAACTAGGTCGTAGCCTAGCCAACTTATATCCTCACTATGTTTGCTATATACATAGGTATATAGGAAAGAGACACGTATGCAATCATGCGTAATGATGCGTCACCCACAAAAGTAAATGCAACAGAGACATTTTCTTCCATGGACCATGGATAAAACTTTTGTCGCATATCTCTGTATAAATGCATAAATAAATATATTAAATCATCACAAATAGATAGGGAAAAGTTATACTTAGGTCAATTACACGATAGACAGAAATTTTTCAGAAGACGCTTAAGTCGTCATCATTATCAGCCTATTAACGGCCCACTACGTGGCCAGGCCTCCCACCTTACAGGAGAGGGGATATGGAGCGTAGACCCACTACGCTGCTCCAATGCGGATTGGCGATCTTAGGTTGATAATATTTAATTTATTAACGATCACTATCAGATGTTGATGACAGTGACCGGGACCGATGGCTTAACGTGCTGTGAGGCACGGGGGTGTACACCACCAACTTCCCGACTCCGGGCTTGGAATTTGCTGAGAATTTCATAGAAGAATGAGAAGCTCAGAATTATTCCGTGACCCGACCCGGGATTCGAATCCAGGACCTCGTGATCGAAGCCAGATAGGCTAACCACTAGACCAACGAGGCAGGCAACGCTTAAGTATGGATAGTAAATTATTCGCTCGGACCTACGAGGGAAGAATGTTCCACATCACGATATAATAGGGGTTTAAGAATAAAATTGCCGTTTTATTGTAATAGGTACTTCGAATTGACATAGAACCTTCATGGTTTAAGATTTTAAAGTGAAACTTTTTTCATACGGTATCTGTGTAGTTCTTCTTTTAAAAAATATGCAACATTCAATTATCAACTTTCAGTTGTTTTTTTTGTCAGCTTAGATAATAAAGATGGATACTTCAAAAAGTCGTGTGATTTTTGAATACGAGTTCCGACGCGGAACTAACGCGGCAGAAACAGCTCGCAATATTAATGTTGCGTTTGGAGAGGGGACTGCTAATGAACGCACTGTGCGATTTTGGCTTAAACGCTTTCGTGATGGAAACTTCGACTTGAAGAACGAACCACGTGGAAAACCGCCCACACAGGTGAATAACAATGATTTGAAAGAGATGGCGGAAGCCGATCCGATGCAAACTACCCAGGAATTAGCGGCATGGTTTAACGTTACTTTACCAACAATATTGACTCATTTGCGTCAAATCAATAAAATAAAAAAATATGAAAAATGGGTGCCTCATGATTTGACTTATCTGCAGAAAGAAACGCGTGTTGAAACTTGCGTCGCCTTGTTGAATCGATACAGAAATGAAGGAATATTCGGATCGAATTGTGACATGTAATGAAAAATGGATTCGTTACGATAATCGTAACCGGAAAATGCAATGGCTGACCCCAGGTCAAACACCGCAACAGTGTCCTAAAGCAAAGCTTACCTACCAATAAAAAGGTAATGATAACTGTTTGGTGGTCCCAGCGTGGTGTTATTCACTATAGCTTTCTCCGATCTCGTCAAGCAATAACGGCAGATGTCTACTGCGCCGAACTCCGAAAAATGATAACGAAACTAGCAGTAAAACAGCGCCGACTTAGGAATCGATCTTCACCATTATTGCTCCATGATAACGCGAGACCTCATACAGCACGAGTTTTAACTCTACAGGAACTTCAATTAGAAACCATTCGTCACCCTCCATATTCGCCAGACACACAGTTTGTCGAATCTAGAACACCAGAGTTCTATCGCAAAGCAGCAATGTATAGATAATAATGGTAATTATTTTGATTAAATAAATATGTTAAATTTAAAAAAAAACGAATTTTTTATTTTTCAGTACAAATCAGCAATTTCATACTTTAACCCCGATACTTCGAAGTAGGTAAATGACTTTCTGTAACTACAAAAAAACTTTTATCTACCTACTGACTAGAAAGCAACATTATCTTGCCGCGAGTGGATACATTATTGAAAATATCTAAGAGAAAGGTATCGTTTTTATGCATTAATTTGTAATTAGCCATTTATTTCTTACGCGTTAATACATAAGTCTCAATCATTCAACGTCAAAACTCCTAAAGAACTTTGTAGATAGCATCATGGGGCCACCGTTAGTTATTTGTCTGTCATTTGAAGGTTACTAGTTACTACAGTATCTCGTGTCATATATTGTCTAGTTAGATATACATCGACCCGTCTTCCTATGTTTGCCAAGGCAATAGTTAACACTAGATAATAAAAATAAGGAAATACATCTTTACTTATTCGTAACGTATAACTTTCATTTAGTGAATTAACTTTAATTCAATAACCTACATCCTTCACAAATATATGATACCTAATTATAAAACAATAAAGACAATTTAAATAACTACCGATGGACGATCTGAACCGCAACATTTTTAATTAGATAAACTTTCCTCTAAAATCAGTCTATCTATAGATGAAAATTTTGAACAAAAAATAGAACCGACTCAAAACACACTAAAAAGTAAAAAATAACTGTGTCATTTATTTGCTTTAATTTACTTAAGCATATATATCTAGAAGTCGGCGCCAGCAAGTTTAAGGAACATTTATTTAACGTAGTAAAGTAGTTTGTGGGTTCTAGGTAACGTCCTTAAAGTAGAAACCTTGGCTGGCACCGACTTCTAGATATGCTTAAGTAAATTAAAGGAACATTTTTTACTTTTTAGTGCGTTTGGAGTCTGTTCTATTTTTTGTTAAAAAATTTTATTTCTAACTCTTTAGTGATTTATCGCCACGTAACGTACTCGTACTATACTCTCATAGTATATTATATGGTACTTGTAGCCAAAAAGCTACCGATACTTACACTAAAACCGAAATCGCTGCAAGTGTGCCATTTGAAGAGTTCCTTCAATTTTCCCAGGATATCATAATCAGATCCTAATATGATGACAATGGGACCACCTTGGAAGTGTGCACTTTCTAATAAAAAAAGAATTATCAAAATCGGACAACTCTGTGAAAAGTTATGCGTGGTCATACATAAAAAAAAGAAAAATATATACGTGTCGAATTGAGAACCTCCTCCGTTTTTTTCGGTCGTCGCCGTCGGTTAAAAATCCGTTACAGGTGTCCTGCATGAGACAAATGACATCGCGTCACCTTTCTCGCTTACTCTTTAAGGTTACGTAGTTTAAAAATGTAAATACATACCTAGGTAGATACATACAGTGGGACGTATTTTATGGGTTTATCTTGTGGGTATTTTATTTATTCTGTAACTAAGTATGTTCGTATATGTATTCTCTTAGTTTCTGAGAGACATATTCGGACTGTGTACTTAATGAAGGTACTTAACCGTATTGAAGCAACTTAATAAGTTCAGATCTCTCTCCTCTGAGGAGGAAGGTACGGCCCTGCCGAGTGCCATTCGGATATGCTGTTAATGATGATTTCATGAAGTCCTACATTCTCATAAGTAGATTTTCTTTAAGTTTCTGTGTCGGTGTTATCTGGCGGTGGCAGGGCGTTAATCAGCGATGGTGAGCGAATGTAGGTCAGCGGTCAATCGCGATAGTGGCGAGCTTGGGCACGATTATATTCAAATTAATCGCCACTAGTAACCCAAGAGGCCACAGCACAACCATAATTTGAAATAAGTATAAAAATTTTTAAAAATATGTGATTGGGAGACACTGAGAGACTTTAACACTTACCTTTTCGCTATTGGAAAGGCACCCCATGCTCGATGTTACTTCTGTGAAGAAGAGGACAGTCCGAGGCATGCTCTCTTTGAATGCCCAGGATGTGCAGACATCAGAGCTGAAGCTCAGGGAGTGGGAGATATAAATGCGCAAAATCTGGTTCATTCCATGCTAAAGAATGAGGATGAATGGCACAGATACGCAAAGATGCTCCGTACCATAATGGTCCGGAGAGAAAAATAGAAAGAAGAAGAAAAGAAAGCGCGGGAGAAATAATAACAGTGAGGCCAGCACGAAGTAATGCAAGGCGGTACCGTGCTGAACGAGTAGTTATGGGGAGAGAATTCTGAGATCAGATAATTCACCCATTAAAAAAAAAAACTGGGAGAGTAACTCCGAACGTGGCTGAGAGAATAACTCCGAACAAAGCCCGAGACTTGTGACACGGGTGTAGGTTTAAAAGAGATCTCTTAGTGACGCGCGTCAACACTCACCTCCTCTGTTCAAGTTATTCTCCTTGCCCTTTGTATTCCAAGTAATTATAACTCAAGCTGAGAGTAATAATTAATTCGTTTGCACAAATTAATTATCAGAGTTGTCTAAGTTAAGCGATAAGCACAAGTACAACGTCTGCACCGCGCCACGCCAGAGCCTAGACTGCCCGCCAGTTGTAGACCCGCTCCTTTTATACAACTTAGAATGACTTAAGTAGTGGGGTGTGTGGGGGTGTCGAACGATGCGCAGCCGCAAGAGGGCGTAGCCGGTACACGTGCAGTTCACAGACTTCTTTCTAGTCGCGTACGATGACGCAGGCGCCGTCATACGCTTCATGTGGAAACAGGACAGTACTATTACAGGAAACGTAGAGCAAATTATCGTGACTGCGTAAATGGTAATTTTAAGATGTATTTGAAAGTGTAAAAGGCGTGTTTAACACCGCATCAAGCGCGTGATACGTGGATCATCTAGCACCGCTAAAAGCGCTGCATTGTCTGTTATGTGTGGATCACTAATTGATACATTTGAGTTGAAATTAACCCGCCGTTTGTTTAACCCCACTCTGTAAACTATTGTCAACCTCTAGCTACACGTACGATTTTTTTGACTTTTAAATAATTCACGCAATTCCTAATAGCCTAGAGTTGCGAAACCGTAAATATAACACCCCTGCGCGTTATACTTATAGAACGAGGGAAAGTAGATAGAAAATGCGATAGGGGAGTTTTGAAAATTATCAAAATTCCTAAAACAATTGATTTAGTATAATAAGCAGAACTCTACGCACAAATTTTATATGTTATGTAAAAACTTGGTATATATAGTAATTTTATTTTTATAATATTTTGCCCTCATAAACTTGACTCAGAATAAGTTCAATCAAATATATTAATTTAGGATACCTACAGCATAGCAATGTCGCCTAGATGAATAATATTATTCCCATGATTGTATAGCTTAAACATTTTCCAAAATACATAATGTTGCAATAGACGTAGTGAATAATATAATTTTCCTTACAAAATCATCATGATGCAGGTAGAAAATTGGTATTTACTATGTCACAGTGGGTTTTTAATAATTAACAAACGTATTGTCATAATTGGTACATCGCTATAAATAAAATTTCCTCCTCTGTTTATTCATAAAAAAAGTTTTACCGTAATATTGTTAAGATTTTTGTACAAGAATTAACTTTAACCGGAACTTGTGCATAGCACAATTGTGAATAAAATTTGGGAACTCTGGATCTGTAAGTATGTATTAACAAATTTACTAATAACAATTATAAACTTTTATTATTTAACATGTACGATATTAAATGTGCTGTTCTTTGACCCAGGGTAGCGGGATGCGAGCTTCTAAACAGTTTTTAGTAGGGCATTGGTAGATAACAGGTTTATTAATACAACTACTAGGCAGTACAACGGCTCCTGTACTGTACTAGGCACTATAACGACGGTCACTGAGGTAGCTAAATCTTATGGTGCCTATAAAATAGAACAAATTATCGACATCCTGTATTAAATGTTTTTTTATGATGGAGCCATGACCTGGATCTAAGTAATCATCAGCGTCTATACCTAACTGTTAACCTACATGTTTCAATATGTGGTACCTGGTTGACCAAGCTTTGATCGTCATTTTGTTTTCTAAAAATTATACGTTTTCTAAAGATGAAATCTAGCTTATTATTCACCCCCGAAATCCAAGCCAGTGCCGGATTAATATTATTTATGATCAGTACTTATCACTATCAGATATTAATGATCGTAAACGAGACAGGTGGCTTAAATGATCCCCAAGGATCACGGTTGTAACACCACCAATTTCCCAACTCTAGATTAAGAGTTTTTACAGAGAATTTGTTTGAAGAGAGAAAAGTTTAATATTTCGTAGCAGGAAAGTGAAACTCGAACTCAGAATAACTTAAAGTCGAAGTCGAAACCACATAAGCAAAGGTCGATAAATAGAACTCATATAAAATAATAAGTTAGATTCGTTAGCTACACAAAAATTTAAAATTAGTTATGCAGGATAGCATAAGAGTAAGACTATGTTAGCATATTTAAGTAGCGTATTTAAGGTAATACGTATCTACATGAGTAGAATGAAAAAGAACTGATAAAAATGTTTACAGAAATTAGTTGTTAATAATTTTGTACATATTGTTAATTAAACGACGCATAATAAAATTATCAGTACCATATCAGTAATTATTTTAGCTTATAAAATCTTTAAAGTTAAACAAGTACCTAATTTTTTTTTGCCGTTATTGCAAGCTTATATTCACTTTCGTATAGTCAACTCCATCATTTAGGACCAGTGGTATGCGCGGTGAGTACTCATTAAGATGAATAAAATAATTTCAAACTCGATAAGGTTGTGTCTTATTCACTTTCGTATAGTCAACTCCATCATCAGACTTTAGTTACCATGAAGAAACAATATGTGTCAGTACAAATCGAAAGGGCCCAATCTCGATTCGGTCGTGTTATCCCATCGCGGAGTTCTTATTGCCACCTACCTCGTTCAGCAATCCGCATCAACACCTGGACATGTGAAACTAAATACATACATACCATCACGCCTCATTCTCATAGGGGTAGGCAGAGATACCCCCTCCACTTGCCACGACCTTTGCGTATCTCTGTTGTTTCTTCCAATTTCACTAAACATTTCATACAAGTCGGCTTAGAGTACCTACTTTACACCCTTTTCCTTTTTTATTTGAAACTAAAAGCTTGTAATGTTAAAATGCATACAAATTACAATAGAAAACTCCTATCTAACATAATAATTTAAGCGTTTTTTTTGTAAATACTTCTCACCTTATTTTGCTTATTTTTGTGATCTCATTTTCACTGATTATAAAGTTGCACAGTTTAGTTGCACATACAAACCACTAAGTTTTCATTTCAAGTTCAGACAGTTCAAAAGCTTTTGTTCGAAACTTTGAAAGCTCAGACCATATAGGTAAACAATGACACTGGATCTTGATATGCTGAAGCTTCATGCAATGAACCACCTCGTGCCGTTGCCATGGCTACGAAGAGGACGCCTATCTGTTGCCATAGATAACTGGTGGCAATACATCACGATCACCAAAGATTTGTTGGGGTTACGGCTCAGGTTTGGCACTGAAGAGAAAGACCGGAATCGTTGTATAAAACAGTTTAGAATTTTCTAATTAGCGTAAGCTTTTTACGGGTCATACGAATCGTTAACCTCTTTTTAAGTTATTTTAGTTACATATCCCCTTCTTATTTTAAGAGTTGTAATTAAAAGAAGAAAAAAATATAGGTATATTAACTGTATAACATTAAGTGTGCGGATCAACCTAAGCAAACATCTTCCACTTACAGAATTACGAACTTTTTTATAAAAAGTAATTAAGTAATGCTTAAGCTTTAAGCAAGGAATTAATTCTAATTTTTCATTAAACAAAATTACCAAAAATTGAGTCGAGAGAGAGTCGTTTTTTTTTTCAAATAAAAATATCGAAAACTTCACTCGAATTAGGTAAATATTATATTCATTGATATATATTTACAACTTGTTTGTATTTGTACATACCTATCAAGGTACGTAAATAAAAAGTAAAAAATATATGATTTTTTTATTTTTAAATTGACCGTGACGATCACACCAAAGTCTTGCACACGCCACTGAATCCAACCGGAGAAACTAGATTTTTTATGTTTAATTTATAAATATAATGTTTTGTAATGAGATCTGTTGTATATGCAAAACGGTAAAACCTGGCGCGTACTCATACATTGACCTTTTTAACCGACGAAAAAAGCGGAGGAGGCTCTCAATTCGACACGTATATTTTTTGTTTTTATTTTTTATGTGTATATGTATATATTTTATGACCACGCATAACTTTTTACAGAGACGTCCGATTTTGATAATTCTTTCATTATTAGAAAGGGCACACTTCCAAAATGGGCACATAGTCATCATATTAGGATATGATGATGATATCCTGGTAAATCAAAGGAACTCTTCAAATTTTATAGGCACACTTGCAGCAATTTCGATAATTGTGTAAGTGTCGGCAGCTTTATGCAGTGCTGTATAATGTACTATAATAGTATAGTACGAGTAGGTTACGTGTCAATAAATGACTAAAAAGTAAGAAATAAAATTTTTTAGCAAAAAAATTGAACCGACTCAAAACGCATTAAAAAGTAAAAAATAACTGCGTCATTTAGTTGCTTTAATTTATTTAAGCATATCTATGAAGTCGGTGGTAGCCAAGGTTTCTACTTTTAGGGCGTTACCTAGAACCCACAAACTGCTTTCCTACATTAAATAAGTGATCCTTAAACTTGTCTGGCACCGACTTGACTGCATTAACACAGAATATGCAAGATACCTCCTTATAGCGCGTAACTTGTAAATCTACATGTATATAGGTATGTAGGTATATAAGCATGCATACAAACAGAAACACTGTAGACTAGCACATATAATTGATCTATTAATTATTTTTTACAATCAATAATTGAAGTATTTAACTATTCTAAAAACAAAGCCTTGAAGATGCGATGTAAGTTTTCTTAATGGAGTATCCGAGTTAACCATTTTCACAGTTGCTTTAGGGGTAGGGGCTGGAAAAAAACAAACATACGTTTTCTTATCTATTTAATTATTGTTATCTAAGCACACAAAAAAATACACGAGATACTTTTACAAAAATGGCAAACAATGATTTTCCTCTAGGGCTAAATAATAAGTAGATATCCCTTTTTCGGAAACCAAATTAAATTTGCTCTTTTGTTAATGCAAATGCTTGCTAAGAACCTATGGACGGATTCAATACCTAGTAATCAGGAATAGATACTAAGTACCGTACATACTAAGTATAATATCTGATTCTTCCCATTGCGCAATTTCCCTCATGCTTAGCTATAAGTATCTACTCGAGAAACTGCGCAAACTATATGACAATAATGTTTCTTACATAAATCTATCAAATTATATGTTACCATTTTTACGCTCTTTGTTTTACATTTATTCATCTCTATTTCATCCACAATAGCTGAAAAATCTAAAATAATTCAATACTGTCGAACACTCTAATAAAAAAAATAAAGTATTATTATACTATTGGCTCGGGCGTACATTGGTTTTGGAGATGACGTCTGCATCCAAGCGGACATGTTGTAGTTGTCTCTATCTCCAAATCAATAGCAAATCTGTTGCTCAAGTTGATCTTTACGCAATCGATGGTAGACGTGGTTGCATTCACCCATAGGACTTTAACAGGGTACGCGTCGCCGCAGACGCTGGAGCCGAGTTTATGGCACTCTCCCTTCCATGGGACCATAGAGCGCGTCTTGCATGGATTCGGTACGCATACCGGTATCATGGAATCTTTGGGCAAAATTAAATACTGCTCGTCCGGACATGGACCTTGTTGGTATGCCAGCCAACACTTGTCTGTGTCCGGGTGAAAGAGGAATCCTGAAAAGGAAAATAAATAGTTTGAGCTACGAACGAGGTTAAAACCGAATTTGATATACTAACTTAGGTATACAGAGTATAAACCAAATGTCATAGTCGAGTCAACTTAAAAGTTTATACAAATTGTACATAACATATTCTTAACTTTCAGAATAGACCTACAGACATCATTTTACCTTTTATTTCGTGTGTATAATCTTTTTAAAAAACAAATCTAATAATAATATGGATATGCAACGCATATATTTAAATTGATGTTTTCATTAGTTGACATTGTTAATCCAACCCAAAATTTTGTACTTATAGTTATATACTTATACACTTAAGTCAAAAATATAGTCAGAAGTCATACCGGGGCGACAATCGCAAATCCAGTCATCGGTCTGATCTCCGGGATAATAGAGCTCGTTCTCTGGACATCGCGCTGGTAGATACACGGGCATGCGATTCTGGAATTGAATAATATATCCCTTATTTTTTTTAACAGTTGCTTACTTGTGATTTTGTTAGTAGGTACATCATAAAGGTCATAAAGTGTTACTGCATATTCGAATAGTTTTGACTTGGTCAGATACCTACTTGGATAAGTGCGCAAATCTCTTACGCACATTCCACGAATTACGATTAGTACAAATTGTTATCTTAATTAAAACAAATTATATAAATAAATACACTAAAGATTATTTATAATAGTCTATTATTGTTTTTAGTATTGTTATCTCAATCGAATTCACAACGAACCATATTATAATTCATTTCGCTAGCTCGAAAGCTATACCTATTACAAGTGAACGGCTCGCGCAGACAGATTTAAACCGCACTGAAATTGATTTAAATATAATTTGATTTTATAGAAAAAGGTTTTCGTGTTCGTAGGTAATTTGTTGTATTTTTTTTAATAATCATCGTCTACAATAGAGGATCATCCTGTAGAGCAAGTAGACGAATACTGAACTTGCTAGGTATATAACATAATGCATTGACTACAACCGTCAACCTCTATTCAAGAAGATTCACCTGCCATCCAGTCGAGTTCTATCGCAAAAAGTTCAACATAAGTCATCTATCCTCCTCACTTATAGCAAATGGGAATATATGGAGGTTAGACCTGCCACGCTGCTCCAATGCACATTGGCGGGTGGTGGACTAGCGATCATTATCGGATGTTAATGATAAAACTGGAATCGACAGCTTAACGTGCTCTTCGAAGCACAGGGACTACAGATTCCAGGTTGAATATACCGAAAATTTTTTTCAAAAACGAAACTCTCAATAGGTATTACATAACCCCACCCAAGTCTCGAACCCAAGACCTCGAGTTCTAAAGCCACATAGACTAAACACTGGGCCAACGATAGTTATGTAAAACATACCTACCTACTTTAATTACAATGCAGTACCCCGCTGTTTACACCAATATCGAGTTTTAATTAAGTCAAACAAAAAATCGACCTTCAAACAGTCACCTACCCATCAATCTAGTGACTAGATTTTTTAAAATCCGATAGAACTGCTCACCTGCTTATTTACTAACAATGGATTTTCTTCATATTCCGGAAATCCTATAACATCTTTGTTCACACCAGTTGTCCTTGAATTCACTAATACACTTAAATAAAAAAATAATATATTTCTATACCAGGATATCATCTTGTTTTAATTTGTAGGATAATAATATAATTGTCACTAATTTAATAATACTTTTATCAACACCAATTCGTAATTCAACAGTATTATTTATAGTTTTAGTTAAAACATTTGATTGTATGTATAAATTAAATGTTAAACTTAAATACGGCCGTTATAATGTATAGTTTGGCTTCGACTACAGTATGATTGCTCTGCCCAAGTTATATCAAGTTTATAATGTTAAGTTGCGGTCATTAATCGGAAATAATAACGCAAAACAGATTTGATAACCGAAAAACCAGTTACGTGAGTAAATTCTTCAGACCAGATTTTTTAAAATATAATCGGTATATTATTTACGTAGGTCATTAATATTTTATTGGTTTTATTATATTGATATCAGATGACCTTTTCTAAACAAAAAAGAGATCGAGTCACCGATACGCGTTATTCTTAGCGGTGGAATATTAAAATAACGTAGCCTTCTCGTACATCGGACACCTGGGTGGCCTAAAAAAATAGAACCGACTCAAAACGCACTAAAAAGTAAAAAAAACCTGCGTCATTTGGTTGCTTTTATTTGCTCAAGCATATCTATGAAGTCGGTGCCAGCCTAGTTTAAGGAACATTTATTTAACGTAGTAAAGCAGTTTGTGGGTTCTAGGTAACGTCCTTAAAGTAGGAACCTTGGCTGGCACCTACTTATAAATATGCTTAAGTAAATTAAAACAACTAAATTATGCAGTTATTTTTTACTGTTTAGTGCATTTTGAATCGGTTCTATTTTTTTTAGTGATTTATCGACACGGAACCTACTTACGGCACCAGTAGCCAAAAAGCTACCGATATTTACGCAAAAACCGAAATCGCTGCAAGTGTGCCTATACAATTTGAAGATTTCCTTCAATTTCCCCAAGCCCTTAGTAATAAAAAAAGTATTATCAAAATCGGACAACTCAAAAAAGACTCATACGTGTCGAATTGAGAACCTCCTCAGTTGTTTTACGTCGGTTAAAAAAGCTTCTAAAGCGAGCTTGACTGGCTGGAGCGAATTAACGGGAAACCAGCATCAGCAGATGAGCAGCTACGCATAACAGATAATATCGTGAACAAGTGAGAAAAAAGAGCCGGTGTAAGCAGTGCCGTAACTAGGGCAGTGCCAGCAATGCTTAGGCACATGGCGCAGACCCTGGAGGGACGCAGAAATTACCAGACCATATACAACCAATACCTTATTTTAGAGTCAATTACAAGTCTGTAGGGACCAGTTGACTGGCACAGGGCGCTGGTTACGCTACGGGGTGTAACCGCGACTTGCTTAAATTTTTATTTGTTTTTGGACACTAGATAATTACTTGAACACATACGTACATAGATTTATAGATACGATCGTGTAGGTGTCATGTGAAGTCATTTGAAAGACTAACCAAAATTAGATCTTATCTATCTACTAATTATATATATATATTAATTTAATAATTCTGGGTAAAACAGCAAGTAGTTCAGTTTTAGCCCTGATATATTATCTCTAGGGAAGTATTTACTACGTATACTATTTGATATCTAATGTTAAAAACCCAAAATAATTTTCTATGCTACGCGAATTATTTTGGGAACAATTTATCAACTGCTTGGTTTACTTTGTTTAGATAAAACATAGATAACTCCGCACGCAGCGAGACGTATTTGTCTCAGTTTATGTTTTTTCTGCCTATATAGAGGAGGCAGAGCTAAGAGCTAATGGCTAGACCAGTAGTTCACAAAGTGGTCCAGGTGGACCCCCAAGGGTCCAGGTCAACACCCGCCACCACAGGGGTCCACAGGAGACTCGATGGGGGTCTACGTTAAGCATGATAAAAAATGGGGGCCAGAAATTGTAAGCGGGGGTCCATGAAAATTAATTTGGTTTTGATAGTGGAGAACTAAAATGTTGGCTTGACTTCTCCTATCAAAATATACAGATAATATTTTAAGAAGTTCTGCGACTGTTACTTATAAAAACTTGCATATTTCATATTCAGTACATATTTATTTACTTTTTGACGCAGTCTAAGAGTTTCTGGAAAGTAAAGATCCTGATTTAAAAAAAAACTAATTAACTTCAAAGCCGACATCGCGTATTTCATAGATTTTTTCTAAAAAATTAATCACCTTCACTTAAGCCGTGTCCACACTATGTAGATCGACTCTGTCGACCCGGTCGATCGATAAAATCGCTCGATACCATCGACGATGTCAACTCGTCTAAATTGCCTCAGTACATGTGGACGAGTCGACCGACAACCATCATAAATTTTTATATATAAAATATGAGTTTGTTTCTATTTTTATAGTTAACATCACTTGAATCCCATAAGTAAGAACGATCACGGTACATTTCAATAAAATTCGACGTTTGGGTATCACTCCAATTCATTTTCAATAAAAATGTAAGCACTTGAACAACAGTATAGCACTATTCTATTATTTAAAACGGCAGTGACAAGATCGACACGTCCACACTTGTGCCTTCGACTCGACTGTCTTTGACCCGGACCGACCTGATTGGGGTTGCGTTCGACTCGACTCGACACCGCTCAACAATGTCTAGCGACACGTCCAGACTTGTTCGACATTGTCGATCGACTTTGTCGATCAGTGTCGATCGACATAGTGTGGACGCGGCTTTACAATGACAGTCTCAATTTAATAAAAACAAAGAGTATAATTTCAGTTTTTTTTGGTAAATTAAAATTTATGAAGGATAATATTGGCCAACGCAAATTTTCACCGTTTTAAAAATTAAAAATACCTTGATAAAGATATTCAGACATACCTACATTCAGCATTTGATGGCGCTGCATGATGATTTTAAAATGAGATTTGAAGATATTCTTTCAATGGAAATTCCATCATGGATCATAAATCCGTGTGACGAATGGAGAATGTAATGTTAAAAGAGGAGCTACTCGAGTTTAGCACGAGCTGAAAGTGACATTTAAAAGAGGTTATTAAAAATTTTGGCTGCAGGCTGAAATACCAGAAAAATATCAGGATGTATTTATATTCCCCAAAAGCAAGTGCAAAAGCTTCTGATATCATAACCCAGGTTGACCATAATTTTACTATTAATTACTATTACATAAACAGGAGTAGGTTAATATCACAGAACAGCGAGATTTACGTTTATTCCTTACAAAACTTAAACCAAATATTGATAATTTGCTGTAAATCCATCAAGTACATCCGTATCATTAAAATTATAAGTTACGTTATGTATGTTTAATTTTGATTATATTACAATTGTTTTAACAATAATAATTAATAGTGTAATAATTTATATATTTGAATAAATACCTACAACACAAAAACTACACTATATTTTTTTGCCACTCGTGTGGAATGTCATTTTAAAATTTGTGAGAATTTCTCTTCGCTGCAAAGCTATGACGAATAATTCACTAATCATTTATAAAGTACATGTAAAATATTATTTTTCAATGCGTATGTAGGAGCACAGACTAAATACCTGACCTTTAAAATACCCGAATCTAAAGACTAAAAAAGAAAGAAAGATATGGCATACGTCAACTACGCGTCAACCATCGGTTAACTGTCAAAATGTCAAGTTTCGCGATGACTTTTGTGAAGAGAAAACTCGATACACAAATGCAGTGAAAACTTAACAAAAAAACAATGTGAAATTGCTGTTTCTCCATCGTAATAATGAAAACAGTTACAATATAAATAAGTTTAAACACCGGCGAGATGTTTACCAAAAAATCTCATCAAGATGTTAAGAAATCTACAGTTAAAATACAGGATTCCAAAAAGGACTCCAGCACCAGGTTAAAGCATTTAAAGATTGTTTTAGGTGAGTAAACACGGATTTTTATGCGTCATATAGCGTTTGTTTAATATTGATCAACCTCATGAGAGTATTACAAGTGTTTATTGAGAACATCGAACGCTACATTGCGTACTAGATGCTAATTAGTCGAGAGTAACTGTACTTAATGTATCTCGGTGTATTGTCGGTTATAACGTACAAACTGATTTTCCTTAATGAGTTTATGTGTTTAAACTCTTTGTATATCTAAATTGTTCGCTTCTGAAGCCACTCATCAGTAAATAGTAGGTATAATACAATTACAAAGTCTGTTTTTGTTATGATTTCTAAATAAATACTTAACTTGTAAAGAAAAATCACGACCTACTGATTCATCATAGGTGATCTAATACTACCAAGTTGTACTAAGTTTGAAATGAAAATTTTTGTCATGTCATGTCTAAATACTTTATGTATTTAGACCTTTTTAACTTAAAGCATAGCACAAATGAAGCGGAATTGATCCAATGATTAGCTAATGCCATTTTGGGTCATTATATAAAATCTGCCAGGTTTCAGGCATATTATTCTGGAGTTGGTATAAGACCCCTGTCAAAAACCTGTGTCAAAGAACTTGTTAAAACGTCAGGCACAAAGTCAAACATTATTGTTTGAAGCACTGCACAGGGTCTAAGTACCAAAACTCCTTAAGTGGCCAGTGCACAAATAAGTAAGCCGATGATGATGAATATGGTGACATTTAAATATTTGTCTTTAGATATTAAAAATAGTTTTGTTTTTAACCTTAACTGGTCAAGTATCAAGACATACTCCCAAGCGATTTAGCATTCCCCTATGATGTTGTGTAGAAACCAATAGTGTTGTGGATTTAATCCTACTTGTAACAAGTTAGCCCGCCTCCATTTTAGATTGCATCATCATTTAAGATCCGGAGTGATAAAAAAAACAAGTGTAAAAAAATTACAATGGTGTGGCCCACCATAGCGGATGGACCACACTTTAAAATTCTTTCCTTATGGTCATCAAGTGTGGGTGAAAGAGACTGAGTTCCAACTGTGATTTGGGACTGCTGTGTCAATTAATTCTTTAATAATTAATAATTTAAGTACCTATTAAAGAAATTTTTACCTAAAAATATTTCCCTTGTTAACTAAAAGCAAATAAAGTAAGAGAAAACTATCACTAAGACTTTTTATTTATTTTCAGAACATTTTGATACTGATGAAGCCAAAAATTACTTTGAAAACAACTTTAGCCATGTGTATTTTATTTTATATGACAATTTCATATTAGCAGAAAACAACCTACGACAAAGAGGTATGTATCTTACATATTGTTTTAACATTTATTTAGAAATACCTTACATATAAAGTTAAGGTATTATAAGTAGGTCAATATTTTTGTAATTTTTATAAAATTAGTGCAGTAAATTAGAATAAAATATTAAAAATGTGCTGCATTGCAAGATTTAGATACTTCTCTAGAATTTAACTACTTTTTTTAACTTAGTTCTTATTGGTTAATATTAGTGTAGTTAAATAAAAATTATCCCTTGCTTAGTGTCACATATAACAAAATAACTTAACAAACCTATCATTGTATTGAAACCTCAATAGCTTCACAGGTAAAGGGCTGGACTCAAACTCAAGAGTTTTGAGTCAAGTCTGGTGGACTATTGTTTGACGCACGCTTAGGGGGCGTCCATAAATTACGTGAGGTGTTTAAGGGGGGGAGGGGGTCGAGTCAAATCTCATCTAATCTTACGTTGGAGAGAGGGGGGGTCTCGGCAAATATCACGCAATTTTTTTTCTGATTGAAACAAAAAAATTTATACTATTTTGGTCTATTTAATCCAGATTGTACATGCTTAAGATTTAATCTTAAGCGTAATCGTAGTATGATTACGATCATTTACTAATTCGTTCGAAAGAAAATAATTTTATTCATACTTCGACATTATACATTTACTGACTGTCAAACCACCATATTTGTTTTATACCAAATAGCTCAATTTAATCTGAATTTACGGTACAGTGTAGGCCGTCCTTTGTTTTCGCGCCACTGTACTTTACGTAAGAAACTCACATTTTGAAAAATCTCACGTGAGATTCGGGGATGGGGGAGGGGGTTGAATAAAATCTCACGACATCTCACCAGGGGGGGAGGGAGGGGCAGGAAATTAAAAAAAACACCTCACGTAATTTATGGACGCCCCCTTACCACATCTGAACCACTAATCGGAAATGGCAAATATAAAAGTAATATAACAAATTGTGCTGTAACACTGTGTGTGACTATAATTTAAAACTAACATTGGTGGTGACTTTTAATCTGATCCAGACCTATGTATAGAACTAAAGACTGCACAATTAATTGGCAACTTATAACAGCAATTAGAGGGAGCACTAAATAAACATGGAGGGTTTATTTGTATGTGTATGTATGTATGTAAGGGATAATACACACCTCCCCTTACTAAGATCAATGGTTTGTGTTTAGTTTATTTACTTAACTTTTTACACTTCTGTGATAAATAGTTACATTTGGAAAGATACATATGACAGTCAGGTCTTCAGTAATTTTAGTGATTTTATTCTTTTTTAGTAATTAATGTGGAATGAATTTTATATTTATTTTGCTATTTACTGTGTGACTTCACATATATTTTATATATGAAATATTTTTAATTTAATTTAGAGTTCTCTTCTATATTTAATTAATACATAGTTTACAGACTAGATATTTGTAGAACCTAGCAAAATAAATTTATTATTCATTGTCATTCATTATTTTTATTCTACTATTAGCTGTTTTCAAAATGTATAGAATATATTCTTGTTTTCTAGTTTTTAAATAATAATAATTATTTTTGGTGAGGGTTACCCTTTTCTATATTATATCTTTAGGGCAACAGAACATTACTACATTAAAGTATGTTTCTTTGTGCAAATGTTGATTATGAATAGATTTTTTAAGTTTTAGTAACATAACAGGAATTAAGATTCCAGTATGCTAGACATGTGCACATAACTTATTTTTTTCTTTTTTTCCGCCATACAGAACTTCCGTTTCACCTAGGTGAGTTGTGGGTTGGGCACTCGGTGTATATTGCAACAGATTCACAGAATTACTACTTATACATATAAAATATTGCCATCTATAATAGAAATCATCCATTTCATTAAAAACTGTAAAAAGTATATAGTTTGAGCCATTGTAGAAATCATTCATTTCATTATACTAAAATAAACCATTTTAATTATTATAATAATTGTTTTATATGATTCATTATGAAACTGGTGTTTGTATTTACACTTAATACACAAGAGATATCATGACAGACAGAATGATTTTTGTATTCTGTTAGGGCAGTTGGTATACTGGACCATATTTGAAACTGTGAAAATATACAGCTTATATAAAAAACTTAGACTGAATTCATATATTCCTAGTCACAATAAAATAAAATTCTCGATTTTAAATTTGGCGCTTAAATGCCTCGCATTACGCGAAAGAGTCTATGGTCGAGGGAATCCCCGCTTCAGATAAACACCTTGCAATGCGAGGCACAGACAAGACAAGTCTACCACTGGTGTGGCGATCAAACAGAAAAACGTGGGTTACACGGGATAATTTTCAAGAATGGTATTCTAATAGTTTTAACCCATCAGTCAAATTCTACTGTGACAGAAATGGGCCTGAACCTAAAGTTGACTATGTTTAGTTATAAACCTCGATATACACGAATTTCAATTAACGCAACTTTTTTGGAACATATCCCTCGCGTAAAGGGGGGTATTACTGTACTTCGAACTTATTGTCACTGATTCAGATATGCTGCAGTGCCTAACTTTTCTTACTCTTGTTTTTTCTAAATTTTCATCATTTTATTCATAATAATATTTTGATAATATTAAATATTAAAATTATTTAATATTATCAAAATAAAACATCACATTTAAATTAAACAAATAATAATGAAAGTATAAATCTCCAATACATAACTATATTTTTATCATTCATTAATCTCTTAGCTTGTAGCAATCTAATGGAATTGGCTTATCTGTAAATATCACGGGCTTATCTGGTGGCACACAGCTCTCTCATCTCAAGTAGATAGATATTAAACCACTATGTTCAATATCACAAGCATGTATGCTTACAATATAAATGCGCTAATGGGAACACAAAAATTACACAATGAATTTACTAAAAATTATTTAAATTAGACACTTTTATTTTATTTATTACTAACTAGGGGATGATCGCTATTGGAATTAAAATTAAAATAAATAAAACAAAGCCAAGCTCCAAGTTTCATTACCTGACTGTGAAAAATGTCATCAAAATCCTTCTAGTTATTTAAACCTTGCTAAAGTCCCCATGGTCCAAATAACATAATTGCCAAAGTTATAGATTGATGCAGCTGTCGTCGTGTTCCAGAGGTAGGGTAGCATCACAAACTTTCAGGGCTTATAAAAAAAAAATTGAACTATCAGAATATTTTTATATCACAATATATTTTTCGCACTAGTTTATAATATCACAGAGCCAAATGACTTACTAATACTTGTTTTCATTAAGTATTCAAAGACCTATTAGGGTGGATGGCCTAAATTCTAACAATCAGCTTGGTATATAAGTTTTGGATTTTGCACAGAAGAATAAATTATCATGTATCAAAGTGCTTAAATAACTGTTTTATTATTTTGGGTACAGCAGAAATCAACATAATGCTTTATCTTGTTATTAATTTACTAACATTTAAATAATAATTTATTAGAGTATTACTAATTATATTGTATATTTTAGTTCACAAAGCAGGCAGAGAAGAACTAGAAGGGGCATTGTCACTTCTGGAAAAAGTATTATGTCTTCTACCAGAGTTGATCGGCAAACGATGGCAGTTGCATTCATTGACGCGGATATTCTCGAAACTTCTACACAGTGGCAATTCACAAAGACTAAGAGCAGATTCGATAAAGTAAGTTGATTTTTATTTATATAAGAAGATGTTAAACAGGGATAAATAGGTGTTTAAACAATGATAAGATCATCTTCGCGACAGTGCTTTTAGGTAAAAATAAGGATAATTAGCTTTTTTTTATCATGAATAAGCATTCAATTACACATTGACAAAAAAGAAGATTATCAGTAATGTTCACTAACATTCCTTACATTCCTTACATTCATTGGCTTTTGAATCAGATGTAATTCAAAATGATTGCTTTATAGGTTAAATTTCACTACTTCTACGAGATTGTATATGCAAATTTCATTGTGTATATCATATTCAGGTACAGCTACTGATGCTTAGTAACTGTGCCTATGTACAGTTAGATATAAACCACCATTTTCATGATTTTCAGATACTTTCTATTATGGTATCAAGCGCTAGGCGACAATGCACCACCGGAAGTAAACAAAATGTTTGCATCTCTAGTACCAGGGTTACCTGACACATGCTTGCCAACCACCGGCTCGCCATTCAAAGCGAAACCGTTCGACGTAGTCACCAACATAACGAGTGAAACAGGCGACTTCAAAATGGAAGATATCATGCAACATCCCAACTTCAATGTAGACAGCGCAAAAAAAGTTGTAGTGGAACAAACACCAACAGGCATTATGGGGAAGCTAGCAAATGTGTCGGCTTCAATATTCCATGACACTAATGCCTTAAATCCAGTCCAAAGTGTTGATATCCAGCCATTGTTACCGCCGAGTACGAGCGAGAGACCAGTAGACAATGAGACGAAATACTTTTTCGAAATACTCCTAGATGGAATGGCCACTACAGTCACCAAAGTGCAATGGAAAGATCGCTCGCACGCAAAAGCTATGAGAAGCTTTGCGTTTCTGTTGGAGAAATTCAAAATGTATTATTTACCAATAATATGCCCACAGTTCAATCACAAAAATTCGCTATACAAGCCCAACCTAGGTATGATTCATAATCATTATTATTTATTTATATTTCATAATAATTGAGGCAAATATAAAGGGGCGAAAAACAAAAGAAGTAAGATTCAATACTTACTTGTAAAATAGATTCTGGCGCATAACTAAGTAGGAAGCTATATGCATGAAATAAATAATTAGAATATACTGCCATGGTTTGTCACATTGGAAATTCAAATTGTATTTCACCCTAGTTTTGAAAGTAGAAAATTATTCCCTCTGATTTCAAAATATAAATAAAAGCTTTATAATTAGTGAGATTTTCTTTTTTTTTTTTAATGACTACAAGTTGGCCCTTGACTGCTATCACACCTGATGTTAAGTGATGATGCAATCTAAGATGGAAGCGGGCTAACTTGTTAGCAGTAGAATGAAAATCCACTATCGGTTTCTACACGACATCGTACCGGAACGCTAAATCGCTTGGCGGTAGTGAGATTGACTTAATATTTATGGTTTCAGAATTACCTGTACAACACAACATATTAGAGGATGACTATGTACTGTGCCGTGTAACCTTGATCAAATGGGTGACAAACTATGTGCACTTTATGAAGAAGCCCGGCAGCGAGGGTGGTCAGCCGTCCTCCATGACCAGCACAGGCTCTCAGTTCCCTCACTCAGGCACACCTACACCAGCCCAGTCCTTGCACCATGAAGAGGAGACTTCATTCACTGTGGGGCATCCTTCGGATTCAAGCCGGGCATCGTCTCACGATTCTGCCTCTATAACGCCTCACCCTAGCCTGGAATCAGGTATGTTAGTTATGAAAGTGTTTGAATTAAATACACGCACATGAAAAGTCAAGACCAGTTTGGCTACCAGACCATAGTCAGAAGAACTCGCGAGAAACTTAGCAGTTACTTTTTGCAAAACTTTAAATGGAATATTCTTTCTTTGAATTTTCTATGTAACATAAAAAAAACATTTTCATATATTTTGTGCATCTTCGCCTTTAGGTTTTCTTGTAACTTTTTTAAAAATAAGATATAACCTTAACATAGATATATGTTTTACAGCAGGCTCAGGTATGTACGAGGAGCTGAGTTCAGAGCAAGTTGTTCGAGACGTGCTCTGTTGCTGGTCACGCGAGCACGTGGACTTCACAGTGGAAGTGCTGCGTCAAGCGTTCCTTTTGCCGTTCTCTCACGCGGCCGCCATACGCCGCGTCATCGCACTATACAAGGACTGGATACAGATGAACGTAAGCATAACTTCTCCAAGAAAAGTAAAGGACCTAATTTCAAAGTACTTTTCAAGTAAGTGGGAAAAGAGCCTTATTCGGAAAGATATGTGAATTTCAAAGTGCTTTTCCCATCTGACTAAAAGTGCGTCAAGCGATTTAAGGATTGTGTTCATTCAGTTAAATTAAACCGTCAAAAAAACGCGTTCAATTAGGTTATGCGTTAGGCATCTAGAAAGGCCTGGACCACACGATCTATGCGGATGTTACGTTTAATCTAAATGCATCAAATAAAATACACATATAGCGTATCTGTGCCAATTGCCTTTTTCCGGCGTTACGGGACCGATAATAAGCGTCGCTTCTTCCGTTTGATGTGTTAAGATGCGTTATGCGCTGTCCTCGTGTTTTAAGCCCATAATAGTGGTGCCAACGTTCTTTGACTTTCATGTCACTTCTAATATTTTTAAAACAGATGAAATATTTGAATGTGATTATTTTTGCAGGTCGCGGAAATACCTCCGTTCTTGATGGAGAGCATATACGATCAGCAGCTGGCGCAGGGCAGTGGCGAACCGCTGGCACCGCCGCGCCGACTGCGCAACGACTCATACCTCGGCGCGATCGGCCGGGACAATGTCATGGTGCGGGCGGGGATGCAGGTACTACTGTTGATGGAGAACATATACTAGCCGCAGCTGACACAGGACAGTGGCGAGCCGCTAGCGATATATAGCTTAAACCCACCATGCTGCTTGTATATGGTTTAATAGGGTTAGGGTTATTTTGACGGGGAGCAGTAGCGAGCTGCCGGCGATATAGAGCTTATACCCAACACACTACTTCAATGTGGTGTCGTAGGATTACAGTTGATGATACTGACCGGAACCGACAGATCAAAATGTTTTACGTGATACAGGGTAGCACCGCTGATTTCAGAACCTAGACAAATCAAATTTATAGTTAAAAAAAAATTATAATATATTTATTATTTATTATGCCTGCTTAAATTAACTGTAGCTTATACCTGTGTAAATTTTATTCTTAGAATCCAATGAAAACTTTGTGTTCTTTTTTGTGTAATTTGTAATCATTTTTCTTAAAACTGTTTAGAACATTAACAAATTCCCGCCCTTCCTCCTGTATCATCCAAACGTCACCATAATAACTAACCTCGTTAACCGTTTGTTACAGAACGTGCTACAAATATTCATGACGCAAGCGGCGAACGTGTTCGTAGCGAGCGCGTCGCCCGTAGCGCCGCCCGGCGGACTCGGCTCCACGCAGCTGCTCGACGAGCAGACCGACACGTGCAAGCGAGTGCTCAACATATACCGATACATGGTTATGCACGTCGCTATGGACGCTGGATCTTGGTAATCTATTTCATTTTGATATAGTAATCATTGACGGACCTAGTCAATGACCTAACTGGTATGTGACGTCAATTTATATGGTAATGAATCGGTGCCATCTAGACAAACATTAACAACAACAATCTTCTTAAATTAGAATATCTATGAATTCCAACCAGTATGATTAGAAAAATACATAGTATTTAACAAAATGGTATACAACAGGCATAGTATATAACAAAATGGTATTAAACTTTGTCATATTTGTCTTTGATTAACCAGTTTTGTTTTCCAGGGAACAATTACTTTTGGTACTACTGCAGATAACGTCTTTGGTACTAACAAAAGTGCCGCCCAAAAGGAAACAAGATACACTAGGTATGGTATATATTATATGTACGCGTAACACAAATGACACTAGGCAAAACTTCTTGTCTGCTCTGAAGACAAGACATGACTAAGCACTGTACAAATTGGTGTAAATAAAACAAAAACAGTACCTACCTGCTCTGTTTGGCAAATGGCTGAGACTGACAGCAGACTAAATTGGCACAGATAATATTATTATACTATTTATTTTCGTTTTTATTTATTAAAGTAGAGACAGGTTTCAATTTTACTTATTTAAAAAACCATTAAAAATATATAGTAATTTTATTTTATATTTTAATAATAATTGAAAAAAATATGTACGCAGGTGGTTTCCTAGCTCCGGCGTTGTTTCAAACGTTGATAGTGACGTGGATCAAGGCAAATCTCAACGTGGCCGTCAAG
This sequence comes from Mycalesis mineus, assembly GCA_034621355.1. Taxonomy (NCBI): domain Eukaryota; kingdom Metazoa; phylum Arthropoda; class Insecta; order Lepidoptera; family Nymphalidae; genus Mycalesis; species Mycalesis mineus. The sequence continues at coordinate 3,386,496 of CM067901.1, forward strand.
CCGGAGCTGTGGCAGAACTTCATGGAGCTTCTGACCAGACTCACACATTGGGAGGACTTGATAAAGGAGTGGGCGGTGAGTTTCTCACGCGTGACTTAAACGTAAAGATAAGATAAACTTACACCAACATAAAGCCACATCTTCAAATAATGAGTAGAAGCTGGGTCAGACTAACAAATATTGAGCGGCTACTAACCGCTTGTAATTGGCAAATTGGCAGTAACGCACCCCTGTGCCTCTGAGTGGGTGTTAATCAAACGTAACACAATTTTATTTTTGTTCCAGAAAACAATGGAAACTCTCACCCGAGTGTTAGCCAGGCACGTGTATTCTCTAGAGCTGTCTGAAACCAACACGGCGCCCGAGGGCCGCGGTCGGGGACGTCGGCCCGCGCCCGCGCCGGTGCACCCGCGCCCCATGCCGCTGCGCCGACCTACGCTCGCCACCAGCGACGCTAGGACTCCTGGTAAGATTTATATATTGCAACATTTCTGTTATCATCATCAGTGTATCGCGACAATATTATGTACAACAAGCAAAAAATAAATTTTTGGTACTTAACTTTGAGGCCAAGAAGAATCAAAGAAATCGACATATCTCAGCGAGTTAAAGAACTGAAGTGGCAATGGGCGGGGACATGATTCGAAGAAATTATGGTCAATGATGATGATGTTAAACTTTCAAGCTAATTCTTTGCGAGTACCTTCATTTTGCTGCAATGTCAAATTCATGTCTTCACAAAACTCTCGATTGTGGTCCCCTCCACCTAGCGCGAATTTAGGAGCCCGGTTTTAGTTTTAAAACTATTTTTAAAATATTACTATTTAACACTTGTAAACATTGTCGTAGATTAACTATTTTAATAAGCAATCAGTGTAATGTAATAAGTGTAATTAACTGTTTTGATAAAAAAAAATTTATAATTATAATTTTTAATATCGCAGGCAAATCTCCACGGACAAGTCACGAATCTCACCCGCGCAAGGAGGCGGCACTCCGCAGACCGCTGGCGAGGTGTCGCAGCGACCCGCACCTGCCCAGACACGCGCAGGCGCAAGTGCAGCTCTGCACAGGTAATCACAACACAACCTTGCTGTTCGACAATAATAATCAAAACAAGCCATGTTAAAATATCTAAATGACGACATTGTGGTACACGGAGCTTCTACTTCTAGTCTTCTACTAGCATACTAAGGTTTAGGATAAGGTACATCATAGACCGCGCAGGGCATTGTACCTGGAAGTGACCTTGCAGATTTGAGCCATAGGCAGAAAACGTCGGATATAAAATGGCTGGGAGACATGACCGGGGAAAACAAATTGTCCCATGCCGGACAAGGAGTGAAGTTTCGAGGACCGTAACCGCTACTCAGTACCTAGCGAGATTGAACAGAGTATAGTTTAGTTTGCATAACAGTTAATCAATACATTGAAATGTTAAAATTTAACAGATGAGAGCAAAGAGCCAGTGAGCAGTAAAGCGAGGCGGTGGTATTCCTTGGACTCGTTGAGGCAGTCGTCGCAACAAGAAGAAAGAGATTCGGCTAGTGGTAATGTCATTTACTTTCATATAAAACTTCAATTATGATATAATACAACCCGTAACCTTGTCTTGGTCAAATTTAAGATTATATGTATTTATTGACAAAAGTAACAAATCTGAAAAGAGCCTTATCACCTAGAAGAGTTAAAAAATAGATTACGACCTGCTAAATATTCAAACTCGATAACAGATAATGTCACACGAATTTTTTTATAAATACGAAATATAGCAGTCTTTGAATTGATTTTTGTGCTTGTCTATGGAGAGATTGCTATTTTATGTCCGTATCGCCTGTGAATCGGTAATATATCCTATCTCATATTATATTACATACTAAAATATATACATATAGACGTGTCATATTTGGTACGTAAAATCTTATTGTAATCAATATGTTAAGTATTTTTTTTTATATGTGTAGATTCGCGTTCTCCGTCGCCGGCTCCATCTAGCGGTGTTGAAAGTAGCTCTATAAAGGACTCGCCACTACAAATAGACTTGGGTTCAGATGGTGGTAATGTCGGTAAGTAATTGTGTATTATTAGTTGTATTAACTCCTTATGCACTTTAGAGATCCAAAAGCGATATAAGAGGATTTTTTATTTACTTCCACGCCCTGGTGCCTTGCATAACAAAGTTATTAAAGTAAGATGATGTCTCTTTTCATCTTGACCGGAATTTTAAAGACATTAAACATGAATACAGAATGGTCGGAGACGGAGGGTGGTGTGATGGGCGCTGTGGGCGCGGCGGGTGTGGGCGCAGGCGCGGGCGTGGGCGTGGTGCTCGGCGGCGCTGCGCGCGGTTGGTTGCCCGACGTGGCGTGCGTGCTGTGGCGGCGCATGCTGGCGGCGCTGGGCGACCCCAACGCGTTGCGCGACCCGCACGCGCACCACCACCTCTTCAATTACCTCGTGCATCTCAACGCGACGCTGCTCAAGGTCAGCGCAACCTTTATAGTCGAAGAGCCTGTGATAGCTAGACCTTCGTAATTTTATAACAATCCATTGACATCCGTCATTGACAAGCTTTCAGCTTTATAAAATTACAAAAGTCTGGCTAGAGAGGCTCTGGTTGTATTATTTATTAATGTTTACTTCTAACTACACTAAGGAGTTGTATTATAAGTTTGCCGTGTTACCGTAACTTCTAAACGGACGAGCCGATGTGGGCGTGGTGTATTTTTGCTGATGCTGATTTTAAGATAAACGTACAAAGGGCGTCCGTATAAACGCGAGTTAAAACTCGCGTCTCTGTATTGAGAAAAGTAATGAGCAGCGCTAATGACCTTATCATCATCATTATCAGCCTACTAATGGTCCAGGTCCTCTTCATAGGAGAGGGGATATATAGTGTAGACCCACCATATATCGAGCAACACGTGCTCTAACTATTATCCACCTAGAAGTTTTGAGTTTTTAGGCAGGAACTGGTGTATACCTGCCTGAGTTTTCCAAGCACATTTAGCGGTATACTATGAAGATCAAGCAAATTTATCAGCAATTTATTTATAATAATATAAGAAATGTTTAACATACTTAAATAGTAATCTATTTGATTTTAATTTATTGTAGTTGATGCAGTAACAAGCAAAAAGTTATATGATGTGCTATTTCATAACTAAAAAACAACAATTTCGGCTTGCAGAAAGTAATACCTTTTTATAATTATAAATATGTCGCCAAAATAAGCTTACCCCCGTAACTCTTCATATATTTTCTTCTATACTAAATTTTTTTCTCAAGGAACTGCAAATTCGACCTGTTTTTTTTTAAATAGAGAAAGTAACAAGATTACAAAAGACCCTGGTGCTTGACCTGAAAAACTTATATAATATTTAACCTCGAAGCTTGAATATAATGTTGGTGTTCTTACTTACTGTACTTACTTAACAAAAACTTAACAATTTGAAGATGTTATGAATGGTCTGCAAAATTAAATCCAGTCTAAATCAATCTATTACAAAGCCGAAGTGATGTCACGAATGCTTTATTACAATCATTATTGTATTTATTTATTTTAGAAACTTACTGTAATAAACTTGAACCCTGTATTTATGACTGAACTCTAAAAATAAATCCATTCTATTACAACAGCAATCTATTACAAAGCGGAAGTGATGTCACGAAATCGATGCTTTATTACAATCATTATTGTATTTATTTATTTTAGAAACTTACTGTAATAAACTTGAACCCTGTATTTATGACTGGACTCTAAAAATAAAATTCTATTACAAAAGCAATCTATTACAAAGCCGAAGTGATGTCACGAAATCGATGCTTTATTACAATCATTATTGTATTTATTTATTTTAGAAACTTACTGTAATAAACTTGAACCCTGTATTTATGACTGGACTCTAAAAATAAATCCATTATATTACAAAAGCAATCTATTACAAAGCCGAAGTGATGTCACGAAATCGATGCTTTATTACAATCATTATTGTATTTATTTATTTTAGAAACTTACTGTAATAAACTTGAACCCTGTATTTATGACTGGACTCTAAAAATAAATCCATTCTATTACAAAAGCAATCTATTACAAAGCCGAAGTGATGTCACGTTAACCATGAACCCAGTATACAGTAATGGTGTTCTACTCATCAATGAAAACTGAAAACTTAAAATATATATATTAAAAATCTTGAAATTATGGGTGGTCTTTTAAAATGAATCTATTATACACCAATCTATTCAAAACAGAAATTATGTGACATAAAAATTTTTAACAAAAAATAGAACCGACTCAAAACGCACTAAAAAGTAAAAAATAACTGTGTCATTTAGTTGCTTTTATTTACTTAAGCATATCTATGAAGTCGGTGCCAGCCAAGTTTAAGGGACATTTATTTTACGTAGTAAAGCAGTTTGTGGGTTCTAGGTAACGTCCTTAAAGTAGAAACCTTGGCTGGCACCGACTCCTAGATATGCTTAAGTAAATTAAAGCACAATTATTTTTTACTTTTTAGTGATTTATCGCCACGTAACGTACTCGTACTATTCTGTCATAGTATATTATACGGCACTAGTAGCCAAAAAGCTACTGATAACGAGACAAAAACTGAAATCGTCGAAGAGTTCCTTTAATTTCCAATCATCATTATATTGACAATGGACCACCTTGGAAGTATGCCCTTTCTAATAAAAAAAGAATTATCAAAATCGGACAACTCTGTAAAAAGTTATGTGTGGTCATACATATAAAAAAAAAAAATATACGTGTCGAATTGAGAACCTCCTCCGTTTTTTTCGTCGGTTAAAAATCGATGCTTGGATACAACTAGTCTTTTTAGTCTAAGAGCTTTATCAGCTATGTACTCAATAGGACAGCTATCAAATCTTACAAAATTAAGGTATGTGGTGTGTTTACAAAATTTTAAGAAGAAAAGATCAAGAAGAAAGTTAACCTTGAGCCCTGACACAATATCTTTGCGCTCCACTTGCTCGTATCAATGAAAACTTAACAAGTTCGCGGTGTTATGAGTAGTCACTAAAAATAAATCTGTTAAAATTGTCGCTGACCAATCTATTGCCCATTTGAAATGGTGTCACACAATCAACTCTTTATTTCAATTAGTAATAGCTCTAACTTCTACAAGCGGCTTCGCTTGTCAATTTTACGTTTATAGTCGGTCCTACAACTTATAAGACTGACAAATAAATAAACTGTGCTAATGCTTGGTTGTAATTTTTTTAGTTAGTAGTAGAGTTAGATCTTAAACTGCATTGTCACTAAACATGAAGTGAAATAGCAAACGCTACTCTTTAGTTGGACTTTAGTGTTACGTTAATACTTGCTCCACATGTATTATTCCAATTTTATCAAAGATGTATTTTATCGACCTCCGTGGTGCAGTGGTATGCGCGGTGGATTTATAAGACGGAGGGGTTCGATTCCCGGCGGGGCACATTGAGATTTTTCTTAATTTGTCTTGGTCTGGCTGGTAGAAGGCTTTCGGCGTGGCTAGTTACCACCCTACCGACAAAGACGTACCGCCAAGCGATTTAGCGTTCCGGTACGATGTCGTGTAGAAACCGAAAGGGGTGTGGATTTTCGTCCCACTCCTAACAAGTTAGCCCGCTTCCATCTTAGACTGCATCTTCACTAACATCAGGTGTGATAGCAGTCAAGGGCCAAATTGTAGTCGATAAAAAAAATCTACAATCAAGATAAATCAATCAGAGTCGTCTACTAAACATTAAATTATTCTAAATTTCATTAAATAATATTTATTTTGTAATGTGTGCGACCATTTATAAAAGATGACAAGATGAAAGCCAAGGCAAACTTTAACCTAACATTATATTAAATAAAATAACCCCCACAATATAAGTTTCTTCGTAAACTAACAGACATTCTAATTACATTTTGTCCACTTATTTATATCCAATGTCTATAACCCTTAAAGTTAATATTTACGGACGCAAAATAATAATTATCTATACTTCTATACTAATATTATAAAGAAGAAAACTTTGTTTGTTTGTAATGAATAGGCTCAAAAACTACTGGACCGTTTTTAAAAATTCTTTCACCATTCGAAAGCTACATTATCCACGAGTAACATAGGCTAAATTTTATTTTGGAAAAAAATAGGGTTCCGTAAAATATTTAGGTTTTTCGGACACAAGGTGTAAAAATCAACCAGAAAAGTTACTTATTTTGCGTGCTGTCTAAACTATAAAAATAGAACATAAAATGTTCTAATTAATTGGAGATCTTATAAATATCTACAAAAAAGTCCGCGACACACTATACCTATCTATGTCGAGTGAGGCACAACAACCATTTTTTTATTTAAAAATCTTAAATTTTTTTTGGACTACATTTAAACGCATTTATTTTACTCATGCTATTAATCCTTATCAAAATAAATTATTTCATCACTAAGTACAGTTTACGTAGATAATATTTGGTATGTAAAAGATTAAAATTGGACTTTTAGTTTTGAAGTTATGGCGAAATTAAAATATTACTAAGTTTAGATCTATGTTATATATACGATGATGAATTAAGATCTTTGTTCAAATATCTATTTAGTACACGGAAGAGTTTTGTTTAAACGGGGTGTCGGATTGTAAAATTATTTTTGTTTATTCTGAAGGCTAGAGTCAAGAGTGAAATATACTATTTAATATCAATTTATACCCATCAGCTTGCCATAAATATATATTTTTAATGTTAATGTACTGAAATGTCATACAATGTTTAACAAAAATGTAGACCTTTAGTACACGGGGGATCACGGGAAACAATAAAAAAATTAAATTGAGAGGGGGAGGGGAATGAGCACACTATATGTGCCTTTACACATTTTGTATGAAAGTCTGTCTTTAAAATTAGAAGAGTTCAGAAGTAGGTACGTCGCAACTCGCAACGCAAACGTCGAAAGTGGCCTTCAAGGTTCCAACAAATCAGTCACAGTTTGTGCTACATAATCATAAATCTGCCTTAAGAAGGTAATGCCAAATGAACTGTTACATAAAGTTACGTTTTCTTCGAGCTGTGGAATGCTCGTAGGTTAATGCAAATTAGTTCTACATTGAAGATTTCATATTCTATGAGACAATAAATGTCGTCAACAAGTGACTGTTACTTCAGAGGAATATCTTTCAATTTCTTATACACTTAATAATGTAACGGTGTGTAATAAAACCCCTGTCTGCTATGGTTTCACGATTTAACCGCTGAATTGATTTAGATTGAATTTTGGTATATCGAATTGGAATGGAATCGATCCTTGATAAACTATTACTTATACGTTTTACATATAAAAAGCAAAAAACAAAAAATATTACACTAAAAAATAACATCGTACCTATCATGCTATGTACTAATCGCTTCGAAGGCGGTGCCGGGCGAAATACACTTCGTAAGTTTTATTTTGCTATTTATTGGTTGTATTGATAGTTTGTGTGGATGTCCTTGTTCTAAGACTATAATAACACGACATTTTTCGAATTGGTGTTTGAGTATCTATATATCTATACAAATAAATAATATTTGTGGGTCTGTGTTCTGTCAGTTTTTCTAGCTGTCCTCTGAAACTACCAGTCGGATTGTAAAAAATATTTTTGTATATGATAGCCAGACTCATGAGGAGTGACACAGGCTAATTTATATCCTAAATTTCCCATAGGAACGGGAACTACACGGGTGACACCGCAGTCGTCTGCTAGTTTATCATAATAAGTAATGCATTGTGTGTTAATAACATAAAAACGTTAATCTTGCTAGTTTCACTGAACTCATTTTCTAAATACAATACCCTCTCAGCTTTTGAAGTTGACCTTGTCGTTTGTAACAGTGGAAACTAAATAAATCGGTTCGGTACTTGGTTGACTCTATTATGTTACTAAGACAAAGCAATACAGTTATTTTTTTCAGGGTTCCTTTATGGCACATGACGAAAACCGTATACCGTGTAGTAGAAGTGCAACTTTGTTAATATTATATATTTGCTGTAAACCAGTAGACCTAAGATGCACCCGAGGAGATCTCTTGTAGAGAAAACGAAATATCGTCGGCTATGGTTAAATCGGAAAAGAAATGTAGCTGTCTCTTTCGGCCCGACGTAACGATAGAGCCGTATGTCTTTACGTCTACACGACATCCCTCTTTCGTTCGCATACTATTCTTAAAGTCTTTGATATCAATTTACCAAAACAAGTGACAGACTGTTACAAAAACTTTGATTTGAATCAAGTAACTGCATTCAATTATTAGTTAAATAGTTCATTAATTATTGTATATCTGCAGCTATTGCACATTACCGTGACTTATATAAAATAAATAAATATTATTCTCTCTCTCATATATATATATATATATACTGGAAAATATCCATGCTTATCATACAAACATTTTTCCAGACGTGGGAATCGAACCCACAACCGAAAACGCAGAAGTACGGTCATTACCTACTACGCCGCTCGGCCGTCAAATCGTGCCTTCTTATTTTTACAGTGCCCTTTCATATTAAAAACAAAAACTATGACAAATGGATTCCTAAATTTTACCAATTCTTTGTTAGTCATTTAGTTTATTTTTAGTTCTTGCTAGCAAACGCCCGCGACTTCCTCGTCAGACTTAATTTGTTTTTTAACTTTTTAATCTTATCCCAATTTCGATAAACCAACAAGTTATTTTATATCTAAAATAACCTAAAGGTATTAAAAACGCTGTAACTTTCATGTGATTAACTAATCTTTTGCTTTTTTAGGTTTTATTATTTTTGCACGGGACCTTAATTCTTTGTCTAAAATTAAAGTCGCCTACGTTACTCCTTACAATATCTTTCAAAAAGAGTTCTGTCGTTTCGGAGGACAAACAGGACGATGGACTAATTTAAGAATAGATTTTCTATATATTAAACACTTCATTTTTTCAAAGTTTCGAAACAACTCAAATGAATGAATACCATTAAATTGAATGAAATAAAATTATTTTGCAGTAGGTATGCCAATATTGTGACATAATAACCGGACAATTTTATTTTATTTACACGTATAGATCACCTGTTAAATAGAAACGCCAATATTGCGCGCGACATTTAATCCGATACGCTGCAAGTCAAAGCCCACGTCGCGACCGCATCGGTCCACACAGAATCTGCTGCTAACAGTTATCGCAAATAACGAGAGGCGACTTATCACTCGATATCTGGCACTGTTCGACAGATGGTGTAACGCGATACTTATTGCTCATAGTGTTTATCTCGTGTGCGTTTTGTTTTTTATATTATATTAGATGCGTTGCTCTTTTGTTTTGTGTGTATACGCAACTAGTGCGGTGTCGATTGGTGCGTGCAACCCTGGTGTATGGTTCTATTCAAGTTTTGCGAACTGTTGTCCAATTCGAGGCTATTCAAGGACTGTCAATGCGAAAGAGGTGCAGGAAAAAGGAGGCTCTTGAGGAGGCTCCGGAAGAGAGAGGTAATGACGCCCTATGATAAATAATAAAAATATGTAATAACGTCCGAACCCGGAAGTAAATAAATCTATGGATAGACCTACTAGGATCTATTAAATTAAACCATTAGAGAAAAGTTCATGATGAATATCGGAATAAGAAATATGTGTTTGTGATGAGCGAAATGTTTAACGTCATTCTATCTCATTTTTTATTAACCGCCTGTTTAACCTGTATGTTTGTATGTATATTTGTCCGCGATTAATTTGCGTTTGGCAGGATTTTGATGCGGTTTTCAGAAAGTATCTGTTTTATTTCGGTCAAGGTTTTGGTAGTTTTAACCAACTATTAATAAATAGGTCCTCAATTCGACCTGTATGTTTTTTTAGTATATTAATTATACTTTGAAAAATTACAACGATTGTTTAGCAAAAAATTAGCATTTATCAATATCAGCCGATTTTAAGTGACGATATTATAGTCTATAATGGCAACGCGCTGATTTTCCTAAAACAAAGTTTCTAAAACCGTGCAATGCTTTATATACGAGCTATCGATATCGGAACGCGCATTTCAGTGACTAAATCATACGAATTACATACTACTAGGTATTCAATTAAATTTTTAATTTTATGGCTTCTAGTTGTACCAACTAGGTGCAATTTACTCCGCCAATGTCACACTTAAAAGATTGATTGGTGTAGGTTGGTGTAATTAGGTACTACTAAGTAACTTGGTGCCTACTAGTTGAATATGATGCTATCAGTTATGTCAAATTATCCATGGTCAATAGCTACCATCAGAATGAATTTGTATTATATAAATTCTCAAATTAACCCGAGCTCATAATCTCGCGAACTTTAGACGATGTAATTCAGAATGATATTGAATTAAATAATCCATTTTACACGTACATAAAAAACAACGTGAAATATTTTCAAAAGAAAAATCTAAACTGTATTTGTATTAAAAGTCTGTCTACTTATATAGTTTCAATCTGCAAACAATAATATGAAATCTTATAAATACTAATTCCATTCAATCGTCCGTAATCTTTGTTAATTTTAACCGTGAAGTTACAAAAATATAGGGTACTTTTACAATTATTAAGACGTTACGTCAAAACATTACTGTCAAGTGTCAGAATATGTCAACGTTCACGATTTTATGTTGTTGTTTTAAATTGAGTTTTATTAAGTTAAAGTTAAGTTTTATTTGGTTATATTAAGTTTTTTATTTTATATGTTATTTATTTTTTTAGTGTATTTATTGTTTAGTGTTTGTGCGCAATGAAAACAATATTTTCGCTGCTTGATTCGATTTGCAATGTTAATCCGCGATGTCTGAGGGTAACGTTTGCGTCTACCAATAACACCATTTGGGAAAGTATTTTTTTTATTCAACGATAAGTTAGCCCTTGACTGCACTCTCACATGATGTTGAATGACAATGCAGTTTGAAAGTTGCGTGTTAACTCGGATGTAGTATACATGTTTATATTCGATTCTGAGCAGTGCCAGCAGTGCTCAGGCACATGGCGCAGACCCTGGAGATACACAGAAATGACAAGACCATATACAAACAATACCTTATTTAGAGTCAGTACAAGTCTGTAGGGCGCAGTTCCGCTCGCTGGCACAGGGCGTATAAATTGTTGGTTATGTTTCTGGTGCTGAGTGGCAGTTCGCGTATGCTGGTTGCCGGGATAAAGAAAATAATGTTTAGTTTGATAACGTTCGTTACCACGTGTAAACGATTATTATCAGGAAATACGGCTCAGCTCTCTGTGGCACGAAGTTGTATATCGGTATTAATTAGCCCGACCCAGAACCTTACCATCCGAAGCCGCATATGCTAACCACCAGACCAAGGAGGCCGCGATCATCTAGTGGTTAGTTAATAAAGACAGAGCTTACGTTGTTTTTATTTAGAAAAACCTTATTACATGATTAAACATATTTTTTTGCGATTCAATTAATTTGTGATTCATTTTCTTTTCGACTGCAAGGTTTTTCTATGTCAAGGCAAAAAATAAATGCACAAATAGAGACTATTTTTAAATTGTAGACTTATGTATTTCAAAAAGCAATTACTGTCAATTAGGGCTATTTGGATTATGTTAACTTCTTAATTAATTTTGATTTTAATATAAAGCTACTCGTATAATAAACACCATTAATAAATACGTAGTATATACTCGTACATAATTTGTTCGTTGTAAAACGATTTTGGTATATGTCATGTTGTATCTTAAAGTTTTTTTTATGGAAGCGGGCTGACTTAATAGGATGAAAATTCTCACCACGTTTCTACATAATCGTACCGGAACACTAAATCGCTTGGCGGTAGGGTTTAGCCTGTAGAATGGTAAGAAGCCGAAACCTCCCACCAGCCAGATATGGACCAATTAGGAAAACCTCAATCAATTCAATCGGAACTGCTGGAGATCGAACGCGGGAACTCTGTTTTATAAATCCACCAAGCATGCTACTGAAGCCGTCAAGGAGTTAAAAGAAAAATTATTGAATATGACAAATCATACCTACTTATCCTAATCATACCTACGTATCATTCTCGTACAAGTGTTGTGTATTTCTATTAATTTAATGTATTTTTAATACATATACTCGTATAAAAGTATTCGCTGGCTGCCGCCCGTCTCTCTACAAATTTTAAATATGATAAACATCTGTTAATGAAATTAATTTCTTTTTTACCATATATTATTCCATATAATGCTGTAATTGTTTACACAGTAAAGATATCTTACGCATCACTTTACAAAAAAAAACAGCTTATTTATTTTGGTAAAAAGAAATATAAGCTATAAAGTGTTGACACGTAAGTGATAATCACCTTGTTTTGCAGATCAGCGCGAACCAAACGCTCAATGGCAACACGGAAATACACGTGCCCTTCAACCTTGTGGCCGGCTGGTGTCTTGAGGCAGAGGCGCTGCCGTCATCGCACAGGTACGGAACATCTTATATATATATCGTTTTACACAAACATGGTGCCTACAATATGCGAGTATATATACGCGAATCAGTGCTGTATCTATGTATATTTTGGAAACAAAGGACATGGCCAGATTCTGTCCCCAAATTGAATAGAATTTGCAATATTTATTAATATGTTAAAAAAAATAAAAAAATAAAGCAATATTTAAGGCAAAAATTATATTTCTCTATAACATTCGAGAAATACGTATTTTTTTGTTTATTTTGGATATTTCTTTGACTCGCATTAGCTTATGAGTTTGGATACACATATAATACATATTCTACCTGTATTTAGGACTTCAGTTTGTAATTAAATATAAAAAATACGACTAACAAAACACTGTAAACTAAAGTAAATATTATAAACATAATTATAATAATAAAATAAAGATTTACGCTTTTTTATTGTATAAATATTCGTCTCTCTACGATTGTTGATGCGGCTGCGCACAACCACGCGACATGCAAAAGAGTGTACAAGTATCCGATCGTATTTTGACAAATTTGAAATGTTTTTTTTATATGGAACAGTCATATGTTATGTAATAATAATGACCGGGATGAATTAATTCACTTTGATAAACTAGAATAAATGTTTAGTACCAACTCAATCTCCTTATATATCAATGATCTTAACCCATATAGCCTAACTATTGGCCCAGTGAGGTATTATTTGCTACTAACTATATAACACTTTGACAAACGACAATAAAATCATTGCTATTTAAAATAATTAGACGCCTTTTTGTAACATGTTATTGAAGACTCTCGAAAGTTCTTTGACCACAAAACTTAAATAGCGGTATTCTAATACTCGTAAGCTTTAAAATAAGGTACTATATATCACTAAAAACGAATTTTTTTTTCGGGGCACAGCTCCATACTAATTCCGGCCATGTCCTTTAATGATTTATTAAAAATGTTGTATTTTAACATTATAACCTTATCTTCGCCAATCTGCAATTTGGCAGCGTGGTAGTTCTAAACTCTAATTCTCCTCTCTTATAACGAGAGAGGCTTGGTCTTTGGGTTATTTGACCGGGCAGAATTTCCAGCCCATTCAAATGACCAATCATAATGACAGTAGGTACCCTTAAATACTGCGAGGTAGCAGTTCTATGTCAAAATACTATTTAAATATGTGTTGAGCTGCACATAAATATTTTGTGTTCTTTTTCCACGTTAACATTTGATGATGGGTGTTTAAGTAAATAGATGGAGATACGCTAGTCCTGATGATTCGTCGTCATTATTATCAGCCAATACACGTCCACCGTTGGACATAAGCCTCTTGCAGACTTTCAAACACCTCGGCTTTGAGCCTTCTGCATCCAGCGGCTCACTGTGACCCGCACATTGTTGGTCTTAGTCGACCAAAACTGTGCATTCCGGTGCTAAGAAATCGGATTTATAAAAGTGGCGCGAATTCTACTTACAAACTGTGCTTGGTAATAAATTTCATTTAAGTCATATCGTCAGTACAAAAAAAAACTGAGCATTGATGCCCAGTTTTTTTACAAAAGAATACAAACTATAATAGTAAAAATTCTTTATAGTTTCTATTTGCTTATTATCATCGTACATCTCAATATATTGAACTTGTTACAGTTACGTTAGATGAATCTCTTCGATGACCTCAATAATCTTTGATAAGAGAATTATTTTGCGTATAAATTGATAATATCTCTATCCTTTATCAGTCATACGGAAGCATGTAGTGCATTGTTTACTTGAGATTCATCACATTCAAATCAGTTGCCTTATTTTTATTGTGGTCTTTTGTATCCGCCATTTTGTATTTATCATGACGTCATATATATGTTACAAGGAGTAACCGCTGGTAAACCTGTATACTCCTTTGATCAATAAATATATTTAGGTGCGATGTTATATAGTCTTAAACGTCGCCAGTCCGGCGAAATAATGACTTTATACATTTTTCAGCTTAAATTATTACTTATGGTTACAAACTAAGCTAATGTTAAATTTCTGAGCAACACGGTACTTATACCTCAGATTAACGAGCGTAGGGTGTACTCTTAGGACATCAGTGGTGCTATTTGAGTAAAATTATTGATATTGTTTTGTGCCAGAGCGGGCAAGTTGTTGGCGCTGCGGCTGCTGTGCGAGGCGACAGCGGCACAGGCGCAGGGCCCGGGCGCGCCGTCTGCTTGCAACGGGCGGCCGCACCTTGCTCACCTGCAGCTGTACCAGCGCGCGCTGCACCACGGGCTCACGGGCGAAGACCGCTCCGTGGTGGATGTGCTTGTGGAGCACGCGGCGCCGCGATACCTGTCGCTGGCGCTGGACGGACACTCCCTGCTGCTGCTCGACTTTGTGCACGCCTCCACCGTCGTACTTAACTCCTCCGACTGCGGACCGACGGTCAGTAATATTGTAGGGTAGGAGCACAGTCCTTGACTGCTGCACGATTAACGCTGGCGCTGGATGACTTCTTGCACGTCTCCGACTTTCAAATTCAAACGCCACTGCGGACCAACGGTTAACGATTGTTGGGCCGCGTTATTATTCAATAAACTGTAATATAATATAAAATGATATGCATGTTTCAGTGCCCCCGCACAGCGGCGGTGACGTTCCTGGGCTCGCTGTTAGCGCTGCCGGACGGGCTGATGAGCGCGCCCATGCTGCAGCCCTACCCGCACCAGTACAACACCGTGTCCTGTCCAGATTTGAAGGTGGCATGCTTATGTTTTTATCCCTTACTTATAGTCCCGGTTGTGCCTTCTCTAAAAAGCCATTGCTCAACCCTTAAAAAAATAAGCCAATTATGATGATGAAATTAACATCAGCTGTGTTATGTCAGGAGCACGTGCTGAACATCGTGGTGCGCGTGTGTCGGCGCGAGGGCGCGGCGGCGGCGCGCTGTGCGGGCGCGTGTGCGCTGGCGGCGCACTGCTGCCACCTGCTGGCGACGCGCGCCACGTGCGAGCGCCTGCCAGCCTACGTCACCTGTCTGCTGCAGATGCTCATGGTATGTATAGCTCTTTTTAGTACAAAGCTATTAGCTAGACCAAAAATGTGTAATAAGACATTCTTCGACACTTCTGGGATGGTGGGTGAGTCCGATTGCCACCCACTCGCTTTAGAGCGAGAGAACGAATAATTTCCTTCCGACTGGAGGTTCACTTCAATTCATGATTTAAAGAGGAGATATTCTAAAAATCAGATTTCCAATCTAGGCAAGTGAAGTCTAGAACAATAAGATCTATAGTGTTTTTAATTAGTACATAATAAATAACTTATAGAAATACGTATTTCACAAAAGTATCTCAAAATATGGCCATTCGAAGCCATAAGAGAGCTATTCGGATATATATTATATCGAAATAAAAGTTTTGTACTAATGTAAAAGAAAAATAACTAATTTACTGCCAAATATTACTAGGCGTAGGCAATACGACTCTACACTCCGTCATAAAATTAAAAATAGGATGATGATGCATGTGTATATTTGTTGCAGATGAAGAATAAGATGATAGCCAAAGTAGTGAGCGACGCGGTGCTGGTGCTGGCCGACTACACTGATCGCATCGTGGAGTTGTATCCAGGCCTTGCTGGTACAAACAAAATTATTGATCTAACATACATACGTATTACAACATTAATTTTAGCCCTTGTAAATTACAAACAAAAGCCCGCCAACCCATTTTACAATAAACTATGTGGTTGGTATAAGCTTCATATCCTCTACTATTTGGCTAGTAACTACCCTACCGACAAAGATATACCGCCAATTTAGCGTTCCGGTACGATGTCGTGTAAAAACCGAAAGGGGTGTGGATTTCATCCTATTCCTAACAGGTTAGCCCGCTTCCATCTTAGATTGCATCATTACCTAATATCAGGTGTGATAGCAGTTAAGGGCCAACTTGTAGACAGTAAAAAAAATAAGAAGGGAGACCTGACCCTGTACTAGGCTGACAATGATGATCTTAAATACTACTCTGAATTTTTAAATCATTTTATGGAGCAACTTTTTCTGTTATAATGTTTGAGTACTTAATAATATTATAATAGACTAGATAGTCTACTTATGTGACTAACAGAATTTTTTTTAAATCTAAGCTTTAAAAAAATTGCAACAAAAACGGCACACCAAAATGTTTATCACAACTGAAGATGTTTCAGCTGTCACAAAAATGTTAGTGTTTACAGATAGTACACAAAATAAAAAATGGAGATAATTTAATTAATGGTCTTTGTATTGTTAACAGAAAAAATTATAAAATGGATCTGCGCTTGCCTCGCCCAAATATCGAGCAGTAGTTCTCGTGACTCGGTGAAGCCGCTGGCCGGCTCGCTGCTGCTGTGCCTCGCCGAGTTCGCGGTGCGCTGTGGACCCGCCCGACTCATGGCCCACACGGATGGCGAACAGACGCTGTTACTCGTTATATTTAAGGTAAGATCACATTGCTGTATAAATTTAATTTCAAGCAATAGCTCTCGTGCCCTCGACGAAGCCGCTGGCCGGCTAACTTCTCTGCTGTACCTCTCCGAGTTCTTATGGCCCACATAGACCGCGCGGTATTTAAATTGAGTTGAGAGTAGTTATCAATGCAACCATGACGCCAATCGGCTTGTTGCAACGCTACAGACTCAATGTTTGGTACGAGCTATATCAATCTATACTAATATTATAAAGAGGTAAAGTTTGTAAATAAAGTTCTGTTGGGGCTAATCTTCGGAACTACTGATCCGATTTTAAAAATTCTTTCACCAGTAGAATGCTACGTCATCGATGAGTGTCATAGGCTATAATTATATTATATTGTATATATTAACCGAGTTATCACAGTTTTTGTCGCGCGCGCGTCAGGATTTAAGTTTAGTTGTATAAATAATGACGTAAACGTAAGCATATGAATTAAATGATTTTTTAAAACACAAACTTATATATCTGCCAAAATATAAAATATAGATAGAACTTTTTAAGATGCATAAAGTTTTCATACAATGTTTTCAATTATATCCAATATCTGAAGTAGCGTACGCGCCTAAAGCTAAATTTAATAAATTTCACGGTCGACTCGCGCGACAAAAACTGTTATAATTCGAGTAATATATACAATACAAATATAAAATGTTTATTTATTTATATAGCCTATAACACTCACCGATAACGTAGCATTCTACTGGTGAAAGAATTTTTAAAATCGGATCAGTAGTTCCGAAGATTAGCCCCGACAGAACTTTATTTACAAACTTTACCTCTTTATAATATTAGTATAGATATCTCGGTACACTTTTGTCGTGAATTTTGCATTACACCCGAAGTCCATAGTGCTAACTATTAATATGTGAATGGTTTCAGAGTAAAAATACAAAGATGTACAGTTATATTATGATTAGTGACACCTAAAACTGCACGAGATCGTGTTAAAAGATACTTTATGAGATTTTACCGAAAACCGTTCGCAGCGTGGTCTTAAAATAAAACATTTTAGGACAACAAAAAAATTTTTAACAAAAAATAGAACCGACTCAAACGTTGTACGTTGTACGTTGAGGTTCAGATAGATCGTTGTAGGAACGTAACAAACCGACTGGCTCGCTTATACTAGCAACATGAAGGTCAGAATCGTTAGTTAATAGTTGAATAGAATCGGAAAAATTAGGAAAAATTTTAAATTTGGTCCAAAAATCAATGCCTAATATAAAGGGATTTGTAATGGATGGTATGACATAAGCTTTTAGTACGTGAAATTGGTTTTCAAATTTTATAGGTAGATTTATGTATCCTATCGAGGATAGATTTTGGCCACCAGCCGTGACAAATGATTTAGAGTCATTGTTCGATATTAGCGTTAGGCCTAGTTTTATTAAATTTAGATGAGAATCTTGGCCCAATATTGTTACGGCTGACCCAGAGTCCAGTAAGCCACACATACGAACTTCGCCCACGCATACAGTTGCGTACGGTCGTATGTCATTGCTAGGTTTTTTATATAAGATTGATGCAATCGAGTAGCTATTAAAAAAAATTTTAAGTTTGGCTAACCACTCACTCCACTCCTTTTCATTAAAATTTTCGCTTTCCCTAGTGCTCGGATTGCAACAATCTTGCTTTATTAGTTTTTTGTATGAGATGTAGATTTTAGGTTATTACAATCTGTACAGTCAGGAAATTTAACATCCCGTTTTCCACATTTAAAACAAATTGGAAAACGTTCTTTCTTACACTGGCTCAATAGGTGATCGTTAGAACGGCATCGCGGGCAAGAAAATCGAGTAACTTGTGCAATAGCATTAACCGATTTTGATTGTGTTGTTAAATTTTCTAATTTAGGTGTATAATATTTTTTGTTGTTAGTATAGTGATTATTGTATTTAGGATAGAATGGTTTGTGTAAGCTAGAATTTTTATTAGTGTGCTGATTAAATTTAGGTTCAAAAGCTAAGTCAGGAGCTAGTGTATTGTGTGATACACGCGGAGGTTCCCTGTACCTAGATGTAAGTACTTGCGCATTTTCGTAATTTCTACAGATACTACGCAGTTTGTCCACTGAAGTGATGTTGGAGGTATTGACAGCTAGGACGTTAGCGTAACAGGGTTTTATATTGTGTAGCAATATATCCAACTTATCCTGCTCCGACAAGGGTTTAGTTAGTCGCGCAAAGTAGTCAGACATAATCGAAAAATAAATAACTATATTCTCCGATTCACCTTGCGTCCGAGTTCGAATCTCGTCCAATAATTGGTAGTCGTAATCGGGCCTGCTAAAATCGTTAATAATTAATTTAGTTAAATCCTGCCATGACTTCACAGACTCGTGTACACTGCGGTACCAAATCTTAGCACTGCCTACAAAAAATAACGGCGCTTGCGTCAGTAAGCGATCAGCCGACAAACCTTTTACCGTCGCGTATTCGTGTACGTCGTTAATAAAGGCACGAACGCACGAAGTACCGTCGAATCTAGGCCTAATACGATCGAGAGTGTGGTCGCAGTTCACTACAGTAGGTAAAGAAGTGCACTCAAAGGTAGGTTGGTTAGATGTACTAGGCGTAGGGGTGCTAGGACGTTGTAACGCTGCGAGGCGGTTATAAATAGCATTAAAGTCTTTATTGACCGATTTGACCGCGACACTAGGCTCTGTGTCGACGATGCGTCTCAGACGATGGTATATGTGATAGCACAAAGCGCGCGCACGTTCGAAAAGATTCGCGTCAAATTTTTCCTCCAGCTGTTTTACCCGCACTGCGCACTCTTTCAGAGAGCTAGCAGCTCCTGCGAGATCCTCAGCTAAGTCTAGACCTGATTCCAAAATGTCTGAGCTAGGTAGTGAAGGTGTAAGCTTAGCGATCTGCTTTTTGAGTTCGATTACCGTGGAAGCTGGTTCTACGCCGCGAATAAGAACTTCGTAAGTAAGTTCCGCTTTATTTAGCAAAAAGTATTTAATTTGGTGAGTCCCCATAATTAAATCAACTGAGTTACAAAATAAAAAATGAATAAGATAACAAAATCACTAAGTAAGTAAGTAATTTTAGTAGGTAGGTTAATTTACAATTTACAAGAAATTTTAGTGCGTAGGTTACAAGAATGAGAGAAATGGCTGTTCTTACAAGTTAAGTATTTACGACTGAGTGATGCTATTAAGTTAATTTAATGAAATAATGAAATGAGTGAATAAAATGGAATGGATGAAAGTTACAAGATACCAATGATTAAAAAAATTATACGAACTGTTACGTAGTAATATAGCTTACAACAAGCTAAATATAAAATAAAAATTAAATGATTGTTATAAAAAATATTTTTTTTTTGTTGTAGGTAGGTAGGTAATTGTACGTATGAACACGCAACAGTTTATAATCTTTGATGATATTAATCACAATTAAACGCAATTAAACACTAAATAACACACAATTAAGCACAGTTTTATAAGTATCTAAGTATGAGTACATTATCTACAAGTAGCGTAAAATAATTAGGTACGTACCAGTTCGTCGGATCTCCTCAGCGTTTACAGCGATGTATTCGTAGGTAAAACGGTGTCGAACCTGTAGTGCTGTTAGAAAAGTACCCAACGAGTGTGGATTGGTGGAAGAAGAACACGTGAAGGGCGCCACTGTGACGGGGGGCCCGCCACAGGTAGGTAGGTGAAAGAAAACTCAGGGTCGTGAGTCAATTTTGCGTTTATTTCTCCTCCACCTAGCCACACCGTTATGAGATAGGGTAGATAAGTCACTGGCCTGGTAGGTACTCCTGGGACGCTCCGGTTCTGCGATCCAGCGATCCAGCAATCCAGCGATCCCAGCTAGGCTGTCAGTAGGGTGCCCGTCGTTCCTTGGTAAAGGGGCCGGTAGCAGGCCGCTCAAAGTAGATAATAGATGAAGAAGAAGAAGGACGACGAACGAACGAACCTGGAATCCCAGATTAGGATAGGCATTAGAGGTGCCCTCCATCTTGCCCTGTAGTACCTGTCCAAGCCCAGCGACCGTGAACAAACACTACAGGAACACTAAACAGCCTTACAATAAGTATGCACTTATATTAAATAGTAGTTAATTAAGGGACTCACCCCAGCGGGTTAATAGGTGTTCACTAATTAATTTCAGAGTATAGTAGCTAATGTAACTTAGTGTATGCTCGTGAGCTCGCAGCGCTCGAATGACTCCGCGAAAACGAAATTCTTAATCAGGGTCACTGACCGCTTCCGCAGGTAGTCGATCAACGCATTTTATTAATCGAAGCATACGACGCTTTTTGGGATGCGCACGCGCAATTGCTATCGCAATTACCGGAGGCGTCGTTTTAGGAGGTTCCGTAGTGAATATTTGATTGTTTAAGCCTCATTATAATTTTAGAACGTTACAACGCACTAAAAAGTAAAAAATAACTGTGTAATTTAGTTGTTTTAATTTACTTAAGCATATCTATGAAGTCGGTGCCAGCAAGTTTAAGGAACATTTATTTAACGTAGTTAAGCAGTTTGTGGGTTCTAGGTAATGTACTTAAAGTAGAAACCTTGGCTGGCACCGACTCCTTGATATGCTTAAGTAAATTAAAACAACTAAATTACACAGTTATTTTTTACTTTTTAGTGCGTTTTGAGTCGGTTCTATTTTTTGTTAAAAATTTCTATTTCTTACTTTTGAGTGATTTATCGCCACGTATCGTACTCGTACTATACTGTCATAGTATATTATATGGCACTAGTAGCCAGAAAGCTACCGATACCGAGTCAAAAACCGAAATCGCTGTAAGCGTGCCTCCGAAATTTGAAGAGTTCCTTCAATTTCCCCAGGATATCATCAGCAGATCCTAACAAGCGGACAATGGGACCACCTTGGATGTATGCCCTTTCTAATAAAAAAAGAATTATCAAAATCGGACAACACTGTACAAAGTTAGGCGTGGTCATACATAAAAAAAAAACCTCCTCCGTTTTTTTTCGTCGGTTAAAAAACGTAAATAAAAGTAAAAGTATTTAACAATCTTTATATTATTCAAAATCATGTATAAACATACAAAAATAGTAACATGTTACATGTTAATAAGTATTGCACAAACACACCATTATATTACCCAGATGTAAACACACTACAAGATCCATAGACATTATATAAATATGAGCATTATAATATTGTTATATTCTATTTTGAGAAAAAAGTAAAAGTTTGTTTGTAATAGTTAGGTGTACAGACAAACACGTTGGCAAAGATGTTTATAAATTACTAGCTGATCCGGCAAACATTGTTTTGCATTAAAAATTTAGATAGTAGCCGATTCTCAGACCTACTGAATACGCATACAAAATTTGGTAAAAAATCGGTAAAGCCGTTTCGGAGGAGTACGGTAACTAACATTGTGACAGGGAAATTTTATATATTAGATAATCTGCCTTTGACTACTAAGTGTAAGTAACTTTGGGTATACAGTTTGCAGTCCTTATCTCCTATGGGTTATGTCCGAATTCAGTATTCGGACATAAGTCATAGAAAATAAACATTGCACTCAAATATTAAGAATCTCTTATATTACTTAACATCTCTTTAACTCCAATTTATTGAGTATACTTTGGACCCTGTCGTCATGTTTGTCAAATTCTCCTGAATTTCAGCCACTCTCTTCAAGTGATGGATTTGAGTAACGTTTCAGTATTCGGCCATAAATACTAATTTTACATAGCAATTCTCCTTGCTGATGTTCCTTTAGTTTATGTGTTTGTGGAGTCACTTTACTGCAACATCCAAATCTAATTTTCCAAAAATAGTATAACTATAGTATCTCTCAGATGTTTATCTCTATATATTGCTAGTAGTTTTAGTGTCCCTATTGTTCTCTGTGTATATTATAATGCAAGTAGTTCTACTACCCGGGTAATGAGATGTATATATAGTGCTAGTAGTTCTACTGTCCGGGTTGTTCGATGTGCTCCTGTGGCTGGTAGCCGTGCTCGTCGGCGATGAAGGTCACGACATAGGTGAGTCCGTCGGGCGCCGTGTACTTGTAGCTGCCCTGCACCGTTATCGCCTGGTGGTCCTCGCTGATCTGCTTCAGCGTGCCTTGCTCTTGGCGGGAGATGCCGTCGCTGGTTTCGAACCTTTATGAACAATTGTGATAGGTTATTTCAAAATATCTAGTTGTGAGCCTATGTGGCACGCAGATAACGATCCTGGGTCGTGCTATAAAATAATACTGAGATCCTCCTACCTCAGAGAACACGTAGATCTGTCGATCCCGATCATTATCATTAACATCTGATAGTGATCGCTTAGAAGTCAAACTTTATCGCTCTATCAGAGATGTGACTTATTTGAAATACTTCTATTTAAAATGCAAATACAAAATGCAAAATACCTATTTTATATTTTGCATTTAAATACTTTTTAACAAAAACATTTTGTATTTTATTTGAAATACCTTTTGAGATGTATTTTGCATTTTTAAAATTCATTTCAAAATGCAAAATACTTTGTGATTAAGTTTAGCCAACATTACCAGTCAAACGAAATGAAATTAACAAATGACGCTTGTATTGCCGAATTTGACCGATAGTGGCGCCTGCTAGCCATGCGTGCCTATTTTTCTTCTTTGGTCAGAGTGCGCGTCTTATGTCTGACTAGTGTCTATGTCTAAAAAATTTAATTAAAAAAATGATTGTCTGTCTCTCTGTCCGTCTGACTGTCTGTCTATACGATTCACGCTAAAACACTGAATTTATTAAAATGAAACTTGGCACGTTTGTAGTTCATATTTTGAGATATTGTATAGGATAGTTTTTGTCGCGAAAATTAAAGTAGGGGTTAGAAGGGGTTGAAAGTTTTTATGGAAAGTCTTTAATTTTTGAAGTTATGTTAATGAAATTTTGTATATGAACTACTGAATAAATAAATATGTTATTCAAGGATTTTTCAAAATTTCGTCCCTACAGGGTTATATAAGGGTGGAAAGTTTGTATGTAAAATCCTTTTAAATGTTCTTAATTTAAATATTCAAATCAAATTATCTTTATAGAACTACTTATTATACTGCACCGACAAACAATTTTTTGTCAATCTATTTGTTCCGAAACAGCTGGACCTATTTAGACGGGTCTTTCGACACTTATTTACTAATGTTATAAGTAACATAGGTTAATCTTATATAAGTAATGTTGTAAGTGACTATTCTAAAATAAATGAAAATATCATACGATTTGGTCAAAAAGTATTTTATTTTAAAAAAGCATTTTGAAAATACCTATTTTGCATTTGAAATACAAAACTCAAAAGCATTTGGTATTTTGTATTTGAAATAGTAAATCTGAAAAGTATTTTGCATTTTGTATTTAAATGCTTTTATGGAACCATTTTGTACATCTCTGCGCTCTATACATTAGAGCAGCGTTGAGCCTCTTTTCTATAAAGTGGGAGGCCCGCCCTGTAGTGGGCCGTTAAAGTTGTGTGATAATAATGATACTTATACTTAAAAAAATTCGACTCATACACTCATTA
The DNA here is from genome assembly GCA_034621355.1 of Mycalesis mineus. NCBI lineage: Eukaryota > Metazoa > Arthropoda > Insecta > Lepidoptera > Nymphalidae > Mycalesis > Mycalesis mineus. The sequence continues at coordinate 3,410,925 of CM067901.1, forward strand.
TCCTTTTTATAGCTGATATTGTTAACTAATAAAAAAAAGAAACATGTTGTTAAATGCCGACTAGACTTAATTGTATTTGACCTTTATATGAAAGAGGAAAAATATTATTACTATGCTTATTTTTATATAAATGTAGAAGTATTTATTGTTATTAAATTAAACAATTTGTGATAAAAAGTATTACTTACTCGAAATTGTATCCCTCTGGGTTGACATCAGACTCCTGTTTGAGTATGTATACTTGGTTCTGGTCTTGGCTCTGATCTTGGGGCGCAGCTGCCGCAAGAGCCAATAAGGCAAACGCGCATAGTACCTGAACATTATAAAACAATTTATATTATTATTCTTATCCTAACATCTAGTATATATGTATTACACTACTAGATGATTCCCGCGTGTAAATTAGGAGTTTTTATCGCGCGGGTGCTATTTAATTATCCGGGATAAATAGTGCATTAACCTCTATGGTATTCTAGATATTAATTCAAAAATTCAACAAGATCCGTCCAGTAATTTGTTTTCAGAAACTTTTACAGTATATTGTTACGGATGACCCCTCGGAGGAATTACGAAGTAAAAGAGTTTATAGGTGAAAACCTCATTTGGGTTAAAAGTAAATGCAAGTTGAAAAAGGAATAAGTTATAAGAATAGAACAATTCAAATTTATATCGCATGCTGAACAAAGACTAGATTCAGTGAGTTCAAAGCGAGCTGTCGTTGTGTCAAGACGGTTGAAGGAATGTAGGGAGATGTTCCCTGAGAGTGTGCGTGTAAGGACGATGGATCTGTAGTGGTCCCCCAGTGTGGTTGGGGTGTGTGGCCGTGATGTGCCGAGGCAGATAATCGTCGCCGCCGTGATGGGTTCCTTCAGGATCAGAAGCGTGAAACGACGGCGTCGCAGCGTGCTGCATCAAATTTTGTACACCAAACTATTTATTGGTTATTAAACGTCTAGTTCTCCCTGTTGTGTGGTGGTTCTTCCAATCCCCGACCCCTAGCTCGTAACAATATATTTCTTATGTATATGTATATTATGGATTAAGATACTAAAGTAAAGTGTTTTTTTGAAGGTTAGTCCTAAATCTACCAGTAGACGAAACTTATTGAATTCATGATGATGTTTCGGTCGATACTCGAAATAGTTGATCCTGACGCTATAAAATCAACTTTGAAGCAAATAAATAAAAACTAGTTATAACTCTGTGATCTTAATCATTAAAGTCATTTAATAAAAGTAAACATTTTTTGTTTTAGCTAAACATGCTTTTAAGTGTACACAATTAGCATATGAATGCTAATTGTAAATATTACAAAGTACACAAAACATTGTTCTTTTAAACAAACTAAATACCTTAAATTTGTATGCCATATTATTTTTAGGAATATATGAACATACCTAGATAGCTGTTAAGGTTCCAAATATTTTGATGAATATATTTTTTAATCTCAATTCTCAATTGAGAAGTCGGCTTATGAAATGTTGTGTATGGTCCACACTCTTATATGGCTGTGAAACTTGGGTTTTAAAATAAGAAGCAACAAGAAGCCTGAAAGCATTTAAAATGCGGATTCGCAGGAAAATGCTCATGGTCCCTTGGAACAGCTTCACACCTAACAGGGTACAGGAATTAATGAATAAAAAAAGAGAACTTATGTCTACCATCAAGCGAAGGAAACTGAGCTTCGGACACCTACAGATGGGTGCTCAGTGTGCCTTTCCAAGACTAATCTTGACAGGAAATCCTGATAGACAGACAGATAATGGGCAAGAGAATACTGGTCGTCAAAGAAGGAAATGAAAAATTCTCTTATGTCGCCCATAAGAGAATCGGACTCGATTACTCACAATTAAAGCGAATTGTAGATAATAATAGGAAAGCTTTTGGTATATTGATCGCCAAACTTTGTTCGGAAAGTGGCGATTATATACAAAATAATCATATTATAGAACCCTTGACTTTTTATTGAAATAAGTTACCATATCGGAATCTAGTAAAGGGAAACATTTGAACAGTAACATCTCAAAACGTTCAATTATTATGACTTATTGTATAAAAGTTTTCACTTAAAATATGTACTTGTCAAGTTGGGTTAAAATTGTGAAGACAAATTAACTCTTATAAAAGCAAAGGTTGTAAAATATTTCACTTTCACTGTTTAGCGTTTGGCTTTCAGATTGTAAAGACTATTGTAGTTGTTTCTATAGAGCAATAAACATTGAACTAGCGGGAAAATTAACCGACCTGTAGTACAAAGCACTCACTAATACCAGTATTTTATTATAATGACTCCAACACAGTTTAAAACTTAAAAGTAGACACAAAAGTGGCAAAACTTATTTATTTATACCACAGAAATAAAATGGTTTTGAATTGAATCAAAAGCTTTTTACTTTCAATCTAATTGTTTAATGCAAACAGTTAACAACACACTAACTTACTATATTATAATGCTAATTTAGTTTTGGTATTTTTTTTTGAAATTGCTTACAAAATATTTGTAGGACCATTTTCTCTATGGGAACCCGAATCGCACATAGTTTATTAAAGTCTTAATTTCATATCCGTTTTAGACGGTAAAGCTATAGGTATCACATGGTGATGCCAGTGATCTAATAAAATAACAAATCGTAATAGTTCTTTAATTAATATTAAATTTAATAAAAATTAAAAATAATACTCCCAACATTAGTCTCAATAGCTCTAATATCTAACCCTTAGTCCACTCCTAACACAATAAGCTTAGTTGAAAAGAACGGAAAAATATCACTTATAACAAAAAAAACTAAGGTTATTCTTTAAAAAAAATCTTTTTTTTAATCCTTTTGCTAATATTTCAAAAGAAGTTACAATTTACCAAAATAAATACTTACGATTTTTTGCATGTTGATTTAAAAGAGGGATGATTTTGAATAACTCAGGAAGTAATGGCGTTGAAGTCAACTACTGAACTGTGATGAACTTGCAGCGCGCTGGCGTTTTAAACATAATCGGTGCGGGCTACGAGTATGACCCGACGTAACATAACATAGTGCTAATGAAGATGCAATGTTCGAATGTCCACCGCCAAATTGACCCACCTTACGTAAAAACTATAAGAATTTTATTAGAATGTCCGTATGAAAAACCTTGACACATTTTCGTGTTTCGTTGTGACGAATTTTTAATCATTGTGAAACTTTACAGGATAGGAAATTATTATGTACTAAAAGTATAATGGAAAATCGTTTTGTTACCATCTATTTTATATTTTTATTGCCTCTGTTTGTATACTTTTAAACTACCTCGTTGGTTTAGAGGTCCGGGTTTTAACCCTGATAACTGCTAAAAAAATTATGGAAACATTGTTTTTTTAATTGATCTTTGTCTGCATTTTAACTGCTTTGTTGGTCAAGTGATTATTAATCTTTGTGAATTTGTATTACGAAATTCTAGTTTTAAATCCAAAGTCCGACTTTCAAATATTGAGCGCCAAAATCAGACTTACATGGGTAAGTCTGATTTTACTTTTACTGGTAGAACATACGTGTGCTAGTTGCCTGGATAATTATAATATCTATAATATATAAATAATGCAGAACTATTCGCTCCCTCTCCTCTATGAAGGCTTATTCTTATTGTGTTCTGTAAAGTAGACTGATAATCATGATGATAATATAAAATTGTGTTACAGGTGCTGTACGCAGTGATGAAAGGAACCAACGGATCTGACATAGAAGGCCTCTCGTTACCCGTCGATGAAGACTTCGACCCGAACATTCAGCTAGATAACTTGGCGCCCAAAGCGACGCCGGCGTCTACCATTGATGTCAAACTATGGGCTCAAACGGTAAGTCACAATAATATGTGCTTTTTAAACGCTTTGTTGGCATCAGTGACAACATTGTAATAATAACCCTCCTGTTTTTACTTTTAAACGTTGACTTGGCTTACTGTCTTTTCTTTTAATCATAATGCGACAGAATCCGGGTATTGCTATCATCGGGCTTCTTTCTGCCGCTCAGTAGCATTGCTGTTTTGGTTTAAGGGTATTAAATGTCGGTATATCTCAAATAGATCAAAACAAAGAAAAACGCATTAAAAAATCATAAATTCATCAATGAATACACAAATCATTTGTATAAGTAAGTGCTATCGTAAGTATAAATAAATATCGCATGCTTACAAAGATTTTAATAGTAATTATGGGATCATTCGCGAGCATTTATTGAACATCTTAAATTAATTGAATGATATTAACTTCGACAGCCTCGTTGGTCTAGCGATTAGCCTATGTGGTTTCGATCACGAGGTCCTGGGTTCGATTCCTGGGTCGGATCACGGAATAATTCTGAGCTTTTTCATTCTTTTATTAAATGCTCAGTACATTCCAAGCTCGGAGTTTGGAAGTTGGTGGTGTTCCGTGCCTCGGAGAGCACGTTAAGCCGTCGGTCCCGGTCACTATCATCAACATCTGATAGTGATCGTTAAAAAATAAGACATTATCACCCTATGCCCGTCAACCCACATTAGAGCAGCGTGGTGGATGTACGCTCCACATCCCCTCTCCTATATGGAGGGAGAACTGGCCCTGTAGTGGGCCGTTAATAGGCTGATAATGATGATGATATCCGACAGCTAAATGACTGGTAGGAATACATTCTAACATCTTTGTTCCACAGATATGCTCACAACTGGTGTTGTACCTGGGCCACTGGCCGCTGTGGAGCGGCTGCCAGACGTCGTCGAGCGTATGCGAACAGCACGACACAGCGCTCGGCTCGGAGCTGGGCGCCGCCGTGCTGTCCGCGCCGCACGTGCAGCTGATGCGCTTCAGCGACGCCACGCTGGCCAGCCTCGTGGAGCTGCCGGCGATACACCCGCCCTGCGGGGGCACAACGCCGGGTGCGTTGACTGACACTAAACTGACAGCTCAACGAGTTCTGATCCTATACCTATATCGACGATAGGTCATCGACATGGACGCCGCCATCCTGTCCGTGCCGAATGTGCAGCTTTTGAGTTTCAGCAGGCTATGCTGGCCAATAGCATACAATATTTTTTTGGCGTTGTAATTTTTTAAAAGCACTTATCTATAGCATATAGCATTGTAAGTTACACCAAAAATATTCCCTATTCAAATCTCCACTGAAAATATTTTTTATTAATTGTGGTAAAAATCGGTAATTTACGTATTGCGTTAAAATTCATATCGACAGATTATAAATATGCGTTTTGTATTGGCAGGTCTGATGACGTCAGACCGCCAAGTGCGAGTGCTGCTACGCGACATTTGCGGCAAGGCTTGCTGGGACGCATCGGCGCTCTACTACGACCCCTCCGTCGCGTCCTCGGAGCCGCTAGAACTACTCCCATTACCCAAAATGTAAGAAACACAACTATAAATTTAATTATAGTACGTTAGCTATTTTAGTCGAATTTTCGAAATATTTTAACTCTACTTTTTAAAAATTTACTTCCAAATAATGCCATAAGTTATCAGTTCAGCAACTGTCGAGGTATTTTCTAATTTCATGTCTAGCAGCCCACAAAGTAGGGAAAAGTGAAAATCGCTCGGCAAAACAGCAAAGGCCAATATGGTAGCGCCCATAACTCGCAGCGCGGTTTTTGTTTTCGCTTGCATCGTGGTTTCATGAAGCCACATTTTAGTTATTAAGCTATTGTAAGACCGAATCCAGAAATTCCGTAACGAAAAAATCTAACACCCTCTCAATATCAAAAACAATATCAAAAGCACAATTTCGACTACGACGTCATCGGGGAACTTGGCCTAATCATAATCATAATCATAATCATAATCATAATCATTTATTTATTTGCTAAACAAGGGTTACAAAAGTAATGCAATTCTATTAAAAAAGATCCAAACATGTTTTGCCAAGGACTAGGCGTGCAAATATTTACAAACTTAGAAATAAGATTAGGTAATTAAAATGTCAAAATTATTACATGTCAATTATTGAAATTATAAAAATGTTATTAAGTAACATACATAACCATTGTAAGTCAGTGAACATATGCCAATACAGATATATTTGAAGGCATCTATCGATAAATACCAGGACTTTTAATGACTTTTTGAAATATCACGATTGCAAAAAAAAATTAATGACTTTTTGAAAATCACGCTTGAAAAAAAAATGCGGATCCGACGGGATTCGAACCCGCGTCTCTCTGGCAATCCGGGCACTTAAAGCGCCTTACCGATCGGCCACGGTCCCGATGACGTCGGTAGGTAAACATAAGATGATAAAAATTGCTATGCAATTGCTTTACCACGGCAGTCTCCGAGTGCCACACGTCTTTTTTTAATATACATTTCTTTCATTTTATTATACAGTGTCGCCAGTCCGAGAGACAACACGTTGTCGTCGCTCCCACCGCCGCTGCCTGCGGATCTATTGCCCGACTACAAGAACTCGCCGCCAGACAAACATCAATTGGACCATGTAAGACATTATTTTTAAATAGAACTCGAAACATACATGCAAGTTTTTGTTATACGTCGGTTTTTCTATATGTGTAGTCTCCTGTTACCTGAGTAACACATACACGGGTGGCATCAGCTGATGTGATGATAACCTAGTAAAAACTTTACCACCCCACAAACAGCAATAATAATTGTCATGATGTAAAATATATTTTTCTTGAAATATACACTGAAAAATGCTTTGCGTATACTGTTTTTAATAAGGACAGGTTTTTAATAAGAAAAAAATTTTTGAACCAAAATGTAGCTACCTAAATACGGCTTGACTTGTAATGAGTGTGAGATGAGATATGACTGAAAATCTGCAATAGTCTTGCTTCACGGACTTATAAGAGGAACGGTGGTCGATGTATCAGCATTGTATTCAGCATGCAAATTTTTTTTTCGATGGGGAATGTATTATGTAGATGGTTATGTCGGACTCTTACCGACTTATACCCAACGGTGTTCCTATTCGCCACCTGATAAACTGAGCTACAAGAACGATTGCACACTACCGTAATCTCTTGTGCCCGATGTAACAGGCTCCTCATTGTTCTATTTAACATTTAGGAATAAACATAATACCAAAAATTGTGGAACCTACGGGATTGGAACCCGTGTCTTTCTGGCTCACCGGGCCCTGCGATAGCTTTAACCGCACCCTAGGCTACGGTGTCCGCAGACGTCGTTTTCGACGTTTATGATGTCCAGGTATACGGACTGTAATGCCATCTTTAGTATGAACTTAACATGTTATAATAAAATATAGTTTTATTTACTGAGTGCGCCTTCCAGTTCTAGACTGTATCTCCTACGAGCGATAGATTCCCTGTATCTATCGCCCAGATCTCCTCATCTAAGGGGCAGTATTCAAAGTTCTTAACACAAGCCATTGCCAACAGGTGTTAGCCTACATAGGTCACACATCGCCCGAGGTGACGTGCGGGCGTCGGCTCGACGAAGTGGGCGCTTCGCCGCTAGCGTCGGGGCAGGAGGACGAGTTGGTTTGTGCGCTCGTGGCGCATCGCAACTCGGAGCGACACTACCTCGCCAATAGGGACAGGTTAGTGAAACATTTAGCTCTGTTACACTCAAATGACCACCACCAATTTTTATCAACGATACTACAGTAATGGTTTGCTGTAACAATGTTTTATAACTCGAAAGTGTGCTTTTCAAATCTGTCTCTGTTTCATTCTATCGTGATACACATATAAAGATACTAATTTGAACCGAGTTTAACACGGCCAAAGATTTCAAATTAAGCATCTTTAAAAACCCTACTATGCATTTTCGCTGTGACTTAATCTACTATTAAATACAGTGACGACGAGTCTGAAGGTTGGGAGAGCTGTCCCACGGGCGACGCGGGGCCTTTCGAGCAGAGCCGCTTACTAGTGTCGCAGCTGGGCACGTTAGGCGCCGCACGACGCCCGCACGCGCAGCTACTGCGGCGCTCTGACCGTTTGCTACGCGAGTTGAGGAACCTCGACGCGCAGAGGTGAGTCGTTGCTAACTGTGCTTTACTATAGAATAACCACGTGACTGAGTCCTCGCCCGCGCAGTACATAAGTACATCCCGACCGTAAGACCTCGGAGCGCTAAGGATTATTTGCAAGGTTTTGGTATAGGGGAACCATATAACGAAATCCTCGCCCACGCGGTGTAGGACTATGTCCCGGCCAGAGATGTACAAAATGGTTCCATAAAAGCATTTAAATACAAAATGCAAAATATTTTTCAGATTTACTATTTCAAATACAAAATACCAAATGCTTTTGAGTTTTGTATTTCAAATGCAAAATGCAAAATAGGTATTTTCAAAATGCTTTTTTAAAATAAAATACTTTTTGACCAAATTGTATGATATTTTTATTTATTTTGGAATAATCACTTATAACATTACTAAAATTAGATTAACCTAAGTTACTTAGGTATAAGATTAGTAAATAAGTATCGAAAGTCCCGTCTAAATAGGTCCAGTTGTTTCAGAGATTAGCCGGAACAAATAGATTGACAAAAAATTGATTGTTGGTGTAGTATAATAAGTAGTTCTATAAAGATAATTTGATTTGAATATTTAAATCAAGAACATTTAAAAGGAACATACATTTACATAAAAACTTTCAACCCTTATAGAACCCTATAGGGACGAAATTTTGAAAATTCCTTGAAAAACATATTTATTTATTCAGTAGTTCATATTCAAAATTTCATTAACATAACTTCAAAAATTAAAGACTTCATTGAAAATTTCAACCCCTTCTACTTTAACTTTCGCGACTAAAACTACCCTATACAATATCTCAAAATATGAACTACAAACGTGCCAAGGTTCATTTTAATACATTCAGTGTTTTAGAGTGAATCGTGGCCGACAAAAATCCGTATAGACAGACAGACGGACAGAGAGACAGACAAACATTTTTTTAATAAATTTTTTTGACATTAACACTAGTCAGACGTAAGGCGCGCACTCTGACCAAAGAAGAAAAAAATTTTAAATAAAAATAGAACCGACTCAAAACGCACTAAAGAGTAAAAAATAACTGTGTCATTTAGTTGCTTTAATTTACTTAAGCATATCTATGAAGTCGATGCCAGCCAAGTTTAAGGAACATTTATTTTACGTAGTAAAGCAGTTTGTGGGTTCTAGGTAACGGTAACCTTGGCTGGCACCGACTCCTAGATATGCTTAAATAAATTAAAGCAACTAAATGACAGTTATTTTTTACTTTTTAGTACGTTTTGAGTCGGTTCTATTTTTTGTTAAAAATTTGCATTTCTTACTTTTTAGTAATTTATCACCACGTAACGTACTCGTACTATACTGTCATAGAATATTATACGGCACTTGTAGCCAAAAAGCTACCGATACCGAGACAAAAATCGAAATCGCTGTAATGGTGCCTCCAAAATTTGAAGAGTTCCTTCAATTTCCCCAGGATATCATCATCAGATCCTAACATGATGACAATGGGACCACCTCGGAAGTATGCCCTTTCTAATTAAAAAAGAATTATCTAAATCGGACACCTCTGTAAAAAGTTATACATAAAAAAAATATATACGTGTCGAATTGAGAATCTGCTCCGTTTTTTTTCGTTGGTTAAAAATAGGCACGCATGGCTAGCAGGCGCCACTATCGGTCGAATTCAGCATTACAAGCGTTATTTGTTGATTTCATATCGTTTGACTGGTAATGTTGGCTAAACTTAATCATAAAGTATTTTGCATTTTGAAATGAATTTTAAAAATGCAAAATACATCTCAAAAGGTATTTCAACTAAAATACAAAATGTTTTTGTTAAAAAGCATTTAAATGCAAAATACAAAATAGGTATTTTGCATTTTGTATTTGCATTTTAAATAGAAGTATTTCAAATAAATCACATCTCTGGTCCCGGCCGCCTATTGCCCTCTAGCTTCGAGCTGTCGTTTATAGGCATACCACACTCTGCTCCTTGCACTAGCCATCGCTACATTGCCTTCTCCGCCGCGACAATGGTCCCTTATATTGTATTTGTATTGCCGGCCCTTTGGCTATCACTCAAAATACAGCAAAATAGGCAGTGGTGGCATGGCATGAAGATTATTGTTGCCATATTTCATATAATGTTATTTCCACAGATGCAGAGAAACGCACAAAGTGGCAGTTATCTACGTGGGCAAGGGGCAGGAAACTCGAAATGAAATCCTTTCTAATCGCTGTGGCAGCCCTGCATACGAGGCTTTCCTTGCCGCTCTAGCTTGGGAGGTATGGTTTTCTACCTCCTAATAGTTCTTTGCTATGGATCCCTTTGGACATCTTCTGACTACTGAATTCGAATACCAGACCAAACATTGAAGAAAAATTTAAAGCCTGGAATTGTGATTACAGTGTTGATACATAATCCGTAGTTCTGAAATCACGCAAATCATATTTCGTCTTGATCGGTCTACGAGAATGAATAGATACTACAGTTGATGGCTAGTCTCTAGATTAGCCGAAAATATATCATTAAGTTAGGGTAAACTCAAGGTGAAGGAGAATTAATATATTTGATATAAAACCGGAGCCTAACATGAATCATTTAAGAATAAAAAATTGCTTAGGTGGAGCTGGAGAGTCACGTGGGGTTCACGGGCGGGCTGCGGGGCGGCGGCGGCGGCGGGGTGAGCGCACCATACATCGCCACGCTCACGCTCGAGGCGCTGTTCCACGTGGCAACGCGCATGCCCGCCGATACGCCTGACGCTATACTCAACAAGGTAACTACTGCACGGTTATAGCACCATCATCACGTGGGGTTCACGGGCGGGCTGCGGGGCGGCGGCGGCGGCGGGGTGAGCGCACCATACATCGCCACGCTCACGCTCGAGGCGCTGTTCCACGTGGCAACGCGCATGCCCGCCGATACGCCTGACGCTATACTCAACAAGGTAACTACTGCACGGTTATAGCACCATCATCACGTGGGGTTCACGGGCGGGCTGCGGGGCGGCGGCGGCGGCGGGGTGAGCGCACCATACATCGCCACGCTCACGCTCGAGGCGCTGTTCCACGTGGCAACGCGCATGCCCGCCGATACACCGGACGCTATACTCAACAAGGTAACTACTGCACGGTTATAGCACCATCATCACGTGGGGTTCACGGGCGGGCTGCGGGGCGGCGGCGGCGGCGGCGTGAGCGCGCCGTACATCGCCACGCTCACGCTCGAGGCGCTGTTCCACGTGGCAACGCGCATGCCCGCCGATACACCGGACGCTATACTCAACAAGGTGACTACTGCACGGTTATATCATCATCGTCATCACATGGGGCTCACGGGCGAACTGCGGGGCGGCGGCGGCGGCGGCGTGAGCGCGCCGTACATCGCCACGCTCACGCTCGAGGCGCTGTTCCACGTGGCAACGCGCATGCCCGCCGATACACCGGACGCTATACTCAACAAGGTGACTACTGCACGGTTATAGCATCATCATCATCACATGGGGCTCACGGGGGGATTGCGGGGCGACGGCGTCTTCGACAGCCAATAAAACTGCTAATAAATGACAATATGTGTGACATAAGTTTGTTTCCTCAGACCCGCCACCTCGGCAATGACGAGGTGCACGTGGTGTGGAGCGAGCACTGGCGGCCGTACAAGCGCGACACGCTGCCCACGCAGTTCTGCGACGTGCTGATAGCGCTGTACCCGCTGCCCGGCGGCCTGCTGCGCTGCACCGTCTCCAGGAAACCAGACGTGAGGATTACACACTCGAATGATAAACAGCTCTACCACTCTAATAACTTACACCAATGTGTTTGAGCAGAGGACTAACCATTATAATATTTATACATTGAATTTGACATGAGAGACAACTTTCATAAATTTGTCATTAAATTTTCTGCCCAGTTTTTACGTTATTTTTGGCCTTAAGAACCTTCCTTGAGCTTTATTTACGAAAATAAAAAAAATAACCGAATTGGCAGAACCATTCTTGAATGTTTTCTAGCAACACAATTTATTTTAATTTCTATAGAGACGAATATCTTAGCATTTCGTGGATTCACTATGCGGGTGACTCGGATCCCATCGTGTTGCAGAGAGAAAAACGTAAACGCAGAATCCAAGACTTGCGGCATGGATGTAGGCTTAAGGGTGGGTACGCTATGTAACCAGTCAAAGCTCGCCCTCTCTGCTCGAATTATTCTTCCTGCCCGACCAAAGCTTACTGCAGTTTTAGATTGGCCAAGTTGAGCAGTTATAGAGAGATTTTGCTGGTAAACCTCTCGCACCCACTTCTACGGCATATATACTATGCTCATAGCCATTTTTTAAATAAGGAAACCGAGGTTCCTTTACATGTAATAAATGATTGATATGTAGATGACATAATCAGGTGGCAGTTTTCGGTCCGCTGTGGGAGGAATGCGTAATCCGCGTGAGCTGCTGCGCCGCCCTGGTGCGAGGCGCCGCATTCGCGGGTGGGCGCGCCGTGCGGGCCACCATGCCGCTGTACCAGCACGCGTGCAACGAGCGCGCGCGAGACCTTGACGCGCTGGTGCACAGCCACACGCAGCCAGCTACCTTCGAGACCTTCGTGACGCGCGTGCGCGAACCCGTGCCGCATCCGCACCAGCATCTCGCGCACGAGCAATTGGCCGCAGGTGAGTGACGTCATCGGGTTCCTCTGTTATCAATATCATATCTTCACAAGCTAAGTTTTTAAACGACTTCAAAAAAAAAGGCGTTTCTCAATTCGACCGTATATATTTTTTTATTTTTTTTTATGTGTGTTCGCGCATAACTTCGTCGTTTATGAACCGATTTTGATAATTCTTTTTTTGTTGAAAAGAAGATAGTCCGGTGGTGGTACCATGACAAGGAAACCAGGATCTGATGATGGGATCCTGGAGAAAACGAGGGGAACTTTCAAAAATTGTAGGGACAACAAGTACGTTTGTTAATTTTTCCGGTAAGTATTTAAAAGCACTACAATTTGATGAAGGTCTGGAGTCGATCTGATGATGGAGCCGATCTATATATAAGAGAACTCCGTAACGTTTTACAGTAGCTACCTTGTGTTTGGGCTCGATTAATGTGTCTCAATGAGAACTTTACATTTAGATGGGCTGTGACTGTCATTGAGGGTCTGGTGATGAAGACGAGGTACAGTTAAGGGAGCTCCGTAACGTTTTACAGTAGCTACCTTGTGTTTGGGCTCGATTAATTTGTCTCAATGAGAACTTTACATTTAGATGGGCTGTGACTGTCATTGAGGGTCTGGTGATGAAGATGAGGTACAGTTAAGGGAGCTCCGTAACGTTTTACAGTAGCTACCTTGTGTTTGGGCTCGATTAATTTGTCTCAATGAGAACTTTACATTTAGATGGGCTGTGACTGTCATTAAGGGTCTGGCGATAAAGATGAGGGACAGCTGAGGGAGCTCTTTAACGGTTTACAGTAGCTACCTTGTGTTTGGGCTCGATTAATTTGTCTCAATGAGAACTTTACATTTAGATGGGCTGTGACTGTCATTAAGGGTCTGGCGATGAAGACGAGGGACAGCTGAGGGAGCTCTTTAACGGTTTACAGTAGCTACCTTGTGTTTGGGCTCGATTAATTTGTCTCAATGAGAACTTTATATTTAGATGAGTTGTGACTATCTTTGAAGGTCTAGCGATGAAGAAGAAGGGCAGCTGAGGGAGCTGTTTATGGTTTACAGTAGCTACTTTGTGATTGGGCTCGATTAATTAATGTCTCAATGAGAAGTTTGAAAGGTTATAGTTTCCAGTTAGTTTAATGTTTACTATGTCATGATCCAATGATGAAATCTAAGAAAACTCGAGGAAACTCTTCAAACTTTATATGCACTTTTGCAGGGACGTCGGAATGTTATAAGTAGCTAGTGAATATTGGTACTTATGGTTTAGTTCGAGTAGGTTTATTAGTATGTTTGTTGTTGATAAAGCACTAAAAAGTATGAAATAAAAAAATTTTAACAAAAAATAAAAACGCCTTCAAAACGCACTAAAAAGTAAAAAATAACTACGTCATTTACTTACTTTAATTTACTTAATCACATATATGAAGTCGGTGCCACCCGAGCTTTCTACTTTAAAGTCTTTACCTAAACTTATGTGAAGTAAATGTGATTAAGTAAATTAAAGTAAGTAAATGACGTAGTTATTTTTTACTTTTTAGTGCGTTTTGAAGGCGTTTTTATTTTTTGTTAAAATTTTTTAAAAATTAATAATTGTCAATATACAGGAAGACAGAAGCTAAAAATAAATAGGATGAAAAATATTAAAACTAAATGATTTTCATTATTTTCATTTAGTTTTAATATTTTTAATGTTTTATGAACGTTTGCTACAGATCAAACGAGCGGCCGGCTAGCCAATGCACTGATAGATCACGGGGCGAGCTCGTGGGCGGGTTGCGGGGAGCCACACTCCGTGTCGCCGCGCCCCACCAAGCGTCTGGGCCCGTTTAAGCGCCCCCCGCAACCTGCCGCCGCGCCGCAACCCGCACCGCCCCCGCGACACAACCGGTGAGCTAGGCTCGCAACACACCGCTGAGATTACGCTAATATTTAATAAATCAGCTCCCTTATCGGTATTTTATTCACATTCATGTACAATTGCGTGCATATTTTCGTCATGCTCTGCTATAAAGAAAGTAACAAAAAACTGGGCCGCAAGCTGTACCGCCCGCGCGACGCAACTGTGAGCCTCTCAAAACACCGCTGAGATTACGCTACTATTAAGTAAATTAGCCCCTTAAAGGAAGACTACTACCATCTGTTCATAGTTGCCTGTACATTTTTGCGTCACGCACTAAAAATAAAAGAAGATAGTGCATTTATTCACAAAATGCATCCTATTCTACCATATGTATCTATGGTGTGGTATTTATGGCAACAAAGAGAAAGGCATTATGTCGAACTGCGCATAGCTCGGCTTTATTCTTTTTGCTACTAAAATGTCTACATTGTGTTTATTATATTAGACACTTTTATCCCCAACTGTAACTTTTTAATACTTATTTATTTAACCATAGATCACCCGCGTACAGCGGTGCGGGCATCAATAACACCCAATAGATTCCGCGAAGAACAATAATACGCGCATTACATATTTGGACACATAATCCGGCGCACGAACTTTGTCTGAATTATAAACTGATTTTCGTAGTTGTAATAATTATATATTTAATCGAATACGAACCAAGATAAATCAACGAGGTTTGTGTATGAGTTGCATAGACCGTCCTACCATGTATTAGTACTTACCCGTATAGACATATTATAATTATGTTTTCTTCAGTGTTATTAGTTACAATAGTTCTGCACCGATGTTCACGCTTTCAATATAGAGTACTGTAAACAAGCTGATGTTTTTCATTGATTGTATTCTCTATACCGTGCGGCGGAGGTCTCTGCCTATAGCTATGTATATAGGTTGCAACACGGGGATTTGATATTATTAATATTAGAATATTGTATTAATATTATAGACTATTTATATAGTCAGTGTAACGATAGGTCGTCCACGATGAGATTGTTTACACATAAAATGTAAAGATTAATACAGACTTAATGAAATTTTTTGTACTTAATAATTTATTGTATAAGACGTAAGGTATTTAAATAACATACATAGATTAATTGCATTTAAAGAAAATATTGATTAGTACGATTTTCTAACTAACGGCTTCAATGTTTTTATAAATTAATCGATTTCAATCATCTACGAAGCCAAATAACAGTCAAGGCGTCAGTGAATTATCTCTCAAAATATGAACTTCAAGGCACAAGAGGGCTATCGTCGTCAATGTGTTGCAACCACTTCGTAAATATTGCGTCTTAGTCGTAGTGTATTTATTGAAGTTATTGTGAATAAGTTAAATAAATATATAACTCAGACTACTAGATGCTAACTATCTTCTGCAGATCTTCTGCCAAGCATGTTAGGATTTAAGTTAAATATCTTGTTCAGACGATAAACAGTTTTAGTTAGTATAATTCTGTAATAATTTCTTTTCTACTCTTTTTTTTTTCATTTCTATTATTACATGATTTTTTATTAAAGTAGCTTTATTTCTACTTAAATATAAAATATATTATCTTTAATACTAAATCTTCTGAATAATAATCAATATGCATGTGAGATTCTGCAGAGGATAAATAATAAAGCATTTAGTGTTGATGATTTGAATCCTTTATATAACCAACCAAAACAATTGTAAAACAAGCATATTAGATTCATTTTGACTCTCATTTTAACTGTTATTAAAAAAAAACAGCAATATTTTTAAAGTACAGAATGATATAGTCATATTGTGAGAGAAGATTCTTAGGTAAAAACTAATTTACCGATTGCAATGATTTGTCTGTACATATGTAATCTAGTTATAAAGCTTTAACTGTTGTAGGCTACTTTTATTTATTTGTTTATGATAGAACCACTTTTATATGTTACAACGATCAACGTTATATTGTGACAATATTATAACGCCATTGTTGCCTGTATTTCACAAATTAAAATAAAACAAAATAAAGTTATTAATATTTTATTACACGTAATGGGTTTTTTTACAAAGTAACAAACCAATTTACTATATTAAACAGTTGAAAATTGTATTCATTAAAAATTCAATAAGTTATGTTCTGATTGATTAAGTATAATTAAATATTCATGTTTCTTTTTTAAGCAAATTTTGTATAATTTTTATTCTGTCTTTATATTTTAGCAACCGGAAAGCATGGTAGGGTACAGCATTTTTTGCGATACTACAAGATTTTTATTATTTTTTATCTGCGTATGGTAACTTATATAAGTGGTTCTACCCGTATGTGCTAGTACGAATAATTGTAATATAGGGAACTAAAACAACAATCGGCTTTTACTTTGGTATTTGTTCCAATGTTGATTATATTTCTTATGTATATGTTGTTATAAGCCAATTTGATGCTGTGTGATTTTTATATATAGGCAAAGCACTAACTGATTCTCGTCTTCGTGGTATACTTGGCGGCGTTTTACTCATTCTTTCGTTTACGCAACCGCACCCCTATATCACGCAGGCGAGGACTAAGTTATTCAGTTTGCCTCATGTATTATGTAACGGTCTCGGCTTTAAATCAATATCTAGACTTCAGTTATACATCGAATTACTTTGCTTTTTAATTGTATTAAAACCACCATTTTCTGTCCTCTCTCTCTCTCTCTCTCTCTCTCTTATATCTAACTAGTGGACGCCCGCGATTCCGTCCGGGAGAATTTTTTTGTTGTGATAGTTCGACAAAAAGTAGCCTTTCTCAGGTTCCAGACATCTCTGTACAAAATTCCATTTACGTCGGTTCAGTAGTTTAGACGTATTTGAATACAAAATAGACAGAGTTGCTTTCAAATATTATCTTACGGCTTCATAAATTAATTTAATATCATTATTTGGATTTAGCTACTGAAGATACATAAATTACATTGAAAAGCAAAGTTGATGAATTCGATGAATTCGTTATTATTCTAAATAAACCGTTTTTTTTAATTTATGTTTGAATTTCTTCATAAAAATAGTTTGAAAATCCATTTCTTATGTAGAGAGACAAATATCTTAGCATTCCATGGATTCACCGTACGGGTGCTGGGTCCATCGCGTGGCTGAGAGAAAAACTCCGAACAGAGCCCGAAACTTGTGACACGGGTGTAGGTTTAAGGGCACCCTTAGTGACGCGCATCAACACTCACCTCCTCTGTTCAAGTATTCTCCCTGCCCAGCCAAATTCGGAAGGACCCTACTAGAGCAGCTTAAACTATCTCAATAAAATCGAATATTTCTTAAACATTTTTGTTATCTATGAGCTTCTATTTAGAGGCCCAATTCAGTGATCTGTGAATCTGTTATTCTTTTGTTATTATTGTATTCTATCCAAAATAAAATTGGTGCTATAGAGATTTGATTTACATTCCAAAACATAAATGAGATTCTTTACAAAATTTTGAGTAAACTTAATTTTAATCAATAATAAATTGTAGCGATAATGATCTGCTTGCATTTAATATAGTATCAAATGTTTATAATATAATACAATGCATTCCACAACCATTTATTTTATGTTTGTATTATTTCTGAAATATTTATTTTCACGCATTAAAAAGTACAAGTAAATTATTTTTACCTGGTATAGTTAAACATTATACCTGTGTCTATGATTTAATATAAAATCATTTTCAGTGAACACAAGAATAATGTGTGAATGTGTTACGGTGCCTTGGTGACTGCCCCGTTGGTGTTGTGGTTAGCCAATGTGGCTTCCATCGCGGGGTCCTGGGTTCGGTTCCTGTGTCGGGTCACGGAATAATTCTGAGCATTTTCATTCTTCTATGAAATGTTTAGTACATTCCAAGCCCGGAGTCTGAAACTTGGTGGTGTTACACCCCCGTGCCTCGGAGAGCACGTTAAGCCGTCGGTCACTATCATCAACATCTGATGATCGTAAATAAATGAAACATTATCAACCTAAGCCTGCTAACCCGCATTGGAGCAGCGTGGTGGGTGTACACTATATCCCCTCTCCTATAAGGAGGGAGTCCTGGCCCTGTAATGGGCCGTAAATAGGCTCATAATGATGATGATGATACAGTGCCTAGTAAAAATAATCTACACACATAAACGCTCTTCTTGCTTGTAAGTTTGTAACATCTGGGCAATACAATTATATGTGGTATATGTGTGTCGGCGTGGGAGTAGCTCCTAAACTAATTACAGCTTTGCTTATTTTTTGTAACTTAATCTTTCTTGTCAATCTGTTCAACCTTCAGAACATATTTTTTTTATTTTATTCAGCTTCCGATTATCTTTTTTCTTTAACAATGCGAACAGTAACTTGCACAGATTTAAAATTTTATTTAATAAAGTTTTTTACTGACTTTAAACGCCTTGTTCATTAATATTTTTTTTAGTATCAGGCGTACACTGATTCGTTTCGGTCTTGATGTGTTAAGTATCACATATCTGTATTGTATTTACCTCAGTACTTAGTTTAGATAGAACACTTAGTTTTTGTTTGATACCTCATAGCCCCACAAATACTTACAGTCCCATATACCTCACAAAGTTGGGTAGAAATGGCCTCATACTATCAGGCACAGAAATATTTTGTTTTACATTTCGATAGGTACTTATGATGTTCAAGTACATCCTTGTGGACTACGAAGCCACTTTGTTATTTGGATTATTTTTCTTTTGTCCTACTTAGTGTTTGTTTTTAACAGTATTTAATAGATGTTAAGACTGACAAGATTATTATTGTATTAAAATTATTAAGTATTAAAAATATTTATATATTTGTCACTGGCGCGGTATTAATAATAATTATGGTATAATAACTTATTAATTTAGCAATATATTTGTTTCATTTTGTAGTGTCACTTAAGTATAAAGCTTGATGAATTGTCGTCGGTTAACAAAATATCCCAGAAAAATCAATATAATCAAAATTTTTTTATAAAACAATGCAATAATAAAGTTTATGAGACTTAAAACTTGTTTTTTTTCAGTCGCTCATTATTCCACATAGTCTACTGAAGGGCCAAGCCCTTTAAAGAAGAGGGATTGGAGGTTAAATAAAATTCTTTAGTTACTTATACATTATATACATTTATTATTAGTATTAGACAAATTATCTCAACTACATATAAATGTTTTATTTTATTCAATGTAATGGAATAAGGGGAGTAGTAATTTGCCCAAAAATAACTATAGTTGACTGTCCTCTACATTTGTAGGACAATTTGTTTGACTCAAAAGGTATACTTACTGATTTTCAGGAGATTCAAGTCTTAGGTAATTTATACATCCCAGCTTGTAAAACTAGCTGATGTGTACGTACTTTAGTGTCTAAAAACTGTCTCAACTCCTGGAGACTACATTCTGTTCCCGGAGCTTGTGATGCAAACATTTTTAGCATCTGGTGAATGCGCTCTAATGGTAAGGAATCTAAGTTAGTTAACATCCCCACAATATATGACCAGAAGACTTGTAACTCCCCTTCTCGCTGATCATGTGCAGATGCCATGACACTCTCGCTTTCTTCATCTTCACAAATCATTTCCTGTACTTGGTTAGTGGAACAACTTGACTTATTCCCATCAGTACCCTCTACTAAAGCAAAGTAATCTGTGCTCTTCTCAGATATAATGCCCAGAGACTGCCAATAAGTAATTTTCCTTCTTAATATAGTTATTGGTACCTTCATAATTTGATGCAGCTCTTCCAATGACCACTCAGGTTTGGTCTGGAAGTGCATTATCAAGGTTGCATTAAAAGGTGATACCGTTAAATCCAATTTCTTTTCACCAATTTCAATCTCAATATTAACATTGCCTAAATGTGGCTTCCAACTCAAAGTTCTGTTTCCTTTCAGTGCCTCATATGACTTTGTATAAGCTTCAAAATGTTGTTTGATTTCTTCTGGCAACTCTAGGCTTTCATCTTTGAATGGTGGCCAAAATTGTGCTGACAATATCATTGCATTAGATGTGAATTTATTATTTAATGATTCAAAGCTCTTATCTTGTTGTATGAGTGCATTGATTCTTTTAGAATCTGATACATCCTTTAACATTACTTCACAGAAATGCAACTGAGACTCTCCAAACCTGAGTTTCAACAATTCCAAGTATCTTATTTCTTTCTCTGTGTTGATTACACTTTGAGCAAGTAACCTGTCGGCTAAGAGTGTTCGATACTCATTAACAAATAATTCCTTGCTTCCATAAACATTTACAAGCATAGATATGATGTCATTTGCTTTTCTGTCATTACCATTCACTTTTGGATCAGCATCTTTAGGATCTGGAACCCAGTTATCCCAGTCTTCCTCTTTTTCGAGATCATCATCAGTTTCGGCAGCAAATTTAGCTAATTCTTCTGCTAATTCACTCCCTGCACCTTCTTCAGTCAAACTGCTGACCACACTCCTCACAGTGTCCTCCCTGTTTCTCAAATAGTTGCGAACAGGCTTAGTAACTGTTTCAAGAATTACTCCTGAAGGATCTAAGTGTCTCAGAGCTCTAATGGCAGAAATATAAGCTGTTAAAATGTCAGGTGTATTTACTCCAGGATGCAGCAATCTTGTCTCCAAAGCATTTTGTAATTTCTTACATAGGGTAGCTCTCAGATCTGTTTTATCTAAGCATAATTTTATATCATCAACGGCAGGTTGAGAATCAGGATACACAATTATTATGTTGAACAATTGGTCTATTCGTAGTTTTGTGTAGATATGATACAAATAGTAACTAAGCTTTTGTTTGAACTTTGAAACAGCATTTTGTATATCTTTATCAATTTTGTCTGGCTGTGAAGAGCCAGCGCAGTATATTCTAGCCAGCCAAGACATCACTGTTGTGTCCAGCCAGTTCTCCAGAAAACATATGTGGGACACATCAAATGTGCCCGTGCAAAGTTTCTGGATATGCAATTCTATTTTCTGTTGTATAAAATTAGTGAGCACTTGCCCAGTTAATCTCTCGAGAAGTGTGAGTTCGACAAGTTTACGATTCGTTTCGTGAAATACTTTAACAATGTACACGCAGTTGCAATCAGAACATTCCTTCAAACAGCCCGAGCATGTTATCTCCTCATCCATATCAGAGTTTTCATGTTCTGTATTATCAAACACATTGAATGATACTTTATAAAAATGATTAATTATGACTTGGAAATCAAGCGGCAGCTGCGACAACAGGGTAGCACGCAGCATTTTATTGAACCCAGACATAGCGCAACGTTCACCATAAATAGACTCGTTATCGCCGCATCTGAAATTCAAAGAAGTAAGTCTCTCGATCATAGGTGTAAAGCTCGACATGATTTCGTATAAATCGTTGACAGCAGACTTGAAGAGTTGGAATCCTTTAACCTCATCATCAGTTTTTATAAACTTCGACCAAAACGACGGAGCCACATGTTGACGCAGATATTTCTCAGTGTGGATCAATATGAGATCTCGAACCTTTATTTGAGCCCTCATAGTCTCTATATCTCGCTCTATTTGTTCATATTCGTCGTCTGAGCAATCGGTAAAAAGTGTATCATTAAGAATAGGGAATGCATATTTGATTTTGTTCCAATTCGTTTTTACCATGCCCCATTCATTTGCCATGTTGTACTTTATATTTCCTTTTTAATTTTTTACAATCGTTATCTTGTACAAAAATATAATATTTATACTCATAGTCTGTCATAGTCTCATACCCATCAACCGAAATGTCATAACAAATACCACAGATATATATATTTTTTAATTCGTCCCCAAGGGACAGGCAAAGATCTGTGACCACTGACCATACAGCCAATACCATAGATATTTTCAACAGGCTCAGCGGTTTAGTCCACAGAAAAAAATTAAAGATTCCCGAGAGAAGAGAAAGACTCGAAAATACTTTCATAATATTGTTTGTGATAATTTTCTTTCTTTTTCTAATCCATAATAGCCAATACAGCACTAACGAAGTTTATTAAGAATTACGGCAAAGTAGACAGTTTTATTTTTATATCCTCTCCTAAGGAAATCGTGCAGATTTTAAAATAAATCGGTGCTGCCATCACTCTTTTTAACTTACTACCAATTTTATGATTTGCATTATTCATTATTTTTAATTGTATTAAATAAACAATATTAATTATTGGATTGATAAAAATATAAAGATTTTATTTGGTTAAGTCTTTGTTAGTATCCATTGAGAAATAGAAAAAAATATTTCCCAATGGATACAACTTTACTAGATCAGTAATAAAAAATATGCTGTTTTAAAAAAGCTATTTTATAATTATAAAACATCTTTATATTTAAGTAACACTTTGTATTATTATAAACTGCCTCAATAAACTGGTAGCTAGTCTGTGCGGCTGATCATATTCATAAGTATTATTTCCTGGGTATAGGTAGGTATATATATTATTTTCAATAAGACATTAGTGTTTGAACAGACGTAGAATAATCCTAGTTATTGTCATAAATAATAATAAATAAATAAATAAATATTATAGGACAATTACACACATCGCTATATAGCCCCAAAGTAAACGTACTCGTAAGTAGCTTGTTATGGTAGCTATGATAACTGATGAATATCTTTATATATATATATTATACACAAATACTTATAATGTATAGATAAACACTCAGACACTGGAAAACATCGATGCTCATCACACAAACATTTTTCCAGATGTGGGAATCGAACCCACGATTCGATGATCGAGGACGCAGAAGCAGGGTCACTACCCACTGCGCCACTCGGCCGTCATTAGCATCTATACTAAAGCCAAACTCGATTGAGAATGCTTGTCAACAAACAAATTTAAAATGGAGGTAGAAAATGCAACACATTTTATGCCTAATAAATTTAAAATTATGTTTAAGTATTTTAAAAATCTTATTTAAAAGACATTGAATATATTAATTAGTTTTAAGCTTACTAATCTAATTTATTGTCATGAATTCGTCATTAACTAGTTAACTAAATAAAAGAAGTGTGAAATGACTATCGATTTCTACCCTCATTTTTATTTGTTTGTTGTCAAGCATTCTCAATCGAGTTTGGCTTTAGTATAGTAGTGATTATTAGTATTAAACATCATCATCTGTAATAGGAGGAAAAGATGGCACAAAACCTATAGGTACAAAAGCCATATAATAGGTACTAAAGCGGAAATGGACCATCTCCTTTATTCTGTTACACGGGTGCTGACAACATTACTATTGTGTGGCGCTCCGCAGTTTCAATGCATTTCATTCATCATAGGGCAGCAGTCAACGTATTAACTGAAACAATATTTTCATGTTAAACTTCTTACAGAATAAATAATATTAAAGATGGGATCAAGGGATTTTAATTTTTTTATTAAAATCGTTGGTCCAGTGGTGAGCTTATGTGTTTTTACATAACTATACTAAAGCCAAACTCGATTGAGAATGCTTGTCAACAATCAAATTAAAAATGAAGGTAGAAATTTTTTTTACACTTTTACACCTAATTTTTTTAGTTAACTTGTTAATAACGAATTCATGACAATAAATTAGATTAGTAAGCTTAAAACTAATTGACATATACAATGTCTTTTAAATAAGATTTTATAAAAAAATCTTTCCTTCCTTTTTAATTTGTTTGTTGCCATGATTATACGTAAAGTGTTGCATTGTTTTGTTAAATAAAAGTGAACTCCGATCGCAGCAGTTCTACGCGCAAAAAGTGGTGAGTTTTTAATATAATTAAATAAAATGAAAATCTAAGCTGCTCCGTGGATTACTGTTTGCTAAAATATTGGAATTTTGCTAAATGCCGAAGCAAACCGAGAGTTTTAACAGAACATAATAATTAACGCATTTTCGTAAAACTAACTTGGTTCAACAAGTTTTTCCAAATTTTAAAGTAGGTATTTTTAACATTGCAAACATTGTATTTCATTCATTATAAAGTATGTGGCTTAAGATCTTTATTTTCTCAAAAGAATTAAGTACAATAAAATAGCTTATATGAGAAAATCTAAGTAAACTATTTACGAGTGTACAAATCTAATTAGGCTTCTAGTAGTAGCCGTTTTTGTACTTGAATTCTTTCGTAAAAGTTATTATCTAGTGTAAATCTTTATATAGTATTTTTCGAATTAATATTATGTAATAAGTACTACGTCCACGTCACTTTATAATGTAAATACAATTGATCTCCGTGGCGCGGTGGTATGCCCAGTGATTTTATAAGTGGGTACGATTCCCGGCTGGGCCGTCTTAAGATTTTTTAAATTGGTCCAGGTCTGGTTTGTGGGAGGCTTCGGCCGTGGCTGGTAACCACCCTACCGAGAAAGCCGATTAAGTTTTAATTTTGCCTCAAGTTTGACACGTTTGATATTTGTTTTCAGACAAAATGGTGGTGGTTATTGAGATTTTAGACAACAACATGTTCCTGACACGGCAACTCTTATTACGATACGTGTTACTTGTTATTTACGAGCACAGAGAGAGGTTTGTATCTGCAGTAGAAGTAATTCCTGTGCCCTCTACAAGTCAGGGCATTTCCAGACCCTCTGCAAATCAGGGAGTTAATATACTTTCCCCAAATCAACAAACAGAGTACCTACTGGATCACTAGTAGAGATAAGTGTTTCCTTGTCCAATTTACATTTTGTTTCAATCCTGTAAATTGTAACATTCGACTTTTTAGGTACAAAATAAAAAAAAACAGAGGAAGTCGTAGAAGTTCAGACTGATTGTTCTACTACTGAAGGCCCACTATTAGAAACTTCTGGAAAAAGTGTTTTTGTTATCAAGTGACACGTACTTAGATTTCCAAAATCAAGAAAATACAGATGACCATCTTTTTAAGTACTGGCTTGGTCAAAAAAAGAAAGCATTCAACCAAATACTTATATAATTGGGTCGTTCATCTGATTTACTATAATTATAAATAAAATAAAAGAGCTTCCATTATGTCAATATTGTTTTATTTATCTACTCTTGTAATCTATACTAATATTATAAAGAGGTAAAGTTTGTAAATAAAGTTCTGTCGGGGCTAATCTTCGGAACTACTGATCCGATTTTAAAAATTCTTTCACCAGTAGAATGCTACGTTATCGGTGAGTGTTATAGGCTATATTTTATATTTGTATTGTATATATTATCTGTGTTATCACAGTTTCGGACCGTGAAATTTATTAAATTTAGCTTTAGGCGCGTACGCTGCCTTAGATATTGGATATAATTGTAAACATTGTATGAAAATTTTATGCATCTTAAAAAGTTCTACAAAAAAGTCCGCGATAGCATATATCTATCTTTTATATTTTGGCAGATGTATAACTTTTTGTGTTTTAAAAAATCATTTAATTCATATGCTTACGTTTACGTCATTATTTATACAACTAAATTTAAATCCTTATCAAAATAAATTAATTAATAATCACAAGGATATTATAGAGATAAGATTTGCCTTTCACAGTATGTTAATTAGTTACATAGTTTTGGAGATATTACAAAATTTCTAAAAAACATGACAATGCCGCTATATCGTCCAAATTAAGTGGAGCTCCTCCGTGTTATGTTATACGTACTGCATAGGGGTCAACATTTTGGTACTGATATTTTTTGAGAATTCGATCTTTGATCTTTTCTTTAAATTTATTTGGCATAGCAGACCATATTTATATGATATACGAAAAAGTTTATTCGTTTGTTTAAACGGGCTTATCTTTAGATCGGCATGTCGGATTGTAAATTATTTTGTTAATTATAAAAGCTAGACTCAAAAGTGAAATAGACTATTAAAAGCTATACACATCAGCTTGTCATAAATATATATTGTTAATGTACTGTAATATCGTACAATGTTTTGCAAAAATGTAGATCTTTAGTAGTTTCACGGGAAACTATAAAAAAATTAAATTGAGAGGGGTAGCGGGTAAAGAGCACACTTCATGTCTTTAAAATTAAAAGGGTACCTAAGAGGTTTTCACGCAGACGAAGTCGCGGGCGACTGCTAGTTTTTTTATAATTTACAATGGATCTATATAATCTTCTTTTATAGCCCCAACTAGACTTTTTGTTATTTTATTCAAACTTCGAAGTACTTCAAGTCACTTTTTTGATGCCTCCGTGGCGCAGTGGTCTTCTTCTTCTTCTTCGTTTCCGCACCTGGCCAGTGAGTTGGCTGTTGTGCGTGGGTCCCCTGGTGCATACTCCCGCTGACTCACTCAGGCCAGCCGAGCTCGCTCCAGAAGCTTAGCAGGCCTCCCAGGTCGCTGATTGTGGCGCAGTGGTATGCGCGTTGGATTTATAAGACAGAGGTCCTGGGTTCGTTTTCTGGCGGGGCAGATTCGAGATTTTTCTTAATTTGTCTTGGTCTGGCTGGTGGGAGGCTTTCGCCGTGGCTAGTTACCACCCTACCGACAAAGACGTACCGCCAAGCGATTTAGCGTTCCGGTACGATGTCGTGTAGAAACCGATAGGGGTGTGGATTTCATCCTACTCCTACCAAATTAGCCTGCTTCCATCCTAGATTGCATCATCACTTAACATCAAGTGTGTAAGCAGTCATGGGTCCGACTTGTAATCGATAAAAAAAAAACTTGATTTCTATTAGGGTAAGGTTGCCCAAAGTTGTTCCCCGGTAATAAAAAATATATAAGTATATTTTCTTAGTAATAATAACATTTTTATGGTCAAATCGATCTAATCCACAGCAGCAATAAAAAAATAAGCATTCCTTTAGATTAGCTTTACTCTTATACCTGGTCAGTGTTTCATACTTTTGGTTTCTGCATTTGTGTAAGGTTTCTAGAACATATATAACTCTTTTCAAAAGTTTATAAAAATTAGTTTTCATGGAAGTGCCAGCGGAGCCGCGATATTGGAGTCCCTTGCCAGAAAGCGCGTTGTTGGCAGACTTTCTAATAGATGGATTGACAACATAGGTTGTTAGGAGCCTCTGGATGATAGTAGCTTAAAACTGTAGTGCATGGAACTGGAATGGAAGGCCTATATCTGGCAGTAGACTTTTATCAGGTGATAAATGATGATGATGTTTATGTATGATAAGATATCAGGATACTGAATATCTTATGGTCAAGTGCTATTAAAACTAGTATTCAACTACATTTATGTTTAGTTCTTGAAATTAAACAAATTTTCTGTTGTAGGAAAGTTTAATTTATTTACAGCTTAAAGTTTATAATTAACCAAATTAAGAAACTCCATAATGTTAGATATCACTAATGGATAGGCTCAGGCTGCTGGGTAAGAAGTAAACCAAATCTTTTTTTGATAGTTATCCTTTGCCTGGAATATTTATCTTCTGGTGAGAAGCGTGCTGAAAGTGTGAATAAATGAATAAATACTATGAACTTACTAATGAACTAACTAAAAATGGCTATGTGTAAAGAAAAAAAATAATTCCTTAATACTGCAAACCATGCAGAGCACTATAAAATTAAAATTTTTATAACCAACCTGGGTGAGCTGAAAGGGTAGGCTTTCCATTGGGATCTATAGTCTGAAACATTAAAATTAATACACTTACATTTATTATACGTACATTGTTAATGTGCATTATAAAAATCAAAAATGTGGATGCTGATAAAGGTATAATAGGTTATAAGCTAATGTTTACCGATAGTGTGTATTGTCTGTCGCCATTTTCATTTAAGTAATATCTCAAATACATTTTATATAGCTTATATAGATGTTTACTAAATAAGAAATCAATTGAATTTATTTAGAAAATAAACACCAAAACAAATCGCACACCATTCACTAATGTCAAACGACAAATCATAGATCACAATATCACATTCACAGCCACACCACGAGCAGACGGCAGGCAGGTTGTTTCAAACCTAATAGGCCGTAAAAGACTTGATTCCAGGTCTTTAAATAAATTTAAAAAATGTAATATGTATTCTTTGGTCACTTTTATCGTTTAAAGTTTATTACTCTGCGTCTGCGAAAAATCAGTTAAAAAAAAAGAACGACGTATGTATTGTGTTTCCAAAATTTTCAAGAATTGTAAATTAATTAAACTTGCTAATATGGCAAACCTTCCACCTCGAAAAATTTCAACGTCTGGTAAAGCAACCAAGCAACAGGGTGCGACACCTCTTGAAATACTATTACAAATGGGCTTCCCTAAAAACCGAGCGTAAGTACAAATGTTTCGTTCATACCGCAAACTGATTTTTTGTGATCTTTTACACTAATGTTTTGTAGTTACAAACACTTCTCTGTTGAAATTTTCATGGCCATCCTTAAAACATACTTTGAAGAGGTATAGCAAATTTTATATGCGTATATTACACATAACACACATTCTATATAATTAGGAATGTTTTAAGGTTAATGTTTTTTACACAATGATTAACTGTGGCATAAAGTTAACAAGTTTAAAGTTGTTATGTATTTAATAGGTTATATTATATTATTAGGATATAAAATAAAAAGAAATCACTTTAATTTTAGGTTGAAAGCTCTTGCGGCTACTGGCCACCGCAGCGTCCAGTTAGCCTCTGACTGGCTCCTCACGCATGTCAACGATGCTTACATAGATGCGGAACAGCCTAGGGAGTATATATTCTATGCAAACCCCACGGGACAACTGCTGGCACAGTTGCAGAGCTTCTGGGAGAAGTCCAAGGCTACCGAGTGGAATGGAGCACACAATTTTCCTCCTCACATAACACTAGTACCATTTTTTAAGGTAAAAAATCTATATATTTATTTACTCCCTATTCATACACTGAACTCTGAACAGAGCTTTAGACTTGTGACATGGGTTTAGGTTTAAAAAAGATCTCTTAGAGCCGGCCATCAACACTCACCTCCTCTGTTCAAGTTATTCTACCGACCCAGCAAAATCTGGAAGGACCCTACCAGAGCAGCTTTGGATACTCATTCCAATATGGAGCTTACTGCACTTCTAGTAAGGCCAAGGTCTTTTAGCAGGTTATAGAGAGACTTTGCTGGTATACCTCTAGCACCCACTTCTACTGAGTATAAACTAACCACATAGCCATTTTTAGTTATTTAATTAATAAGGTCATAATATTTATTCACTTTGAAAACATGATCTCTAGGGATGATTGTTTCCCACGGCACTGTAAGCTCAACATGTACTAAACGTTTGATTTGTTTAGAAAAAAGAAAAATTTCAAAAAAATGTTAAGTAAGTTTTAATATAAAAATTCCAGATTTAGATTATTTCTTATTTTCACAGGCAAAAGATGATGTGTCTTTGCAATTAGCAAAATCAGTGAAGCAAACTGTGGAGATTGTGGGGCAGCCACCTGAAACACCACTGAAACTCGAGTCTTATATATCACAGAACTTCATGGGCTTGTTTATTTCTGAGGAGCATTCTGACTATTTGAAGAAAATTGCATTGCAATATGCAAAACAAGTGTCAGTATTAGGTGAGATGATTTTTTTTTTAAATACAAATACAGTGGAATCTCTATAACTCGAACCTTGTTAATTTGAAATCCTCAATAAATCAAAAAAAAGACACATTTCCCTATCCACTGAACCTTACGAACGAACGAACTTACTTTGAAAGATGTAATGATATTGATGATCACAAATTCTGTTCAATATTTAAACTTGAGAAAATAATAGAAAAATATACTTAGAAAACTGTGCCTTTCTAAGTCAAAGTTTTAGCAGTTAAGTCCTTAATAAGTCAAAATTCTTCTTTAGTCAAAAACTCCTTAACTCAAAATTATTAGTATTTCCCTAGACATTCGAGTTACAGAGATTTCACTGTATTCCTTAGTCATACCACTTGTTCAAAAGGTAGTACATATTTGGAGATCAGTGTAATACACATTTTATATTGTTATTTCTGTTATCCAAAGTGAACACTTAACATTTGAAAAAAAAATATATTTTTACCATAGGACTAAATAAATAATATAAAACTTTAAGATGAATATCTTAGCATTCCATGGATTCACTGTGCGGATTTAGGGTCCATCGCGTGGCTGAGACTTGTGACACGGGTGTAGGTATAAAAGTGGTCCCTTAGTGACACGCGTCAACACTCAATATGGAGCTTACTGCATTTCTATTAAGGGAGAAATAATTTAAATATTTTTTTATTCTTCATGAAAAAGCAATGTAAATCAATTATTCTGTACTTACAATGAACTTTCGCAAAGTAATGCCTGCTTCTACTCAATAAAATTGTAATTTGTTAATTGTTTATACAGTGGGTGCAAAGGTGGATACTAACAAAAGTTTGGATGGGTCTGAAGAAATATATAATACATGTAAGGATATGTTTTAGATTCACTTTGTAGCTGAAGTGGTTTGCATTTTAGCAGGACCTGTTAGTTAACAACATATCTAGTGAAGAGTGAGAGATATATTGCTGACAAATAGTGACAAAGTCAAAATATTGCTCTCTCTATCTCTCTCTCTCTTTGAAGAGCAAAATTTTTGACTTTGCTGCTGTTAGTCGGCTGTCTTTTGCTCGTCACAGAAGTATCAATATTGAATACCAAAAGTGCTGGGAATGGCTTTTAAACTTTATAATAAAAGTATAGTTAGTGTCTTTGCATGATGTAATTTCTAATTATTTAGTGGAGGAAACGGTTTGGAGTGCTCATGGGCTTGTGCTATTGCTATACTCAGTATTTAATTAATTTTGGCTTAGTAGTTTTAAAAGCTACTGGCAACTGTAAACTGTCATCTATTTTCACCTATTTTAATGAACAATAAGTAAATAAGTAATAAGTATCTTAGGTAGAGAGAAATTACGACTTAGACCCAGGTAGTAATAAGTAGACGAAGAAGAAAAACAAAATATTATTTGGAGTATGCCTAACTCTATGCTAGTTGAAAATTATCTTAGTGTTAAATTTAACTTTTTTTAATACTATTAGCACCGAGTGCTGAAGCACTGACGAAATCTCTGCACCTCACACTGGCGTATCACTTCGACGTGAGCGCTTATGAAGCTCTCAAGGCGCTAGTGGATGAGCTGGACCTCTCGGAGCCTCTTCATCCTGACTGGGAACTGCGGCTTTACTCGCGAGATCCGCGCTTTTCTAACCATCAGGTATTTGAATGACAATTTTTTTGTTACAACAAACAATATAGAATGCCAGTATTTTATTTTTTTAGCTTTATCACAAATATCGTGGGGCACTTGCAGGAATAAGTGAGAATATAAATGCTATGCGGTTAGTTGATGAGAATCATTCCGCGTCGCTATATTGGCCTTGGCTACATTGCTGAGTGCCTTCATTTTACCCTTGTTCTGTGGCTGGATGTAATGCAACATGCATTAGGTGGACATAAATTAATAGTTAAACTGTTACATAACTGTGTTAGCTACTTTGTCTTGGGTGTCTATCTAATTACTATTGGACATAGGCCTCTCCACTCGACCCCAACAGCCATCAGTCGCTCGACAGACATGACCAGCCCACTGCCACTTCAAAGTACTAACCTTGACAGCTATGTTGGTTACTTTAGTTCTTTGGCGAATTACTTCATTCCAGACTTTATCCCTCAAAAGAACTCCGAACATAGCTCTCACCATAGCACATTGAGTGACTTGAAGTTTGTAGACCAGCCTTGCTGTCAGTGTCCACGTCTCGGCACCGTAAGTCATGACGGGAAGGACGCTCTGATCAAAGACCTTTGTCTTTAGACATTGGGGTATAAATATTAAATAATAATAAATAAAATAAATAAAATGAAATCCCGGCGAAGTTTACCAAACGCTGCCCAGCCTAACTGAATTCTCCAATTAACTGAATACCCAATACCAAAATATAATACTACCATTTAAATTTCTTTGTTGTAAAAAAATACAAAAAAAAAAAACGCAAGACCAGTTTTAAAAGTACAAAATTGGCTACAAGATGTATCTAGTATTACGAAGATAATTATAGGAAGTTCATCTAGCTATCAGCTAGTTACTAAATATAAGTTATCTTCATCTATTACAACAATACTATAAAAACTGTTAATAGGTATAATGAAAAAAAATGTTTACTCTACGATCAGGTATACAGAGTGACGCAAGGTTATACGCCAGAAGCAAGTGACGAGCTCGAGCTAGTGGTCGGGGACTACGTTTACATTGAGGAGAAACAGTTCGACGCTTCGCCGGACGGTTGGGTGTACGGCACTTCATGGCTTACCGGTAAGAAATAATCTTGAATTTAAATAAAATATACTGTAGAATGATGTACGCTTATCTCTATAACTGTATAATACCTATGTACTATAAAAAATAAATATCGAAATAAAGGATTTATTACAGTTCGCTATTTAAATAAAAAAAATTATTTTAACATAAAACATCATTTCAGATTTCTATATGTAGAGTAACCGCAAAATACTTGAGAAAAAGTGTTTTATGAGTATAATTCGCACATCGTATACTATCATGCTAATAAAAAGTATACTTTTATGTAGCTGAAGAATTTTCACCACTTTTGTAATTTTAATTTTTGTAATTGTTTTCATTTACTTATGTGCTGAAAGGTTATTATTTGTGTTGTTTGTGTTTACAACCTGTGCCCTGTTTTACCCGCCCAGATGCCCATCCTGTGGTAATATCGGGAAACTTAGCCTATGTTAATCATTAGTTTGGCCGAAAATAGAATAAAATTTTTTAACAAGAAATAGAACCGACTCAAAACACACTAAAAAGTAAAAAATAACAGTGTCATTTAGATGCTTTAACACTTAGTACTATACTGTCATAGTATATTATACGGCACTAGTAGCCGAAAAATCGAAATCGCTGTAAGCCTTTCTTCAAGAGTACCGAGTACAAAAACCGAAATCATCATAAAAAAAATAAAGAATATATATAAATATATATATATATATATATATATATATATATATATATATATATATATATATATACATGTCGAATTGAGAACCTCCCCCTTTTTTTTCGTCGGTTAAAAAACACTTCACTTAAAACTAAAGTAACGCTTAATATATAGTTTTAATTTATTTTCTACTAATTAGTAGGGTTAAATAAGTATCGTGTACAACAGTTATATGTATTAATTAAAATTAGAGTTAAAACGATTATATCCAATATTAGTATTGTACTTTTTTCCTTCGTGCAAGTGTAGTACTATATGTAACAATAGAGATACTGCCCCATTTAGCGCCTCATACGTACCAAAGAATCAAAATTCGCTATGGCGCGGTCAAGGTCATTTACTGAGTTCACCGGTCACGGTACTATATTTTTTTATCTGTGTTTAGATAAACTTGAGCTACCTACGACTTCGAATAAGATTATTATCTAATCACTAAGTTAGATTGACGTAATACATCTATTTGAAAATTTGATAGATATACGAGAGGTAGTCTCTTCAAAAGTTCAGTTTAGCGGAAAGCTACGTTAGAATGGAAGAAAAATTATGAACGACCTACTTTGCCTGCTTAGATCCCATTTTTTGGGAATATCGGAATAAAAAGATCTTATAATTTATCTCCATTCCAAATTACAGAAAAATCCACGCAGGCGCTGAACATTATCATTAGCTACAATAAAAATGTTGTGAAACACTAAATTATGGTAGAAATTGCATTTTACATAACTTACCGAAAAAACTAATATACTGGCAACCCTAGTATTACCATTACATATTATTAGTCACTATTTATTGACTGTGACATATACATAAACTCGTTAACGCCGCATTTGATTTACCGACTCGATCATAATAAGTAAACAATGATTCTGAGAAGGATATTCGGAGTTAGTAACAGAGGTTAGTATAATTATGTTTATGTAATAAAATTACTTGTAATTCAAAGTGCAGTGTATATAAAATATGATAAATAATACTTTAATTTTAAAATTTGAATGCAGGAATTTATTTATGGGTCGTTCTTGCTATAGGTTCGTTGATGTAGTGCAATGTTGACTTATCAATTATTTTAAGTAATTTATTATTCCGACAAACTGTGGGTAATGCGGTCGGCCTACAAACAATGAATAATTAATTAATTTTGTTATTATTTTCGAAAAGCTGTTACATCCAAACGGTGTTACCCAAACCCGAAAAAGCCCTTGGTTGATTCTCCTTTTTCGATAAACAATTTGATATTGTAAATAAATGAAATGGTTTCATACGGAGATATGCCAACAAGATCTATTATTATTATTATTATTTTTTCATTATTCATAATGAACTTCCACAAAGTAAGGCCTTCTATTATTCACTGTTAAAAATGATGTATGTGTGTTTTAGCGTTTTTAGATCTAAAGATTGACTTTTATGGATGGTAGTCTAGCAAGTTGTTCGAAACTCGATTCAGGAATCGAACCCGAGACGTCAGTTATGATCCACTGGTAAATATTTAAAATATATTATTTAGATTACTTTAAGTACTTAAATTTTTGTGTGCTCTGAAAATTCGATAAATCAACAATGTGTGACGTCACTGCTTATTATTTTCCTTATTGTATACCCACACATGTGTGTGTACCCATATGTTAATTAACTTACAAAATAAATCATTTTGTATTTTAGTTTGATGTCTATTATTATATTTCTTTATAGCCTCTGATACAACAGATAATTAATATTTTAAATTAATTGTGTTTGACAGTGCATCGTAGCTCTAAAACTTATGGACTAATTGTAACCCTTTATATTTTTACCATTATTATAAAGAAGTCATTTCTATCATCTATATAAATTTAAAGTACATAATTGAATTTTTTTTTTTTGGATACATATTAGCAATACAAACACTTTTCCTTGTTATTAATTGGTGCCATAGCCCATAAGTTACTTATTAAAATATTTTATAAGAGAATCAGACCTTTGACATTAATTTTAGATAGAAAGTCTGAGAGTTAGTCAGCCCATGCTGGTCCCATAGGTAGCCACGGTAGGCAAGTGTGGAGATTGGCCTACGTCATCGACATAGGATTTTTTAGGTTTTTTGCAACAACGAAGGTCTGGCCATCGGAGGCTCTCTCTCTAGTATATAAATTAGTAATACATATATACATCTTTAGCGGCCGTGTCATTTTTAACCTTTTACTTTTTTAAGGGATCGTAGAATTGAGTATATGGTTTTAATTTCTACCCAATGATACATCTACGCGTTCCGGAGATTAAGAGTCTTGACAGATATACTAACGGACAATAAAGTAATTACACGCTAAAGATAAGAAAATAGTATTTTTAATCTATCTTTAGTTAATCTTATTTGAATAGGACCAATTATAAAGAAATGCGCTTAAATATTTGTTTCTTGATAACATTAGTTCTTATCACAACTTCAATTGTTGGAATGTGCTGTGTTACGAATATGTAGCATTTGATTCAGATTTATACCAAGGTTAATTACGAAACTCTGCATAATTTCATATGGTAAATGAATTGGTTTTATTAATAACTTATATCTATTTATTACTTGCATCAAATTACAATAATCAAATTTAATAATATGATAACTATTCATGGCATATTGCAATCGGATGAAATATTCGATTAAAATTAGCCGGTTTTTTTTCCATTTTTTTTGTTGACTACATTGAAGAACAGAATGGCTGTGACAGTGTGTGTGAGTGCGAACAATTCTTATATCATAAATCACCGAGAAATATTCCAACCGGTTAAAAACTTCACGTGGCAGTCTGTTTTACATTAATCCCTCTTGCCTGCCTAACATAACATGGAGATTGGATCGGCGTCACAACGGCGTCGTATGAACCAGATGATTCAATTTTTTTTGTTCTTAAGCCATTTTCAACACGTGGCTGGTTCCGGTGGGGCCCTACAGCTATATTTTTAACATTTCTCTAAATTGTTCAATAATATTGAATATGAATGGAAGATACTGAATATTATTTGAACTTTTTAAAATATTATCTGTTGTTAAGTGATGATGCCTGCACTGATAGGTGAAGTCATGCCAACATTTTATTAATGCATTATGAAACCGAATAAGGACCTCGTGAATCCACCGCCCAAACCACTGCGCCACGGAGGTCGTCAACGCCACGGAGGTCTTCAATTTATTATCGTTTTTACTGCACTATGAAAACAAATAAATCGTGAATTCCCGTTTACGAGGCTGCCGTGGACCTTTGAGGATCCACTTGGACGACTTTGAGAATGAATGGTATAAACCATGCTTATGTCCCCAGGTGTAAGCGGCTACCTGCCTGCTGTGTACACTCGCCGCACGCCTGAGTCGGACGCCTGGACCCTACACCGAGCTATTTCACTCAAAGCTACCAACAGTAAGTTATTTATGTGTTTTAGAACGCTCGTTAATTCATTATCATGATTTTTACCAAACAAGAATTATTGTCATATGATGTATTAAATGCCTCGTCCCGGTGGTCGAGCATTATAATGTTAAGCCTAGAATAATAGGAAAATTGTGTGGACGGCCAGTTTTTGGCGGCCAAAAACTGGCCGTAGATGCGCAGTAGATTATAAGTCGGAGGTCCTGGGTTCGATTGACGTCAGGCCTGATCGAGATTTTCTGAATTAGTCCGGGTCTGACTAGTGGGAGTCCTCGGCCGTGGATATTTACCATCCTACCGACAAAGACGTACTGCCAAGCGATTTAGCGTACCGGTACGTTATCCAGAAAAGAAGGGACACCCTCGTGTCTTGAGTACACGAGTACGTTAAACC
Organism: Mycalesis mineus; assembly: GCA_034621355.1. NCBI lineage: Eukaryota > Metazoa > Arthropoda > Insecta > Lepidoptera > Nymphalidae > Mycalesis > Mycalesis mineus. The sequence goes on from CM067901.1 coordinate 3,448,077, forward strand.
AAATATCATTAACATCTGTAACTAATCGTTACGAATTGTTATATCACCGTAAGCCCGCCAACTCGCATTGGAGCAGCGTAGTGAGTCGAAGCTCCATATACCCGCTTTTATAAGTGGTGAATTTAACATAGAAATCACGATTCCAATATAGGAGAGGCCTATAACAGACTACGCTTAAAGGAAGGTGAAGGTGGATATGTACTATTGTCCTAATATATTTACTCATATATTTGTTATTGTTATTCAAGGCACAGACTCTAAATCTGAGTCCGACTCTAACACGGAAGCAGAAATGGCGTCTTACTCTCACGAGGACGCTGAAAAGCTTGGATATGAGAAATCTGAAGAGAACCACCAGGCTTGGCAGAAGTACTGGATGGCGGTCACACTGGATAAGACTGAAAATGTTTTAACTGTTACCCAAGGCGAGTTCAATGTGAAATACACCTAACTGTTATATAAATATGGGCTTTATTAAGTTTTTAGGTGTTAATTATATTCACTAATCTTTATAACTACGCAACCGATTTTCATGCGTTTTTTTTATCAGATAGAGTGATTAAAGAGAAAGGTTTATGTGTATAATAATTGCATACATAATATAGTAGTAACACTGATAATTTTAGAGGTTTTTGATGTGGTGTCGTAAATAAACACATTATTGCGCATACATTACAAACGAGATATACCAAAATAATGTGATTATTACCAGTATTGCACACTTTAAAAATTATTATTATTAAACTAAAAAACCCGACTGCTTAAAAGTAATGAACTGAAAAGAGAAAAACAAGTATCACTCTATATAAAATTTTTAATACTTTATAGTGCTGCAAGCGGGGTCAAACAATACTTTTTACTACGGGCAAAGAAAGATCTACCAAAACTATGTTTGTTCCCAATTGCAGCACCATAAAATATTTAAAATTTTATATAAATAGAGTGATACATGTGTTTTTCTTTTTAGATCATACAACCTGACTGCCTGAAAGTAGGCAGTCGGGTTTTTGTTTTTGTAATAATTATTTTTTTTGAGACTTTTTAGTGTTAGTTTGTGGTATATAAATGAGAAGGTACATTTTGTTAAATCTGTAATATAAACATAATATGGTATATATAGTTTAGTCTTTTTACGACCTTTCATATGATACCCAAATTGCTAAGCTAAGAAAAAAAATATATACACTTTTTTCCCCACTTATAGCCGCCATTTTGAAAATTTATTTAGCCTATGTCACTACAACAATTCTGACAAATTCAACGACACCCCATGTGTCAAAATCCGTCCAGCCTTTTAGGCTGTACCGCGTGCCAAAGAAATGGACATACATACATACGCTCGAAAAACATTAACCTCCTTATGACGCAGTCGGGTAAAAAGGTCAACAAAAAAGTCCGCAATGGTATATGTCTATCTCCTAGGGATAACCCACAATATCCATTTTTCATCTTTTACTTTCAACCAAAAGTAATGGCTTATTTACGAAGCGATTTTAAGCAATACTGCATTAATCCTATAGGTATATAGTATCCGTATATTTAAGTATTTTAAAAACTTTGTGCATTCAATATAGATCACTATTGCCGATTACAGTATATTATTTAAGTGAATATTTTCCATATATAAGATTCAAAATGCAGGGGCATACTTTAGTTCCAGCATTGCACCCGTGCGAAGCCGAGGCAGGTCGCTAGTGATAATATATAAATATTTTACAGGTGGAAGTGCTGTTGGCAAAAGCAATCCAAGTCCAGAAAGTGGAGACAACACAGTTGGTTCTTGTAAAGTAAATATATCGCAATCAAATAATATTATACCATTATTTATCTTTACTTTTTATCGTCCTTATAGTTTTAAATTGAATTTCTCCATTGTTATTATTGGTCTGTAAAATTATTTTTCGAATAATCTTTTAAGAGTTAAATTTATATTTATATTAAACATAATCATATTCATATTTTTATGGTATTTTGTTTTCAGAAAAGCGAAACGTCTGTCACGAATGGTTCAAACAAAAGTCGTAGGTGGATATTTGCGATGAGGCACGGAGAGCGCGTCGACCTCACGTACGGGTCGTGGGTTCCATTCTGCTTCGACGAAAACGGGACGTATGTGAGGAAGGACCTGAATATGCCGTTGACGTTGGTGGATAGGTGAGTATCAGCGTGTTAGATACTAGAACTGTAAATGCCACAAAATTGGCACTGCTAATTAAGACACTATTAGGCGAGTATGTGGATCAGCTGCAGGCGCGGCTGGTGGGCGAGGGGCTGCGCCTGGTGGGCGTGTCCATAGCGCACGTGTACGTGTCTGCCGTGCTATATTGTATAATTATATTGTCGGTTCGTGCTGCTAGAGCAGGCGGCACGGAGGCGTACGCCCGCGACTGTCCGCTGACACGCGTGGGGCAGCTGCAGGCGCGGCTGGTGGGCGAGGGGCTGCGCCTGGCGGGCGTGTCCATAGCACACGTGTACGCGTCCGCAGCTCTGCGTAGTGTCGCGACGGCACATCACTTTTTAGAAGGTGAGCATATATAGTGTTCTTGCTAAGTAACTACTCAGTTTACTTAATTTTGCTTATTAATAAAAATAGTCATTGTTATTGTAACTAACTCGTATTTGGCAACATATATTTTATATCAATCAACAGTATACACTGTATCCGACATCTGGTAATCACGACAGTAGTAGACTGTATCTTATATATGACTGTCAGTGACACGAATGCGAGCTGTATAGACTATCGTACATCTGGTAATCACGACAGTAGTAGACTTTAACTTATATATGACTGTCAGTGTCACGAACGCGTGTTGGCCAACTGTAAAGACTGTTTCGTACATCTGGTAATCACAATAGTAGTAGACTGTGTCTTATATATGACTGTCAGTGTCACGAACACGTGTTCGCCAACGGTATAGACTGTATCACACATGGTAATCACGACAGTAGTAGACTGTATCTTATATATGACTGTCAGTGTCACGAACGCGTGTTCGCCAACTGTATAGACTGTATCGTACATCTGGTAATCACGACAGTAGTGGACTGTATCTTATATATGACTGTCAGTGTCACAAACGCGTGTTGGCCAACTGTAAAGACTTTTTCGTACATCTGGTAATCACAATAGTAGTAGACTGTGTCTTATATATGACTGTCAGTGTCACAAACGCGTGTTGGCCAACTGTAAAGACTTTTTCGTACATCTGGTAATCACAATAGTAGTAGACTGTGTCTTATATATGACTGTCAGTGTCACGAACGCGTGTTCGCCAACTGTATAGACTGTATCGTACATCTGGTAATCACAACAGTAGTAGACTGTATCTTATATATGACTGTCAGTGTCACGAATGAGTGTTCGCCAACTGTATAGACTGTAACGTACATCTGGTAATCACAACAGTAGTAGACTGTATCTTATATATGACTGTCAGTGTCACGAACGCGTGTTCGCCAACTGTATAGACTGTATCGTACATCTGGTAATCACAACAGTAGTAGACTGTATCTTATATATGACTGTCAGTGTCACGAACACGTGTTCGCCAACAGTATAGACTGTATCACACATGGTAATCACGACAGTAGTAGACTGTATCTTATATATGACTGTCAGTGTCACGAACACGTGTTCGCCAACTGTATAGTCTGTATCGTACATCTGGTAATCACGACAGTAGTAGACTGTATCTTATATATGACTGTCAGTGTCACGAACACGTGTTCGCCAACTGTATAGTCTGTATAGTACATCTGGTAATCACGACAGTAGTAGACTGTATCTTATATATGACTGTCAGTGTCACGAACACGTGTTCGCCAACTGTATAGTCTGTATCGTACATCTGGTAATCACGACTGTATCTTATATATGACTGTCAGTGTCACGAACGCGTGTTCGCCAACTGTATAGACTGTATCGTACATCTGGTAATCACGACTGTATCTTATATATGACTGTCAGTGTCACGAACGCGTGTTCGCCAACTGTATAGACTGTATCGTCTGGTAATCACAACAGTAGTAGACTGTATCTTATATATGACTGTAGTCACTGAATGGCCGCACGGTACGCATACGTCTCCTCGATTAAATTCGATTTTTATGTTTAAAGTGTGGTTATTCCGGTCAAATATACTACTAGTAGTTAAAGAAAAACAAGACTAATATTTTTATCAACAAAGTGTTATAAGTGCCTAAACTAATAAACTATTATAAACAAAATAATTCCGCGCGAAGACAAATTCCTTACTCCCCGCTTATCTATTCATCGGTGCTGCGTCGACTGCAAGTACCTACATACCTACATAGCTCGCTAATAATTTGAAGGCAATATTATTGTATTATTTGCGACCTAAGGTTATATTCTTGCTTAAATTAGACAATTTATTAGAATAATGGTGGATCGTTGTGTTGCCTGTGATTCAACTCTTCAGCCTAAGGAGCTAATAAAATGTTCACTTTGTGCCTCACACTTTCACTACCTTTGTGTAGGTATGAGCAAAGAATACTATGGTAAACTATCAACTTCGTATAAGTCGACTTGGAAGTGTCCAGCTTGCAAAGCTGCTAGCAAAAAAGGGCCGCAGAATTTAGATAGCACGCCAGTAAAAGGGGTCGGTCAGGATACTGGCTCAGATGTCGGCTTATCGTCTGATTTTCAAACTTTTAAAAGTGAAATCTTAAACAGCATTACAAAGTCGCATGAAGAGCAGAAGCGCGCCTTACTCAATATTATTGATGATCAATTCCGGGCCTTACAGGAATCACTGGAGTTTTTCTCTTCAAAATATGATGAAATGAAGCAAGACTTAGACGAATCCAGACGAGATTTAAGCTCATTGAAAAAAGAAAATGATGACCTTAAAAAGGATGTTAGTACACTCAAAAGTAAACTAAGTATGTTCGAGAGGGAGTCTAGAGCAAGCAATCTGGAGATCCACTGCGTGCCAGAACACAGAAGCGAAAATTTGCAAAATATAGTGGAGCAGATTGGCAGAGTTACGGGATACTCCATAAAAGAAGGCCAAATCTTAAAATGTACTCGTATTTCCAAGCTAAACAGACAATCTCCTCGCCCTAGGACGGTTTTGATTAAGTTTTTTAGTCCTATGATAAGAGATCAGTATTTTGCTAGTATAATAAAATTTAATCGCAATAAATCCATAGAAGATAGACTAAATACGTCGCACCTTGGATTGGCAGGCGAAAAACAGGGAATCTTTGTAATGGAAAACCTTTGTTCTGAGACTAAATCCTTGCATGCTCAAGCTAGGATGTTTAAGAAAGAAAATCAATGGAAATTCGTTTGGACCCGCAATGGAAATATTTTTATGCGAAAAAGTGAGTCGAGCGACGTTGTTTTTGTAAAAAACGCGGACATTTTTCGCAAGCTTAATTAGTTAGTTTAATTTTTGTATAAAAGTATATCAAGATTTTATGACTTTATTGTTCAAATGCTTTCGTTAAAAGTATATTATCAAAATGTGCGAGGTATTAAAACAAAGTGTAATGATGTTTATCTATCTATTTTGAATTGTGATTATGACGTCATAGCGTTTAGTGAAACTTGGTTAAATTCTAGTTTATTTGATAATGAAATTATTGATGATAGGTATCACCTTTATCGTCGGGACCGCGAAACTACTGAATTCTCTAAGAAGTCGGATGGTGGGGGTGTAATGATTGCGATTTTGAAAAAGTATAAATGTCTCCGAATGTTTGAGTGGGAGGGATCGGCTGAATGTGTATGGGTTAATATACTACTTAAGTCAAACTCCGTATCTCACACTTTGTCGATATGTACTGTGTATCTACCGTCCCCGATAAAATTTGATGTACTGGAACGTTTTACAAATCAAGCTTCTTCTGCTATATTACAACAAAAAAACACTTTGATTCTTGGTGACTTTAATACTTCCTCTATTGTCTGGGTTCCATCAGGTACTAATCTATTGCCTGATAATTATAATTCTGTTATAGGTACATGTCTTGTTGATTTTTTGTCTGAAAATAACTTATTGCAATATAATGGGGTATTAAATTCCTATAATAAAGTTTTAGACCTGGTTTTAAGCAATACCCAAGATATACAAGTGCGCGAGTCTTCATTTTGTTTAAGTAAATTAGCAGAGATGTGATTTATTTGAAATACTTCTATTTAAAATGCATATACAAAATGCAAAATACCTATTTTGTATTTTGCATTTAAATGCTTTTTAACAAAAACATTTTGTATTTTATTTGAAATACCTTTCGAGAAATATTTTGCATTTTTAAAATTCATTTCAAAATGCAAAATACTTTCTGATTAAGTTTAGCCACCAATACCAGACAAACGAAATGAAATGAACAAAGGACGCTTGTATGGCCGAATTTGACCTATAGTGGATTTTTGTCGGCCGCGGTTCAAGCTAAAACACTAAATGTATTAAACTTCGTACTTCATATTTTGAGGTATTGCATAGCATACTTTTTGTCGCGAAATTAAAGTAGAAGGGCTTGAAAATTGCGATGTAAAGTCTTTAATTTTTGAAGTTATGTTAATGAAAATTTGTTTACTAACTACTAAAAAAGATTGTGTTTCAAGGATTTTTCAAAATTTCATCCCTATAGGGTTATATTGGGGTTGACTACACCAACAATCAATTTTTTGTCAATCTGTTTGTTCCGGCTAATCTCTGAAACAACTGGACTGAATGAGTCTTTCGACACTTATTTGCTAATGTATAAGTAACTTAGGTTGAACTTATTTTAGTAATGATTTAAGTGACTATTCTAAAATAAATAAAAATATTATACAATTTGGTCAAAAGGCATTTTATTTTGAAAAAGCATTTTGAAAATACCTATTTTGCATTTTGCATTTGAAATACAAAACGCAAAAGTATTTGGTATTTTGCATTTGAAATAGTAAATCTGAAAAGTATTTTGCATTTTGTATTTAAATGCTTTTATGGAACCATTTTGTACATCTCTGTAAATTAGATAAATACCATCCACCCTTGGAAATTACATTACAATTAGATACTGAAGAATTTGTCACCTCTAATGACTGTAAGAAACCAAACTTCTTTAAAGCTGATTATGGTCTTATTAACAAAGACCTTAATGATGTTTGTTGGGCGCATATCTTCTCGAACTGTCTGAACACTAACGATATGGTATCTCGCTTTTATTCTGTACTCATGGATATTATTAGAATACGAATCCCACTAAAACCTATTAAAAGCAAAAATTATCCACACTGGTACACAAAAAATTTAATTAAAAGAGTAAAGGAAAAAGAAAAATACAGAATCAGATTTAGGAAATTTCGCAATCCATTAGATGAAATAGAATTTATATTGCTAAGAACCAGATGTGAAGTACTTATTACTTCTTGCTATAATACTTACATTGAAAAAGTTGAGAACAGCATTAAAGAAAATACAAAATACTTTTGGACTTACCTTAAACAACAACGGAAAAATAAATGTGACATTCCCGCATCTATGGTCTATAATGATCATACATTAACCGATAGTATTCGTATTTGTGATCAATTTGTTAATCATTTTAGTAGTATATATAAAGTACCTATCTCTAATCTCCCTGACTCTTCTTCTTCATATGTTACTAATGAATTTTTTGACAATGACGTCGTCCTATCTAATTTAACCTTTTCCGTGGAACAAGTAAAGAGAAAACTGTTGGATATTGATGTCAGAAAAGGGGCTGGAGCTGACTTAATTCCATCTGTATTTATTAAAAATTGTGCTGACAGTTTAGCTTCTCCCCTTGCCGACATCTTTAACAGATCTCTTTTGGAAGGAATTTTTCCTTCAACTTGGAAAGTAAGCTTAATTGTGCCTGTTTTTAAAGAAGGTGATAGAAGAGATATCACGAAGTATCGGCCTATCTCAAAGCTGCCTATTTTCGCTAAGGTATTTGAGTCGTTAGTATGCCCTCATATTAATTGGCATATGAAGTGTATTCTATCCGGCAGACAACATGGATTTTATAAATATAGATCCACATTAACTAATCTTGTAACCTATGTTGACTATCTTGCTACTCACGTCGACAAAAATTTACAGGTCGATAGTCTTTACACCGATTTCTCCAAAGCTTTCGACCTAGTGGATCATAACATTCTTCTAAATAAATTACATGCTTACGGTTTCTTTGGAAACATTTTAAATTGGTTTAGCTCGTATTTGTCTGACAGGCACATGAGAGTCGTGTTAGGTGGATTTCAATCCTCCAAAACATATACAGCTCACTCTGGTGTCCCTCAAGGATCGTTACTTGGACCAATTCTATTTAACATCTTTATTAACGACATTGTAAGCTGTTTCATAAATTCCGAAGTTCTTCTATATGCAGACGACTTGAAAGCATTCCGTGTCATTAGGGCTACTAATGACTCAGATATTTTACAGGAAGATCTAAATCGATTAACTCAATGGTGTTTAGCTAACAAAATGTCATTAAATCATAAAAAATGTCATTGTGTTTCGTTCCACAGAAAAGTTAACGCAGTTACATTTGATTACGCAATAAATAATTACAAGATAGAAAGATTAAATTATGTAAGAGATTTAGGTGTCGGTGTTGATAACAAGTTAAGTTTTATACCACATATTGATAATATTTGTAAAAAGGCCTCAAAGATTGCTGGATTTATAAAACGTAATTCTAAGAAATTTAGGAGCACTCACACAAAGTTATTGCTCTTCAATACCTTGGTGAGAAGTATACTTGAATATGGCTCGGTGGCATGGAGTCCATATTATGGTGTGCACTCGTTACGGATCGAGCGTATTCAGAAACGTTTTTTGCATTATGTCGGTATTTCTAGTGGTGTCTATCGTAGTGTTGAGCCCAGCTACCTTTCTAAATTAAATCATTATAAGTTGCTTACCCTGTATGATCGTAGAAAGCTTTTGGACCTATGTTTTTTACACAAACTTTTTAATGGCTCTATAGACTCTTCAAACCTATTGAGCAAAATATCAATAAAAATTCCTAGGCCATTCAGTCGAGTAAAAAATTACATACCGTTAGTGGCCAGAACAAGTAAAACTAATCTCGGGTTTTCTGCGCCAATAAATAGAATGGTAAATACCTATAATTGGTTTCATAAGTTTGTTCATGTAGACATTACAGGTGACATTTTTACCAAATTTAAAAGAAAAATTAAAAACTACCTTTTAACAAGTTACTCTTCTGGATAGTTTAGAATTATAATAATTATATAATAAGGTTCAATTTTTATAATATAAGAATTAGTTTATGTACTTTATACTATTTATACTTTATTAGATGTAGTTAAAATTTGTTTGTCTTGCTTATAATTATAATTGTGTTTGCTAGTTTATTGTTAGTTTGTGTTTGCTTTTTGTTTGTCTTTTCTACTGTAGTATTTTTAAGTTAGCATGTTGTGTTTACTAATAAGTAGGTTTACAAATAAACATTTAGTTTTTAAGATCTTACTATTGTTATACTTATGAGAATTGTAACCTGTTGGTAACCTTAATAAATAAATAAAAAAAAAAAAAAAAAAAATATGACTGTCAGTGTCACGAACACGTGTTCGCCAACTGTATAGTCTGTATAGTACATCTGGTAATCACGACTGTAGTAGACTGTATCATATATATGACTGTCAGTGACACAAACGCTTGTTCGTATAGATACATGTACCCGTGGGAAATTTGATAGCTAATGGTCTCTTCTATCACCCCTTAAAAAGATCGCTACGTATTTCCAGTAACTTAAACATTTAAATTGAATTTTTAGGCCTTGAAGCTGACCCGGCGGTGAAAATAAAAGTGGAGCCGGGTTTGTTTGAATTTAAGGGTTGGCACATAAACAAGGGACTGGCCACGTACATGACGTCACAGGAACTGCACGCGGCGGGATACAACGTGGACCTGGAGTAAGTTGTAAATGATTATTCTTTAGTTGATGTTTGTATGTTTGTTATTTATATTTTATTGATATGATACCTTATCAATCATAATCGGCTGAACTGAATTTGGATTAAAAATTCGTTTCATAATTCCGGGTAACATCCGGTTAAGTTTATTTTTTATTTACAACTATACTAAAATTATAAATAACTTATAATAAATTATAAGTAACTCTGTTATTTAATCACGCCTGATCCACTGAACTGATTTACATGAAATTTTGGTATAGAGATAGTTTAGGCTGAGAAAGGACATATGCTTCTTTTTCGAACTATCACAAAATATATTTTGTCGCGGACGGAGTTGCAGGCGTCTGGTAGTATTCGATGTGTCAAAAAGGATTTCTTAGGTAAATATGATATCTTACAGGTATAAACCATACGTGGATCTGGATACGACGTGTACAGAAACTATCGAGGAGTTCTACAAGAGGAACGAACTAGTCATGCACTCTGTAGTCAAGGGTACAGAGGAAGAAGGTATGCCATTTGTTTTTACAGATAAAGTATTAACCACGCGATCATTCATTAAACTTAATGTTACATTATTAAGTTGTTTTTGTTTATATTTATCACGACAGTAAAAAAGTCATGCTTTCGATTGTTTTGAATGTATTGTTCTCTTCATGTTTTCACACTATTAAACATCCAAAGCAGCCCGCCAACCCGCATTGGAGCAGCATGGTGGGTCTACGCTCCATATCCCCTCTCCTATAAGGAGGGAGGCCTGGCTCTGTAGTGGGCCGTTAATAGGCTGATAATGAAATAACCAAAGAGTCCGCGCAGTTAAAAAGAATATAGGCTTTCAACTTGCGTTCTGGGTTCCGCGCTATGCTATAAAATTAGAAAGAAGTGGAATACGAAAATTCATTTACGTTATTTGTTTTAGGTGGTAACATAATCTTCATAGGTCACGCGTCCACATTAGACACGATGGTGATCGCGATGAAGCGTCTAGGTGACGACAGGACAGACCATCCGCCGTACCAAGTCAGCAAGCATTTAATGAGGGTGCCGTACTGCGCGCTCGGCGCCGTGAGGGACAAACCCTGGGAGGTGGTGTCACCCCCCTGCCCGCCCTCCATCAACTCGAGCTCCGGAAGATTCGACTGGAAGGTTCTATTGGATCTCGACTGAATTTTCTAGTCTTATTTTGGGACCGTCTGTGATTGTGTGTGATTTGAATGTGATATAAATGTTTTAATCGATGTAAGTGAAATTCTGTGTAGTGACTAACAAAGATGTGTAGACTTCAAATATACGTACTTTAGTCATATGTTTTTTTATTGATGTAAAAAATATATACGAAAATGTTTTACAAAACGGAAAAGAATAGAAATGTCTCGGTGTAATTTTTTTAAAAGTCTTTAGAATTTGCGTGTTTATTTTTGTAATTTTAGTGTTAAAGGTATAATAATGAATATATTATATAAAAGTTTTAATTACACACAACTGTAAAAGTATATACCAGTTCTAGGAATATAAAAAAACCTTGTTCTGCTCGGGGCACTGTCACTGTTAATGTAACATTTTGGATGCTAATGTTGCGCGAGGTTTTTATACTTCAAGTTATGCTATATGCATATTAATATCTAGTATAATATATACTAGATATTATTATTACAATTTGCATTTATAGTGTGTTATTAGATCTAGTTTTGTTTTCACGGATAAATCATGTCATCTCATTGGCCGTGCTTTGGTGGTAACTTGGTCAAATTTTAGAAATAAGAGACTTGGAAATCTTTGCAGTGCGCAGCTGAGAAATGCAGAATTAATTTAATTGTGGGATTGTGTAGATCCCTCTGCTACGCCAGGCGAGTTTTATGAGAAAGATACTAGATCAAATAGCTATTTCCTAGTTTTGTTTTCCAATTACAATTTTTTATTTGATTAGGTTACTAGCAGAGATACAACATCAGAAGCACTGCAAATGATTTGCTGCCACTTTTTATATATTGATTAAATGATTGTAGTCGATGATCAACGTAAATTGTGGTACAAAGTAAAACAATAGTCAATATAACTTTTAAGTACTTATTCTTGATTTATAGGTTAAGCTGATAATGTTTTATTCTACTGTTTTCTAATTAAGATATACAAATACTATATAGCTTGTGCCAAACGAGGCCCCTGTGAAATTGCAAGACGCTGAACGGATTGTTGAATTAGTCAAGTCAAAAACCAATTTGTTTACTACGCAGGCATACGTCTCGTGTTCAGAGCGGACTTGAAGGTTGGTACGACAACGATGTACAATAATGATAGTAGGTGATTATATTTGCATTTCTAAAAAAGACGTGTGACACTCAGAGACTGCCGCGGTAAAGCTATTGCATAGAAGTTAAGCAACATCGGGCGCGATCAGTACTTGGATTGGCAGTCATCCATCCAAGTACGGACCGCGCCCGATGTTACTTAACTTCGGTGATCGGACGAGAACCGGTGTATTCAACATGGTATGGACATTGGCAAAGTCGCGAATAAGACAATCTGAAAAAACTAAAAAGTATCACCGCTGTGCCGGTCGGAGTGGGTGGTGTTAGGTTTTTTTCGTTACGGAATTTCTGGATTCGGTCTCCACGCTCAAGGCCCGCGATAGAAGCTATGCAATAGCTTAATAAAAGTGTGCGTCTCGAAACGCCCGACTTCTGTCGGGCGTTTCGAGAAACTTTATATACGGCTAGCGCTGTTTGTTACAGTGAGAAAGGAGCAGCCAGTCTACGCTGCCGTATCCATGAGATAAAGGGAAGCCAGTGACTGGTGCCGTCAACCGTTACGTATAACGTAACAAATCGGTATACCCTTCTATAATAAGTGATCAATTAAAAAAATGGTCGTAAAATTGAACCTCATGGCATGTCTACTTAAATTATTATTTTATATAAGTTTTACTAACATGTTTATTCGAACTAGTTTTAGATCTTTATTCTACACCAGTGAGATGGCCAGTAAACTTTATTAACATATAAGAATAAGTGAAAATATTGTGTACAACACAGCTTTATATCTTGTATGATAAATTAAAAGCCCTTGAGGATTTATAAATAAGGATTATGTTATTTTGTGTAAACAGGATTGCAGTGTTTGTCGGAAGAGCAGTCTGTGTGATCGCAGGCGCGTAAGGCGTTAATGTATAACTGAGGTAGATGGATGCAGTGCAAGTCTATGTAGGACATGTTCCTTGAATTCTCTGCGAAGTTACTCTGTTTAAAGGCAATGGTTCTCCATTAACCATCGGGTGGGGTATCAGTGGTCTGTCAATTTTAAAATAATAATTGATATGATAGGGTAGATGACTCGAAATTTTTTCTTACTTTATTGTAAACTAGAATAAAAATAATGCCGTTCTTTGAAAATGCAAGTAAAATCTGGAAAAGTACTACAAAGTTATTGGCACTTTAATTTTGGAGTAGGGGTCTTTCGACCCATTCTCGCAAAATAAAAAAAAAATTGTACTGAGCTACTATGGTGTTACTTGTAAGGCAGTTTCTGTCTAATTCTTAAATATAACTTATTTAAGTTATTCTTAAATATAACGTTTTATTATTTAATCAATTTAATTACTTTCATAATTTTATTTGTTATTAAACAAAGTTTAAAAAAACATTTGAAAAACCAGTCATATACCCACGTAAATTACTTTTATCTGACGACTTAACTCTGTGTTGAGGTACTAGGTAAAAATAATTTACATTTAATTATAATTAAGTTCCTCTTAAAATTTAATCAGCTTAAAGATTATAAATTTGAAATAAATGTTTGTAATTTATTTTTTATATAATAAATATGTGAATGATTCAAAGTGGTTTTAAACTTCCTTAAATCTAACCTTGAGTTGTTAGGTGCAAATTTGCAATACGGCTTATAACAACAGTACGGCTTTTACTATGAGCTTGAGGAAAGGTTATCATAGTCGGAAATGATTCCTATATTATACATATACGTATCATCGTCGGAGTAGGAAAACAGTCGATTATAAACTGTAAACTGCAAAGACCACTTAAAATTTCAATACCCAAGAATACCGATCCCTCACTAAGTGGGCCAATGCTATAAAGTGAGTTACAGAGAGCCCCTGAGCCAAGGCATACAAGTATAGACTGCAGCAGGGAGCGTTGGTAGCAAGGAATACTTAAACTTGTATAAATTCACTTTATTACATTACAGAAATTACACAAACAGTATCTACTTGAACATTACGATTCCGTTAAAATTAGAAAACACAATGAGCGCGCCACGTAGCCAAAAACCTTACAAAATATCTTTTTGACGTGGAAGGGAAAGTGAACTCTGATTGGTTGCCGCCTTTTTGCGTTAACCAATCACAAAATGACAGTTGACTATTCTGTACGAAGAATTATGTTGCCAACTTAAAAAATAAATACGATATAATTTATCGATTATGATACGATTAACGCTAATTAAATTATGATCCTAACACAAGTAAATTCGGTAGTAGATGTCCAACACCTGATGATGATGATCATAACATAAATAATGTCGAATTAAAACGTGCCCATAACAACAATCGAGTCCGAGTTATGGAACCTCTATGCGTTCAAGGAGGCCCAGTGTGACGGATCTAGGCTCCATATCCTCCTATATGGAGGGAGGGAGGCTTGGCCCTGTAGTGGGCTGTTAATAGGCTGATAGTGATGGCGCGTTCAAGGAGCAAGTTTAAATATAATATGACTAAAATTGGCCGGTTTTCGCAATTTTTCCTTTATCTGTGCTATAAACTGTTGCTTTGTAAAATTTCAAGGTTCCGAGTTCAAGGGAGGTTTCGATTTTTTTTACCGACTACAAATTGGCCCTTGACTGCTATCACACCTGATGTTAAGTGATGCAATCTAAGATGGAAGCAGGCTAACCTGTTAGGAGTAGGATGAAATCCACACCTCTTTCGGTTTCTACACGACATCGTACCGGAAAATCGCTTGACGGTACATCTTTGTCGGCAGGGTGGTAACTAATCACGGCGAATGCCTCCCACAAGCCATACCAAGACAAATTAAGAAAAATCTCAATTTGCCAAGCTGGGAATCGAACACAGGACCTCCGTCTTACAAATCTACCGCGCATACCACTCATACAAATTATTAATTTCCTCAAAAAAGAGTGTCAAAAATTAGGTATTAGGTATAATTTCCAGCTTGATACCTCACCTCGTTCCTGCGAAAAAGGGTCTTGACAGACAGACGGAAGGGCAATAAAGTGATCCTATAAGGATTCCGTTTTTTCCTTGCGAGGTAAGGAACCATTTTTTATTTGAGTTTGTTTCGCACAATCGATTCAAATAAAAGGCAACATTCAGTAGAATATTTTATTAACATAATAGGTAGTCGAAAAAGTCTTTTCGTATTTTGTCCATAGATGTCGTTGGAGTCGTATATCTCCAGTGTTGCCAATCACATAGTGTCATACCATATAGTGTTGGAAAGGTGAAATATCAAGCTTCATTTAACTTTAAAGAAAATGAAATTTGGTGAAGTTGAACAAAAGTAACAGCTTTTCAAAAATGAGTGAAAATAATGAAGAAATTCGCTATATTTTGAAATTTTTGTATAAGAAAGGGAAGAATGCCACGCAAGCCGCCAATGAAATTTGTGAAGTTCACGGAGACGATGCTATATCAGTTCGTGTAGCACAACAATGGTTCGCTCGCTTTCGTTCTGGAAATTTCGATGTGAAAGATGCACCTCGTTCTGGTCGAACTATCATTGAAAAAGTCGATCAAATTATGGAAAAGATTGACAAGGACCGTCATATAAGCAGCCATGACATTGCTAACGAATTAAACATTCATCATCAAACGGTTTTGAACCATTTAAAAAAGGCTGGCTACAAAAAGAAGCTTGATGTGTGGGTACCACATGAATTGTCTGTGAAAAATTTAATGGACCGAATTAACATCTGCGATTCTTTGCTGAAACGAAATGAAATCGAACCATTTCTGAAGCGAATTGTAACAGGAGACGAAAAGTGGATCAAATACGACAATAATCTGCGAAAAAGATCATGATCCAAGCGTGGTGAAGCTCAACAAACGGTCTCAAAGCCAGGATTGACGCCTCGAAAGGTTATGCTGAGTGTTTGGTGGGATTAGAAAGGAATCATCCACTATGAGCTGTTTCAGCCTGGTCAAACGATTGATTCTACACTTTACTGTCAACAACTGATGAGATTGAAGGCAGCAATCGAAAAAAAACGACCAGAACTGATCAACAGAAAGGGGTTAGTCTTCCATCAGGACAACGCTAGACCACACACATCTTTAATGACTCGGCAAAAACTTAGAGAGCTTGGCTGGGAAATTTTAATGCATCCACCATATAGTCCTGACCTTGCACCATCTGACTACCATTTGTTGCGATCAATGCAGAACTCCCTTAATGGAGTAAAGTTGACTTCAAGAGATGCCTGTGAAAATTTCTTGTCGAAGTTTTTCGCCGAGAAAACAGAAAAGTTTTACGCTGATGGGATAATGTCTCTAGCAGAAAAATGGCAAAAGGTGGCCGACCAAAATGGGACATATTTAGTTAAATAAAGTTAATTATCAATATAAAAAAAAATACTTGAAGTTTGATTACAAATACGAAAAGACTTTTTCGACTACCCAATATATAATTGTGATATATTGTAACAAAGTCTATTTGGCACTTGCACACGTGAATTGCAAACATGTTGCAATTACTTATTTACATTAGACACGATTACGCATTTGGCAACTTATTAGCTTCGACATAAATCAGATAAATAAGCGAATTTACATGCACACACGCGGTCGACTCAAAATCAAAGCCATATTTGGATAACGTATGCGGAACAAAAAATAAAGTAGCGCCGTTCTTCTAAAAATGTTTAGTTTGATTTGGATTTTTTATTTTTACATTTCTTTCTTTTCTATAATTTAACCCTTGACTGCAGTACACCTGATGGTAAGTGATAGATGCAATTTGCGATGGAAGCATGCTAACTTCTTAGGAGTAGATTTACAATATATTCTGTTGCTACACGACATCGTTTCCAAATCCACAAGTTTGTATTTGTGAGGCATCTTTAAAGATTGCCAATCATGTGTAACCGGCATTATTGACTAATCATATTATACTAAATCGTACATAAAAAGCTCTCAAACAAAACAACAGAAATACGGTGTACGCGTGAGTTTGTTACCGAGCAAATGACAACATACAAAGGTTGAGAGAATTTTTTTAACACCTCTTAGGTTGTCTACACAGGACGGCACTTTTTTAAGAACATGTTACTTGCATGTGCTGCGAAATATTGATCTGTTTATAATCGATGGCTTTCCACTTACCCTCACGTGGACCATATGTTTGATCCGTCAACTAGTATTATATCAAAAGGACGCGCAATCCTTTAAAAGATTGTAACTTCTAACTAAATTGGGTTATAAACAACTGGAGTTATGTATTAAAATTAATTGTATATGGATTACCAAGTCTTTCAAAACACAACATACACTGCATAATTTCAGAACTATTGAGGTTCTGGAACCAAATATCTCTCGGCGAGTGCCTCTATTAAGTTACTCTATTGCCCACTAATAAGTTACCAATATACTCCTGCTCTCATAAAATGTCATTTTATAACAATAAATATAATTCTTAAAGAGATCACCAGTTCCCAGAACTATGGTCATTTATATTACTTCTTATTCGTCGTTTCATTTTCCGTTTTTGTATAATACATTCTTTCAGATAGAATTTCTTCAACGATTCTTTGGATCGTCTGCCTGTCTTCAATCTTAATTTCTTCTAGTATAGTTTTATCGTCGTATAATTTACGGTCTAACAAACGAACGATTACCTCTTCTACTATAGAATCAATATTAATATTTTGATTATTAACAGGATTATTTAATTCGGTAATAATTTCTGCAGAATTAGTAACACTTTCCTTAACATCTTCAGTGATAGGAACTTCTTCATTTTGTGTAAATTCTACATCGGGTACATCGCCTCTGCCATCTTCCTCTTGCACTACTTCAGTCTTAACATCCTCTGATATGATACCAGAAAGCTCTTCTGCGATATGTTTATGTCGTTTCATTATTTCTTTCAGCTTCTCTTTCGCAGACGCGACAACTTCCCTGCGTGTTTCCGATTTTATCTTTGCTATGGCTCTTTTCTTTCTCTCCTGTTTATTAAATGTTTTTAAATCCTCTGTAAGTTTTTTAGATGTAATAGTTTTAACTAGATTTTCTTCCATTTCTTCCAACGATGTGCTATCATTATCGACATCGTTAACTAATGTTACGGTAATCGCGTCAGGTGTAATTATATTAACACCTTCGATTACTTCTTCAGAGCCATGTATATCTTCGAGAACTGGAACTGTTTCAACTTTATTAGATAATTCTTCATCTGTATTCATTTTATTCACCTCTGTTTCTTCAACGCTAGCTGAACTGGGTTCTGTGTCTTCTGTATAATAATGTATTTCTTCCATTTTTGTATCTATAAGGGTATGTGGAGCATCTCTGAAATTTTTCCTCTCTAGTATGAATATAGCTGGTTTCGTTTTAATTTTTACTGGCGGTATTAATTTATAATTCATTGTGATTTGCGAAAATGATTCGATGCTATCTAAAATTGTATGTGTTTGCAAAAATGCCTTAAGATTAGGTGAATATTTACTCTTCGCTTCTACGAGTAGATGTGTGAAATGTTGCAGTTGGTCCACTGGCAAGGATTCGTTTTTGCTATAAGTCCAATGATCGTTTATTTGTGTGAACCTCGTGACGCCGGTCTGCGCCGCCAGGTTGCTAATATGTACGTGAACGTATGGTTCGTTCTTTAACAGTTTGTGGAACCTGTAACAAATAAAATTATTTTTATCCTCATAATATTATAATCGCGAAAGTTTGTAAGGATGTATGTGTAAGTATGTTTGCTCCTCATTCACGCAAAATCTACTGAGCAGACTTGTATGAAACTTTACAATCATAGCTGTATGAGTATACATCAGAACAACGCGGGAACTACGCGGGTGAAACTGCAAGCATCCTCTACTATATACATACTACTACTTTTGACGACCTCCGTGGCGCAGTGGTATGCGCGGTGGATTTATAAGACGGAGGTCCTGGGTTCGATTCCCGGCGGGGCAGATTGAGATTTTTCTTAATTTGTCTTGGTCTGGCTGGTGGGAGGCTTTCGCCGTGAGATCACTTGACATCAGGTGTGAGCAGCAGTCAAGGACCAACTTAAGCGAAATACTTCGCTACTACTAAGGCCGATCGATCTTTTTGAAATTTAGCATAGTTTACTAATTTCTGGGTGTAGATGCGCACTACGAACAGATTTCTCGATACTTTCACGGGATTTACGAAGATAAAACTGCTGGACTTAGTACCTAATAATAATTATTTTTTAACTAACAGCTGCTGCTGTCACACCAATCTCGCTGCTGAGTCATGTCTACAAGTTGTTCTCCAGAGTCATCACGAATCGTCTCGCTCGTAGGTTTGATGACTTCCAGCCTCCCGAACAAGCCGGCTTCCGACAAGGCTTTAGTACCATAGACCACATCCATACGCTGCGGCAGGTTATACAAAAGACAGAAGAGTATAACCGGCCACTTTGCTTGGCGTTTGTGGACTATGAGAAAGCCTTTGATTCGGTGGAAACCTGGGCTGTGTTAAGGTCATTGCAGAGGTGCCGAATCGACTACCGGTACATCCAAGCGTTGCAGTGCCTGTACGAAAACGCCACCATGTCAGTCCGTATACAGGATGAGACTACGAGGCCAATCCAATTGCAGCGAGGAGTGCGACAGGGAGATGTTATCTCCCCGAAGCTATTTACCGCCGCATTGGAAGACGTCTTTAAGCTCTTGGACTGGAACGGACTTGGCATCAACATCAATGGCGAGTACCTCACTCAACTGCGGTTTGCCGACGATGTAGTGATCATGGCAGAATCTCTCAATGACCTTAACATTATGCTCAATGACCTCAGCAGAGTTTCTCAACAGGTGGGCCTTAAAATGAACATGAGCAAGACAAAGATCATGTGTAATGCTCACGTTCCGCTCCACCCAGTAATTGTTGAAAATTCTGCACTCGAAATTGTAGACGAGTATATATACCTAGGGCATATGGTCCAGTTAGGTAGGTCCAATTTCGAGAAAGAGGTGAACCGCCGAATCCAACTCGGCTGGGCAGCGTTCGGGAAACTCCGTGACATCTTTTTGTCCAAAATTCCTCAGTGCCTGAAGACGAGAGTCTTCGAACAGTGCGTGTTGCCAGTGATGACCTACGGATCCGAATCTTGGTCGCTGACTGCGGGCTTCATAAGAAGGCTCAGAGTCACTCAGCGGGCGATGGAAAGAGCAATGCTCGGAGTATCTCTGCGTGATCGAATCAGAAATGAGGAGATCCGCAGAAGAACCAAAGTAACCGACATAGCTCAGCGAGTCGCAGAACTGAAGTGGCAATGGGCGGGGCACGTAGTTCGAACAGCTGATGAACGTTGGGGGCCCAAGGTGGTAGATTGGCGACCCCGCACCGGAAAGCGCAGCGTTGGTCGACCCCCAACCAGGTGGACTGACGACATCAAACGTGTCGCAGGGAGCCGCTGGCAACAGGCGGCTCGGGATCGTTGTGTTTGGAAGTCCCTAAAAAAGGCCTATGTCCAACAGTGGACGTCTACAGGCTGATAATGATGATGATGATGATGAACTAACAGCAGTTATTTATCATTTTTCGAGAAACTGGAACACCACAATTAAGAACAGTGGATGTATACCAACTATGACATACTAGATTATTACTAGGCTAGAAATAGCTCCTAGTGGTAATTTATATCGCTTTCTGTTTCGATTTTCGAAATCGAATTTAAAGCAAGGTTTATTTTTTCATGGTGCTTCGAAAAAAGAAGTAAGTCATCTTTGCTAATAGATAATGCCGCGTTTCATAAGCAACGTATGAGCTAAGTGCATACCTTATCATAGCCACTCCGCCGGGATAGTTGGTCATAGCCACCAAAGTGAGAGCCACGCAAAACGCGATGTTGCACACTATGATCATCACTATCCCCCAAAACAGTAACTCGTAAATAGGTGCTTTCGTCCGTCTAATATATCTGGAAAAAAAATGTCTTCTTTAGACACATGTAATAAAATAAGTTTGTAGGTGCTTCAAGTAGAAATAGGACATGTGAGAAGACTCGACTTGAGAACTACTGCCGTGATTATTTCTGCTAAGCTGACTTTCTGGGTTAGTCTGAATATATCCCATATTTTTGTTTCTTCAGCTATTTCAATGCGTCTCAATTGATTTAGTAGTGGTTTGGCTACTTTTCTGGTTTTTTATCTTCATCAACTGGTACATCCATACTTCTGAACATGTGACGTAATGCCTGCGCAATATGCTGATTGATTTTCTAATATAAAATAGTATGGCCTTGATACTTGCAAAGTTCGTGATGTTGCAAAATTTGAGCAGACTAAAAGTTTGGTATTGCGTTCAATACTTACACATAGGAACAAGTGACGGCTGACGAAACATTGAGCAACGGGAACACGTAGATTATAAACCTTAGCTCCTTGTGAGGCAGGAACGAGAACAATAGTATGTACACTAGCGCAGGCACCACGATGGGCACTATGCGACGGTCCAAGTACATGCCCACCGGTAACAGCACGATGCTCGGACCGAGACCGCGCGGTAATGCTGAATAGAAGTACCAGAGGAATGGCGATGTCTGTTTTAGCGATATGTAAGGATATTGCTCTGTTAACTTGTTAAATATAGAATTAATAATAATAATATTTAATAGTATTTATTATTATCACTCATTTATTTATTTACAATTATTTTAAAAATTTTTAACAATGCTTCTAAAATTATAAAAAAATAAAACACTATTAAAAATTTATAAAAAAATTATTCCGCCTGCTGCGGGGCCCGGGGGTCCAAGCAACCGGTGGTCAGGGCTCCAGAGTGAGGAACCTCCTCACAATGCGCGCCGTTTCAAGAATTACTGCCTTCTGTATCCGACCCTTGATCCAACAATTAAGCGAAAGCTTTTTAAGATGTTCGTCAAAGCTTTTCGCTATAAGACCGTTGACTGAAACGACTATAGGAACAATCATTGTTGAATCAACATTCCACATGGCGGTAATCTCATGAGCAAGGTCCAAGTATTTTGATACTTTTTCCTTTTCAGCTTTCACCAGATTATCGTCATGTGGAACAGTAATATCAACAATCATTGCACGGCGCGTTAATCGATCAATTATCACTATATCAGGCCTATTGGCTACAATATACCTATCAGTGATAATTGTTCGATCCCAGTAGAGCAACGCACTGCTATTTTCAAGAACTGACGCTGGGTCGTACCTATAGTAAGGCACCTCAAAATCGACAAGGCCATACTGAAGAGCAAGTTGTTGGTGGATTATCTTGGCTACTTGATTATGTCTGTGCAAGTATTCGCCATTAGCAAGATGAGAACACCCGGAAACTATATGTCTGAGGGATTCCCCAGGCTGATGACACGCACATACGTATTTATTTATTATTACGATAAAGTTTTACAATTAATACTACTTACAACAAACAATGACTCGCTTACAGTACTACTTATATAAGTAAACAAGGAGTGCTTGGGCACTCGCACTAGGACAGCCTGCGTTGCGAGCGCCGTAGCCTTCCTACGGACCCTGAACAAAAAAATAATAGTAAGACCGTAAATGCATAAATCCATGGAAATAAGTATTTAAGAGAACTTAAAATGTGAGCATGGGCATGTGTGGGTGTGTGTGTGTATGTGTGCGCGTGCACGCGTGTATGTGTTTGTGTGTGTGTATGGGTGTGAATGTGTGTATGTATGTGACAGAAAGAGGGTGCTTTTAATGATTACAAGCTTGAAGCCAAGTTTCCTTCTGAAGTAGAAACACACTGAACGGTGCAGGTGTGACATGGCCACGCTTAAAACTACAATGTGCAGACATACGCCTCACGTTCAGAGCGGATTCGAAGTTTGACATGATTTGTACACTGTCATATATTGTAACCATGCAAAATTTCATGATGTTAAATTGAATTTCATATGTAGGATTTGCAGAACAACTAAGAAAATATTTGCATTTATAAATAAAAGAAACAACACATTTCTTCTGCATTTATGTATCTCCTCAGAAACAGTTATCAAATGTTCACAATTTCTGAGTATCACTCACTTTTAATAAGTTAGCTATTTCGACATCTAGAGCAGACACTTTTCTTTTTTCTATACAAATCAAATGTGTAGAATTTGTTGAGCTCACAGTGCCGTGGGAAACAAATATCCCTAAAGACCATGTTTTCGAAGTGAATAAATATAACCTTACTAATGAACAAACTAAAAATGGCTATGTGGTTAGTTTATATGCAGTAGAAGTGGGTGCAAGAGGTATACCAGCGAAGTCTCTATAACCTGCTAATTATATATTATATAACTATATATATATGCTATAACCTGCTAAGACCTTGGCCTTACTAGATGTACAGTAAGCTCCATATTGGAACAAGTATCCTAAGTTGCTCTTGTAGGGTCCTTCCGAATTTGACTGGTCAGGGAGAATAACTTGAACAGAGGAGGTGAGTGTTGACGTTGTCACTAAGAGATCTCTTTAAACCTACACCCGTGTCAATAGTCTCGGGCTCTGTTCAGAGTTTTTCTCTCAGCCACATGATGGACCCAGTATCCTCACTGTGAATCCATAAAATGCTAAGATATTCGTCTCTCTTGCAATTATAAAGGATACACCCCAATTGGAGCTCTTGTTCAGGATGGTGTTGTACCAGAACACCTCTGCCTCAGGCCACAGCAGCCGTCTCCAGAACACAGAGTCCACCAGCACAGTCAGTACCACCAGCCCCACACCAGCTGGCACTGCTGTTTTAAGTACACTGAAATATGATATTGTTAGCTCATTGGTCTAGTTGGCTTTGTAGCTTCAGACCACATGGCTTTCTGTTAAACTATCAAATACAGTAAAATATTTCATTTGTGCAGTTGGGAGATATGTTGTTTTACACGTACCCAGAGAACAAGATAAGCAGTTGATTTTGGCCATTATCATTAACATTTAGTAGTGATTGTTAAAAAGTCAAAATATTATTACCCTTAGCCTGTTAACCTACATAGCATCATAGCGATTCTATGCTTATATCAGTCAGTGAAGTGGCATCATATGTAATAACTAATGGTTTACAATTTTACATCATACTATCTGGTACCTAGCCCTATGCTTGGTCAGTCAATTATATAATAAATAAATAAATATTATAGGACAATTACACGCCCATATGCTTGATCGTAATGTCAATTATAACTTTTTATAACATAAAATACTTTATAGATGAAACATTTTCGAGATCGAACCCACAGCCTAGGACACAGAAGCAGGATCAATACTGCGCCACTTGGCCTGTCAAAATAACAATATAATTGTAATTATAACAATATAAGAAAAATTTATAAAAAAATAAATCTATAATCAGATATAGACCAAACAGCATAGCCAGTTCAGATCTGAATATTATAATAGAGGCACCAGCCATGATTATAAATTGTTTATGTCTCCCCAACAACCATCCTTCCATAGCTAAGAGAACTGAAACAATTTATTAACATAAAAATCAAATTATTATTTTTTATAAAACTAAACCACTATTAAAGAAAACAATAAATATATTTGTTTGAAACTCATATCACTACATATGTGTATTTGTATGTCTGTTCACAATAAGCTCATAACTACTAAACCAATTTTCGTACAGTTTTCAATAATAGATGGCACAATTGCTAAGTGGTATACAATTTGTGAAGCATGTTTCTTTGTCAACACATAATAAATTGCTGCTTCACTTAAGTAACTTTTTGACAACCTCCGTGGTGCAGTGATGTGCGCGGTGGATTCATAAGACGGAGGTCCTGGGTTCGATTCCCGGTGGGGCAGATTGAGATTTTTGTTCATTTGGTCTGGCTGGTGGGAGGCTTTCTCCGTGGCTAGTTACCACCCTACCGACAATGACGTACCGCCAAGCGACTTAGCATTCCAGTACAATGTCATATAGAACTGAAAGGGGTGTGGATTTTCATTCTACTCCTAATAAGTTAGCCTGCTTCCATCTTAGATTGCATCATCACTTAACATCAGGTGTGATAGCAGTCAAGGGCCAACTTGTAATCGATAACAAAAAAAGTAACTCACCAAGAGGTAAAGCTAAAATGTTAGGTAATGGACGGCTCATGTAGAACATGAAGTGGTACTGTGTCACACTGATAACACTGAACCACCATGAGAATGTGTTGCCAAACTGCTTTTGTAGAGCATTGCGCAGTCTGTTCCATGCTGCTATTACAGACAGGGCCAGCGTCAGCCTCACTGGAAATAAAACATTTGTCATTTAAGATTTTATTGTTTTATTTTAAACTAGTTTTGTGGATATGATCTATTTATGAAGACAAAGTGATATTTTGTTTTTTATATTAGCAAGTTTGAACACTGAACAAAACTCAATCAAACAAAGTAGGTTCTATATTAGATCTTTAGACATCCAGTTTGTACTCCTAATAAATAAGAAGAAAATTATGCATTTTTGGATATACTTTAGTGTAGTATGATATACAGTCAAGTTACTGTCTATGTCTGCATAATCACTGATGCTCACGTGATAATCATACAATAAAATTAATGTAGTGTTTATTTATAAAACAAAAAGTGACGGATTTATGGTGCTGTCGGAAATTAACTAGCACAACTGTGGGATTTACTGTAATTAAATATTAATACGCACCAACATATTGCATCCAAAATTTATTTATACCGCACAAGTGCAACACTCCAACCACGGGTGCCGATAGCACCGATATCGCAAGTGGCCCGACGAAAGTGCGCGGCACAACACCCGGGAACTCATTATGATCATACTGGAAAAAATAGAATATTAACACCCGGAGTGCGCAACGTATGACTCCAAAATTAGAATACCTCCTATACCTCTGATAGGTTAAACCGATAGTACAAAATATCATGTGTAGCCTGGATATTGAAACTTTCCTCGACTTTCGTGTATGGACACAGTAGCACATGCAAACTGGCAATAATGTAGAGTAACTGAACCATTTCTTTTTATTTAGTAAAACTATATTTTAAGCCTAACCCATCGCTCATAATAAATATACTATTTCTATTCTAATTCTATTATCTATTCTCGGATCCGTCAAAATATAAATCGAAAACGTCACAATATGTCAAAGTTGACACTTTTTATTTTACTATTCTTTCCCGCAGGGAAAAGGCCAAGTTGACATAACGACAATAGTAGTTTTTTTAATACAATACGGTATTGGATTCTAGTTATTTACTTTTCTGTTAAGAGCGAAAATTGAATTTTTGAACGTTAAGAACGTTTAATTTTTGCACTAGCTGTCCATATTACAGTACAATTAGAAATAATAGTTTACGTTGTACACGTTTACATGATTTACAGTATGATTTTAAATATATTTAAATTAATAATTTTATAAACAAAACAAATTTATGAATATTCCTTCACAAATTTATAATTTACTTACAGCAAATTAATGAATTAAATTACATCGTAACAAAACGCTGCTTTGACAACATCGTCAACAATGGTGGAACGATTCTGTGACATTTGTGAGGCAGTGTTCGTTTTCTGATACGAAAATATTAAAGATGATCAATATTTTAATCATAATAACAGATGCGATAATAATTTAACAATATTTCGCTTCATATGTACACAAAACATTGAGAATGTGTGATGTTTGTTCGGAGTTTTCACTGCTTTTAGTCAATTGTAAGTTACATTGTTTCGAAATTTTGTGGTCTATTTATTTTTACGTAAAATTTAACGGTCTAACTTTGGTTATTTACATGAAGTGATAATGCAAATTTTAATATCATTGTATTGGAATAAATTATTTACATTGTAGGTGAAACAAGATTAACCGATGATGTATCTCAGTACCCAACAATAAGCCAGTCAGAGCTTGAAACTGTGTTAAATTATATACTTTCCTGGCCTCAAAGGTAATTATTTTGTATTATATTACGATTAAATACACTATGAATATGTTAGCTTGTTAAATATCTATAAATTTTAATAATATTTAGAAATATTCATTCAGACCTGTCACTGTTTTGCTACTAAAATATTTTTTTATAATAATCTAGTATTTCTATAGTCTTCAGTAATTATAACTTGCACATATTATCTGTATTTTAATGTAAATATTAAGAAATTTTAAACTTAATGGTTCCAGACAATGCATGTGCTGTTATAGAGATGCTAAAAACTTTGAGAGATTTTATCTTGTGGTACAGAGCATACTTTGTCTATCTGTATGTCAGCTAAAACAACTTAAAGATGATTTAATAGAATCGGCTAAAACACAATCACAACCTGAACAACAAGATGCACAGAAACAAGATGTTGCACCTACTTCTAAAAATGATGAAGAAGCCAGTCAACCGAAAGAAAATAGTGAGGGAACTGAGAGTACAAAATCAACAGAAGCCACTAAAAAGGTTGAGGAAGATACAGTTAGCAAGAAACCAGAGACTACAAACTCAAACGAGTCTTGGTCAATGCAACAAAAAGAAAAGCTAATGCATATAGTATCAAAAATATTCCTGTTAAATTTTCCTTTATATTTAGCTTGTAAACATACAACTCTGAGCCGATTAGATGACTTGTCAGCACAGGAAATATCAAACTTGAGTTCATACTGTGATCTGCATGATACAGAAATACCTGCATATTTATTAAGGAATGTTAGTCTGTTTTGTAAGTTGGGTGGTGTGTGTGCCATGACGTCTGTGTTTGAGAGTGCAATGCCGACCAGTTTACCTTTGTCAATGGCACATGCGATAGTGGCAGCTGTTGGTAATTTAAAGTTATGGCTAAATTTTAGAGCAGTGGCTCAACTTTTTATGCCACTGAGAAGTAAGATATTGAAATACATGTGCAGTTTGGAGGATAAAGATTTAAGAGTGCCAGCTGTCAAGTCAATGGCAGGTGAGAATCATTTATTTAAATTAGAGTTTCAATTATATCTAACTTGTCGTGTGTGCCCTTTGTCAGTATCATTCAATGAAAATGTTCTGTCCAATTCCCATTTATAAAATTGAGTATAAAGCCACAAAGTTGTTTTAAACTTTGGATGTTATAACAATTTTTTATTGTTGGAAGTTAAGCTGAAGTAGCATTCAACTTAGTAATAATTTCACAGATTTTATGTGGGGTGCAGCGAAAGAGCCGCTAGATGCACCACTAGCATTTGATGAGGATGGCCTTGCGTTAGCGTTCAAATACTTCAACAGTAGCACTCTAACAATGAGACTAGCTGGAGTGGCGCAAATCAATGCACATATAGCTGCGCATAATGAACTCTGTGCAGGCGAGACAGCTGCTGATGTTGAGATGGCAGGTCAGCAGCTGGCTGCTTGGTTGACCTTGAATAATATTATTGAACATCTGTTCGGACCTAATTTACATGTTGAGGTAAGCATATTTATAAGTGTAATGCTACTTCTGTAGTATGTGCATAGTGTAGCTTTTTGATGATGGTTTGGGTTTGGATGTGTAGTAGTCAATTGACAAAATAAACACCTCTATGTGTGCAAACCTGACTGCACAGGCGAGATGTGTGATATCAAATCCTGTTTACCAATAACCTGTTGCCTAGCAATTACTTACAGACAGATGATAACATGTAACATTTTTAAGTGGATCAAGCAGAAGGGTTTTTCTTTTATAGGTCTCTGTCATCTTTTGTGGCTAAATCTTTGAGCAAGTGTATAAAACACCATTAAAATGGCATAATAACATTTTAAGGTTCCTAACATACTTCATCTTCTCTCGAAAAGCCTTTTTGAATCTTGAATGTGTGAAGTTTAGTCTAAATACAGTAAACTCTTTTTAATTCCAAACTCAAAGGATCTGAAATCTTATGAATTATTGAGTATTAGAAATATCAAACATGTTGAATTTATTCAGAGAAAAAATATAAAACTTCAATTATTAGGTTTTGATTATTTATTAACTGCTATTCTTTAACAATAATAAAATTCAAGAGGACTATTTTGTTCCAATTTGGTAATTGATAATTGCATAAAAATGTATTGATGTAGTTTGAAATACAAAGAGATTTTCTAGGGAACTAGTGATTAGTTTGATTTATAGAGAGGTTCGAATTCTTGAAGTTTGGTATAACAAGAATTAACTGTATTTAAATATTATAATTATTGCAGGTAATCAAGCAATCACATATGATATTAAAGTTCTTAGCAGTGGAAGGTCGTGTGACGCCTGAACATGTGGAGCTGGTGTGGGCGGCTGCTCAGTTGAAGCACTGCGGGCGACAGGTGTATGACCTGCTGCCGGGGTTCATTAGAGCTCTGGCCCCCAAACCATGTGCACATTTGTACAGCCTTCTATGTGCGTTACCACCCAAGGAACATACAGAACAGGTATGGATTTTCATTAATGATATTATTTTTAATATACCCACATTTACTAGGTACCTTTATTGATTTTTGTACTATACTACATTATGAAATAGTTTCATGACTATAGGTTCATACTGATAAAAATAAAGTCTGTTCTAGCCATTTTCGATTTTAATAGTATAGAAAATGCTATTTAAATGCATACTAAAATGCCTAAACTACTGAACCGATTTAAACGAAATTTAATACAGAGATAGTTAAGAGCACAGGAAAGCACCTTGGGTACTTTTTTAAACTATCACAAAACAGAATTACTCGCGGATAGAGTCGCAGGCGTAGTAAGTAAATAAAATAACCACCATTATATGATTGTATGCTGGCACATATTATATTGTTCAGTTGACTAACTACTATGTAATATGTACACATATGTTAATGTTAATTATAATTTTCAGAGTCTGTACCTGGCGTCGGCGCTGATGCGCGCCATGTGGGCGCGCGGTGGCTGCGTGGGGGGCGCCGCCTCCCCCGCACCCGAGCCTCCGCGTCTGGCGCCGCCCGCCTGCAAGCCGCACCATCGCTCGTCCTCTGAGGCCAGCGTCAGCATGGACCAGACCAACTCTGACGATGACCCGGTAATATCTTCATTACATGCTTGGAGTCGGCGCTGTTGCGTACTACGTGCCCAGGCTATGCTAGTATTAGTTCGTTAGTCCATCTTGTGGGGCCGCATAAACATAATATTGCGGGCTCCAGTTCAGTGTTGCCATTGTCTGCAAGTCCGAACCTCAACGTCGATCAGTTCTCTGAAGCCCATTGCAAATTCAACTTTTTGGCTTGTTGAGGAATCAGTTATCTTTAACCGATCTCTTTGTTTTTTATTTGATCACATAAAGGTAATCCGAGATATCCAGATTATTTACTCTTATGTTTCTGAAATCCTATAAATATATGGCAAAATGTGTGTGGTTTAAATGTGTGTGGTTTGACCAGTATCAAATTGAAAATGGATTCTAATATCATTATTTTGTTTTAGTGCGAGGAATTAAGTACATCTGGTGAAGAAGCAGGGCCCACACCGCGCAAGCAAAGTAAACATCAGAGAGAGCTTACTGGTAATTTACTTTTGTATAATACCTGTTTTCATTTATCTGTGAATTGCTTTGCTAAAAATGACTTGTGGCTATCATTGTTGGCTTGTTCCACAACAGACAACATAAAACATGGTAATGTAGAGCAGAGAAGAGAAAAGAGTAATTATGAGATATATTATTTTTCAGCTGAGCAACAGGAGTGGCTTCGTGAAGGAGACGAGCTTACAAAAAAAGAATGTCCTACTTTAAAATCTTGTCAGAAGTAAGTGTTACATTATTTTGCGTAATAATTTCAATTTTTTGGACTTCCATACAGAAAAAAAAATTTACTTAGTCTATTTTTATACTAATATTTTACTGTTAAAACAGCAGAGTAGTATAATATTGGCTTATAGCTTAAGCCTTTGTTTAATTTAATATGCTGATCTCAGAAATAATTTATGCAAATTGAAACATTCTTTCTGGGTTAGATTGCCCATCAATTGAGGAAGCCTATAAATTTAAATTTAAATTCGTTATTTCTAATATTCGTATATGAAATAACGAAAGTGTTTCGCATTTCGCTTTACAGCCGACCGCGGAGGGGTTAAGTCAAAGGCCAGTGTCTTTTAAGGCAGCAAAAACCAATATGATGGCGTAAAATTTCATTTGCATCGTGGTTTCATTAAACGACACTAAATAGTTTTTCATTTATGCGTGTTTTTGCGTTCCGCCTATATGTTAAAAATCGTACGTTTGGTTAATGTTACGCGTAACATTCTCAGGCGCAACAAGCGCGCGGGCAGCAGCGGCAGCGCGAGCAGCGGCGCGGAAGAGGTGCTGCGGCCGCGCAAGAAGCTTTACAAGAAGCGCACCACGCGCAAGCCGCGCAAGACCAGGCACTTCCGTGAGTTCCCGCTCTCGACATTTTGTCTAACTAATTAATTAATCATTGCGACAGTTTGTTCGCGATAAACTCAAGAGCTACTACACGCACTTTTATCATCGGTCGGTCACCAATTTGTACTGAGCTACTATAGCGTTACAAGCTATGACGTCAGAACATTGTACGCTGTCTCTGTCTTTATTATTATTAATATTTATCTTTTTGTTATTTGATCAATTTAACTAGATTTTTCAGAATTTTATTTGTTATTAAATCCGATTTTATCGTAGATGCAATTGCGGCTCCTGTTAGGGTTAAATAAAAAGTTAAATCTAAAAGACTTAATGAAGTGTTGATATACTCCTAAAGTGAATGTTTTGACCAATAGCTACGCAACTGAAAACGGCAGAGCTTGCAGAATCAGTTTCTGAAGTGGAAGAAGAGTCGTCAGGCAGCGACACAGCGCACTGTCAACTTCTGTGCGAAAATGTTGATGCCAGGTTAGAGTTATAGATATAAAGATCATGACTTAATCACTCTCTTGGCACCCATTCCGTAGCTCTATTGTTCTATAGTCCATTTTTTATTTCTACTAAAATATTATGTTCAGTTAGATGAACTAAGTTATGTCCCTGTATCTCCAATATGAGTTATATTTATGGGCGTATCACATGAAATGCTTTCTTATTTTGTTCAGTCTGTATTTGAAGAATACAAAAAATTAAATGGTGTCATTCTAGCATTGTTTTTAGTAAAAAAAATTAATTAAATTTAAACGACTTTAAAACGCACTAAAAAGCAAAAATATTTCATCATCATTTAGATTCTTTAATTTACTTTAGCATATCTATAAAGCCAGTGCCATCCAAGTTTAAGGAACATTCATTTAACAAAGTAGCAAAGCACTTTGTTAACTTTGTAACAGGTTATTGCCCTTCAGGTAGAAAGCTATAACACATATACTATAAGGGTACAAATTAGAATTATACGGAACTTGTAGCCTAAAAACAAACGACTCTATAAAAATACCGAAATCGCTGCAAATCTCTTTGAGATATAACAGCACAATTAACTTTAATCATTAACTCGAAAATGCCGGGTGTAGACCTCCTCTTTTTTTTGGTTAAAAAATGAAGTAATATATTTTCTTGTAGAAGGTTAATGGAGCTTCGGCTAATGGAAAGCTACAAGCGACGCGAGGAGGAGGAGGGCAGCGCGTCGTCCGCACTGTCGGCGCATTCACACAGGCACTTGCCCGACTTGGACGAGGACGACTCGGCGTGTGAGGAGGAGCTGGCCCGCCTCGCCGCGCAGGTTAGCGTCAATAAAACATGAGTTGTCAATCTAAAATGTGACACGAGATTTGTATATAATATGTATTAGATTATAGTTTTCTTGATCATTTTTAAATTATATACTTGATTTCTTCAAATTTACAAAATTTTATTTATTTAATTGGATTTTGTTCATTAGAAGCGGGCGTTTTTTTAGGAGTACCCCCCAAACCCCTTTCGGTTTCTACACGAAATCGTACTGTAACACTAAATCGCTAGGCGGTATCTCTTTGTCGATAGAGTCGTATTAGCCTCGGCCAAAGCCTCTCACCAACAGAAAGGGGTATATTAGAACAGTAAATTTTCATTACTTTACAAAAGCACAATCCGATAAGGATGTACCAAGTTATAGGTACTTTAATTTTGGAGAAGGGATCTGCCGTCATTCCTCGCATTTGAAAATTTGTCCTGAATGTTGTTTACTTAATATTTACCGTTATAAAGCCATCTACTAACTCTTAATATTTAAAGTTTTATAACTTTTTCACTATTTGATCAATTTAGTAAGTTTTCTAAAAATTTTATTTGTTTACTAAATTAAGGAATCGAAATAAGAACCTATATTTGATGGTTTTATAAATTACCACTGTGCCTGCACCACCACTGTGTTACGAAGGCCAGAAAAATTATTAATATTTGTCCAGGCGCAGTGCCTGACAGAGTACGGCGGGGCAGGCGCGGGCGCGGGCGCGGCGCTGGAGGCCCGGCCGCCGTCCCCCGCGCCCGCGCCGCTGCCCTTCAGCGTGGACGACGTGTGCCGGCCCGGCAACACGCTGCTGTGGGACTTGCTGCAGGACGGCGCCATTGTGAGTCGTATGACCTGTTTTATATACAACTAATTGATACTATGTAGTACTTAGTAACCAGCCTTTGTAAATGTGTGAACAGTAATACTCATCCCAATCATTTATTTAATCTTATTTCACATGAGTATAACATATATTGAAAAAATGTCACATGTAGTTTATTATTTAATTTTATTTTTTTAAATTTTATTTTTCTTTTTTCAGGAACAACTAGGCGAAGGATTGGCAATAGAGGCAGAGAAAGCACTCTGCGCTCTACTTTGTTTTAGTACAGACAAGTTCATTAGGATCAAATTTATTGAGGGTTGCCTCGACAATCTCGCGAATCACAGGTTAGTTATTTTAGTACTTTATTTGATTTATTACTAGCTATTTCTCGCGGCTTTACTTGCGTGTAGTTTTTTTAAACCTTGACAGTACTTTTATAGATGGTGCGGTATAGCATTTGCTTTAATTTCCTATGCCAGTCAGCAATGAATTAGAGATTGTTGCTCTGTTTGAAGGTAAGTAACGTACAAAAATTGTTTATTGAACATTAATTTTAATTTGTTGAACAGATCGGTGGCAGTATCACTACGATTGTTGCCGAAATTGTTCTCCTCATTTCAGCAGTTGCGAGGCATGGATATGCATCAGGTATTGTTTTATTTATTTTAATTAATCTAATTGAGATACATATTTATTACTTTAGTCAGGGTTTAGATACAACTTTATCTTTATTAACTTCCAAACCAGCAATGTAAATTCAGCGAGAGTAATAATAAAGCTTAGTGAGTTAGTAACAAAGCTCGGCTGGGGAAGCGTCGCCGCTGTGCTGCGCTGTGCGTTTGCACCATTATTTGCAGTTATGGTAGCACTCAATCAAAATTAAAGTCGAATGAAAAAATATTATAATAAAATATACAGTTCACGCAAATATTATAATGAAATGAAACACTAAAGTAGATTATAGTTTTATTGTTATGAATCAAATTTTAATAAAATGTTTTATAAAATGCCCTCGAGTTTTAATAACCCCTGTTTGGCAACCATTTTGTAATTTTCTATAATGTAAACAATATGTGGGTAGGTGGTTATGTGGGCGGAGCGGGAGCGCGGCATGATGCGGCTGTTCCTCGAGGACCTGCGCCACTACGTGCAGAACCGCTCGCCGCCTGTGTCGAGTGCGAGCATGGCGGGCGCGGGCGGCGTCACGGACGCGCAGCACTACGCGCACATCACCGAGCTCACCGTGCGTCTGCACTTCCTCACCGCCGTCTTCTCTCCTGTGGGCTCGCCGCATCACTTTAGGTAATAATTAGAAAAAATTGGTGATTGAACTGCCTCGTTGTACCAGTGGCCTCTTCTTTTTCTAAGTTAGAATCGGTGTATGAAATTTTGAACGTTTTCTTCTTAGCCCGGAGTTAGGAGCTTTGCGATATTATACCCACGTACCTCGGAAGCATGTTAAGCTATCGTCGATAGTGATCGTTACAAGAGTAGGCACTTTGAGCCTACCTACCCTTAGTAGAACAATGTGGTTGGCCTAAGTTACATATCTGGAGTTTTGGCTCTGTAGGAGACCGTTAAAACAGGTTTATGTGTTCCTTGCATGCCTTACGATGTTTATGAGCAATGGTTTTCCATTTACAATTGGGTGCGGTATCAGCTATTATTATTGAAAATTGATTCTACATGAAATCAATGTTTTGGCTTGTTCAATATAGGTTAACAGTGGAACAAGTAGAAGAGCTGTGGCAGTGCCTGGTAGCGCGCGGTTCGATCGAGTGCGCGGACTGCCTGTACTCCTGGCTACTGTCGCACACCAAGTCGCCCGACCAGCACGCGCTGGGGCTCGACGCGTTGAGGTTTCTGTACGTTGAGAAGATGCCTACACTCGATCCAGAGGTCAGTAGTGTTGTGTGTATAACCGCAGATGTCCGTGGTGTTGGGAGAGTGAAAGTTCTTACAAGAGGCTTAAGTCCAGCTTTTCTTTTTTTATTATTATTACAAGTTAGCCCTTGACTGCATTCATACCTGATGGTAATCTAAGATAGAAACGGGCTACTTCGCTAGGAGTAAGATAATATCCACACCCCTTCAGTTTATACACGACATCGTAACGGAACGCTAAATCGCTTTGCGATACGTTATTGTCGGTGGGGTGGTAAAATAATTTCGGCCGAGGCCTCCTACCAGCCAGACCATTTTAGTAAATCTCAATCGGCCCTGCGGGAAATCGAACCCGGGGCCTCCTTCGTTATAAATTCACCGCGTATACCACTGCGCCACAAAGGCCGTCAAACCGTTTAGGTATAAGTCCGGTCACCACTTTGTCTGTTATGTTTCTGACCCGTATTTAATGAAAGTTTTATCTGTTGCCGCCATTTTCGTGTTCTCGGGAAGCCTTGACTCCCCACAAGTTGTTTCTTCATGCTCTAATGCTCCCAATCGCACTTTCATACAGACTATAAGCATTATGGCGCTGAGCCTGTACCAGCAGCTGTGCAACCTGGCGCGCATGGCGTTAGGCGCTGGTGACTCGCGAGACGCCGCGCACCCGCACACGCTCGCCATGGACCATTTGTGGAAGATCGCGCTCAGAGCTAATAGCACAGGTATTATAATGTAAATTGATTATAAGCACGCACTCAAAAAAAACACGCGCACGCATTCATGCATGCAGATACTTGCACTCATTCGAACACCTTTTGTATTAAAACTTTATTCAAGAAAACAAAATTTATATTTCTACGAATACGCCCGCTTAGAATCCCTATCGTGTGTGGAATCAAGAAACTTTTATTAAACTATACATATAAAATCTTCCTCTTCAATCTTACTATCTATTCTATCTGGCAGAGATTTGTATTAAAATCTATCTTAGATTTCATGTTTCACCTCTTATTCGCAGATGTATCCATGGGCGCCATTCAATATTTAAACAGCTACTACATGGGCCAGCAACTGCAGCAGGAAGACGACTTCGTGTCCAAATGCATGTTCCATCTCTCTTCCGCAGCCGAAAGGTTGATATCGAAAGATCAGGTTGGACAAGGCACTTCATCGTCACCTAGCGTGTCTGTCGAAGAGAGCAAGGAGACGGAAAAGAGTGTGGATAAACAAAACATATACGAACACATGACCGAGGAAGCAGCATTGCAATGTATACAGAGGGCGTTACTCTTGCTGAAAACACATTTGGATACATTCAAAAGGAGGTACGATATTTTTTCGGTTAATCTTTTAGAATTTAGAAAACAGACAGTAGTACGGTTTTTGCGCCCGAGACAAAGGACTCAAGATGTTTGAAAGCTCAAAGAGACTAGAAACCTTGCGTGCTTCGTTTTGAATTTAGATTAACTAGAGGGCTTAATCAAAGCGTCAATGTGAGTTGTGTATTGGTGCCTTTAAATACAAGTGATATTACGCAGATACGCTTACCACCTGCGGCGTTGGGCGTTGGCGGAGTCGGGCGCGTGGGAGGGCAGCGCGAGCGGCGCGGGCAGCGTGCGCGTGACGCTGCAGCCGGCGGGCGCGGGCCCGCGCGCGTCTCTTGCGTTGCACCAGTCAGACCTGGTGGCGCACCTGCGTGCGCACGTGCACGTCTGGTGGGAGAGGCAGGTCGGTTGTTGAACTATTACGCAGATACGCATACCACCTGCGGCGTTGGGCGCTGGCGGAGTCGGGCGCGTGGGAGGGCAGCGCGAGCGGCGCGGGCAGCGTGCGCGTGACGCTGCAGCCGGCGGGCGCGGGCCCGCGCGCGTCTCTTGCGTTGCACCAGTCAGACCTGGTGGCGCACCTGCGTGCGCACGTGCACGTCTGGTGGGAGAGGCAGGTCGGTTGTTGAACTATTACGCAGATACGCATACCACCTGCGGCGTTGGGCGCTGGCGGAGTCGGGCGCGTGGGAGGGCAGCGCGAGCGGCGCGGGCAGCGTGCGCGTGACGCTGCAGCCGGCGGGCGCGGGCCCGCGCGCGTCTCTTGCGTTGCACCAGTCAGACCTGGTGGCGCACCTGCGTGCGCACGTGCACGTCTGGTGGGAGAGGCAGGTCGGTTGTTGAACTATTACGCAGATACGCATACCACCTGCGGCGTTGGGCGCTGGCGGAGTCGGGCGCGTGGGAGGGCAGCGCGAGCGGCGCGGGCAGCGTGCGCGTGACGCTGCAGCCGGCGGGCGCGGGCCCGCGCGCGTCTCTTGCGTTGCACCAGTCAGACCTGGTGGCGCACCTGCGTGCGCACGTGCACGTCTGGTGGGAGAGGCAGGTCGGTTGTTGAACTATTACGCAGATACGCATACCACCTGCGGCGTTGGGCGCTGGCGGAGTCGGGTGCGTGGGAGGGCAGCGCGAGCGGCGCGGGCAGCGTGCGCGTGACGCTGCAGCCGGCGGGCGCGGGCCCGCGCGCGTCTCTTGCGTTGCACCAGTCAGACCTGGTGGCGCACCTGCGTGCGCACGTGCACGTCTGGTGGGAGAGGCAGGTCGGTTGTTGAACTATTACGCAGATACGCATACCACCTGCGGCGTTGGACGCTGGCGGAGTCGGGTGCGTGGGAGGGCAGCGCGAGCGGTGCGGGCAGCGTGCGCGTGACGCTGCAGCCGGCGGGCGCGGGCCCGCGCGCGTCTCTTGCGTTGCACCAGTCAGACCTGGTGGCGCACCTGCGTGCGCACGTGCACGTCTGGTGGGAGAGGCAGGTCGGTTGTTGAACTATTACGCAGATACGCATACCACCTGCGGCGTTGGGCGCTGGCGGAGTCGGGTGCGTGGGAGGGCAGCGCGAGCGGCGCGGGCAGCGTGCGCGTGACGCTGCAGCCGGCGGGCGCGGGCCCGCGCGCGTCTCTTGCGTTGCACCAGTCAGACCTGGTGGCGCACCTGCGTGCGCACGTGCACGTCTGGTGGGAGAGGCAGGTCGGTTGTTGAACTATTACGCAGATACGCATACCACCTGCGGCGTTGGGCGCTGGCGGAGTCGGGTGCGTGGGAGGGCAGCGCGAGCGGCGCGGGCAGCGTGCGCGTGACGCTGCAGCCGGCGGGCGCGGGCCCGCGCGCGTCTCTTGCGTTGCACCAGTCAGACCTGGTGGCGCACCTGCGTGCGCACGTGCACGTCTGGTGGGAGAGGCAGGTCGGTTGTTGAACTATTACGCAGATACGCATACCACCTGCGGCGTTGGGCGCTGGCGGAGTCGGGTGCGTGGGAGGGCAGCGCGAGCGGCGCGGGCAGCGTGCGCGTGACGCTGCAGCCGGCGGGCGCGGGCCCGCGCGCGTCTCTTGCGTTGCACCAGTCAGACCTGGTGGCGCACCTGCGTGCGCACGTGCACGTCTGGTGGGAGAGGCAGGTCGGTTGTTGAACTATTACGCAGATACGCATACCACCTGCGGCGTTGGGCGTGTGGAAGGGCAGCGAGCGCGTGACGCTGCAGCCGCAGCATTTTATAACTACAATATTATGAGTATAGTCACATTATATTACGTTATATTATAACTACATTACATACATTATGGAATATATACATTTAGGAGTTTAGGAATGACATGACATTTAGATGACGCCCTCCTAAACAGTAATTATTTATTAATTTATATTTATGCTTGAGCCATCAAAGCGATAGAAAATAAATATATCAAAACGACAAAATTTTTGCCTACGTGAGAGAAAGACAAAAATAGTACTCGTATAATATATAATAGTACATACCAAACTTTGTTGAGGTTATTCTTTTAAAACAATTGGCAAAATATAGTTGCTTCTCGCTTTCGCCGGGCTGTGCACTTTTTCCATACAAAACGAGCATTGTTATTTGACACTACATGTTGTAGCGTATACTCTAAAAATACACATGTATACCGACATTTTAATTGGAGCGAGATTCGCGCGGTTGAAAACGTGCGGCATGGCTAAGTTTTAATCGACTTCCAAAAAGGACTTCCAATTTGATTGTATGTTTTTTTACACAAAATGTTACAAAATTACCTGTTGTATATTCCATTTAAAATTCTGTACAGATGCAAGGTGAAGAAGGCGTAACCGCGTTATCAACAGATGGACCTTTGCGAATGATCACACAGGGCCAGGAGCTAACCATAGACTACGATGAGAGAACTCTATATGATATGGGGTTTAAAGATAACCAGGTATTATTTAGCTTCTTATGTATTGTATGCATAAATGCTTAAAACTTATTGAAGTAACTACTACTAACAAACACTTACTTGTTCCAGTATGCTCAAAATAATATAAAAAATACACTTTTAAAAAATAACCATGTCTTAGCTATCAAGACCTATATTTGCTTCCAGTGTTTAAAACAAACCTACGATGAAGTCTCTGTGTTTAAGGACCGAGTTTCAATAATTCAATATAACCTTCTAGAATAGTAACATTACTATATGAATATGAACTTTATGTCTCAGCGATCAAGATTAAAG
This sequence comes from Mycalesis mineus, assembly GCA_034621355.1. Classification (NCBI taxonomy): domain Eukaryota; kingdom Metazoa; phylum Arthropoda; class Insecta; order Lepidoptera; family Nymphalidae; genus Mycalesis; species Mycalesis mineus. Next base: position 3,488,048 of record CM067901.1, read on the forward strand.
TTAGCTTGCAATAAACAAATAATAACTTAAAGATCTGAAAAAACAATACTTTTGTATTACAGTTGGTGTTCGTATCCGTGGGCGTGGGCAGTCGGGGCGCGTGGGCGGAGTGGCCGTCGGCGCAGCCGGCGCCCGCACGGACGCGTTTGCCCACGCATCTGTTGCTCGATCCCACGTACTTTCACCATTTGTTTACCTTGATGCAAGCGTTAGGACAGATGAAGGAACCTGGAACTGGGGTACGTATGATGTATGGTATATTAAGTCAATTATTATTTTTACTACCACATTATATTAAACTATTTATTTGGAAATTTGGGGTTGCTTTATTATGTCATGTAGTCTAAACTATATTTGAAAATATATTTTGATTTTTACTTCTACATTATGTCAATCTACTTTTTTGAAACAAATATATATAATAAACTCTTGGCACCTCACGATTCAATTTTTTAACCGACGAAAAAAAACGGAGGAGGTTCTCAATTCGACACGTTTATTTTTTGTTTTTTTTTTTATGTATGACCACGCATAACTTTTTACAGAGTCGTCCAATTTTGATAATTCTTTTTTTATTAGTAAGGACCCACTTCCAAAAGGGTCCCATAGTCATCATGTTAGGATCTGATGATGCTATACTTGGAAAATCGAAAGAGCTCTTCAAATTTTATAGGCACACTTGCAGCTATTTCGGTTTTTGCGTAAGTGTCGGTAGCTTTTTGGCTTTCAGTGCCGTATAATGTACTATAATAGTAAAGTACGAGTAGGTTACGTGTCTATAAATCATTAAAAAGTAAGAATTAAAAATTTTTTGTAAAAAAAAATTGAACCGACTCAAAACGTATCTACAAGTATGAAGTCGGTGTTCAGTGCTGGCACCGACTTCATAGATGTGCTTAAGTAAATTAAAGCAACTAAGTTACGCAGTTATTTTTTACTTTTTAGTGCGTTTTGAGTCTGTTCAATTTTTTTACTAAATTTTTTTATTTTAATAGGATTTCCTTCACATAAGATATCTGTAAAGTAATTAATCGCAATGCTGTGTCGACAAAACTTTGTATGGTTCCCTTACAGATCTATTCAAACTAAATGATACCTACTCGAAGCTTTGTGAAGTTTTGTTTAACTACCTGCGCAGGATGATCGGTTCATTAATTTTTAGTAATCTATGTTACTGTTTCGGGGTTGAATATATATCAACGCCCTCGTACGGAGAACAGATCTCCTACTACAAAATAACAGTTCGCAGGGCACACTTGACAGGAAATATATTGTTACGAGCTAGGGGTCGGGGATTGGAAGAACAACCACACAACAGGGAGAACTAGACGTTTATTAACCAATAAATAGTTTGGTGTACAAGATTTGATGCAGCACGCTGCGACGCCGTCGTTTCACGCTTCTAATCCTGAAGGAACCCATCACGGCGGCGACGATGATCTGCCTCGGCACCTCACGGCCACACACCCCAACCACACTGGGGGACCTAAGGGAACATCGCTCTACATTCCTTCAACCGTCTTGACTCAACGACAGCTCGCTTTGAACTCACTCAATCTAGTCTTTACTCTGCATACAAAATAAATTTGAATTGTTCCATTCTTTTAACTTATTCCTTTTTTAACTTTCATTTACTTTTAACCCAAATGAGGTTTCCAACTGTAAACTCTTTAACTTCGTAATTCCTCCGAGGGGTTATCCGTAACAATATATCCTACAATACTCTATCCTGCATCTGTCAACCTTTAAAAGTAGTGAAGTCTTAGATAAAATACCTATAGATGTAGCCACCGCGTGGCCGCACATGAAACAGCAATACGTAACTGAAGTGTTGTTATTACTAAAAAAAATCCTTATATTTGGGAAATTGACATATTGTACAATTTCCTAAAGATAAAGTATTCAAAAAGCAAATATCACTTAGAAAATATGGAAAATATAAGATGGGCTGGACATTATTTTATAGGAATATTGCAAAAAATGTTTGCGAATTTAGGTTAAGCAGCGCGCGCATTCCAAATTGCTATTATTACATACTAATTAAGGGATATATCTCGTTTACGAAAAAGATTTTCTTTTAGTATTTAATATATATATTTTTTTAATTTTAATATATATTTTATGTTAAAAATTTAAAAAAGAAATAATAATAAATTAAAGAAAAAAAAAAAATAATTAGCCATTTATTCCCAAATTAAAGTTACAAAAGTTATAGACAGAAAGAATAATTTAAAATAAAAGAAATTAGCCTAATATAATAGATTGTAATTCTGTCAAAATACTTTTCAACTGGACATTTTTCTTCTTTAATCGCCGGTTAGATTCCAATAACCTACCTGTACATCGTTGCTTACACTTTTGCAATTTTTATTTTAAAATCCTCTCTTTCTTTAAAGTTGTTAAGATCTGCAATGAAACAATAAAATATTACTACTTATAAATATTAATAGAATAGAGTTTTAAAAATATATATGGACAATTCTGGCCAATAGCCAATATCCAAGCTTGTTACAAATTCATATTCTTAAGAAATCTACAATTTTTATAGAGTACTATTATTATTAAATTTTACAAGTACCTAAGAATTTATTATAGTTTCCATTGGTTATAGATATATATTTATTTTAAGCTGATATCTAAAGAGATGAAGTGATAATTCAACAGTCCTTTATTTTTAAAAGTACACATTCGATTAAATAAAAATTGATTTAGTGGAAAAATTTCACAAGGGCATGGCAACACTAAAAGTTATTGTGATGAGGTTATGGTTTAAAATAAATACCATATTTGGTTAAAAATCTACGATATTTAATGTAAATTCTTTGTTGATACATTTGTTCACGCATATTTATATCTGTTTTATATAATATAACAGTAAGTTATTGCATACTTACAAGTGAAAAGTGACTTCATCTGCCTTTGTTTCTGTGTGGCTTTTAAAGCCTAAAATACTGCATCCTCCTATTATAACTAACAGTGATCACACTACACTTAACTAATGGAGTCTTTTTCTCAAACGTACACTAATTATCAAGCATAAAACTGTTAAAGACAATGAACATCAAGGAAAGTTTGCACAAAATATACTTTCGGTTATAAGTGGGCCAAATAAAAAAAACCGCCACGGTGAATGAGACAAAAGATAATATTTTTTGTCTCCATATTCGCATGAAATTCGTATATACCCCTCTCAATTTTACATCCAGCATTACTTTATGGCTACGTCTATTAGTATTATGTCAATGAGTGAAGGAGAGGATACAGTGTACATACAGTGACTTGTCATGGTATTCATACTGTTCACACCAAAACAAAAAAGTAGCTTTATTACAAAGAGCGTGTTCGGGGAACTCTACTCTTAATCAACTGTTTTTGTTATATATTTAATAGATTATTCCTTTTTCCAGGAACCTATTGCACACACAAAAGCGCAGTTGTTATCTCGCCGAGTATGGGACATCTTACAAGCCGTACCACTTAACCCGACTTTGTTAGAAGCGTTCCAAAACCCGACAGAGAACAAACTGCCCGAGCTCCTCGACCCGACCAGCCCGCAGAAACTGATGTACTCACTACACATTATAGATAAACTTAGTTCAAATAACGGCCCCAACGCAAAGGAGGCAGGCGCTATGGATAAGACTGAAGAAAAAATTGCCGATGAAAATTGGAATGAATTGTTTATCAAGAAAGGTGGTTTGCGGTTGCTTTATGATATTATGATGTCAGGTCAGTCTAAAGTAAATTAATATAGTAATTAACATTTATTATTATAATTTACTATTTTATATATTTTTAAGTGAAAGCATAATGCTTTTCAAGCCATCCCCAGAATTCATTATGATGACGCTTCTTTAGTTTATACACACGAGCGCATCCTGCTAGCTTTTTACTACGTCTAAAGCCAAACTCGGTTCCCAAAAAAGCTCTCATATCTATGCTAGCGCCTACTTCGCCTATTTAATCTAAACAAATTCAAAATTCGTTTATTAAAGCAGGTTTTGTAAGCACGTTCTACATTTATATTTAGTAGAGATTCCATCACTAGTTTGGAAAGCAATATCCTCCAAAAAGACCTAGTAAACGACCTTTTGCTGGCTGAAGGTGAAAGCTGTTCAAATGTTAACCTGCTAGAGTCTTTACAGGTATATTGCAGCGGAGCGATGACAGCGAATGGCGACAAGATTGCCTTGCCCTACTATTGCAGCTGCTATGTCGAATAGGAACCCTGCCGTCTGCAGAAAGTGGACAGACTCCGAAATTACACCCAGTATGTTTCATTTCATTTCCGCATTTCAGCGCCATCTGTTGATCACTGATATAAAATTCAAACAAATTCACATAGCAAATTAAATAAATACTTGTAAAATATATTAATACAAGCGAATGCGATCAATAGCATAAAAATCTGTCAATAAATTATATATATATATAATAAAACAAGCCTACACGTTGATATAACATATTAAATTAACAAAGTAGGCTGCGTCGCCTTCAGGGCAAGGGCGAAAAGAAACTTCTTCTTGCTTCTTGGGATCTAATTGAAATATTTAATATTTAAGGTCCTGCTATCGTTAATGAACGTGGAAGAAACAACGGAGAGGCTAATATCGATTCTGTGTGAAGCGGCCACTGTCAAAGAGCCTACTACTTATAAGACTGGCTTCTGGGGGCGAGCGCAGGTGAGTTAGTGTACGTCCACACTGCGAGCCTAGCGCGGTTGCGACTGCGGGCGCGAAATATCAAACATAAGAAACGCGCCTTTGTGTCCATATTGTAGTGACTAAGGCGGCAGCCTAGCGCGACGGGACTGAGCGAGATAGTGCGCGTCAATTTCAATCGTTCCTATCCGCGCGTCCTGTCCGCACTGGGAGCCTAGGCAGCAAGCGAGTTAATGCGCGGGCGGCGGGGGTAACAAACCAGTTGTGTCTAGTCGCTCGGCGTTTGCGCGTCTCGTATTTTGTTTCTCGAAAAATGGCGGTAAATTCTGAATTGTTTATTAGTGAAATACAATGTAGACCAGCAATATGGCAGAGCAAACATCCACATCATACTAATCGTACAATTATAAGGAAGTTATGGAGTGAAATAAAAGAACAATTTCCTGGAAGCGAAGGTAAGTTTTATTATAATTGTTATAACATTCTTCGATACTGTTCCCAGAAGTAGTTTGTATATTTAATACGAACATGTTTTGCTATTCGTGATGGGTTATTATTAACTCCGAGGTTTCTGTGACAATTTTCATATAATGGCGGATTGGATAACACACGCTGGACATCCATGTCAAGCTCACCGTTTAAATCCATAACGACATTGTGCAATATACATGCAGCTTTTATTATAGACACGGCATTTTTTCTGTTTGTCTCAATTGGTTTTAGAAGTATTCTCCATTTACTTGATAAAATGCCAAATGCACATTCGATTGTTTGCCTGGCAGTAGACAATCTAATATTAAAACATTTTTTTTCCGCATTAAGTACTCGCTCGGGATAGGGACGCATTAAGTAATATTTTAGCGGGTATGCTTCGTCACCCACTAGTACGTAAGGAGCAATGACCTCAGAATTTGGGAGATGCTTGGGCACAGGAATTTTGTATTTATTTTTTTCGATAAGCTTATACAGTGTTGATGCCATAAAGGTACCACCATCACTTTGCTTGCCTCGCCCGCCTACTTCGACGGTTATAAATCTCCTTTTTGCATCAGCCACAGCTTGCATGACAATGCTGTTTCTTTTTTTATAGCACCAATGTGCCGAACCAGATCTAGGTGGTTTTTTTATTTCGCAATGTTTTCCGTCAATCGCTCCGATGCAGTGTGGGAAATTCCAGGTAGCTTCAAAGTCTTCTGCAATAGCTTTCAAACGTTGTTCTGTTGGTATTGGCATGTGAATTGGAACTAACTCTGTCCATAACGCACGGCATGTTTCGTGAACTATAGACGCAATTGTGCTTTTGCCCATACTAAAACTTTGTGCTAGTGATCTAAACCCAGTCCCGGTTGACAGGAACCTGAAATAAACATAATATAATTATTATTGTTATAGAGAAACAACTGCGTAAGAAGTGGAAGAATCTGCGGGATCAGTATCGAAAAAAAAAAAAGAAATTTCCTACTCCACGCTCTGGTGACGGCGGCGAAGAAATAGAGAGCACATGGCCGCACTTTACACTAATGAAATTTATAAATGACGATATCACACCGGAACCAATGTCGGGAAATTTGCATGACAGTGATTCAGAATCCCTCAATGAGTCCTGTCACGTTGAGCAAAACATCCCTGACGTGATGAGTCCAAGTTCAACCTGCAGCACCAGCACAAACTCGTTAAAGCGCAAAAAAACGGCCGCAGACTATAGAGAAGAGCTCATAGAATGCGAAAGAAAAAAAATTTTACTAATAGAACAGAAAATGGTGTCTAATAGTGATCAGTCAGAGAAATGTGACGATTATCATTTTTTCATGAGTCTCCTGCCACAAATGAAACAATTTGGTGAATTGCAAAAGCTGCGTATTCGAAATAAAATAACACAAATTATAATAGATGAAGCAGAAAGGTTGCAGTTTTCTTCTCAAAGTTATGGAGGATATTCTACTGGCAACTACACTAATTATTAATATTTTTCTTAACTATTTATATGATTATTATATAATAAATACTTACTACATTTCTATATATTTTTGTTTCATTCTTACCTCAGAGTTATGAACAATTTTTCTTCAGGACTAATACTCTTGCGAAAGTTTGTGTCCTCTTTGGTGATTTTAGGTGCTATATAACCAAGGATGTAGTCAAATGTTGACACGGTCATCCGAGTGTACTCAAAAAATCTAATAGGAAATAATCTCAATTTTTCATACAAATTATAATATTCACCACATATTTCTCGGTTTTTATTTAGTTCGTGTACACCATCTCTTGTATTTAACACCTCCCATCTCAAGATTGGGCTGTCAAGTAAAATTAAGAAATCTTCGTCCATGGTTTACAACCCCTGATATACGTCGAACCGCTACAAGTGCCCGCGCGTCACTGTGGCCATCGCACGCCTCCGTTTGCCGCGCCCGCCTCAGGCCTCAGCCCCCGCGCTTTCAGTGTGGACAAGCGCTTAGAGACATTGTCTTAAAGATTAATATAAACAGAGGTATTTTGATCTGGGTATCCTCATATTGGAAAGTCGGGGAAAAGTACAAGGTGACTAGTGAAATTGTGGAAACGTCTATTTGGGACTCAGAAAAATTAGGGAAGTACGAGGTGTTTAGTGAAAGTAGGTGAAATTGAAGAGTCGTCTATCAAGGAAGTCAGATTATGAATTGGGAAAAATCAAGGAAAGAGCCTGTGAAATTCGGTCATCAAGTGCCATCTATCTGGCAAGACATGAGAAGTTCTCGTGTCCTTAGTTGAAGTCTCGTTAAATGTTGTCGCGCCTTGTACAAATTTCAAAATTGAAATCAACTAATGTAATTGTCCCAGAACACTTGACGTTCCTTAAGTAGTGCATGTTATTATAATATTTTTTCCACAATTAATCGCTAAGAAAATTAAACATCAACTGAACAAGCGCATCCACAGTGACGGCGCCGCGTGTTGCCACAGTGACGTTGACTTGTCGTGCAATTAGTACGTCACGACGCTGTGCCGTTTTACGTTAACGAGGTCGTTACGTGGTGAGGGGCAAAACCCGCACGCACGTTAAGTCATCCCTTGCTCCTGCGTCTAGACTGCATGATAATGATGGTAACTGTACCATGGCACGCAGGTGGTGCAGCACGCGATGCGGCTATGCGTGGTGTGGGCGCGCGGCGGCGGGGACGCGGTCTCGCTGGCTTGGTCGCTGCGACGTGCTGCGCCGCGCTTGCTGCTCGACGATGCAGACCCGGCGGTGAGTGACTTCGCCTTTCTATTTATCTCCCTCTTACTTTTTTGCTCTTAATATTATAATAATATTCTAGTCTTCTCTTTTTCCTTTCCATACATACTTTTACAAACGTTACGCTTATTTTATTTTTATAAAAAATAGTATCTTTACCTTGACATAAGTATAACACGTTTATTATGGTGTCGGGTTTTGTAACAGGTGCGTCGCGAGGCCGGCAGCGCGCTGTACCGGCTGTGCGCGGGCGGCGAGGCGGGCGTGCTGGCGCCGCTGCTGCAGTTGCTGCTGCAGCACTTGCCGCGCGCCGCCGACATGCGCCCGCATCCGCAGCACCATCACGAGGTGAACATTTTTGTGTTACTGGCTGATTATTTAGTGATGGATCTTCCACGATGAATGATTTTGGCATTACAATTGATGTATTTCAGTTTAACCCCTGTGGGCCTGACATTCAAACCTTCTTTGAGGCTCGCGGCTACCCGAGTAGCGATGGAGCTATAATGACAGCTGTCATTATTTGCCTGACGGTTGCCAGGGGACCCCTCGGGGCTGTGAAACTTTAACATTATTACAATAATTATCAATTTAAATTTTTTTCTGTTAAGTCGGTTAAAGTTTCACAGCCCCGAGGGGTCCCCTGGCAACCGTCAGGCAAATAATGACAGCTGTCATTATAGCTCCGTCGCTACCCGGGTAGCCGCGGGCCAAAGAAGGTTTGAATGTCAGGCCCACAGGGGTTAACGGGCGATAATATTAACTTCATAAGAGAACATACAAGGTCACAAGTCGATCGTGGGGCGTGCCTCTATTGCTTCCTCTGCGCTCTCGATTGAATGCCGGTTCGCAGGCGGAACGTGACAAAGAGTCATGCTTTTTCGTGCTTCAAAAAATATTAAAATAGTATTAATGATGAAGTTGAAATGAGTTCGAACCAGTTTATTCGAATAATTATCATACTAATGTCGTCCTAACAGTCTTAATCTACTATTTACGATTTGAGCGAAAGGGAAATATTGGTTTTATTTGAAAAACATTGGCTAGTATTCTTTTTATTTAATAGATTATAGTTGTATTCGCAGGTAGTACATCATCACGCCGAAGAAGGGAAAGAGCCGTACGGACCTGCCTGTAGAGATTACTTTTGGTTGGTCTGTAGGCTGATTGATGGCCTGCCGGAGGATTTTTTTAAAGGTACACACATTTAAGTTGCTCCCTTTTGTAAATAAATAAAATATATAAACACGACAATGGAATATGCATATCACAATGGCCGAAGGCCGAATTTTTCTTTATGGTATTCATACATGCATCAATATTTTTTTTAATTTATGTAGTAAAATTTAATTATCAAAAGTGTAAATAGACACATAAACGGCTGAAACTCACCTCACTACTACGTACTGTACATAGTAGTGTGGTGAGGCATACAACGACATCCGACAACAGTGACGTGAGTTTCAGTTGTTTATATTTTGTTAAATACTCTCGACAGTTTAAATTGACGACCTCCGTGGCGCAGGATTTATAAGACGGAGGTCCTGGGTTCAATTCCCGGCGGGGCAGATTGAGATTTTTCTTGATTTGTCTTGGTCTGGCTGGTGGGAGGCTTTCGCCGTGGCTAGTTACCACCCTACCGACAAAGACTTATCGCCAAGCGATTTAGCGTTCCGGTACGATGTCGTGTAGAAACCGAAAGGGGTGTGGATTTTCGTCCCACTCCTAACAAGTTAGCCCGCTTCCATCTTAGACTGCATCATCACTTAACATCAGGTGTGATAGCAGTCAAGGGCCAACTTGTAGTCGATAAAAAATAATAAATTCTAATATAAAATACAAACTCACAAGGGGTTCGAAAAGAGACGCTAAAAGGCGAATTGGCAATGACTACAAAAAGTCCGCGATGGAATATCCCATCTTTTAGGATAGTATGCTACACTCATTCTTTCCTCAAAAAATATATATTTTTAATGTTTTTGGGAGTTTTGAGAAGGTTGTAATACACAATTTGCTCGCGGGCGAAGTCGCGTGCGTCTGCTAGTAGGAGTATAAAACTGATGAACTTGATGTTAATTTATACATATGGTATGGTATGGGTAGAAGGCGCAGTATCAGAGGATATCGGCGCACCGGATCTGAACGAGCTGTGCGAGCAGATACGATGCTCGCTGGAGAAGCGGGAGATCATAGAGCGGCGCTCCGAGCCTTGCTCGCCCGACGACGGGCTGTACGGCCAGCTGAGCCTGCTCACACATCTGTTGAAACACCCGCTGAGGTTCAAGAACTCGGAGCAGGGTACTAGGACTTTGGAAATGGTAAATACATATATACATACATACATACATACATACACACGTAACATCACGCCTTATTCCCATAGGGGTAGGCAGATGATACATCTTTCCATTTGCCACGATCCACCACACTTATCTCTTACCATACTATTCTTACCTCCATATTCAGTTTCAATTCACACATATTACTCAATGCTGTTTTTAATAATTAAAACGATTAAATAGGTATTCGAGTTTCTATTCGACGTGCCGAACCCGTCGCAGCGCAACCTCCCCAAGTGCAAGTCACAGAAGTCGCGCGCCGCCGCTTACGACTTGTTAGTGGAACTGGTGCGAGGAGCACCCGACAACTACATGGTGTTGCACCACAAACTGATGGAGCACCATAAACCTGGTGAGTTACAGTCATCATTTTCATATAAAAGTTTGTTTTATGTGTGGCGTCTGCTCGAGACACCAGAAAAACTTCGAACAATATAAACGAAATGTCAAAGTAAAAAAGTCAAACCGGTATTTATATAGCAATAACGTCATTCCTTGTGGTTGGCTTTTCACGTAACATGGCGAATGGCTATGTTTTATAATTTTATTGTTACGAAAATATAGCATTGTGCGCTTAATTTGATAATAGGTAAATATTTTAGACTTTAATTGACCTAAATTACAAAATAAACCCATAATTTAAGTGACTCTCTGCTGTCATCATCATGCCTATTGTTTATGTTGTAGGACCTCAATCATCCTACCCATGGGACTACTGGCCGGCGGAGGAGTCCCGCTCTGAGTGCGGGTACGTGGGCCTCACGAACCTGGGCGCGACGTGCTACATGGCCTCATGCATGCAGCACCTGTACATGATGCCGGCGGCGCGCGCGGCGGTGCTTAGCGCCGACTCCACGGCCAGCAGGCACGGGACCACTTTACACGAGATGCAACGCATGTTCGCTTATCTTATGGTTAGTCTGACGTTATTCTGTTATACAAGGGCTATAGTCCATTTCACATTTTTCTCCAGATGCAAAGTGTAACTTTGTACATTCTAAGCTACGTTGTCATACTTTGCTGGCACAAAAGAAATAAAATGCCTGAATTTTTCGAGGTGTGTGTGTTTACTTATTATTATTGCATTTCTGCGGAATGCTTAAAATTTTTGTTGTCTGTCTGTCTGTCCGCACTATTTATATTTTCCCTTACAACACCCAAACGACTTAGCCGATCCCCGATATAATATCCTTATAAGAAAAAGACTGAGGAGTGTTCTTAGCTACTTCCAGACAGGTCAACCGGAAGTGGCTGTAAATTGCGAAAAACACTCTAACAATATTTTGATGGTATTGTTGAAACGAAAATGTTTCTAGACATAAAATTATTTAGAATATGCATATCCGATTAAAATTTTCGAACCGAAAGAAGAAATCTCCAAGTAAAATACAACATTCGGTTTAAATATACGGCGTAGCAGAAATGCAGGACTGTGAACGGCTTTTCCGACCCGAGTTTATTATTAAACTTTGGTGTTTAGTTAGTATTCTCATAAAAAGGTTCAAAGTCATTCAGGGGCTATTCAGCTGGCAATGCTCGTAGTTTCTCTGTCTGATCGGCTCATAATTTAGGAGCTCCGCACAAGAACCAACACCGTGGTATTTGGATGTCCTTACCTATGGTTAACATATGTCCAGCTGAGTCTATAGGCTGATAACTTCAATGTAATGTAAGCTGTGGTTGTAAATAAGTATAATTATGTGTTTGCCTAAATGGGGCATATATGGACGATTTTAGACGCGGTTTTATTTTATGCTTGTTTGTACTCGGTTTTGACTGTGTAAGGATTAATCAAAATTTAAAAACAAATAATTTTTTTCTCCAGGAGAGTGAGAGAAAAGCATACAACCCGAGGAGTTTCTGCAAGGTGTATCAAATGGACCATCAGCCGCTGAACACGGGCGAGCAGAAGGACATGGCGGAGTTCTTCATCGACCTCGTCTCCAAGCTCGAGGAAATGACGCCCGAACTCAAGAAGTTGGTCAAGACGCTCTTTTGTGGAGTACTTAGCAATAATGTCGTGTCTCTGGTAAGTAAAAGTACCTGGTTGACCGAGGTTTGCTCGGTATTGTTATCATTGCCTGAAAACATTAATAAAACAACATTTTCTAAATATTATACCTATACTAAAGCCAAACTCGATTGAGAATGCTTGTCAACAAACATTTAAAATGAAGGTATAAAATACAAAACATTTTATGCTTAATAAATTTAAAATTATGTTTTGTTATTTTATAAAATCTTATTTAAAAGATATTGAATATACTAATTAGTTTTAAGCTTACTAATCTAATTTATTGTAATGAATTCGTCATTAACAAGTTAATTAAAAAAAAAATAGGTGTAAAATGACTAGTGATTTCTACTTTTATTTTTAATTTGTTTGTTGACAAGCATTCTCAATCGAGTTTGGCTTTAGTATAATTGGATCGATTATTTGCTCCCGAAAACCCCTGCATATATATACAATAATTGCTCGTTTAAATGTATTAGATAAAATGAAAGTATTTTCTTTCTACGTTTGATAGAATCTTTACATTCTTGCCTTGCTAAATGAGTTCGGTTTGGAACACGTTCTTGGATAATTTTATACAAATTTCTAATAACTGATGAAAATGTACGACTGCTTTGGTTTTTGTTTTCCGTGAGTGATTTTTCCTCCTCTCGTCGATTTCCTCATTGATGAGGGTCGTGACCACCTCCATCTTTAATCATGTTCAAAATGTGGCGCCACTTTGCTCTATCCTCCGCTATTCGGAGAGCATCGTAGACCGTGGAGTCGAGTGTGTTGCGGATCTGATCAGACCAACGCACGGGGCTGCGGCCATGCGGCCTTTTCCTTCCACTTTGCCAGTAACTATTAGTTTTTCGAGATTATATCCGTGTTTCCTGGCAATGTGTCCGTAGTAGTCCAGGATTCGCTTCAGGCAGATGGTCGACAGTCTTTTTTTAATTTTAAGCCTAGACAGTATAGATGCTTTGGTCCGAATAATATTTATGTTCACACATTTACATTTATGATACAAGTGTAAAAAAATTACTTTTAGTTCATCATGTTTCTATCTTAAGCTAAAGCCTCTCGTTGCGTTTGTGTGGTATTTGTGAACTAAAGGACTGATAGATTGCCCGCGTGGCGCATCGGTACGATGGTAGCGTGACGTATGACAAGTGACATCATGTCTTGCGACTTATTTATAAACACTGCACAAGCACAAGTATGTTACCGTGTATATGCTAAGTTAATGAACCAGTTAAATGAATATTTATTGTATCAGGACTGTCCGCACGTGTCAAGAACTCTGGAAGAGTTCTACACGGTCCGCTGCCAAGTGGCGGACATGCGAAACTTGCACCAGAGCTTGGACGAGGTCACCGTGAAGGATACGCTGGAAGGCGACAATTGCTACACGTGTTCCCAGTGCGCCAACAAAGTGCGCGCGGAGAAAAGGTAATAACGTCAAAACCTTAAATACACCTACTCAACTAACGTAGAAACGTTGAACGAGGCGGTGTAAAAGAAGATGTAGCGAAAGAGATGCTTAGATTGTTTGGGCATGTAGAGAAAATTAATAAAGGCGAATGTTTCTCAGCCAAATTCAGGACATTTAAAGTATGACCAGGTCAAGAGTACACTAAACCGACGAATTTGTATGAAGGGATGAGTGAAAATGGAAGAAGCTAAGGAAGTATGCAAGAACCTTGGCAAATGGAATGATGTAATCTCTACCTACCCTTTAACATCTGAAATGAGGTTGGAAAGTGTTTCATGTTAGTGGTTTAGTTTATTTATATTTTGTTGTCCACTCCTACAAGAAAGACCTAGTCCATTAGCCGTTCGTTAAAATAATGCGGATAATGGTGAGACGGCCGAGTGGCGCAGTGGGTTCGATTCCCACAAATGGAAAAATATCTGTGAGCATAGATATTTTCCATTGTCTGAGTGTTTATCTATTTATTATAAGTATTTATGTATAATATATATAAAAATATCCATCTAGCTATCATAGTATTCATAAAATAAGCTAACTAAGCTTCCTTTGGGGCTATATAGCGATGTGTGTAATTGTCACTATAATTTCATTCAATAGCATTTTATAAGAAAAATAATAATTAAAGCTTAGAATTATTTATTTTATCGTTAGGCCTGTCATAAAACCCCCCTACTAAGATTAATATAAGTCTTGCCAAACTTCTAATCACCTCAAAACGTCGCGATTAGTCAATCGCGACGTTTTGAGGTGATTAGAAGTTTGTAGAAGTTGACTACGCATTGTACAAAAATCGATCGGAGCATTTCGGCATCTGCAACTTTATAGCGGACTGGGACGAAGAGCAGTCTATACATTTCTATAAACCCTTGCAGGGCGTGTTTCAAAAAGCTGCCGCGCATACTGTGCTTCAACACAATGCGGTACACGTTCAACATGCTGACGATGCTAAAGGAGAAGGTCAACACTCACTTCTCGTTCCCGATGCGGCTCGACATGTCCGGATATGTTGAGAAACATCTCATGCCGGCGCAGTATCAAGGTTAGTGCTAACGCTTCACTAGCCAACATCGTCATCTCAACCAACGACGACCTCCGTGGCGCAGTGGTATGCGCGGTGGATTTTTAAGGCGGAGGTCCTGGGTTCGATTCCCGGCAGGGCAGATTGAGATTTTTCTTAATTTGTCTTGGTCGGCTGGTAGGGCTACAAGATACTACCCTCCCAACAAAGACGTATTGCCAAGCTCAAGTCGCTATTAGCGTGTGGGCCGGTGCTCCACATTACCAACTCTTTCCATTTGACCGGATCCAAAAGCGGGCTGTTGACAATCCGGTACGATGTGTGGAGTCTTTAGAACACCGAAAGGAGTCGTTCTCTTTTCGTCCTATGGGCCTGAAAGTTAGTCTAATACCACCGTCAGGATTCTCTGCCCGAACCTCACGCCGCAGAAACAATCGCACCTGTAAGATTTGGAATGAGCTTCCATCTTAGACTGCATCAACACTTAACATCAGGTGTGATTCAGTCAAGGGCCAACTTGTAGTCATTAAAAAAAAAAAAACTTTTTAAAGTGAAACTTTTCCATCGCCTTAAATATTTTGCTCATCTATCGCTGTACTACATGTACAACCTGCTGCAAAGTAAAAATAAAATGTAAGGTGCTCAGCAGAGCTGCCATGGCCAATATGGCGACGCACATAGCTCACATCTGATGCCTTTGTAGTATTTGACGGCCGAGTGGCGCAGTGGGTGGTGACTCTGCTTCTGCGTGATAGGCATGGATATTTTTCAGTGTCTGGGTGTTTATTATTATAAGTATAATATATATAAAAATATTCATCAGTTATCATAGTACCCATAAAACAAGCTACCTTTGCTTAATTTGGGGCTATATAGCGATGTGTGTAATTGTCCTATAATATTTATTTATATTTATATCCACACTCATTCATGCAAGTGCTCTGCGCTGCGGTTCGCTTGTTTTTACTATCAACATAAACTACATTATCGACTCACGTCTGACACTGGGTTAATCTCAACCATAGTCCGCTACGCTGTCTAAAGGCAAATTGGTGGTCTTCACACACTTTTCACAGTTTATAGAATCTTCAGGCATTTTTTAGGATATTTGATTGGAATAATTTGTTGTATTTACAGAGGAGAAAATAAAATCGGCGGAGCTAAAGAAGGATGCTGAAGGAAGTTCATATAACGAAGCTGAAGAATTGGATACAGAAGAACATTATGAGTAAGGTTTTCTTTTATATTATCTGAAGCATAAACAATATAATTATATTGTTTAAATGCATGCTTCGACTGGTATTTGCAGGTATGAATTAATAGGAGTGACAGTACACACGGGCACCGCGGACGGCGGCCATTACTACTCGTTCATCCGCGACCGGGAGCACGACCACCACGACCGCTGGCTGCTATTCAACGATGCGGAGGTGAAGCCGTTCGACCCGGCGCACATCGCTGCCGAGTGCTTCGGCGGCGAGATGACCGTGAGTACGGTGTCACTCTAGCGTTAAACATTACTACTCGTTCATCCGCGACCGGGAGCACGACCACCACGACCGCTGGCTGCTATTCAACGATGCGGAGGTGAAGCCGTTCGACCCGGCGCACATCGCTGCCGAGTGCTTCGGCGGCGAGATGACCGTGAGTACGGTGTCACTCTAGCGTTAAACATTACTACTCGTTCATCCGCGACCGGGAGCACGACCACCAGGACCGCTGGCTGCTATTCAACGATGCGGAGGTGAAGCCGTTCGACCCGGCGCACATCGCTGCCGAGTGCTTCGGCGGCGAGATGACCGTGAGTACGGTGTCACTCTAGCGTTAAACATTACTACTCGTTCATCCGTGACCGGGAGCACGACCACCACGACCGCTGGCTGCTATTCAACGATGCGGAGGTGAAGCCGTTCGACCCGGCGCACATCGCTGCCGAGTGCTTCGGCGGCGAGATGACCGTGAGTACGGTGTCACTCTAGCGTTAAACATTACTACTCGTTCATCCGCGACCGGGAGCACGACCACCAGGACCGCTGGCTGCTGTTCAACGATGCGGAGGTGAAGCCGTTCGACCCGGCGCACATCGCTGCCGAGTGCTTCGGCGGCGAGATGACCGTGAGTACGGTGTCACTCTAGCGTTAAACATTACTACTCGTTCATCCGCGACCGGGAGCACGACCACCAGGACCGCTGGCTGCTGTTCAACGATGCGGAGGTGAAGCCGTTCGACCCGGCGCACATCGCTGCCGAGTGCTTCGGCGGCGAGATGACCGTGAGTACGGTGTCACTCTAGCGTTAAACATTACTACTCGTTCATCCGCGACCGGGAGCACGACGGAAGCTGTTCATTATAGGTAGAACGGTTGCATTGTAGGGGGTTTTAAAACTCCAGTATCGTTGATGTTTATAATAGAGATTCAAGAAAGCGAAGTATAAAAGCCATAAAATTATGTGATGTTTCGTACTATAAGCTAACAGAAAGCAATAAAATTGTTGCGTTAATTGAAACAATATGGATAAAACAAATACTCTTAACGTCTATTCATTTTAAATAAACTATTTTTTTGTTTTCAGAGTAAAACATACGATTCAGTGACTGATAAGTTCATGGACTTCTCTTTCGAGAAAACGAACAGTGCGTACATGTTGTTCTACGAGCTGAGCCCGCCGCGCACACAGCGTGGATCCGACTGCGGGCAGCAGGAGGAGGCGCAGGTACTTAGCATTTCTTTTATTCAGCGGCATGTTTTCATCTCATTAACATACGTTTCACTGGCCCGATAGGTGTACATACTCAGAGTGGATGCTTTTACCGATATTTTTGGGTACGTTAGTGAGTGTGGTAGAGAGACTTAGTTCTCCTTCAGCGAGAAGTTCATTCCGACCAGGGATCCATAGACCTTTCATTTAGTTTTTATTACTTAAATTGATGTAAACTAAGTAAGTTTTTAGTTGCTATACTGTAATGAAAATAACAATAGAATAAAATAAATTTCAATATGAAAAAACAAATCTTTCAACTAATTTCTCATCTGATTTTTAGGTTACAATATGTATAACTTACACTCTAACGCTCACACACCCATACGTGTAAAAGCACGCATTCAATATACATGCACGCACTCACTCATACAAACTTTTTCAATGTTATCATTTCAATGTCCCAGTCATCTCGAGCTGAAGAGAGCCCCAGCTGTACGGTGGAACGTCGCGGCGAGGCGCTGCCGGCGGTGAGCCTGCCGCCCGACCTGTTGCGATGGATCTGGGACGACAACATGACCTTCCTGCACGACAAGAATATCTTCCAGCATTCTTATTTTACGTATGTATCATTTGTACCCAGTTGGCGGAGAGTACTACTCTTACTGAAAAATAGACTCGTTAAGCGAACTAACTATACGCATTCACATAATAGTCACTATAATACTATAATTATGTATTGATCGCAGATAAACGAGCTGAGCCCGCCGCGCACACAGCGCGGATCCGACTGCGGGCAGCAGGAGGAGGCGCAGGTACTTAGCATTTCTTTTATTCAGCGGCCTGTTTTCATCTCATTAACTTACATTTTACAGGCCCAATAGGTGTCAAAGTTCATACTCTGAGTGGATGCTTTTTCCTATATTTTTGGGTACGTTAGTGAGTGTGGTACAGAGACTTAGTTCTCCTTCAGCGAGAAGTTCATTCATCCATAGACCTTTTATTTAGTTTTTATTACTTGAACTAAGTAAGTTTTTAGTTGCTATACTGTAATGAAAATAACAATAGAATAAAATAAATTCCAATATGAAAAACAAATCTTTCAACTGATTTCTCATCTGATTTTTAGGTTACAATATGTATAACTTACACTCAAATGCTCACACACCCATACGTGTAAAAGCACGCATTCAATATACATGCACGCACACACTCATACAAACTTTTTCAATTTTATCATTTCAATGTCCCAGTCATCTCGAGCTGAAGAGAGCCCCAGCTGTACGGTGGAACGTCGCGGCGAGGCGCTGCCGGCGGTGAGCCTGCCGCCCGACCTGTTGCGATGGATCTGGGACGACAACATGACCTTCCTGCACGACAAGAATATCTTCCAGCATTCTTATTTTACGTGTGTATCATTTGTACCCAGTTGGCGGAGAGTAATACTCTTACTACTCTCACTGAAAAATAAAATGAACTAACTATACGCATTCACATAAAAGTTACTATAATACTATAATTTTGTATTGATCGCAGATAAACATAGAATAGAAAAAAAGAGTCCAATGAGTCCACACCTGATGTTAAGTGATGATGCAATCTAAGATGGAAGCGGGCTAACTTGTTAGGATGAAAATCCACACCCCTTTCGGTTTCTACACGACATCGTACCGGAACGCTAAGTCGCTTGGCGGCACGTTTTTGTCGGTAGGGTGGTAACTAGCCACGGCGAAAGCCTCCCACCAGCCAAGAGACGTGTGGTGGTAGAGTGTTGTTCAAATGGGCTATAAATTTAATATCTATGCGTTATATTATAAAGCTAAAGAGAATTTTTGGTTAAATGTGCTAATATCAGAAATAACTGGTTCTAATTTGACTATTCTTGCAGTGATGTTAGTAATAATTGAGGAAGGCTATATGTATACGCGAGTGAAACCATTGGGCATGTGTGTATGTGTATGTGTTGTGGTGCAGGTTCATGGGTCAGATGTGCAGCTCGGTGCCGCAGTCGCTGCTGACGCTGCGGCCCGAGGTCACGGAGGTGGCGGCCAGGCTGTCCACTTCTTTCTTCATTGAAACATTTATACACGCCAAGGAGAAGGTAATTAATACCTACTCATAATATAGGTTAAGTTATGTATTATAAATGATAGTGAGTTCGTTTCTTCGCTTTACTATTTTACTACTCTGACATTTTTTTCATATACGTCACCAGGGTTAAATAAAAGAACATCAGTATACATAGTATTGTTGTTTTGTATTGAAAATAAATTCTTTGAATTTTTGTACCTGCTTTGTATTCACTTTTGATTGCGCGTTCTTTCATGAACAGGCCGCGAAACATGAGCGTACTGCACTACAACTACTACAAATGGTTCATGTACTGTAGCACGCAGTTATACTGGATATGGAACATATGGCAGTCTGTCGCGTTTCGCACCGTGTTTGAGTTAATTGATAACGCACCGCGCATAATAAGCGCACCATTATTATTATTATTAAAATGGTGAAGCCCGCCATAGAGGATGCACTTCGACCCTTTTGGATCTTTTGTACTCGCGCTGCCCTCACCTCCCCTATATCAGTTCAAACACCCACTCTAAGAGTTGGGTGGTCGCTTTCAGGTTGGAGGCACAGTAATCCTCTGGTAGTGGATATGCCACCCCCAGGAGATCAATTCGCTTTCTAGCCAATCCGTCACATTCACACAAAATATGTTCCATGGACTCTGTGTCTTAGTTGCAGGCCCTGCAAATGGGATCCTCAGAGATGCCCATTTTGCAGAGCATAGACCTGGTGCTATAATGGCCTGTGTACGCTACTATAACATACCGTAGCTGTTTCCTGGTCGGTTGACTTACCTTCGCTAGAAAACCTGCCTTTATGTTACTCATTTGCCATACATCCTTTTTGAGTGCCTTAGACCTTCCACTTTGTCCCATTCTGCCGTCGTCATCTTCCCGGCATACGATGTCAGAGCCATATTTATCACACATGGTGCAAGTGCGACACATGGCTCTGGGCCGATGAAAGATGACTCCGAGCCCCTACGAGCTAGCTCATCCGCTAGCATTGCCTTGTATGCCTGCATGTCTAGGTACCCATATTAATCTGATTAAGTTTACCTGCCCAAGATCTTCTATTTAAGCCATTCATACATTCCAGTACCAATGCAGATGAAACTTTGCCAGTGCCGAGGGCCTTGAGCACTGCCTGACTACCACTGAGAATGAGTATTTCCCTCCCAGTGACCTTAATACGCATATGAATGTGGAGAGAACTTCATTGCTTATTAGTCGCGCTTTTGATAAAAAATGTATGTTTAATTGTTTAACATTCTAGCCTACAATGGTATCTTGGGTGGAGCTGGTCACTAAACAGTTCAACGCGTCGGCGGCCGCGTCCGAGTGGTTTCTGGGTCACATGGCCGATGACACTTGGTGGCCGATGCAAGTAAGTCATTTTTGTATTATAATAATTGAAGGAACAAGCAGTAAGCCCACCAAAGTGTCCCACTAAAACACGTCCAGCCTTACAAAGTGCTGCTCTCTGTCCATCAGCCTAAGGCGTCGTTGTTAACCTTATGTGTATGTAATCACATTGAATTGCATAACTTTGACATTAAGTAGTGAATTCAAAATATACCTACATTATTATGTACTTCTGTAGAACAGTCTAAGTTATACTATTAATTTCTTCCAGGTATTAATAAAGTGTCCAAACCAAATGGTCCGGCAAATGTTCCAGAGGCTATGCATGCACGTTATACAAAGGCTGAGGTAAATATGACAAGATAATAAAAGCTCACAGCTGAAAACGAATACGGACCTTTAACTATGTGCGATGGGATTATTATTATTCTTAAAGATTGTTTAAGAATTCTAATGTCTATGCTAAAGCCAAACTCGATGTAGAATGCTTATCAACAAACAAATTAAAAATGAAGGTAGAAGTCACTAGTCATTTTACTCCTTATTTTTTAAATTAACTTGTTAATGACAATAAATTACATTAGTAAGCTTGAAATTAATTAATATATTCAATATCTTTTAAACAAGATTTTATAAAAAATCATAACATAATTTTAAAGGACATTGCCAAAATTTGCACCAGGCTGTTCAAACTTATGCTCATATTTAAGTGTTTTATTTAAATACACAATGAATTTTAAACAACTACCCATGTTACATAGCAATCACTTGAAAATATATCAAAAAAATAAAAATTTCAATCGTTTTTTTGTGTTCTGAATCACGTGACCGTCGTCGTAGTGTGAAAAGTTTTTCAACCTTCATAACTTTTTCCAGCGACTGCATAGCTACATACAACTTTTAAATCTGCACTATTTAATGACATATATATCATTACTGGGCAGCCTGGGGTAAACTTCCATACAATTTTTGGCAATGTCCTTTAGTATAGATTATTCATTTAATGTACTTCATGATATAGGGAATTCCGAGTTATTTGTAAACAGCAACAAAAATACTGGTCTGGAAATGTATCCGTCATGGAAGTTTGTTGCTATAATCCGCATTGCAGCATCGCGGCGCATGGATCTAAGCTACAAACCCTTTTTATATGGAAAACGCCCCTACAGGGTTCCATTCGAAATAAGACAATGATTATGGTGATTGTAACGGTAATAATGATTATGATCGAAATATAAAATAGTAATGTTTTCTGGTCGCAGGTCTAGTCATTGCGCTTTGTACCTGCAGGGCGTGGAGGAAGGCGATGATAACAGTAAATTGGGAGAAGCAAGTTGTGTTACTAGGTTTATAAGGATGTTGTTATCATTGGTGAGTTGGATTGCATTATTATTATACCCCAATATATGAACAGAATAGATAGAAGTGCATTGTACTCGACACTGAAAAACAATATTATAAAAATGCGTAAGCATCTCTGTCTTTTTGTTACTCAATGACGCCTAAACTACTAAACCGATTTAAATGAAATTTGGTACATATATAAAGTCTATATAAATCAATATCTAAAGTCTGAGAAAGGACATTTTTGACAAGCGAAATTTAGGTCATACGTATTTAAAATGTAGTTTGACTTTAATTATAACTAGAATTAAATTGTATAGATTTCGCGCTTGACCACGGGCACTTCTAATAGTATATGCAGATGAGATAGAGAGTGTAGCTGGATTTATCACTTGCGCAAACAAACTCTAGTTCATCCCTAAACTACTAAAGCTTGACTCATTTTTATGTTATAAATATAAACTTTTTTATAGATGGAAAACGGGGCCCGATCTCATTTAAGGCACTTGACAGAGTACTTCAGTCTACTGTACGAGTTCAGCAAGATGGGTGAGGAGGAGGGCAAGTTCATGCTGCGAGTCAATGCCATCTCCTCCATGGTCAACTTCTACCTGGGACAGAACTCTAACACGGTATGTACCTTGTATACATATCATGTAAAACACGCTAGAGAGACTAATTACATCAATAATGGCCTCAATCAAAATTTAAATAGCAATATCATACATTTAACCATCTATTTCACTGATACCCCCGATGCGATGAGTTACTTATATCTATTATGGAGTTACCTTTCGTTTTCGCCGGCTTGAGCTTTTTCTTGCTTGTCGTTTTAAATGGAAAGGCTATAGTATTTCCATACAGTCGACTTATAACTAAATATCTTTTCTCTTTGACGACATCCGTGGCGCAGTGGTATGCGCGGTAGATTTATTAGACAGAAGTCCTGGGTTCGATTCCCGGCGGGGCAGATTGAAATTTTTCTTAATTTGTTTTGGTCTGGCTGATAGGAGGCTTTCACCGTGGCTAGTTACCATCCTACCGACAAAGAAGTACCGCCAAGCGACTTAGCGTTCCGGCACGATGTCGTGTAAAAACCGAAAGGGGTGTGGATTTTTATTCTACTCCTAAGAAGTTAGCCCGCGATGGCAGTGCAAGTGATAGCAGTCAAGGGCCAACTTGTAAACGATAAAAAATAATAATAAAAAAAAATATCAATGCGGCAGGTTGAATCCCCAAGCGAAGAAGCGAGCGGCAGTGGGAGCGGTAGCGGCAGCGGCGCGGCGGAGAGCTGCGGCGACAAGCTGCGGCCAGGCGCGCTCGACAAGATGGTGGCGCTGGTGAGCGGACTCGTGGAGCGCTCGCGCGACGCCGCCGGACACCTCGCCCTGGCCGAACCTGACGCGCGCGCTCTGCTACACGCCAAGGTACGTGCGATCCACAAGCAAAGAAGCGAGCGGCAGAGAGGCAGCGGAGACCGTATAGCGAACGTGCGTGCGTTGACGAATAATTCAGACTATTAAAAGGCTTAAAAAGACATTTGTTTTATAAAATAAGAAGGCCTTACATTTTATATTACATTGTACTTATAATATTGAACAGTTTTAAACCCCAAGTATAACTTTGTACAAGTTCTTGTGAATTAACATTTGGCATTTAGTCCATTTACTAATGGCATCTGTCAAAATTCAAATAACATTTAGATAAGAGAATTTCGATGATGTACTCTGTGCATCAATCAATTACTCATTTATAGCTGAAATCTGACATATATTTCGTTTGCCCCTATTGTGGGTTTTTAAGTATTGTTCTTTGTAATGATAATAATTCCATAATCTGTGCTGATGTGACTTACAGTTCATTAGCATTTTTAGCATTATGAATAATTTTTAACATGCACGTGCATTTTTCCAGGGGTTTCCTTTCATCTACCAGCAGACGCGCGACTGTCTGAACCTGCAGCAGACGCGCTCGCTGATATTCGCGTTGTGCCGGTGGAACGAGGCGCTTGCGCAGAAAATCGTCAACATGATCTTCCAGGCGATTGCTAAACATTCCGAAGTAAGGAAAATGTATTTCTACTGTTATATTGTTATAGTGCGAAGAGTAGTGGTCCACAGCGCAAATATCGTTCCCGGGGAATATTAGGATAAAAAGTAGCTTATAATTAGTTTATTCTAATCAATTGTTCTTAACATGCCGAGGGTGGCTATTAGACATATTATCTCGTGTAGTAGAATGAGACACATTGTTGATCAATTGTGGCGAAATCAAAAATATCAAAATAAAATATCCCGTCGCAACAAAAATCAAAGTGATATTATAAATTTACCTAAAATAACGTGACAATATTAATAATCTCTTTCTGTACTACGTCAGAGGGAGAGCGCGATCTGGCAGATATGCTATCTTATATAGTCTACTTAAGAGCTCGTGGAGGGGACGTGTAACTGCTGATGCTACATTACTATATTTATTATGTGAATCATTAGTTGTTACCACGATATTCGCTCATGTAAATGCGTTTGTTCCAGAGCTGCGGCCCATTTTTTAAGTTGCTAACGCAGCTGGTGGAGGGCAGCGGCGGCGGCGCGGGTGCGGGCGCGGGTCTGCCGTGCTTCACGCAGCTGGTGCTGGCGCGCCTGTGGGACGCGGGCGACGTGTGCCCGCACGCGGCGCTCGAGTGGCTCGCTATGCAGGTCTGTACATCATCATTATCAGCCTATTACCGGCCCGGGAGGAGGATATGTAGCATCGATTCACTACGCTGATCCAATGCGGCAATGCATTGCATGCTTACGTTACAAGGGTGATAATGTTTCATACATTAACGATCAGTTGACGATTAGATATTGATGATAGTCACCGGGACCGACGGCTTAACGGCATGCTCTTCAAGGGCACGGGGGTACCCCTAACTTTCTAACAGTTGAAACTTTTCTTCACCAATTTTTTATGTTCTCTGTAAAGCTATTGAAATAAAAATAAACAAATAACAGGTGCCCCGCAACAAAGCGGCGCACGCGTGGGCATTACGCACGGCGGACCGCTGGCTGGAGGCGCAGCTGCTGGCGGCGGGCGCGGCACGCGTGCGGGCGGCGGCGGCGCTGCTGCTGGTGGCGCTGGTGCCGTCGCAGCACTTCCGTGCAGGATACGCGCGCGCGCGCCCGCTGCCCGCGCCCGCGCTGCACCTGGCCAAGCTGCCCGACACTGCGCACCACACACTGCACCAGGTAGGGTCGCACTAAAGATAACATTATTGTTACGGACGATCCCTCAGACGATTTAGTGCAGAACGGAAGTTTCCGGTGCAGAACGGAAGAAAATTATAAAAAAAAAGAATTAGTGCGGACTTAAAGACGGTGAATCTGAACACTTCTTCCAGTGCTGTTGGGATGGGGAGGGATAGGAGATGTCCAGGTAAATCGTGGCGGTTGATGGAGTTTCCATAGGCCTGGGAGCAAGGAACGACAGCGACGCAATATGCTGCGGTGATTCGTCCCTAAACTAATAAAAGACTGTGCTGGTGTTGTGGTTATTCTTCCAATTCCCGATCCCTAGGTCGTAACAATATTACAATGACCTAATATATCATAGCTGAAAATAAGTTTATATTACATTTTTATTTACATAAAAAATAAATTGTCACAGGTATACACAATGCTGTTAGGGAAATTAAAAGCGGCTAGAAAGTACACAGACATCGCGGTGCATGGAACAATGAAGTTGACGGCTTACTTTGGTGTCATGTCCTACTGTGTCGTCAGCAGAGTGGAGAAATTAATGGTAAGCGTTTCATTTCTTATACAATTCATACTATATTTGCCGGTTACACAATTTAAATTAAAGGACCCAAGGTCTTGCAAAACTCCTCCGCACAATTATTTAGGTTCTAAGGCCCCTGTGGGGTTTTTTCAACAATTCAATTTATTGAGACAAACAAAAAATTTAAATTAAAGTTTTGCTACGTAAGAAAGTATAAGTAATTGTTTATTTCTAATGTTTCAATGGCTCAACTATAGGTGTTTTATATTTTATGTATTCCAAAAATCAGTAGAATTAAATAGTTTTATCTTTTCTCTTTTCCTAGTTCGGCCAATATTTCAACGACTTGTGGGAGCTATACCACCCGGCGATATCGGAGCCGTCGGTGGCGGTGCACCCCAACAAGCAAGCGCTGCTAACGTTCTGGCACGCGGTCTCCGTCGACTGTCCGGAGAACGTTCAACTGATGCTCGCCAACCAGAGGCTCATCAAGCACATCGCCTTCAACTACATACTGTGAGTCATACTTGTTGTCAGTTACGTAGTGCACTGTGCGTCAGACTTGTTTAGGTACTGTTATTCCCAAATCTAAGATACTTTAATTCATATTTATAGTTATACTGGTGAGTTAAACATCTACAATTTTAAACCTATGAATTGGGATTCTTAACAAAACTATCAACGTAATGTATTTTGCATAAAATGCATAGTTTTACATACAATATAGCATTAATTGGCAATACATTGGTCGCTCAAATATGACCGAATTGGGTACACCTTTTTGCCGACAAGACTCATTATATAAATGTATTCATTAATTTTTGCTTCTTTACAAAGTTTTCGTTAACCAGTACACTCAGGATACAGTTGGTCACTATGATGACGTAAACACAACGTTCCTTTCAATAAGTTTGTGTTCTGTAGTGCGGACCACGAGGACGGCGAGGTGGTGGCGTACAACCGTGCGATGTTGCCGCCGTACTACGCGCTGCTGCGGCTATGCTGTCGGCGCTCGGCCGCTTTCGCGCGCTCGCTGGCGCAGCACCAGAACATCCACTGGGCGTTCCGCAACATCGCGCCGCACGCGCATCTCTACCCTGGCGCCGCGGATGAACTGCTCAGGTATACGACCATACTCTTTCTTCTGGCCCGTTTCCGCGCTTGGTCACGTTGTTAATCATTTTACGGTGGGTCAAAGGTAACTATGACAGCCTCTCGATCTACAAGTTTTTAAGTGATGTCCTCATTGATGTATTCGTCAAAGAAGACACTTCTTCGTTTCCAACGTCTACAATCCGGATGTGACTGACTAAAACAAACTGATTTTTAAAATTCCGGTTACGACTTGCAATACAACTGCCCAGTACGGTTATAGTACTATAGCAGTAGTTATGAAAAAGCAAAGCCTCATAACAACCTCTGCGTAACGCTATAAATGCGACAACAGAGATATCGATATTTTAGATTTTGCCACTTTAAGGGGGTTGATATGTCTTTTTTGTACACGAAATATATCGCCTAGGCCTTCTGACCTTTCACAGCACATCGGCATTAATTAGTTCGTTTGTGACACAGGCTGGCGCGTATACTGGCAGCGCGGGGCGGCTCCGGCGCAGCGAGCACGCCCGAGGGCACCGACGCGCGGGAGGCCGCTGCATTCCGGAGGAGTACGTTGTCCGCGTACTTGCAAGGTATGTTCATTATATTTTGTAGTGCATTAATACCTTTAATCACAATTATGTAGCATATATTTGGCTGGTCTGAGAATAGATCGAGAAGATTATGCACTTACTTTATTTTTATTAAATAACTAGACGTCACCCACGTGGTAAATAGTGTGTTGCAACCTTCAAAAAAACTAAAAATAAAAAAATACGTAACCCTTTTTTAAAAAATAATGGAAGTTACCCTCAGAAGAGTAAAAGTATGCTACTGCGGACTTTTTTAGAGCCCTAGTGTTACGGGTCTACTGCAATCTTGCCGACAACATAGCAGCGCCCTCTAACAGCCGGATGTTATAGTTTAATTGTAATCCATCCTTCTATTTATTACAATTATATTATTTTTAATTAGTAATAGGCAAATGAAAAATACTAGTAAACAATTCTTCCCATATATTGTTTCTTTAATGTACAATAACTTATTTGAATGATATAAATAAATAAATAATAAATGAACAGTGTTTGCAGGGCTGAACGGGCGCACGTGCTGGACGACGCTCATATCGGCGTTCTGCACGCTCGTCGAGAACGAGGACGACCGCCTCTACGTCGTGTGCAACGGAGGGCTGCAGATGACGTTCGAGGTCAGTCATTATTTGTAATATATATAAAAATTAATTACTGAATGACATCGTCTTTTGCAACATTTAAACAGATTTACGGAAAGGATAAAGTCTATAGAGTTTACATCTGTGAGAGAGTTTGCCCGGGCTCATTTCTATCGCATAGCAGACGATACCTAACACCTATACTCTGATATTGTATGACATGTAGAGATAGAGAATACTCTCCACCTGCAATAAACAATGACAAAACAAATGCGAGGTGTATATACGACGAAAAAAGTTTACCTAATTTCTGACATGACCTGACATGTCAAATATCACAATGAAATTAATTCTGTAATTTTCTAAATTTATTTTTTAACTCATATTAAAATTGTCAAACTACAATAAATGAATGACTTGCATAGGCTCTGCATAGTCTCCACGCGGTGTACGTGGAGGGCGGCGCGGGTGTGGGCGCCGTGGGTGGCGTGGGCGCGGGTGTGGGCGTCGGCGTGGGCGGCGGCGCGGTCCGTGCGGAGCTGGTGGCAGCGCTGCGGTGGGCGCGCGCGCTGTGCCGCACGCTGCGGCTGCGCAGGGACGCGAAGGAGGCGCGCGGGCTGCTGCTGGCGTGCAAGGACTGGCCCGAGTGCGCGCGCCGCCTGCTCACGCTGCTCAACTTGCACCAGAGGACGCCGCGACTGCCCCATGCGGCGCTTGGTAAGTGCTTGTACAGGCATCCGCTAATTATTCGAAATGTATTCATTATATAGATATTACATCAAATTTTAGACATCTTGTTCACAAACATTATGATTGAATTTTCACACACGCTTGGATTCAGTACCTAACAATGTAAATGTTAATAACATTCAATTTAATGTATTTTCTCGTCGTTTTGGCATATATAAACAATCACACTGGGTGAAACCAATTTTAAAACAAATATACATATTTTAACCGACGAAAAAAAACGGAGGAGGTTCTCAATTCGACACGTATATTTTTTTTGTACGCATAACTTTTTACAGAGTTGTCCGATTTTGATAATTCTTTTTTTTATTAGAAAGGGCACACTTCCAAGATTCATCATGTTAGGATCTGATGTAGTACGAGTACGTTACATGGCGATAAATCACTAAAAAGTAAAATTAAAAATTTACCAAAAATTAGAACCAATTTAGGTTTTCCTGACAATTCTAGAAGGATTTTGTGAGTTTATTGTGGAAAATAAAATAAATAAATTATTTATTAGTAACTAAGATTGTGTTTGTGTGGCAGGCGTGGTCCGTGAGCTAGTGCTGATCGGCGGATGCGCGGCGCTGGGTGCGCTGGTGCCGCTGGCAGCGGGCGCGCACGCGGCCGCGCGCGCCGCGTCTCGGCCGCGAGCACGCACGCCGCACGCGCACCCGCACTCACTGCGCACTGCGCTCTACCGACCCTACCACAAGTTCATCGGTGACTTACTACTAATATTCTAATGCAAGCCACAGACATTCATATTTCATCATGCCATTTGAAAACTCATTATGTTTGATCAAATTTTCACACAGATCTTCATGCCAATTTAATAAAACTGTTTGAAGCAGCCTGTTTGATCAAATTACTTGAATGTCTATGGCCTACATAAAAAAGTTATTGCGTAAGTGATTTTTTTCGTGGCCGTCTACTTATTAAGATGTTTCTGTACCAGACACGTGCTGTCGCGTGGCGCGTAGCCAGCGCTGCATGTCGGAGCAGCTGGTGCTGTTGTCGGCACTGTGCGCGCTGGAGGCGGTGCCGCTCAGGTTCAACTACTTCGCCGCCTTCTGGAGAGACGTGGCCGCCTCGCCGGTACTTATTTCCTTGTAATAAATAAACAGTCTCTTATGATATTTTATGATTTCATGGTACGTCCCGCCACGCGCGCTGAAATATTTGTTTTGCAGCAAATAAAATTATATTAAAATAAAATCGGGCACTCTTATAATCTAGTGTTATATAATATACTGTGCCATTTTGTTGTTAAATCTCAGTATATAAAACTTTGACTACAGACTTCAATATAATTAATCAGTAAACTTGTTCCCCAGGCGGACGCAAAATTAGAAGAAATGCTGTTGGAATGCAGCGTAGTGTCGGAGTACGTGGACGCGATATTATTGGACGAGCGGGAGTCGCTGGCCGACCCCGCCATCTACGAGTTCATGCAGCACTACTACCCTAAGGTACTTCATTAGGATAGTCAGACCAGAAAAATAAAATACCTCGTCATGTTGCTCACAAACTGCTAAAAATTACTTGTGGCTCCCTGGCTGGTAATTTTTTTCTGTCCCAGAAAATTAAGCTATTAACGGCCCAGTAATGTTGGCAATTTACCCTCATTAGCGACTCTATTGATAAAAAGCAACCTCGACTATTTCGTATTTTTTTAATACTTCATCTTAACTTTAGATTTAAAACTCTTGCACTCAAATAAATTCTCGTTTTGCTTACAGTTAGGTTCAACGACGAGTCCAAACGCATCAAGCGTCGTCGGGGTCGCGGGCGGGTCGGGAAACGGCGGCGCTGTGATGGGCGGGCCGCGGGCGGCCGAGGCGCTGGCCGATGAGATAGCGGGCAGCGCGACAGTCGCGTCGCTGTCCACGCTGCTGGGCAACACGCACGCGCTGCTGCTGCTCGCCGAGCGCGCGCGACCGACGTCGGGTTCACCGCTCGCGCGCGCCATGCAGCGGGCCGCCACCGCGCTGCACCAGCGATTACTCAGACCCACCGGTGAGTACGCGACTGTGGCGTCGCTAGCTTAGCCGCTCGTCACGCTAGCATACACACGAGTTTTGACGAGTACCACGGTTCGGACTATCTCAATTTTTAGTAATTTATTCAAAGTAAAAAAGATTCGATTGTTCTTTAACAGAAGAGGAAACCGGGGAAACGGAGACGGGAGGATCACCAATCGAGACGCGATGTCCGTCCGCGGAAGGGAGTGAAGCCGACGAGCCTATTGACGAGTCAGACGAATCCAGCTCGGAAGCCCCCGCACCTTCGCCCCCGGCGGACCTGCTCCCGCTGCTGTCGCACGCGTTGCGACGCTTGCACCAGTTGCAGCCCCCCGACGATTGAGCGAGATACCTTACACAACAGTACTACCGTCTTACAGAGACTTTTGAGTACTAGAGATTGACTACTCAAAATAAAGACTGATATCGCACGGAAAATTAAAAAAAAATTGCGCGTGAAAAACGTGTATGTGTGAAAACATTACTAACTAAATAAAAATAAAATAAACTGCAAGTATCAAACTGAGGTATTCCAATACTTGCTCTATAATTCTGAGAATGTCCTAAATTTTTTTTTATTTGCCGGGTGATTTCAGTCTTCACTTCCAGTAGTCATACTCTACCATCTTACAGAATTGAAAGTGAAACTATTATGAACACTTTTGTGAAAGTGATATTTCAAAGGTACCGAACCCAAAGGTTCGATAAAATTGTTTCTACTAAATATATATTTTATTTTTTATTTAAGTGTTTTCCACATTGGAGGATAATTATATATTAGTAAATACGTATCATATTGGAAAGTACCATCGAAAGAAGAATTATAATTTTTTTTATATATTAATACAGTCATATGCTAACTGCATAATTATGACTGTTTTGATAGAAAATTTAATTCAGTTAAAACAAGCCTTAACAATATAACTAATCTGTTTAGGATCCGATCCAGATTGTATTATTATAAATGCGAAATTTGGGTTAGATGTTTCAATTGTACAATCACACCAGAGTCTTGATAAAATTGGGCACAGACATAGATTACGAATACCACAAATGCCAATTTTCATCTTGTTAAGTAACTTGAAAGCACAAACCCCAATAGGCAGTGGTGGCCTTAGAGGGTGGCGAACGGGGCAACCGCCCGGGACCTCGCGCAACGACCGAAGCAAATTTCAAAATATTTTTGGCTATATTTTTAAGTTGTAAAATGTATTAGTATAGTATTTAAAACACCAATAAAAAATAACTACTTTATTTTGATTCTTAGATTTTTTCAAATTCAAATCTGAAAAAAATACCAATTGTTTTGACACGATCACAAAAGGCATCTAAATAAAAAAGTCCTCTAGGAAGATTTTAAAAGTAATTTATTACATTGTTAATTTTTTACTTTTTTTTTTATTTGTAAATCAAATAATTTATATGTAATATATTTTTTAAATCAAATTTTATTCATTTTTATCCATGAATTGATCACATCTCGTCAAACATGATAAATGCCTAAACAAAACAGCTAGTTTTCCTTTCCACATACGTTTAATGAAGGGGCCAAAGACCTGCTGCCCCGGAGCCTCGCAATGGGTAAGGCCGTCACTGCTAGCGGGGCTAATGCGACCGAGTGATATTTCGTATAAGAGATAAGGAAATCGCGTCCCATCAATTGGTTATATAATCGAAGCGTCGTCCAATAGCGCGCAAGCAAAGATAACGCTCGCGCAGTTTTGTAACTGAGTGCCGAGTGTGAGTTTTCACCAAAACAAATCGAAAACTTCACTTTCGCGTTAAGGGCATATTTATATGGAACTGAAGCAGCGCCCCTGGCGGAAGTGAGAGAAAACTCAAATGGGCGAGCAGTGTTGAGTTTTCTCTCACTTCCGCCAGGGGCGCTGCTTCAGTTCCATATAAATATGCCCTTAACGCGAAAGTGAAGTTTTCCATTTGTTTTGGTGAAAACTCACACTCGGCACTCTGTTGGGGCAAATGAGCGAGCGAAATTTAAGACCTACTTGCTACTCGGCATGTCAACAAAATTAAGGGATACTACTAAGGGTCTTTAGTATGATTTTCGGGTTTTTGTACAGGTGGCTCAAGTTGTACTTTTTATAAAAATATATAATAACTGTGTCTATTTATTCTTTATGTATAAAATTGTAAAATACTTGATGTTTAATTTAAATATTTTGTTTATAATGCTGACTAGTAGCCTCAGGCTATTAGCGCTGTAACTTCAGGAAAAGGCTTTGGTTGCTAAGTTAACGGTCAGTGTGGAATCTACCCAAGATATTTTTTTTATGTTTTTCAGACTATTTTAATTAACATTGCTGTTAGACTATTTCGAGACGGATTTAGCTTATCAGTAACTGCAGAAAGGTACTGGCTCATTCTAAGGGTGCGTTCCGACTGAGCTAATGTGTATTGATTTGGCCAATCAAATTTTTGCATGATGACGTCATAACCACGTGACCACGCAAAAATCTTTGTTCAGTGGTAACGCAACCAAGTTTGAAATTATTGTTTAAAAAACTCGCTTGTTACGTCAAACACATGTACTATTGTATCATCTTCTAGTGTGTAAAATTGTTATATAATGTCTTAATAATATAACGTTTTGTATTCAATGTTGTTAGACAAAACATCTGAATCATTTACCTGTGTCAATAACAAACATTTAGGGGTAAATATACAGGTTTTAGATTCACTAAGTTTTGTGTCCATTATTATTATTATTACTATTCGGTTGCTGTAATTGTATAAATAAAAATAAGTAGTTATTAAACGTAATCGTAAACAAAATTAGAAAGTATTTGATATATATATGTGGTATTACTTAAAACCTATTAGTAATATATTTCGTTTAAAAATATCTTTATGAAGGTACTAATTCTTATGTGTGTGTTCGTTTAGGCATATTATAAATCTAAAGACTTGTGGTATTTATAACGGAGTAATTTTTTTGTATTACTTTTTTATGTTAAATGTCTGCTAAAGTGTTGATTGGTTATAAAGTTGGTTCGTATGATTGTTTTAGGCATAGATTAAAGACTACTAGATAGAGCCCATAGCGTGTCCACTCGTGAGACAGCAAATCAGCCTTATTGACATGACATGTCAACATTTAAAGTACATCATAAAACGTTATGTTTTAAAATATCGTAAAATACGAAATATTACTTTATATAAGATAGTTTAGCAAACGCATAATACATGAAATTTTCTAAAAAATAACATATCTAAGCTTTAAATCATCAATCAATGAAGTTTATGCCTACTTACGTATGAAACGTAATTCCTTCGACTTTCTGTTCGCTGCGACTGTTGCAGCCGAAAATATTACAACCCACCATAGCACGATAACGTTTAAATTAATATAGTAACCGCAAAGTTATATTATTTATCAGCAAATTTAATAAAAAGCTAATAATTGCTCAGATATGTCCCTTGTCTGTCACAAATTCCACTCTTGACAAATAATAAAAACGAAGACGCTGAAAGGGACAAAAAATAATCTTGTATCACTTTCTAATAAAGGCCGAATGAAATAAGTCTGTCACGCTCTTGAACCTACAGCCGCGTTATGACTCCATCTAGTAGTCTTTAATCTATGGTTTTAGGGCAGTGTTAGGCAGGACGCATATTTTGTCCCATGTGAGCTTATGTCGAGTGCTGTATATTGTACCTTAAAAGGAGGGACATTAGGGACATTTTCAGTTGGCGTTACAGGTGTTTTAACTAATTCTTCAAACTATTTATCGCACGGCATTATCTATTGTTACAAAAAATCCCAATAATTGTTTTTTCTATTTGAAATATATTTTTTTTTACTGAAATTCGCGTTTGATTATTTATATGTCAGTAAATTTTTATTTCTTTTTCTAATTGGTAATTTGTAAATTGGGAACCTCTATGTTTAGGCATTACAAATTCTATTAGTATATGTAGGTAATAAACGTTTTAGTTTTAGAGCATAATACAGACAGGTTCAGGATATATATACTAGCGAACGTAATATAATATTGAGTAAGATTTTATGTGTTAATTGTAAGATGGTTATTATCACAATAAGCAGTAGTTAAAGGTGAGCGCACATTTGACCACACCATACGCGCTGTAATGTTATGGCTCTAATCGACAGTAGTGTAGTAGTAAAGTCTGGTGGACCCCGTGCTTTCCTTCTCGGTATCGAAACAACATTAAAACCTCAATTTTCTCGTCCAAATGAATTTTAAATACAACTTATGTGTAATTTTTTTCGCTCTAAATCCTAAGTCGTTTGACTAATTTTAAATTCCTCTTCCGAATCAATACTTTTTTTACAGCGTGTGCGATGTGGATACAAAATGTTTAATTGTCCAAACCAGTGGCAAGTGCAGCAAAGTGTGCGTTCACATTTAACATTTACGTGTTATAAATTTAAAAGGTTTGTTTCGGGAGGTATTTGCATCGGAAACAACTGCATACTAAGCATTTTTGATATAATGTAATATTGTAATAGAAAAATATTGATGGATATTTTGTACGAAATTTCTGCCATGTCGTCTAATATGGCATGTCGTCAAAAATATTTTATTACTTTCGGCTGTGAAAAAATTATTAGTTTTAAGTTTGGTAAATATCTACGAAGATTTGACCCACCCGTGCGAGGAGCTCCACGCGTGTTCCTTTTACCGGTCTGAGTGTTACGAAGAGCGGAGTACGAATATAGTGGAGCTCGTTACAATTAATATCCCAGCAAAATTAAACTTGAATCACAATTTTATACCTATTGTAAGTGAACACCCGTCCAAAGTACACCTTTTTGTTTTTCATATATATATGTACTTTGTTTGTATGCAGAATGTTAAAATTATAGGCCAGTATGAGTTTTGAGTCGGAAGTCTTATAACGTGGTATCTCCAGAAAATTTAACAGTGTATTTGCCAACTTCTGAGATTTGAAATTATGTACAGCGGCAGATGGTACAAAAAAGATTGTGACGAGAGGCTCACCGCGTAACTAACACCTCGCCCGCGCGGTACAATCTTACGGGATATGACTGACGTGTCTATATGTCCTGTTGTCTCCAGCAAGGGTTAAATTGTCCCACGTTTACAATATTTTTCCCTTTCAGAAAAACAAGACCAGATTTCAACCCCCAAATAAAATTATACTTACAGTCAACTGCGCTGAAACTTATTATAGCTTGGGAAATTCAGAGCAAAACGCACACGACATTTTATATTTAACAATGAATCTGTCGATGGCTAAGTTATTGGTCGTCAAAACCGTGATTATCATGGATATTGCAACGTATCGCCATTATCAGCCTATTAGACCAGGCCTCCCTCCTTACAGAGTTATGGAGCGTTGATCCACCACGCTGCTCCAATGCGGGTTGGCGAGCTTAGGGTTATTCATTAAGGATCCCTATCAGATTTTGATGATAGTGACCCTGAGCAACGGTTTAACGTGCTCTCCGAAGCACGGTGGAGCATAATTCATAGAAGAATTAAAAACTCAAAATTAGTCCGCGACTTGACCTCTGATACCAACTTAGGTCCACTTGATCAAAGCTTGATTAAGGCTTACGGTTAACAACAATGCAATATTCCACTGCAAACAAATTAAAAAAACAATGAGTTCCACAAGACAAAACGCAAGATAAATAATTCTAAAAGCTCGGATTATTATGAAACTAAACACTATTTCAACTCAATCAAAAACCGCTTAATGAGTAAACTTTAACTTGCAAGATTTCATTACAGACACGACTTGTAGTAATAAAAGCTTTTAAAAATATTGTACACTTTTCACAAGTATTTAATTTGATATGAATTGCGTCGGGTAAAAAGTATCTTAGATTTTATATTTTTCTATTGCTTTTTTTCAATATGTAAATCAATTTTAAACAATAACTTAAACAAATACTTTATTTCGTCAATATTTATAATAAAAATTAATATTTAATTAGACTAGAAATATCTTAAGACTTGATGACTTGATGTGCAGGCGTGTCTGAAATGTATACTTTTTGCAATTCACAAAGGCGAGTGATCTTTACTCGTTGTTGAACGTGAATATATTCATTGCCGCTTCGATCCTTGAGCGCTTGGCACGCACACTACGGCAAAGTATATATACAAGTTCAACAACGTAAATACGTTGTGAGTAGCGATCTGTTTCTTGACGTAATAAGTGTGTGTAGCGCTTTACGCGTCCCCCGTGGGAGTATCACGAAATTGTTACATTTAATGTACTTTATTATTTTGTTTTATAATTTATTAAAAATCTTATAAAACACAAACCTTTTTTAGTTAATTCTGCCGAAAATGTCGCGCTCTCATAAATACCAACTCTGTAGTTCTCACGCCAAAGTTTGGGAATGCGTTTCAAGATGGTCAGGGTCCTTAGGGAGGCTTAAAGCCGAAGGTAGAGATTGCACCCGATAAATAAATGGTCTCATTAGGGGAGCCAGAGAAACATGGAATGCGCCTGCCTCCCGCTTCATTCTTTTTTGTCATTACGTCCTCCCCTCCCATGCACCGCGCGGGCGATGTCTCATAATAATTATGTAAATTGTCTATAGATGCAAGAGTATTTCAGTTAAGATTGTTATCTATATACGTAAGCTCGAAATATACTATTTGCTTATAATCATTGCGTCTTAGTTATTTATAGATGAGACTTATCACATCTCTTGGAGAAAGTATGCTGTTTCTGCTTTTGGTAGTATTTTAAAGGAACCGCTTCCACCACGTTTGAGTGTCCTTATACAACTGCAGGGCATTATTTTATACAGAAAACTACATTTACATTTTATATCTGGATATGTTAAAATAATTCGGAATAGGTAGTATATTTAAGAGTTGTACAATCTATGTACTGTCAAAGATTCTGAGAGCGTCATAGAAGGTATGACGTAATATTTACTTTTAATTTTATGTAATCGCTAGCATATTTAATTGTAATTATAGAAAAAAATAGCACACTGCCCAGTAATATACACAAATAAATTTAAGGTGTCCTTATTCTTACCAACACGTTGAATTATAAACATAGTCAAAATTTGGTTCTGGGATATCGCATTTTATACATAGAAATAAATATAATCCCATCACAAAAAAATCATTATCTAATAGCATTTTATGGAAAATGTAAGCTCTAAAAATAATTACTCTTTAAGGCGGATTCACATTGAAGTTCCGTGTTATTTGGGATAAATCAGAAGACCAACATGTCATACATTTTTGTTTGTATTATAAATTTTCGCAAATGTGAATCTGCCTTTACATTAAAGACAAGTCTCGAATATTCAATACAAAGTAATAGTTAACTAGGGATCACAAAGCAATAATTTTTTTTCTGTATTTGTATATTATTATATTATAATTATCGCTGTTAACTTTTCAATACACATTGTGTTGTTCTAATGTAACTACATGTTGGAAGGATGCGGTGCACTCTCTTAAAGAGGATATTAGGATGTATCGTGGTGCTAGCAATCTGAACCATGCTGTCTGTCGAGACAAAATATGTATATTCATTTTGTCATTTTAGAGCTTATTAATATATATACCATAAACATTAATTAACTCTATGCTGTAATTATAATTTTAAGATTGTATGTTTTTGTTTCCTATGAGAAGTGTGGTGACGCTGGCTGCTTTTTTTAAATGTTTCAAACGAGAAAATGCGTTGCGATTTTGGTAAAAGTTGTTTGTATTTGTGTATTATAAATATAATTACATTAAAGTGATCGAAACGAGAGTTTCGCTTGGATTAAGATGTTCTGAATTCATTTGTCAAAATTGATAAAAATAAATACTGTAAATCGGACTGGAAAGCCAAAGTAAACAGTATTTTATAAAATAGTGTTTTTTATTTACATATATGTATATGCCTCGTTGGTCTAGTGGTTAGCCTATGTGGCTTCGATCACGAGGTCCTGGATTCGATTCCTGGGTCGGGTCACGGAATAATTCTGAGCTTTTTCATTCTCCTATGAAATGTTCAGTACATTAGCCTACCTAGCCCGGAGTCAGGAAGTTGGTGGTGTTACAACCCCGTGCCTCGGAGAGCACGTTAAGCCGTCGGTCCCGGTCACTATCATCAACATCTGATAGTGATCGTTAATAATGAAACATTATCACCCTAAGCTCGCCAACCCGCATTGGAGCAGCGTGGTGGGTCTACGCTCCATATCCTCTCTCCTATAAGGAGGGAGGCCTGGCCCTTTAGTGGGCCGTTTAATAGACTGATGATGATGATATGGCCTTTTATGTTAGGCCTTGAGCTCTGTCCTATTCTAGAACTATATTTTCGTTTAATGGGAGGGAAAGAGGATAGTCATATTTATCAAAAAACTGAAATAGGTAAAATATATTCCTCTAAATAAAATAAATATAAGTATGATTTTTTACAGTTTATTTACTAACTAGGCACATAACAGCCCATTCACACTTATTGAATGTTATGATGTTGATGCCTCTATCTACACCAGTCCAGTCTTATTTTGAACTTGATCTAAGTTAGATTTTTGTCAGAGAAGATAAAAAGCTGTGAATAACAATCTGACAAAAAATAGGGATTTCTATAACCTGGTGCCTTAACACTTTCACATGTTGTGCTTGTATTTTGTTTATTACTGAATGCAAGATGTCATATTCAGTCATTTCCAGTGCATCTTCACTTTGTTACAGGCATATTGTGTTGTGATTAAATTAAGTAATAATAATATTCTTCATAGGTATCCACAGGAAACCGAGAAACCTCACATCTTGTCAAAATTTAATATAATTTTTTAAAGCAATCAGAAATATATTTTTAAATCATTTTTATTTTACTAGTAATTTCTTTAGGAAACATGTCAGTAGAATTCCGTACACATTCTAGACAGTATATTTTTAAATAAAAAATGCTGCATTGCTTGCTTATGCAAACTGCTTTCTGGCACATATGACAATCCCCCCCTAAAACTAGGATTTCTCCTTTTCCTGGAGGACTAAAGGGATCTTTCATGACATAGCTGGGATACTTGAGTTCTATTTTGCGTGAAAAAGGTGGATTTGTTCCTTTGTAATGGGCTTCCTCAGTCATTCCACATGAAGAGCAATTGAAACTGTATGTCTCCAGAGCATTTTCCTCTCTTACATCTTTTTGTTGTGGTTTTTCCATTTAGCTGAAATGAATGACAAATTTATTTTTAAATTTAATTACTCTTCTTGAATTTATGGAGTAATAATAAATGAATGTTCTAGAATCAACTTTTCTTTTATTTATTCAAGTGCTGGCAGTATGTATTATTGTTATAATTTATATTATAATTATGGTTGATTTTTTTCCTTAGGAATGCTCTAGAGACTTGTAATGAATAGTTGTTTAAAATAGAAACTACAAATAATTTTTTAGTTCATCAGGAGAATTTATTAGATTGAAAATAATATATTCCTAACCAACAATAAAGTTACATCACTTTTATAATTTAGAAACAAAAATGAATCACATAATAGTTTCTAGACTAGACATTACATATTTCATAATAAAAAAATTTATTCACTCTTGGGAACCTCTTTTGGAGCTTCAATAGGCCACCATGAAGGTTTCAGGGCTTTAGCGGAATAGTTAGCCACATTCAAAGTCTTTGCATCCAGGGCCTCTTTTGTTCTGATCAATCCTAAGCCATAATTATTTATAAACCCTTTCAGTTTTCCTAAATTACTCTTTGGATTATTGCTAGCTGAGATCACAGAATCTTGTTCGATGTTTGATAATATAGTTTCATTAAATTTGAGAGGCATAATTCGTTTTCGCACAACTCCTGTATGGTGCACTCTGGCAGTAAGCTCCTGACCTATATAACAGCCCTTATGAAAACTCACACCATGAAGATAGTCACAATTAGCCTCCAGAGGGAAGCTAGTCCCAGGAGGCAAGTCATCAGACCCTTCGCTGACCCCTAGCTTATACCTCAAGTATTTATATCCATTTTCGTTACTTTCAGTAACATCTTTTCCTATAGTTTGAGCCACTTCTGAATCTTTAACATCTGCAGAAGATATTACTCTATATCCCAGCTCAGTGAGACGAGGATCTTTGTAAAGATTTATTGTATCATCAGATAGATCAGGTGCTTTTAGAGCTATAAAAGCATAAATACTATAATCCTTATTGATATCTTCTATATTCACTTTTCGCTTTAACTTATAAAGTTTAAGATGTTTTTGCAGT
This sequence comes from Mycalesis mineus, assembly GCA_034621355.1. NCBI lineage: Eukaryota > Metazoa > Arthropoda > Insecta > Lepidoptera > Nymphalidae > Mycalesis > Mycalesis mineus. The sequence goes on from CM067901.1 coordinate 3,529,242, forward strand.
ATACTTATGAGTTTTCTATCACATTCTAATAAAAATGTATTCTCTGCGCTCCATTTATGTATGAGAGTGTCGTATAGTACTCTACCTTTATTATTCAGAAACATAGCATACATGGACTTGGCCCCTTCCTCAAAATGGTTCATATCGTTAGTGACGAGTCCTTGTAAAAACACTGAGGCATCATCTCCCGCAACTTTAAGCAATCCGCGACTTCGAAGAGGATACAAGACATTTGACGAAGGCAATGTTTCGGTGTGCACATTGCGTAGAAATTTGTAGATTACATAAGGCTTGTATAAGATTCTATTTACCTGGTAAAATATCATTATATTCTGCTGACCTATTTTTATTTCTTCCGAATATGTTTTCCGTATTTCAACAATAGTTTTTATCTTTTTGATACATTGAGTACCTACCTATTTTATTTTGTAAATAGATATAATGTCATTGTAAGTGTCAAATTGTTAATTGACATCACAGATTATTTGTTATTGTCAGATTCGATCATAGACTAAGTAATGGTATAACTGAGACTTAATTCTAGATATTTCTTGTGGTTCTTCATAACATCGACAAAGTTGTCGGCTTTTTGATTTCGTTATAATCATTATCATTAACAGCCGATGGACGCCCCTTCATAGCCTTTTTTAGAAACTTCCAAACATAACGAATCTAAAACGCCGGTGGCTAGCGGCTCCCTGCGACAAGTTTGATGTTGTCACTGTGTTAACATAAGGGGGGGGTCGACCTATACTGTGGTCGTCATTCTAGCATCTTGGACCACCAACGTTCATCAGCTGTTCGAACCACGTACCCCGCCCATAACTTTGGCACTTCGTTTCTCCGACTCGCTGAGCTAAAGCCAGTATTCTATTAGATACAAAATTCTACCTAGGTACATATAAGCGTAATGAGTACGTCGTCACATGGAGTGGGTGTCTTAAAAAATGTTGTTATAAAATTTGATTGTTTTGTTTAAATTAAACACAAAATTAATTCCTAAACATTTATTTTAAACACAATATAATATTATTAAAAATAGCAATAAGAAAATCAACATTTTACAAAGTAAACTTATATTATATATGTAATATAATTTAAATGCGTCATTTGATTCCTTTGATTTTCCTCTCAAGTTAAATTCAATTTCCTTTAGATAATCCTCTTAGAGGAATAATTTATACATCTGGGAGCGTTTCGTGCGCATTGCCGAATTTGCATTAAGCATTAACCATATTTTCAGAATAATTCCTATATTTAAACTTTGTCTGCAGTTTCACATTGATTGGATATCTTCTCTTCAATGTCAATCTCCGGTGTCAGGAAGAGAAAATTATAGGCATATCGACGACCATTAATGATCGATGGTTGGCCCTTTAATCTTTTTCAAACTTCACCCTCTAGTTAAAACATTCAATAGAAAGACCGTAAAAAATTTAACGGATAATAATTGGGCAAATATTAAAACTCGAAAATTTGGCTTCAAAAATCGAGCTCTATTTGATAGATGTTATTGTCATTTCAATATCTTCTTTGTCGAATTTCTTAATGGGTGAAAATTGTGGAGTAGTGGGCGCAGTGTCCTGGCCGTGTTCCACCGACGCAGTGACCAGCTCGGTGGTCGCAGTAGGCTCGGATCTGATGGAAGCTGTTTCTCGTTTGGTCGGCGAACTGTTGTTGGACTTGATCGGGGGAATGCGGCGCGTTGACTTCTTCACGTAGGGCGTTAGTCTCTGAAATACATTGCTGTTACTTACTTGAAGTCTAAATAATGCAAAAATTGTTTTTTTTGCGAAAGGTGATTCTAGTGACGCCCACAAATCTGATAAAATACCCCAAACGTATGTTAACTTTAAAAAAAATTTAAGAGAAGTAGACTCCGCACTATATGACGCACAAAGCAAACAATAGCAAAAAAAACTTGTTTCCAACTGTTACACATTAGAAAAGACTACAAAGACGAAGGTAGGCCCTGGCCCTTGAGTGGACCATTAAAATTGAAGATAACACACCTGCTGCGGGTCCTTGAGGTAGGCGCCGGTGCGTCTTTGGCGGAAGTCGGGCGCGGCGAGGCAGCGCGCCAGGAGCAGTGCGGCGGCGCAGGCCCAGCTCGCCCAGACCCCAGCGCTGGCTGCGCGCGCCGCCGCTGCCCGCCCACCGAAGCTCCACGTGGCGTTAACGGAGCGCTCCAGGTACGGGCCCACTGACGAACACCTGAGAACATTGGTGAACTCTTCTTTTTTATGTACCAAAAATTTATCGTTAAATATTTTAAATAAAATCATAATCATTTATTTTAAGCAGGCTGTTTTACAAACACTTTTGGAACGTTCTGTCAGTAAGTAATGACTCTCGCACCGATTCATAAAGCAGATCTAATAGGCTAATTACGTAGGTACCTACATCTCTCCTTATAGGAGAGAATAGTGGAAAGTGGAGGTTAGTGCACTCCAATGCGTGTTGGCGGGCTAAAAAATTATAGCCGTAATAGTATAATCGTCGCATATATCGCTGTCTTTGGTTGCTTTGGGGCGAAAAGCATGGCTAGAAAGACTCTATTGCTATTGTTCTATTATCTATCTCTATTGACTCTATTGCTATATACTCACATTTTTCTCCGTAAGTACCTTGGTAACTATATATATATATATATATATATAAGCGTAGCCGTCTAGCGCCTACTTATTTGATACCTCAGTATAATACTGTATTAATTTTACTTTTTAATATAAAAATATAGAACGCCATCACTTAACATCCTTAAATTAATTGAGGAAATAAATAATTATTATTCAAATTGGAATAAGTAAGTGTTTCCTGTAAGTGAGGCGATAAATTAGCATAATGTTTGTACCTACTCCTCTATTGGGAATGGAAATTGTAGTAGCATTTTGCTATTTATTTACAGATAACTACTTAATTTTGTCGCAACGGAAAGAAAGTACACTGCTATAACCTAACCTCGATAATGCAGACAAGCTATGAAACTTTATAAAGCCTTTTTCAAAACGTTTTTCCGCTTCAAACTATAGATTATTGTCGTCTTTGGATTGGCACCTACACATCATCAGTGTCGAGTGTGGACACAGTTACGTAGTGATAGCCATGTAATATGCATTTTTGCAACGTGACCTTTTGTGCCATATGCATTTTTCATAGTAATAATTAAAGGTAATTGGAAAACCATTGCCAATACTTCTCGATATTCCAATTTCTTCGGGAATTACGCGATTGAAACCGCGGAGAATCGCTAGTGCCAACATAAACCTCAATAGAAGTCATCACTCACGTGGTGGCGTTGGTGATATTGTAGAAGGCCGCGCAGAAGGTGTGCAGGCCGCGGTTGGTGCGCGTGAAGCTGTGCCCCGTCAGCCCCACCAGCACCAGCGCGAACAGCAGCGCCGGCGCCAGGATGCGCCACGGCTGCTGAAGACTGAAATGCATCCAATTTAATTGACGTTCTAACTGAAAATACACCGGGCACAGTTCACGAAAACTTAAAGCAGTGATTCAGTAGGATTCTTTGCGGCCAAATACTCGAACTTAAATCAAATTTAAGTATGTCTCGAGTCAACTTATTTTGATAGTTAAGTCCTATAACGTACGAACGTCGCTCTTTTCACGATTTCGAAAATGCATTTACAGTTTTTTTTAAACAATTGCAAAATGAAACAGGTGATTTTCAATTATTGAGTTACGTACCCAGATCTAGAGTATCCTCCCCCGGGGCACATAGTGAAGAAGGTGGCCCATGTGGCCGCAAATATCATCGACATGATGGGCATGTACTCCGCGTACTGGCAGTCCGAATCCCAGCCGAACAGTGTCCGCGACGTGTCCAGCACTAGGCGGTGACTCTCATTCGCTGTGCAAAGAAAACACAAACAAGTTGGTCGTAAAGAAAACGCAAAACACTTTGATCCTAGAGATATTAATAACAAAAATAAAGTAGGTAAAATGATCACTGGCTCACAGTCTCCTATCTACATTTTATAAAACAGCGAAAGTCATCTGCCAAACTTCCAAGGTAGACGTAAATCATCGCCAATGATCTCATGCTTCTCTAGAATACATCTAAAGCTTACATGGAGAACATATAAAAAAAATAATGATATCTATCAGCTACTAACATAGTAACCGTTCAGTACAATCAGATTTCATGAAAATTGCTGATACTAACAATGATAATTATTATGAGTTTTTTGTTACAGACAGCTATACATTTTCAAATCAATAAATGTATTATATTCGTTAGTATAATTTACACATAATTAGTATTCCTTACTTAAAGGCTTAAATAAATAGCTTTCAGTATATTACATTCATATTTAGATATTTCTAAATTTAGAGACAATGGAAACACCATCGAACAACTTAAGTGCCTAGCCATTTCTAAAGCAACTCTAATTGCATGTATACTTACCAGACATATAACTGACGTCATTCTCGTTAACTTCAGTATCAGTGTCATTTTGTCTTGTGTTATTTGTATTGGTCACGTCTCGTTTGGCTATTGTGTCATTTTTGTCTCCATCATTGGTCATGGCAACTTGGACGGGTACATTTTGAGCATCTTTGACGGCATTTTCAGTTGTAGCATCACTGTTGACCATAACTGTGTCGTTTGTTGAGCTAATGTTCATTGGCACTGTCAGCTCGATGGAACGGAAGGCCAGTTCTCGTGGAAATAGCACGCAGTTGTTGTCGACTAGTTCCATGGTGTTTCGTAGGAATACATAGTTCATTATTCCGAAGATTCCAGCCAGAGCGTAAAGTATCAAGTGCCATGCTGGAAAAAATAATAATAGGTAGGTATGTAGTTATAACTGGTGACGATTTACATTATGGTGGCACTTGAGACTGGTTTGGGCACCAGTCTCAAGTGGCAGAATTTGAAGAGCATTGAATGTTTAATTTACTGCTATTATAATAAATAGTATTTTTACTTGAGAAGTTTCCTGTTGATTTTTAAAAACTAAGTTGTCACTGGATTTTGAAGTCTACTAAATGATGGCTTGGTATCCTTCCATTAATCCCATTTAAAAGTTTTGAAAATGTGGGTACCCAGTAGTTAGTAGAAAACGGTGCCTATACCTATTTGTGGAACCAAGAGCTTTTTGGCAAGTCAGTTCCAAACATATGGTATTTGTATGTCAGCGGCTTTACTCCGGCCCCATTCCACGTAGTAACTACCTCTATCCGCCCTACTGTACGATATATTTATATCTTTTATTATCATCTGTAGGTAGGCCGACATACAATTCTACAAGGTCAAATCTACATTTTTTGACTATACGAGATTTTTGACCGATATTCAAGTACTACACGTTGCCTGCTATTGCTGCCTGTACTATGCTCGCCCCCTTTTTAACCGACGAAAAAAAACGGAGGAGGTTCTCAATTCTTATGTAAATTAAAGCAACTAAATGACAGTTATTTTTTACTTTTTAGTGCGTTTTGAGTCGGTCCTATTTTTTGTTATTAGTTTTGAAAAACATCCACTTCAGTTAACTTTTTCTGTCGCAGGACTAATTAAAACTAAGTAAACTTTGGGATCTACCCAATTTTCTCTAAATCTTATAGAAAATTATATCAGGCTTACAAAAAAAGATCCAACCAAAAACATTTCCATGTAAAATGTTGGCAAAGCGAGAACATATTACTCGCACTGTCGAAAATTTATGAAATCTTATGTAGAGCCTTAACTCCACATGCTCGATCTTTATAAGCCTAACTTAACAAACTCAACACCTTGGTCAAAACATGTAGCTTGGCCATTTCGCTATATTCAAATGGACCTAAGGTGAAAAATATATCTACAGTTCATTAAATTTCTGTTATACAATAGCTCTCTGTTCTTTTCGTAATAAAATGTCTTATAACGTTAATAATATAATGTAATAACGGTATATAAGGTCTTTGATTAGGTAGTTATCCTTGGTTCCATGTAAAATGGATGTAATGGTTTTTAACGGCCTATATGGCGCAGTGGTATGCTTTATATGACATAGGTCCTGGGTTCGATTCCCACGCGATTTGCCGTTCGCACCTGTCTCGAGTCACCGAGTTCTAAGCCCTAACTCTAAACAGCGCGGGCGAGGACTGACTTAAACAAATAAACGAATGCATACGGATAGTAGGTTCCTAAGTAATAAACTTAGACGGCAGAGTGGCGCAGTGGGTAGTGACCCCGCTTCTGCGTCCTAGGCTGTATCTATATGTATAGGAATCTTCGATTCCCACATCCGGAAAATATTTGTGTGAGGAGCATGGATATTTTCCAGTGTCTGAGTGTTTATCAATATAGTATAAGTATTTATGTATAATATATATAAAAATATTCATCAGTTATCATAGTACCCATAACACAAGCTACTTACGAGTACGCTTACTTTGGGGCTATATAGCGATGTGTGTAATTGTCCTATAATATTTATTTATTTATTTAACTTAACGTTAAAAAAAAGGTTAGTTTTATAATTTTATATTGGTGCAGTTTTATTTTCCTTAGTACCTTTCCAAACGTTGAGATGCCTTGAAGCACGCTCCTCTAGGTCACAGTAGTCGTAAAGCAGTAAAGTCATTGTGACTGATGCTTATCTCGTTTCCATTCTGAAACAAAAATTATGCAAATTGTTTTATTTTTATTTTGTGCGCGTAATTTAGCTATGGTTATGGTTTTAATAAATATGTTCACCGATATATTAATTGAACCTGTGGAACTTATCTAATTGTGGTACTCAAACAACAAAAACAAAAGTAGGACTAAATAATTAAAATATTGCGCTTATTGTTAATAGCTCAAGATAGAAAAACGCGTTCCCAATCCCACTGCGAAAATGTTTATTTGAAACAGACATGCGACTGGTGGTAATTAGCGAAAAAGTTATGTTCAGTTGTTATTCCCAAGGGTTTGGTATATTTTTGCGGTTTATTTAAATTTCTATCAATATTATATATCTATCATCATTCAAATTCAAAATTCGTTTATTATTTAAACTAAGCTTACTTAACGAAGTAAGCTTAGCTTAAAAAGTTAAATTTAACAGATTCTACCACAAACTCGAAAGGGAGATTCCTGAAAAGAGACCTTTTTACCCGACTGCGTCAGAAGGAGGGTTATGTTTTTCGAGCGTATGTATGTATGTATGTATGTCCATTTCTTCGGCACGCGCTACAGCCTAAACGACTGAACGGATTTTGACAGGTGAGGTGTCGTTGAATTCGTTAAAATTGTGGTAGTGACATAGGCTATAAAAATTTTCAAAATGGTGGCTGTAAATGGGGGAAAAAAAGGGGGATGTGTGTATTTCTTTCTCTTATCTTCGCAATATGGGTATCAAATGAAAGGCCGTAAAAAGACCATTTCAAAAATATAAATATCATATCATGTTTATATTGCCGTTTTAACAAAAAATGGCAAAAAGTGTACCGTATCATTTCTATAGCATAAACTAAAACAAAAAAGTCTCAAATAAAATTATTATTATAAAAACAAAAAACCCGACTGCATAGAAGTTATGAACTGAAAGGAAAAAAACAAGGATCACTATATCTAGATATATAAAATTTTAAATACTTTATGGTGTTGCAAGCGGGGACAAAATACTTCATTTTCTGCGGGGAAAGAAAGATCTACCAAAACTACGTTGTAAATAACAATTTTATTTAGCCAAGAACATTATCAGCCTATTAATAGCACACTCCTCTCTCTCCCTATAGCAGGATATGGGATTACGCCTCTCCAATAAGCTGCTGCTTAACGGGCTTTCCGACGAATTGGAGCGTAGCAATAACGATTTCCTGACTCCCGAGCTTAAAGTATCAGTGAAAGTTTCAATTGCCCGACCCAGGAATCGAACCCTGGACATCGTGATCAGAAGCCAGGGATGCAAACTACTGGACCAACGAGGCACTTATATATCCAATAATTATATTATCATAACGACCAAAATGCAGGTTGGCTGGTTTAGGGTTCAATGTTTGACTCTGTAATCACTATCAGAGCGCCGTGCACCACGTTCTACATGACGAAAGTATTAGAATACTTAGGCCTTGCTCACGAGATTACCACTATGTGGAATGTTGAGGCGACGATTATTCGTTTTAGCCATCGTCTTATACCGGCTTCGACCAACATCGTAAGAAGCTTTCGCTTAATTGATGGATTAAAGGTCGGATACAGGAGGCAGTAATTCTTGAGACGGCTTCACTCTGGAGCCCTGACCACAGGTTGCTAAGTCTTCAAAAGCCCGGCGGACTAGCGGAGGCTTTTTCTTTTATTTTTTAATACTGTTTTTTTAATTTATTTTTATAATAATCAACATTGTTAAGAATTTAAAAAAGACGTGTGGCACTCGGAGACTGCCGCGGTAAAGCTATTGCATAGCATTTTTTATCAACTTATGTTTACCTACCGACGTCATCGGGACCGTGGCCTAGCGGTAAGGCGCTCTAAGTGCCCGGATTGCCAGAGAGACGCGGGTTCGAATCCCGTCGGTTCCGCAATTTTTTTTTAAGCGTGATATTGCACTTATAGCGCCTTATCTACCGCTAAGCCACGTTTCCCGATGACGTCGTTGCCGAAATTGTGCTTTTGATATTATACTCAGGGGGTGTTAGGTTTTTTCGTTACGGAATTTCTGTACTCGGTCTCCACGCTCAAGGCCCGCGAAAAAAGCAATAGCTTAAAAAAAATTAATAAATGTGAACTATCGACGGTTAATAGGGTTGAAGTTGTAACATCGCCAACTACCCAAATCCTACGTACCTCATGTTTTAAAGTCACATAGGCTAACTACTTCACCAAAGAGACAGTGCCATATTGCTCTTAAAATGTACATACTTATATTTATATATTCAGTATAACAATGGTTTTAAACTATTAATAAGTTAATACCTATTTAGTATTAACAATGTTCAACGTCACAGTCCGGCAGTCGGCGCACCCATCAAGGTTAACTGGTTTTGAATAATTTGATGTTCAAATTCTAATGTTACTATACTGCACAGTGGGTAGGTACCACGTAGGTAGGTACTAGCTATGCACTATGCTGTAGGTATGTAGCAAGTTATGTAGATAATATATATCTAATGCCCAACTGCGCCACTAAAAAAAGCTTGGTCCCGATTTTAGTGATATTATTACTATTTCACGGGATAAAATGTATTATCAACACATTTTATCCCGTGTTATTTTAGTCACTTTAGTTTTAACTGACTTTGTCTATGAGGTAATTGCTGGTCTAGTAATTGCTGTGCCCTTCTAAGGTTTGCGTCCTGTGCCTACGCTGGCACTACCCTAATTAGGCACTCCCTATAGAATATAAATCTTACTTTTATTTCCTTTGCTTCATAGATATTGCAGCTCAAAACAATCACCGTATATAAAATAGGTAGGTGTGAAGGGTGCTTCGTTTTTATTCACCGTCAGTCATACCTAGACAAACTTAGATAACAGTAATGAGTCCGAACAGAGGCACCCGAATAATATTTTCAGGTGTACACCAGCAGTGTCCGAGGGAATGTTCGGCTGAGCCGGACTCCGAACCCAGGCCTTCTGTCTCATAAATCCACTACGCATACTGCTGCGTCACGAAGGCCGCGAAATATAATTTCTATATTTGTACATACGTCTCAGGTTAACTAAAAGCTCAGTAGTGGCGAGTTAAGACTGAAACTCATATATGAATCGACCTTACGCCGTTCATTAGGCTGGCGGTTCGCCAAAAATCTTACCCAAGACCTCATTTCAAAGATGCAATACTGATTCATGATTCATTAGCCTATAATATTAGAGCGGGCTCGTCCATTGAGATCATCCTATACCCTAATCAAACATACGTATGGTATAGAGATAGATATATATCGGAATATAAGAATACGTTACCTTGCGGAAGTTTGTAAGAATCTTAAAAATGTTAACACAACAGCTTATTCCCGAAAGGCAAAGGTGGTTAAGTATCTACTTAGCTCATTTTCGATTTTATTCGAACCACATGTACTAAATGTTACTTATTTAATCAAAATTATTAATAGATTTTACATGCTTTATCAGAATCATGTAGTCATATGCATCAGTACCTATAGAATAGAATTAAAAATAATTTATCACCATCGTTAAAAATGGAATCTGCGAAGAAATGTAATCGATTTTATTATACGCTTGAAAAGGATGTTTTTAAGGGTAAATTATATTCATTGTTATATTATTTACCTATCAGTATAAATCCCGAGATCCATTTCCAAGGAAATATAATAGGTAGGCTATAGCAAGCAAGTTATATGTAGGCATAAATCTACTTAGATACTTTTCCTTTATGTGCAAAATGGAATTGAACTGTGTGAGGTCGTAGCCCTCGTGTCGAGAAGAAAAACATTTTTATTTGCTTGCTTGTTATGTCTTTCCCCCGAGTTCAATAACTCGACTGCCAACGATAATAGAGAAGATAGAAATTACAAAGTAAAGGCATCTTATGGTTCATTACACAGGCAATAATTTGCAAATTATTTCAGTTTGAGTAAAAATAACCCATGATTTCAGTTGAACGACCTAAGGTGTGAACTTTGAGGGCCAGCTTATATCTGACGAGGCGCAGCAGTTTTAGTATCTAACTAATTCGAAAAGTCATCATCACCTATTTTAAGCAAATCCAAGCGTTCGTTCTTGTAGGACAGGGGACCATCATCAGCAGATCAGCAGCAGAGAACGTCCACAGCTATACTGTCAAACATACCGGTCTTAAGCGGCTCTAGCCGCTATCGCTAGCGGCTCCTTGTACCTTCCTTGATTGTCATTAGTCGGCTGCACAACTCTGCGGTCTTCAGTGCGGGGTCACAATTCCAGCACCTTTCGTCTATCGGCTCTTCATACTTCGAGACAGCGATACGAAGATAAAATAAACCACGTTGCTCTAATGTATGTCAGCGAGTTTAGGGGCCTTAGGGTGATAATGTTTTTAATGTTTAATTTTGTAACGATCTTTGGCACGTATACCTACGTTTCTGCCTAGATTACCTCGGTCTATTAACGAAAAAACGCTACTCTGTCAATTTGGTGTACACATATGACAATTATAATTCGTCGTCTCGTAATCTCGTGAACTGCATGACGTAACGCCACTTTATATTCGGTTGTAACCTCACGTTTGGCAATAGCGCACGCCGCGACTTGCGACGCCAATCGATTTCAAACATCATGGCTTTCTATTTGAAATATACGTATGTAAGTGGACACCATCGACTAGGTGTCCTCATAAAAATTGACATTTAAGTTAGGTTTTAGAACAAAAATACCTTTTAAATACTAGGTATGAAAATATCAAGGTTAAGTTTGTCGAAGTGTTCAGTTCTTCAACAAACTTAACCTTAATATTTTTGTTCTGATCTAAACTGACCTACTAAACTTACTCGTACTTTAGATTCCCATGTCGTAGTTTACTTCCTTCACCTCATGCGGAAAGAAGAACCTACCACGTACTTATGCCTACTCGTGTATTATAAGGTACATTATATACCCGGGTATTTACATTCTAAATAATGCTCGGGCATTATGAAAAATGCTCTAATTTATTATTTCAATAGCGGACGTCAGCAACTTGGCGCACATAAAATTCTATTAATCTTTCTATTATAAAACTTTTACTCCGAGATTTCAGTCTTCTCCGTCCATGCAGAATTCGATTTTGCTCTAGTATTTCAGTTGTCCAAGTCCTTTTAGTTTTCTACGATAAAATCATAGATCATAGTATCTAATTATGTTCTCGTTACTGTGTTGCTGCCCTACATATAGCCTAATCTCCTTTTGATTACCGCAATATCCTTAGTTCTATATCCGGTGTAAAGAAAGCTGTGGTGTCACACCTCATGTCGCGGAGAGCACGTTAAGCCGACAATCCCGGTCATCGTCATTAAATAATACGTGATCGCATTCGCATTAATGCATGTAACATTATCACCAAGCCCGCCAACCCGCATTGGTGCAACGTCATCGGGTGTAAGCTCAATATCCTGTCCTACAACTACGGAGGTGGGTAGGTAATAAATAGTCTGATAGTCAACATAATGATAATATTTTATATTATTTTTTGACAACCATTACGAAATTATGTGATGTGATATATCGATCTTTTGTAGGTAAATAAGTAAGAGACTAATGCCTGAAATGAATCACCACTCGCTAGAAATCCTCCCGGATTTCAATACCTAGCTGCTTGATTGCACAATGTCTGAGTTTAGGAGATAAGAGATCAATAATATTTTAGTGACGTTTCAGTGTGTTTAAAAATTGTTTCTTTTATGATAATTTGCATTATGCAGTTATGCATTACAAAAAACGTTTTGAAAAATTATTCGTTTATATTTAAAATCTAACTCACAGAAATAAAAACGTTTTGAAAAAATGATTCGTTTATATTTAAAATCTAACTCACAGAAATAAAAACGTTTTGAAAAAATTATTCGTTTATATTTAAAATCTAACTCACAGAAATAAAAACGTTTTGAAAAAAATATTCGTTTATATTTAAAATTTAACTCACAGAAATAAAAACCACTTTGAAAAAATTATTCGTTTATATTTAAAATCTAACTCACAGAAATCAAATAGTGCGACATACCTAAATTATGTAATTTCGCGTATTTAGAGAGTTTTGTTTTCTATATATATAAAGTTAACCCCAAAACGTAAATACTTTATAATATTGGTTACGTTTGTCAACTTTAATTAGATGCATGGAAAAATGTACCTAATACAAAAAGTACAAATATCGTTCCTTAGCACTAGGTATTATAATAATAAAAAAATACTAAATATGCATAATGTGATAATTATAATGACAATATTGATGATAACATGACACAAGAGTGTTAAACAAACATGGTTTAATAGGATTTTTGCACTTATGTACCTACACTTACTTGATTGCACAATGCCATTAATCAATCAAGCATACACCTACGGAAACTAAATATAGTTATTACCCATTGTGTGCTAAAGGCTGTGTTATAACATCAACAACCTAATTACAGCGTTAATGTAAACAATGCCTATAATTACTTACTGTAATTAGTTTGTCACATAAAAAATGTATGCGTCACTGTGTACAAAGTTTAGTGATACATGTTGAGAATTATTTTCTTTATTAATGCTACAAGTTTTTGGAAAATATCATGAATTTAGAGCAATGGTAAAGTTTTGATTCCCTAGCGACTGATAATGCGGCGAAATTCAAAATCATCTGAAGCTAACCGCGCGTAATGGGTTGCCATAAGCGTGCACCCCTATCAATGGCTCATATTTGGTTGAGGTATTCAACAACATGAAAGGTATTCTCCCTAATGTTTATCTGTCGCGCTCGTGTATTTCCAAACTTGTACTAATGTGGGAGTTTGATTTGTCACAACTACAAGGGACCAGTATATTTTAACCGACGAAAAAAACGGAAGAGGTTCTCAATTCGACACGTATATTCTTTTTTTTTATGGATGACCACGCATAACTTTTTACAGAGTTGTCCGATTTTGAAAATTCCTTTATCAAATATTTTGATATATACGTGACGAATTGAGAACCTCCTCCGTCTTTTTCGTCGGTTAAAAATAACTGCGTCATTTAGTTGCTTCAATTTACTTAAGCATATCTAGGAGTCGGTGCCAGCCAAGGTTTCTACTTTAAGGACGTTACCTTTAAATAAATGTTCCTTAAACTTGCTGGCATCGTCTTAATAGATATGCTTAAGTAAATTAAAGCAACTAAAAGACGTAGTTATTTTTTACTTTTTAGTGCGTTTTGAGTCGGTTCTATTTTTTGTTATTCTCAGCAAAATTGATTCTTGAGCAAAAGGTCTTGATAATCAAGTAATAGGGTTTATTCTAATTTCCTTTAGGTATGGAATCCTAAAAATACACACAAAGAAGTGGAGGGAATAAAAATGCTACCTACTTATTTCAGAGGACCTCAACGTAAGCCGGTATGACGTAAGCCGGCGTCGCGATGACTACAAGGTCGACACTTAGCCAAGGATACGCTTACGAACTTAGATACGAGTATTTCATGTACAATCTTAAGGAAAAATATTTCTCATTTATACATATTGCGAAGGAAAATGGGGAAGTTATTATAATTATTAATACTGTAAAATACACATCACAGACTAGTGGTTAGCTTACGCAAATCTGGATTACGAATCGTAGTCTCAAATCTTCAGTCAGACTAATGAAGTATGGAGTTTAGTTTCTTCTAAGAAATTCTCAGAAAAATGCTTAGCCCAGAGTTGGCGCTGGCGGTACACCCACGTGCCTCGGAGAGCACGTTAAGCAGTCGGTTTCGGTCTTAGCATTAATATTGAGCGTTAATGTCAAACATTACGGTGATATAAGCCCACCAACCCACACTGGAGCAATGTGTGGGTCCAAGCACGCCCTTTAAGAGCGGAGGCATGGTCTTGTAGTGGGGGTCTAAAAGATGCTGGTGAAGATGATATGATGAGACCAAAATATTGAGATGTGATCCCAAACGATACGCCACTCATGACTCAGTGTATCTCAAGTTTCTAAAGTGGGAATAACGTTCTGTATGGTGACGTTCGTGTTTTATTATGGGGATTTTCTTATAAAGCACCAACAAATACCAGAGAATAGAGATAGAGATACATGAATAAGATTCTGCACCGAGGATCGTGACTTTTTAAGGTGGATACTACATAAGTAGGTACCTAACTAAAAATGTTTGTTATTGAGAAACTTTATCATCATCATCGCGCAGCGTGAAGCAAACGTTTGCTTCACGCTGCATGACAGGAACAAGCAAGCTCATGACTAAGGACCCCGTATGGGTTCGAAACTAGTGAGTGAGTTGAGAACGTGAGTTTCAGTCGTTTATATTTTATTAATATGAATAGTACTCGCGACAGTTTAAATTCTAATATCATTATTATTAGTTTAATTTAAAAGCTTGCTAGGTGCTAGGCTTCCCTCATTTCAGGTGATTGGACTTGGAGCTTAGACCCACCGCGCTCCTCCTGTTTGAGCTAGCGTGCTTCGGATGATAATAATTTTATTCTTGTAATTAATGACATCCTAACGTGCTCTCCGAGACGCGCGGTGTACTATTACCAACTTCCCAACTTAAGACTAAGAATTTTGCTAAGAACTTCTGAGAAGAAAGAAAAACTCAAATGTTTATTAGCCTGATCCTAGAATTGAACCCAGAAACTTGTGATCTGATGCCATATTATGTAAAACCCAAGAATAGAAAGAATAACAATTTAAATTCGTTGGTCTAACGAATTTAAATTATTATTTATACTTTTTAATGCATTTTGAAGTACTTGGGTTTTTTTATTGTTGTTTGTTTATGTCAGGTACAGGTTTGTATGAAAGATAAATTAAGTATGTACCTACCTACTAAGTACGAAAATTTCAATTCAAGAAAATCCAATTGTTAAATTTAGCGAATATTTTATGAACGTTGGTTATATCCAACACGGCTGGACGGTTCTGTATACAATTTGGCACAAGAATAGATTATAGTCTGGTATATTTTAATGGAGTAGCTATCTATCTGGGTAAAACCGTTGGGCACAGTTTATATTTAAATAAAAAATACTAACTCATTTGAACATTAAGTAGGTTATCTACCTGCTTAGTGTTCAGATTACGAGTGGTATTACAATTTTAAAAAAGTAGTGAATAGGTACAAAATAAAAGCGTCGACTTCATTCTGAATATTTTTCGTGGTACCAAAATTTTAATAGTCAAAGGTATTCAATACTTCTATAAACACCGTTTACACTTATCAATAAAAAGTATTGCTTATCAAAAATTGTTATCAAAAAAATAAAACAACCGTAAATATTAAGTACTACTCCATACCAACCTTTTATTCTCCATCCAAAACAAAATTTGAAGATTTAAGTACAAATATAAAACGGAACTATTCACATTTTCATTAACGAAAATATTTTAACACATAAACATGTTTTATTTGTGTTTTCGATTTACAACAACACGTCACGACTGCAGAAAATGCCGATACAACTGACGTGAACAACTCTGAGTCTGAAATACGAGAAACTCTATGGACCGCGCGCCGGCATCTCTTTCATGCTTGCGGCAATCGTGGTTGTAAGAATGGGATAGAATAAAAAAATGGATTTGCGCATCTCGCATTTATCCTGCTTTAAAATATATTTTAAATAGATAGAGACTGGCTATACTATTATAATACGTGTGAAAAGGACGGCTAATAGTTAAAGAGCTGCAATATGTATGTTGTTTACGTGACGTAATATGTGATGTCATGGCAACGGTACGTATAATGTATTTGTATATCCACAGAACAATGAACACTGGTTTGATTCTAGATCCTTTTACTATTAGGCATTTTAGGTCTTAAAATTAAATGAAAGCCTGAATGTAGATTATTTTGAACTTAGATAAGTTTATTGTGTATGAAACTCATCATTTCATTTTAGCACTTTGATTATGGGATCTGCCGTACAGGTACGTATCAACATAATACACTTATGTGTTCAAATCGATTTAGTAGACAAAGTATAACCAGTTAGGAGCTAATGTGTATTATCTTGATCCTGGCTGAAAGATTGATTGATTCATTAACGTAATGCCAAAACTATGTAGGTAATTCAGAAAGCTGTGTTATAAGTATAGGTACCTACTGTGTTTAGATCCATTATCATAATCATTACTAACCTATAACCGGCCCACAACAGGGCCAGGGGATATGGAGCGTAGACACACCACGCTGCTCTAATGCGGGTTGGCATTACTACGAGAAGTAGTGAGCTCTTAAATCCCCTCTCGACGCTCAGGATTATTTTATTGAATCCTTTACTCGTGGTTCAATCTCAACTTCTTCGTTTATTCAAATTTGCTTATATCATTCGTTTCGCTCGGTATTCAATACGCGAACTAGCAGCGAACTAAAGTACTAAAAGCATAACTAATAAGTACCAGGTACCGAACTAGATGACACCACCTGAAAAGGAACTTTTTGCTACAAGCTTTCCACTGTGATCATGGAGGGTCATCAATAAGTCTTTAAGTCTAAGTCTTAAGAATAATTACTTTAAAAAGATTTATTATTTTTAGCCACAGGCTAAGCCTCCCAACAGCCAGGCCTCAACCAATTTAGTAAATCTTAGTCAATTCAGCCGGGATCTAACCCAGGACATCCGTGTAATAAATCCACCACACATATCACTGAGCCACAAAGGCCGTCAGGAAATTATTTAACACTAGAAGATGCCCGCGATTCCACCCGCGTAGTTCTTGTTCCCATGGAAATTTCGGTATAAAAGGTGGCCCATGTGTTATTTTGATATGTAGGTAAGCTATATTATTGTGAAGTTTTATCAAAATCCATTCAGTTGTTTTTGCGTAGTAAAGAGTAACAAACATTCATCCATCCATACTTACCATATTCCGCCTTTACAATATTGGAAAGGATGTATATTTATATTAGTTTATAATAACATATAATTATATTATCTTCTGCAGTCCCTTCTTTCGCTTTTCTTAATCCTAAGGTTGCCTGGAAGAAATCCGTACAAAGCAATATGGCCGCCTTTTCAATTCTTGAACTTCTATTGTCTTGGTCTTCTGTCATTTTATTGTTTGTATTTCTTACATGTATTATGGAATAAAAATAAAGAGTATAAATAAAAAAAAAACACATGCATTGTGCTAGTACCTATACACATACACACATAAGCTGTCGTTTTCAGCAATGTCGTTACTATTTTTTTATGCGCCCAGTGCGGGCTTTACAGCTGCGCTCCTAATGAAATATGTTCCTGGTCTCCATTTCTGCACCCTGTTCCTGGGAACCGCTGACACTACTCTTGTTACAGCAATGGTT
This sequence comes from Mycalesis mineus, assembly GCA_034621355.1. Taxonomy (NCBI): domain Eukaryota; kingdom Metazoa; phylum Arthropoda; class Insecta; order Lepidoptera; family Nymphalidae; genus Mycalesis; species Mycalesis mineus. Next base: position 3,547,123 of record CM067901.1, read on the forward strand.
GCCAGTGACTGTTCACTGCGACTTCACAATAACTTAACAGACGCTGAAACTGTTAATGTTGCCTGGTAAAATAATTGGAGTTTCTTTTTTGTTGCCAACAGGCTGCCTGCTACTTTTTTGGTACACCACTAATAAATGAACACATTATAACATTATCTTACTTCTTTCTAATATTATAAAAGGGAAAACTTGCCGCAACTATTTAACTGGTTTGACTGAAATTTAAATTAGAGATAGTTTGTGCCATGGATTGAAACATAGATCATGAAATAATTTATCGCTAAAATTCTCACGGGAATGAAAACAACGCGGGCGAAACCGCTAGCACAGCTAGTGCTTATTACAATTTGCTCGGCAGTTTCTTGTTTTGTTCTAATTGAGAGGATTTTTATTGAAAGAATGAAATGCCCTTCAAAAAAAATGTTTATTATTTGTAACAAAAAATATTTTTTCCGATTGTACGTAAACTGATATCCGCTTATTTCTATAGTTTTTAAATATAATATATACTTACAACATAGGTAATTTGAATACATTTATGTAAAAATAATAAGTTTGCTATAAACAGAAATTGTAAGAACCCAATAGGTACGAGTACCTACTGTAGTCATTTAAGTAAGGCCTTAAATTACATTATTCACACTAGATTGCATTTTTGATATACTGTAGTCTTAAAGAGACTAGGTTAAACTATTTTTAGGCTTTAGTTTAGTGAAAGTTGTCAAGGATAATAAAAATAACAAAAGTTATAATTATTAGGTATTCGGCTGTGCTTGTACCAAGAATTTCTAGGAAGAAAGAAATGCTCTATATGCCCAGGACCCAGGAGTCGAACCTAAGAGCAAATTTAGGGTCCGAAGACACCTAATTATGCTAACCACTAAACCATAGGTTCTCAACTTAAGTTTGCCCACCACCCTGCTGAGAAAATTTTCTTTTTCTGCAGAGCCTCACAACTTCCAACTCACTTTACAAAAATTAATAAAAATACAAGTATCTATTTACATCACTTTTTTATTAATGTAAATTTTATCATTTCTTATAGTATACAATTTTATTAATTCTCTTTTTTTAGAGTTATATGAAGCACATTTCGTTGTATAAATACAAAACACGACGCGAGGGCCATGGTGTGGAGATCTGTGATTTACGGTAGGTAGGATAAAATATAATCTCAGTGACCCAGATTCAAGCTATGTACTCTGAAACTGTTATTGTTTCAATCTTTCCTCAAACATTTCTTTAATGCAGATACTCTCACTCTAATATAAATATTTGAATTTTCCTAAATTATCGCAATACAAATAAACAACTATCTGCAACTCACAATCTGAAGCACATCTGACTATAATTATGTGAATCTAAAAATGACAAGTCTGTAAAAGAAAGGACCGAACCTTACAAACCTGCACTTGTGTAAATATCCTTTCAAAATTGGCTGTACCTACCCACATAGACTATTTAGATGTCACATTACATTAATAACTATTACCTAATACAATGCTTTTCAGTACACAAGTACTTCGAAAACAATGGCGATAATTCTATAAAAGATATAAAAAGTATGTACACAAAACTAAATTAAATTGACAGTACTGTAACAACCACGATGTCATTACCCCTAGGAATTAACACGAAAGGTGTTATTTTTAGTGCTGCCAGTTTAGTTTAGAAATGTGTACATCTACTTAAGACATCAAAGTTGTACGGTAAAAATTAGAATATTACTTAAAACCAGCAGTCTTATCCAAAGTCCTCTTGGAATCGTCAACAAAACACATATTCTCTTACGCAGATCGGACACCTGTCAGAAGTGGCAAGACATTTCCGCAGACAGTCCGCGTGGAAAAAATGTGCGCACGGGGTCACTCTCGCCGACCTCATGGTCCCGAGGCACACCGCACAGACGTCTTCCAGAGTGGACAGCTCCTCAGCAGTCGCACGCCGAAATCTGGCCAACGAACTCTGAGCTTCGTTCAGCTTTGAAAACGCTTCACCGAGCCTGTACCGGCCGTGTATAATGACACAAATGTACGCGATCAACGCCGCTAGCCTCCATCGCTCGTTCCACATCAGCGCTGGAACCAATGGGATAGCGATGGCTGTAGTGATTCCCCTCGCCCAAAATCCAGAATACAACACTTCCATTCCTTCAAGCCTCTCCAACTTTAACGCCGTCAGAGCGATGGGCCAGAGTTCTAAAAACGTTTTCTCTGACAGCAAATAATATGTGCCAGTTATGAGTGTGTATAATGCTGTAGGGCGGAAGTACTCCAGGCCTTGCTCGAGTCCAAGAGTGAGGAGAATAAAGGTTATGGTTACTATGAATGTCACAGCTTTGGTCCACTCCAAGACTATTTTAGTAGCGGACATGGCGAGATGTTTAACGCGGGAGTTGCGCGTCAGGTTGACGTACGGAGACCAGTCCTCCTTGGTGCATATCTCCCGCACATAGTTGACGGAGTAGGTTACGACGTTGTAGAACATTAGAGAGTAGAGACACGTCAACCGCCCTCGGAACACCAACAGACGATCGCACGCTGTGAAGATAAGTAGCTGAAAATTTATACGAAAAATTATTGTAACTTTTATTAATCAAATCTTTAAAAATTAATAAAAAATATTATATAGCTAATAAAGCTATTTAATATTTCATTGGAAAATTAATATCTAATTATCCACCTGTAATCAGACCGCTAGAAAATGAAACAAATACTTCATTAATCTTTTAAATATAGTTATAACATACGAGTATCTTATGAAGTTTCTGGACACAAACAGACAAAAAAAATTCAAGAAGAAAATCAAAAATTGGTTTTTATCTTTTCGTTCAATGTCTTGGTACATTTTATTAAAATACAAACAATTGAGTTCTACTTTTTAATATAGATTATAACTATAAATTATAACAAATATACCAAAAAATTACCTGACTAATCATAGTGGAAAGATTGTTCATTTGCAAGTAGAGCCGCTCAGCGCGCTCAATAGGCGCATAAGCGGTCTTCAGAACGCCTAGCACACAAGCACCTGGGGCGCGCAGGCGTCTTCCTAGCTCTGAAACAAATGCTATATATATATTAGCCATCAACATCATCATCATCTTCATCGCCATCGTCATCAGTCAAGTGAAGTCCTCTATAGACTTATTTAAATGGTTGGTTTGTAGTGTAGGGACATGCCTTTCAATACACAGTCTAAAACTGTCAGTATCAAACGAGTCACTGGGCTCAAGCCGTTCGTTTTCGTCGGTCCAACACGTGGTCACTATTCCAACACCTTGGGTTTCTAACGTTCCCTTATCTAAATATAGTGTCTTGCCAATTTCCTAAGCAGTATTGTTCGTCGAGTTACGTTCGACTTTATTTTATTATGTAAAGTCAAAATGCTTATTTAAGTTGAATTTTTCGATATTTTAAAAATTATTCTGCTAACACGGAATACAAATCAATTAAATCTTATTAAAGGTCACAAAAATAGATAGACACTTTCGAAAACAAGAATTAGATTAGATAGGTAGGTTTTATATTAAAGGTTAGATAGGTTTTATATTAAATATTTCCTAAATGCAACAATACTCATGAGGAGCATTAAAAAATGAGTTTCGATCACGAGTATTAAATATAAACACACAAATACAAAGAAGAGTGTCATTTTTATTAAAATCGGTTCAGCGTATACTCTACTATATAGATTCCGTTGACTATATATTATGTTTGAGTAGATCTAAAACAAAGAGCAATCTCGGAGTATCAAATATTGTACAATCGTTGTAAAACCACCAAGGAGCTCCTAGGCATACTTAGCATTTTCTAGAATGTGTCAAAACCTATTATCCACAGTGAACATTTTCCAACTCAGAGGAGCTCTCATTTGCATTAATATATTTCTAAGATAAAATAATATTTTTATAGGAAAAATGGCGGTCGTTGTTATACCTTAAATAACCAACCAATAATTAAATCTCATTTTAACGATTACATAATTTTTTGATTAAAGATGCTTAGAGGCAACTAAATCAAATTTCATCTTCATAAAAGTAAAAATAATACAATATCATCCTCTCCTCTAGTACTTAAGATCTGTAGATATTATTTGCTACCTATTGTAAATTGAAGTAAGGTCGTAATATACATTTAATAAATCACACATAATGCTGTTAATTACAAAATCCCAAAATAAATGAGTTTATTCGAGCCTAAAATAAATGACTCGATATAATTTTTTTCGTGTTCCTGCCATGGAAACGGGTTATTCGCGGGTATAACCGCTGGGCACAGTATTATTGTCACTAACATTATTGTATGGGTAACCGTATGATTCAATAACTCTGAAATAATTTGATGTAAATGGTAATCGCCATGTTTGTAGTTTTGTGGAAAATAAAATTAAAATATATATATTTTTTACTCGGTAATGTTGCATAAACTAATCCATTAAAAATATATTCGTTAAGAATAAAGGGGTATAAAAGGGATCCTTGGTCCTAAGCACAGCAGTTCAGAGCAACCATCGAACACTAACAATCAAATCCAACAACCAGCACACTCTGGTAAGTACCTACCTTATTTTATAGTAGCCTACCAATAAAATTATCTCCATATAGGGTTTAGGGTGTAGTTTGAACATGGGACATAACACTCCCTAGTGGGAGTATGAGACTACAGGCAGTAAGATTTTCAGAGAAAAAAGGACAGTGGCACATAGGGGACGTTGGCAGGTAAAGAAATATAGTTCATATTTCGGTAGCCATTAAGTGCATTTAGATCCCATCAATTTTGGAATATGAATTAAAAAAAACAGCAAATGAAAATCGGGGAAATAAATACCTGTTAATGGGGCTGTGGGCAAAATAAGGTTGAGAACCTGTGGTTTAGAGTAGCTGGTAGAGGTTGCTTTACATTAAAATCTTTCCTCTAATGAAAGTGAATATTCTTACTCACATCATCTCATCAGGGAGCCATCAGAAAATCCTCATGTATCTGATGAAAAGTTAGTTTGTGGTGGATTCAGGGTCCTATTTAATCTATTTACGCTGGGCCTTGGGGGATACTGGGCCCTATGTGTTTGCAAAATAGATATAAAATATCATTGATATTGATTGGTAATCTGCTAAAAACTATCGGGCCTCTTTCGACCGCGGAGCCCTGTAGACCTCAGTTGTGCATGAATATATCATGTAGAGAAAAAGACAGATCTACCTATTATTATTCAACAGTCGCGAAATCAGAAATATAACACTCTTTCTTCGTAGTGCAATCAAAAAGAGAGCAGTATTTTTGAATGCACACCATAGGGCGACCATATCTGTCTTTTTGTTTACACTACATATTGTCGGCATCACAGGGCTACTAAGCACTTGTATATATGCTGAAATAAAGAATCCCAAAATACCTACAGTATAAAGCCGCGATCGCCCAATATGTACACATTGTAGGTCTGCAGACGGAATGTTTATGTTTAAAGTCGAAAGTTTAGCAAAAACTTGTTTGACGCACTCACGCTGGCTCCCTGCCAGCTTCCGTCGCTCCATTCAGCTTCTCGACAATGACCTGACTCTCACACATAGCTACGTCTATATGCCGACTCATATTTGTACACCTAGTAGAACTACGAGATGCATATTAAAGTAGGTACGAATCAATTCGATCGTTCGAATTACGACCGCAGTCCAAACTGATTAGTTAATTTTATTCATATTTGAAGACTTCTGTAAAAAACTAACTAACTCTACTACTTTAAAGAACAAAGAAAAGCTCCACCACTCTATATTTTAAGAAAAAGATTCGTTGCCGATTGTTGATGTCAAGGTCTTTAATATTGTTTTATTTCTTTAAAAAATAATTTTAGCTCTGCTACAGATTTCAGGCTTAACTTAGTTACTATTTTATTTATTTGCCTTTGGTTTACGAGCTTTTTTGTCCAGTTTCTTAAACTTAAACTTTCGATAAAATTGTTTTACGCTAACATTCTTAAAAGCTTTGTCACGTACATTTTCAGATTATTTGTTCAGCAGTGAGATGTAAAAAAGTGTGCAAAAAGTTCAAACTGTAAATACAACATTAGCGTAAATGTTTTAACGAGTCGTTTAGCACAATAATATTTATCCATATGACAGAGATGTAGATTTGTTTTGCAAACTTTTCAAAACACCAGACATTAACATTTTTCAAGAAATTCATGAGCGATGATGTTGGTAGGTACCTTTTAACATTAACATGGCAGTTATAGGTACATAATTTATTTTTCTTTAAATACAGAAGTTAGTACTCCACTAACAAAAAAATTTTTACATTTGTTAGAACTCTAACTGACTTTCTAAAAGAAGGAGATTTGTACTAACTAATCAAATCTGAAGTTGCAACACACTGCAATCCGCAGATTTAATAACTTCGTCGAGATCTCTGCGTTTCGAGTTTAAGCATACTCGAAATTTTAAATGGGCTTAAGTGATTTCGAGACTTATTTTGATCACGGAATACATAACACCATTCCATGTATATTTAAGTATATTTTCCAGAGAAGGCTTTATTAGGTAGATATATGAATTGATGGAGGCTCTATCAGGCTCGAATGCTAAATTTTTTAAAGGTGAGGCAAAAACTAGACACTACCTCACCCGACAGCATCATCCGATGGTCATGGGCATCTCGGAAAAAACGCCACAAGCTAGCGCTGTTCTTTCTGTTTAAAGCGTATTTTTCGTGCAATTTCGAAGTTTGAGTTTGCCACCCGGGGCATGCACTCTGGTTTGCCCCCGGTGTTCTAGATCCAGGGCAAGATTCCAGTACTCCTCACAAAAAAAATCTCATGCGCGTGATATAGTCATAAGGTTAGGCGTGGAATGAGTGAATCGGACGATAGCGTGGTGTGGTTGGCACGCGCACTGTTTTCATCAACAACTCGTTCGCGAGCTCACGGCGTACCAACTACGATGCATTTCGCTTATTTACCGCCATCACTGATTATGCGTAACTATACAGTCCACGTCAAACAATCCCTACAGACGCGACACGCGGCGCCACAGTCGGGAATCAAATTAATAATCATAGAAATACCTTTAATCTACACTTCTATGCTAATATTACACTGTCTGTTTGTAACTCAATGATTCCTAAACTACTGAACCGATTTTAATTAAATTCATTGGTACAGAGATAGTCGAGAGCCTCAAAAAGGGCATAGGCTACTTTTTGTCAAACTATCAGCATCCGCTAGCTTGACATAAAAAATAATCTCGTGTTTTTGTACCAATAGAATAAGATTTCACAATGGCATTTTATTATGCCATTCCACATTTTAAGCCTGGACTTAGGAAGTTGGTGGTGTTACAACCTCGTGCCTCGGAGAGCATTTTAAACCATTTTTAAACCGTATCTGATCTGATAGCAAATCACTAGGTATTAGCTCGCTAAGTCCCAATAAAACAGCGCAGTACGTCTGAGCCCCAAATCCCCTCTCTAATGGAGGGAGGCCTAGCCTTTTATCAGCCAATTTGTCTGTCTTTCCAATTGCGATAGTAGACATTAGCCCAGTTGTACATTGCCAAATCTTATTTGAAGTGTACTAAAAGCTAATAAGCTAAAGATATAATAGGAATTATAATGGATTTTATTATAATTCATATGCGAGTGTCTTAAAATACAGTATTATTCCGGTTTAATAAATAAATACAGAGAGAAAGTAGATAGGTAGGTACGTTTAGCGTACGTTTGTATTATCATCGGTCATCATAATTATTCGTTGATCCAGAGGTTTAGCCCATGTAACTCCGTATCACGAGGTGCCATCGAAGATACCAAGCTTTTTTTCTACCCCAATTTTCATCTAAAAATTCAGAGTCAGTCCAGAGTAGAGGAGTTATTGGTGGTGTTGAGGTTACAACCCCGTAAATAGTTAAATATTATTGTTACAACTAGAGCACCGTGTTGGGTCTAAGCTCTATATTGGAGGGAGGCCTAGTCAGCCTGGCCGTGTAGAGGCTGTTAAAAAGACTGATAATGATGATAGTAAGTGCATACGTACTCCTAGCTAGCTTGGCGACGGCAGGGTACCATCGCGCCGGGTAGCGGTAGTTAGCTGATATTAGCAGAGGCACCACCAGACACGTGTAGGCGGCCATCAGCCACGCACCGCCCAGCGCCACCAACAACCCCCGCGGCGCCCAGTATGGCAGCAGGAATACTATTGAGATCAGCCACACTGAAAATATACAGTTTATTAAATAAATATTTTCAAAACAGTGTCATCAAAAACTATTTTATTTATTCTATCACCGTTGTACTAGACATAATTATTGCCACGCATCGTAGAGATTTTTTGATACAACCTCCTAAGCGCGACTTGAGTTTTACCGACATTGTCGTACAACGTTAACAATTGCTGTCGTAGGTATTTCAGTTAATTTTGTCAAAAACTAGGGGGTAGCTATGTACTATAGTCGACGCATTTTAAACTGATTATATATTAAATATCATGCCGACAGTAGGAATGTGCACGCAATGCAACACGTTATCGTTACTAAGCTACCTGCGCACGCAGGTTCGATACGTCAGGTCGGCGGGTCACGAAGTGATAAGAATGCACGCTTATCAACTCCATCACTATCAATATAATCGATGGTAGACTCAGTTTAAAATGAGTCAACTATTTTATGCACATTTAAACACACGTGCTCTTAGAATACATACGCCCTAAATTTTAGTCCATGCACAGAGGTTGTCTGCAAAAATTGAGGCGTTTAAATATTTTTTCGCTTTAGTGTATTAATAAATGATCTCATTTTAAAATCCCCAGAATGAGAGCACCCAAATACAAAAGTTTATACGATCGTTTAATGTACAAATGAAACGTGCCTGGCCTGACCAGAAATATAAAAATCTTGGATTTGGAGTGCTATAAATTCTTTAAAAATCTTTTGAATTTAGTATAGCTTTTCCACTAGATCAATCTAGGGATTGAGAGAGGACCTGTCACCCACAGTCAAGTTCTTTCAGCTCCTGACGAGGTTAAGGATATTGGCCTATTGTTTATTTATGGCTATAAAAAGAAATGTAGGTGTGACATTGATGGAGGTGTGTCACATTGCGTAGTGTTTCAATCGACACTAGAGCTACAGTACATAATCTTCGACCATCGAAATACCTACCTAAGTAAATTGTTCGTTGATCGAACCATCACACAAAATCACATCGATGTTCCGCGTAAATTCTACTCGTAGCTAGGGTTGCCAGTACTTCGATTTCTTTTGTTTATTTTTGTTATTGTTCACAATAAATTATGATCGTTACTTGTTGTTTACAGAACAAACATTTACGACAAATCGTAATCATTACTTGTTGATCACATTAAAGTATTTGTTGACCGTCACCAGGTTTAATGTAAACAACAAACCTACCATAATAACCTATTTTAAGAGACTTTTTCTTTTGTACTGTATTTAATTTATACTAGGTATATCCCCGTAAAGATAAATGGCTGAAGATATTATGTTTTATCTCGACAAGGCTGTCGTATACTTTATCGCGAAGTCTTACATCCGGTCTATCGTACCTCATAAAGACACTGTATGATTTAAAGGTTTAGATAAAAAAGATGGTAAAATCTCTCAAGCAAAAATGAGCTTGGAAAATGCATAAGCATTTTGCTTTGAAGCTGTTTAGAAAATAAATATAGAACCTACCTACGTGTATGTAAAGAATAGCTAAACATAAAAAATAACTTAATAGCATATTAGTCGGCCGCTGTGACGCAGCAGCATGTGCGGTACATTTATGAGAAAGAGGTCTTAGGTTTGATTATAAATGGGTCGATGCTTTTCGTAAATGGGCCAAGTCTGGATGGCGGGAAGCTTTAGACTTTTCCACCCTGCCGCCTTCCGGTATGATGTCGTTCAGAGAGAGATGTGGTTTTCTTCCTACTTCTAACAAGGTAGCCCGCTCTTATCTTAGATTTCATCACAACTTACCATCCATAAGACGTGAGTTTGCAATCAAGAGCTTAGGTAGGTACTTGTAATGAATAAAAAATATTACACACTTAGGTATGTTTACGTTCTAGGTTCATTTGCAAACGATCAAATCTCATGTTCTCTCGAGAAACAAACATTTTCGTGTTAATGCTACTAGAAATATCTAGGTACTATTGTCATAAAAAAATCAATATAATTAATTACCTACTCTCTCTCTTATCTGATATTTAACAAAATGTAAGTAATGGTTTAGAGTGTTATATAGATTTTTTTCGTTATATGGAATGTAAAGAAAATAGTATTTATAAGAATGATTATCGATCGAGTTATCTCGACGAGATGCAATATAAACTGAGTCACATTATCACGTACCAATATTTGCTATTTTGTCCTCCGATTTGATCGTGTGAATCTTCGAGAAAGAATCACTTCTGATACGACCACGCACTCTGGATATCATGCCCATAGTTTATCACAAACTTTAAAAACACTTTAAATTAAATATTCTTATTATTAATTATAATAAATTATTGCGAAATATATCTTCGTAGTTATTGAAACACCCGTATCGCGCGAACGTGGTCATGTGAGTGCGCATTTCGAGGGCGGGCGGGGAAGGGCGGGCGGCGTGTGCGCAGTACACGGTACATTTACATCGTGCCAATATATTCATACTCTTTTTTATATTCCAAAGCTCTTATTTAGTTCACGCAAATGAGACAATATTGAACAACCGCAGCAGCTACCTGTGGCAAGCCTGTGGCTCACAGAATTTTTTCGCTTTAATTCCCAAGCTGAGGCATCGGAGTGACGTTTCATTATAAATTTAATATGGTGTCAGTGACTTGTGGAATGGTGGTTATTTTAAATTTTATATCCGCGTCTTCCTTTAATAAAAAGGATTGGCGGGATCATTATAATCTGCTGCTTGTTTTATGCGTTGAAAAACAAAAATAAAATAACTGACAGTTAAGATTTTTTAAGTTATGAATTATAAAAAGGTTGACGTCATTGTGTGCTATCGTTGAACTGAGATTTTAACGGTCAAGCCACTTTGGCTCATTGGTTCAAGGGCCGCGTAGGACAGCCAGGTTGATAAGATATTTAGAAAAATTGTTGTATTTACGTTGTTAAAATTATGATAACATTTAAATCAAGAGCATATTCTCAAACTTTCTCTGAAAATATGAATTTGAATAATTAATAAAATGACGATCCAATTCGGATAGTAAGTACTTTTCGAAAATAGTAATGTAAAAGTAGCTAACTTTGGTTTACACTAGTTGTTAATTACGCATTAATAGGTATTTCCCCTCATCAATGTCAGCCTATTAGAAACGGCTCACTATAGGCCAAAGCCTCCCTCCTTATAGAAGAGAGGATATAGAACGTAGACCCACGCCCATCACAATGTTCCAATGCGGGTTGACGGACTTAACATGATGACGTTTAATTAGTTAGCGATCACTATTGGATAGTAATGATAGTGACCGAAAACGACGGCTTGACGTGCTCTTTGAGTCAATTTGTTGGATGTAAGAAAACCTCAGAACAATTACTCCACAACCCGACTCAGGATTCGAACACAGGACCTCGTGGTTCGAAGCCAAATAACCTCTAGATCATCGAAGTAGTCATTTCACCAGTAGGCCAAGAATACACCACTTCCGCTTTTGTTCCGCCCCCCAAACACTTCGTCACACAGTGAAAATAGATACAAATACGTGTACACCCGCACGCCGCGCACACAAACAATACTGCAAAACAACTTTCTGCGTCATCACCAATTGACTACGTTATGCCGATAGATCATTTGAATTCTGCGACCATAAAGCGGTGCTACTGACTGCCTCGTCGGTCTAGCGGTTAGCTTATATGGCTTCGATTACGAGATCCTGGGTGCAAATCTGAGTCGGGTCAAGGAATAATTCTGAGTTTTTTTATTCTTCTATGAAATTTGGCTGGTGGGAGGCTTTCGCCGTGGCTAGTTAGCCACCCTACCGACAAAGACGTACCGCCAAGCGATTTAGCGTTCCGGTACGATGTCGTGTAGAAACCGATAGGAGTGTGGATTTTCGTCCCACTCCTAACAAGTTAGCCCGCCTCCATCTTAGACTGCATCATCACTTAACATCAGGTGTGATAGCAGTCAAGGGCCGACTTGTAGTCTATAAAAAAAAAAATCAATCAAATAACTACTAATAACTAACTAATCACGGAGTCGGGAAGTTGGTGATGTTATACCCCTGGGCCTCACAGAGCGCGTTAGGCCGTCGATACCGGTCAGTAACATCAGTGTGTCTAGTGTAAGATTTTACCGCGTCGATATCGAGAGCAGTAAACGCAAATTTTATATTGAATTGGAGTAGCGCCATCTAGTTATAGATAGTAATCGTTAATACGTGAAACATTGTCACTCTGAGCCATATCCCCTCTCCTATAAATAGAGCGGCCAGGTCCTGACCATTAATAAACTGATGATGATGAAAGAGGTAGGTACTTGGCTACCTTTAATCTGGGTAAAGTGTATTACTAAGAACAACAATATGTTACTAAGAATTAACGTTATCTATATAGACTCGTTATCTAATCATAAACGACTCAGTACCGAAAGCGATGATGCAGGACGGCTATCAGGTTCATATAAGTAGTCGGAAGTTCTGACCAAAACTTCGGTATGAATGGACAAGTATCGCATTTTGAGCGGAATAACTGGCAGATGACGCACGCACCCCCTGGCTCAAAAATCTTTGCCAATAAAAAAAGCTTTTGCCTCTTAAAGTTAGGATAGACATAATTGTCTCTAACCTTCGTATTTGACTCCGTAGATGGCACTTGGATGGCTCTTAAAGACGAATAGGTATACAAATAGTATGGTGTCATCATTACCGGTACGGTATCAGCCAATAACCAGCCAACTACAGGGCCAAACCTCTTTGTAAGAGAGGATATAAAGCGTAGACTCACCACGCTGCTCCAATGCGGGTAGGCGGGCTTAGAGTGATAATGTTTAATTCATTAACTATCACTATCAGATGTTGATGATAGAGATCGGGAACAACGGCTTAACATGCTATCCGAGGCACAGGGGCTTAACACCACCTACTGCCCAATTCACACGCACACTTAGAAGAAAGAAAAACTCGGAATTATTCCCCAATCCGGCCCAGAATATGAACCCAGGACCAGAATACAAAGCCACTTAGGGCGGTGTGCATAGACTTTACTTTAAACATCGGTTAAATGAACGGCCGATAAACAAGGAGCGTTTATTTACTGTTCATAACACGCATTCCGATTTCGGTTTATTAACCGGGCGTTTGAATGAACGGTGAATGAATGATTTGTGAAAAATATTACTTAATCAAATGTAAATGTTTACTTTTGAATAGGACTGACGCATATATCAAAGAAATCTCAATTTGGCATCGTAACAAATTTTGTAGACACAATTTGCTATTTATGTCACTTTCCAGTGCATGTTCATTTATTTTTAATAAATTTAACGGCCTGGAATCGAGTCCTTTATGGCCGCATGTTAATTTGTCAAAGAAGATATATATTCACATTATTATCTACGTTGTTATTCTGTGGGTGGTAAAGGAGATGGTCCATTTCCGCATCACTCTTGTACCACATACCATTAAAATGGAAAAAATATAAAGATTTTATCAAAAATAAAATAAGTGAACGAAACGAAGTAATAAAAACGTTGGTTAAAAATAAAATTCCTAATTTTTAAGGTATTAAAAGATGGCGTCTTTCTAATATTAATCTGTAGGTGATAAAGATGCGGTGACATTGATTTGTCAAACTCAAAATATGTCATTTTTGACAAGACTTTTCTTCCGTGTTCCGGGTTTTGTTTTTAGCTATAATACATTTTAGACCGACATCTTAGCTATAATAAGAACAAAACTCAATATTTTAATCTGATTATTCAGTAATCCGTTAGGTACATATATCTAACCAATAACCATCAAATCAAATGGACCATACGTCAATAAACACTGACAGCAAAAGTCAAAACAACATCAATCCGCCACCTAGAGAATGTCTACCATAGATAATATAACTTATCTAAGATCCGCCATGATTATACGTAAAGTGTTGCATTGTTTTGGAGAGAATAAATAATATTTCGCCTAAATAAAAGTGAATTCAGAGATTTGGCTAATCAAAACTAGATTATTAATACATTTAGTTTTCTACAACTTATGTACAGAAAGTGGGTCTGTGCTCCATACAATTTTGGACCATCTCCTTTTGTGGTAAATCAAAAAGTAAAGTAATAGGTGTACTAAATTTTAAAGTTATATTGTTTATTGCACTGTTAGTTTATTTTTAAAATTAACACTACTTCAACAAAGCGTCTTCCAATTTTAGTAGAAAAATAAAACAAATTTCTTGATTAAATTAATACAAAAATATACGAATATATACTAGAAAATAAGTGGATAGACAGAACAACAAATGCTAGGAAATCACTATAAATCAAATATAGATTAGATAACCTCGAAATGTATCTGTCAAACTCTGTAACCGAGGGATAACCGGGGAATGCGAGCTCGGTTAAGATAACCGCCCGGTTTACGTCCTTAACCGGCGTGCGGGTTGTCGTGAACAGTAAATTTATAGTAACCGGCGGTTAGCTTATGATAACCGTTGGTTATGATAACCGAAATTTGATGCACACAGGCCTTAGGCTAACCACTAGACCAACGAGGCAGACGATCAACGAGAAAGAAGAGCGTATCGAAGATCAATCATATTAATTGAAACTCAGGAAAGGGTACAAAATTGAAGAGAAGGTCCAAGCATAATAAAAAAAATAATAAAACATTCCTCAAAGGATCATGCGCGGGTAAAATGTACCTGAAAACGTCACCCGGGTGCCTTACGAGTTCTGACTCATAAGTTTGGTATAATAAATAGTTTTTATTATTTTCAACGGTACCCTGAAAACATGTTTTTGTCTAGTCTAGTCTAAAAATAGTTCGTGTATCAGACATAAATAGTACCTATCTCTGATGTATTCTGTCTACACCCCCACAACCACGTGTTTTATACGACTACAAGTATCTCATTCATAAGTTCTGAGAAAAAGGAATGATTTCAGATTTCAAAGATTTTTCGAGAAAAATATATAAATCAAAACAACTGGATGGTTTACAAGTTTACCTACCCACATGGCTTTGGATCACAAGGCTCCGGATTCGAGATTTGGGTCGGGCTTTTAATATCTAGGTATTGAGATTTTCTATCTTCCAAGGAGTTAGAAGTAAAAAAGCTGGTGTTACACCACACCTCAGAAAACACGTTAGGCTGTCGGTCCTCGCAATTATCTTTACTAGTAATTGAACGTTACAGATTCAAACATTATGACATACCCTATCAGCATCGAGGCACCTTAGTAGTTCTCGCTCATACATTGAAGCATGTTAAAAAGTACTTATTGGTCTGCCAGTACCAAAACCAATTCAGTCTATTGATATATTTTATACGACACTATGAAACGAAACCGCAGACAAAAGCTTTGGCGATTACTCGACGACAATATTAAATTTCAATACCTAGTAATTGTAAATCAACATCTAAAGAAAGCTCCGGTATGAAACTTTGAGGTGAACACTTTGGCAAATCGGGAATATGTTAGCGCATTTATTCGTAAGGTTAAGGACAGAATATCGCAAAATATTATCATAATCTTAAAACTTATTGAATTTTTATATAAAAAGTATATCGAATTTCGCGCCTTTTTATAGTGCTACCATACTCTCTCACATTACTTTGCTGAAGTGCTGCCATCTCTAGGATAATTGTTTCCATGTTTCCAATGTTATAATTACTCTTACAACATTATCAAAGATAATATAAATATAATAGACTAGTGGTGTTTATTCGATTTAAAGATTGTCTAAGAGAGATGTGAATAATCGAAAGAAGTTTTTTTTCTAGAACTCTGATCATGCATCCAGTGCTTACAATCATGCTCCTAGTGAGCACCAGTTGCTTGGCCCACTACAGAGGTTATGAATCTCGCAACCTCATCGAAGGAGATGAAACCGGCGAATCGGATGGGTAATTGGATGTCACTCGATGTTGTGAACATGTGCGATTTTACGGTACGACGTTTTTATTTGCATTTTTATTCGATACCAGTGGACGCTTGCTATTTCACTCGGTAGTTCCGGTTTACATAGAAATTTCAGAATAAAAAGTTGTAATACAGTCTATATTTTAATTCTGGATATACCTTATCAATCTCTATTCCAAGCAACCAAAGCATACAAACTTTCACGTTTAACTGAAAAAAATTTTTAACAAAAAATATAGATTAAAGACAACTAGATAGAGCCCATAGCGTGTCCACTCGTGAGACAGCAAATCAGCCTTATTGACATGACATGTCAACATTTAAAGTACATCATAAAACGTTATGTTTTAAAATATCTTAAAATAAAAAATATTACTTTATATAAGATAGTTTAGTAAACGCATAATACATGAAATTTGCTAAAAAATAACATATCTAAGCTTTAAATCATCAATCAATGAAGTTTATGCCTACTTACGTATGAAACGTAATTCCTTCGATTTTCTGTCGACTGTTGCAGCCGAAAAAAACCCACCATAGCACGATAACGTTTAAATTAATATCGTAACCGCAAAGTTATATTATTTATCAGCAAATTTAATAAAAAGCTAATAATTGCTCAGAACGAACACGTTGAAAGGGACAAAAAATAATCTTGTGTCACTTTCTAATAAAGGCCGAATGAAATAAGTCTGTCACGCTCTTGAACCTACAGCCGCGTTATGACTCCATCTAGTAGTCTTTAATCTATGCAAAAAATAGAACAGACTCAAAACGCACTATAAAGTAAAAAATAACAGTGTCATTTAGTTGCTTTAATTTACTTAAGCATATCTATGAAGTCGGTACCAGCAAGTTTAATTGAGAACCTCCGTTTTTTTCGTCGTTCAATAAATAAAAGGAAATTTTTAGCCAACAAATTTTAAACATGAATTTAGAACCTTTAATACTTGGTAGCTATTCTAAATTAAATAGTAGGTATTAAAAAAAGTTTATATAACATTTGTAGTAATTTAACCTGGTATACCAAAAAGATTTACAACCGTTTTTAGTTAAAAAACTCTAGCTAGTACCTGTACCCAGTTTCACCAGCGTAAATCCGTTCTTAGTGAGAGTCAACATCGTGAATTGAGCATATCGAGTGTATAGTCAATAGTCTTAGTTCTTGTAATGAGTCGATTAGTGGTATTTCGCTTATATGTATAGACATGGATTTGTCCAATTATTTTAAAGAAACGCTTCTTTGCTATTGATATTTTTTTGTACCTTTCCGTGCCAACCAACTTATAATCACTGTTCAAAGTCAGCCTGCTTATTACTCAATTCTAATTCAGCACCGTCCTAGTTGAATGCCCCGTCTGCCAGCCACATGAAAGCGGTATACCCACCCGAGAAGTATGCGACACGCAGAAGGGCAACAAGATGTACAAAACCTGTCACCGTGGCACGTACGTCAACAACGTTTGCGGCTATCGCTTGGATTGTTACAGGGTAACATTTTGTTTATTTACTTTAATGTTATGTTATACTTTTATCACAAAACTTTAAAAACGAGGTGACATAGTTTATATTTTACATATATTTAAACAATTGTCTATTTCCCTAGGGGCCAGGAGAACATTGTACCGAAAAAATGTCTGAAAACTATTATAATCAAAAGTGTGCTCGAGGTTTCTACTGCGACGATACCATGCACCAATGCATCGGACTGGGTTATATTCCCGACAGTCGTCCACGCTTCTACTTAGGCAAAATGAAGAGCGGCTATTATGGACAAGCGAAAAAAAACGAACTACCCGAAAGTTTTCCAATGATATTTACGTAAATTAAATTACGGCTTAAACGAAAAATTTAATTAACCTTTTTTGTGACTGATTTGAGCTCAACTTTTATAATTTAATAAAATATTATTGAAATTATGTATCGTGTTTTCCTATTACTTTAGATAATAAAAACATAAGTAATATGTTGAACAGTTTTAAAAATCACTATTGAATAATACTTTTCACCCCGTACTGATAACATACCATTATTAACATTATTATCAACCTATTACCGGCCCACAACACGGCCAGGTTTCCCTCCTTTTTAGGACAGGGGATAGGAAATTTAGAGATCCACCACACCTCTCCAAAGCGGGTTGGCGGACTTAATGTGATAATGTTTAATTTATAAAAGTTAGATAAAAGATGTTTATTGATAATAATCAGTATCAGCACCTCCTACTTCTAGACTATAAATTCTCAGAAGAAAAAAACTGAATGATTCTAACCCAGGACCTTGTGACCGACGTCACCTAGTACTTACTATAAATACCTTCAACAACAAATGTTTTTTAAGAAATATAAATTGCTGCTACTTAACTAATTTGTTACTTAGGGGCCGTTCAAGTATTACATATGCACTATAGGGGGGGGGGGGGGGTTTGTTTTGCTTATTTTTGGTGACATGGGGAGTATAGATGATGATTATGTCATCAGCACTTATAAATTTTTTACATGAATGGCAAAAATTCGTGAATGCTCTATGTTGAATACTGTATCTGTAAAATTTTTGGATTTCTGAATCACATATCAAGAATTTAATGCATTCCGCTTTAAATTCTTTTTGTCTGTATGTCTGTCCGCACTTTTTATAATCTGATGACATATTTTTAAAGGAGAAAGTCTGAGAAGTGTTCTTAGCTACTTCTTCTTTTTTACCCGACTATGTCAGTAGAAGGGAAATGTTTTTTGTGTGTTCGTGGATGACTTCGTCGTTTATTAACCGATTTTGATGATTCTTCTTTTGTTGGAAAGGAATGGCCCACTAGAAGGACCTGACTCGCTGACTTATGGGAAATATCTGGAGCTTAGACCCAGTATGCTGCTCCAGTGTGGGTTGGCGGGCTTAGGATCATAATAGCTTTATGACTATTTTAATGGCCCACTAGAAGAACCTGGCTCTCTCACTTCTGGGAAATATCTGGAGCTTAGACCCACCATGCTACTCTTAAGTGGGTTAGCGAGCTGAGCGTTATCATGTTTAACTCAAATAAACACTTATTATCTGACCGGAAAATGTTTACGTAAGCATTGGGGGAAGAGGTAAGAGCTTTGCTTACTTTTTCTGACAAAGGGGGTGGTGGGGTAAATAACTGTAATAAAGCCGTTTACGTAATATTTGAACGCTTACCACAAGATGACACAAGTTTTATACCCCTTTATAAAGTACATACCTACTAATAATAATTATTTACAAATTCAAATCCGTTTCTTTGCGGATTGAGTTGTATATTGATGGAACACTTACTTTACTATATAAAGTACTAGAATCAAGCCATAATATTTTGTAATCATATTATAAAATCATTGGTAGGTACATTAATTATATTTTAATAATAAATTCTTAAAACTACCTTGAAATATTATTTAACACCATATTGTTATACTAAGTTAATATGTCAAAATTAAGTGTGATTCTTGAACAGAATAGCAACGCTTTTGGAACGACATGTCTTGATTATATGTGTGTGTTTAAGATTATGGTCCAATTCGATGTTGTACATTTTTTACGACATTTATTTTAAATATTCTTCAAATGAATGAAAAAATAAATACTGCGCTCATTTTTTTCATAGGTAACAATACGAACAAAATCTAATCAGATCTTAAAAATCTTAATTACATTACCTCCAGCATTTAAAATTATGATTTTAGATAAAAAAAAATTGAAAAATTCCAAATAAAATATAACTTGCTCACTCAAAACTAGTTTTAAACATGTTTTAGATAATTAAATGAGGTATCACCCACTAGCATTTGATTTATTAAGGGACCACGTGTATATATTGTTATACTGATGTTCTACAATTATTATCCTAAAAACACAGTGGCAAATTAGTGTAATGTAGTTTTTTGTGTCAAAGCACAAGCATTCATACTAAATCGATACTTACTACTAAGGCCATGGAATCGATAATAATCGGTGTCAAATCTCTAATACGTCAAAATCTACACACTATGGTGAAAATTATTACGTCAAACTGAATTGACACCTGCAGCACAAACGGTTAAATTAATGTATAAAAGGCAGTTTTCTACTGTCTAATTCCTCCTAGATGTATAAGTATTTTTGTTCGGGGAATTCCGATAGTTTCTGATAAGTACTTTCTCGTCGTTTCCACTGGATTTGAGGGTTATAGATAGAACATTGAAACATTTAATTGCTTTAAATATTTTGAATAAATAAGACGCGTTCCTAACAATAGTTTTTATTAAATAAAAACGGACGGAAGGTAAATTCGTTATAATATGTAACTTTCTTTTGTTCATAAGTTTCACCAACTTTAACGATTTCTTTCGTGAATTCTTTGTGCTGTTTTATTTTGGAAATATAGAGGGCAAAATATCCTTTGATTTTGAGAATCTACTTTTAAAAAAGGAATGATAGTTATCTTTTAAAGTTGTTTTTGAATTAGTTTATGAACTTAGTCATATTTTGCAGTGAAAATGTTTTGTTCGGTATGCGGCGTTGTCGACGAGTATTTTGATGAAAACTCAGATGTTCATCACAATGATACTCCGAAGCATCAGGCTAACGTGATTTTACTACATTATAAAAATAATAAGTAAGTATATTTCCTTTGTTATAGCTTTCTCATAAATTCCACTTACTTATTTATTACAATAAACCCAACCTTTGTGCATTATTGTAAGTTTATTTTATCTCTTTTTATTATTATTACTGTTGCACAATGTTAAAAAACAACATCACTTTTACATCAATAGCAATAATATACTAAAAAAAATTAAAAATCCATTTTCTCAATTAATACATTTATATCAAAATAAAAAGTTTCTAAGTCTTTAGAACTTTTAGACAAAAGTTATGATTATTACACTATACACATGGCAAAAGTCAATTAGTTGACACAAGACCTAAATCCGTACATTGGATTGACTTTAAATTTAGCATAGTTACTAATTTTGCAATGTGTATATTCTCTAAGAACAGAGTTTCTGATATTCCCATGGGAACAGGATGTATGCGAGTGAAACCGCAAAGCTAGCAAAAAATAACTATCAGTATGGCTGTGGTATAAAATTATACAATTGTTTCAGAAAATACTTTAGTAAGAATCGGGACGGAGTGATCATACTGGGGAGTGCAGAAAGCACCCCTTATCTTGAGGCTACCACTACTAAGGTCCAAGAAACAGATCATGTGAAAATAAGAATTTATGTAAGAATACTTTCATTTTGTACATTTCAGTATCATCTCAAGAGTTGGCAAGCTGATGGAACCCATCTCTATCAGAGAACATGATAAGATAAGTCTGTCCATTATTATAATAAACATCAAATATTCTAATTTATATATATATATTAATAAAGTCATAACAGAATCACCTCAAGCCTGCCAAATAATTGAAATAAAATAAACAAATACTCTGAATTCAATAAATAATTATTGAAATTTAAATTTGACATACTGCTGCTGCCTTTTATAAGGACTTATAAATGCAGTTATCTTGTGCGGCCTGGGCCAGTGGCTCAATTTTTGTAAAAGTTAAAAAATATCCGTATTGTTGGTCTTAGCTAAGCTACAAATCTCCATTCAGTAAGCCTGGCCCAATAGTGACACATTGTATGCGTGACTTATGAGTCTCGTCTTATGACTCTAACCCAAACTGAGTTAGAGTCCTGGGTCAATTGGGGCAATAAAACATTGAGTTAATAAGTTTTTACCATTATCATACAAATGGAATATGTATGATATGGGATGTTGATGGTGTTACACTTGTGTGCCTTGGAAAGTGAATGAAGTGAAGGATGCGAAGGAGGACAATTATTATGTCTGTCCCTATTCATCACAATCAAAAATGTTGTCAGATGATCAAGATTCATTTGTTTGTTTTGATGGCTCAACTATAAGAGTATAATAAATTTTATTTCCAGGTAAAACCAAAACAGGGTGTCAAGTTCTCATTTAATATCAGCAACGATATGAAAAATGAAGACTTATTGGTGGTGGGCATCCAGCTAGCCCACCCACAGCCACAGTTTGAAATGAATGACCATCCCTTCATTTTTGGTGGCGACCCTCATATATTACCTAAAAGTAAGTATGAATTTTCGAGTTATTCTTACTTTATACAATAATGACCAACAGAAGTCCTGAGTAGGTATTGATACTCTCTTGTGCCTTAGAGAGTCTACTAAGCTAACAGTGGTTATCATTAATTAATATCAGATAAGACTAAATGACTCCTACAATTTAAAACATTTGGACAAAATAAATAAATATAGGTATTTAACTTTTTGTTAATTCAATAAATCAATATTATTTTTGTAATGACAATTTCTTAGTAAATGCTTTCCACAAATGTATAGCAGTGGATACTTAAGATATAGGATTGATAAGATATGAACCATGATTGTATTAAGTAATGTCTATTTTTATATTTCCTATGTATTATTATTAATCTGTAACGAAATATATTATTTTTAATTTCCTTGGCCTCACAAAATTTGAAAATGTTTTATGGTCTGAATTTTGGAAAATTTAAATATCTGTTTGTAATTTCAAAGTAATAGCTTTTCACTAAACATATATGAAAATAACATACTTTAAAAAAACAATTTTATGAATAATGAAAATTAAAATAAATAAAATAGATTAGTTGGAACAAACATCCGTCTATCTGTCTCGCTTTCACGCTAAAACTACTAAACAGATTTGAATGAAATTTGGTTAACAGATAGTCTAGACCTAGAGGCTCAAAAAGGACAAAGGCTAGTTTAATTTGGGAAAAAACGGTTGTAATTGGTTAAAAGGGGGGATGAAATGTTGTATGAAAGTATCGTCATTTTTAAAGCTAGAAGCTTTAAATGTATTTTTAGGCAGTTGATTGGATATTAATAAATATGAATTTTTTGAAAAATTAGGCTGCTGTTATAACTAATTCCATGTGGACGGAGTCGTGGGCAAAAGCTAGTAATTAATAAATAACAAGTAGGTATGATGTAATATTTATTCAATATTACTTACTTTACTCTTTCAGAATCATCAATAACACAAGAAGTCAGTGTCAAATTCCATGCTCAAGATATTGGTCAATATGAAATGCCTATTATGTTCACATTTTTTCGCCGAAGTGACGAAAAGAATATCATATTTATACGTGAAATGGTGAGCATGTGCTATAAATTCAGACTTTGTTTTGAAAAGAGAGAGAAATCTCATGTTTTCTCTGCTTTTCTTAAAAAAAGAATATATATTAACCACATTTATAAAAATGATTAATCTTCTTGTCACTCTGATACCCTCTTCATCTTCTTGGCACCTTGACTAAATTTATAAACTGAGCTTTGATTAAGTAGATAGCATCGGTTTAATGAAATAATTTTAATCTATACAATAATTGCAGCAAATAGTGACAAACTAGGTTCAATATTGGATGACCCTCTGTAGGTGCAGCAGTGTAAAATGGGCTTATAAAGCTTAGGTCTGGGTCTAAAAATCTATTCTGAATGTCTCTAAGCTTTTAACAGTTATCCATTTAATTTACAGACTTGTAACTGTCTCTAAAGGTATTGTTTGTATATGGTCTGGTAATTTCTGCGCCCTGTGCCTAGGCACCGCTGGTACTGCCCTAGTTAAGGCACTGGTCTACAATGGTCAATGTAATTGCAGGTAGTTATAGTGCAAGAGCATGAAGTTCATCATACAAGCAACAAAAGCCCATACGTGAATGGGGAGTGGCCAACTGCGGTTCATTTCATAAAGTCAACAACTCATGTGTAAGTACTGACAGTATTTTAAATTTACTTTAACCCAATACCATTTTACTGCCCAACTGAGCTTAAACCCACCACGCTGCTCCAATGCGCGGGGTTAGGGTGATAATGTTTGCTTCATTAACAATCACTGTCAGATGTTGATGGCAGTGACCGGGACTGACGGCTTAACGTACTTTTCAAGGCCCTACGGTGTGACATCACCAACTTCCCGACTCCGGGGTTGGAATACACTGAAAATTTCATGGAAGAATGTAAAACTCAGGATTATTCCGTGACCTGACCCAGGAATCGAACCCAGGATCTTGTGATCGAAGCCACATAGGCTAACCACGAGACCATTGAGGAAGTAAAGTTTTATATAAATTGAATGATATAATATATATAACGATAATTATTGGGAAAGTTGGAGAAATTTAAACCGCCTGGGAGCTTTCATCGAAAACGCTGCTTTATCTATTTGAGATATAACGAAACAATCTATGGAAGTAATATTTCTCTTTACAAGAATCACAAGAGTCCGCGATTGATAACTCCTTTTTGTTAAAAAAAAGGGATGCGTATTTTTTTATTTTTGGGTGTTGTTGAAAATGTACAACACATTATTTACTACGCGTCTGCACGTAATAGATAAGCAAAGTAAGAGATTAATTATTATTATTTTCAGGCCATATCAAACCAAGTTTAAGATTCCAAAGTTGCTTAAGGTGCTTCTACCAAGAGGCTTGGACGAGAAAGCTCTGGAGGGACTGCAATTGCCTGCAGATATGATGGAGAAACTCAGAATTTTGCTCATAACTACCAGGTATCTATTGCATTCCAATAAATTAAAATATTTTATTTGTACTAATAGTTGTAGGTGATTTCCCTTTGAATATATTCTGTTCCTGTTCTGTTTTGACGGCCTTCATAGTGCAGTGGTATGTGTGCGGATTGTTTAAATATTTTTAATGGAAATGGTGTAAAGAATTTAAAAAAAATGTTGCCAGGTGTAACTAATTTACAATAAGCGTGGCAAGCCTAACCTTGCGGCTGACTTGAGTTTGGCAACCATTTATTTCTCAATTCATTACATCATTTCCTTTAAAATGACATACAATGTATTTAAAAAACGTGTAATTGCAAACCAGAAAATTTATTTTCAAAAAAAATACCGGCTTTTTTAAAATTTGCTTTATCAAAGAAAGAATCCTACAGAATCGCGCAGTAGAATCTTAAACCCTAAGTATAATATAATCATAATAATAGACCCGGAGTCCCTACGTATTGTCGCTGCTCTCCAGCTTGGAACTGCGCTGTGCATTGAGCACGACTGCTCTTGCGGTGCCCGCGTAGACCGCTTCGGCCACCACGGACTCGCCTGGTCATTGAGCGCCGGCCGCTTTTCCCGCTATTCCGCACTTTATGACATCCTGAGAAGGACACTCGCCATTGCTAATGTTCCCGCCGTTCTGGAGCCCCAGATCGTGCGTGACGATGGCAAGCGCCCTGACGGGATGTCATTGATTTCCTGGACTATGGTATGGGACGCGACATGTGCCGATACCTTAGCGGCGTCCTATGTTCATTCGACCTCTGGACGTGCCGGAGCGGCGGCGGACGCCCGAGAGTATCAAAAGATATTAAAATACAGTAGTCTCGGCACTCAGTACGAGTTCTTTCCATGTGGGGTTGAGACACTGGGTCCGTGGGGCAGAAGCGCTCAGGTGCTTCATAAGGAATTTAGCAGGCGCCTCAGGGAGGCAACAGGCGACCCTCGGGCAGGCAGCTTTCTCGTGCAACGAATAACTATCGCAATTCAGCGCGGAAATGCTGCCTGCGTGATGGGGGTGCCAAAAGGGCAAAATTTAGAATTATGTTTATAGTTAAGTTAATTAGTAATCATTTAATTAAGCGAGTATAGATGTAAACCTAATTAAGTTCAACATAATGAAGAAATAAAAATATCTAATATATAAAATTTCCCTGTCACTGAGACGAATATCTTAGCATTCCATGGATTAACCGTGCGGGTGCCGGGTCCATCGCGTGGCTGAGAGAAAAACTCCAAACAGAGCCCGAGACTTGTGACACGGGTGTAGGTTTAAGGGTACCCTTAGTGACGCGCGTCAACACTCACCTCCTCTGTTCAAGTTATTCTCCCTGCCCAACCATATTCGGAAGGACCCTACTAGAGCAGCTTTGGACACTCGTTCCAATATGGAGCTTACTGCACTTCTAGTAAGGCCAAGGTCTTTTAGCAGGTTGTAGAGAGACTTCGCTGGTATACCCCTCGCACCCACTTCTACCGCGTATAAACTAACCACATAGCCATTTTTGGTTAGTTCATTAGTAAGGTCATAGTATTTATTCACTTTGAATACATGGTCTTTAGGGATGTTTGTTTCCCACGGCACTGTAAGCTCAACAAGTACTATACGTTTGATTTGTTTGGAAAAAAGAAATATGTCCGGTCTAGATGTCGTAATAGCTAAGTCTTCCGGGATTTTATAGTGCTTTTCATACATGTCCATTAATATAGTCCAATCAGGAGCAGAGCCTAGAATTGAATAAGGCTTGCTGGTGGAATTTGTACTTGAGCCTGCTTTAACGAAGTTAGTTTGTCTTTTATTCATCGTCAACCCTTTTTGAGCCCTAGCTACTGAAAGGCTTATAGCTTCACGTATGATTTCTAGTACTCTGTCGTGGCGGCGTGAGTAGAGACCCCTGTCCAGGAGCACCTTGCATCCTACCAATAAGTGCCTTGCAGTGCCCACTGCCTCACCACAGGTATAGCAAGATTTTTCCGAGGCTTTTCCCCATCTTACTAGGTTACTCTGATCTGGGAGAGTCAGTTGAAAGGCATTAAGATAAAATTTCAATAAGGCAGGAGACCAATCGTACAGCAAGGCGCGCCACTTCAGAGCCAGAGGGATGCAGAACTCGCCTAAGTTTAACCACTCGTTTTGCATTTCTAGGTTCATGGCATGCACTTTGTAGTTGTCGTCCTCATCTTGTTTAAGAAAAGATTTTATTATGTCTTGGTCTTCCTTTTTACGTCTTGCACCCAACCCGGTTCTATTTACCTGAGCCCCTGCCATAAATTGTTTGTAAAATTGAAGTCTAGAGTCAAGTTTTCCGGCACCCTCGTCTTTAGGAAGTGATGCAACTAGTTCGTCCTGGGACTTAACTAGAATGTGCGTTCTGGTAACCCTGAGGTGTTTATAGAGTTCCGATGGCCTTTTTAGTTTTAACCCAAAATTATTGTAATCTCTGAATAGAGTTGAAGGGTCAGCCGAGAGTGCTAGACCAAACCAAGACTTCAATGTTTTTATGACATTTGCATCTAGTTTTGCCAGATGGGTTCTGCCAATATCATAAACGAGGAATGGCCAAGTCAGACGTGAAGTGAGATAGTTGTCATAGACCCACGCTTTTTTTATATTGTTAATGGGCTGTTAATCTACCTTATTGAGGTCATTTATGAAGTTATCGACGACTACCTCAAGTTAGTTACCGTACTCCTCCGAAACGGCTTTACCGATTTTTACCAAATTTTTTTATGCGTTCAGCAGCAGGTCTGAGAATCGGCCACTATCTAATTTTCATCTAATTTTTTTTTTATTTCTAATGCAAAACAGCTAGCAATTTTTAATAATTGATTGAAATTTATTTATACTACAACATTTGTGTTAATGAATATATTTTTTAATTGCATTTCTTTTATTCCAGAGCTATATTTGACGAGGGGCCAACCAAAAACAATTATATGCTTTATTTCCACCATTTGCTATGGTGGGAGGAAATTATTGCAAAGATTAATTTGAGGGTATGTATTGTCTCAAAACCTGACCCATCCCGTGGCTTTCTATATTAAACTTTACTTCCTCTTGAATAATTTTATCATTCTTCCTTATGTTAATCTGCCAGGCTCAAGTGTTTTCCCGAGTTGAGCCTTTTATGTGCATGGAATATGGCCACCGAGGGGGTTTTAACGGATAAAAGTCAGACATGACACCTGACTTTTCCCTCAAAGGTTGGGTTCCTTTATAGAAGATTTCCCCCAAGTCACCAAAAAAGGGCTCAACTAATTAAAAAAATCCCCTCTTGGGACTCCCCTACCACCTACACAAGGCTTGCAATACCAGTACTTATTACTTTAGTAAACTCTACTGATTGCTAAATTTAAAGTGGAAAAAAAATTGTACTTTGAAATCTTGTTGTTTTTGTGTGTATTTTCAATTTCTATAAAGCAGTTATATAAATCATAATAAGTTGCCAATATTTATGATAACTAAATTTTTGCCATTTTTTAGAAATACAACATGTCTGGCGTGAAAATCGAAAGTAGACCAGAAGGATTCTTCCTTGAAGTTCCAGGACTAGCTGAGAAACGACCCTCATTATTACGAGGTAAAAATATTTTAGTACTCCAAATACAAAATCAAATTATGTTTTTTCAGTATGAAAAAGTCTTCTTTTTCGATTGTCAATAATATGATTAATTTTCTTACCATATGTGAATAATGCCTGATAAGTCTAGTCGTAAACTTGACATTATAGCTGTGAGTGCTCCAAATTATTCTAGACTCAGAACACTTTTTGGGGGTTTGGGCTCATTATATCAAGCATTCTCTTTTTTACTAGCATTGAATTGCGTAATATTTTTTATTCAAATTAAACCCACGACAGTACAATAAACGCACGCGCATACATGTCACCCACACCACTTTTTTGCGTCGGTGGATAAAAAACATTGTTACATACAAATCTTACGACGTGTTTTATTTTTTCAGGCGATCGTGTGTACATACGTCCACAAGATAATCCCACAATTGATTTTGAAAGTATAATCAAAGATATCAATGATACTCACGTTCAGTTGGCCAATATGGATGACTCGTAAGTAGCCAAAATGCATGCATGTGTATATTTAGGGCTAACGCTAAAACTGGCGCGGTTGCACGCTCGCGGTTGTATAATGAAAAATAGTATGGACAGCGCGACGGAGCGCGGGCGCCCACGACGGGCACACGCGAGCGTGTTTGTTTCTACAAATCAGTCGAGCGCCGCTAGATGCTACGGTCAAATAAATATTTGTTGATTTTATTGAATAAAATTACACTAGCAGCGCTAACTGAGACGGTCGCCCGCGGCGGTCGCCCGCCGCGGGCGACCGCGAGCGTGCAACCGCGTCAGTTTTAGCGTAGGCCCTTAACTGTTTTATGTAAATACACAATGAATTTTAAACAATTATCTATGTTTAATAGCAGTCACTAAAATAATCGAGAAAAATGAGAATTTCAAGGAATCTATTATGTTCTATATCACTGTTGCTGAATTAAAGTCAACTACATGTAACTTTGTTGTTGTGAAAATAGATATTATCTTTGAACATCCATATAATTTTTGATTGTGTTATTATTTGCTATATTTTATATTGTGTACGAGATATAAGTTTAATGAAATTATTTAATTTAGCTTTATGCGCGTACGGCAGTTAGACATTGGATATAATTGAAAACATTGTATGAAAACTTTATGCATCTTAAAAGTTCTACGAAAAAGTCCGCGATAGCATATATATTTTGGCAGGTATATAACTTTTTGTGTTTTAAAAAACCATTTAATTCATATGCTTACGTTTACGTCATTATTTATACAACTAAACTTAAATGCTTATCAAAATAAATTATTTAATAATCACAAGGATATTATAGAGATAAGATTTGCTTTTTACAGTATGTTAATTAGTTAAAATATACTTAGTTTCGGAGATATTACAAAATTTCTAACAAACATGACAATGCCGCTATATCGTCTAAATTAAGTTGACCTCCTCCGTGTTATGTTATGTTATACGTACTGAATAGGGGTCAACATTTTGGTACTGATATTTTTTGAAAATTCGATCTTTGATCTTTTCTTTCAATTTATTTGGCATGGCAGTCCATATTTATGCAATATACGAAAAAGTTTGTTCGTTTGTTTAAACGGGCTTATCTCTAGATCTGCATGTCGGATTGTAAATTAATTTGTTTATTATAAGTATATATTGTTAATGTTAATGTACTGTAATATCGTACAATGTTTAACAAAAATGTAGATCTTTAGTACACGGGACGGGACGGAGGATATTGTTTCACGGGAAAAAAAAAAAAAGAGGGGAGGAAAAGAGCACACTTTATATGAAAGTCTGTCTTTAAAATTAAAAGATTACCTAAGAGGTTTCCACGCGGACCAAGTCGCGGGCGACTGCTAGTGTTCTATATCACTGTTGCTGAAATAAAGTCAATTTTTAAAAATTTGACTTGTATCAACTATTTAGTTATTTTTGCAAGTGTACCAGATATTTAATGAAATTTTAAACAGAATCTGAATAATTCAAAAGTACTCTAAAGAGCTATAACATTTATAAGAAAGTTAATTATTTTAAATGTAATTTTGAAATGTTACAAATCTTACTCTGCTTTTACCTTATTACTTTTACAAATACTTAAACCATGGAAACCATTTATGCTTTGACACCACTTTTTTATTTTAGTCAGTTTTTCGTGGAAAATTTCTCAAATGGCAATACCGAAACCATGCTGTGAACTAAAAAGGGGTTGACGGCATTGTATATGAAAATATTAAAATATTCTTCTTTTTAGCGTTATCCCAGTCCACTTTCCGCAGAAGCAGAGCCACTACACTGCGCCACTCAGCTGATTAAATAAAATACTAAAAAATTGTTTCAGATTTATCAATAATTTCTACAGCTGTGATGCATTGTATGATATTCGGTTCCTCATGTCCCGAGTGCCTTTGGAGCGTATGCACGAGGCCATCTCCACTGTATTCAGTTCCAGACAAGACAGTCGCATCTTTCCCCAACCTGTCGCTAAGAAGGTTTACTTGAAGCCTATCACTGAGTAAGTCAACTATAATAAGAGAAGGTTTTTTTCACTACTCATGCTCAAAACCCTATTATTTTAAATTAGCATTTACAGCTCTAGGAGTTAAACTAGGTAACATTGTACATTTTTAAAGTTTGTCTGTTAAAACCTGTAAATGTACCAGCCCACTATAAAACAAAGAAGCTTTTATTTATTCGTAAATACAATTATTAAGGTGTGAACTGTTTGATAATACTTTGAAAATGTAACCAAAAGCCTGAAAATGTAAAAAAAAGGTATTTTTTAAATTGATTCTTATTGCGTCGCGAGCTACCTCTACATAAAGAATTTAAAAACCAATTGTTGCGATTTCTTTAAAATCTTTAAAAATCAAATTACTAATTGTTTTATTTTGTCGCAATCGTAGTCAAAAGTAACACGGCTATACACTCAACTCAATTTCTCTTTACCTCCCTTACCTAAAGACTTGGGTATATTATATATAAGAATATGTAGTATTTAGTTCAGACAATTTAGCTCTGTGTAACAATCTACTGCTTCAGAAAAGTCTTACTTTAATTTAACAATCGTTTTTCTAGAAATTATCATAAATTAGGTTTATCAGTCTATTACATAAAGTATAACAGTCCTTTGTGGGCTTGGGTGTTTGCTACAACTAGATTATTTTTATATAAAAGGCAGTTACGTATCTCCCAATCCGTAAGTTTAAAAAAATGTGATAAAGCTTACCTATTAATTTGAGATTATTATTCCTTTCCTCCTTTTCCTTTATTGGAGGGAGCTAGATCGGTTATCAACTTCACATGGGGAAAACTTTTGGTTCTGTAATTTTATATTTTTGTAATTTAGATTTAGTTAAGATTATAAATGATCATTGGTTAAAAAGAGCAACTGCTGTGTTTCTTGCAGACTTCTCAGCAGGAATCTGCCTTTCGAGTCATGACAAACAGTCAAACTTGAAGTTTCAAACATGCCCGTAAACAAAGCCTAATTGAAATCAACGAATTTTGATTTTGTTTTTCTGTAATACCAAGGTTCTTCAATCCTCTGATCGCAAGTAATCCAGAGCAGCGGTCGGCCGTGGAGCACATAGTGTCGGGCACGTCCGGCAGTGCGCCCTACATCGTGTTCGGGCCGCCGGGCACGGGCAAGACTATGACTATCGTAGAGGCTATCGTGCAAGTGAGGGAACATTACATAGAATCCAAATTTTTTTTTAACATCTACAAGTTGGCTCTTGACTGCTATCACACCTGATGTTAAGTGATGATGCAATCTAAGATGGAAGCGGGCTAACTTATTAGGAGTAGGATGAAATCCACACCTCTTTCGTTTTCTACACGACATCGTACCGGAACGCTAAATCGCTTGGCGGTACGTCTTTGTCGGTAGGGTGGTAACTAGCCACGGCGAAAGCCACCCACCAGCCAGACCAAGACAAATTAAGAAAAATCTCGAATCTGCCCCGCCGGGAATCGAACCCAGGACCTCCGTCTTATAAAACCACCGCGCATACCACTGCGCCACGGAGGTCGTCAAATATTGCAGAATTATTTCTTTATTACTAGCAGACGCCCGCGACTTTTCGCACGCATGGTAAATAGTGTGATGCAATCTTCCAAAGACACCAGCAATAAAAAAAATGCATGTAATCATTTATGAAGAAAAATAGGTATAGCAAGTGAATCCTCAAAAATTGCGAACTTTTATCGTTATTTATATCTCAAATAGATTAGATAATAAGATATAGAAAGCGCTTCCAGGTGGCTTAAATTTCTCCGACTTTTCTAATAAATATCGTCATATTTTATCCATATTACATAAGCTCTTAACAAATTACACACTAAAACCTTTCTATCAGGGACCACTCTATTTATTGGTTAAAACAGCATGACGGTCCTTTCAATGTTTGAGATAACATATACACAGACAGACGCGTCGGGGGACTTTGTTTAGTAATATGTAAGGAAATTGAGATAATTACCTGATACTGATCATGTTGATCATAACATGGGTTTATCAGCGTAACGCTAGATTTCTTGCGCTGCTATCGCTGCTTTTCGTTGTTATATTGGATCTTTTTACATGAGTTAGCCTCTTTAATCTTTCGTGATAAAGATGCATAACTTTTAAAATGTCCCAGAAAGAGATTAATAAAGATTTTTAGAATTCCGAAATAACTTTCATTCCATTCCATTTTCATTTTCCAGTTAGTGGTTCAAAACTCCAAGAACCGTGTGATGGTGTGCACAGACTCCAACATGGCTGCCGACCACATCGCGTTGATGCTGCTGCAGTACGACAAGAAGCTTAACACGTTGACTGCTGAGAGCCACGCCAACATGTCCAACTTCCTGCTGCGCGGCAACTCACAGTCCAGGGAATGGTAGGCTCGTTTTACTTACCATACCCAACATGGCTGCCGACCACATCGCGTTAATGCTGCTGCAGTACAACAAGAAGCTTAACATGTCCAAACCAGTTAATGCTGCTGCTACAACAAGAAGCTTAACATGTCCAACTTCCTGCTGCGCGGCAACTCACAGTCCAGGGAATGGTAGGCTCGTTTTACTTACCATACCCAACATGGCTGCCGACCACATCGCGTTGATGCTGCTGCAGTACAACAAGAAGCTTAACATGTCCAACTTCCTGCTGCGCGGCAACTCACAGTCCAGGGAATGGTAGGCTCGTTTTACTTACCATACCCAACATGGCTGCCGACCACATCGCGTTGATGCTGCTGCAGTACAACAAGAAGCTTAACATGTCCAACTTCCTGCTGCGCGGCAACTCACAGTCCAGGGAATGGTAGGCTCGTTTTACTTACCATACCCAACATGGCTGCCGACCACATCGCGTTGATGCTGCTGCAGTACAACAAGAAGCTTAACATGTCCAACTTCCTGCTGCGCGGCAACTCACAGTCCAGGGAATGGTAGGCTCGTTTTACTTACCATACCCAACATGGCTGCCGACCACATCGCGTTGATGCTGCTGCAGTACAACAAGAAGCTTAACATGTCCAACTTCCTGCTGCGCGGCAACTCACAGTCCAGGGAATGGTAGGCTCGTTTTACTTACCATACCCAACATGGCTGCCGACCACATCGCGTTGATGCTGCTGCAGTACAACAAGAAGCTTAACATGTCCAACTTCCTGCTGCGCGGCAACTCACAGTCCAGGGAATGGTAGGCTCGTTTTACTTACCATACCCAACATGGCTGCCGACCACATCGCGTTGATGCTGCTGCAGTACAACAAGAAGCTTAACATGTCCAACTTCCTGCTGTGCGGCAACTCACAGTCCAGGGAATGGTAGGCTCGTTTTACTTACCATACCCAACATGGCTGCCGACCACATCGCGTTGATGCTGCTGCAGTACAACAAGAAGCAACACAAGAAGCTTAACATGTCCAACTTCCTGCTGCACGGCAACTCACAGTCCAGGGAATGGTAGGCTCGTTTTACTTACCATACCCAACATGGCTGCCGACCACATCGCGTTGATGTTGCTACAGTATAACAAGAAGCTTAACATGTCCTTCTTCCAATGTCCAATCGTGGCAAATTACCATCGCACCGTAGTAACTTACCACGACCGACGCCAACCACCAACCAGATATGGACCAATCGGCCATCGGGAATCGAAGCTAGGACGTCTGTCCTATAAATCCACCGCGCACATCGTTGCTTCACGAGGGAGAGATACATTTAGAAATGTATTGTGTTTTCTTTACCAGGACCGTGATGCCATCTGCGTTGGAGCCAGTATCGAACGGCAAGAGCTACGAGACTTTCAAATCTGTGAGCAACGTGGACGTCTCCATGTATAGGATCTTCGTTACCACGCTGTTGCACGCCGCCAAATATGGATCGTGAGTCATTTCATAGATACATTAGTAATCTATATATGTATACTACAAGCAGATTAAATTAAATATAATAAAATAATATAATATAGATTATAAATAGTGTGTTGCAATTTTCCAAAAATTAAAAAGAAACCTTTTTTTTTGAAGAAAAATCGGTATAGCGAGTTATTCTTAAAATATAGATATGTCGGATGGCGGCGACATCTTTTCGACGCAGGTACAAAGACTGGAATCATATTCAAATTGAGAGACACGAATATCTTAGTATTCAAAGGATTTACCGTGCGGGTGCCGGACCCATCGCTTGGCTGAGTGAAAAACTCCGAACAGAGCCCGAGACTTGTGACACGGGTGTAGGTTTAGGTGTTGCGAACAGACAGACAGATTGTTTTATAATATGCAATGATACATATAGAGATATTTTCACAGCCCAAGATCTCAAGCAGCGCACAAGCTCAAAATGACCCACCTGTTCATCGACGAAGCAGCGCAAGCCTCGGAGCCAGCCACCCTGGTCCCGGTGACTGGTCTGCTGTCTCCTAAAGGCAGGCTCATACTGGCTGGAGACCCCCAGCAACTGGGGCCTGTGTGCATTTCGGAGGCTAAGATTAGAGGTTTAGGTAAGTTTGAAACAATAATTATTCGTTTGTATTGCGACCCCGCACCGGAAAGCCCCGGTGCGGGGTGCCAGGTGCCGGTATTGGACCACCCCCTATTTTAATCAAAGTTATTTGCGGCTCATTTTTTATAGGCTCTTACTAATCTATTGCATACTTCTTCAGCATTCATTAAAAATCAACTTTATAAAAAAATATACCTGATGTGTGCGCTGCACTGAGAACTTGGACCACTTGATTAAAATACTTCTCATATAGAGTGATAGCCCGGCAAACAACAATAGAGCAGCGTGGTGGGTATATGCTCCACATCCCCCTGCTAGGGATTCCTAGCCCTGTTAGCCGTAGGCTGATGATAAAGTATTAAATTGTTTTCAGGTCAATCTCTCATGGAACGTTTGAAAAATACATACGAGAACTTGTATCAGGACTCCAACTACATCACCATGTTGGTACAAAACTTCCGTTCCGACCCCGACATATTGGCGATACCCAATAAATTGTTCTACGATAACTGCTTGAAGGTAAGTGGTCCATTTTCACTAGAATTTAGTTTCTCCTGCTCTTAGAAATCAAACCTTGCAAGTTAAATACAATCCACTTCCCAAGTTCCACAAGTTAGCCCTTGACTGCAATCACTCCTGGTGGTAAGTGATAATGCAATCTTAGATGAAAGCGGACTAACTTGTTAGGGGCGGGATTAGAGTTAAACCCCTTTGGTTTCTACACGACATCCTACCGGAATATAAAATCGCTTGGAGATAAGTCTTTGTCGCTAGGGTGGTAACTAGCCACGGCCGACGCTTCCTACCAACCAGACCCGGACCAATTCACAAAATATCAATCCTGGGACTGGGAAGTAGGCTATAACAACTCTATAAGTAAATATCTTAATAATATGGCAAAATTAATTTTTTTTTTTTAATTTATACTTGTTAATGTGAAACATCTCAGTATCTATACTAAAGCCAAACTCGATTGAGAATGCTTGTCAACAAACAAATTAAAAATGAAGCTGGAAATCATCAGCCATTTTACTACTAATTTTATTAGTTAACTAGTTAATAATGTAATCATGAAAATAAATTAGATTAGTAAGTTTAAAACTAATTAATATATTCAATATCTTTTAAATAGGATTTTATAAAAAAACAAAACATAATTTTAAATTTATTAGTAAAATGTGTTTCATTTTCTACCTTCATTTTAAATTTGTTTGTTGACAAGCATTCTCAATTGAGTTTGGCTTTAGTATAGGTATATCCTGGGCCTAATGCAATGGATGTCCATCATTGATAAAAAGACCTATATATATTGTAGCTAGCCCACATCCGATGATTGGCGACCGATTATTTATAGGAGATGAATGGAATATGTTACATTACAATAGAGAAAAGCAAACCTCCTACAAAGAGTCTGTCTAAATTAGTATTATGGAGGGTAGAGGAAAGGAGAGTCATCTTATATGGGAGAAAAGTTGAAAAAGTGTCCAGTTGTATGCGTTAAATAACAGTTCAAAAATCCTCCACAATCGCGCTAGTGGATGCACAGGGTATGGTATGAATGTAGCAATCGTAGATGAATTGAAGTATGCCGAGTTAAAAAATTTAATGTCATTATCGACTAAAGTAGTTAATTATTGAGAACTTCAACAACTTACGATGTACAAAATATTGTGGTAAATATAACCTTACAGAATTATAACCAAACGTGTGTTTAGAGTGATTTTAGTTCGTAAACAGTAAATAGTACGGTTATTGATATATAAATATTTAATTTTATGAAAAAGTGAGTGAATAACAGAACAGTTATGGGTAAAATTTGTGTTGTGAAAAGTTGTCCAAGTGGACGTAAATCTCAAAACAAAAAAAATATACTCTATCAATATTTGGCGCTTCTTTTGAGAGTTACTTTGATGCAACTGTGGCGCCATCCTAATTTAATACATTTTGACGGACACTTTTTCATATACACAGATGATCCTCCTTTCCTCTACCCTCCATAATTAGTATGGAGTAAAAGTCCGTAATTATTATCCTACAAAAAGTAGGGTTTTGACTGTAATGATGATTATGCAATGGTCATTTGTTCGCAGCCGTTGGCCCCGCTGGACCCTCTCAGCCGAGTGAGCCTGCTGGGGCTGCCCGGCGGCGAGCGCGCCGTGGTGTTTCACGCTGTGAATTCTCGCGAGCAAAGAATGGGCAATGCCCCGAGGTAAGATTATAAAATGTATGAATGAATTAATGAAATATAAGGTGAGTTTGAATTATTAGCCAGCGGCGAAACTGGAGCAAGTCCTATGCATATAGATTACAATAGAAAAAATTTGTTCCCAGAACCAATAAATAAAAAATTACAAAGCATAACAAAATATCTATACACTTACGACAGTACGCATAACGCCATCCAATACATCCATAAATTACCTTAAAGCCATTAACCTCAAGGCCGTTATGTACCTACGTACACACAAGAATTGATCAAAATAACAAACGTAACAACTGATCGACGACCAAGGTCAATGAACTTTCCATTAATAGATTAAAACTTAGTTTGAAATGAACCACATGAAACACTTACTCCAGTTTCGCCGCTGGCTGATAAGTCAAACTCACCTTATATACTTACAAGGATATAATAAACCAATGTGCAATTGTCGTTCTTTTACCGTAAAAAAAGAGTTAGCTAGAAAGTTTATACATTTATTTCTCCTTCTTACAGCTTCTTCAATGAGAAAGAACTTGATATGCTCAAAAGATATATAAAGGCGTTGATAGATAAACATAATGTGGCCCCTAAAGACATTGGTATCATTGCTCCATACATAAGACAGGTATGTAAACTTGATCAAGTTGTGGCCTGACCAGGGAAATAATAAACCTCGCCATGTTGTGCATAAAAACTAACTAAATTCTTCTACTACCATAACACAATCTGTTTATAACAACACATATGGTTATACAGTACTTGTGGCGCTCGTAATCCAGGTTTTATTTTTTGGCCAGTCACATCACACTGCCATTTCACATATTGCATCATTTTATATTACTTATCCGCCCGGGTTTACCCGCAACTCCGTCCGCGTGGAATTAGTTAACTTAATTTTTCTAAACTTTGAATGACATATTTATTAATATCTAATAAGTATGCTTCTAGCTTTAAAAATGACAATACTTTTATACAACATTTTATCCCCCCTTTTAACCTCTTACAACCTTTTTTACGCAATTAGAAGTAGCCTATATCCTTTTTAAGGCTCTAGATAATCTGTGTACCAAATTTCATTTAAATCGGTTTAATAGTTTTATCGTAAAAGCGAGACAGATAGAGTTACTTTCGCATTCATAATATTAGTTAGGATTATTATCATCACATTAAATCGAAGAAAATTATATTTTTAAATAGGTCTACAAAATGAAAGGATGGCTGACCAGTGAGAACTATACCGATCTAGAAGTGGGCACTGTGGAATCATTTCAAGGCAAAGAGAAGCGTGTCATCCTAGTGTCGACTGTACGCGCCAACTGCCGGCTCTTGGACTATGATGCTAAATATGGACTCGGATTTTTAGTTGATGATAAGGTAACAATTGCATGCCATCATCGAAGTCAAAATTAATTTATTTCAAATCAAAGGTGACAATTACATGCCATCGACAGAGTCAAAATTAATTTATTTCAAATCAGCCTACTAATATCCCACAACAGGGCCAAGCCTCCCTGGTTGTAGGAGAGGGGATGTGGAACGTAGAGCCACTAAGCTGCTCTAAAGCGAGTTGGCGAGCTTAGGGTGATAATGTTTCATACATTATCAGATGTTATTGGTAATGACGAGGAGCGACGGCTTATCGAATTTACAGAAAACAAATAACTCATTCTTGAAAAACAACATTTTTGTTTATGAGACATAAGGACAGAGATAATACTTGTTCGCTTTCACATACCGGTTCTTTAATTTAAGTTTTTTCTTATAATGAACAAACTATAGCTAACTTCTTTAACATGCAATTGGTTAAACTTTTCAGCGTTACAACGTAACACTAACCCGGGCCAAGGCTAAACTGGTTATAATAGGCAACCCGGCATGCCTCCAGCGGGATCGCAAGTGGCGTCAATATATGGAATTTGCGCGCGAACTCAACTGCTATTATGGGGCCGAAAACCAACAACTGGAACGAAATGCGGAGCTACTTCGAGAGGTCACTAAAACACGCTTTGATAAATGCAGACTGTCCGACTTTATCATACCAAAGAAAACTAATCCATCCAAAAAAAAATCCAAGAAGAAGTAAGTCCAAAACAATGTATGCTCATATTCATAGCATAAAGCCTTGAAGATATATCATAAATCCATTTGTATAGTATATAACCTGGTTAAATGATATTTCTATTTTGATAAATCCATATGGATAATATCAATCAGTTTGGGCATTATGCATACCCATGTTGGTAGTCGTAAGTTTTTATTGTTTCATTTTTATATTTCTTTTTTTTTTGATTTATCATAGAATATTATTTTTGTAGTATCACGGGAGGTCTATTTTTGTTTATATCTTTACTAGTTCTGACGTATTATA
This sequence comes from Mycalesis mineus, assembly GCA_034621355.1. Taxonomy (NCBI): domain Eukaryota; kingdom Metazoa; phylum Arthropoda; class Insecta; order Lepidoptera; family Nymphalidae; genus Mycalesis; species Mycalesis mineus. The sequence continues at coordinate 3,586,919 of CM067901.1, forward strand.
CTAACACTGTTGATTATGAGTTTTAAGTTTGCTAGCATTTTTTGAGGTGATTATTTATTATGTCAATCAAAGACTTATCATGACAATATTTTGTTTGAGAACTTGTATGATTTGTTACACATTAACACAGAACTCGCTTCCGATAACTGGTTAAAGTAATCAATAAATACTCGTAGGTAACTTAGCAATTCGCAGACTTTTTCTTTTCTATTGGCAAAGTGTACATTTTTGCGTACAGAGCAAATATCACTTTATGTTTATAAATCTTTGGTTCATTTAATATTTATTAATAATTAAAATCTTATCATTTATCCTTTTTTACTATTTTAATTAACGTAAAAATAATAATAATTGCACCTTACTACTTCTTAATTTTCTTATCTTTCCTCTCTTTTTAAAAACTCTTTCATTTAGTTTCATTATTTTTTATGTTAAATAAAATATTAACAAATGGTCGAAACGATAATAAATATATGAATCAGTTTTGAAAAATCTGACACCACAAGTCTTTATATTTACATGAAAATAAAATGATAAAATACAGCTATTTGCCATGTTGCATGAAACGCTGATTACAACGAATGGAGTCATTGCTGTTTCTACAGCGGTTTGACCTTGACATTTCGTTTGTATTGTTTGTAGTTCTTCTAGGGTCACAAGCAGACACTACGACACAAAGCGCTTTTTATTTCATATGTTCTGTTTGTTGGAATATGGATATATTCCGTCCGTCCGTGTGCACATCTTGCTCAAAAACTTGCTGACCGATTTGGATTAAGGGAATTTTTGTTGATATTATTATGCAACAATATCAACATTATGCAACAGATACTTCCAGGTTCTATACCTCATCCGGAAATGATTGTAAAAATATTAAAAACCAAAAAAACGTGCGTTTTCAAACCGATGTTTAAATGTAAAATAGGCGAATATTGTATAAAAAATTGAAAAAGTTTTTTGTGTTCCCTTGCCGCCACCTCGCCCCGGTACAACCGGTATCAAGCGGTATTTGTTACGCCGCAATATTGAACGCCTTAACGTGATTGCTTGTTTTTAAATAGTCCTATAGTTTATACAGAAATATATATTTTTGTAATCAGATCACACTATCGAATATCAAAGGACTGTTTTTCCAAATTGGTCATCTTGATAGTGCAGCCAAGCTCTCGCACACATACGTAACTGTATATAAGAATATATGTGCAACAAATCATATATGTTTAATACAATAAATAATTCGTATTCATTGTGATATAAGCTAATAAATTTATCATTAGGTAAAATGTAAGATTACTAAAAAAATAAAGGTCCTGTGATATTATTATACTACATAGGTTTATTTTACGTTAAGTTTAATTATTATTAATTGTTACCAATACAATCACTTTTTACAGAGCTATAGCTCATCTGTATAAATACTATTGACTCCGCACAAAATATCTAGTCCGCTCTGAAGTTGCAACATGCTAAACTGCGCAGAGATAATGGCCGCGCTGACAACTATTTTACACTGCACAGAAATTCACCTCGTGTTCAGAGCGCACTAGAAATAGGGCGAAAGTTATAACTACTTATTTTCAAGTAAGGAAAAATAATGTTTAATAACTTGTTGCCATAATTGGTTTAGATTAATAAAAGGTGCAAATTTAACAATTTAATTAGTTCTGTCAAAAATGTATGCAAAGGTCAAATTTAAGACGTTTATTATACAAAACAAAATATATGTATACCCATAACTTTTGCAATATGGATGCTTAAACTTACTTAATCTTTGCTTGTTTAAAGATGAATTTCAAAAAAATGTATATTAAAGTAATTATACTATTGAAATTTATTAGCTACATTATTAAGACAATGTACTGTTTGATTGCTGATTACTCATAATAAGGCCATATTGACAAACAAACAATAATCACATATGAGAAAAGAGGATTCATATTAGTCTAGGCTAGGCTCTCCTATATGCAAGTTGAAGATAAACGGCGCCACAATCACTTTTCACAATGTGACCTTTGCATGCTGGTAGGTTCCTTCGTTTTCCACAAAATTGTAAGGATATTTATTGCTATGTCGTTTTCTGTCAACTGATATTTGAAAGGTTTGTAGAGTTATTTAATGATTAGATAGCAAGAAGGCGTACAATGCTTCAATTCACTTATCTTGTGTAAAGAAACAGTTACTGGAAATCGAAAATGTTGCTCTCTTTCAATGTGATAGGACGAAAAAGAGATATTTTCGATATATATGCTATTGTTCGACCATATCTATTTCTCTAAACGAGATAGATGTCTATTGACGCATCCCAGGCCTAACTACACAAGTAGGTAAAAGTCTAAAAGATGAATTCGGCATGTAATTTAAGTTTGCAATCCGTCGAGTCAGTTACAGATAGTCGGGATTTTCTTGCGCGCTTCATACCATCACCTCGATCGGCCGATCGCTATCGTAATTGAAACGACTGATCGCAATTTGGGTATATAACCACTAGCATTAGACAAAGAACTACATATGTCATTTTGTCTAGAGCTGTCATTTTGTCAGCCGTAAAAAAGTACAAAGTAAACAGACTATACATATGTGGATAAATAGGTTAGATGCGTATTATTTTATATTAAATTGAAGGATTATTTTATTACCATTTGTTCGCATACGTGAATTGTTTACTTAGATTTACTCGCATTTAATTACGTTGATTTTACACACAGTATTATGAAGGCCCATTATTTCGGGATAGCTTTAAAAAACAGATGTCAATCATGTTTTTTGTTATATTCAGCTTGTCTTTAAAATTGCCTAAAAAGGCTGAACTTTTTTGATTAATTCATGAACAATTTTGTTTGTACATGAATTTTAATTAATTAAAAAAAATTAAAACCTTGACTGCTTAAAAATAAATATTGAATAACGTATCCATTGAATAACGTACCCTTTATCACTAACACATGCGACGAAAAAAATTACACTTTATATGTAGCGTCGGCAGGACAAACTTCTAGTCGGCTTTGAAGTTGCATCTCCCCGAGCTGCGGAGGTCATGATCACGCTGAGAACTATTTTTGCACTGAAAAATCAGTTTGTATACCAGGCATTCACCTCGTGTTCAGAGCGAACTAAAAGTTTGGCGAGACTTATAAATTAGACGTATTATATTAGTATAATTAGACATAAATGGGCACAATTTTAAAAGAATTCTTTTTGAGCAGTCGATTTCATATATATCTTGATTACATTAATTTAATTGATTGATATTACAATATCAATTATAATACATATATGTATTAGGCCCTAATTTTACCTATTGTGATAAATTACGTAAAATATAACACAAATTGTAGAAATAATTGCAACTTATTATTCGTTTAATATAGGTACATAATTAGTATTACTTTTATATTTTTTAATTACAAATTATTATTCCAATAATTATGTAATTTTTACTTTAGTTATTACCTTTATTAAATTAAATTGATCCTACATATGTTTCCTTTACTGTATTTAATTGCACACCAAATAAAAAGTATATTTTAATTTATGATTAAATGTAAAGCGAATATAAGCTTTTCAAAGAAGCGAATTAATTTCAGTTTCAAGTTACGATGCAACACCTTTACGATTTAAACATTTTTTAAAATATAATTTATAGCATCTTACAATATTTATCAAAATAAGTGTGTGTTACTCTGTACAACAAACGGAACAATCTGTCAGTTACGTGCTAAAGTCAATAGCTTTAATTATTTGTCAGTTCTTTATTAAAATAGTGCGAATATCTCGCTTACAACACGTCGATTGTCCCACCTTCAGTTCGACTGTAAGTCCAATTAGTCCAAAATGGCAAAATGTTATTGGCAAATTACATCCGCTTTGCAACTGTTGTACATCGACTTCAAAACTAAAGTTTTTCTCAAGAATCGACATACATTAATCATAATTATAAGCTGACCAGAAAATATAAAAAAATCTGAATTCAATTTTAAAACAAATCGTGGAAGTGTCTTCGCGCTTTATAGCATGGGGAGGTTTTTAATTTTGCCTATATCTAAATTCTAATATTGCAATTGACTTGTACTAAAGATTAGTGGAGCCTACTGTATAAACTTTGGTAGAATGAAACTGGTCACATTTAAATATGAATTACACCAGCTTAGAATAACATGAGATTTTAAAAATAAATTAAACATTCTAAACTTTGTATAACTATTTCTGAATGTTGGTTATTTTTACGTGGAAATTTAAAACGTTAAAATATGTATTTCCCAGGTATCTTATTCTAGGCATACAGTAGACCTACGGATGCGGTGTAAGAAAAAGACTTATCAAACTTGCAAAGAAGTAAAAATGTAGCGTTAATAATACCCAGAGGTTACAGTTAACTGCTAAATTATCATTATTTTTTTTTGACGGCCTGGATGCTAAATTATTAACTTTTGTACTTGTACAGATCCTGAGTGCCGAGTGTGAGTTTGTTACCGAACGACTGCGTAAAAACGTAACGCAAATTTGTATGAAATTTTACTAGCGCCATCTAGTTATAGCGAGAGAAAACGCTTTTTTTGCTATATAATTTGACGTTACGAGTGACTACGTTTTTACGCACTCCCTCGGTGAAAAACTCACACTTGCCTCACTGGTCGTACACCGATATAGTATCTACGACAACGTTGCATCTGTACGGTAATGCTAATGACCCGTTGTTTACTTAATTTTTCTTATACATATTCTTTAAGGGTGCTGATTGCTGGTGAATTAATAGGTATACATTTACATACCAAGTACATACATTCTGCTAATTTTGTTTAATTTAATTTTAAAATCCCATAGAAAAATAATATATTTCAGTTAATGTTACATTATTTAGTTTTGTATGTTGGTAGGTCCTATTAATTAATCACTCAAGGATTAGACGTGACTGAAATGTACATGAAAGCGGCTTCCGGCTGCCGATTCGCGCCTTGACGAGTTAAATAATAATTAAAGTTTTTTAAGATAATAAGAACAATTTGAATACTATTTTTGTACTTTGAAATAAAATAATTGGTTGATCAATTTTTTTTATTTATCACCCTGTTATGTTTCCGTTAGAGATGTCTATATTACTAGGGAATATTTGTCCATCAAAGTAATTGCTTTTTAAGGGCTAACGCTAAAACTCGTGCGGGTGCACGCTCGCGGGTGTATAATGAAAAATAGTATGGACAGCGCAGGCGCGTGCGACTGAGCGCGGGCGCGGTTGGCGGATTGTCATCCGCGCGGCGGGCGGCGGGTACACGCGAGCGGGTTTGTTTCTACAAATCAGACAGGCGCCGCTAGATGCTACGGTCACACGCGTCGGAAGCTAGGTACAATCATGAACATTGATACAAAGCGCGTAATAATTGAGGTGCAATTTCGGCCAATATTATGGAATAAGGCGAATGAATTATCGAATTCTCCGCTGAGTAACCTACTTGTCAAGAACAGGTTATGCAGTCTACGTTGTTTTCGTTGACGTCTTTTTGCCAAATAATAAATTAGTAAATAATCCATGGTAATCTACTCCACACAACTGTACACGCTCGACATCAAAATTATACTAGCAGCGCTGAGACGGGCGCACGCGACGGGTGCCCTCTTGCGGATTTGTGGCCCGCCGCGTGCGCCCGCGCCCGCATTCGCCCGTGTTTTAGCGTTAGCCCTAATAGAGCTGGGTTGGGTGAAATAAAAGAAGGAAGAGCGAGAGAAGATCAAAACGATAGCTATGAAGTGCATACAATAAACTAGAAATACAAAATGAGTGGTTAAATTTAAGTGAGTTCTGCATGCTCTGCTATATGACTGGTCTGTCATATTATATCAACTGACTACGGCAATAGGTACAGTAAAAGCACTTATTGGTAGATTGCAAGGTGCTTCTGGACAGGGGCCCACGCCGCCATGATAGAGTACTGAAAATCTATAAGCGTTTCAGTAGCTCAAAAAGGATTCACTACGAATAAAAGACAAATTAAGTTCGTCAAGTAAAATCAGGCTCAGTACAAAATCAGCAACAAGCAAGCCTTATTCAATCAAAAGCACTGCACCTGATAAGCAGAGCTCTGATCTTACAAATAAACTAACAACAAAATATGAGTATTTGGTTAGTTTATATGCAGGGTAAGTGGGTGCGTGGGTGGGTGGGTGAGATTTTGCTGATACCAGCAAAATCTCTACAACCAGCTCAAAGACTTGTATGGCTAGAACTGCAGTAAGCTCCATTCTAGAACAAGTGTCTGATTTAGTTATATTTGATTACATTTCTGAATAAATTGTGTTGAAAAGAGTTAGGTAGCTTGGTATTTTTTTATTATTAAACCTCTTTTGTATGCTTCTAACAATAGATTCTTTCATGTCTCCTCTATAGAATACTAGGTCTATAGTCGCACTGTTTATGTGTTCAAAACAACAAAATTGATATATTATGTACACGCCTTTATGCATTTGACATAATGTCAATTGGCAATTCAATTCTTAATTCTTATTTGATTTGACATATGGTGAACTCATAGGGCGCATTGCGCGAGTCTTAAACAATTTAATTTTTAAATTATATGTGTCTTATTGTTTCAAAATTACAAATAAGAAACATATATATAACTCCAAGTTTATTATTATTAGGAACTGGTTTGAATGTTCACATAAAACAAAGTAGAATGATCAATAAAAAAAGCAATTGAGTGTAATATTTTAATTTTGTGAAATAATAAATTAAAATCTCAACAATGAGCGGATTCGTTAACTTTACTGATATATTGAAACCAAGGAATACACAATTCGGAATAGTGAAATTTATGACGAAAAAATGGGATCCAATAAAAACATTAACACTCGATAAGTATTACGGTCCTCAAGATTTAAAAAAGGTGGTTGCAGATTCGGTTTACATTGATTCTTTTTTGGAGATGGTAAGCACTTGAGAATCCTGCAGACAGAGGTCAGCTGTTACAAGATTTGCGTTATGTTCTTTGCATTACAAAGAACATAATTTATTTATTATTTATAGTTTATTAGCATCAAGGTAAGCAAAACTCCTTGTCGTCGTTTTGTCGTCGTCTGGGCTGTTAAGATTTCTAGAACAGCAATCAATTTTCTGGAAGAGGAGCTTTATTGGACTGCCATCTTAAGAAGTTTGCTAGTCTTCCTTGTATGCTAGGCATTATTGTATTCTAATCTAAAAATTTAAGCAAGAAATTGTAGATGCCTTAAATCCTTTGCCATAAATGCCCATCTCAGACAAGTTCCGTCCTGTAGTGCAAATGACTACCTATCTGTCTTAAGTTATATAGAAATCTTCCCTGAAAAATGGGTAGGTACTATAAAGTAATAAAAATAATCTAAAGAATGATAGCTCCATCTTAATTAAAATGGTCTTCATAAAATTGCAGATACACTCAAATGCAACTTTAATATACTTTGGCAGTGAATTAAATTTTTTAACACGCAACAATTCTTTTTAGGAAAGCATACGAACTGGTGTTAGTAAAGAACAATTGAAAAAGAAGGTATTGGAATATCTAGATGAGATTGCATTAGATGATCAGAGTCATGTTATGAGGTGGATGGGTATTGTTTTCTTAAAAATATGCTTCATGATGAAAATTGGTGTGTTTGTTAATGAACCTGCAGTTTTGAAGGTAAGACTTATCTATACTTCTATTAAAAACTACTTATTTGTTTGTTTGTTTAAGCATCCTACTCTTAACAAGTTAGCCCGATTCCATCTTAGATTGCATCATCACTTAACATCATGTGTGATAATAGTCGAGTGCTAACTTCTTGTAGATAAAAAAAAACTTTTAGATGCTGGATATATTATAATTCAAGTAGGTTTTGATTATAAGTTGGTCTGTTTGCACTGAACCACAGATTTAGTATGCAGTTTCTAAAGCCAGCAAAAAACTCAGCGGTTGCTCTGTTAAAATAATCATTGCTTGCGATAATATTAACATTGATAATATATAAAATATTTTGTCATCTTTATTAAATTGCTTGAAGTATATCTTTTTGTAAAGTGTAATATACCTTGTTGTAGTTAAAATCAACACTGGGAAAGAATCCTGTATTATTTCTGCCGACACACAGAAGCTATGCTGATTTCTGTCTTACAACATATCTCTGTTACCACTATGACATAACACTACCAGCAGTTGCTGCAGGAATGGGTAATAATATCATTACATAACATATAGTTTATTTTTCACTGTGTTTGACCTGCAATCTTTTTTTAAGACTTAAAAATGGGTGAAGTTTCTTATTTATTTATTTATTTTAAGTTACATTTCCATTACAATTAGACTTATATATAAATAATTTATAATGGAACCCTGTGAGGGTGTCGTAACTTGTAGAGAGGCGGACTTATTTTTATCATTTAGAAAGTCATTTATTTTTAATATGCTTTTTCGGATAAAAAAATTTTTAACGACAAGATAAAGTCATTAAATTTTTTCTTTTTCTTTAATGTAGTCTGGTAGTTTATTATATATTTTTATGCACATTGTGTGTGGGCCGGTGCTATGTATTTTCAAATTTGATTTTGGTAGCATTAAATTATGAATACGCGCACACCGCAGTGTGTTTTGCCGTGGCATATCGGCCAATTTCCTAAAATAAACTGGATATTTTCTAACAAATTTGCACGTCTCAAGAATGTAAATACATGGTAGGGTTAAGATTTTCAACGATTTGAAGTGGGGGGCACAGGTTTCCGAACTTTTTATGTTTTTTAAAATTCTAATACATTTTTTTTGTAGTATAAACAATTGGTGTGCATCTGTGCTATTTCCCCACAGGATGACTCCGTAGCTGAGATAGGCATTTGCGTACGCGTAGTAGGCTAATAGCGCTGATTTCGTATCAGTCGATTTTTTTAACTCCCTAAGTGCGTAAGTGAATCGAGACAATTTAGTTTTTATTTTTTGGACGTGAGATTTCCAATTTAAGTTATTGTCTATGTCGATTCCGAGTAAGGTAAACGAATTTACACATTCCAAAGCAGTTCCGTTGTATGAAATATTTATATTTAGTGCTGGTTTTTGGTAAGGTCTAAATTACATGATTTTGGTTTTCTGAAAATTTATTTCTAAGTTATGGTCGCTTAGCCAACTATTCACATTATTTAAGATATTATTTATTTTAAGATCTAAGCCCTCAGTGTTATTGCATGCGGTTTGTATAGAAATGTCGTCCGCAAACAATACACACGGATCCTGTAAGATCTTTGGAAGATCGTTAATGTATAGCAGGAACAGGACGCAACCGAGTACACTTCCTTGTGGTATTGAGTGGTTTATGTACTTGACATCCGATCTTATATTTTGTATTTCGCCATATTTGTGATTATAATGTGAAACTTCTACATATTGTTTTCGTTTGGTCAAATAGGACTTAGCCATTTATGTGCGGGGCCACGGATGCCTAAATCATTCAATTTATTTAAAAGTATTATATTGAACTTTATCATTAGCTTTCGTCATATCAAGCAATATACCTATCGCGTATTTCCTTTCGTCAAGAGTGCTAAGTACTTGGTCTATGTATTTGTAGGTAGTGAGTGTAGTTGATTTGTTTTTCCTGAATCCGTTTTGGCAGTCGTCAAATATTTCATATTTCTCGCAAAAATTGTATATGCGGTATGCTTAATTTGGTACATATTTTCCTTTATCTTTAAAAAAATTATTATATGACCCCCAGATGGTACCAACAATATAGACATGCTTAAGTAAATGAAATAAATGATCCAATTATATTTTAAATTTTTAGTGCTTTTTGAAGTCACTTTCATTACTGTTATATAGATATGCGATGAAATAATTGTAAAATTGAACAAAAAAGCTGTTAATGGGGTACTAGCTTTTCACATATTACATAGGAAAGTACTTGCATCAATAAACCGATTTTTATAATTTTTGTCTATCTGTTTGACCTCTAATATTACCAGTGGCCTTGTAAAAATTCATTATAATAGGCATACACATAAATACTGACATGGGCTATTTAAGATGCAGGTACTGCGTGGGTAAAACCGCGGGCATCTGCTAGTGGATTAAAAAAAAGATAAGATTTTACAATGAATGTAAATATAATGTTATATATAGATGCTGTGTAGCTATGTACATTCTTTAATTGTTTCCTTTATTTATTGAGTAAATATTATGCAGTATAGTTTGTTTGAGGACTAAAGAATGTGGTATTTTTCTAGTTGTTACACTCATAACTTCAAGGTGAGCAAATGAATGCTTATGCGAAGATATATCTTATTAAATATACTACCTATCTGTCCATATAAAATATTAAATTTAATACCTAATATATTTTTTCGTTTAGTGTTAAAGTTTATTAACATAACAAAATAAACTTTTGTATAAAAGAAATTAATTAAAAATAGTTATGTAAAAATTAAAATAAGAATAAGAATATATTTATGCTGGAGAGTATTAGTTTATTTTTAACATATAAATGGTTATATTATACAGGGGGTCAGTGGTGGTAACCACAACCACTGACCCCCTGTAGTGTAGTTACCCCCACCGCGTGGCGGTGGTAACCCATGTTTTTACTGGTTAAGTAAAAATTCTTTTAAAATTTCCCAAAATATTATTTTTTTCGCAAATCCGCCACAGAGATAGTACCTATATTTTTTGCTTAGCTGGGGCTATTTTAATATTGGATTTTATTTTTTACTAGATTTCTACTCTATGGCTGTGGTCGGTCAAAGTATGAGAGAGACCGGAGCTTTCTACATCCGTCGCACTCTAGTCGGGGCGCCTTTATATGCGGCGACGCTGCGGCATTACGTGCGAACCGTTGTCGCGAAGTATGGCGCGCCAGTCGAGTTCTTCTTAGAAGGCACTAGAAGTAGGAGCAATAAAAGTCTACCTCCGAAATATGGTAAGAGATACATCTCTCTCATCAAAAATGACGTTAACATTTCTCGTATTATACTGAAGGCAACGATGCAGCATTTTATGTACGAACCGCGGTCGCGAAATGTGGCACGCCCGTCGAATTTTTCTTAGAAAGCATTAGAATAAAAAAGTCTACCTCCGAAGTCTGGTAAAGATACTTCTAATGTAAATGTTAGCATTCCCCTATTTTAATCTAAATTTCTAATGTCCAATTTTTATCTAGAAGGCAATACAAATAGAACAACAAAAGAACATCTTAAAACGAGACATAATCGTTCAGTCATGAAACCAGATTGGAATGACATTATTGGCATCAGTTTTTTTCTATAAGACTAAGAGCACAGAACAGACAAAGCAGCGCTTCTAGTGCTGCTAAGAAGTATTAGAAAAACAGTTCATCCTTGAAGTACCCGCACTGTGATCAGCCTTGTCGCGTAATGGCTAGTAACCCTGCTCCTGCGTCCAAGGCCGTGGGATACCCACATCAGGAAAATGTTTGGAGCATGAAATTTTTTCCAGTGTCTGGTTGTTTATGTTATATTATAAGTATTTACCATTATTTACGTATATTGTACATTTCAAAAATATTCATCAGTTATCTTAGTCCTATAACACAAGCTACGCTTATTTCGGACTAGATAGCGATGTGTATTGCCTTATAATATTAATTATTATTTATTCATATTCGTTGCTCTGCTGTCAGGCATGCTGTCAATGACACTGGTGCCGTACTTCGCGCGCGAAGTGAGTGACGTCACAGTGGTGCCGGTCAATATCAGCTATGACCGCGTGATGGAACAGAGTCTGTTTGCGTACGAGCACCTGGGGGTGCCCAAACCTAAGGAAACCACTGGGGTAAGTGTAACTACATCAATATCATTGAACTACCAAGTCTGTGATGCCGATATAGTATACTCTATATATCTGAATGCTATACTTGATATCTATTGTGATGCCGACTCTGTATACTCAATACTTCTGAATATTCTGATCTATATCTATAGCGATTCCGATATCTCTACCCTATACTCTTGAATGTTATGTATCTATACTTGCTAATATATATAGTTGAAGAGTTTGTTTGGTTGAACGCGCTAATCTCAGGAACTAATCAAGAATGAAAAATTAATGTGGTGTTGGATAGCCTATTATTATTAGAGGAGGGAGGGCTATATACGGGATAATTATACTAATACTTGATTATCGCGAAGAGATAATAACGGCTGATTGATTTATGTTATGTAGTGATTTCTCTAACTTGGTTTTTTATATAAAATCAAAGTCCCGCTAGAAGTAACAAAAACGTTTTTCTTTGTAATTTTCAACTCCAAGGATGTTCTTAAAATAAGTAGGTACATTATTATAATCAATTTATTTCAACCGTTATTATTTATTTTACCTACGACATTAATTTACCCTTGAATTTTAAAATGAAAATAACTAATTAATTTGACTAACAAAACAAAAACTTGGAAAAGAAGTAGGAAATATTAAAATAATATATTGAAGTGGCTAAAATGAGCCATTATATAGACGAGGTGTTTTAGTCTCTAGCCCTCAGGCGAAGGCGCTAAATAGATTTCTACTTCTTCAATCTACAAATAAGGGTTACCATTATCACTAGATGAAGATATTATGAGAATGTATGTTGCGAAATAATTTACTTTCACTAATTGAAATGCATAAAAATTCGAAAGAATTACGCGCTTTTTGTAGACATAGCTTATAAACCAATAAAAATGGTAGTCGAGTCACCATCAAACATAGACAAACTTTAAAACGAAGTTTCAAGCCTACTTCATAGCATAATTTACAATGTACCTAAATAAAATGAATTCCCAGGACATCTGCCGTATTATTGAAATCCTATTACAGGGCCTCCTGAAATCTCTCCACAGGCTAAACGACCACTATGGGAACATATACATCAACTTGGGCGATCCGATATCCATCAAGGAGTACCTCGACCGATCCTCCGATCGATCGGTTGACAAGTCGAAACAGTCCGCTGAGCTACTGAAGCCTTTGGATTTGCAGCAATTGACTTTAGAGCAGATGGAGAAAGTTCAGGATATAGCCGATTACGTGGTGACGTTGCAACAGGAGAGCACTGTTGTTACTATCACTAATCTGTTGGCAATAGTTCTAATGCAGAGCCTGATTGAGGATGAAGCTTTGACGCTCGACCAGGTATTTATTTTATTTTTAGTCACTAGTTACAAGTTGGCCCTTGACTGCAATCAAATCTGATGGTAACTAATGATGCAATCTAAGATGGAAGCGGGCAAAATTTTTAGGAGTAGGGTGATATCCACATCCTCGGTTCCTATACAATATCTTACCGGAACGCTAAATCGCTCGGCAGTACATCTTTGTCGGTAGGGTGGTATCGTCCAGTCCTGGTCTCCTAGGTCTGGACAAATTAAAAAAAATCTTAATCCTTGGACCAAATTGAATGTTCCTGGACCTTATTCTGGACATTTTAAAGTATGGCCAGCTCAAGAATAGCCTAAACCGATGAACTTATGTGAAAGGAGTAACAAAAGTGGTCTTCCACTATCCTTAGAAAAGGTTAGCATCTTTCAACTCTTACTTTTTACTTTCTTACTTTCCTAGGGAAGTATGCAAGTACTGTGGCAAATGGAAGGGTGCAGGCTATGCCTACCCTATAGGAATGAGGTGTGATCATGTATATGTAATTTTTTCCCGTCTATCGCGTGGCAAAGCAGCCAAGGGCAATATGGCGAAGTACATAAGTCACATCAGCTCGCCGTGTAGCATCTATAGAGTATAGATCTTCTCTTCATTGCAAGCGCTCCGCGGTATTTGAGTGTTCTCAAAAAAGTGAAGTTTTATAACACTTCACAATGTTCGTTTATGTCCAGGTTTTAGCTAAAGTGGATTGGCTGATAGAAGTATTACGTAAGCTCGGTGCTTCGGTATTCGAGAATGATCTGAAGGCGAGCGTGGATAGAATACTCGTCGTACACAAACAGATGATAACTGTAGACAGAGACAACAAGCTACGGCTGGTACCCGGCCTACCAATGGTCGTCAGTTCGGACGTACAGAAGAAAATGAAAGGTGAGTACATATAGTAAGTTATACGAATTTACTGTCATAGTCGTGTGGCCCTAGCATGCGCACGAAGAGATATCTCGTATAGAATAAAAATTTTTAAATAAAATTAGAACCGACTCAAAACGCACTAAAAAGTAAAAAATAACTGTGTCATTTAGTTGCTTTAATTTACTTAAGCATATCTATGAAGTTGGTGCCAGCCAAGTTTAAGGAACATTTATTTTACGTACTAAAGCAGTTTGTGGGTTCTAGGTAACATCCTTAAAGTAGAAACCTTGCCTGGCACCGACTCCTAGATATGCTTAAAGTAAATTAAAGCAACTAAATGACACAGTTATTTTTTACTTTTTAGTGCGTTTTGAGTCGGTTCTATTTTTATTTAAAATTTTTTATTTCTCACTTTTTAGTGATTTATCGCCACGTAACGTACTCGTAATATACTGTCTTAGTATATTTTACGGCACTAGTAGCCAAAAAGCTACCGATACCGAGACAAAAACCGAAATCGCGGTAAGCGTGCCTCCAAAATTTGAAGATTTCCTTCAATTTCCCCAGGATATCATCATCAGATCCTAACATGATGACCTTGGAAGTGTGCCCTTTCTAATAAAAAAAGAATTATCAAAATCGGACAACTCTGTAAAAAGTTATGCGTGGTCATACATAAAAAAAAAATATACGTGTCGAATTGAGAACCTCCTCCGTTTTTTTTCGTCGGTTAAAAAAAATGGGGGCATGCACGCAGTTTTTCTTTATACTAAGATATTTACAGTAGAAATTCTAAACCCGGAATTGGATGGTTGGTAGGGTTACACCTTCGTTCCTCAAAGATCACTTAAAGTTGTCGGTCTTAATCATTTATTTTTAACATCTGATAGTGATCTAACCCAGACACGGTTAGGAGGTCAGGCCCTGTAGTAGGCAGCTAATCAGTTGAAAATAATGATGATGTGCCCTCAATGATACCTTTTTAAATCGACGTTTCTAATCGAATGATTTTCGTTCGTACGTACTACGTATAAATTAACTGGTTCTACCGTGGGTGAAACCGCGTGGCATAGTTAAAAACCATATAATATGACGCTTTATAATGTACTAAATTACAAAATAATGTAGACATTGTAATTTTTCCTCATTACAATGTAACGAATTCGAGATGTGTGACGTTTTTTATCCTTATCGTGTTGTTATCGCTTTTGATTTGGTTTGTAGAATTTATACTTATCGCCTAATCTGTGAGCCATGTAGTGAAATTAAGGCAGGCCTATTCGCATGTTTTGCTATTGATATGACGTAATGATATAGACCATAAATGTAGAAAAGTTGTTAATTTTGACGCCCTGGTTTTGGAGGTCGACTAGTCGAATCACATTAGCAACTTTTTTTAGATTATACATGTTTCCACAGATAAAAAATACTGTGAATTATATCTTGCATTAATTCATAGCTGACACACTAGCACATTTTGAACATGTATGGAAGGGCCAGTAGGACTAAGATGCGCGATGATGGACTGACAATTCATTGGAGAGCTTGGTGCCTCTTATATGCAATGAGAATGGCCACCGAGCGCATTTTAGTGGAAAAGTCCCTCATAACCTAATTTCTTATCTGCGAAGTCGGGTATCTCTAGAGAGTCGTTCCTCCCCATCGAAAAAAAAGGCTATATAAAGTTATAAATGCTTTAATTTTTAATGAGGGGTTTTCAAAATGAAATGAAAATTTGTACTAAGTTACTAGCGGTACTTAAGTATGATGTCATGCCAGTGTAATTGTGCTATCTCTTTCCAACTCTTAATACTTAAAGTATTATAAAACTTATTTTATTTGATTAATTTATTTACTTTTTTTATATTATTCGTTGCATTAGGGCGTAAGTATATTTCTGTTTTAGTCGCTATTGGTCGCCAAATGTCTTTTTCTACGTGAGATATGTCTCTAGTCCTTACCTACAGGTAAATATATAACCTTGAACTTTACCTATTGGACCCATAATCTTAAAATGCCTACTTTTATCTTGCACACGTTGATAAATAAATGTTATCCATATCTTAATAGCGTATTAATTGATCTTACATAATATCGGACTTTAATTGTCACTAAATAGTGATTACAATGATGTACATTGAAAGAGGTGTGGATTTTCATTCTGCTCCTACCAAGTTAGCTCGCTTCCATCTTAGATTGCATCATCACTAAACATCAGGAGTCAAGGGCCGATTTGTAGTCGATAAAAAAACTGCCTAAGCACCTGCCTACTTATTACTGACGGCTTACTTTAATTTGCCTACTATTACTGCACATAAAAGTCCTTCTTTCCTAGGTGTCAACTAGCACTTTAAACGAACCACGATGCTACTGCTATGTCGGGTATGGACATACACCACTACCTCAGGACTGCTTCAACTAGTGAATTTTAAGAATTAAAAATAAAGAACTTTTAGAACTTGAGTATTTCTTGATTAATAGAGAATATTATGCTTCTAAATCCTTTTAAGCACATAACGGATTTTAATATCGTGTTCCTTAAAAAAATACATTGTTTCAAGAAGAAACTTACTATATGTAGTTAAATATTTATAATTATATAAAAAAAAGTAAATGCTTAACCACTTAAACATATAGTTTAATTTTGTTTGTGTCCGATAACAACAAAATAAATCACTTATTCATTGTTCAAATAGATTGATGGTGACAATCACTGATTCAGAATTGACAAACTCGTGAATAGAAACGCTGTTTTAGGACACATCTTGAAAGCCGAGACAATGGTGAACGCGATCCCCATCATACAACTGCAGCTGTACGTCAACCCAGTGCTGCACTACCTGATACCGCCCGCTCTCATATACGCCGCCGTGTGTCGCGGAGATACTACTAGAGGTAAGGGGAGCCTTAGTAATGAAGGATGGTGAACGCGATCCCCATCATACAACTGTAGCTGTATGTCAACCCAGTGCTGCACTACCTGATACCGCCCGCTCTCATATACGCCGCCGTGTGTCGCGGAGATACTACTAGAGGTAAGGGGAGCCTTAGTAATGAAGGATGGTGAACGCGATCCCCATCATACAACTGTAGCTGTATGTCAACCCAGTGCTGCACTACCTGATACCGCCCGCTCTCATATACGCCGCCGTGTGTCGCGGAGATACTACTAGAGGTAAGGGGAGCCTTAGTAATGAAGGATGGTGAACGCGATCCCCATCATACAACTGTAGCTGTATGTCAACCCAGTGCTGCACTACCTGATACCGCCCGCTCTCATATACGCCGCCGTGTGTCGCGGAGATACTACTAGAGGTAAGGGGAGCCTTAGTAATGAAGGATGGTGAACGCGATCCCCATCATACAACTGTAGCTGTATGTCAACCCAGTGCTGCACTACCTGATACCGCCCGCTCTCATATACGCCGCCGTGTGTCGCGGAGATACTACTAGAGGTAAGGGGAGTCTTAGCAATGAAGGATGGTGAACGCGATCCCCATCATACAACTGCAGCTGTACGTCAACCCAGTGCTGCACTACCTGATACCGCCCGCTCTCATATACGCCGCCGTGTGTCGCGGAGATACTACTAGAGGTAAGGGGAGTCTTAGCAATGAAGGATGGTGAACGCGATCCTCATCATACAACTGCAGCTGTACGTCAACCCAGTGCTGCACTACCTGATACCGCCCGCTCTCATATACGCCGCCGTGTGTCGCGGAGATACTACTAGAGGTAAGGGGAGTCTTAGCTATGAAAGATGGTGAACGCGATCCCCATCATACAACTGTAGCTGTATGTCAACTCCGTGCTGCACTACCTGATACCGCCCGCTCTCATATACGCCGCCGTGTGTCGCGGAGATACTACTAGAGGTAAGGAGAGCCTTAGCAATGAAGGATGGTGAACGCGATCCTCATCAACCGTTTGCTGTTTGGCGTACCGTTTTGAAGATAGCTGGAAACAATCGCCGAATGGAAAATATTCAGAACACCGTAAAGGTATCCGTTAAATTATTTTGGAGATAGGTATATGGCTACATTCGTCAAACAGGAAAATGATTATTGTATTGTATTATATTTTACATTTAGTGAATTATTTAACAGAATTCAATATTTTTAGAGCAACTGTTTGGAAGTTACTACAAGCTGAGGAAAATGTTGAGGCACGAGTTCTTCCATTTAGAAAAGACTGAGGAGGCGGTGAGTTCAATCTTTCTAGTACTACTAGTTGTAACTAACTATAAATTATTTATTATTATTTTGATTTATATTTGTATATTTTATTAAATGATCTCATACATATGTGTAATTCTACCAGGTCTATGTACAATATGCCATGACTATAAACGGGACCAACGACATAACCTGCTCTCCGAGGCCTAGGGGTATAACATTACCAATTTCCCAATTGTGTGCTATGAATTGTTGTTTTTTCAAAATAAATAAAAACTCAATATTTCATAGCCCGATTTAGGACCTCGTGATCTGATATCAAACAAACTGCCCACTGAACCAACGTGGCGGTATTTTACAATTTCATTTAGTCGGGAGGAACAATAATTTATTATTTCTATATTTATTGGCAGAAATTTAAAAAAGCGCTGGAGTATTGCATAGACAACAATGTGCTCATAGACGGGGGTATAGTTGAGCCGGGCTCAGACCGCGCGCTGCAGGTGTTGCTGCAGTGGAGTATGCTGCCCGCTCTCACCACGCTCCACACTTGTGTTGACGTCATGATGCAGGTGAGACTTGTAACGTCATAATATTTACTCACTTTTAATGTATGGTCTTTAGGGATGTTTGTTTCCCACGGCATTGTGGAGTGGAGCACGCCAAGTCGCTGGCGGGTAGTGTTCAGAAAGTACGCGTGAATTGTGTCTTATAAAGTATTGTTTTGGCCATTTAGATTTTGTTTTGATCCTGGTTGCTCTAGCAGGACACGTTCTAGTAATGTACTAACCAATTGGATTTTTTAATGCTGAGATGTGTCCTAATGTTTGGGCTCTTGGTACTTGTCACACACAGGCTCAGCCGAGGGATATGTGAGGGTTAACTCTATCCATGGTGATAGTTGAAGAACTGACCGACGCCTGTCGTGCTTTAACACGTTATGCGACTTTAGACGTACTTGTTATCTAAGCTTCCTTGTAAAAACTAATTTGTATTAAATTAATTTACAAAATGGCAACACGCATCATTTCTTATCCCCTTATCCCCTCTCCTATAAGGAGGGAGGCCTGTCCCTGTAGTGGGCCGTTAATAGGCTGATACTGATAATGATGATGATTATTTCTTATGTCAATGTGTCCTTCCTTCCTTCAACAAGTTATTTTGTCCACAGTGTAGTATAAGCGAACACGCGCAGTTGTTAAAGCTGGTCCAGCAGAGGGCGGAAAGTGGTCGCTTCCACCCCTACTGCCTCAGCCTTGAATCCGCCGCCAACTGCGTGCAAGGCCTCACGCTGTACGGGGCTCTACTCCGACATAAGAAGTTAGTATAGCGTAGTACTTCGCCTCCTCAATTATCTTTGACTTTTAATCACATCTTGAGGTTGAAAAACGCGTGTTTAACATTGAAGGAGCATTAGCCATGTAAAAACATATTTAATTATCATCTGCTTGGTGAGTGGTTTTTGTGATAAACTAGTTTCGATGTATATCGAAAGCAGAGTGCCTAGTGTGTTTTTACTGAGTAGCTGCGTTAAAACGTAACACCAATTTATATGTTAATCTACGGCAGCGCCATCTAGTTATAGCGTGAGTAAATGCTATTTCATATAAATTTACTCGTTACGAGTGGTTACCAGTTACCTCAGTTTATCAAAAAAACAGCCTCTTACAGTAACACTCTAAAGAATAATTTAAAATCTACTGTGTTTCCATTCCATCCATCCGTTTGGGATCCAAAACCTTGGATCAATGGACTTTCCAGAATTGCCTGTATTATTGACTTACCTTGCTCGAAAACCAGCTTCTGCTGAAAATATATTTATTATTAAATAAATATGAAGAAGAAGAAGTACAGGTTTATCAATAATAATGTATTATTTTTCCACAGAGAGAAAGAAATAACCTATGAAGTGGTTCCGGAGAAAATTCAAGATTGTTACAGCTTAATATCATCAATATTACCAAAAATAAACGTTGATTTCAGTAGTTCTAACACTGTTATTAGTACAAATTCTGTAAAATCAAAATTGTAAAATCAGAAATGTGAAGTTCAGAAGCAAACTCCAATATAATTAGTCCAAGGCATATATTTTATTTATGGCAGTTCGAATTAGCGATGGTCTAAGATCCCACTGCTTGATTTTGCGGGTATCTGTTTTTTTTATTAACTTTAAATGAATATTGAGGGAGTATGCAATGTATTAGCTTGTTTCGTTGCCTTTCAAAATTTTGCGGCAGTTAATTTTTGAAAATTTTTTGGTGAATTTTATGTCATTTTAAAGGAAATAACTAAAAAAAGTAATTGAAACGTATTATTCTTTGTTCAATTCTTTACATAATTTCCTTTATAAAAACGTAATAATTATTAAAAAGACATAATATTGCCTAAATATTAGTAAACTAATCATGCAGTAATGTAATACGAGGTATTAGCATCAAATTTTTGATAGGCAACCTACCACAAATCATATTGCATACTCCCTTAAAATTCATTTAAAATTAGTTTTATCAAAAAACAGATAGATACCCGCAAATCGTGCAGTGGCATACTGTAATTAAATTGCACGGAATAATTAAAAAATATATACTGTTCACCTGCAAGACACGATTTTAATGATCCATTTAGATTAAACTGTTAGGATATAATTTGCAAGGAATATATTTGAGGAAAGCCTACATATACTTAAATAAGGAATAACCAATTAATTTTGCCGACAATACTCTTAAGATTTCTCGCTCCAATTCTATAACAACTTTGATGTTAGTTTAACAATATTAAAATTCAATATCGAAATATCAGTTTGCTTATTGTACCTATCTGATTTATTTTTGCCTGGCGCCACAATATTGTTCAAATGTAAGGTGTCACTTACAGTTGCTGTTTAATGGGATATCTCGCTTCAAAATACTGTAGGCATTTTGGAAATAACATATATTAGCGGTGCCACGCGGTTTCACCCTCGTAGATTCCATCTCCGTGAGAATATCGGGATAACAAGCAGCCTATGGTCAGAATATAATCTATCTCTGTGCCAAATTTTGTCTTGATTCGTTCTGCCGTAATTTAGTAACAAACGTGACGAGAAAGGCCATTCCTTAAAAATGTTTCAGGATTATTCTTATTTATTTCTTTTTTTCCATATTTTAATTGTTATTCTAATATTTAAGATAGACAAATCCAACAAATGAAAAATCAATTTTGTGATGCCAAGTAAAAATTATTTATGTACCTATAACCAACGTTTTTCTTCTACGATGTACCTACCTACCTAAGTATTATAAACGAAATTATAAAGATTGTTTTGTTTAAAACTTGTTGATTTTGCACCGATTTTTGTTTATTGTTTCTTTAATCAGTACGAGCTATTTCTACTAATAATAATAATTATAATTGATAATTGGTAGATTTTAAATTTCGCACTTTTATTGTATCGAATCAAATGGATTGCACGAAACGAGTCTCCAATGGAAATTGTCCGTTTACAGAGATATCTTTGGGTACCTTGTCTTAAATCTTAGGCACATTACGCTTCAATACGTCGAATTAACTTATTTTGACAGATTTTTATTGCGAACAAAAGTAAGTAGACTCGACCATTAAAAAATTATGTTTTTGTATAAGCAAATATATTATGATTTAGTAATTGCCTGCTTATCAGAATTATCTGAAAAGCTGTATTGGCTTGTCTTTGGTCTCGCGTCTAGATCTACGACCTGCCTGTATTTTCTTCTTTGGAGGCTCGTCTCGTGAACTATAGTATTTTATTTATTTGAGACTACTTCAGAATTCAGAATTATTGCCTACTGGTAATTGTTTGCGAGTTTCATTAGAGGTTTTGGTTTTAAATTAATAAACAAGATGCGTTTCAATATAAAGCCGCAATTTACCCAGTACGGTATTTGATAAAATGAGGGTATGACTCCAATAAATGAAATACATATTTTTTTAATGTATTTTTTTATGTGTTCAATTAATGTAATTTGAAATTTCATATAATGTGCAAATCCTAATTAAAACTGATGATTTGTCCACATAGCGGCTGGGACGGGACGGCGTCGCGTGGTAATATAGGTATTAGCTATAATGGTTCACGTCGTGCCAATTTAGCATCACCATTCCGCCCCGGCCGCTGTGTGGCGAAATCTTTAGTCCTTGTCTTGCCAGACGGCAAATCATTGACCAGACGCGTGTTACCGCCTACTCCTACGCCTATTTCTGACTCTTCTGAGTCGAAACTCTGCAACCCTTCTAACGCGCGCTCGAGGACTCATTCCGTTTGTCTATAAGTTTACTGTTAAACGCATATAATTGTAACACTGTTAGCTGTGATAATTGAAAGTCATTAATTATTAATAATTCACCGGATTTTGTTAGCAATAGGGTTGTTATTAGAGCTTTTTTAGTAAGATTATTATGATTAAATGGAAAATAATTATAACGATTTTTATTTCTACCAGAGTAAAAAAATTTTTAAAACAAAATTATGAAAAAAGAATAAAATTATTTATATAAAGCTTATATTAAAACTAAACTACAGTTAAATAAAATCAAAACTAATTAACTATTTTTTTTTCATTTACTACAAGTTGGCCCTTGACTGCTATCACACCTGATAATATATTAAGTGAAGATGGAAGCGGGCTACATTGTTAGGAGTAGGATGAAATCCACACCCCTTTCGGTTTCTACGACACGGAACGCTTAATAGCTTGGCGGTAGGTCTTTATCGGTAGGCTAGCCACGGCGAAAACTAGCCAGACCAAATCAAACCCAGGTACAAAATAAATTCACTGCGCCACGGAGGCTGTCAATTCCAAGATATTAATAACACAGTCACAGTTTTTGTCGCGCAAGTCAGACCGAAAAATCTGTTAAATCGGCTTTATGCGCTGCCTTAATTATTGGATATAATTGAAAGTATTGTATAGACTTTACTTACTATACTAGTATTGTAAAAACTTTATGGGTCTTTAAAAGTTCTACAAAAAAGACCGCGACAGCATATATCTATCTTATATATTTTAACAGATATAGCACTTTTTGCGTTTTAATACATCATTTAATTTATATACGTTTACGTCATTATTTATACAACTAAACTTATCAAAATAAATTATTTAATAATCACAAGGATATTACAGAGATAACATTTGCCTTTTACTGTACTGTTAATTAGTTATATAGTTTCGGAGATATTAAGTACAACATTTCTAAGAAGTGCGACAATGCCGCTATATCGTCCAAATTAAGTTGAGCTCCTCCGTGTTGCATTATACGTACTGCATAGGGGTCAGAACGGGTAAAATCGGGGTAGGAGGAAACATTAATACGGCGTTGGATTGAGAATTGGATCTTTGTTCAATTTATTTGGCATGACTGGCTATAACTATATAATATACGGCTAATCTCTATTCTCTAGATCTGCGTGTCGAATTGTAAAATTATTTTTGTTTATTTTGAAAGCTATAGATAGCTCTATAGACTATTTAATATCAAGCTATACATATCAGCTTGCCATAAATATATATTGTTAATGTTAATGTAGGTACTGTAATGTCGTACAATGTTTAACAAAAGTGTAGATCTTTAGTACCTTCACGGGACAGAGGATATTGCTTGACGGAAAACTATAAAAAAATTAAATTGAGAGCGAGAGCGGGGAATGAGCACACTTTATATGAAAGTCGGTATTTACAATTGGAAGGTTACCTGAGAGGTTTTCATGCGGACGAAGTCGCAGGCGACTGCTAGTGGTATTATAATTGAAGTTATGGTTTGTAAATTGTCAGGTATGTAGTGTGTTATTTGTTAATAATCAATCACTATTTTACTTATTGTTAACTTGAAGTACAGGGGTTAAAATTTCAACTATACAGTCATAGGTAGCCAAGTTATATATTATAATAATGCCAATCTAGATTGAGAGTGCTTGTCAACAAACAAATTAAAAATGAAAGTAGAAATTACTAGTCATTTTGCACCCAATTATTAAATTAACTTGTTAATGGCGAATTCATAACAATAATGGATTGGATAAGTAAGCTTAAAACTAATTAATATATTCAATATCTTTTAAATAAGATTTTATAAAAAAACAAAACATAATTTTAACAAAATTATGAAGTGAGTTTATGGAGGGTAGAGGAAAGGAGGATCATCTGTGTATATGAAAAAGTGTCCGTCAAAATGTATTAAATTAGGATGGCGCCACAGTTGCATCAAAGTAACTCTCAAAAGAAGCGCCAAATATTGTTAGAGTATATTTTTTTTTGTTTTGAGATTTACGTCCACTTGGACAACTTTTCACAACACAAATTTTACCCATAACTGTTCTGTTATTCACTCACTTTTTCATAAAATTAAATGTTTATATATCAATAACCGTACTATTTTTACTGTTTACGAACTAAAATCTCTCTAAACGCACGTTTGGTTATATAATTCTGTAAGGTTATATTTACCACAATATTTTGTACATCGTAAGTTGTTGAAGTTC
The DNA here is from genome assembly GCA_034621355.1 of Mycalesis mineus. Taxonomy (NCBI): domain Eukaryota; kingdom Metazoa; phylum Arthropoda; class Insecta; order Lepidoptera; family Nymphalidae; genus Mycalesis; species Mycalesis mineus. The sequence continues at coordinate 3,611,581 of CM067901.1, forward strand.
TCAATAATTAACTACTTTAGTCGATAATGACATTAAATTTTTTAACTCGGTATACTTCAATAAATACCATACCCTGTGCATCCACTAGCGCGATTGTGGAGGTTTTTTGAACTGTTATTTAACGCATACAACTGGACACTTTTTCAACTTTTCTCCCATATAAGATGACTCTCCTTTCCTCTACCCTCCATAAGTGAGTTGCACTTCTATCTCAAATATATAGTGTATTATCTATGAGTAGGTCTCTGTGGTACATCTCTCTAATCTCTTGCTCAGCGTCCATCAAGAAACATGGAATGTAATTTTAATGTTTAATTTAATAAAACGTGTTCTCCTATAAATAACTTATCTGATATGTTCTTTAATATTGTAGTACATTTACAGTTTTGTTCTATCCTCAATACTTTTCGCAGCGCACGCGATTAAAGCAATTTAATTCAATTAAAGTAAAAATGCGTAATTAATTTTGGAAATTTTTATAGCCTATGACAATCCACAATAACGTAGTTTTCTACTGGTAAAATAATTTTGAAAATTGGTCCAGTAAATCCAGAGATTCCCCGTTACGAAGTCATAAACTCTTCCTCTTATAATATTAGTATAGAAGTATAGATAGTGAATGCCGTACGGTACTATGACATCGTAGTAGCTTGCAAAACGGACAGAAAACCTCTACTCCAAGATTTAAGCACTTGTACCCGTAAAATTGAAAGGATTGAACTAATTTTATTTTCACTGTACGTACTTCTACTTTATTAAAAATAAGTAATAAAAGAATTTGAGTCATCTACCCTATTCCTTGGAACGTGTATATAGAGGAACCACAGACTTAACTTGAAGAAGTTTTCGATTTGCCAATTGCCACTGTATAAAATGGCAATGTTTTTGACATGCGACTTTTGAGCATGTAGCAAGTAGCAACTGTTTATTATTGTTGTTTCGGTTTGTAAATTTTCCTGTTTGGTAGTTTTGGTTTTCTTATAATTTTCGACAGGGAGACTAAGATAGATTCTTACCAAATTAAAATCAGAAGAAATAGACTCCAGCTCATTGACATAATACTAATAGACGTAGCCATAAAGTCATGCTGGATGTAAAAGTGAGACGGGTATATACGAATTTCATGCGAATATTGAGACAAAAAATTTTATCTTTTGTCTCATTCACCGTGGCGGTTTTTTTTATTTGGCCTACTTATAACGCGGGCCAAATTAGAAGCTGTCAAAGTATATTTTGTACAAACTTTCCTTGATGTTCATTGTCTTTAACAGTTTTATGCTTGATAATTAGTGTACGTTTGAGAAAAAGACTCCATTAGTTAAGTGTAGTGTGATCACTGTTAGTTATAATAGGAGGATGCAGTATTTTAGGCTTTAAAAGCCGCACAGAAACAAAGACAGATGAAGTCACTTTTCACTCGTAAGTATGCAATAACTTACTGTTATATTATATAAAACAGATATAAATATGCGTGAACAAATGTATCAACAAAGAATTTACATTAAATTTCGTAGATTTTTAACCAAATATGGTATTTATTTTAAGACATAATCTTATGACAATAACTTATAGTGTTGCCATGCCCTTGTGAAATTTTTCCACTAAATCAATTTTTATTTCATCGACTGTGTACTTTTAAAAATAAAGGACTGTTGAATTATCACTTCATCTCTTTAGATTTCAGCATAAAATAAATATATATCTATAACCAATGGAAACTATAATAATTTCTTAAATTCTTAGTTACTTGTAAAATTTAATAATAACTCTTTAAAAATTGTAGATTTCTTAAGAATATGAATTTGTAACAAGCTTGGATATTGGCTATTGGCCAGAATTGTCCATACATAACTTTTAAAAACTCTATTAATATTTATAAGAAGTAATATTTTATGGTTTCATTGCAGATCTTAACAACAACTTCAAAGAAAGAGAGGATTTTAAAATAAAAATTGCAAAAGTGTAAGCAACAATGTACAGGTAGTTTATTGGAATCTAACCGGCGAGTAAAGAAGAAAGTATTTTGACAGAATTACAATCTATTATATTAGGCTAATTTCTTTTATTTTAAATTATTCTTTCTGTCTATGTCTATAACTTTTGTAACTTTAATTTGGGAATAAATGGCTAATTATTATTTTTTTTCTTTAATTTATTATTATTATTTTTTTTAATTTTTAACGTAAAATATATATTAAAGTTAAAAAAAAAATATATTAAATACTTAAAGAAAATCTTTTTCGTAAACGAGATATATCCCTTAATTAGTATGTAATGGTATGTGCGCAATTTGGAATGCGCGCGCTGTTTAACCTAAATTCGTGGAACATTTTTTGCATTATTCCTATAAAATAATGTCCAGCCCATCTTATATCTTCCATATTTTCTAAGTGATATTTGCTTTTTGAATACTTTATCTTTAGGAAATTGTACAATATGTCAATTTCCCAAATATAAGGAATTTTTTTAGTAATAGCAACACTTCAGTTAAGTATTGCTGTTTCATGTGTGGCCACGCGGTGGCTACATCTATAGGTATTTTATCTAAGCTCCAGCTGGCGGTTTTCTGTAATGTGATTACGAAAAAGACAGAGATTGTCATTTCGTTATGAAAGAATCATTTCTCCGATGTATCAATTGTTCAATGGGATTGCTGCGTATGTTTCGGCGTTCGTTGGCAGATGTGGACGATAACATTTACACTACTTTGGCTACTTGGATTTCTCCCACACCGGTAAGATTTTTCAATGCCAGCATAGTAATAACGTCTCATACAGTGATGAACGTCGGCTCCATGCACGATTCGAAATTTTGTTATGTTCCGCATGAGCCGAGCGTGCAAGCAAGTGCGCGGAACAAATGATAGAGGCACGATCAGCCTAAGTGTTCGGCTTGTGATGAATCTATCTCTCTATTTCACTTGATTGCAATTTTTCTTCAATGTTTTGCATTGCTTTAGTTAATCGCTCTATCCTAATTTGATGCTACAGATATCTCGAGATGACATAGTTTGCACTGAGTGTTTTGCTGCTGTACGACAAGCTCTTCACACAGAGCCAACACCAAGCCCTACATTTGGACATGCAAGTGTATGTTTTGTATGTGGGAAGTCAACACTACGCAAACGATCTGCCAAAGTTCCTCCAGATAGTGAGGAGAGGAATTTAATTATCAGTAGGATATCCCCTCATTTGGTAAGTATGCTATGTCATTTTAAAATTTTTGTTTTCTTAAAGTCTAACAATTTACTTGTTATGTAAAAATAAAACAAGTTACATGACTTAATTCTATTATTTTGAAGTATATCAGTCCATTGGCTTAAGATGACCATGATAATGGTTTGAAACTAGTTAACTAGTTTCAGAGTCCTCAATATATTGAAATAAAATTTAAGTTTTAGGTTTAATTACAGTATTATTGTAAACAATTTATTTTAATATAGGATTTTTTTCTATCCCTCAGGTTCCTCACCTAAAAAATGTGTGTTTTACATGTTGGACATGGGTTCAGAGGACCAAAGAACGACAATTGCAACAAGATGCAAATCGATCCAATCAAATTGAAATAAAAATAGAAGCTATATCGGATTATGATACACCACAGGAGGATGTTTCTCAGCCAGAAGAAGATATAGTTCAGCCAGAGGAAAGAAGGTCCTCAGTACCAAAGATAACATTATCAACATACAAACGCACAGCTGTGACATCAAGTCGTTGTGTATTTCGTGGTTGTAATAACTAAGAGCGATATATAATTCCCAGACCTATTAAACATGATATTTTAAGTAGCAGAAGAATTTATATACCTAAGAGTGCTAGGGTCTGTCAATATCATTTAATAAATGATGAATGGGATCAGCTGGAAGCAAATCTATCTGATTTTACACCTGAGCACATAGATAACTTGTTACAGACAATGGAAAGAATTTCTGTTAGGAGCATTAATTTTAGCAATATTCGTGAACTGCCTCCTAATTTATGTCATTATTTGTTCGGACTAAGTGCTACACAGTTCTATGATTTGTTGAATAGCATGCCACAATTGTATGATAAAGTACCGGATGCGAGTGTAGCTTTAAGCATTTATTTACTAAAATCAAGAACTGGCAACAGCAATGTGCAACTCGCTGGTCTATTTAATATAGCTAGAAGTACACTTGAAAAATACTTGAATACAGCCAGAAGTATTCTAGATGAAAAAAATGAACCCAGTCGTTCAGATTCCGAATGAATTCTGGTTCTGCTTATACACCTTACAAGTGTAGTGTTATCTCTTTGTCACTCATGCAACTAAGAAATTCCAGAAAATTTCATAACTAATATTGCACAAAAAACATTAAGTATCATTTGACATGTAAACAGACAGGATTAAGTTTTTATTTTTACAATTTCCTTTAATATCTGGAATCCAGATAAGGCGTACCTGGTGCACCATGCAATAATGCCCACTGCTCACCCGTATTTAAATGAGTTAACTACCTAGATTGCATTAAGATAGCGCCATTATAAAAATGCAACTTTGCTTATCATTATGACGGCAATTATCTACAAAGAGGATCCCTCTATGAATTCCCAAGGTTGATTCTAGAAGGCAATATACCCAGAAAACGCGCACCTGGAACACAGAAGAAAAAGTGGATTGATGATACAAGTATAAAGGAGTGGACTAAGCTTAGTTACACGAAGCTTCAAGCAGTTTTGCAGGACCGGAAGAATTAACCGACTGCCAAATTTCATTTTGAAGAAGGCTTCTGATGATGATGATTATCAGAGAGGCAAAGATAATCGCTTTTATTTTATATATATTTTAATTTTTGACGACCTCCGTGGCGCAGTGGTATGCGCGGTGGATTTATAAGACGCGAGGTCCTGGGTTCGATTCCGGTGGGGCAGATTGAGATTTTTCTAATTTGTCTTGGTCTGGCTGGTGGGAGGCTTTCGCCGTGGCTAGTTACCACCCTACCGACAAAGACGTACCGCCAAGCGATTTAGCGTTCCGGTACGATGTGTAGAAACCGAAAGGGGTGTGGATTTCATCCTACTCCTAACAAATTAGCCCGCTTCCATCTTAGATTACATCATCACTTAACATCAGGTGTGATAACAGTCAAAGGTTAACTTGTAGTCGATAAAACAAAAATCGCTGACTACTGGCAGCAATGGATTCTATCTGAAAAATAATTATTTTTTCTTAAGCATCAATAAAACTTACCCATTTTAATAAATGAGTTTTTTTGGTAGTAAAAGTCCATTTTTGTGTATTCACTTATTATGATTTATTGAGTAAGTTAATTGTTTGCACTATCCTGTAAAAGTAAAATAAAATAAATGTACAAATGTATTGGGTGTTAATCCTTAACCTCAACCTTACTTTAATGTTGTGCCTCAAATAACTGAATACCTATGTAAAGATTATGTCTTCAAGATAATATGTTTTACAAAGTTAGATTGAAATAAAAAAAATAAATAAATAGAAATAATCTTCATCATATTACCTGAAATAAAAAATAAAACAACAATACCCTCAATAATTTATTTACAAAATAGATATCAGATTGTAACAAAATAACAATGAAAATAAAATAATATATACAATTGCAATTCATGATTATGTTTAGGAGCTTAGTTATAATAATTTAAATGACATTTTCTGAGCGACATGAACCTAATAAAAATAATTTTAATTAGGTATATGGCTTAGGTATGATAACACACATTGGTATTGGAGATCAACATCACAATATGAGAAAATATTATTACTTTACTGTTAATTACTACTACTCAATATAAGGTCCCTTCTAAAGTCAAAGATGATCTCTCCTGATAAGTAACAAAACACATTAACTCTCTTTCTAATTGGTTCCTAGCTAGCGCCAAATCTAGTTTAGTTTATTCCGAAAATAATTGGTTAGTGTGGCAATTTTACATATTGGAGTCATCGAAAAATCAATCTATCATCAGCGATTAAATCGAATCGATCGAAATGAATTAATCTTTCATAAGAGGCAGATTTGTGGCTGGTGGGAGGCTTCGGCCGTGGATAGTTACCACCCTACCGACAAAAACGTACTGCTAAGCGATTTAGCGTGCCGGTACCATGTCGTGTAGAAACCGAAGGCGTTTAGATATATCCTGCTACTAACAAGTTTGCCCGCTGTATTGTATCGTCACTTACCACCAGGTGTGATTGCAAACTTGTTACTAATTAAAAAAATATACTATTCCATTGCAGTTGTGAGTTATGCTGGAGGCTTTTATTCGTTTTAATTGATAGTAATCAGAACGGATGATTAACATGGTCTGAAACGGGATTGTAATATTATTAGGTGAACTACTAAGAATTTTTAGAAGGAACCTTATTATTTTAGGATTTGTTTTGTTAAGCAACGAACCTAAGATCTTAATATAATTGGGGCGACTATTAACCACTAGACCAATGAGATATTAATGACAATAATATGAGAAATAACAACCAAGTATTACTAAACTACTTCATATAAAATTAATACGTATGAAAAAATTAAAAATGAACAATTTTCGAAACAGAACGGTTGGCTTACATTAAATTATATGAAGCGTAGCTTGAGATTACAAAGCACGAGTTTGTAAAAGTGTAGGTAGGTATGTACATGTAAAGAAGTTTGGCTTCTTAATATATAATTTACGGATAAGTGAAATATTTTTACATTTTCATATACTATAAATTAGCAACACTAATAGACCATAAGAAATGTACTCAAACTCGCTACATATACAAGTAAAAGTTTCATCATCAGCAGACAGGAATCTATACATGTCGTGCGATAACACCAAACAAATCATATCGCAGGACGGAAATTCGGAAATTTCTTAAACGATTGTCAACATTCCGTGGATTTCAACTATCCAGTCCTTTGCGTACGTATTTTATAATAACAAGAAATTATAAATTTGCATTTATAGCTTCAATAGTTTTTAGATACAACCGGTATTAAAGGTGCATTTAATTAAAAATCTAAGTTAACGGTCGTCAAATACATTTTTGTGCGTTTAGTTACTACCAATGTTAGATAGTAAAAATCCTTAATGCAACCAAGATAATATTCTGATGTGGAAATTATTAAGTACGATGGCTGTGATTTTGTCTCTAATTTCTTCAGATAATTCTACAAAAATATTCAATATTTATTTTATATAAACAAAGATGATATATTAGAAGTTGAAAAACTAGTAGATGATATTGTAGGTGCAAAATCATTGCTTAATATTCCGCGCGCCGTGTTTCTACAATAAATAGAGACAGAATTCTTGAATTCTTGACGGAAATAAATGAGCCTTTTTCTTCATTTGAATTATGAAAGGTAGAGGTAGGCAGAACCACTTTTTATGTGAAAGTGTGCCCGTCCTAAAGCTACTAATTAATGGCGCCACAAGTGTGTGGATTGTTATTTTTTCATTTGGTATTACACTACAATTTAATGAAGGTCGATCTGATGATGGAGCCGAAAGACTGACGAAAGAATTCTGCAACGATTTACAGCACTTAACTTGTCTTTATATCGCTTGATATTTAGATAGATTTGAATCATTTAATATTTTCTTTTCGTTTTAAATGTGACTAACGTGTTATGATATACCAGTCTTATGCAAATTAATTTCGCAAATACAATTATTTTAACGTAAACTTTTTTCCTTAGCACACTTAGTTACGTTTTAATGTTTGGTAAATTCAGACTTTTTTGATATCATTTTTTTTGACTTGTACAGACCTAAATGGACTCTATATTTAAGTTATTATTAATTGGCACCTCAACACGTGTTTCGGTCATAAACGTCTGTTAGGTAAGGAAAGTCTCTTGATTTCATTCTTCCTTCAAAATTAACTGTGTTAGAGAGGTTTTACGTTTAAAAGATGAATATTCGAAGCGCCTTGCCGGGCCAAGTAAAACTTTTAGTCATTGTTTTAGTTTCTTTTAAACTACATTACGTACAAAATTGGGAAAATTGTGGTTTCAGATTTAATTTTATTGGATTCATAACCATTTGACGTAGAATCGTCAAATATTTAACGCTTGTATGCATGCGTATAGCATAACGCAGTAATAAATAATAAATAAGTCGAAGTGCCAAGCAAAAATAATATACATATAGCACTAGTCACAATTTAATTAGTATTAACTTTCCTGACCAAAATATTAGTACAGGATCCGTGGCCTATTTTTTCACTTGATTACTATCAAGCTAATTTTCCGTGAGTAGCTTCATTTTGATAAGACCCCCAACAATTTCCTGTGCGAAAATTTTTGATTGTGGTAGCTAACAGAGGTAGCAATGATAAAATATGTCGATTTGATAATTCTTCAATATTTATTACTAACTGAATTGTTTTTATTAAATCTTAAGATAATTATCTAAATTATTTGAAAAAATATTTGTCCTACAAAATCTATGGTTTCATCAAAGAGTCCTCCCCCTCCAACATGTATTGATAACGAGACCACCAAAAATGATTACTAACCAGCTGATTTTTTTTTTATTACTTAGTTAAAATATATATAATTTAACAGCCATATTGTCCTACAAATTTCGTGGTATGTTATTCCGGTTCCTACGCTTAAAAGTAGTAGTACAGATCATTGATGTAAAAATAATTACTATCAAGCTGAATCTTCGTGAATAGCATCGTTTTAATGAGACGCCCAACAATTTCCTGTGCGAAAATTCTCGATAGTGGTAGCTAACAGAGGTAGCAATAATAAAATATGTCGATTTGATGATTCTCAAATATTAATTACTAACTGGATTGTTTTTCATTAAATCTTAAGATAATTATCTAAATTATTTGAAAAAATATTTGTCCTACAAAATCTATGGTTTGATCAAAAAGTCCTCCCCCTCCAACATGTATCATGAAGAAGCTGATACCAAAATTGTATACCACATTTGTCAATTTAATACTAACTATCGTGTGCAGATACATTGTACGGATTCTGATATACCAATAATAATGCTGGCAAATTTTAAGTATTTAAAAGATGAAATTCAAATAATAATTAATTTAAGCACGAGTAAAAAAAAATGTACTTAAACATAAATGAAATGTATGAAAAACTTGGGGATCAATTATCTTGTTCACTCGCTATATGCCATATTTTTACAGGAAATGATTATAATCCCACTTTCTTTCGTAAAGGAAAAAAGAGACCTTTTAGTATTTTAAAGAAAAATAAAAAATTTCAAGAGGCTTTTATTCAACTCCTACGGATTGAAAATACAGCATTAACAACATCGAATGAGGTATTTCAAATTATTGAAGAGTATGTATGCAGAGTGTATTCATTAAAAACAAAAAATGATATCAACAAAGGACGGTACGAGTTATTTGAAAAAGGATATAAATCAAAAAATGAAAATGAAGAAATTTTAAAACAAAAAATCGTAGGATATGATCCTTCCAGTTTGCCACCAACAAAAGAAGAATTGTTACAACAAATTAAAACAACTGCATTTATCTGCAATGTATGGTGTAACGCACATATGCGATGCCCCACGGAAAAATTGCCGGAAAATTTTGGATGGACAATAATTGATGGCAAATATGAATATTATTGGTTTGATGGTCCCCAAAGTCCATCTTTTGAAGAATTATCTTCTGAAATACAAGGTACCCTATTTATACTATTGTTATTTATTGATTGATTATTCATTATTATATAATTTACTAAATTTTTTCATGTTATTACAGAGTCAGATATTACGAGTGAGGAAAGTGAAATAAATGAAGATGACAGCGATGTTAGTAGCGAAGATTATGAAGATTCATCAGATGAATATGATGAAGATTAATTTTTTTTTATCTATAAATACACCAATACACCAATTTTTGTACCTAATTTTCCTAAAAAATAAACTTATTTAAATTTTAAAAAAGATTTTTTCACTGTATCTTATGTTAGAAATAGGAAAACGAAAAAATTACAATTCTTGTCGGACTAGCGATACATACCTGTTTTTTTGTAGGACATTGTTTTATTTGGGCACTGAACACACTAACCTATTATGTAATATTTTTGTCCTACAGTTAGTAATGAGAAAAATGGTCTTATGGTATTAACAATTTCTGAGCGTAGGACCGGGATAACATACCACGAAATTTGTAGGACAATATGGCTGTTAAATTATATATTTATTAACTAAGTAATAAAAAAAAAATCAGCTGGTTAGTAATCATTTTTGGTGATCTCGTTATCAATACATGTTGGAGGGGGAGGACTCTTTGATGAAACCATAGATTTTGTAGGACAAATATTTTTTCAAATAATTTAGATAATTATCTTAAGATTTAATAAAAACAATTCAGTTAGTAATAAATATTGAAGAATCATCAAATCGACATATTTTATCATTGCTAACTCTGTTAGCTACCACAATCAAAAATTTTCGCGCAGGAAATTGTTGGGCGTCTTATCAAAATGAAGCTACTCACGGAAAATTAGCTTGATAGTAATCAAGTGAAAAAATAGGCCACGGATCCTGTACTATATGTGTTATGTTCTGACCAAAATCTGTGTTACATCGTCAACTCTACACAGATTATGTTTACAGCACTAGTCACAATTTTTTTATTACTTTTCTGATCAAAATCTGTGTTACATTGTCAAGTCTACACAGATTCTGTGTAGAGCACTAGTCACAATTTATTTTTGATTACTTTTTTGACCAAAATCTGTGTTACATTGTGAAGTCTTAACAGATTCTGTCACATTTAATTTATTTGTGATGACTTTTCTGACCAAAATCTGTTACGTTCTAACCCTAAACAGGCAACAGGTCACCCCGTTGAAGTCAGTTCCGTTTGACAGTTTGGTTGATGAACACAGATCGTATCTCCATGGGGCACAGCGTCACCACGCTGTCGGGTACCGGGTTGCCGATGGCCACGAAGGTCAACGAACTCTCGAACACGCTGTCCGGTGGTACGTCCACTAGATCTGTTAGTGGTATCTGTGAAAAAGTATCAATCAGACATTTTATTTATTTTAATAACTTAATTGCATAATTATGATAAAATAAACACAGTAGTATTAACAGGCAAAAGGCGGTGTTACCACTAAGAGTGATCTCTTCCAGGCAACCTACAATAAATAATCTAATTATTACGTGAAATGGGAAATTGCAAAAAAAAAGAAAGAAACACTTAAAGATTATTATATTACGGATATAGGTATACTAATATTATAAAGTTTAGGAGTTTCTGTTTTTAACCGACGAAAAAAACGGAGGTTCTCAATTCGACACGTATACATTTTTTTTATGTATGACCACGCATAACTTTTTACAGAGTTGTCCGATTTTGATAATTTCTTTTTTATTGGACACTTCCAAAATAGTCCCATAGTCATCATGTTAGGATCTGATGATGATATCCTGGGAAAATTTTAGGAACTCTTCAAATTTTATAGGCACAGTTGCAGCGATTTCAATTTTTGTGTAAGTATCGGTAGCTTTTTGGCTATAAGTGCCGTATAATACACAATGAAAGTATAGTACGAGTAGGTTACGTGGCGATAAATCACTAAAAGGTAAGAAATAATTTTTTTTAACAAAGAATAGAACCGACTCAAAACGCACTAAAAAGTATAAAATAAGATAGATAGATAGATAGATAAATTCTTTATTGCACATTTTAAAAGATACAGAGACACAAAAGCAGAACAAAATAAAAATAAAATGTACAAAGGCGGTCTTATCGCTAAAAGCGATCTCCTCCAGACAACCCTCATTGAAGTACTCTAAGTTATGGAAAACGGATAGTGCAATAATGTATATATATTAAAAAAAATAAAATATACCTACATATACATTGGGCCTACACAATAAAAATACACAAATAGTTTAAACATATAAATATATATACATACTATATTATATAAATATACATACATATACAGCTACTTATATAATAAAAATTAAAGTATATTTGAAAAGTAGTAGTTTTTCAACCGATCTTTAAAGATGTTTAACGATACAGACTGTCGTATGTCTCTTGGCAAATCGTTCCATAGTGCCACGGTTTTTACAGTAAATGAATTTTTATACGCTGTATGACTGACAGGAAATCGCAATCGGTTATCATCCTTGGCACGCAAATAGCACTCTACATTGCTACCCAAGAAGTGGAATCGCTCTTTCAAGTATGGTGGTGTCTTAGGATTATATAAAATGGAATAAAGAAGAGAGAGAGCATGTAAGTTTCTACGGGAACGGATTGGTAGCCATTTTAATTGAGCACGATACTGGGACACGTGATCATACTTACGTAGACCAAAGATGAACCGAATGCATAAGTTCTGCAATCTTTCAAGCTTATTAAGTAAGGTCTCTGACAAATCCAAATAGCTGACATCTGCGTAATCTAAAATTGGCAACAACAAAGTGTTAGCTAACAGAATTTTAGTTTTAATTGGTAAAAAGTTTTTTAGGCGGTTAAGGTATCCGATAGCTGAGAACATCTTACGACTAACCTCTGAGACTTGCGGTGCCCAAGACATGGTATTATCTACAATTAAACCTAAATTTCTAATGGTACTACTGAATGGTATAGTTGTACCATCAAATAAAACTAACGGTAAAGTTTCAAAAGATGTAGAAGAAATGAAATGAGAAGAACCTATTATAGTTACTTGAGATTTATGCGGATTAACTTGGACGCCAAATGAACGACACCAAGCACTAATTTTATTTAAATCGGCATTGAGGAGTTCTATTGCATTCTGAAGTTCATTTACTGGTGCAGATAAATACACTTGTAAGTCATCAGCATACATATGATATGATGAGGATATGACAGATGAAATAGAATTTATATAGACAGAGAAGAGAAGAGGAGAGAGAACACCACCTTGTGGTACCCCAGAGTGAAGTGAAATAAACGACGATACCTTATTATCGTATCGCACACATTGCTGACGATTACACAAGTATGTCTCAAACCAATTAACTACTAACGGGGACATACCGCTTATCTTCAAAATAGCCAACAGTAAATCAAAGTCTACGGTGTTAAATGCGTTGCTAAAGTCTAAAAGTGCAATAACGGTGAGGAATTTATTATCAATAGCTACGCGGATATCATCGCAGACCTTAACTAAGGCTGTTGTTGTGCTGTGACCATACCTGAAACCTGATTGAACTGGACTCAAAATATCATGTCGAATTAAGTAAAGGTTAAGCTGCTCATGTATGAGACGTTCAAGGACTTTAGAAACATATGGTAGGATAGAAATAGGACGGAAATTAGACGGAGTTGAAGGTTTATAGACTTTTGGAATTGGAACCACGTAGGCTGTAGTCCACGAGGATGGAAAAGAAGCAGAAGATAATGAAAAGTTCAGGATGTGACATAATACAGGTAGGATACAGTCAAGGGAAGTAATAATCATTTTCCTACTTATACCATCACAGCCAACTGCATCTGACTTTATAGCAAAGATATGCTTCTTAACTTCATCAGCAGTGATAGGGGTGAAATGGAATTCTGGACCACCGTGAGTTGGCAATGATCTTAAGTGATTAAGCGTACCTTGTTTCGTAAGTGTGTCAAATGAATAAACAGTGGCAAAATGATTATTGAGATCCTCTAAATTAACGGTATGCGATACTTGTTGGCGTTGACGGCCAATCCCAAGGGAAGCTAGAAACTGCCAAGTTTTACCGGAATTATTCTGATCAACGGACGAATGGATATATTCCCGCTGAGCATCACGACACACTCTGTTACACCGGTTTCGAAGCTTTTTGTATTTAATTAAGTTTGTATCAGTTGGATTCAATTTGTACTTACTTTTAGCTGCATTCCGCCTAGACATTAATATTTTTATATCATTTGTCAGCCATGGTGCTGGTAGATGCTTAATTTTAATTGGTCGTAATGGAGCGTGTACGTCAAAAAGTTCGGTCAATTGCGAATTAAAAATATTCAATTTATCATCTACCGTTGAAGCTTCAAGAATAGAATCCCAATCGATGTTATTGAGATCCTCCATAAATTTCTCATTATCAAAATTTCGAAAACTACGGCGCATAACTATACTTGGCTTAGCCTTGGGTGGACGAATCTTAAAGCTTAGATAGATTAAATCGTGGTAAGAAAAGGCCTCCGCTGGAAGTTGTCCATGACTGTCAACAAGGTTAGTAGAGGAAACTATCATAAGGTCTAATTGGGAAGGTGTACAGTTAGGGAAGAAATGGGTAGCTTGAGTTGGGAGTAAAGTAAGATTACAATTATTAACTATAGACTTTAAGCGTCTCGAACGATGATCATTTTTTATGAGGCAAGTATTAAAGTCACCCATAATAATAGTGTGATCGACAGCTGACGAATGTAGTTCAACCAAATTTTCAAAATTGTCAAAATAATTAATGTGCAGTGAAGGACAGTAAAAAACGCCTAGAAGAAGCTTTTTTGAACCAAACTGAGCTTCAATAAATAGATGTTCAGATGATTCTGTGTATATTGAAGGGGATTTGTCTAGAATGCGAAATGGAATGTGACTACGAAGATAAATACACACACCGCCCCCACCCTTACCCGTGCGGTCGTTTCTTATTAGGTGATAGCCAGGTAAACTAAAGGAAGTAGACGGTAGACAGGGCTTAAGAAATGACTCTGACACTAATATTGCATGAGTGTCCGTACTTTCAAATGTAGTTAGTAAATCTGAGTAATGCGAGGGAATACTCTGCGCATTTATATGTACTACGTTAAAATTTTTATGAAAAGATGAAAAAGTGTCATTGAGAACGGAGTTAAGCGGTATAGCTGCGCTGTGGAAGCTGCCATCTGACTCCGATGAGTCCGTAACAAAAACATCTTCAATTCCTGAGTAATTTTCATTCTGATCGTTGTTAGAAGAAATCATACTACTACTATATTATAATATAATATACATATAACCACAATATATATATATATACAATATATAATATTATAAATATAAAATAAGATAAAAAATAAAGCTTTAGTTACAAGAGTTTTCCTTCGAAATACTTTTCTACTTCACTAACAGTGTCTGCAGGAAATCGCTTTGATTATAAATAACAACAAGGAAATAGATAAAGTAGAATATAAAACAATAAGTATAAAAAATATGTATCAATATGTATATTCAAACAAAGCAAAATAACTAGCCAAAAACTCCTACACTCAATGGCAAGAGTCACAATTACAATGATACTATTTTAAGACAAAAATTAACTTACTATAATAAAAACTTATATATTAAAAGTTTAATGCTATTTATACCAACCTACGTACCAACAGGTTTTAGAAGAAATTATATTTTTATTTCACAAAATAAAATATAATATTACCAAACACTAGTGAAAAAGGTATAAATTTCATATAAATATGAGAAATTTTAAATTAAATTCATTAAGCTAACCACTAACATACAAACAGATAATTTTAACCCAAAAAATGCAGCTGTTACATATAAAAATAAAATGAGACATAATTAAATCATAAACTCGCATTAACATTATTATTTCTCTGAGGTTGGAGAAATAATGTATAGACATCATAGACGGAACTTATAGTAGGTATAAGTAATCTGTGGGTACTAGACATTGACAAACAAGACTGTTGTTTACAATTGATTTTGACAATCTTGCATTATTATTGGGGGAAATAAGAAAGAAAACATGAAAATTGACTGATAACCAACAATTTGATAAAGTATCACAACAATTACTTATCCAAATTAAAAAAAAATGAAAATATATTTTTAAATAATAGAAAGGCTAACAGAATTTTGACTACTACTGCACTGGGTTTCAAATTACTGCAAATATACACTAACCACCAAGTGGATAACAAATCATATATTCATATTGAAGTGATATGGTTTTACAATGAATTTACTACCCAACAAAGCGATTACCTTCTGGCAGACCTCTTCGCTTTATCGCCCTGCGATCTTACAGCTTTTGGCACGGCCATAGTAGCATTTGAAGGTCCACCACTCGGCTGTGTTACAGTTGCAGGAGCTGAAGTACTGGGCAAAGAGATTTCATCCGGCTTAGAACCAATGGCTTTGACCTCGGCTACTGTGAAAACTTTGTGACGTTTGCCATCTGGACCAAGCACAGTAATCGTCCCGTCCGTTGTCCAACATCGTGAAATGCCGAACTTCTGCCTGGCTGCTTGAAAAGCATCATGCCGCTCTTTCGTTAAAAACTCAGACAGAGTGATACCAGTGCCTTTAAGCCCTGTCTTCATGAACCAGATCTCATTTCGTAATGATAAATCGTGAAACTTAACCAAAATTGGCCGCGGTTTGCCGCCCCCTTGTTGACCCAAGCGCCTGCAGTAATTGATTTTCGTTTCCGTAAGTTCAGGAAGGTCAAGATGATCCTGTATAGCCTTTATCACCGCGGATTGCAAATTTTCCTTCTGCACCTCACGGATACCATGGAGCAGCAGCATCTTTCTCCGGCTCCTCGTCTCCATGACATCACACTGCCGAGAGAGCACCTGCACCTGCAGCTGCAGGCTCTCAAGAGAAGCCATGACGAACACTCTGAACGCACCAAACTGAGCATTTATATTTGAGGTTGGACTTGATGCTGGAGTAGATGTTTGGATAGCCCGTTGGAACTCTGCCATCTTTTCATTAAAATGTTCAGTTAAAGCAGAAATTGACTGTTCGATGGATTTTAAGTCAGTCATATTGTTTGTTTAGTGGTAAGGTTAAGTGAAACTGTGAATAGTTAATAGATATTGTGAAAACCAAAAGGAAATTATGTAGGATTACTTGCTGGTATGTAGATTAACTATTAATAACACATTTTATTATATATAACACATAAAAACATTTAAAACTGCAATTTGAGAATAAAGAGAATTAAAAACGCGTGTGACTTTTTTTGCACCTACCCGCGAAAAGCTAACTTATAAAATAGCTAAAAAATAACTGCGTCATTTAGTTTCTACTTTAAGGATGTTACCTAGAACCAACAAACTGCTTTACTACGTTAAATAAATGTTCCTTAAACTTGGCAGGCACCGACTCCTAGATATGCTTAAGTAAATTAAAGCAACTAAATGACACAGTTATATTTTACTTTTTAGTGCGTTTTGAGTCGGTTCTATTTTTTATGATTTTATTAACGCATCCCAGTCCTACTGGTCTAGTGTATTATATATGGTACTGGGTGGTGGTGTATTGTTTCTACCTCGTCGGTCTAGTGGTTAACCTATGCTACATCGATCACGTGACCCTGGATTCAAATATTCGGTCGCGTCTTTCTTTTTTTAAAAAAAAAGGTAAATTTTTAGCCTGGAGTTGGTGGTGTTGCACCACCGTGCCTCAGAGAGCCGTTAAGCCATTAGTCCCATTAGTGGTCATTATCATCAACATGTAATAGTGATCGTTAATGTATTAAACATTATCATCCTAAGCCCGCCAACCCACTTTTGACCAGCGAGGTGGGTCTAAGCACCATATTCCTAATAAGAAGCCTGGCCCTGTAGTGAGCCGTTAACAGGCTGATAATGATTATTTTACCTGTCCGTCCCCTGGCGGATAGAACTGCGCGACGGATCGCTCGCCGTAGCACGCGTCGAGATGTACGCGCTGCAGCGTCATGCCCATGCCGAGAGACGACGAGCCGTCTTTATTCTACCAAACATAAAATATTGCGTTTTTCACATAATATCATTTATAATTATGATCACGTTTCTAGGAGTAGGCAGAGACACAGTCAAGCAGTTAGTACCATGTTCTGAGTAAGGGCGCACCGTTAGTGCACGAATCAAACACTGAGCAAGCTTTAACCTCTCACACAGTGGACACATTTAACACGTAACGGTAGTAATTTGCTACACGCGCGCGCAGTTTTACCAAAACTCGTATAAAATAATATCAATACTAAAGCCAAACACGATTGAGAATGCTTGTCTACAAACAAATTTAAAGTGTAGGTAGAAAATGCAACACATTTAAGCCTAATAAATTTAAAATTATGTTTTGTTTTTTTTTTAATCTTATTTAAAAGACATTGAATATATTAATTCGTTTTAAACTTACTTATTTAATTTATTGTCATGAATTCGTCATTAACAAGTTAACTAAAAAATTAGATGTAAAATGACTAGTGTTCTCTACCTTCATTTTCAATTTGTTTGTTGACAAGCATTCTCAATCGAGTTTGGCTTTAGTATAGTCCACCTATCCATGTTTCGTAAATTATATTCGATTTTCAAATAGTTTATCTTCATAACATTGTACGTATGTTTATAATATAGATTAGTATGTTTATAATATAGGGCTATAGTTTTAAAACCTACCTAGTCCAGAAATGTTTATTGTCCAAAATGGTGGCTCTCTATTGGCTTTTTGTGACTATGCGGGTTTTCAATAGAAATGTGATGGGATTTGCAGTATTTGATGCTTACAGCCTTTTTAAAGTGGATTTTTCTATTGGACATAGTTGTTTTTGGTAAGAAATTATAAATCGAAACTGTGTAAAGATCGTAGATTTCAAGAGGTATACCTAAATATATTATTACGTGTAAAAATGGACTAAGTGGTTTTTGAAACTATGCTTTACTATATAACTATAATATTTTTTATTTTTCGGTTTTTTGTTGTAGTATACTCTATCAATTAGAAAACGCAGTTTGAAGTGCCTCACTACCACAGTTCATAGCGTCCGGCACGATGTCGTATAGAAACCGAAGGAGTGTGGATTTCATCCTATTCCTAACAAGCTAGCCCACTTCCATTACTTACTTAGATTACAACTTTACTCTCGGTGTGGTTGCAGTTAAGGGCTGATTAGTAATAAATAAACAAAAGAATACTATCTCTTTCTAACCTTAGTAGTAATATGCGAATGGTAGGACGCCAACACTACATCGGCAGCGCTGAATATGGAGCGCGAGTACGCGGGGCGCGGGTAGTTCTCGTTGGCCGTGTAGTGCATCGTTATGAGCGGCTGCAGCAGGAGCTGCTGAGACACGTGCGCGCCCAGAGTTAGCTGACCGCTTGCTTGCTCGGGAGATTTGGGCTAAAACAATTACATGAAAATTAGAAAAACAATAATATGAATTTTTATACTATAATGAAATAGATAAGTGAGATGGAATAAGATATCAATTATTTTTCAGTAAGTATTTTTTTCTTTCAAAAATTCGATGCCAAATTAATATTCCAACATATACCTTATAAATAATATAATGAAAAGTTACGAGGGCATTAACTTTATAAGACTATTGGCATGTATCCCTGAATTTTTATTTCAGTGTTATTAAAAACAATTACGACAGTTTTAAACTATTTATTGTGAGAAGAGATTCGTGCTCTGCAGTAAGTTGACGGCAAGTTGCACTCACCGCGCACGGGTTGTTGGCTTGCTCCACGATGAGCTTGAAGGTGTGCCGCGTGCGCACGTTGTCGAGCACGCCCTGACTCACGCCGCGGTTGTCGTCGCGACTCAGGCGACGGTCTTGCATAACCTGCGCCACAAATTATAACTATAATACAAGCAATAAAATGAACTAAAAATGTCAATTTAAGGTTAACCAGTGTATGCTATACAGATTGCGTTACTGTAAATGATTCTGCTTCTTTAGCTGATAAAAGCAAATTCAGTTAGTAATTTAGTAATCTTCGATGTACGCGGCCGCCGGCAGCGGGTAGAAGTATCAGCGAATATGCGACACATGTCACCTCGATCTGTCCGGACTGCAGCGCGGCCATGCCCAGCGGCGTGGAGGTGAGCAGCGTGAGGCGCGAGCTCTCGTCCTCGATGTACGCGGCCGCCGGCAGCGGGTAGAAGTATCAGCGAATATGCGACACGTGACACCTCGATCTGTCCGGACTGCAGCGCGGCCATGCCCAGCGGCGTGGAGGTGAGCAGCGTGAGGCGCGAGCTCTCGTCCTCGATGTACGCGGCCGCCGGCAGCGGGTAGAAGTATCAGCGAATATGCGACACGTGTCACCTCGATCTGTCCGGACTGCAGCGCGGCCATGCCCAGCGGCGTGGAGGTGAGCAGCGTGAGGCGCGAGCTCTCGTCCTCGATGTACGCGGCCGCCGGCAGCGGGTAGAAGTATCAGCGAATATGCGACACGTGTCACCTCGATCTGTCCGGACTGCAGCGCGGCCATGCCCAGCGGCGTGGAGGTGAGCAGCGTGAGGCGCGAGCTCTCGTCCTCGATGTACGCGGCCGCCGGCAGCGGGTAGAAGTATCAGCGAATATGCGACACATGTCACCTCGACCTGTCCGGACTGCAGCGCGGCCATGCCCAGCGGCGTGGAGGTGAGCAGCGTGAGGCGCGAGCTCTCGTCCTCGATGTACGCGGCCGCCGGCAGCGGGTAGAAGTATCAGCGAATATGCGACACGTGTCACCTCGATCTGTCCGGACTGCAGCGCGGCCATGCCCAGCGGCGTGGAGGTGAGCAGCGTGAGGCGCGAGCTCTCGTCCTCGATGTACGCGGCCGCCGGCAGCGGGTAGAAGTATCAGCGAATATGCGACACATGTCACCTCGACCTGTCCGGACTGCAGCGCGGCCATGCCCAGCGGCGTGGAGGTGAGCAGCGTGAGGCGCGAGCTCTCGTCCTCGATGTACGCGGCCGCCGGCAGCGGGTAGAAGTATCAGCGAATATGCGACACGTGTCACCTCGATCTGTCCGGACTGCAGCGCGGCCATGCCCAGCGGCGTGGAGGTGAGCAGCGTGAGGCGCGAGCTCTCGTCCTCGATGTACGCGGCCGCCGGCAGCGGGTAGAAGTTCGCCTGCAGAGGAATCTTCTCGTAGTGCCGTCGCTTTATCATCTGTTCAAAGTAAATATCTAGTGTCAGATTTTAAAATATTGTAAGGCATAAAATTCTTCTCAAAATTCGTTCTAAGCATTTTTATTGCGATTAACCCTTTTTAAAACAACTACTCCGCTCTGAAGTTGCAACATGGCGAGAAGTCATTCGCCTCGTGTTCAGAGCGGACTAGAAGTTTTATATAATATTATTGGAGAGCCATATTAACCTGCATTCCATTAATATCCGTATAGAAGACATCTCCATTCTTGATGACAGTGGAGAATCTCATTGCCAATTCAAGGTCATCCACTGACGGGTCAATGAGGAAAGTGTTGCTGATTTCAACTTCACTCTGAGGCAATGATGGGTTGTAGTAAACTGACATCTGGAAAATTAAGATTTTAATATCAACTTAGCTTCGAATAAATCAGGCTGAAAATGAAGAAGAAATAAATAAAAACTTACAGAAAGAACAATTTCTGCCTTATTGGGACTGATAAGGCCAGAATACAGTGTGGCCTTGTAAGGTCCCTCGGTGATGACGATTTCTGGGTACGCATCAGCTTTGAAGGCAGTGGCCGGCCCGTCGGGGATGAACAGGTAGGCGCCGCTGTTATTGTCCGGCCCTTTCTGAGTGCCGTATCTATAAGTTTTACGACATATGCATTACTGTGAAGAATTGATTCAATCATCATCATCATGATCAACAATTAATGGATTTGACTCTTAAACATAAGTCTTATGCAAAACACGACGGTCTTGAGCCAACTCACTTGATGTCCTTTGTCCACCTAGAAGAGGGTCGATTTTCTTAAACAAATATTCATTTTTATATTTTTAATCAGGTCTACGTGTATTATTGTAATAATTGTTCAAGTTATTTAGTTTCGTATGTATAACATATGAAAAGAGTTCTAAGACTCATGACGACCGCGTAAGATCGTTTGGCCGGCCATACAGAAAAGACACCGTCATCATTTTATGCGTTTTTTTTAGATTGTTTTTTTTTAGTTACACCAAATAGATTCTTAATTTTGTAAAATAGAACAAGATATAGTACATAACTTTTGGAGATGAAAGATGGTTTCCGAAAATAATGGTACGCTCACGCAACTGAATTATATTTCTCTGAACTGGTCCCAAATGCAAAATAAAAATAAATAGACAGCACTAAGGGTTTAAAAAAAAATTGGTTGTCTGTAAAGTCGGTTTACTGACGATAGTTGAACGTGACAATGTCTTAAGAAAATATTGATGGAATATTTTATGGGTAGCATTTAATTGGTTATTAAAATTATTAATTTAAGTATATTTTTATAAATATTAATTTAAAATAATTGATTTTGATTTTATAAATTTATATTTTAAATTTATAATAAATATATTAATTTTTAATTTAAAATTAATATATTTAATAATTATATTTAATAGATGGATGTCGAACGCAAAGGCCGATTGTGCTTCTTTGTCGCTCGTGCCGCGCTTGCACTTCAAGCCTTACATGGAACGCCTCAAAGCGAGGTAACGACGCATGACGTCATGTATTTTCGTGCGTGCAGCCGGCTCTATCGAATTATAAGACGTTGTCACGTCAATAATTATTACTCAATAATAATTATTATTACTCACTGCACATAGTCCATATGTATAGGCGTAGTCTTCCCATCAGGTGAGACGACGGCTTTGAGCAGGCCGTTCATAGTGGCGATGAGACGGCAACTCTTGCCGGCCTGCACTGTGACGTCATCCGCCAGCCGCACGGTGGGCTGCTCCACCGCGAACATCTTAGGCAGGTCCACGCTCCAATAGTCCGCGTTGTATATGCGTACGTGGGAGTATGATGTGTATCTGCGGGATTATGCACATATGATAAAATGCTTGTGATGGTAAAGGAGATGGTCCAAAATTGTATGGAGCACAGACTCACTTCCTGTACATAAGTTGAAAAATTTATTAATAATCTAGTTTTGATTAGCCAAATCTCAGAATAAACTTTTATTTGGGCGAAATATTATTTATTCTCTCCAAAACAATGCAACACTTTACGTATAATCATGGCGAATCTTAGATAAGTTATATTATCTATGGTAGACATTCTCCAGGTAGCGGATTGATGTTGTTTTGACTTTTGCTGTCAGTGTTTATTGACGTATGGTTTGATGGATACTGGTTAGATATAGGTACCTAACGGATTACTGAATAATCAGATTAAAATATTGAGTTTTGTTCTTATTATAACTAAGATACACATCTTAGTTATAATAAGATGTCTGAATGTCTAAAATGTATTATAGCTAAAAACAAAGTGCGGAACATGGAAGAAAAGACTTATCAAAAATGACATATTTTGAGTTTGACAGATCAATGTCACCGCATCTTTATCACCTACAGACTAATATTAGAAAGACGCCATCTTTCTTCTTCTTCTTCTTCTTCTTTTATTTATGGCTTTTAGTAGTGCCAAATTAACACTATATATTTCGCCAATGTCGAGTTTTTTAAGAAGAGGCACGATGGAGATTGACCGGTCAAAAGAGTTATAAAAAATTTTAAAGGATAAAAACCCGGTTTCAAAGTTTTCTTTACCTGCAATAGAGAAATTAGTATACATAAAGTTGTTAGTATGAGAATAAACTAAATATCTTGTACACAACACAGAGACGGACACAATATTATACATTTTACATATATACTAATATTATAGTTTTAATTTATTAGCTTTAAAAAATTTACATAAATATTTAACATATGGGCTAAACACCAATTTTAGTACACACTCAACATTAAGTGGGCGGGGAATTTTGGGGGGTAGGATATCATAGAGGCTGAGAGAAAGTTTGGGGCAGGAAAGAAGAATGTGAGCAATTGATCCCTCATCCAGGCCACATTCACATAAAGAACTGTCTCGTATTCTCATTTTCCTCAGGTGAACTGGAGTACAAGCATGGCCAATCCGTAGTCGAGTAATTGTAGAAATGACACATCGATTAGGTTTTTTGTGGGAGAAGAACCAAGGTCTCCTTGGAATATCAGGTTGAATTGAAGCATAGTGTTTGCCTTTAACCTCTTTTGATTCCATCCATAATGAGTTCCAAGAGCGCTCCAGGTCTATTTTTGCTTTGGAACGAAGGTCTTGAGATTGGTTTATCATATGGGTCAAGGTCCCAGATTCAATTGCTAATTTAGCCCAATTGTCAGCTGTCTCATTACCGCGAATGCCAGAGTGACCTGGAACCCATGCCAGTACTATGTTTAATCCTCTCTCTTGACAAGTAAACAATGCTTCCCGGATTCTGAATAAGGTAGAAATTCTAAATTTACTGTGAAATGGGTACTCCCTAAGGGCCTGTAAACAACTTAAGGAGTCTGTTAGAACAATTGCTTGTTTAATGTTATGAGCATCTACAAATTTAATAGCTTCCAGGATTCCTACAGATTCTCCAGTAAATACTGATGTTTCTGGGGGGCATTTAAACTGAAGGCTAATATTATATTTGGGAATCCAGCAGGCCACACCAACAAAGCCAGTCTGAGATTTTGAGGCATCAGTAAAAATTGTTAGGAAATCAGACCAGTGACTTTGAATTTCCTCATTAAATTTGCAGTTAGCTTCAATAGTGTCCTTATGAATATTTAAATTAATAATAGTTGGGGAATATGTTATACTTTTAAATGGAGTAGAAAATAGGGGGAGTCTTAATGATGAATAGACTGGGTCAGGAAGGGATGTGAATTTGCGAAAACTATTTAGAAGAAAAGAGGCAGATTGATTTGGACTAATTGAATTGGATAATTGTTGAAGGCTGTCTAATAATGGATGGGAAGAGAGTTGTAAAACCTTGCAGATGAAGCGATCACATAGATATTGACTTCTTAAATAGATTGGAGGGTCAACGCATTCCACTTGTAGAGTATTTGTAGGGGACGACCTCATAGCACCAAGTATTATTCTCAGACTGCTGTATTGTGTTTTATTTAACTTTTCTAAGGCTGATTTGTTTATTGGATTTAGGACAAATAAACCATAATCCATGTGACTACGGATTATTGCATTATATAGCAGCTTCTGTGAGTAGGGGTGAGCACCCCACCAAACACCTGATAGTGCTCGTAGGATGTTAACACCACTTTCACATTTTTTAATAATGTACTGAGCATGAGCTGCACCATTGAGTCTAGAGTCAAGCACAACACCTAGAAATTTTGCTTTATTTACTATTGAAATTTGTTGGTTATCATAGCTAAGGTAAAGGTCTGGAATGATCCTTTTTCGGGAAAAGATTACAGATTTGCACTTTGCGACAGAGAGGGACATACCGTGCTCTGACAACCATTGGCCTAGATAGTACAAAGCAGAGTTAAGCCTACTACTGATTATTTCCATGGAATTAGACCTAATATAAAGTGAGATATCGTCTGCATACTGTAAGATGCTACAAAAATTTACGACAGACAATTCGAGATCATAGGTGTAAATGCTATAAAGCAGCGGACTTAGGACTGAGCCCTGTGGGAGGCCTCTCCAGATTGTTCTTGGAGGAAGAGAAGAAGATGGAGTTTTTACTAGGATATTTCTGACAGATAGTAAGTTGCAGATGACTTGTATTAATCTCGGCGAAATACTCAGCTGATGCAATTTCTGCCTGAGTATGGGGAGAAGAACACTATCATAAGCTGATGCTATGTCAAGGAATACACCTACAAGATACTCTCCTTTAACAAGGGCTGTTCGTATGTCCGTCGTAATAATTCCAAGGCTATCCATTGTGCCAAGTCCCTTCCTAAAGCCAAATTGGGATTTAGCCAATATATCTCTACTTTCTACTATCCATTCCAATCGGTTTTTAATAAGGTGCTCCATAATTTTGGAAAGAGTGGAAGATAGAGCAATAGGTCGGTACGAATTTGGATCCATCGGGTCTTTATCAGGCTTCTTTACTGGGATTATGACCTGAGTCCTCCAAGATTCTGGGATGAATCCTATTTCGAAAAACCTGTTAATCATATTAAGATAGCAATATTTTGCTTTATCATTAAGGTTTACAATAAAGGAATAAGGAATGCCATCATCTCCAGGGGTTGTGTCCTTCAGGCCGGAGAGAACTCCCTGAAGTTCAGTGAAAGAGAATGGGGCATCCATATCACCGAGAGAGGGAGGAGGTGTGATAGTAGTAGCTACATTACCATTACATGGGACATAGGGAGGAGCCAATTTGTCTGCAAAATCTTCTATCCAAACCTTTGTGTCATTTGATGTTGGATCACTAGTTGAAACTGCATTACGAAATCTTTTAATTTTATTCCAAACTAGTGATGAAGGAGAGCGAGGATCCAGAGATTCACAGTAGTTTACCCATCCAGTTTTTTTCTTTACGGACATGGTCCTTCTTGATTTGGCATCAAGACGCTGGTATTGGATAAAATTATAATGGGACATATTGTGAGAATAAGTTAGTTCTGCTTCTTTACGATTGTTAATTATGGTAGTGCATTCCTCATCCCACCAAGGAGGTGAGGAGTAGAAATCACGTTCAGTCTGTTTTTTTTGAAAATGTAAATTAGCAGATGAAATTAAAATTTGGACAAATTCATTGTAATACTGTTGATCATCCCTACTATTTTCAGAATCCGGAAGATTGTCAATTAGGTTGTCAACCGTTTCTGCATATGCAGGCCATTTTTTTTTATTTATCCTATATTTAGAGAGGGGGATTTGGATTCTAAATGGAATAGATCTCTGTGCTAAGGTTAGAAGGATGGGGAAATGGTCACTGCCATGAGTGCTTGAAAGGGTTTGCCAAGACAGACGGGAGGCTAAAGAGGGAGAACACAGGGATAGGTCTACGGCAGATTTTGGGTTTTGATCAGGATAGACCCGTCTCGTTGGGGATCCATTGTTTAGGATACATATATTGAGTTCCTCAAAGAGATCTAATAATAGGATAGCAAACCCATCACATGAATGGGATCCCCAAGTTGTATGATGGGCATTGAAATCACCCATCACGAGAACGGGGGGGGTAAGAGATTGAAGAATAGATTTTAGATCAGGAATAAGAGATGAATGAGGATGGGGAATATATAAAGAAAGAAAGGAAATATCTAGGATTCTTAAAGCAACAGCATTAATCTGTTGATTAAAGGGAGGGAGGGGAATAGAGGAATATACTAGAGAGCGTCGGATCAGGATAGCGCTCCCTGCATATCCATCATCCCTGTCATCTCTGAGACAAGCATAACCTGAGATCCTAAAGTAGGAGTCAGGTTTAAGCCAGGTCTCAGAGATGGCAAGTAGTGAGGGTTTATATTCATTAATTAATAAGGATAAATCAGGTTTTCTGCTACGAAGACTTTTACAGTTCCATTGAATTATTGGAACTGAGTCCATTATGAAGGAGGGAAATTATATTGGATAAAATTTGGGCAACGTTGGACGGTAATGATTGAGGATTAATTTGTTTTAATAGGGTAACAAGAAGGTCAATGAGGATGGAAGAGTCAATATTTTTGGAGTGTGACGTATGTTCCGAGCCAAAGTTAAAGGCACAACCATTGCCTAGGGAAGACGAACAGTTACCAGTAATATTTTGGTGTGCTTGTTTATCATAACCCTTTCCTAGGGCAGTTCTGGGTTTTGGGGAACGGGTAATGGTTTCTCTATAGGATTTGGAAGTGGGTTTAGGTTGAGAGGTTGGGGTGTTGTGGGTAGTTGGGACGTGGGAGGAAGTTGTATTAGAAGAAAAAGCTTTTTCAGCATATGAGGGGCGGCTAGGGGGGAAACGGGATGATGCTTCAATGAAAGAGATGTTTTCTTGTGACATAGCCTGTTTTATGGATTGTTGTCTCCCATGTTCTGGGCAATCTTTATCAGTGGCAAAATGATGGCCTGAGCAGAGAACACATGAGACTTTATTTAATGTTACGTCACAAGAATCACCAGTGTGATGGTTTGAGCATTTGTAGCATCTAGGTTTTGATCTACATTGGGACTTTACATGCCCAAAACGACAGCAGTTATTACATTGAATAATGGGGAAAAAGTAGGTTTCAACAGGGAGGGATGTATGGAAGGAGAAAATTTTAGAAGGAAGGGTTTGACCCCTAAAAGTAATTACCACAGATTGGGTTGGGATCCAGGTCACCTCACCGTCAGATATTTGTTTCCGATTTAGTCTTCGGATTTTAAGAATCTCTCCACAGTTATGTGGTAAGACTAAGGATTCCACAAACTCATCTAGGTGCCACTCTACTGGCACACCCCTTACTAGTCCCATTCTAGTTACATTGAAGGTCGGGATGTATGAATTGAGTTTAGCTGTCTCCAGAATTGGGTTTGTTAAAAAATTGTTGGCAGCTTCCCTATTCGTGAATTCTACGGAGATCTTGTTCCGCCCGACATTTTTAATACCGTCTCTAACAATTGATTGAATTTTATTTTTGAATAAAAATTGGCCAAATTTGATTGCTCTGATAGTAGTGCCGGCTGAGGGATCTGATATTTCGCGGGAAATATAGACAACGAATGGTCCAGGGTCTGATTCGAGGTATTCTTTTGAAATATTAGCCAGAGATGGGTGGGTATATATATTTTGAGCAGACGGGTGTCCTGTTGATGGGTCAGAAGTTTTTTTAGAGGGAGGGGGACTCACCTTTTCCTCTGCAGGTCGTTTACGGCTAGATTGGGGAGTTGGAGGGGAATGTGGAATTTCCACAAATTCCCCCGGGTCAGGAGGGTCTCCCAACTCGATATCCATGATTTATTAAATACGGACAATAACAGACAAACACAATAATATAACACTTACCAACACCAACTATTGCACGTAAGAAATATAAAAA
Organism: Mycalesis mineus; assembly: GCA_034621355.1. Lineage (NCBI taxonomy): Eukaryota > Metazoa > Arthropoda > Insecta > Lepidoptera > Nymphalidae > Mycalesis > Mycalesis mineus. Next base: position 3,640,218 of record CM067901.1, read on the forward strand.
AATTTCACCAAAACTCTCACAGACACGTGCGTCAACCGAGCTCTCGAGGCGAAAAACGCCATCTTTTAATACCTCAAAAACTAGGAATTTCATTTTTAACCAACGTTTTATTTAGTTCGTTTCGTTCACTTATTTTATTTTTGATAAAATCCTTGTATTTTTTCCATTTTAATGGTATGTGGTACAAAAGTGATGCGGAAATGGACCATCTCCTTTGCAGATGACTAAAATCATGCTTGGTAGATAGCAACGATGAGGAGAAAGTTGGAGCTCGCTTGCCTAGAAAATGCGTTGAAAATTCACTTTGCCTTGAAGGTGTTTAAATTATAACTGTCTGGATATAAGTCACCAAAAGGGTATTTTTTTTGTACCGATTAGAAACGTTGAAGCAGTCGAAATTGCAATCTTTACAGAATTGGCAATGCTTGTCGGTTACCGGGTATACTTCGGAGAGTGCGTTAGTTTCCGAACTCTATGATCTTGTGCTTGCTACTCCCTTCTACCACAAATAAGATCGTGATCGGTAACGACGAAGGCCAAGTGGAAAATGTTAGCTGCAAAGCTCTTTTCTCGCCTGCCTTCAGGGCCCAGTATTGCTCCATTATTGAGTTGCCTTTGAGTTAAGACGAATATACTTACTTGTTAATACTCATGTTGTCCCTCAAGGTGACGGTGTACACGGTGACGGCGAGCGAGTTGACGGTGACGGGGAACGACAGGTGGAACTTGTTAGCCGCGAAGCCGAGTCTCTTCTCGCCCGCCACCACGGGAGATATTTGTGCCATTATTGAGTTGCCTTTGAGTTAAGACGAATATACTTACTTGTTAATACTCATGTTGTCCCTCAAGGTGACGGTGTACACGGTGACGGCGAGCGAGTTGACGGTGACGGGGAACGACAGGTGGAACTTGTTAGCCGCGAAGCCGAGTCTCTTCTCGCCCGCCACCACGGGAGATATTTGTGCCATTATTGAGTTGCCTTTGAGTTAAGACGAATATACTTACTTGTTAATACTCATGTTGTCCCTCAAGGTGACGGTGTACACGGTGACGGCGAGCGAGTTGACGGTGACGGGGAACGACAGGTGGAACTTGTTAGCCGCGAAGCCGAGTCTCTTCTCGCCCGCCACCACGGGAGATATTTGTGCCATTATTGAGTTGCCTTTGAGTTAAGACGAATATACTTACTTGTTAATACTCATGTTGTCCCTCAAGGTGACGGTGTACACGGTGACGGCGAGCGAGTTGACGGTGACGGGGAACGACAGGTGGAACTTGTTAGCCGCGAAGCCGAGTCTCTTCTCGCCCGCCACCACGGGAGATATTTGTGCCATTATTGAGTTGCCTTTGAGTTAAGACGAATATACTTACTTGTTAATACTCATGTTGTCCCTCAAGGTGACGGTGTACACGGTGACGGCGAGCGAGTTGACGGTGACGGGGAACGACAGGTGGAACTTGTTAGCCGCGAAGCCGAGTCTCTTCTCGCCCGCCACCACGGGAGATATTTGTGCCATTATTGAGTTGCCTTTGAGTTAAGACGAATATACTTACTTGTTAATACTCATGTTGTCCCTCAAGGTGACGGTGTACACGGTGACGGCGAGCGAGTTGACGGTGACGGGGAACGACAGGTGGAACTTGTTAGCCGCGAAGCCGAGTCTCTTCTCGCCCGCCACCACGGGAGATATTTGTGCCATTATTGAGTTGCCTTTGAGTTAAGACGAATATACTTACTTGTTAATACTCATGTTGTCCCTCAAGGTGACGGTGTACACGGTGACGGCGAGCGAGTTGACGGTGACGGGGAACGACAGGTGGAACTTGTTAGCCGCGAAGCCGAGTCTCTTCTCGCCCGCCACCACGGGAGATATTTGTGCCATTATTGAGTTGCCTTTGAGTTAAGACGAATATACTTACTTGTTAATACTCATGTTGTCCCTCAAGGTGACGGTGTACACGGTGACGGCGAGCGAGTTGACGGTGACGGGGAACGACAGGTGGAACTTGTTAGCCGCGAAGCCGAGTCTCTTCTCGCCCGCCACCACGGGAGATATTTGTGCCATTATTGAGTTGCCTTTGAGTTAAGACGAATATACTTACTTGTTAATACTCATGTTGTCCCTCAAGGTGACGGTGTACACGGTGACGGCGAGCGAGTTGACGGTGACGGGGAACGACAGGTGGAACTTGTTAGCCGCGAAGCCGAGTCTCTTCTCGCCCGCCACCACGGGAGATATTTGTGCCATTATTGAGTTGCCTTTGAGTTAAGACGAATATACTTACTTGTTAATACTCATGTTGTCCCTCAAGGTGACGGTGTACACGGTGACGGCGAGCGAGTTGACGGTGACGGGGAACGACAGGTGGAACTTGTTAGCCGCGAAGCCGAGTCTCTTCTCGCCCGCCACCACGGGAGATATTTGTGCCATTATTGAGTTGCCTTTGAGTTAAGACGAATATACTTACTTGTTAATACTCATGTTGTCCCTCAAGGTGACGGTGTACACGGTGACGGCGAGCGAGTTGACGGTGACGGGGAACGACAGGTGGAACTTGTTAGCCGCGAAGCCGAGTCTCTTCTCGCCCGCCACCACGGGAGATATTTGTGCCATTATTGAGTTGCCTTTGAGTTAAGACGAATATACTTACTTGTTAATACTCATGTTGTCCCTCAAGGTGACGGTGTACACGGTGACGGCGAGCGAGTTGACGGTGACGGGGAACGACAGGTGGAACTTGTTAGCCGCGAAGCCGAGTCTCTTCTCGCCCGCCACCACGGGAGATATTTGTGCCATTATTGAGTTGCCTTTGAGTTAAGACGAATATACTTACTTGTTAATACTCATGTTGTCCCTCAAGGTGACGGTGTACACGGTGACGGCGAGCGAGTTGACGGTGACGGGGAACGACAGGTGGAACTTGTTAGCCGCGAAGCCGAGTCTCTTCTCGCCCGCCACCACGGGAGATATTTGTGCCATTATTGGGTTGCCTTCTGGGTCGTATACCTGGGTTAAAGGATTGATTTTAACTTTACAGAATGCTATTTTTATTAATTCATTCACCGCAAGTGGGGTCTTGACGGTACGTTTTTGTCGGCAGAGTGCTAATTAGCCGGAGCCGATGCCTTGACCAGATCAAGCCTTCATCTAATTCAAAGTAGAAGATATCTCCGTCACTTACAAATTGCATAAACCATTATTTAGATCAAATTTTCCAACGAAGTTAAATTAACTAAAGTTAACCCAATATTTAAGTCCGGTAAGAAATTTGAATATAGTAAATACAAGCCAGTTTCCGTACTGCCGATAATTTATAAATATAAAGCTTTCGAAAAAGTTATATATGACAAATTGCTAATTTACCTTATTTTTTATAAAACAATAAACTTGCGCCCAAGTCTTCAATGTCAAAACAAATTACTTGTTTGAATGAGAGCAATATTTACCTCAACATGTGGCGTGGACACGAACACCGTTAAAACTTGCGTCCTCTTGAAAGGCAAAGCGTTATACAGCAGTAGACGCCTCGAAGGCGACATGACGTCCAGCGCGATGGTGATTCTCGAAGGTATTTCGTCATGCCGCCGCCAAATGTCGTCCACGTCAAAGTAAACGTCGTCTTGCACTTGGTCCTGTATGAAGGGCTGCTTGAGGAGGTGGTACGCTGCTTGTTGGATCGCGGATTGGCTTTGCTTGATCGCTTGGAGCATTCTATAAAATACAAATAAAAAAGAAATTTATCAAAGTAAAATCGGCCATTGCGTTTCGTTCCACACACTACACAGGGAATTAAAATGAATATTAAAATTTCCAACGGAATTTGTATGAAATTTTGTTACTTCCAAGTATTATTTATAAGTTGGTCAACTATAACCCTTTAATTTGAAACTTGTAACCCCAGTTAGCGCCAGTTCAAGTTTATCGCGAAGTTATTATATAAGAGCAATGTGGCTTACTTCTTAGCGTAGTCCTCCCTGACTTCGTCCCGCGAGGTGCCGGTGACGCCGTCGTGGTGCTGGAACAGCGCCAGCGCGCGCCGCGCCTGCTCCACTCGATCGCGCAGCTGCAGTGACGTTATGTGATTGACAGACCGCGAGGAACATGCTTGCGAGGTTATTATTTCCGCAGCCCTAGAACAATACACAAATAAAAATGACAAAATGTTGAACCTTTAAGAAGTACCAACTATTGAACTCGGAATAGACTTATGGCAGTCTGTTCCGACTTCAGTCACTCCTATGTAGCACTTCAAAAAAAGCGTGATATAAAACAAGTGGAATGTTCTAAATGGTTATAAACGGTAAAGGAAATACCAAGATTACTTGCAGTTCTAGTAATGAGATAAAAAATTGTATTAAGAGCTGCAAATTTATTTATCTGTCGTTTGTTTATTTCTTCGCGATGCTGTTGTTTCTTTATTTGACTTAGAACCTTGGCTAAACACACTTACAGAAAATAAGAACTACTCACAATATTATTATTTTATAGCATGACAAATTACTCTTACATAATATTGTGTATTTATTAATATTATATATGGTACTAGCAGTCGCCCGCGACTTCGTCCGCGTGAAAACCTCTTAGGTACCCTTTTAATTTTAAAGACAGACTTTCGTATAAAGTGTGCTCTTTCCCCGCTACCCCTCTCAATTTAATTTTTTTATAGTTTCCCGTCAAGCAATATCCTTTACATTACATTTTTGTTAAACATTGTACGATATTACTGTACATTAACATTAACAATATATATTTATGGCAAACTGATGTGTATAGCTTGTATTAAATAGTCTATTTCACTTTTGAGCCTAGTTTTCATAAAAAACAAAATAATTTACAATCCGACATGCAGATCTAGAGATTAGCCCGTTTAAACAAACGAACAAACTTTTTCGTATATTATATAAATATGGTCTGCCATGCCAAATAAATTGAAAGATAAGATCAAGGATCGAATTCTCACAGAATATCAGTACCAAAATGTTGACACCTATTCAGTATGTATAACATAACACGGAGGAGGTCAACTTAATTTGGACGATATATCAGCAGTGTTGTTGTGTTGTGTGTGTCATTTTAGAAATTTTGTAATATCTCCGAAACTATATAACTAATTAAAATACTGTAAAAGGCAAATCTTATCTCTATAATATCCTTGCGATTACTAAATAATTTATTTTGATAAGGATTTAAGTTTAGTTGTATAAATAATGACGTAAACGTAAGGATATGAATTAAATGATTTTTTAAAACACAAAAAGTTATATATCTGCCAAAATATAAAAGATAGATATATGCTATCGCGGACTTTGTTGTAGAACTTTTTAAGATGCATAACGTTTTCATACAATGTTTTTAATTATATCCAATAGTTAACGCAGTGTACGCGCAGAAAACCGATTTAATAAATTTCACGGTTCAAAAAACTGTGATAACTCGGGAAATATATACAATACAAATATAAAATATAGCCTATAACACTCACCGATGACGTAGCATTCTACTGGTAAAAGAATTTTTAAAATCGGATCAGTAGTTCCGAAGATTAGCCCCGGTAGAACTTTACTTACAAACTTTACCTCTTTATAATATTAGTATAGATTACGCTTCTTACCTCACATATGCCAACAAAACTCGATCCATGTTCTTGTAGAATGGTCTGGAAGTATAGTAGCCGCTCCAGTAGTGCTGATTCCTATCCGCATACGTGAAGAAGTCTCCACTTAGCACTGGAAAGTCGGTCAGCTTCACCTCTTCGTGAAGTGCCTTGAAGTAATCTTGCAATGTGCCAAACTCGACCTGTTTAAAGAGGTTTTAATTTTCAGTAAAAGCCAAAAAGGAGAAAGGTTTAAATTATGGACCAAATAGCGTCGACATCAAAAATATCGCCTTCTATTGATATAAATAGTTATTTCGTTTTGTTAATAAATACATAAAAACGGCTGCTTGCGCGACGATTTATGTATCCTCGCCACAGGTAGAGACTGGCTATGTGCAGAGGTTACTTTGCTTGCAAAAATAATTAAATATAATATCTTTTATGAGCATACATCGTCGCTCGACCTGTAAAAGTTGTAGCATTATCTTCTCTTATGATTCTTACCACAGTGTTCCACTCGTCCTTGTTGTTGATGTAGTCTATGATCATCTCATAGTTCTGGTACTGGTTGTCCCACTCGTTGGCGCGGTCGTACCGGAAGTCGTCCCCTAGTGGGAACATCAACACGTTGCTACGGTATAGTTGAGCTTTCTTGCGCCATTGGTCTAATATCATTGATGCTCTAAAACGTATATATTATTATTTTATTACTAAAGTAATCACTATATACATATAATATTATTATTTTAACACTCCTGTTTGGCTCCTAACTTCTTCTAAACAGCTAATCTGGATAAAATTTTGAGTGATAAATGTATGTACTTCCCTAATTAGTTTTAAAATGAATGAAAAGAAAATCGCATTTTCATGACATTCAGTATAGTGACTTTGGTGTACGCAAGTTATTTATTTATTTATGTATTAATAACATTATTGTTTACCTTTCATTAACATTCTTGAGTATTATCTTCCTCGGAGGGAGACCCCATGGGCATGTTATCCCATTCCCTGGTAATCTTTTGAAATCAAATTGACAGCAGATCTAAAAAGTGTTAAAACATTAAAACAATACATACAGTGATAGAAGAAACACAAAAGTCATTTATTTTAAAAAATAGTATTAATTAGAATACTAACGCCCTCCATGGCACAGTGGTATGCGCGGCGGATTTATACGACGGTGATCCTGGATTCGATTCTCGACGGGGCAGATTAATATTTTATTAATTTGTCTCGGTTTGGCTAGTGGGTGGCTTCGGCCGCGGCCGGGTTCGGGCTTCGGGTCTCTACACGACATCTTACCGGAACGCTAAATGACTTGGCGGTACATGTTTGTCGGAAGAATGGTACCTTGCCACGGCCTTCCTCTATCCTCTTACGAGCCGGTCTGACTCGTACCTAGACCAATTAAGCCATCAATCAGGCAGAAATCGAACCAAGGACCTCTGTCTTATAAATCTACCGCGCATACCAATGTGCCTGGAAGTCCATGAAAGTTAACAAACAAGCTGTAATATTAGGTGATATGGGACAAACCTTCGGATCCGGGCCGCAGCTGTGAGGCACGTCGTACGAGTAGAAAGGCATCACGTGTGTAAACATATCTGTCTTACCTACGCCATCTGAAATATTATTACATTATACAATATACATACAATCTAAGTGAGTCTATGTATATTGTGTAGTGTGAGTAAAATATAAACGGCTGAAAGTCATGTTACTGTTGTCGGAGTATGCCTGACTATACTACAGCCAAACTCGATTGAGAATGCTTGTCAACAAACAAATTAAAAATGAAGGTAGAAATCACCGGTCATTTTACAACTATTTTTTTTAATTAACTAGTTAATAACGAATTCATGACAATAAATTAGATTAGGAAGCTTAAAACTAATTAATATATTCAATATCTTTTAAATATGATTTTTTTAATTAACAAAAAATAATTTTAAATTTATTAGGCATAAAATGTGTTGCATTTTCTACCTTCGTTTTAAATTTGTTTGTTGACAAGCGTTCTCAATCGAGTTTGGCTTTAGTATAGATTAGGATCCATACGGGATCTTTAGTCGTGAGCTCGCTTGTTTATGTAACGTGGCTTGAAGTAAACTTTCAAATCTATACTAAAGCCAAACTCAATTGAGAATGCTTGTCAACAAACAAATTTGAAATGAGGGTAGAAAATACAACACATTTTATGCCTAATAAATATAAAATTATGTTTTATTATTTTTAAAAATCTTATTTATAAGATATTGAATACATTAATTAGTTTTAAGCTTACTAATGTAATTTATTGTCATGAATTCGTCATTAACAGGTTAACTAAAAAAATTAGGTGTAAAATGACTAGTGTTTTCTACTTAAATTTTTAATTTGTTTGTTGACAAGCATTCTTAATTGAGTTTGGCTTTAGTATAGTCGGGCATACTCCGAAAACTGTGACGTGAGTTTTCGCCATTCATATTTTTATAATAGTTTTGGGATTTAATGGAATTACATTATTCATTAACAAGCTTGCGGTTTAAACCGCGTAGTTTCTGTGGAAATGTGTTAGATAAAAATTAGCCATGTCACTCAGGAAGCTGTTAATTTGAAATTATAATCAGACACTTGAATTCTATTCATTTGATTATATTCATAGAGTTCCCGCAATCTCGAGTCGGGGGGCGCACTGCATGTTCTTGGTGCGCCTCAGACGAATTTTTTGGGAATTCAATGATTCCCCAGATGAGGGTCTGCCTCGGGGGCTGCCGCTGGCTGGGTTGCGGACGATTCATGATGCTCCCGGGACCCAGTAACCAGGCGGCGTGAAGGAACATCGCTGGGTTTTAGTGGGTATTTCGGCTGCTTCACAGCCGGGGACTCCCACATACCCCCCCGGAAATGGCGCAGCTATGACCGTTCTGTTTCCGGAGGGGATGTATAAACGCATTTCCCAGCGTTAAAAAAAAAAGAGTTCCCGCAATATCGAGCTTTTTTCGAGCATTAAAAATTATTTATTAATCCAGGAAATAGGCTATCCGTTCCAAATTTCAACTCACACATTTTACAGGAGTTGCGTAAGGAGTAACATACACACAAAGCTAATAATAAAACTAAATTAGAAACAAATTACTGGGGCTCATCCGAAGTTCTGTATTAGTATTGTGAGTACGCTAATCTGTCAGAAATTGGCCAACTAGTGTATAAATAACAACCACGAGAATGTAGAACAGAACATTCGTTGCATGAATAAGATGTGATATCTATAGTACATTAAAATGTAAATAGTCAAGGAAACTCGCATTGTGAATATAGCGCGCCGGTAACATAGACATTAAATATAGGCAATTATATTATGCCATCATTACCTACTGCCTCTTTGCTTTAGTTATTAGACCATAATTTCAGAACACGAGATTCTAGGTTCAAGTCCTAGGTGACCATTTGTTTTTTTTTTTATAGACTTCAAGTTGGCATTTGACTGTTATCACACCTGATGTTAAGTGATGATGCAATCTAAGATGGAAGCGGGCTAACTTGTTAGAAAAGCTTGTTGTTAATTTTAGCTTCATATGGAAAGCTTTTCATTCTTCAAAAATTTTTTTGAATTGAGTATTATTTTATACTACCACACCTGACGGTAAGTGATGATACAATCTAAGATAGAAGAGGACCAACTAATGTTAGTAGGATGAAATCCAGACCCTTATCGGTTTGTATACGACATCGTACTGGAACGCTAAATCGCTCACGCAAATCGAACCCAGAACCTCAATCTTATAAATTCCAAAATGCATACTGCTGAACCACGGGACCATCGTATTTATTTACATTGATAGTGTAAAATTAATTAATGAACTTACCCCATACCTGCCTCCATTTGAACTCCAACTGCCTATGTAATGCTAGTTCCTTTTTAACTCTATAATGTACTCTCTGTATGACAGAGTTTTCCAAGCCAGTCAACTTGAGCAAGTAAGGTTGTCCACTCGAATAGCCAAACGGGTCGATAGCCCAGCCGTTCTTTGGGATGTAACCAAGGTTTTCTATCAACCATTGGTGGCCGGTTGTTAACTGTTGAGCGATTGACAACCAATGGCTGTTCGCCTCGTCATTCATGACCCAACCTCCAGTTACTATTTCTATTTGGCCCGAGTTCAACAAGCTAAAATGTTTAAATATTTGTCAAATATATATTTTATCAATGGTACTTAAATAGGTATATATCAATGTAAATGTATTTAAATTCAGTTTGCTTCTATAAACACGTAAAATTAGATAATGACATAATGAGTTTTTGTTAAATTTAGATAATATTTTTGTTTGCTTGCTTTTTAACAGTCTTATTGGCTCAGTGGTTAACTTATGTGGTCACAATCGATCGAGTTCTAGGTCAGGTTACTTCATTGTTATGGAACTTTACTTTCTCCTGAGAAATTCTCAGCACAGACTTGGGAAGTTGGTAATGATACACCCCTGTTTCTCAGTAAGCCCCTTAAGCTGCCTGTCCCATAGGACCAAGCCTAACATAGCTCTTATACCCTTTAGTGAATACAACACCTGGTTACACAAAGACAATGCACGAACAACAGACTGTAAACACACCAAAGAGGCCATGTATCGACACATATTGTACGGTTAATCCATGTAAAGCTTAGAATGGTCATAGAACTGTCCATTAAACAAACACCTTCCAATTCTAGTTATGACCAACGGCCCTCTATGCATGTATGTCTGGAAAATGACGAGACACTGATATACGTTATACTTAATTGCAGAGGAGTACCTCCTATTAAATGAGACTGAAAAAGCAATCAATTTTATTTAATTTATAAATATAACTATAACTTTATAACATAGTTTACCTCTTAAATGCCTCCTTTTCTTTGTTAGTAGCATCAGTGCTCCACCACAACGCCAGGTAACTGATTTCTGCCCAAATGAACTTCCTGCCCACACCCTCCTTCAGCTTTTCTACCATGTTTGTAAATATAGCTTTAGTTTGTGCTTTGTAATAGTTCTCAAATGTTTTGATCCATCCTATAAAATATATAACAACTTTAAGTAACATCAGTGAAGGGGTGCTGAAAATGTCAGTCGGCTGTTGCTCAGAATATGACTTGGTACTAGCCAACATAGCTAATAGAATGTAGAAATTTTCAATATTATGTTACAGTTTTTTACAGGACATTTTATAAAGCAAAAACACTTTCTTATTTTTTGGCCTAACAAAACAATATAATCGATTTTACATTTGTTAGCAAATGATCCAAATGCCCAATATCCTATTTAATAAAATGTAAGAACTAGTAGTGTGTTGTCCATAGGGATGAATAACACCCACCAATGCCAACATCATGGCCAAGTGCGGAAAAAGCCTGGAAAGAAGAAGGGATGAACATAAGGGGTTACAAATATGTATCATAATTTCCCTGCTTATGTTGATCTAAAACTTGTATGTTTCATATATCGAAAAAGCAAAAAGGTCATCACATATCATGGTATATTAAATAAACTTTAAAACGCCTTACATTTAAACAAAAAAAAATTTATAGCTCCTTTGTTTTGAAAACGATTATTTGCTGTTATTTTCCATTCCTTACCTGCATGTTTTCCTAACAAAAGGCTCCTATACAGTTCTATTTTTCTTTCAAGGCATGACTAAAAAATTAAAAATACTTTAATAACTTACCAGGATCATTGTGAGAGTGTGGCACAATAAACACCTTGAGTTTGTTCTTGCTGCTCCACTGGTTCTCTTTGTACTCTATGTTCCAGCCCTGCTTCCACACCCCGCCGTCTATGTCGTCAAACATTATACGGTCATACATAGACAGCATCTGCGGAATACAAACACAATTTTTGTTTTTTATTTATTGCACTAAGACTAAATTATTTATACTAAATAGTTTCAAATTAAAGCCTTCAAAGATTATCATACATATCTCCCTGTTTTTAAGTTATAATTTCCTATAACTTCTAAAACCCTTCTGTGTAAAATGATTCTATCTGTGATTGAAGACTTACAGATGTAATCCTTTTATATCCATTTATTTATTATAGAAAGAAGATAATGCAGTAAAAACACATGCTACTTTTATTATTATATTAAATGTGATTAATATACCAAGATATCACTTTAAGCTCAAGATATACACAGTGTAGGCTTATATTTTATTTTAAAATATACCTTAATTATTGTAGATGGAATATTTTACTGAAAGAAGACTATTTTATTTTTAAAGATCATTTTTTGCTAATAAAGTCTTCTTTCAGTAAAATGTTCTATCTACAATAATTAAGGTACTTTCCCTCCATGTGGCATCACCGTGGGACGCCCTGTATTCTCTACTTTAGCATAGGGACTCAATTTGCGAAGTATTTGCTGACTAAAAACAGATTTCTCAATATTCCTACTGGAGCAGGATCTATGCAAGTGAAACTGCTGAATGTTCTTAATTGGTTAAAGATAGATAGAAAAATTACTAAAAAAACTACCTGCACATCCATTTTAGATGTCTTCAATATAGGACAGTAGGACATGTTAATCTTCTTATGCATCCTCGGGGGCTCATCGCCAACCACCTTGAATTCCCTCGGTTTCTCCTTGAACACTGGCTTAGGCCTCCTGACTGGAGGGTGTACCTCCTGGGACTGTTCTACAATCTGATCCATAGATCTTTTGATTTCCTCCACCACAGAATGATGTAAGTTAAGCCCATTCTCTATATTCCGTAGTTTGGATTCAAATGACGACCATTTGTTCTATAATAATTGTATTTTTAAACCTCATCATCATTATTCATCAGCCTATTTTTTAAAAGCTTACTACAAGGACAGTGACAGCCTCTCCTTCTTTAAAGGAGAGAGGTGTACTACTACTTTGTATTTACTACTTTGGTCAAATGTGGGTTTGTAAAAACAATCACTATTTACATATCTTTAATAATGACCAGGATCAATTTAATGGTTTTGTGGTATCCAAGGCAAAGAGGTGTGTTAAACTTTTATTGAGCATTTTTAGAAAAAACTGACAATTTCACAGGACTAGGACTTGAACCCACAACCTCATTATCCAAAGCAACATAGGCTACTCGTTAGATGTACATGGCAGTTTAATATCATCATTATAACACTCTTACTTGCTATTAGAGCTTAGGACCACCTCTATGCCCTGATGTTAGTGATAATGACTGGGAAATTATTATATATATATATGCTTTTCAAGATGGGGAGTATGACACAACTGTTTTCCTAACTCCTGCATGTTAGGATGCAATATTTTCAATGTGAAATTGACAAAGTTTCTGTTTCTACTCAAAATATGTCTGCAATTATGCATAAATGATGCAGCTGATAATTTATTGGAATAATGTTCATAACATCTTAAAATCTAACATTTAACTAAGGTAAATAACTATGTGTATGTTTTTAAAATCAAAGAACAAAAAGGTATTCAAAGAAAATGAATCAGTGTCAAATAGAGAGTTATAAAGCCTCTAGAGGATGGTTGCAAGAAGTTACAGAACAAGTGAAGTTTAAAATTATATATTTGGAAAGTGTTAAGTCGACAGCATATTCAAGCACAGTTGCATGTTAAATCAACTTAATACAAAATTTATAAAAATAAAATATATAAATTGATTTTAATTTTGAATATTATAAAAATTAATGAAGAAAATGCTAAGAATTGGGGTGTCATGTAATGTTTTCATGCTAAGGGAGGTTATGGCATGAAAATGTTTGGAAATCATTGTAATAAAGAAAGAAATAGCTTGGTTTAGTTGCTTTAATATGATTTCGGTACTTACATCATCAGGCTCCACCAAGGCAGGTCTTATGCTAGGCAATTTAAAGCTAAGGTCGGTCACTACATACAATATAAACAGAAATGCTATAATACACGTTGCCCAAAAGAAAGCCGACAATCTTCTAATTCTCATCTTGATATTTTAATACTAATTACTTAATTTTAATATAACATTTACATCTGCCACATAATAATAGTCAATGCACGATATAAAGTAGTCGATGTACACTAGTACAACACATAATTTACAGGTGAATAGTAGTATAACATTATAATTTTATCAATTATTACAGCCGATAAGAGCCAATTTGATAAAGAAATGTTTTAATTCAATTTTGCACTCTTGTTACCGGCACTCCGCTCGCCGCTCAAGAGGCGACGTTTCAAAATAATTATCTATCGATACAGTAGCAATTTTCCTTTACATTGTACCTTTTATCGGCGTATTATTTATTTTATTTACACAATTTACGAAAAATTCAATCAAACACGTATTTGTAAACTTCATAGGTAAATGACAAGTGACAGTTTATAAAATTAAAAATGAAAATGCGTAAAACGTATCGTAAGTGTAGATTTTATTTGTAATAGTAGTGAACTTTATGATTACAAATGATTAAGTAACGAATTTTATTTAATATATTCGTGAAATAACAACTATACACATTATTTATCACTTCAACATTGAATACAATAATTCATATAATTTTGTATAAAACTCTATTTGGCGTGTATCCAAACTTGTTTCTTATCGATTTGAAATATTTGATACCAAACGTCAACAACAAAACTTAAACGTCAAATTGTTTGTGTGTGAAAATGGCGTCAAAGGAGTCTCTCGATGTAAGTACAATTTTAATTTGATTTGACTTGTTAATGTTGCAGTTTTATTACTTCTTTTGATACTTTTTTGTATGCAGGTCTTAGTGTTTCTATAAAATGATAGATTTGTCCTTTTCTGATTGCGTAAATCGGCGTATAAGACCACGCCCTAGCTAACGTAAAACAGAATTTTCAATTTCGGCGGCTTTTCACCATTTTTTGAATGAAAGTACTACTGCTGCTGTTCTGAATTTAATAGTAAAAAGCAAAGATACTGCACTTTTTAACTATGTATAGTTAGATGTACAATGAAGGATATACTTAAATCTTTTACAATTTAAGATGCCAGACACTCCTTTACAAGGGCCAGGTTATCGATTTACTTCGTCAACTGATATGAATGAAACCAATTCGTAGGTAAATCAATACATTAATTTAGTGATTTATGATTACCTACAAGACACTACTGTACTCTTGTAATGATAATTAATTTTACCAGAACATTACAATATAACATAATTTTTACATTCCATAAAAAATTAGAAGATATCAAAAAATATAAAAGGTCTATAGTTTGTCCTTGAAGAACCTACTTCAAGGTGAAAGTCTGTTCTCAGTAGGTTTTTGAGAAGTAGGGCCAAAGATTTAATATCCTTATTATGTGCAGCGAAAAAATAGAATAGAATTCCCCTTTATATAATAATATTGCTCTTGCCAGGAATTATGCCTGGTGGTAAGCGACAATAAGAATATATCTTATTTTATCTTTGCCATATTAACATTTTACAAATATCATGACATAAGAAAGAAATAAATAGCAGTATAGTTCTAAAGAAATAATATATTTTGCGCTTAATATCTCTTGGTTTTCTATAAATCAAAATATTATTTATAAATTAAAGTATTTGAAAGTATTGGAGCAACTCCAGTTTTATAATGTATTATTTACAATGTTTAAATTTTTTAAACATTGTAAATCTCTTGTAATCATGATTTTACATTTAAAGTTTTAGAAAAACAGTTGTTTCATAATTAATCAAAATTGAAAATATCACTCTCTCTTTTGTTGCATTGGAACAAAAGAGAGATCAATATGTTTTTGCTGCTATTGGACAGCAATGTCTTTTAGCCTTTTCTCTACACAAGATACACCTGGCACATCCTAGGCCTACTGATTAATGCATTATCTCACCTGTTTAATTGACAATGCAGTGTAGTATAGTCTATGTAGGTGAGGTGATTTAATAATACAAGCTTTAATGAACAAATTACATAAAAAAGAATTTAGTAATATAATTGACCAAGTTGCAAAAAGATTGTATGAATTTAATTTTGCATATAGTAGTATTTAACACATATTGTAAGTGAAAAGTAATGATCATTTTTTGCGGTGATAATTTCTTATGGGAGAGTAAACCACTTCATTACGTAACATGGTACAGTGCCAGTCTGTCTGGCTTACCTCAACAACAGGAGGGTAGCATGCTCTCACTGTAACTCACTGCGCTAGTCGTATTTAAGTTATCACTCATGACGGGCATTCACAGAGGCACATGTTTTATTATTAAACCTTTGGTGAAACATATTTGCCTAGAAGGTGCTTATTCTTTCTTGACTTGAAGATATCCACATTGAAGGTGGTAGGGAAAACAAAAGCTTGACAAAATTATTACAACATGTATGTTTTATTCCCTTTTTTCCAAATGTTTAGAAAAAATCTGTTAAATGAATATTTGAGCAAGTTGGTAAAACGCATATGCAAATTTGCGCATCGTTTAACTCATGTCATAAGCAAGTCTAATCCAAACTTGAAATTTTGGCTACAATGGTTAAAAACACTAAATAATTTAACACTAAGTAATTTAATCAAAATTTGTTAAGGAATATTTGACAAAGTTCGCAAACGCGTTTGCAAACTTAACTTGTAATATCCCATAAGCAGGCATTCTACCACTTGATATTTCGGCAACATGAACATAGCAAGTTTGCAAAACGGGTATGTAGCCTTGCGTAACTTTTTTTGCCGCTGGGAAATGGTTTCGCGCATCCCGGTCGGAGGCTGCGCAGGTTTAACGTCGAAGTCTACGTCCGGGTATGTAGGACTCCCGTGCTGAGAAGCAACCAAAATACCCACTACACGCAGCTTACACGCGAAGTCGCGCGTCATTTATTTGGTATATAAAGGATCGCGGAGGCAGGTACTTTGATGCTTTAGTGAGAGCAGTTGGTCCTTAATTTTGCAAAACAAGTACTAGGGGTAATATGAGATGTGGGTAAATGCTTCTACTGCCAGCCTTGATGACATCACTGAGTGCACGAAAAGTGCTTTGTACATTCAACTCGATATTTTTTTTAATCGACTACAAGTTCGCCCTTGACTACTATCACACCTGATGTTAAGTGATGATGCAGTCTAATATGGAAGTGGGTTAACTTGTTAGGAGTAGGACGAAAATTCACACCCCTTTCGGTTTCTACACGACATCGTACCGGAACGCTGAATCGCTTGGCGGTAGCCTCCCACCTGCTAGACTAAGACAAATTAAGAAAAATCTCAATCTGCCCCGCCGGGAATCGAACCCAGGACCTCCGTCTTATAAATCCACCGAGCATCCCACTGCGCCATGGAAGTCGTCAAAATTCGTCGTATTTTGGCTGCTATTGTTGAAAAGCATGAATTGGGTAAAATATGTCAATAAATTACTACGCTTAACGCACAAGCTTGCGATATTCAACTTGATGCCCTGAAACTCCATATAATTGGATGTTTGTTAATGAATATTTGAGCAAGTTGGCAAAACGCGTATGCAGCCTTGCGCGGTGTTTACCGCGGTTCGATACTGGCCACTACGCCAATTGAGCGCATCCGCATTTGTATCAGAGGACACAAGCACGCTCCAAGACGCGCTCATCTTTACCCAAGGTTAGCACGCAATGATATACTCGACCCTAGATATGTACATTTCTTTGGTCTGGGGACTAGAAATAAAGCATCGATTTTTCTTGAGTTCCCCCATCCTCTATGAAAAACCAGAACATGTTTAAAAATGTATTTGATGAATTCAATGATTAATCACTGGATTATCCATTTTCAATTTTATAATTGTAGCCTAAATCGGATTAATCCATCACATAAAACAGCGTACGTCTATGTAGTTTTTTAATCATCACAATTTGTACATATTTTTGGAAGGTACATCTTATAAGAAAGTAAAGCTGAAGATAAAATGAAATAGTTTTACAGAATTTAGGGAGGATATTAAATTAGCATTTCGAAACATTGGAGCAGTCTATGCTGAAGGATTTTCTGACATTAAATTCTCATGTAAAAATAGCAACCTGACATCTGTTTCAAAACTTAGACTATACCTATAGCGCAACTGTTTTCCATAATATTGAACAATAATTGACATAGCTTTGAAATTACGTAAAATGAATGCCGTTTATTGCATCTGATTTTTTTCTCATATCAATGTAGCGTATAGGAAAAATACCTACACGCGCGAGTAGGTTGTGTTTTATTGCGGACATCGATCATAATAATATATCCTCACCTCAGTGTTCCATGTATTTCCTGTCCGTTTATATATTGCACTTGCCGTAGGACATGTCTATACTGGCAACATTAACGCGAGGTAGCTGCCTTAGATCTCGATAAGCATAACTATTTCTGCGTTGTTTTAATAGATACCCACTGTTATTGGTTAGGGCGTTTTGATATTTTCCACAGTTGAGAGAGTTTTAAAAATTTAAATAATCTCAGCTATCTATATCGGTCTTTTAGTAAGAATAAAACATCCTGACTAATTTACCCTATTCTTTGGGATACTTTATACATTTACGTCCTGGATCTATACAAACCTTAGTATCTAATGGCGATTAGTTGCTTTATGAAAGATTTTACGGTTACAGTTGAAGGTAACAATTCTTTGGTAATTGTGCAACAAGCACCGCTCAAAATCATAACATCCGGTAAACCAATTCTTATAATTAAACGCAATAGATGATGTTATATTATGAGAAAAATTCAGATTCCTTTTTACAAAGTCCTTAGAGGTTTTTATTTTATTAATATTAACATTTGACTGTTACCACTTTTTATGTCATTGTTAGGATCTATTTACATAGTTTTAACCTTGCATAAAATACTCGTATAATTGCAGTTTTGTATGCACCATATGGGTTTTAGTTAGTTGCCACATATTTTAATATGTTACTCATAGAGAACATACTTGCCTCATATAAAATTTCTCCCACATTTGCATTCTGCGCATATTAAAATTTGCCATTTCCTCGCACGTTTAAATAAGAGTGTGCGAGTATAACAAAATGAGAATCTTTTGAATAGGCACGCCAATGTAGGGAAAAAATGAGACTCGCAAAGTTATTCAGGCTGTTCCATTCATAGTTCGATGTGTGAAGTGAATCACACAATGTTTATTATATGGGATGGGATGGGTTTATGAGGTCGTTCTATTCACGCGTCCGCAACGGCCGTAACTATTAGCTCTTTATGGGATTTAGAACGAGTTTATAAGTGGTTAAAATATGCACATAATGCGTTGCGTAATAATAGATTGTTAGATATGACTGTACACATTTTAGTTCTGAGATCATTCCCTTATGCAATTGACTGCGATATTAGTTGTTAGACAAATTTGTAATCATTGCTTGAAAAAGGTTTGAATGATATAAATCGCGAGGTGGATTTTAGTCAGTATTGTAACAGTTGAGCTGCTGAGGCCATCCATCAGGTCGATGATGAGTCAAGGCTTTAATGAAACAAAGACAAACTGGCCGTCAGTAATCAGACGGGTCGTCTAGCGAGGAGCTGCTGACGCAAGTGCCGCACTTCCCGTAGGATGTCGGGAATGAGAGCGTGTCCTTATAAACCCGCCGTGGGTAGTCGCCGCGGACCGAATCCGGTCGCCTGTACTGTGTCTAATGGTCAAATTTAATATGGCACCGTTGCTATACCAATCCCGAGATATACTCGTACAATCTGAACTACTTAATATTGTAGAATGATTACAAGAAGCCTAATTAATTATTTGAGGTTAGTGTCCTCTTGACGGACTAGGTGTATTTAGAACTTTAATTGGCTTAGTTTAAAGTTAACCTATTATATTTATCACTGTCACTTCCAATAATCTGATATTTTATTTATCAATGAAAATCCTTTAAATTATAACACTAAAGTTGAGATCTTTTTTGGAAAAGAATAAAAATGCGGAATACGAGTGTCACACCTTTCTTATATTACCATTAAAACAATTTTTAAAGATTAGAGCTTGCAGTTTGTCTTCTTATCACCAGATCGACGAAGGAAGGTTGTTTGTCAAACATAAGGATATAAGTGTAACTCTCGCAAATTTCTTACTCGCTCTGACCACGAGCCGTATAACTGCGTGGTGTACAAAGGGCGTAGTTCTGAGCTATTAATCCTGCGCAGTTGCATCTTGCAACTTGGACTAGAAGTTTGATGTTCTCAGCAGTTCTTCGCACACTCTAGTACCATTTACATTAAGCCAAAGCTCATTATTTTAGATTTTTTTATAGCCAGAAATGCTATTTACTTTAAAAGGATTAAAGGGAGTGGGAATCGAATGAATCCACGCTCGCTCAATGTGAATGCGTCTTTAAATGGCTCTAAGTAACAGTTCGCCCGCTCTAGTTCTGTTTACATGAAGCGAACTAGCATTCTTAGAATGAATGCGAATGCAGTCTGAACTTACTGTAAAACGCTGTTTATTCTAATAGAATTGTAAAATAACGACACGAAATAAATTCCGAAAGTATATAATTTTTAAGATTATGTTTGACACCAGGTAAACAAACAGAATAATTATAGTCATAAAATGTCTTGCGCGCGTTGCTACTGTTCCTAATTAAAATATGTTTTACAGAATAAATCGCGGAGGTATCCGACTTCTCGAAGATAACGCCGTCTAAGAGAATGTGAGGGCTGGGGATAGAGCATTCGCTCGTTACATGTGAATGCGCCTTAATATGTTGTGTAACTCAGGCGTGCAGTAATGAGGATATTATTCAGGAGCGCCCAAATGCCAGGCCGCAATGCGCTGGCACCGAGGGTTAATGAAGAAGCTTCACAAGTTTCATGTAGTTGACTTACGTAATTTGCTACAGTTTCGTCTGTGCCGTACTATAAACTCCAGTTTTTTTTAATGATCCAACGTAACAGGTGTTGTACCTAAGTTAAATGCGTAGGCTTGTCTGTTTCTTCGAATTTTGAAGATGAAATAGACCGATTTTCAAACAAAAAAAAAAGAATCTGTTCTTAGCTAAGTATATATTTTGAAAATAAACCAATCAACACAATTTTCAATTGTGATGGAAATAAATTTATTCTAAAAAGTTATTCTAGCTAAATTCATGACTGTTGGAAGGATTTTCCCAAGGTTTTTATTTTAAGTTGTAGCAATACTATTTTATAGCTGAGGGGTAACAACATCTTATATTACATAACAAATGGTACTTACTCCTTCATGTGTCTCGGTAAAGTAAAACGAATAAAAACGCGGACGGCTGATGGTAAAATCGATTACGTCTCTAACGGCCCGTAATTTCGTGTAACATTGGAGTGGAAGCAGACGGCCGATGGGACCAAGGTCGATAGCAATAGATAACGTTATGCTTGCCAGACGCAGGCTTGTACGTTTATTACGTAATTCGTTTCGGGTACCGCGGGAGGCTTCGGTGTGCGCGGTTTTCATACGAATGCTACGCAGACGCAGCCCTTTTTAAAGACGAGCCTTGTTTAAGCAAACTATAGGACCGCATGGTCTTACATTTTTTTTAATATGTAAAATAGGCATGTCTTGGCAGTACAAACTCTTCGAACACCGTAACGACAAACGGTATTGCGCTGTTTCGCTATGTCATCATAGAAAAAAGTACATGAGGAATGTTAGCGTAGGATTTTAATAATTATTATCGATTTTATTCAACCATAAGTTGTAATTTTGCTTGATGTTGCATAAGTTTGCTGTCTAAAATGCGGGTCTTCTTGGAAAAGGTTAAAAGTTAAGCTTTCTATGACAGAGCTAGCTGGGTGGTAAATAGCTTCAACCGAATCCTACAACTAAACCGATTAAGATTAAAATTCTACACTTAAAGATTGACCTGAAAATCTAACTTAGACCTTCCTGTTATAAAACAACGAATTCTTAAGTACGTTAGAGAGCAACGTTAATACCTATTGTATAAAAGGTGAAAAGGTCGTGATATCTGCTATCATAAATCACTGTCCATAAATAAATAATATTCGTTATTTATCCTGTATATTTCTGAACGCTAAATCTGACAGTGTATAAATTCAATATCTCAGACCAAAGTCTCCTCTGAGCAGTATAGCTGGTTGAGTTATATAATATATTGCGTGCGCTAGTCTTGCCGAGATAAGCTCTTCAGGCGGCAAGGGACGTATTTCGGCTATAAAGCCCGCTGACTTTGAGATATCTGGAATTCCGCACCGAGGGCTAGGTACGGTTCAATTCAATCCCAGACGTGTGCCGCGGCTCCTTATTTAACGAAGTTATGCCTTTATTTCGGTATTTTATGTACCTTTTAGTATTGGTCAGGATTTTGAACCGAATTAATAGAATTTTTAAATTATTAATCGAATGTTTTCTTATGCATTGATAACGTTTTCTTGCTTAGCATGCCTAGAGATGACGTGTAGAAAGACATCAAGAGATATACTCAAAGATATCTAATAGATACAATTATTACACTTTTTACAAATATAAGTGTTTATATTATCCTTATTTGGGAAGGAGAATGCCGATTTTGGTGTGAAAATGTGTTCACAGTTAGGTAATGACCAAATAGGGTATACATAGGGAGTTTGTAATATGCTGAATTTTAATTTTCTATGTAATTTAGAGCTACCAATTGCTGTTATATTAAACATTTTTACCTAAAAATACCCTCGATTCGAATAATTACTTGTTTTCTTTAGCCGGCACTTTGAAATTTTGGTATTTCTTTATGAGCTGTGAATGATGTCCTTTGTTGAAAAGTATAATTCAAAACGAGAATTTTATCATTAAAACGGTTATTGTGCCCTAGTAAGTGACTAAAACAGGCAAATTAGGACTTGTTTTTGCGGAGTCAACATGTGAGCATGCTATTTTGGAAATGATAGGAACAGAGGTTTTTGTGGTCTGGTTTGCGATTTTCCCTTTCCTTGAATTTGCCCGTTTTTGCCGATTATAATTAACTTCCGCAACGTAGCGCCTGTTCTTATTTGAATACATAAAGCACTGTACCTCATTGCTTAGACTTCCTATTTGGTCTAGTGGTGTTTACCACTTCTTTGTTCGGGTTTGTTAATTTTTGGTTCGGGTCGAGACATGAAATTATTCTGACCTTTTTTACTTCTAAGAATTTTTTAGTATATTCCTAACCCGGAGTAGGGCAGTTAGTAGAGTTACACCCTTGTGCCTCGGAGAGCACATTAAGCCGTCGATGACGGTTGCTATGCACATGGTAGTCGTCGTTAATGAACTAAAACACCGCCAAGCCCGCCAACCCGCATAGCAGCAGCGTGGTGGGTCTATACTCCATATCCCCTCTAAGGAGGCAAGCCTGGCCGTGTATAGTGGGCCGTTAATGTGCTGATAATGATGAAATCACTGTAGACGCGGTAGCTTCTTTGATTTCACAAGAACCAAAAATAAAACCTCTTTCAAAGTTTCTTACACACGCTGCATTGCAATTTGCAATGTATACGCTCGCCGCTAACAACCCACGTGTCTCTTCATTAAGAAAATCCCCTTAATTAATGCTACCTTTGATATTTTCGCGTAGTCATCTAAGATACAGGTCAGCGCTACTTAATCCATATTCCATTATAACTACCCTCTCATATTACACATCCGCCCCAACCCCCCCTCCATCCTTCCATTAGTGTCAGTATCGTAAAAGAACTCGGTATTCTTTTGAGCTGAAGATACTGCCGCAAATAAACCTACAGCTATAATGGATTATGTATAGATTTTCCTCAAAGAAATTCACGTTCAATAAGTTACGAAGTTAATAGACGTGACAATGGGGTCACGCTACTTTGTTATACTTAAAGAAATTTATCAATATCTGTGCGACAGCTTTCCTCGGCGAGTTTTCGTATATTCCTTTTTTTCATGACCAATATATAATTTAAAATAAATATTTTATTATTTAGATTGCAACTCTCATAGCATACACTGACATTTGATTACAATTTCAATTGTATTACGTTTGCACTAACCTTAAAAAGTTTCTATATTCGAGAATTTATTTGAGAATTCAGAACTCCAGAGGCGTCCACGTGACGTTTTCAGGTACATTTCACTCATGCCTGCTGCCTGAGGGATTAAAATTTTTAATTTTGTATTGTTTGGTAATAGGTAACTAACTCGAAATTGAATTACGAGAATATGAAATGCACGTCTGATTTTTCGACCAATTCTGCGGTGTGTGTGCCAACCAAATAGGCACAATTAGATAACTCTACATCAATTAAATTAACTACATGCAGTCTCATAAATCATTCCTAACGTAACGTAAATTTGATGTGATCGTTGATAGCACGATTGCACTGCAATAATTTTTAATGGGTGACATTATCACTCTATTAATTTTTGCAGTGCATTAAACTAAAGTTCAGCTAGTGAAAATTCAGTAATTTACATTTATTATTAGTGGACGCCCGCGTGATTAGGTATCTACATATTTACGTAAATTATACATTTTTCCAGAATAAATTCTTATATCCATATGATCTCGATGAAACAACTTATAGGTATGTCGACGCACAATTTGTCTGTGAAAACCGAGTGAAATCGTGTAGTTCTAAAGATTAGTCCGAATAGACGAGTGATAAAGTTGCTTAAAAGGCTGGCCCGTCTACAACTTTTCTTAAACTACCCATTATCCATGTCGAAAAATTTTTCCCTTTTCCGTCTTAAGTGAAAAATCGGCGTGGAACAATGACGCATACGTAAATTTCAGTCGATACCAATATCCCCGCGCAGTCTAAAGGCACTTACTGATCAAAAATTGCCATCGACAGGCCACCGAACATTTTTATAAATATTTTATTATTCATACAAAAAAAATCCTTCAGTCCATCATAGCTCCTAGCACATTAATCGGTTTTCTGTTGAATGCAAATACGAGGCTGACGTACAAAAATATTTATTGTCTCCTAAAAAAGTATTGTATAAGCACAAAGCTGTAATATAAAAACCTTATGTAATAAATACTACTTGTACTAATTTGTATACTGTGGTACTAAGTTGGCTCTGTTTTTCTTGTGCTTTGTGGACAAAACTGACTTTACAGTTGAACATTGTAGATTTAATATCTTCTGAAGATGCTCTGATTCGGAGTGAGCTTCTAGCTCCTCCATCAAAGAGTTTTCTATTCAACATAAATACGAGGCTGTGTAAAAATATTCATCGTGTCCTAAAAAAGTTGTGATAAAAAGCTTACGTAAAAATCAGTAGTTGGCTATGCTTTTATTGTATCTTGGTAAATAAAAAAGACGACTATTCAACAATCTAGAGTTAACTTCTGGAGGATGCTGCAGTCTCGCGGTGGGATATATCAAGAGGCTGATGATGGTATTTTGGTGTTGTTGCTGCTGCTCAGATCTTTTATTTATTATTTTGCAAGGAACACCTAATTAAGTATCCATTTTTCCGATTAAATAGTTTCAATTGCTTGAATTATATTTTTTTAATAGCAACCCGCCCCACATATTATAGTTAACAGAGCATACATTACTAAATCTACTAATCTGTATTAGTTTTGTTTTAGATTTTATTAAATATAATATTCTCTACTCCTTTCCACAGTTTATACGAGCAGTCTAACAAACATAATTCATACAAAAAAAAAATAGTCGATACCTGTTTTATCGGTACCGATATTCCTGGCCCATTTGAAACGTGCATTGACCAAAAAGTTTCCATTGGTTATTCTTAGTTATTTTATTATTCCTACAAATAACAGCCTTCAGTCAAACCCAGCTCCTAGCTCATCCATCAACCGTGGTTGGCGTATAAAAATATTCATTGTCTCCTAAAAAAAGTATTGTATAAGCACAAAGCTGTAATACAAAATGCTTACGTAATACGCAATTTAGTCGGTACGGTTTTGCCCGGGCCAGCTAGGTGCATTGGTCGGGAAAGGGGTCGCCATCGATCCGTCCAGTCGCATGTTCACCATTTAGATGCACTGGCGCCAGCTCTAAGACAGTTATATTTTATGATGTCGTGCACCCTGTTATTGGAAAACTTTTGTTTTTTTCCTATAACTGGGTATTAGTCACTGACATAAATATACTTGAATATTATCTGTACGTCGATTTTTTAAATAAATACATCGTACAAACATCCCGCTTGCATCACGTCGATCATGCCACCTTCAGTTCGACTGTCAGTTTAATATGGCAAAATGTCATTCAAGAATACCGATTTCTGTTATATCCGCTTTGCAACCATCGGCTTCAAAACTGACGTTTTTTTCAAGAATCGACATATTGTAGTCTCGTTTAAAATCGATTTGAACGATTGGTGTATGTACGTATAAAAATCAAGTCAATTGCCGAATGTATGATTGCCAGTAACTTCAGAATGGTCGGTTCTATATTGATAAGAATGTTTATGCAATGTGTGGTTTGTTTGCAGTAGGGATAAGTTGAGGGTATGGGCCACCAGATTGCTCTCTTTGCCTATATTCTGCGAGGTAGACGGCGTTGTCGATCGAGTTCTAGGATTTATTTATTTTTTGACTATTGAGATATTGCGCATCAGATAGAACCTAGATTGTGTCATGTAGGCAGAACCTAGATTTAATATTTTCCGACAGATTTTCCGGTAAGAGACTGCTTGTCGTAATAAATTCGCCTCAGCATTTTAAGAATTCTCCGTATTTGTTCGTAACTTTATTCTATGTTTTGAATTCTAAAGTATTTCTTTTATCTCTTCTAGCGGTGCCCCGCGGTTTCACCCGCGTAGATTCTGTTGCTGTGAGAATATTGGGACACAAATCAGCCTCTATGATACACCATACGATCTCTCCCTGTGCTAAATTAAATCCAGATTAGGTCAGCAATTTAGCCGTAACTGAGTACCAAACGTTTGTAAATAAAAATCATTTCTTTATACATTTTTTTTTGATTTTTCCCTATATTTTTTTACATTTGATTTTCCCTATATTTTTTTTATTGTTTTTCCATATACAAAGACGAATCCAACAAATCAAAAATCCTGTAAATTGTTCTAGCAGTTATCGAGTTTGGCGCGACTTTGTTTTATTTATATAGATTTCTGAGAATTTTGTCTAGATAATCTAGGCTTTAGATCGTAGTAAATCTTTTATTATTTATATTAAGTTAATAGGCAAGCGGAAACAATTATCCTGGGAAGGTCAGTTTACTATCGAGATTAGTTTGAACGATGCGAGGTGCGGCGTTGTCGAATAAAACGCCGTTTATTATGTACTTCATTAGTAATCTAATCTGCTTAACGCTTTTCAGCTACGTACTGCCAACCGTAATGTTTTTCCGAAGGTGGTTTCCACGAAATCTATAGATTACCAAGTGTATGTTACTTAATACTAAT
Source organism: Mycalesis mineus (assembly GCA_034621355.1). Taxonomy (NCBI): domain Eukaryota; kingdom Metazoa; phylum Arthropoda; class Insecta; order Lepidoptera; family Nymphalidae; genus Mycalesis; species Mycalesis mineus. The sequence goes on from CM067901.1 coordinate 3,667,065, forward strand.
ACTAAGAAATTCAGTAAATATAACTTTGTGAAGTATAATATTTAAGTAGTATGGGTTGAGCACTCCTTTTTATTAAAATGTTGTTAATTTATGGCACCGCCTTCAAAAGGATTAGTAAATATAGATAGTACGAGGGTATTTAGTTTTTTAGATTTAGCATGTTTGGTTGAATTTTGCTTAAGATTTTTAGTTACTAGGATTTAAAATTTAAACCGAAATTGAAAAAAATACCTCTATGAATACATACACATACCAATAAGATATAAATAATAATTAATCACTGAGGTATCATTGTATGTAATCAAATTGACATGTATTATTGTATCAGTTGTTGGTTATCCAAAATAAATAAATAATTATCCACAATGTAAAATATTTGGTTTAATTAAGAACACATTGATATTCCCCATATATATTTATTTTTTTTGTTAATACCAAGAAGTCTTTGGTTTAAAATCCACCTGAGTTGCTGAATAAAAAAGCACCGAAATCCATTAACCTGGTTAAACAACTACCAATCCTAGGTAAGAAGAAGGAGGCTTTGTATTGGAAAGCACTCCTACCGTTTCTATTGAAAAGAGATTCAAGAGTATACAAGTGTTACCGAATAGGCAAAGTCAATACAATTCCCGGGCGAAACGAATACTTGTCGATCTAAATGCAAATAAGGATTGCATTGCTCTATGCTATTGGAAATACACAGCACATTAATGTTAAAATTTGGTTTCATGTCAATAGCACTTAAATGAAGAGTGAGAAACCTACTTCCAGCTTCAATCTAGATCACTACTCAAAAAAGTATTTTTAAAAAGTTAATACGTATCCTTATAGTTTAAAGGCAAGATTACTTTGAGGTACCTACCTGCAAAGTTATTGCTACCTCAAAATTCTACTAAGTACATGACGTTACAAGAATACTTTCTTAGTTTTGTTTCCCAGCAAAATCTAAAGTAAACTGAACCTACCTGGTCTGGCATTTTAGTAATATTAGCCACAAACATGTCTCGGATGTTGTACGCTATCTACAGTAACGTTGAGTATCCAGTTACCAGATCGTAGACGAAGATGTTAGATTTCTTGGACGGGTGCTTAATGTTTATCAGTCGCCGGCAGACTCGCAAGAAAGGTCATTGTGGAAGGAAGTGGCGTGTGTATGATAGGCTGGCATAAAAGTCCTTGAAATGAAAATTGAACGAGACGGGTAATGGTTTTGGGTTCTTGGTTATCGTTGACAGTTGACATAGATACCTGTATTCTGTGTATTGTATATCGGAGATTGCCTCCCGTTTTCGCGCGAGGAAAAATGTGTGATATTTTCGATCCCCTTTAAGATATTAGATGCTTCCCTCCGGGGTATTGTGCGGGTAAAAGCCTTTTTTGTATTCTTATTTGTAGTAAACAATAGTAGGTATAATGCGAGAGCCAATAATCAAAAGTTTTATTTCGTTAAGTCGATAACAATGGAAATTTATGTATTAACTGTAGTTCCAGCGGCGTGGTTTCGGTCCCTTGGTTTCTAACTGTAAGATAGACTTTCCGAATCTATTTATACTTATTTCTATTATTATTATTTTGCTTTGTTTTCAGTAGTAGCAACCCTTTGCAATCATATACCACGTCGGTTAAAGATGGACAGATAAACTCTTACTCTCTTTTACTCTCTGAATTGTCTCTCCAGAAACTCTTTTAATCTTGCGCCGTTCGTTGTACGTTGGCCCGATCAACTGCCAACATTAGCTGAAAATTCATTTTGAAATTTGCTTAGAAATTAGACCGCAGTTCCCACGTTGAAGACATTTTGTCGATAGAAATGTGATTATTACATGTCCTTTAAACCAGTAAAACAAAATACATTGCAATATCACAGTCTGTAAGTGAGATTAAAACGGTGAAAAAGTTTTTATTCTCGTATATCATACGCGTATCTAAGAGTTACAACATCTAAGTATAAAATGACATGACGGCAATTTAACGTAATATATAATAAGAACCTAAGAGAAAAGTTGCTCTTTCTCCCCGTGCATTAGCACTAAGTACTTGAAGAGCTGCCGTATTGATTAGACAGGACTGCTGGATGTTACGTAAGGAACGCGACGCGCCCCTTACGGCAGACTACCAGTATAAAGTTGCTGTAACCTACTTTTAGGAGAACCTTATTCGTTCCACTTATTTTGTATTCTTCGAAAGACATTCTCTATTTGATTATTGTGCGGCAGGCAATACTGTACATGCTCGTTGTACACTTTTCGTTGTTGGATTATTATGGAGTTACTGCATCAATGTCTTTTGAGTATTAAATTAGAATGTTGCTTTCCTTTATTCGAAGTCAGTGAGAAACTTTATCAGGGTATGCTTACGTGTTTTTGAAGTCAGTTAGAACAAATTTTTGATTTACAGTACCGAGGATACTACTACTTTCAGATATATTTGTGATCATAAACTTTTCCTCCAACCCTCTACATTCAGGTATACACTAATACTGGCCTGGGTTCGCGCTCTATATTGGAGTAGTATAAAGCTTTTATTGACGCGCGCGCGTGCGACGGGTTTTTACACGTGTTAGCACCAAGGCCAGCATCTGCTGTCCAAAGAGGGTGTCCACAGCGTGTACTGGGCTTATGTAGACGCCTTTAACCCTTAATAGCTCACATGGGCTATTGGCAACGGTATGTACTGTTATTAAAGTTTAAACTTTAATATTTTAGTATACCGCGTCTTATTACCAAGGTAATTAGTTACCTTTGTAAATGAGACGCTAGTGGTGCTCGATTCTGTTTTCATACTTGAAGGGCATGTTTAGTGTTTAGGAGATAGACTAGATACGAGATAGTAGTCAAACGCTGTGAATATATTGTGATGAGATATTACGAGTATTATTAATAAATTCAAATGATAACAAGCCGTTCATCCCGTTTCTGATATCACCCACAAGATTTGCTCGTTTAAATTGGAATATGGATGAACGGCATTTATATGAATCTTAATATATAGGTTTTATGCTGTGCATATTGTATTCTAACGTAATAATATATTTATAATGGAAGGTATAAAGAGGTTAAACTACATCGTACATCGTACTAATTGAATATAGGAATTTCGGAAGCCATTCGCCGCGCTCATTATGGAATCCGATGGTCTTGTCATATATATGCTTCCCGTGGAGGAAATGCGATCTTCTCGTTTATTCAATTATAATAAAGGAGGCTCATTAATGTCACGAATATGTAATTTGTTACTCTTACTGGAAATATTGTGTTAATTATTATTTTTCTTATAAACAATTACATAAAGTCCTAAATCAATGCGAATATCTTTATTGAAAATGAACTTACAAAAAAATTGCGGAACCGACGGGATTCGACTCGTTAGCTATCGCGGCCAGAGCGCCTTACCAAATAGACTAGGGCCCGAACTACCGCCGATGTTAATGTGAATTTGTTCAATAAAACCATAAACTTCATCTGATTATGACATCATCGGATTAGAGTGCTATGAATAATCGAATAAGTATGAACTGCTGTGCTTTTATCTCTTCCAGTTTAAAGCGCTTTATGTTACAAAGCATCGTCAGGTATCGGTATCGCTTACATTTGACTGAGTTTGCTCTCAAGCATTAAGGGTTTATTCTGTGTCAATGTACAGAAAATGTACATCGATTTAGATGGTAACAGTTTGAAAACCTAGAAATCGTTGTTAAGTAGAACGTTGTAGAACATCAGTTTATAGGTCGCTTGAACCAAAAACCTATTTTTGTTCAAGGCCACAAATAGAATGTTTGCCGGTTCAATTTAATATTAAATTTGATAGTCAGCTAGTTTATCTTTGCTCACAAATCAATGTGATCCCGCAGTTTTATTCTCGTAAACTACCCACGTTGTAACATAATACTTTATTTAACGTAAATTATAAAACTATTATATAAAAAAACATTTACCATTTTTTTGTCTATAAAACTTTGGAAATAAATAAGTAAGCTCAAAAATGTAGAGGTTAATTTTTTTAGGTGCAAAATTACCTACTAGCTTGAAGTCGAATAACTTTAATAATAACTTAATAACGATTACAAACGAACATCTACTAAAATGATAGTGTCATGTTTATGAAACATTATATATGTATAGTACTTATCTTTATATTATATTTATTATATATTCTGCGTCAACACAAATGTGCCCAAAATTATTTCACATAAGTTAATAGGTATAGGTCCCGACGGTGTATCGACTCATTCAGTTTCTCTCTAACACTGCAGCTTCTTCTGTACGCACTGTTTGTACTTTTTGCGGGATGCATATTTTTAAGAAGAGGGTGCGTGATGTGAAAACGATAAACGGTTGTCAAGCAAAAGCTCTAGTATACGAATATCTCGAATGTAAAAGAGACTTTGGCGTTTGGCGAACTAAACAACGATTTTCGTAAGTTTTATTCCGGTTTATGTTTGTACATGATAAAATAACAAAATAATAAATATGTTGACCATAAATGACAATTAAAAAACAGTAGTGTAGTAGTAGTGTTGATTTAAAAACCAAACCTGGAAAAAACACTACAAGTTTCGGAGCATATCGCTATGATAAAACAGTGATGTCAAGTTCTAACTTCCAACAGCAATATTGTGACAACACCAACGACACAGCAATTTGTGTGCAGACTGGACAATCGCATCAAAAAGCAGAGGAAGCAATAACGCACGCGATGAATGCACCACAAAGGAGCTACATATTGAATAAATTACACTTGCGCTATGCAGTAAAATCTAGACAAAACTAATTCTATGAATCCAATGTGCTTCGGGTTCAAAGGACACAGTTAATAACTTGCATCCTTATAACGACAGTTGCTTTTGCTATATTGTAATTGAAAAAAAAAGTTTCAATAAGTTTTCCTTCGCGTTCAGTGCATTAGTGAATTCCCGTTGGAAAATTTTAATTGGCTTAACGAACGTTTAGCATTGTGAGAAAAGTTTTAATTTAAAAAGTAACGGTTAATGAGTTTTAAAATTTCACTTGCCGCGCTTTTTGTGTGCTGTATTAAAATACGCGGCACTTGTAAATTTGGGCTAATTACCCTGTAAAGCTTTTTTATAGTATTTAAAGCTTTCAAAAAGTGTGCTTAATAATGATGCTTGTAAAGTATTGCAATGCCGTCTCAATCAATTTAGAAAACTATTCTGCAATTAATGTGTTGACTTGTGCTTTAAGTTAAAAATATAAGATTTAATTGAAATGTTTGTATCCAGGAGAATAACGTCTATTAAAGTAGGTAAGTGTAAAAGGAAACTTAATTACTAACTTATTAAGGTATTTGCTACAGGTAATCTGATCATAGGCTTGCGTGTATTAATTGGAATCAAGGTTAATTCGTTTTGGCAGTCTACAGTTTAGCGCTGGGGTAATTTGGTGACTGATGACGACGCTTAACTGTTCCTTTCCTCTGACTCATGTCTCACATGCACCAGATAAATACAATGAAGTGTTCTAAAGTATGACATTAAATCCAGATTGAACCGCAGCTCATTATGAAGAGATAGGCTAATATTCTGCTTTTATAATAACTGTATTGGAATATGACTTTGTGAGTCAATGGATTCTACATCAATCTGTTGGGATCAGAGTGTTATTGCACTATATAATATACTTGCTGTGCCCTGCGGTTTCACACGCATATATGCTGTCCCATGGAAATATCGGGAAAACTCTACATCATAAAATGAGTTACTAAGGTAAATAAGTCAGTCGGGTGTATAGTTTCTAGGATTTCGCGATTAGTCAGTGAGTGATATTCCACTTTTACAAATTTAAATAACAAAGTTATTTTAGTAGGACAGATGCGTTGGTCTCATAACAAAAATCTCAAATCAAAAAGGTGCTCAAAACATATTTTCAATGGGTGATCTACGCTCCTTGCTGAAAATGGCAGAATATAATAGAAAAATTAAGAACTATTTAGTATGCAAGTCAATTAAGAAACTTACTCACAAAGTAATTAATAAAGTGCCGCCTGAAATAGGTTGTTATATTGTTACGGTGTTAATTTACATTTTGAGCGTCGATGTAAAGTAGCCGTTGATTAAATTAATTGTCATGTGCATAAATCTACGGACACGCAACTCTGAATCCATGTTGTTTTTGTACGTTTCATGGTATTTTGTAAACCCCAAGTAATGCTGTCGACTAAGAGCAGGCGTTACTCTGCGGATGTTCATTATATGCAATGTAATACCTATTCTATAAAAGCACAATGAATAGTTCTATATTTATGTTCGTAAATAATTTGTGGGATTTGCGTGACGTCGTTGTACTGATTTCTCAAGTATTTAGATGGAAGTATTTAGTCTCTGCCTTATGGGAGTCTATATCTTCAGTATTTTATGTTATAATCAAAATAAAGATTATTAAATTAAGAAACCAGAACATTTCAACATTTAATCTTAGAATTTACCAAACCAATGTAATTTCATGTTATTTAACCACTGATTATAAGTTCTCCATCGTACATACATACATACATAATAGCATCACGCCTCGTTCCTATAGGGGACACTCTCATTAATCCTTTCATACAAGATTGTCGGTTTAGGGTACTCTTGGCCTGGCCATTTTTTAAAATGTAGTTCTAGGTCTTCCCCTTCCAACATTTCCATTCACTCTCGCCTCATAAATCTCTTTTGTTAATCTTCTTTCATCCATTCTCTCTGCATGCCCAAACCATCTAAGCATCCCTTTCTCTATTTTAGTCACTACATCTTCTTTTACACCACACTGCTCTCTTATTATACTATTGTTAACTCTGTCACTCAGTTTTATTCCACTCATACTCCTCAACGCTCTCATCTCTACTGCGTTTATTTTACTTTTATGCTTCTTCTGCCATACCCAACTTTTACTACCATACATGAGTGTGGGCACCAGCACACCTCTATGCACAGCCAGTCTTGCCTTCTGAGACACTTTCTGGCTATTCATAAATGCATGTAGAGCACCATTCACCATGTTCTCCATCGTTACCAAATTAATATTCGTGTTCATAATATTATAATCGTCGTATATATAATTCCTTTTGATTAATATTCGGTGGTTTGGAAATCTAGTTTTAGTTAAGTAATTTCTTTTTGTCTTATTCCGTAATAATTACTCGTAGATATGTGTTGGCAGTTGTACTCGTAGTTGTATACATTCGGACTCGGAGCGAGCGTGTACTATCTATATTAGAGATCTCCCAATGGGTATAACATGTTTGTAGTTAGATACAAATCCAATTAGTGAGTGTCCTTTGGGTTGATCGTGATAGTAGATGTGTTGAGTTACAATTATTTTCATGTTACCACTTCATAATATTGTTTTTAATTTTCCTATGATCTTCTCTATATTTATTAGAGTATAGTTATTTTTGGTAACAATTTTCTGAAGTAAATGTATTTTAAATTTTTTTAAGTACGTCATCATCTACCCTTAAATATAATTATTTATTTAGTAGCTCATGTTGTTTTGTCTTTAATAAAAAAGAATGCAGTGACCACTATCACACAATTATACATATTATATGGTTTATTCTTTATCACCTACGATCAGAGAAATATCTCGATGTTGTGGGAAAGATCGTCTCCCAATAGTGACGATATTGGAAATATGGCAGACTTATTCAACCCAATGCAACGAAAGAGAGAACTATATTGTTAACTAGCTGATGCCCGCGACTCCGTCCGCGCATAATTCTGTTTTGTAGTAGTTTAACAGAAAGTAGTCTGTCTTTATTCAGGCTCTAGAATTTCTCTGTACAACATTATAATTCAATCGGGCGTGATTGAGTAACAAATAGACAGAGTTACTTTCGCATTAATAATGTTAGTATAGATTGCGAGCTATTGGGTGACGACTATAATTTTTTTACACAAGACATCTCTTAGGGCGTATTTTAGGCCTACAGAACTGAGTTAACTTCGAGATCCGACTAAACAAACATTAAGAAATTGAAAATAATTAAACAGGGACTCGTATAAAATTTGGCCACACGTATAGTGATTGAGTATACAGATAAAATATATTATTTCAGGTAACTGACTGGTGTATTGTAATTTGTAACCTTGTTGGATGTCCAACAATACAGAATCTGAGCTGAGCCGGTGCACACGAGTACTATCTGATAATGGCGGCACAATTCACAAAACTTCATTCACGATTATGTGCAAACCTACGCGCAATTTGTACATACGCTGTAAAGCAGCTTTGCATCCACGTGAATAAAGACATTTTCTGTACTGGGCTAGACATTTTCTGTGCTGTTAATGTAATCCGTCAGTGAATAATGCCTTATTCTTTTTTACTGAAACCAGTGTGTTTGTAGTTCTTTTTTTTTTATCGACTACAAGTTGGCCCTTGACTGCTATCACACCTGATGTTAAGTGATGATGTAGTCTAAGATGGAAGCGGGCTAACTTGTTAGGAGTGGGACGAAAATTCACACCCCTTTCGGTTTCTACACGACATCGTACCGGAACGCTAAAATCGCTTAGCGATACGTCTTTGTCGCTAGGGTGGTAACTAGCCACGGCGAAAGCCTCCCACCAGCCAGACCAAGACAAATTAAGAAAAATCTCAATCTGCCCCGCCGGGAATCGAACCCAGGACCTCCGTTGTATAAATCGACCGCGCATACCACTGCGCCACGGAGGTCGTCAATAATGTAGTGAACTGAACAAGCACATTTAATAATTTTAAAAGGAGCAATTGTTGAGTTTCTTCCCGGCACTTCTTAGTAGTTGACTGGTTTGCCAACCGTTGGTAGAGTCATTACAATTATATGCAATAACAACTACAAGCACTTTTGAAGTGTCAAATGATATTTCAAAAGCGCTTGTAAACTAAGCTTGAGAGTACCTGTAATAAAACCGGGGAGTATTTGGCACAATTAAGCATGGTGTTAGTATTACACTAGGCTGAGCTCTTTCACTAAGAACTCTACTGGTAAGAATATTTATCTAAATAAGTCTTTCTCAAACTCTGCCACAAAAAAGTAAAAAAATATAATTCTTCTACTTGTAATTTCTTATATCTTGCAGACACTATCTTCTAAAACTTCTTAACCCAATAATAAGTCATTTTATAGTTACAACTCTGGGTCTTACTTTACAAAAGCTTATATTAATCTATTTTAAACAAAATGTCATGAAAGCCTTTAATCTACAATAATAATTATTAAACAAATTACTCTGGGCTCGGATCAATAATAAAGTACATACATTTCTATGCAAAATCACGAAAATAACAAAAAAAAACACCTAGCGAAGCTAACAGATGTTCTATTCATAAATTGTAACAAATTTTACATTGAACAGTTCAAAAAGCTGTGCAGTTACACGTTTGTACCTAAATGGCAAACACATTTTAACTCTCTCCAAGCTTCGCTAAGATTGTTAAAACATTTTGTACTTAGCCACGCTGCCAAAAGCTCGATGCCAAGTATCTTGTCGGAGCACTTCGGTGTTACATAAAATTTTAGTTGGGATTTTGACACACATAAATCCCTCTCTGTAAGCATTACTTGTTTCTAGATTGTTCTTGTAAATAACTTCCTCTTTTATAAGCGTAGGTCTTAATCAGAAGAGTGGGAACAAAGTATATTGTGAGGCTGTTAAAATTTAAATTGCTTCATGGCCCTCGTTGAAGGAAGCAAACATACTTGGACAACAGTTTTGTCCCAACAGTTTGTTATATTGTATTTCTAATACGACATTCAGTTGGTTTGTTTTCCAAACTTGCTTTTGATCTTGAGTGTGTTTTGGCGTGTTGGTTGTTTCTGAGTTGGATAACATTGTTTCCTATATTGTACTTCATGGCCTATGGTGTTAACACAAAACGCTTGAAATTTTGCTTAGTAGCATTGTTCTCGAAATCCAATGATGTTGAGCATCCTATGGTCTCACTCGATCGGTGTTATGGTTGATTCCCTCACGAAGTGAATGCGCTACTTCATAACGGAGATTCTGAGATTTTCATACTATTGACATAAACTTCGTCCTCATTCAACATATGAGTGGTTTTTCAGTTGTATTTTCTCTGTTGTAGGCGTATATAAAAAGTCTTCCTATATAGAATAAGATCCAAGCTCGTTGAAAAGTAAAATGTTAATAAAAATTTTACTGGTCGTAACCTTTGCCGTTTCATATCTTAGTATGTACGCATGTGTGAGTAATGTTGAAGATTACTATTTTTTGAATGAATTTCTTGAATTCTTGAATGTCTTCAGTTCTGTTTCAATTAGTTAAACACAGAAATACTATGAGAAAAAGATTAGATACAAAAGAAGTATAGAAATAAATTTTAAAGGTAATCGAGGCTGCATGGAGGCTATCAATTTTTTTCCAGTAGGTATATTTGTGGCTACAGCTGTTTCAAAAGATGGTTGATTCTTCTTCGTCGCCTAAATTATTGTGCTGCTATTACAACTATAAAGTTGTCTAGAAATCCTGTGTGCTATTGAAAACAGATCTATTTACAGATTTCTGTATTAAGGCATCACTCTCACATAATGTAGGAAAATCGTCTTAATAAAATTGTTTACTTTTAAACTTATGTGTGTATAATACTTACCAAAATTGCCTTCGGCATATTGCTATAGAGGTGTGCATTTAAACTAACAAAAGACTGGAAAAAGTGTAATTGTTTAGAAACAAAAATGTTATTTTATGTCCGTTCATCAATACAAAAACTAATTACAGAATAAACAAGATTCCAACAGTAATATATTACTTATATACAAGTTCCACATACCCGCGTGAAAATGTTACCGATCAATACAAACAGGGTGGTATTATCTCCTGCAAGATTGAGCATCGGCAATGGAGCGTTGAACTGGACGAACGAGCGGATACAGAGGAGCCAACTCTGGCTTGCGTCGCTTTGACTAGATCTGACCGGACCCGTCTGGTTTCTAAAAGATTGCACTCAATTTTGGACGACTCAAAGGAAGAAGGATCAAAGGCGAGGTCCATATGATATGGACCATAAAATCTATTAAATGCTGATTTTAACTTCGTTCTGTTATCTAATTTAATTTTTTATTAATATTGTAGTTGACGTTAGAATATGGAAGTGTATTACGAGTAATGGACTTACTTTAAAAAATATAATTTTCAAATATAATACTTTTGCTATTGAATGACAGAAGAATCAACGTCTTCTGAGAATGCTTTAAACGTTGAATATTTTTCAAACTGTGATCTTTAACGGACTTGTCAATAAGTACATTTATGTATTTGCACGCAATATACTTGAATGTATACTTGAATATATACTTGAATGTATATCGTGTATCTTTCTAGAATTGTGTGTAAATTTGAAGTTCCTATTTCCAGATACGAAGATACGATATATATATCTTATAGAGCAATCAGTCAGGAAAAGTCTGTTTATATGAACAGAAAGCATCTAAAGAGTTATGGGGCCATAAAATTGTAAATCGCGTGCACTGTTGTAGTTAGGGAAAATGCTGAACTGTTTAACTATTTTTAAATCTAAAAGAAACTAGGTACAGTAAAGGTTACTTCAGTATTTATAACCTACCCTTTAAACGTTATTTAACATCGAATCTAAACATAACTGAAAGATATTGTCGTTTTGATCTCGTTCATCTAAGTTTTTTGTTCCTATTGCACGAATTTCAGTTATTACGAAAGTGTTCTTACTTATACTCGAGTTAAACATTTATGCATCTGTTTCCAAGTGTAGGAAATTTTTTTTAGTAAAGTCACTTTTTCTGTCTAGCCACCATCCGCTCAGAATGCGCGATAAGAAACTTCGTTCCAAAAATATTTTTGGTTATCTCTATATTGGAAGGCGTAGTGAGATTGACAGAAACAACGCAGCGCTACCTAAAACCCATTCGCAAAGGGAACTGCTCATTCCTATGTCAATTTGTACAATTTTCCCCCGTCCGCTGCAGACTATTCCCACGGATCTAACATTTTATCCGCCGGAGCGTATTCCACATATATAAACATCTTGCGACGGACCGACAGGCTCATAATTGAATTATGTCGTGCGCGGCAAATCTCGCGTGCATTTAACGCCGGCTGATTTGGATTTACATATCGTATGTAACATAAAATACCCTGGACTGTGTTTAGCGTGCTGCCGGCCACGGCCCAGAATCCCAGATGCGTTATCCACCGTTTATATTTATGGTGTTGCATAACTAGGCGTGCAGGCGATAGGTGGAACGAACGGCGATAAGCGAAATTGCAATTTTAAGGTTCGCGCACATTAGGCTGGTCTACATCATATACATACTGTTTTGGTTCATTGTAATAAAACAAAAACATCCAGTAATCTCACCGTGGACGCTAGGGTGTGCGCAGAAGCTCGGTCAGAATCAAGACTCTGGGTTAGAAAGTGCCGGGCGGGGCGAAATTAATTTCGTACAATGTTGTTGCCTGCTTGCTTTTATTTATTTATTAAATTTCTCATCAAAACTTTTTGGTTTGTTATGTTATATGTTTGCTAAATTGCAATTTAGAGAGTTTTGACTGTCTCGACATCAATTACAAACCACTGCTAAAGTTTCTTATTGCAGCACCACTTGCTTAACACATTGTATGCTCTACTATATTATTTGAACTGCAATTTTTCAGGATCTCATTAAATTCGAATACCAGAAGTAGGATCTAATTTAATTCAATATAACATAGAAGTTATACGAATAGAGCGCACCATCCGGCTCGCCATTGGAATATTTTATCTGATCAATGAGCCAACTACCGACATAGTATGGACACAATGCCAAAAATAGTCTGGAGCTCTGCGGAATAAAATATAGAGCCAATTTTCCTTAAAGAACGTTCATATTTCTTACGTAACACCACATCTTTCTCCTTTCTTCCAGTAAATTCGTGTACTTTATGCGATTCAATGTGTCCTTTTTTGCTGGGATACTGGAGTCAATACGTTAATACATTAATGATGGATATTGGTTTGATTGAAATCATAAAGGTCATAAATTTAATCCTTTCCCGTTGCATTAGTCATACATGATTCTTTCGCAGGCTTTTTACTGGTTTAAAAATGAAAAGAAATACATAGGAATTGAATTTTATTAAATGTCGGTAAAAACTTGAATTATAATAATTTCACCTTTAATCATTTATAATAATCTTACCTCGCTTGTTTAGCCGTTTTAAATTATTTGTTCTTGTTAGTTGCTATAACACATGGATGACTGAAAAAATCGAAGTTGTCTTCTTTGGTAATTCTGTATGAAAATAGATGATTCGATAGTTTGAGGTGAACTACTTACTATAAAATTTTTAACAAAAAATAGAACCGACTCAAAACGCACTAAAAAGTAAAAAATAACTGTGTCATTTAGTTGCTTTAATTTACTTAAGCATATCTATGAAGTCGGTGCCAGCCAAGTTTAAGGAACATTTATTTCACGTAGTACAGAAGTTTGTGGGTTCTAGGTAACGTCCTTGAAAGTAGAAACCTTGGCTGGCACCGACTCCTAGATATGCTTAAGTAAATTAAAGCAACTAAATGACACAGTTATTTTTTACTTTTTAGTGCGTTTTGAGTCGGTTCTATTTTTTGTTAAAAATTTTTATTTCTTACTTTTTAGTGATTTATCGCCACATCACATACTGGTACTATACTGTCATAGTATATTATACGGCACTAGTAGCCAAAAAGCTACCGATACCGAGTCAAAAACCGAAATCGCTGTAAGCGTGCCTCCAAAATTTGAAGAGTTCCTTCAATTTCCCCAGGATATCATCATCAGATCCTAACATGAGGACAATGGGACCACCTTGGATGTATGCCCTTTCTAATAAAAAAAGAATTATCAAAATCGGACAACACTGTAAAAAGTTATGCGTGGTCATACATAAAAAAAAAAAAAAATACAAATATACGTGTCGAATTGAGAACCTCCTCCGTTTTTTTTCGTCGGTTAAAAATACAATCTTACTTTGTTATACCAGTATAACATTATACTTACGATTACAATGTACATGGTACAGCTAAGTTAATTCAAGTGTGGCAAGTAACTTAATCTCTCAGAATATACGGGAGCAGTTAATGAGTTTAGTGTAAAATTAGCCTTTGTCTTGCATCTCTAATGAACATTACAGTCCCCCGCCTCGCTCCTTGGCCCTTGTCATGAGAAAATTAAATAGTCATATTCCTTGGAATTGAAATATCAATGTACAAAGGATTTGCTTTCTCGTATTATTCTAAATCTAAACATAAGATGGTGTGAAACAGTCGCTTGTCGCCGTCCTTATTGTATTTACGTTGTGCATTCGGAAAATCGGGGAAGTTTCTATATTTTAAATTTCTATATTTTAAATTTTATCTAACTTGAGTGTAGATTTCCAGATTTGATACATTTGTTTGACACAAAGCTTGTAATAAATCGTCAATGCCCAACTACACGTTTATAGTTGATACTATTGCGCCAGGTATATTCGTACGTTAATACTTTAGCTCGGATTTGTACTAAACACGAAACGGATTACGTAACTGCTAGGCACCAACAAAAGCCACTCGTAATACATAAGTAACTCTAATATATTACCGGTAATACACTCTGAAACTAATTTACCTTTCAGATTTGTACCATTTGCAAGCAACCTAGCTTTACCATACTCTATCTCCCTCTGGTAGGTACTTTAATCAATTGCAAGAGGAGCGTTCAACTTTACCCTAGTTAATTTCGCACATTGCGACTGCGCGTTCCAACTTCCCAGTAAATACCTTTTCCACGGTAGGTAATTGTTCTTTCTAGAATATCTAGCACCGAGGGATTACTACTGCCGCCGTTGCCTTTATGTGCTATGTATATTTTTAAATGTTTGCTACTTCTTGCTTACAAAGTGACCCACTAATTAGTCAGTCAAGGGTCATCATATCATATGATAGGTAATGTAAATTATTTAAATTGTCTAATTCTCAAACAGATACACTAAACTATGAAAAGTATTATATATGAAGGGTTACCCAAGCGTTCCGCGTTATGAAAAGTATTATAATTAATTTTAAATAAATTGTCACTAAGTCTCTTAGTGGATCAACAATGATATAGCATTTTCTAAATAAATTAACTTCAACTTCAACGTTCATCGTGGACAAATGAATTGAAAGATTTGTATAATAAGGTTATAGGTTTACAATTATTATGTACTAGCATAATAATTGCGACATTGTCATTGCAGTTTCTTTGCAGAAGTTGCACTCATGGGCTCTTCAAATCGACCGCAGCTTTGAATGTCACACGGTGGCCGGTGAGCTGTTTGAACGCGGTGTCGTATCACCGAAGGTTGACAGGCTTCACCGTGTTACGTTACTGCATTTTTAGGCTACGTACATAAGACCAAGCATTGGTCGCGCGTCACCGCATTACTCTGTTCCAGAATGAGTGACGAAAAAAAGTAACGCTGTGATATTAAGCCAGTACCAGTAATAGCTTCAAACATTTGAGCACTAGAATGAAGCTAAGTCTGACAAGGTACCATGGACCTTTATACAAAGAAAAGACCTCATGTTTGTGGTTAGTCGATGTACTTAGAGATGATGTGTGTGCAAAAGAGTCTGGCAGGTTGCTTTAATAATTATGCAAAGTCTGTTATTTAAATGTTCAAATGTTTAATTCTATATAAAGCATGGGCTTAGTACGCTGGGCAACTGTCGATGCATATATTCAAAGAGTCCGCGCAACATTAATTTCCTTTAAATAGTCTTAGTTTACTAGCACTTTTGAAACGTCATGTCAACTTATTATTTAAAAGTAAATAATTGTATAATGTGTTTAAAACTTAAAATAAAGTTCTATGAAGTAATACAATACTGGGAAAGCAGTAATGCCTAAACGCGCTTTCTATTTGTGCGGGCAGAAACATGTGTTGACTGCGCGATGGTAAAATGTATGGTTATCTAGACGCACGACTGGAAAACACGCGTTATGCTTTTGTCTGAAGGTAGCCTTATTAATCCCCTGACAGTATTATAAGTTGAGTATGTTTGTCGTCTGTGACATCTTATTTAATACGAAAAAATCGGATGAACCAATCAATAAATATCACCATTATTTTACAAAAGTAACCATTATAGTTGAATTAATGTTTCAGATTCTTTAAAATTATTTTTAAGTTGTGTTGCTTGTGTATTACATAAATCGGCTACCGCTATTTTAACAAAATCTTTTGTTTTAACTTCTTTTAGGTACTGATTTTTAATTTTCGGCTAACACCGATGACGTCCCTCTAAGAATATAGCTTTGTATGTTTTCTTTTATTCCACTTACACAAAGGAATTATTTATTCGCCCGTAGCTTTGTCATAAGCCCGTCCGGTACAAGAAAATTTAAAAACATTTTTTATTCACATAATCTGTTTCAGGGCTTTTTCTTTTAATTGATTTTTATTGTTGGACCCACAAAACAGTCACAGCGCGACGGATAAATTCATTTATTTATAGGAGTTAAAAAATGAAATTGCCATTTTATTGTAATAGGTACTTCGAATTGACATAAGAACCTTCATGGTTTAAGATTTTAAAGTGAAACTTTTTTCATACGGTACCCGTGTAGTTCTTCTTTTAAAAAATGTACAACATTCGATTATCAACTTTCAGTGGTTTTTTTTATTCAGCTCAGACAATAAAGATGGATACTTCGAAAATTCGTGTGATTTTTGAATACGAGTTCCGATGTGGAACTAACGCGGCAGAAACAATTCGCAATATTAATTTTGCGTTTGGAGAGGGGACTGCTAATGAACGCACTGTGCGATTTTGGTTTAAACGCTTTCGTGATGGAAACTTCGATTTGAAAAACGAACCACGTGGAAGACCGCCCGCACAGGTGAATAACAATGATTTGAAAGAGATGGTGGCACCGACTTCATAGATATGCTTAAGTAAATTAAAGCAACTAAATGACACAGTTATTTTTTACTTTTTAATGCGTTTTCAGTCGGTTATATTTTTTGTTAAAATTTTTTATTATTTTTCAATACAAATTGTCAATTTCATACTTTAACCCCAAATATTTAGTGGTATACCTTGAAAATTACATCCATAGCTCTATACAGCTATGGAAACTGTTAGATTTCAATGTTGGTCTGGCTTGTTTGTTTATTGTAGTCTCTTAGACCAAAGCGCGTTTGGAACCCTTGCAACTTTAAGTTTAGGTTTTTGACCTTAAATTATTATCTACACATATAATGCAATAGTAACGAAGTCAATTCTGTACATTAAATATTTTTGAAAAGCAAGTAGTAAGTATGCATTACATACTCGATATTGACCACATACCAACGTTTTTTAAAATTTTTGTTGATTAAACGTCCACGCGCACGAAGTCGAGGACGTCCAGTAGTCATCATTAAATTAAAATAATCTGTTAACTACTTATTGACAACTCAAAATAATCTTAAACATATCACTGAATATTTTGACTTCTGACTTTGTTGTAATATTAGTTAACAGAGTAACCGATAAAATCCTTAATATTATTATGAATGCAAAAATCTGTTCATGTGCATTCATGCTTTAAATACTCAAAACATCTTGAAAATTTACATACAAGTTGTTGTTTGTAGTCCAGAAAAGGTCAAAATTTAACTTTTAATAATAAAAATGCTGGGTCTTCTTAGCAGAACCTGCCTGCCGAGGTGGTGGTAGAGTCTAAAGTACAAGTATGAACTAAAATTCGTTTATTTCATGTAATAAGTAAATGTGTATTTAAAGAAAGGTTAGCGAGGAAAGAGAAGAAAATTGCTCGTACGAACAGAGCCACATGCGATAGTTAGAAAATAAAACCTTGGAAATGAAAATTAAAGCAACACGAGCGGCACACATCATGGCACATAACAAAAAGATACAACAAAGCGTGCCTGGAACTTAGTAGTGGCGTAAAATCAATACGATTCGTCGCTGTCCTTCTAGTTTTATTGCCTTCCGCTGCAACTTACTGGCTCTGTGCAATATGCACAATGCACATCTACTAGCTGACGAAGAAATTTTAATAGAGGTTTGAACAAATCGTATTGCAGTTTATTGAGGAATAGTCTTCAGGAGGCATATAAGTTTTTCTGTATATCTTACTCATATAATGGGGCAATTTGGTGCAGCGCAGCTTATAGGAGTATTCATAGCTTCACGGTGAAAAGAAGGTTGACTCAATACCGAGAGGGTTCGAAATCTGCCCATTTGATTAATGTCATTCCCACTCCTAATAGTCTGTGTCTGTACAACTAATGTATATTATGTCTTGAGATGATTGGTTATTAAAAAATAGAACATTTCTACTTCTCTTTAAATAATGCATAGTGTCTTCAGTTCGTACTGTTTTACGTAGACGCACAATGGCGTTATTTTGTCCGCCACGACGAGAGGCTTAGCAGATCTGATGATATGCAGCCTCCTTCAGTCACCACTTAAGAACGTACTACAAATCATTAAAAAGCACTGGATAAGTAGCTAATCACAGCAAATTACCAAACCTGCTGTTCATATCCTTAGTTTCAGATGATGTCCTTCAGAAAGTCTGAAAACTTAAACTTATAAAATATAGATATGGTTTAAATTCCAGATGCAATTGCTAAAATGGAACTCAAGTCAGCCTAAATGTTTTTCGCATCATCACGTACAAGTAGGGACGTGTGCAATTTTAAAAAACGAACTATAAATCTTATCAGCTTATACATATATTCAAATAAACTTCCTTCGTCTTCACCTTCGGGGTGGTTATGAAAAGCTCGTGAATCAACCGCGTCGAGTTAGCAACGGCCGTGACGCGATACGTTTATATCTGTTCATGTTCTATTTGCTGTATAATAATAATAATATCATTGACTACTAAAACGTTTTAAGACATGTATTACAAATGTAGGTATGGATACGAACTGAGAAATACGAACAGTGCATCTTAGAAAACCTAAAGACTACTTGAAATGATTTGTCACCTGCGCTTGGACGACTTATAACATAAAAATTGATTCGGAAAATCCCTCTAAATAACCATTCAATCGAAAACCGGAACATATCCGTAACTGTTAACTCTATGATAATCAGTTGCGAAGTCCTCCCATTTCAAGAATAGCGAAATTTATCACTTAATGGATAATGTAGCTGTTCTTGTTGTTTAATTAACAATTTTATATTTTATCAATCTATACTAATATATAAAGAGGTAAAGTTTAAAAGTTTGTAAATGGATCTGTTGGGGTCCTAATCTTCGGAACTACTGATCCGATTTAAAAAATTCTTTCACCAGTAGAATGCTACGTTATCGGTGAGTGTCATAGGCTATATTTTATATTTGTATTGTATATATTAACGGAGTTATCACAGTTTTTGTCGCGCAACTTGGACCGCAAAAATCTGTTAAATCGGCTTAATGCGCATGCGCTGCCTTAACTATTGAGAATAATTGAAAGCAATGTATGGGCAAGTTTATGTATCTTGAAAACTTTACAAAAAAGTCCGCGACAGCATATATCTATCTTTTAGTCTTCAAAATCTTTTTTAAAATGTGAGAGGGGGAGCGGGGAATAAGCACATTTTGTACGAATGCCTGTCTTTAAAATTAGAAGGGTACCTAAGAGGTTTTCACGCGAACGAAGTCGCGGGCGACTGCTAGTATTTAATATTTTATTACATGACCATCACAATATTATCACCTTCTGAATCTAATAATTAACGGCACATTAGAAATCAGTAACCTTCTATAGTTAAAATTTTAAATGCATACCTCTTCGAAATTTATTAGTGCAATTCTGCATAACTTGGTCATTCTGTCTAATCTTACATATGATTCGATTTCAGTCGCCAATTCGAACAATCTAAAAATTTCGCCAGTCCCGACTTGCACGAAATCAGAGAACTACCCATTATTTCTTGTTCATAATGGCAGGAAAAAGGAATAATTTGTAATAAAGATTGCACGTAATCACTATTTAGAAAATAAAAAGTTACACAATAATTAAATTAAATATAAATGAATATTTAAAAATTAATTTAAAAAAACAAACTATTACAAAATCTTTGAAATAATAAAATATATAACTATCGCCAAGGTGAACTATTCATTTAAAATAACTCCAAGCGCTCTTTATAAATATCTTCGTAGTCTTATTAAATGAAGCACATTATATTGAAAGTAGATCAAGCAAATCTTCTCAAGACACAGCGCCTGTCTTACTGGGGTGAACTTAATATCGGAAATTGACATCCCTCCGAGGTTTACTCACTTCGACCTCGTTGCCTTGTATAAACGAGTAGGTAGGTAAGGCTCTGCACACATCTGACGGCAGATGCGTCGAGCGTATCGACGGTCGCGTCTATCCGAACAAATAAAACCTACATTACGCGTGTAATCAGTTTCTTCATTTAGCATCTACAACGGCCTGTACACTATAACATCCGCTGATGTTACGCCTAGTGTGAATGCATCAATTAAAGTACATTATATGGCGCGACGTTTCTGCTGTTCCTTCCACTGACAAAACGTTGACGGAAACGGAACAAACGCTGTACTTTCGAAGGACTAACGTTTAAAGTAAAAGGTTGGATCTTGTATTAATATTTTTCTGTCTGTTCTATCGTTACCCGACGCATTTTCTATTAGATGTGAAGAAACCCTTACACTGTATCGGAATAACAAGCTCAGGGTAGGTACGGCTTTTCGGTACGGTCACTAGTTACGATTCTTCGCAATTTGGCAGGTTGAAGGTTGTTGGATTATTTATTAATAATTTTGGGTTTATACCTAATGCTATCAAGAACGAAACTGAAGAGGTTGTTTACAGAGTATAAAATTGTATTTGTGATACCTACCATAATTTTGTTTTCGTATCGTGTTACCAAACTTAAACGCTTTGTTATTTGCTGGGAATAGTATCGCGAAAGAGCTAAATCTATGCTCTGAAATTTTATTAATATAGATCCAGTCGATGCCGTTGCCTGTTGTCTGGGTGAACTAGGAATTTCCATTTCCCCGATAAAGATCTGTTAATCCAGGGAATATTTCCATTACAAATAGTTTTTGCGCTTTTCTGCCTGAAGGACAAAAAACAAACACCAACACTTAAACTCACAATCGTTGGCATTTGTAATATTAGATAGTGATACCCATTGCTCATTAATTTATAATAATCGATGGTAATAACATCAAAATATTTCCCAAAATGTCAATAAACCCGCATTCATGTCTACAGCAAGGCATGCCAAATTAAATTAGAATTCACAATATACCCGGAACTAATTAATTTATTTCATTAAACAACAATCAAACGGTTCACTGGTCAATTACTGTTGTGCATGAAGCATCTAATTTTCATTTGTATGTTAATACAGTTATTTTACCTGGAGAAACCGTTTGTAGCTTAAATTTCATCAAACCTCTTTTAACGGCCTAATACAAGGCTGTGTGCTTCTCTGTTAGAATCACCAGCTGCTCCAATGCTGCTGCGGTGTTTTTTATCTATATTTCTAAGGATTTTCAAATTATTTTAAGATGCTATTGATCAGGACCCAAAAACCAGGACAGGAAAATAACGTGTTTTCTTAGGTGCGGAGGTGTATATCACCATCAATTTTCCAATTCCGGGCTGACAATTTTACTAAAAATTCTTAGAATAAATAAAAGCTAACTATTACGTACACAACTGTCAGACCTTTACTATAACCATAAAGCTTTAAATGATGCTTATATGCAAAAAGTAAGGTTAAAGAAAGAGGTATATCAATATCTGTTAAAAGATAATCGTAAATGTTTGATTCACTAACTCAACTCCAAATGCTATGACTCATCGTCCATCGATCACTGTCCAACACATTACCATCAAATACTGTTTGATTCTATCGAATCCTTGTATAAAAAGCAATAACTATCAATTGGAACACTGATTTTTCTTTTTTCTTACTGTTCTAAAATGCCTTGCCTTAATTATTTTTAATATTATTCTACAGTAATTTTACATCCTATGCTCGTATAATATATTCCAATGTCTGGTTCTATATAATATGATTGTTAATCACTGAATCGTATTCATCGATCACTATTCAAAATGTAAATCACGTTTGCAGAGCTTGTGATTCACCGAGTTGGAGTAATTAAAAAGCAATCACTTTACATGGAGCAACAGAAACACTGATTTTGATATAAATCTTCCTTGTCTTCTACACCCACACGGTCAACCGCGATTCCGTAATCTAATATCGGTTTTATCGAGCAACGAGGCATTGGACGATTGTGTCTCTAATGCGAGTGTTTCCCCTTTGAAGCGGTTTAGAGCGGCATCTGCTATCCAGAATGTAATATGTCACCTGTGGCTCTTATTTCATTCTGAGATTGATATTATTATTTCACTGTTTAAAACAAAAGTGCATAGCTCAGTAAGGTAATGATAATAATCACAATAAATCAGGAACGTTCAAAGTGATACGGCCACTGCACAAATACCCGAAAAGCCACTAATCCAAGGAGAACAAGGATACCGATTTTTAGCCAACCGTAGGCGACATGTCGCTACGAGGCGGTTTGTATTTATTTCTATTAATTATTTTGTGGTAAGTGACACATACAGTTCAAGTAAATGCATAGAAATCAGTTGCGTCGCTGCGACACGGCTTCTGCTATTTCCATCTGAGGTCGGCTATGAAATAGCACTCTTAAATCTGTAACAACAGATTTTTTTCTGCATTATAATATCAACGTCGAACGCGTGTATCCATGAGTACCGTCTATCTATCGGTCAGAAAACAGGGATTTAAATCGTTGGATCAAGAATCCTTATTGTTTAGGATTTGTATCTTTACTAGCTGGTATTTT
This sequence comes from Mycalesis mineus, assembly GCA_034621355.1. Classification (NCBI taxonomy): domain Eukaryota; kingdom Metazoa; phylum Arthropoda; class Insecta; order Lepidoptera; family Nymphalidae; genus Mycalesis; species Mycalesis mineus. The sequence continues at coordinate 3,689,892 of CM067901.1, forward strand.
AGGAGCACGTACGAATCGCATTCTTCCTCGTTTCTAATATTCACCGCTATTATCTGGAATGCCATTCCGGTTACCATTGCCCCAATACCAAGGTACCTTTAAACCAAGAGCTGATACGGAAGTATATAGTTAGTTGGCGTAATTTATTATATAAGATGCCTAAACTGAGGGCGGCAATATAGCCGTTAGAAAATTGCGGTTCCCTGACATCGGCAATGGTGTTTGTCTTTTACCAAATGCTTATACCAATGTGTTTTTTAGGTCACTCTGTGCCCTGGCTTGCACCTGACAAGTGTAAAGCCTCACGTGTTTTTCATTTTGTAATTACCCCGGTAACTATTCTCTACTGACCGAAATACAGCATTGGTGCCCAGAGAGAGCTTTATTACTTTAAAGGGTATATATACAGCGTAGGATATAGAACGAAAAAATGTTTGAAAAATAATTATTTGTACATTGCTCTCTTGCAATTTATGAGCCGAGAAGGTAACTTTTGTAACTTAACATGAATTCAAATATTTACTCCAGATTACAAAGAACCCGGAGCAAGTATACAAGGAGGAATCTTCAAAGGTCGAAGTTCATCCACTTGTGGGCATCGCCAATTCACAAATTCAATTACTTTACCGGCTTTAGTATAACAAGGTCGATATTTTCACGTTACACATTAAATTTGCAAATGTGCCCTTTTTGTGTTGAGCTATCTAGATTTTTATTGGTTAATAAGATTACGTTTAGTGTTAGTTCACCTAATGCGGATTGCGGGTCGTATGTTAACACACAATACAGATTTTTTAAAGTCTGTGGGTTGTCTGCAAAGTCGGTTTACAGGCGATAATTTTACGTGATATTGTCGTAACGCTTAGACTGATCGTGCCTCTTTATCGTTTATTCCGCGCTATTGCTTCCAAACGGAACGTGACAATGAGTTCGTAACGGCGTTCATCAATTTATAAAACGTTATCTGGTCAAAAACAATTTTTATTATAAAACTGGCTCGCCATCTAACGAGTTCGCTATTTGAATTACGTCAGTTATCTATGCAATATCGGCCAACCTAAAATTGTAAGCAAATATTTATATTTTTATTATTATTATCTTTTATGTAATATGCTAGCATTTGACTGCATCATGCCTGATGACAAGCGAAGATGCTGCAGCCTACGGTGTAACTCGCTGGCCTAGAAGATGTTCACTCTCTACTTTAAGATACCCAAATTGTAGGTGGTAGGGAAAACGGAAGCTGAAAAGGCATTCCATATCTTAGCATTGCGTATAGGGAACTAGGAACCAAACCGCTGCTACCTCAATCAACGAAGAATAAAACTTTTTTAGCTCGCCGTAAAGTATTGATGACGTCATTCGCGTTGTCGTTTCGCAATCACCATAAAACTCCACCAAGCGATTCGGTTAGCTATCTCACCGGAAGACCTAAATCGCTGGCACTGTTAATACCGTGTAAAATCCAATTAGAGGAGTGTAGGTATATGAAGTTACCATAGCCTACGATACTACCATAGCGACGTTTGTTATTGCATTTGTCTTCTTGAGAGAATTCGTTACTTGGTATTAATGCTCTTTAGTTTAAAATTGTAACTCCATTATGATTAAACTCAAAAAGTTAAAACCAATCTTCTCAAAGTTCTTTGTTCTTCAAAGTCATTTGTGGGTTTTTTTTAACAAGAATTCCTTGTGAGTTAAATTAACTTATTCAAAAACTTAATAGTATTATGTTCTAGCTATAAGTCTCAAGTCACACTTAAAGCTCACAGAAATTCAAACCTGCTGCCTCTTCTTTATAGCACTGAATTTTTCTTAAATATTTATTTTGGTTTAAAGAATTGCCGTTCAGGGATAAGGATCAATATGTGCCTATAATATAAATACGAACACTCATACAATATTAAAGTAGAAAATGGAACGCCTGTTTGGTTTTAGGTGTGCTTCAAAGTAAATAGGCGCTAAGTAAATACCTGCAATGTGTAATGCACAATTTCATTAATAACGTTTAATGAGTATTTAATATTTTAACTATGTGATAACAAAATAGATAAATATAGACTATTATAGAAACCAGCCGTACCAATAAACGGCTAGCAATAACCTAAAGTTTAATAGTGTGCGTCACTATAGGTATAGCTTTCGATATGATCCTGTGCTATTTCCGTTTTACGCGTTTGAAATTTTGTTTAGTTTACATTTCGCAATTGAATATTGTAGAGTCAATCTCCTGAAGCTCTGGGTCGGAGTGAAACGTACCTAGGGATATTTTTATCTGATCAGAGACCATATTATGTATCAACTTTAATGACATTCAATGGTGTGCGATTCAAATTCGTATTTGTCTCTCTATCTAAATAGGTTTTATAGCTAGAGAGGGACTGAGACAGATTTGAATCGCACACTGTGGTACGGGAGCCCAAGCGGGGATTTTGGGATTTACTAAAGCGCGGCAGATTAATATACAGGGGGATAGCTTGTACCCGGTTAAGTACCTCCACGAAACATCAGGCCCATATCTAAGGCCGCCCGTGAAGGATACAGGATCAGATTAGTAAAAAAAAATTGGCCATCAGAAATTCTCGAGCGCGTCAGATTAAGGTAGGGTGAGTTAATTACATCCTAAAAAGTGTATATTCCACTAATCTGACAATTTGAGAGCGACGTAAAGAAAGGGGAGGGCAGCAAAGTTGTAAAAAAAAAACGTCAAGTCGACATTCTCGAGCGTAGCTAAATTTTTTTTTATTTTGAAGGAAATAATTCAAGAATAATGAAAAATATATAATCTGACGATTTCCGCAAGCCGAAATAACGAAAATTTGTCGATAAAGCTTGCAGCAGACGTGCAGCTCGCTTATAACTTTTGAACGACTAAACCGATCGGAATCTACTAAACGGCGTTCTAAAGATTATTTTCAAAATTAAATTTCCTGTGAATTTAAACCGATTCGGACCGATAGATTTTGAGAAATTTTGAAAAATCTCAAAAAAAAATTTTTTACAAAGTGGTTTTTTTGGAATAACTTTTGAACGGCTTTATCGATCAACTTCTAAAACTAATCCGCCTTTGAGCTTAAAAAACCACGTCGATCGCCACCAAGTTGGTTAAAATCGGTTGATTCGTTCGAGAGATATTGTGAACGAAAGAAACCCGAAAAAGTGTTTTTTCGGAATTACTCCGAAATTTGTGATTCGATCAATAAAAATTGCAAAATTACTTACGAGGATAATAAAACTGCGTCGAATGCCGTCAACCGCGTGAAAATTGCTTGATCCATTCAAAAGTTATTGCGATTTATTGAAACTTCTATCAGACTTTCGAGCTGGGAGAGCTCATATGCAAATAATATTTCTATATATTATTTCTTTGAACTCAAAAATGTCATAAGTACAATTTTAAGCGCCCAGGAATGGAATTAGCGGGAAGTTGCAGGGATGGCCTTTGAGGTGAACCGTTTTTCTAATTTTCTTTTTGTCAGATTAAGCGAATCCCTCTAGATAATCGTCAGATTATGAGACAGTACGTTTAGAACATAAAGATGAACCATATATATCTTAATCTGACGCGCTTGAGTATTTCAAAATGGCGAATTTTTTTTGCACATTATGATAATGGCCGCGAGTTTGCGTCCCATCGAAATCGTCAGATTAGTGAATGAGAGCTTTTTTGTGGTGCACTTAACACTCCCTTAGAAAATCTGACGCGCTCGATTAAATTTTTTATTTTTTCATTTTCAACCCTTACATACAACCACCCACATCATGCAAACGATCAGATTATTATAGGTACATTAACACAAATACGTAGGGCATTGATGCTATCAATATCTGACGCGCTCGAGAATGTCCATGCAACAGTTTTTTTTTACATATTTAAAAATTTATAGCCGCTTCCCCCACCGATGTAAAGGTATATATCATATAACATTTTTTTCTTCTTATCACCTAAGCTTTGCAACCCAATAGGTCTCTACGACGCTCGAGTAAATCCCCATTTAGCATCCTGGGCTCCCCTACTACTGTAGTGTCATTACATAATTGCAAAACTGATCTGGGGTGACTTTGTAAATTGGAATGTTGGCTTTTCGTGGAAAATAAATAAATTATTCGTATTCGTAATGCATTTTCGCAATAGATTTTCCTGCTCTTAGTGAAGTAACTATTGTTATATTCTTGTTATTTTGTATTTGTTTTATGAAGATTACTTTTGTTGACTTTAAAGTAAAACGATATTTTAAATATTATGTACCTGCCTCTCATATAAAAAGCTTAAAGCCGAAACTGAAAATATTCCTTTTTATTTATTAAAAACTAAGAATCGCACATGGCATGCGTTGCAATACTGGAAAATTCAGGTGTATGCCACACAACACAAAACACTACTGAGTTATTGTCTAACTCACACCGAGTTATCTAGTTATATAGTATACCTTTGGAGGATTAAATCAACCTACCCATTTTTACAATTACTACGCTTTACGTTACAACTTCACTGAGAGATAAATTTTTTTAACAAAAAATAGAACCGACTCAAAACTCACTAAAAAGTAAAAAATAACTGTCATTTAGTTGCTTTAATTTCTTTAGGCATATCTATGAAGTCGGTGCCGAACGTGGATATACGTGTCGAATTGAGAACCTCCTCCGTATTTTATCGTCGGTTAATAAAATTAGTTATGCATTCAAAAATACAGAAGAAATAAGTGCCTACCTACTGGATATACTCGTAGCACTACTGAATTTTGGTGCTCCAAATGTTTTGGAGGTTTTGTAGTAATTATTCGTTATTCAGTTTTAATTGTTTTTAACTAGTTTTAACATTTCATCTTGTTATTATTGAATAGCTCTTCAATACAATTAAGTTCTAGTAGCACTTGATGATTGAATTGGATTTCTGTTTAGTATTTTCTCTACTAACTAGCAAACGTGTCTATTAAACTCAACAAATAGTTTCGCTTTTGAATCGTGAGCTATGTGCTCTATTTTCATACTCTTTCTCAAGCTTAATTCAGTTAATTAACAGTTTAAAAAACAAATTAAACGACTTTACATTTTTATCGTACCGCATAAGTTTCATTTTTTTCCTTTAAATAATTCCATAAAGATACTACATTAAAATATTTTTCCAGAAAAATTTCCATCGGGCATGGCTTGATGCGAAAAGTTTGCCAAACTCGATCCAGTTAAAATGCAAATGGTTGGAATACCTACCGTTGTGTCTCCATTTCTGATTCACTATTTTTGTGAATAACTTTTTAATACGGAAAACTATAAATACAAAGAAACTGACTTTTGCGTAAAGAATTTTTTCATACATAATTTTTAATACCTATGCTACTGAGAAGTGAAGCCATTTTATCTTGTAAAAATTTTTATTTCATTAAGAATCGATCTTCTACTTTCCTCTCCGTAACTGAATGTCGGCTAGCTTTTTGGATGTCACCTTGTCTAGGCTAGGCTAGGCGGAATAGTTTTTCAAAGATCTTTATGCCAGTCCACACCCTATGTTCCACAGCCAGGAGATCCGTCATTTTGCTACTCTTCTTTTTTTGCTACGTCTGCTTAACGTGGACGTCTGCAGCAAGTAGCACCTACAGTGTCGTAAAATAATAATTGGTAAATGAATGTAAATTATAAAATACACATTCACTTATAAAAGAGTAACCGTTGAGTTTCTCGACATTAATTCCGTTCTGAAAGACTTTGAATTTGATTAAAATTAGATGCCTATATTTATTTTTAACATTGCCTTTCAAAATTTAAAAATGCCGCTGTGTTGTGATTTGTTTTTTTACCTTAAAATTAAAAAAATATAAAACTGTGTTCATTTTTTGAATAAATTTAATAAACCACAAGTAGAAACAAAGTATAATTTGCTACAATTTCAAAGAATCAAATACAATATTCCTCTTATCCCTATAAAGGTATTAAAGCGATGGATGGAATACCCTCCTGTATGACTGACAAGCTAAAACCGCGGGATTACTTTGCCCGAATTTATTTTGTGCGCTTGTTTTTATTATGTCGAGACTAAGAGGAGCTTTTGGAATAACAAAAACTCATCAGATACAATTAGTGAAAAAAGATGAATGATGTGAAAAACATTTCACTAGTTTCCTCAAGCAATGTTTTAGAGTGCACGAAATATTGTTTCTTGCTTGATGACTTGGATTTGCTTGTACTTCTTTACCTTGACTACTTTTGCTAAAATTCTTTAGCATATGTTAATAATTGTACGCCCATGGTTTATTGTTGTAAAATATTGATCTTACTTAGATGGTATTTTTGGAAGGGGGCCACTTGTTAGGAGTGGGATGAAATCCTCTCTCCTTTCGTTTTCTACACGTCATGGTACCGGAACGCTAAATCACTTGGCGATACGTCTATGTCGGTAGGATGGTAACTAGCCACGGCCGAAGCCTCCGGCAAGGAGGTCGCTATAACACTCATGATGTTAGTCCTAAGATTCTAAGTCTAGGGAGTCTAGTCCTGTAGTGGTTACTAAAAATAAGCTAATGATTGTTTAAGTGTTTATATCAAGTCAACATTAGATGGGTTTTATGCTCTACGACTATATGGGTTAAGCAAACAATTACCTTAGTTCCTGAAGTCAACAAAATTAGCCCGTGAAACTAATTCAATTAATCACACGTGTAAACATTTCCTAGTTTCGTGGCAGGTTTGCTCGTTTTAACCTACTTCTAAAAATGGAGGTACACCTACTCTCGCCCCCCGAGATTGAATAAATTGTGCAGCATTGAAGATAGTATTTTTTTCAAAACACAACCGGCTAAGTATATTTTTACTTACTTTTTAAATAAATGTACACGTATGTTCAAGACCAGTAATGCTCACTTAACACCGATCTCCTCTCTTGAATATCGAACGAAAACTAAAATCTTGTGCTTTACACATGTCGTTTGCATGGCATATAAGGCATTTCTAATATTCATTAAAATTTTTGGTTACCCTGAATTAAAGTGCTAAATATTTATTATTCACATATTGTCTGTATGTAAATGCATACCTACATGGAGAGTGAAGCAGAATAATATCGTTGAATCCAAGATAACACCGCACCCGTTTAGATTCCGTTATTACCTTTCCTGTTATTTTATATTTCCACCGTGAAAACGAAAATCTCGTCCAAGAAAACTCTTAAACTGGCTTTGTCTTAAGCTTAATCTGGCTCTTGGCACTGAAATAGCTTTCGTCTTTCCACTAGAGTATTTTTGTACGGTTCGAAACGCTTGCAGAGTGGGTCCCTAGTGGAGGAAATGTACCTACGACCTTTTGAAATATTTTTCACCTACTTCTAACTAATTTCTCTTCTGAATTTATCTATACTTTTTGTGCGAGGTTCGCGACGTCTTGCCGATTGCGATTGAGTTTTAATGTTCTATTTTTCATTTGATATTTTCATATTCTAATGATTGGAGGTTAACCTCGATTTTCTTTTTACCTGATGATAAAAAGAAAATCGTCGCATATAAACAGATTTTGATTAATTTGTAATATATATTGATTATAAATTAATGAATTAATAGAATATATTCACAGAAAAAACTCGAAAAAAATAAATACTTTTTTTAAGAACTGACATCTGGTGCTACGAGTACTTCTAGTATCTATGGTATATTCATTTAGACACAACATACTAATACTTACATTATCTGAGATGAAGTTCAAATTAAAACAAAAAATATTTGAAATATTATAAAACTGATAAATCTTGTGAGATTAAAATGTAGTAAACTATAACTATACGGTTAAACGCGGTGGGGTTTATCTTTTGTATTAGACCGACTCTATGTTACCAAATATTATAGTATTGTCACCAAAGTTTCTTTAATTTAGCTTCCAAGTTTTCCAAACACTCTTATAGAAGGCCATGTTAAATAATGTCTTGTAATATGGATGACTGTAGCAGCAGCTTTACGTTATAATTTTCATTCGTAGTTTGTACAATGGCACATTGTTTGAGTCTTATGAACTTAGTTAACCATCCTATTAAACTTATAAGTTTTAAGTTCATAAGCTTCCAGTTTTCATCGCTTTAAATATGGGCCACTTGAGATTTTAAGCAGCTCCGATTTATTATGCCTCTCTGACTCCTTTCATATGAAGTCTACCGATAGTGAATTATTATCGAATGTTTTATTCGGAATTTGGAAATTCATTTTAGTTAACTCTGTACCGAAACAATTTCTTTGAATGTTCAGAGTATATTGTATTATTGAATTTTAAGACGAAAGAAAACATCAATTAGTTTTTGCATTGATGTATAGTATTTATTAATATGCAGGGAATGGTTACTTAAAGTAGTCGCACAGGTTGCCGTACCCTAGTGTCCCTAATAGATTTTTTATTCTAGTGGTTTTTCTAGAAATGTATTTTGTGTGCAGTTACAAGGTCACAATCAAAACCATTTCTTTATGATCATCTTTGTGGGGTTTTTAAAGTTTTTACCCAAATTTGTGACGTTAACGGTTTATGTGTCCTAGCGTGTCTCTTGGGCGTGACCGAAAATCACAGTCATTTTACGTTATAAGGGTAAAGGGATAGGGTTGGGATGTTGAGACATCATCTTTTGTGTGTAATCAGCTCGCAAATAAATATAAAAAAATGTTTATAATTACCTAGTGATTGCATTAGTATATTAAAATAGAGAGATTTATTTTAACGTTAACATTATTTTTTATTTAGATAATTTTCCAGGTTCATCGTCTAAATATTTAAATTCCTGCACAAAGATTTATGGGACAAAACAATCCTGCTTATATTCGTATCTAGAACAATGGGTGAGATGCCTGCAAGTTTTGCATGGGGAAGCGGGCGGCCATGCCACCTTCAGTTCTTTTGTAAAGAGGCTTTAAATGGAACGTCACAAACTAAATTTTGTGCGCACTAACTAGCTCTTTTTCATAGAGAATTAACATTCTCCTCATCGACTTTCGTATGGTATTAATTCTTCATTAGCTAACTTAGGACATACTGCGATCGATATTGAACGACAGGTCATTTATAGACTTGGCAGTTGGAAACACTAAGCCATTACTGCTTATAAGAACTATTAATACAGTAATTAATGTCGATAGGCCAGCGCGAGTCGGGTCGGGTATATGGCAAGGAGGCGCTAGTAACGGCGCGCGCCGGTTCTAGCTTATTGATCGCGGGGGACGCCCCGGGTGACCCAAATAGAGCCTTCCCCGGCCCCCACCCGCCCAGACCGCGGGCCGCCCGCCGCCCTACGCCCGACCACTCCACGACGAATTTTCATATCAGCCAACTTTTCACGCGGTAGGACTATACCCCGCTGCCCCGTCTCTGAAACTAATGCCTTACATAAGAGCCTATTCTTTTTTTTGTCAAGTACGGTAAGATTCGAAGCCTCGCCTAATGGTAAGATGGAGAGTGCTAACGTGGAATAGGTGGATACGAGTACGTACTGAGATCCTTGTACTTGCACAGAGTATATTGCTTATTTTAGGGGGTTTCAACTCGAGTCATATTATATTACTATCCATAAAGGCCGTCACTCAAATTGGGCTTATACTTTTTATGTACTAGCTTATAAGTTATGACTATATAGAGCACTTAGATTCTTCTTGAGCACACAGTTTTTGTCAGAATGTAACATTTTCACAACTTGACCTATTAGTTCTGAAAATTAAAACCAAACTACTAGATTATACGTTCATGCTTACTTCTTTTCGATATAATTTTACAATACTGGATATCTAATTTTCAAGCCTCAAGCAAGCTTTTAGATTTATTTCAATTAAATTGGACGTAAGTAGACAGTGATTCTACGCAGAAGTTGCTTGCGTGGTTCAAAATTTTGTTGTTTTATTAATTTAGACATTTGTTTTATTTTTAATTACAAACAAATCGCGGTGAAATAAATAGGTTAGGCACATTTAGACTGTCCGTAGCATCACACGGGCTGTGTTCTCAGCTGATAAATCAACGCTACTTGGGAGCATGTATGGGGCTGGCATTTTTAACTGGATTGCTCAGTCTAGGAATGAGTAGATTGGCGTTAGTGTTTTGTGCCACCTACAGCTTAAACACCTTCAAGGTAAGATTTAATAAACATTTTCTAGGCGTTCCAACGTAGACTTCAGTCTACCATTTACCATTATTGATGATTCTGCTACCTGAGTGAAATTTATTGATAAATATTTTCTTTCTTGATTTTTCCTTAATTTTTTTTTTGTATTTATACGTGGTCGCCTCGTCGATCAAGTATGTTTATCAAATACCTGTGCCAATGCAGACTTCCGTCGCCTCGCGCAATTATTGGGCACCGAAATCTTTTCGACGACATCATATTTGATATTCCTTCTGTTGGTTATTTTCTAAGATATTTTCTTAACGAATCTGCTTGTTCGGTTTTATATTATATTTTTGTATATTATTTTAATATAAATTTGGCACGGGCACAGGCTTAAAGGCCTTTGAAGGTTGAAAGCATATTTGGATTTTGAGTAAAATCTGTCATCTATCCTAGAAGTTGTTACTTTAACACAAATATCTCTACTACTACTCTACCTAACAGTATCAAAAGAAGTTATTCAACAACCTATTTTAGTAGCCCACTACAGGGCCTGGTCTTCCTCATTATAGGAGATATACATCATTTATGTCGTGTATTTGTTTTACAATAGTAGAGCATTTTAGACGCACAGTAATTTATCTGCCGAGTGTCGTGTGACCTACTGCCGTGTCTATTTACCTTCTGGAGTGCGCTCTTTTCAGAGCGTCATTAAAACTTTAAAAAGTACTACTATTTAATTAAAGTGCACGCTTGAAAACTTACGTGATCGTATGTATGTCATTTATCTGTACTAATATTAAAAAAGCAGAAGAGTTTGTATGTCAGGTCTTTTCCCCCAGCCAAAATGAAAATTATTTATACCAGTTGGTTTGAAATGACTCTAGCGCGTCCTCTTCCAAGTTTAATATGTTAAATGCAATTATTATTTTTAATTTATATCTGGTAGTGTTCGCTATTGCTTCAACTGAAGTAAGTACCCGTAAACATGTAATACGAGTATAATGCCAATCAATCAGGGTATGTAAAAAGTACAGTTTTTCCAATTTAGCTCGCCACCATCTTAGATTGCCTTATCCCAACATATAAGTTCACAACCAAGGGTTATAGTTATATTCGTATACAATTACTAGAATAGAGTAAGTGAAAGTAATCAATTACTAATTAATAGTTGATTAAATTAAATAATAATAATGTTACGTCATATTCTATATAAAATGTTATAATTTGATTCCCCTTCGTGACGGCGGGGGTAACGCAATAACTGACCTATGCCCGGGAAATCCCCCTGTTCGGTGCATGCGTACTTAATAGATCTTCGGCTGGCAACCGATGTTGCACTATTGATTGGTACGAGTATATTTTAACGGAGTTAGCGGCCGCGGGCGAAACCCAGCTACGTCAAATAAAATTACCTACACCGGAGTAAAACTGATTACTGGATTTTGATGTGAAACTTAGTTTGGTATATAATTGGATTTTGGAACGCGGAAAGTTTGTTATACGGAAATCGTTTGACTGTAAAATCATACATGAGATTATCCTATTTCCTTAAAGAGAATTTACACCACACGTCATTGTTAATGATTTGAACTCAGTGTTTGAAATTCGACCGTGTTCATTTTTATATAAGAGTTTGAAATTCGACCGCGGTCATTATCTATCTACTAAGTATAGACTATCGAAATAATTTTTGCTACTATCCTATTGTTATAGAAACTGAACGGTGCTAAATAATATAAATTTTGAAAAATGGGATACATAAATTTACTTCAGGATAAAAAATCTAATATCTACAAATTATAATAAGAATACTGTAAGTTATGAAGATCGCTTTTTAGAGCGCTGCCATACTTGTAAAATCGTTAGATTGACCTTCTTTTTAAGTTGTTTTTCTTTTTAAAAGTTTTTGCTATGGAGTCTTATCTGTTAATGTTCATCGAATCTTGAGCTCTATTACGAGGAGAACAAGGTCTATTTTAACGGTATTTTGTAGTTCAGAGATCCATCAAGCTTGGCCAGATTTATTACTAAATACATTTTCAAAACAAAAAAGCAGAACTTCACGTTCGATTAATGATTATTTTATTTTTGCGCGAAATACCTATAAATCTTATGCCATGGGTTTTCGGTCTTTGGTTGATAAGTTTCGCAGCAATTACTATCTCTCTCTCTATTACGATTTTATAGATAGAGATAGACTGAGACAAACTTGAAACGTACACTGTCAAATGTCATTAAAGCTTATACATAATAGCCCTACTAATGTTAATTATAGCTTAAAATGCTTTCCAAAGCACGTGGGTGTAACCTTACAAGTTTCCCAACTCCGGACTGGAAGTTCTAAACGAGAATTACTTTGAACAAGGAAAAGCTTAGGTATTGAGCTTTTCTTCATAGATCAATGTAGAACTCGGTGTGATCAGAAGCAAAATACGTGTTTCTTTTGGTAGATCCGATATCTGCCCTAATAGTAAACCTCTACAAAGACAACGAAGATAGAAAAAATGACAATTTATTATTTCTGCGTTGCGCCAACCTGCATTGGATCAGCACGGTGGGTCTGCGCTCCATATATTTTCTCCTAGAAGGAGGAAAGGGGCCTAGCCCTCTTGTGGGCCGTTAGTAGGTGATAATGATGATCTGTAATTGTCTTTTAGAGACTCATTAAAATGTACTTACCTTTATATAGACGACGTCTTTGAAGAGATGAGAAATCACTCCCCGTGAGTGATGGCCCGCAAGACAAAGTTATCTCACCCACATTGTAAGCGCTCTCGTGGAAACATTAGCATCGCTATAAAATACCTAATTAATCTTCTATACAACCCACGTTGAGTTCGCTTTGAATGGTGCCTGACGGAAAAGTTTTTCGTGTTTTCAGCGAACCGTTGTTTTTCATTTTTTATATTTCATTTGTATTCACTGTAAAATATACAGCACAAGTTAAAAATAAACATGTTGAAATTTTCTTATCACACATGAATATATGTAAAATAACGGGTTTTTGTGTCAGAATATACATACATAATGACTCATTCCCATGGGGGTAGGCAGAGACTATATCCTTCCATTTGCACGGTCCTTGCATACTTCCTTAGCTTATTCCATTCTCATTTATCCTTTCATACAAGTTCGTCGGTTTAGGGTACTCTTGACCTGGCCATATTTTATCATATAGAATTTGGCCCAGAATCATTCACCTTCCAAAATTTTCATTCACTCTCGCCCCATAAATCTCTTTTGGTAATTCATCTTCTTTCATCCATTCTCTCTCCATGCGCAAACCATCTAAGCATCCGTTTCGCAATTTTAGTCACTACATCTCTTACAGTTACATCACACCATTCTCTATAGAATATCATGATCATAAAAGTAGAAAAACAAGGATTGTTTATAATAATTAATTAATAGCACTTAGCATAGTTTAAAACTAAAATGACCTTATATTATAACTTCTCTTATTGCAACTTCAACTTTATTCGAACATAAAGCACCGTTTAAAGTGGACCGAACGTGCACAAGTAGGGGTTGTGTAGGGTAAAGGTGCTTGCACACCACCATTGATAACGACGGGATTTTGTAAATCTAATTTTCTTTTAATGTTTAAAAGTATTTGAAAACGTATATCGAGTTTGGTTTACTTTCTCAAGAATATTATCGCACGAGATGAGTGTGAGCTTTGGACATATAAAGAGATTGGGAAGTGTAGCTAGCTAAAAGTGGTATATCTTATTTATTTTAGTTTGCTAATGCATTTTAACCGACAATTTAACCGACGAAAAAAAAACGGAGGAGGTTCTCAATTATATATATATATATATATATATATATATATATATATATCGAGGGGTGAAAGGCTAACTGTGTTAAGCGACATTTTGTAAAGTTTGCAGGAGAGCCATTTAAAGTTTTTATTTTCCGAAAAAAATTCATAAAAATTAAATGATTGCATATTAGTAAAATATTCTTCGTCTAAGTGCTTTTATTTATAAAGACCCGAAGTTAGCTTTACTAACCACGATTAATAGTAAATATTCAATAAAAATAACTGTTGCTTAAACTAAAACGCCCAGTTTTAAGGGTCAAGCTAAATGAGTTAACTGACAGAGCAGTCGGCTTTTGAGAGCAAGGAAAAAAGTTTAAATGCATCGTGCAACCTTTTATAGAGTAGACCTAAACATATCAACCGCTATGTTACTAATTTGATAGACTGAAGCTAAATGCTTTAAGATCTAAGGCAATCTATAAGCAACAGCAAGCTAATTGGCTTTAAGGACTTATTCATTCAAATTTATCTCTTGAATAACGAGGCAAATGTTGATAGTATTTTGTAACTTGGTAGTTAAGACGTCATACGTTTGTGGTTAGATACTTCAAAACTAAACTACAGTAAAGGTTACAAAAATAAAATAATGATTTATAGAAAAACGTCTAATTTTTATGGAACTTAAATAATTAAATAAATAAACAAAAATACTTCTAATTGACAATCATTGTTCAAACTGAATAATTAAGAACAAAAACCAAAAAATCTGCATTTTCTTTATAAGCTGAGGCGTAGTTCTATAAAATATAACGGCTACTATAGAGCCAGTCCCCCCTTTTAAAAGGCCTCCTCCAGTGTGGGTTGATGGTGATGAAGGTTTTGGAACGATCACTATCAGAGAGACGAATATCTTAGCATTCCATGGATTCACCGTGCGGGTGCCGGGTCCATCGCGTGGCTGAGAGAAAAACTCCGAACAGAGCCCGAGACTTGTGACACGGGTGTAGGTTTAAGGGTACCCTTTGTGACGCGCGTCAACACTCACCTCCTCTGTTCAAGTTATTCTCCCTGCCCAACCATATTCGGAAGGACCCTACTAGTGCAGCTTTGGACACTCGTTCCAATATGGAGCTTACTGCACTTCTAGTAAGGCCAAGGTCTTTTAGCAGGTTGTAGAGAGACTTTGCTGGTATACCCCTCGCACCCACTTCTACCGCGTATAAACTAACCACATAGCCATTTTTGGTTAGTTCATTAGTAAGGTCATAGTATTTATTCACTTTGAATACATGGTCTTTAGGGATGTTTGTTTCCCACGGCACTGTAAGCTCAACAAGTACTATACGTTTGATTTGTTTGGAAAAAAGAAATATGTCCGGTCTAGATGTCGTAATAGCTAAGTCTTCCGGGATTTTATAGTGCTTTTCATACGTGTCCATTAATATAGTCCAATCAGGAGCAGAGCCCAGAATTGAATAAGGCTTGCTGGTGGAATTTGTACTTGAGCCTGCTTTAACGAAGTTAGTTTGTCTTTTATTCGTCGTCAACCCTTTTTGAGCCCTAGCTACTGAAAGGCTTATAGCTTCACGTATGATTTCTAGTACTCTGTCGTGGCGGCGTGAGTAGAGACCCCTGTCCAGGAGCACCTTGCATCCTACCAATAAGTGCCTTGCAGTGCCCACTGCCTCACCACAGGTGTAGCAAGATTTTTCCGAGGCTTTTCCCCATCTTACTAGGTTACTCTGATCTGGGAGAGTCAGTTGAAAGGCATTAAGATAAAATTTCAATAAGGCAGGAGACCAATCGTACAGCAAGGCGCGCCACTTCAGAGCCAGAGGGATGCAGAACTCGCCTAAGTTTAACCACTCGTTTTGCATTTCTAGGTTCATGGCATGCACTTTGTAGTTGTCGTCCTCATCTTGTTTAAGAAAAGATTTTATTATGTCTTGGTCTTCCTTTTTACGTCTTGCACCCAACCCGGTTCTATTTACCTGAGCCCCTGCCATAAATTGCTTGTAAAATTGAAGCCTAGAGTCAAGTTTTCCGGCACCCTCGTCTTTAGGAAGTGATGCAACTAGTTCGTCCTGGGACTTAACTAGAATGTGCGTTCTGGTAACCCTGAGGTGTTTATAGAGTTCCGATGGCCTTTTTAGTTTTAACCCAAAATTATTGTAATCTCTGAATAGAGTTGAAGGGTCAGCCGAGAGTGCTAGACCAAACCAAGACTTCAATGTTTTTATGACATTTGCATCTAGTTTTGCCAGATGGGTTCTGCCAATATCATAAACGAGGAATGGCCAAGTCAGACGTGAAGTGAGATAGTTGTCATAGACCCACGCTTTTTTTATATTGTTAATGGGCTGTTGGTCTACCTTACTGAGGTCATTTATGAAGTTATCGACAACTACCTCAAGGGATGGTGTGCGTCCTTTGTAATCAACATACATATTATGACCGGGACCGACAGTTTAACGTGCTCTCCAAAGGTGTATTTGACTTTCATTATATATTAGGTGAAGATTTCTTAAAAGTTGCAATGCTAATTTTGCTATTTTTCCAGAGAGGACCTTTAAAATATTTTTCAACTATGTCGTCCAAATTCTTGAAATCTTCGTAAGCTAAACCTTCTACGTGTCAAGGGGCTGGTTTTTTCACTATTATTCACACGATTCAATCAACGAGCCTAGGAAAATTTTATATTATATAAAAAGTTAAAGCGACGCCTTTGTTCGGATTTTGTTTCAAAGTAAATGATTTAAGTACACGGAGATATTTAATACCGAGTCTGGCAAAGCCGTTGCAGCGACATATTGTATTTGATTCGGTAGGAGAATAAATGTTTTAAGCGACATCTCCCTTACAATTTCACGCCAGGTAAAATGTATTAAACGGCAATATCTACGAAATTTAGCAGCAGGATAAATGTTTAACTGCCTTTTAATGCTAAATTAAGGAAACTACAAACAGTTTAAGCGGGGAAAAAAAATGTCAAACCTAAGTTCAAGTGCCAACAAGCTGAAATTGGATAAATTCTATGGCGTTTCATTCATCACTTTTCTGAAATGGACTCGAAAATTGAGATGTATCAAGCGCCACAAAAGTGCTCAGATTTGCATGAAACCTGGCTGGAATGACGCAGAAAAATTCGCTGATTCCGAATATGTATAAAAGTGTATATAGCCCAAAGTGTCGCTTAAACCAAATAGCCTTTCACCCCTCGATATATAATTGAGAACCTAACTAACTGAGCGGCTAACTATATATATATATATATATATAGTTAGCCGCGGCTAGTTACCACCTTACCGACAAAGGCGTATCGCCAAGCGATTTAGCGTTCCGGTACGATGTCGTGTAGAAACCCAAAGGGGTGTGGATTTCATCTTAGTCCTAATAAGTTAGCCCGCTTCCATCTTAGACTGCATCATCACTTATCATCAGGTGTGATAGCAGTCAAGGGCCAACTTGTAGTAGATAAAAAAAAATTAACAAAAAATAGAACCGACTCAAAACACACTAAAAAGTAAAGAATAACTGTGTCATTTAGTTGCTTTAATTTACTTAACCATATCTATGAGTCGGTGCCAGCCAAGGTTTCTACTTTTAGGACGTTACCTAGAACCCACAAACTGATTTCCTACGTAAAATAAATGTTCCTTAAACTTGGCTGGCACCGACTTCATAGATATGCTTGTAAATTAAAGCAACTAAATGACACAGTTATATTTTACTTTTTGTGCGCTTTGAGTCGGTTTTATTTTTTGTTAAAATTTTTTATTACTAAGTAAGTACAAGATCTTAGGCACCTATATATTATATTTCTTCATTAGGTTATAAATTATCTTAATGAATAACAGTTGAATAGTTATTCATTATATTTTAAACAGAATCCTACTAATTAAGTACTACGTGACCTTCAATTATATTAAATTATTGTTGTTGACAATGGCTTGTGACATTCGTACGACAGTGTTGGTCGTGAAAATGATATTTTTATATATAGGTATAACTGTTAGTACATTCTGAAAGCAATTGTTTAGATGTTATGAAAATTTTGTTGTATGTAATGTGTAAATTTTGAAACGATAATTAATTTATTAGGCCCAGAGTGTCTATTTTTTTACAATGAAGTGTAAAAACTTTTACGGGAACAGATAGTAAATAATATAAGCAAATACCGCCAGCTATATGAACAGGTACTTCGTTTCTATATTTGCTGACGTGTAATTGGCTGGGGGTGCACTTAATGTAGCGGAAATTAATACTCGTACCCTAACATTCGGACCTCTGCGTAGTCCGGAAACGTATCCATAACATGGTAGCTCTATAAGGTTAATTATGATTTACTTCGACTCTGTCTAACATGAACCTGTTAGCATTTATCGTTTCCATGACAGCTTTAAGAATTTTTTAACAAAAAGCAATCTTAAAATTAGGGTACCTTATTTCCTCAAGCTGTACCACGGTGTGAGTCGTGCGACAATATATGTGTATTAATTCTTTATGGGCAACTTTATCTTCTTAATTTCAGTAATAAAAACAATATTATTGCGTGTATGTGAGTTTCCAATCAGATAGATATTGTCACTTTTACATGCTTTCTTACATATGAAAGTACAAAATCCCGCGGCTTTCACGATAGGCTTTCGAATAGTGCGGTTTCTAAGGAACATTTTTGTATATAATGTTTCAAGGTTTTATGGAAATTTGATAAATTATGACGATAATAATTGGAAAAGTCGGAGAAATTTCAGCTGCCTGGGCTTTCGTCGAAAATGCTGCTTTATCTATTTGAGACATAACGAAACAATATATGGAAGAACTTAGGAGTGTTAGGATTTATTTTTTAGGAGAGTTAGGAGAACAACTATCTTTTGAGAATAACTTGCTCCACCTATTTTTCTTAAAAAAAAGTAAGTTTTTTTAGTTTTGGTTTTTTTGGAAGGTTGCAACACACTATTTACCACGCGGGAAAAGTCGCAGGCGTCTGCTAATTTGTTATATACTATAAAATGAGGAATGTATGCCTTTTCGTGTTAACAACCGAATCTAAAGTTATAGTGATAAGATCGTTACTGAAATGAACTATTGCTCTTATTCTGAAAACTCCACGAGTCTACCATAAAATTTATTGCCATAATCTCCCTATATTAACGCGTGAGCGAAGTAGCTATATCATATGTTACAACCACTTACAATGACAATAGATAACCTCCATTGTGAATGCGCCTTAACGCTGACCGGTAGTTAGGCTCCATTCACATTGGCGTAGAGTCGAAAGGACGTTTAAACTTAATCTTGATTTGTAAAAGTACATATAGGTATATGTTAGTAGTATAAGTCTTGGTCACTTACTTTGAACCTTATAATGGCCGTTGAGAGTCGTCGAATGCAGATGGAGCAAGTTATGCTTAGAGTATCAGTTTCTACGAGATCGAGTAATGAAGGGATTCGCAGAGGAATCACCTGTACGAGTCAGTAAGCTAAAATGACATTGAGGTCATATAGTTCAAAGCGCTGATGGATATTGGGGACATGTGTGACCCTGCACTGGGGCTGCAACTGTATATATATGATGTGGTTATTGAACGCTAATTAATAAATTAAATATAAAGGCTTGTGGCGATGTGCGCCAGAGTCTGATGAATGTGCATAGCTCCTGCACTTTGTATGTTAAAAAATCGAGTAAGAGTTCAAAACACAACGTGTTTTTACATATGTACTGACGCTTCACTGTGACTGCATCAATATGAATGCAGCCTTACAGTGCCGTGTACGTCTGTATTTGCTGACGTGTAATTGCGCGAGGGCGAACGCGGAGCGGCGGAAATTAATATCTGACCGTACAGTGGCGCCCGGTACTCGCTCGATGTGACTCCGACGTATTAGGGATCGAGATACCAACAACTATATGACGATCGGTTTTTGTTGCTGTCTTTTATGCGACCGGCGCCTGTTTTATATTCCTGGTATTTTTATTTCTGCGCCTCTCCAAGAACTGCGCCCTGTGCGCCTGGACACCGCTGGCACTGCCCGACACTCAGCGGCACGGAATGTGGCCCAAACTTAAGTTTGGCGCTAAGTGGCGATTTAAGTATCGCGTATGAAAATTTCAAGTGGAATTTTGTCAACACGTATGTTTTTGTTATTTTAAAAGGGTAAGTGCAAAAAAAGGCCCGTTTTTTTAAGTGTTAAAGCACTAAACGTTAGTTCGTGATTAGAACGCACAAACGACGCATGATTTTAAAAGCGATATTTTAATTGTTTTGTTAAATTAGTGCTATTTTTTTGTTATTCTTATTATTCAGTGATAAATTTAGTTTCCGAAAACGAAAAAGAAATGCCTTTAACTGCTGCTCAAGTTGCTCAAGCCATAATGCTTCAGAGTCAAGGCCGAACACAAAGAGAGGTTGCGGATTTGTTAAATGTACCACGTACAACATTGCGATACGCCTAAAAAAGGTACGAGCAGACCGGCCTGTACACGCGGAGACCTGGAAGTGGAGGAATAAGGTGCACTTCAGTGCGGGACGACCGATTTATCAATCTCGCTATATTAAGAAATCGGTTTCTCACAGCCGTTGAAATACAGCAGCGCCTGCAAACGTCAAGAGGAGTAACCGTGAGTGAGCGCACAATAAGAAGAAGGATGGAGGAATGGGATTTGCGCTCCCGGGCACCAGCTAGAGGACCAGAACTGCTCCGGCACCATCGCGTAGCCAGACTTCGTTTTGCTCGCGAACACGTAAATTGGACTCACGAGCAGTGGAGTAAAGTTCTGTGGACTGATGAGTGCAGAGTGGCTTTAAGAGCTCTAGATGGTCGAGAACGTGTGTGGAGGAGGCGCGGCGAGAGATTTCTGCCTATCACTACCACGCAAACGGTCAGTTTTCACGGTGGATCTGTTACTGTTTGGGGTGGCATCAGTTCAGACGCACGTACGGAGTTGGTTATCGTCGAAGGGCATCTAACAGCAGATCGATACATCGAAGAGATACTCCAAGATCATGTTGTACCATACGCAGGGTTCATCGGAAGCGAAAATTTTATACTGATGCAAGATAATGCGCGCCCGCACACAGCTCGTTGCGTCAGTAATTACCTTTCAGAGGTAAGAATCCAAAAATTAGAGTGGTATGCACGAAGCCCAGACATGAACCCCATAGAACATGTCTGGGACATGCTTAAAAGAGGCATCAGATCCAGACCCAACCCTCCAGAGACTCTTACTGAGTTGAAAACAGCTCTGATAGCCGCCTGGGCAGAAATGCCTCAAGAAAATGTGAAAAACATTATTCATAGCATGCCTGACCGCATGCAGGCAGTTGTCATGGCTAGGGCTGGTAATACCCGCTATTAAAATTACCGTGTTTAGTTAATTTTTTTTTTTAAACATTTTAGGAGTTAGCGTCATTTTTGTGATTTTCATTTATTTTTTTAATTTTAATAATTATACGCATCTTTTTATGTTAGTTATTTATAAAATTTGTTTTTAAATAAATATTTAAGGTGTACATACAAAAAAAAAAGGTATATTTTGTTTTATTTCAAAAATGTACTGCCCTTTTACTTTGGGCCACATTCCGTGCCGCTGAGTGTATTTACGGCACTGCTACGCTGTGTTCTGGTCTGAAGGGCATGGTTGCTTGTGGAATTACAGGCATATGAGACTTAACAGATGCCCCTTATTCAGGATCCGAATACTTGACCTAATAGAAAAAGAAAACCATATATGTGGCCAGTAATAAGCATGACGGTAGTACGTCGGTACGATCGAATTCTATCATAAAAATCACTACTTGTAAAAAGTAAAATATATACGATAGCTACACTTGCTTGTAACCCTATCTAACATTTTAGTAAAAAATTAAAATAAAAAAATATCCTTATCTCTCGAGTAGGAAAAAATTGCACATAGTAATATTTTTATTGAAATACGTTTATTTATGTGGAAGTTCATCGGGGTCAAACAAGATAACACGTGTTTTTAAAATGATTATAGCATTTGTGCATTAGCAACTATATAAGTATGGTATACCTAATCGTTTTAAATTAATACACAACTTAACAAATTCCTGCAAGTATCAGGCATAGCTCTGGTGAAAATGCAGCTTTAGCCACAGCATTATACTCGAGTATTCCGAAAAGTTAATGATTTTTCTTTATTATCCCTACCTATCAAGTAGTACCAAATTGCACACCGTATGCAGGTTCTTTTAAAATACTTTCAGTAGGTTACTTAGTCCGGCATAAAAATAGTGATCCAATATCCAACGAAATTTTGACTCCGTCGGAATTTTTATTTTTTAAATGTCTAAAACGACCGGTCTATCGGAAGTTCGTCCAGAACAAACAGGATCACACGATTTTTTACATTTATAGATTAGGAAGGAATCATGTGATTTCACAGCTTGTCGAATTTCTACAAATGATCGCTATTCCGCATAGTTTTTTTTAAAAGCCGCCTGAAGCATCCTCGCACATCTAACGGAAGATACGTCGCGTATCCGTAGTGTAACGTCAGAACAGACAATTAAGAATAAATGATTTAAATCTTTTATGTTCTCAACCGATAAAGACGTTAGTGCGTCGAACGTACGAATTGACGTGACCGTTGTTACGCTCGGTATCCTGCGTCATATGTGTAAAGACCTTTAGCCTCACCATTGTTCTCGGGTATTCCGAGAACTCAATGCAATTTCCCCGATCGATTCGTTATAAATAGTTCAACCTTTATACTGCCTACATGCTTTCTATCAATTTCTTCGTGCGTCGATGCCATCCTTCAGACTTAATAGATTGATTAACTTCTGGGTCTTCTGTATTAGAAAATAAAATGCATTGAAATTTTTTTAATCACTAGATTTCAGATTGATGATTTGATTCGATGAATAGACGCCTATACAAATAATTACTTTCAGTAAAGGTTTATCTAAGTATAAAATATTTAGTCTAACCTAACTTAACCTTAACCTTAATTTTTCTACCATTTTCAAGTAAAAACGTATTAGGATTCTAAGATCCGAAACCTCTGTCTTCCAAGTAATAAGCGTACTTTTATATGTTCTTCTAGATATTAAGAGAAATTACATCTTCAAATGGGCCATTGATTGGTTTTATGCGGATTTATACAGAATTTGTAATACGAATTCCGACAACTTTTACACTCTTTGCGAATGCATGTTTCGGGGAGTAAGCCAATAAAATAACTAACCTAATCTGAATGCTGAAACGTCTTCGCTTTTCAATTTTATTAAATAGAAGCATTACAAGAAGTTGTTCAGCTTTCATAACATTTAAGTTTCGTTTAATGAAATTTTCAGTCATACTCGAATCATTAAGTGAGCATTTCTTTCCGTTTTTTCAAGAAAAGCAAATAAATCTTATTATATTCTAGACTGTTTTAAAATATTGCTATTTGAAGTAAATTTGATGCCATTTAATATTAGTTAATAATATTAACCTACCAATACAGCTTTAAATTCCTGAGGATTTTATTATTCTAAACTATAGACCTTATTTGTAGGTATATTACAGACGTACACATATGTTATTTTTTGTTTTTACGGTGCCAAGTAATTTGTTTCAGTACTAATTGCAAAGGTTGCATGCCGTGCGGTAATAAATTGCAATAAGAAAAGAGTTTCGATTTATGTTTCAATGTAAATAAACCTAGCCTAAACTTTATTGTTACTATGCACATGATGTAATAGGATTAACACTAAATACATAGCATAGTGATGAAACAACACCAAGTATAGAGCAAGGTTATATTTTATTATAGTAAAAATTAAAGGAACAAGCAGATAGATAGCAAATCTAATGTAAGTGGAAAACCGTCGCCTATAAGAAACGGACGTTTGAACGGCACTTTTTAGTAATTGTTTTGAACAATACTACAATAACTTTAGCTAAATATTAGAAAACAATGTATATAATCTCAGCTAAATATAAACCCTTATGTGATTTAAATAGCGTTTAAAAGGTTTAATGTCTCAAGTTACATCCACGTAACCACATAAAAAAGTTCATTAGGCTAAGGTACTGAAGCAACTGAAATCATCACGCTACCGTTTATTGTGAAACGCTAAACTATTCGTATATTTCTTTAAAAAATATTAATGTGATATTACAACTGCCATTCGATTTTGTATCGGAAAATAATCACGTCAAAGTCTTACAATCAAAACTCTAGTTCATAAAACCTACTACTCTTACTACTCTACAATTTATTTATTTTGGGATGTACAGTCATTATCGTAATGCGAGTGCAATAAAACAACCGCAAATGGCACACTTTACCATCAAATTGCTTTGAACTATACACAGATACTCTCCTGAGTACTGCAATAAAATAAGAGTTATTATAAAGATATTTCTATAAAAATTTAAGATCATTTCAAATTATTCTTTTCCTGATATTATGTAAGTGTTCAAAATTAGGCTTAAACTGGGCGCGTCTTGGTTGCCTTTTAAGTACTTTAAGGATAAGCGGTAATTCAAAAAATAATAAAGTTTTATATAAGTAGCAATAAGTATCGGCTTAATAAGAGTCATTTGATGTGCCGCCGGAGGCTGAGGCTCTATTGTGCGAGCACGAGCGCCGATAAGACGGTGCGTGTGCGGAAAGCGTTCGCTAGCGGCGGCGACGGCGGCGGCGGCATCGGCGGCGACGGGCCCGTTGTGGAAGGTTACGGCGGGCGGGCGGCGCCGCGCGCACGGCTGCGGGCTGCGCGCGACTGTGGCGGCGGCGCTGGCGTCGTGACGCAGTGTGACGTCAGTGCGCCGTCGGCTCGATACGCGCCAGCCCCGTCCTCAGTCGCCGCCCGAACCTGGCCGCCGAAAGACGCGCCCTACGCGCCTCCTCCACCCGTGCACTTCTCTCATACCGGGTTTTAGTTTCGTACCATAATGACATAGCCCCAGTGCCGTGCGACGGGACTACGTGAAGCGCACACATTTTAGTTTTTTCGTTGTCACGAGGAAGCCGTAACGGTCTCCGTTTTTGCAGAACTAGCGACGATCCACTTCATTCCGTCGAGGAACACAGAAGAGATCGGAGGGCGGTCTGCTCTTTTTATCCGCCTTTTGCATAAAGACTAGCGAAAATGGGCGAGGTGAGTGCAGTGCGCTAGCAGTAGTGTTATATGGCCTTAGGAGTAGCGATCCATCAGCAGCAGTGCTTTCGTGAACATGTGAGTGCATGTAGCCGACAGTGAGTGCGGAAGACTCGGCCCTACGCTCCGTGGACGTCTCCCGGGCTGCTTGTGTTGAGTGCTTGCTTGTAGGCATGTCCCATACATTTCTGAATAGAGGAAACCATTTGCACGTTTCATTGTCTTTGTTCTTATCCGACCCGTGCTTACGCACCGATTAACGTGAAAGACGATTGACATTTGCAATTTGTGTTGAGTGTGCAAATCACTTAGTATCCATCGATGTAATCTCATGTAACATCAATATTTTATCAGTCTATATCACTCCGAGCTTCCACCAGTAATAAGTAGAGCAGTGTGACATGTAATGCATCCGTAGAATGTAAAAGAAAAGAAACAAACGTGTCGGGTACAACGGCAGCCGAGTTGCGTAACAACTCGTATCGATCTGTGCGGCGAGCGGGACACTTCGCTTTGTGGTCTTCTCATGTGTTATCACTCTTCATACTGTCTTCTAATTAATTCTCCTTTTAACCTGAAAACTTTATCAATCAAATCAAGTTAAATTAAGAAATATCATTTTATCTGCTTCGTATGAAATCATGGATTTTTCTGGAATTTATCCGGCTCCTATTGGAAATCTATTACGTTACAATTATAACATTGTTACAAACGTAAAGAACCTTATAAAATGTTCAAAAGAAGTAAAAATTCAAACCCTTCTGTAAACCTGTCTACCTACGTCCGCTTCCCTTTCGTACCACAAGGCGATGTCGTCTGAATAGAACAAATATAAACTACTCAATTATTTTATACAGTCGTGAACAGTGATTCAAAGGACAAAGCATTCATCTCACTGGGTTTGATTTTTCCGACCATTAGAACAATTCCTCGCAAGGTGTCCTGAAGGAAGTAGATAAACAGGTTGTCGCTAGAGGCGGCCGCGGTTCGGACACGAGAACTACATATAAGAGCACCGGGGGTTTATTAGAAAATTGCCTTGTCATTATGTCATTTAAATCGCATAGAGTGCCGTCGCTCTATTGGAGTATTTCCTTTATCCTTCATGACGATAGCACGCACCGAGCAATTAGGTTGCTAGACCGGGTCCTTGAAGTTCACAAGCTACAACCCACTTTATCTTAGTTACTTATTAGATTCTTCTTCGAAATAAGTAATGCGAACGTATTCTCCATCTTATAAAGGGATTTAGTTTTTATATAACATTCTAGATCTTCAAGCGATGATAACCATCTCTCCAGTAAGCTTGGGCCAAATAATTAGGTAGACGGTATACTTGAATTTCACAAGGTACAACCCACAAAATCCTAGCTGATTATCATAATCTCTTATGTATACTTACGTATCTTTTTTATACAGATGTAGTAATTTTTTTATTAAAGAATCAATTTTGATTAGGCGACAAACTTCTAAATCCTTTATGCTTGTGCCAAATAACTAGGTTGATGAAGTGACTGCATCAATTTTAACACAGGTTAATAAACTGAATCGCTTTTTAGATGAACGATAATGTTATATCTCTCTTTAATTACAGGTATCGATTGTTTTTTTTATTAGATTAATTTTAATAAAACGCTAGATCTTTAGATGATAACCTTCAGGCATGCGCTAAATCGACACCTCGAAGTTCACAAGATCATGTTGACTAGACAAACGTTCATATTTAATATTTATATCAAAAATTTTCTTTACTGGATCGATTTGAATAGAACATTCTAGATCTTTAAGCGACAACCTTCTGACCTTTAGGCATGCGCCAAATATTTCGGTAGGACCGTCGTCCATTTCCATGGGATATTCGATCGAGTCCTTGTAATTCACAAGATACAACTCACAAAATCATAATCATTAGTTAAGCGATCGTATTTTAGTTCGTAGTTATTGGAACGATTTTATAAGAGTTTTCTAGATCTTTAGTCGAAAATCTTCTATCCTCTATTCATGCTCCAAATAAATTGTTAAATTCCATGAGTTTTAACATAATCTAATATATGTTGTTAGGATGAGTCTTTTTTAACTAGCTTTTGTTAGTTTTTTTACTCTGATATTTTTCGATCGATTTTAATGATTTTTTTCGATCGATTTTAATGAAACATGCTAGATCTTGATATAGCATGTGCTACATAATAGTTAGGTTGCGTAACTGAGTCCATGAACATCAACAAATCTTAATTTTAACGAATTTGAAAGTCGACCAGGATGTTATAATTTATATAAAACTATTATTTCATATGTATTGCACTTGAAAGTTAATGTCAAAAATTGGGGAGTAAGTAAAAGTTTGAGAATTTGGGATAGGACAGACTTGTCTTAACTGAAATTCTCGTTCGTTTCTATAACAAAATAAAATTTTATATAATCCAGCATTCTAGACCATTACAGTGATCAGTCCTCATCAGAACAATTCCACCCAATTTCCGTGATCTTGAGACAATCGTTCACTGACGCCTCGACAGTGCCCTCCCCTCAAACCTATCAGAGCCTTCGTGAACCTAACCATTCCC
Source organism: Mycalesis mineus (assembly GCA_034621355.1). Lineage (NCBI taxonomy): Eukaryota > Metazoa > Arthropoda > Insecta > Lepidoptera > Nymphalidae > Mycalesis > Mycalesis mineus. The sequence continues at coordinate 3,717,399 of CM067901.1, forward strand.
CCTATGGTGAGGTTTGTCAGGTCTGCTTCACTAGTTCTATCCTTACCTAGTATCTAATATCTTACCAGCGCGTACAAGGGACACTCAGCTATGAAGTGATAGCTTGTTTCCTCTTCGCCACACTCTGGACAAGAAGGATCACCTTAATTCCCATTATCTTGAGGTGCCTGTTAAGCAGGTAATGACCAGTTGTCATGCCTACTACTAGTGCCATGTTGGGTATTTCTTTGTGACAGTAGATGCGTTCCTTCAGGAACTTTTTTGATTGTCTGTACTGTGTTGAGCTTCGACTCTCTTTCTATAGTGTTTCATTACCCGCTTTGTAATATTCTAGAAGAGGCTTAGTAATATAAGAGATTCTTAAATATTGGCCTACTTTACAATATTCAGGCATTTGACACGTTACAATCAGTATAAAAGGATAATTGACCAGCAGCCTGACACTGTCGACGCACACCCTAAATTATTGGGGCTAGCACCATCAAAATTGCATATAAGGGGCACTTTTAAATTTGCATTAAAGTGTTTTGTCAAAGTTATAGCGGATGATAAAAACACGCCTAGGTATATTCTAAAATAATAATGATGAAATGATACGAATACTTATTATACAACCCACAAAATCGTTACTTTGGAGAGTTCTTAATTTTTCAAATAATTATGTTTATGCAACTTGGATATGTACTACTGGCTAAATATTAAATATTACATAATTCAAAGATTTTTAAAATTCAACACCTAAATGGATAAACTAGGCTTTAAAGTTAATGAAATATTAATTTGTCATTTTCAAGTTATGTTTATGAAAATTGGCATAGGAACTCTTGGGTCAAATATAGTTATAACAAAGACTGTTTCAAAGTATTTGAAATTTTCTCCCATATGGGATTAGACGGGATTTTAGTAAAACCCGCATTAATGCAGTTGTATTCACGACAGTTGGTCCTTTAATTAGGCGTTACAATGGTTACAACCATAAAACAAGGGAAAGTCTACACAAATACGAGTAAATGTTCATGTCTAAGTTTCAAGCGTCCGCTAGTTACCTGTAAATGTATTCGTTTAACAAATTTAATTAACTTGAAGTTATCTCAACCACGATTAAGATTAGCATTTGTTTTGCTCACTTCTAATTAATTCGTTATTTAATATGTTAAAGTTAAGTATTTCATAATCGGTTATTGACGCGAGCTTTATTACGTTTTAATTAATCTTATCAATGTAATTAGTTCTTATTAAATGTTTTATACTAAAATAATAAAAACATAAACACTTTAAAATTAAATAAAAATCCAAACACTAGATAGATGGAGTTCAATGGATTTTGATTGTAAATATTACACAATGTCATGAGAGAGACAAGCAAAAAGTCAAAATGTTTAGTTAACGTCAATAAAAGTAGAATAGAAGAAACACAATATAATATTTTGATAAGTGCCCCATCGGTCGTTAGTTTGGGGAAAGAAGGAAGGAGGTTCGCATCCCGCGACAGGTGAACGAAAAATTAAGATCATCAAGAACTTATCAATGTTATCCTGAAGGGTCGACAATATTGGTGTACCCTCGTGTATACGAAGAGATAGGCAGAGCACATAAAGCTGTCTGGTCATGGGCCTTATTTCTTCCTCGCAGTGTCGGTCTGCCGTCCCATTGGATTATGAAAATGAGGGAATGGCGAGTGCTGAAATTAGGTCGGTAGGCGGATGACATTATTTTCGTACCTTTAAACGCTTACGGTGTCCTACTAAATGAAGAAAAATCATCTAAAACCATCTTCGAATTTATCTTTTAAATGCAACCGGTTTAAGAATACTTTAAATGTATTTTAACTGTATCGTTTTAAAGTTTATAGTAATAATTAAAAACAACTTTTGTGTTTTATTCTCGAATTTACTATTAAGAACATATGTTATTTTATATCTAAACGCCAGCGGGTACAATATGGCGAACGTTGACGCAGATTTAACACAACAACAAAGACACGTGAAATTCAGCATCTAATAGTGTTTTGGCAGCGGCCGCATATTATAATTGCATGTCGGAATCGCACCCGCGTCGCGACGACGCCCAAGTTAAAAATAATTGTCTCATTCACATGCGAAACTACTACGATAGTAACCACAAATTTTCGGTATAAAGCAGTTTTGTGACCGTGACAATTTTTTTTTCTTTCAGACAGCCGCTAGACTGAAATTAATTTGAATTGGCAATCGTATTACAGCTATAAATGTGATAGACTTACGTCATAATTGTATTATAAATGTTACGATAATATTGTACGGCCTGCCTCACAGTTATACCACTTATTATACATTCCCGTCCTGTGGTGACAGCGGTAAAAAGTGACCGCCTATGTATGAAATAGTATAGTTTGGAATATCTATCAGATAGACCAGACTATGATCTAAGTCTATGCCAGTATTCCTAATAAAACCAGCTTTGTAGGTACATCGTGCCGCTTGAATTTGCTTCCTATAAACTTTCATTCCCTATCCTACATGAACGCTATATTGTGGGGGATAAAAAGTATTTTACACGTCATTGCAGGTGCACATTACTATATACATACTTTGTTTCCAAAAAACTTTCATTACTGACTCTACATGAACCTTATGGTTTTCCGGGATATTTTTTATTTGTAGACTTGGTCCTGTCCTGTGAATAATGGCGCAAGAGCGAATGAAAAAAAAATTTAAAAATGCTTTAGTGGTTTTTAAGTTTTAGCCAGACCACCGAAAACAAATTGATTTTTATAAAAAGCAAATGAGGAGCTATAGTCAACGACTTTCAACGAATTCTTCTTATATCAAGAATATTCATAGACCTATCATCCCCCTATTTCATACGTTTCAACTGAAATAAAAATAGTTTTGATAATAATGACTTTATGCAAGATCCATTCTATCTGCGTCCACAAGTTCATCAAATTAATTTTCATGTATAAACCCCTGGTCTTTTTGTGTACATAGGTACATAGACAAGAATAATTTCTTTCGCATTCGTAATATAGAAGCCTCAATAGCTCCGCGGTTAAAGAAAGGGTCGGTCTCAGTACCTACCGACATGTCATGGGTTTCATTGGGCTAAATTGTCGTACCAACTCCTTTCAGGTTAATTGAAGGACTAAGAGAATGTTGGTCATATTTCAAATATATTCGAGTAATATAGACGAAAGACGTTGGGCCGCTCAAATCGACTTAACAACCGTAAAGCGCAGCCCCTATTATTTATTTCCACCTGGTGAAATGTCACAATGTAGTCTCGTTCAAATCGCGAACGTTTTATTCTCGACGGAACCGGATTCTATTTTCTATCAGATATTCCGGTTTAACCTTTAACAGAGATTATAGAATGCGGTCGCTGGGGCTGAGGGGGTGGCAACCTTGTCTTTTAGCTATTTATGTCGAGGGTAGCGGGACGGGGGTTGGCCGCACTGCGCAAGCGTAGCCCGCCGTTATGTAACGAGTGGAGCGCCTTACTTCCAGTTAGGGTTGCCAATCATACTATAATTTACAGTATTGTACTATATTTCGCAAAATATCATCACATCACATACAAATAAACCCTTCATTTTAAAAATTTTCATAGACAAAACATGCTAGAGGTGTAGAAAAATCTATTGTTAAGAAGCAAAATAAATACTAAATGCCTACTAATATCTTTTTTTCATAAAATGCTATATTTTATACAGTCTATTTTTACGGAGATCTTTTTTTATTCTGTATTTTGCCAAAGAAAATTTGGCAACCCTAAGCGTACACCAGTAATTCCATTTCCATCGTATGAATTTTTCATCATTCAGCCACACTTGTGTCCCGTGGAAAGTTTCTGTACGCGATTTCACGAATCAATTCCCTACTAACGCTGGTGATCGCTATTAAATATTGAACGACCTCTTCGATGGTTGCCTTGAATGGAGAATTTCTGGATGTTCTCCAAAAAATTCCTGAATTTAGAACTCGATTTTTAAATAATCTGACATTCGTGTAAAATCATTTTGACCTTTCCGTGTAAAGTTCAAGTTTTATCCTCAACAAGTGGGGAAAAGCACTGAATATTTAATTTAGACATATTTTACATGTTACGAACTTAATAACTAAAATAATCGTTATTCGTTGGGCTTAAAACTCAGAAATATTTAACCGTATTGAGTAACCTATCTTTTTTGTATAAATACATCGGTGTTTTAAAAATAAAATGAAATTAAGTGAACCCAAAGGGACATCCGAAAAAAAGAAAATATTAGTAATTTTCTATGGAAACGTTTGTTTCAATAAGTTGTACAAAGTTCATTAATAAATACATAATTCTGGCGGAAATAATAAATTAAAAGCCCTTTGTATAACGAGCTCGCGCTTCGTCCAATCCGTGATGTGTACGAAAACACAAGTAAGGTCAGATAATATAAATATATCATTTTGGCGGAAGTAACAAATTAAAAGCCCTTTATAACGGGCGCCGCGTCCATCCCGCGATGTATTGCACATTTTGCTCCCGTTACGAATGTAACCTTCACGGGAATACAGGGCGCGGTTTAATGAGGTACGCCATGAAAACGTCCATCAATTATCGACGGCGACGGCGGCTTGTTTACGGCACGGTCCGCGGACGCATTTAGACGCAGTGACATTATGGCGAGTTCGCACAATGCTATCGTTATTGCGCCCATAATACCATTGCCTTAGTCCCGCTGTATAGTACTAAATCTGGGTCATAACCTGATTGTGACTATTGTAAATATTGTAGAATTTTTGTCTTTGTAGAAATGCAAATTTCCAGCAGTTTTATAGACATAATCTAGATTCCTGCTCTGCAATTGATTTATCCGATATCCGCATGGCCAGGCGGAAAACATAACCGTACAAAATTTATTGTATGAATTTTCAATTACAGGTTGCAAGTAAATTATTTCTTGCGAAATACACAAAATATCACTTACCTACAGTAGGACTGTTGCATACTCATAAAATTTCCTAAATAATGTACTGTCCAAATAATTTTTTTCTGTAGTCGAACTCTATTCCAACCAAAAGGTTATTTGTTTACACTTAACTGTAGGTGAATTTAATAATAGTGTTGACGCAAGTTCTGTGCATTTATGACATATACAATAGCTACCACTACAATAAAATGATGGATTTAGCCAGAACACGCAGTGAAGTAGGCCAGTGTCAGCGAGCGCACGCTACGCTAGGTGCGCGCTCGTTGCGCGCGCGCATCCAGAGCGACTCAATTGGACGCCATTGCGCCGGTGATCCCCAACAGGACTATAGAAATGATCGCCAAGGTCACACCTCTCGGACACGCTACTGTGCCACTGTTGCCGTGTGAATATTACATCAGTAGCGCTATTCTGTAACGATGTATTTTTTTTCGTTTGATGAATTAGTTTCTAATTCTAATACATACTAATGTGTTTAACAGAGATAGAGACAAATTCAAAGGTCACACTGTCGAGACATAAAAAAATCGTTACAGAATAAGTGTACAGAAAAAAAGTAAGAGTGGTTACGTTTTTTCGAAGTGATTCGGTAAAAAACACTAATCCCTCTGTAAAGCTATTATGTAACGATTTTTTAATAACTCAACAGTGAATGTTTCGAATTCATCTTTATCTCTTTCTGTTTAACACGATGGAGATTGTTAGATACGAATTCGAAACTTACTGTCGAGTTATAAAAACATCGTTATGGAATAGAGCGATTGCTGTGTTGTACTTATTGTCTATAGTGTGACACGCGAAAATCCTGCACTGAAAAAATATTCAATTCACAAACTGAAATGAAATAAACTTATATTAAGGGAAAAAGGATTAGGAAAAGTCATATGACTCTTCGATTACAAGATATATGGTTTATATCTTGTGTGTTGTTTTTCAAACGTTTCTGTAATAGATTTTATAAGTTTTACATTCAAAACCTGTGATAAACCCTTTACGAAATTACCAGATTCTTTTGATTCATTCAGATTACAGCCAGTTTTATGAACGTTTTTTAATCTTCGTATTTTTACAGACAACGCAAATTTCGTAATATTAATAATATGTAAAAGCTTCTCAGATGTTATGCAATTCGCTGAACAAACTAAATATTACGATCCCATGTTTGAAATATTTAAGTATTTTGGCTTGTTTATTATCACAATTAAGTCGCGTATTTGAATTATCATTATCCCCGTAGCCGTAGCTTATACATCCCTAAATACTTAAATATTTTGCCTGTTTCTACCATTTCGATTTTGAGTGCTAGTTTTTTTTTAATGTGACTGCCTGTCGTTATTTTGTTTTTAATAGACCAGTTACTTCTCATTTTTACTCACTAATAAGTGGTTTTGATTTCATTTAAATAGAGGTTGACTAATGGTCAAAAATAAAAAAAAAACATTAATAGTAATTCAATCCATAAAGATTTGTGATATAGCTTTGATAGATCAGTAGCATGAGACTAGCATCAGCTGCTTAAAAATTAATAGTCCTTAGTCTCTACAGCGTGAGTACATATTTAATTTTAATGAGACAATTTGAATATTTTGCCATATTTACTAGTACGTTTCAACATGCAGTATATCATGACCACGTACTTATATCACATTGCACATTATAGGCGGATTGTGATTTCACCTTTCACTGTTTGAAGCCAAGGTACATAAAGTAATTTCTTTCATAGTATATGTAGTTATCGTAATCAAAACCACTTTTGTGTGTATGGTTCATACCCATTCCCCCACATGTCACCTAGTTTCATGTGCATGGCCGTAGGGCCGCCTTGTAGAATGTGTCTAGCCCCTAGTTATGTTTCCAGCATGGCCGCACCGACTCCTACCGCGTCGCCACCATCGGCCCCATAAAGGACGATAATAGAACCGCTGATGGACAGTACAAGGTTTATAATTTGCATTATCATCTCATCTCGCTCACCAGGTGTAACGATTGAAATCTGCATCAGTTAGTTGAATTACATTGCAATGATTGACTAGAGTTCTCTTTACATTTGTACACACTAGAGTGGAATATTTGACACCTTTAAAAATTTTAATAGTATGTCGATATTTTCGACCACGTTATAAGTCTTTATCAGATTTATAAGGTTAGACTGAAATAATTTAGTTTCTTTCACAAACATTGGTTTTAATAATTTTTTCGTTATCACGCGTCAAGTTCTAGTTAGCTAGTTTGTTACTCAGCTGTAATATTAAATTGGTCTTTAGACACTGAAAGTAGTTGAATGGAGCTTTCAATCGTCGCCAGTGATTTTTATTCATCATGGTTACTCATTAAATTTTTTTCTCATTGTTTTGCTGTTCTTAGACGTATTTAATAGAGTGTTCCTAGTAATTTATTTGTTTTTTATCATATAAGAAGTGTTAATATTATAAAAATTTGGATGTTACATTCCTTAAATAGTTCTAATATTGTAATAAAAAAATTCTTCAATGATATTGAAATCTTATGTGTTGTGGATGTCATTCTCTATGACTTTGGAATGTATTTAATTTATTGATGCAAACATAAGTATAACAATTATTAAGCTATACTGTCTGTTTTCATAGACGCGCCGGAAACCACCTGCGAAAAAACGGAAACCCGGAGATTTAGATGACCTGAAACAGGAATTAGATATCGATTACCACAAAGTTACACCCGAAGAACTTTACCAAAGATTTCAGACACACCCCGAAAACGTAAGTACTATAAATCCATTGCCACATACGTCTCTATTTATCTATGGATATGTATTTGTATCTATGTATATGTTTATATATTTAAAATACTTATGCTAAAAATTAATTTAGAAATAAAATGACATGCTAAAACCTTATAGTGATTACAATTTAATTGTTCAGTGGAGACTCGATTAGTTTAACTGATTGTTTGTGTAAGAAAACGTAAAGGAGAAATCGAAAATCTGGATAATTGAATGTATACATATACGCAGTTTAGTATTACTAACTTCCAATAAATACTATCCCTTGCTCATGTTTTCGACATGTTCTGATAATATGGTAATTTATAATGGGATTCGATTCACGATATATTTATAAACGTATAATTTATGTAATTTCCACTTTAATTAAGCTTTTCAGTGATAGGTTTTTATTTTTTTTAATCTCAGCAGCAACCATTTTAGCGAAGGAGGTTTTTAAACGTATGCATAGCGCGGCGGTGGCGATAACGATTGTCATATTGAGGCGATTGCCGATTGCGATGATAGCACAATGAGTAGGTGCGACATGGACAGTGTTTATTTTAAGTTTTGGATTATAATATATGTACTTCCTTAGAAGCACACTGCGTTATCGGGCTGAGGCTAGCGCAGATGCTTTGCCAACTAACATAAGCCCAAGAGTTATAAAAATGTGAAACGAATTATTAGGGGCGTCACTTGTAAGATACGGACATTAGTGGTTACGGACGATTGGACTTATGGGGTTTGTGTGTTGAATGAATTTAGATATAGCAAACGCTGTGCAGAGGTTGGTTTGTTTTTTGTATTTGGAAGTTACTAAAAGATATCTGTGGCTATGTCATCGGATCGAAAAGGATCATTCTTCGGTTGTCTCTTTTTGTCGTCAAGCGAAACAACCGCAGCTTTCGAATGTTTCTCATTGACAAAACAAAATTATTAATTTTATGTAACTACCGCCTTCGCTTCTGAGAAATAGCTGTAAAACCGATAATAAATAGCCGTATAAAAATAATTACCAAATCATTTTCTCTTATATCATGACAATTTCTAAAATCCTAACACCATTTGAAAACTGAATCATTTTAGAGGGTGAGGAGAACTTTTGGATTTTGTGCCGAATTTAAAAGTGACATCGATTTATTTTTATTCAATCGGAAGAAAATCTTACTATTGCAGTAATTACGTTAATGTACTTCGATATCATTTAACATATAATTTATGTTGTTTCCCTAGGGACTTAGTCATGCAAAGGCGAAAGAAAATCTTGAACGAGACGGTCCAAACGCACTCACACCCCCAAAACAGACACCCGAATGGGTGAAGTTTTGTAAAAATCTCTTCGGCGGCTTCGCGTTATTACTATGGATTGGTGCTATTCTATGCTTTATTGCCTACGGTATCCAGGTAATTATGAGTAGTTGATATATTATCACAGTTTATGTGACCTGACCAATAGTAATAAATATATAGCAACATACTTATATCTATTAGATATGAAGCCTTAAATGCTTCATCTTTTATGTATAAAATTTTCTTGAAGGCAGTTTCCGGCTCTTAAAATAATTATAGTTAAAATAATTATAGTTATAATAAACTATAATAACAATGCTTGTATATGGATAAGTTGATGAGCTATTGAACTGTTTCCAGGCGAGTACGGTAGAAGAACCAGCAGACGACAACCTGTACCTCGGCATCGTATTAGCGGCTGTGGTGATCGTTACCGGCATTTTCTCGTACTATCAGGAAAGCAAGTCCTCCAAAATCATGGAATCCTTCAAGAACATGGTGCCACAGTTCGCTACGGTTATCCGTGAAGGAGAAAAGTTAACGTTGCGCGCTGAGGACCTTGTACTTGGCGATATTGTTGAGGTAAGATTTTAATGGTTGGTTACAATAGTTGATTGGAGGTTGTATGCGAAAGAATTCGAGTCTTGTTTGCAGTAGACGGACAGGGCCGTAACAAGTCTCAGCAATGCCCAAGCATTAGACGCAGAGGTTGGAGCGGCGCAAAAATTACCAGACCAAAAACAACCTCTCGGCACTATGGGGGGTGTTATAAGGTTCGCACCGATCACATAAAAAGCAAATTACTGTGGACTACATCGGTGGGGTTTTAGACAATCTTCTTCATAGAAAGAATAATTGACGGACCAAGTAGATGGCCCATCTAATGGTAAATGGAAAGCCATTGTTCATAGAGCAATTCAAGGAACACGCCGTACAAGGTGCCGTGCTGTATCTATCACCCTGAGGTGAAGTGAAGGTGTTAAGCCTTAACAGATTTCAGGAGAAAGTTACTTGACGCGAGTTGTAAAACGTCCTTACTTTTATCACAATAAGACATGTTATTTAAGCAATGCTTGAGTCGAGATATTATTAAATTACTTGTATGTATTATACTCATATTATGCTTGGCCATAATTAGGTGTTTCGTCAATCAGGTAAAGTTTGGCGATCGGATCCCAGCTGACGTAAGGATCATCGAGGCCCGTGGCTTCAAAGTGGATAACTCGAGTTTGACCGGCGAGTCCGAACCCCAATCCCGTGGCCCTGAGTTCACCAACGAGAACCCATTGGAAACCAAGAACTTGGCATTCTTTTCCACAAATGCTGTTGAGGGCACCGCGAAAGGAGTTGTCATTTGCTGCGGTGATAACACGGTACGTTAAAAAAATCCCTACTGCTAAAATAAGAATAGATAAATAGATAAAAGTCATAACAATAGAAGGTGCTCTTGTTGGTAAAATCATAAAATAAATTTGATCACTATTGTCGAGTTGAATAATTTGTTTTAATTTGTCTTAATTATATTTTTACATATATAAAGAAAATAACTAATGGACGTCGGAACTCTATTAGATATTTTTGATGAAATATGATTGTCATCAGGTGATGGGACGTATTGCGGGTTTGGCGTCCGGTCTGGACACGGGTGAGACCCCCATCGCGAAGGAAATCCACCACTTCATCCACCTGATCACAGGCGTTGCCGTCTTCCTTGGAGTTACGTTCTTCGTCATCGCCTTCATCCTCGGCTATCACTGGCTCGATGCTGTCATTTTCCTTATCGGTTAGTGTTCTAAAATAATACTCAGATCCTACAAAAATTTTTGTGTGACAAAATATGATTTTAAATTCACCCAACATTGGACATGTCCTTTATTCAGATAGGAAAAAATATTCCTTTGTGTCCTAATCAAAGCATCAAATTTCTTATTGCTGGTAATGTCCAATTTTCGTCACAAGTTCGCAAAGCCATTGAAGGGTAACATTGCTCGCTAAATCCATTGTCTGGTCAGCGTTTGAGAAACTTCGCGACATGTTTTGGTCTAAAATTCCTCAGTAAGAGGAAAAATCTATACACAGTACTAGTAGCCATTGATGGCATATGGGCTTGAGAAATGTACGCTAACTATGGACCTCATACTCGGAGGGTCAGAACCACTCGGCGGTCCTTGTCTAGCAGTGGCCCATTGGTTGATAATGATGTCGGCGATCATCGAGGTATAAAAAAATCCTTTTATGTATGTTCTAGAACACTTGCACTTGATCTATTGTTAATTGTTCCCAGGTATTATTGTAGCCAACGTGCCAGAAGGTTTGCTGGCGACTGTAACTGTATGTCTGACCCTTACTGCCAAACGCATGGCCTCCAAGAACTGCCTCGTGAAGAACTTGGAAGCTGTGGAGACCCTCGGATCGACGTCTACTATCTGCTCGGATAAGACCGGCACCCTGACCCAGAACAGGATGACTGTTGCCCACATGTGGTTCGATAACCAAATCATTGAGGCTGATACCACTGAGGACCAGTCAGGAGTACAGTATGGTAAGCCTTTTGAAGTTTTGAAGGTTAAAATGTTCTTCTGATTTTTTCTAAAGACATGTGTACATATATAAATACGAAGATTGACTTAAGAATCATCGAAAATTATTGCTGTAACCTTGCTTCATCAATATACCTATTATTACAAATGCAATTAGGGTACAGATTGCAGACTGGTTTCTATGTATTTCTATGAAAGGCCTCTCGTGGTTAGCACACCTATCCCATAAAAATACCAAGAAAAAAAAAATATATAGTCTATAGTCGAATCCAAATTCGTAACCTTATTTTTCATTTTAAAACTTTTGTGTGTCTCCATGTCCTTCATTTATCCACAGACCGCACAAGTCCTGGATTCAAGGCACTCGCCAAAATCGCTACTCTGTGCAATCGCGCCGAATTCAAGGGAGGTCAGGATGGTGTACCGATTCTGAAGAAAGAAGTAGCCGGTGATGCTTCAGAAGCCGCTCTACTGAAATGCATGGAACTTGCCCTCGGTGATGTACTGTCTATTAGGAAAAGGAACAAGAAAGTGTGTGAAATCCCCTTCAACTCCACGAATAAATACCAAGTGTCCATTCACGAGAGCGACGACAGCAGCGATCCTAGGCAGTTGCTGGTGATGAAGGGAGCCCCCGAAAGGATTTTGGAAAGATGTTCCACCATCTTTATTGGCGGAAAGGAGAAGGTATGTACCTGTTGTGATATTTGTCTTTTTTGGGAGACTTTGAATTTTTAAGAAGACAAGTTTTTCTTATTTTGTTGAGATAGTATCTCTTTCAAGAATTTGTAACGATAAAAACTACTACTACTGTTATATGTTACGTTTTATATATATATGCAATGTAAAATACGAATATTCGAACGGTGTTTCGTATAGAATGAAACACCAAAGAAATTATCTATTAAGAATAAAAGCTAAATGTGTCTATTTAAAAAATATTTTTAAACCGCAACTTTAACTTATTATTATATTACAATAATATATATTAAATTGAAATAAAGGTACATACATACATTTCGCTTGCGCCTACAAATCATTTTTGTTTGTTATGCCGTTTGGTACTCTAATCATATGAAATCCGCCAGGTATTGGACGAAGAGATGAAGGAAGCATTCAACAATGCGTACCTGGAACTCGGTGGTCTCGGCGAACGTGTACTCGGTTTCTGCGACTTGCAGCTGCCTTCGGACAAGTACCCAATTGGCTACAAGTTCAACACGGATGATGTCAACTTCCCAGTGGACAACCTTCGCTTCGTCGGCCTCATGAGTATGATTGACCCCCCGAGAGCCGCCGTGCCAGATGCTGTTGCTAAGTGCCGATCCGCTGGTATTAAGGTAGGAGTCTTATCACGATATTCCACAACACACAGTCCAAACGTCCCCCTTTAGGCCCCCTTTGGCAGAACTACTGCGCTCCGGTACCAACTAAGTAGAAAACCATCACCCGTAAGGTGCCATCAACTTGTTCACTTGCTATAAAACATCTTTGATGAGTTTCCCTAAGACAAGTTAAGTTACTATTGGAATCACTTATCATTAACTGATATAGCAATACATATAAAGTTATTAGATCAGGTCTTCCATAAAAAAAATTACTACACAGAGGTCCTGTATGCGATAAAATTCCGAATTAATTTTCTTTATAATTGATTCCATAATCCTTTGTTGTACAGGTAATCATGGTAACAGGAGACCACCCCATCACTGCCAAGGCCATCGCCAAATCCGTGGGCATCATCTCTGAAGGCAACGAGACAGTAGAGGACATCGCCGCGCGCCTCAACATCCCCGTGTCTGAAGTGAACCCGCGTGAAGCGAAGGCCGCCGTTGTACACGGAACTGAACTACGTGACCTCAATTCGGACCAACTCGATGAAATCCTCAAGTGAGTAACTATTTGGACCCAATAACATACCCCGGATATACGATCCTCGTCGTTTTGATTTAATTAAACTGGCAAAAATATTGCACATATGTATAGTGGTTGGCATTTTGGCGACCGGGAAAATAACTACCCTGTTATTTTATGTATTTTGAATTTGACTCTTCCTGATACTGCAGTAACAAATTATTCTACGTTTATAAAATACATAACAGGGGTTGTGGAAACTCCAAAAAAAAAAACAATTGAACGAAATAAGTAATTTTAATAATAAGACTGCGAGATTTAGACAACATTTCACACTCTTAATATTATTGTAGTAAAACGTTTGAGATAAGAAAAACAATAATTCTATTAATTTTACACAGACAGTAAAAATATTTACTTCTGAACATGTTCTCTGAACAAACTCTTTGACTTCAGGTACCACACTGAAATCGTATTCGCGCGAACGTCGCCACAACAGAAGCTGATCATCGTGGAGGGTTGCCAGCGCCTGGGAGCCATCGTGGCCGTAACGGGCGACGGCGTCAACGACTCGCCAGCGCTGAAGAAGGCGGACATCGGTGTCGCCATGGGTATCGCGGGCTCTGATGTGTCCAAACAAGTGAGTGTTTTAGTCTTCATAGTCATCACTTGCCCCAACCGAAGCTGATCATCGTGGAGGGTTGCCAGCGCCTGGGAGCCATCGTGGCCGTAACGGGCGACGGCGTCAACGACTCGCCAGCGCTGAAGAAGGCGGACATCGGTGTCGCCATGGGTATCGCGGGCTCTGATGTGTCCAAACAAGTGAGTGTTTTAGTCTTCATAGTCATCAGTTGCCCCAACCGAAGCTGATCATCGTGGAGGGTTGCCAGCGCCTGGGAGCCATCGTGGCCGTAACGGGCGACGGCGTCAACGACTCGCCAGCGCTGAAGAAGGCGGACATCGGTGTCGCCATGGGTATCGCGGGCTCTGATGTGTCCAAACAAGTGAGTGTTTTAGTCTTCATAGTCATCACTTGCCCCAACCGAAGCTGATCATCGTGGAGGGTTGCCAGCGCCTGGGAGCCATCGTGGCCGTAACGGGCGACGGCGTCAACGACTCGCCAGCGCTGAAGAAGGCGGACATCGGTGTCGCCATGGGTATCGCGGGCTCTGATGTGTCCAAACAAGTGAGTGTTTTAGTCTTCATAGTCATCAGTTGCCCCAACCGAAGCTGATCATCGTGGAGGGTTGCCAGCGCCTGGGAGCCATCGTGGCCGTAACGGGCGACGGCGTCAACGACTCGCCAGCGCTGAAGAAGGCGGACATCGGTGTCGCCATGGGTATCGCGGGCTCTGATGTGTCCAAACAAGTGAGTGTTTTAGTCTTCATAGTCATCAGTTGCCCCAACCGAAGCTGATCATCGTGGAGGGTTGCCAGCGCCTGGGAGCCATCGTGGCCGTAACGGGCGACGGCGTCAACGACTCGCCAGCGCTGAAGAAGGCGGACATCGGTGTCGCCATGGGTATCGCGGGCTCTGATGTGTCCAAACAAGTGAGTGTTTTAGTCTTCATAGTCATCACTTGCCCCAACCGAAGCTGATCATCGTGGAGGGTTGCCAGCGCCTGGGAGCCATCGTGGCCGTAACGGGCGACGGCGTCAACGACTCGCCAGCGCTGAAGAAGGCGGACATCGGTGTCGCCATGGGTATCGCGGGCTCTGATGTGTCCAAACAAGTGAGTGTTTTAGTCTTCATAGTCATCACTTGCCCCAACCGAAGCTGATCATCGTGGAGGGTTGCCAGCGCCTGGGAGCCATCGTGGCCGTAACGGGCGACGGCGTCAACGACTCGCCAGCGCTGAAGAAGGCGGACATCGGTGTCGCCATGGGTATCGCGGGCTCTGATGTGTCCAAACAAGTGAGTGTTTTAGTCTTCATAGTCATCAGTTGCCCCAACCGAAGCTGATCATCGTGGAGGGTTGCCAGCGCCTGGGAGCCATCGTGGCCGTAACGGGCGACGGCGTCAACGACTCGCCAGCGCTGAAGAAGGCGGACATCGGTGTCGCCATGGGTATCGCGGGCTCTGATGTGTCCAAACAAGTGAGTGTTTTAGTCTTCATAGTCATCACTTGCCCCAAGCGATGCTGATCATCGTGGAGAGTTGCCAGCGCTTGAGAGCCATCGTAACCTTGACGGACGCCTAAGTCTACTGCACATTCACATTGAAAGTCTATGGTCTTACTGCTAGCCGATGTATCTGCTTTTAATTCACCTTTATGCAAAACAGCTAGTACAAATTTCTTCAATCAACCGTTGGACTCTTTCGAAATAAGAAATTTCATAGAATTCTCGCATAAAATAAAAAATATTCTAATAAAATGTTATTTGAAGTACCATTATGCTGTTGTAACTCTTAAAAATTAGTCTTTGAAAAATTCTACGGGCATTTTGCTCGAAGTAAGCTGACATAACTCTTGAAAATTCAAGTTATAGGTGTTTGTAATAACTCTTCTGCCATTTGTTCTCCAGGCCGCAGACATGATCCTGCTCGACGACAACTTTGCGTCGATCGTCACTGGTGTGGAAGAGGGCCGCCTTATCTTTGACAATCTGAAGAAGTCCATCGCTTACACCCTGACCTCGAACATTCCAGAAATCTCGCCCTTCCTCGCCTTCATCCTTTGCGACATTCCACTACCCCTCGGCACTGTTACCATCCTCTGCATCGATCTCGGAACTGACATGGTGAGTCCTACTCTAAATCCTGAGTGTTACGGTTCAATATTTTATGTGTGTTTTGACTTGCAAGTGGATATGTATTTGTTTCATTTACATTTTGCGGCGCTCGGGAAATTTCGCGAAAATTCCTTAAGAGTCTGAAGACGAAAGTTATCGCAAAGTGCGTATTGCCAGTGATGATTTACTTGGTCTGCATTCACTAACTGTTGGCCTCCTCTTCGGGCTGTGGGGCGAGCTTCGGAATATTACTTGCGTCATCAATTATTACGCTATACTCCACACATAGTTTGAGGAACCAATGATCGTTGGGTTCCCAAGTTCTGTAACGACACGGCAGTCAAGCGGCTTAAGACCGTATATACTTAGGCCTGTGTCCAGCGTCCACCGGCTTCAGCAACGTCTTCCGTGCCAGATATGGGACATAAAATATTTCACAAAGAACCTTTGTTTGATTGTAATGGTTTTAATTTTTTTTAATAATTTGTTATACATATCTGCTTGCACACAAACATGGATATATAAACAGATTGGCTATTATACGTTTTTTCTACCTATTATAATTCGATGGTATTTATTATGAAACACCTGTTTATATAATCAACAAATTGAAAAGTTATACAAAATTAATAGAGAAATATTAAAATAAAATATTTTTCTAATAACATACCAAGAAATAGAATAATAGTTACAAAAGACAAGATACTACCAACTATTTTAGGGTGTTCGATGTTTAATATTATAATTTTCAGCCAGAAACTACACAAAATGTACGATATTGTTATAACACAAACTAAATGAAACCCACGGAATCTTAAACAAATAAGACTCGAGATAAATTGTATAAAATAACTTTCTGCCGTGCCAAACATAACACACAGATGTCATCCATTTAACGTGCACGTTTGACACGTACTTGAAAAAAATAGTGATTCTCTGTGGTACATTTCCTTTAGTTTGTGGTTCCTAATAAGATATTGACACTAGGTGCCTGCCATAGCGCTCGCGTACGAGGAAGCTGAGGCGGACATTATGAAACGCCCGCCGAGAAATCCCTTTTGCGACAAACTTGTCAACGAGAGGTTTCTGTTCCATTACATATACGATGTGCTGCCTCATTTAACCCCTAACCAGTTTTCAGCTAACGCTGCTGTTGTCTCGGTATCGTGAACGAGTGAAGTGTGAACCTAATTTGAACATTATTCTATGTAATTATAACGATAAAAGTAGTAGACAATAGTATTGGCAAATCCAAATGAAAGAGCTTCATAAATTATTTTTATAGCTTCCAAAAGCAATATTCTGTTGGATTTTCTGATAAACAGTAACGACTTAGTAGTATTATGTAAAATTAGTATTTGGATATGCTCTAGTTTACAAGAGTTTGACAATGTTTTGATCGATCCGATGGTTATGATTACATAGAAGGATATAATTTTAAAAATTCTACTAAATGGATATTTTCTTAGCGTTCGTCGCGTTTTATTAATGATTGAGTGACGCTTGATTAAGTATGTGTTTACGAAATGGCGCCTCAAGTATTTACCTAATTTAAAAGTTTGAGGTAGTTTCTCAACTTGTCCTAAAATACCTTTATGATAAAGAGAAAATACGTTTTGGGAAACTACAAAGTCGCCAATTCGAAACAATTAAATTAATGATTTAAATTTTTTATAAAGACTAATTTGTGTGTTTGTTCCTAGTCATATAAAAGTTATTCGGCTAAGCTATCGTAAGGGACTCGAACACTTGTTACTACTAGGAAGTACGATTGTCTCGTATATTTGGTAAATGTTGCACATGTAAGGCGAAACACAACACATCGATTTTACAACAATCACATCACCCCCATTTACCATCATCATCTACAAATCATCGATTGTTATTCGGAACGCGACGAGTCAAAATCGATTCCGCATCACCGACATTATTATCATTCGATTAAGTTTTGTTTTACATCCCTGGTGGTGATCAGTGTACGTCATAATCATGGTCTTTTATGTTTAACATTTTGTTTTCTGTGATAGTTTGTAAGCATTGCAAGATATTGTAAGCAAACGTCCCCTATATATTCCCTAGCCTCGAAAGTGTTATAAAATATTATGGTACTTACCAGTAATGTAACGTGCAGGGGTTGTTTAGATGGCTGTCCTTTAGAGATCATTAGTGTCTTGTTAAAATAGCCAAATAAACTGGAGCGTGTGTCCATTCGCGGTTATCTGGGTAGCAATATAAAATATGAAAGAAAGAAATGTCAAGTCAGATGTGAGGTCTCACTAGTTAAACTTATTCAATCTTAATACCAGCTTTAAAATAACTTTTCGAAACCCATCCACGTAAGAAAATCGATAATACAGAAATAGAATTTTGGTTAAATGATGCCGTGTTTGTTTTGCCCCTTCAATTTTTGATTTCGTCACTGCCGAGTGCGAGGCGAGAGGCCTGGGGCGTTTGCTTGCAAGCGTCTTGTTAAGTGTTGAATGTTGTGGTCACGTGACACGTGAGTGGCGACGCACGCTTGCCGATCGCTGTCATAGCTAGTGTTTGTGTAGGTGCCCGCCATTTCCCTGGCTTACGAGGAAGCAGAATCTGACATAATGAAGCGACAGCCGCGTAATCCTTTCACTGATAAGCTCGTTAACGAGAGGTAAAAACACGGCGAGCGACCGCTCGTTCAGAGTTAATATACTATTCGCTATTTGCTTGCTACCACGTGTACATTAGTCTTCAATATTGGGGGTTGGTTGTTGCCCGCGCGTGTCGCATCGTGCCACGCGCGAGTAGAGTGTGGATATTGAAGGCGACAATCGCACCGCTCCCGTTTTCTGCCTTGCGTTGTCTTTTATACTTTTCTATATTAACTGATCTCCTGTTTCCTTTAACGTAGCTTGATGTTGTGGTGGAATAACGCGTTTCCAGCCCGCAGCGGACGCGGCGCTAAACGCGTTGTTCCACGTATGAAGTGTGGTTTTTTATATATTGATTACATTTTCTAATATCTGTGGTTAGTGTGAGTGATCGTGTCGAAGGTAAGTGGTCGATGTAATTCTTGTGTCTGCCATCTATCTTTCTATCGTGCATGTTTTTTTTCCGAACACATTATTTTGTTTACATTTATTTAGTACGTGCAGGTATCGTTTACTCTTTTATTATTTAATTTACTTTTTTGTCTTTCACATCCTTCCATATACACCATAACACGATATTTAGGTATATTTTTACATCGTACCCTTTACCATCAGATAACTTAGGTATTTTAATCACAAATCATATCACCGCATTTACCGTAGGTTACGAGTATTCCGTCGTTGGTAAGGCTCCATTACAAATCTTAGATACATCGAACACGTATTCGTAACTAATACTGGATATCAACTTTTCTAGGGCTTATTTTTTAACTGTCATCTCTAGTGTAGTGTTTCAGATTACCTATACTATGCGACGAGCTGTTTTATGTCTCACACGCTATACCTTCCTGTTTTATGATATTTCCTAGTACGTTAAGTATTTTTAGTGGTACATGTATATTATGTATTTGTATACGGAGCTAGAGGTGTGGAGGGGCGCAGCGTAGGTCCCGTACGGGTCGGCCAGTGTTGTATGTGCTGATTGCTTGGTGTTTACGAAGGTACCCGCTATATCATTGGCGTACGAGGCGCCCGAGTCCGATATCATGAAGCGGCAGCCGCGCGACCCTTACCGCGACAACCTCGTCAACAGAAGGTCGGCCGCACTAGCCACCAGCGCCGTGGCATCGCTTACTAGATACTCATTTGGGTGTTGACACAATGTATAGCCCCACTATCAAAATTGTATGCGCAGGGTGCAATTTTACCGACTATACACATATATACCTACTTTTTACAGTAGATGAATTGAATTGTTTATTTTTCTATTGCTGATCATACATTACAGTGTTTTTAAAGTATATTTTATAAGAAATGATTGTGGAATAACTGGTAATGTGCGAACAGCTTAACGTTATGCTTGGTGAGTAATATGGAAAAATAAATAATATTAAATTATTTAAGAGGTTTTTAAAGCCCAACGTTTTAGGGACGTTCCGAAAAGAATTATCATTCATTTTTATGTCATACACCAACTAAATGTGGTATGACAAGGCATTGATTTTATGATCAGATTTGATTGTAAACCAATTAAATAGAGATCGAAAAATTCTGACTTCGAAATATTAATTATCGATTATTATTTTTTTTTAGTTATTGTTTATTTTCAATACAGTAACAAGTCAAGTAGGTTCTACTAATTAATAAAGATATGAACTGAAGAGCGATGAACAGGTAATATACGTTATATTTAATTTGTAGTGCTATGGTAAATAATTATGGCGTTTTGGTTATCGTGAAACTTGGTAATTTTTATGTATTACATAATTAACAAATCTGATAATAGCGATACTGTATTTGAAGGAAAAAAAGGGTTCCTTAGTCAAGAAATATATATTTTTAAATAATTCACCTTTAACTAAATTGTACCCTGTGCATAAATAAACAAATTGGTAAAATAAATTGAAATAAATATTTTAATGGTGTGGGCTACTTGTGAATCCATTTGACATGGATGTGGAAGAGTGATTATGAAGACATACCCCCCACCCTAAATCCAGCACTCAGCAATAGGGATGTTGACGATAAACAATATGCTAATAAAAAATAACGGTTAGAATAAACGATGCATTCAAAAAAGTTATAATTTTTTGAGAGAGGTGTTTCTTTCACACTAAAGGGATATTATGTACTCTATCCCATTATGGCAAGGTTTGTAATGATTTATCTGTCTAATCGGCATTAACGCTTTATAACTTGAAACCTTAATGTCTGATTTCAGTTTCATTTTGGACTTAGTTGATTTTGCAATGAATACAAGAAATAATAGTCACATACCCTATTGCCTATATTATAAACGAACCGAGCCCTTGTCAAACTGCAATGAACCAACAAACCAATCTCTACTCTGTGTATAATACACGATTTATTCTCTTACTTCCTTTAGCTTCTTGAGAATGAATTTATTATACAAACAAAATAGTTTTACTTTTAGATGCCCTTTCTATAGACCATAGACAATAGACTTTTTATACCTTTTTAAAAATCTTCACTCTTCCATATTTTAAAGATAGATGGACAAAAAGAAATAAACGGCATTGCGCAGTGACATGTCGATAATTTGCACGTTAGCGATCAACCTAGAGAACCTAGTTGTCATACAAATATCTAGTGGATTAATTGTGTGTGGTTGTGTTTAGTAACCGTAGAATGAATATTAATAGAATATTTTAATAGAAACATTTTTTTGTTTGTTGTTTTCAAGGAATGACTTAGGCGAGATGGAGCGTACTGTAATAGTTTTCATATTATACTTTTCCTTTCGAATGTTTATTTTTTTATTATGCCGGGTATATACTTTTTTATGTATATAACATAGCAGTTTTATTATAGAAGCACGGCGTTTTCGGACACGGCATAGCGTAGCAAGCTAAAGAGCTTACGTCACCAACACAAAACACATTAACTTAGAACTTTTTTTGAGCTATCCCTTTATTTTTTTTTTAGTTACCAAGCTTTTGAACGATATTGTTTGCTTGTGCTTATTGGTGGTTTATTAACAATAATAATGCATGTGTGGCGTCAAACTGTGTAAGTATTACTAACATAACAATTACATGAAACGATGAAGTAGTAAACACCGAAAAATTAAAATTATATTTTTTAATATAACTTGAAAGGAAAAGCGTACTTAATGGAAAACTTGTATTTATTTATATTTTTGGGCTTGAAATATTTATATCGGTTCTTACTGCATCGATAAAGAAATTGCAGCCAAAATATGATAATTCTCTACAAGAATTTTTTAATTTGTATACGCCCTTAAAAATATGGCAGATTTTTTATTGTCTATTGTTATCATATTAAGGCAGGCAATCTTTAATTCCACACAATACAAAGCTTTACAACAATACTTAATGTACCGTGGAAAAGTATTTCCAAAACCAATTGCATGAGTTAAAGAAAAACATTGAAATAAATACGGAGCTTATTTAAATTGTACAAGACTTAAGGGTCACACGTTTAGAAAGTACACTGAAGAATGCTTTCAAAGCACGCAATATTTAAATTAAAATGAAAAGGACCGGCTTTTTGTTAAAGAGTTGTTTCGAAATAGACCTAGAATTCATTAGAGTGTAGATGAAAATCTAAATTTGAATTTAAACTTTTGCCGAGATTCAAAATTCGAAAAACAATCAGATACCATCATTTCGTCCTACCCAAAATCTTTTCTACTTCTGATCAGATCTTAATAAAGTCGCGAGTGGCAAAAATTTTGATATATAAGTACAAATCTGTCTGGAAAATTCACAGACATGTTTATTATACAAAACATGCCTTGTGTTTTCACTTACAGCCCGCCGTGTAAATCCTCCACTCGATCTGTCAAACGCAGAATGTTTCAATCCACTTAGAACAGACCTTCTCTTTTCCTTAGTTGATTTTGGGCAAATGTCCAGAGACTGACTACCGATCGTTGCCTTCCCATTTCCTATTAGTACAACATTCTGATCTCATTTGTAAAATTGCTTACCTGAAGAAATCGCAGATTTTTGTGGGAGATAACAATTTTTTTTAACCTAGAAATATCCGGAAAAAGGCAGATGCATGAAAAAAGAATATATCGAGAATTATTCTCAAGTTTTTTTTTAACCGTATCGTCAAATATTGTAGAACTTGACCTTCTATTTTTTAATTATGTAAATTGTAAATCAGTGATAGTAGCAAAAGTTTAAATTCTGATATGCTAAAGTCAGTCCTTTATGTTCGCTTAAAATCACACGCACCCAACTCACAGGTTATATAATATTGCTCTCGGGGGTTGACAGGTTGATTTCCATGGCGTACGGACAAATTGGTATGATCCAAGCGGCCGCCGGTTTCTTTGTGTACTTCGTGATCATGGCTGAAAACGGATTCCTGCCACTGAAACTGTTCGGCATCAGGAAGCAATGGGACTCCAAGGCTATCAATGACTTGACCGACTCCTATGGACAGGAATGGGTACGTACATTTTTGCTGTTATAAAACCAGCGAAGGCAATATGTTTTGCAATGTCTGCGGCAAAAATATCTCATGTACTTCTCTATGGTTACAACTATGTCTCTGCTCTAAAACGATCATGCCTTCTAGTCAGACTCGTGTCTTACATTAGAGCGTTTTAAAAACATATGAATTGTAGCTGTAAATCAATAGCTATAATTATTGTATTCCACATGTTTTGAATCATTTACTGTTTCATGCATTGACATATTAATACTATGGACTTCGGGTCTAATGCAAAATTTACGTCAAAAGTGTCCCAAGATATTTTATACACACTAGGATGTATTTATGTTTTTATAAACAAAATAACATTGTAATGTATGTTTTATCGTATTGTTATACAGTCTAATTTGCAACGGTCTAATTGCATGCAATAAGTAATCAGCTTCGATTGACGGTTGCCATGGCAGCCTTTTTTTGACATGACAGCTTCTCGTGAAAGTAGGACAACATAAATGGTGTGGAGTCGGTAGCTTTCAAATTTTTTTGGCATCTTATATTTATATGTTATATTTACAGCAAATTTTAATTTATATTTACATATCCCTGACCTCTATATGCTGGGATAAATCTTGTACCAAATAATAATTGTTGTAATTATCTTGTATAAAATAATAATTAGTTATAATAATAATTAATTACAAACCAAATCCACTAATGTACAAAATGATATGCCACTCGACATAGTTCTTTACTTTGAAATTTTGAGTTCTCGATATTTTCCTCTTTTTAATTAAACTGAAAATATATTTTTTACTTCAATGACGTTAGATTACTTTTTTAAATAACTGTTCCTAATTTCATGTAGATAATTCTTATAGTTATCAAATTAATATACCATTATGGTAAAAGTTATTTGATTAATATTCATGACATAAAAAATAAAAAATTTTTTAATTGAAAATAATCAAATTATTTTCATTAAAAAATTAAGTAATTAAATAATTCAAATGTTAAACAAGAAAATAACTCTATGCAGTCGTTGTTCTAAAACATTCTATTGCTCACGGCAGATCCGAACTAAATGTGGTTAATTAGATAAACATATTGCACTCTTTCTATCCTATACGCGGGTAGCGTATGGGAAAAGGACAGATAGATACTTTTGTTCATTTTGGTTGGTTATGCAATTCGTATCTATAGTTTATTAAAATTTTAATAAAATAGCCTGTTTCTAAGCAAAATAATACTTTAAAATCATCAGTAAATATTTACTTACTGAAAATATGGTTCACCGTCTTCTTTTCTCACCTTACTCGGGTAGTTCTTACAAGTTTTTTATAACACATTACGGCATTATTGACGTGTATTCTGTCTGTCAGCCAATATGAGACTGAATTGCGATTGGAAATCATTTCGCGTTTTGGCTTACTTTTGGTTCGGACACTTTTTATCGCTGACCCGAAGTCCATAGTATTAATATGTCAATGGTTTCATGACATTTTATTTACGACATTACGTAATGAAAGCCAAACAATGAATATAATATGAAGAGTTATTATATTTGGAGAAAGCAGATTTTTGTATGATAGTTCGCCTAAAGCATTGCATATCAACAAAACTCACGGCAATATATTGAAAAAGTGCCCAGGGTTATGGGACAACCAAAAGGATATACGATGAAAATTATAAATAATATTCAGACTTTTAATTTTCTGTATATTTTGGAGGTAATCTTTTGCAAAGCTAGTTATCTCAATCTTTTGAAGAATCGTACCAAAAATAATTAGATTAAAATATAAAATTGTTTCGTGTAAAGATAATTAAAAAATCTGATCCTGAAAGGCAACCAGGTTGATCGCACAGTTTCACTACGCTTGAATCCTAGACTAATGGGGCTTTTATTTAATCATGGATATATACCTACGGAATTGTATGATACGATGAACATTTGCAGACTTACCGCGACCGCAAGGCCCTGGAGTTCACGTGCCACACCGCTTTCTTCGTGTCCATCGTGGTGGTGCAGTGGGCTGATCTGATCATCTGCAAGACGCGCCGCAACTCCATCGTGCACCAGGGCATGCGCAACTGGGCTCTAAACTTCGGCCTCATCTTCGAGACCGCTCTAGCCGCCTTCCTCTCTTACACTCCCGGCATGGACAAAGGCCTGCGGATGTATCCCCTCAAGTGAGTTTACAAATATCTCCTCTGTTGGGTATAATATAGTCTCCAACAAGTGAGTGGTGTCATCTGTAACGATATATTGCTAGAGTTATAATAGTAACGACGATTTATTTAAAGGTTTTTAACAGCTAACTGAAACGGTTAATAAACTCGTTCCAGATGTCACAGGTCGGACTCGGTCGGAACCATGTTAGTACATTTTGATGTTATGCAGGAAATGTAACAATGTTCCTCTTCCCACAGGTTCGTGTGGTGGCTGCCCGCCATTCCGTTCATGCTGTCCATCTTCATCTACGACGAGATCCGGCGCTTCTACCTGCGCCGCAACCCGGGCGGATGGCTCGAGCAGGAGACGTACTACTAGACTGCACCGACCACGTCCACACCGCCGCGTGCATCATTAGTTACTGCGTACACGTTCATTTGTGTTCTTATATCAGACTGACAGTACATCGCGGTGCCGCCACGGTATATGTGTAATCGCTGTCGTGTACGCTTCTCACCGCTTGCTGCCGAGCGCCGCCCGCCCGCGCCCCCGCGCCCCCGCCCTCGTGTATATATGCTCTCGGTGACGGATGAATTTGTGACGTTTCAAAATGTTATACACACGATATATTGTTTGAGAATTGTGAGTTATTTTTATATCGAAATCTGTTCGGAAACGAAATTTTGAGTATCTGTATCGCGTACGCGTCTCATAACGGATCTGGTGGCACGTGAATCTCGGCCGGGGGCTGCGGTCGGTCGGCTAGTATATAGAGTTAATACTGATATAATTGTTTTACACACACTAAGCGATAAGTACAGTGTCTAGCGGTAGTCGTCGCGCCGCGCGGGCGCCGACGAGAAGCATTTGTTGTAATTTAACAGTTAAGGAGCTACGATTATTAACTTTTTAAGTGATTTAGATTAAGTTGAATTTTTCGAGTGAATAACGTTCAGTTGACGATTCGAACGGGTGCGTGGTGTGTGAGAGGTCGATGTGGAGTGCCTGCTTTAGTGTACTACTGCTTACTGTTAGGTAGGTAGTTGAAATTTTGAAACCATATTTTCATTCGTAAAGTAGATAACGAAGCATACACAGTCGCGATCGCTTGGAGGGCCGCGCGCGGGCGCCGGCGCGGGACCGGCCCGGCGCTCGCTGGCCGGTCGCGCGCCGGCGGGCGAACCGCGGCCCGGGCCGGACACTATGCTTTTCTTTTTCTAAAATTAACTGAAGTTAGTGTTTTTTGTGAAATTTATTAAAATAGTCTGCTCATGGTAATTATGTAAGATTTAATTTCTTAATTAAAAGATAATAAACAAAACGTAGAAATGCGTAATTAGAACTTTTTAAAATTATACAGTTATGATAGAGTCATCTTGTTTTGGTCGGCGCCGGGCCGGCGGCGGACCGGCGGCAGCCCCGCGCGCCGGCCCGGGCGGCCGATCCATTTCAATTTTCGTAACGAATATATAACATATAATAATGGTTATAAAAGTAATAATTATATTACATTATAGCAACTATAAATCTAAATTATATGAAATGTTTATAGATTTAAAGTGATGTTTGTTTGTTTAGAGTGATCTTCTGTGCTTGTTCGTCGTCGGGTCGATGTACACCTCACAGACAATAGTCGTTGATTCTGATTGGTATATGTAACGATGGGATCCTTGCGGGCTATTCGTTTACCGTACACGTAGGACTAACATTGTTTTGCGTTCGACAGTTCTTTACACCGTTTCTTTTTATAGTATTACTCTGTTGGCTAGGATGCTGTAAAAATGTAAGTGTTAATAAAAAAAACATTTTCAAAATATTATTGCGATGTTTCATTGGTATTAGCTATTACTCATTAAATTCTATTTATGCTGAACCTTGGTCTGATTTGCTAATGTTTAGCACGAACACCTACACCCGAAAAATAGTCGTAGACAATCCAGTGACTTTGCCTAGAAAATATATTTGCAATTGCTGCTAGTGATATAAGCCGGACAGAAGTGGTAATGGAATATTACCCTCTAGTACCTGGAGGTTTTGCAACCAATTTATCTCAACAAATGATTGCGTGCACCAACCAAAATGAATATAGCGAGAGCCTTTAATATCAGACCTTCGTAATTGTATAGCAGCTTATGCAACAGTAGATACTTAGAGTCATAATAGCTATGAAAAAAAAATTTAATAAAAAATTAAACCGACTTCAAAATGCACTGAAAAGTAAGAAATAAATACGTCATTTAGTTACTTTAATTTACCTAACCATAAAAGTTTATTCAACAAAGTAGCAAAGTACTTTGTGTGAATTAGATATCGTCTTTAAAGTAAAAAGTTTAGGTCAGGTGGCACCGACTTCATAGATATGGTTAAGTAAATTAAAGTAACTAAATGGCGTATTTGTTTTTTACTTTTCAGTGCGTTCTGAAATCGGTTAATTTTTTTTCATACTTTTTAGTGGTTTATCGACAACGAACATACGATTAAGTAAAACCTACTCGTTCTAAACTATGTTTGAAGAGTTCCTTCGATTTAACAAAGATCTCATCATCAGATCTTAATGATGACTATGGGACCATTTTGGAGGTGTATCCTTTCTAATAAAAAAGAAATTTCAAAATCGGACTATTCTGTGAAAAGTTATTTAGTCATGCGTAAAAAAATCCCAATCGCAAAAACTACTGAACCCATTCTGATGAAACTTGGAGTATTCCCTAAGTTGAACAATACCTAGTACAACAAAAAAAGAATTACTTAAATCGGACTTGTAATTCCGGAGACATGCGAACACAAATATTAAAACAAAAATTCACTATCTCAAAAACTACTGAACCGATTTTGATAAAACTTGCAGTGTACTCTAAGTTGAACTCTAGTACAACAAAAAAGAATTACTTAAATCGGACTTGTATTTCCGGAGATATGCCTCCACAAATATAAATATATACATACATACTTACATACATACATTATTTTAAATGAATATCAAAAAAATAACCTAATTTTCAACCGAACTTCAAAAAGTTGGTGTGCTTTTTGATTTCTGATTGTTAATCTCTACTTTATGGTGGTGAAAAAAAATATATATGTTACCATAGTAAACCTTCTCAGAAAAGGCAAAAACTAGGCTAACGGTTTTTACAGCAACAACGAAATAGCAGGTATGTAGTAAGCTCAGTTGAGGGTTTACCTCGATGGACTCCGCTGACTAGGTTACGGAAGAGTCACGATGCTCCCGAGATGCCAGTCACCAGGCGCTGCAAAGGAAAATCGCTGGGTTTTTTGTGGGTATTCTGGCTGGTTCTCAGCCGATGAGTCCTATACATACCCTCTGAGAAGTTAGCTGCCCTATATCTGACAGGGTTGCGTAAACACATTTCCCAGTGTTAAAAAAAAAGTATGTAGACCCAGTAAGGCCCAGATCTACCTAGCCCCATCCCTACTACTCTATGTTGACATTGAAATGTGACCTTTTGATAAGCTTAATTTTTCGTAGGTCACTTAGATATATATTTGAGTGACCTACATTAACTTAAAATGGTAATAAATAGGCATCTATACTAGATGTCGTCCCTTTTGATCGAAAAGGTAAACAAACGTACCCTTTGGATAATACCAAACTTTGTTGTCAAGTTTAAGCACGCACAAACTAGTTGTTGTCTACAAGCAACGTCTGAAGAACAACAAAAACGTAACATTTCTTTATTCATTAATTTAAACAGGTTTTAAACGAATTTTTATCAAAAACCAAAAAGAATCACTAAATTATGTTCACAGCGTAACAAAGAGTATATAATCACCGGCATATTTAGCGGAACATAAAAAAAGGTTTAATATCAGTATCATATAAGGTTGCTGGCTGGTTTATACGTCATTAATTTATAAAGAAATATTTTGAAATTAAGAAAACAACTGAACATCACATTTTATGCAATTGTTTTAATTTTTTTCAAATACACCTCATCCGGAGCGAACTTCGAGTATTCCTTCAGAGTTTGATTTAAAATTTCATAGAAATACTGTTCTTTGTTAGTTTTTTTTAATCGCGTATCTTTATGAAGTTGATGACTGAATTATGCCTGACTTAGCCCCAACGGAGATTGCCAGGGCACTCAAATGCAAAGAAATGGTCAAACCTACAGAGTGATATCCAGAGATCTTTGTCGAACAGTTTCAACGATCCATCGCAGTTTCCAACGGTTCAGGGAGACTGGTACTTATGTGAGAAGAGCAGGACAAGGCAGAAAAAGACGCACTTCGAGTAGGGATGATCGTGTCATTCGGCTTCGTGTACGTAGGAACCCCCGTTTGACGGCTGTCCAAGCCCGACATGAGTTAGAAGCAGTGCAGGGTGTAACCGTAAGTTACGAAAAAGGTTCAAAGAAGCTGGTTTGGGTTCATTTTTGCCCGCCAAAGCTCCAAGGCTCGAGGTAAATCATCGTAGAAACAGGTTAACTTTTGCTCAGGAACTTCATCGACTTTGGAACGCGGACCAATGGAGTAAGGTATTGTTTGGTGATGAGTGCAGAATTCTCTTAAATCAAACTGACGGCAGGTAAAGAATATACAGTATGGTGGATTAATAATGGTTTGGGCCGGCATTTGTTTTTTGAGCTCGCACAAACTTGGCAGTGATTGACAGAGGGAGTTTGACTGCAGACCGCTATATCAGAGAAATTTTAGAAGAAAATGTCTTACCGTTTGCCCCATATATCGGTGACGATTTTGTTGTTATGCAGGATAATGCTCGGCCGCATACCGCTCGGGTAACTTAAGCTTATCTTAATGATATGAATATCACTGTTATGGAGTGGCCGACGAGATCACCGGATATGAA
This sequence comes from Mycalesis mineus, assembly GCA_034621355.1. NCBI lineage: Eukaryota > Metazoa > Arthropoda > Insecta > Lepidoptera > Nymphalidae > Mycalesis > Mycalesis mineus. Next base: position 3,747,556 of record CM067901.1, read on the forward strand.
CCCAATAGAGCACGTTTGGGACTTGCTGAAAAGAAAAGTTAAGTCCAGAATTCCAGCTCATGCCAAAGTGGGTGAACTGCAAATCGCCGTAGTTGAGGAATGGCGGAGAATATCCCAGGCGACCATCGATAACATCATTCTCAGTATGCCTAGACGGGTAGAAACTTTAATAAAAGCACGTGGAGGAAATACGCGATATTAATCACAATTTTTCTAATTTAATTCATTGTTATTTTAATATTAATTTTCACTTTTTCCGGTTACATGAAAAGTTCGAAAATGTACCCTTTTTCACAAATAGTCTTTACTCGCAAAATCTGCTCTTAATCTCATTTGTTGATCTTGATCTCATTTTAAATAAAACAAATGAAACTTTAAATAACAAAAGAGGTGTAGTAAGTAGATTTTAAAATAAAACCATATTTTTTTAATTATGGGCCTTTTTTTATGTTTCGCTAAATATGCCGGTGTGTTTAAATTATTTACTGAGAACTAGTGAGATACCTCTATTCAGATTATCAAGGTTACTTCTGTTCTTATCTGTTGTAAATATGAGTGATATGCAAAAAGTACAATATCACAAGTATCGCTGACATAATGTGGCAGGTCATTTATGTAAACTAAAAATAATAAGGGACCAAGATTGAATTCTGTCGACGTGGGCGTTCGACAGGGTTCAGAATAACCTTCTGAATTGACATTGTTTATGCACACCTTCTGGAATCTATCACTAAGGTAAAGAGTAATAAAGTTAAATGCAACGTCTAAAATTAAGTTCTAACACGAAAGAGGACTGGAGGAGGAGGAGAAGTTAGCCACTTAAAATAGGATGGTGATAGGTTAGATAGCCTAGCTGCTCTCCCGGACTACTTACTGACATTAGAATGAGAAAAACGAAAATATTAAGAGCAATATATACCTCAGTAGTTCTAAATCTAAATTCGACTCAGTTATTACTTATTCATTATGCAATCGCGTACATTATTAACCTTTATAAGCTATATATACCTATAAGAGTGCTGGTAGTTAGCACCTGCCCGAGGTCACGTGCCCTCGGCCTTGAAGACCAGCAAACGCCTATACAAATGTAGCAACTTATGTACCCCAAGTACCTGTGACGGTCCTTCGTCCTATCGCCGCGCAGCATTCCACACGCCCCGCCGAGCCCCTAACATAAGGCGCATGCGTTCTCCACTGACAGCCGCCGTGCCAACACGTCCCATATACTTTGATTGCTCCAACTCCAATAAAAAATACAAGAATCAACATTGAAACATTAGCAAATGCTCAAGAATATACCTGGTGAAACGTTCAGTGCGTGAATGCCGCGCAGCGATGTGCAGCTGAGCCAGGATGGTGGCCAACATAGGCGGAATCAACCCGAGTAATGGTAAACAATGTTCCGAGACAATACATTGTGTAGCTTTACAGAATACAGCCTCCCTGCTTGCGTTCCCTTCTAATAATAGCTACCCTTTGAATTACTTGTAAAGTTCTCTAAAATTTACATTACCTTATTAAATTTAAAGCCACACACAAGTTTTCTGGTAAAAGCTCTTATGTTAATCAAATGAATTCATTTAGTATTGTAAGATTATTGTTCATAGGATTAAATAGGCTAGAAGCTTAATTCAGTTGTTATCCGGTCTTTTAAAATGCGATACACTTACTGTATTCAACCCATGTTGTAAACGGATTCTACGCGGCAAGAAACTCGACCGACTGAATACTGCAGGCTTGTAGTCTCATGTGCCTGAAGCACAACAGTAACCAACTCTTCAGACCGAAATGGAGTAATGTTGTTAAAGAATTAAACTGTACGGTACTGTGTTGAACTAGCTCACAAAAACTCTACTAATACTAAATTTTCTGATAAGTATTTCTCGAGCAATGGAAGCAACAGCTTTTAAATGCGCTGTAGCGATGTACGCGGCAGTGGGGTTGGCAGTTCTACTATTCCTCTGTCAATACCCATAACACAAGCTACTTACGAGTACGCTTACTTTGGGGCTATATAGCGATGTGTGTAATTGTTCTATCCTATTGTCCTAATGTTTACTACTCCACCGTCTTCGACTACAAGTGCTTCTACTACTTCTAAATTCTAATTCTGTAACTCGTGCAGTGGAAGCGACAGCGTACATAAGCGCTGTAGCGGCGTTCGCTGCGGTAGTCCTGGTAGTGCTACTGTTCCTGGGCCGGCGGTGGTGCTATTCTGCTGTCTTTGGCCGCAAGTGTTGCGATGACATCCTTACCGTGAACGCAGCTGGAGCCACTGCAGGGTTGCCTCTCGACAATGCTCAGTTTGGTAAGTAGTAAAAGAGTTACCTTAAACATAGTTATTTATTAGACATTTTATTTGTGTACCTTCAGGTGTTCAGCAGATCTTTTAATTACACGATGGGTACTTAGGTATATCTAAAACAACTTCCAAACTCTCCTGAAATGTAGTACTTAACTGTAACTGTATTTTTGTATAGGTACAAACAGGTACCTAAGTGTGTCATAGTTTCAACGCCTCAAAATGGCAGAACACGTTTTCCTAATTTCTAATTTTCATAACAAGATTTATGAAAATAGGATACTTGCATATTTAAGATTTACTTACTTTATAAAGCGCAAAGATACTAAAAGCTTGCTGGAGAAATTTATTAGTAATCCTGAGATTTTGTAACTATTAGGTACTTACAAAATCTCAGGATTACTAATAAATTAACTATTGAGGCACAGCTATTATTCAAAATTAAATATTCATGAATCTTTGTAACGATCAGCTTGATGTTAAGGGAATAGTTCGGTAGAACCTCAGAATATTAAAGCGACGATATGTGTAATGGCTCTATGTTGTCCAAATCATTGTTATCTCAATAGATTATTAGCTGTTTAGATTCAGCACTATTTTACCTAACTCCTTTGTAGTAGTTTTAATCCAAATGCCGGAAAACAATTTTGGGGAAGTTAACAAAAATGTTTTATACTTACAGTATTCAGACCTGGCAAGTCAATTTAATATTCATATATCTAAGCTTGAGCCAGATTTTAATCTCCTCAAAATTTTGCAATGGCTTTTAGAGTAGGTACATATAGAGCTTACTTAGTTTTAGTTTTAGAATTAATAGAGTTATTATATTTGATTGACGTTGTACGTACGTGTTGTTATAGATGCTTTGTCGAAAACGAACCATTACCCTGAACGCGTATTCACGTTCGAGGCGTCCGACTCAGACGAGGAACTGCGCTTGCGCATACAACAGGTATAACATTTAGATGCGACCTATCGGTATAATCATTACCAAAAAGAGGAAAACATCACATAAATGAATTTGCATGTTACCGACATTATTTTTTTAACTCTTACACATTGATTCCCTTAAACGTGAGAAAATAGTTATAACGAATGAAGACTTGAATAAATCCTCCGAATCTAAGTGGAAGGTTAGGTAAAATAAGAAAGGATCTTTTTCCTCAAGACACTAATGATTAACAATTTAATAAATAGTGAATATCTATAAATAATAATCATTATCTAGGTACATAAGAAAATTATTTAAAAAATTGAGAAATTGCAGAAAGCTGTAGTATCAACATAAAAGTGCTGATTGTGAAAATAAACTGGGAATATCAAGTCCAAATCTGTATTCGCCGATAACAAATAATATATTATCATCGATTATCTAATCCCTATAATATTTACATTAGTATTAGGTACAATTATCTTATCAAAACGACTCGTAAGCTAACAAACTTAGATAAATTAGATTCTCATCAACATAGGAACCAATGAAGTTTTTAAATTTTGTTGCATTTTCAATATAAATAAATTACTGCTAATATCAAATTCACGTTATAATATTTTAATAGAAATGCACTTTCTAAATTAGTGAAATCGGCTATTATATTAATTTAAAATAGGAGTTAGGCCTACTTTTACTTTTAAATACTTGCTATTTCTTTAATTTATTTTTGTATATTTTTTTCAGTATAAGTCATATTAAGTAATTTTTGTGTTAAATGCTTTAGTACTTCACATAAGTCTCCTATTTTATTATATAGTCGTCCTATCATCGTCTTAATCACTCAATATGTGTTTACTGCTGGACATAGGACTCGAATAAGTACTTTCATTCTTTTCAATTTCATCTCTGATATATTTATTGGCTCTATGTGGATAGTTTGGAGGGGGCAATGTAGAGTAGATCTCTCTGAATCTATAATTAATGTTATCATTGGCTTTTGTTTTCAAATTATCATTAAGAAATCTTATTCATAATTATAATGAAATCCTAATACTTGCACACAAAAATTGTTACGACTACTTTAATTTTATTCCAATCTGTATCATCAACTTCAATTCCGTGATTGCCCACAGTGTTACAAAAATTGAAATTGTGTTTTAGGATAAAGAGGAGGTGGAATGCAGGTATGAGGAAAAGAACGAGAATCAGAACCAGTCCAAGGTAGAGGTTGAAGTGATCGAGAACTCCTTGAGGGAGACCAGCATACGGGAGACGAAGATTGATGAAGTTGTGCCGCAGAGGACTGAGTACATCCACACTCTGGAGGCGCAGAGCAGTGTTGAGAGCGATGTTATTGCGCATAATGTAATTGTTTATTACTTTCTTCTTATTGGATACTAATTAATATCGAAAAACATGTTCTGAGTGCCGAGTGTGAGTTTTCACCAAAACAAATCGAAAACTTCACTTTCGCGTTAAGGGCATATTTATATGGAACTGAAGCAGCGCCCCTGGCGGAAGTGAGAGAAAACTCAACACTGACACTCGTCCATTTGAGTTTTCTCTCACTTCCGCCAGGGGCGCTGCTTCAGTTCCATATAAATATGCCCTTAACGCGAAAGTGAAGTTTTCGATTTGTTTTGGTGAAAACTCACACTCGGCACTCAGTAGTCATCAAAAATGACCGAAAAAATATATCACCGTACATATATAAAATACGCATTATTTTAATTATCATCCAAGTTCTTTACCAATTCTTTTTAATTTCTTATTTAGTAACCAAGATTTGTCCCTGACATTGAACACAATATTTATAATGACAAGAACAAATTGATATTAAGATTGACTCTAAAGACAGAACTTAGGGTAGTGATTGCAATTGCTTTCTCATGGTAGGAGACATCTTTACTCTGCGGCGAGAGCGGCAACGGTCCCCAGGAGCGCGGTTCCGTAGAGTTGACGCTGTTGTTTGACGCTCCGGTGCGTGCCATGACCGTCCACGTGCTGCAGGCGCGCTCTCTTCCGCAGAAGACGTCGGGACAGATGCTTCAGAGCCAGGTACTAACGACCAAGTGCCACATTTTGAGACCGTAGGATGCGTGTTCGTAGACGATAGCAGAAATTTAGTTTATTTTTTTAGGTAGGTATAAAGTCAGTTTTGAGTTGTTTTTTTCAATTTGGTAACTGAATTTTATTTTTTATATATTCTTGTAATTTAATGATGGTTAGTTTACCTAAAGCAACAAGGAAAAGCGCCTAATAGGAGAATAAAATAGGCTTTATTACCCTACCTCGTCAGAAGGAGATATTTTGAATTTTATATAAATAAAGTGATACTTGTTTTTCTCTTTTAAGTTCATAACTTCTAAGCAGTCAACTTTTTTGTAATATTAGTTACGTTATGTGACGTACCGCGAACCTCCTGGGCAATGCTTGTTTAGTTAGTTAGTTAGTTAGCTGTTTAAAAATGAAATAATTTTACAAAGTAACATTAACATCCCACAGGTTCGCATTGTTCTGTTACCGCTGAAGAAACAGAAATACAAATCAAAGATACGCAACGGAGAGAACCCACAGTACATGGAGAGCTTTGTCTTGCACAAGATCAATCCAGGTAAACTTGAATTCTCCATCGTTTGAATCATTTTCGTCAGTGGCGGATTTATAGATTTGCCGCCCGTAGGCTATTCAATTTTTGCCGCCTCTAAATTTTGATATCTAAGTCCACAATCATATCAATTTTCTATCAATAAAATTCCAACTTTATAATTTGTGCCCCATCATCCTCGTTACTTCAACTTTTCCCATATAGTTATTATTATTGAGAACTATGGTACCGTGTTAGATCCTTGATTATTTTTACAGCAAAGAATTATCAAAAAACATTATATTAAGGAAAAAATATCTCAATCGTATACCACTTTTAAAATAAGGTAAGGTTATGTCTTAAAACTATACAATACTTACAAAATATGAATTAAGCTTACGTAAAAAAAAATACATTTGGCGAACTTTGACTTTGTTTGACTTTGAATTCGCAAAATCATTTATTATATCGTCGTACGAAATCTTGTTCATTAGCTCTGACTCTATGCACAAGAGAGCTAAAGCGTTTAGCTTTTCTTGACTTAAAGTCGATCGTAGGTAGTTGTTTACTCTCTTCAAGCAAGAGAAGCTTCTTTCACCTGAACAATTTGCCGCTGGTGTACAAAGAGCCATACGAAGTGCTATATCCAAGTTTGGATAAATGTTTCCTATATTCTGTTCTTGCAGGAATGAAGACAGACTTATTAATGATATAAGATATTGAACTAGTTTTTTATTTAATAAAAATTAGTCAATTTTAGTCAGTATTTTTGTTAGACCATCGATATTATATCGATTGAATTGGGTAAGCAGATCTCATAATTATTAGGTACACGGAGAAAAAATTATACCAGTTATCAGTGAAGAATATATGTAATAAAATTTTTTAACAAAAAATAGAACCGACTCAAAACGCACTAAAAAGTAAAAAATAACTGTGTCATTTAGTTGCTTTAATTTACTTAAGCATATCTATGAAGTCGGTGCCAGCTAAGTTTAACATTTATTTTACGTAGTAAAGCAGTTTGTGGGTTCTAGGTAACGTCCTTGAAAGTAGAAACCTTGGCTGGCACCGACTCCTAGATATGCTTAAGTAAATTAAAGCAACTAAATGACACAGTTATTTTTTACTTTTTAGTGCGTTTTGAGTCGGTTCTATTTTTTGTTAAAAAATTTTATTTCTTACTTTTTAGTGATTTATCGCCACGTACCGTACTCGTACTATACTGTCATAGTATTTTATATGGCACTAGTAGGCAAAAAGCTACCGATACCGAGTCAAAAACCGAAATCGCTGTAAGCGTGCCTCCAAAATTTGAAGAGTTCCTTCAATTTCCCCAGGATAACATCAGCAGATCCTAACATGAGGACAATGGGACCACCTTGGATATATGCCCTTTCTAATAAAAAAAGAATTATCAAAATCGGACAACACTGTAAAAAGTTATGCGTGGTCATACATAAAAAAAAAAAAAAAAACAAATATACGTGTCGAATTGAGAACCTCCTCCGTTTTTTTTTGTCGGTTAAAAATTACTAAATTTCGATTATAATATCGAATCGCGATATTCTAAAAGTTCATAAACATTAATGTATAATTAGTAAAGCGTTTAGTTAGTTTTCATAATAAATTTATGAAATAAATTTGCCGCCCCTTAAAATTTGCCGCCCTAGGCTCCAGCCTACTCAGCCTGCTAGGTATGTCGAGTCGAAAGAACGAGGTCGGGCGGAATGTATCTGTGCTCATAGATATTATAAAGCTGAAGAGTTTGTTTGTTTGGTTAAACGCTCTAATGTGAGGTGATTTGAAAATTTCTTTCAGTCTTACATAGCCCGTAGGTTAGGCTTGTATCATCACGGCATCATGAAGGGCGGACCAAAAAAGAATGTTTCTAAATCGGAGTGTTGGGTAAACAGTTATAGTTCCGCAAAAACTTCACGGTTAAGGAAGAACGGTCGGAATAAGAGTCATATTATTTAGGATATGGCAATTATTTTTTATTTTACAAAACCCCCTCTTCTCAAGAGAGAGGTCAGGCCTTTGAAATAGGCTGAGGATAATGATTACAATACTTCAACAGAGGACGTCCACGGTCTCGGTCTTCGTATCCGGATATATGGATGTGAACGCATGCGCCGCCAGCGTCTGCTCGGAGAGGCAACCGTCAGCTTTGCCAACCTTAACTTCGAGCTGGAGAACAACTTATGGCTGCAACTGTCACCACGACAACATCATCAGCCAAGCTTGCAGGTTAATATTTTATCACACTTATTTTGCCATTAGGATATCCACCTTTCCTACTATCGTTTCGTATACACAAGTGTTACAATCAGGGTCTTAGTTTATTTCATTAATGTTATATTTGAATTAATATACAAATCATATTATAACATCGTAGTAATTTTTGTATGGTTAGATTTTAATAATCAATTGATATAAGTAGGACTTTCATTTAATTACCGCGTCTTGCAAGACTTCTGTTTTCCAATCTGCTCTGAACGCCTAGCATGTATGAACAACATAGTATTCTCTCATGACAAGAAAGACCGATTTTTATCAACTAACAACATATATCGATCTCTTTTGTTCATCTTTCGTGTCCATGCAAATATATATCAAAAATTATAACACGAAAATTCGTTATTAAAATTACATTACACCTTTTACATTTTATCTTTTAATAGCTGCCCAAACTAGATCTGAACCAATCGATCACGGGCGTGCTAGCTAGCCCATCCTCTATCACGACGGTGATGTCTCCGGGCACGTTGGGCGGCGAGGCGTGCAGTCTGGCGCGGTCGGACTCTGCGTCCTCCTGCTGCAGCACGCGCTCAGCTCCTGAGCTGCTGCTGGGGCTGCAGTATAACCCCACCACTGGACATTTGTCCGTTGAGGTAAAACTGACAAATTAACGAATGAAGAGGGAGAGTTCGAGAGGATCAACAACACTTCCCCGGTAGCCATGGCTGATAACAATATTCTGGGCGTTAATTTCAGTCGATAGCTATTAACTGGAAAAAATGTCTGCCGTTTAGAAAAGGCAAGGGTCTTGAGTCACTTACTAATGATCAGGGCTACTCTTGCGGATCACGCTACGCCGTTTTTCATGTGAACGCCCCGGTGTTAACGAAAGAAACAGCAGTTCACATAGAATAGCCGATTCGGACGTCTGCATTCATTGATATTACGGTTATTTTTAGATAATAAAGGGCACCCACTTCCGCAAGCTGTCGCCTAACAAGGCGCCGGACACGTACGTGAAGCTGGTGCTCATCAGCTCGCTGGGCATGGAGATGGGGCGCTGCAAGTCGTCCACGCGCCGCGCGCAGTCCAACCCGCTCTACAAGGAGCTTTTTATATTCCAGGTGCACTAATTAAAAACTTTTATTTTATAGTAAGTATTAGTTTATAGAATATTTGTTACATCATCAAGCCGAAGTTTAAATCTTCGCCAATAGGTTCACGTTCTTAACTTTACTCACGCTTTGCAAAATTATCGCTCTTTAGCAAGCCACGACCGATTGATTCTCGGTAGTGGGTCCATATCTCCTAAAATCTAATAAAAATAGGCTGATAATGATGATGATATTTCAAGGTGGCGCTGTTTCAACTAAGCGACGTGACGCTGATGGTGTCGGTATGGTGGCGGCGCAGCGTCAAGCGCAACGAGATGGTGGGCTGGTTCTCACTCGGACACAGCTCGTCCGGCCGAGAGGAGGAGCGGCATTGGCAGGATCTGTGCGAGCAACAGGGACAACAGGTAAATGACTTTCTTGCTTGTATTCATGGTAGCGTAAGTTCCAACTAAGCGACGTGACGCTGATGGTGTCGGTGTGGTGGCGGCGCAGCGTCAAGCGCAACGAGATGGTGGGCTGGTTCTCACTCGGACACAGCTCGTCCGGCCGAGAGGAGGAGCGGCATTGGCAGGATCTGTGCGAGCAACAGGGACAACAGGTAAATGACTTTCTTGCTTGTATTCATGGTAGCGTAAGTTCCAACTAAGCGACGTGACGCTGATGGTGTCGGTGTGGTGGCGGCGCAGCGTCAAGCGCAACGAGATGGTGGGCTGGTTCTCACTCGGACACAGCTCGTCCGGCCGAGAGGAGGAGCGGCATTGGCAGGATCTGTGCGAGCAACAGGGACAACAGGTAAATGACTTTCTTGCTTGTATTCATGGTAGCGTAAGTTCCAACTAAGCGACGTGACGCTGATGGTGTCGGTGTGGTGGCGGCGCAGCGTCAAGCGCAACGAGATGGTGGGCTGGTTCTCACTCGGACACAGCTCGTCCGGCCGAGAGGAGGAGCGGCATTGGCAGGATCTGTGCGAGCAACAGGGACAACAGGTAAATGACTTTCTTGCTTGTATTCATGGTAGCGTAAGTTCCAACTAAGCGACGTGACGCTGATGGTGTCGGTGTGGTGGCGGCGCAGCGTCAAGCGCAACGAGATGGTGGGCTGGTTCTCACTCGGACACAGCTCGTCCGGCCGAGAGGAGGAGCGGCATTGGCAGGATCTGTGCGAGCAACAGGGACAACAGGTAAATGACTTTCTTGCTTGTATTCATGGTAGCGTAAGTTCCAACTAAGCGACGTGACGCTGATGGTGTCGGTGTGGTGGCGGCGCAGCGTCAAGCGCAACGAGATGGTGGGCTGGTTCTCACTCGGACACAGCTCGTCCGGCCGAGAGGAGGAGCGGCATTGGCAGGATCTGTGCGAGCAACAGGGACAACAGGTAAATGACTTTCTTGCTTGTATTCATGGTAGCGTAAGTTCCAACTAAGCGACGTGACGCTGATGGTGTCGGTGTGGTGGCGGCGCAGCGTCAAGCGCAACGAGATGGTGGGCTGGTTCTCACTCGGACACAGCTCGTCCGGCCGAGAGGAGGAGCGGCATTGGCAGGATCTGTGCGAGCAACAGGGACAACAGGTAAATGACTTTCTTGCTTGTATTCATGGTAGCGTAAGTTCCAACTAAGCGACGTGACGCTGATGGTGTTCTATATTTGTATAACACATGTGTGTTCATTAAAATGGGAAAATAAAAATGTACATCTGTCTATAAGCTTAGTTTAAGAAACTCTAGCTCGAGAATGTTTTCGCATTTTGTCAAGTGAAAACGGTGAATTTAGGTGAAAGGTTTTCGATTTTAATTTTTCACGATTTCAATTTTGAATATTTTAGTTTGAATTAATCTTTTAAATTTTTTATTTTATTTTAAATAAATAAGGAATATATTTATGAATGTGGTATATACTTCAGAAACAAGTTGTATTTTATTAATTTCCGTCGCTTTGGACATTTAATGAAATATTAAATTTCAGCAATGTGTCCAGGTGCAGCGATGGCACGTGTTGCTGGACTCCTGACAGTCGTCGACGTAGGGCACGGCGGACGCGCTCGTGTGAACCCTCCCGCCTTGCCTGCTGGCATCGTTCGTCACTTGCGAAGGCTCTGGCCGCACCGCGACGGTGCTTTTACGCCGTGACCAGCTCACGTCGTCGCCAGACCTTGTCGAGACCTCGGCTTTGTGCCTCTGTCCGACCTTTTGTACCCTTTTGTCGACCGCAACGGTCTTTTACGAGTTAGGTGTTGTGATTCTACGTAATTGCTTTGTCGATGTCGGAATGAGAGATGTTCAATTATTCACGTTTGGTGTGCTTATTGTATCGTACGTATTGGAGCGTGGCTATGACTGATATATTTTCGGAGTGATGATTTGATGAAGATGATTTTTAGTATGGAAATTATATATTACGTGAAAATGTTTGATGTTTGACATAATATAGTATTATTATTAAACATTTGTATGAAATACACTGTGAAGTAAATGTTTTACTCGAATTAACGAGTCTTGAAATTATTATATATGTAGGATTATCTTCAAAAGATGTAAAGCTTATTAAATGTTGGAGAAGTTTATTTCAAATTTGATACTCAAATTATGAAGGTTTTTGTAGTAGGTAGTCCTATTTATAAAAAGAAGATGAAGACTTGGAGCGCACAATACTTGTGAGATAGGATAAAGTAGCGAAAGAGTATTTATTGATATTTAATACAAGTATATTATACAATTAATGTCTACTACAATTAGTGTTATATGACTTTTTCACAGACATACACTGACATAATATATATTATATATATAATATTAGAAGTATTTTGAAAATACCATAGGATTAAGGAGGTGAACTGAACCAGATATACAGTGAACTAACTCGACTCAATCATATATTATATATATGATGTATATACAATACATATATATGTATACTTTATATAAATTATGTCTGGTATGACTATTTAAAATATTCTCTGTTTAGCTAAAACATGCACAAAACATAATGTGAATGCTATAGATCGACACCCTCCAAAATTTTAAATATAGGTGTTTCGAGTATAATATTTTTTTCATAATTTATCTAGGATAAAACTTATTTCTTATACATCGATTACTAACAGCTATTGATCATAAGCTCCTTCCCATATTTCTACTACTTCCCATAAACTTAGATACATTAAGTTACTCGCAAGTAAATACAATTAAATCTCATTATTTATATGATGTACTTACTATTTAATGTTTTGATGTTTGATGACCATTTGATGTATTTTATATTCTACTCTTTTGTCTTAATTTCTTTACTTTTAGACATTTTAATCACTTTGAATTCGTATCTTCTTTTTCATATGAAATGATAAAAATTATTATAATAATATGTGTCATCTTTACTAATAATTCCGTGATATTTCTATGTCGAAGTTAGTTATATTAGGCACTACATATTTTTTCTTCTTCTGCCGACTAATCGTCCATTTTAATAATATTCCTTCAATGTCATGACATTTAAAAATCCTGAATATTGCAATTTGTTGATACTTGAAATTTCCATTTAAATAAAAAGAGTTGTATGCTTACACTAATAATTAGAATGTGATAAAATATTAATACGTATTAAATTTTATAATACCTCGTAAACTCTCAATACATATATCACCCAGTCGTTTAATTTCATTTACTAGCTAGATAGATACTTACTCGTAATATGAATAAATTTCTCTCTTGATAAATTGTGTACCTGTTTGTCTAAGACTCCCAAATATATATTATGTAGATTCGATGATAATGTCCCATATTATATAGGTAAGCGTTGAGATATATGTATATTTCATATTAGCAGCTAAGATAATATTCATTATTACTTTTCTCCCGCCTTTTCTTTCAATTCATAATATCTTTTTGTCTAAAATTTTATAAATTATATCGGTATACAATATAATATCTAATAAGCTATTTGTGTATCCAATATTTGGGCGGCCGATGATTGTTTCTATATGATCGTGATTTCTCGATAAATTAGTTAGATAGGTAAGCTTGTAAACCATTATTTAAAGTGTTCTTCCCATTCGTTAATGTCTATTGTATCTAAATTATTTTTATCGAGAATCTCAAGACATTCACACATTATGCCTACTAGTCTGTCTATCGTATGTAAATAAACTAACTAAAACAGGTTCTGAATATGTTGAGGTATTCGGTTAAAATAATAATTTACGCATATTTTAGTTACAGGCACAATATCGGAAACAAAGTACATAACTAACTAAAAGTGTTTGGGATATATTTCATATTTTTATTTTTATATAGTATTTTGTAGCATTTCTGTGGGAAGACATGTTTATAGAGGAACCTAAACAGCAAAACCTTATCTGAATACTTTGATCCAAATCTTTTAATCCAGGACTATTATTCACGATTATCATCTGGTAATTTAAAAAATTATACTAGATTATAAATGCATAAATACTTTTATTAAGAAGTTTTAAGTAAGAAAGCGAATTATTTAAGTACCTAATTGAAATTTAATATTTTTACTTAAAGTTATAAAGTTTATTCAAATTCGAAGCTGGTAGTAAATAGTTTTTGGTAGCATGGATTATTGTAACCTGAAAATAGGTAATATACACCAAAACGTGATAACGTTTCACTTAGCACTAACTAAAAGTTAAAAAGTAGCATTGTGTATGGAAGAGTTGGATAGAATCGTAGGGTATATTTTAGGTAACGCTTGCTTTCAACCGACCAATATTTTATATACCAGTATATATAAAAATATGTAAGGATTCGTAAAGGAAAAAATAATTGCAATAGGTAAATGAAAATCTAATTTAGTAGGATTTTCGTACAATGGTTATAATGTTTAGATTATTAAAAATTAACCATTAAAAATTAAAATAACACCATTTCATAGAAAATTTATACTTATCTTATTAAAAGTTATGTGTATTTTATAATAAATTACTAAACTTCGAGAAATTGTATAATTTATTTAATAATAAATAATTGTTGAACCAAATATGTAGGTGATTAGATTTTTTAAATTAAGATATCTATTTGCGACCATGATTGAGGTCAATGTCTGTTGTGCTCAAAAATGCCATGAAAATGTTCTTGTAATTTAATCTACATTTCCCAATATTGTCAACTTAAAAACATAAATCAGATTGAATCCATTGTTCGTTACTCATATAGTAACTACTAACATAAAATATTAAAACAATTTTCTCAATAAATCACTTTATACAGTTTCCTAAATATTCTTTTATTTTGTTCCTAAGTAATTCCTACAAATTGCTGTTCTAAAAATTAAATTTAAACATAAGGGATTCAAAAATATTCCAGTATGACCTTGCTATACGTTAACTTCAACAGATCGCCTGGCTCGACAACTATCAACAGACGAGGTGGAGTAGATCGAGTGTCAGGTGGCTTTAATGAGTTATTACCTTAATATAAAATAAAATGTAGCATAAGTTGAATTAGGTATCAATAATTCAGCTCTTTCAAAATATAATTAAAGTGTCGTGACAAATTTATACTAACTTATCTGATTATAGATAGACGGCGCAGGTGTGTTCAGGGGCATTCAGCTCTATTATATAGGTACATACTACAGCTCTTCCCAGCTTCGACGCGTAATATGCTATGGCGGTATAAACTTTATTCATCATCATTTATGTATATTGCAGGCCTCTTTTCTTATAGGAGATGGGTTTTGGAGCCACCACCATACTGCTTAGATGTGGATTGTGTAGACTCTAACTATAGCTATTAGATGTTAAATACCGGGACCGAAGCTTTATTTTCAGAAGCCCTCGCCAATCCAACAACTCTTGAATTCATAGCACCGTCCAGATGGCACGCAGCGCACGATAATATAGGTAAGGTTACATTATTGGTAGGGAATGTATAACTCAGAACGTAAAACTCCTCTTGCCTATGCGGGTTTCTAAGTTTACAGTTCAAGGCTAATTTATATGTGATTGAAAATAGTGCCAAGTTTCGTCAACCAGTAAGGTCCACATAAAAACAGTAGGTACTTGCATAAAGCTAAGCTTGATATCACCATTTACTGGAAACACGTTAATAAGCTTTGGTTTTATCAGTTAACATCAATTAATTAATTATTTACAGTTATTTTAAATAATGGCTGACACGAAAATGTAGTTATATTTTTCAGTTTTCATTTCGTTTCTATGCCACGCACGCAACAAAACTGTAAAATTAAATATGAAAGGGTATTTCAAAACGTTGGTTCGGAAATTTTGTCTGGAAAGCAGTGTATTGGGACTTAAATATTTATATATATATCCGGATCCTCTGTCGAGGTTTGTAGAATGGACATTATTGGAAGCAAGTTTCTTTTTTTGCAAGCATTTTTTTACCAAAGGCGGAGTTTATGGGCTAAGGCATATTATGGACTAACTGCTACGCTACTGGCAGGGGAGAACTCACGACGGGATTTTTGCATTTACCTACTCAAACGCGGCAGATGGACATTTGATGGGTATTGATGACGATATATAGAAGTGACAATATTTATAAGTTTCGGTATATAGAAGTGTATGTTTAGGGCAATTTAGGGCGTTAAATTATTTAAAATACTTACGTTGATCATTAGAAATATTTCAGCGAACAAATAAACGCTTAAATCGTCAGATTTTCGAAATAAATGTACACTTTCATGCGCCGCGATAAACGATTCGCTATCACTCGGGATGTAGCCTAAGATATAGTAAAGCTCCCTGTACTTTAACATTTTCCAGATGCTTCTGGACTGTATGTATAGTGTTGACCCTGTCCATGGCGTGTGTGCTCTCGCTACTGCTTTACGCACGGTTCGCGGACATCCCAACGCGCATCGCCATCGAGAACCAGTACGCTAGCATCTACAACGTGTCGTTCCCCGCCATCACCATCTGCTCGCCCAACCAGATCA
Source organism: Mycalesis mineus (assembly GCA_034621355.1). Classification (NCBI taxonomy): domain Eukaryota; kingdom Metazoa; phylum Arthropoda; class Insecta; order Lepidoptera; family Nymphalidae; genus Mycalesis; species Mycalesis mineus. The sequence continues at coordinate 3,763,653 of CM067901.1, forward strand.
CCGTCAGCGCCGCTAAGCACTTACAGAACACACTTGTGTAAGTAATTAAACTACAATGTCTAGGTTTGAGCAGACAGCGGACAGGGTGCGACGGCGATGATGTGACACTGATATCAAATTAATTTTAGTATGGTTAGTCAGACAGAACGGTCACGCTTGGCATCGAAAGTTAGCCAGGATCAGTCATGAAACATGAGCGTAGTGAATGGTAAAAGGCCGCGACATTATAATTTTTATTCTATGAATTTTCATTTTAACAGTCAACGGGAACCGGTGGACGTCGAGTCAGACTATGTGTGCACACACACACGCGAGACTACAGGAGGTAGACAGTGGCGTAGCTACGTAGGGGCTAGGCGGGGCAGCGCCCCAGGGCCCTCAAGCTCAGGGGGCCCTCTAATCCTCACTAGAAATCTCGATCAAACTGAACTTTTGGAAATTTTTTCCATTTTTAAAATAAATATGATAGGTTGCAACCGCACCTTAATCATAACAACACAGTTGATAATTTTTTTCCGGGGCGATAAATTTGGGCGAGGCGAGTAAAGTTTTAGCAGAGACCAAAGCAAAATTGCAAATTTATAGAAATTATTTTGAATTATTCAAGTGCAAAGCCAGTGAAACTGCTAGAAAATGGTATAGATATACCCATTTTCAAGAAAAAAGGCAAAGGAAAGTTAAAAAGCATTTTGGTGAATTAGCTGCTGATCATCGATTTCCCAACCGAGACAAAATATTTAAAATTGAGATTTTCAGTAATGTTCTAGACACAGTAATATCTCAATAATATAGGTACACGTTTTTAAACGACTTCAAAAAAAAAAGGAGTTTCTCAATTCGACCGTATATATATATATATTATGTGTGTTCGCGCATAACTTCGTCGTTTATGGACCGATTTTGATAATTCTTTTTTTGTTGGAAAGTAGATAGTTCGGTGGTGGTACCATGATAATGAAACCAGGATCTGATGATAGAATCCTGGAGAAACCGAGGGGAAATTTCAAAAATTGTAGGGACAATAAGTACGTTTGTTAATTTTTCCGATAAGTATTTAAAAGCACTACAGTTTGATGAAAGTCTGGAGTCGATCTGATGATAGAGCCGATCTACATATATGAGAACTCCTTGACGATTTACTGCATTTGCCTTGTGTTTGGGCTCGATTAATTTGTCTTGATAAGAACTTTACATTTAGATGGGCTGTGACTGTCATTGAGGGTCTGGTGATGAAGACAAAGTACAGTTAAAGGAGCTCCGTAACGGCTTACAGTAGCTACCTTGTGTTTGGGCTCGATTAATTTGTCTCAATGAGAAATTTAAATTTAGATGGACTGTGACTGTCTTCAAGGGTCTGGCGATGAAGACGAAAGACAGCTGAGGGAGCTTTTTAACGGTTTACAGTAGCTACCTTGTGCTGTTGGGCTCGATTAATATGTCTCAATGAGAAGTTTGTAAGGTTACAGATTCCAGTTGGTTTAATGTTAACTAAGTCATGATCTGATGATGAGATCTACGAAAACTCGAGGAAACTCTTCAAACTTTATAGGCACATTTGTAGGGATGTAGGGATGTTGGAATGTTATAACTAGCTAGTGAATATTGGTACTTATGGTTTAGTTCGAGTAGGTTCTTTAGTATTTTCGTTGTTGATAAATCACTAAAAAGTATGAAATAAAAAAAATAAACAAAAAATAAAAACGCCTTCAAAACGCACTAGAAAGTAAAAAATAACTACGTCATTTACTTACTTTAATTTACTTAATAACATCTATGAAGTCGGTGCCACCCGAGCTTTCTACTTTAGAGACTTTACCTAAACTTGGATGGCACCGACTTCATAGATGTGAGTAAGTAAATTAAAGTATTATTATTTCTAGAGGGGACGTCTGTCAAGGCCAGACGGGTGGTCAGTCCTCATTAGAACCATTCCACCCAATTCCCGTGATTGAGACACAGGTTCACTGGTGTCCCGACAGTGCCCCCCCCTCAAGCCTACCTGTAGCCTTCGTGAACCTAACAATTCCCCCTATGGTGAGGTTCGTCAGGTCTGCTTTACTAATTCTATCCTTACCTAGTATCTCCCGTCTTACCAGCGCGTACATGGGACACTCAGCTAAGAAGTGATAGCTGGTCTCCTCTTCGCCACACTCTGGACACGAAGGATCATCCTTTATTCCCATTATCTTGAGATGCCTATTGAGTAGACAGTGCCCAGTTGTCATGCCTACTACTAGTGCTATGTTGGTTCTGCTTTGTGACAGTAGATGCGTTGTTTTCTTCTTGTCGTATGCCTTCAGGAACATTTTTGATTGCCTGTACTGTGTTGAGCTGTTCCATCTTGCATTCGACTCCCTTTGTATAATACCTTCGATTACCCGCTTCGTTATATTATGCGGAATGGGTAAGCAGGGCTCTGGTCCGTGAAAGTGAAGACTAGCGCCCATTCTGGCTAGTTCGTCTGCTTTTTCATTGCCGTCATTCCCTTGGTGGCCAGGGACCCAGGCAATGGTAACTGTTGTCCTTTCAGCCAGAGAGTTCAGTGTTTGCTTGCATTCTCTTACTAAGGCTGATGTGGTATCCTTTCTGTTAAGCGCTTTTAGTGCAGCTTGACTATCACTATATATGATTACGTCATTGCTTCCTATGTCCGATAATTCTATTAGACTTGAGGCACAAGCCATAATGGCATATGTCTCAGCCTGGAAGATGCTTGCAAATTTGCCCAGACTGATGGTCTGACTCTTATTTAACATGGTGCTGTAAAATACTCCAGCACCACTGAGCTTTGTGGATTCCCGCCTTGATCCGTCTGTGTAGCAAATGATGCTACCTTTGTGAGCGGCATCAGTCTTCCATGTCTCCCTTGATCCTATATGTACTCTATATTTTTTATCGAAGATGCGCTGTCTCTTGATAAGATCACTATTGCTGATTATCATCGACAGCCTTTCTCCATAGATTTTGTCTACATCTGTGTGTCCTTTGTCCATGAAGTTGCCTTTCCATTGTTTAGACACTTTCATTCTATACCATTGTTCTAGAGCAATCTTTTTTGCTACTAAGTCCAAAGGATGCAGTCCCATTAGGACCTCCAGCGCTGCAGATGGTGTTGTCCTGATGGCGCCTGAGATCATTAGAGTTGCTAATCTTTGTACTTTTCCTAGTTCTTTGCTATTTATTTTTGCTTCCGCTCTATGCCACCAGATGATAGCTCCGTACAGAACTCTAGGCAATATAATAGCCGTATATATCCACTTAATGACACCCGGCTTCATGCCCCAAGTTCTGCCCACAGCTCTTCTGCATTGCATTAGAGTTATTTTGGCTTTAGAGCATTGTTCCTGAATATGCGTCCTAAATCTTAGGGTGTTATCTAAAGTTATCCCCAGATATTTAATTTCTTTTATACTTTCTAACTCAACACCTTTAACCTTTAAGGGTGTAAAGTTTGAGTTTCTTCGCTTGGTAAACAGCACTAGCTTGGTTTTAAAGGGATTGAGGTTAAGACCTTTATCCTGACACCAAGCTAATGTACTTTTAATGCCTGTACTCATGATGTCCCTTACGGTATTAGGGTCTCTACCTGTGACTAGGAGTACTCCATCATCAGAGTAGGCCTGCATATAGATCTTCATGTCATTAATTTTAACAATTAATGAGTCTAATAGTAGACACCATAGGAGAGGCGATAAGCATCCTCCTTGAGGAAAGCCTCTGGTTGATCGTATGGTAAGTGTCTCTCCACCTAAGTTTGCTGATATCGTTCTATGTGTTAACATGTTCACGATCCAGCTTTGTACTTTATCATCTATACCATCTCGGTGTAGTGCTGTTTTTATCGCTTCTCGATTCGCCTTGTCGAATGCCCCTTCTATATCAAAGAAGCATCCAAGTGCGACTTCTTTGTTGTTGAGTGATCTTTCTATCCTGACCACTAGATTATGAAGTGCAGTCTCAGTAGATTTGCCCGCCATATAGGCATGTTGGTTATTGTGTAGTGGCCAGGTACTCAATTCTATTTTCGATCGTATGTACCCATCGATGATTTTTTCTAAAGCTTTTAGAATGAAAGACGATAGGCTTATACATCGAAAGGATTTTGCTTCTTGGTAGGTTGTCTTTGCTGGCTTCGGAATAAATACCGCCTTGACTTTGCACCAGTTTGACGGCAAGTATCCACTAGCTAGACTTGCTCTGAATAGCGCTAACAAAGTTCCTTTTATAGTCTCGAATGCTGTCTGCAGCATCTTTGGAAAGATGCCGTCAGGTCCTGCTGCTTTGTATGGAGCAAATGAGTTAATGCTCCATTCAAGTTGTCCTGGGGTGATAATATCCTCAACAGCCGCCCAGTTTAAGTCGGCAATTGTGGGCAAGTTTACTTCGTGTTCTGATTCTTGACAATCTGGAAAATGTGTCTCCATCATTTTGCTTAGTACTAGTTTCGGATCAGAAACTAGCTCACCATCTATCATAATACTTCCTAGTTTGCAAGTTTTATCCTTGGCTAGGACCCTTACTAGACGGGCCGCTTCTGGATATTCCGTTACACCCTCACAGTAAGTATGCCAGCCCTTCCTTTCTTCTTTCCTGCACTTGTTTCGGAAAGAGGTTCTTTTTCTTCTATATTCTTCCCAGCTATCATCGTCGTCATTTTTGAAAGCGACTCTGAGAGCTTTGCGCACTTTCTTCTTATCCTTCTTTAGATCTTTGTTCCACCAGGGTTGGCCTCTCCCCAGTTTTATCTCTCTCGATGGACACGCTGTTTTATAGGCGTCCACCAGTTTTACCTCTAGTTCCTTTGCGCATTCTTCAATTTCTTCTACGCTATAGTAGGAGCTGCGATCTGGTCTCCATCCGCTTAGCAATGAAGCAAATAGCTCCCAGTCCGTTTTCCTTGCGTTCCTTAATACTACTTTTTCCACATAGCTGTCTATGTGGAAGGTTATCCTGCGATGATCCGAGAAAGATTCCTCTAGATCAACCTTCCATTCTTTGATATATTTGGAAATATCATTACTTGCTAGTGTGATATCTAGTACTTCCTGTCTTGATCTTGTGACAAAAGTACTTGTATTACCTATGTTCATAATCTCAAGACCGGTGCCTGCTATAAATTCTAATAGTAATTCTCCTTTAGTATTAGTGTTAGTACTTCCCCACGCCAAATGATGTGAGTTAGCGTCGCACCCAATAATTATAGGAGTTCCCTTACCTCTGTATTTAGTTACAGTTTCTTCAAGTTCTTTCGTTGGTGGAGTGAATTCTGTCTCGCTTGGGATGTAAGCCGAGATAAAAGCCACTCTTTCCTTACGTCCCTCATCTAGTGGAATGTTCAATTCCACGGCCACAAGGTCTCTGTAACACTCATTTGCTATTAGTCCTAATGACTTGATCCTGTTACTGGCATAGATACAAGTTCTGGGTTTTGACTCACCATCACAATGGACAATTATGTCTCCACCCAGGTTTCCAATGCCCGCCACGCGTCCCATAGAGACATATGGCTCTTGTAACAGGGCCAGGTCAATCTTCTTGCTTACCACAAATTGACAGAACTCAACCATGGCCTCCCTGCAGTGATGCAGGTTTAACTGGAGTATTCTTAAAGTGTGTGTGTGTTTGTGTGTGTATGAGTGTTTTTTAATTTGTGAGAATGTGCTTAAGTGTATGTGTTGAGTGTGCTAGGTGTAGTGTCTACTTCAGCACATGTTGATGTTGAGTCCCTCATCGGAATCCCTTTGTAGTGGAGTAATATAAATAGAAGTACTGTAATAGCTTAAGAGTAGTAATAAACATACTTTAATCACGATCGGTTGTGTTATTATTTAAACGCCCGACACCACATGGCGACCGTGACAGCGAGGTGTCCAATGTCCGGCGAATAATGCTGACGCGGGGCATTCGTGTGTGCCTCGGTGTTCGAATCTAGACTTTTACGATGAATAAAATTAATAAGTCAATTGTCAGGGGTACATGTGCAGCGAAGGAAATATAAATTATAAAAATTATGGGCAACAAATGCGCAAAGTGTGAATGCCAAAACAAAGAGGTAGTGATACAAGACGGCAACAACACAGAGGTAACAACTAGCAACATATTGATAGCCTCAATTCTGGGAGTTTGTGCGCTAGCCATAATTTATATTGGCTTAAAAAAATATAAAAAATGCCACACCGGGCTGGTGAGACAGGAGCTACGGGAGGAAGCTTTTAGAAGGATACGGGCGCGTTGGTCCGGGCATCAACCGGCGGTCCGCGACCCACCTAATCCAGAAGTACAACAGTGAAGTGGAAAAAAAAAAAAAAGTGAGAAAAGGAAAAAGTGAAAGTGAAAATAAAAATAAAATAATGGGTATTGATGTATTAGTTATATTAGTATTGATGTATTAGTTATATAGATATAATAGTGTATGGATAGGTTACTAGAGATTTATAATTATCTTATATGTGAAAGTGAGAGCATTAGAAAGTTGGGACCTAAAAGGCGACAAGGAAAGTTAGGCCAGCAAAAATTTGAAAATGTTATTGCATTATATAAGGATTATAGATTACATATAAAAACTTTGCACTTAACAAAGTCATCAGATATAGAATTAACTTGTGAAGCGATTGAGGAAACTTATAAGAAAATTGTTAATTATATGCAAGTAGGTCCTATAGAAATTGTACAAAAAATGGATAACTTTGATTTAAAAACCGCGAGTACGTTGATTCCTTTAATGGATGGTAGGCAAGAAAATATTGAGCAAATTATAGATGGCATCGAGATGTATAGTAACTGTTTAAAAGGTGAGGAGAGCAAGAAATTGTTGATTTCATTTGTTTTGAAAACAAGATTATCTAAAACAGCTAAGTTGAAGCTGAATCCCGAATATTCTACAATTGAAAGTTTATTATTAGATATAAAGAAATATTTGCTAACTAAGAAATCAGCCAATTCCTTGCTATCACAGATAAATAACTTATCTCAAAATAATATGTCCATTAGCAAATATGGGGAAAAGTTGGAGGAACTTTTTATAGGGCTCACTATAACACAAGCTGGCGAAAATGAAAAAGCACGCGAAATATTGAGACCTTTAAACGAACAGTTGGCAATAAAAAGATTTTCAGATGGTCTTCGAAATCGGCGGCTGAGTACAATAATATCAGCTAGAAACTACAGCGCGCTGAAGGATGCTGTGCGCGCAGCGGAAGACGAGGAGCTGACAAGCCCCGGGTCTTCGTCCCAAACAGCAGTATACTCCTACTCACAAGGTAACAGAAATCAATCATATTATCGTTACCCCAGGTACAATCGCGGACGACAGTTTTACCGCGGCTATACACCTTCGCGAGGAGGTACGTATCAACCCATATCCCAGGTTAAGAGAGGACACAATCAGCCCAATATAAGTCGCTATAATTATCAAAGTAATACGGCACCAACAAGGAATTACAATCAGTCCCGATATCCGAGGAATAACGTAAGATTTTATAGAGGTAACTCAAATAATAATTATTATCGCAAAGGCAATGCCTACGTCACAGAGTCCGAGCAGAAGGAAGAAGATCTAAATTTGGCAGAGTTTTTTCGAGCCTAACTATGCATTCATATGTGAAGGGTTGGATTTCATCTATCTGTTCTGCGGCAATCGAAAATGTAAGTTTTTATTAGATACTGGTGCATCTTTATCTATCATTAACAGTCAAATCATTCAAAGTAACATAATAAAATATGACAGTAATACAATCATAAAAGGTATAGGTGGAAAAATAAAATCGAAATGTTTCGCGTATATTCCATTGCAGTCAGCAAACGGTTTTACATTTCGTCACAAGTTATACCTATTCGATCACGTTCCATGCGGAGCGGACGGTATTATCGGTTTAGACTTTCTTAGAACTTATAATGCAAACATAGACTTACCTACGAACCGACTCACATTACATTTAGAGCATTATGAAATATGTACCTTACAAATAAGTAAATGTACTAGTAAAGATGTAGTATCAGAAGAATATTTAACGGTTCCATCACGTAGCGAATCAATTCATTATTTGAGTATCAGTAAAAATGTATATAAAGATAGTGTTATATATCCGAAACAGTTACATGAAAACATATTTTTAGCAGGTTGCATCGTAAAGCCAATTAGGGGAAAAATACCAGTAAAGATATTGAATACGGGCGAAAAACCAATGAAAATTCTCAAATCTAACATTATTCAGTCGGGAGATATTGATTATTTAGAAAACTACGATTTATGTTCATTTAGCCAGTCTCAAAAAGATGTTAGTCGTGTAAAGAAACTATTAACAGAATTAAAACTAAATCATTTAGATTCTAACGATAGAAAATCACTACAAATAATATGTGCCAAGTATTCCGACATATTTTTCTTGGAAGGTGACAGGTTAGGTACAGCGAACGTCGTAGAACAGTCGATTATGGTGAAACCTAATACCAAACCCGTGTATACAAAACCTTATCGGCTTCCACAGTCATCGAAACAAGAAATTAATAAACAAGTGCAACGGATGCTCGATGACGACATAATAGAACCCTCTAATAGCGAATGGAATAGTCCAATACTATTAGTGCCTAAAAAGTCAGAAGGTAACAAAAAATGGCGTTTAGTAATAGATTACAGAAAAGTTAATGATTCGATACAGGACGATAAATTTCCCTTACCCAACATAACTGAGATATTAGACTCTCTGTCCGGAAGTATTTATTTCACCCATTTGGATTTGTATCAAGGATTTTATCAAGTTAGTTTAAAACCCGAATGTAGGAATATCACTAGCTTTGGCACAAGTACTGGGCAATACAGAATGAAGCGATTAGCCATGGGTTTAAAAATTAGTCCTAATGCCTTCTCGAGGGTTATGTCCATCGCAATGTCAGGTCTAACCTATGAAAAATGTTTTATTTACTGCGATGATCTAATAGTTTTTGGAAGAAATATGGAGATTCATAATAAAAATTTAATGGATGTCTTTGAGCGTCTTCGAACAATGAACCTTAAACTCAACCCACATAAGTGCGAATTTATGAAAAGACAGTTATTATATTTAGGACACGTGGTGTCAGCTAATGGAGTTCTGCCCGATCCAGAGAAAACTAGAGTATTACAACATTATCCGGTACCAACAAATTCGGACGAAGTTAGGCGATTTGTAGCGTTCTGCAACTATTACAGAAAGTTTATACCTCATTTTTCCGAAATCACTTTACCATTGAATAAATTATGTCGAAAAAATGTAAAATTCTTATGGACTAAAGAATGTCAAAACAGCTTTGAAACTTTGAAACACAAATTAACTACACCCCCAATCTTACAATATCCAGATTTTTCACATACTAACACCTTTGTTCTCCAAACAGACGCGTCAGGCATAGCTATCGGATCAGTATTGTGTAATAAAAATTTAAAACCTGTAGCATATGCTAGCAGACCTCTAAATAAAGCGGAGCTAAATTATCCAATTATTCAGAAAGAACTTTTGGCAATAGTTTGGAGCATAAAACATTTTAGACCATACCTATACGGAAAACAATTTGTCATCAAGACCGATCATAAACCTTTAATTTATCTATTTAGTATGAAAGATCCGTCAACGAGACTTTTAAAGTTCAGATTACAGTTGGAAGAATACGACTTTAAAATCGAGTACATAAAAGGCAGTGATAACGTGGCAGATGCTTTAAGTAGGGTGACCATAAGTTCGGAAGAATTGAAATCATTAAATAGTAAAGTTAGTTTGGTTATGACGAGAGCACAGAAAGCTAAGTTATGCAAAGAGGAGGTGAATAAAAGCACAGACACAAGGGATCTTTGTATACCTGCCGAATCAAGGTCTGGCCAACCGAGAATCGCAGAGATACTAAGGAAACCGAGTGACTACGTAGAGTTGAAATTTATTCAAGGAAGTCAGTTAACTAAGAAAACTCTAACTTATGAAAAAGAATGTTTAGCGTATGAGGTCTCGACTCATTCAATTTACATAAACCTCAATTATATGTCGCATTTTACGCGAGTCGAATTTGCGAATTTATTGAAGGAATTTTGTAATGAATTGAATATTGAACGACTATGTATAATTAAAGATGAAAGAAACGTAGAATTTTTAAAGCAACTAATAAATGAAATAAAAAGTAGAGAAAAATGGTCCGGACCGCAATTAAATATATTAAAAGGTATAAAACGAGTCCTCAATGATGAAGAAAAGATATGCATACTACATGATTATCATCTACTACCTACGAGTGGGCATGCGGGTGTACAACGCATGATCAACAATATAAAAGGTAAGTACTTTTGGCCTGGTATGGAATCCGATGTGCGGAAATACGTAAGCAAGTGTGCCAAGTGCCAAACTAGTAAGTATTCTAGAAATATAGTGGAACCGATGGTCGTGACGACGACAGCATCGGAAGCTTTTGAAAAAATATACTTAGATATCATAGGTCCTTTAGATAAAGACATAGACAATAATGTTTATATTTTAAGTTTACAATGCGAGCTGAGTAAATACGTCGAGGCGTATCCCTTACAACGTAAAGACACGGTAAGTGTGGCAAAATCTTTTGTCAATAACTTCATATTAAGGTACGGACTTCCCAGAGTTATCGCGACAGATCGAGGAACGGAATTTCAGTCAGAAACGATGAAAGAGGTGTGCAAGCTACTTAAAATTGAAAAGGTAAGCTCGACAGCTTATCATCATGAGTCGATAGGCTCCTTGGAAAATACTCATAAACACCTCGCTGCCTTCTTACGAACTTTATGTGATGGACATCAAGAGACATGGAGTCAGTGGCTTCAGTTTTGGTGTTTTTCATTCAACACTACTGTCCATACTCAGACTAAGTATACGCCGTACGAACTCGTATTTGGCAATAGTTGTAACTTGCCTAGTAATTTAAGAGATAATGTGGTAAAGCCACTCTACAATCCAGATAATTATGCACTAGAGCTTAGGTATAGGTTACAGTTAGCATGGAAGGAAGCGCATAAAAACTTAGTTTTAAGTAAATTGAAAAGGAAAGATGTATGGGATAAAAAGTGTAATTCGATCAAGTATCAAAGAGGTGATTTAATTTTAATCAAGAATGAAACTGGTAAAAAATTAGATATGCTATATAAAGGACCCTATAAAGTAATAAGTGAAAATGGACCTAACGTTACTGTTGAAAAGACGGAAAAGTGGATAGTGTCCACAAAAACAGAACAAAACCATACGTAACCTAGTATTAAGTGTTTAGCGTTAGTTACGATAGATACCTATCCATTATTATAGCTAGCTACTACCTAGCGGTATTGTATTTCAAGCCTGTGTTAACAATATTATATTTCATTATCAAGGCACGATGACAGTGTCATTCCTTTAACTTGTAAACACTTTATACTTACACCTTAAAATATGATTATGATATGAATGTGTTAACTAATTAATTATAAGTTTTAGGAAATAAGAAATTTAAAAAAAAAAAAAAAAAAAAAAAAAGTTTATCAGTAATATAATATTTTATTCGGCATTTTATGCAGATACATGTATGTTAAAAAAAAAAAAAAAAAAAAAAAAAAAAAAAAAAAAAAAAAAAAATCGTATTTGACATTTTTTTTTTTTTTTAAATTTACCCCGATGATGTAGTGGAGTAATATAAATAGAAGTACTGTAATAGCTTAAGAGTAGTAATAAACATACTTTAATCACGATCGGTTGTGTTATTATTTAAACGCCACTGGCACCTCTGCTGCTTTGGGAATCGTATATAATTAGTTTTGTTTAAATATAGTCAGTTGGTAGCCCCAACCTCTATATTTAATAAACCTTCGAATCCTCCCTTTTTGTTTTATTAGCCAAACCTACACTAACTTTAGTTGTAGTTTATGTTGTTACTGTTTAATATTTTTATTACCTGCCTACATAAAAATATTAAACAGTAACAAGAGCTTAAGTAACATAGCATTTTTAAAGTATTTGTATATTTTATATTTTTATTGGATAAAACCTAATCAGTTTACATAGCAGTGGGGCCCCATTTTTCAATTTGCCCCAGGGCCCTTGCTTGCCTAGCTACGCCACTGGAGGTAGATATCAGATGTAAGAAAATTTTATTACAAAATGTACGTGGAAATAATAAAAAACTTAATTAAGCGAAATAATTCTAAGCTAATTTAATTTAACAGCCTCGTTGATCCAGCGAGTGAGTAAAAAAGAATAGTAATGAGATACGAACCCTGGATCAAAACTAATTGATATCTTGATTTGAAATTATTTCACCGAGTCTAGCTACATGTTGGTGAAATTCTCACGTCCCGTCATGTCACGCTGTTCGACTTCGTCGCCGTCCTATCCTGTTCGCTGTCTGACCATACCATTATCTTTCATTATAAATTTAATATATACTTTTATATCCTTCATTTCAGCGAGGGAAATGTTACCGTGGATCTGAAATCTGTTCTGCCGAGATTATTAGGGTTCTACGAACTCTTCGGTGAAAAAAGAAAAGATGAATTGAATAACTTGCAAAACTTAATAACAATAAATAGATACAGTGTAAGTAAGATTTGATAATATCTGACTCAAATCGGTTTATAATACACATTTACGAACACGCATTATATTTAAAAAATTGTACAAAAGCTGAAACTTCGTTAGCCTATATTGCTATATGAAACAAACAGTTTTCAGTTACCTGAAACAGGAGTCTTCAGGGAACTGTTCCAGCCACATCAGTAAAGAATACATTAATGACATTTAGCGTTCTAAGTAGGTACTACTCGTAATAAAGCCGTATATAATTTTTCAGGCTTTAGAAGTGATGGGTATGGTGCCGCAGAGCTGTGAGGACTTTCTGAAGCTGTGCTACTTGAAACAGCAGCCTTACCCCAACTGCAGGGGACTGTTCCAGCCGATACTCACCAAACACGGCATGTGCTGCATATTCAATAGCGTCTATCAATACAATGATAAAACAAGGTAGGTACCTAGATACCAACCTGCTTTAAGATTGTTTTTATATGTATATATACCTACGTACAGCTATAGTATAATAATTTTTTTGTCGCTTAAATTGACGTAATATGAAACGTATACTTTATTTTGTTCCTTATCAGCTATCTATAATCTGAATAATTAAATACACTGTTTTGATAACCATAGGCCTAAAAGTCCTACGAAGTTTATCTTGTGTACAGAAAAAGACAGCGTCACTCAGCGGCGGTGTAGAAAATACCTATCGCCTTTTCGCCCCGGCGCAACGAATGAGAGCAATTAACTTCGCCAACATTGGGCGACAAAATGTTGTCTAGTTTAAGGTCCGAAAGTCGGAGTACGGAGTAAACTTTAGCATCTGCATCAGCCCCTAGCTCACGGTATTATTAATAAATTAATCCAAATAAGATATGTTGATGATAGTTTCAGAAATGAAAGAGTTGAAAACTTCGTACCATACACAGTGTCGGAGGGCGGTATGGGCGACGTGTTGACGGTAATAACGGACTACGAGCCCGATAACTCACTCAGTGGGACTCTTGTACTTGCGGGAGCAACACGGGTATGAACACATTTTTATGTAAAAAAAATATGTTCAATTCATTGTTTCGCCATTCGTAGACCGACCCGGATTTATAGCCCGGGGCCTAGCGTTCTATCTATCTATATAGGCTAAGTACAGTATCAACGAGGCAGACAGACTTACACTACTTTAAGCTAATTGCCTCGACTTACAGAAGGACAGGCATGTTTTTTACGCAAGGGATCAGCGAGCGGAAGTGCAACTAGTACCTAATCTTGGCCCCATTCCACGTGGGCCTGATTTGTATAATTATTAGGATAAGTTAGTTTAAGTTTCTTTTTGTCTTCTTTCATATAACAAAACGTTCTAGATAGTAAAATATCCTGTTTCACTGTTTTAGGTAATGTTTACGGAGTCAAGCGAGTTCCCAGCAGATGACGAGTCGAATCTGATCCACCCCTACTCCGAATCATTTCATTCCATTCAAGCAACTTATACATATTGCTCTGAAGAAGTCACTACTTTGCCTTATTGGAGGTACGTAGTTTTATTTTCAGGTTCAGTTCGAGGGAATTCGACTCAAGCGAAGACAATCGTTCGAATTAAGAGAGAATTAAATATTAAATCTATTCATTAGGTATCTATAATGATTTATAAGGTAAGTATGTGTCCAAATTCTTTTACGAAAGTCTAGACAGCTTAGATCTGCTGCGCTGCTTCAACGCAAAGGTTGTTCGTATTAAAAATAATAATAAGTGTATTCAAATGTTCACTTATTTTTGAGCCATTCTAGATTATAGAGCGGTCCTAACACGTAGACTGGTCTGTGGATCACGAAACTAACAAAGCAGATCAACAAACAAGCATATTGAATATGCATATAAAAAAGCTGGGAAACGTAACTTCAACAGGGCATGCATTCGTATACGTACAGGCAGGTACGCAGATTGCATTGGTCAAAATCGGAAATAATTAACCCTTTCAGCCGGCGGTGTTATTTCGAGGACGAGTACACCCTGCCATACTTCAGGGAGTACCACAACTCTGACTGTGACCTGCTGTGCTTCGTGCACGCCGTGGAGAGCCTCTGCCACTGCACTATGATCTACGTCCCCAACCTGAGAGGGCATCACGCCTGCAACATCACTAGCATAGACTGCATTGTGCAAACTGCGGGTAAGATCCTCTGTGTTTGGAAATAGCAATTAATTATCAGCTTATTTATTAAGCGCAAGGTTGGATCTACTCTTATAGAATTTGAGAAAACTTTTGACGTTCATATAATAATTACTACCGTAGTTAGAAGTATATATTACATACTTTAAGTGCTCCATTTTTTATTCATTATAAGTTAGCCTTGGACGGCACTCACACCTGATGGTAAGTGATGATGCAATCTAAGGTGAAAGCAGGTTAACTTGTTTGGAGTACGATAAATTCCACACTCTTTTCGGATTTTACACGACTTCGTACCGGAACGATAAATCGCTTGGCGGTGAGTAGGTACGTCTTTGTCACCAGCCTAAAAAGCCAGATCGTAAAAGCTCAACACTGCTACAATGTGTATTGGCGTTCTTTGTGATCACTCTCGGAATATAATGACCTCGTCATCAAAACGCAGATATTTGTCGTGACACATGGGTAAAACGATAAACTTACTTCGCGCTGCTACTAATAATTTCTAGGCCGAAACAAAAACCCCCAAAACATCACCAAAGGAAGTGTCCTTGCCACAAAGCTCAAAGACCGGCAACGCATTAACATTGCCTCTGCTAAAAATGAGAATAAGCGATGTTAATCATTTAACATCATATAACCCGATCACTCGTTTATAAATATATCTTGTTAACTTAATATAGTATTTTTCGTATAATTTGCAGTGGAAATGAACAGATGGTACCGCATCGGGTCGTGCGTGTGCATGCGCGACTGCGTGTCGTTCCGCTACCATGTCGAGGTCTCTATCGGAAACCTGCACGCGCTCCCGAATTTGGTGCACAACCTTTAGTAAGGAGTACTATCATGTATTTAGGTGGCAATACCAGTTAGCGCGGATCTAATTTTCCTATTTTAAGTCCGTGGAGCTTGTGAAGCTTCAAACTTACAAACTTGATGCCTTCATATATTAAAAACTGAACTCACGTCACTGATGTCGAAGTACCTATGCTCGGCTAGTTTCGAACCTATACGGGGCCCTTAGTCATGAGCTCACTCGCTAGTATAATAAAGGAGAAAGAATGTATGGATGGATGGATGTTTATTACTCTTACACGCAAAACTACTGAATGGATTTTGATGAAACTTTACAATAATATAACTTACATATTAGAATTACAGAACAGAAACAGCTAGACGGAAATACCCACGGAAACAAGAGCCACACGGGTAGAACCGTGGGCGTCTTCTAGTAACTCATATTTTTTTATGTTTCAGTTCTGGTATTAAATTTAACAAGAGCACATCTCTTTTACACTTTTACTACCAAAATTCGGTATACACCAAGCAGAAACAGGAAACCGTCATGTCGCTTATAAGTTTATCGTGTAAGTACTTATATCATTTTATGAGCTTTTATTAATTTGCACCGGTAATTTCTTCTCGTCCTGTAACTCGTAATTGTAGAGTATTATTTTATGCAGCCATATTCAGTGCCGTAACTAGGCTGGTACCAGTAGTGTCCAGGCACAGGGCGCCGACTCTGTGGGGGTATGGAAATGACAAGACTAATACTATATTCAAATAATATCTAATTATTTATAGAGTCAGTTAAAAGTCTGTACGTTACAGTTATGAAGCCCGCACAGGACGTGTAAATATAAAAACTAATCCCGTTTATGAGTGGGTTGTTACACAACATTTGGACCGGGAAGACAATACTAATACCTGGCTTGGTAAAATCACAATACGAAGGCATTTTTATAGTTTTTCTATAAATTCGTAATATTCCATTCAAATAAAGTAACTATCGAGAAACTTTTGCAGTAGGATATTTACGAACAGTAATTTTTCATTGATTGTACCTACCTGCATCAATAATAATAATGAAACATCTTACTTAAGAATTCACCTTCCCCTATTTTCAGCAAACCTTGGCGGCGTGTTTGGACTCTGCCTGGGTTGCAGTATGATGACTGTGCTTGAAATAATCTTCTACGTTCATATCTTTATCAAGAATAAGATAAAAGGCCACCTGCAGCGCCTTAAGGCGAAAAAGCAGATTAATTATATGGAATAAATACCTTAATAAAACAACAGTAGCTAAAAAGTGAGCTAAGCTATAGCTAATGCCCTAAAAAGGGATTTTCTTTAGGTGCAATGATCAAAATGTCGTGTGTGATTTATTGGATGTGTCGTGGAGCTATCTGCAACATCACGCTTATAATACAAAAGCAAAAGTTTGTGTGTATGCACGTTTGTTATTACTTCACGATGTGACTATTGACCCCATTTCTGTCAATTTGACTGAAATTCGGTATGGATATAGATTATACCCTGGATTAGAACAACCGACTTTTCATCTCGATATCTACACAAAAACGAGGACAGCTTAGTTGTTTTATAAAACTTACATCGATGTAATAGACGCGATCTTAATATTTCTTTATTAACGAACACTTTTCTGTTGACTATCTGATTAAAAGGCTTGGATTTACATTAATATTTTATTACATTCAATTGAAATGTCTTGTCAAATAAATATTGCACTGTGAAAAACATATCGCCTTGTTTTATTCTGAATTAAATATTATGGATATAAGAAACTTTATAGGTTTCTTCTTCTTCTCTATATGCAAACTCCTTATCATTTTTAATGTGATAAGTACTCAAAAATTGAAGAAAATTAATTAATTTTGTAGAACGGGGGTGATGTAAAAATTAAAAACACTAAATCGGGTGTACGTAAACAAATCTATATATTCTGATTTATACATAATATAATTTACTACATCTGGCGGTAATAGAACAATAAATTTTATCAAATATAATATTGCTTTGATAATAATTTTCCTCACATGAAAAAATACAAAAGTATTCTACGATTGCATTTAAGAAAAAATCTTCTAGAAAAAATTACATCTCTCTTAATAATTATTATTATCTAAAATGTTCATATTATGCTTACGACGTTATATCGGCTATTATTTATTAATTGTATATAAATAATGTTTGCTCATAAAATATGATCAAGGGACTAAAAAGATGGTAAAAATAAAAATAAAATCAATCAAACCAAAAGAAGAACGAATTTGTAATTTAATTGGAAATAGAAGTTTAATAGAAAGACAGTGATAGAAAGATGCGTTTATCTGTTGCACTGAAAGAGTTGGTTGTTTTTAAAGCAAGATCAGCAGTTTTGCGATCTTAGTTATTGATTTTTCTCATTTTGGTTTGATTTGAATCATTAATAAAATAATCATTTTAATAAATACTCCGCATTCCTCTGCATCTAACCAATAATACTTTTTCGGAAACGGCGGTTTTAACCTAAAACATAAAATTAACGACATAAAATCAATATTTGGCTTAGATTTTAATTAAAACTACAATAAAGCACATAAAGTAATAATTTGGTCTAAGTTATGCGTATTACAGTTAAAGGGTTAAGTGCTCCTAACCTAATTATTGCCTTAATCTAATACGGTCTTATGAATAGAACATTACACCTTCGCACACACTATTATATTAAACTTAATTAAATAAGTATTAAGTTTAAAAAGTATTTATTTGATGTCAGTCAAATAATAAGTGTTAATGCGAAAATGTAAGTATTTATATTGATGAGACCGATTATGTTTTATTCCAGCGTTTACCATTGGTACAAAACCACAAACATTACTCAACCCATGCCTCTAAATAATACACTTTTGCCTATATACTGGAATTTCCTATAGATACAAGTCAATTGAAAACTCAGGATAAATAAAATAAAGTTCGCTTACGTAACATTCAACAAGGAAAGGTATTTTTCTATGTTTTTTATTTTTTAATATCACTATTTTCATTTCAAATATAACGACAAAGGATCAAAAAGGTCAGAAGCAAGAGCCTTAAGGCTGTAAAAACTTGAAAAATCTTTTCTATTTTCCAGTATAATAAAAAAAATCCACTTATTGACAGTAAGTATTCGTTACGCAAGCGATGCACCAATGCGATAATAAATTATTATTACATATTATTAATAATTCATTTTTTAGTTATTATTAATTAATTATTGTAGTTAAATATAATTTGGGACGAGGCGATGAGTATGCACAATATAAAATGACCGCCTCCCTGCGGAGCGCGCATCACTGGACGTATCACAAGAATTCCTTATACAATAACTTTATACTACCAGTACCTAATCCAATGGAACGGTATTACATTACATCGACATTGAGCTAACTTAAATTCAATATATTAATTACACTAAATCCGAGCAACTTTGTTATTCAATGTCACTTTTGAGAGGTAAATCGAGTAAAAATAATAGTATTTTAAATATATATTTCTTTAAATAAAACTTTATTATATTTATCTCTATTAATCTTCAATGTACTTGTATGTTACATCGTTGACATTTGTTCCAACAACTTTTTTAATGTTCTAAAAACCAAAGTAAAACAAAACTGAGGTTTTTTATTTTTTATTTCGTCATCATCATGTAAATTAATAAATAATTTATAATAACAAAAAGATAATAATATTTGACTTTCCTCATTTAAACTTTATTATAAGTACAAAAATTGTAAAAAATACTAGCAAGAAATATGTAACAGTAAAATTGAATGTGAAAAAATACTATTTTATTGCAAAATTGCATTGTACTGCATTTTTATAATCTGGCACAAAACCAAGACAGTTTAAAAACATATTAAAACGATAAAGGTAAAAAAAAGATTAAAATTGAATAATAAAGTTACCCTGATTGGTATATCATTAAGTAATATTGCTGTTAGTCTATGGTTAACTAAATATTCCGTAAACATTAATTATTGTATTTATTGAGAGTAGACGTAGCGAATGGCACTCGGTTTATTATTATATGACAATATGACGAAAACGCGTCGTCGGGGGTAGTTTGACAAAACATTGTGCCGTCACGTACCGATGACGTCACGTAAGTTGACACTCAGTTGTAAGCTCTAAGCTGCATAGAAGAAAATGAAAAATTAAGGGGAATACCAATATTTTGTATGTCACCAAAAAGATTGTTACCAATTCAAAGTCAAGATTCGTATAATCTAAGTGGCTTTGACATTTTATATCTACAGAAATACAATGAAAATAACATTAATGATTGTAAATACCATTACCTATATTATGACGTAATAAAAAAATAAATTACACTTTAGTCTCAACTTAGGTGATGCCAACCGCAATAATGTTTGTAAGACATCCTTTACATAGATTTAATACAAAATACAACTAGTCTAGCCTCGCTAGAATTTAAGCACAACTCGAAATAATTATCCCTGAAATGCTATCAAATAAAACTCTGTTTTATTTTCACGTATTTTTTTTCAAACATCACAATTTTGTATGTGAAATACAGACTATTCAAATATAAAAAAATATTCTTCTTTAGAATACTATAGAAGAGCTTAGATATCAATTGACTTTTGTAGGCCGTTACGCTATGATATAAGACTACTGTATTCAAATATAAATACAAAGCACGTAATGAGCAAGTATGTTACGTCGCCCCCCGTAATAGCCGGCAGGGGGACAGAGATAGCACGATAGAGAACTAGAGAGTAAGAAGGATGAAGAATAAATAGCGTAGTCTTTACACATTACGAACTATATTCGGTGCGCCACGTCTAACGTGGCGCCCGACGGCCAAGGCACGCGAGCGTAGCTCTCTGGGGACTAGTGTTGCCATCTTAAAATTAAAAAGTTCGGTATATTTTATAGCATGAACTAAATACTGTCTACATCAACCTGGCAACACTGAGCCCTTAAATTCCCAGATGTATTATATATAAATAGGGCAAAAGTATCACGATTTATCCTTTCTTTAAAGTATTGCGATATTACAATTTTAGTTAGCTTACATACAGTTTTATTGTATTATGATTTATATGTTAAATATATTTGAAAATAAAATTATACTTTTGCCGTTTATTTTCACTTCATTATGTAGGTTGTAGTGAGTTAGGATTATCGTGATACTTTAACCAATGAAGCGTCTATGGTATAGTGCAACCAACTCGTCGCGATACATTCGGATTATATATCGCCGCGCTGCTACATCGAGTGCTCCAGGTCTCCTAACAAGTCCAGAGGCTCGAACAGAGGGCAGACGGCGGTGAGATGGTCTCAGAGGCTCACGAGGCTGTTGTGCGCATCTGGGGAGGATAAGTCGGGGGTGATGCGCTGTTGCTGCGCGCACGGGTGAGGGTGAGGGTGTGCGTGCGGGTGTGGGTGCGGGTGCGGGTACACGGGTGTCAGACCCGTGCCGCCTTCCATTATGCTGTCGAAGTTGAAGGGTATACCGTTGCTGGGTGTGCTTATTTCGATGCCGGCGATTTTATTACTGTTGCCAAGTGCTTTGTTGTTGTGGATCTGTTGAAGAAATATATCCATTAAGTTAGGGTTTTTTCATTATCTAGTAAGTGAGTAGCAGTAGAATTTTGTGATAGAGCTTGTCTAGGGATTTCTCGCCTAGCTTATTTCTGTTTTCAAACAAATGGCGAATTAAGAAGGTTTAACAGCACCGCTGAGAATTATGGAGTACAAAATCAATTTGAGCAGTCATATGAGTTGTTTAGGAGTAATAATAGTAGTCACATCTAACAGAGAACGGAAGAGGAATATTGGTTATTAAATACACAAAGTTCTGAGTATATTCAGATAAGCCGCAAACATGTAGTAGGTGCTATGCTTACCTGTGCAGGAGTCAAAGGGACAGGCACCTGCAGAAAGTTGGGCCTGTTAAGGCGCACGGGCGGCGTGTCCAGCGACCAGGCTCTGGTCACCAACACTGGGCTGACCGCAAACATGCAGTTGGTGCTATTGTTACCTGTGCAGGAGTCAAAAGGCATCACCGCCAGGTAGTTGGGCCTGTTGGGGCGCACGGGCGGCGTGTCCAGCGACGAGGCTCTGGTCACCAACACTGGGCTGACCGCAAACATGCAGTTGGTGCTATTGTTACCTGTGCAGGAGTCAAAAGGCATCACCGCCAGGTAGTTGGGCCTGTTGGGGCGCACGGGCGGCGTGTCCAGCGACGAGGCTCTGGTCACCAACACTGGGCTGACCGCAAACATGCAGTTGGTGCTATTGTTACCTGTGCAGGAGTCAAAAGGCATCACCGCCAGGTAGTTGGGCCTGTTGGGGCGCACGGGCGGCGTGTCCAGCGACGAGGCTCTGGTCACCAACACTGGGCTGACCGCAAACATGCAGTTGGTGCTATTGTTACCTGTGCAGGAGTCAAAAGGCATCACCGCCAGGTAGTTGGGCCTGTTGGGGCGCACGGGCGGCGTGTCCAGCGACGAGGCTCTGGTCACCAACACTGGGCTGACCGCAAACATGCAGTTGGTGCTATTGTTACCTGTGCAGGAGTCAAAAGGCATCACCGCCAGGTAGTTGGGCCTGTTGGGGCGCACGGGCGGCGTGTCCAGCGACGAGGCTCTGGTCACCAACACTGGGCTGACCGCAAACATGCAGTTGGTGCTATTGTTACCTGTGCAGGAGTCAAAAGGCATCACCGCCAGGTAGTTGGGCCTGTTGGGACGCACGGGCGGCGTGTCCAGCGACCAGGCTCTGGTCACCACTGCTGGGTAGGCCGCAAACATGCAGTAGGTGCTATGGTTACCTGCGCGGGAGTCAAAGGGACAGGCACCTGCAGGAAGTTGGGCCTGTTGGGGCGCACGGGCGGCGTGTCCAGTGACGAGGCGCTGGTCACCACCGCTGGGTTGGCCGCCGACAGCATTATTCTGAAAAAAAATACACGAATATTCAATATGAACTGTTGTAAGTCTGGAAATCAGAAGTGCCGACTGTTATGATCACACTCATTCTCTGAAGATATATCGTAGGAACTCCGTACCTTTTGTCCGGCGTCGGCGAGGTATAGATATCGTTATCTAACCCTAGGTCCACGGTGGGGTCCATGACCTCGACCTTGACCCTGACCCCGTCCTCCGGTATGTCGGGGTAGTCGTACGACTCTTGGAAGGGTTTGACGTCGGGTGGACTAGTCGAGCGCTTGTTGAGCCGGCACATGGGCATGTGGTTGGATAATATTGCTTGCAACTGTTCCTTGTCGGCATTGAGTTTGCGTATTTCGTCCTGAAATTGAGATAAATTGCGTTAAAGCACATCTCATAAATTGTAAAAAGTAGATTAGAACTATGAAAAAATTAGGCAGTCTTATAAATTATAATGAGTAGATTAAAAATTTAAATATTAGTTTCCATTAAAAAAGACTGTTTTCAGCACCCAGAAGTCGATAATGTAGAGAGTGCACCAATACCACTGACTGTGTGCTAGAGAACCTCAGAGGGTTGAAACGCCTCAGTCGTCTGAAAATTAGTTCTCTTTACGGTCCCATCGGACTATATGTTTGAGAGATTACATACATTTGCTTTACATATCTCCTGCGACGGCTAGTGATGGCATAAGATTTTTTCACTCTCATACAGAGTTTTCTAAATTTTCCAGGCTATATGTACCTGATTTTATTTTTTTCTATACGTTATACATAATCAACACTTATTAAATCAAAATTGGGTACTACTAGATACAAAATAAAAATCTTTTTCAAGAGTGGAAGAACAGAATTCTATTTGCAAGCTAACAAAATACTATTTCGAAAAAATTACCTGTAGCATTTGTTTCTTCTCTTCGAGTTGGTCAGTTTCCTCTTGCAGTTCGTTGGTGTGGTCTAGCCTTCGTTTGCGACAGCGCGCGGCGGCCATCTTGTTTCGTTCGCGGCGTATCTTCCTCCTCTCCTCTTCCTCGGGGGTGATGTCCTGGGGGGTCTTGGCCGGTCGTCTGCCACCCATGTTGCGGCGCTTTGGAGCGGGCAGGCCGGGGCTGCTGCTGCTGTCCCCGCTGGCTGAGAGAGGGCCCGGCGACACATGCAGCGTCGTCGGGCCCGAGTCACAGTAGCTCACCGGATTCAGGATGCCTGAAATTTTATTAGTTCACATGTTAGTATGTACATGCTTTCATTCATCAAGGATATTTTGAAGGTCTTAATATTATAAGAATTTGGGCCATGTCCAATACTCTACTTCCCTTTATGAAATGAAGTTAAGTTGATCAAAACTACATTAACTATATAAGTTGAAAATTTTGTCTTTCAAACGAAGTGCCCAGATTTTTCACCTGATTTTTCTATGGTCATCGAAAGCCCTAACCCGGATTGCACCAGCGTAGTGCAAAACAATTCTAAACTCTAAATATTTTTTATGTGATTCCGCTCCAAGCTGCGTGGGCGTTTTGAGAATGATATAACACTCACCGTAGGAATTGGCCTGCGCCACGGAGGGCGGCACGAAGCCCGCGTGGCTGGTGCGCTCACTGTGGCAGTTGTTTAGCTCGATATAAGTCTGCTCGAAACTGCGCAGCTGCGTGGGTGTTATGGTCGCCGTGGTGCGGGTTGGGACCCCCGACTGGAGGCCCTCTAGGTTGGCCAACTGGAAATAAAGAGAAATAAACTATTAGTGTTATCATTTTAATTCTACAGAAGACACCCGGATTTGAGAAGTAGGTACAGTTAAGACATCGTTCGAAGGGCAAGGTAACACTCGGTTATTATACTTAACAAAGTTAAAGAATCAAATATGAACAAGCATCTTTAAAGTGTTCAGAGTCTGCTTCTCATCCCCTCTAATGATCCTGCCAGTACTGAATCGCTTGAAAAGACTAATTATGATGCCACTTCTTTAGTAATACTAGTTTATTAAGAAATCTAAGCAATATTGTTTTAAGCCTAATTATTTAGCTTGACGGTCAAAGGTTTGGTCGCCCTCATTATATTTAGATATCTCTGTCTGGCCGCTTACTTATTATTTTATGTTGTAAAATAATTGAGATCACACAATGTCCCAACATAATATAATAATGTTATGCAATGTTTATTTACAATACAGTAAAAATGATGTTGCTTCCACATTCCGATCGGTTTTTATCAGCAAAACAATTGCGCTATTGCAACTGCAGCGAAACAATAACAACAAGATAAAAACAATATACAATATAAATGGCTATTAATATTATTAATTTGAAAATTTGAATAAGTCTTCTGAAACGTATACAAATACGTAACTTAGCATTTGGTGTTAGAACAAGAAATATATGCATACAAAAATATCTATAGTCCCGGTCTTATACCCTGTGACGGTTCATAAGTTTAAATCTAAAAACACTAATATTAATAGAACACTATTATTACGCCATCCTCTGCCATGCGCCTGTCATTCGAAGAAGAAGTTGGTAAGGTATTAATTTTACAACAAAGGGTTCCCGCAATTGTCCCAATTGTACTAATAAGTATAACCAGGGCTTGGGCGGGACTCATCTTTGGACGAGACAAAAACTTCACATAATTATCGTCGAACTTCACGTACAGGTAAGTTCGTTTGACTATAAATATATGCATACAAAAATATACTTTATTCATAATTCCTGATAGCAGATATCCGTTACTTTTATTATTTAGCGTAAGTTTATTACATATACCTAGTTAAGAAATTAATAATTTATTTATTTCGCATTTTCTGCAAAAAACTGACGTACCTAAACGACACTCAGACTGTACAAGAAATTCTCTACGTACGTTTTGTGATTGAAATCGTAGAAGAGGTTGACATCTACAGCGTCTAATTGCGAAAACCTTTAGCAAGCGTCTTAGTAATTGAAGAATACAAAGTTGTAGAGCCAATATCTCATGGGGCTGGCCAAGTAACGGAGTGAAAGGAAGGAGGGTTTTAGAAAGAGTAAAATGACAACGTTGCCTGAAACTGTCTTTCCTATAAGAAAAAAGATTGCTAAGGAACACCCCTAAATGTTAATATTTTGAGAAACTTACTACTCTTCTAATCTAATCTTACTAAAATTACTGTACTTCAGTAAGTTGTCAAAATAAATCATATCTTCCTTCTGATGTAACGATGTTATTTTTGAGAACGGGCGCTGAAAAGTTAATCGTAAATCTTTCAGCCGTACTAATAATGAATGAGTTAAATAAACGTAAACAAAACCATACTTCACTTGTGTTATAAACTAAAGCAAACGTTGTAAGTGCAGGTAATTGTGCTCTGTATTTGGGTTTAATATCAGCAACCAAAAAGTTTTAGTCAAACTCAAACTGTACTTGTAATAATGATAGACATTGTTGTGTTATGGGTTCTTGTAATCTTGTAACTTGTAACCTAAGACAAGTTATAAGATCGTAAAGAGATAGTCTTATGCCCAAATACTGAAACGTTATTCAACTAACGTTAACAATCAACTGAAATTCAAAACTGCTTAAATAAGTGGTGGATTTGAGTCACATTTCAGGATTTAGGCGTTGTCAGTTTGTAATTTACTTAGAATGGACTGTAATCTAAGACAGTTTACTGATTGTTTGTAGCGCAATAAAAACTCATGCTTACGTGCTTAAATAATCATAAGTCCGTAAGTAGTCCGTAAGGAGTAGGTAATCATTTGGATCTTGTCAAATATCATCACCAACTAAATAATAACTTTTATACTGAGTAGACATAAGCATCATTAATTCTTCACGAATCAAGATGATTCTGATCGAATATCTTCACGCATTAAGACTTAAAATCTTAAACGCTGACGCTGTGGCAATAATATCCTAGGTGATTGCTTGTCTGATTCACAGCATCCTACTTTGATATCTATCTACCTAGAGACGCCGCCCGAATCTCACGTGTTTGCCAGACAGCATGGTTTTGGCACAATGCTACGGTGATTTTTTAAAGAGAAAATCGTAGAGCTTCTGTTAAATTTAGCTTTTAACATCAGAATAATGATAAACATTGTCGAAAAAAAAATTTACATTTATTTTTGTTTACTCTCGTTAATAATTTTAATATCATTCAAAGTAAATAACGACTCAGACTCTGTTTTATGCTTTACTTTTGCTTTAGAGTAAAGTACTTATTTGTTTTTGTTAATAATGACTTGTTACGTGTTCCAACAGTTTTCCTAGGATTAGTCAAGGGTTTCCACCTGCACGAGTAAATGTGTCATCGAATTATTATGTGGGTTAAGCGTAAATACAGCATGAATGAGACTGTGCCCACGCGGACTGTATTATTAATTGGAAAACAATGCTTTTGCATAAACTGTTATTCCCTTAGGCGGAGATATCTTGTCGAGGTAAAAAGTAGAATATTCGTCTCTACAATCTAAGATAACTCTACTGTAAATGAATTCATATCTCATACATCTATTTTCAACAAATACCATTTTCTTTCTTTATTGTTAAGGAAATTTCATTTCTTGGCGTGATTTAACGACGAAAAACCTTTGAAATAAATGTTTTGTGAATGAAATTTTTTTCAAAGGTTGTTTAGTAGTATATGGATAATGTGACTACGTGCAGGAATAGACGTGACGCGATAAACTCATCACTTCAAACATTCATAAAGATTAAGCTCGATTAATCTGTTCCTATACTTATGGACTGTAGTTAGTCACTCGGTGCAAGTGGCCCAGACAGTTGTAGCAGTACCTGTTGACACCACAGCTCCGTCGCCAGCATGTTGGCGAACTCCAGTGGATCGATGTTCTGCATGGTGACCACAACCACGTTTATAATTAGACGCTTACTCTATTGTGTTGCGCTTTTTGCGACACCTTCGTGCGGGTTCGAGTTTGTTAGTCGATTTGTTCGTTATAAAATCCGCCCTCGCAAATTAAGGTATACGATATACGATGAGTATCGAGGCACTCTGCAGGCTCGTTTGAACGGTTCGGTTAGTTGAGACTGAGGGTGTTCGGTGTTCGGTAGTCGCAGTATTTCGCGTTAGCTAATCGTGTGCGCGGGAGTGCGGGTCGTTCGTTCGTTGCGCGCGCGTACGTCGCACGGCGGCCGGCCGCGGCGGATCGCGCGCTACTGCCGCGCCGCGCCCGCCCTCGCGCGAAGCAATCGCCCACGGCCGACGTCGAAATCGCGTATTAATAGAACACTCCTCTAACTCCGGAAATATTTCGCATCATTTCGCATCGCACGCGGCGGCTTCTAGTTATCTGTGGTAATGGGCAATCTAACCTGAAAACAGCCGCGCTCTCGGAACCTTTCAACTTCTCGTAAAACGGACCGGGCTGGTGCTTACATTTGTTTTACTACGTAAACTTTTACATTATGTCATAAGAGTTCTAGAATGTTCTCCTAACACAAAGAACGTGCGTGCGTCAGTTTTGACAAAAAAATACTTTTATAGACTAATTTTAGGTGGAAGGTATGTTAAAAAAATCAGAAAAGTAGGTATCAATTAAATCTTATACGATGTAATTTTAAAAGTTAAAACGTTGAAAACAACAAGTGTTTTTTTTTAATTTTTCTGAATAGTGTCATCAAAGTATTTTCTATAAAATGTCCATAATTAATGAATTGTCCAGCTAACAAGCGCGGCAAGTTAAGCCGGTTGCCGGCAGTAGGTGGGAGGCTCGACAGGACCTTGCGTCAAGGACGCGCTACGCCGTAGGCGGGGCATTTCGGTGAATACAGCCTTATTTGGCCACATGTCAACTATCGGTTGAAGATTTCATTTTATTGATACCATTTATGTATCTTATGTATTATATATATCTGATAGTGTTTGAACCTATATTTGACTAATTTTCAAATAGAAATAAAACCATGTGAGACTATGTTCGTACATTAAAATAAAAGAAGATATTTAATATATAAAATATATACCGTTTCATTAACATCACCACTCTGTGGACAGTTCTCGTAGTTCTTGCTGAATTAAATGGAAAAGACATATATTTTGTTAGTGTAAAATATAATAGTGAAATTTAGGTGGTAGCGGGCGTTGGATAAGGTATAGGTACCTACAAGTTTTTCTATCCTTTGACAATTTAAACAGGATCCTACCGCTTGGCGGTAGGTATGTATTTTCCGGAGTAATTGACCAGACCAAATTTGGACAAAATAAAATGTAAAATCCTTAACTCAGCCAATCTCTAAACGAGAAGGCAAGACGTCTCATAAAACGAGGCAAAATAATCATCAAAGATAATGCAACACGGAACGGACATCGGACAACGGACGAGATGATACGGCGTCCACATTCCGATAGGTAAGCGCCGTGGTCCGTGTCCAATTAGCGAGTTTAGCACGCCACACGCGCATTTGAGACGTATTTCATTTGGGCAATTGCTGTAATTGGCCCGAGAGCTTCCGGAGCTCTGTCCAGCCAACAAGATTGGCCACAATTGCCAATTACCAGTTCGACTTCGGCTAATCCTTTTTTATTGTCAGCGTTAGTGTGTTTTATTGAAATCCATGTTCTCATTTCACCTTGCTTCGGAATGACGTTTTTTGTAATTTTAAAATTGTCTTAGGTCAGATCTCATAGTGGTGATAAGAAAATAAACTAAGACTAGACTGGAAGAAAATTCTGCCAAGAAATTAAGCGGCATAGTAATCTTAGTTAACACGCTCTCATCGTCTACGTCATATTTTAACATCAGGTATTTATCAAGCTCTATAATTTTTTATCATAACCTGACGGACCAAACAGATGATCTACTTGATATATAATAACAGACCTTCAACTCAACTTCATGCAAGGAACACGTCTTATAAAACGCCGGCCTGTGTTCATCAACGTTATCTGTCAACCCTTAAAACACCCCCATGCTGCTAGTGCTCACGATAATGTGAACAATCCTCGATAAGTGTGGAACTGCAAGCTGTTCTCTTAGCTCACGACGAGGCAAATGTTATCGCGCGGTCATAAGATCATTACTGTACCTATCTATGACGTTGCCGTGAGGTAGATGATGTTTAAGCAACCGACACAGCTGGTCTCTGATAGTCGCAATAAATACCCCCATACAGTAACAGTGAGCAGTCCACGACAAGCCTGAGCACTGCAAGCTGTACAGCTTACGACGAGGCGTACGTTGTTATCGCACGGTCATGAGATCACCACTATATCTAGTTGTGACGTCGGCGTGAGGTAGGCGATGTTAAACGTAGCGGTAATTCCGACGAATTTAATTATGACTTGATGACATGCCTTTTCTAGAGCAGATAGTGTTGTTTATTTCCGCTCATTTTAATTCCCAAGATCTCTACTAGCATTGGGCCGTACTAGAAACGGAGATATCCTGGGTTCGATCCCCGCCCCGCTGGTGTATAATCGTGCCTACTCCAAGCTAAAAGTTTTCACTAATTTAGAAGGGAATAAATTCAATCAAGTATAAAAGTCATGGTTATTATTAAATGTCAAAAAAAATAGGCAAATGTAGAATTGTCTTTAAACATGTCGAGTTTGAATAAGTAAAATTTGAAGTTAATGTAAGTAATATAGTTTTAGAAATTTCTTTAATCTGTAGTAGTAGTAGTAATCGTCCTGCTAATATGTCCGTTAAAATTAGATTGGATTAGGGTTTATAGGGGGTAAAAATAATATGGTAACAAAAAGCTTGACTTTTCCAATCAAATGTTTGACATAGGAATCGATGCAAATATTTAAAGAATGTGCGCCAACTAGATTACATGCAAATGATATCAATGTTCATATACCAACAAGCATAATATTAAACATAGCAAGATATAGTTCCATAAATATTTATATTAATAGCACCAAGTAGTAGTGCACTCTCTATTTTCCCACTATCATACGTCGTACTCCTATTTCTTACATTTCTCGTAAGTGGATTAATACCATCAAGCCTTGACCCTTCGTCAGAACTGATACACTACATATATGTTTCAAATAGACGCCGTAGAGATAAATTCCTCTTACATTCATAAAGCACTCGAGCTCTGGCAAAGCTGCTCTCACCAAAATCCCATAATCGTTGTCATCCCATTTTAACGACCCATAACAGAGCAAGACATTCCTCCTTTTAGAAGAGGTCATATGTAGCTTATGCCCTCTACGCTGCTGCATTACGGTCTGGCGGCAACCTCTTACCTACTCTTGTAACAGTCACTATCAAATATAAATGCTTATGAACCTGACTGCGATGACTGCTAGCTTAACGAATACCAACATTGACTTCTCAATTTCATACTGCAATTGAAAGTTCTCCAAAAATCCAAACAACTTATATTTTTAATGCAAACTATAGTGATGTATTATGATAGGTACATGTATTGTATATATGTATTATGTATTATTGTATACACTAGGTACAAGCATATCGGCGATAATGCAAACCCGTTATCCGCACGTGTGCGCGCCCACTCGGTATCCGCGCGACTTATCTCATTCCTCTATACCGGGTGATGATATTTTCAACTGGGATATCTAATAACTATATTTTGTAAATTGAATTGCTGGATTATTTTACGAGGAACTGAGTTTGTAATCTCTTCTCGGTTGATACTGCCTTCCGAACAGAAACAGACTTGATGTGCTTGAAACAAGGCTTACTTAAAAAAATAATTTTAAACAATAATGAATTTTGGTACATTGGCGAGCTTGGAGGAGGATATATAGGGTAACTTTATCTAAATAGAATATGATAAAAAGATAGATCGTATTTGTTATTGTAAAGGTACAGTCATTCACCATCAGTCATTGTTAACAAAAAACTAGTTTTAAATCTGAAAAAAATATAATCAGATTCAGACTAGATTCTAGACTTTTTTGCTAACGAAACCCGAGGCAATAGTGAAAATGTTTAAAATTATTATAACTGTAGAATTGTCAGCCTGTA
Source organism: Mycalesis mineus (assembly GCA_034621355.1). Lineage (NCBI taxonomy): Eukaryota > Metazoa > Arthropoda > Insecta > Lepidoptera > Nymphalidae > Mycalesis > Mycalesis mineus. The sequence continues at coordinate 3,795,015 of CM067901.1, forward strand.
TACGACTACAAACAAAATTATGCAAGTCTGTCAAACAATAGGTTACCTAGTAGACAGATATTTTATACGTATGTATAATATACATACATTGTCTACCCACGAAGCTACGGAGCTTACTTTTGAACTTATGCAATTTCCCATCGCGCCAGCATAATTTCAAAAGTTTCAAAATGTCTCAAATATAAACATTGGAAAAATTGTATAATTTACGTAAAATACGATTCAAAAAAAACCGATAAGTTATTAGAGAGTATTTGTATATTCGACAGCAAAAAGCTTCGACCAACATATTGAGAAGCTTTCCCTTATCTGCTGGATCAGAAATAGGATGTAGTAGAAGGTAATAATCCCTAAGTATCCGTATTGTGGGAAGGTTAAGTCTGGAGCTCTCGGTTGCTTGTGCCCCAAAGCTCCGCACTGAGGATGGGATGTTTATTATTCCAATAGTTTATTACATCGTAAGACATTTACATTTTTTTCATAAATATTGTAAAGTTTTATAAACATAATAAAAGCTGAAAGTTTGTTGAAAGCGAAATCTAAGGAACTTCCTACTGGTTCGAATTGAACAAATCAATAGCTTTTTAGAATTCCGATATTTTTTTAATTTAATCTATTTTTTTTTATTTACTTATTTTTTTAGCCTTGCTTTTGGTGATTATATTAACTCTACATATGACCTCATTATATTAATAATAAAAAGTGTGGTCACTCAAATTTACACTTTACGCTATACTTATACGCGATAATTCACACACAAATAAGAGGAAAAACGAATTAATATAATATCGACACCCAGTATACTTATATGACATATTACTTAGTATCACAGTGGTGTTACAGTACACAGTGCTATATTTAGACGTGCTAATTTTAGCAGAGTGAACCCCTTCAGCACGGGATCGTGCTGGCTACCACTGAGAAAATAAACAATTAAACCACGCCTCTGATGTTGCGGTCAAACGCCTTATTCAATCTTATGGGCAGTTGACAATTATTATGTTAAGAACAGATAAGTAATTTTCGCATTACCATTATCACTATCAGGCTACGTTAAAGGTCTATCATAGGGTAATGCATACATCCTTATAGCAGAGGGGATATGAAGCTTAGACTTACAACATTGCTTTATGATATTGACGATATTTTACACTTGTGGTAGTCACGATCAGATGTTAGTGATTGTCACTAACATCTCATGCTGGAGTCGCTGAGAATATTAACTTGGAATTTCTTGAGAGAAAGAAATGCTTTAATTATAAGGTCCCGGGACTTCTACATCTGAAACCAAATAGGCTAATCACTGAACCTACGAGGCAGTCACATTTATCTCCTTAAACTAAAATTATCTAAATTCATTTTATCGTGATATCTTCTTAGGCCTGTGTGCATCAAGATTTCAGTGATCGTAACCAACGGTTAACATAACTTAAACGTAAAATTTACAGTTCACGACACCGGTCAAGGACGTAAGCTCGGTTAAGATAACCACCCGGTTTACGTCCTTAACTGGCGTACGGGTTTATTATAATTAGTAAATTTATAGTAAAGTTATGTTAACTGTTGGTTATGATAACCGAAATCTTGGTGCACACAGGCCTTAGTAACCTTAAGCCGTTAAAACGTAACAGATAAAGTAACTTATTATAGTTAAATACCTCTCATAATTTGTGACAAAAACTCCAAAATATGAATATGTATTTCAACCCCAATTAAAACCTCTATTTAAATGAACAAGTAAATAAACAAGGATAGGAATATTAAGTACACACATACAAGTATAAATTGTCCATAAGGGTTCCTTAATGGGACGAAGGGGTCTACGCACTTGATACAATAATAAAGTAGTGCCTGCTTGGACATTGGTCGTGATGTGATCGACCTGCCATTACATATTATATGAGGCACGTGGTCGAACGATGGCAGGTGAGCTCCGCCCACATTTGTTTTTATTACAAGAAAAATATCGAACGGATTTTGATACAACTTTGCAGTAGTTTATATCAGGATAACATCATCCGTGTGGAACATGAATCATTTTGGATACAATTTTCCAGTTCAATATCCAAAAAACAAATACTATTTAACAAGTTATACACAACTATGATAATTATATCTACTTTTAAATATTGTATTAAAATTTGTCTGTGATTTTTTGAAATTTAATACCAACTTTGCTAGAATTTATCCTCTCTTTAATAGAAACCACGAACAAAATATTAAAATCGGTTGAGTGGTGGAAAAAATTAGCGTGTATCATACACTCGTATCATTTAATTTTTTCACATGTAGATTGCGTGTTCATACGAAACAAAGTCACGGGCGTCCGCTAAGAGAATATTTCTCTATGTAGCTACATGAAAGTTTTTTAGTGTATTACTAGTGCGAAGAAAATCCTAAAAAAACTTCCATATAGCTACATAGCATGATGTTGTAATCTACTTTAAACACGCCTCAAGGATTTCACCTTCAAAAACGACCATAAACATGTCTTCCGTGGAAACGGAAAACAATGTCTACGCTATGTTAATGGTTAATGCCATTAAATATGTTAATTTTCACTCCAAAACAAATATGGCAGAAGATAGTGTGAAATAACTGGTTTGGGAATGAAAAACTACTTGGACTCTTATTTACCAACATTGCATGTCGTATAAGCTTTAAATAGAAGTAAAGCTCACTCTAGGTTAAGGTTGTACTAAAATCTAATCCGGTTCTAGGTTCGATACCCGCCTGTTTGACTATTGTCATACCCACTACTAGCACAGGCTGGTGGGAGGCTTTCGCCGTGGCTAGTTACCACCCTACCGACAAAGACGTATCGCCAAGCGATTTAGCGTTCCGGTACGATGTCGTGTAGAAACCGAAAGGGGTGTGGATTTCATCCTACTCCTAACAAGTTAGCCCGCTTCCATCTTAGACTGCATCATCATTTAACATCAGGTGTGATAGCAGTCAAGGGCCAACTAGTAATCGATAAAAAAAAACAGGCATTTCTTTTAGCTTAGAGAGAAAAGGTAATATTGGTCGTATTTAAAAGACGTTGCTTATAAAAAATTTGATCCTAACTGTCCTGCACAATAAAAACAATTAGTAGGTACATACTAATATTATATACAATTACATAAGCTTTTATGAACTGTGTATTTAATAGAGAAAAATTTACTGGGAATGGCAGCCCGTAAAGTAGTATTGTTCTTCTACGTTTCAAAGATTATCTATGAAATTTTTTTTATTTATAGTGGGAATTAAGTGTAATTAGGTAAGCAGTGGCTTATAAACTGCACAAAAGGATCTGGGGATCCCCAAGGCATGACAAAAACGAAAGTATCCCGGGAAACCCTAAAGAATTGTATCCCTACAATTACCTCATCGAGAAGCGCGAACGTTTCCCATACCTCAATCTCAAACTCCAAGCGATTTTGACCTCAATGCTAATGGAATTAAGGCCGTTCTATATTCACATAAACACCCGTAAACACTCAAGAGACTATTATCACACCAAGTTTGGAAGGTCACTGTTAGATGAATTCTTGCTGTAAGGTATAGCATGTACAATCTGGCCGGTTGTGTGGAAGCTCATTAACGCAGCGTTAATTGCTCCGGCTAATAGCTGCCCGAGTTGTCGGCTTAGAGAATTCCTTGAACTGTTTCTAAATAAACAAAGATATTTTGTTACTTACAATATTGGTTTGTTTGCCTCTTTCTACGTAAAAACGTCAAGTGTTTTCGTCCATTATCTGTACATTGTACGCAACGTTTTATCATTGCGTGGAATGTACGACTGTACATATTACGACGTGAAGTCGTCATCGTGTTCAATATATTATAGGTATAGGTGGTCAATTTGTTCCGAAAACTCTGTTTTGCTTTGGAAGTCTAAGAATAAACGTAAATAAAGGACCGATATGTGACAGCGAACGAGTATTAACTCTCGTATGCAAAAATGTCAGTTTTTCAAGAATTTTCCTTTGTTTTCTTTCGTTTCGATGGCTCAACAAAGACAAATGTTTCACAGACGCATAGGTGTGTTTAGGTCACAGATTAAAAAAACAACAGATGGCTCAAAATTGCAAGAAATTGCAACGAGGCCCTTGAATCTGACCCTGAGATTTAGTACTTTGTTCTTTGTCTTAAAAATTTTTATGTCATGTTGTGAAGTCGTTGTAAGTAGGTACCTACTCGTAATTCACACAAAAATAAATTGTAACAAGATCAGTATGCTAACAGTAGTCAATGCCATATACAGTATGAGTGCTAATCGTACATTAAAATGTACAGGGTGGATATTAAACAAACAACACATGCAAGTGCGGCGCCGGCGACTAAGGGCTCTACCATACAATGTTAATACTTTATATAATCATTTTGTATCTATCGAAACTATAAGCTCTGATTAGTTAGTTTATTTTTAACCGACGAAAAAAAACGGAGGAGGTTCTCAATGCGAAACGTATATATTTTTTTATGTATGACCACGCATAACTTTTTACAGAGTTGTCCGATTTTGAAAATTCTTTTTTATTAGAAAGGGCACACTTCTAATATGATCTCATCATGTTCGGTTCTATTTCTTATTTAATTTTTTTTTACTTTTTAGTGCGTTTTAAGTCGGTTCTATTTTTTGTTAAAAAAATTTATATAAGTTTAAAATATACATTGACGTATCATATCAAAACATTTCACTTCTGTTAAAAATGAGAGCCACAGCCTACCTAATAATTATAATATCATTCATAAATATAAGTGTTGTAATAAAATAAATCTTGGTAAAAATGTAAATTACATTCAAGTAACAATTTCAAAATATTGTGCAATTTGATGCTATTGTCTTTTTAATATTATTTAGGTATCTATCTATGCAGAATCTGCATAGTGACAACTAAATATTATGCAATATGTGTTCTCATTTTAATTGAACCTTTGATTCAGATACCTTTGTTGAAGTAGAACATTTAAAAGAAGCTACAAGCATAGTGTGAACGGGCCCTAACCGTCGCGACATTGACCGCGAACGAACGAATAATAAAACGAATCGTCGCCTGGCACCGCGCCAACAGCCCTTCCCTTCACCTTCGCTGCAAGAAAATGCACCAGCATTGATCCCTTAACTTTCCGTCGCGTCGTGGAAAATGAACGTAAAGTTGCTAGTGCTAGCTGTATGTGAATGGTTGCACTGCACTTTCTTTGTTGAGCTACACTGCGGCCAGGGTTGGCACATGATGAGCTAACACTTTTAACTATCGTTTGTGATTTGATTTGCAATGTACGTTTTTTATACTAATAGTTAAACAATTAATCGTATGCGCCTCGTATGCCTGTAACTTCAATGGCAACCGCATTGCTTTTGAAGGACCGCTGCAGCAGTGCAGCTTAGCAGCAGAAATAAGCATGAGTATTATCCTCTCTCCAACAAGGATAAAGGCCTGGCTCTTTAAAGGCCGTTAATAGGCAGATGATTAAAATTACTTCCCTGGACGATAACTTCAATATTTTTACTGACAGCAATGGTTTTCCGCCATTGAAAGTGAACGTAGCAAAAAAGTTGTAACTACCGTCCATTCCACTTTTTTGTAACGCTAGATTGTGGTAAAAACTATCATAAACATATTTTTAAAATGTTTTCTAACTTTATACATTAATGAAATATTACTCTTGAGAGTGGATCATACTTAAAAGCTGTTCAAGTACATTTTGTCAACATTTGCATTACATTTTTATTAGCTTAAGTAGTCCTGAGAAGTGTTAAAAATCGTAGAATCGGGGATTAGGGTTGGCAGTAATGCTCAAAAGTCTGGGAAGTGAAAATCCAGTGTACCACCCAAGGATAATGAAATCAAACAAATCAAAGCCTGGCGCCGCGCCAAATGTCTTTCACTTAACTTTGTTGCAAACGCACTGCCAACAATTCATCCATTCAAGTTTCAATACAAATGTTCAATATAATGTTACTAGTTACTAAAGCCAGTTACAATTATATCATTAGTATTATTAAGTCTCGATAGTTTCGCGGCGGACTCTACACCGTGGGTCGTGAGTTCGGTTGGTTGAAACAACCCGTTGGTTGAACTATTGCCGTACCCACTTATGTCACACGCTATACCTTTAATTAAAGGTGAAAGGAAACATAGGTCATATTAAAAGGTAATATTCTTATTTAAAAAATTATTCCTCTTTCCGACTGATGAAAAAGATTAAAATAAGTCAAGTTGTTTTCGGGATAATCCACAGACAATTTTTATTTATTTAGTTTATTTAGGTATATTAAAAAAATAGAATAATATAACATAAGATTCAACTTTTGAGTACTAACTTTATAATGTTTTGTAAAAAAAAGTACAAAGAATCCTTGTCTATTTACTTCGCATCGCATTCTACTCCGTTTCGCGAAACCTAATAAAAGAAAATAAACGGTTCGGTGAAAAAAGTACTCTGCTAAAAGTATCGGTGAACGCGACTGCGTCGACCTTCATTCGTTAGTTTTCATGAAAACTGCTCTGTTCGGCGCCTTCTCGGAAAACCCGCGTGACTCATACTCGCTCTCTATCGTCCGCGTACAATTATAGTATAAGAGCTGACAAAACATGTTGACATGTAACTTATACATCGTTCGATTCGAACGGTATTAAGTACGTGCGTAAGTTATTTCATATGTACTGCCTGGTCAACTCTTTGTAAAGTGTGATACATAGTTAAGTAAAATGGATGATGAACATTAATTCATGATCAATGATGATGAGAAGTTGCTGGTTTATCTTGTTGGAATATTCAATAAATAAATTGATTTAGTAAATCAATTAATCTTCTAAATACGACAATGTTAAAGTAAGTATCAATCTTAACATTTGTACAAAAAGAAAAGAAAAAAATGCACAATGTCACTAACTCATCGGAATATCATATTTAGTAATAATTTTAGAGGAAAACTATTCCCGAGATTTATTTTCGTTTTTTTATTCTTAAACTTATGAAATTAACTTTACAATTTAATAAAATGAATGCGCTCCATAACGTAGGCCATTTAAAATAGACTGGTGATAAAATATTATCTATCCTATTCTTATGAAACTAAATTACTGTATATTTTTCGACATCGGCTCTTCATTTACACGAGTTGCGTATTTCATATTATTATGTGGCGGCTCGATTCAAAAACTCGATTAGTTTACGTTGAATGATTCATACGAACTATGAATCAGCGAGCGACAAGAAAATTTCACTTACGAAAACAAGTATGTAGAAAAATCGTTCCAAAAAATAAAATTTGTTTCTTTTTCGATGTGATAATAATTATTTCTAGTATTTTCCGGTTTTTTCAGGCCTAGTATGCGTCGATAGACATATCTCGTGTTGAGAAAAATAGTTGAAAGTGACGAAATAGAAAGATCCAAAAAAGTTGAAGAACGAAGCACCAGCTGGACCAATTAAGAAAATCACAATCTGTTCGAGGCCGTTGTGATTTAACAATGTGTCGTCACCAAATTTTAGCTCTCCTACCACCCCTTGACACAAAGTCACAGTTCACTGATAATATACATCTGAGATTTCGTTGGCGATATATATTATGAATATTTAGTTCAGCAGTGGCAACAAATCATACAGCTAACTAGCTACATACTAAACAGCACCCTACGTAGTAAACAAGCTGCCACTTTACAACATTCAATTTGCATCAAGAAGCAAGTACAGCGGTACTATATTAGGTAAACTGAAGGTTAGGGAATGAGGAAGACCGCCAACTGGTAAAACCGGAAAATGCCGGAAACTGGCAACTAACGTGCCAACATTTTCCTGAGAAAAATTATGCTTATTATTATCAGCGCGGCTGCTCGGTCAAAATAATTATGTGGATCCTAGTCTGTTTTCATATTAAATGGTTTTATTTCTACTTTATTACAAAGCCTAGAGTGTGTTTTTTACCAAGTCGCTACCTACGGCTACTACATATCCGTTATATGATGGTAAAATTAAGGTCATCTCTATCAGCCTATTATTAAGGTCTCACAAGAAAGCCAGGCCGCCCTCCTAGAGAGGGCGGCCTAGAGGGAATCTATATTCCCTCTTGCACACACCAAAGTGGATACCCACTTCGGTATGTGCATAGAGGATGTGCCAAATTAGCCAGTAGGGTTAAAGATTTCTACTGACAACTTTTTGGAAGAACGAAAGCTCTAAAATTCATAGGTCTACCTACGAGAACTCGAGACCGAGACCGAGGTCCGAAAACATACAACCTAATCACAGGACCAACGAGACAGTTGACAGAGGTATATATCCGTGACATGACATGTTAAAATTAAGATACTTCTTATCAAAATCGAGAGCACGCGGCGGCCGGATACGCTCCGGAAATGGCGGGCATTCCGACCGGCGCCGCGGGCCAAACCGCAAGATGCCCAACAAAAAACAATAATCCTACGCTTTTTGCCAACCGAATAACAAAACATATTTTTATGTCTTCAAATCGTTACACTCTTGACTTAAAACGGTTATCAAGTATCTGAAATTAATTTTATAGAGTTGTTTGTTCTGCGGTTTGCTAGATAAATAGAGGAACTTTTGTAACCATTTAGTTATTCATGTAATAGAGGCTGTAAACAGATTTATTAGCACATTTTATAATTTAAGCATTATTGTAATTACTTCCTTGTGTATTTAATAGCATATACTTATTATACACATCTTGTAATTCTGCGTTCGATTCCCAAGCACAAAAATTAATGAGTTTTAAATCAAATTTTACTCAATCCCTCGGTGATCAGGCGTGACTGAAATGTACGTGAACGCGGCATCCGGCTGCCGCTTAAATCCTTAAAACATCGGGCATTATTTATATTTATTACAATTTACCCATTAAAGCTTTTCTTGACAGTTTCAACCACCAGATAAAAGTTTTTATAAATTCGTGCCAACTTGATAGTGTCGATATGGGTAAATAAGTGGTTGCTGCGATATTTACAAACAACACCGTAATATTTCGTCGCACATGTGACCAAAAAATTAAATGTTGTTAATTTAGTCCAATTTTAATAAAATATTAAATAAACACCAGCCTTATTAAGATTTACGCACACAAAGTGCATAATACGTTATCTTATTCTGGGAAAGTATTTTAAATTGCTATTTATTGTCCGATAAGAAGTCAAACAGCTGCGCGCGGTCGAACAAAGAATATAATCCGGACGCGTTGAATAGCTATGCAAATTGTATTGCAGAGCTGATAACGTCCGTACTACATCACACGGCACGGTTATACGGTTAGAGTAATATGTGCATTATCTTGGAATTAATTGGCTGGACAATGTGTCGCAATTTTAAAATCACTTAACTAGCTCAAAACGGACGTTAGCACGTGCATTTACGTTTCCTTTGTGTTTAGCGCTTCATAAGTTAATACGTAGTTAAATAATATTCAACCGTTATAGAACAAAGATTTTTTTATAAGCCACGTCGTGTTAGGTATTTTATTTGTCGCGGCATCATTTTTAAGGTCATAACTTAACGTATAATAAGACAATGGAATAGTCTTTAAGAACACTTTAAAATTTAATACGTACTGTATTAATTAATATTAAACCTTTATATAGCAAAAATTTTTTTATAAACCACGTGTTTTCCATGGCGTCATTTTTAAGGTTTGTAAACAAACCGAAGGAATTATTTTAGATTCAATCTCATTCTCTCTCATTAATGATGAAATACTTCTAATGAATCAGAGAAGATGAGATGTAACATTTTCTTTTTAAATTTAAAAAATCGGATACGACTTAATCGTAATTATTTTTTATTTATTTTCAGCTTTAATAAGTACCTATAAAATATGGTTATATATGGTTTAATAAAAATTAAATTATAGGTTTGTAATTTGGATTTTATACTTCGAAACCATAAGCATTTCAAAGTATCAAAATTATAAAAGGTATCAATTTCGGTACTAATTACACCCACACTCGAACATATCGGTGTTAATTTTACATGTGCAGTATCATTGTGTTCGTATATCAAGATATGTGTGGTATTGAACTGTTCACAGAGCTGATCCTGCGAGCTTAGCGCGGGGCCACGACCGTCTCAAATAGGATCTACTTCGGTAATGTCTGTACGTATAACTGGCTTACCATGACAAAACACTGTACTTTTAGATGCAAAGTGTAATTATTCAAATACAGGGAGTATCGTCATGGCACGGTAGACCCTACATCTCTCCATCTATGACACTCCAGACTTAATGTCAAAGTGTGGCCTTCGAAGTATAAGTAAGTATTAAAAAGAGAGACGGGTTGGTTGGTGCCCGCCACCAAAAGTTTGGACGAGACTAAAGGCTATAAGAACGTAGTCTTAGGAGGGCACCTTTGTGAGAGACATCCTGGGCTTAAAGGAATATTTAAACTAATGAGATCACCCTGGATGGAAATCACGTGCAGGTGACTAAGTTACTTAAGGCGAACTGTAGTAAGTTAAATTCGCACAAAGCCACCGCCTAAACAAGGTCGTGGCCCTACGTTAGGTACAACGACTTGCGCCCACGCATGTGTTTGCTTGTTTTATTTAATTTTTTAATTGCGTCGCCCACATTCGCCTTACGCCCCGAGTGGGAGCGAATCCTGCGGAGATTATAATCTGGCACCGTTATGTAATACATATTTTTAGACTATTTTCTTTATTGAATGTAATGCACCTCGAATTTTTATCAGAGTGAGAACAATCGTATTGTAAATTCTGCTAATTACCTTTATGTACCTACCCGACTTAGTTTTATATTGGAGTTGAAGTACTTTCATATTGTTATAAGTAGAGTTTCCTCTTGGAATTTTTCTTTTCAAATTAAGTATTCTGCTACTAAAGTTTATGTTATTAATTTGAACCATTGTCCTAAGCACTTTTAATAAAAATATATATTCCTTTAATCTATCCTATGACGCCACAGACTCTAACACACTTTTTTTTTGTCAGTGGTTAAAAAAAGCCTCAGCGGCAGTTTTCATTTGTTAAGCACAGGACCTTTTAACGACTGGCAAAGCAAACGGCGTGAATAAAGTTTACGCCACTTGCCGAGTTTAACGACACTGCGCGCGTTTTCAGAATCACAATAATGTTATATTACTTGGACTACCACACATATTACTTTGTACGGAATCCTCCTGTCCAGAAATAAATTATCTTAATTTTTTGGATATTACGAAATATCGGCCTTGTTAACTAAGCTTAAGTGTCATAGAATATTTTATATTAAAAAAGTTAGAATCAGAAATTTTAAAAAATCCTCGACACCCTAGAACAAGGACTTTTATGTCAGAATTTCTTTCCGACATAATAAGAAATCTTTGAATTGGTGTTAGATCTCGTCTACTTTCACAAAAAATACACTACTTTTCGATTTTATCTAAAAATCTCCATAACAACATTAAATAAAACGCATCGCAATCGGACTACTCATTTCGAAGCTACTAATAAAGTAAGCGAAGCTACGTGTCCAACTGACATACATGCCTACCTACACACACTCAAAAAATAACACAATCGGCTAAATAGTCGAATATTTTAAGCTAGAGAATAGTAAAACTTGTCCTTGTTTATTGCAAAATAATGGTAGTACTACCATAAATCCCTTTGGCGAGCCGTTTATTTGAGACTACTCAAGTGCGCAGTTATAAAACGCGACACGGACTCGAGCAAACGCACGGACAAACAAAGCCATTGTCTCATCGACACTAAACCACGTGGTATCTATGCTACCAAATAAAAAATAACCAAAGTTGTCTTTCCAAATAACGACAAAGTGTAATTTCAAACAGCTTTTCACTAAATGCATATGTACGAGTATGATACGATATTTACATAAAAAAACAATTTTTAGGATTTTTGAATATCTATCTATCTATCTGAAATCTGAAACTAGCGGTTGGATTGTAAAAATGTTTTTTGTAAATGATAGCCAGACTCATGAGGAGTATCATAGGTTTATTTATATCCTGATATTTCCTCGGGAATGGAAACTACACCGCAGGCATCCGTTCGTTTCATATAAATCCATATCAATCCTTAAGTCCGCAGTGTCACTGCAACAGACAGCCTGCTGCTGTCGTCTGCAGACGGCTACGAACTCGCACTCTTACGCGACCAGACGCGCGGACAGACAAAGCCATTGTCTCGACTCAAGGTGCTGTTTGCCGGCACTTATGCTAATTTCTTTTGATGAACGCCCCGACCTTCCTTAGCGGGCGCGAATATAGCTGGCAATGGTTTTAGTAAGAAAACAATTCAAGGGTCGATGGCATTGCTCAATACTATTGTAATTATGAAAATAGGTATTTTTACGAATTATGTCTACTTCGGCAAGAGAGCTACTATATAATACATATCTATTTTTTCTATATCTACCTACCACATAAAGTTAATATTTAGATTTTTTTAATATTCTAACAAAAATATGTAGTACCTATCATAAAATCCATAAAAGTACCTATGAATCCTGCGGTAACATTTCGAACTTTTTCCACACTAAAGGGAAAACCGGCTTCATCCTTGATTGCAACCCAATTTCGCACGGTGACGTAAACGGTCCGGGCGTGGCCTGTGGTATTATCTCCGTGCCGTCCGTGCCAGGGTCGCCGCGGCCTTTCAGCTGGCCTGATAAGGCGAGCTTTCGTTGCGCCTCTGCGCGCGCGCATGCCTTTCGTGCCCTGGCGATGTCAATTTTCTCTTTGACGTATAATGAGTTTTTTTACGGTTGTATTTTAAGGATTTTTGCTGACGATGATTATACATGATTGTTATAACCTACTGAGAGTGTTATAATATTATCAATAAATTATAGTAGTGAAATGTGTGTTCATTTTAAAATAAATGTAGGTATACTACAGAAGACAATGAGCTCACTTTAATACTTTTGTAATCAAAAAATTTTGTGTGAGCATAGAATGTTTCAATTATGATATTAATTGATTTTTATTCATATTCATATCATTATGAAAATGTTTTAATTATGATATTGTGTTAATTAATCAAAATTCCAAAAATAATGTTTGACTTCTTATATTTTAACTTATATTTCAAGTTACAACGTTAATTTTACCTGCCAACTCAAGTTTTTGTTTGTCAACAATGTGATTTTCTATATTCGGGGCTTTCCACGCAGAGACTATAAATCTCAGATTGAGATACATTCTATTAAGTAATATTTCATTAACCTCCGATGTAAAAAGAGGAGTGTTGTAACGTGAATTTGTTGATGCTACTGGTAATTACGGTACGATGTATTTTTTTTAATTTTAACTTGTTCCTCATACAGTGTAGTTTTACAACATGGACAGATAACAACAAGCCAGGCGATGCGGATAAGACTGAAGCAGGGCAGGACACGCGTTATCGCCCAGATAGCCGGCCGTCCGAAGCGTCTGCCAACACCAGCCTTATCGCCTTTCCACGAAATCATACACAAACACTTGCACTTATCGCTAAATATTTCACAACCGCTGTACATGCTGCTTAGTGAAGGAAATCCTTACTTGCAGTCAATTATAAATAAATAATAATTGTTCAAGTCATCATTATCAGCATATTTACGGCTCACTACATGGTCAGGCCTCTCTCCTTGTAGAAAGAGATATGGAGCTTAGACTACGCTGATCCAATGCGGGTTGACGAGCTTAGAGTTTAAATCATTAACGATAACTATCAGATTTTGATGACAGTGATCGAGACCGACAGCTGAAAGTGCTCTCCGTGGCACGGGAGTATAACTGTCAGAATTAAGTATTCTACAAACTGACCTAGGTTTCATACTCATGATCAGTTTAACACATAAAAGCGCGACTGTCAAACCTTAAAAACACCCAAAGCCCAGTTTCTCATGATTTTTTTTTTAAACGAACTAATTTATCTAAATTAAAATGTATGTCTATCAGGTGTAGAGGAAAAGTAATCATTATGATGAAACTAAGGAAAAACCACAAATTGCCCCGTCGCATTTTGTGGGCAGACTCAATAAATAATTCTAATGGTTTTGTATACTAAAATAAAAGAATATATTGGACACTTGCTCATATATTGTAGATTACCTTTATATATCTTATAATAATAGTGAATTCTATGAAAGATATACGAGCATAATATGTAGGTACATACTTGTGAAATAGTGACCGCTATAGCTAATGTAGCTAAAGATTGGCACGTGGCCCAAGCGACCAAGGATCTTGCTTGGCATATAACAATATTTTCTCTTATTTCTCAATAATAGTCATAAACAATAAAATAATATTAAATTCTATTTAATATAAGTATCGCGTACCTACTACTTTCTTGGACAAGCTCTTACAACAACAGCTTTACTATTACCAACCCTTACATTCTAAGAAAAATTCCCTCAATTATGTGAGTGTAGTCAAAACTACTAATTTGTGAGTGATGTAGGTTTGTTGCTCTTTCACGCAAAAACTACTGATTAGATTTTTATCAAACTTTACAATAATACAGCTAATACATCGGAATAACACTCAGGCTGCTTTTAATCCTACTATTTTTTATAAGGGAACAACGCAGGTAACACCGCAGGCGTCCTCCAATTTAATAATATTTGGAAAATGTATAGATTTATATAATTTATAAAATTAGTTGTATATTACAGATTTAGTACCATAATCGACCACACAAATATTTGTGTTAGCCATTTAAAGCAATAACAAATAAGGAAAATCATTGGAGTTTGAGTACAAATAACATTTTATACAGAAAACGAATTATTATTTGTTAACACATACAAATTTTGTGTAAATTCTGTCGACTTTTTTTGTGTATAGCGAAATTAAATAAATCAACTCAATGGACAAAAAATAGTTAAACGTAAAAGATTTATACTTAGTGATCTTAATAAAAACAAGTAGGTTACAAAAAAACTACGAACAAAATTATGCTTTTTAGTTCGAAACGGAATTTCAATTTGAAGTTTTTTTTTAATGCCTACAAGTTGGCCCTTGAGCAGTCAAGGGCCAACTTGTAGGCATTAAAAAAAACACACACACATCACACCTGATGTTAAGTGATGATGCAATCTAAGATGGAAACGGGCTAACTTGTTAGGAGTAGGATGAAAATACATTTTAAATAAATTTTAGTACATGAAAAGGACACTCAAACAAACCAATTTACCTACACACAAAATAATGCAAATTTTTAAAATCACCTTATTAAGGAATGAAAAATATCCTCTTTAAAATAAAAAACGGAGCGGTGTCGTTTGCTCCAAATTAATTATAATGGAGCCAAATATAACTCCTTCGCCCTTCTTATATTATGACAGCCTATAAAAAATGTAAAGAGAGCCCCTTTATAGCATCGTCAAGGCGAGACATTAACAATACTTACTTGGGAGTTGTTTAATATGCGGACAATAAGCCCGCATACAGAACTTTATATTTTGTACGTTGTAAAACTTTTTATTAAACGCATATGAGACTGTATCTTCACTAGAGCTAAAAACAGGCTGTTCTTATTAGTTTGTTTGGCTAGAACAAACTTATGATAACCTAAGTTACTCGTTGTTTGTTGTTGTTGTTGTTTAGTTTACTGAAACGTTCTAAAAGTCCTTTGTAAAAAACCTTTCGTTTTTGCATATGCTTATAAATCGTAGTAGGTACTCATGGTAGCGGTGTTATCCAACTGTATCACAGAAAATCTTATTATTTTGTAGGTAGAAACGATTGGAAGAATTCCCCCTATCTATACAAATATAACAAAGCTTTCAAATGCGCTAATCTCTGAAACTAGCAGTGGGAATTAAAGTCTTTATCTATTCATGAGGCTATTAAATTTTGGTAATGGTATCACGTATTTAAATAATAAGAGAAGATTTTTCTCATGAATATTCTACTATCAGTCAAAATCAAAATTTTTTTTTTTTACATGTATGAAACATACAAGTATGAATGGTTCTAAAGTAAAACCATAGGGGATAACTACTATTCTTGATACTTTCATGCGACGATTGATTCTATGTTTTATCGTGATGAAAGTTGTGCTCGGACGATAGGTCCTCGTTGAATAGTATTTGCATAGCTCGGAGGATAGTTCGTTGTCTATAGCCACCAGTTGGTTAGTTAACAAGAAACTCGATAATGATAGATATCGGTGAATATTTACCGCGACGGCAAAGAACATTGTTGGGGCGAAATAACGAACATGTTTTTGAGACGTATTGATTTAGATCTACGGCTAGCAACTGATAAACATTATAGTCTAAGAGAACTTTAACACTTTCTTCGGTCAGAAATCGAAAACATATTTATTTCTTGTGGCGTCAAAGTATGTCGACTCAAAATCTGCAATATCCGAATGTAAGTGTAAAGCATTTGTAATGATTTGCGACATTGTAACTTTACGGAGTTATGCTAAAGATATTTTTTTTAACGACTACAAGTTGGCCCTTGACTGCTATCACACCTGATGTTAAGTGATGATGCAATCTAAGATGGAAGCGGGCTAACTTAGGAGTAAGATGAAATCCACACCCCTATCGGTTCTACACGACATCGTGCCGGAACGCTAAATCGCTTGGCGGTACGTCTTTGTCGGTAGGGTGGTAACTAGCCACGGCGAAAGCCTCCCACCAGCCAGACCAGGACAAATTTAGAAAAATCTCAATCTGCCACGCCGGGAACCGAACCCAGGACCTCCGTCTTATAAATCCACCGCGCATACTACTGCGCCACGGAGGTCGTCGAGATATGCCGTAGCATAAGCATTTCGTTTTCCTAAAATGTGAATTCTCTAAAAAACCTCTCAAAACAGGACTTGGTAATACAACACTATTGAGTCCTGGGTAATACGAAATAATGAACTTTTCATACTTTAAAGAAATTTTCAGTAAAAATTTAAGCTCGATGTTGGGAAGTTGATGGTGTTACTCCCCCGTGCCGCGGTAAGCACTTAAGCGGTCAACGTAATCAACATCTGAGTGCCGAGTGTGTGTTTGTTACCGAGCGACTGCGTAAAAACGTAACGCAAATTTGTATGGAATTTTAGTAGCGCCATCTAGTTATAGCGAGAGTAAACGTTTTTTTTGCTATATAATTTGACGTTATGAGTGAATACGTTTTTACGCAGTCGCTCGGTGAAAAACTCACACTTGCCCCACTGATAGTGACTGTTAAAGAATCAAACATTGGTTGGAACAGCGTGGCGGGTCAAGTTCCATATCACCTCTCATATAGACAAGGAGGGAGGTCTAACCCTGTAATGTGTCATTAATAGGCTAATATTCAAATTCATTTATTTCAAGCAGATTCTGGTGAGATGAGCCAAACTCAACAGTACCTAATGATCATAAATAATTAATAATAATGATGATAATTAGCCTATATAAAATGTATACAATCGATGTAAAATTTCTCTAACCATCTCTTACTCTATGAGGAAGGCGTACAATACCCCGCTTGTTCTATTGAATTGAAGTACAACCCGGAATTCCATAGTCCTTGTAATTATCATTCTGTAGCACATAGCAAGAGTACTCGAAGTGGAGCCCAACCTATATAATATGTAATCTTATCTAAATAATTATAGCAATCGATATGTACTAGCTTGTCGAGTGATTTTGTAGTGTATTTAAAATTTTGTTATTACACGCAAAGTTGGATTTTTTTCACATTTTTTTATCATTCGCTAACATTACAGAGAAACCCAATTGAATTTCCTGAGATAAACAACATTCTTCTTTTTAATTTAGCAATGAGTGTATAACCGACAAGACCGTATGTATGTTTGTATGTTTATGATTTCCAATTCCAAAAACTGCGACGTATGATTTGGAGGTTTTCTTTTTTTTCCTTAAGTAAACTGCTTATGTTTAAAGAAATATTTTAGCAACTGAAATGATATATTATTCTTTAAAAAATAATCAGTCTTATTCTTATTTTTTAAATTGATTCTAATTATTAGGTAATATTATTCGCTGAGACTTTAATAATACCTTACATCTAATGGACATGATAGCCATCTTGTCAGTTCACAGATTATAAACGCGTCAATATTGACGTCAATACAAAAGACATTTCGCGGGAAACTTCCTATCGCACAGTAGGTCTAAGGTACCTACTAATTCGAGGAGATAAGGGTTATCTACAAGGACTTCTTTGTAACTTTATAAGGTCACAGGAAAAGTTGGCAGTCATGGATTTACCACATGCGAGTGGTATTGGAAATTTTATTGGAATGTATATTATAGCAATTGCACGCGACTTTGTTCGCGTTTGTTTTCCTTGTAGGTAGGTACTTATCTTTGTCATAATTAGCAAATAAACTAAGTTTCCCAAATATTTTAAATATGTACCTACCTACATATTTTGTTCAACCATCTATCAAAAATTAAATTATTTTAATCTATTCCAAATAATCACAGACAAAAACAGGTTAAACTAAAAATTAAAAAAATGATAAATTAGCGAAGTATTGTATTAAATTAGCAATTTTACTTAAGTTATTTTTTAGAACTAGGTTGAACCTATGGAATAGAATTTTAATTTCATTTATATAACTTACCTATAGGCAGAAAGAAATGTTTTATGAATGGATAAAAAAATTACAATTAGATATACCAAAAGTAAATTGTAAGTTACTAAGTCATTCACAAGGATAATTGGTAATAGAACTGTTTTTGTAATAAAACAATGGCCCGAAGTTTCTCGAACCATTTCGAACATGATACTCGTTCAGATATGGAAAATACCGAACTAAGCTCATTAGTTAATTGCTTTCATTTGCACATTCTTATTATTTTACAGATTATCGCTACAATATCTACAACTTGGTCGTTGTCGATGTAGTGATTATATTGCAGCCCTACCTAAAAAGGAAATCTGGATACAAATACCTGAGTAGATAAGATACCAAATTACCGGAGTGTATTACCTACAATGCATACATAGCGTACGTATTTACGAAGTATCCATAACAATAGACAAATTAAACTGGGAAAAATCTTTTTAATGGGTACGCACAGAAAAGCGTGACTCGTTGTCACGTTCACGAGACACAATCAGCCTGGTCGACATTGGACGCTACCACGTAAAATTATCGCCCGAAACCGACTTTACGGACATAATTTAATATTATAATCTAAACCTACCTACATTAGTACTGTCTTAAAATCAAAGAGCCTGTGCTGATCTATTCAAGTGGCCTTCAAGGGTCCTCAAAAACAAATCAGAGTTAAGAAAAAGTTGCATAAATTTGAAACAATATGAAATATTTATGATAATAGGTATTAAAAATACAAAGTCCAGAAATATTTCAACGCCTTAAGTAGGTTCCTATAAGTAGTATGTTCGTAATGTAGGTGTAGATAATTATGAGATACGAGGTGGCCATCCATCTACTTACAGACAATCAAGGCTCTCAGGTATCTGTTGGCGCTCGTGTCATGCAGATATCGCGATTATGACAACCCGACGTCGACGAAGGTTCGTTCAACTGAATACGTAAAATAATGCAGATCCACACCTGCGGCTAACATCTTTCTATTGCTCCTAATTATCATTATTAGCGACCCACTACAGGGCTGTTTGCTGTAATACTACCATACTACCTTCTTCGTTGTGGGTTGGCAAGTTATTATTGGATTATATAATGATCACTATCTGGTGAAAATGACCGGGAGTGACAGCTTAATGTGCTCTCTGAAGCACAGGGGTGTAACACCAACTTCCTTACTGTGGGCTTAGAATGAACTGAAAATTTCTTAGAAAAAAGAAAAACTCAGTGAAATTCCATGACCTGATCCAGGAATCAAAGCCTGTACTTTCATATAGACTAACCACTAGGCCAACGAGGCAGTAAATTGTGTCTAATACTCATAATATAGGTATTGATGTTAGATAGGAGGTGTCCATCAATCTACTCAGAGACAATCGAGGCTCGCAGGCCTCAGTTGGCACAATGGTGATGCAAATAATCGCGATTATGGCAAGGTTGACGTCGACGGAGGGTTCGTTCAACTGACCGCGAGCGATGACACGGGGCGCGCGGCGTCGCGGCGTCAGATGCGCGCGCGCCGCTCAGCCCTGAGCGAACTCACAAAAACAACGTCGCATATGGATTTAAAAAACACATTTGCATAAACACACGTTCCCGCCAAAAAATCAAATCGCAACGCAAATCAGTCAGAAATCATCCATGATGCAATGTGTCGTAATGAGAAAAATGCGACTAAAATTTACGACTTATAAAATCTGTTTGCCAAGTTTAATGAACCTTAATGACACCGCTCGCCTGCTTGACATATAATTACAAACTATTATGTAGGTATGTCGACAGCCCACTTACCAAATTCCAGCAGCAGCGATTTGCAATCCAAGTAACACACTTCACAAACAACCGCTTTTTGGTATTATACTTAATAATTTGTGTCCTCCTCGGAATATCCCCGAAACTTGTCGCAACTCGCAACAACAAGCGCGAACGACACGCGTGCGCGCAACGAAAACAAACCACTGACAGATGTCGGTCGTCGGAAAACCCCTCAGAAAGTACGCGGCGCAGAGGACGCGCACTGTAAATATTATGCTTCGACTGGACAAAGGTTTTTGTTATCTAAAACCGGTGGCAGTGAGCGTGCTCGACGAGGCGCGCGGTCAGCGGCGGAGCGTGGAGTGAGGCTCGCGCGCCGGCCCCGCCGCCGTCTGATAAGCCTGGCGCGACGCCCCCCGGCGACGCCTACGCCCCACCCGGCGCCGTCCCGGTGCAGCCACCACCGCGGCCGCCCCCGGCATCACCACGCCAGACGGGCCCCCGCGACATGCAATGCATCGCACCCACGCGCCGTTTCACAACTGCACCGCGGCGCCTCGCTGCAGAATCGACCACTTTCGACTCCTTAAAAAGACGAGGAAAGAGCTACGATTGCGAAACCGCCCGCCAGCCCAGATACCGACGAGAACAATGAGGCGCAAACAAACGCAGAACCTTTTTAGTGTCCTCCTAATTGGGCCGAACTACATCGGGCGAACAGAAATTCAGTATGCAACGCTATCCGTTCACTACATAAACGGAATAATTAAATTAGTGCAGACGTGATGAGCACGAGCACCCGCTAACTTTGCTCACCTACGGAGTGATGAAACCGATTGTTTACACGAAACAGTGCATTTAAAATCTTGTACGATGACGGACCACAAAAACATGGATTTCAAAATAAACCAAACTAATTTACGGGCTGCATTAATCAACGGCATTACAGATAATATGCTGTAAACTCGCATCTAAAGTTCGATACCTGCTAAACATGAATATTTTTTCCAATGTTCTAAGTTCTAAGGATAAGTGATCCTTAACTGCGAATTTACTTATAAATAGATACACTGCATCCATACGGACCGATCGACCGCAAATGGGAAACAGACAGAGATACACTGAGGACAGGATGAAATTTTATAGAACACAATTAAAGTGTTCAGTGCAGCGTGGCAAGATCGTTATTATAAAACAACCGTACTAAAAAAACTTTAATAAACCCACTTAAATAAATCTGTTAATAGACGAATATGCAAATATTGTGTTTTTTTTTTAATATTTCATAACAAATAAAACATCTACAGTGCAAACGTACTTTAATTAAGGTACTCGTTCTTGCACGATAAAAAAGTTTTAACAACAGTTTGAGTTATCAAAGGTGGATGTAACATTGTGTTTTTAATATCAATCAGAGGAACTTGAGTCGTCTGACCTTTCGCAATCTTATAAAAATGATATCTGCGTAGGAGTAGCTAAATGCGAAATTGGTTTCGAGGAATTGCAGCAAATGCGAACAGTATGAACTGTTTCATATTTCATGTCAATTTATCAAGTCGTTTATCTGATGATAATGTCTACTAAATTCTTTTACAAATGTTCTTAAGTTTGTCGATGTTAATTCTCGATACTAAATAAACAAGTTCAGGCCGAAGCGACCTTGGTACTGACCGATTCGCGCCGAATACTTCTAAATAATGAACAAAAAAAGACGTTCATATAAACTGCGCCGAAGCAACTAGGTATATTCGTATGAATCCAACGGAGTGTCGTAAAGTTTGAATTATAGTATGTCAATAAAAGCCGCGATGTAAACTCATTCGGGACGGAGGGGAATCTTAAAAAATGATTTAAATAACATTGACGTTGAAACGCAGCCACAGTCGTAAACCTTTACGAGTGCATTACTCTCAAACTGGTACATCCGCGCTAATATATGCGAACCGGACAATTTGTTATACATGCCTTTGATGTATGTAGTTTACTGCAAGGATCGATCGAGGCGAACATAGCCGCGGTACTCACAATTGGCCCAATCAAGAAACATCACAATATTTAAAATATAATGCGAGACATATTTCTGGGTCGGACACAAAAAACTTATAATAAGGTATCTTTTGTGATACACGAGACCAATGTCATACAACGCGGTCCGTCAGCCGAGAAATCTGGCGAGACGCATTAGGCCCACATAAATTACGAGATTAATCTTTTCAAATAATTTGACCTTTTCATCTGACGAGGGTTCATTAAATAATGGCGTCGGTATTGGAAGTGCGCTTATTGTGCCGTCTATCACAATTTTTGTTGTAGGCGGGAGCGATCTTCATTCAATACAAATCCCGAAGGAATCTGATTTGTGATGATAACAAAATAGATCACAGTTCCGATTAGATTGAAAATATATATTCAGGATTAAAGAAGTAGGTACACACCGGAAATATATAAAACAATTGTATATGTTATCTAAATACGTGACCAAAACACGTTTTTATAAGTACAGCGTAGATAGGATTTTGTTCGTACAATTTTCTACGCAGTAAGTTAATATTATAAAAACAAGAGAAATAATTTGAATATTCCTTTATTCCGAGACCGCAGTAGAAACAATTTACTTGCGCAGTTAGGTAAGAATGTGAAGTATAGAGCCCAAGACAGAACAAGAGTGCGTAATAGCATTTTCTTACAAGCGCTTTATAGTCATATCCATTGTGCCATATGAGGCCTATGTTGCATTCTATTAAAACCAAGTACAATATAACATAGAACTTAATAACAATAATCGAACGCACGTGCGTTCGCAGTAAGTATGACATCCTTTAATAAGGCAGTCAAGGCGGAAACGTGGAAAATGTCAGTAATCTGCGGAGCCTTAAGCACGATTCATGACCATAATCGGAACAAGGACTTAGCAGCTGTTGTAAATATCAGTACATGAACATGCTTATTATTTGTGACGTAATTGTTATTGCTAAATGCAACAAAGAACGAAGTTCACGACGAGTAATCCTTTGTTGCAATTTAAAGAACATTTAATTTTTTTTGGGAAAGACTTTCCAAAACACTTTAAGGAAATTAATGTTGAATGATCAGTAGCTGTCGGTGGCATGTTTTGTATGCCCGACAAATGCTTCACATGCCAGCTCTATGAGTCACTCTGTAGTCTCGAAACCCATAGTCCTACCGTTAAGCTACCTTTAGCGGCCCTACCGAAATCTTGGGATGCAATTGTTAAACTTGACGTTCCGTTAAAGCCTGTCAACTTTACAAATATTTGCGGTACTGTCCCGTAAAATATTTATTACGTATATAAAAAAAGACAAAAGAATAAAGCAACTGAAAGTACCGACACTAGAAGCGAACAATGGGATAAAAATTAGCAATAGGCAAAGAATTCATAGAATTGTAAACCATAAGTCAAAATCGTAGTATTGTAAGGCTATTTAAAATTCCAATTGCGTTTGTTTGACCGCTGGGAAACGGGCGTGACTAAAATGCACGAACCCGGGAGCATCAATCAAATGCGAATTGACCTTCTAGACGTAAAATGATTTGTATTTGTTGTTTGAATACAAATTCCAGGAATGTTTTATCATTTTATCTCGTATTGTTTTATTTGTATTATTAAATAATACAATTTAATACAAACCGCAATGAGTAATAAAATAAACGGATAACCTATCTTGTAATAAGTACAAAAACGTATGTGTGAGAACATTTTTTTCTGGTGTAGACACATTCCTTACAATAGTAATATAATACAAAAGTTAAGATTATTGACTTTAACCACAAATGATTGATATAATAAACATACCTTCTTAAATGATTTAAGCTTATATGGAATCTAGTAAAAACTATTAAATACAATTATTCTGATATTACAGTCGCAATAATCCTTTAAGGAAAAGGCTTTGTCATAACTGCGTTGGTATGGTAATGGAATTAAAACTTTTGAAGACAAGTCAATTTTGTCGAGTCATAGAGGCATTATAAATAGATTTGTTATCACTCTATTATACAAAAAGATAAAAGTGGACAAATGTTAAGATAGAGTGACATGTCAGATCGACGTGGGTGGTGTTATTGTTGACATGGGAATACGCAGGCGTAGCAACTCAGCCTGTGTCCAACAAAGCCTGACATACCGTGAGACCTGAGTTATGACCGAACATAATTTTCAATTTGTATGGATAATAGTTTCAGTTAAAAGAGCGCACATTGCACGCACACTTCTATTTTTTTTTTAGAAAAAAAACCTAATGAGACCATTAACAAACGATTGCACTCTATTGTAACTAAGAAAGCTTTTTTGTTAGCATAAATTATTTTTAAACAAGCTAATGAATTATTCAAAATTTAGAACAAAATTGTTCTGCTTTAACAAGGTGAATACTCATAAATCTCAATTTTTATCGGAGAATGTTTGAAATATACCAAGAGTTGATTTCAAACCAAATATTAGGCAAATTAACAAAAACGTTTTTATCAAGTAATTAAAACAAAGTAATTAATCGTTTATTTATTCAAGTTAACTGTTAAAGCATCAAGTAATTATTCGCTGAACAAATTTAAAATTACCTCTCGAACACCGTCAAGTGTTTTCTCTAATAACAAAGAGCTTTTAGCGGTCTACGATCACTTAAGATTTGTAAGGGCCTTTCGGGTTGTAACTTGTAAAGAAAACGGAGAAATCTGTAGAGACAATGGACAACACTTTATGTAATGGACCAAAATGGATAACATTGGTCAAGTTATCTTCGACCGAGGCAATAAAGAAGTCAATTCCGACCTTTATTGTTACGACTCGTGCAACTACTTAAATGACGACTAAGTTTATGGTGCTTCCACGGCTACCACTTTTCAGACACTATTTAAATATTTTATTATTTGCGGCTTCGTCCTGACCGCTGCTATTTTTATTGTTGGGGCACGTGGTTTTCCCGTTGTAAAATTAAATGTGCAATGACTGAATGTAGATAGTATATAAATGATAGGTTATGTGTATATTGTGTAATTTAAAAACTTTCCCAAATTTTATGAGATCTGCAATCTGTAAACATGAAAAATCATTATTAAAAGCCAAATTCAGGCTTATGACCCACTGCAAAATTAGGCCTCATTTCTATATAAAAGGAAATATGGAGCTCAGACCATCCTGTTCTATTGCGTGTTAGCGAGCATAAAACATGCATAACATTAATTAAAAAGAAACTGAATTTAGTTATCTAAACTAAGAATTTATTAAAATCAAGGTCACAATAGGTGACGTTTGATGCCTACTTCCGAGTTGGCTAAGTCGCCGATGACTCATGGAGATTTCTACAAATCACATTCACAATACAGATTATATTTACTTAATACATAATAACTATGGTAATCTTATGATGGCATACTTTTATTTATCGTGTGTTCAAAAGGCATGAAGGCATGGCAAGGTCAAAGATTACTTTTGTCTTAAAGTATATAATTTTTCCGAGAAACGAAAAAACTAATTGCCGAGGAATTCTTTGAACATAGCAAAATTATATGTATACTTATAATTTTCTAAATTACATTTTAGAATTTTATTAACATGCAAATATAATTTTGGGCAAAATTAGCTAGGCTAAACCATTAAAAGTTGACAATTTCTTGACAATATTCTGGTCTTTGGTCCGTAGTCAATTCCAAGTCGCCTACAATTAGAACAAATTGTCCACATCCGGCCTTTATTGGCTGCAGCCGTTTAATAGGTGTCGGTCAACCAAACCCATCTGCTCGATTCAACTTGTTAGTCCAATCATGTCATAATCAGGTTACTATTTAAACCTAGGAATTGGAACACACGAGTCTTTTGTTACATCACAGTTATTACCTCAAAGTTATATGCTTTACCTGTACCTACCAACGTAATTTGTCGACAATATTGATTAAAACAAAAAGATAGAAATTCTTTGTATTACAAAATATACTAAACTAAATGATAAATCAACTTCAGATTTCGCGAACATTAATTATATATACCTATATATAAAAAGATTGCTAAGAGAAGATTGTTAAATAAGTTAAATAAGAGTGAGGAAGAGATAAGTTACGCAAGAAAACAGGAAAATTTTAAGCTAGCAATGTAAGAGTAACATATTGCAGTCATGCAATATTATAATCAGATTTTAGGAAATTAAAACTCGAGTAAGCAATTAAAAAAAATTATTGCGCGAGCGCATAGCGTGCGGGGAATCCCAGGCGGACGTGCGTTCTTGGAAGCAATACAGTGCAGGAGAAATTTCACAAGCGCGATGTAGGTCAAGTCAGCCGGACTTGAAGTTTTCGCCTCGCAAAGGTTAACGCCGCTACCGGCGCGGCTATCGACAAGTCCGGTTGGACTCTTGCGCAATGATAGACTCGTTTATCAGATCTTAAAAGATCAGTTGTTTCTCGTATATTGCTAATGCTATAAGTTGAAGCGAAACAACGAGTCAAATTGGTCCTGTTCGTGATATCTAATCTACTAATGGTTTCATTTCAGTTAACAATCGTTTTATCATAATTCTGAACGCAACTTGGCTTACTTAAGCCAAAGATGGTGGTAATTGTGTTAAGTGGGATACAAAAAACCAAACAACTTTTAGCTTTTTTTAGTCAAAGACAATAATAGTTCTAAGTCGGTTACGCAAATACGCTAATTAACGAAACTACTCAAAGTTATAGTCAAAACTAATGGCTTAAAACCTATTAAATAAATTCGGGGATTTTCTAGTTGTGTAATAACTAATAATAAAGGTCGTTTGTAAAAGGAAACGTAGACTAGGAAGGCCAAGGATAAGTTACAAGGATGTAGGTATAAATAAGAGATTATTGGCGTCGATATTATTATAATGACAAAAATTATGACAAAGAACATTCACAATTATGTAGTACCTGAATATGATTGAGAATGAGCTTCGTGATATAGAAACTACATAAGTATATTCTAAACTAGATAAACAAGGACTATCTTACAAAATTGAGGTGTACGCTACATTGGGAAAACCCAAGATTTCCATTCATGCACCTACAAAACATTTGAAAAATAAATAGGACTTGCGGTTGGTGACGCTTTTAAATCCATCTACTCTAATTTAACTAAGTGTCAGCGAAGAGAACTAAAGTTTTAATAACATAATTAGAACAAAGGGTCAATTTAACG
This sequence comes from Mycalesis mineus, assembly GCA_034621355.1. Taxonomy (NCBI): domain Eukaryota; kingdom Metazoa; phylum Arthropoda; class Insecta; order Lepidoptera; family Nymphalidae; genus Mycalesis; species Mycalesis mineus. Next base: position 3,822,460 of record CM067901.1, read on the forward strand.
TTCCTTGGTAAAAAAAAATTTCTAAGTATAGAAATGCTGAAAACTAAAGCAATCCTGCAAAAAAGGAAGTAACCAACGTTGAGGTAGGTTTCATGACCTGATTCATACAAAAAGAGGTCTCTACTAATTAGATTACATAACCAAACAAATCAGTAACTAATAGGTAATTACCAATTTGTTGATCGATTTATTGATGGACAAGCAATATAATTTGTCTACTATGAAATAACAATACATCAACGTAAACAACTTAACTTATAAAATATGTTGCACCTTTATAGATAGCTACGTGATTAAACTCACACCACCTATTGTGTAATTCAATACAAGTATAAGGAAAAATACGTTTATAACAAAAAACGCTGCGTAATTATAATAAAGGAAACCCCAATTTATTTCTACATAAAGTCAAACCTGTCCTCGGAATAGTACATACGGATTGCCATAAATTCATTTGAGTAGCTCGCTCAGTCGCCAGACTTCTGAGAATCTCTCAATATGCAGGCCGATAGAGTTGGAACGGTGACGTCAGCGCGTGACGTCATCGGCTGGCACGAACTGTTACGTTTCTAGTTTTTATGCTAAGCGCCGAAAACAAAATCACACCTGCCCATATTACTTCGATTAACATGTTACTTTAATGAAAATATTAATATAACTGTAATTTAATTAATATAACTTTGCTAAACGATTAAAAATTATGAGTTCCACATAATTTAATTCCCTTATGTTGATTATATAACAAACGAATAAGATTTTAAAATATAAGGATTCAAGGATTCTGGGAATAACAGTTAATACTAAAAGTTACTTTGTTACTTCCAAGTTAACACAAAAATTGGTAAAATAATAATATAATTAATAAAATAAAGAAAAATCTACAGACTTTCTAATTTTTATGTATTAAATGACGCAATAACATTTTAAAGTGTTATCAACTTATCAGATAGTTAGCATCGTTATCAACGGTCTGCATAAACTTTAAGGACAACTAACGCCATCTACTGTAAGCTAGGGAAACTTCTCATTAAAAAGCACTCGGGTTTTCATAAAAATATATAGAAACATAAACGGTTGCAACATATAGATTTAAAATATTCAAATAATTAAATTTAAAAAAATATTAAACATAAAACTGGTTGCACTTACCGGATTATAATTTAAAACATAAAGTAAATGTCTTTATTTTATAACCGTTTATAAATTAATTAAATTTCATTGTTACTAATGAATATTAAATGACTTTTAATTATTATCTATCTATGTATATTAAATTCAGAATATAATTTTATTTAAGTATTAAAACAACATTATGATAAAAATTATTATAACAGATCGTAACATTACATATTTAAGTTTCAAGAAACTTTGCTTAAACGCAAAATTTGATAAAAATAAAGATAACGGAAAGATATGTATCGAATATAATGTTAAGAATGACGTTACATAATGTCAAGGTTAAAACCAAGTTATTAAAATTACCTTTCAAATAATTCCATTCAAAATTATATACGAAACAAACAACGAAATATATACTACAAAATTCAAAGAAATTTAGCACAAGTTCGGCACTAACTTGAGAAAGTTGTTTACTAGTAGCGTCACGGATGTACCGACCCCAAAGTTCAAATCAACTGCGCGCAATGACAGAACAACAATCAACTTACCTTTGGCTTATTGTAATCGTCCATCTGGTAGTCGAACATGGTGGCAAACATGAGACTGTCGTCCTGTTCGCTGCTGAGGAGGTGGTACGGCACCAACTGAGACATGAAGACTGCTTTCACAACAATCGAGCACTAACACGTGTGTAGATCAAAACAAAAAAGAGTCCAAAAAGATTTCAGGCGCGGCGCGACAATTCAGTAACACTTGATAACAGTATGAGTCATGCGTAGGTTTCTATCGAATACGTTCGCGTAGCTAGAATGTTTAATATCACACTGAGTCAGTTAGCTCGGCCACGTCTGGTTTTGTATGATGGCGAGCGAGCGTAGAGCGCATGCGCGAAACACATTTCGGTGCCGAAATGTCCTATGCGACTGAGTATTCCAACAATTCGCTCGCCGGGCCAAAAAAGTTTTTTGCACGTTTGGTCTTAGTTACACTATATGATTCAATGAATACTTTCTCCATGACACGCGCCCGGTGTAAATATTTTGATTCAGTAAAGCTGAGATTTATGATAAAAAACAATACGAAGCGTTTGCCAAATGGGATTGGGAAATAAAGTCCGAGTGTAACGGAAATTCCGACAAAGTCGTTTGAATTCCAGTCCAGTTTATTGGTAAGTTACTTGTATTTGTCAGACGAGGTGAAAAATAACAGAAAAGATCCACTTTTAGCTAGTTACGTATGAGTCAAAGTATCCATGGCTGATTGAAATGATTCCATGAGGATTAATAAGACCTGCAGTAAAACTAGAGCCAGAAAAATCAAACCAAAGCATTTATTTAAAGAGAAACTGGTCTATTATATTATGTTTTGAAAAAGTATGTCAACATCAGATATAGGCATATACCTAAATAAGAGAATCATGTATAAAGTATAAACATATGTTATTAATTAACAAATGGCCTATGGAAACTAAATCATAAAGATTGAGAAAACCACAGGCTAAAATGATGATATTTTTCTTACTTCATTTTCTCACAAAACATTCATAATTATGGCTAAATTATTAAATTTCCTTATTCTTAATAAGTTTTTAAGATTTTAAAGTATACCTACTAGGTATACTTTAAAATCATCAGAAATTAATAAGAAGCAGAGAAGGTGTATATAGCATATTTTCAAGAGGATAATCATGTACGAATTGGCAATCGGTTAGTATTAAAACTTTTTGAATATGGGACATGTTTTGTAACTTTTATACTATATGTCACCACCCGGGGATTTATTGCATGTGACCATTTGTTGCATATTGTACTAGAGGAAAAAACGTCAATAACTGCATAGGTAACTTAATAATTCAATAAGACAGTAATAGGATGACTAGCAAAACAAGAACAGGAATTGAATTTGGGAAAACGGCTTTAACAATTATGTCGTAAACAAATAAGTCAGAAAAGTCAGTTAAAGTAATAAATTATGTATTTTTCAAATTGTTGACAAATTACTGTATAATAAAAAAAGAATAACTTAATTATTTTTATAATTGAACAATGTAGTGTTGACGTTGATTAAAACATTCCTGTTTTGGACTACATACCTTTTGTCAAATATCGTCGGTTTTTCGGAAAATAGCAAAACAAATCCTCCATCCATCATTCCTCGGTCACAATGAAATTCTGTACAGTAGAGCTAACATCTACTACCCTATATTTAGGCATTTTAAGCGTCTGTAAAGTACGTATCCCGACATCGATTTTTATGCGGCAACGAACCGTAACCCTTTGTGGTAAAACCCACCAGGCAGGTAAATAAGTGCGGTCAAAACTTTTAAACAGATCCAATTCAAAACCTAGCTTCAAAAGTTCAAGAATAAAGATGACTGAAATTCGACAAGTATGAACTATTAGTTTGACTGTATTAGCTGTAATAATATAAAAAATTGCATCAAGTATTAAGAGAAAAAAGACAAATGAGTTTCTTCTCTACGTTACGAGTTCCTATGGCGCCTTTCCTACTCTATCACATCGTTGAGCTAAACAATGATGTTGAGCTCAACGATGTCATATTTTTACCTTGTCACCAAAGATATGAAAGCATATGGGTGTACTACATATCAAAAAATCTGTAGGTACAAGCGTCTAGTTAATACGATTACTATTGGAAATAGCTCTAATTTAGCTTCAAAGTTTTGAACCTACTAACAGGGTAAGCTAGCTCATATAAATAACCGAACCCTGAAACATCTCCGTCCAAAAGTGGATGATGGAATGTGACTTATTAGACGAAAGAGACTTCATGTCAAATCGATAGTTAGGAAATGGTTTTAAGTCAGCTTCCAAGATTAGATCTACACATACTAATAGGGCAAGATTTAACTTAGGGTAAGTTAAAAAAAATAGAAGATTGTAAAAACTACTGGATCCGAATATCCATCTTCATAATATCCCTGTCTATAGGTGATCAATGACAATAAGTGACTCGTGGGAAGAAAAAGATTAAAACTCGCATAACCTATTTCACTGCGTCAGTAACATCGACAAATAGTAAGAGTTGGAACCACGCAGTCTACATACAACAAGCTACCAGGAACAGTAAGTGGGTACCTACGTGATGTCATCCACGGATTACAACCGACTTACGCGGAATCAGACGAAAGTGTATCGAATGCTTCCAAAAACGATAATCAAGTTCTGTTAACACTTGATGGATTTCCTTTTCTTATCACTGATAAAATTGTGATAACAATAAAAATAGGTTTTTCGCTGCTTATTTTTATGAGGAAAATCTATTTTTAAGTCGAAGTCGAAATGAAGAATATCAGGAAAATTAAAGTTTTGGCCAGAAAATAAAAATATTTTTTAAATATAGTTTCAACAAGTTTAAACATCTCTCGAGTTACGTCAAAGTTCCCCAACGTGATACAAGATGACGAATCAACTCCTACGAGTTTGGAAACCGAAACTCAGAACTACATGAAAATTGAACAAGACGCCAGACAGATGTTTAGCGGGAACCAGAAGAAAGTCAAGAGAGCAGCTCTGACTACGAATATGTCAAACTTCAACCCACTCGCATTAGTGGGCCACTTTGCTGCAACAGAAGAGAACATCCAGCTACGTTTGCTAGGCAAACACTTACTAGCTTCGCATACCATACGAGCTAGAACTGTGGGGAATCTCCAGCTGCTACGCCAGACCGTGCCTTTAGAACTCTTGCGGTACCAGCATCTTCAAGAACTGAACCCGAGTGAAGTCTGCTACGACTATGCACGGCCTCGGTTACTCATTGGCTCCGACAACTGGGAACTCGTCGTGTCGAAGCAATTACGAACTGGAGGCCGAAATGAACCTGTGGCGTCACGAACCGGACTCGGCTGGTTGATCCACGGTACAGCGACAAAAGAATCTACCAACAGCCACGAAGATCATGTGCATTACGTTAAGAACGAAAAAGTGGACCTCCATAAATCTCACGCACTCAGCATCAGTCCTGCGATGAAGATCAATTCTGAAGAGCCTGTTAGCGAGCAGCGACAGTGCGAAACGAGGGGAGTGCGAACTATTAAGCTCAACAACCCTCGGGTTTCAATAGATCCACAAGTGTCGGCAATAAAAATGCACCGAAAGAAGCTTCCTTATAATCGTCGAAAATCGACCCGGCAACAAGCGTACCTACAACGCAAGACTCCACGCGATCCTGATCCACCGCCACCCCAAGAACCCACTGAAATATGTTTCACCGTCCGATTAGAAGCTCGCTGTCCTACCCAAAGAAGAGGAAGCTGCGCGGAAGCTTCGCTGAGGGGAGCGATGTTGCGGACAGGAGCTACGAACCCCGCGTGGCGTCAGTAGTGACTGACGCTGATTGGTCGCCCGCTGACGCCCCCCGCTCCCCGCACGCCCCTCAGCCCCCGCGATATCCCCTCTCCCGCTCGGCAAAGTTGATCCCAGTGCCGGGCGGGAGAATTGCATAAATACCGGCTCCCGAGCTACCGCAAATCACTTCCGTTAGAACTCCCGTGCGATCAAGAACCCTAGCGTGAAGTAACAAGAACCTGAACCAGCAAGATCCCTCAAGAACCCCGAACCCCTGAACTTGCGCTACGAACATCAAGATCTCAAGAACTCTAGCGACAAGTACCAAGAAGAACACTGAACTCTGAAGAACCTCAAGAACCAAGAACCCCGAACCCCTGAACATCGTCACAATTCTTGTGAATTGTGATTATTGAACAATAAATACAGTCCACTAGATCGACGGAGGGTTTTTATTAAATCCCTCCCCAACAATAGTATATTTTTCCAAAAAAACTTCCAGATCACTTAGATCAAGAGGCGTATGACGGTATAACTACATATTGCATTTTATTTTCTATTCAAAGTAGCTCTCAGCGCACAAATTCAAATTCTGAAGACTAGTACTAACCTTCATTTTAAGAACCCTTAAAGTATATTGTACATTCTGTTACGTCTTTCAGGGCTTTATTCCTAATCTAGCAATGTTAAGCCCTGCTCCAATTAGTACTATACAGCACGATTTCTTTATAATGACACGTTCAATACTGAATGATTGAAATGGTTCATACAGTACAAACGCAGTATCTATCCATTTATACGAAAGCATTATGACAACAAACGTGTAACACGCCACGCCAGTTCAAGGGCGGCGCGTGTCAGACCACGCGATCAAGTTCACCCCCATTTCGCCGAAACTATGCGATCATACACGATATTAACTGTGTTCTCAATATACGTAGCCATGGCTACTCTGTTTATGGGTTTGAACCCGAGCCAGATAATTATAAAATTGTATCTCTACATAAACCAGAAAGATTCTATGAACTAAAAAAATGTATGAATTAAAATTAGTACTGATGTCAATTTTCGAGATAATGATTTGCTTATACTCGTAATATACCATTTTATAAATCATTGGCATGTTTTAGTTCAACAAGGTTTAACTTTCCTCTAGGTACCTACTTACAACCAGGGAAATGATCTGTGGAATAAATAATAAAAATACTAATATTATAAATGCGAAACTTTAACTGTTCATTTTTCAGTCACGACTAAACTACTCAACTGATGTAAAAAAAATTTGGTTCAGAAATAGTTTCTAGAGCCTGAACAAGGACATAGGCTACTTTTTCTTTCACAAAACGGATGATGGACCGCTGTCGAAAACGCACGCGTCCGCTAGATTAAATATTTTGCCTACAAAATCTTTAAGTCGTTAGAAAAACTACCCTGTGTAGCAAATAAATGAGGTAAAATTTAAAAACTTATGCAAGTATTAAAACCAAACCAAAACAAGCAAATATTGTTACGATATTAAAAATATCTACTAATTTAAGGCGAAATTACAAAAAACCTGAATAGCATCGTATGACGACCAGCCTCATAAGACTTGTAAATGGAGCGGACCTTTATTATAAGTGTCGTTATGTAAAACTAAACCTAATTAGCATACATGAACGACAAGTGATCATTTACAAATATTAACTTTACCTAATCAATAAGGAAGTATGGCAAAATGTAATTCAGATAACTAGAAATTTAAAAAATATCCAAAATATGATGATATCTTTAAGTAAATAATAAGTGTAGAAACAAAAATTAGCTACGCAAAATCAAAAAATCATAAAATATATCAGTCAAGACTTAGATCATCTACGTTTTAATGGATAGTTTGTACTTATTTTTAAAATGAAAAATTTCAAAACCAATTTTTATTTGGCGGAGTACCACAAGATTGTCCGAAATACCCATTTTACATGTTAAATGGTGCAATCGACGTTGTCGGAAAATGGGTCTTTTTTACCTGCACAATAAAAACCGCAAGACAATATTAATTCAATAAAATATACTTACTGGCAACTGTTCCTAACGTTTTATTTAGGTTAGTAGGTATAGGAGGCATTTGTTATTAGTAATACCTATTGGCCATGTGCACGTACTATGTCCACTTATATTGGATGCAGATGTGTGTGTCGTTGCTCCCATTAATATTCAAGAATGACACAGTTTCTGTATAAAGGTCAAGGCGAATCTGGCGGTTCCTATAATATAATTATTGTTAGAACAATTTTCAATAATAAGATCAATTCATAATTTTTATTTCATATTTTAAAAAAACATGCTGAAGCTTCACCAGTGGACTAACATTAATGTAATACATGTAGCAACCGCGAATTCGTCTGTAAGAAAATCAATGTTCTGTACGTGACCTTTTTTGGGTTTAGTAAGCTATCCAAGACATTATGCCACCGCGGTCTTTTTGTTTCTTGCAGTCCTACTTGCAGGAACAATCCTACTATAAATTATTTTGTTATATATCTCAAAGCTTTTAGAATGAAAGCTTCTAAGCAGCTTGTGAAAATCTTAACAAATTATTTACGAAAACCTTTATCAGGAATCACAATAGAAATATTGGTGAAAATTGCATGAAAATTTGTTTACTATTTTTGAGTTTAGCAAACAAATACAGAGACTGGTCGAAGAAATTTTTTTTATTATGTAGTGATTTCATTCTTCATAATATAATTAACCTAGTGGTTCTGACAATTATATATACAATAGACAATAGGTGGGTACCTATAATACCTAAATAATTGTCAGAACAGCAAGAAATGCGCGTATGCCGGCAGCTAGCTTATTACCGCAATCTTTCACTTCTGTAGCCTTGAAAGTCATGACAGCATGAACGAGGTCACTGAAAAATGTTCTTTTATAACGATAAAATCATTTTTTCTGTCGTCGAGCTTTTTTGTACGTTTTTGTTTCAATTAAAGTTATTTATATAGGATAAGGTTGCCAGATTTTTCTTTGTAGGTTGAAAATAGTTTACAATGTAATTGTTTCAAAGTTTATAAGACAACAGAACAGTTAATTTGTTTTATTATTAAAATTGTATCAAACTACCACAATATCTAAAAAATTTATTCCTAAAACAAAATCCTTAACCACGAAATTCTAGAAACCTTCATCTTGAATAAGTCTTTCCTTTGCTAATATCTTAACAAAGTATGAAAGACAGTCGTTTACACACCCAGACACTAGAAAAACATTTTTGCAGACGTGGGAATCGAACCCACAGCCTAGGACGCATAGACAGGATTACTACCCACTACGCCAGTCGGATGTCAAAGAAATATCTAAGAAAAACGTTAAAGTATTGTAAAGGATAATAGTATATATTTAAATGAAGTAAACACCTGTAGCGAGGGAACCATTTGTAGAATTCGTGTAACATAATAGTGATATACAAGAACAAGTGTTTGCGCCTCGGCCGGCCAACGTTTCCACGAACCTCTGACGTCATTTGCGGTCGGTCATCGCCTTCCCTAGCATTTTCCTGCTATCATATGTTTTTAAGCCTATTATATACTTATTTCAAAGTTGCAGTAATGATTTTATGAATGAATATGAAGTTGCCTATATTGTATTGAATAATACCTAATCAATACTAATATTATAAAGAGGTAAAGTTTGTAAATTAAGTTACGTCGGGGCTAATCTTCGGAACTACTGATCCGATTTTAAAAATTCTTTCACCAGTAGAATGCTACGTTATCGGTCAGTGTCATAGGCTATATTTTATATTTGTATTGTATATATTACCTGAGTTATCACAGTTTTTGTAGCGCAGGTCGGATCGCATAAATCTGTTAAATCTGCTTTTGACGACTACGCTGCCGTTAGCTATTGGATATATATGAAAACATTGTATGAAAACTTTATGCATCTTAAAAAGTTCTACAAAAAAGTCCGCGATATCATATATCTATCTTTTATATTTTGGCAGATATATAACTTTTTGTGTTTTAAAAAATCATTTAATTCATATGCTTACGTTTCCGTCATTATTTATACAACTAAACTTAAATCCTTATCAAAATAAATTATTTAATAATCACAAGGATATTAAAGAGATAAGATTTGCCCTTTACAGTATGTTAATTAGTTATATAGTTTCGGAGATATTACAAAATTTCTAAAAAACATAACGCTGCCGCTATATCGTCCAAATTAAGTTGACCTCTTCCGTGGTATGATATTTTGGTACGACAACATTTTGGTACGATATTCTTTGAGAATTCAATCTTTGATCTTTTCTTTCAATTTATTTGGCATGGCAGACCATATTTATATAATATACGAAAAAGTTTGTTCGTTTGTTTAAACGGCTAATACTATAATGACGTAGGCGAGCGCTAAGTAACGTTTTTTCATGCATATCGGATTGTAAATTATTTTGTTATATTATGAAAGCTAGCTCACTCCTAAGGGGTCAAAAGTGAAATAGACTGTTACTATAAATACAAGCTATGCACATCAGCTCACCAAATGCCATAAATATATATTGTTAATGTTAATGTACTCCTTAAGGGGTAATATCACCAAGTACAATGTTTAACAAAAATGTAGAAATCTTTAGCTACCACTTAAGGGGTCAAACGGGAGTTCATGTCTACACCAAGTTCCACGCGGACGAAGTCGCGGGCGACTGCTTTATAGCTATAATGACGTAGGGAAAGCGCATAAGAAACGTTGAATTGTCGAGGGGTAGCTTTAAGATGGGATAGGGAGCACATTTTATATGAAAGTCTGTACACCAAGTTTAAACTGCTATATAGCTATAATGACGTGGGCGAGCGCTAAGAAACGTTTTTTCTAATGCTCACCTCCTTAAGGGGTCAAACGGGAGGCCAAGTTTCACGCGGACGAAGTCGCGGGCGTCCGCTAGTAGTTTATATAGTTAGCTGGCGTGTGATGTTATAGTATTTAATAAATACTTTTGTAAATGCCAGATATAATTATTTTTCTACAGTTTTATGACTGACGAAAAACATCTTTAAATTATTTAAATGGTTCACAACAGGGTCTGTCTATTTAATGAGCTTAGACTTGGTAGAAGTGACGATATTTGCCGCTGTAACTTTATATCTACACTAACATAAACTGCCACTGACTCATCACGAGATCTCAAAAACTCACTCTCCCAGGGGGACGTGATGTACGCAGGTAAAAATGGACGACTAGTTAATAATAACAGCCGATATCGTCTATTTTACGTGTAGTATAGTTAACCTAAAGTCGTGATACGACGTAAATCGTCGTACCCCAGCAATATTACCTTATATTCTGTCAATAACAATAGCAAGCGGAAGGCCTTGTTCCTGGACATTTCAAAGTATGGCCAAATTAAGAGTACCCTAAACCGACAAACTTGTATGAAAGGATTAATGAGAGTGGAAGAAGCTAAGGAAGTACGCAAGGTCCGTGGCAAATGGAAGGATGTATCCTACCTCTATGGGGTAGGGCGAATGTTCAAATGCATGGATGGATAAATGTTTGTTATTGTTTCACGCAAAAACTACTGAATTGATTTTGATGAAACTTCACAATAATATAGCTTACATATCAGAATAACACATAGGCCACATTTTATCCCGAAATTTCCATGGAAAAGAGAACTACGCGGGTGAAACTGCGGGCGTCCTCTTGTCAGCAATATTATTACGTGTGTGCGGCCCTATGAGCAAAGTTATATAAGGGACGCCATTGGACTCAAAACAGCGTCGGTTATTATAACAAACTGATATGAATATCGCTTGTGTTTACTTATAATTATGTATTATATACAATATAATTTTATACACGTGTTTCCTTGAACAAAAACATGGAACAATTATTACAAAATTATGATAACATTTTATGTTATGTTATTTGTAACACGTACCCCGCGTTATTTAAATAACACCACAAGCTATAGAATTTGATACAAACAATTCACCTCCAAATACCGCCTGATTGTTTTAAAGTAGGTTTAGAATTGTACTAAATTATGTATTTTACTAAAACTGAACCTGTTTGAAGATGTTTGTAACCAATGACCATATTACATGAAAAATTCTTTATATATATTATATTAATCATTAAGGCTATAAAGCTATGTTTTCCATTAGATGGCAGGCGAAAATAGGTACTTGTTATTTATTTTTAAATCATTATTTTCAAACAAATGAAACTGGCCTTCATGTTATAGGTACATGCTTTCATCCGACAGTAAATATTCTCTGTCTCAATTAGTCAGCTCAGATCTATTAGATTAGTGTTTTACACCTCCATGCCTCTAAAAACACAGCAACTTGGAGACCAATAACTCAAATATTGGTCTCTGTAATTAGCATTTACAATTTTTTTTTATTGCTTCTCCTTACAGTGGACTCTGCCCATGCATTAGGCAGCAAGTACAGCAAAAGTTGGCTGATGGGGATAAGGTTTGTTTCTAAATTAGTTAAGAAAATGTAACTATTCCTTCTTAAATGAATACGAAAGTGAAAATTTCTAAATACGGATATTGTTTATCTAAAAAATATTGATATAACATCGATACAAATATTTTTGTGCATATGACTAATAGTCATTCAAAGCTCATCAGGTGATATAAATTGATAAAATGTTTATTTGTTAACATGACACACAAATAGTTAATCTATTTATAAAACCTGTTTATGATAACCTAATGTTGGATGATAATGTTATGATGACTTTTCATTTTATATTATAAAACTCTAAATTGAAACAGTTATCAGGATATTGCAATGGCCCACTATAATGCAACTTCTTGTTTATTTAATAAGTGGGGATATGGAGTTTGGAGGTTTAACTTGTGTAAGACTGAGAACAGTTGTAGGACTGATCACAGGACACTGTCCACAAATAAACACCTCTCAATTCTAGGTATACCTAACAGCCCCCTATGCAGGGCATGTACAAGTATTGCAAATGATAAAGCACCATATGTTTTGTTCAGTTTAGAGAATCTGAACAACATGATGCATACATTAGGGCCAATGCAACACTCCACAAGAGGTTTATGACAGAAAAATCCCTTTTTAGGCCATAAAAATTTGCTAATTTACATAATAGATTGGTTACTTTTTAATCTACTCTTTCCTTACCATCTAGTAAGATAGCATCAGTTCATTCATGATATGATAGATGGTAAGGAAATTAAAAAGTAACTAATCTATTATGAAAATTTAGAGAAAAGGATGGAATATATCGCCTGCTTTTTCTTGAAATAATAATGTCAATGTTTGTTTATATTTTCTTTATCACATGCAGCCGTGACACATTATTCATTCATAAAATTATCTAAAAATATATTGAATAATTAGCTCACTAATTTGTATTGACGCAGAATAAGCTCCATACATCTCATAATACAAGAAATGGCCCTGTAGTGGGCTGTTAATTATTTATTTTAACATTACATAAATATGAATGAACTCAGTCTACTTATGCACTAGCTGTGCCCCATAGTTTCACCTACATAGATACAATTGCTGCAGGAGCATTAGGAAGCCTGTTCTTAATGAGCGTCTACATTTTAAAATGATTTAATATGCTAAATTTCAAGCAAATTCAATCAAGTGCACAGTTTTAGGGATCCTGTGTTGAGTCAACCAGTCAGTGGCTTCTGCTTATATTATAGCGTTAATAAAATTGTACACCCTCCATAGATAGATGTAAAGGAGGAGATAAGATAAGATGTTTTATTTGCTGAAATATGTAACCAAGGTTAAGTGCAAAACTTGCGCATTAGTCTGCAAATTTGCAGGCCTTGTTGTACAAAACGAATAAATTACCACAAAATCCTTTTCATAATGTCTTTTAAAAGACAAACTTGATTGACTTGAAAATTTTCATTGCCTTTAGTCTTTTAAATCTTTAACCTTTGTTTGAGATGAGAGGTTTTCTGGCTCACCATTTTCTCAAATTTCTGTGTTTTAGTAATATCACTTGTGTGGGAAAAGATTATGTGGATTCTTGCGTATCTGAGTATTCTCTTCCATATTATGGTGTTTGCAGTCTACCAATCGAACGCATCATGGCAGACTAAGGCCTAACCCTAATCCTTGTCACGATAACTTATAATTACTTTTATTAATCACTCAAGGATCAGGAGTGACTGAAAAGTAAGTAAAAGTGGCAAAGGGCTGCCACTTCAATCTGTCTCACTGTAGGTATGTTGTCGCTGATCACCAACTTTCCTACAACACCTTTGCTCATAGTCTTCTGTTTCATCGCATGAGTAAAATAGAACAAAAAATAACTAGGTATATAACTGTTGTACCTTTTGTGAAAAAAGTAGCCCTTCATTTGGGCATCCCAATATTTTTATACAGGGCCTGACTAAAGCATGCTACTCTACTAATGTACTGGTGTTTCTGGTAGTGCATATAAAAACTGTAGAGTTAATAGAATCAATCTCAACAGTATACAAGGACTTCCCCTTTGAACTAATTAGTATTGTCCAGCTATACTTCAAGTATAGTAGTAAAAAACAGGAAAACAAACGGAAACACCTTTAATTGTAAACAATTCACTGAATAATTTTAAATTAATGTCAAATCAAACACTTAATTAATAATGTTCTAGTTTTTTAATCAAAGTCAAACACAACTAAGATTTATTGAATACAAGCAATAATGCTGTTTAGTTTCAAAATGAAAATTTGTTTATTTTATAATAAAATTGAAAACTATTTAGTTTTCAAGTTGTTTCAGAAGTGTTGATAACACTTCTGAAACAACAAATTTGTCTGCTTGTAGTGAATCTACTCTACTGGTTTGTAAGGCAGAATCTACTGAGATAAGTCTGCAGTATGCTTGATGGGGAAATCCTTCACCTGGATAAATCCTGTTCCCATAGGATTATCAGAATAAAATAAAGGATGTGCTACTCCAGACTATATTAATACATCCTTACCAAGATTAATGTGCAGATCCATTATCATAGTTGATAGTTTCATAACAAAAACCAGCAGTTCATATAATTTTTCGTTGATTGCTAAAACCATCAGAATTTAATGTGAGTAGAGTTAGGAATGATAGCAAAAGATAAATAATTGATTATAAATTGGTAAAATCCTTCCTCTTCATCCTTTGCATCTTTTGCAATACTATAATTAGTGTATAACTGTGTGTAAAGTGTCAATGAAAGAACTTAGAGAATCGAGAAAGATCTTTTAACTAACATAATATGTGTGTGTAAGCTTATTCTAATTTCTACTAATATTACCAGTATATTTTGTATCGAACCACCACCACTCGAACCAAATATAAAGGAATTCGAATTTGGAATGTGGACTTACTGTGAGAAGGGATCTCGTGGTCGGGACCGTAGATATGAAATCATTTGTAGAAGAACCCTGCGAAGACTGGCTATCGCAGGAGTAGTCCGAGTGATTAGAATGACTGTCACTTATTTCCAGCTTCATCGTCATAAAAAAAGTCCAAAAAATAACACAAACAAGTTTACGTAAGTGTCCCAAGAATGCGCGAAGTATTATCACATCAAAACGTATGTATCCTTATCTCGATCAAACTACGTTCTATTTGACAGTTCATTGATGACAGAAATAACAAAACAAAATAAAGCGTTTCAAAAGAAATTAAACATGAACGAGAGCACAACAACGATGACTCATCATTGCAGTTTGCTTTGCACGGTGACGTCGTCGTCTCTTTGGGGATGCCCTTCTCCTGAGAATTTCTGATATTTTTATAACGAAATGTCCTAACCGCCTACTTTTAACTGTCACAAAAGTACTTTTTCGAAATACAACACTATACATCGGCCTTAACAATTTGAAGGGTGATCTCATCGTCTATAAACGGGGTATGGCGTGATATTTAACCAATGGTAGACTTGCTAATATGTGACGTCATACATTCCACGAAATGAACGGAATAAATGAAAAGAAAAATTGTTCGAAATCGTATATTATCGAACTTTAGATTAATTGACGATTCAAAATCTTAAACGTTTGTATAAAACCCTATTCTATCATTAAAATTATAGAGTAACTACTGTGAACAGATATTTCATTATGTAGTACAATCTAAATATAATTAATGAGATTATACTTTAATTACTATAATCTTAATCTATACCCTTTCAAAACCTATAAGTAATATAATATGATATGCACTATGTAGTTAAGCACAATTGCAATAAGAGATTCGGTTGTGCGTTGATGCAGTTACTCAATTGAATCAGGTTCCGTTTTAATATCTTCGTTTTCATAAACTACCCTACCTTTACTCTAGTAAGCCTAATAGTTGGAATTAAAGAAAAATGTGTCTAAATTTTCTTCTCTTTTAATACGAAATAAAATTATTTAATTTTAGTGTAAAACCTTAAAATAGGTAGATAACTACTTATTTCACTCACTCATCAAATCTGTATGAGTCTACATTGTTTTAGTGAGTTACTTATTTATTAGGTACTGTATGCTTAGGCTTAGAGTTTATCTATTAGGTATCGATAACATGACGCAGTTAGAGTTTGGCTAAAAAAAACTGAGACTGTAATCGCCCGGCAAATTTTAACTTGGCTACTTCGAATAGCCAAGCTCTAGCCTAAACTATTTTGTCTTTAACTTAAAAGAAATACCCAACTGATTACATAATATCTCTCTAGGCACTAGCTCGTAGAAAGGTAGGACACTCCTATGGGGCTAGTGTCTGGTTTAATGTTGTAGCCTTTCTATGGCCTATAAGCATTTCTTGCAGTTATAGACCTGGTACAAATGCGGTATGAAGTATGAAACATTATTTTACATTTGTGGTTTAACTATCAAAAGTGGTAAAGGTACGTTAAATGATTTTAATGGTCACTTGGAGACTCCCTGTAGTATCTCTATAGGATACTTCACGGTCACAGTACAGTCACGGAGATAAGTTCACAATATTATCTCCGTGACTGTAATGCACCGCTTTATACCTAACTCGAAACTACATCGAGATTTACACTGTTGAATTTCGTTGATTCTATAACGAAATTCCAAATACTTTCGTAATTTATTTATTTTATTGATCCACTTGCTACCGATGCGCTACCAGTTTGACGCTTGGAAACCTACCTTTACATTTTTTTTATCACAGAGGTACGGGTCTGTGGTTTTTATTATAGTTATCACAGACATGTCACAGACTCAGCCTGACTGTTGATGTTGTCAATGGTTGAGGTTGACTGTCGTCTTATATTTAGCCGTCTGTGGTGCTGAGTGTGACAGATGAAATTCACAAATCACAACAGACTTTATGAATTATCAAAAATATGAAGTGAAGTGATTAAGTATGTTATGAATACTGAAATCATGAAACTCAATGCTCAACAGAATTCTAATTTATTTGTTATAAAAATATATTATTAAGATACTTTGTTAACTTTTCAATACCCTCTTAGCAATAAGTCACTTCAAAGTTATCTATTATACTGATAAATAAGTACAACATACTTTCAAGAAGTGCACTGTTTACATATTAAATAAAGTTTTCTGCCGAAGTCATGGGAAAAAAATGCAATCATTGTGGTTCTTCAGAAATAGAAGTAGACCCTGCTAGAGGAGATGCAGTGTGTACAAACTGTGGATCAGTACTAGAAGATAATATTATAGTTGCTGAGGTAGAGTTTCAGGAGAATTCGCACGGTGGTTCGTCTGCAATAGGCCAATTTGTATCCGCGGAAACTAAAGGCGGTGCTTCAGGATTTGGAAGAGGTGGGTAGTCTTACATATATATTTTACTGTCAAAATTTTTCTTTTAAAAATACCTACTACCAAAAGTTATTTTACTATTTACCATCTCTGTAATATTCTGTACATTTTGCATCTAAGAAATCGCTTTTACAATGGTAGAAATATCAAAATGGACCCAAATTGAAAGTTTTTTATATTTATGCTCTTATTTGTATTTAATTTTAGTTATAATGAAATATTTCTTAATTGTAAACAGGTTATGAATCTAAAGCTACATAATAATAGTTCTAGTCCAGTATTGATATTTATTATGAGATTAAAGAGGAAATAAATTGATCTTTCTCTGAATATCTTTCTTCTCAATTCCAGAAGTAGTGTACTGTGTTAGAGAAGCGCAGTACATTCTCCCACATAATGTTAATGCTGTTCCATCAGCATCAACATATAAGAGCAATGGAATTTACAATGTTTCATTATTTGTTACACTAGTGTCATTAGTACTAAAATACCCCATAGATAGATGAGATATTGTTCAATGGGTTAAATCCAGTTAGTTTTTGTTAAACAAAGAAACTGACATCTTCTTTCAAAGTATTTGAAACTTGAAATTTTATCAAACTATTTCTTTTCTCCTGAGTACTGCAGGTTAAGAAGTATATAAAAATGAATTAATATGTTATATTATGTTAAAATTATAAGTCAATCTACAACTTTTATATAAAACTGACACAAAATCAGAAATTAGACCTTTTTTATGTTTCTTAGGTGACATACACAAATAATGCAATATGATATAATATACAGCAACCATATTTGTTTTCCTTTCAGCTTTCCATGCTGGTATCGGTCAAGAGTCCAGGGAGATTACACTCAGAAAGGCAAGAGATGGCATCACATTACTCTGCCAGCAATTGCGTCTAAACCAACAGTGCATTGACATAGCGTGTAACTTCTTCAAGATGGCTCTAACAAGGCACCTGACGATTGGTCGACATGCATCTCTTACACAGGCTGCTTGTGTTTATATGACGTGTAGGACAGAGGGAACTGCCCGTATCCTTTTTGTCATAATATTTATTGAAGTACGAAAAAAGGAGAGACTAAATTTTTTTTGTGCCAAGTGGCATTTGACTTACAGAATTCTGTTCTGTTTTTTTTAATTCTTTTGCTAGTTGGGTCTTTAGTCTATATAATTATCTATTCTTGACTAATTAAATAATAAATAAATATTATAGGACAATTACACACATCGCTATATAGCCCCAAAGTAAGCGTACTCGTAAGTAGCTTGTGTTATGGGTGCTATGATAACTGATGAATATTTTTATACATACTATACATAAATACTTGTAATATATAGATAAACACCCAGACAATGGAAAACATTAATGCTCATCACACAAACATTTTCCAGTTGTGGGAATCGAACCCACAGCCTAGGATGCAGAAGCAGGGTCACTACCCACTGCGCCACTCGGCCGTCAAAGTTATGTTATAGCTAACATAGTAAAATAGAGCCTAATGAACAATGATTTTTATGTCTAACTCATTACTGTAAGCAGTAGTCTATTATAATACTGAAAAAGGGCTAAAAAGTTTACTCAGAAAATAACACGAATCCAGGATCTCCCAGAAGTAATGCTTACACGACCATAAAGTATATTTTTTTAATATTGCTGACCCAGTCGTCTTTGTACAATTTTAAAACTTAAAATTGCCAAAATGATCAAAATTACCATTTTCGTTTATTGTTTAAAAAATGGTTAAAAAAGATTTATTTTTGTCTTCATTTTACTACCAAATACTTAACAACTTACATGGAGTTGTGAATCCACCTTCTTTATATTGTACTAACAAAGCCTGCAGTTTTACACTCTCACTTCATTTCTTGTGGGAATATTAGGATATAAATTATCTTATGTTACTCCTCATGAGTCTGGCTATTGACGGCTATTGCTGGCTGGCACATAAAAATTTTACAATCCAGCTGCATAGTAAAATTTGTCTGTGTACGATAGCTATAAAAGTTTCAAAGATTAGCCTGGTATGGCATAAGTACTGTATATTCTTTTATTTGCATTTAGTGTAAAGCTGTTAATTTGAAATTACAAACAAACATTTCAATTTTATGTATTTATTTATTTGTATAGATGACTGGTTAAAATCTGTGCAAAAAGCAATTGATAATTAGAGCATAAGGCACTGAATAGGCACCAGATAGATAATTCATAGTATTCTTTTATTATCCTTAACTATCTGTATCAGATCTCTTGATAGATGTGAGTGACGCAATCCAGATGTGCTGCTACCAACTCGGTCGCACTTACTTCAAGCTGTCTCGAGCACTCTGCATCAACATTCCACCAACTGGTAAGTTTTAGTTACTAAGTTACGCAGCAAAGTACTGGCAGGAGAAAGGGGAGCCAGCTTCAACGTCGTCAAAAAACGTCGTTGAACTCTGAAAGCGCTCATCTGGAAATGCAGTACCACCCTAAGTATTTCTGCCTCCAAACAGCATGTGTTTAGGGCTGAAGACTATAGTTGCTATTAAAAATACATAACTGTATTTAATTAAATGTTTTAGATAGACAATGTTCGGTAGGTGGCTATGCATGTAGTGTTTCTAGTCTAGGCAATATGTAGGTTATGGTTTTCTATTTAAGATTATCAATGTGCTTGTTTCCTCAACTTATTTATTCTTAGTAGGTAAAAAAATTTATAGTAATGTATTAAATGTGTTTATGACGTTAGGTCCATTAGATTTACTTATTCATTCTACCTACTATTGATTAAATTAAATCAAAAAAAAATATTAATATATTTCTAGAAATCTAATTGGTATCTATTTATTTGTTTGAGAATTGAAGTTTGGATTGTTTGGGTCAGTTGGGCGACGGTTTTCTACACGAAATATGTCTTCGCGCTCATCTTAGGCCCACAGAAAGTCCCTTGCAGGCAGACACTGCTTACCTACTACCAACTAAAAATATCTAGCTGTTGTAATTGTTATAAATACTAATTATGTCTTACTAATATGAATGTAACTTGAATAATGAGCGTTGCGCGTTTTTGAAACACTTCTTTCTATAATTGTATATGATGATGATGACTCCGACAGGGGGTCTACAGACCTCTCACAATTTCACAAGTGATAACTTCTTACTTAAGTAAACTGGTTCACGAACCAGTTCACTTAACCGATTCAATGCGGTATACTATTTGACAAACTTTTGTGCCTGGCGACGAACAAATGTTTTGTGGCTCCTCTGGGGCGCCTAACGCCAGGCACTTTGATGGCTCCCCTAAGGCGCCATCCGCCATGTATTGTAATCTATCGCTTTTTTTGTTGTTTACACTTGCTGTAAGTTTAGTCTCCAACCAAAATCGACCGTAAGCGGTTTAATTGTTCGTTGAGTGTATAAAAAAGTGATTATCTACGTGTATTAATGGAAATGGAAGGTAAGTGACTCATTTATGTAAGGTGTTGTAAACCTTTTTACATGATTTTTTCCACCTACCAGTTGATCCCCAGAACCAGCATATAAATGAATTCTTATTACTATGCCATTCATGTCAGCTAACATATATAATTTAGTGCCATAACGATGGACTTTCCCTTTTAAGTACTGGCGGAAAGAAAGGCGTCCTTTCCACAAAATCAATGATTCATCAATTGCAATATTTTTAGAAGGGTAATAAATTGACGACATTGTTTCGTTGAACATATGTATCAACGACTTTACCTTAAAAATACTTTCTGGCCTCATTTCATCTTGGACATTTAATGCTCTTAATATTAAATAAAACCTATCCCTAGCCATAAATAAATAAGGACTTAGGCGCATTAAATAATGTCGAGACCAATATTCGGCCATTCTGTTAACTTTTACGGTACCCATAAATAAAATTATGCCGATAAATACTGTGAACTCCTCAAGACTTATCTCCTTCCATTTAGAAAAACGAGCTTGTGCGGTGCGTGCTGCGATCTTCAATTCATTGCCGCACTTGTTTGTACACTTTAAAATTAAATTAATGATACGACTATTGAAAAATAAAAATAAAAAATCTATTGGTGTTTTTCCACTCATGTCATGAGGCGGTAATAAGCCAGGTGTGCCCGTAAAAGGAATCTCGGCCATATTCGAGGGGTTTCCATTGAACCAATCGGTGGCAGGTGCTTACTCAATTGTATTTTCAACGTCCTGGTCTAATCGATCTTCAACACGATCGGCTTCTTCATCTGCGTTTTCATTTACCCATTCTTCAAGAAAGTTATCCACATCCTCTGTCAAAATCCCATACAATTCTGCATCACTCATACTTGCATAAATGCCCGGCATGTCTGATAAGTACATATGGCTCGGAGACATCAATCCGGATAACTCCGTAGATATGAGATCCCAATTTGACGGGCCAGGTTCAGGGGATGGAGGAGTAGCCATTTCGGTTAGGAACTGAAAAAAAATAGTAAAATAACATACCTAGCAGTCAACACACTTTTATTTTATACATAACTATACATTTTATAAGTGAGAGAGGCATTAAAGTAATAAATGTAAAGATTAAAAGCTCATGTTAAATTCCAATGGTGCATACAACACCAAAACAGCTATAGTAGTATCAAAGACTCGATGCCGCCGCGCTAGGGCAATAAAATGTCTACGATAGCGATTACGAGTACATTACATAATTATTAATTTCACCTTTTATTCAAACTTTACCTTCCCAAAACGCCTGGGTACCTAATACCAAATAAACACGTGTCAAACTAACTTTACTACATTGTAAGTACCTACTACATACTAAGTTTACTAATACAGTGTAAACTCCATGTAACGTCACTCGATTTAACGACAAACTCTCTAAAGCGTCGAAAACAATTGACTTTGGTTGGTTTATCTTGTCTACCATACAGTGATACACTCTACATAGCATCACACCCACTCTCAATAACGACAATAAGTTATATAGAGTAGTGTAGTTACTGTAGTTACTAAGTTTAATAATATACATAGGTTTTAAACTGTTTTAATAAAAGGTAATAACACTAGAAAAGAAGATTGTTTAACTCACCTTGTAAAGCCAAAAGTCAAAACAGAGTCCAAATTACTAGCCGGGGTAGTCACTGAAGCAAAATCACGAAGTCCAGATACACAGTCCACAGTCGTCACAAAAGCAATCTAACAGAATCCAATGGTTACACCGAGACTACCGTCTGATCACTATAACTAGCAAAACAGAACTAAACGAAAAAACATCATCGATAATTAAGTAATTTGCGCGTAAGAATCCTTGTTAAAGTGATTTATGGCACCGACTGCCATGAGTTTTTGTTTTTAGTATAAGTAATAACTTTCCTAGCCCATCAATAAAAAAGGGTCGGTCGGCATGGCAAATTAACAATAAGCTGGTAGGGTAATAAAAAGCTTAAACATTTTGCAACATCTTTGATATGATCGCCTAACGTAACAACAATAGATAGTGCTTTTCTAAGAATCGTTTTTGTTGTTGTTACGCATCAAAGATAAACTAAGTACTCGTACATTGACTTGATCATATATAAGACATGCCTCGTCCGAGTAAATTTGGACAGACTTCGACAAAAACATAATATATATCATCACGCCAAGTAATAAGTAATAATAGTAATTTTGACTTCAACAAACTACCTAGTTATTACCTACTATAAACTTGCAAGAGCATATCCACAAAGAGGCGACGTGAAAACGGTTTTTTTTCTAAATATTTAACTGTCATAATGAGTGCGACTCGTTTAAAACCCTTAAAATTTTTATTGAAACGGTAACCATCCCCGAAGGGTGTGAAATAACGCTACACCTTAAAGTGATTTCTCTGGACAGGATTTGCGTGATACATTAAGACACTTATATTTTCAGAACACTTATATGTACTGTTCATAAATGTAAATTAATCAGTTTTTTGGGCCCGCCATGCAGAAAAGTTATCTTTCATAATTATTATTTCTATTGAAAAGGTTTACAACGCCTGAAATGTCTTTTTTCATGCTATATCTTGAAGCTAACACTAGGATCGTAATTTACGTGACAAATAAGGAAACTTTCATTTAGGGCTAACCTCTGAAAAAAGCTATTTTAGTAGAGTTTTACAGGAAAAAATTCTGGCTCCTCTCGGGCGCCACCCGCCGTACACAAAAAATACACACGGCGCCTCTGCGGAGCCATCCGCACGGAATCGGTTAAGCTTACGCTGTATGTCTAGCTTCCTTTCACTCATGTGTATTTATTCTTCTCGACCATCCATCCTATTACAGACCTGAGTTACAGTTGCTTAACCACATTATATTTGTTATGGTAGGATTGAAGCTCAACTTAATTTCATTAATTTTGGGTGCTAATCGTTTATCAGGTTTTTGTATTTATGTAGCTGCATTTTCATGCGTAGGTACAGTTAAATATTAAAATGAAACATAATGTTAAGCTAGTTTATATTTATTGCAATGAACTTCAAGTGTACTTATCATTTAGCAATTTTTCTAAATCTACAAACTTCTAGAGAGCTTTACAACACCCATATCACATTCTTAAGGTACATTTATCCTTTCTCAACAATATACACAGGATTTATCATAATCAACAAAATAACTTAACATGGGAATGATTTAAATTTTAAACTCTTATAAATATTTTGATTAGACATCTTTGTCTAGTTCTAATGAGAAATGCCTTTTGTTATCATACGGAATAATAGTTAAGAGGTCGCAGTCTATTCAGCAGTTGTCAGTCCTCGTTAGTATTTGTGTTAGTCATAGAAGTGTTAACAGTCGGCCCATAGTAAATGAGTTCAGGAATTTGACCACCTTGAACACCTGTCCCATTGGTACTCTCAGAGGAACAATGAAATTGGAAAGTCACAGTGCCCATATACACTTCACTTAGTCCTTCTTGGCCGAAATAACTCAATTCACTGCCGTCTAGTATTGCAGATGCTGTATAGAAACATTCAGGCTCAATTTGTATCGGGTTCTCAAAGTACACATGGAAGGTGTTACTTGAACCGTCGGAAAAGAATTTCGTATTATTTTCAGCAAGCACTCGTCCTAATCGTTTCAATTCAATCTTCACATTGTAATCTGCTGCACCGTTTGAAGATCCATACAGTCCAAAGCCGACGACAAATATTCGTTTATCAACACAAAACTGTATTGAGTCACATCTACCTCTGTATCTCCATTGGTTACTTCTATATGCACAAGATTGAAATCTGTGACAAATCTGAAAAGAAAAAATGTAATTTTTAACTTACATTATACTGTACTACTAATTTACAAATAGCTGATAAAAAGTAGCCTTTATCTTTTCTAAGGCTATAAAAGCCTATCACTGTACCAAATTTCATTAAAATTGGTTCAGTAGTTAAGATGTTTCAGTAACAGAAATTTACAATAATGCAATTTTTGCATTTGTAAAAAAAAACTAATGAATGAATGCTATACTCTAAAGTTATATCTTATATTGCATAAATTAATAAAGTTAATTACCTGAGCTTTGAGTCCAGCTCTTGCTTTTATGGGATAGGATAATTGTGGTTTGGTTGCTGCAGTGAAGTGTAAAAATATATCTATTGTTTCTTGAGGAGTCAGTATGCCAAGTTGTGCTGCACTGTTAGCAAACTCCTCCAAAGTCATGGTAGGAAATCTAACAAGGTATATGGCACTGCCGAGCATAGCTCTCTTGTTGGCTGGGTTAATGTCAATCTCTCTACGCACGCATTCAGCGTGAGCCCAAGCTAAGGCAGCTTCAAATAGATTTATTTCCTTGCAATTGAGTGTCTCTCTTGCCAACACAGACTCAAGAGTAGATACGTCAATGTCTACAAAACCTTCTGAAGTGAGGGCCATCTCAGCCTACAATAGAAATGTTCAAATGAGATTGTGATTCAAATAAAACTGCAATACAATTTGTTCAATAATTTATTTACATTTATAATAGTAAATAAAAATTTTACAATATCCTTAAATCATTTCAATCAATCAACAGACATCACATGCTTCATATTACACATGCAAATAACACAACTACACAAACTGTATTGCAGTCAATCTACATTAACACAATTTTAATATTCAATGCATACTATCTATTGTTTTCAAATTTAATAAATGACTAGATTATATACAGACACTGAAATTGGAATGAAACTGAGAATATTTTCACTCTTAAACCTAAATCACAACCAAAAATGAGTATTACATATATTTCATAATTAGTCTACTTAATTTAATTGTATAAATTGTGCAAATTGTCATTAGAGAGATCTTTGCTTTCGGGACTTGAAAAGTTGCGACTGGAAGATTCAGAGAGATCCATGAATAAACTACTATATGATGACGATGGCTCTAGGCAGACGGTTGCTAGGTTTTCTGTCGACTCACATACCTGTGCATCAATAACTTCCCAGCACCTCTGCATTAGTTCGGGCTCCTCAAACAAACGTGATTGGCTTAGGAGCAAGCATGCATTTTTGGCTGTTAGACTAGTCTCCAAGTAGTTAACACAGGCTCTCGCTAGGTGTGGTACTATATATTTCTTAGCAACATACAATGTCGATAGAACTGTGTCTGCCTCTAATTGTATTTCATCACAGTATAAATACCTGTAAAGGGAAATAAATATTTTTAATACACAATTGATAATGTCAATCAACTAATCAATTTATATTTCATAAATAATAATTATTGATGCAAGTCATTATCAAATAATGTAAAGAAAATTGTCTTACTTTAGTAATATTAGGAACGCTGATGGCTCGACATCAGGCACTTCTATTTCTTGTTTGCATTCTGCCAAGCCTCCATAGAACATAGCATAAAATACTGAGCTACCAGTCGCCAAAACATATTTATGGGCTGGTATTACTTGTGTGTGTCCTGGAAATTGAATAAATGATACTTAATATACAAAAATTAAATTTTTTATGGAATTTTCAGTGATAATAGTAATAATCTTCCTGATGTATGCATAAATTATGTCAATAATGATAAATTCCAGTTTTCAATTGGAATTGCACTTTAGGGTTAGCAGAGGCCTTAAGGAAATTAATTTGCATACAAAACAATAGTAATATATGATTTATGTATGATTAAATAGACTCGGACTGGACTACAGATTTATAATATTTGTAGTTTGTGAATTTTAAAAATAGGACTGTACAGAACTTGATGACTTTTCCATAATCAAAGGAACAGAAAAGAAATTATTTTAAAA
Source organism: Mycalesis mineus (assembly GCA_034621355.1). Lineage (NCBI taxonomy): Eukaryota > Metazoa > Arthropoda > Insecta > Lepidoptera > Nymphalidae > Mycalesis > Mycalesis mineus. The sequence continues at coordinate 3,848,877 of CM067901.1, forward strand.
AATAAAAATTATCTATGGTTAAAACTTATAACTTTACCTGGTCCACCAACTATGAATGTGATATCAGCCATTAACTGATTGTTGAACATAGCTGCATTTCGTTCACGGACTGTGGGTTTTGTCGCTTGCCAGTTGGGATCCAAGGTGGCTGTCCCCGGGGGAGGCGCAGGAGAGACTGTAGGCGAAGGGGCTGAGCTTGATGACCCACATGGGGATGGAGGTCCGCTGTAGCACTGTGACACTTGAGTCCCTGTCTCGCGTTGAGATATTGTGTGCGGAGGTGACAGCGACAAACCACCACCATTGTTGATGTTTTCTGCTGTAAAACATAAAGTTGTAATTTACATCAATAAGTTGACACAATTGTATCATATAGTTTAATTGTTGTGACTTACAGTTTCACTAGCATATATAATATTGTTTCCGTGAGGACCCACATTGCAAAATGAGGAAATTTCATATCAATTGATTGTATTGTTTTAGAGATAAGTCAGCAGTATTTCATTTAATGTTGATTTTGCTTATAATGTTAGTTGATGGAACAAGATGTTAAGTCATAAACCATTATTTATAACATCTTTTCATCTGCCTGGGAAGCATGTGTTAAATCTCACATGCTTGTAATTTCACTAGCAACAATGCACTTCAAACGGGAACATTGCAGCAGTAGTCAGTTTAGACATACACAAAGTAACAGCGCTAGTAAATATCAAATAAGATAAACAGTTTTTTATAATTAAAATTTCATTTATATCATTACAGTTGTTTTAACACACAACACTAATTCTAACAGACTGTAGACAATGGTTGCTCATGTGATTATACATCTGTTCAGAAAGCTCCAAAAATTTAAATGTATTTTTAAGTATGTATAGCTTATAAGTTACGTGGGTCCAATGACAGAAAAATTGTTAAACATTAACGCAAAACGCTTAAGTATAGTGGAAAAACACTCAAGGCAATGCGAAACAACCTGTTTTGTTACGACTCCTTTAATAAATACGTGACAAAAATACTAGTTCCGACGATTTAAATAAATCAATATTTACAAAATTCCTCTATCCTTACCATTCATCCAAGTATTGGTTTGTGCTACCGACATGCTTTCCCGGGCCTCGGACGGCCTTTTCGGAGGTTTAGAAACGATTCTTGAACACAAATTGGACATTTTATTGAACTATCCAGTATTATTTCCTGTTTTAAAAGGTAAAAATAACAACACCTGTGCACTAAACAATACGTCGCGCGGCCATTTTATCTGAGCGAGACGCTTACTGTCAGTGTTGCTATAATAAAGAAATGAAATTGACATCCATAGACCAAGTATGTATAATGTCGCCAACTGTTAATTTTGCGCTAGGAAAATAAAAGTAATTATTATTTATTGTGATAACTTGTTCAGACCTGTTTAAATGTTTATATTTTAAAAATGACAATCGACTGAACTAAACGGCCTTTTGTTTGTGTGAATTGAGCATATTGTTATAAATGTTTGCTTTATAACTATGATTTTACACGTATTTATAAAACGTAGTAATTTATGTGTCTGCTCTTATTACGAAACAGCCTTGTGATATGAATTATAATATATTTAAATAAAAAATTAGGCAATGTATGATAGCTATACTACATAGAACAATTTTATTAAGCAATGTGGTGGCAATCTGATATTAAACAACGATATCTACACAAGATTTTATTAACCGATCACATTTTACAATTTATTTACAAAATCAAATTATTTATTGTTATCTAGTCTGGTTGTCTTTATATACCTACTAGCGGCCGGTCCGGGCTTCGCACAGGTAGACATAAATAGGTACGGATATTTAAGTTATAAGCATGCTAATTAAAACGACCATGAATCAACGTTCCAAGATTTTCTTTTTTAGGAAAAATATTGGATCTTCTACAAATACAATTTCCGATTTCAATAATTCAAAAAGTAATCATTAGGTATTGTGACAGTTTTGAATATTAAATTATTTATTTGGATAAAAATTTATAAATGATCACTTTTGAGTCAAGCTTCATAATAAAATGGTTTATTACAGAGTCGCGTATAGAGCCTTTTTACGCAATACAATATTTACTTTAATTACCTAATTAATATCAAATTTTTGTAATATGTGTGTGTGTGTGCGTGCATGCGTGTGTGTGTATGTGTCTCCGAAACTATATAACTAATTAACATACTGTAAAAGGCAAATCTTATCTCTAAAATATCTTTGTGATTATTAAATAATTTATTTTAATAAGGATTTGAGTTTAGTTGTATAAATAATGACGTAAACGTAAGCATATGAATTAAAAGATTTTTTAAGACACAAAAAGTTATATATCTGCCAAAATATAAAAGGTAGATATGCTATCGCGCACTTTTTTGTAGATCTTTTTAAGATGCATAAAGTTTTCATACAATGTTTTCAATTATATCCAATAGGTAAGACAGCGCACGCCATTTACGCCGATTTAATAAATATCACGGTCCGACTCGCGCGACAAAAACTGTGATAACTCGGGTAATTTATACAATACAAATATAAAATATAGCCTATGTTACTCGTTGATAATGTAGCTTTCTAATGAAAAAAGAATTATTAAAATCGGTCCAGTACTTTTTGAGTTTATTCGTTACATACAAAAATACAAATCTTTCCTCTTTATAATATTAGTGTAGACAACTTGTTTTTATACTTCCCAAGAATAAAACTTGTACGATTATGTAGAGTCATTTAAGATGTAATAATTTTGCCGCTGTATTTGGAATTGGCTACCGTGGCGCCACTACTTTTACTCTGACTAACAAAGGTTACCTATACAATGTGGAAATTGTATGGTCAAATATATTTTATTAATATTATTACCTTGCACGAGCGGTCTAGCCCGTTGTACAACGTTGTTCCGCCGCCTGTGCCCTCGCTGCGAGGTCTCCTGGCAGTTCAGCTCCGCAAAACGTCCATCTTCATCAATGAGGCTCTCGAAGAAGTCTACGCTGCTATTCATCGATGACCGGGAGTGGAACGCATACCAAAATACGCTAGAAATAAACGGAAATTAAATTTTTTATTTGTCCAGAACATATAATTTGTAAAGTTCGTACGATTTATTGTTTGTCTTTGAGTTGTTTTCCTTCCTTACGATTCATCATTATCTGACAGCGATTGCCGTGCACGACTGGACATACCTAGACCTCAAGTAAGAATCCCAAACACCTAAAGTCTCGAGCCTGTATCCAGAAGTTTCCTGCAAGTCGCTTACAAATAGTACGAGTATGCAGGATTATATTCCTGTAACTAGTTTAAAGCTTTTTGTTTCTTGATTTGTAATGCACATGGTTAGAGTATAGAACTCTGTCACAAAGTGTGTTTCTTAATTGTTGCAACCCGCATCTTTAAGGCCCCACACACACTTTGTTTTTTCGTTTTCGCTATTTTCAGTCACCTACTCGAGTGAAATGAAGATTCTAATATCTTCATTTCACTCGAGTAGGTGACTCGAGCTCATTATGATGACGTGACGATACGACAAATAATTTCGTCTGCTGATGACGTGATGATCCCGGCATATGAATAGCTATGCGAGTGCTCTCACAGGGCGACATTTTATCATTCTGCCGGTCAACGTGTTCGGAGTAATAGTAGTTCGAGACGTACGATATTAGGTGTCTCAAAATGTTCTAAAATTATTCATATTTTTTAAGCACACTGAATGTAACTTGTACGGATTAAGGACACAAATTATTGTTTGGAAAACAATTTTTAGTATTTTTGGGATCCCCATTACTTAGTAAAATATATAATATAAACCATAGATACCTGATACAAATAAATGCATAAGTGAATTTAGAATAAAGAGTATAACATATTTTTCCTTTTGGTAATTATTCAGTGTACATATACATACATACCTATAGAATGCAACTTGTAACGTCTTTTTAGTTTAATTTTTCTTTTGATAATTATGGATATAATTTTTAATAATTATGGATATAATTATCATAGCAACCTGCTTGAAATCTATCTCGAACTCGAATGATCAATGAGCCCGCCCGATGACACTTACAGTGGGCACCTTGTTGGTGACAAGAGGTAACAGCCACAAAAAGTTAGTCATATCGAGCTTATTTCATATGTAAAAAAGGGTATCGTAGCTTAACTCCTAATCCATTCAAAAAATAAGGGTTTTTATCCCTAAACCGAACATACTACAAGAATGAAATATAGAACATACAATAAATTAATATTATGCAACTATGTAAATAATGTAATAGGCTCTTCGTTTAGTTGAGTTAGAGATAACTAATATACGTTCAACTAAAAATGCAATTTTGGACTTTACATTTCAAATCTAACAATTCATTGAGTAATGAACGATTTTGCCGTCGAATAATTCACATCTCACTCACAAAAAATTAATGTCGGCACCTGGCACGAAATCAATAACTTGAGATTTAATGAACCCATCAACGGAATTTAGATAGGCCGTTTTCTGTCCATTGTAAGTGGTAGGTATATTTTGCTATTTTTTAAATAAATATATTAATTTCTCAATTTTGCGTCTCAATGCGCAAAAAACCGACCAAGTGCGAGTCAGACTCGCGCACCGAGGGTTCCGTAAATTTTAAGGTTTTCGAAATTATTCCTAAACATTGCTTCATGCGTAATTTCATGATTCTAGGACTAGCTGCGAGTAGTAGAGTTAAATATGCGGCTTATGCTGTATCTTTTGACTGTGTTGACTAAGATGTTTTATTTTGTTATAGCTTAAGGGTATTATAGAGCCAACGTAGTATTTTATATACAGTACAGTAATTTAATACCTTTACGCGTTCATAAGAAAAGGGGGTAAGTGTAAATTTTTAAAAATATTTTTATTACATGATGTAACTGAAAATTTACAGTTTTTGTAATTTTTCCATCATCTGTACTATATAACGTTACTTCGTACCAAATTTCAAGATTTAAGCTTACGGGAACTACCCGTTAGGTTTTGATTTACTTGACTGTGTCGAAAATTTGGGAAATATTTGGTATAAAAAATAAAACGCACTAAAAAGTAAAAAATAACTGTGTCATTTAATTGCTTTAATTTACTTAAGCATATCTATGAAGTCGGTGCCAGCCAAGTTTAAGGAACATTTATTTAGCGTAGTAAAATAGTTTGTGGGTTCTAGGTAACGTCCTTAAAGTAGAAACCTTGACTGGCACTGACTCCTAGATATGCTTAAGTAAATTAAAACAAAATTAATGACACAGTTATTTTATACTTTTTAGTGCGTTTTGAGTCAGTTCTATTTTTTGATAAAAATTTTTATTTCTCACTTTTTAGTGTTTTATCGACACGTAACCTACTAGTTCTATACTCTCATAGTCATACGGCACTTGCAGCCAAAAACCTACCGATACTTACACAAAAACCGATACTTATAAAAAAAGAATTATCAAAATCGGACAACACTGTAAAAAGTTATGCGTGTTCATACATGAAAAAAAAAGAAATATACGTGTCGAATTGAGAACCTCCTCCGTTTTTTTTCGTCGGTTAATAACAAAGCATTAAATGTTGTTTTTACCCGACTGCGTCAGAAGGAGGGTGATGTTTTTCGAGTGTATGTATGTATGTATGCCTATTTCTTTGGCACGCGCTAAAGCCTATACGGCTGAAGGGATTTTGACATGTGAGGTGTCGTTGAATTTGGCAAAATTGTGGAAGTGACATAGGATATATGAATTTTGAAAATGGCGGCTGTAAATGGGGGAAAAAAGGAGGGATGTGTGTATTTTTTCTTTTATCTTAGCAATATGGGTATCAAATGAAAGGTCCTTAAAAGACCATTTTAAAAATATAAATATAAACATATCATGTTCATATTACTGTTTTAACAAGCAACGACAAAAAGTGCACCAAGTGTACCGTCTCATTTCTTTACCACAAATTAAAACTAAAAAGTCTCAAATAAAATTATTATTATAAAAACAAAAACCCCGACTGCTTAGAAGGTATAAACTGAAAAGAAAAAAACAAGGATCACTATACCAATATAAAATTCTAAATACTTTATGGTGCTGCAGGCGGGGACAAAAGTAGTTTTGGTAGGTCTTTCTTTCCCATGTAGTAAAGTATTTTGTCCCGCCTCGTAGGGTTTTTTTTTATAATAATAATTTTATTGGAATAAAAGGTTAAGTAATGTCGAAGCAATTGTACTAATAAAGTAATGAAATCTCATGGAGAGCGAAGCTCCTGAAAGTATATACGCCTTAGTCTATATGAATGTATTGCTCCTCCTCCTCCTCCGAAAACTTTATGGAGCACCCATTCCTTGGCAGCACATAGTCACATATCATGAGGTCACCTTTGCGTTAAGAACGGAATGTCTCTACAAGACCTATATCAATCGCATAATAAGTTACGCTAGCGTAGCATTTTCACACCCATGGGTTTGGTCTCAAGGGCTTCCAAATCCCTTAAAATAAATTCATGCGTCTTGCCACATCAAGACCATCTCTGCTGTTTATTTACTTATACACGTTCCATTAAGCCGATGTCCGAGTCTTACATGAGACGCTCTAAAGCATTGACATATTAATACTATGGACTTCGGGTCTAATGCAAAATTTACGTCAAAAGTGTCCCAAGATATTTTATACACACTAGGATGTATTTATGTTTTTATACACAAAATAACATTGTAATGTATGTCTTATCGTATTGTTATACAGTCTAATTTGCAACGGTCTAATTGCAAGCAATAAGTAATCAGCTTCGTTTGACGGTTACCATGGCAGCCTTTTTTTGACATGACAGCTTCCCGTGAAAATAGGACAACATAAATGGTGTGGAGTCGGTAGCTTTCAAATTTTTTTGGCATCTTATATTTATATATTATATTTACAGCAAATTTTAATTTATATTTACATATCCCTGACCTCTATATGCTGGGATAAATCTTGTACCAAATAATAATTGTTGTAATTATCTTGTATAAAATAATAATTAGTTATAATAATAATTAATTACAAACCAAATCCACTAATGTACAAAATGATATGCCGCTCGACATAGTTCTTTTCTTTGAAATTTTAAGTTCTCGATATTTTCCTCTTTTTAATTAAACTGAAAATATATTTTTTTACTTCAATGACGTTAGATCACTTTTTTAAATAACTGTTGCTAATTTCATGTAGATAATTCTTATAGTTATCAAATTAATATACCATTATGGAAAAAGTCATTTGATTAATATTCATGACATAAAAAATAAAAGTTGACATAAAAAATAAAAATTTTTGAATTGAAAATAATCAAATTATTTTCATTCAAAAATTAAGTAATTAAATAATTCAAATGTTAAACAACAAAATAACTCTATGCAGTCGTTGTTCTAAAACATTCTATTGCTCACGGCAGATCCGAACTAAATGTGGTTAATTAGATAAACATATTGCACTCCTTCTATCCTATACGCGGGTAGCGTATGGGAAAAGGACAGATAGATACTTTTGTTCATTTTGGTTGGTTATGCAATTTGTTTCTATAGTTTATTAAAATTTTAATAAAATAGCTTGTTTCTAAGCAAAATAATACTTTAAAATAATCAGTAAATATTTACTTACTGAAAATATGGTACACCGTCTTCTTTTCTCACCTTACTCGGGTAGTTCTTACAAGTTTTTTATAACACATTATGGCATTATTGACGTGTATTCTGTCAGTCAGCTAATATGAGACTGAATTGCGATTGGAACTCATTTCGCGTTTTGGCTTACTTTTGGTTCGGACACTTTTTATCGCTGACCCGAAGTCCATAGTATTAATATGTCAATGCTCTAAAGAGACTAGTCCCTATTCTTTTTCATCTAGCCTAAATCTAGTTTAAATAAATGACACTGATTTTATTTACCTTTTAATAATAAACAACCACATTACTGCGATTTTTCACAATTCTGTTCTGTTTGTTGTAACTTTTACATTTACTAATTTTATTATAACTCTCACTACTAAATACAACTGTTGTGTATGTTAGGTACGGCTATGCCGTTGAATTATTCAGTTTATAATGGCAAGTATATAAATTTAAGCAGTTTTTTGTGATTATTTCGACATGTAAATAGGTATATAATGTGTTTCCTTACGGAAATATAATGTTGGAGCACTTTTTCAGTATTCATCTTACTATACTTTAAAACTATCATGCAACTGTATATTTTTCGAAATTTGTTTTAGGAAACTGTAATTGTCAAAACTTCAGGATATTTTAAAAATATTATTTTTGGGATGATAAAAAAATGTGCTCAGTCGCCAAACAACGACCCTGAGTTTCCTAAATATTACATACGCTTTATACTTAAACGATTGGTAATCTAAAGTTAATGTTTTAACATCCTACAATCTTTACAAGGAAAAACTGATCGGCTTTAAAAAATTTATTCGTACTATGTACTTTCCTGAAAAAATAAATATGAATTTAAATAACGAAATCGTCACTCAAATCAGTAGATTTAGAAATAATAACACGAAAGTCGAAGACAGAACCATTAACAGTTAAACGGTTGAAATCGGATAAAAACAACTATAGATCTAAACTGTAGAAGAGGAAAATTGTGCATTAGCAATAATTAAAGACGGCTTTACGAGACCAAGACCCGCTTGGCAATTAAACTAGATTTAAAAGGTTACATTAAAACGAATAATGATGCACGTCAACGTCTGGCATTGTTTTTTTTTTACGATTTGCATAGGTTGATGCGACTATAACTTTTTCTTTACTTTCAAGGTCGTTTTTAGGGTTCCGTGGGTCGTTATTATTTCAAACTCAAACGATAATATCCTTATATGATCACTTTACTGATCATAATTATGTAGGTATGTGTGCCTATCTGTTCTTTTCTTAAGAATGCGTGTCTGCGATCTTTTGGAGCCCTGATAATATCTAACTTATGTCTAAGGAGTTGAAATCGAACTATGGTCGTTAATACGTTATAATTTGCCATTTGAACTAAAATTAGCTATTGGTTACTTAGTTACTTACCGTTTACCAATATTATAATTATGTCAAAAAGCGACGTTTTGTCGTGATTTCAGGTACTTTCAAAAATACTATGTGGAATTGGTAAACTAACCGAGACCTATGTTGACAAAGTTAACTTTACCGTTTGAAATATTCGCGTTTTAGGGCTGTTCTGTACTTTCGCTGCAAGCTGCATTCTTTGATCTATGATTTTTTAATATGAAACCTACGGAGCGCAAGTTAGATTTACACTTGGCCGATTCTTTAATAAATATCCCGATCCCGAGATAAAGATATTCTGATCTTTTAAAAGAAAACAACGTGTTCTTGTAAAAGTTGTTAGTGTTTCTATTAAGTCTAGATTTTTATAGTTTTAAACATAAAAATATTTTAATTTTGTACCGTCATTGGATTATTTGAATGACCTAAAGATTGGACAGGTATACCTGTCCTGTTATAGATGTGGTTTTCGTTCCCATCGATTAGGGTACAAAATAAACCGCTATCATATACAAAACACAAATTTTAAAAATTGTTTTTTTCATATAACTACCTTTATATTTCTTTACATTTAGTGGAAAGCTGTAAATGTAAAACTACAAACAGACAGTCACCTTTTATTTATTTGTAGATATGGTTTTCGGTATTTCAATTTTTTACTCAATCTGACGTTTAAATTAATTATGTAGTGTAACGAAATTAACTTATTTAAATGTGTTAATATTAAAACAGTATTTTTAGTTCTTTGCCGTACTGTTGAGATTAACATCAGTATAATATGAAATTTGAATTCTTTTTGTCTAACCCCAAAAAAACTGAACGTATTATAATGAAGTTTATATGTAAATAATGACGTAAATAAATAAAAAATAATAGATGCGTAAATCAGACCATTCTGTGAAAAGTTATGCATAAAAAAATCCCTATCGCAAAAACTACTGAACCAATTCTGATGAAACTTGCAGTATTCCCTAAGTTGAACAATACCTAGTACAACAAAAAAAGAATTACTTAAATCGGACTTGTAATTCCGGAGATATGCGAACACAAACATAAAAACATAAATATTCCCTATCTTAAAAACTACTGAACCGATTTTGATAAAACTTGCAGTGTACCGTAAGTTGAACAATACCTGGTACAACAAAAAAAGAATTACTTAATCGGACTTGTAGTTCCACAAACAATAAACACACACATACATATACTTTTTAAATTTGGCACATTTGTTCAGACGCTGATATAGATATAAATGCGAAAACTGGGCAGTTCTGGAAATATTACATACATACGGGTCGAATTGAAAGACGTGTTGTAGGCAACATACTCGTAGGTTTGATTCTGAGAAAACGTTGAACTGTCGGACCGGGTCTTATCATTAACATCTGATAGTGATCAGTACAAAATTAATCATTATATCTAAGCCCACCAACCCGTACTGAAGCAGCATGATGGATCTAAGTTTCATGCCCCCTTAATTAATGTTTTTACGTATAGTTAAGCCATCAAAACGGCAGAAATCAAATTAATTATTCATCAAAATCTGACATTTTTGCTTGCGAGAGATAATACTTGTCCGCTTTCACACACCGGTCCTTTGTTTACGTTTAATTTTTGAAGTGAAACTTCTTTATCGGGGTAGGAAAAAAATTTAGTGTAACATTTTTTCGTTACGCGTCACATTTTTCCGTTACGCGCCATCTTTGACTTATGTAAGTGACGTGATAAATATATATATATATATATATATATATATATATATATATATATATATGTTATATTGAAGTGATCAGCAAAATCAAAGGGTTTATTTTAATTCTAATTCCAGTGAATTTCTAAAAAAAGTAAGTAATTACATCTCTTTTTCTAATACTTAGGTGTAATGAAGAATGTTCACTAATATTTTTTTTTAGCTCCGCGTAAACTCGGTTGAAAATAAAAAATATGAGTGAAAAAATTATTACGATACGTCGTTTAGTTTCCAAGATATTTAATTTCAAAATAAGTGCGCGATTCGGAGTTCCACCAGGCCGGCGCTCGACGCGATGACGTCACAGCACAACGCAACACTCGGTCAGTCCACTCGCGCGCTCCGGTAATGCCGCGTTGCCCGTACCTTTTACTATTAAAGTGTAAAAATGTCTGATCTACATGCTAGAAAATCATGTGTTGTGCCAAAATGTACAAATGCAACCACCAAGACACCAGAAAAGTTGTTTTTTCACGTTCCAAAGGATGTTCAAATGCGAAAGAAATGGATAAAAGCTATGAAGAGGTTGGATTCATTTGGAGCTAAAAGTACAGTTTATTGTTGTGAAGATCATTTTGATGTAAGTATGTCTATAAGTAATTTATATCTTAATACTTAAATGTATACATATTTATATCTATTATAGGTACCTACTTAGTAGTTTGAATTTTTTGGTATAGTTATACCTATTGTCATTGTCAGGTCAGAGGTGCAAAACCTTTGGTGTTAAATAATAACAAGGTTGCTATTATTATATGCATTTATCTTGAAAACGAATTTACTATTTACGTTAGCGTTTGTTTTATTTATTTGCACATAAGTACACAGTCTAATACCTACTACTATTTACCTACGTTTTTGCTAGCGTAAACATCATAATAGATAACTATTTTTTTTTCAGATTGAGGCTGTGTGTGTGCTATGTTAAATATGAGCTGGTTGGAGGAAGACTTGAAACTTAAAATGGGATAGCAAGAAAACGTAGATATACCCGAAAGATCTGCAGTACAAAAACGGAATAAAATAAAATATTTTGAGAAACTCTTAAGCAAAGACGAAGAACCGATTACTTCGACTTCGGAGGCAACCAATAAACCAGAAGAGGTATTTGTTGCTTGCTGTGAAGACGAAATAGTTACATATCTAGAGAGCCACAACTATTGCTAGGTTTACCTAAAGAATGTTATTTTCTCATAAATTTATTATCTGAAACAACAAAATGTATTCCGCGAAATATAATGATGACATTAAAAAAAATACGCTTGCATCAACCTAATGCAATATTGGCTTTGGATTTTGGTTTGGCGACAAGTTCTGTTACTAAAATAATAAGGATTACTGTTTCCGTTATAGCATCTGTCCTCAAATCACTTGTATACTTTCCAGCGTCTTCGAATGTTCAGATGAATCTACCTATTCCATTTAGAAAAAACTATAATCGAGTTCAAAGCATTATTGACTGTTTTGAAATTCAAATTGAAAATCCTGTCGATGCCGTAAAACAAGCTCTTACTCTGTATTATAAAGGCTGTAATACGATAAAATATTTAATATCAATAACACCCGATGGGCTTATAAATTTTATTTCTCCAGGTTATGGTGGAAGAGCAACAGACTCTTTTTTTGAAGATTGTGGTATTTTGCATACTTTGCCTAAAGGAGCAGCAATATTAGCCGACAGAGGTTTTAAAAATATTGCCCATTTGGTAGAACTGGGGGACGATGTTGCTCGCGTCCGTAGGAGTTACCACCTTTCCTAGGCCCGCCCTACACGTGTCCCCTGGGTGGTGCCAAACGAGCAACAACGCCGAGCAACGGGCGGCGGTAATTAGCCTGTCAATTGGCCACTACGGGCCAAGAGGAACTAAATCTCCTCTGAAAGAGTAGTCCGCCGGCAATCGGCTGGCTAGCAGGAGCCAAGACGAATCGGGTCTAAACAACTGTGTGTAGTGCCTTGGGAAAGTGCTACTACTATTTTTCCCAACCCCCCTTTAATGAAATGTTCCATAACGAGAAATGCGATTTGCCATGCAACCCGGCTAGCGACCGGCGCTTAAGGGTACCCGGGCCCTTAAGTGAGAAATGTGTTACCGAAGACTCCACAGGAGTGGGCGCCCAGGCCCCTGTGTTAGTAAATGTTACTGGCAGCAGCAGCAGTGGAAGCAACAAGAAACTTGTGCAGCAAGCATTTCACCCGAGCTTGTTTATATCCAGGCAACGATCGGCCTCAGTAGGAAGCAGGCTGCCTAGTGAATGTATGCCTGATGAAACATCATCAAGACTGGAACCTAATGCCCCAGACTTGGAAACCCCGCAACCTCCACCCTGGCAAAGAGTGCCAATTAATAGAAATTCGAAAAAAAGAAAACTGCTAAGCCCCTCGCCAGAGTCTGTTAAAACCTCAAATAAATTTTCTGGGTTAGATGTTGATACTCCTGAGAAATCATCAGCCCCGAAAACAGTCAAACCTAGCAAACCACCACCAATAATTCTCTATGGAATTGAGGATTTGACTATGTTAACAGATCTCCTAAAAACGGCAGCCGAGAAAACACAATTTTCTTATAAAATCATTAACAAAAACCAACTAAGAATAAGTAGTGTAGACATTGACACTTACAAAAAACTTATTAATGTAGTTCGGGAAAATGGTTTAATCGGACACACCTTTAATAGAAAAGACCAAAGATGCTTTAGGATAGTTATAAGAAACTTGCATCCAACTACTCCTATTGAGGTAATTAAGGAAGAAATCGAAGCCACTGGAAATACAGTCGCCGGAGAAATCATTAATGCAAAATATGGACCAAATAAGACTCCAACATCTACTTTTTTTGTAAATTTGTTACCAGGACCAAACAACAAATCAGCTTAAAATATATTTTCCATCAATCAGTCATTATAGAGGACCCAAAGAAAAGAAAGTCCATCGTACAGTGCCAAAGATGCCAGCAGTATGGACACTCGAAAAATTATTGTATGCGCCCATACCGCTGTGTGAAGTGTGGACAGTCACATAAAACTTCAGAATGCGAAAAACGCGACCGCAACAGCCCAGCTCAGTGTGCCTTATGTAATGGACCCCATCCAGCTAACTACAAAGGATGTGAAGTTTACAAAGAAATTCTCCTGCGTAGAAACAAAATACCTAGCCGGAAAGAAAATCAAAAGCAACCAAATTTAACTAGAAACGCTTTACACCAAGATGAACCTATTATCAAAGAGAAGCCACTCGAAAAATCATATGCTGCAACATTAAATAGCAAGGCTAATCCCATAAATCAAAATTCTAACCCTACATTCAGTATACATCCCACTCTAGAACAAATACTAATCAAACAATCTGAGAAGTTCGATATAATCTTACAACAGATGAGTACTCTCATGAGTCTCATGGTCAAACTTGTCGATCGACTATCAACCAAATAGGTTCTCTTAGAATAGCTACCCATAACATAAATGGATTAACTCCAAACAAAGACTCAGTTGAAATACTTATGAAGGAGCATAAGCTTGACATACTTCTAATTTCCGAAGCGCACTGCAATCTATCAACCTGCATCAAGTTCAAAGACTTCCAGTGCTACCTAACAGGCCACCCAGATGGAACAAGTCATGCTGGAACCGCAGTCATTGTTAAAAACTCGGTAAAACATTACCAAATGCAACAATACAGAACTGAGCATTTACAGGCTACGACCATTGCTATCGAAGATCGAGCAGGCGTGATCAACATATCTGCAGTGTACTGCCCGCCGAAACATAAAATTACAGCTACCATGTTCTCTCAATTCTTCAAAACTCTTGGTAACCGATTTGTGGCAGGAGGAGACTGGAACGCCAAAAATACATTTTGGGGGTCTAGGTTAACTACGACTAGAGGTAGGCAACTCAAGTTATGTGTAGACAATAACAACCTCCTAACAGTCTCCACAGGAGAACCAACTTACTGGCCAAGCGATGTGAACAAAATACCGGATCTTTTGGACTTCTTCATAACTAAAGGCCTAACTAAACATTACCTAAAACCAGAACCTTGTTACGATAGCTCATCTGATCATACACCTGTATTATTAACTGTAGATACCAAAATAATTGAATATACGAAACCAGACTCGCTTTGTAACAAACGCACTGACTGGGAATCTTTTAGAGAATACATTAAAACAAAAATTGACTTAAAAGTTCCTCTCAAGACACCTGATGACATAGACGAAGCCACTCAATATATAACGAGTCTGATACAATATGCGTGTTGGATCAATACTCCTGAGACCCAGAATCTGAACAAATCAGAAAATCATCCTTTGGAGATTAAAAGAGCCGTTCTAAATAAAAGAAAGCTACGTCGAATATGGCAGCACAGTAGACTTCACGAGGATAAAGTGAACTTCATATCTGCTGCAGAAAATCTCTCAGAGATGTTACAAACCTGGCATAACACCACCCTTGAAGCTCAACTGGAGTCACTAAGTCCTACTGCTGCAACTAACTACTCTCTGTGGAAGTTTACAAAAAACTACAACAGGCCTCAAACTCCTAAACCGCCCATCAAATCAAGCCAACATTGGGCGAGAAGTCCACAAGAAAAGGCTGACCTTTTTGCCGAATATCTAGCAAAAATCTTCCGCCCGAACAATACTGCTGATCCAGTCTCCGAATTGAATATCAGTAACCATCTAAAATCGGACCTTCAGATGTCTCCTCCACCTGTACCCGTTACAGTCAGAGAAACATGGGGTACAATTAAAAGACTATCGGATAAAAAAGCCCCAGGTTTCGATCTTATCACAAATGAAGTCTTGAAACAACTTCCAAAAGAGGCAATCGTATTCTTAACATCACTTTTTAATGGAATTTTCAGAGTACAACACTTCCCTCTACTATGGAAAGTATCACAAATATTAATGATAACTAAGCCCGGTAAACCGCCTACTGAAATCACTTCTTATAGACCAATCAGCTTACTGCCGATTCTTTCAAAATTATTTGAAAAACTTCTGCTACATAGACTTTTACCAATTTTAAACTCTAACCACACAATACCAAATCATCAGTTTGGATTTCGCCAGCAACACTCTACTGTCGAACAGATACATAGGGTCTGCGATAAAGTAAGAAGAACACTAGAAAATAAAGAATATTGCTCTTCAGTCTTTCTCGATATCCAACAGGCTTTTGATCGAGTTTGGCATGAAGGTCTTTTGGATAAAATAAAGAGGCATATTCCACATAGTTATTACTTGTTACTAAAGTCCTACCTATCCGAGAGACTGTTCCAAGTAAAAGAAATGGATGCCACATCTAAATTCCACGAAATAAAGGCTGGAGTTCCCCAGGGCTCAGTCTTGGGACCAGTGTTATATACCTTATACACTGCAGATCTCCCTGAAGCGAAAGGCATTACAACTGCCACATTTGCCGATGACACTGCTATTCTAGCTAGCCATAGAGACCCCGCAGTAGCTTCAAGATTACTTCAAAATGGCCTAGATGCAATTTCGAAGTGGCTCCTCGCAAATAAGATCAATATCAGCACATCGAAATCTGTTCAAGTCACTTTCACATTGTGCAAAGATAACTGTCCTCCGGTATCTATGAATGGAAACGAACTCCCACATAAAGACAGTGTTAAGTATCTAGGACTGCACCTTGATCGTCGTCTGACGTGGCACCACCACATTAAAAAGAAAAGAGAAGAGATCAACATAAGATATAAGAACTTACACTGGATAACAGGACGGAATAGTAAACTTTCCGTCGACAACAAACTCCTACTATACAAAGTAATGCTTAAACCAGTCTGGATGTATGGAATCGAGCTATGGGGAAGTTCGAGCAACTCCAATATTTCCATTATTCAAAGGGCCCAAAACCTAATTCTAAGAAAGATCTGTAGTGTCCCGTGGTTTATAACTAACTTAGAGATCCACGAGCACTTAAAGGTGAAGACTGTCAAGGAGGAGATTGACAGTGTAACCCAGAAATATAAAGGAAGACTCATGAGTCACCCAAATGTGCTAGCTTCTGGATTGCTCCTGCGAACCTACCAGAACAGACTCAAAAGGAAAAACATTATCTAGACCTACTGCCGACGATAGTCAGGAATAAAAGAGGGGATGTTCTCACTGGAGAACGCACTCGACAAACGATCATCAACATCATCACATCTGCTTATAGTATCTTACTGATTGCAGATAAACTCAGAGGAAAAAAAAAAAAATTTGGTAGAACTAAATGGACACACTTTAATCAGACCTCCTAGCGTGAACGCTAAGGTGAAACCAACTAAAAAAGAAGTTTTAGAAACAAAGAAAATTGCGGCATTACGGACACACGTAGAAAGAGCTATCGGCCGACTTAGGGAGTTTTGGGTTTATGTTGCCACATGCTTGTGTCGATTTAAAACAAGTCGATCTGTTGGATTCAGTGGTACATTCTGCATGTGGAATAGTAAATATTCAAAGCAGCTTATTCACAGAATTAGCCTAGTACGATATTTTAATATTTTATTTTATTCTACTGTATTCTCTAGGCCTTTTTCTAACTTTAAAATAAACAAATAATTTTTGCATAAATAGTTTATTATTTTTTATTACAGACCAAATCCTAAAAATGTGGAATAGAAACTATAGCTTCAAATATTTTATTATGTTCCACTGACTAAAAGTGTTTGGTGTACTTTCAGAGAATAATACATAATCACATTTATTAACATTATTTTATTAATTTGTCAAAAATATTTTCCTTCCAAAACATAACACACTTATCAAAAAGTTGATTACAATATTTTTTATTGTATATTACCTCATGCACATCAACATTTTTCGGAGTTTCGAAGTCAACATGTGCAATACAAAACAGGGCTTTTTTTGCCGGACATGTGTATTTGTGTCTGTATTTGAGCATAGTACTTTTTGCCTAATTTTCCTTTGTCATAGTACAAACTAAATGTATTTTCCTTGTACGGACACTTGACTTCTACAACGAAGTCATCAGTAAACCCATCAGGCGAGGCACCGATCATTGGCCAATCACTGTTTAAAAAAATACCAGATCCCATTATTTTTAGACCTTTTATTTGAGACACCACACTTATAACATCTTTTTCTAAGATTTTTCCTCGCTTGATAGCAGCAGTTTCTTTAAATTTTAGGGCACCAAATATTTCTTCAACTACAGAGCCATTCTTTGTTGTACATTGCGCAACTTCATGCATTTTTGAAGCCGTTATGCGTCCATAGCGCATCTCAAACCACAAATTCGAATTGGATTGCGCCATTGTATCCTTTTTTTTGTAAACATCTTGATTCTGTCATTTCGTTCTTACAATATGAAATAAAACTATTGACATCACGTTCTACACAAGATTTTTTGAAATTATTAATTAGGTAATGAATCGAAATCTTTTCAACATCTTTTTTTTTACATACTGTGAGAGCGAACATTTTATTTGAAGTTCTCTGAGATTATGTGTGACTTTGTCGAAAAAGTTACCTTTATCCTGTTCTACTTCATTATGTGTTGTGGAACTAAAGTCTTTAGCCTTAATCATTTTGAGTGTAGTCCCGATCCCCGAGAGCTTCGATTTTTTCCAATAACACTTTATAGCAGTTGTTGAAGGCTCCTCGCTTCGGCGATGCAGCCACATTAAAAATGCTACGGCGTGCTTACAACCACCACTACTAGCGGCACAATCCTTACACATTACATTTAAAATTTCATTGTCTTTTTCATCGCATTCTAAACTGCAATGATATGGTGTTGCACGTACGCGATGTTCCGGTGTAATCCTACATTTGACCGTACAAATATTACCTACTCTTTTGACTTGAACGTAACCAATAGCATCATCACCGTAGTTGTCTCTTGCCGATCTGAAATAAAAAACAAATATGTATAAAAACACTTCACGTATTTGACAAATAATATGTACACATTAAAAAAGGTTTAGCACATCTGTTCAACTCACAGCAGTCTTAGCTATAGTCATCGACCATTGGTCGATGGCTATAGTTATGTATATAGGTACAGTTCTTGAAAAATACGAGCGCGCGTGGTCCTTCGTCGTGGTAAAAACGTTTCTGTTTATACTATAATACCTACATCAATTTATTTAGTTAAATAGATCAAAGCCAAATCGATTTTCAAATAGGTAGGTAGATTAATAAGATGATAGAAAAATTAACTCTTACCTCTGCATTTTTACTCCTCGCATTTCAGCGGCAACGAAATCATTATTCTTCGTTAAACAGTAGGCAACCATAAGTCCATCTATTTTAGGTAGGTTATCCGATTGCCCTTTTTCAAATCCGTCATCCATTATACCATATATTCACTAATTAAACTGAATATTACTCAATGTACGGAAGAAGCAATATAAAACACTGTAAGTAACTCGGCAGGCGCGGATTGCCAGCGAGCGGCCGGCGGTGGCGGGGGCGCGTTGTGTTATGACGTCACACGCTTCACGCGCGCTTGCTACGGAACGCAAAATTTACGAGAATTTGAAATGTCTATAAATTCATTAATACTTGGTCTTTTTCAATGATACAAAAACTAGTGTATTTGTAAAGATACAAGCCCTACTAGGACAATAGTTTTAAGCGATTTTGTATACCTATTAACATTCTTCATTATGGTATCAATTTTTTCTAATACTTGAATGTTGATAAGTTAGCTAGTTAGTTTCACTTCTTACGAGTGTACGCTAGTACACGCACACATTTTTTTACAAAATGGCCAAACTATAGTTCATTAGCCTTCAGTACGTGCCGGAAATGTTGGAAATTTAGTCAAGATGACTTTAATATATCCCGTTATATTATATCTCCAATTAGCGGACATGTGCGATTTCGTTATTATGTGGTACCTGTATAAATGACTGTGTTAATTAATGTGTCACAATGATGCATGCATATCCCCTCTCCTATAAGGAGGGAGGCCTGGCCCTGTAGTGGGCCATTGATAAGCTGATAATGATGATGATGACGAATGATGCATGTATAACATCCGCCTTCCTCGTTCCTAATTCGAACTGCGAAAATATGGAATGCCCTTCCAGCTCACGTTTTCCCTACCACTTACAATATAGGTATCTTCAAGTCAAGAGTGAATAGGCACCTTCTAGGCAAGCGCGTTTCACCGTAGGCTGCATCTTCGCTTACCATCAGGCGTGATCGTAGCCAAGCGCTAGCCTATATACTATAAAAAAAATTACATAGCGGACGCCTGCGACTTCGAACAGTTGTGATTCCTGAACCTTAACGACGCTCTTTATAAAATACTCGTACATGTAAACTTTTCCCTTTAATCATTCTACCTATACTATATATTGATCAAAATCGCATCGCAACCCCGTTGCGTAGTTTGAGTCTGTGATCCAGACATTCGTAATTTTAGAAAAGCTGAAATTTTGCAGCTTAAGCTTTTACTGCTATAGCTAATCCACTTTTGTTTCAACCTTGATGGCTTTGGGAGGTAACAGGTCTTAAGGATCTCATATCCGTCCAGGTTTAAAGTGTATTTTTTTATAATTTCCTCTTCATTATGTGAGAAAACATGACCACCTTATTTAGCTTCGTATGGAGGCAACCCTTCGAAAACCATTTTTTTAAATCATACCTATAGCGAAGGATTACCATTAAAACTAAGGAGCTGGCGACTGGGCACATGGTATTTCGTAGAAAAAATAAAAAAATACGTTTGGATGATTAAGGGTATTGATCCTTAAAACCAGCTCCTCCAAAAGCCCCCACGGTCCAAACACCTATCGTATAAATACTTGTGATGATTGTGTATCCGCTGACAAATGTTTAGCTGTTATACAATGAGTAGGTATAATTATCATTCACTCACTTTTAGTTGTACGAGTATGTACTCAAATTAAATGTTATGACTAAAGTTGAAACGTTTGTTTTTTTTAAGCATACCAATCTCTAGAACTACCAGTCTCTACCACTATCATAATTGTTCTTTTTGCATAGGTATAATCGCCCTATAATTAATTAATTAAAAGTATTTAGTTATTTATTTTTATTATTTTCGGTTTTTATAAATCGGGTCCGGGCGAAGCACAGTTTGATAGTTTATAACTACAAAATTTTAATATGTTTTAATACATAGTTATACTTTAATGTCAATGTTGTGTTAAAGTTGTTTGTTTAGTTTTCATATAACATCTTAAGATCTCATGAAGTTATGACATGACTGACAACCGAGCGCTTATTTTGTGTCCAACACGAAAATAAATACAAATATAATTTTCAATGTAATAAGTAAACAAACGTTCACAAAATTTCGCTTTTATAATAACGAGCATAGTTTGTTTAAAAAAAACCGTATAACCTACCGATAGATGAAAAACACCAAGTCGGCTTTAGTGAACACCCAGCGTAGAAAGATTTTCCCCAATATAACAGGCAGTATCTTCGGCGAGCGTGTGGATCTTCCCTTCATTTCATCCTTCAACACTTATATCGCACCACGCCACTATAAACAGATCACAGCACCAATGACTCAACACGTTGAGACGTTTGCACACTGTAGTATGATCGCGTATACAATCTCGACTGACTCGGAGAATCGAGGTACCAACGCTCGGGCACTCTTACGCAAGGCCGCGGGGACACCTGTCCCCGCAGCGGGGCAGAGTGAACCGAGAAAGTGCATGATGTCACACTTTTTTTATCGTAATAGTTGTAAAAGTGTATTACGATCACTCACTTTGTAATGTTTTTATCAGGGCCAAAGTGAACTCAGACAGTGGTGTAATGTCATACTTTTTTTTGTAATTCTTTATGACTTCTATATCATAGTGTATTTCGATTACTTTCTTAGAATTGTATTAACCAAAGGCAAAGTGAAGTGAGAAAGCGAAAGATGATGATCTTTAAGGCAAATACGAGTATCTATCATAGCATTCCATGGATTCAATGTGCGGGTGTCGCGTCTATTGTGTGGCATAGAGTAAAACACCAAACTATGCCTGAGACTTGTGTCTAAAAGGGTGTTAAAACTTTAAGAGTACAGGAAGAATATATGATAATGAATTTGTAGTTCCTGGGAAATTGGTAGTGTTACACCCTCTCAGGGCGAAGAGTTATGCCGTCGGTCCCGTTTATTATCATTAATATCTACTGAACTTCATATTCCCTCACCTTTAAGGATGGGACACTCAGCTCTGTAGTGAGTCATTAAAATAGACTGAAAATGATGCAGACGATGAAGAGGATGATGACCTCTAATCATTACAACATGGTATAAAACAAAGTCGCTTTCTTCTGTCTGTCCCTATGTATACCTAAATATTTAAAACTACGCAACCGATTTTCATGCGGCTTTTTTATCAGATAGAGTGATTCAAGAGGAAGGTTTATGTGTATAATACATGCATAATATAGTAGAGAAACACTGATAACTTTAGAGGTTTCTGATGTGATGTCGTAAATTAACGCATTTTTGAGCTTACATTGCAAACTCTGGCTAAACCCTACGAAATATATAAAAATAATAAAAAAAATGTACTACAGTATTGCACACCTTAAAAAGGTCTACAAAAAAGTTCGTAATGGTATATGTCTACCTCTTAGGGATAACCCACAATAACCATTTTTTACCATTTACTTTGAACCAAAAGTAATAATAAAGCAATTTTAAGCAATATCTACTGTATTAATTCTTATCCAATTACTTAAGTATCTTAGATACATTTTTGCATTCAATATAGATCGCTATTGCACTTTACAGCATGTAATTTAAGTGAATATTTTCCAATACCAGAAGACCAAACCAAGAAGTACCAGCATTTCACCCGTGCGAAGCCGGGGCGGGTCGCTAGTTTCTAATATAAATCACTATTATTTTTAAATTTAACCGAACCGTGAAGCCGTGGTTTCGCGAACCGAAAAAGTTTCATTATGTACCTAACAAATTTTTATCGTAAGTAATATTTGTAAAGTTAATATTACTGTAACACTAGCTTTGAAATATTATCAGTATTGTTGCGTTTTGAAGTTGTAACTGATTAAACTATGTATGTAGGTACCTACCAACCATACCCGCTTTACTTATGTAACCATTGAATACAGCTGAAAACTCTTATTTTGCTCTATAAACCATTAAATTAATTTTCAAATTTAAATTTATTTATTTATATTGGGCCATATAAAAGCACTTTTGACAATTCAGGTCTGTCTATAGGTAATGACCCTTACCACCGATTCAGAAGGCATATTCTGACGATTAGAGCTGCCAAGAAATACAACAGTTGCTCAAATGAACAAATGAATGTTACAATTGGTATTAAATATTTCACAATGTGAGTTTTCCAGTCTTGTTCTTGTGTGAAGAAAGCAAATCAGATTACTTCCAAGAATCTTTGTCGTCAATAAAATTTAATAAATTTCTTCTAATTCTGTAAACTGTGGATTGCAGTTTTAAGCCATAATTTTAATACATTAAAACTATAGGTGTATCAATTATTAAACTGCTAGTAAAATTGTAAAAGCTCATGGTAAATAATGTTTACCAGCGGGATTTTTCAACTGGTAAAACTTAGGACAAGGTCATAACGATTAATCCTAATTATTGCACAATTGCTTATCTTGTAGCAACTCCATTTAAGTAAAACCTTGAATAAAAAAATCACTGACGAACTACCGCAAAGATTGTTTTTCTTCGGAAAAGTTATTTACTAATTCGGTATATTTATTTTTTGTTTTATTTGAATATATATTTCAATTTATAAAATATTTGTTTCGAACTGCGATCATATGGAATACCCTACCAGCTTCAGTTCCGTACAATGTGGTTATTCTCAAGTCAAAAGTTAATTGGCACCTTCTAGGCTGGTGTGGATCACCATAGTCATACATGTCCAATTAGATAGAGTGATTGTTATTTTCATTGCTAATCTATGTAGAATAATGTTCAGTAAAAAATATTCATTAGTGAGTGGGTGATGGGTTGATATAATGGTAGATAATTGAAAACAGCTGGCCAACAAATAAATAATTACTGACCTTTATTTATATTGTTTGAATGGTACCGATCACTACACACAATGGCTAACGATCGACCCGGCCACTCTATTTAGTATGCAGACCGCGCAGGCCCGTCGGTAAGGAGGAATAAATATGCAGTCTATGGCCAGGCGGGCGGCTAGACCTGGTTTTTTATTTCCGATTTATATGCCTACGTCCTGTGTCGCAATATCTTCCTCTATCCTTGTTGCGAGGTTAAAGGATCGAAGGGAACCTTGGCATGCTTATAGCTTATTATGTTTACATCTTCCTCTCTTAACTATGGTCCTGTGCTTAAATCCAACAGCCATGTCGCATGTCCTGGGCTCCGTTTGGAGACTTGGAGCATTGCTACCCGCACGATGGTGCCGGGGCACACGCACGGTGAATCCATGCTAAGATATTAGTCTTCTCTAGAGAGTGGAGACGAACATAGAGATGTTATCTAAAATGGGCATTACAGACAAGGGTACCTCTAGGCACTAAGCTTTAGGCTTCGTAATGATGGCACAGAGTTTATGAAAAACATAGTTTGTGTGTGTTAGGTTACCAGGATAGGTAGCAGATAGAAAATATTCATTTTTGCAAAAATGTTTGTATGTAATATAAAAATTATAACTTGAAATCTTTTGTATGTATAGTTTAGCTTATGCTACCACGCTCGGCGTGATAACTATTGCAAATATATTTTTTATAACAATAGTTTGAAGAAGCAAGGCTCACCTGATTTAAAGTGCCTACGTCATAGTCTATAATAGGTACGCAACGAACAAAGCGATACATTCTATAATGTGCTACTTTGTACCAGCTAACCCGAAGCGTATATGTAAAACCACATACATGTAGCCTGCAATTGCACCAGCAACCCTTACGATCAAATAACAGCAATGCTGTTTGATGACAAAAGTAAGAAAGGCGATAGTATTTCCCCAGACCATAGCTCTGACAAAGAGCTGAGACTGAAATATTTACATATGCTTGTAGGATTTAAATAAAACTGCCGGTAGATTTGCAACTATTTAATTAATAAAGCAATTTAATCGATTAGGTAATTTGTTGTAAAGTCGACACATAAATCAATAAAAACATTAAAGTATTGCAAACCATAATAGTTCATAAGAAATTAATTATGTTTTTATGCACTGTAAAACCTTGAAATTTAACAAACTATTCGATATGGTAATCGGTTACTTAAATATTTTTCGGTCTTGGCTTGATATGTACTAATAACATCCGTATTCCAAAATTCCCTGAATATTTGCATAGTTATCGTAAACTTGTTGGCATTGTTGTTTTTATTTAAAATTCAGAAGCAGCGGACTGAAAATTGGTTCATACTTGACCAAGTTGCAGAACTTCCTTTTTCCAATGAAATCAGTAGGTACTCTTTTTTAGGATTCTTAAAATTATAAACAATTTTACGCAGTAGATATACTAATTACTTCCCTGACTTCACGAAATGGTTACGTTCACTTTACACGAAATGATGTCGTATATTATTAGTAACTAATTTGAAAAACATTTAGGATCCGAATTGATTAATTCGTTACGGCAGCCAAATAAATAAATATGGCAACCCTAAATAGTGAATCGTTGTTTTAAGTAGCATCACTTTCTGTGAGACTAGTGGGCTTGTGGGTGCTAACGGCAACGGAACTTTTTGCTGTTACTCAAGTCGTGAATATTAATTGATGTGTAACAATTCGTGTATCATAGCGACCTTGCCATATTGCCAAACCGATCATGGCATTCTTAAAGTAATCCAGCTCTTTGCGGCGAATATAATTTTAATTAAATACAATCGATAATGTAAACCATAAAATATTATGTAAACTATTAAAGATGATATTTCAATACACTATGATATTTAAGAAAAATTAAGTTTGGTGTGTTCGACGGGTGTCATCGACAGCTCGGTATAATATTTTATTTAGACAAATTCTAATTTGCACTGAAACAACGAGTCAGTTAAGTAATATTCCTACACCAAATTCTTAAACATGAATGATGTACGGACAAATTATTCGACTTCATTACTTCCAACGATCACCAAAATTAGTAATGACTATGTGGATGGAGTTGGGATGCCTTTTTCTAAATATTTTGTTTGTTTGTTATATTTTACTTTACGATCCCCATTAGCAGTATCAGCGTCATCAGTTTGGGCGAGCTTAGCTCTGCCAGATTGGAGTTTGATCCATTCGCTTTCAAGCCAGTCCGTCACATACACAAAATATGTGTGTTCCAGGAGCTCTGTGTCTTCATTGCAAGCCCTGCAAATAGGAACTTCAGGAATACTTGTTTTGCAAAGCATAGGCCTAGTACTATGAATCTATGATAGCCTGTGTACGCTGCTATGGCATACCGTAGCTGTTTCCTGATCAGTTGGCATCATCTTCTCGGCATATGATATCAGCGCCATGTTTATGACAAATGGTGCAAATGGTTCCGATGATAGGTTATTGCTTTGTATGCCGACATATCCAGGGACCCATGTTAGTCTTATTGAGTTTACCCGCCCAAGACCCTTCCAGTCATTCATACATTTTAGCCCCAGTGCGGATGAAACTGCTAGTGTAGAGGGCCTTGAGCACTGCATGACAATCGCTCGTTTTCTCGTAGTTAAAGACGCTGTGCAGAAGTTGTCTTAAAATTAGCACAAAATACTGCACAGCATGACTTCCGATTAATGCCATTTTTTTGATTAATAACAGTAATAAGCACTAATTGTATTACTTCCAACGACCTCCAAAATTAATTAGGTATTTGGACGAATTTGAGACACTTTATTTATGTTGTGGGTACTCGTACCATGTGATGTTACGCTTTGAGATTCGGACGTCGGCTTAGACTTTAGACGGGCATTGAAGCTGAGGGTTTGTTAGTGAGATTAGTCCCCTACGTGACCATTGTGCAAATCCACGTTTAAGTTACGAGTTACCCAAGAAATTAACGACTCAACTGTTAGCCATTTGATGCCTGCCTAAATAAAAATTATTTATTTTAATCGCGATTTTATTAAATACTTAATGGTCACTAATATTTAAATTTAATTATCTAGTCCGTTTTAATTATTCTATTTATGAATGTTGTATTATAAGAATAATAATAATTTTATCTGGGAGGTTTTTTGTTTTACATTAGAATCTCCAATATTTATACTGTACCTTTTGTTTGTATAGTTATGTAACCCCATTTCCGGGCGATGGCGAATTTTTTCTATAATTTTTCACTTCTTTTGCCTAACAACTCTATCACTATTCGTAGCTTCAGAGAAAAAAAGTATTATTTTTTATTACGATTCAGAGTATTTCATTTTGTATAGACGCAACGACGTTAAAAATACATAAGGCCTTTCTTACAAATGGTACATATGTAGAAGTATTAATATTTATGTAATAAAAACTACTATTTTACAATTTATCAGTTTAAATATTTTTTAGTGTCCGATTAGTTTTGTATTTATGGGCTATTAAAAACTCGTTGTCACACTCGTGCTTACCATGTGCAAAACTAGATGACGATTTTATGAGATCAAATAATTTATATTCGAAATGGATTCATATAAAATATTCTTTTGTATTAATAGGTAGGTAAATGTTGGCAAACCGTTACTTCATGTAAACTGATCTCATTAAGTCATTAAGTAAGTTAGTTAACTCTATAGTATAACTAGTTTTTCATATGCGTGAGAAATAGTTTTGAAAATAGTTAATTATCTGAGGAAATGAAATCAAATATACAATACAGTGATTGCAATCCCACTGCATTGTTCATGTATTGAATACATGGTCTCACTTGTTGTTAAGTGACAATACAGGCGAATAGGCTCCATGCGGGATGAGTAGGTGACAGGTGTACAGTGTGCCTAGTGTAAGATTTTACCGCGTCGATATCGAAAACAGTAAAGGCAAATTTATATGGAATTTTAGCAGCGCCCGCTCGTAGTATCGAGAGAAAACTTAAATAGATGAGTGTCAGTGTCATAAAAAATTGCCTTTACTGTTTTCGATATCGACGCAGTAAAATCTTACACTAGCTACACAGTTTGCCTCGTTGGACTAGTGGTTAGCCTATTTGGCTTCGTTTACGAGGACCTGGGTTCGAATCCTGGGTCAGGTTGTTTGTTTTTAAACTTTATTGCACACAATAAAATATGTACAAAGGTGATACTTAATGCCTTAAGGCATTTTCTTCCAGTTTTACCTTTTGTGTGTGTGGTTGTGGAATAATTATTCTGAAATTTTCTCTCTTGTACGAAATTTTCAAAAACTTCTTATGGTGGGAATTTGATGGGGTCACTATACGTTACGGGGATATTTTTACTGTGGCAGAACTGCGGATGGAACGATTGTATAGACATGAAAAAGAAATGAATACCCAATAAATCTAATTCTTACTTTAATTACGCAAGAAAACTACAAAGCGAACATAGTTATTACAGTCTTAATTAGTTTACGAAAGACCATTGTTTCTTTAAATGACGCCATTGATGCCCCACCTACTTATTCTTCTAGAATCGCTGTTAATGTAATTGCCCTATATTTGTTACACTCATATAAATTGTTTATATATAGATCGTATTATGTAACCTGCAGCGTTGAATTCCTCACATAGCTAGACCATAATATGTAGTACTATAGTACAGATATAGAATTTTAATTGCTGTTAGAAACACATAGCAGAGCTTAACGTGTTAGTTATTTTTCCAAAAAAGGCTTTTTAAATTGGCAGAATACAATGTTAAAAATAAATCATGCAAATCAATGTTTAAATTATGTGCACACGTGTAAATAGTAGAAGAGCTCTAACATTAAGTAACCGGGAAAGTTTTTGCATTTCTGCAGAATGCTATAAATTCTTGTTGTCTGACTGTCTGTCAGTTTGTCCGCATTATTTATATGTTCTCAACTCCCAAACAGCTCGTCCGACACCCAAACAGCTTCTTCTAATATGGTAAAGTCTGAGGAGTATTCTTCGGAAGCGGGCGTAAATTGACAAACACCCTAACATTTCTAATAATATGGTATTGTTGAAATGAAAATGTTTTTAGACATATAATTGTGTAGAATAAGCACTTTCGGTTCAAATTTTGAAACCGGAAGAAGAAAAAACCAAATGAAGTATAACATTGGGTTCAAGATAGGGACGTAGCAGAAATGCAGGAGTGTGAAAGACTCGAAGCCGTTCTCCGACCCGAGCTCATTTTTCTAAATCGCAGAAGCATTGCCAGAGGAAGCCCGAAGGCGAGAAATATGTGGGAAAGGGCGTAACGACTATATAAGGGTATTAACGGGGAAATACTAAAGTGGTGTTTATATTTGTAGCGGTAGGGGGACTTTATTTAAAGGACCAATTCAAATAAGAGTAGCTCGCCGAGATCATTACATGATGTATAAGAAATCATTATAATAATTTCTAGATAATTATTTATTGAATTTTTTTAAAAGAGCCACATCTGAGTGTATGCCCGGTCTTTTCTGACCTTAGATTCTACTCTCCGAACAAGTGGTAGTCATAAACTTACTACCACCGAATGAATTGGAATTTATAATTTGTGTTTAATATTATGTAGTGCTACTCAAATCGCACAGCTAATTTGA
This sequence comes from Mycalesis mineus, assembly GCA_034621355.1. Lineage (NCBI taxonomy): Eukaryota > Metazoa > Arthropoda > Insecta > Lepidoptera > Nymphalidae > Mycalesis > Mycalesis mineus. Next base: position 3,878,262 of record CM067901.1, read on the forward strand.
ATTTAATTTGAAACCTATTTTTCCATTTTCTGCAAACACTGCAACAACCAACAAAGTGTTTTTCAACCGACGAAAAAAACGGAGGAGGTTCTCAATTCGACATTTTTAATTTTTTTTTCTTTTTTTTGTACCGACTTCATAGATATACTTTAATTTACTTAACATTAAAGCAACTAAATGACACAGTTATTCTTTACTTTTTGTGTGGTTCTATTTTTTTGTTAAATTTTTTTTAATGTTTAACTCGTTATAACAACCAATTATTATTACAGTTATTTAAATTTGTTCCACTTTAAATCTAAAAAATGTTTCTTAATTATTTAACATCCGTCTTTTATCGAGTTCGGTTAAAGTACATTTATTTTTAAACTAATTGTCTAGAACCTGTTCCATATACATAATATTATCTGAACGGTAGTTATCCAATCGTTTTCACCTAATGATTTCGCTTAATACCATGTGTACGTTACAAGCATGAAGTTAGGTGTTATGTAATATCCTGTGTTTGACCTTTGGAATAACATCCGACTTTTTTTATATCTAAATACAATTTGACCTACGACCTACAGTTATAAAAGATGATCATAATTCAATGTTTATTTATTTAATCTAAGAAAGTAAAATACAAAAGACCTTCCTTATTACTTAGTAGCGATCTCTACTTGGCAATATTTTCCTAAGTATGGCAACTTTGTTATAAAGAAAAAACACTGTTTTTGCAATCAACCTATTCTTTGTAAAAATTTGAAGAGTATGTTGACATAGGACATGCTTAGCAAATACGTAATACTAAGGATTTTAACAAAGAAATTGCATTGTATTTTATGTTTCCTCCTTTGCCTATAACATACATATTCGTTAAAAATATGGTGCATAACGACGTATTTGAGCAACTACTCGTATATGGGGTTTTTAAAACATACTAGAGGACGCCCGTGGTTTCACCCGCGTAGTTTTTGTTCCATTGGGAATTTCAGGATAAAATGTGGCCTATGAGTTATTCTGATATGTAAGCTATATTGTTGTGAAGATTTATCAAAATCTATTCAGTAGTTTTTGCGTGAAAGAGTAACAAACATTTATCCATACATACATACAATTTTTGGCCGTTGTAATATTAGTAAGACTTTATATGAGTCAAAGGCTCTCAAGAGTTATTGACTTTTGTGTTATAATAATAAAATAAATGTGCAACAGACAATTTTGTACGTACCTGACACATACATTTTTGCAAAAATGTTTGTATGTAATATAAAAATTATAACTTGAAATCTTTTGTATGTATAGTTTAGCTTATGCTACCACGCTCGGCGTGATAACTATTGCAAATATATTTTTTATAACAATAGTTTGAAGAAGCAAGGCTCACCTGATTTAAAGTGCCTACGTCATAGTCTATAATAGGTACGCAACGAACAAAGCGATACATTCTATAATGTGCTACTTTGTACCAGCTAACCCGAAGCGTATATGTAAAACCACATACATGTAGCCTGCAATTGCACCAGCAACCCTTACGATCAAATAACAGCAATGCTGTTTGATGACAAAAGTAAGAAAGGCGATAGTATTTCCCCAGACCATAGCTCTGACAAAGAGCTGAGACTGAAATATTTACATATGCTTGTAGGATTTAAATAAAACTGCCGGTAGATTTGCAACTATTTAATTAATAAAGCAATTTAATCGATTAGGTAATTTGTTGTAAAGTCGACACATAAATCAATAAAAACATTAAAGTATTGCAAACCATAATAGTTCATAAGAAATTAATTATGTTTTTATGCACTGATAATCGGTTACTTAAATATTTTTCGGTCTTGGCTTGATATGTACTAATAACATCCGTATTCCAAAATTCCCTGAATATTTGCATAGTTATCGTAAACTTGTTGGCATTGTTGTTTTTATTTAAAATTCAGAAGCAGCGGACTGAAAATTGGTTCATACTTGACCAAGTTGCAGAACTTCCTTTTTCCAATGAAATCAGTAGGTACTCTTTTTTAGGATTCTTAAAATTATAAACAATTTTACGCAGTAGATATACTAATTACTTCCCTGACTTCACGAAATGGTTACGTTCACTTTACACGAAATGATGTCGTATATTATTAGTAACTAATTTGAAAAACATTTAGGATCCGAATTGATTAATTCGTTACGGCAGCCAAATAAATAAATATGGCAACCCTAAATAGTGAATCGTTGTTTTAAGTAGCATCACTTTCTGTGAGACTAGTGGGCTTGTGGGTGCTAACGGCAACGGAACTTTTTGCTGTTACTCAAGTCGTGAATATTAATTGATGTGTAACAATTCGTGTATCATAGCGACCTTGCCATATTGCCAAACCGATCATGGCATTCTTAAAGTAATCCAGCTCTTTGCGGCGAATATAATTTTAATTAAATACAATCGATAATGTAAACCATAAAATATTATGTAAACTATTAAAGATGATATTTCAATACACTATGATATTTAAGAAAAATTAAGTTTGGTGTGTTCGACGGGTGTCATCGACAGCTCGGTATAATATTTTATTTAGACAAATTCTAATTTGCACTGAAACAACGAGTCAGTTAAGTAATATTCCTACACCAAATTCTTAAACATGAATGATGTACGGACAAATTATTCGACTTCATTACTTCCAACGATCACCAAAATTAGTAATGACTATGTGGATGGAGTTGGGATGCCTTTTTCTAAATATTTTGTTTGTTTGTTATATTTTACTTTACGATCCCCATTAGCAGTATCAGCGTCATCAGTTTGGGCGAGCTTAGCTCTGCCAGATTGGAGTTTGATCCATTCGCTTTCAAGCCAGTCCGTCACATACACAAAATATGTGTGTTCCAGGAGCTCTGTGTCTTCATTGCAAGCCCTGCAAATAGGAACTTCAGGAATACTTGTTTTGCAAAGCATAGGCCTAGTACTATGAATCTATGATAGCCTGTGTACGCTGCTATGGCATACCGTAGCTGTTTCCTGATCAGTTGGCATCATCTTCTCGGCATATGATATCAGCGCCATGTTTATGACAAATGGTGCAAATGGTTCCGATGATAGGTTATTGCTTTGTATGCCGACATATCCAGGGACCCATGTTAGTCTTATTGAGTTTACCCGCCCAAGACCCTTCCAGTCATTCATACATTTTAGCCCCAGTGCGGATGAAACTGCTAGTGTAGAGGGCCTTGAGCACTGCATGACAATCGCTCGTTTTCTCGTAGTTAAAGACGCTGTGCAGAAGTTGTCTTAAAATTAGCACAAAATACTGCACAGCATGACTTCCGATTAATGCCATTTTTTTGATTAATAACAGTAATAAGCACTAATTGTATTACTTCCAACGACCTCCAAAATTAATTAGGTATTTGGACGAATTTGAGACACTTTATTTATGTTGTGGGTACTCGTACCATGTGATGTTACGCTTTGAGATTCGGACGTCGGCTTAGACTTTAGACGGGCATTGAAGCTGAGGGTTTGTTAGTGAGATTAGTCCCCTACGTGACCATTGTGCAAATCCACGTTTAAGTTACGAGTTACCCAAGAAATTAACGACTCAACTGTTAGCCATTTGATGCCTGCCTAAATAAAAATTATTTATTTTAATCGCGATTTTATTAAATACTTAATGGTCACTAATATTTAAATTTAATTATCTAGTCCGTTTTAATTATTCTATTTATGAATGTTGTATTATAAGAATAATAATAATTTTATCTGGGAGGTTTTTTGTTTTACATTAGAATCTCCAATATTTATACTGTACCTTTTGTTTGTATAGTTATGTAACCCCATTTCCGGGCGATGGCGAATTTTTTCTATAATTTTTCACTTCTTTTGCCTAACAACTCTATCACTATTCGTAGCTTCAGAGAAAAAAAGTATTATTTTTTATTACGATTCAGAGTATTTCATTTTGTATAGACGCAACGACGTTAAAAATACATAAGGCCTTTCTTACAAATGGTACATATGTAGAAGTATTAATATTTATGTAATAAAAACTACTATTTTACAATTTATCAGTTTAAATATTTTTTAGTGTCCGATTAGTTTTGTATTTATGGGCTATTAAAAACTCGTTGTCACACTCGTGCTTACCATGTGCAAAACTAGATGACGATTTTATGAGATCAAATAATTTATATTCGAAATGGATTCATATAAAATATTCTTTTGTATTAATAGGTAGGTAAATGTTGGCAAACCGTTACTTCATGTAAACTGATCTCATTAAGTCATTAAGTAAGTTAGTTAACTCTATAGTATAACTAGTTTTTCATATGCGTGAGAAATAGTTTTGAAAATAGTTAATTATCTGAGGAAATGAAATCAAATATACAATACAGTGATTGCAATCCCACTGCATTGTTCATGTATTGAATACATGGTCTCACTTGTTGTTAAGTGACAATACAGGCGAATAGGCTCCATGCGGGATGAGTAGGTGACAGGTGTACAGTGTGCCTAGTGTAAGATTTTACCGCGTCGATATCGAAAACAGTAAAGGCAAATTTATATGGAATTTTAGCAGCGCCCGCTCGTAGTATCGAGAGAAAACTTAAATAGATGAGTGTCAGTGTCATAAAAAATTGCCTTTACTGTTTTCGATATCGACGCAGTAAAATCTTACACTAGCTACACAGTTTGCCTCGTTGGACTAGTGGTTAGCCTATTTGGCTTCGTTTACGAGGACCTGGGTTCGAATCCTGGGTCAGGTTGTTTGTTTTTAAACTTTATTGCACACAATAAAATATGTACAAAGGTGATACTTAATGCCTTAAGGCATTTTCTTCCAGTTTTACCTTTTGTGTGTGTGGTTGTGGAATAATTATTCTGAAATTTTCTCTCTTGTACGAAATTTTCAAAAACTTCTTATGGTGGGAATTTGATGGGGTCACTATACGTTACGGGGATATTTTTACTGTGGCAGAACTGCGGATGGAACGATTGTATAGACATGAAAAAGAAATGAATACCCAATAAATCTAATTCTTACTTTAATTACGCAAGAAAACTACAAAGCGAACATAGTTATTACAGTCTTAATTAGTTTACGAAAGACCATTGTTTCTTTAAATGACGCCATTGATGCCCCACCTACTTATTCTTCTAGAATCGCTGTTAATGTAATTGCCCTATATTTGTTACACTCATATAAATTGTTTATATATAGATCGTATTATGTAACCTGCAGCGTTGAATTCCTCACATAGCTAGACCATAATATGTAGTACTATAGTACAGATATAGAATTTTAATTGCTGTTAGAAACACATAGCAGAGCTTAACGTGTTAGTTATTTTTCCAAAAAAGGCTTTTTAAATTGGCAGAATACAATGTTAAAAATAAATCATGCAAATCAATGTTTAAATTATGTGCACACGTGTAAATAGTAGAAGAGCTCTAACATTAAGTAACCGGGAAAGTTTTTGCATTTCTGCAGAATGCTATAAATTCTTGTTGTCTGACTGTCTGTCAGTTTGTCCGCATTATTTATATGTTCTCAACTCCCAAACAGCTCGTCCGACACCCAAACAGCTTCTTCTAATATGGTAAAGTCTGAGGAGTATTCTTCGGAAGCGGGCGTAAATTGCGAAAAACACCCTAACATTTCTAATAATATGGTATTGTTGAAATGAAAATGTTTTTAGACATATAATTGTGTAGAATAAGCACTTTCGGTTCAAATTTTGAAACCGGAAGAAGAAAAAACCAAATGAAGTATAACATTGGGTTCAAGATAGGGACGTAGCAGAAATGCAGGAGTGTGAAAGACTCGAAGCCGTTCTCCGACCCGAGCTCATTTTTCTAAATCGCAGAAGCATTGCCAGAGGAAGCCCGAAGGCGAGAAATATGTGGGAAAGGGCGTAACGACTATATAAGGGTATTAACGGGGAAATACTAAAGTGGTGTTTATATTTGTAGCGGTAGGGGGACTTTATTTAAAGGACCAATTCAAATAAGAGTAGCTCGCCGAGATCATTACATGATGTATAAGAAATCATTATAATAATTTCTAGATAATTATTTATTGAATTTTTTTAAAAGAGCCACATCTGAGTGTATGCCCGGTCTTTTCTGACCTTAGATTCTACTCTCCGAACAAGTGGTAGTCATAAACTTACTACCACCGAATGAATTGGAATTTATAATTTGTGTTTAATATTATGTAGTGCTACTCAAATCGCACAGCTAATTTGAATTTAATTTGAAACCTATTTTTCCATTTTCTGCAAACACTGCAACAACCAACAAAGTGTTTTTCAACCGACGAAAAAAACGGAGGAGGTTCTCAATTCGACATTTTTAATTTTTTTTTCTTTTTTTTGTACCGACTTCATAGATATACTTTAATTTACTTAACATTAAAGCAACTAAATGACACAGTTATTCTTTACTTTTTGTGTGGTTCTATTTTTTTGTTAAATTTTTTTTAATGTTTAACTCGTTATAACAACCAATTATTATTACAGTTATTTAAATTTGTTCCACTTTAAATCTAAAAAATGTTTCTTAATTATTTAACATCCGTCTTTTATCGAGTTCGGTTAAAGTACATTTATTTTTAAACTAATTGTCTAGAACCTGTTCCATATATTCTAAATCCAGGCTGGTATGAGTTAAAAAGTAAACAAACGTACCCCTTTGGCAATGCCCAATTTTGATGTCAATTTTCAGAATAATCCAATGGTTTAAACACGCACAATCTCGTTGTGGTCTACAAGCAACGTATGAAGAACTATAAAAACGTAACATTTTTTTAATTTAAACAGGCTTTAAACAATTTTTTTCTCAAAAACCAAAAAGAATCACTAAATTATGTCCACAGCGTAAACTAAAACATCAATTTGTCAAATCGCATTCTGTCATAAGTATAGGGATGTGCAGATAAAACATTGTAACCACAGGGTAAAAATGAATGATTGAGTGAATGTAAGTATCGAATATATTGTTAGTATCGAAATCGTAATCGGATAATTCAAATTAAGTTTTTTATCATTATATATCATACCATAAAGTTGTTTATTGCGTTTATGAAGAATTTATGTTACTATTTCGGCGCGGAAAACTAAATATGTTTTTTGGTTGCAAAGCGAAAGCGAATGAGAACGTTCATCAAGTCATCAGCTTGTTTGAAAAACGTCCGTAAGTATATTTTAACAAAAAAATAATGTCTATTTTGAAATTCAAGATGGCGGCAATATTATGTTAAGATATTATTCTACGCTTTACTTAAAATATATGTGATATTAATTTTTTAATTATGCAACTGTTGTCTATAAAATAAGTTAGGATTCCTAGATACCGAAGAAACAATAAAAATATCAAAAAGCTGCGTAGAAGCGTACTAAAATATATCGCGCGTGATATTGTTGTTGAATGAACGGTGTTGCCAAATTATTATTTGGCACATTTTGTTTTAACTGTGGCATATTATTACCTTGTTTGGTATATTTATATGTTATTTAAGCATATTTTTTTGGTTAATCATATAACCTTTTTTTTATTGTATGGCAAATAATTAATTAAAATGAAAAATTATCTGCAATCAACTTGATACCATGTCCAAACATGATTATATATACCTATTTATTTTTAGTTGTTATTTAATATACTTATTATTTATTAATAGGCGTTTTTTTGACATAGAATATTATGACAGTTGTTTAGTACGTTGTTGGTAACACTGAGAGTAAAATTTCGCGCTAGTTGCTCATTCGTTTCGTAACTTTGCTTCATGCGGTGCGTCTCGGGTGCTCTCTGGTGTTTTCTCATACTTCTAACGACTTGGCTCTCTCATCGGATTTGTGTTTGCTTTGCGATTTGGGTTGTGTTAACATCTGGAACGACGACAATAGCTATTCTTCACGGACTTCGAAACACTTGGATCTACTTTTCTTACACAAGGTGAGTAATTTTAATGAATAATGATGAATTTTCATTTAAATCTATATATATATATTATATACATATAATATATATATATAAGAGATTCCCACCTATATATTGACTCATCACAATATTTCTGGAACCATAAGGCGTAGCGACTTGAAATTTGGTAGGAATATTCCTTTCGCCGAGTAGTGGTCAGCTAAGAACGGATTTTACGAATTTCCACCCACAAGGGGGGTTGCGGAGACTGCTAGTTCATATTAAATTAATTTTTTAAACTTTAATATGTTTCACATGTAGGTCAATTGCAATGTAATATCTTTAAGGATTGTGATAGTTACACTTTGTTTTGATGCTTAATTTAACTGTTGGTTTACCTTGATATAGCATGATGTAAAGGGCATGTTAACTAAAACGTAAACCAGTGATTCAGTACATGATTCTAACTCTCTGAGCGTTAGAATTTTGTATATTTGTCGCTTATTTCATATTAATTGCAGCATTGAATTAATTACGTAGTCTATAACATTACGATTTCAAATTAAAAACCAAGAAATAAGGATTTCGCGTTGCCCGCTATAGGTATAGTATAGATTACGGAGCCTTGTTATTGCATACATTGCCCACTCAAAAATATCAAAATCAGCCCCTCATTTCCAACATATTATGTGGAACGTCTTCCCGTACTTTTCGTTAACATACTCTTTACACCTGGCATTCATAGTTATTTTTATAGTATTATCTAAAGTTATCAGAACTGCAGCTGTGTCCAAATTTTCATTTATTATTTTATTGCTTAATTGTTTAGCTTAGTAAGTCTTTGTTTACATTTGCTGTCGGCTTTATACTTGCCTTTGTTTGTGATTATCTTCCACGAGTTTGCCTCGGCTATTCATTTACACTATCGCTAGGTTATTATATAAATAAAATAAAAAAACTTCTTTTCAATTACAAACAACTTAAAAATATGAGATCTGCCGCTCTATTGCTGTTTTATATACGTTAAGATAAAGTCATGTATTTAACTATTTCTTTATTTTATTTACAGAATGAGTAATTCTGAACCTACACCTGGCCCGTCTGGCTTAAAACGTAAAAGGATCCCTGATCCTCCATCGTTTCTTCAGTCTCCCATGAAAAAAAGACCTAAACGTGGTTGTTTAGGATCGAACGAAAAGACTGTTGTGTTGAATGTTTATAAACTCATTATGCACATGATGACCACATATCCATATAAGACGGATATTGTCCAAAAAGTGTCAGAGGTAATGGGAATTTCCAGACCAACAGTCAATCGAATTGTGGCTGAATATAAAAAAACAGGAAAAGTGACATCACCTAAAAAATCAAAACCAAATAACGTAGTTATAGATAAATTAGATGATTTCACATTGACTGCGATAAGGAGAAAGATACACCAGTTTTTTTTCAAGAACGAATTACCAACAATAGACAAAGTTTTAGCAGTTGTTAATGATGACCAGGACTTACCATCATTTTCCCGCTCAACTATGTATAAAATTTTTAAAAAATTAAAATTTTCCTATGTGAAGAGGACGAGAAAGAGTATTTTACTCGAAAAGCCCGATTTGATGGCATGGAGAACCAATTATCTCCTTAAAATCAAAGACTACCGCAAGGCAAATAAGAAAATTTATTACACTGATGAGACATGGTTGAATGAAGGTATAATGTTTTTTAATATTTTTATCAATTAAATTTTTGCCAATTCAATTAAATGAATCAAATCAATGAATGCGTTAAACAGACAGTACCTAAACGAAGTAATCATATTTGTTTTTCAGGACACACTGCAAACTACGTATGGGTCGACCAAGATATAGCAAGTAGTCGCCAAGCATTTTTAAATGGCTTATCTACGGGCCTTAAAAATCCTCAGAAAGGAAAACGATTAATAATTACACATATTGGTAGCGAAAATGGTTTTCTGGATGGAGGAGAGTGGATTTTTGAGGCCAAGAAAACAGATGCTGAAGGTGACTACCATGGTGAAATGGACTCGCACAATTTTGAAAAATGGTAACTACTTATTTTCTTACATAACGAACATTTATTTTTACTACGTCATGTTTTCTACATATTAGACATATGTAGAAAACATGACGTAGTAAAAATAAATGTTACCTTATCGTAAAGTATATGCATACATACACAATAAACTACAGTCTCACGTAGTGCTGGAGAAGAATCCAAATAACTTTATTATTTATATAATCTTCCACGGTCACGGTTTCCCACCAGCTCGACCTGGCCCACTCGAGAAATCTTATTGGGTTTAGCCAGGAATCGAACTTCCGCCTTATAAATAGACTATGCTTATTATTGCGGTTGGTTGTGAAACTGACTTTTACTAACTTTTTGACTTTAGTAGTAATGAATATATGCAACATGTATTAATGAATTTCTAATCATTTTTACAGGTTCGCGAAAATACTGGAACTTATCGAACCTGGGTCGGTAGTCGTTTTAGATAACGCACCGTACCACTCCAGATTGGTAGATCGTGTCCCAAACATGAGTTGGCGGAAGGCTGAAATACAAAAGTGGCTGCACGAGAAAGGCTTCCCTTATAACGAAAACGAAACGAAGGCAATATTACTCACCAAATTTGAAAAAGAAAATTTTAAAAAGAAAGTCGTCGATGACATGGCAGCCAAAAAAAATATTATAGTTTTACGCCTTCCGCCTTATCATTGTGAATTGAACCCCATCGAGTTGATATGGGCTCAGCTTAAGTCATACGTTGGAAAAAATAATAAAACGTTTAAAATGGCTGAGCTAAAACAATTAGTCACCGATGGGGTTCAGAGAATTAGCGCAGCGTCATGGAGAAAATGTATAGAACATATTATTAAAGAAGAGGATAAAATGCTGCGACTTGATGGAATCATAGATAACCATACGGACACGACGCCATTTATTATTAATGTAACGACAGACGAAAGTGACAATTCAGACGGATCTTCGTCCACAGATTCATAAATTAATTTCATTAAAATTATTAATAATTTCATTAATTGTTTGGTATTTTTCTTATCCCGTATAATAAATAATTTAAGAATTAAATTAAGTTATAACTTAAAGTATTTTTTAAAAAAGATTGTATGATATCTTCGTAATAGAATTTAAATAATAGATTCGAAATAAATATATCAATTAAATTGTTCATTGGTTCAGAATATCATTCAATACTTCATTCTTGATATAGTTCATCAAAGGCCCATCCCTAGAGCTTACGTCATAAAATGTCACGTGATCAGTACGGCCATATTTGTCTTATTAATAGCTCATTCCTAGAAAAATGGAATATACATAATATTATCTGAACGGTAGTTATCCAATCGTTTTCACCTAATGATTTCGCTTAATACCATGTGTACGTTACAAGCATGAAGTTAGGTGTTATGTAATATCCTGTGTTTGACCTTTGGAATAACATCCGACTTTTTTTATATCTAAATACAATTTGACCTACGACCTACAGTTATAAAAGATGATCATAATTCAATGTTTATTTATTTAATCTAAGAAAGTAAAATACAAAAGACCTTCCTTATTACTTAGTAGCGATCTCTACTTGGCAATATTTTCCTAAGTATGGCAACTTTGTTATAAAGAAAAAACACTGTTTTTGCAATCAACCTATTCTTTGTAAAAATTTGAAGAGTATGTTGACATAGGACATGCTTAGCAAATACGTAATACTAAGGATTTTAACAAAGAAATTGCATTGTATTTTATGTTTCCTCCTTTGCCTATAACATACATATTCGTTAAAAATATGGTGCATAACGACGTATTTGAGCAACTACTCGTATATGGGGTTTTTAAAACATACTAGAGGACGCCCGTGGTTTCACCCGCGTAGTTTTTGTTCCATTGGGAATTTCAGGATAAAATGTGGCCTATGAGTTATTCTGATATGTAAGCTATATTGTTGTGAAGATTTATCAAAATCTATTCAGTAGTTTTTGCGTGAAAGAGTAACAAACATTTATCCATACATACATACAATTTTTGGCCGTTGTAATATTAGTAAGACTTTATATGAGTCAAAGGCTCTCAAGAGTTATTGACTTTTGTGTTATAATAATAAAATAAATGTGCAACAGACAATTTTGTACGTACCTGACTTGCAATTTCGTTCATTATAAATTGTTTTTGCTAGCGTCATTACCATATTTTAAATGAAAAATTTGTAAGTGGCTTGTACTATCTACATTCATCTATCTGTAAAAATTGCATACAAATCCGGTAAGTATTTTAGAGATTAGTGTAATATACATACAGACAGACCAGGGAAAAAACTGTCCTGTGTGCTTTACCGACTCGTCTAGGGTCCCATATACTTTTTTGTTTTCTTTTTTTTATTGACCACAAGTTGGCCCTTGACTGCTATCATACCTGATGTAAAGTGATGATGCAAATAAGATGGAAGAGGGCTAGCTTGTTGGGAACAGGATGAAATCCACACTCCTATCGGTTTCTACACGACATTGTACCGGAACGTTAAATAGCTTGGCGGTACGAAATTAAGAAAAGTCTCAATCTGCCCCACCGGGAATCGAACCCAGGACCTCCGTCTTATAAATCCACCGCGCATACCACTGCGCCACGGAGGTCGTCAAATACGATAAAGAAGTCCACAAATATTTCGAACAAGCTTGTTCTATCTCTTTTTCTAAGGTTAACCAGCAGAAAAAGTGATTATTTATTAGCTTAAACCAAATGCAAGGCAATTATTAATTAAGATAATCGTGATGTAGATACTTATCCATATGTATACTAGGACTTGTCTGCAAGAGTTTGTTCGATGTTTTTTTCATTACGAAACTTGCAAATATCACGCAGCCGATAGCATCGAAATTGTTATTGATACGTAGATACGATATTAAAAGCTGTTTTGCATATTTATTACTACGTATAGCTTCGTGCTTATTATTACAAATATCACAACAGACAAGTCTATTTTAGGCGTTTGATATTTGTATTGCTTCCTATGTCATGTGTATAAATCTCGTGTCATGTTTGGGATGTATAAGTAGACAAGTCTTTGTTTTATAGCGTGTTGATACAAATATGCAATTATTTTGAAATGCTACAAGTCTTCTCAACAGGAATCTGCCTTCCGAGTCGGTGGTAGAGTCATTACAATCAGTCAAATTTGACGTTCCTAAAGTGTTTGTAAACAAAGCCTACTTGAAACAAACGAATTTTGATTTTTTTTTAAATATTTTAAGAAACCAAACTACAATTACATACCAACCATCTTGGCGTCTTTGTTTATAGCGTGTTGCTACAAATCAGAAATTTTATTGAAATGCTACAAGTCTTCTCAGCAGGAATCTGCCTTCCTAGTCATTACCAACAGTGAAACTTGACGTTTCAAAACTTGGTTGTGAACAAAGCCTACTCGAAATAAACGAATTTTGTTTTTTTTTTGTATAAATTTGACCAACCAAACCAAGCTCGAGGAATTATTACCACCTATAGGTATCTACATAGTTTCACCAAGTAAATGGCTATTTCAGTTGGTTGGATGCATACGCGAAGGAGTGTTTTCGTCTTCCTGACTTCCCCTCGCAGATGGGTGATGACGATGAACATGATGGTTACGGATGTCGTGCTGTAGTTTTGACAGTGGTAATAGATAGATAGCAATGTGTGGGTCTGGTGGAGCAAAACATCCGCAGGCTAAATTCGCGGTTGTGCGACAAGCGTTCATTTCAACTTTTCCAATGTTGTGCCTGCCAGGAAAACATAGTTTGAAGGGCTTAGAGAGCGAGAAGTACCCTACAACCCTACAAGGTAATTCAGTTAATTTTTCCTGAATTTTCTTGTATGGCATCGAGTTGGGAATTTTAAACAATAATTGCTTTTTCGCATTCCTAAACTTTTTAAGTAAAAATTTTAAATCCCCGACGGCTTAGTCTATCTACACACTAAAAGTTTTTTTTAATCAGAGCCTTACTCATTGTTATTGATTTCTTATAAAAGGTAATTGTTTTCGACTTATAATCAGGTTATCCATCAGTTATTTGCGTCATATGTTAAAATATAAAGAGGTTTTAATACTTTTCTTCTTTTTTCACTAGGAATTAGGAAATAAAATGCTGTGATCAGTGACGTAAAAATACACGTCATCGATTCCTTTGTCGCATGTGACATAATGCCACAGATTAAACAGGTTACATTTCGTTCTGGGCCAAACAACTGGTTTTGCGAGTTGACTTTTAAAAAACCTTCAATTTATTACGAAAGTGTTCTCTTTTTTTTTGGTTATATTTTTTTGGTCAAATTCTATTGTATTTTTGCGTCAGTGTTGCAGCTAGGGGAAGTGTTGCAAAATTGTAAAGATGCCTATAAAAACTAAATGTGAAATAAGCAATTTATTGTCAAACAATTAGTTTTGCATAAATGTTTTTGCTACAATTAAACGTTTTCCGCGTTTCTTTCTGTTTAAGATTCAGCAATGTTCGTGCTGCTATCTTCACGTCATTGAGTAAATAAATTAAAATAAATTTTTTTCGACTACAAGTTGGCCCTTGACTGCTATCTCACCTGATGTTTAGTGATGATGCAATCTAAGATGGAAGCAGACTAACTTGTTAGTAGTAGTATGAAATCCACACCCCTTTCGGTTCCTACACGACATCGTCCCGGAACGCTAAATCGAATGGCGGTACGTCTTTGTCGGTAGGGTGGTAACTAGCCAAATTAAGAAAAATCTCAATCTGCTCCACCGGGAATCGAACCCAGGACCTCCGTCTTATAAATGCCACTGCGCCACGGAGGTCGTCAAAATATTCTATACGATTGTATTGAAGATTGTAAGATTATTGTAATTTAATTACAGTCTCTACCGTTAGACTAGTTTAGATACAGTTGAGATAAACGGGTTTGTTCTAGAGTTTAATGGTGGTACTGAATTTAAGCCATACATTTTTAGATTTTTAACAACAATATTAACGCCCTAGAAAACATTATCATTTTTTGTTTAATATTTTATTCATACGTTTTGTGAATAGAAGTAGGTGTAAACGAGTATGTTTAAGCACATCGTTTGATCTTTTAAATTGCCTTGCAAGTTACAAATAAGTAGATTAAAATGTTACCTTGACCTTACAGATTTGAACATAGCACATTCCTTGTCATATTGTTAACTACTGGTTTACTATCTTTCAAAGTGATGTTCCTTTAGTCAAAAGTACTGTTCCTGATGATTTATAATTAATATTCAGATCGTGTGGGGACTATTTTTAACTCGCTCTTTCAATTGGCGTCGGTGGGGACCGGCTTCACCTTGACCCACATTGCCATATATTTACTCGGTGAAACTAAAAGGTTTTGGTGGAGTTAATATTTACTTTTATTATTAGGTACTTGCTTAACTCGTGAATTGCGAAATGTTGGGTTGAATTTATTTTTTTAAACATGTTTTTATGAATTTTTGAGCGTATTTTGAAACATATTCCCGTCAATGGCTATATATGTGCGAACTAACTCAAAGAACCTTGTCCGAGTAATATTCAGGTCAAAAGGACATTTAATTTAATAAGGTTCCTTTTAGACAGCTAATGTTAACCTAGAGCTCAGAATAATAATTATTAGTACATAAACGAAGGTTAATAATATCAAGGCGTCAAACTTATATATTGCGTGCAAATCGTCCAGCGTCCATTCGCAATACTTTTGTAGAGAATTTACATCCAGCTTTCAGTTTAAGAAGATGTATATTGTAGGCTACTGCAGTTTAAGATTTCATCACTGCTTTCCACCAAGCGTGATTGTAATTAAGGACTAGTCTATTAAGCATTAAAAATATATGTTCGCTTATGTTATTCGACAACGTATTTCGTTGATATTAGTAGTCCGCATACTTGACACTGTATACATTATGACCTATTAAGCTAAGGCCAAAAAGGTAGAGGCCCTTATGAACTGGGATTTTAATCAATGGTGAAGAAAAATGTGATAGATAAACTTTGAATTATTTGCATTAAATTTCTTTTTTGTTTTCTCTCTGTCTATGTTAACGTCTTGATAGATATAAAACTGCGGCTTTTATTACGATTGAAAACCTACCGTATGAAAACCCGACAAATTGTACGTTTAAAATTGAATCCTGAAAAAAACACGCAGGACAATGCCTTATAAACCAAGTTGTAGGCTGGTGTAGACTTCGCCTTGCTTAAATATTTCTGTAGGACGTCTAGACACATATTACGCAATGAACATTAATTTTTATGTTCCATTATAACCAACTTGCAAGTTAATCAAGGTTGAACATTCATGCGAATTAAAAAAAATGCATTAAGTTCAGGTACTATCATAATATGCAGGGAGATTGTGGTTATTATTGCATTTTTTATTGGCTGTAACGTATACGGCGAATTTATTATGTTGATCAAAATAAATGCATTTCCTAATATAATAAGTATTTGCATATAAATTACTGGGTCAATCGCTCTTGCCTCGTTATCAAAGCAACAAATAAAATGCATGCCCACCAGTAACATAATAATATATACAAATTAAAGGTCATGTTTTAGGAGTTTTTATAAATTATAATTATTAAATTAATTTAAATGTACAATTCAGAATATACTGTACATACATACGCATGGTTTGCTATATATTTTTTTATCGACTACAAGTTGACCCTTGACTGCTATCACACCTGATGTTAAGTGATGATGCAGTCTATTTTATACTAAGTATCTGCTATGTACTATTCGGTTTGAAGGCGGTGCGAATAAATAGCAAAGTGCATTCTTCAAGTCTAACGAAATGCATTGCACCACCTTCAAATCGATTAGTAGATAGCAAATATGGATGATGTTTTTTTTCGATTTTTAGTGCATATTTGAAGTTTATTCTTTTCTTAAGAGAGTTTATTCTCAGCAACAAAAGAAATATATTTTTCAAGTGATTTTAACTGTTTTGATTTACGTGGCTTTCACCAGAAAATCCATTTGGCAATATTTCCCGATATCTTCCTCAATCATCGCCATATTTCATCTACAACTTGGATATACTTAAACATTCATCATGAAACTTCCATTTGTGAGAATCATTTTTTAATCTGTCCAGACAGGCTTAGTTATAATACTTAGTTACCTTACGTCTATAGTGATTTACGTGTTTGGAGATTTAAGAATTTTTATGATTTCTTGGTACCGTTAATGCAAATATACAGCAAAGGAAAATAAATAAAGAACCAGTATACAAATATAATATCAGATATGTTTACATAGTTAGATAAATTGGCATATGGACGCTTTAACTTATGCCAATATTATAATAATTTGCAGTTCACGTATGGGTATAATATAAATATTTAATTTATTGTCTACCATGTTCTTTTAAATTTTATTTTAAGCTTGATTCCTTTTAAATTGTTAGGCTCTTTATAGCTGAGCTTTAGTTTTCAGGTTAATGATACTTAATGGGCTCAAATCATTGTGAAAAGATGATCCTAGCGCATCTACCCTGATAGCTGTTGCTCTATTATAGACAATGGTTGTCCATTTAACATTAGGCTACCTTCAATACTATCTGTATAGTTAACAGTGCTATTGAAGAGTTATGTAGAAAGGTATGTCACTGGTGACTGAGGGCATGACTACTCATTAAATCTTGAAGAAAATAAAAAGGTTCGGACCTTAGTTATATCTGCTTCCTCCCAATGCCAATCCAATCGTTGTCTACCGTAGTTACCTAATGTAGAAGCATGGACTAACAAATATTTCAAAATCTATAAAATGATGAATGTCTGACCATCACACTAGGTTCTTTGACCATTATTCATTTATTATTATGTAAGCTATACAACTGTAAAATTTTATTAAAATCTATTCAGTAGATTTTGTGTAAACGAGTAACAAAAATCTATCCATACAAACAAATTTTCGCCTTCAAAATAATATTAGTATATCACAAGATGAAACATTTGTGTCATACTTAAAACTACTAAACAGCCTATATACTAAAAAAAAAATAACTACTTTACGGCATGTCAGTACCATATTGATTATGTAAATTACGAAAATATTTTTTAATTCTTTTACCTCGTTTGGTATTAGTCCTTGGACAGGAAATCCACGGATTTATCCGAGCTTATCTTCAAAAGGCGACCATGTATATGTCTATCTACTGAAATGTTCAATCACTGTGTCTTATTGATTTTTACTGACTACCTCGTTGATATAGTGGTTAGCCTCTGTGATTTACAGCACGAGGTCCTGGAATTCCAGGTTCAGAGTCGGGAAGTTGATGGTGTTACATCCCGTACCTCGGAGAGCACGTTAAGCCAACGGTCCCGGTCACAATTATAAACATTTGTTAATAAATGAAACATTATCATCTTAAGCCCGCGAATCTGCATTGGAGCAACTTGGTGGGTCTACGCTTCATATCCCCTCTCCTATTAGGCTGATAATGATGATGATGATTGATCTTTAACACACTAATGTTTTAGTTTAAAACTAAAGCTTTAGCAGTTTAAGTGGATGCATAAAACAACTGATCGGCTATCATTGATATTACGCCATGATGGTGCTTACGAACTCTACGACTCGCGATTGGACCGAAGTGGGATACTAAATAATAGTTTCCTGTATACGCTCATGGTTTTTACAATTATCTCACAAAGCTAGCCGTGTGTTTTACCGCCATTGCGGTAACAGAGAAAACGCACGGAACGCATCTGCTTATATTTTATCCATTGCAGATAACCCAAAACAACACAACAAAACATAGCTAACCCTGCATTAACATTCGAACTTAAAATCTATAGATATTTTAACTCAATCTGTTTGCAAGTTAGATAAAAGCTTCAAAAAGTAAGTTATTGTTGTGTTTTTGTTTCAGATCCCTGTCTCTACATTCTCCGATTCGCTTCTCGATTGAAGTTCGGTGACAAACAGCATGAAGTCAGTATGACGGCCCTACGACTTGTGCAGAGAATGAAGAGAGATTCCATACATTCTGGTCGACGACCCTCGGGGATATGTGGCGCTGGTAATTTAGTTTTCTTGCATTTTGGCGACTACTTCGATATCGAGTGATCCTGGTCATCCATGATGATCATTGTAATACATAAATAAATTTTTGACGACCTCCGTGGCGCAGTGGTATGCGCGGTGGATTTATAAGATGGAGGTCCTGGGTTCGATTCCCGGCGGAGCAGATTGAGATTTTTCTTAATTTGTCTTGGTCTGGCTGGTGGCAGGCTTTCGCCGTGGCTAGTTACCACCCTACCGACAAAGACCTACCGCCAAGCGATTTAGAGTTCCGGTACGATGTCGTGTAGAAACCGAAGGGGTGTGGATTTCATCCTACTCCTCACAAGTTAGTCTGCTTCCATCTTAGATTGCATCATCACTTAACATCAGAT
The DNA here is from genome assembly GCA_034621355.1 of Mycalesis mineus. Classification (NCBI taxonomy): domain Eukaryota; kingdom Metazoa; phylum Arthropoda; class Insecta; order Lepidoptera; family Nymphalidae; genus Mycalesis; species Mycalesis mineus. The sequence goes on from CM067901.1 coordinate 3,897,590, forward strand.
GTGATAGCAGTCAAGGGCCAACTTGTAGTCGATAAAAAAAAAGGTATATGTACTGCAATTATATCTAGAAAGAGTATTAAGAGTGGTTTTTTTATATAAATAAAATAATTTATAATTTTAATGATACGATGAACGCTCATGCCTGGGAGAACCTGCCACAAATATTAATACTCGCTGCCTATTACTCATTTCAGCACTGTTAATAGCGGCTCGCCTACACGAGTTCTCCCGAACACCGACGGACGTGGTGCGAATAGTCCGCATACACGAGACCACGTTACGGAAACGTCTGTTCGAGTTTGGTGAAACCCCCTCCAGTGCTCTCACCCTTGATGAGTTCATGACTGTGGATTTAGAGGAAGAGCAAGACCCCCCCGCGTTCAAGGCTGCTAGGAAGAGGGATAAAGATCGACTGCAGAAGGTTATTTACGTAATTACTTAATTATATCCTGGCGATCGAGTTCCTCTCGGTGTTTTGTTTTATAAGACAGTAATTGTGCTTGGAAATTCTTTTTTTATTCATTACAAGTTAGCCAAAAAAATAATTATTTCCATAAAAAAAATTATTTCCTAATGAAGAAGTACCAACCTGACAGACTTGAAAACAATAAAATCAGCAATGGTACAATTCTATATTTTCAGCATAGCTTGCTGTACCCATTCTATCTTTTAAAAAAATAGTCACATACATAGAAAGGTTGCATATTGCAATGCACTAATTTCCTCGGGTGTCCGCTTGTTTTATACTAATTAAATATTTTTATTCTTTTTGAAAGTTAATGGAAGAAGAGGATGGCGAAAAAGAACTTACTGAGTTGCAGCGAGAAATAGACGCCCAGCTAGAAAAAGATTGCAAGCGGAAAAAGAATTCCGACAAAAAAAATGCAACTGAAGGTATGTCAAGACTATGTACATTTAGTTATATTTTCCATTTGATATGTCAAAATTTTTTAACCTCCAGTTAGATCAAAAGCGTTTAACAGTCGTAACGAGCAATATAGTCAAACGCTGAATTGAACCTAGGACTTTTTGGATTTGAACCCAACTCCTAAACTAGATGTATCGACGTGTTTGATACTTATCACATTAAAAAGTAAAAAATTACAGGTTAATATATCACTTCATATTAAAAAATAAACTCTCCTGCCGCGCCTGTCTACCTGTTCGCGATAACCTTATAAACTATGAAACGTATTTGTATGCGGTTTTTACCAACAGTATACAGATGAAGTGATTCCAAGCGGAATGTTTTAGTATATAATTTATTAATAATTAATAAATTGACTAAAATTGTTTGAAGTGTCAGGCTGCCTTAAGACTTTAATTGTTAAATAAAACGCTGTCTACCCTCTTTCAGATAAAACAAAACAATGTGTGGAATGAAATGGAATAATTGTTCCTCTTTATAAATACTACAAAAAAGTCCGCGATGGCGTATATATCTTTTAAGAATTTATCTCTGTCATACATAAAAAACATCATCCTCCTTCTGACGTAGTCGGGTAAAAAAAGGTTTTTATTTAATACTTGTTCTATAATATTACAGATGAAGTCGCAGAGGCTGAACGTGAGGATGCGTCTAGATTCGCAGCGCAGGACACGTTGCACTTGTTGGGAGAAATGAGTAGAGATGCTCAGCCTAAGAGCGTTCCTGCCACTAACAATGAAAACAGCAAACTAGAGAAAGGACTTGGTATGTTTTCTATATCTCTCCTCATCTCTACAAATTTCCCATTATTCAATTATGACAATACATTGCCATTATATATTTGAATATATGTTCATAAAAACTTAAACATGATCGGGGACCAAGCCGCATTTCGGACCCTCGTAGCTTTGATTTAAAGTTTCCGACCTAAAATTAATTAAATTAAATTTATTTCTACTGATTGATGACTAACATTGACATTTTGTTTATGTTGACTTATTGTTAACTGTATGTTTGTTATGCGACTTATAAGATGGAGGTCTCAGGTTCGATACCTAGTAGGCAGGTTAGGTGTAGGCAGGTGGGAGGCTTCGGCCTTTGCAATGGCATGGCACCTTTGCCGGCAGGGTGGAAACATCACAGAGTTGAATGAAATCTGACACAAACATTTATTAATTAAAGTCTAGAATAAATGTAGGTTTCTTCAATCTGATACTATCATAGGGATGTAATATACGCTGATAATCATCATCATCATTATCAGCCTATTAACGGCCCACTACAGGGCCAGGCCTCCCTGCTTATAGGAGAGGGGATATGGAGCGTACACCCACCACGCTGCTCCAGTGAAGGTTGGCGGGCTTAGCTTGATAATGTTTCAACGCTGATAATAAAATATCATAATTCTTCTTCTTCAAATTAAAGTCACGTGAAAATCTGTTCCAAACAGGACCCGAGTTAGCAGTCATAGGTCTGGGCCAGCAAGAGGACAAATCAGACAAGTTCCTCAAACCAGACGCAGTTAAACACCAGCTCAGCAGAGACCTCCACAACGCTGAAGAGTTGGTGCTTGGAACAGCTGATGAGGATTATATAGATTCCCTGATTATGAGTGAAGAGGAAGCTAGGAACAAGACCAGAATGTGGCACACTCTCAATGCTGACTATTTGAAGAACCAAAAGAGTAAGTTTTTATTTCTAACTATAGGCCAGCAACCTTTCAGCGCAGTACAGTGCCTAAGAGTAAGTATTGGAACAGCTCAAATTCAAATCCAAATTCAAAATCATTTATTTCAAGTAGGCCAATTATAAGCACTTTTGAAACGTCAAATTAGACTATTTGTAGTGACTCTAGCACCGGCTCGGAAGGCAGGTCCTGTTGAGCCGGCAAGAAACTCAACAGTTGCTCTTTTAAAATCATTGATTTTTACAATATTAACTGTATTGTTACATAAAATTATTTATTCTACTACTTGTGTAAAGTTGAACGCTGATCCAATTGCCTCTCAACCTCTTTGTCATTTAAAAATTCATCTATAGTATAATAACCTTGACTCAGTAAGTGAGTTTTAATACGTTGCTTGAACTTATGCAATGGCAGATCTAAAACTGAACTGGGCATCTTGTTGTAGAAGAGTAGACCCAGTCCAACGAATGACTTTTGAACTTTTCGGAGGCGATACGCTGATAAAACTAATTTATGTCGATTCCTAAGAAGACGATCGCTTAAGTCCTTTTTCTGTTTATACATATTTATATTTTGTTTGACAAAGACTAGGTTATTGTATATATATTGACATGCTACGGTAAGGATTCCTATTTATTTAAATTTATCACGAAGGGACACACGGGGTTTTAGTTTATATATCGACCGTGGCTCATGAGGATTACATAGATTCCCTCATCCTAAGGGTAAAACCAGGGTGTGGCAGACTCTCAATGCTGGCTATAAGCATCAAAAGAGTAGGTTTTAATTTATACACACCAATTTTTAGACCAGCAATCGTAGGCAAATATCAGATCTAATTTATACAAAGCATGATCGGGGAAAGTCCTGGCAGATAAAGCACTTCTCGGCTCACGTGTTAACACTAACAATTAAAGTAGTTAAAGATGCAGAATATCAAAATTTAGATACGATATGGCATATACTGTCATTAGTGATAAAACTTTATTGAAAGTATCTGGTTTACTGAGTTTAGCTCAATTTTTTTAGAAGTTATACACTTTCTAAAAATGAAATGGCCTCTGAAACTCATTCCTGAGGTTTTACAAAAAAAAAATTGGTTGGTAAAGTCGTTTACTGAATTTTGAAGTGACAATGTCTTAAGCAAATACTGATGAATGGTAGCAGTATCGGTAGATTTTTAATTGGTTATTAAAAATTTTAATTTACGTATAATTATAAAAATTAGAAATGTAAATTAATAAAATAATTGATTTTGATTTTATACATTTAAAAATAAATATATTAATTTATAAATATATTGCCAGCCAAGGTTTTTTTAATTTAAGAACCCACAAACTGATTTAATAAATTAAAACCTGGAACACTTCAAAGATATGCGTAAATTAAAGGTAATGACACAGTTATTTTTTACTTTTTAGTGCGTTTTGAGTCGGTTCTATTTTTATTTAAAATTTTTTTTACTTTTTAGTGCGTTTTGAGTCGGTTCTATTTTTTGTTAAAAAATTTTATTCAAAGCATAATCCACAAGTCTAAGACCTGGCAGATAACGTATTTCTTGGCTTACATGTTAACACAAGATACAGCAATTAAGGATACAGTGTTTCAAAATTTAATTTTTTTTTCTTAAGTCTTAAGTGATAAAACTTTTTTTTTGTTGAAAGTACCTGTACGAGATTAGCTTCTTTTATTGGATATTATACATTTTCTAAAAATGAAAGCTAGCTAGATTGGATGACTCGCCTCTGAAACCCCCTACATAAAAAAAATCGTGAAAATCGTTGAGGCCGTTTCCTAGATTGAGATTATAAATATTCAAAAATTTATCGTTTAATGGTATTAGATTAAGTAACTACTTTATCTGTACATATATTTAAGTTATTCCTTATTATGAAATACAATAAGTAACTAACATTAACCATTAAATTATTGTTAGACACCAATCTACAGGATATTTATCTAGAACACTTTGGAAATGAATAATTTAAATAAATGCATATAGAATCAATATTATATAACACAATTAATTTATGCACATATAAAACAAGTATAATGTGTAATATTCGCATTTAAAACTTTTTACTGAATACATTAAGTTTGTGTTCCTTGTATTTTTAATTTAAAATTTAGATCTTAAAAGGAAAAAGCTTAAATAAATTATGTTGTTACGTAGTAAAATAAATTATTGTGTATTTTAATTCTTCCTATAATATTGAATTTAAATAAATCTAGTATTCAAGTGTAATTTTATTCAGCACACAATTATTAGATATTGTTATTATTAAGAGATAAATTTTAGGATAGAAGTATATTTGTGGAATTTGATATTTTGAGTTGTTTTAAATCTAAATAATATCTTCGATAAATATAAATTGTACATTTATTATTTTTTTTTAATAAAATATAAGTTGAATCATTATAATCAAATCCTGTTCTTAGCTCTTCTACTTGTTTTGTTTACTTTGCAATAATGAAACAAAATATAGCTAAATAAACATCATCACTTAACATCACGTGTGTGATAGCAGTCAAGGGTCAACTTGTAGTCAATAAAAAAAGCAATTTAAAATTACAACGCGAAGTGAAGCAAACACGCCGCTTTAGCTTCACGCCGCGTTGCATGAACAAGCGAGCTCATAACTAAGAACCCCGTATGCATTCTAAACTAGGTGGTTATATTCCGACATCAACTTGAGAAAATAGCATATGCTACTTTTTTCGAACTATCACAAAACGGAATTTCTTGTGGTCGAAGACACGGATCTCCGCTAGTAAAATATAATTATGTGGTAGAATTGCTACAAACAGTAGTAGACGCTAAAATTTAAAAACTGAGCCACTTGAAAAAATCTAATTTAAATTATCTGCAGTTAAAGAGGAACAACTAGCAAGAGAAAAGGAAGAAGGCAAAGACAAGAAGCGCAAAATCCGCGGCTCGTACAAGAAGAAGGTGCCTTGCAACGCGTCCACAGCGGGAGAGGCGATCGGTAAGATGATCGCGGAGAAGAAGATGAGCGCTAAGATCAACTACGATATACTGAAGAGCTTGGACCAGCCGGGGACGCCGCTCAGAGCGCCTTCTGCGCCTGCCACGCCTGCTCCAGTGATTATTGACACGGAGTGAGTAACTTTGGGAACTTTTCTACCTTGTTAATCGACGAAAGAACGGCGGATGTTATCAATTCGAAGCGTGTATATTTTTTTTAGGTATGGCCATATATAGCTTTTTACAGAATAGTCCGAATTTATTATTCTATTTCATTAGAAAGGGTATACTTCCAAACGACTTATTTGCAGAATGACGTCTTTGTTGAATTAATGTGTACACTAAAATGTTAATTAAAAAAAATTCAAAATCATTAATTCAAGTAGGCTGTTATACAAGCACTTTTGAAACGTCAAGTCTGTCAGTACGTAGTGACTTAACCATCGGTTCAGAAGGCCGATCCTGCGGAGAAGAACCGGCAAGAAACTCTTTCTCTTGCAGTTGCTCTTTTAAAAGTCAATGTTATAATTTGTATTCTAAAAATTACAATTTTGGTTATCCCATCTTGTGTGCAGCAAGAACAGCTGATTGCTTTCAACTATCTTTGTCGTTAATAAAGTCATTAATTTTATAGTAACCTTTACTTCGTAAATGGCTTTTAACACATTTTTAAAATTTTTCTAAAGGCAAGGCAATTTATGAGTACGTACCATGTTATCGTGTAAAAGTCTATAACTTTGGAAACTTTTCGACCTTATAATTTTATGATATAAATGTCAGGCCTTGCAGAGATCTACATCGCGACATAGATATATACTTAAGACTTACCCTTGGACGCGTTCATTTTCTCTATCACCTACAGAGTATGCGTATCTTCTAATCAAGACTGAACATTTACCTTCTAAACATGGATAAAAGCGAAAAAGCTACTCGTATGATTTAATTTAAAGGAGAATGCCAGATCATAACCCAGAAAGAACACAAATTGTAAATATACTAAAAATATCCTATTATTATATAAAAGTTTTACAATAAGCCATTTTACTGTTGGACCTCGGAATAAAATTCCGTTAAAAGAAGTGATTAAACTATTAATTTAAACAAATTACTCTTTGCATTTTTAAATCTTTATTAGGTTTTAATATGGAACAAAAACGGAAATGGAGATAATCAACGTTAGGTATGATAAATTAATTTATATTAAATAGAAAAAAAATGCAATAAACTGAAAATAATTTTAAATGTTTTTAATAAAGTCCAGACATTGTCTGACATAAACATAATATATTTTAAATAAAAAAAATATATTTGCATTTTACAGCCCAAAGATAACCGAACCAAAAACCCCAGCGGAGACCCCAGTGCCTGAGTCCCCAGTGCCCAGGAAAAAGAAGAAGAAGCCAGCCCCCACGCTCAACACCGCGCCCGCCAGCCCGGCCCCATGGCAGCCGCCCACGCCTAACCCGCCCACACCCACGACACCGGCGCCGCCCACGCCGTCACAGATACAAGGTAACAAGCTTGTAATAATTGAAAAGTATACACTGAAGAAGACCGAAGAAGAAGCTTAGCAGTTGCTCTTTTAAAAATCGATGTTACATATTTTATAATTTACTATTTTGGTTATCTCGTCTTGTTTGTAGGAAGAAATTTATTGTTTAATTGATTGCCGATTGTTTATATCATGCTTTCTCTGTCGTACTATCGCCATAAAAGAGACTGAGTGATAATTACGAAAATATCCCTCTCACTTTTGCACTTTAAGTCTGTCTCTGGTAGATTGATAATAAATAATAATAAATAATAAATATTATAGGACAATTACATATTTCGTTATATAGCCCCAAAGTAAGCGTACTCGTAAGAAGCTTGTGCTATGATAACTGATGAAAATTTTTATATTTATTATACATAAATACTTATAATATATAGATAAGACACTGGAAAACATTCATGCTCATCACACAAACATTTTCCAGATGTGGGAATCGAACCCACAGCCTAGGACGCTGAAGCAGGGTCACTACCCACTGCGCCACTCGGCCGTCAATATTATGTTTACATATTATCTTATGTTTATATAATATTATCTTTACATATTATGAAACAAAGTCTCCGCCGCGTCTGGCGGTCTGTCTTTTCGCGATAAACTTAAAGTCTACTAAAGAGACTGTCATGCGGATTTCACCACATGATATAGTGGTTTCTGATGATATAGTATGGTATATAATTTCTTGAGATTTTATGTAAATTTGATGAAATATGATGATAATTGTTGGAAATGTCAGACAAATTTAAACCATCTGGGAGCATTCATCGGAAGCGCTGCTTTATCTATTTGAGATATAACTAAACAATTTTTTACTTTGGTGTTTCGGAATGTTGCAACACACTATTTACCACGAGCAAAGTCGTGGGCGTCTGCTAGTTAAAATAATAAGAATAAACCTTACTCTTTTATCTCTTTCTTAATATTTTCTTGTTCCCCTTTTAGACTTGCTGATAGACTATTAAAATAGGATAATGATAATGAATCTCACCTCATCTCTCTGTTCAGATGCGGTAGATGATTACGACGAAGACCTAGAGGCAGAGGCACCAGACGCAAGCGGGGAGCTGTCCCTAGCCGCCATGCTGCAAAACGGAGCCGAAGAAGATTACTACGATTACGAGGAATATTAGCCAAAACCAGCCACAGTAGGCTGTGGCGTGATATCTTCTACTAATGCTAAATTAGAAATTCAATTCATTAGGTGGTGCAATAATATTGTCAATAAAGTGCATATTGTCAATAATATTGCGTGTGAGGTTGTACACTGATGTATATTATTGTCGATCTTGTATTGACAACATTATTTGCCAATACTGTCAATATAAGATTATCACAATATTGTGTTGTATTATTCATGCTCGTATTGAGAATCGCACGCAGAACACCACCTATTAATATTAGCTAATTTACAATCGGCTTTATAAGTGCTTTCGAAAAGTTAAGCACTATTTTGTATAGTGAACTGTATAAATTAGCAATAAAGGGCGTTGAACCCCCGAGAGCAAAGGAATAGACAAACTACTATTTCTCTCTGTCTATCTCTTACCAATGTATTTTATTGGCAACATTGCCAACCAGCGAAACTTATTATGTGGTAGTTAGACTCACCCGGTGGATTACAAATAAATAGGTAAGAGAGAGATAGACAGTAGTTTTCTTTGCTCTCGAGGGTTTAACTCACTTTATTACCAATTTTTACAGTTCGGACTGTAATTACTACCATTTTAAAAGGCATTTTGTAGCGGCTTAGTTTTTAAGTCAACAAGTAGTTCGCACGCGAGCAGTTGTTATCTCGCTTGCACCTACATCATTATAATAGGTCGTCTCGCTCATGCGCATGTAGTGTTTGCGCCTAGACCATTATAAGCGCTAGATATAGTTTCAAACATTTGAACATTTAAATGAGGGACTTTGTACATTTGTTTGAATTCTTATTAACCCTCAGTTTCTTTAGAACCGTACACGTTTCGGCACGTAATAAGGCTTAAAATAGCTTTGGACCGTATACGGCCCCGTGGTAGCAAAGCACTTTAAACTCTTTTTTGTAAGTGATAAAGTAAACTTTTGTTCATACAAGTTAAGTAATCACAAACATAATGGCAAAGTGCATTTCTTTGAACAAATATCCACAGTCTCTTGCCAGACACAGTGACTTCATTCAAGTGTTCAAATATTTGAAACTATGTCTTGCGTCGGCATTAAAATATTATTTATTAAAGCAAATATAACTTGTGAATTATTGTTGTGATTTAAAGCAAATAAAATATCTTATAAGAATAATTATATTCACAAGTAGCTCCATATTAATTATGCATATGAAATTTTGAAAAGTAAAAGCATGAAGGGAAGGTATTTTTTAAGAATGTAAACAAGTATGTTAGATTAGTTGTTAATACTAAATAATATAATACAATCTACACAAATACATAAATGTGTGTGTTTGTAATTTAAGATCGAACAGATTTTCACTAAATGTGATACTATGTAGTATCAACATCGAAAACGAATTTAAATATTACCTGTCGGTTTTTTTAATTTTAATACCACGCCGATGAAGTCGCGAGCGTACGAACCATATAGATTGGCAATGAATACTTATCAACGAACAAATTAAAAATGGAGGTAGAAAATTCAAATCATTTCAAGCATGAAAAATTTAAAATAATGATATGATTCTTACAAAATGTTATTCAAACGATGTTATTTATATTATATAGATATAATTAAGAAATTAATTACCGTTATAAGCTGTAATGATCCTACTGTACTGTACTATACAGTGATTTGTATCTTCATGTTCTGATGATAAGCATTCCACGTCGACTTTGGCTATAGACTAGGGTTTCCCAAAGTGTGCGCCGCGACGCCCTGCGCCATAGAAAGTAAGGAGGGGCGCCGTAAGACGATCCTGTATCATTATCCGAAACCACAAATAGTCGCAGGTACATTATTTGAGCGCTCGCATCGTAAAAGAGCATTTTTTTTTATCGACTATAGATTGGCCCATGACTGCAATCACACCTGATGTTAAGTGATGATGCAGTCTAAGATGGAAGCGGACCAACTTGTTTGGAGTGGGACAAAAATCCACACCCCTTTCGGTTTCTACACGATATCGTACCGGAACGCTAAATCGCTTGGCGATACGTCTTTGTCGGTAGGGTGGTAACTAGCCACGGCGAACGCCTCCCACCAGCCAGACCAAGACAAATTAAGATAAATTTCAATCTGCCCCGCCGGGAATCGAACCCAGGACCTCTGTCTTATAAATAGGTCATAGGTACCTTCTTACGTTGTACGGGTTACCGTCACTTACTCTGCGAAAAGTATCTTCGCGCTTGAAAACCGTTGATACTCTACGTTTTTATTTTTTTGGTCTGTATCTTTTTCAAAAGGTTGAGTGCCGTGACAAGATACTAAATTTGTAACTGCGCCGCGGGATAAAAAAAATTGGGAACCCCTGCTTCTCTGACTTACCAGCTAAAAATTGGTCAAGCCGTTTTATCAGATTTTTATATAGCCAAATATTAATCACTGCCCTTTTTGATAAAATTAGTAATCATTAATATTGATACACATCATTTGTTACGCTATCTTATAATAGTAATCATTACTAGCCTAAAATTATGTATGATTATTCGAATCAAATCCTAGACTTTCATACTCAAAGATTCCAAATGTACTCCAAATTCAATTGGCCCATAATAATTGAGCAATTTGTCAATAAAATTGTTAAGTATTAAGTACTTATCTAATTTATTTTGTATATTGAGTATTATTATATTTGTTTGTTTGTTTGTTTTGATTACAAGTTAAAGAAATGAAAAAATGTTCATAATAATTATGAGATCTCGAATAGGTATGCATTAGAAGGATGCAAGTTGTAACATGAACGTGTGTGACTTTGAAGTAAAAGTTATCTTTGTGTTTATCACTAGTTATATGTATATCGATATATATAACTAGTGATGTCCATTTCATTTTATCGATAACTATGTTTGTATCAAATCGTTAAGTTATAAGTAGGAATGTTTTATAACTAAACACCCCACCTGTAGTAATTTTACCTATTGTATATTCGGTTTATTTAAATTTTTCTCTTTACTATTTAATTCAATTGAAGACTACGTATACTTGAATAGTTTTGGTAATGTTTTTTGTCATAGAGTAATAATTACAATTACAGTCGTAAACTTAGAATTAAGTTCCAAACGTACCTCTGAAAAGAACCCTCAACAAATTCTGCCAGGTATTTTATTGTTTATTGAATGAATTTAATAACAACAATTAAAAATAATTGTTAATTCAACAACAATTCAGATGTTAATAAAAATAATAATTTTAGATTCTTATATTACGATAGTTGAAAAAGTTTGTACATTCATGAAATAAGTTTAGTAAAAATATATTAAGTTGTAATTTTTTTTATTTTAAAATCTGTTTTATTTGCCTCCTTTAGTATAGAAGTATAGATATGTCTTTCGACGCTTTTCTTGGGGTTTTCTCAACAAATCACATTTTTTTCATCATCATCATCAGCATCATCATCATCAGCATCATCATCATCATCATCATCATCATCATCATAATTATCAGCTTATTAACGGCTCACTACAGGGCCAGGCTTCCCTCATTTATAGGAGAGGGGATATGAACCAACTTCTCGATTGCGGACTTGGTATGTACTAAAAATTTCATAGAAGTATGATAATCTCAGATTTATTCCGTGATTCGACACAGGACCTCGTGATCGAAGCAAGCCACACAGGCTTATCACTAGTCTATAGGGGTAGTTCTCTTTTTAATAATAAAAATAATTTAAATGCTGGAATTTGGACTTTTCAGTTAAATAAAGTAAGTTTCAGTTAAGTAAAGTTATTTTTTTTTGTTAAAAAAAATTCCTTCCTATAAGGAGGGAGGCCTGGCCCTATAGTGGGCCCTATAATAGGCTGTTAATGATGAAAGTTATTTTTTTGTTTGTTTAACTGAAATGCATGCATTTGATCTTAAGAACAATCGATAAAAAACGCATTAAAATAATTCTAGTCATTTTGGGGATCAATATAATTCAAACTACTAAAATAAACCTACTTACTATTTATGCTTTTATCATTCATATACTACTATTAGCAAAATGTTGTGAAATGAAAAATGTTATAAAATTATCATTTAAGACAATTTCATGATTCACTATTCCTGTTAAAAGGTACGTCACTACAGAACGCGCGCAAAGACTTGTTGAAACACGTTCGCGGCTTGAGTACCGAAGCCCGATGTAATGACAGTCTCGCTAAATGTAGGCGCTATAAAAACAGCACTCGTAACAGTTGTGCCTGTCGTACGTAAAAATCTTATTCTAGTCGAATTTAGTATTATTATTTATATTTAATATCAAAGTAATATATTAAAAATAATATATTTTTTTATTTATTATGGGTTTTATGTGTACCACTCAAGATAGAAAGAAAAAGAACATTGGAGGTGACAAGTTGATTGAAATATTAAGATTTGAGATATATTTACGTTCTAAATGTGGCCAAATTCCTTGGTATATTCCTTGTTCGAGCTTGATGATGGAGCTTCAGAAAAAGAGATGTCTCAAAATGTAAGTTGATTATTGAGTACATTTTATATTTTTAAAAATATGATCCTTTATGATATGTTTTGTTATTGTAATAATATTTAAACATAAAGTTATTGATATTCGCGCCAAATTTAAAACGGAAGTCGGAAATTCTTAAATTATCCATAAACATTTCTTAATTCATTTTAAATCAATAAAATTATTGTTGATTCCTCTGAAATACTTCATTTGTGTGAATGAACCTTAAATACTTTTTAAAAATAAATTTTGACGTGGCATATAGGCTTATTAAACTATTTTGGTTTCTCTTACGTATATTTAAAAGGCAACACTGTAGAAGGAAACTCGTACGAACTTCGTAGTATGCATTACGTTATTTGTCTGTGGTCGTGGATTTGAACTTAGAGATATATGAAGTTAGCTTCAGTTTATTTCATAAAGTACAACATTAAACATAACATAATCGTATTTCAGTTTGTGTTTACGAGGATTCTTTCTGGTACCACATTTCAGTGTGTTGTTTTATTCACAGCCACTTCTTAATTGAAGCCACAAAGTTGTAAAACACGAACGAACTTCCGATATTATAATTCATGTTACCTAAAGTGCAGTGCGAGTTTTACAGTAGTGCTATAATGGAGAGTAGTGTATTTATCGCTTTGTAGCGATGTGTGAATTGAATTGATAGTGTTTTTTTGTAAAAATTCATGGTGTTTCCGATATTATCAGTGTCGTTTGTAAATTATAGTTCGAATCATAGGGTCCACAACCGAGCAGACGGATTCTACCATGGTCGTAAAACGGTAAGTCGTCATACCTTGTCACAACGTGGTGTTACTAAAAAAAACATTCGATTTTGCTATACCATTTGCTATTATTATTATAATAAAATTGAAGTTACATGATTTTATTGATATTATAGCCTTGCAATAGATTACAGTAAAGCAAAATTTTAAAAAAGTCAAGTGGCATTTCGTCTACATGTATGCATCGTAGTTTTACAAAGCCAAAACCAGTGTTCCATGTTTTTGTTTACGTTTTATATTATTTGAAGAATATTTACTAATCGCGCCATTAGATTGTTATGCTCTATTTCTTATCTTCCTTTATGTTCTTTTGTTGTAGATTGCTTTGTTTACATTTGGTATTGTCAACATAATCGATTTTTGTGAGGACTTTGTTTTGTTCTTATTATTTTTTCATTTTATCATTTTTTAGTTAGTTATTTACTTTGTCCTTGAAGTACATTATGTTTTTGTATTTACAAAATAATTCTCAATTTGTCGATATAAATATGAACCTAATAAAGGACTATGGCGATATCTGCCTGTGTTTCACCTATTGTGCACACCAACCAATATTAAGTTAAAATATTTGTTTTGAGTAGTACTTTAGAACAAAGTTAATTTTAATCAAGTGCAAAGTGGTTGTTATAGTTGTATATGTAAAAGATATTTAAAAGAAAAAAAATATTGAGGATAATTTCATTATCATGGAATGGAAAACATGTCTTGGAATTTAATGCATTCAAAGGGGATTTTTTGACTCTTGCCTAGTAATTAGCAAAAGATTATTTCCAAACCATATAGAAAATTAAAAGTGAATATTATAAACTCCTATCATATATATGCTTGTAATTTGGTCATTCTATAGTCCCTGACCATATTTTCAATCAATTGTTGTGGTTTTGACCTTTAATTCCATTCAATCATTCGCCTAAAGCATTGCACATCTGCAATGGTTTAGGCATCTGCGTAAAGTCTTCCAACAATATTGACAAGCATGTGGTACACAACTTACAAAATGTTAGTAAATGTCTCTTGTCATCACATTTTATTTTAATACTAGCTAGGAGTTGTGTCAGAGTGTAGAAACACATTTGTAGCATATGATACTATGCTCCCAGACAATCTAGGTGATATATACAAAAATAGCTGCTTTTATTGAATAATAGTTTACAATACTATGGTTTACAAGGTTTCAAATCTACCAAAGACATACAGCCATGCACATTTGTAATTGAACACTAAATTTTTATTTATTATTATTCTACTTTTTATAAATTTTTATTATTATTATTAAATTGTTCTAAATTATTAGAATAATAGAGCATAATATGTCTATATTTCTACTACAACACAACAAAGAGATTTTTCTGGTTTCACCACTATTGGGTGAGGATGTCTTTTTACCTACACAAGATATATCTAGCTACATGTGCTCAGTCTATATGACCAAGCTGTATGTCCACTGGTTTACTGAATTTCTGGTCACTCTAAATTACACATTTTATTCTGGAATCTTAATAGGTTTGTTTCTAGGTAATATAAGTATTTTTAAATAAATAGGTTTTATAACAGGTTTAAGTGACCTTTACCATAAATAAAGGGTGTTGACTTTCAGAACCTTCTCATTAAACTTTCATAAAGCTCGCAAGCCGCGGCTGCCGTCTGAAGAAGATTTGTTAACAAACATTGGAATAAATGCAAATAGTGTACAGATCAAAATACAATTGGCTTATTTTTTCCCTTTTTTTGATCCAATATAAGCAGTCTATTTTTTTTACACATATATATATTTACACATATATAAGAATAGTATTTGTACTGTCAAACATTATGGCGGTCCGGTATGATGTAATGTAGAAACAGAAAGGGCTGTTTATTTCTTCCTAAACTTAACAAAATAGCCTGCTTACATCTTTAATGAAGAATTGACTAATTTTGATGTGATGTGTTTCAATGCAATAATCAACATACATAATAGGAATGTTTCTGTGTCAAATTGGCACACAATTAAGTTTACATATAATATTATCTGTATCCTGGTACAGTAAGTAACCTTTAACTTGTCGGATGTTGTGAGTGTAACTACATGTTACACTTGAACTAATCTTGACATTGTTTTAATGGTTATCAATAATTCCTGATTATCAGAGAACACCACATCTCAGTATATTTGCTTTGCTGTAGCAACTTTTCTAATATAAATATAGTTTTATATAGCATTTAACAATTCTCAATATAGTTGTAGGTACTCTTATAATTTTAGCGATGTATCTAAAGTTTCATTTGTTTTCTTTTGTTTCGATGGCTCAACTATAGTCTATGATGACCGCAAGTGTTAGGGTTCCGCCAAACAGCCGGCGATACGGGCCGGACGGCGGCGTCGCAGTGAATCACTGATGTCAGACTGCACTTGGCATAGACAACTCATTATTTTTACGTATTCTATATATAAGGGCCTCTTCACATCACGATTTTTAAACGAGCTGTTGACGCGCGTTGCTCGTGATTTAGGCGCTAAGGATACACAAGCTAATCGACAATCCGTATATTTGCATCTGCTAATACGCGCTGATAATTCGCAGTAAACGCGCTCATCAAGAACACGCATCGTCAGCTCGTTTAAGAAACATGGTGTGCCTAGTCCCTAAAATGGCACGCTTACGTCGCGCCGCCGCCGATGTCTGAAAAGACCTTAAAACCATTTTACAGGAACGCCCTCAAGAATGCTTTCTTTTGGTTCAACATTATCAATGCTTTTGCGTTCGTTAACATCCCGAAATCCTGCAAAAACACCACAAAAAAAGACTAGTTTGGTCAGCTGTCAATTATTATCAAAAAATGGACAAAACATTTTTTATTTCAATAGCTTCACATTATATTGGCTCGAGTTGAAACAGATGCCCATTACAACATCACGAGGAGGCTTTGAACGTTACGGCGTAGGCAAACTTTTTATTATAAGGCCCCGGTTTATTATATTAAGGCTGCCTGTCGTTCAGAGATAATGAAAGGTGATTCAATATTGAGCACAAAACGCTCGGTTTATAACACGCAATAGGGAGGAAAAATGCGTATCGTGAAGGGAATTCCTATTGTTGTTGGAAATTAAAAATAATCCTAATTAAGAATTTAAATTAATAATTATGTGAGTACCACTGGATTATTACTACTACTTTATTTTCCAACGATACCTAGCAAAATAATAAATATTTTTTTATTTTCCTTGACTGACTGATAAAAACTGCACTAAGTAATTTTTTAAGTAAGTAAGATGCCTAAAGGCATCGAAATCAACTTCCATGTTCATATATTATAGTGCAGTTTTAGTGCATTAATAATAAAAACTAACTTGTAAACGATGGTTATGTTGCAAGAGCTTTTTTGTCTATTCTCAATTACTTCTTTACAAATCTATAAAAGTACTACAAAAGGATGAACCTAAAGTTTCAAACATGCTTGCAAACAAGCCACACTTCACTCTGTAAGAAGTATTAAGTTGCAATTTGAATAGATAGAGGCACTATTCCCGCTTCAGTGAAAAGGATAATAGTACGCACATCTGCCGAGCAGATGACGGCTGGCGGGAGAGGCAGGTGGTGTCGGAGGACGGATGTTACGTCACCTGCGGCTTGTGTTGGCTCTAGCGGATCTATACTGAGGAGCTTTCGGTCTACTAACGAGTAACAACCTGATACATACATACATACATACATAAACATCACGCCTTGTTCCCATAGGGGTAGGCAGAGACCACATCCCTCCATTTGCCACGGTCCTTGCATACTTCCTTAGCTTCTTCCACTCTCATTAATCCTTTCATGCAAGTTCGTCGGTTTAGGGTACTCTTGACCTGGCCATTATTTAAAATGTCCTGAATTTGGTCCAGGAACATTCGCCTAGGCCTTCCCCTTCCAACATTTCCATTCACCCTCGCCTTGTAAATCTCTTTTGTTAATCTTCTTTCATCCATTCTCTCTACATGTCCAAACCATCTAAGCATCCCTTTCTCAATTTTAGTCACTACATCCTCTTTTACACCACACTTTTCTCTTATCACACTATTTTTAACTCTGTCACACAATTTTAACCCGCACATACTCCTCAATGCTCTCATCTCTACTGCATTTATTTTACTTTTGTGCTTCTTCTGCCATACCCAACTTTCACTACCATACATAAGTGTGGGCACCAACACACCTCTATGCACAGCCAGTCTTGCCTTTTGGGACACTTTCTGGCTGTTCATAAATGCATACAGAGCACCATTCACCAAGTTCCCAGCATTTACTCTTCTTTCAATATCACTCTCACACGTTCCATCTTTCGTAAATTTACTACCCAGGTATACAAACTCTTTTACTTCTTCCACTTTTTCTCCATCTATCACAATATTACAATCTGTCACATATTCATCTCTTTCAAAAACCATTACTTTCGTTTTGCTAACATTCACTTTCATTCCTTTCCCTTTCAGAGCTACATTCATAATAGTTACCATTTTCTGTAACTCATTAGCAGACGATGCAAGCAATACTTGATCGTCGGCATAGAGAAGACATTTGATGAGTAACTCGTTCATTCTTAAACCAAATACAGTTTCTTTCAAATCTGTCAAGCAGTTGTCCATGTATAAATTAAACAGCCATGGCGATGCTACGCATCCCTGTCGTACCCCCCGCTCCACTGGGAACCACTCAGTGTATGCCCCATTTATCCTGACACAAGCACTAGAATTTTCATAAAGAGATTTCAGTGCTCGGATCAAACTGCTGCTCACCCCATACGTGGACAATGTTGACCATAGTTCATTCCTCACCATGACCTAACCTAATGTGTAAAACAATTCAATATTTTAATATTGAATTGTTTTACACATTAGGTTAGGTCAGGAATTTATTCCTCTCTTGGCTTGTTAGGTGACAGAAAATGTTTTACGGCAACTTGCATGACATCATTGGTAAAAAGATAGTTACTGGTAATAAATGCTTCTAGCTGAGGAGTTTTCGGTCAAGTAACAGTCGTCATAATCTGTTGATAAGTAAAACAAGTCTAAATTAAAATTGTAAGTTTGCTTAGGTACATATGGGGTAATGGATAAGGAAATGTTCTTATTTTTCATTGAAAAATGTATTTGAAATAAAAAAAGAATGTGTCTGATGAAGTACTAAAACCTCTTGCGATTGTCTCTGTCGCTAGATACAATTTTTAATAGATCACAGCAGAACCCACCTTCCTTCTTTAAACCAAAGCATTACTTGCCGCGTTAAACGATACAAATAAAATAAAGTAAAAAAACCACAGACCCAACCGCTTACCCATTTCCGACGCCGTCACAATAAGAAATTCTAATAAATTATTCAATAAACCGTACCCTCTTTAGAGCTCCAGGGGCACGTGTCTCGAACGTTAACCGACCCAATTGTAAAGATAACTCGATTGTACGCTTCTCGGAAACAAAATGTAGATGACTCGTTTGGTCGTGTAACCGGGAGGTCAACCCTCCGATGAATCGAGTACGCATACGAATTACAGGTTCATTGACCTACCGTTGTGTCGGCCTCATTGGTATACGCAGAAGTGCAATATTTCGGCCTATGCGGATGTCCTGTCGATAGATAAAAAGTGCACCATAATTATTTTTTGTTTTTTCGCATGACTAGTCAGTCATGCCTGCTGGAAATCAAGCGGTTAGGGTGTCTAAAAGTTGACTAATGCACTCTTGCTTTGTAAGTTTCCTAAGCAAAGTTTCGACATTATTGATCCCTTATAAAAATTAAATATTTAACGCTACTAAATAAAAAAAATGTATTTTATATAATTCTAAATTTGCGGATAAAGTCGCTGACTTTCGTTACAAAATAATAGTCATGTTAAATCAGACCATAACAATTTTTTTTATAAAAATGTAAAGGTCTGGCTGAAAAATGTGGGTTTCAAAGCATCGTGTTACATAAATGCTACCAACATCTGAAACGTTCGACAACGCTCCAAATGTGCAACGACGAATTGCACTAACTACGCAACTGAACAAGAATTAAAATTTTACACGGTTCGAGGAATGTAACACATCCTCCGCACGCGATATTAATGCGCTGCGATCATCGTGGGCCTTGTCCTTAATGTCTGGCGTACGCGTGGACAAGGGTACCTATCGGTGTTTATGATAATAACTAAACATATGGCTTCACAACTATACAAAAGCCAAACTCGATTGAGAATGCTTGTCAAGATCAAAAAAAAAATTTAAAATCAAGGTAGAAAATGCAACACATTTTATGCCTAATAAATTAAAAAAAATAAATGTTTAGCTTTTATAAAATCTTATTTAAAAGATATTGAATATTAATTAGTTTTAAGCTTACTAATTTAATTTATTGTCATGAATTCGTCATTAACAAGTTTGTAATTAAAAAAATAGGTGTAAAATTACTAGTGATTTCTAGCTTCATTTTTAATTTGTTTGTTAACAAGCATTCTCAATCGAATTTGGCTTTAGTATAGGGATGGGTAGAAATTCGTCATTTTGTAAAAGCTGTAAGTCTGTTCTGCTACCACAGGTATGGTAGGCAACTTTGAGTTTAGATTGTCTTTGTCAGGTCTAATACCCCATTATTCCCACTGATGTTCGAGTATCACAGGATGGAGAATGACCTTAAACGTACTATTTCCCTACAGTCTTCTAGCTCGACTCCTGTGCTCTACCAACCCTTCTGATGACAACTCTAATTATAAGCCTTATCAAGAAGTCGAAATTAAACACAAAATCTGAGTGGAGGTTTTCATGGCAGAAATTTAAAGCAAAGGGGTATTACGCTTCTTGTATTTTCACGGCAAACATAAATTGAAGCTCAAAACAGGCGTCAAAGTTCGTTAAACGCTTCGCATCCGGAATCTCGTTGAGCGTTGATTCAGCTTTAATTTCCGGAGTTCTTATAAAAAATTGACCGTTGGACGGACGGCTATGACTAAGGAACGTAATTTGCGACTGTTTAATTTCCTCTATAGCTAGAAATATGGACATTTTTAAAAGACATCATTATTATGTGTCATGTAGATTTAACCACACTGTGATATTTTAAAAGAAACTTCTTTTATGGGTGTGTGTATATGATTCTTACTTCTTCACCCCGCAACGACTGACACAGCTAAAATTTGGAATTTCTTTTGGAACTTCTTTATTTTTCATTAGGAATTTCTAAAGCATATACACGAAAAAATAAAATATTAATATTATTTAAGTAAAGCGAGTCATATTTAATTATTAGTATTTTAACTACTATTAGCATTTATATATTTAAACTACTTGAATATTTAATTTTAATCACGAAACTTCCGGTAAACAAATTTGGTTCGCACCTTAAAACAAATTACCCGTAACCCCACACGATCGGCTTTGTTTGAGTTTTACTGAATTCATTTTATATTCCGTTAAGTATCTTGACCTAATCAAGTAACGAAAAATGTGTTTTCTGTTGCCGTATAATCAGTCTAAACGATCATTTGTGATTTGATCGATTTAACTGTATAAATGGAGCAGAAATGAAAGTAGGTTGTGTTTGCTGGTGATCGTATTGTGATTATGTACCTTCTATTTATACTAGACGGTATTTACGCCGAAATAATGGAACCTTAGTGACAGCCTTATAATACACGGTCTGTGTTAAAAAATATCGGTATACTTAATAATTTGTTTGCTGTATATGCGGGTTGATATAAGCAAATATAGGACTCGCAGGGTACGTCAAGGAACTGCTTCGTTGGTCTAATGGTTAATCTAAGTAGCTTCTTATCACCATGGTGGCTTAACGTCGAGTTCTGGGTCGAACCATGATAAGTAGAGGAGCTATTTTTTTATTCAAGAGCATAGAGACCAGTTAGCCCTTGATTGAGATCACACCTGAAGTGATGAAGCGGGCTAACTTGTTAGTAGTAGGATTAAATCCACACCTTTTCGGTTTGTACATGACATTGTACCGGAACGCGAAATCTTGTGGCGGTAGGTACATCTTTATCGGTAGGGTGGTAACTAGCCATGGCCGGAGTGTCCCACCAGCCAAACTTCCTTTCTTTTGAATTATTCTCAGTTTAAATAGCTCACTGGAATTAAATAGTTGGTTAGTTAAAAAACAATTATGAAGATAACACGGATCTAATATAGTTTTTTTCATATTATAGACGACGAGTACAAGCCCATCCACTATAAATACCTGTTTACTTTACTCACACCTCCATTTGACGCTTTATTTGTAATGTTTTTATGTAGTACGTGTTATGTTAATTTTCCTCATTGATAGTAAGTGTAACCACAGATGTGTAAATTAGTTTAAGAATGAGTCGACGACCTTAGAATAACTTAATGTACATGTAGTTAGTTATATTTAACTAAGTAAGTAGGACATATATTGCATGTTAAATGGTTTAAACTAGTCATGAACGGTGTAACGAACAGGTGTGATTGATTGTAATTGTTATAATACAGACATAAAAAACAATCTGAAGTGTGTCTCCAACAAGGATATACTCGAACTGGAAATAACTCGAAAAATCTGAAATTCTAAAACTGTTATTTATGGCCAAGAGTTATAGATCAAATCGGTAAAAATACCAGTTGAGCACACATTTAACATAGGTTTCGCAGCAAGACATAAGATGATATGTTTTATAAACTCTACGGTGAGTATCGAATTTGCTTTTATCTTGCGTAACTATACAAAAGCCAAACTCAATTGAGAATGCTTGTCAACAAACAAATTAAAAATGAGGGTAGAAATCACTAGTCATTTTACACCTAATTTTTTAGTTAACTTGTTAATGAAGAATTCATGACAATAAATTAGATTGGTAAGCTTAAAAGTAATTAATATATTCAAGACTTTATAAAAAAACAAAACATAATTTTAAATTTATTAGGCATAAAATGTGTTGCATTTTCTGCTTACATTTTAAATTTGTTTGTTGACAAGCATACTCAATCGAGTTTGGCTTTAGTATAGAATTATTGCGTTATATAGAGACAAATTTGGAACTAACAATGTCGAGCTATAAAACACATCGTTACAGAATAGATTGGATTATAAAAGCGCAACAAAGGTCGACATAATGTAAAATTCGTAGTTTTTGAAGTCGGTTAAACTCGTAAACAAGTAAAAAACGAATCTGCAAGGCGTTGCTTTATGTTAATTAGTTCAAATTAACGGAACATTACTGCGGTTTTTAATTTTTTGACTGTTTACTGTTACTTATAGCGCTATAGTATGTGCCCTACTTTGGTCCGATCTCCTTTGAATACGCCGATACTGTTTAACTTATATTTCATTTTAAAGGTTAAGATAATAAAGGCATTGCAGTATTAAGTCTTTACTAGTAAAGACTTCTACTACTAGACATACTATCTTAACTTTTATTTTACTTTATTCCTTTTATTGGTAGTAGAGCTTTTGTAATAGAGGTACCTACCTCTATGCTTATTTCTGCATGCTGCTATTGCAGTCTAAAGGACATGGTTGCCTATGTAATTAACAGGCACATAAGGCCTTATTAAGGTATCGATTTTCACCGAAACCGCGAACTTCTAGTGAAAAATATTTTGACGTCCACATGCTCATAGTTTACCAAAAAGGGTCGGAAGGAAGAAGAATTATTGGCGGTGATTATAAGTCTCATATTCTCATTTATATTTATATTGATATGTTGTTATATTATTACTTGGTATACAATAAAGAATATTTTATTTATTCATACGTTCATTGGCTGGTCGGTGGCTAAGCGAACGGAACCCACACAGCAATTTAGATAGAAAGTGAGACTAGACGAATTGCCCCTAGATCGTGACCGTGCGAACGGGGAAAGTACAGAAGGGATTTGTTTTAGCTTATGCAAGCGATTGCATTGTGTTCTTGAATTTACGGCAGTTTGTGGCATTTAAAAATATACACGCTACGCATAGTTATGTCACTGCTAAGACAATTTGCAGTAAAATTATTACGTGTAGGAATAAACATGCATGTTACATCATTGACGTCTTTTTTCAATGCCAAGTTGCTTAAATGCGTAAACTTTTAAATATGTAATGTAAGTTGTATTTAAAATGCTAGCGTATCTACATAAAATGTTTGAATGAACACCCTGACATAAATTCCTCTTCATAAAAATGTCCCATTGAACCGAACTAAGTATTATGCAATTCCTTTCATTTTATTTGAGTCCTTTATACATGCGTATTTCGGTGGCAAATAGCAATATAAAAATATGGATGGTGCTAGAACGTCTGATCTATACAAGATCGTATTCGCGTGAGCCTAAAGTACATTACATTTAAATATAAAATTGTGCTTTTTTTAAATATTAATTTCTTATAGCAATATCGATTAAAACGTGTCTATATTAGACACTAGCAGTGCCCGCGAATTTCGTTCCGCGTTAGAAATATTTTTGTCCACGTGTGCTTTTTCAGATAGAAAATTCGAGAAAAATAAAAATTATGATGATGATAGCAAGACTAGTAGATGTACTCGCTCTTTTGCTGGCAAGCTGCTGCAAACGTTCGGTGCTAGATTACCTATTACGTATATTCGACATATTCAGTCTGTGATTAGCTAGTCGCTGTAAACACGACAGTATCGCGTTTACATCGAGACAGAAGCGCGACAGTATTACGTTTCTCTCGAGACAGAAGTGCGACAGTATAAAGTTTTCATCTCGATGAAAATGCGACATATTTTGTCTGTGGTTAGCTAGTCACTCTCTTACACGTCCTGCAGAGGTAATAGCTTTTTGGCTCAAAAGAAGTCTCTGCTATTCGGCGTTCAGTGGCCGTTCTTGTCTGACATGTATGTCCAAATAGTTGAGATTTTGTTGTAGGCATTCTGACGTTATTTTATCAGAACAACGCTAATATTTCATATAATCAAACGGTGTTTCTTATTAGAAGTTTTAATAAAAAAGTTGTGTAGGAAATACCTAGATTGAAGAAATGTTGTTGAGAATACAGAGAATTACTTAAATGTAAATATAAATATCTTTGGAGATATTTATTTAAACTGTATAGAGTAAAGTGCTTAAATATTCAACAATCATATTCATAAAGATATAGATTAATAAATGGGCTAAATAAGCTTCACAATTATTTTTTTTTATTCACTATTTTAACTGTAAAAACAGTTATTGTGAGTTATCCGTAGGAGATACATATACTATGGCGGACTTTTTTAAAGATTTTGATACGTTCTTTTAATATTGTAGTACATTGTTTTGTTTTATCCTCAATAGTTTTTTTCAAATTTAAGTAAAAGTTCGTAAATATTTTTTGAAATTTTTATAGCCTATGACACTCCACATTAACGTAGCTTTCTATTGGTGAAATAATTTTGAAAATTGGTTCAGTAAATCCAGAGAATACCCATTGCAACGTCACAAACTCTTCCTCTTTATAATATTAGTATAGATACAACGTACAATATGTTAAGTAGGCGGTAGGTATTTCACACGTCACGATGAGTCAAAGGAATTCCGCTGCGTTATGTGTAGGTGTGATTTCGCGTAAACTTCCGCTGTTCCCGCGAACAAGCGTGCAGGTAGGCGATTGGGACGAAAGAAGCCTTCTCATAAGTCGTACTCATACGCGTATATCTAGCTAGGGTTGTTCAATAATGTTCACAAAAAAATACAACATCGATTTTTGTTATCGATGGTTGTCAATATCGACATTAAAATAAACTGTGAGTAGCAATAGGGAGGCGTGGCACCTGTTCTAGTCCAGTAAAGTAGGCTGATGATGAAGAACAAGATAAACGTTAAGTACCGAGCAATAAATGTTTTTAACCTTTATAAGTATTTTGCAATAAAAAACCTATAAAGGTTTTTTTAAAGGATACACCTACCTTTTAAATATGGCGAAAATTCTCATTCTTCTCCAATTAGTTGTATCAGTTTTTGAAATAGGTATGACAATACTCGAACATTGGCGTGTAACAAATGATTTATGTGATGAGTGGTTCTTTATACCATGGAGCTATTGAAGCATAAATGATATTATATTTATATTATGTTTCACAATACTCAACAAATAAGTATTCAAAAAGTACACTCGAAACTAGAAGTTATTTTTGACGACGTCATTATTTATGATACCATGTCTATGACGTGTCGTTGAATGACGTCTTAATGCTTCACAAGTAGTAGTAGTTCTTCAAATAACTCGGGCGCATATTATTATTATATCTGATAATGTTTTCCGAGATCAAAAAGTACACTCGAAACTAGAAGTTATTTTTGATGACGTCATAATTTATAATTCCATGACTATGACGTGTCGTTGGATGACGTCTTAATGCTTCACAAGTAGTAGTAGTTCTTCAAATAACTCGGGTGCATATTATTATTATATCTGATAATGTTTTCCGAGATCAAAAAGTACACTCGAAACTAGAAGTTATTTTTGATGACGTCATAATTTATAATTCCATGACTATGACGTGTCGTTGGATGACGTCTTAATGCTTCACAAGTCGTAGTAGTTCTTCAAATAACTCGGGTGCATATTATTATTATATCTGATAATGTTTTCCGAGATCAAAAAGTACACTCGAAACTAGAAGTTATTTTTGATGACGTCATAATTTATAATTCCATGACTATGACGTGTCGTTGGATGACGTCTTAATGCTTCACAAGTAGTAGTAGTTCTTCAAATAACTCGGGTGCATATTATTATTATATCTGATAATGTTTTCCGAGATCAAAAAGTACACTCGAAACTAGAAGTTATTTTTGATGACGTCATAATTTATAATTCCATGACTATGACGTGTCGTTGGATGACGTCTTAATGCTTCACAAGTCGTAGTAGTTCTTGAAATAACTCGGGTGCATATTATTATTATATCTGATAATGTTTTCCGAGATCAAAAAGTACACTCGAAACTAGAAGTTATTTTTGATGACGTCATAATTTATAATTCCATGACTATGACGTGTCGTTGGATGACGTCTTAATGCTTCACAAGTCGTAGTAGTTCTTGAAATAACTCGGGTGCATATTTTTATATCTGATATCGTATTCCGAGATTGTTTTTTGTGTAGTTCCTCTTGGTTTATTCATTTATATCGTTAAATGCTTTATTTATCGTTATTGCCGATACATTCATATGAATAGGTAATAATTCCAGTGAATTGCGTTACCTTTCGTCGAATTGAGTAGGTGAGGTGTAATATCTACTTTATCCACCTACGAACAATTTATATAATTATATTGGTTCGTAAATTACTTACCTATAGATTATTACATGTTGATTGATAAATTACTGTTGTTATTTTACTTTACTCAAGGCATTCTACATCCTACTTCTTACTGAAAATATATACTTAGCGTCTTGAGAAGGTAGAAGATATTGATTTTGAGTTTTAATTAAGATGGAATAACGTTTTATTCCACTAAAATCGAACCAAGGACCTCCGGTCTTATGAATCCACTGCACATAACCATTGTGCCACGGAAAAATAGAATAGATTTATTGGCTCTAAAATGAAGCATCAAACAAACAGACGAACAGACAAAACAAAGTCTATACTTATGCAGGAAGGGCTGGGCGTAGCAATTATGAAGCTGTGTAATTAGTATATGCAGTAAATTGATAGAGCCACGATCAGGACATGATTAGACATTGCGTAATACCAACTAATTACCATTAACATATAATACATAAAACGAATAGTATCTTAGTATAGGTAATACTAGTATTATTTCGCTTCGTATCTTTAATTCTAACAGTTATTTTCTTGTAACCTTAGCAAAAACCACTCAAGTTAATTAGATAACAAACCGCTTATTTTAACTAAGAATACAAAAATTAAATATTTAATCTCTTTAAATCATTATCATTAGTCTGCTTATGCTACTAACTTACGGTACTATTTAACTTAAATACAAAAGAGTATGAGATTGTTATTAGCAATTGTGATATGTATAGTTGATTCTACAATATAAAGATTTACCTGCGAGTTAATTCTATCTGCCTCGTTGGTTTAGTGGTTAGCCTATGTGGTTTCGATCACGAGGTCCTGGGTTCGATCCCTGGGTCGGATCATAGAATAATTCTGAGCCGTTTCATTCTTCTATGAAATGTTAGTACATTCCAAGCCCAGAGTCTGGAAGTTGGTGGTGTTACACCCCCGTGCCTCGGAGCACGTTAAGCCGTCGGTCCCGGTCACTATCATCAACATCTGATAGTGATCGTCAGTAAATGAAACAATTTCACCCTAAGCCCGCCAACCTACATTGGAGCAGCGTGGTGGGTGTACGCTCCATATCCCCTCTCCTGTAAGAAGGGAGGCCTGGCCCTGTAGTGGGCCGTGAGCCCATGAAGGCCATGAAGTTTTTTGTTTCTTCCCCCTTAAGACTTTGTTTAACTCATTCGGATGCCTCAAGTAATCCAAAGTGTTTTAAAATAGTCTTTATATTTAATCATTTTTTATTATTTGAAAAATGTTATTATGATTATATACGGGTACAATAAGTATATATATCTACAAAATTAAACTATGGATATTTGAAGTTCTTTGAAAAGGTCTACATTCCTCATTTTCGTAGAGCCTTCATTATATGGTACGTAATAATTTACGAACAGAAATAAATTACCCCTCGAATATATTATTACGCTTTCCAGCGTAGTAATTAAAGACAATTTCATTGAGGCGTGCCGGAGAAATGGTATAGGGCGGAAGGTTTTGATCTGCCATAATATTTCAATTTTCCATCGAATGGTTGACTATTACACTATAATGGTAAGGTACCAATTTTGGTCAAATCAAGCATAACGTAAAAGTTTCATCGACCTCGAGCTGTGGTTAGTTACCAAATCTTGATGTTACGGATGAGGTATCTTAATGAGATGTATTCTTATTATTACATAAAATTTAGATTATTATATACCCTAAAATTCACTAAAAATGCAATACTGCACGGCAAAAAATTAATAAGAGATTATTTTTCTCTGTCCATCAGGACATAAAAACAAAACTTGTATCTTATGTATATTCTTTATATTCAATAGCTTTATTTTCTGAAAGCAACCCAGATTACTTACTTGAATCGAATAATCCAGCTTAGATAATGATAATTTTAGTTAAGTTGAAACAAAATTCACGAAGAGCAATTCACAGGCTTACGCTGATTTGGCAAGGACTTTGCAAGGAAGGCTTTTATTTTTTATATATGACTAATATTCTCCTTCACCTCTAAATAGTCGTAAAAAATTCCAACAGGCGGGGAACTCATGGTCGCTCGGTTTAGTGTGGCGGCCTTACCACCGTAGATCTATTGAGCTATTGAGGCCTTTGTTTGGTTCCAAAGCAAAATCATAACCGGTGTACAGACAACAGCCAAGTTATTAATGTCAATCCGTACTTAAACGATGAGTAGATAAGTGGATACGACATGTATTAGGACTTGTTGTGACCCAGTTCCGCAGTGTGGCTGTGGATAGCGATGGACAGTGCGATAGCTTATCGCGTACACGATCGATATAAACCACTTGAAGTACGAGGCCTTGTGAAAACAAATTGCATTTCGCGACTTGGATAATAGGACTATGTTTAACTTAGGGTTCCGTAGTCACATAGGAACGATGTGCCGACTATGTCTTTGATAAGTTAGTCCAAAATAGAGTGACTGGTTGTCGGATTCAGCTAGTTGACCAAGTCGATCATAGATCGGGGAGTCTTGGACAGTTGATTGCCTATGTAGGTGGTTGGACTAGTCGTTTAATACCAACCGGTCAGCTATTCATCGAAACATCATTATCAGCCTTTTAACGGTCCACTACAGGGCCAGACCTCCCTCCTTATAGGAGAGGGGATATAGAGCGTAGACCCACCACGCTGCTCCAATGCGGGTTGGCGGGCTTAGGGTGATAATATTTCATTTATTAACTATCACTATCAGATGTTGATGATAGTGACCGGGACCGACGGTTTAACGTGCTCTCCGAGGTACGGGGGTGTAACACCACCAACTTCCAAACTCCGGGCTCGGAATGTACTGAACATTTCATAGAAGAATGAAAAAGCTCAGAATTATTCCATGGCCCGACCCAGGAATCGAACCCAGGACCTCGTGATCGAAGCAACATAGGCTAATCACTAGACCAACGAGGCAGTCATCATCGAAACATATCTACTAGGAAATGTAAAGAAAAG
Source organism: Mycalesis mineus (assembly GCA_034621355.1). NCBI lineage: Eukaryota > Metazoa > Arthropoda > Insecta > Lepidoptera > Nymphalidae > Mycalesis > Mycalesis mineus. The sequence continues at coordinate 3,927,309 of CM067901.1, forward strand.
TAAAAAAAGCGATACGATTAGTCGCATGATGTCGCACCATTAACATCTGCACTAGAAACCCCAAAAAAAAATGGAATAAGCGATAATTGGTGGCTAAAAAAATGACCGTTTAAAACTTATCCGGACAACCTACTTTAATGATTAGTCAATCATCAGCTATGGCTCTTCATAAGAGAAACAACTTGAAGCTTAGAACTTCAAAATCATATCATCAGAAAAGATAAAGACGAGTTCCAAACTAGCTTAGTTTATTCAAAACCAGCGTTACGGAATAATCGGTGTCCTAAAAACACGAAACAAGGTTTTAACATTTCATTAAGTAGACAGCGCAATAGTAGAGCTATCAAAGCTATAACTTAATATGAAATTAATATTTATCGATGGGTCAAATTGGTTAACACTTGGGTTAAGAGTCAAGATTGACGAGCGCTGTACGATATCACCACTATAATTGTGCGCAATTATTATTTATAGTTGCCCAGACAACATGCTGTGTTGTGTTACATTATGTTTTTCATGTAGAAACTAATATGTAATATCGTACCTTTTAAAAAAAATAGCTTATGAAGGTTATCTAAAAATTAAAAACAGAAATAAAACAATTTTGTTTTTCTGAGTACCATGACTGGTTTGATAGTATATCCTATCCGATCAAGCGTATCTTCTTGCGCAAAGAACAATGGTCATTTTCCTAACAAATTTTTGTTGACGACTTTTTTTTGCGTCTATGAATGAAAAAAATATAAAATTATAGAGAATTTATTTCTGAACAATTTTTTCTTAAGGTTTTATACTGTGTGAAGTCTGGAATTAAAGATATTTATGATTGAAGTTGTAGACAAAAAGCATCGATACTTCAGAGTATCGAGTACATTCGATACATTTACTCGATAGTTTTCAGGAAATTACTTAAAACTTAATTCAATTATATCGAACATACTAATTATACATTAAATCACGTTTAAAGTTGCTTGTTCTTATCATGATTATCTTCCTTTTCTTTAAAATATAACCTACTGCGTACTTTTAATACTTGATATTATATTTGACTATTATTCGTTTATTTTCTTAGTATAGTATAAAATGCCGCCTAGTAAGATTGAACTTTGGCAGTGAACATTTGTCATGATTAGGAATTTAAATGCAACACGCGTTTATAAATCAAAATATTTATTAACATTTCAAAATAACTATTTATTATTATATATATAATTAATTATTAGTTCGCCATTATTATTACTTTATAGGTTTGTTCTACTGAAATTAAGCTAAAATCATTGAACACGAGCACACAAAAGAGTTAGTTTAACCAGTAAAAAGTATCGATTTGGTTCGATACTACTTATGTGTACAGTATCGATACTTTCTTTTCGATATTCTGTCCCTAGTTGGCCGACAGATGTCATATTGAATCTTTCTTTGTGTTATTACTGCGTGGTTGCCATACTCAACTATGATAATGTAATGACTGATTTTTTATTTTATTTAAAGGACTTATTCGGACCTTGTGTACGGATTGAAAAAATAAAATAAATTATTTTACGTAAACTGTAATAGTTTACATTTGTAGACGCTTACAAATTCCATCAACAAATATCAGACCATTGTTCTTTGAATATCAAAATATTTTTGAAAAAATATGCTCTCACTTATACGCTTTATCTGTCGTAATATATCCACCTCAAGGATGTTAGATTTTCTGCGGTCCGACTATTTACAGTGATTGAAGGAGAAGAGATTGGAGGAAGAGAGGATTAAAATTTTTTAACAAAAAATAGAACCGACTCAAAAAGGCACTAAAAAGTAAAAAATAACTGTGTCATTTAGTTGCTTAAATTTACTTAAGCATATCTATGAAGTCGGTGCCAGCCAAGTTTAAGGAACATTTATTTTACGTAGTAGAGCAGTTTGTGGATTCTAGGTAACGTCCTTAAAGTAGAAACCTTGGCTGGCACCGGCTTTTTACTTTTTAGTGCGTTTTGAGTCGGTTCTATTTTTTGTAAAAAAATTTTATTTCTTACTTTTTAGTGATTTATCGACACGTAATGTACTCGTACTATACTGGCATAGTATATTATACGGCATTAGTAGCCAAAAAGCTACCGATACCGAGACAAAGACCGAAATCGCTGTAAGCGTGCCTCCAAAATTTGAAGAGTTCCTTCAATTTCCCCAGGATATCATCATCAGATCCTAACATGATAACAATGGGACCACCTTGAAAGTATGCCCTTTCTGATAAAAAAAGAATTATCAAAACTCTAAAAAAAAGTTATGCGTGGTCATACATTTTTCGTCGGTTAAAAAGCAGTCTTGGGATTTTTTAGTCGATCAACTTTTTCAAAAATCGCTCCTGTGTGATTTTTTTCAAATGGCTGGTATAAGAAGTAATTTTTAATTTTTATATTTAAGTAGAACGTTGGTTTGTGATCTTACCTAAGATATTATGTGACGACGCAGTCTAAGAGGGTAAAGGGGTAACATTGAAGAGCTGTGCGTTTTTTGAAGCCATATCTCCAAAAGATTTTACACGGTACCGGACTTATTTGTCGGTAGAGTAGTAACTAGCTACGATTAAACCGGACTTGAACCAGTGTAAATGACAAAATCCTGGCCCGTGCTGAGAATCGAACCCAGGACCTCTATCTGGGTCATCAAACACAAATATTTAATAAATTAATTTTTGTTGGTCGATCGCTTCACTTAGTAACCAGTGTTAAGTTTTTCCTGTTTTTATTCAAAACAGAATAAACATGCTATAAACACGCAGACGAAGTTGTGTTCATCGGTAGTAGTTGCTCGTACTGCATCCTACCCAACCGGTTCCACCAATGGTCATAATAATTTACATCACTAATCTCGGAACTTGACCCACAGCTGTCTCAAACCAGTTTCCATAAAGATTTGTAATTTGTAAGAGCGGAAGTGGAATCGTGGGCGGGAATTTGTTCGACGCTGATACCCTTTTTTTAAACCGACTTAATAAAATATTAGTCCCTTGACCTTAATACAGTCAATTTAACAACAAAGCCGCCTTTAACTTATTTATTTATTATGGGTTTAAACTCGAGTCTTCTTAAATTTTACGTACAAAATCTTTGTCATTATAAAATAATTGACTATTGTCACAATGTTCTATCTCGCTTACTTTTCTTCTCTGTTCCTCAACCGTTCATCCTAACATAATGAAACTGGTGAGATTTTCTGTGTCAAGTCTTCCAAAGTTGCTTGACTCGTAGAAAAAAATAAAACTTTTTTTTGACATTGCGATAGATGGTGGAGCTTGAAATAATACAATGTGATACATTTATTTTAATCTCAAATATAAATGAAATAAATCCTCCTATTCTTTTAAGAGTTATTCCATTTGTCTGAGTGAATAATGGTTGTGTTTTCCAACTATGCACAAATATAAAGCCACGCTTGATAATAATTTTGTGTTGTGAACTTAAACTATCATTTAACTAATTGAAAATAATATTTTGTTTAATTAAATCAACCGGTAATTTATAGATAATATCTTGTATATGTTTGTAAATCTCTACAAGTATTTTTTATTTTCTTTGATTTTATTTAAAAGTGGGGTTGTTTAAAAACAAAGAGGATAAACCTTCGTATCAAATAGCAAAACCTTCATGCTCGTGTCCTAATTAAGATATTACTATTGTTTCTGTTTGCCAATTTTATTTCTTTATTTTGCGCTAAAGGGCTCTTGTGAATAAACTAAATTTTAAAAAATGTACCTAATTTATGTTTATCTGTTGCAGTGCTGCGGACAGTGCGGATTCACCAATACTGGAGGAGGCCGGCGAGAGCGGCTCGGAACAGAAACCGAAGCCCCTCGTCAAATATGGCGAACTAGTCATACTCGGGTGAGTGCGTGAACCTTCATATTTAGGTAATGTTACTTGCACAGACGCTTGACCTTAAACTAGATCTGTTTGTGTGATAACGTGTTGGTTATTCCGGTTTTTTTATGACCTCTTTCTATGTGTGCAGTGGTGCGATCACTTGAGAAAACTATATTTTGATTGTTCCTATACATAAACCTATAGACTTAGGAAGTGTTAACAAATATTCCTATTTTCTAGAGAAAAACACTTTGACTATCTGTTTTCGAATAACAGTGGAATCGAAAACATCGCTCTCTATACTAAAGCCAAACTCGATTGAGAATGCTTGTCAACAAATAAATCAAAAATGAAGGTAGAAATTACTAGTTATTTTACAACTAATTTTTTTAATAAACTAGTTAATGACGAATTCATGACACTAAATTAGATCAGTAAGCTAAAAACTAATTAATATATTCAATATCTTTTAAATAAGATTTTTAAATTAACAAAACAATTTTAAATTTATTAGGCATAAAATGTGTTGCATTTTCTACCTTCATTTTAAATTTGTTTGTTGACAAGCGTTCTCAATCGAGTTTGGCTTTAGTATAGATGCCTTTAGTAGAAATATGCCACGGACGACCTTATCTAAAGAGCTCTTTGTTAAAGCTCATGTGTTAAAGTTGCATATAATTATATAAAAGTCCCGAGTTCTTTGAACTGTATGCCTGTTAATAGAAAGTGCTTTATCATGGATTCCATCAGTTGTTGATGCAACTGTTATCCGAGCTTAGCATTAGTATTCATCCATCAGCGTGTTTGCCTCAAACGTCACGTAACAGCTTTCGTATATGGTGAAGGAACGGGTAAGGGAAGACAAGATGGATTGTTTACGGTTCACCGTACGTCCTGACCGCCTTAACCTCGATCGTTTTGGAAATAATGACGCGATCGACGGACGCGATGCTTGCTTCCCACTTCTGACCTATTTAGAAAGAAATAATATGATTTATATATGACTTGTATAACAGATTTGTCTGCTCATATAAAGCACTATACGAGTAAAGTCACTCCTGACAGCCTGGACTGGCCAAGTGGCTGGTCTGTGTAGCTTCGGATCCAGAGACGTATTTTCAAAGCTCAATATTTCAGAGCTCGGAAGCTTTCATAGTTCTGGAGTCGAATTCCTGAATCCAGCTTTGAACTTTTCTCTCTTTCAAGAAAACCCCAGTGAAAATTATTAATCCAATTGAGATGGTGGTATTGTACCCTCGTGCCTCGGAGACCACGTTAAGCTATCGGCCTCGACCCTTGTCATTAACATCTGAAAGATCGTTACAATTATGCTGATGATGAGTTAGTAATAGTTATATAAAATAGTAAATAGCAAACATTTCGATCCCGGTTTCAGTCAAACGCTAGCCGATTCACTATAAATCGTTTGATTTACGCCACTAGGTCATGGCATGGCAAAGCATTAATTTTATGTAATGCTCTGTAACTGCGCTATAATTTTTTGGGAGCCACAGCCAAACAAAACTTGATTATTTTCATTTTATTTTAGATCGAGTTTATGGGCGAGCTAATATGTTACATATTAAATAATGGGCTGGATGCGTGCCAGTATCATTTATGTCCAACTATAGATCTGCCAAACTGAAAACTAGGTACCTGTTTGAATACTAGCCTGATAGTAATAGCTGTGTAATACATTAACTACAAGTTCGATTTATACTAACCTTAACCCGTGGTTAACGTAGTCCCCATTTCAACCGCGAGAATATCGGGAAAGTCATATGTTTTAATCTGCGGTAGGTATTCCAAAATTCAGTAACAAACACATACATAAACTTTCGCTTTTATAATATTAATGTGATATGAAAAACTAGTAAACGCTGATTTTATGTTTCGTTTATATGTTTAAATTTTGTTATATATATAAATAATTATTATTTCCTGATTCCTATCTCTAAACAATACTCGTTACCTATATTCTTTCTTATCAATACTCCGCATTTTTTAATCAAACTTTTTCCTACGCGTAGCTGCGGCAAGTCGCTCGTTTACTATAAATCGAACTAATAATGACTGGTAATATTAATATGCAAATGATAAAGTTTTCTATCAACGTGCATATTACGCACGACTATTCACTACTTTTGTACCTACGCATTAAAAATATCAAGTGCCCTATTCAAATACCTTATTCTTAAGTGTTTTATTTACACTTCAATTTTGCAATCTATATGTAATATTATTTAAGAAGTATTATTATGATATTAACTCTGAAATGGACTCTTCCATTGATAGAGTCACTATGAGAAGACACTTGGTTTTTCTAGAGATCTTGTGAATTAAGTGTATATATGACAAAAACTACTACGAGAAGGAAGTCGCTGTAGTAAAATTTAAAGTATTAAATTGTGATCTCAAAAATTCAAAAAACTATTTAGAATAATCGACTCTGTTTTCTTTGCATATTCATGCAAATTTTATATTGTGAATTTTAAATATTATTTATTATTCTTTATTATCTTTAAAAAGCGCAACGTTCCTTCTGAGTTCTTCTCGGTAGTCTCCCTTTCGAATAGGTGATAAAGCCATTATTGACTGACACACTTTTAAAAGAGCTATATTTATTTATTTAAACCTAATTAACCTTTAAAAGTGGTATGGTCCGGCTTTCAAACTCGTACGTGTTCTACATATTTTTAACTCAATTGGTGTAGTGTTTCGATCCAAATTGTCTGTGATATACGGATGGACGCAAGTGATCCTCTAAAGGTTCTGTTTTTTGAAAATGCATGTAGTTTCTCCAGTAACGATGTTTGTCAATAATCAAATCTTACAAGTTACACTTCCCGGTTATCGATTGAGCTGAAACTGAATTTTGTATGCTGCATGCTTATATCGCGTGACAATGCCATATTAAAATTACATGAAGCTGATCTGATACTGTAACTGAAAGGTGCCCAGGGAAACTCAGACATAAAATGGCACAACCCCATCGAGTTTGAGTTCGTTTGATTCGTATTGACGAGTACTTTGGTCCTAAAAAGTATAGCAAAACATATTTTTATTTATGTTATTTCTTTTAATGTACGGAACCCTAAAATGTATGTAAATAGTTCTTATTATCTGCCATTAGTTCAAGACTGATAAGCGCGGCATTTCTTTGTGAAAGAATGCAAACGTTGTCGCTTTGATATGGATCGTTTGAGTCGCTTAATCTTTTGCGGACTTCCCGTATCGTGAATCGCATTCCTTTTGCAATTGTTATTCTACTAAATAAGGGCACACTGGGTAGAAAGTTGCACTTTGTGATGAAATCTCCGTTACAAAAAGGCGTTCTTTTGACGGCATTTCCGCAGATATATGCAGGGTGGGTAAAATTTGGCTCTTCAAAATCAAATAAGACAAGTTTTACAAGTTACACTTTGCAATTGCGTTAAAAAACCTGTAAACAGTTATTTTTGTACAAACACAAACACACAAGATTAGGTAGAATAACAACATCTAACGAATCGCAGGGAGATTTTTAGATGCGGTAGGCGGCTCAGTACCTTAGTTTTCGGAAGTCCCTATCTATATCTATGCACAGCAGTGTACGATCGTTATCCAATAAGACTAAGATAATTTAAAGATTTTCGTTTAAAAAAATCGTGTGTAAGATATCCGTTGCCGCTAAAATTTATAGGCAGTATTTCCGCTTACATATCTTAAATCTAAATGCTTTAATATCTTAGCACATGCTTTCACTAGCCAATTATCCAGCAACATGTAACTACTCGTACAATCTAGGAGTAACTAACTGTATCGTGTTAGATTTTACGATAGTTTTCATTACGTTACGTTTTCTTCCGTTGTTTCTCTGATGTAATCCGACTGCGTGACACCGTGTCTGATTGTCTGTCTGGATTTGATAAGTGATTTGAACGGTTTCCATTTTGTCGCGGTAATAAGATTACCATATCCCTCAAGCAGCAGAGTTGGAGGATATGGTAATATGTATATGAAAACGTCACCCGAATGTCTCTCGAGTTCTAACTCACTACACAACGTAGTCGTCAGAACACCTTAAAAAGCAAATAAGAAAGCACTGCCTACCCCTATAATTTTACACCGAAGTAAAAATGAATATCTATCGGTTCGGTAACTTTTCTTTCTGAAAGAGACCGAGTTATTGAATACCGCCGCTATACAACTATACAACCAAAAAACACTGATATACACATGATCATATAAATAAAAACCCTTTGGCGTGGCGTAAACGCGATCCGGCTGGCAATAACGTCTTCTTGCGCGTGAATGTAGACTGCATAAATATCTCATATTGATAAAATAAGAACATGTTTTTTCTTAATGGTTGTGTTCTCTATAATGCAACATTACATGATGATCTTTCGAATAGTTCAACTATCAAATCGTAACAAACAAACAAAACATTTAATACGTAAATAAAAATATAAGAATAACATCGTACAGGTCAACGACACTTAATAACAATACAAGAAACGTACCTACTTGTATAGCAGCGTAGTTAACAGTTAAATTTTCTTGTATTCAACTGCAGACACCGTTAAATATCACGTGTCGTGATGCTCGTATCTCAGTAGATGTCACTGATAAATTGTAAACGCGAAAGTGAGTCTGTCCGTTTGTTGTTTGTTCCACGCCTCTACTACTATGTATACGTATGTATATAAAAGGCATGGAGACAGTTTGTACTCTATAAATACCTGTACTATAAACTATAATATATACGATTTTTGAAGATTTATAACGGCCTACGTGACCCACATCACACGCTGGTTGAATGCGCAGCCTGGGATGCACAGAGGTTCACTCTTGAGTCCATTACAGATGGAGACGTCTCCTGGCCCTGCATAATAGACGCTATGCTAAACTGCGAGTCGTGTTGGACCGCCGTGGTGGCCTTCTGCGAGTCTGCACTCAGTCTTAAAGAGGCGGACGAGAGATACAGGGAAGCGGACGAAAATGCTCCATTAAGTCGCAGAAGACCAGGCAGACGAATGCGCAGATATGTGCACCTGCGCTCGTTATAAATTGAGTTTAATGTGTGTTTAGCACTCAGGTATAAAACATGACTTGCGGGCGAATGTCGAGACGTCACAGTAGCTTGCAACCACGATCCTGTGACGTCTCACCCTAAAGACGCAGCCGGGTGCCGCTGGGTGTTTTAGTGGGTATTCTGGTTTAACTGGTGAGTCCCACATACCCTTCGGAAAGAACGTCACATCTTTCCGGAGGAATGCGTAAATGCATATCCCAGCGTAAAAAAAAAAATGTGGTAAAGCACGGTGGATTTGTAAGAAGTTCCTGGGTTCGATTCCCGGCCGAGTTAATTGGTCCAAGTCTGACTGGTTGGAGGCTTTGGCAATATAGTTAGTTACCACCCGGAAAAGACATGCCGCCAATAGTTTAGCATTTCGGTACGTTGTCATGTAAACCGATGGTGTGTGTATTTCATCCTACTGATAACAAGTTAGGTCGCTTCCATCTTAGCTTGCATCATCACTTACCATCAGGTTTGGATGCAGTCAAGAGTTTATTTGTAACGAATCAAAAAATAACATTATCCCCTAATTCTTGTTCGCCGACAAAGCGAAATAAACACCGAATTCTAGACAACAGCTTTGATTAGATGAAAGGTGAATTAGATGTAATTAATTTTTTAATCCAACTTTGAGTAATACTCAATCATAATTACCTGATTACATCAAAGTTAATTAATCTTTTAGAGAAATTACTGTCAGTAAAAAAATAAATCGATTAAGTACAAAGCTTTGTTTTACCGCCAGATTTCACGCTGACGTTAATTTCGAATTTAAGATAATTTAGTGGGACGGCCCGTGGTTAATCGGAACTCAACTTTAAATGGGTATTCCCTACGTCACTACATATTATAAACCAAAGTCCCCCGCCGCGTCTGATTACCTGCGATAAACTCAAAGAATACTGAACCGACTGTCATACACTTTTCACTAATAGAGTGTCAAGTTTGTCAAGGTTATGTAAAATATAGAATTGTGTAAATTAATTTAAGTTAATTAGACGATAATTGTTGAATGTCGGGAACCAATTTGTAACTAATTTGAGATATTACAAAACACTATATGGTAAGAGGGAAAGTCCCTGTTTATTAGGATTATAAAAATGTCCGCTATACCATTTATCTGTGTTTTAGGGACAGGTTGACATTTCGTATTTATTATGTTATATTGGATTGTTGCAAGACACTGATATTCAACGAAGTAGAAGGCAATATTGTATTAGATATTTGTCCCATTAGCTGTACTGTTCCACGGCATCCTTAAAGTCGTGTGTTACAAGATACTTACATCGATCCCGTCAGTTGTGAGGCTTGGCTAGGGTTGTATTACCCTCACCACTAATTCGATTATAACTGCTTCTATTTCAAAGTGTTGCTGACTTTATGCCTAAAGAGAGTAGAGTTTTGTATTATGTACCTAAGACTTATTACAACATCTCTTATACATAATAAATGAGTGAAAAATTAGAAGATAATTAAGGATCCTTTAGTCCAAATTTACAGGAACAGGAAATCATAATCAACCTATTTGAATGTTCCAATTAAATTATCATATTTTATTCTATAATACCTTTATCTACAGTTCCAAAGGTGAATTATAATTAATATTTTGGCTATTTTTGTAATTATGTAAATGTAGTACAAATCTCTTGAGTTCGAGTTTTCATCATCATAATGAACTTTTTCATGTACTTAACTCGGAATGAAACTGCTTTTCATTTTCTATCGCGCTACGTTTCCCAAAGGATCTCTATCCCTATAGCGATATAAATATCTTCTATCTAAAGGACATCTTACACAGCCCGATAACTATCGGGCTACAGTAGGTAGAACCGAATTCGAAACTGCTCATCTACAATATACATTATATTACTTATACGAACAGGGACGGAAGGTGTACTGAAATCATTACTGGTACGGAAGTCTATTTTTAACCGTCGAAAAAGATTTTTTATTTGATTTGGTCTAGTCTATCTGGTGGAAGATTTAGACCATGGCTAGTTACCACCCTACCGACGAAGACGTATTGCTAAGCCATTTAGCGTTTCGGTATGATGTCCTGTAGAAACCGAAAGAGGTGTGAATTTCATCCTATTGATAATAAGTTAGCCCGCTTCCAGTTTAAATTGCAAAATCACTTACCATCAGGTGTGATTGCAGTCAAAGGCTAACTTTAATAACGAAAAAGGTAGGTCGACAAAAACATTTCTATACGAACAGAATTGGTTGATTTTTATCCGAATGTCAGAACGGTAGATGTACTGAATTCTTTATTATTACGGAAGGTTTTTTTACTCTGTTGTAACTATGCATTCGTTGAAAAATCTCCAAACTAGACACCATTGAAACCGCAGTCTGAAAAGCCGACGTGTACGAGTATGTTCCAAGCTATAACTAACCATACGTACCTACTCGTATATATTTAACACTAGCCACGCTCACCGTGTTCGTCTGACTTTTTTTTAGTTGTTAATTATTAACATGACTGTCTCGTTGATCTAGCGGTTAGCCTATGTGGCTTCAGATCAGAAGTTCCTGAGTTCGATCCTTGGGTCAGACTATGGAATAATGCTGAGTTTTTCTAGTTTCTAAGAAATTTTCAGTATTCTAAAACCGCGGTGGGGAATTTCGCGGTGTTAATATTCTCGTGCCTCGGAGAGCACGTTTAGCCGTCGTCGTAAAAATCTTGTCTTTTCTTTTTAGACTAATCAATATAGATTAATTTTTAACCGTTTCTTAAACATGGCTGGCAAGTAAGTAAATAAATAAAAAAGTAATAAGTAAATTAAAGCAACTAAATGACGCAGTTATTTATTACTTTTTAGTCCGTTTTGAGTTGATTTAATTTTTTTTGCTGAAAAGTTTTATAATTTAGAAGTAGTTTGTACGCAAAACAGTAAAAAAAACAAAATACGAGTTTGTTATATTAGTAAAAATTAAAGTAATTCCTTAAATTTTACTTTCAAGAAGATTTCCATAAATTTAACTTGGGTATTACCAGATGTCCTCGCATTTCGCACTAGTTTAAATAGTTTGCCTACTAGGTAGGTACAGTTTGTTAGGGAAAACATGTTAGTTGGCTTTCCCTAAAAATTTGAAATATTCGAAACCGTATTTTATATTAATTTAATCACAATTAGAGATATAAATTCATGCGTCTGCTTTTACCTATTTGTAAAAACGGAATACCTTTGACAGTTTTTGACTTTGCCTCAATCATACACTGCGACTTTCTCGATATCCCTTCAGTAACGGGACCTACGCAGGTGAAACTGCTGGGCACCACTAGTTCCACTGGATACCGCTAGTTCATGATATATATAAAGAAATGACAGATATTATGCGTCAATACGTCGCTCTATATAAAGGAATACATTATGTCAACGCAGTTACGTGAAATTATACAATAGCTCACAATAGCTGCACTTGCTCGGCTTCCCATGCCACGAACGGATCGACATTGTAACATTTCTTACCCACCGCCGCTGCAGTGTAGCAATCGTGCAGTAATAACTAATGTGTATTGTTGTAATGCAAAAACATTCATTTCCTATCGTCCTGTTTACATAATAAATGACAATAAGTATGTCATTGTTATATTGTTTTCAGGTATAATTTATAATGCAATATAAAGTTAATTTCGTTTCATTCATATTTTAGTACCTACTAGTGGACGCCCGTTATTTCATAGTTCTCGTTCCCGTGGGAATTTTGGGATAAAATGTGGCCTATGTGTTATTCTGATATGTAAGCTATATCAATGAAAAGTTTCATCAAAATCCATTCAGTAGGTTTTATGTGAAATAGTAGCAAACATCCATCCATCCATTCATACTAACTTTTTTTTAATAATATTTGTAAGGAATTCTGTAACTGAATTAATCAGATACAGAAAAAAAGCTGTACTGTTTGATCTGTTTTGCTGTACCCATCGAGATTTGTAGTTTACAAAATACCGGTATTTTTTAAAGGAGATTACCATTCGATACCGAAGAAAAATTGTTCTATATCCGGGACTGCTGTTACAGTCTAAGTAGCTCTACTGTAAGATCGCTATACTGTAAACCTAGAGCAATAATAGTGTTTGCTCCGAAATGTATAAGAAGTTAGCATCGAGCAAGAAATGCCGTTACTGTCTCACGTTGTTATTACAAGTTAACAAAAACTTAGCATGACATCACTCGACGCGTCTACCGACTACTGGCGGTGGCACGTACGAAGTCGACATCCGGTTAAGTTGAAATGCAACGCAATAATTGATTATTAACTGACAAAGGTGGTTACCCATACATGTATATGCCTGACCGTAGCCAAATTTTCTTAAAAACTACTGATTCGCTAAGCTAAGTATGCTTACAACTTGGTAAAAAGTAGGTACCTAAGCATTTTCGACGTAAGTCAGTTCCACCTTAGGCCAGCAGGTCGATTTGACGAAAGTCGATTGTGCTAGTCTAGACTTCGTCTCTCTGTCTCTATAGTATCGTGTTAAACAGAAAGAGTTAGATACGAAGTCGATGCTCGCATTTTCGAATTTTTTTACAGAATTGACATATTGATCTACACTTATACAAGGTGAGATCGTGATCCGGAAGAGGGTATTACATATTTCAAATAAAATTAATACGCTGATTACAATTTTCATTGTTAAAAGTATTTTAAATCGATAACATTATCTAGAGCTAGTTGCTCGTAAAGATAATGTTTCGTTAGCTTCCAGGATTCTCTAACGGTTTTAGATAATTTTAGTCATGTCTAATAATAGCCTAGCAGATTCCACATTTGTTTTACTGCTAGCTAGAAACCAAACGTCAAAACAAATGTGCATATTTATAATACCAAAACTAACATTTGAAATAATACTTAACTCGTTTTACCAAAACTAAAACGGATGGATGCACTTGCACATTCAATGTCAATTGATTTATCTTTTGCAAGCTAAAAGAATATTTTGCTAATATTGTAACAAAATTACGTTAGAACGTGGCTTTATTTAATTTTAATTCAATAATTTACACATGAGAGACAACAAACGAACAAAAATGTATTCGCACTGTTTTTGATACGGGATGATGCTTTAAAATTTTAATTAAACTATGTAGCGCTGTTATAGCGGTGTTACGCCGCCCGTCTAGCGTTGAATGCAGGCGTATTCAACCTTCGGCGCTGATGTACTTATCGCTGTTGCTGACTTGCTGCTAACGTCGGAGTCGACATTAAATTCATTAGCACTTGACTCGCATCATGCATCCCTCTATAAATTTAGTATATTACACGTTTGCGTTGATGTAATAAATGGGAAATGTTGTGGGGGTGCAATTATAACCACGTGGATGTTCTACCACTCATGCATGATAAATGTCAAAATTAATATCGCAATGATAGATTGACGTGGTAGTTTTATACCGGGAAAAACAGCTTTCATCACATCGTCACAAAACAAACGAAAATTGAATTGAAAAATTGTCAAAATGTTTGCTTTTGAAAAGTGAGGACGAAGATAATACCTGTCCATGCTATCACATATCTATAAATGTAGATAAGCATATTATGTCAGTATGACTCCCCTTTTGGCTTACAAAAGTACGAAATAATACTTATAAATCAGCAATACAAATATAATTTATTTTCTTTACTGGCCGGAGATAAGATAGACAAATTTGGAGAGATAAATATTCACAAAATTATTTTCTTAAGTCCGTAGGTAATAAAGGAAAATGATTTTCCAAATATAAAATCTGCCTTCCGAACCGGTAGTAGAATCATTACAAACTTACTTGAAATATACGATTGATTTGAATTAAATGAACCAAAAATACATCCCATTCGATGCCGAAAAAACTGTTTATATGGGACTTTTAAGTCAAACTTATCTCTATATTGTAAAAATAATATATCCATTATTTTTGTGGTATTTTAATGCAAACTTATTTCATTAAAATACCATAAAATAATTCAATGTAGATTCACTTTCGGCAATAAAAGGTTGTCGACGTCTGAACTAATAATGCATTAGCGGCTATGATTTTAGCCGGTAATTAAATTACGTACGGTTACGGGCGGCGCGGGCTGGCCGCTTCGCACGCACGGCGGCTTTGAATACTGAGTAGGATTGATTTTAGCACACCCCATTTTTTATTTCGCCTAATTAATAACCAGAGTTCTCTTATTGACTGTCGGCAATAAAAAACTGCCTCGTTGGTCTAGTGATTAGCAAATGTGGCTTCGATCACGAGGTCCTTCGATCGAATCTTGGGTCGGGTTGTGGTATAATTCTGAGCTTTCTATCTCTAAAGATATTTTTAGTAAATTCTAAACCCGAAGTCGGGAATATTGTGGTGTTACACCACCGTGCCTCAGAGAAAACATTACGCCGTCGATCCCGGTCACTATCATCAACATCTGTTAGATATCGTTAAAACATTATCACCCTGACCCGGCTTGAAGCAGCGTGGTGGGTATATACTCGATATCCCCTTTTCTACAAGGAGGGAGGCCTGGTCCTGTAGGCTAATAATTATGGTGATGCTTAATAAAAGGTTGTTGACGTCTGAATTAAAAATGCATTAGTGGCTATGATTTTAGCCGGTAATTAAATTACGTATGGTACGCACGCACGGCGGCTTAGAATACTGAATAGAATTGATTTTAGCACACCCCATTTTTTTCATCAATTTGATTACCCGACCTTTTTACATTCATAGCTTTTTCTTTGTAACTCACATATTTTTATAAATGCTATGGATAATATGACTGCCTAGTTGGTCTAGTGGTTAGCCTAATGTGGTTTCGATCACGAGGTCCTGGGTTCGATTCCTGGGTCGGGTCACGAAATAATTCTGAGCTTTTTCATTTTTCTATGGATTGTTCAGTACTTTCCAAGCCAGGAGTCTGTGCCTCGGAGAGCACGTTAAGCCGTCGGTCTCGGTCACTTTCATCAACATCTGTTAGTGATCGTTAATAAATGAAACATTATCATCCTAAGCCCGCCAACCCGTATTGGAGCAGCGTGGTGGGTATACGCTCCATATCCCCTCTGCTATAAGGAGGTAGGCCTGGCCCTGTAGTGGTGATGATGATGATGATGATGATGATGATGATGATAATGGATAATAAATGTCTGATCAGTACAATTGTTAGGCTGATGGCTGGGTCAGGTCAGATCCAGGATTCGAGTCAGAGAGCCACGATGCCACAGACAGACACAAACACACAGACACCTCAAATTTGTAATAACCCTCTCTTTGGGCCGGGGGTTACAAAGTACGACTTCCGCACTAACAAATAACATTTATTTGCAGATACAATGGTTTCCTCCCGGCGGGCGAGCGCGGGCGGCGTCGCAGCAAGTTCGTGCTGTACCGCCGCCCTACAGCCAATGGCGTGCGCCGCTCCAAGCACTACGTGGTGAAGACGCCGCACAGCAGCAAGGCCATCCTCGACGCGAGCCAGCACTCCATCTCCTACACGCTCAGCCGCAGCCAGGCCGTCATCGTCGAGTACACCGAGGATCCTGACACAGACATGTTCCAGGTATGTGAGGGCGATTCAATATGATCGACAAATCGCTTGTTAAGGAAGGATGTGACTTATTATTAGACCGTGGTAATAATGCCATCGATGCCATAATTTCGCCGTAAATGCCGTGTGGTGTTGGAGCACGTGTGTCTACATTGGATACTGGTATGGGCAATTTGTATGCATCGGACTTACTATTGGCTGTAAGAAGAGAAAAAATTTTTTTTTATCCTGTGAATATGAATGTCTAATACAGAGATGGTTTAGCCCGAAAAAAATCATGTTAAAAGTCAAAAGAACAATCGAAATATTTTTCGTTATAGTTATTCGGTAGAACGAAGTTACTCTAGCCAGATTTTAATAAAAAACACAAAATTACAATAAACACCGGACTTCCTAGGGAATGTCCAGCGTGTACAAAAATGTGATCGACGCGACACAAAACGGTTTTACCGAGTGGGTGAAAAAACGAAAGCGACAACAAAAACTGTGGGAATACCTCGTCACAGATAAAGGGTAATTTAGGCTCAGGTCAGATAGGAAACGAAGCCACGCGTCATGTTTATCAACAACAAATTTTAATATTCATCCAACTTTCAAGTTATTTTCCCATCATAAGCTATTTAAAATAGTGTGTTATTGAAATATAGAATCGAATGACGAGTGTCAATGAGCAGCGACGCGCGTCGACGTTTGGTTCCATTTTTATACAAGAACTTTGTACTTTAATTATAGAAAAATAAAGATGTGACACGATGCTTCATTCAATCCCTGTGAGTTAGGCCTAAGGTGTGAGTTCGTGCAAAAGATTAACTGCAGATGAGGTGTCGCGGCGACAGTACTGGTTTGTATGTATTTCTGTGCAAATCATTCGTAGTGAGCTACACTTTCCTCTGTCACATGTATTGTCGTCTGCAATTGGTCTCGAATTCGCACCTTTACATATTACGAGGATTGACGATGCTTTTTATGTGGAACTTTAATCGTAGAATGTGTACATCCTTGTGTTATTCATGGGGCATTTTCCTCGTTTCTAATACGCGTCTATGCTTTCTAAAAGTAACATTATGAGGATAAGAGATTTTCCAAGCATCGAATGATTTTAAAGGAAAAAAAAATTTTAACAAAAAATAGAACCGACTCAAAACGAGTGGCTGGCACCGACTCCTAGAAATGCTTAAGTAAACTAAAAGCAACTAAATGACACAGTTATTTTTTTACTTTTTAGTGCGTTTTGAGTCGGTTCTATTTTTTGTTAAAAATTTTTATTTCTTACTTTTTAGTGATTTATCGCCACGTAACGTACTCGTACTATACTGTCATAGTATATTATACGGTACTAATAGCCAAAAAGCTACCGATACCGAGACAAAAACCGAAATCGCTGTAAGCATACCTCCAAAATTTGAAGAGTTCCTTCAATTTCCCCAGGATATCATCATCAGATCCTAACATGTTGGCACCTTGGAAGTATGCCATTGCTAATAAAAAAGTATTATCAAAATCGGACAACTCTGTAAAAAGTTATGCGTGGTCATACATAAAAAAAAATACGTGTCGAATTGAGAACCTCCTCCGTTTTTTTTTCGTCGGTTAAAAAGCCATTTGTTATTATTTATATTCTCATCTAAGATTTCCATCTACTTGCCTTTTAGTTTATTATTACTGAAATTTTACATTATTAAACTAACAAAAGTACAAATTTGGTTTTGTGTTGTAATAAAATTATATTTAACATTATGGTCAATTTCAAAAAGTATTTAATACCGCATGATAGAGGCAGTTTTATATGCAAACTACATAGATGCCAGCTACACTAATTTACGGTAGAAACATACCTACGCTGTCTTACATCCCTTATAAAACGTCGAAGGTCTGGCGCCGTCGCTCTCGCTCTATTGCATTCAGTTCCGCTTATCTGCGGGCAGACGCCCCGTGTTTGCTCTACAGAGCGTTTAAACAATGCGTAGTGTGATCTCAAACAATAGCGCGCCCACAATAGCCGGCCGGGTGGCGCTGCACTTCATTTGCGACACTTTCGAAAACTGAATTGTTTTTGTACTTATCATAAAACTCGTTAGTGTAATTAAATTAAAAAAATATCTATTAGTTGATCGTTCGACACAGTAATTAAATCTAAAAAACTATTAGTTTACCATAAACACTGCTAATAAATAAGTCGATGAACTTAGTATAAATAGGTAGGTAGGAGTAGAGACTCTCTTCATTCGTTTCAGCCAAATCGATTCAATTGTTGCAGCGTGAAGGTAGAACAAACACACGCAAAATATTAGTGTGATTACACGTGTGCAGGCAACAACAAAAAATCTGGGAACAACATATTAGTTTATTAAAGATTTTAGCCAAAAAAATGCCTTTAACGAGAAACAAGCGCGTATATTTCGGTCACGTTCGCCAGATGATTGTTATCACCGGCCGAGCTGTTCTGTTTCGTAAGCGTGTGTTTACGCGCGGCGTGTTTGCCCGTCATATCCCGGCGCGCGTATCTAATCGCCGCACATGGGTTAGTGCCCCCTGCAGCGGGAACAATGCGTTGGTCCACACAACGACCCTATCGGGACATCTCAATGAGCGCCAACCCGACCGATAACAACCATACGACGCCAATAATCTCAGACACTCGATACACGATAAATCACTTGTATTTACAACAATAACATTGTATGATATAACTGCCTCGGTGATCCAGTGGTTAGACTGTGTGGATTTGGTACGCGAAGAACTGGGTTCGAACCTGCCTTCCGAGTAAGAGTCACTACAAATAGTCTAACTTGACGCTTCAATAGTACTTGTAATCTAAGCCTAATCGAAATAAACAAATTGGAATTTAGGTATGCCCTGGTTCAGGCTGTAAAATATTGAACTTTTTTTTTTTCGAGGAAATTCTCGGCCTAAAGTTAGGCAGTTTAGTGGTGGTGTTACACATCCGTCCCTCAAGGTCTCCTTCATTTTATTATCATTAACAGATAGTGATCTTTACCAAATCAAACATTATCACTTTAAGCGTCGGAGCAGGCAGGTTTGACGACCTCCGTGGCGCAGTGGTATGCGCGGTGGATTTATAGAGGCTTTCGCCGTGGTTAGCAAGCGATTTAGCGTTCCGGTACGATGTCGTGTAGAAACAAGTTAGCCCGCTTCCATCTTAGACTGCATCATCACTTAACATCAGGTGTGATAGCAGTCAAGGGCCAACTTGCAGTCGATTAAAAAAAAAAAGGCGGGTCTAAACTCCACATATTATTCTCTGCAACGATTCCTGATCCTGTAATGGGCCGTAGAGGCTGTTGATTATGTTATCTTTGAAATTTCTGTTCTTCATTTAAATTCATTTAATTTTTCTGGTGAAATAATAATTTTAGTTCTTACACAATAGAAGTAAAAGTTTATTTTAATGTGTGTTCTACATATTTTAGTAATTATAGATATTATTGCGTTATATGTTGTGGAAAAAATCCTTACAGTTAATAAACTCCGACATTCCGCTTCCCACACTAGCGTGTAATATTATTTTATTGATATTCATATACCTAAATGAACAAAATACATATGTATTTTGGAGCTAAAAGCGATATATACTCTGGGGAAATCTCCATCTGCGAGTATATAAAGGTGTTCGGATGTTTCATTGTTTCTCTTTCTGATGTGCAATATCATCAGACTATTTTAACGACCCTGTACTTTGCCTGTAGGTCTAGGATGCGCCCGAAAACATATCTTGGGTAGAGAAAAGATATATAATAGCGACCTCTCTTTCGCCCCAATACAATGAAAGAGACAGCTACATTTTCTATTCCACGTTGTTGAACGATGATGTGTGTCTTCTCTCTACAAATATTTCTTCGTGCGCATCCAAGGCCTTTGGACTCCTTTCTTTTAAAGAACGGTATGTGATGTTTAGATACACCGAACTACTATTTACTAAATAGGCCGATATTAATGATACACAGTACAATATACAATACATATAAACAGGAAAAATAAAAAAAGCTTGTAAAAAAATTGCACAACGGGCATATAAAATGTCGCACATACAGTGGCATTCTAAAGCGATGTTTACGACTTCGCACTTAGCTGCGACACGGTTGGTACCCCGGCCGCCATTTCTCCTACTCGGCGGTTTTACCCCGATCGCCGACAATTCCTATGGGATCGTAGTAAAGTTCGTTGCGCCGCGGTCGACGCGCAGCACGCCACATCCTGTTCACTGCGATAGTAGGGCTGTCACTCGTACTTTCATTATTATCAACCTATAAACGACCCACAGGGCCAAGCCGCCCTCTTTATAGGCGACTAGATATGGAGTGTGGTTTAGTGGGCTGATGGATTCTTTTAAAGATCCAATCAGGGGACCGACGGCATGATGTGCTCTAGTGGGTGTAATACCGCCAACTTGCAAACGCTTAAAATTTACTGTACATTTTTAGAAGAAAGAATTTTAAGTCCGTTTTAAACAGGACAAGTCGGCCTTGCGCGGTAAACAAATTAATTTTGTAGTACACAATAGTCCTCAACATGGCCATGATATCTCCGCAGTTCGTCGTGTTGCAAGTTCAGAGTAGACTTGGAGTTTGCGGTGAGGTGTACCTCCTTTTTCTTATCAAAAAGGTGGCAACCCTTACAAGTATTATTCGACGCCGTTTTCATTGTTGTAGACAAAACTTGCCCGCAAACCGCAATGGTAACGCGGTAAATTGATATTTTTGTTCTGAAGCGGCATTTTATTTCCTTTGTACAGTACGACGGGTTTGTTGTTATTGAGTGTCGTATCAAATTATCATAAAAAAGATTAAAAAGAATTACTTCCGATAGAACCTGTCTATCGGCCATTAGTTTAGTTTTTCTAAGATTACCAGATGAATAAATTAATTAAAGTATTCTTTATTTCTACTACCACACAAAATTTACTGAATAGATAGATAATTACAAACTCAGTTTTTATGTAATATTGGTCCACTGCGCAACCAGGCTCCTCACAGAATTTGGAGCTTAGATAACGCTATCAGCGTGGTACATCTAGTAGCTTAGAACAATTTATGCTTGACTCTATAAAGGTCACTAACTAAAATCGACGACTCAACCCGTTCTCCGAGGCAATACCAACACACACCCGACTGTTAATGAGAAGTTTCTGGTGAGGGCAGTTATAATATCATAGTAATAGTTATACTTACTTGGAACCGTATAGATTGGCAAGAAAGGGCGTTGAACCTGCATTTAACCCCCGAACGTCGCTAAGAAATCGGTGTTTCGCGATAAGGCCGCCTTTTGTACCAGTTCTACTTAATGCTTTTAAGTCTCTGTTACATGTTCTTCTTCATTGTGGTGTACAAATAGAGAATAAACAATAATAATAAGAAAGCAAAGGAGTAAATTCAGTAGATAAACTACTATCTCTCTCTTACCTATGTATATATAGGAGTAGAGTATAACAAACTTAATCATATAATTAGTACGCTAATAACGAAGTCAAGAATGTGTTGAAATTATGAGGTTGTCTTAACTAATTATAGATTTTGTTGATAATAAATTAATCATGAATAATATATTTCTGTTGATTAGGGTTGTTTGTGGGGGAATTGTTAATTACGAGTATACTAATAGCTAATTACAAGCATGAGGAAATATATATGAGACAACACTACACCGTTGAAATGACGATATGTTGTTTTTGTACATAATTCTATGTACGCACAGAATCACTCGACCTGCCAATAACACCGGCGGTTGTTGTCGAGTTGTTTATTTAGTACAAGAATATCGTAGATTAAAAAAGGGAGAAATTTTAATAGAAGGTCGAATACAAAATACGATTTCTATGAACACGCATAGACAGCTACGTTCTGAATTTTGCTTTCTGCAACGCACATAATGCATACTGGGCACTTGGGCAGTGCTTTGAAGTTACATATTTTACAAAGAGTGCAGAACTGAACTCCATGTGACTCTTGGATATTATTCTGGTTGTTTGAGATATTATCTGAAATCACTACATAGATGTTCATATTAAAGGTGAATTAAGCTAAGCTTGGAGGCTATGTTTTATTGAGACTGAACTCCAAGAGCTCTAAGCCGTGGTCTGCGTCACAGACGCGGCTCGTTTCGGCCTTTTATATTCTTCTAGCTTCTAGCTGGCTTATACATTGAGCTCGACTCAAGCCAAGCCAAGGCAGAAGTTCTTCGCGCTAATTGTCCGTTAAATGTGAGCTTTGATACGATTAAGGTGCCTACTCCTTTAAAATAGCATCACTAATGCTAATAACCCTTCGTTTTTTGTTTTGGTATTTTTTGTCTTCTTGTAGACATTACACAGACAGTGTTGGCGTTATACATTATTTCAAGGATGTCAAGACGGTTTTAGTAGGTACAGCAGCTTTTTATCTGTCATTCTTTGTGTACGATAAAAACTTGCCCGATTAGCGAGTTCCTGCTACGTAGAGAATTTGTACGAAATGAATAATCACACATTTCTTTGTTTTTATTTTTATCGCCCTAGATAGATAAGTAAGTTTACCTACCTCATTGCGCCATGGTTACCTTTTCTTCTTTTATGAAATCTAATTATAGTATAAAGATAAATTTTAATATTACATTACTTAAATTGTTATACCTACCATATATTAAATAAAAATAAATTAGAATGATTATTAATTTTGGTAGAACCTAACAATTCTACGTTGGCGATGTATAATCTAGTAATTAATAAATAGATTTAATGTCAAACCGAAGAATCATACATCTGAATTTCTTCTAGAAAATAAAGGCTCAGTATTTCATAACCCGTCCGACAACTTAACCCGGGACCTCGTGATCCGAAATCAATCTGTCCAATCACTAGACCTAAGAGGCAGGTAATTCCGATCTTACCCCAAATAACCATTGGCCCAGTGAGGTAGTTTAACTTGCAGTTAACAGCTAGTTAAATATAATAAATCAGACAGCTGTCTTGTTTCCCGTCTCCTCACAGCTGAGTCACGTAAATACTCAATTACTTAGTATTCGGTGCCATCAAACAAATATCAGGTCGTAGTTAAACGGTTTCAATAGTAGGAAATACGTTACCGGTACTTGGAAATCACGAAATCCGGTCTGACAAGTTTGGTATGCAAACATTCGCATTGGGGACGCGTTCACGATGATTGTCTACCCCGCCTCCGTGCTGGATCGAGAGTATCTCAATCACGACCTACTGACCTCAAACATTAATGGGATTTATCCCTTTAGTATTTCTGTATCAGCCTTTTCTAATGGCCTACTACACTCTTCATATAGGAGAGGAGGTTAGAAATGCGAATGTCTACCGCTGGGGAAACGAGAATATTTCAATCACGAACTACTGTTCTCAAATATTAAGAAAGTTTATCCTTTTGATGTTAAAAATATTTGCCTATTTTTATTGTCCATTACAGGATCCGACTTAACGTACTTTCCAAGGTAAGAAGATATAACAACCAATATAAAAGAGTTCTTATTATTTTCGAAAAAAAATTCAATATTTTGTTCATTATTAAAACCTTCTAAACCAGCTCATAAACCGAAGTCTCATATATTATTCTAACCGCTAGACTAAGGAAGAAGATAATCACGACTCCTCCTTTTTCACCTCTGATTAATGATTGATACTTGATAGTGGATAAATGAATAAAGTTATCATTACAAAAATGTACAGAACGATGTTAGTAGTAGCAGTGTGACGTCACAGTTAACCCGTTCGCGTGGCACCGGGGGTGGGCCGTGACGTAAGCGGGGAGACACGAGACCGCTTGGCCAAGGACGTCGCCGTGCCGACCCGTCGCGCAACAACCCGCCAATCGATACCGCGCTAACTCGATAACACACAGATTTTGCACGTTGTTGGATAACTTGTTTTTATTCTCGTAGATAACTGAGACCTTGAGTCATGGAATGCATAACGCTAGAATGGACTAGATGGGCAAAGAAGAGGAATGGGAAGAAAAGCAAAGGGTTAGGATCCTAGTTTGGAGAGT
The DNA here is from genome assembly GCA_034621355.1 of Mycalesis mineus. Classification (NCBI taxonomy): domain Eukaryota; kingdom Metazoa; phylum Arthropoda; class Insecta; order Lepidoptera; family Nymphalidae; genus Mycalesis; species Mycalesis mineus. Next base: position 3,951,740 of record CM067901.1, read on the forward strand.
TGTTAGACGTTGGGGGTCCAAGGTGCTGGAATAATGACCAGTGCACCCCGTGAGAGGAAAATTTCTTTCACGCAAAAACTACTGAATGAATTCTGATGACACTTCACAAAAATATAGCTTAAATTTGACGACCTCCGTGTCGCAGTGGTATGCGCGGTGGATTTATAAGACGGAGGTCCTGGGTTCGATTCCCGGCGGGGCAGATTGAGATTTTTCTTAATTTGCTGGTGGGAGGCTTTCGCCGTGGCTAGTTACCACCCTACCGACAAAGACGTATCGCCAAGCGATTTACCGTTCCGGTACGATGTCGTGTAGAAACCGAAAGGGGTGTGGATTTTCGTCCCACTCCTAACAAGTTAGCCCGCTTCCATCTTAGACTGCATCATCACTTAACATCAGGTGTGACAGCAGTCAAGGGCCAACTTGTAGTCGATAAAATAATAAAAAAATAATAATAACATATAAGAATAACATATAGGTCACATTTTATGATGAAATTTACACTGAGACGAAAACTACGCCGGTGAAGCCACGGGCGTCCTCTCGTTGATATATATGTATATGGTATGTAATTTAAAATAATGTCGGATACATGAATGTAACTGTTTATTTGTTCAATCGCTATGCAAATCACAAAACTATATAAATTTTATCGCTAACAACCATAACTCTTGCGCCTATCATAAAAAAGAATGGCTGAAATATGATTGGCGTTTTTACGACTCCATTGGTCGTTATGCGTTATATTAATGCCTTTTTTCTACGTCAAATGTTACCGACTAAAGTATATAGGTTTATTGTTCTTGCTTACCTATTCTTATTGATCAACTTTTCTTTATTTCCTTTTTGGATTGAAATAGATGGTTATGTATGTACTAGTTTATTACTAAACATTGCTTTCCCACGAGTAGCAAGGGAAGGGAAACTCAATTCTGGAGTGGCAAATCGAAGGACACCGTTTGTGGCTGATTATGTATGTATGAGAGGAGGTGAAAAAGTTCGCGGAATGAGGGGGAAGGGGGTAGAAATTAAACTTGAAACTATTTTTCCTTTTGAATATATTCTCCCTTAACCTTAATACATTTTTCGGATCTCTCAAATAATTTGTTTATACCATCGAAAAAAAAAGATTTATCTTTGCTGTCAAAATTGCAGACTTGACTTCTTCATCGTACAATTTTATGTTCACGGTCATTTTTAAGTTTGTAATAAATATAGTCGCTAGAGTCCAGGTTTTTGTACGGTGTCGGCGGTGAAATTTATTAAATTTACTTATTGCGCGTATGCCTTAAGTATGGATGTAATTGGAAACATGATAAAATCTTATCATCTTTAAAATCAACAAAAAAGTCGGCGATAAGTAGCATATATTTTTTTTATAGATAGGAAATTACTTTTTAAAAATCATAGCTAGTCAGAATATAATTTGAGCAAAATTTGGCAAAAAGATTCAGTAATTAACTGACAAAGACTTGAAACAAATAACCTTATTTCCGATTTGCAAATAATAGTATGGTCCTACACATCATAATGCTTCTGTTCTTATACATTGGCCCATAAAGATATAATTAGAAATGTAAGTGGGATACCCATGAGTACAGCGCTTTGTGACAGCTGTAACAGAGAAACACTATCTCTATGCTTATTTTTCTTGTCAAACAGTATCCGTTAAAAACCATCGAAAATATAATAGGAAAACAAAAGTTCGATTTATGCTTTTTTAATGTAAATGTACTGTAATATCGTACAATGTTTTACAAAAATGTAGATCTTTAGTACACGGGACGGGACGGAGAATATTGCGTCACGCGAAACTATAAAAAAATTAAAAAGAGCGGGAAAAGAGCAAATTTTATATGAAAGTCTGTCTTTAAAATTGCTTCCATCTTAGACTGCATCATCACTTAACATCAGGTGTGATAGCAGTCAAGGGCCAACTTGTAGTTGATAAAAAAAAAAAAAAAACAAACCTAAGGGTACCTAAAAGGTTTTCACGCGGACGGAGTCGCGGGCGACTGCTAGTTAATAAAATAAAATAACAACAGCGCTATTTTCATTTATTTCATGGCAAGTATTATATTCGTAGATACGTCAAGTGATCCCTTAACGTGAAAGCTTTTCGATCAGCTTTCAATTTCAATCATCACAAAACGTTGCCTTTTAAGAGCACAATTCAATATATCCGAACATGCGGACCTGGCTGTCGGCCAGCGAGACGTTTTTACTGTATCTACAGTGAAAGTAATTTACTATCTAAACTTATTTGAAAACCAATATTACTTCAATGGCTCAGCTTTTATAATGTGCTTGTTTTAACCATTGAATTTGTCAGCACTTTAGTTTTAGGCAACATCAGGCAAAGTTTAATTATCATTAGCACTTTAAAGTTTTAATAGCTTTTGATTAAATATATGAATTTGAAGTGTAGGTGATGCTCAGTAATATAGGATGACGTTTCATAAGTCAAAAGTTTATTGTCTCACTTAAAAATGTGTAATTTCTATTTAATATATTTTTTATGCTACACTACTAAACGGGGTGTGACTTGAAACCCTTCTGTATATTTTTTTTTTGTAATACCGCATAATTCAAATTTGATGTTTGAGTCATGATTAAATATATGATATCCTGGGGAAATTGAAGGAACTCTTCAAATTTGAGGTATTCAGCGAGGTAATGCACAGCCATATAACAATATAAGATGACGTACGTTACGTGGCGATAAATCACTATAAAGTAAGAAATAAAAATTCTTTCAGTAGTCAGACGTAAGACGCCTATTTATTGTCTTACTTAAAGTGTAACTTAGCGAGCGTAATTTCTATTCAATATATTATTTATGCTACACAACTAAACGGGGTGTGATTTTACTATTTGTAATGAAATAATATCCCCTCTTGTACAAGGAGGTAGGCCTGGCCATGTAGTATGCCGTTAATAGATTGATAATGAATAATGATAATTGAAATAAATTCATCAAGATTCAGTTGTCGCTTATTTATATGTTTTACTTAATATTTACATTACATTGTTTTAAAAATATTCAGGAGACCAATTTTCGTAATGATTTCTCAAATATTGTATACCTACACCGTACAGAAGTGGTGGTTGTATTATGTATGTTTGTATTGAGGTCAATGTGCGGTTCCCATGGCATTCGCTGATAGCTGTCAATCATTCTGTTTGATGTTGCGATACATCATACATCGTACGGGTTACCTATGTCCTACATGTTTGTGGTTTGCGAACATTTCGATGAACCGGAATAACGACTTATTTATTATTGCTTGTAAAAGTTTTTTTACTGTTTCCTTTGGTTTTTAGTGAATATTTATCACTATTTATAGTACTTCTAGTAAATGACGAAGGTTTATATTTTAACCAACGACACTTCTTCAATGAATCGAAGAAAAAAAAGTTGGGATTCCTTGGATTTTATGCTTAAATCAATTTAATTTACGAATGTCTAATTTTTATATTGGTCTAGATACTATAGGGGCAATAGAGCTTTTGTTAATTTTAAAGATAATGAACATAAAAGTGTGTTTTTAGAATATTTGTCATTTAGAACCCATACATTTTAATGTAGGTATACCTAAGGTTTGTAGAGAATTTAAAACAATGATTCTTTTTAACAGTGCACGATGCATTCCTTACATAAAATCAAAAATATTTTTTATGTAGATAAAAAAGATCTTATTACAATTAGTTGTATCCTGTCTTTTAGTTTTTCGGAAATCCGTTGAATATAGTAAGAAATATAGCAATAACATAAAATCTATCGATTTAGTTAACATTATTATTTTATACTTATAGTTAGAAAAAACAAGGAAATCGTTGCTATTGTGTTTTAAATTAGATTATATTGTTAATGTACAGCTTGTACTAGACGAACAAAGGGCTGTGTAGAGAGTAGAGACAAGTAATTAATGTTTCCTTTATTATTGTTATCAAGCTGTGCGTTGACCTAATTAGCGCTACTTCTAGAGGCGATGACTACGCCACTGACCGCAGAGTTTTAAATATAAAATTCACTTGTTGCTGTAACGGTTGTAATAAACGATTGTAATAATCAATTTTAAATATACCTAAGTAAAAAAGATATATTTTTTCTTATGAATTTCTCACTAAAATATTTTACTACGAATTAAATGAATGATATATTCTTTAATGTATACCAAATCAAGAACCTATATAGAGAAAATATCTTAAAAAGTAATGTACAATTCGCAGTCTTATCGCTAATGAGCGACCTCTTCCAGACAACCAATTACTATGCTTATCGATTATAATATTTTTTACAACGATAAATTAATCTCGTTCAAATTGTACATACCAAAACGCAATCCAATTCGGAGCAGTATTTTTTTTGGGGAAACTCGCTTTGCAAATGAGTACAAACATACGTAAATAATATGTATGAGAGTTTTCAATGGAATTAAATCGGCACAGCCATTGATTCCATCATTTCGAGCTTATATTAACAGTGAACTACGGGCTCTCATTACAGCAGAGCGAATATGGAGTTGCTCGTTTCTCTGTTATGATTTGACGTGATAATGTTGAATTTTGTAACGATCACTATCAGGTGTTAATAACGACCGAGATTGAGAGCTTCCCGATACACGGGAGTTACACTTCTCCAATCACACAGGTTCTTACTGCGCAATTCTTAAAAAAAAAAATTTTCAATCAGACTCCGGACTCGTAAGACCTCGTGATCTTAAGCGACATAGGCTAACCACTGGATTAACGAGGCATACTTAAATAAATATTCGGCGTGCGTGCATTTAGCTTAGGCGCTAAGGGTGGGGTGTGGCGAGACAGTTCATCGGACGCCGGGGGCTGGAGGGTGATATCTTATTTTACTGTTATTTCGTGTCTAGACATGATGCTCTGTTGACGGTGTCGACAGAATACGCTTTACGAGTTGTACTCGTATCTTTATACGACGGGCAAATAAGATCGACAAACTTAGTTACGTGGCTACTTTAGGGTTAATATACCCTGTAAAAATGTATGAATCTTGATGAATTTATTACAATAAACTTAATGTAATTAAGTTTATTGTTGTTTAATTATGACAAAATTACTTTTTAATGTGTCAATTTAATTTGATTTGTTTTGTAAATTTTTATTATACTCAAATGTCATATTTCTTGTAATCAAGAAACCTTTAATTACTATAATTTTAAGGGAGTTGTTATGTATTGTGTAAACAATAATTTGATTGTACCTCAAATCATTGGAAAATCCCACCGTTTTGTAAAAACATTTTGATAAATACATTTGAACAGATAAACATGTAATTATGAGTACTGTTATCTGAGGTTAAATCTAAATGGGTCACAAACTAATTGATTGCTGCGGATTTTATTAAAAATTAGCAATTTTTCATATAAACCTGCCTAGAATCTATTGAACCATTAAAATCTATAAATATTTCTTATATTTAAAAATATTTCTATTGGTTTCTAAGGTTATTTTTAGTGCTTCTATGATTTATTGTATACACAGACCCACACTAATATTATAAAAGCAAAAATTTGATTATTGATCCGATTTGGCTAAATTTAGAAATGGAGATAGATACTCTGGATGACAACCTAAGCTAATTTTATCTTGATATTTCTACAGGAACGGGAACTACTCAGATGAAATCCTTGTTTATTTTAATAAAATTGATTTTCAAAAATATTTTTTTTCTACTGAATTCTTTAAAGAGATAATTACTTGAACAATGTAACATACGTCGCCGTTTTAAAATGACCGTTAAAAGATACCTTTGACCCCTTACGCTCTTTGTAACTCAATTTGTCATCCGATAGCTCTTCTCTGCTACTTGTGATTAGTGTTAAATCTTTAATGGCATCTCGGATTCGTCTCTCAAAAGAGGTATTTGAACTTTGTACCGAGCCAGCTTATCTTTGATTAAATGACCGTAATTTATAATTGCTACTATAAATGTTTCATTTATATAAAATAGTATATTAATGTAGTAATGATAATTGATAACTGTAACTACTGTTTTATTCCTAGATAAAATATTTAACCTGGTAGTAGAGACAGGTTAGTAAATCTAATAATATAACAATCCTTAACTGTAACTGTGTTTCTTATCAAACACTCTGATAACGCTCGACTGAATTTTGTGAAATTTTTGTGTGTATCTCAGAATAAGTAGTAGACTTTACACCCCTAGGTGACAAAAGTAGGCCTCATTTGTTGGGTATGGTATTTTTTTTGACTTGGCATCCAAAATACCTATAAATAATACCTTTAAACTAGCAATTCCTTTGTATATATAATCTGAATCTCAGAAACGGCTCCAACGATTTTCATGAAATTTTGTATGCAGGGGTTTCGGGCGCGATTAATCGATCTAGCTAGGTTTCATTTTTACAAAATGTTGTTTAATTAGTGTTTTCAGATTATCATCCTAATGCCGCTTAAACATTGATAATAACTAGTATATGATAAGTTATTCGTTTATTCGGGATCAATTATTTTTTATACGGTTTACGTAATTTACATATGGATAAAATATATTAATGTATTATTAACAAATATGTAACATTTTCGTAATTTATTATTAACTTATTTTATCGTTTAATTAACATAATGCACAATCAATCGTTAATTACTACTTACTAATTGGATATCTTATATAGGATTACTTTGTGGTTTGAGTGGTAGGTGCCTACTTGCTTTTATGCCCTTGGCGTGAATTTCAGCTCACTATTTCACTAAATTACAGTATAATTTATATTTTCTTTCTTCTTTTATCAAATTGCGTAACCCCTTTATTAAAATTTTTGGTTTTCTTATTTTATCCAAATCAAAGCAATCCAAAAATGTAAATACCAATTTCGAGGACATTATTTCTAAAACATGGTTGATTGTTGTTTCTTAACTTGACATATCTCTTTAAATGTCCTCTAAAACCAAACAAACGCCTTTACAATATTTGTGGTAGTGCATATTTTTAGTCAAATTCTCAAAATCGAGGTCTTTTCTTTACTACAATAAATTTTACTTATTTCTATTTAATGGAAACCACTTACGAGAGTTAACATTCTTTCTCTATATTTAAATGGCAAGATATAATTGCTTTAATTTAAATGTTTACTTTTGATGTATCTCGTCGTCATTTCGTGAGTAGGCCCCGGAGACCGGGCCACCAAATACCAACCGATCTCAATTTGAAACGGACCGTTGACTTCGGGAATACAATTTGGCGCCTCGGGGATTATTGAAATTGGGGCGTTTTGTCCCTCGGTTCTGCCGTCCTTTAAAAGTCGGACTGTATTTTTGTTTTTACGAAGATTTTAAGATAATCCATCTTGCTTTTAGTTGCAGTCAGTCTAAACTATCCTGGGAAGTCTGTTTAGCTTTACAACTACATTAGTGCTAGGTGTAGATACGAGCATTTGACAAGCGATTGTGTTTGATAACATTCCTTTGTTATAAATCAATGCATTACATACACAAAGGCAATAGTGCTATCAAGTTACCTCCACATCCAAATCCAAAAGGACATCCCGGAATAGATTGACTATAACTGTTCCTGCAAATATATAAATCGCAGTTAATAAACAAAGCACGACATCTACGTTTCACTACTGCATTCGTTATCATAGAAATGAAATTCTTTTCTCCTATATTTTTCCTATAATTTTTTGCAATGGATTACTATTGAAAATTGTTTGGATGTCTAAAAATTTCGTTTTCAAGACCAAGGTCACGGTTATAGCGTCCTAGTGGTCCGAATAAAGAAAGGTGAAGGTGGGATGAGTTGACATATTCTCGCAACATCTTGTAAGTATTAGATTAAACCGCCTACCTTTTTTTTGTGAAACTCTGACAAGCAGTTTTCATAATAGGTATATGCTTAGCTTCAAAAATATAAAACTTGACGAACGGAAGAAAAATCACACTCAAATAAGTATCAAAAGTATTTCTCATCTAAAAATATTGTTTATTAAGTACAAACTTTTCTATGTTTATCGTTTATGAAAGTTGTAGTTTAAAACCGTTTTGCCTAAAGCTTTTTGATCTCTACATACATGCTTACAACTACGATAGATCAAGTTATCGTTGTTAATCGACGTAATTGAAAAACTAGAGTAAAACCTCAAAACAGAAATTAAAACTAAAGATAATGCCTAAACTTAAACTCATTTCCTCTAATCTTGACTTTCGTGTCAAAACAACTTTGTACCTGAATAGAGTAGTTAGACACCTCAACAATAAAACTTAATGATCAAAGTTTGCTTTTCAATTACTGTCTACACAGACGAAGTTAGGCGAAGTTCTAATAAAGCGTAATATAGCTAGTAATCTGCCGCCATCTTGCCGGTCATTGTTAAGCGGACAATGGCCACGGAATTGGGAATAGACCAAGGCGATGCGATGAACGAAGTACGAACATATGTGCACGCTGCAGCCGTTTCAAACAATCGTCCATTATTTGCGAAATGTCCATTGATGAGTAACGCGTACCTAGAAAATTTTTTGTTTTTTTTTTCAATTTTTTTATTTTATTTTTTATATTGTATATAGGCTAGGCTATGATCACGCCTGATCGTAAGCGAAGATGCAGCCTACGGTGAAACGCGCTTGCCTAGAAGGTGCCTATTCACTGTTGACTTGAAGATACCCATTTTGTAGGTGGTAGAGAAAACGTGTGCTGGAAGGGCATTCCATATTTTCGCAATTCGAATCAGGAACGAGGAACCAAAACGATTTGTACGCGTCCATGGAATATCGACTACGTGTGGGTGCAGACTACTACGATGCCTAGCAGTTCTATGGTAATATGGTATAGCATTAACTAAAAAAGCAGTGCTAGCTGGCGCTGGGTTAAAGTGTGAATTACAGGTCGCACTTCAGTTCTAAATTCCGTTAGTTTTGTTGTTTTATAGACATTGCGTTAACGTCTTTTGAGAGGATTCTATTACGAAGTATCAATAATCCAAATGGCCAACCATAAAAAATGTGGCTCTCTATGGAGTCTAGAATAGCACATAATCCATTTTTTATTTCAAATTAATGGGAACTACTCCACTAAAACCGCATGTCATAATAGCAATAAGCTAATAATAGTAATAAGTCACATTGTAAAAATCATCGGAATACGTTTAAATGTGTTAACATTTAAATAATAATTTTTTGTTTACCAAGTGCAAAAAATCCTAATTGATTGCACATCCAATTAGCTGTAAATCACTATTTAGACACAATATTAATTAGGAATTGTTATATTTGTAATGTGTTGCGTTTTCCCCATTTCATTCTAAGAAATGTATTAACATTTTGGATTTACCGCAGGATGTTCATGTATCCGCTGACATAATTTGGATCGCGTGTAAGATTTACTGGGAATCTGAGAAATTCCATATTGTCTTTTCTCACGCATGTGAAAAACCATCAATAATGCATGACCTCCAGCGACAAGACCCTGGGCAATATGGTGGAGTGTTTTTACGTAAATTTTGTCCTTTGCCGTATTTTGAATTGCCTTAATTAAATTTTGTTTTACCTACTAATATTAATTTTGGCTTAGAGATATGATACATTTAAACTTTTATTTGGTTTTTACTCATTCTATATGTATAGATTCATGTTTAATGTAAATTTTATTTTATAAACTTGAATCACACAACACTGATATTATTTTAACCATTTGTTCTGGAACGTAATTAGACGAAACGTGACTTGGATATTAATCTGTGAAAACATTAACAAATCCGTTGATATATGCGTGATGCTTTAAAATATAGCCTGTCTGTCTACCCGTTCAAGTATTTTTAATTTGTGTTTTCAAAGTGTTTTTTTTATGGACTACAATTGGCCCTTGACGGCTATCACACCTGATGTTAAGTGATGATGCAGTCTAAGATGGATGGAAGATGGCTAACTTGTTAGGAGTGGGACGAAAATCCACACCCGTTTCGGTTTCTACACGACATCGTACCGGAACCCTAAATCGCTTGCCGATACGTCTTTGTCGGTAGGGTGGTAACTAGCCATGGCGAAAGCCTCCCACCAGCCAGACCAAGACAAATTAAGAAAAATCTCAATCTGCCCCGCCGGGAATCGAACCCAGGACCTCTGTCTTATAAATCCACCGCGCATACCACTGTGCCGCGGAGGTCGTCGTGTTTCTAATTTGTTTTCAATTCGTAGTGTAGTAGGTGACATTGGGATTCAATACTCATAACTCTACAGTTGCGAATTCATCTCTATCTCTCTCTGTGTAGTATACGTTATACTATAGAATTATACAGACAAATTAGAAACAGCCGATCGAGTTGTAACAACACCATTACAGAATAGGTGGTAATGGTGCAATGATCAGTACAGATAAAGCAAAAGGTTCTTGTAAAAAATCAGTGGAAAATTCTTCTTAAGCAAATTCGTGATTGAGCGTTACCTGATATAATAATTTTAACGATTATAGATAACGAACAACGAAAGAACACCATCAAAACATCCTGCTGTAAAACGTACAGTAAACAATAACTATATGCTTCTAAGATGTGTACTGTAAATACCAGTGTTTACTTATAATAATAGTTATACTAGTAGGTATGGGAGCATCGTGCCATGTGTAACAAACTGCCTATAGGGAGTTTCCTCAAGGTAAATTTATTATTAACGCTGAATTATGGCGATAACATACTATAAGGTTACTAAATTAGTCTAACGGTGAAAATTGATGGTAAAACCGTTTTGATGATAAAACTTGAAGGTATAGGGAAAATACCAGCCGTTGAGTTCGTATTCCAAGTTCATCTAGAATTGTACGCATCTTATATCACGTTTGATTAGGGTTGACATCTCTAAAATCAGCCGTCAGGACAAACCTGTTAAAACCTCTGTATTGGAAACTTAGAACGAGGTCATAACGGTACCATTATTTTAAACAAACTCAGTATACTAAACAAACAGCGAATCTCAATATTTAAACTGAATAGAACGTTTTAAAAAATCCAGTGAATCGGTTGAACGCCATGCAGCATACGGGTTGCACTAGCGGCCCATGGCTTAATTACACACGGACGGAATTGTAAAGTAGATTTAAACCGGGAAAATCCAAACAGATGGCAACCCTACATGGAACTCATGTGCGATGCATCTATTATCACTATACCCACGTTTAATATCGTTAAACGCTGCACCCTGGCAATATTCTCGATAATAGAGTTGTCTAGTGCTCTAAAGGCACTTACTGCAACATCGTTGAGCCCGTAACAGCCTGTAAGAAACGACCATCTGAATTATTATTATTTCTCTATGAGATTGGGTTATCGACATTTGAGTTCGATGATAAAATTGGATTACTGCAGAACACTACAACCCTCATATTATCGCCACATATTATAAATTGTAGGACTTATTAAATTTGATGGTAATATAGTAATTATTAATTTGTAACATCGATGTATAAAAATGTTTTTTACGTGTTCGTATTCCTAAATAGAAGTAGTTTTTTTGTCTGTACTTCATCGCTGTGTTTTTTAATTTTTCTTTTTAAAAAATAATAAAGGTATGCCATATTTTTAAATATCCATGATCTATTCACCTTTCTCTCCAACACAAATTAACTTCTTACAAGTGAATTGAGATTATAATGATACCTTAAAAACAAAGCTCATTTTAGTTTAAAGTTTAGAAGGTTAATCATACAGTTTTGTACCTACCCTTACGCGCTAAGAATAAATTATTCAGAGGTAACTTATTTCCCATCAGAGCCGAGTCATATCGTCCCGTCCCATTTCATCCCCAACTCATTAGGGGTTAAAAGCTCGTAATATTTCGTAGGCGGGAATCAACACTCTCAAAGTGCTTCGTAAAATTATTATCCGCTTCGCTTCACTTCCAATTTTCATCTCATTTTCTCGTCATTTCTTTTTTTGGCATATTGTCATATTAAAGGTAATCCGGGCTACCAGAATTATTCCTAGTGTTGTAATGAAACGTATAGTCCTTTCTCATTTTCTATCTTTATATATATCTAAAATTATTAAGAAGTTTGTCATAATTATTATGGATGCCACATGAATCTAACAAAAATAATCACTGATTTTACACTGAAACTGAAGCATCCTCAATAATGTAAAGTGACTTTATTGCTGCGTTGGACATTTTTTTAACATTAACAGTATCTTACACCACGATTTCGTCTTTCCTGTGTCAAATCATAAAATTACTCTGTATGAAAGACTAGATTAATTAAATAATATTTTTTATTTTGTATAATGAGCCAAGTAATTAATTATGCATGACTAAATTTCGCTATTACGTATTTTAGTTGTATATTTACACAAGCGCAATGTGTTCTTTGCATGTCCTGCTCTATTTATTAACCAGGTAATAGTTTTCAGCTTAGAAAATGTAATCCGTAGATAAACAAATTGTTAAAGAATATTTCCCCTCGCAAAGATAAATACAACTCAACATTTTAGGATTGTACTTCGTCGGGATGCATTCTCTTTTATTTATGGGCCGGTGCTATCTGCTCTGGTGGAGTTTGCTAACAATTCACTGCGAATGTGGTACAAAGGATGTTCCATTTTGTAGCTGCGTAGGACGAGCTGTACAATGTACGCGCTCGGTATATGTGTTGCTAAGAGCTTACGACAGAGGTGATGAATGACTTGTTTCACGGTCTCGCCCGCCGAAAAGTAAAATCAAATGAGTAGTTTTAAATAAAATAAAACTTTCCTCAATTATTGAATCGAAAAACGAACGAATGAATGGTCATGCGCCCGAATCGGAACAAAGCGTGGGCTTAAACCAAATTCTATTTTCTATAAGAACTTGCAATTATTCTAAAACGTTACCGCACGAACAACGTCATAAATATTCTTTAATTTTAGTATTTTTTGGCTGATTTAGAATAACGGTTTTATAGCTGTATAGGTGTCATATTTTATCGATTTCAACTCCTCAATTGCTGAATTCCTGTACTCCTTGACGGTGAGCAAACATCATCATCATCAGCGAATGAACGTCCATTGCTGAACATTGATGGATTTTGTTAAGGATTTTCAAACACAACGATCCTGAGCCTATTGTGGCTACAAGATCGTAAGTCCACCTAGGGTCAACGACACTAGGCTTTCCAGGGCGCGGCTGCTATTCGTTTGATGTCTTCAGTCCACCTAGTGCTGTCAACTAGTTTAGATTTGTTAGTTACTTAAGAAGCAAAATGATTCATTGAATTTGTACGCTATAAAATTTCAAGTTTCAAATCTATACTGATACGTAATGTAATGGAATTATTGACATCACTTTCAAGTTCTTTCATTCCATTTAAGCAAGCTCTTGGGGCTCCCATCGTACCCCATGTAGCTCTTCGAACTGTTGGGATATTTTCCGTGCTGTCAAATTATGTCCCAATTCTACATGCCTTGACCCCATTACCACATCAGTTCTGCGTTAAAACAAGTAGTAGTTGTGTTAAAAAAGATATGTTAGACACACATTTTACTTAAGAAGCAAAATGATTCATTGAATTTGTACGCTATAAAATTTCAAATTTAAAATCTATACTGATGTAATGTAATGGAATTATTGACATCACGTCAATGTTCTTTAATTTAAATTTAAGCAACCTTTCTGTCTACATAGGAACAAGAAACGTAGAGGGGCCAAACAATTAAAAACCGCTTTTAAATCTCGAAATTGCAGTTCAGTCCTGTGTGAAGAGAGTAAATATCATTACTTCTACGTGTTGAAATACATGAACCCTGCGTAACCGTCGTGCAATGTGTTTATTTTGTGGCCACTTGAGCGGCGTCTCTAGAGTCTTTGTTGATATTATAAATCAGTCCCTTGTGTCTGGCAGGCAATTACCTACTTCGTGTTATTGACGTCCTGTCTGCCGTCATTGACAATGTAATAGTTGACGCCACAAGCGTCTGCTGATTGACCTGATAGTGGGAAACTGTCACATATAATGAGCAACACTTCTAGGCATTCAGTTACCTATTTAATGCTATAAACAACATGCTATTGACATTTTTTAACGTGACGCAAAATGCAGATGGCCCGCTGAGATGGAAAACAGAAATACTTTGTAGGTCATTCAAGAAACATGTCTTGCTGTTAATCAGTCCCTCGTATCTGGAACGCAGTTACCTAATTTCATGTCAAGCGCCATTGTGCTTTTTTAATGTTAAAAAATAGGCTTTTGCCCGTCATATGTTAAGCGGGAAACTAGTGCGTATAACAGAGCAACACTACGCATGGTGCGCAAGAAACACATCCTGATGCTGTTGTTCTGTGCCCGACAACCAGAGGCATTCGTGAAGCCTCATGCATTTGGACATTTTACGGGCGGCTTGTACCGACTAAAAGAGTGTCAGAGTGAAGTTCAAAACCTCAGTCATATCGGCCTAATCGGATCTTGTCCATCCATACGATCGGCTCTCTGTTTTATTTTTAAATACATTTTTTTGAAGGGAATGTTTTAGTTTTCAGGGAAATTTAAAGGATCTCGCTGTTCCTAGAAATAAAAATATATGGTTTGTTTATACGGCATTGAAATACGTTTTCTCAATCCTAACATTTTGACAACAATTGACGGTCTTATCAACCCGACTTCAAATATTTCCGACACGGGTTTGATATTTCCGACATGAATCCTTCCGGTATCATTGAATATTTCCGATGGATTCTCTATTTAATTTCGTGTTCCTATAAACATGGTGTGTCAAGTCAACCCGTAGAAATGTAACGTAAAACGTTGGTCGCAGTCAGAATAGAATTTCAGTTTAATGGAAGGAACGTAAAGGAGAAATATTATAACCCGTAGGTCCCGTTTCATAACTCGTCAGGTGACATGATACTGTGACGGTATACTTCCGCAAGTCGCGTTTTAACTGTAGAGAAAAGCTCGGAAGAACTGAAGTGTGCGAATAACTGAATGGGCGAAATGCTGTTATTTAATACTACTGCGTTTTCATTAATGTTAATATACTGTCCGAAGGATCATGTCGATGATTTAATGTTTTGCATTTTATTTGATATTTTTTTGTCTAATGACCAAAATTAACTATTAAACGGAAAACTGACTTGACTGAATGAATAGGTTAGTTGGTAGTTCTTGGAGGATAAAGCTTTTTTATTTAAAAATATATAAAAAGAAAATATTGAGCTACATTTTACATAAAATAGGTATTAATTATACTTTATGCTAAAACCAAAAATTGCGCTTACCACATTTCTCAGCTGATAACATCGAAGTCGTACCTTTAGTTATGAAATATTGTTGTGGTCGTATAGTACAAGATTAAGGGACTTCACTTCTGTATGAATATAAAAGACGCAAGAGTAAGCACGTACTATACGCATATAATTCATGTTAGAACATTACGAGGAAAGTAGTTTGGGCAATTAACGGAGCCATGTTGGTAAATCTCGTCCAATTTCGTCTACTCGGCGTCAGCCCACTCGCCGCCCACGGATTTACGACGGAACAAATCTGGTCTACGAGTAAGATGCCGTGCTACTAATCTGTGCTCAAATTGATTGCGTTCTGATGAGTTTATTGACTTCCTGGAGAAAGATGTGGTCGTGTGCTCTCAATTTGTATATTAGCGTTAATTAGATAGTAATTTGAATTAATAATTATTTATTATCATGTTTAAGTAGGTTCCTCGTGCGACGTTCAGGTCAGGATAAGAACCACTGAGCATTTTTTCTCAAGAAATTCTCATTTTCAAATAATTATCAGCCCGGAGTACGATAGTAGTCAGTATCCAGTTTCCTAAACAGTACGTTAAACCGTCTGTTTTCGGTAATTATTATTAACATCTGAAAACAAACGTTACATAGTCAATTATTATCAGGTACCCATTAAATATTTAATATATTTCAGGTACCCTTTTCATTAATTGATTTATTTAGTAATATGAATTATAACAGTAAATAATTTTTTTCACACAATTCTGTCCTAAAATCTTCAAAATATATTATAAGATGTATTACCGATATTGATATTTTGAACAATACAAAATGGCCATACGAACTAAAGTGCCCAACATAACAAGCCCCTATCTGGCACCGATCCTAGTGCATCACAATAAAAAAACTTTCTAGGAAGCATTGTAGAGCGTGTTTATACGTGCCAGTACTTAACGGGTATTTTCATTGTGTTCACTACAACAATGGCAGCAGAGACCTTTTCTTTCTCGCGATACGAAGAACGGAACTTAAACCATTATCATATGGCACGGAAAAACTTTGCGCTTAACAAACTTAAGGTGGCTGGTGTATTCTAAAAAGTATTAAGTCTTTACAGTTGTTTGATACAATGAAAGCTTCGATAAGATCACTTTGATGCGTTTAATTCTGTGATAAGGCCACACGTCCCACCTAAGGTTGCAATCTGTCCGGGTTTCCCCGAATTTGTCCTAGTTTAGAGAGCATCCGGGGAGCGTCCGGGGAAGGTTTCATTTGTAGACCGGGTTTTAAAAAATAAATAAATAAAAAAAAGTTTGGGCCGCCCGCGAGTCACGCACTATGCTCGCACCACATCACGATCAACCGATTCACCGTTCCAAATAAAAAAGGTGATTAATGACATTTTCAACCAATTTTTATTACATTGAAAATGTTTAAAAGATCTTGTTGACATGTCCGGCTTTCGGACTGTAAAATCCGGGGTTTTCACACGTCTTGTCTTTTTTTCAAAATTTTAGAGATGGCAACCCTAGTCCCACCATCGTCAGCTGATAATGACGATTATGTATTCTTCTTTACAACCTTCAATTTCACACACATACAAAACATCTGTTTGTACACTATGCTATTACAAACAAATTCAAATCGAAATCTTTCAATACCTCATAAATCGAGTACGATACATCTAACTTCTTGCTATTAAAATACAGATTTTGGTGGTAGAATAAAAAAGAAAATCACTAATGTAAAATGTAATCATTCTAAAGCCACGTTACATATCTTGATCCCTTTTTAAGGCGACGAAGTTTTCTAGAAACAAATCTTTTTATCTTATTCTTAGACAATTTCGTGTGACCTAAATAGGACGCCCACCGTTTTACAATATCTTATTTAAGACAGCCATTAGGCTGCCGGATTATAGCGCTGTAACAAGATATACTCTCACTCGTGGCTGGCACAAGACCGAAATATGATCGCTGATAAAAAATATTGCCTGTCGAGATTGTCTTACTGTTGTAAGATCTTTGGAAGATCTACGATCGATATAACTTAACCGGGCGTTTAGAACCTTAATTTCAAGTGTATGACATTAGTTCATTATTAATAATATATTTATTAATTAATTTTAATCTATTGAAAATATCTATTGATCTTATTAAATAAAAATATTTTGACTTTGAATAAACGATTTTATAAAAGCATGTAATCGCCCCGTGTCTATCTTAGCGATTATTTTTATTAAAACTGCTTATTTGTTAACTTTTGTATTTGAATGACGATTATTGTTCTAGGATAATACCTATCTATGTAATTTTATGAAAGAAATATTTAGGAATTGTTCAATACCTTTATCATTATCATTGTTTAATTAGACAATGTGCTGGAAAAATATCGGATTAAAACACTTTTACAAAACCAATACCATAATAGTTCTGGTAGCATTTTTGTAACTTTGATAGAAACTACAATAAATATGTATTAACGAATCATAATGATCATAAAATCATAACTGATAACGGAATTATAACGAAAGTTCGAAGGTTCATCTTAAAAGAAGAAGAATATATGTATTATAAAAAATATTTTGAACTTGCCCGGTTAAAATAATTTATTGATATACTAAAATATATTGTTGTTTCACTATACATTGCACTTAATTGAAATCCTTGAGATCCTATTTCAATAGGTCACCTGTCTGTGTCATTGAGGGAAGTCTTGCAACTACTATAGTATTACTACGCACCTATTGTTTTATGATAAACACTGTTATGCAATATGAATATTAAACACTTTGTTCTCCTAATACTTCGTATCTTATGTACGTATGTGATTGATAGCTTACTATGGCTATATTTATTCTGATGAAGAAGATGATGACGATGATGATGATGATGCCTCAAAGCCGATTTCGACTACAGTGACTCTTCTGACTCCTCAAGTCTAGGTATTAGAAACTAGACTTTCATGGTTAGTCCTCTAGTGAGCTTTCCAGTGACTACTATACCCTATTTTAGCCTTAAAGGTGCGACCAGATAGGGAACAAGTTAGCACATCATCACGATAGTTGTGTGGGACAGCAGTAGGTCGACGAAGCTTAAGAATATTTATTTTAATTATCATTTGACTGTCGCTATATTATCGCAACCAATTTAGAGATCAATTTTCGTCTGCGTGGAATTTGGTATAAATCATGTTATTCTCTGAAACAAAACATATATGTTCCTTATGTTATAATTACTGTATAGCTTAATCTTTCTGCGAAAGTTGCACTAAGGTATCGCCTACAAAAGAGCGACACTTCCGAGTGTATGTAAGCTACAGAATCCTACAAATGTACCGCCGTATGCCCTTCAATTTGGCGCGAATGTGCTAAGCCTCATGGGCCTGTAATTGGACGAACAGCCGCCTGTGTTACCAGACCGAAAGCCAAGCAGCGGCAGAAATAAGCGTGAAGTACTTCCCTGAATAACTCTACCATAAATTCAAGTATTTTAGTACATAGTAAATCTACCACCGGTTTGGAAGGTAGATTCTGCTAAGAAGACAAGAAACTCAGTAGCTATCTTAAAAATGATGGTTACAATTTGTATTTTGTATGTTATATTTAACAATCTTAGTTAGCCTATCTTCTATGTAGCAGAAAACATAGTTGATTGCCTATAAGAATTTTTGGCTTTTGACATAGAGACAATTATCAATTCTATAATAAACTTAATAAATTCGTTTTCACACATTTTTTAAACTTTCGCGAAGGCATGTCTAAAACTTTGGTATAGTTAGTTGTAAAATCGCCAGTGAAACTATTTTATTACAGAAAGAACTCTTCTAACTCTACTACTCCGAATCCGTAATCATAATATAATCTTGTTCATGCTGTGATCCCGAAAGTTAATAACAAAATATTGCTGAAATGATGTTCCACACGCAACGCAACTGGCGTGTATATTTGTGTAAAGTTTATTTTTATCATAAAGCAAAAAAGTTACGAAACAACGTAATGTAATATTTTTACCACGATTAAAATATAATTTTTAAATCATAACATCATCATCATCATCATCATCATCATTATTCACAATTATCAGCCTATTGACGTCCACTTCTGGACACACTTGTAGGGACTAAACACCACTCCAAAATAACCCAATATTAGTGTTGCTTAATTGACCCATTAATGAACAGTGATATAAGCCAATGAAAATCCTGATATCTAAAACATATTTTTGGACATTTGAAAAAAAAATGTACGCGAAATAAATCGCGACCTCGTCCTTTGATAGATCTACAAAGAACCTGACAAATTAATTTTATTTATGAGACCGCACAACGTTAATCTTCCACGCCGACATTTCATAAGTCGTCCTTTATTTGTTATGCCTTTATAAAATATAGATTACGAATAGGACAAGAACCACTATGTGGTTACGACTGGTTGATTGGTAATCCCAGTGAAGTCACGCTAAGCGTTGACATGCGAAGTTGTTTGTACCACTGCAAACTACATTCTCGTCTTGGCAACGTTGAGGCGCACACAATACGTAACTTACCAAGATCCTTAAAAAAAATAACTTTACATAACACATTCCAGCACACACTGTGCCAGGAATACTCATAATAGATAAGAGATCTATAGAACTGGATTATTTGATACAAAAACGACCTTATTATTTGTTGAGTTAGATGTTTACTAGTACGTTAGGATTGACAGCTTGGTTCAGCTTTGTTGAGGCAGTCTTGATAGTGAATCCAGCAAGGTTATATTTTGATATAGGTGATGGTTTTCCTCCTCCGACAAGGAGAATATAGTCCACACAGTCTTGACCCATTTCGTTTAAACCATCGACCATTTAAATATTTTTTTGTGCCTACAAAATTTAAAATAAGTCCAAAGTTTGTCGTACGAATTAATTTTGTTGCTAAAGTCTGTATCTTCGTACCCTATATTCTTTCAAAATATCAGTACTTAGAACGGCGATTTTATAATTCTTATTTCCCAAATTTTGTATAATGGAACTAACTACCATAATACACTATAATCGGTCAGATGTATGTTTCTTTGCCTTGTATAATAAACGTGAATATAAACCATCGATCCGTATAAACGATTCCGAATCCATAATATTGATCGATTCGCAACATTCACTGCCAATTGTGATTTATTTTTGCTCTAGTTTGCCCTTGAAGCCGATTGAAAAATGTTTCCGCCATTTAATTTTTTTTCCATAGTTTTTTCTTGTTTGTTACTATTTATTTCGGTCTTTTGCTTAGTTTAATTGGATTTGTAAACTTCTTGATTATTCTGTTATAAGAAACCTCCTTAACAACTTTGTAGGACAATAGCCCTTTATAGATATTAATATTAATATACAAAGTAACTTTTCACCGTCTATCCCTGTATGTAGTACGTACGCTTATAATTTTTAATCTACACACTCTCTGGCCCCTATCGGCATTTGTCGAAAATGCTATAACAAAACCATGTGGTAAGATTATTCACCTATCTAGGTTTTCAGAAGTCTGTGATGGCATATGGCTACTTATCATATGGTAAAAGGATAGCTATAAGTCACGGTTGTCCGCTAGTGTACAATAGTTGCGTAACTAAGGAACATTGACCAAACTTTGTTAACTGAAAGGTACTGGGACACTAATGGTACTGAAATTGGGTCGGCTATCCGAACACGACAAACTTTCGTACTGATAAATGCTCATGCCTATTCTGTCCTTTACTACCTACTAATATCCATAGGCCAAAGGCCATATCGGCCAAAGCAGCAGTTTCTAAGCAGTACTTTAGCTTTTTGTGATAATGGAAAACCTCGTCCGATGAAATTGCATCCATGTTCAGGTTTTGCTGATAAGTTACATCGCTGTGTGGTGCTGATTTCACATGACATTTAACTCTCGCTCGATTGGCTCAGTCTATTGCAAATTAAAAAAATTCTAGGAAACTTTTCTTTCGAGGTGATGCGCTATTATAGGTTACTAAAAGATCTGCATCTTCATACCCAGCAGAGTTTGTAAGGCTTGGCTTGTTTTAATAATTATTTGCACAACTAATACCACCTAACAAATCGTGAGATTCAAAGTAAAATTTTGTTGAGTTGAGTGAGAACAAATCGTTATAGATTTACTTAGATACCTAACGCTGCAACACTCGCGAGTAAATTTATTGTAATGGCTTCTGGTTTCTTCTTGAAGGCACTCGAACATAAACAGGCTGTCAATAAATAAAAATGGTTTATGGACGGATTGATATTATTAGCATGCAACAGTGGAGCGGTGACGCAAGCATCGCACCGCGGCGCCGCGCGGCCTTATCCAACAACGGCATTGCGGCCCGGATCACGCTAATCTGCATTCTTATAATAGAATTTTTCTTTGAGAGACCCTTTTTGCAAACGGGAAATATCAAGATGCAACTCAACCTATGATATCCTCCCGACGCAGTTGGTAATGCCTCTTTCCTTCCTAAGCTTCTGAGTTAGCCCACTACCATCTTAGAATACATTGTCACTTAATAGCAGGTGAAATCGCATTCTAAGGACATCTTGCCATTGAATAACAAAACTGAATCCCTTGACCTCCCCGTCCAGTGTCTTAAACGAAATACCTTATGGATAAATTTCAGCCATCACGCTAATCTGCTCTCTTTTTGCAACACAAAAATTTCAAGATTCAATTTTAACTTTACATCTAAGTCTTTCCGCCTACTGACGTGTCTAAAGATGCCATGATACTTTACAAATATATTACCAGATTTACCAGATCTGTTTTTTGACACTCCTTTCTTGCAACTAGATAATTTCAAGATGTAATTTCTACTGCACCCCTTACCAGCAATGTCCCCAAAACTCTAAGATGCCTTAGGGATAAATTACAGGTTGAACAGCGTGCATTCAACAATCCTCCGATTTACCATATTGTTGTTAAGAAACATCCTTACTGAAGGAATCCTTACAAGAAAAAATTTTAAATGCTCTTAACTCGACAACCTCATAGTCTGCCATCCGAGTCTGAACATACCATAATGCCTTAGTTAAATTCAAGCGTTGATGGCTTCGTCAACCATCCAATTTACCAAATAATTCCTTCCACTAACATGTAAATTGTGAAACCAATTTACAGCTGCAGTGTTTCTATACTGTGAAATGGGACATGGGATAATTTGGCAACGCATAAGCAATGCTCCAGAGCGGTGCTGCAAATGACAACCTATAGGCGATGGTAACATCAATGATTCGCATGTTCATTTTCTTGCAAAAAAAGCCTTAAATATCCTTGTCGTTAACAATAAAGCGATGACAACTTATCTTATAGAAAATACATAATTTTAAGGCGTTATGATTTGAAACCAACGCTTCAAAAATCATGTTAAAGTTTCTCTTTTTCTGTAAGTTTAGTAATAAAATAACGACTGAGGTGCCTGTTACGTATATGAAATCAATTCTAATTAGACGACACGTGTAAAGTACAATAATCTAAACTGATGCCAAGTTTCGGTTATTATCACTAACACAGATGCATACGTATCTAATCAACTCGCACTGGAGTAATCAAATGGACAGCATATCCCGCTCAATAAGAAAATTGAGGCAACTCGAATAAGGGTGCTTGTTTGTAGCCGACTACAGACGACTGTTGCAGCCGATGTGTCGCAGCCACACTACACTAGGTTGCATGTATTTCTATGAAATACCTTTTGTGGCTAGTGGCACGTCGTTTCCGTACAAATACATAGAAATTGGAAACCAGTAGAGTCGCTGCGACATTTTGCCTATGCTGTCGTATTACACCTAAGAGTTGGACAGGAACAGCCAGACCTAAATACATTATCATTCACAAAACCCACTAATTTATCACAGAGCGAACCTTTTCTTTGTGACGCAAACACATGACGTGCGGCTTGGATTTTGTCTTTGAAAAATGGAGGCATACAGTGTTTTCATGAATAACTTTGAATTTTTAGCGTTTGCCGTCAGGATATGCCCCACTTTAGTGTTTCTTTGTACGATGTTTCTCATCCTTTTTTTCAAAGTCTTACGTTAACGTTAGACATACTAAATGTGTAACGTTCCCTCGGTCTACCAGAAAATGTGCGTTGCGTTCAGAAGCTTCTTTATATTTCCACTGACAGTCAGTGGTCAATTTTGTAATTCATCTTTGCTTATCTATTTATTTATTAATTTGCTCAAATATTTCTCTCCAAGAGATCCAGATTAGCGGAGACATTTAAAATGTAAAAAGTATACTTTACTACTTTTCCCTATAAAAAAATAGAATCAATTTGTAATGTACGCTAGAAATCTACATTGCGCTGCTTTAGGCAGGTTAGCCTATTTGTGTTTTTTAAGCCTCACATGCCTGTCAATTTCACTGGTAACGATATTTTGGAATATAATATTTCCTAAGGAGAGTGCTTGTAGAAAAACCTTATAATGGTTTTATAATGTTGATAATAAATGTTCGAAGTTCACGTGTATTTATTATCGCGTATCACGTACTAAATAATATATTAATTCATTCAGATATGCATGTTTTGTTTGCAATTTCTACAATCCAACTTGTAATTAAAGATATTAGTGTCTTTAATTTTATTAGTGTAGATCTGAAATAATGTTTAAGGTCAGACCCATACAAAGTATTGGTCAATTTAGGTATTGAAAGGAATGAACGTAGTGAATATTGTATTCACTTGGCATTATGAATTTATGACCTCTGAAACATTGAGCGCTCCAATTTGGCTTACAATCAAGAAATTCGCTCGGAAGTTTATTTGTGTCTTATGTTTGTTGAAAGATTTATTTTTAGACAACTGTTGTGTTTGTAATCACATTGTTATCAATATTTTACGATTTCCCAATTTCATTCTTTAAGCCCATAGGGGTTAAAGAATGAAATTGCCGTTTTATTGTAATAGGTACTTCAAATTGACATAGAACTTTCATGGTTTAAGATTTTAAAGTGAAACTTTTTTCATACGGTACCTGTGTAGTTCTTCTTTTAAAAAATGTGCAACATTCGATTATCAACTTTCAGTTTTTTTTATTCAGCTTAGACAATAAAGATGGATACTTCGAAAATTCGTGTGATTTTTGAATACTAGTTCCGACGCGGAACTAACGCGGCAAAAACAGCTCGCAATATTAATGTTGCGTTTCGAGAGGGGACTGCTAATGAACGCACTGTGCGATTTTGGTTTAAACGCTTTCCTGATGGAAACTTCGATTTGAAGAACGAACCACGTGGAAGACCGCCCACACAGGTGAATAACAATGATTTGAAAGAGATGGTGGAAGCCGATCCGAGGCAAACTACCCAGGAATTAGCGGCATGGTTTAACGTTACTTTACCAACAATATTGATTCATTTGCGTCAAATCAATAAAATAAAAAAATATGAAAAATGGGTGCCTCATGATTTGACTGATCTGCAGAAAGAAACGCGTGTTGAAACTTGCGTTGCCTTGTTGAATCGATACAGAAATTAAGGAATATTGGATTGAATTGTGACATGTGATGAAAAATGGATTCTTTACGATAATCGTAAGCGGAAAATGCAATGGCTGACCCCAGGCCAAACGCCGCAACAGTGTCCTAAAGCAAAGCTTACCAATAAAAAGGTAATGGTACCTGTTTGGTGGTCTCAGCGTGGTGATGTTCACTATAGCTTTCTCCGATCTGGTCAAGCAATAACGGCAGATGTCTACTGCGCCGAACTCCGAACAATGATAGCGAAACTAGCAGTGAAACAGCCCCGACTTATGAATCGATCTTCACCATGATAACGCGAGACCTCGTACAGCACGAGAAACCGTTTTAACTCTACAGGAACTGCATTTAGAAACCATTCGTCACTCTAAATATTCGCCAGACCTTGCTCTAACGGACTACCATTTTTTTCGTGATTTGGACAATTTTCTACGTGATAAAAAGTTTTATTCTCAGGAGGCAGTGCAAAATGCTTTCACACAGTTTGTCGAATCTAGATCACCAGAGTTCCATCGCAAAGGCATAAATGAGCTTCCTATTAGATGGCAACAATGTATAGATAATAATGGTAATTATTTTGATTAAATAAATAGGTTAAATTTAAAAAAAACGAATTTTTATTTTTCAGTACAAATCGGCAATTCCATACTTTAACCCCTAATATTATATCTGTATCTTATATCTTTTATCTGTCAATATTCAGCTAAGATTAGGGATCGAAATCGATAAAATGTACGAGTATATGTTCGGATTTACTCCAAGACTATCGGCTAATATAAAACTTATGAATATTAAGTTGTACGTAAAAACGGAAAAGTAAGAATTTGATTTTCATTACAGAATGAAAAGCAATCCACATTTTAGCTGGCGCTCGTTTCTCTTGTACCTTCCAATATCCAAAATAACAATACTTCCCTACGTTAAAAAGAAAACGTCTTAGTATTTTTTCGATTGTTAATTATATATTGATAAAACAAAAATATATTGCAGTAATTACATTAATTAATAATAATCTCAATAACTCCAAGAGTTCTAGATTACAGGCTCTAAAGTTCTACTACCCTTACCCTTTAGACTACTATCGTACCTACTCCTATCATATCAGATAATATTTATGAAACCAAATTTTTTATTATCAAACACTAAGGCCGGTTATTATAAATCTTAAAGGACAGAGGAACCATTTCCTATACACACTTCCCTGTGTAATTTTAAAAATTTTGATTGTATTAGCAACAATAACTGAGAGTGAAGCCGTAAGCGATAAGGTGGCCTTTGTGTGAGCTGGCGCGTTGCGGCCGTGTCTTGAAGGCGCCGCGGCGAGGTTACCGGCGTCTTACATCTGTCTGTACCAGCTGTTGTGAGAATGTAGCGATAATTAGATATGTAATATGTTAAAAGTTTGCATACTTATTCACATTAATTAGGGGGAAACGATGATTATTATCGCAACGTTGGACTTCGTTGGTGTATTAAGACAATGTTACTTCGCTGCAGAAAGGCATTTGGAACGATTCTGGCTCGTAGAAGCTTTATTTACGTAGTAGTAATCTTATGTTCAATATATTTTATGTTTTAAAAGCAAAGTGCTTTAAAAGATTTGTGTAAATTATACACTATAGCTAGCCGCTGCCTTACCGGTTAGCCTTCTTGAATTTGGCTGGTCACGTGGTCGCGTCTGTTGATTTTAAATCGATTATTTCGTTCGCGTTAAAAACTCTGGCTCTTCTAATTTCAAACAACAGTTTTTTTTTCTTGCCCTTAAAATTAACATGATAAAAATTGTTATTATTATTATTGAGCCTCTATGTAATTAATCTCCTGATATTGTGTGTCCCAGTTCGATAGATTGGCCTGTGCTATGCCAGTCTGCTGCTTTTTACATTTGAAGATGTAAAGACATTCAGTTAATATCTAAACCAGTGGCGAAGGGTAAAATGATGGCGAAGGGTGAAATGAAGAAATTATGGTGAATGTAAGCTGTTCAAAAGTAAGTTCTAAAATGAAGTTGGGCAACATTCCATACGAGTAAAGACACATAATTCTTAAAACCTCACCCGACAGGAATTGGCTTGTATAGACCCTTCCCCATTGATCTATACATGCGATATACTTAATGTACTTCAATATTTCCCTCAAGATTAAAAGAACGAGCGGATAGCGTGTTACGTCATAACTGTTCTGCTGAATGCTCGTATCGCTCTAATTACTTGGAAAGGGTGAGATAAAGGCGACCTTGACGGGAGGCTATTGCTTACAATTTTATTGAAGAGCTTTTGAATGGCTGGGGTTATGTAACGAACATATAAGCGGCTGTTACCGGTTTTTAATAGAGACGGAATATTAAAATTCAGCCTACTTATAATATTTCTTATATATATATGTTCGTCTCTATCAAACGATTGAAGGGCAAGTGTTTATTTGCATACAAATTTTAATAATGAATATCTATATTTATTTTAATAGTGGAAACTGAATGTCTGTATAATAAACCCATTATTTGTGAGGCGACAGTAAAATAAGAGAAAAACCCAAGAAAAAATAAATTTTACTTAAGATTAAATAGGTATTGGTTTCGCTACTAAAAAAATGTTAGGCTTAAAATTTTAACAAATTCTCATGAGGATTTTTACATTAATAAAGATAGTTATATTATTGAATTAAGATCAGAAAAGTTATACGAGAAAGATGTACGGATAGATACATGTGAACAAAGTTGCAGGACTAGTATTTTATTAAATTACCTACACCTAAACAGACACACCTACACTTCCTTACATAGAGGCTTGTATTATTGTGATCGGAATGGTGAAAAACATTGGAATTTTCGCTTTGACTTTGTTCAAGTAGGCCATAATTCTATTTTCTTCACCGAGCTATTGAGAAATATTTGAGTTCAGCCATGAGTTAGCAAGTTACTTTTCCATCAGAGTTTAAATTATATAATATCATATATATCTTCTGGTTCATTAAGAGCTTCACACAGATTATGTAACGGTTAATGAAGATACCATCTCAGCGTTCAAAAGTTTTAGGTGTTGTATTTTACTTTGAAATATTATATTGTACTTGCGAACAATCAATATGTCTTTCGTCGTAGAAATGTAAACAAAAGTTGGTCGTTCCTAAATCTAAACATTTCGTAACAAATTCGCCCCTATCAAGCTTAGGTAGGTAGTACAGTAGAACCTCTCTATGTCGATGATAACTCGAACCACAAAAAACTCTACAACTCGAAAAAATGTTTGTACGAGGGGTGATCCAAAAGTAGTGATAATTAATATTAAACAACATGATTATAATTATTTTTTTATTTTATTTGTCTACACAGTCTCCTAACAAGTTAATACATTTAGTCCATCTTTTTTTTAAACCTAAAATTCCCTTTGAAAAAAATTCTTTTTCTCGACTCTCCAAAAAAGCCTCTACAGAGGCATCATTTCGCTATCGTCTTCAAATTTCTTGCCTCGGAGGTCTTCCTTGAGCCGTGGAAAGAGATAGAAGTCGCTGGGAGCTAGATCTGGCGAATAGGGAGGGTGTTCGACTAATTCAAATCCCATTTCTTGAATAGCAGCCATCGCAACTGCAGCTTTTTGAGCCGGTGCGCCGTCTTGATGAAACAGCACTCCAGCGCGCAGCTTGCCGCGTCTTTTTTGTTTGATGGCCTCCCGCAATCTTATTATTTGGTCTGCAAAGTAAGAGCCTATAATCGTGGCTCCCTTTTCGCCAGCATTCCACCATTATTACTCCTTGTGCGTCCCAGAAAACGGCCATAACCTTCCCCGCCGAACTTGACACATTGAATTTCTTTGGCGTGGGTGAGGAGGCTCGTTTCCAAGTCATTGACTGCTGTTTCGTTTCAGGATTGAAATGGTGAATCCAGGTCTCGTTCATGGTTATAAAACGTGACAAAAAAATTTCCTGGTCAAGTTGGAACTTTTCAAGATTAACCCTCGAAATGTCAATTCGTTTTTTCGTTTGATCGTCGGTTAACGTTCTCGGTACCCAACGTGCTGGCACCTTTTTCATATGCAATTTGTTTGTGAAGATTCTCTGGATACTGCCATATGGTATCCCTGTGACCTCAGCTACTTGTCTGACGGTCACTCTTTGATCTGCCAATACGACATTTTCGAATTTTTCACATTATCCTCAGTGAGGGACGTGGATGGGCGTCCTTCGCGAGGTTCGTCTTTTGTGGATGTTCTGCCCAACTTAAACTCCTTGGCCCAGCGCGTAACTGTGGAATACGAAGGAGCAAAGTCCCCCAATGTTTCCACAAAGTCGCTGTGTATGTCTTTGGTAGACATTTTTTTCAAGCAGAGGTACTTTATAACGGCTCTAATTTTGTTTTTCTCCATTTTGATGATCGCTCTCCGACAGCTCGTATTGATATGAATGTAGCTCCGGGAAATCATGGCCTATTTATATGATTTTTCTAGCCTGAACTAGTAGATAGTGTAGCAATATAAATATATTTTTTTTGGATTTTTATGTGCACTGGAAATAACCGATTATCACTACTTTTGGATCACCCCTCGTAGTAGTCGAAATAACAAATGAGTCCGTTCCTAGAGACCATTTGGATACAATATTTTTCCTTTATAACTGGAAAGAAATTGTATCCTAAATTTAGCCAAAAAAAAGCAAAATTTGATTTGATTATTGCTACTATTCGAATATTCTGATTCTCTATATGGAATATTTCCTCACAAAAGTCGAAGTCGAAACCGCCATAAGTCAAAATCTCTGTATTTTGAAAGTTCTTAGCGTCTACTTTCAAGTTCGATTTACAGAGGTTATACTGTAATTTGTTATTTGAGTAATATTACGCAAAGGGAGCCTACTGCCAACTTTGATACCCGCAAGGCGAGAAATTTCGTATTAAAGCGTAATTCGCTTGAAACGGGCCGAGGGAGCGTTCTTTTAATAGCTGTCGCTTTATTGGATTTCCAATAAACTTCATTCAAAGTCAAAGTAGATTTGACCTCATAAAATCTCGTAAACTATAAAGAGAATTATAATCACCCGTTTAAGCGTATTTTCGCTGTAAACTTCTATCAAAAACTAACATGCTTTTATCTTCGTTAGCTTAGTGTTGCATACTCTATCTATGCTGATATGTGATTTTAATTAAAATAATAATATCATCACATACGACAATTATGTATTCTTTTTTCGCCGTCAACTAAGCCTTTACCTTGGAGTACGTAGTGGTATGATAATGACATCTACAGTCGGGGGCCGAAGTCTATTCTAAGGCTTATATTAACACGAACATTCATAAAAGAATTATCGTTTACACGTCTTAAAAAATAAAAGTATAAAAATAAAGCTATAAATAGAAGCTCTCAAAAAATCTTTTACCAACAAAAACACCACTACCACCACAAATAGAGTATACTATGTCTAAACTCTATTTTTCGCTTTTAAAAAAGGACCACATTTATTTATCTACTCTTTTTCTTTGTCCGCAGATCGGTAGATCATCAGAATCTCCAATTGACTTCGTAGTGATGGACACAGTGGCCGGCGACAAGACCGGCGAGACCAAAGTACTGCAGAGTACGATATCGCGGTTCGCGTGCAGAATCCTCTCCGACAGAAACGACGTCAACAACTGCCGCATCTACGCCGCTGGCTTTGACTCTTCCAGGAACATATTCCTTGGTGTAAGTATATATTACAGCCGTAATTATGAGAAATTTTATTCAGCATCCTATTTTAATGGCGGTGGCAAAATTTAACTCAATCAGGAGCTAATGATAATGAGCAGGCCTGATGGCCAACCCAACGCTGTGAATAGTGTTATTGCATTGATAACTTTGCTAGGTTTCACAAAATATTGCCGAATTCAAGCAACGCCGCTTTATCATTTTCCGACAAAAACCTTCTTCAGACCCTATAGAATATCTCAATGATTTTATGAATTCCAAGCCAATTCATTATTTCCAGTTATATATTGTTGGAACATACGCTTGGACGTAACTTAATTGTTTTAAATTCAATACGAATCAGTCAACCGAAAATATATAGGAACGTAATCCGATAGGCATTATTAGATCGCTAACATAATATTATGTCCTTGCTTGGTATGGAAGCGGTTTTCGTAGGTATAGTTCCATATCAATCTAAAAAAAATAATTCGCTCTGTTATAATTACAGGAGAAAGCGACAAAATGGACAGAAAACCACGAAATAGACGGACTAACGACCAACGGTGTGCTCATCATGCACCCACGCGGCGACTTCTGCGGCGGAAGCGCTACCTGTGGGCCGTGGCGCGAGACTTCGGTCGGTGGCGCCGTGTTCTCCTTGCGCGAGAGCCGGTCGGCGCAACAGAAGGTACGTCCCCTTAACACCTGTGGACCGTGGTCTCATCTCAGGACCGATTGTAAGGGAGTTTGTGGGTTAAGTGGTAAAATGTAAACTAACGGCCTCTAAAAGACCTTGATGAAATTTGGGAAATCTAAAATAACGCAAGAGTTACCCAGAGAATTTAGTCGTTGATGAAAATACCCTCATGTAAATAGAAAGTGTTAAATAAATTTTCTTATCGTTTTCAGGGTTTGCCGTGTCAAGCAGAGACTAATGTACTAAGAGACGGAACAATGGTAGACTTATGTGGAGCCACACTTCTATGGAGAAGCGCTGAAGGACTTAAAAATTCGCCGGTAACTTTTTATTATATTATACTCTAAATTAATGTTTTCGGAACATTTCCTCTTCGTCAAATCTCAATAACTATGCGCTTAATGTGATGACATAGATCTTAAACAAATGTTCCTTAAATCTGGCTGGCACTGACTTCATAGATGTGCTTAAGTAAATTAAAGCAACTAAATGATGCAGTCATTTTTTAGTTTTTAGTGCGTTTTGTGTCGGTTCTATTTTTTGTTAAAAATTTTAAGAATAAAAAAATTATAATACATATTGTAGTGCTATAAATACAATATGCAAAAATAAAATGAGAAATAATATGAAGTGCATGTATAGCATAGTAAAATAACATGCATGCGCTCGTGCGAATGGGTGGAAGTGCGTGCGTATGTACTTGCTTGTGTGGGTTCGTGCATATTGTATGTAGGTAAATACTGTCTAAGTAGATCGTGTAACTGTTCCCAGACAAAGCGTGACCTGGAGGCGCTGGTGGACGAACTGAACGCGGGACGGCCGCAGTGCCCCGTAGGGCTCAACACGCTGGTGATCCCGCGCAAGCTGTCCTCGGCGCACCAGGACCTCAACCAGCCCTACGTCTACCTCAACTGCGGACACGTGCAAGGTTCAGAACCATTTACTGTAAACCTCCTAGTTGAAGCGCGACCTCTATATAAAATCGTTTAATAATACGAGTTGGACATTGTTCCAGGGGAGCACTCGTGGGGCGCGGAGGGCAGCGAGACGGGGTCCCGTCGGTGCCCCATGTGCCTCACCGCGGGCCCGGTGGTGCGCGTGTGCATGGGCATCGAGCCCGCCTTCTACGTGGACTCGGGCCCGCCCACCTACGCCTTTAATCCGTGCGGGCATATGGCGTCGGAGCGCACTGTCAAGTAAGTGTTAAACTGTGATCATTGTAGGAATATGTTTCTGACAGCTCAAGAGCATAGCAACAGATCTGTCTGTTAAGTAAATGCTGAAGTACGGAGAGTAAGACTAACTACGCTGGCTCCGAATTGACGCCATAGGTGGGACCGAGCTCTATCCGTATAAGTGAAAGTCGGAGTACAATTATGCATATAAACACATACACTGTATGTTTAGTTGGGACTTAATAAAACAATAATTTAGAAAATAATGTGATTATAATTTATAAACTAATTGTAGCTAATAAAAAAATATGTTATTATTAATTGTATAAATGAAATCTGAACTTTTTTTGATGTAGAAGGTGATTTCATAAAATCGCTAATAAGTCAATGATTTTTTCTTCCCTTTTAAAATCTCCTTGTAGAATGCAGTAATTTATTAACTCTTTGTTTAGTAACAAAAATGTTCTCTTCGTTGGAGTCATGCTTTCGAAAATTGTTTACCCTTTTTCAATTGATCTGAGGACTGTCAAGTTTCCAACTGTCATTTCATCATCTAATTGAACTGGGCACAGCCGGGGTATAACCGTACACAATTTCCCTCCAACAGTCGTGTATAAAGTGTAAACATGTATTTCCAGATACTGGGCGAGCGTGGACATCCCGCACGGCACGAACGGCTTCCACGCGATCTGCCCGTTCTGCGCGTCGCCGCTGCAGGGCACGCCGGGCTACGTGCGCCTCATCTTCCAGGACAACCTCGACTGAATCTCTCATTCGCGACCACGCACTGGTGAGATACAGATACACACTGAGACGGTCTCGTTGTGACTCTAATGCAGGCCATAGACGTTGAAGTAATTTGGTCACTACTTCAAACATTTTTATCAAATTCGATGCGAGCAAGAGTTCTTGTTTTACACAGGCTTGCTTCTCAGACTGATCTTTTGCAATACCCACGGTCAAACTATTATATTTGAGCAAACCATTTGATCGAGATAAAGTATTAAAATTCATATATCTCCATTCATACATTTGAAAACTCATTACATTTGATCAAAATTTACACCTTCTTCATGCCAAGCATTAAAACTAATTGAAGCGACCGTTTTGTTCAAATTACTTGAATGTCTATGGCCTGCATAAGCCGACACTATCATCAACATCTGATGCCTAACTAATTAGGCATTGTTATCCAAAGTTCAATATTCCCTCTTGTACAAGGAGGGAGGGTGGGCCGTTAATTGGCTAATAATAATGCGGTCGTAGGCCATGACGTCACAGATGTTCAAAGAATTGGTAATGCGTACAGTGATGTCACTTTTCGAACGGGCTAATAGCGAAAGTTTTATCATACTGAATACCCACATTAAATAATTCTAAAACCTAAAATTCATTATTTGAACTGAAAAAATTAAAAAATACATATTTTTAATATGATTTTTGACATGTTGTCATTGTAAAATGTCTATTTTCTCTTTCTCTCAGGTTCACTCGCCGGTGGCGTGCCATTGGTGTAAAAGAGACAACAACAAAGTGATACAAGAAGTACGTGAGCGTCGACATGTAGGCAGCAAGCGCTTTGTGTTAATGCGCTTTATTTTACACGATCAATGCGTTGTATATATGAGTTATTTCCCCCTCACATTACTAGTAACCGTAGAAATCATAACAGAGTCCGCACACGCGCAGTAATATCGCCAGTAATATTGACAATATATAAAGTAAGGTTGCCCCTAAGGAAGTATTGCTCTATCTGTGGTACTTTGGGCAACCTTACCATAAATATTGTCTATAAAATTGCCAAAATTATTGAATGAGCGAGGGCAACCTGATGCAAAGCTTTAGAAATTGCGTATTGAGCAACTAGGCATACCATGTTTAATACCGTCTGGATAGTTCCATTAATGATAAAAATTGGTATGTTTTGAGGGGTCTTAGAGACGCAATGTTATGCACGGCGAGTTTACAAGACGGAGGTTCCGGATTTGATTCCTGGCTGAGATTTTCAAAATTGGTCCGGGTCTAGCTGGTGGGTGGCCTTGGCCGTAGCTAGTTACCACCCGACCGACAAAGACGTATCGCTAAGCTATTTAGCGTTCCGTTACGATGTCTGGTAGAAAACGAAGGAGTTTGAATATTATCCTACTCCTCGCAAGTTAGTTCGCTTTCATTTTTGATTGTATCAACACATACCACCAGGTGTGGTTAAATTTAAAGGCAAATTTAATTTTTAAAAATATATCGTTTCCATACATTCTCTAAATCAGGGTATCCATTAACGACACTTCTCTATAGTTTGGAATGGAACACGCCATTTTTATCGCTTTGCTATTATGATTTCTATGTTTGTAACGAATTAAATTTCTATCTACCCTCAACCAGTAAAATTGTGAAATCTTACATACATTGACTATTTCTAGATTATAGAAGGCATATAATAGTTTTATTGACAATATAAAGGTGAGTCCATAATATTATAACGACATTTAATTGTTATCTAGGAGTTTATCATAATTTTCGCTGTGTATAACAAACAAAATAATATTACAAACATATAACTTTATTATAACATTAATAATTACACTGTTTATAGTATTGTAAACCGTAAGGTGTTATGAAACATCAAGCAATAATATAACAAATTCGTATTAAGTATAATGTTACACTGTAGATGTTATATAACATGTTATAAACTATGGATTCATCTTAAGCAAGTTTATTATTATAACATTATAGTTATTCTATTTCAGGAAAAGTTTGGTTTTTGATGTGGCAAATAGAAATTCGTGCAGTTTTCAACAATAGATTAGACAAAGTGATTGAGTGGTTTCTGAGGAAGGTATTCTTAGAAAATCTTAATCGGTCCAGCTAGGAATGGAACCCAGGACCTCATTACGCATACCACTGCGCCACGGAGGCAGTCATGTTTCTGTTTTGTTGACGCTCTCTTAATTTCACCAACACACCTGTCTGCACACTTTAGTATTACAATGAAAGTCAATTCTGCTTCTGAAAATAGAATATCTATATTTAGTAGACATAGCTTTCGAAAGTGCAATAATTTTGAAATCAGTCCAATAAGCGCATAGTTTATATTATATAGACAAATCATACCTAATTGTAATATTAATAAGTATAAGTCGCGTCACGATAAAAGAGCACTATTAGTATTAATTTGAAAAGTGTACTAATGAACTTTATTTATCTGTTCTCTATTATATTGTCTATCTATTATTATCTATAATATTGAAAGATTAACATAAAAAAGTAATTTTTATTTGGTTTTGTGACTTCTATATGCCATTGAATTGTGACTTAGATTTAGATTGCAATTCAATGGAAAGAACTCAAGAGTTATAGTGATAATCTGTAGGCCTATAATGCGCCGGCAGATATAGGTATCTCATGAAGAGAAAACTAAAAAAGTCGCCTAATAGCTGCAAATTTGAAAATATAGCTCTCTCTTTTACACTAACGTAACGAAAGAGAGAGCGATATTTTCAATTGCGCGCTATTGTGACCGTTCATTCATAATTATCATGTTGGGCCTGCTGTTGAAACTAAGACTTATATGACTCAAATAATAACATTATATTATTATCTCTGAGTTGACATGGTAATCGATAGTCAGTTCTCTTTTTACATGACACGACATATACCTATTGAAACATATTGGCTTTGACTAAGTTTACCTTAAACACATACCGGAATGGGAAAAAATATTACTGACTAACAAAACATTAATGTTTTTAAACTGTCAATTTTTGACACTTGACGTGACAATGTAAGATTGTGTGAAGGTGGAACTTGGATAGGACGTTGATGGCATCGAATTATAAATATTCCTTATTTATAAGATTAAAAGAATTATCATGAAGTTGAAGGAAATAATTATTTGTGTTTCAAGTCGGTACAAAGATTTTTTTAAATGAAATTTGTGATCTATTTTTTTGATGTCATATTTTTGTTTAGAAATGAATTTTTGGTTAATTAATTTGATTAAATTTTTAATGCTTTATTAATTTTAAGATTACAGTGAAATGTGTAACAAAATATAAAAATAACATTATGCATTAAACACATTAAGATAATAATTTAAATAATTTCATATGACCATACTTGTAATATGAATAACTATTTTTTTATTTTGATGCACTCATTTATAATGACATTAAAATACACGATTTATCTTAAATTATTTTTACTCGAAGCACTGTCCTTGTGTTGTGTTGTCTATAAATGAACGCAAGATGCTTTTTTAATCACTTTAAAATGATCTTTCCCTTCATAGACACTGAACAAGCTTAGAGTTCAAGTCATCGTTATCATAATATTTGAGGGGCCCACTGCTGGGCTGTATCTACTTCCTTATAGGAAAGGGGGTTTAAGACTTACGCCCACCACACAGCTTCCGCGTGGGTCGTAGACAGTGTGACAGGTAAAATAACTTACACGTACGTTTAAGTTAACCTTTTATCCAATAAAATAGAATAAACAATTTTTTTAATATAATTTTGGCGATTGTCTTTCGGTTTATATAGCAACAATTATTAATTGATTAATTACTACTTGATAGAATTAAATTAATACTATTAAATGAATAGGATTGTGTAAGAGTATGGTACAACCGCTTGTATAAGTTAAGGAAATAATTAAATATATGCTAAAAAAAATTAAAAACAATGAATTTTCAAAACTTTATTATTACAATCTTAAATAAACACCTTCAGCCCGTAAACCACAATATTATTTATTTCAAATATAATAAAATATTAATTGAGCTACAATCCCATTTTTGAAATTCCTACCCATAGCCCATAGGCCCTATGCTAGTACGCAGTAATATTGTCAATAAAATAGAGTAAGGTTGCCTGTAGTCGTTCAGTTTGTCAAGTCAATATTATAGACAATATTTAGAGTATTCTTTTTTATTGGCTAGTGTTAACCACAGACGTGGTTGGCCAATGACAATGTTTGATTACCGTTTGTTATCAAATATTAAAAGTATGGTTATGGGCGACTTCAAGCAAATTTACCCAACTTTATTGACAACATTAGTGTGAGTGTGTGGGCCACCCATGACTTACGTTGGATGATGACATGTCCCACGTCAATATGTGCATGTGATATTGGATATATAGCCGGTTCACAGTCAATATGCAACTTATAAAAGCGGTAGTACTGTGAATGATATGTAAATATTTGTTGATTTATTTATGTTGGGGTTTTCGTAGCGTGTGATTTGTTGTATATAATATATAGAGGGTGTTCAGTTTACTAGCGATGACGTAACTTATGTTTAGCGTATGTGCTGCAATGTTTGTATGTGTACTATTCGTACAGCGTATTGTATGCAAAGTAGTTGGTTAGACCTGTGGCGTAGTTTCAAATGACTACATTTTTAAGCGTCAATTTAGGATTTATAGGTGTTTTCTAAATTGGCTCAAAAGTGGTCATTTAGAGTTTGACCACCATGTAAATTGGTTTAAATCTAGTCGGATATACACCGACGAATACTTGACATGACTACAAGTTTGGCGAGACTTATATTTACGACTCAAGATCATTGAGAAATTGTTATATAACATACATTATTAAGTCCTCATAAATATTTACATAATACGTGAAATTGAGTTGTTTCTTCTCAACTGATACTTTTTTCTATTCTAAAAAAGTACACCCGAGTTGTCATTGACACGGAGGTTGTTCCTTTTGCTTCGATCTCACTCGTTTCATCAAATCATGCATAGACTGTGTACGCGGTTCGAGCGTGCGGTTCTCTTGCGGTTCGGATGATGCGTAAAGAAAAACATTATGTAAGTTTTATAGACTGTAGTGAATTTAGCTTACGAGAATCGGAGAGAATTTAGTTTTTGTACAATTTGAATCCACTAGTTAGTGATCACACAGCATTATTGTCTTCGAATCGAGATACTGCAAGTTATGTTATTCGTCTGTTATTGTGGTTGCGCACACAGCGGACGCAGCGGATCGGCGACGTGACAATGACACGATGTGGATAATTGTAATGTTCTAGTTAATACATACTACGTTGTGCAGGCCATAGACATTCAAGTAATTTGATCAAACAGACTGCTTAAAACATTTGTATCAAAGTGGCATGACCTGAGAAGCCACTACTCACTTTCATGCAGACTTGGAGCAGCGTCAGTTTCTCTATCGACGCGAGCAAGACTGTTTCGTACGGAATCGCTTCTACAGTAGACTGATACACACGCTGAATCTATTTGATCAACTTCAAAATTCATATTTCTTCATGCCATTTGAAAACTCTATTATATTTGATCAAATTTTTACACAGACATGCCAATTTGATAAAACTGTTTGAAGCAGCCTGTGTGATCAAATTAATTGAATGTCTATGGCCTGAATTAGCGCGACGACTTGGCGTAACATGTCCTATATTGAATAGTATATTACAACCCAATATCTCGCGCCATAGTCGCGTCACCGACCTGTCCCGTCAGCTTTGTTGTGAAACTTAATGCCGTAAGCGCATTTGGGCGGGCCGCATGCGTTACATTTTCACTCAGTTAACCTCCCATTAGCGAGAGCGACATAGTTATACGTTTGCTCATTCGTGTATGTCAGCGTATACACGCATGGCCCGTGTAAATGCGCGCACGCTTCAAGAGTTCATATAGATCATTGTACGCAGAAAAATAAAATTGTTTTAGAATCGAAGAGTTTGAATGGATTTAAAAATAAGAAAATAAAAAAATATAAACTTATAAAGAGGAAATTAAATATAAAAGTTTGACTCAGCCGTTAGCATTTTTATATAATATATATTTGGATTAAATTAAATTAAGGTTGCTTGTGTAAATATAATTATTATTGATTTGTTGATTGCCGATGTCAGTTCATCGTCTAGCGAGTGATTGAATCTATTAACTGAGAAATGCATTCATTTTGTAGCCGTTTTCATTATGGGTCTTTTAGTGAACAATATTTTAATGTCATTGATTATTTTGCCTTTAACTGTGAATGCGAAACAGAGGCGAAACCGTAACGAAAATATACAGCTACTTGATATGAATGAAAGATAGAAATGAATCGTAGCAAGAAATAAAAAGTTACACAATTCCTTCACATACTGTGAAGTGACTATGTCTAAAGTTTAACTATATAGGGCGGTCCGTATTTTTGTTCGAATTTATGGAAAGAAGTCCGATAAAACGTCACATGTTTCACCCTCGGAAACTTTTGTGTATGCTTTACTTTGCAAACTCTTTTATCTCGAGTTAATAAAATTGAAAAACATCGTCAGGAAATCTAACTGGCGCGATCGCGACGCGAATTTGTGAAGGATACGTGAATGTGCTCTACACACTTATTTAACAAGGGTGCAATTCGCACGTAAATGTGCGGATATGTCACCACAAATTAACCTGTGGTTGTTTGACGCACACGCATGGGGTTTCGCTAACGTTTCGCGTATGCAGCTAAAGACGTTAACGTCTATTGCATAGGTACATCATTTTTGCACTAAATTGCTAAAGATTTATGCATTGGATCGCAATTAATGAAATACGAATTTGTCGAACAGTAGACCAAAATCCAGTCTGTACTGATAAAATAGGTTTTAATTTATAGTGTGTTCCTTTATTAAAAACAAGAAAGAATGAAAAAGTAAGGTTATTCGGTCTGATAAATATAAAAGGCGTATTAAACAAGTTAAGAGCCATCGTAGCTTAATGTCTATATTTATGCTTCATTACTGTGTTGTAAATTGAGTTGCAAGTACGTGTTTCAATATAATTAGCGTTATTTAATTTAGAATGTGGTTTTTAAAGTGCGTTCTCCAACGCTGCACCGCGTCGATCAAATTGAAACTTGTATCCCAAAAACAGACATCGAGAAATCTTTCTGCGAACTGCGAATAGTAGACTTCAAAAGCTACGTTTGATATTTGTATTACGAATGAAATGGTATTGAGAACATCAGCAGAGCACCAATTCCGTCAGGCGATTGTAGTTCGACACAACAGTTCATTACAGTTCGATAGTGACACGATGCAGTGCAGCCGTGGAGAATGTCCTAGGAGTGTAGCGGCGTTTAGTCGATGATTACAATCTCACTGCAAACTATTTTCGCAAAATAATAAAATACGACTTTAGTTTGGTGAGCGTACGAATCAAATGTTCTAACGTTAGTCTAAATAAGAACTGAATGCTAGCCTTAATTTTATTTATAATAAGTGCTAGGTTAATAAAAATGCTCTTTTGAGTTAGAAAATTGATGGGTTGTTTCATTTCTAACATCGCTAAAGATATTATTCAGTTATTTACTATCTGTGGTTGTCAATGATGAACACTGTTGCGGATATTGGTCCGCGACTAATCGTTGTTGATGGTCTGTGATGTATGTGGTGCCGAAACTCCG
Organism: Mycalesis mineus; assembly: GCA_034621355.1. Taxonomy (NCBI): domain Eukaryota; kingdom Metazoa; phylum Arthropoda; class Insecta; order Lepidoptera; family Nymphalidae; genus Mycalesis; species Mycalesis mineus. The sequence goes on from CM067901.1 coordinate 3,992,361, forward strand.
AACGAGAACACCGAACCAGCAAAATTTTATGAAGTGACAACTTCTTATGGGAAGATTCCACTCAGTCTGGCGTCGCTTTTAGTCACGCATGCGGCAGCCTCCTGTCACTATAACCCACAGCGTGAGCCATATACATTTTTTTATACTAATATTTATTCTACGGTCCTTCGATAAACCACACATACCCATAAGATTACTCAAAAATTTAAAATAGTTTATATCAATTATAATATATACCTGAGGTACACTTGTATTCAGATACAGTTGATAGTTTTGTATGAAAAACTCGAGCCCATTGCAAACGAAAGGTAACTTACATAATAGATATAAATGAGTAATAATTACTGCAAAGGTGGCGTCATCGAAATCATGGCTAAATGTATAACATCCCTATTACAATTTTGATAGAGGTCGATAAATTGTAAGTAGAAAAAAAAGATAAGGGCACATTGATATTTATATTTGTTTATTGTAAATTAAGCTTAGTAGTAACAAGGACCCGCACGTATTGGTCGTACGCGGTGGCGACGGCCAGGCCGGCGTGGTCTCGGTTCCAGTGCAGCGCGTTGATGGGCTGCGAGCTGATCACCATGCGCTGCAAGCGCTGCAGCTTGCCGGCGACGCCCACCGCCACGCCGGCGGAGTCTACGTGGAACCTTTGCTCGGGGTATTTACTGTAACGAAATAACTATTTGTACCTACCTATTTAATATTTATTTCAACATTAAAAGCATGTTTTGGTTTTATGAAACCGAACTGCAATGCACTGTGCAAGTAAAACTTAAACTTATAATGTCTTTTTTATACGGACGGCCGAGTGGCGCAGTGAGTAGTAACCTTGCTTCTACCACCTAGGCTGTGGGTTCAATTCCCACATCTGGAAAAATATTTGTGTGATGAGCATAGATATTTTCCATTGTCTGGGTGTTTATCTATATATGATAAGTATTTATATATAATATTAGCTGACCCGGCAAACGTTGTTTTGCATTAAAAATTAAAAAAAAATTAGATGAAAATTAGATAGTAGCCGATTCTCAGATCTGCTGAATACGCATACAAAATTTGGTAAAAATCGGTAAAGCCTTACCTTACCTAAAATTATAGATATATAAAAATATTCATCAGTTATCAAAGTACCCATAATACAAGCTAACTAAGCTTACTTTGGGGCTATATAGCGATGTGTGTGTCCTATAAAATTTATTTATTTATAGCGTTGCCACTTGTTTTATATAAAGTAAACGAGTAAAGAGTAATCTATACTAATATTATAAAGAGGAAAACTTTGTTTGTTTGTTTGTAATGAATAGGCTCAAAAAGTACTGGACCGTTTTTAAAAATTCTTTCACTATTCGAAAGCTACATTATCCACGAGTAACATAGGCTAAATTTTATTTTGGAAAAAAATAGGGTTCCGTAAAATATTAGGGTTTTTCGGTCAGAAAGTGTAAAAAATCAACCAGAAAAGTTACTTATTTTGCGTACGCTGCCTAAACTATAAAAGATAGAACCATAAAATGTTCTAATTAATTGGAGATCTTATAAATATCTACAAAAAAGTCCGCGACACACTATACCTATCTATGTCGAGTGAGGCACAACAACCATTTTTTTTATTTAAAAATCTTAAATTTTTTTTGGACTACATTTAAACGCATTTATTTTACTCATGCTATTAATCCTTATCAAAATAAATTATTTCATCACTAAGTACAGTTTATGTAGATAATATTTGGTATTTAAAAGATTAAAATTGGACTTTTGGCGAAATTAAAACATTACTATTTCTGCGTTGCGAAGTGAGCGTCACCAAGGCAGGGGCGCGCGTGCGGGAGGGGAGTTTAGATCTATGTTATATAATAGATGATGAATTAAGAATTCGATCTTTGTTCAAATATCTATTTAGTACACGGAAGAGTTTGTTCGTTTGTTTAAACGGGCTAATCTCTATCTGCGTGTCGGATTGTAAAATTATTTTTGTTTATTCTGAAGGCTAGACTCAGGAGTGAAATATACTATTTAATATCAATTTATACCCATCAGCTTGCCATAAATATATATTTTTAATGTTAATGTACTGAAATGTCATACAATGTTTAACAAAAATGTAGACCTTTAGTACACGGGACGGGGCGGAGAATATTGCTTCACGGGAAACTATAAAAAAATTAAATTGAGAGGGGGAGCGGGGAATGAGCACACTTTATGTGCCTTTACACATTTTGTCTGAAAGTCTGTCTTTAAAATTAGAAGGGTACCTAAGAGGTTTTCACGCGGACGGAGTCGCGGGCGACTGCTAGTCTTTAATAAAAATGAAACATAAACGACACAAATATCGTATAAATACTACGTGGTCAGCGGCCCGGGCTGAAGGTATAGTTCTACTAACTTATTTGATCCGGCGGCCAAAACTGGAACCAACGTCAACAGTCACTCTTTTGGTTTCTGTCAAGTCTGTTTCTGTCAAGTTTCTAGCACTATATAATTGAGTCAGATCTCTCCATTATTTATTTATTATCTCGTCATCATAGCCTATTTTATAATCCACTGCTGGGTCAGGTCTCTTTTATAGAGATGAGATGATGCTCCAATGAGCGTTAGGGCACTTTTAGTAATAATGTTTTAAGTGTCGAACTATCAAAATATGATATAAAAATGATAAGGACCAGTATTTTTAAAACTGATTGTTGCAGTTTTATAATATGAAAAGTGCATTCGTACTCACTATTTCCACAGCGACACCTGTCCGTTGCCGGCGCATGTGATGAACACGTCTCTGTTCTGTGGCAGATGTCGCGCCACCCATATTGTGCCACTTTTTGACGAATTATCTAATACCTAAAACAATAAGCAAATCTAATTAAATTAATTGACGGAAAAAAAACGGAGGAGGCCGATTTTGATAATTCATTTTTTAATAACTAAATGATAAGAAATGTATAAGCAATTTCTAATTTTATTACCTGAGCAAATCCTTTGGAAGGGTTTTGTGTTCTTACATCAAATACATGGAATTTGCCTTCTAATGTGGTTGCTACCAATTTGTTCATTGGTATGTCCTGGCGATCGAATTCCGCGCAACACACCTAAAAGGTAATGTATGTTAAATACAATGAAAAAAAATCTATTACAGTCATCATCATATCAATATCTAGGCTACGAACTATTTTTCAAACGAAAATTGTATCACAATCGGTACATTCCTTGAGAAGCTACCATGCCACAGACAGGCACTTGTCTTTTTATGTTTGTAGATAAAAAAAATGACATATACTAATTATGACATCCTGACACAGCGGTATGCGCGATTGATTTATAACACAAGACCTGGGTTTATTCCCAGCTAGGCCGATTGAGATTATCTTAATTAATTGGTTCAGGTGTGGCTAGTGGGAGACTTTGGTCGTAACTAGTTACCAACATAGACGTCTATAAGTGTGTGTAAGACCCCTCCTTAGCACAGAACTTAAGAAATAAAAATCGCGGAATTTTCATCCATCGGATGGATATTAGATAACATGATAAGGAACGTTTACGCATGGTAATTATAAGATTTCTGTTTACTGCAGACTATGGCAAAGGCTACCTAATTTATCATTTGACCTTGCCGAAAAAAAAGGTAGGTACCAAACGTTTTAGCATCCCAGTATGATGTCGTGTAGAAACCAAAAGGGGTATGGATTTCGTCCTACTCCTAAAATAAATGAGCCCTATTCCATTTTAAATGTATGCATGATAGAATAATCAGTCATTACCACATGTAATTGCAATCAAAGCTAAGCAAAAAAAACTGACCCCATTTTTCAAATTGCACTCCCATCTAAGCGACATGGTCCTCAGATCGAACATCTTCAAGTCACCGTTATCATAGCCGGCCACCACTATTCTCTCTGCATCATTGAAGGAGTTCCCAAAGGCCACCGCCCAGCAGTCACGCCGTGTCTCACCTTGCGCTGGCTGCATGTTGGCCACTGGTTTACCTTTTTGCCTTGGATCCCATACTTTTACTGTACCTAAAAATTATTAATTATATCATAGTATTCAGAAGAATGACCTGGGACCTAAGCCCCATATACCCTCTCTTGTAAGGAGAGAGGCCAGATCCTGTAGTGAGCTATTTAAATAGGCACTACAAGCCTCCATAATATGTAATATTTTTGACCACTCTAATTGAAGAAAAATGTGTCATGTTAATGGCAAGATAATGGTATAAAATTTTCTGTCAAAGGTTTACAATCACCTTACACCATCAAGGGGGCAGATTATTGTACACACTCCTAGTACTTGCTTCTTGCATATTTCGAAGTTTAAGGGAATATCGCTATATCAGTATCTAGCTTTAAAGATATTTTTTAAGACCTCTATGAGCGTCATAACTGTGCCCAGACATGTAACTGACTCTTTACTATTAATTAGATATTGATTGCATGAGGGGCCAGTAATGTTTTCTAGGATTTGCACCCAGTCTTCTGGTAGTGGTAGTTACTGTACTGCCGTATATTATATTCCTTTTAAACATACTTATTATACTTCTAATTAAACATTAAACTCACCATCTCTACTCCCAGTAACTATCTCAGGGGCACCACAATTGACAATGTTACCGCCCATTGCATCAATTGAGTTAATAATATCTGTATGCTCTTTGGTAATATAAACTTGACAACTTTTCTCTAAGTCCCTGGATTAGAATGAGCAGGAAATATTCATTATAATTCTTAAATACACAAAATTCTTATATTGATTAGTAGTAAAAACTTTTTTCTTTCATAGGTAGGTACACATAATAATTATAAATTAATTTTATATTTTCTTTTCAGAAGAAATCTGCTGAAGTATTATTGATTAAAAAGTAAAAACAATTATTTTATTTAAAACAATAATAAAACTAAACCGTTTATCACTATAAGTGGATAACAATTATTTTTATATCTGTTGCATAGTTTTAAAGATTCTAGCACTAGGAAGTGACTTTGTTTTATATTGTGTTAAAACTTAAAATAAACTATAGTTACGATGCGGGTTGATATGCCTCTGAATAAAATACATACCAGATTTCTAAAGTGCCTTTAAAGTCGCCAGTAGCTAGGCGTCTTTCCACATCGCTGCTAGCTCCAAAAGTGCCACATTTAAACGAAATAGGCCTCTCTATTTCCTTCACCTTCTTAAGTTCCCCAGATGTAATTTCAAAGATTTCTAGAACACCCGATCCTTTGGGCAACGAACCTATTACTACAAATTTTGCTGAACACGGAACCCATTTACAATCGAATAAACAGTGATTTAGATTGTGCTCTATGTGGGTTATTATTTGAGGTGTGTTTTCATTATCCATTGTTTTTATTTATTTGCAAAATTCAATTCGATATTCGAAACTTAACCTATAACACTTTTTGGAAAATAAACAAGAAACTTGTTGCTATAGTAACGTATTGACAGCAACTGTCAAATTGTCAATTGCTGCCATAGATTAATAATCTATGATTGCTGCCGTAGATTAATAAAGCTGCTCCATGATTTCACGGCGCGAGTTACAAACTTCGTGAATCCTTCTCGGCTAAAAGGGAACGGGAAACGGGATGAGCCGCAAAATTGCGTTGTTAATAGAAAACGGTTGTTACTGCTGTACGCAGAAGTAATAAGTGTTTCCTAGTACCGAAAAGTAAAAAACATTGCCGTAATTGGAACTACAAAGAAACCAAATTCATCTACTATCAACGAGTTTATTATAGCGTACAGTTCGCACTATAAGTCCAACAACGCCGAACTCCCCTGTAATAGTTCCACTGAGATGTTTTTAATTGTAAACACTGCCACCTAGCGTGATTTATACTATGAATTACATTATAGACCAAGAAGATTACTTGTCTGCTGTTTACAGCATTTTAGCAGTTTTGTAATTGCCATATTAAAAAATTGGTTGTCTGTAAAGTCGGTTTACTGACGATGCTGACGATAGTTGAACTTGAACGTGACAATGTCTTAAGAAAATACTGATGGAATGGTAGCATTTAATTAGTTATTAAAATTTTTAATTTAAGTATATTTTTATAAATATTAATTTAAATTAATAAAATAATTGATTTTGATTTTATAAATTTATAATAAATATATTAATTTTTAATTTAAAATGAATATATTTAATAATTATATTTAATAGACGGATGTCGAACGCTGCCGAACGCAAAGGCCGATTGTGCTTCTTTGTCGCTCGTTCCGCGCTCTCGCTTGCACTTCAAGCCTTACATTGAACGCCTCAAAGCGAGGTAACGACGCATGACGTCGTGTTTTTTCGTGCGTGCAGCCGGCTCTATCTAATTATAAGACGTTGTCACGTCAAAAATTGACAGTGGCCACACAAGAACTTCCACGTGTGGTTAGAGATCTTTGATGATTCAGATTAGTGGTATGCTCTATATACTTCTTTAATCGTTTTAAAATTAAACTTTATATAGGTGCTCGTCTCTCCTTGTAATAATAATCATGGAAAAATTGGATATTAAATCATTATTCGATAATAGATCGAGTACGATAATAGATAGATTCTTCAATAATTTCTATAGTTGAACCATCGTACAGACAAAAAAAAACTCATCCGCTTTCACATACCGGTCGTTTATTTTTAATTTAATAATATGGCCAAACTATAGTAATATTTAATAAACAAGTGGTGTATTTTGTGGTCACAGATGCATTGAATGAGCGACATAAATAAAACAAATATATAATTATTAATGATTTATTTTATACTAACATAAATTTAAAAGAAAGTAGTCAAAAACAATAAGTGTCAAAATCAGAACTTCTTATATGTTAATTATTTTTTGTGTATGAAATGAAAAAACTAAGAGAGGGAAAACAAGTGAATTAGGGTTTTCAAAACACAAAAACATGAGTATCATTACATAGTATAAAACAAAGTCACTTTCTTATATCTGTCCCTATGTATGCTTAAATCTTTAAAACTGACCTTTAAAAAGGTCAACAAAAAAGTTTGCGATGGTATAATATCTATTTCTTAGGGATAACTCACAGTAACCTTTTTTATCTTTTACTTTCAACCAAAATTTTAACTTATTTAAGAAGCGATTTTCACCAAAAATGCATTAATCCTTATCCAATTAAGTATCTTCAATACTTTGACCATTCAATATAAATGACTATTGCCCTTTACAGCATGTAATTAAGTGTATTAAGTGTATTTTCTAAGATTCAAAATGCAGGGACATAGCGAGCGTTTGGGGGCCGCGGCGCGGCGTGCGCTCTTTAGTATACTTTAGTACCAGCATTGCCCAGGCGAAGCCGGGGCGGGTCGCTAGTAGCTTTATAAATCTGAAATTGGAATTACTAACCAAAGAGGAGATGCTTGAGATCAAAGTACGACAAAGACCAGTTTTATATATAAAGACCTAACATATTGGTTGTCTGGCAGAGTTTGCTCTTTAGCGATATGACCGCCAATAGTACATTGCCTTGTAAGTTTTATTATTATATGTCATTATATTTATGGTGTACACTAAAGTAATTTTCTTCTTCTTTCTTCTTCGAATTCTAGTAGTTTCTAAGGCCTTTTTTGTACTTAAATAGTATGGCACCGTCATTAAAATAAGGGTAATTAAATATTAATATTTCCAATGTTATTTATTACTCGTCTTCGATTCGAACATTAATTTCTAAGCACACAGACATTGAGTCTGTAAAATCGTCAGACTCTGAAGCCTGTATTGTGGAAGTTAAATTACACAGCATTTCTTTATAATATTTACATAAATCAGATAATTGGGTCACTTTCTGAAATAAATAAATTAAGGTTAGTTTATATGCAGTAGAAGTGGGTGCTAAAGGTATACGAGCAAAATATTTCTACAACCTGCTCAAAGACCTTGGTCTGCTCTAGGACCCTACCATATTTAGTTGGGTAGTGAGAATAATTCGAACAGAGCTGGCGAGTTGTAACCGGTCACAAAGGGTAGATCCCTGTCGTAAGTCTTGGACTCTACCACACGTTAGACCCGGCACCCTCACGGTGAATCCGTCCAAAGCTAACACATTCGTCTCGATAAATTATCACATAATTCGAAAATAACGAATTTCAACGTTGAAAGATATAGACGGTCTCAAAAATTCAACAAAACTTTGAAAATATTATATTTTACATAATTTTCGTCTGTTTTGTTCGCACTAATTTCTGGATCTACTGGATCTTTTATAGGTAGTAGGTACATGGCTTTATTTTTATAAAAATCTTATATATGGAAAAAGTTACCAAAAATGAAACAAATTTCCGCGGAAAGTATCAATCTGGCAATTTGAAAAAAAGAAAGAATTGTTAAAAGATAAAACGTATCAGTAAAAAATGTAGAAAGACTTACATCAATCCCTTCAATCAATAAAATTCCAGCTCCTAATATTTTTAAAAATTGTTCAGTCTTAATATTTGTACGGGCAACACCTAAAAATGTTTTAATAATTAATTGCTAATTTAAAAATATATGGCATAATTTTTGATAATGACATACTCATAATATGGATTATGCAGAAGTGTTAAAAAGTGACGTCAGAATTCGACAGAACCAAAAACTCGAGTATAGGTAATATTTAATTATTTCAAAGTCTTACCGTTAACTAATCTAAATCCACATAAGCCTAACAATGTGTCGATGACGTGGCAAATGTATTTATTCTGAGAGTAAACGTCCCTCAAACATTTAAGGCCTTGTTGGAAGTAGTGGGGAGGTGCGTACTTTTCAATGCTAGAGCCCTTGAAATTAAAATAATTTTATGTTATCTATCAGAACTGCCTCGTTATTCTAATAATATACCTATGTGGATGCGGATCACAAGGTCGTAGGTGCGAATCGTGGAAAGTACTTGGTTTTAGTCTTCCCAGAAATTGTGGTGATACATCCCTTTGCTTCGGAGAGCATGTTCTGCCATCGGTTCCAGTTACTGTCATTTATCATTATTAGCTTATTGGCGACTCACTACGGCGCCAGGCCTCCCTCCATATCCTCCTCTCGTCGATTTCCTCATTGATGAGGGTCGTGACCACCTCCATCTTTAATGTTCTAAATGTGGCGCCACTTTGCTCTATCCTCCGCTATTCGGAGAGCATCGTAGACCGTGGAGTGGAGTGTGGCGCGAATCTGATCAGACCAACGCATGGAGCTGCCTTGCTGATTAATTACACAATCCGACCAAGACCTTGCGATCGAAGCCACATAGCCTTATCACTAGACCAACAAGGCAGTCGTTCATTACCATTAACAACTAATATTTTTAATAAGCTCGTCAAAATATAAGGAAGAGAACTGGCCCTGCAGCGGGATCGCTAGTAATTTCGCTTTAAGATCGCCTATTCGCATTGCGCTAATATGGCGAGTTCAAGCCCCAAATTGCACTTTACAGCAGCGTAGGTAATCCTATTGCATATGTTGTAACTAAACACTATACAATTTTCTATATTAGTACTAGCTGTACCCGGCAAACGTTGTTTTGCCATGTATATTATTTCTAGGAAACATTTTTTTATACATAAAGGTTGATTGTGTAGGGGTGTATGTATTTTTAATGCCACATTATAAAAAAATTGTCCAAAAAATTAAAATAAAAAAATTAAAGGACAACCCTTATCACTTAGGGGTATGAAAAATAGATAGTAGCCGATTCTCAGACTTACTGAATATGCATATTAAATGTGATTATAAAAATCGGTCAAGCCGTTTCAGAGGAGTATGGTAACTAACACTGTGACCCGAGAATTTTATATATAAGATATTACCTGAAAAATATCGTCCAAAAATTGTTCAATTATTTGCACAAAACAGCAACTCCATTCATCAAACCTGCTTTCAATAATATAATCTTGTAAATGAGAATGTTTTGTGCAAAAATCCTTTATTTCCTTTTCAAACTGCTCATAGTCTTCATGTATGTGGGATGTCGAATCTGTTGAGTATAAATTGTAGCTTAGTAATAATGACAAAGGAATTTAAGGATTCGCCACACAGCAGTCGGTACGCGACGGCGACACGACGCTGGCGCGAGTTATTGGTTTGTAATATAACATAGTTGAGATCAATGAGAATGAGAAAATAAAACAAATGAATCATTCTAGAAAAACTGTCATTTTTTGCGTTCGCGAGATAAGGCAGACAGAGAGATAATACTCATCTGCTTTCACATACCAGGTTTATGTTTATTAAATGAACAAACTAAAGTATATTTAGAACACGCCAGAGTGTGACGTTTTAGATAATTATGTGTCATATTACGGTGAAGTGGTCAGTCAATTATTACAAATCCCCTGCTCCTTGCCAAGACCGAATATATATTATTGACATTTATCAAAGATTAGGCTACAAAGCCTTGGCACTTTTTCGAAAAAAAACTTCTACCAAAAGTAAGATTACTTTGGTAGAAGTTTCTTTTCGAAATCGATCATAAAATCATTTTAGTATATTTACGAAAGCTGTATTTGTATGTGAATGACTACTTAAGATAAATTAATTGTTAATTAAAAAAAAAGGAATGCTTACCATTACAATTGTTAAAGTCAACGCCAGCGTTGAAATTATTGTTTGTTTTGATCCATGAATTGAAATGTACATTTTGAGTTTCAGTACGTTCAAATCTTACAACTCTCATTCTATTATTTGTCTCAAATTCATTACGCATATTTGCAACATTTGTTGTTTGTGTATTTTCATTTATATTTATTGATCTATTACTACTACCAATAAAGTCATTTGTTGAATCATTTACATGTCTCTGATTATTTTCATCAAAATTTTGATTGTACGAAATTGTTCTTTCCCCTGTTTTGAGACAGCGAATAATTATATTTTCGGGTCTATTTTTATTACAATTTCTACCTTTTTGTTCGTAAGTTTTTGGGTTTGGCAAATTTAAGGTTTTTGTCATATTATTGTTGTTGTTGTCATTTATATAATTGGAAGAATTATTAGAATTTTGTAAGCTATGACTAATAATAAAACGGTCAAAATGGTCTATGTTTTGTAAGAATAGATTTTCTGTGGCATTATTACTTTTTTTTGTTAAATTTAGTTCACTTAAGTAATATGCGTATACGCCATTTATTCTTGCTGCATCACGTAAGTGTTCCTCTTTCGTGATAAAAACCTGAAATATATAATTATATCATTATCACACAGCGGACGGGGCGAACGGCGACCCGACAGTGGCGTGAGTTATTGAATCTAGCACGTCACACGGAATTGTCGCGTCTTGTGGAATATTTTGTAACTTATTGTTTAATTGCAATAAATGTGTACATACCACGTGATGAACTTTTGCTTCTATACAAAATTTTATAATTTTTTCATATAAAATTACATTTGTCAGGACATATTGTTCGTTATTTGTTTCTGAAAAAAATATTCATTATTAATTACAGACATAGTTTTAAACTTTTGAACCTTGGAATGAAGTTATGTCTATACGTTGTTCAAATAAGTGAACAAGTGACACCTGATTGAAAGTGATGATATAATCTGAGATGGAAGAGGGCTTACATGTTAGGAGTAGGATGAAATACACACATCTTTCTACAACATCGTACTGAAACGCTAAATCTCCTGGCAGTACATTTAATCAATCTTGACTGAAATCGAACCCAGGACCTGTGTTATAAATCCACTACGCATACCACTACACATCATGGAGAAAACATAGCTGCCAGGCTGTTTGCAAAGCATTGTGCAGGTTTCTTCAATAAGTTTTCAAACAAGTATAGAAAGTACGTCATTTAAATGTCTGAAGCTATGTGATATGCGGACGTAACATACATACCAATAACAGCATTTACAGTTAGCCAGTGAACAATTTGTTGTGCGACTGTCGCACGACTGTCTGTGAAAGACTCCAGCTTTTTTATTATAACTTCAGGTATCATCAGCTTGCATGTTGGATCTGAAATTTATAATATTAACAAATTTATGATACAGCACATTTTTTATGTACTGATTCTAAGCTATCAAAAATTGTGGTGTAAGAACAATGATAATAATTATCTCTACAATATTATAATGCAAAAGTCTGTGTGTGTATATTTGTTACTCCATCAACTTCTACTAATTACTGATCAATTTGGCTGAAATTTGGAAAAGAGACACATTATAAAACATAGGTAAATTTTTTTGTGTTAAACTAAAAAGTTCCTTATTATTAAAATATAAAAGCCCGACTAGTTTCGAACCCATACGGGATCCTTAATCATGAGTTCGCTTGTTCATGCGACGCGGCGTGAAGCAAAACAAACTGCGCGCACGGCCGCATGTAGCACGATGATAGGGGGCTGAGGTGGGGGAGCGTTTCACTCCCCCACATGTCATCTTCATCATTAGTCCCGTCTTCTTTATTGCAAACCGAACTAACTGTGTCGTACTCCAGGTTTGGCAACTGTATCTATATGAAGAAGTTGTTTCCACGCTGAAGGAAACATGCTTGCTTTGCTTCAAGCCGAGTTGCATAAACAAGCAAGCTCTACTAACTTGTTAACTATTACTAAGGACCCTGTGTGAGTTCGAAACTAGTCGCGTATACAGTGACTTTAGTTTCATACGTTTATATTTTATAATATGGAAAAATATTCTAATAAAAAAATTCTGTGCGTTAGAGAACTAGAGAAGTATTTTTATGTAACGAAATCGCGGGTAGAAAGAAATTACGAAATAAACTAATTACATACATCAAAAAAAGAGATTGTATACAAGAATAATAATTCATAAGGGTGACTGTGTTTTTTTTTAATGTATTGGTACCTTACCCTCTGCAGTAAACATTGTTAAGAAATGAAAATCTTCCAAAAGGACCTCGATATCTGGAATAATATACCATTCTTTGATATTGTTTGATTTTGAGAGATTCCTTAGATACTTAATGTCAATGTGGTTCACCTGCAAATTAAACATTTGTAGAATTATTAATGTTATCCTTACTTGAGAATAAATTCCATTTTTTGTTTTATCTGTACAAATTAATAAATTTGAAATGTCTAATTTCATGTGTTTGTACTTTCATAGTGATTTAAAATTTTTAAACCATTTTTCATTGAATGTATATGAAAAAGTATACAGTAAAAAATCTATTTTTATATTTTATTGTGTCCGTCTGTCTGTATTTTCTGGCTAATCTCAGAAATGACTTGTCGGATTGTTAAAATTCTATTTTTATATGATAACCAGACATATGAGACAAGGTTCATTTGCATTTTGATATTGTCATGAAAAGAGAAATCGCGGGCGTCTGCTAGAATGAAATGAACTTGGACTTGACACGATCACATTGATGAAAAGTGTAGACATGGCCTAAAATGGATGCATTTAGAAAATGTTATCAGGAGAAAAAATGCTCAAAAGCCAATTTTACATCTTAGCCATGCATATGATAAAAGATGGCACAAAATGCTTTGTAAGAGTTCAAGCACGACATTGGGAATTAAATGTAGGTATGCAGTCTAGAAATTTGATATATATATTAAAAATAAACAACAAGCCATAACAAAAATCTCTATGTAATATGTATTTATGTTAATAAATAATAGCATGTCTAGGTATTATTATGCATGTTATATAGAACCTGGTGTCAATCAAATGAGTTTGAGTAGATATTGGTGATGTAGTCCAAACCACATAGATTGGCAATAAAGGGCATTGAACCCTCTAAAGATATAAAGTAATTAAGATACAAAAGAAAACAAAAGATAAATGCGCAAGGACAGTTACGATTGTTGAAAAGTCATGTGTACAAAAGAAAGCATTTTTGAGTTATATACACTTGGATGTTACATGCTGCCACAATGCAAAGCTGAAAATGCAGGTTTTCTCAACATTTTTTAGTTGCATGAACTTATAAATTGCAATTTCCAGTGCTTGTATGTTTGATGTGCTTACTTACCAATAGCCTACTCTTAACTTACAAGGTCAAATACCATTTGAGACAGATGCAGCTCAGCAATCATGAAAAATATTGTTACAGTTAAAATCAGGTTGACAACATCTGACAATTAAAAAAAAAATGTCTTGCACATAAGTAAGTAAAAATAATTAGTTTTTAACAGGTTCAGTTTTAATTTGAATCATTATTAGGCAGAAATAATAACAAATATTATTAGAAACAAAAATTAACTTACATTATTCATTTTACTATTCTGTTTTTGAGCCTTTGATTGTTCTCCATTTTCTGTAAAAAAAAAATGTACATAAATATATCGCGGGTAGAAAGCAGCTGCATATAAAATGCAGTTTGTACTATTTTGTGACAAAAAGTATACTAGATATTTTTTTCCAAGGTTCTGTTAATATCAATATAATCATCAAAATTGGTTGAGCAGCTTAGGCATGAAAAAGTAACAGAAAAACATACATTTTATTATCACATTTATACTGGACATTAAGTTTGTACTGCTTAATTACATGCATTTATTAAAACTTAATTATTATTATATTATTCTAAAAAAAATTAAAAATCAATAAAATAGTATACAGTGGACTTAAAAAACTAAAATCTAATCACCTGAGGCATTGTTATTAGACGGTACAGCATAATTTGTGTTAATTTTTGTGAATGGATTATTCTTTACTGCCTTGTAATTTGCTTTCAGTGTTGTCGACATAATTTTTTTGTTTTTGGATTGAAACATTTTGCGTTGTCTCTGTGCTTGTATATTTCCTCCGCTTATTCCTTGTCAGTGATCCAAATATGCTAGACTCTGTTTGGAAAGGCTTTTGTTGACCAAACGAAAATGTATTATTTGACATTACACTCATAAAACTATGTGCATTACTATTAAATCTGTTATTTATAGGAAATGTAAATTCCTTGAAATGGTTACTTTGCTGTGGTAATTTCCAAAAAAATGAATTATTTGTCAGTGTATTCTCTACTTGAGTATTAACAATTTTTTTGTTAGCCATTGGTTGTCTGAATTCTATTTGTAACTGGTTAGGTTGGTTAATTGAAGTAGGATTATTTGAAGGTTTAAATGTATATTGTGCTATATCCATAAAGATATCTGAGTCACCCATCATTGAATCTCTAGATCCTGTGCATTCTTCTGGTTGTCTCCAAGAAACAGGATTATTTATTGATTTACTTCTAGCTTGCAGGAGTATCTTCTTTGCATGTTGTCATAATTGTTTGTGGTATCTGATTATATATTGTTTTTGAACTGAATTCTCTTGGTTCCATCAACATTTGTTCACCACGTCTAGATGAACAATTATTATTTGGCATATATTCGTATCTTCTTTGCATGTTTATATCCTGGTGGAGAGTTATTGCATTGAGATAATCTGTCATTATCTTGATGAACTATTGATTTCATTGTTTGCCAAGGTGAATGAATTGTTCTTGCATTTGTTCACCACATCTAGGTGAACAATTATTATTTGGCATATATTCGTATCTTCTTTGCATGTTGTCATAATTTTCTGTCATCAGTGCACTGAGTTCTCTTGATTCCATCGGCAATTGTTCACCTTGTGTAGATGAACAGTTGTTTGGGATCTGGTTATATCCTGGTGGAGAGGTATTATTGATATAACTGTCATTATTTGATGAACTAAGTTCACTGGATCCCATCAATAATTGTTCTTGTTGTCTAGATGAATCTGAATTACTTAGTTTTTGGCTATATGTATCTTTTGACATATCAATGTTTCTAGTACTGGTAGGTGGACTGATTACTCTTGCTTCCATTGGTATATTCTGTAAGATGGAATGTATGTAAATAATAACTGATATTTGTATACACTGGGATAGAGAGATTTTAGAACAGGTTTCATGTTTTACTTAATATTTTTTGTAGAACTATTAAAGATATATAATGTTGCCATATGTTGCTTACAATTATTCCTAATATTTAAGACAGCACATGTGCATAATTCTAATTTAACAGATTTGCACAACAAAAACTGTGATAACACCACTAATATATTGTAAATATTATTCACTTTGCAGGTGCTAGGTCCTTCATGTGGAAGAAACTTAGAACAGAGTCAGAGACTTGCAGCACAGATGGAGGCTTAAGGGTACCCTTTGTGAGCGGTCAAAGTTTACAGCATTAATTAAACAATGTTGTTTTTAGACAATTGTACTTAACAATCAAGAAAGAGAGTTAGAATAGACCAAATTGTATATTTAGGGACTGAAACATTGCGACTTTTTGTGTTAAATGAAACTAACAAACTAATATTATGCAAACAACTGTTAGTAATAGAGATGTTTAGATGTTTGAGGTACCAGGCATAGGCAAGCAGGCAAGTTGACAAAAAATGTTGGGGTTCCACAAGTGACAGTTTTTTTTTAAAGAACATAGAATAAGAAACCATCCTTTATCATATAAAATCACAGTAATTGTCTTTTTATCCGAAAAGTCGCCATTGTAAAATGAAATTTTTTCAAAGTCTAATTTAAGCATACTGACCATTGAATCCGACTGACTCCAACCCTTTTCTCCGGTTTTGGTGTTGAAGTAGTACATTTTCCCAGGGAAATTTTTGGAGGGGCACAAAATCCACCAAGATTTATTATAGTCCATTTTATTTCTTGTAGCCGTTGTTTTGCATACAAAACTCAAGAAGTTTGTTTCACAGATATTGTCTTGTTTAGTCTCATCGTAGTCGCTTTATATTTTATTTACGTTTATACGGAGTAGGTACTTGTTTAGTTTACAAATACAAAGAAAAGTTTAAAAATCGAATACAATTTAAAGTTTTGTACCGGAAAAAATGTGACTTAAGATTAAGACTTTCCATGCATGTTTTGCACCATAGAAGTCAGAACAATATTTTTGTTTTCAACTTTAAAAGGTACCCGCAAAGTGAATCCATGTTATGCTAATAAAGATATACGGTTCTCTCTCTATACAATACTTTATCTAAGTTTTGAGTTTTGATGCGCTTTTTTTTCCTTTATTAATCTGTTATGGTATTCTAGGTACATAGTACATACCTATTAACATAGATTAAAGACTAATAGATGGAGTCATAAAGCGGCTGTAGGTTCAAGAGCGTGACAGACTTATTTCATTCAGCCTTTATTAGAAAGTGACACAAGATTATTTTTTGTCCCTTTCAGCGTGTTCGTTTTTATTATTTGTCAAGAATGAAGTTGGTGACAAGCAAAGGACATATCTGAGTAATTAGTAGCTTTTTATTAAATTTGCTGATAAATAGTACAACTTTGCGGTTACTATATTAATTTAAACGTTATCGTGCTATAATGGGTTGTAATATTTTCGGCTGCAACAGTCGCAGCGAACAGAAAATCGAAGGAATTACGTTTTATACGTAAGTAGGCATAAACTTCATTGATTGATGATTTAAAGCTTAGATATGTTATTTTTTAGCAAATTTCATGTATTATGCGTTTACTAAACTATATTATATAAAGTAATATTTCGTATTTTACGATATTTTAAAACATAACGTTTTATGATGTACTTTAAATGTTGACATGTCATGTCAATAAGGCTGATTTGCTGTCTCACGAGTGGACACGCTATGGGCTCTATCTATTAGTCTTTAATCTATGCCTATTAATATTCAAGTAATCCATTAGTAATCTGTGGTTTTGACGTTGACTTTTGTTTTGTCAATTCTCAATTACTCAAGTCTCAATTTGTGAATTAATAAATTTGTAATTTGTAAGTAAATTGCAGAAATCAGAATGCAGTGAAATTTTTTAAATCGAAATATTTTAAACTGATTAATAAATTAATAAATTTTATTTTACTTATTAAAAATATATTATAAATAAGATTACAATGTCTTATAAAATGGGAGACAAGAAATCTAAACAGAGTGTAAGTAAATTGTAAAGAAAATTAAACAAGCGTGAAGTCCACAACATTTTTAACTTCATTTTGTTTTGTAGAAAGCGGATATCGCTAAGCAATTCGACTTGCCCGAGAGACAGTCGAAAATAACTTCGTTGTTGAACCAAGCTGGCCAAGCATATTGTATTTGCCGTTCTTCTGATAGTTCACGGTTTATGATGTAAGTACGCATTAAACTTATATAAAGTGACGATCTCCGTGGTGTAGTTTTTAACGGCACGGCCTTTGTGGCGTAGCGCGGTGTCTGGGTTCGATTCCCGGCCGGTAAAGACGTGCCGCAAAGCGAGTTAGCCTTCCAGTTGGATGTTGTGTAGATACATGGGGTATACATGTCATCCTACTCCTATCAAGTTGGATTGCTTCCGTCTTAGATTGGACCATCATGTTTCAATTCAGTAGTTGCCTATGTGGATTCGTAAATACTGTTTGGACTGTTAGAAGTGACAACCATTTAGTGTAACCATTTAGTATAACTCAACACTAAATGGTTATGGATTAGTCCCAGGGACTGACATTTGAATATAGATGTAAATCAATGACCCCTTGGCCTAGCCCTTGTCTGTGCAATGCCAATTTTATCTTAATCTACTATAAATAAAATTATAAGAGCAAATAAATATTATCTCATCTTAAAAAGAATGTTCTAAATTTTACTGTATATCATTTTTTTTTATGAAATTGAGTATTTTGATAAACTTCTGATTAATAGGAAATTGATGTAAAAGTCATTTCTTTCAATTAAATTAAATTCAATGAAAAAATTTAATTATTGCATTAATAAGTTGTAAAATAATGATTTGTTCTTTACTTCCTATTTGAAATATTTTATGTTTGTCTGTATGCATGCTTAAATCTTTGAAAGTATGCATTCGCTTTTCATGCTGTTTTTTTTATCAGAAAGTGTTGTTCAACAGGAAGGTTTATGTGTATAATACATACACAATGTAGTAGAGAAACGTTGATAATTTTAAAGGTTTCTGATGCGATGTCATATATCAACACATTTTTTGCGCTTACATTGCAAATGCTGGCTAAAACCCAGAAGATATATCAAAATAAAGTTCTACAGTATTGCACAACTTAAAAAGGTCAACAAAAATGTCCACGATGGTATATGTCTATCTCTACTTATAAATATTAATTATCTCTAATATTAATTATCTCTACTATATTGAATACTTTGTGCATTCAATATAGATTATCATTATCCTTTACAGCATGTACTTAAAGTGAATATTTTCCATGATATGTAAGATTCAAAATGCAGGAACGAGCATTCGGGGGTCAAGCGGGGTGTGCATCAGTTTGTACCAGCATTGCACGTCTGCGAAGCTGGGGTGGGCCGTTAGTTAATCTATAAATATGTTTTTTTTTATAGAGCTTGTGATTCGTGTGAGGAATGGTATCATGGCGATTGCATTAATATATCAGAGAGGGAAGCAAAGTATATTAAAAATTATTTCTGTGATCGTTGCCGGGAAGAAGATCCTACTCTCAAGACAAGGTTTAGACCACAGAAGAGGGAAAATGATGTTGACTCAGGTAGACTAAATATGTACATCTTATCCATACATAAATGCTCAGGTCAAGAGTAATATAAACTGATGGAATAGTATGAAAGGAGTAATGAGACTGGAAGTATGCAAGGACTGCAGCAAGTGGAAGGATATCTTTGCCTACCTCCATGGGTAAAGTTATTCATTGCTAAGTTACAAATATAAAGTAATATTTAGTACTGCTACTTGCTCTCCTGTGGTATAAAGTTAAACTCTTGTAACTTTTGCCATATTTTGATACTGTTTACTTTGCATCACTGATGATTTCATTTTAGGAAGGGATGATAGAAAGAAAAAACGCAAGGAAAAAGATCACTCGGAGAACAAATCATCAAAGAGACCAGCAAAAGATGGTTGCGGGGAGTGCTCAGGTTGTTTGCAGATACATGATTGTGGGCAGTTAGTATTCAATTATCATCTTTAAACTCATCTTTTTGAACTCTTTGACAAGTGAATTTTCACAAAATCTTTTTATTTTAGTTGTGATGCATGTGAAGACATGTTCAAGTATGGTGGCAGCAACAAGCTCAAACAGAGGTGCCGTCAGCGATTGTGCATTAAGAGCAAGAAAGCCTCTCGGCTATCAAGGTATTATGCCCAACTATACTACATGATCTCTCCCAAGAGCTTACCGAGTTCTAGTTTTACAAAGTTGCTGTAAAAACATTGAAGCATTGAGCCATTCTTTTTACAACATTTAATATGACAGGAAATAGTGAAATATTTGTTGAGTGTGTTTACTAGAACTAGAGTACATAGTACATACTAAATAAATTGGCATTGAACTCTTGAGAGCAAAGGAGTAGACAAATTACTATCCCCATGCATTGCATATATATAGGTAATGTATTTGAAATCCATGGGGCGAGCCTCACTCCTACATAATAAGTTTTGTTGGTTGATTGTTATCATTACGAACAGCTGTTGTGTAGAAGCCATAAGGGTTGTGTTTTTCAACCTACTCCTAACAAGTTAATTGCTTGTAAATCACTTGCAAGTTATTTAATTGCAGTCAAGGGTTAACTTGTAGTATATAAACAAAGAAAAGGCTGGTATACATGAGAGTTTTCGGGTTTTGAACTCAAACTGATATTTATGTTTGCGCGTTTTGCCTTTACGCTTTAATCTTTTTTTTTCTTTCTTGTGCGTCTAATCTGCGATCAGTCCCAGGACTTTTAAACAGATGTGTTGCGTGAATCGTTGTCTTGTAGAACCTGATCCTCATTAGGAGTCGGTCTTCTTTGGTTATTCCTGGCTTGAATTATCCAGATCTAATATGTGTTTCCGTTTCAGACGCCTCTGGCAAATGTCGGTCAGCAGTCTGTTTGCCAAAATATTAGGATAATTACGGAGTCGATTTTTATATCTTTTTGAAAGCTCCCGCACCTCATCCTTTGTAGTGCTGATTTGTAAATTGTGATGGAGTTCTTGATTTGTTATAAACCATGGCGAGTTGGCAATAGTACGCAGAATTATATTCTGCATTCTTTGTAGGATGTTGAGGCTAGAGTTACAAGCACTACCCCACAATTGTGCTCCATAGGCCCAGGCAGGCTTCAAGATGCTAATGTAAATGAGAAGCTTGTTGTCTATTGACAGTTTGGAATTTCTGCCCAATAGCCAGTGGTAAGTTTTATATCTGATGTTCAGCTCTTCTCTTTTGCATTTTATGTGCTTGTTCCATGTCAGTCTTCGATCTAGATGAAGGCCTAGGTATTTGACATGGTCTTTGTGGGGCAATGCATTGTCACCCAGGTAAACTGAAGGACAATCACCTTTTCTTAGAGCAAAGGTCACCTGGACAGATTTGTTAGCGCTAGTCTTGATTCTCCAGTTTTGTAGCCATGTAGAAATCTGATCGAGCGCCTGTTGCAAAAGTGCTGAGGCTGACGTAGCATTTTTGTGGCTAGCTAATATGGCCGTGTCATCTGCAAACTTTGCTGTGGTAATGTTTGGTATTGTAGGCAAGTCAGCTGTGTATATTGCATACAGCGTGGGTCCAAGCACGGATCCCTGGGGAACACCAGCGCTTATGTTAAAAAACAAAGATGTCGTTTTTCTCTCTTTTACTTGGAATATCCTATCAGTTAGATAAGAACCAAGAAGTGGTATGTAGCTGTGAGGTAGAACCGATTTGAGTTTGCACATGAGGCCTTTATGCCAGACCTTATCGAAAGCCTGCTGCACGTCCAAGAAGGCAGAAGCACAGTATTCTTTTTCCTCCAGCGATTTACGAATCCTGTCGTATACCCTATGGACTTGTTCAACTGTCGAATGATTTCGCCTAAAGCCAAACTGATGTGAGGGAATGAGATTATTTCTGTTAAGTATAAGGTCTTAATCTTTCCAATAAGGCTTTTTCAAACAATTTGGATAATATTGGCAATAAACTTATAGGTCGGTAGGATTTAATATCTTGAGGGGGTTTTCCTGCCTTGTGGATCATTATTATTTGGGACACCTTCCAAATTCTAGGAAATTTAATCTAGGCTAGAACTATGTTTATACTGAAATGCAATAATAATATATATGATGATAGTAACTAATCCAAACTTTTTGTTGGTACATAATTCACGAAAGTAATTATTTTCGTTTTTTTAACATTAAACTTACAAGCAAATAGAAAAAAAATCACATTCGACTCTGTGACAATATGTAATGATTTTGTGCCAATGTTATCGACAGTAGCAACCGCATAAAGAAGAAGCACCACGAGCGCGAAGTGTACGAGCCGGAGGAGTCGATATCGCACCTGCAGACGGCGGAGCCTCGCCAGTGCTACGGGCCGCAGTGCACGCGCGCCGCGCAGTACGGCTCCAAGTACTGCTCCACTCAGTGTGGCATGAGGCTCGCCACGGCTAGGATATATCAAGTGAGTTCGTACACACATATGTATACAGTACACATAGACCCACCCACGTACGCACAAAACCACGCACGCGCACTAACACACGAACGCATGCACGCACGCGCACGCACATACTTAAACACACGAGGTTTGTACACCTTACACACCCTCAAATTTACAACACGCGTATTGTTGTGTGTCAACTAGTTACACATTCAAATACGTAGTTTACAATTTTTTACATTTTGTAAATAAACGAAATTGCGTTATACGTAGTACGTAATAGAATGACGTATTTTTTCTTTTTTTAACTAAAAGATAACAAAATTATAGTTTACTAAAGTTATTTACTTCTAAACAATTTGACGGTCACCCTATCACGCAGTACACAGCCAAACATTTCGGCGTAATACAAATGTGCCGCCTGCTCAGTAAACTAACACGCTTTTTGTTTGATAATAAAGTATGTGTCCATAATGTTGTTATTTTTGAGTCTGAAATTGAAAAAAAGTATTTCGATTTTCGATCTATTTATAATATAAAACCGTAAATAAACCGGTGGTAAAGTCACTACAAATAGTCCAATTTGACGTTTCAAAAGTGCTTGTAATAAGCCTACTTAAAATAAACGAATTTGAATTTGAAATTATCCGCACTCCATTAAAAATCACTATATTATGTATATTCAGCTACCAAAGCTTTTATCGTATTACTATTACTATTTATTTTTTATCAGGTTCTACCACAAAGAATACAAGAGTGGTCGCTAGCTACTTGCGTTGCAGAACAACAGAACCGCAAGGCCTTGGAAGGTGTGCGCAGCAGCCTGGCGCGTGCGCAGGCAGCTTTACGAGCCCTGGACAAGCAACACGTTGATCTGGACAACTTGGTCGCACGCGCCAAGCACGCTACTATAGTGCACAGCGATGAGAAGGTCAAAATAATACTAATTATTATTATCATGAATAATCCAGTTAATTGCAATAACTCTAGAACGTTTAAAGTTTATACAATAAAATTTCAAGTGAAAATTGTAGAGCTTAATATTTTACATAAGAAAATTGTTTTCACTTTTTTCAATCCATTCTTTAGATGTGTTGAGTTTTCAAGAGGTTTTAAATAAAATAGAATATCGTAGGCAATGTATAAGAAATTAAAAAAAAATTACAATCTAGAGAAGATTGTAATTTTTTAAAATTCTTAATTCTAATTTAAAAATCAAAATCAATTTATCTATAATTTTCATTAATACAAACTGATTTGAAGATTTATCATAAATAGCAACTTGTCTAATGAATCATCTTTGTCAGTACAGATGATGATGACAAGAATATTAAGTTGGTAGAATTTTTTCAATCGTAACAGTTTTGATGAAAGACTGTTATTATTCTTTTATGTGTAAATGTGTGGAGATGCCATGTGTACCAATATATTTGTCGATATTCTTAGGAGGCAGACGACGAGACGTCCATGTACTGCATCACGTGCGGGCACGAGATCCACTCGCGCACGGCGGTCAAGCACATGGAGAAGTGCTTCGTGAAGTACGAGGCGCAGGCGTCCTTCGGCAGCCGCCACCGCACGCGCATCGACGGACAGAGCATGTTCTGCGACTACTACAACCCCATCAACGCCACCTACTGCAAGAGGCTAAGGGTATGTTGACTCACTCTAGAGATAGGGCTCATCACGTGCGGGCACGAGATCCACTCGCGCACGGCGGTCAAGCACATGGAGAAGTGCTTCGTGAAGTACGAGGCGCAGGCGTCCTTCGGCAGCCGCCACCGCACGCGCATCGACGGACAGAGCATGTTCTGCGACTACTACAACCCCATCAACGCCACCTACTGCAAGAGGCTAAGGGTATGTTGACTCACTCTAGAGATAGGGCTCATCACGTGCGGGCACGAGATCCACTCGCGCACGGCGGTCAAGCACATGGAGAAGTGCTTCGTGAAGTACGAGGCGCAGGCGTCCTTCGGCAGCCGCCACCGCACGCGCATCGACGGACAGAGCATGTTCTGCGACTACTACAACCCCATCAACGCCACCTACTGCAAGAGGCTAAGGGTATGTTGACTCACTCTAGAGATAGGGCTCATCACGTGCGGGCACGAGATCCACTCGCGCACGGCGGTCAAGCACATGGAGAAGTGCTTCGTGAAGTACGAGGCGCAGGCGTCCTTCGGCAGCCGCCACCGCACGCGCATCGACGGACAGAGCATGTTCTGCGACTACTACAACCCCATCAACGCCACCTACTGCAAGAGGCTAAGGGTATGTTGACTCACTCTAGAGATAGGGCTCATCACGTGCGGGCACGAGATCCACTCGCGCACGGCGGTCAAGCACATGGAGAAGTGCTTCGTGAAGTACGAGGCGCAGGCGTCCTTCGGCAGCCGCCACCGCACGCGCATCGACGGACAGAGCATGTTCTGCGACTACTACAACCCCATCAACGCCACCTACTGCAAGAGGCTAAGGGTATGTTGACTCACTCTAGAGATAGGGCTCATCACGTGCGGGCACGAGATCCACTCGCGCACGGCGGTCAAGCACATGGAGAAGTGCTTCGTGAAGTACGAGGCGCAGGCGTCCTTCGGCAGCCGCCACCGCACGCGCATCGACGGACAGAGCATGTTCTGCGACTACTACAACCCCATCAACGCCACCTACTGCAAGAGGCTAAGGGTATGTTGACTCACTCTAGAGATAGGGCTCATCACGTGCGGGCACGAGATCCACTCGCGCACGGCGGTCAAGCACATGGAGAAGTGCTTCGTGAAGTACGAGGCGCAGGCGTCCTTCGGCAGCCGCCACCGCACGCGCATCGACGGACAGAGCATGTTCTGCGACTACTACAACCCCATCAACGCCACCTACTGCAAGAGGCTAAGGGTATGTTGACTCACTCTAGAGATAGGGCTCATCACGTGCGGGCACGAGATCACTCGCGCGCGGCGGTCAAGCACATGGAGAAGTGCTTCGTGAAGTACGAGGCGCAGGCGTCCTTCGGCAGCCGCCACCGCACGCGCATCGACGGACAGAGCATGTTCTGCGACTACTACAACCCCATCAACGCCACCTACTGCAAGAGGCTAAGGGTATGTTGACTCACTCTAGAGATAGGGCTCATCACGTGCGGGCACGAGATCACTCGCGCGCGGCGGTCAAGCACATGGAGAAGTGCTTCGTGAAGTACGAGGCGCAGGCGTCCTTCGGCAGCCGCCACCGCACGCGCATCGACGGACAGAGCATGTTCTGCGACTACTACAACCCCATCAACGCCACCTACTGCAAGAGGCTAAGGGTATGTTGACTCACTCTAGAGATAGGGAAGATACGACTGCGCGGTGTCGGTGCTCAAATTTGTTTTCACGCAGGCCATAGACATTCAAGTAATTTGATCAAACAAACTGCTTCAAACAGTTTTATCAAATTGGCGGGATCTGTAAAGCGCCTACACGCCTTCATGTAGATTTGAAGCGGCGTTAGTTTTACTATGGACGCGAGTTTTTGTGTTACTCTAAAATTTCAAGACGAAGTCTTGTCAGTCAGAGCAATATTAGGTTTATTGTTTGTTTGAGAAAAATCGTATTGTATGGTGTAAAAAGTGGCTCATGAAAAGAGACGAATCTTCGCGTATAAACAAGTTAACTGAATTGATATTTGCTCCTTAAGACTGGCATAATTATTTACGAATGAATAAGGAAACATTTAAGGCTATTTAAACCTTTCATTTATCGTTAATCCATCCAAACACTAGTGGATAGGGGAGAAAAAATTGTGTGAAGTCCTGTGCATAATATTCCCAAACGCTGTTTATAAAATAATTTGTCATTTATCTTTGTGATAATTCATCGACTGGACATATTAAAACAGTCAAAAATTTCAGGTGATGTGTCCTGAACACTTCAAGGATCCCAAAGTGAGTGACACGGACGTGTGCGGGTGTCCGCTAGTTCGCAACGTGTTCGAGCCCACTGGGGAGTTCTGTCGCGCGCCCAAGAAGTCCTGCCTCAAACACTACCAGTGGGAGAAGTTGAGGCGCGCCGAGATCGACATGGAGCGGGTCAGACAGTGGCTGAGACTCGATGAGCTGGTTGAGCAGGAGAGGAATATAAGGCTGGCTATGGCTTCCAGGTATGAGCATTTTTTTTATTTTAATGCAAAGTTGTTATATCATTTTGTGTTGATGAAGTATCTTTTCTAAGCAATACATGAATACATAAAACGCGCACATTTAGAAATACTTAATTTACATTGCAAAAGTAAATAAGTTGGTTGTGTATAACTTTAATTATCATCATGTAACATTGTTTCTTGTTTACAGAGCGGGTGTATTGGGCTTGATGTTGCACTCGACGTACAACCACGAAGTGATGGAACGTATTACGAAGGTCAACGAGAATGGAAAACTGAAGGAGGGCTCCTGACAGCGGCAGAAAACAAAGTCAGCTAGAAATGCCTCGAAGCCTACCTTCAAGGCACCGATGCCTGTTAAAAAGAATGAACAAAATTAATGATTTGCTAAAATTATGACAAAGTGCCGAGTGCTGTTTAAAATATAGGGTTAAATGCGCAATGTTGTGACGTCACAATATGGCGGTTATAGCAGTCTATCTTTACATATTATTAATATTAAATAAAGTCCCTCCTCGCGTCTGTCTGTTCGCGATAAACTTGCGAAAAGGTATACACCTCCAAAACTTCATTATTTTGGAAGTGTATGATTGTATATTATGTTTATACATATTTATCTAGTTGATCTAATTGTGTGAAACTGTCTTCCTTGACATATGACTAAACAATTAATTAATAATTTGGTGTTGTGTAAAATATAAGGATTTGAAATAAATACATTAAACATATTGTATCGTATTTTTATTTCTATTCACTTACAACCGTATTATTGTCATGGTATGAACATTATCACAAAACCGTTTTATTGGTCCTCTAATTCACTGTGGTTAATGAGGTCTAGAGTTCGACTCCCAGGCCAAGATTAACCACAGCGTACGGACGGCCTACGAAATCAAAGTACGTCTCGGACAACAATTATTTTAGGTACCATGGCTTTTATGTCTGCGACTTTGTTAGTATAAAATATATTTATCTTTTACTAGAGGACGCCCGCGGTTTCACCCGTATAGTTCTCATTCCCGTGAGAATTTCGGGATAATTCGAATTTTTCTTACCTTTAAAACGTTCCCTAGACCACCACGAACATTACAAGACCAAGATAACATAAATCCGTTCAGCCGTTCTCGAGTTTTAGCGAGACTAACGAACAGCAATTCATTTTTATATATATAAAGAAAAGAAAGAAAGAAAAATATTTTTATTTGATCAGACTTATACTAAATTAAACTAAGCAATAAAAATAATAAAGTAAAACAAAGACTGACCAAATAAAGGAGAGAAGATAATTTGAAAATCATTCAGTAATAATAATAATCCAATATAACAAAAACTTATTAATCCTATCACATTTACAAATTTTCCGAGAAGTGGGAATACCGCTTGTCATAATTAGGATTTGTAACGCAGTTGTTCTTTTACGGGGCATAATGTGAAGATGGATAATATTCAGGATGACCATAAATGTTGTGAAATACAGGATATTTATTTTTTCTAATTTTATTCCTATCTAATTATATTAAGATTCAGTTACATGGACCGTGGTATCGATAGGACAGTCCCGCATTGACAATATATAATCTCATGGTTTTGTATTCGTTTAAATAGGTTTTTAAAAGGAAAACAAAATTAACGTCTTTACAATCAGAACTCTTGATCCCTTGCCGTTGCGAAGGACTTCGATAACAAACCTTGTGACAAGTGATTTTTATACATAGTACATATTCATGGTCACTCTATTGCAAAGAGTCGAAATGGGGTGGGTTTGTAAAGCGCATCACTGGCATCAGTTACGGTTCCGTTTAATTAAAATTATATTATCGCTTTAGCGTCGCTAAAGCGGAAAATATATCGTGAACCCATAGACAATTTGATGTATGAGCGTTGCACAAGTTATTTTATTATTGGATTTGGATTTTTGGTAGTTATGTTGGTATTCCTACGCAGTTAAAAATACATATTCACTTGGTCAGGATTTTCAATTTGTCCTAATTAATTTATTTAAATCACAGTCATAAAAGGGCCAATCCCATGGGCGTAGGTAAATACCTATACCTACCTATATTAAGGCTAAACTCGATTGAGAATGCTTGTCAACAAACAAATTTAAAATGAAGGTAGAAAATGCAACACAATTTATACCTAATAAATTTAAAATTAGGTTTTTTTATTTTAAAAAATCTTATTTATTAGATATTGAATATTTTAATTAGTTTTAAGCTTACTAATCTAATTTATTGGCATGAATTCGTCATTAACTAGTTATTAAAAAAATAGGTGTAAAATGACAATTGATGTTTGATTTTTGACGACTTCCGTGGCGCAGTGGTATGCGCGGTGGATTTGTAAGACGGAGGTTCTGGGTTCGATTCCCATCGGGGCAGATTGAGATTTTTCTTAATTTGTCTTGGTCTGGCTGGTGGGAGGCTTTCGCCGTGGCTAGTTACCTCCCTACCGACAAAGACGTATCGCCAAGCGATTTAGCGTTCCGGTACGATGTCGTGTAGAAACCGAAAGGGGTGTGGATTTTCGTCCCACTCCTAACAAGTTAGCCCGCTTGCATCTTAGACTGTATCATCACTTAACATCAGGTGTGATAGCAGTTAAGGGCCAACTTGTAATCGATAAAAAAAATGATTTCTACCTTCATTTTTAATTCATTTGTTGACAAGCATTCACAATCGATTTTGGCTTCAGTATAGATACTTAAATAAAAACAATCTCGTACAAAACAATCTTCTGCCATATATCTATTTGAAATATGACCAAATATTTCCTACCTACAGAGTGTTTTAGAAGTGACCACAATAGTCCATAGAGTAGTATTGAGGAGAATGAGTATAGAGAGCATTGAGGAATATGAGTGAAGTAAAACCGAGTGACAGAATTAAGAATAGTGTGATAAGAGAGCAGTGTGGTATAAAAGAAAACGTAGTGACTGCTTCAGGACTTGGATGGAAGGATCAATCAAATTGGAGGAAGCGTGAGAGATATGCATTGATCGCGACAAGTGGAGTGGTTGATCTCTGCCTACCTATATGGGAACAAGACGAGATGCTATGAACAATATTCCAGCAGGCGAGATTGAACCCATGAGCTCTCGGTCTCGGTAACAACTTATTGGGGCTTCGAAGATTAAAAGCTCTTAATAAGAAAAAGACGTCTTACCGACACAGTAGAGACAGTATAGTTATTTCAAAGGACTACGATCACCGCGAGCTCAGACTTTTATATTATACAAGCTGATGCCCGCATTTTGTCTGTGGTTATTTAGAATTTGTCTCCTAAGAAAATTAAATAGGACACACAATCATGTAGAAAATTTTACTTAAAAATTGACCACTTTTTGTTTAGGCATTTTTAGAATATGCATAGAAACTTATAGGTACCTAAATGTCTGTGCTTAAAGTTCAAATACTGAGCTTCTTACTAAGGCTTCGAAGAGAAAAAGCTCATAACAGGGAAACACATCTTATCTTAAATAAAAGCGAATTACTTTCATCTATTTACAAGTCCTGACGTAAACAATAATAGAGTCACTTGTTCCTCACGGCTCACATTGTATCTGAAGCCAATTAGAGCACAATGGCATTTTGTACAGTTAGTTATCATATCAAAACATATTTTGCGCGTCCCCCTTGACTGCAACACGTGCGTGGACCCCTCACGCGACTCCCTATTTAATATCAAGCCCCATTTGTAATTGAAGCGTATAATTCCGATGACATGTTTCTCTAAATCTCATAATTTGACACAGATTAAGGCGGTCGGCATCTTATTTTTGTTATTGTAACAATCGTGATACTATGTGAAGGACTGATGATTCGTAGTAGTAGAAGTTTTTGTGACAGAACCCACCCGGGGAAGTACTACTGCCATGCTTATTTCTGGAACAGCAATTCTATGGGCATGGTTGCTGGTAAATTTACATGCATGTATCGGGGGTTAAAGTATGAAATTGCCGATTTGTACTGAAAAATAAAAATCAGTTTTTTTTTAATTTAACATATTTATTTAATTAAAATAATTACCATTATTATCTATACATTGCTGCCATCTAATAGGAAGCTCATTTATGCCTTTGCGATAGAACTCTGGTGATCTAGATTCGACAAACTGTGTGAAAGCATTTTGCACTGCCTCCTGAGAAGAAAACTTTTTATCACGTAGAAAATTGTCCAAATCACGAAAAAAATGGTAGTCCGTTGGGGCAAGGTCTGGCGAATATGGAGGGTGACGAATAATTTCTGATTGCAGTTCCTGTAGAGTTAAAACGGTTTCTCGTGCTGTATGAGGTCTCGCGTTATCATGGAGCAATAATGGTGAAGATGGATCGAAGTCGGGGCTGTTTTACCGCTAGTTTCACTATCATTGTTCGGAGTTCAGCGTAGTAGACATCTGCCGTTGTTGCTTGATTAGATCGGAGAAAGCTATATTGAATGACACCACGCTGAGACCACGAAAAAGTTACCATTACCTTTTTATTGGTAAGCTTTGCTTTAGGACACTGTTGCGGCGTTTGACCTGGGGTCAGCCATTGCATTTTCCGCTTACGATAATCGTAAAGAATCCATTTTTCATCACATGTCACAATTTGATCCAATATTCCTTCATTTCTGTATCGATTCAACTAGGCAAAGCAAGATTCAACACGCGTTTCTTTCTGCAGATCAGTCAAATCATGAGGCACCCATTTTTCAAATTTTTTTATTTTATTGATTTAACGCAAATGAGTCAATACTGTTGGTAAAGTCACATTAAAATATGCCGCTAATTCCTGGGTAGTTTGCCTCGGATCGGCTTCCACCATGTCTTTCAAATCATTATTATTCACCTGTGTCCGGTCTTCCACGTGGTTCGTTTTTCAAATTGAAGTTTCTATCACGAAAGCGTTTAAACCAAAATAGCACAGTGCGTTCATTAGCAGTCCCCTCTCCAAACGCAAAATTAATATTGCGAGCTGTTTCTGCCGCGTTAGTTTTGAGTCGGAACTCGTATTCAAAAATCACACGAATTTTTGAAGTATCCATCTTTATTATCTAAGCTGAATAAAAAAAACAACTAGACGCGGTGACGCGTCCATTAGTAAAGATAATAACGGCTTTTTTCTGATAGTTAGGGTTCACGGTCCTGAAAAGGGAGCTCCAACTCTCCAACATAAGGATGTGTATATTAAAAAATGCAGATGTAGTTGAATGAAGGCAAAAACCAAATGTATCTTTAATTTTTCTTTTATATACATTTTCAAAATTGTTTAATAAGGTATGGAGTACTGCTGTAATATACATATGTTTATATGTAATACAAAATATAAGTATAAATAATATGAATCTATAAATAATTTTCTAAGCGTTACAGATATTTCAGAGCAATTTCAGGAGATCTTGTGAGATGTGAAGTCGATGCAGCCCGCCTACTGCGCCTGCTGTAGCCAATCGGCGATTGCACCCCTAAACCACCCTTATTTCAGCCAATCAAAACCTAGAAATCTGGCGGCACCATACCGAAGGGTGATTTCGCTATGTAGATTCTAAAAGGAATCGTATTAATGCGACATAAAATTGCATTTCGCATTGCACGAAATATTAATAAAACCCGCATTCATATTTTGAATTACCATGAAAACTGTATGTGTTTTGATTTAGTATATTTCCGTTCTCAGACTAGTCCACAGCTTAATAGCTAAGCAAGAACTAGAACTAGTGAAGTGATTTATCAGTGAAGTGACAAGTGGGCAGTGAAGTGGTTTTCTTTTGAAGTGTAAAGGTCAGGTCTCAAAATTCATTTCCCGCTGATGTCCTACGGCAGCGAGACGCCGCATATTTGGAGTAGCTCATCTGTATGTATAGACATTTTTATTTTCTTACCAACTTCACCTGCGTGATTAGAATCTTTATTATCCTGCGGGAGCTCTTGTGTTTTCCGAGATAAAAGTAGTCTATGGCTTAATACACTTTTTTCCCGATATTGTTACGAAGCGGACGAATTTTTTTCGGGACCAGCCAAATTATGCTGTAATGTCAAACACTTCCGATGAAATTCACAACTTATGATATTTTAAGATTGAACTCAGCGTACATTTTAAGAGCAAAATCCAGTGTTCAGGTACCTATTATGTGTTTAAAGTGCTAATTTAAACAGGGCGGCGAGGTGTCTCCGTACGGGCCGCTGTGGGACGGACCGCCGGCGCCGGTGCCTTACCCCGACATCCTGGCTTTTCCACCCGCCGACCTGGGTAAGTAAGCTCGTTTGTGCTATTTAATAGGGTGGACAGATGTCCGGCCGCCAAGTTTGATGCACTTTTCAAACAAAATCTCCCTGCCTTTAAAATATTAATATTGGTAATTGAACTAAAATAGCTCCATTAGTTTCTAGTTCTTTAGTTAGAAAGGCAAAGATCTGAAAAAACGTAAAACTCGCGATCGTATTTCCGGGTGTCCTCTTCTTTGCCTTCGGCTTGTTCCGTTTTTCTAATCTTGCGGCACCCGCAAGATTAGAAAAGCCGACTCTTATGAATGATGATGCGATAGAAAGAGTCAAGTGGTGACTTGACTCTTTCTATTGCATCATCTTCAGGCCTTCTTTCATGTCCTTACGAACCCATTGTCTGTGGTCGTGTCTTTCAATCAACGCGCGAAATACCTTTTAAGATTAACGTATTGGCGCATCGTTAAAAGGACTGCCGCCAATATATATTTTTTTGACTACAAGTTAGCCCTTGACTGCAATCACACCTGAAGGTAAGTATTGATTGCATCATTACGCAGTTATCACTTATTAGGAGCAGGATGAAAATCCACACCCCTCACGCTTTCTGCACGGAACTTATTGGAACTCTAAATCGTTAGCCTTGGTCTTATAAATCTACCACACATAGCGCTGCGCCATGGCGCAAATACGGTATTAAAGTATTATGATCCTGATATCTTCAAATAGTTCTTCCATTCTTCAGTGTGGTCGGCGGGATGCGGGCGATCGTCAGCTCGGTCAACTCCCGGCGGCAAAAAGCCGCGACGCCGTGTCGCGTCTGTCGCGCAGCGTCGCGCCGCCAACATCCGCGAACGACGACGAATGTTCAACCTCAATGAAGCATTCGACAAGTTACGACGAAAGGTGATAATTTTTGAATTAAATTATCGTGAGCATTTCCTACAATAATTAAATAGAAAAACGGTGAAACTCACTTGATTATTTCTATTACTATCAGTTTTTAAACGCTACGTCGCATGTATAATTCTTGCTGCTAGTAAATAGCTAGAGCTATTGAGTGTATACTTATGTGGTTTAAGGTTCGAATCACTAAAAAGTTATTTTAATGATGCAATTGCCATTCCGCCCCGACAGCTATGTGCCTAAACCTTGTGAAATTTGTTTGTTTGTCTGCCATTCTGGTTCGAAACATGTATTTTCCGTGTAGGTGCCAACATTCGCGTACGAGAAGCGTCTATCCCGCATCGAGACACTTCGCCTGGCCATCACCTACATCAGCTTCATGTGTGAACTGCTACATGGCTCCCCGCAGCCGCACCACCCGTCGCACGCCGCACTGCATCCCCCGCGGCACGTCTTTGACGCCGAGGTGCCTTGGTGCGCTTAAACTAAAACTAAAAATAAAGCTCGCCAAACTTCTAGTCTGCTCTAAGTTGCAACACACCGAAATGCAAGTATGATGGCCGCGCTGAAAACAATTTTGTATTACCCCGCCGCACCAGAAACGTTGCATAGGTCCATTCAATTTTTTAATTGAGGAAGCCTGATTTTTTGTAGCCAATGACATGGAGCCATTCAAAAATATTAAACATTGTAGTTTTCTAAAAAAATACACTGTGCACGACGTAGTGTGTATGTGTGTGTATGTGAAGCATACTCGTACCTACACCACGCGTTCAAAACGGGCTTGACGTTGACGAACAGACGGTTCGTTTGGTTTTTTTTATATAGTGTCACCGGAGAAAAGCGCAAAAGTTTTACCAGAAAAGAGCTCGAGGGTGAGATGAAATGAAGGAAAATTAACTGCACTACTACTACGGCTTAACTCAGACTGGCGCAGAGGCGAAACGAAGCGACGAGCTAATGTTCAAAATTGTTTTATACATAAATGGAATCAGGCTCCATTTTAGAATTTTCCATATATCATAAATAAAATTTGTACCTTAAGGATGTGAAAATAGAGATGAATATTATAATTTAAGGTTAACGAACTTGGTGCGCCGTTTCGTTTCGTCGAGTTGGGCCTAGAGCGTCTCCACACTCAGACCTCGGCTTAGAGAGCCGTTCGATTCTGGGAAGGGTCTGGGTAACAAACTGTATCTTATCGTTACCAATTTTATAATCATGTCTTCCATTAGTTATTAATGTAATACTAGTCATAAGGAATAAAATAACTAGCACAAAGAAATGAAATTAAGAAAGTATTTAAAGAAAGTTTTAATTGCATATTGTTTCGTGCTGAGTAGAAACTTAACTAGTTCTATCTTGTAACTTTTACCTAATTCAATGTTAGATCGTCATCTTTTTAGGCTACCAACTATAGGTGACCTTAAAACTTTTGAGGCTAGTCATTAATCATAATATATTTGAATAAAAATATTATTATAATCTATTTGTTTTATTTATAGGTTTATCTACAATATTTATAAAGCTTTGTAGGTTCCTGCACAGTTTTTATGCATCAGTTGTCTGGAATTAGTATGAAGTAGGCGTCATCTTCAAGGTAGATGCTGTTGATAGTCTCGTTGTGCCTGTGTGATAATGTGATAAATATATATTAACCAACCACCCACCATGCAGTTTGTAAAACAACATACTTACATTTACGTACAGTGTGGTAATATCTTAACAAATGGTTCAAATACAATAAATGGAGGTTCCATGTTTGAAACAGTGGATTAATTAGACGGAGGTCCTGGGTTCGATTCCCGGCGGTGACGATTGAGATTTACTTAATTAGTCCTAGTCTGGGTGGTGGGAGGCTTTGGTCGTGGCTCGTTACCACCCTGCCGGCGTTGACGTACCGCCAAGCTATTTAGCGTTCCGGTACCATGTGGTGCAGAAACCGAAAGGAGTTTCTCATCCTACTCCTAACAAGTTAGCATGCTTCTCAAATTGAATTATCACTTACCATCAGGTATGATTGAAGTCAAGGGCTAACTTATAATGAATAAAAAAAAGCCTACTTGATAAGTTAGCTTGTATCAGCTATTGCTATCGATATTGATAAGCATAGCTAGCTTATCAATATAACGTAGCACCATGGCTCATCCACGTATGATAGAGACAGGCACTATATCTACGAAAAGCATTATTCTTGACTCATATTATTACAATGATAGCAGTCATTTGAAACGATTAACAATTTACTTAATTACCTACTTGGTAACTAGTATGTAATACATTTTCTATAATATTACTCACTAATTACCTTTTATAGAAATTGTATAGGTAACTACTTCTTCAAATTAGTAATTAAAGGTTTTATTGTAAGCTAGGCCACTTTAAAAGGACGTATTACTTGTGTTTATTATTTTAGTATGTTTTGAGTTTTGGTGTTGAAGTGTCGTGAAAATTAAAATGAAGTCTCATTTTGTTTGGGTAAGTTTTAATTATTTAATTGATTATATTTTACCGTTGGTGTGTTTAAAAATGTTTTCTTCGTCATCTGTAGATATCTTTAATTTAATAATTTGATTTCACTTGCAAAGACAATTAAAAAATATATTCATTTCATCATACAAAAATGGTTGGGTTCTTAGGTATAGAACTTACATCAACTATCATAATTATGTCTTTGTTATCATAATTTTGTGATTTCACATAACTAAGAGGTCTGGGATTGATGCACGGGAAATGTTGAAAAGATCAGACAGCTTTTCCGACCTTATATTTTGTTTATTTATTTATCATATTTATTTTGTTACCAGTTTAAATCAAGGTTGCAATCGTTAAACAATTGATTTTAAGATTGTTAAAGGATAACTTTAAACCACTACTTTGAACTACTTTTTAGTGTCAATTTGCGGCGGATTTAACCAAACAGTTTTAATTCGTAGTGGACATTTTGTTAACTTACTTGTCTGTTGTTTGCAGTTATTCGTTACATCCTGCATATTGGCATCCATATCTGCCGATCATATAAGATCTAGACGCGATTTGGCAAGAATACAGAACATCATCCAATGGCTACTGGGCTTAAATGAAAAGAAAATCATACAAACTGTACCTGTGATTGAAAACTCAAAGAAAGTGTATACATTGCCAGCTTACGAAAACCTCCTTCTTAGTGCTTTACCGCAAATGGAAATTAATTCAAACATCAAACACGTTTTTACACAAGGACTGTACCCTCGGAAGTCTTACATGCCAGTACAAGCTATTCGGAACCAATATCCAGTTGGTTTTAACAATTATTATCCACCAGCTATGCAAGAATATATTCGTGTAAAAGATAGAGAGTATGGAATACCTACGTACCCTATCAACCAAGTATCGTATAAAGAATCAGTACCACATCTTTGTCAGTTTGGTATTGCTAATGAAGAACCATGTAACTATATCAATCCTGCCATTGTAACTGGCATGGCTCAGCCATTACCACAACCTCCTATACAAATTCAAAATAGAATGAGTAAGATCGTATTAGATAATCCAATTTCACCAGTCAGTTTACGAGAAGATATGGCTTTACCGCCTTCAACATTGAGGAAAGTGGCATATATGAACATGATTAATGAAGCTACAATAACTGAAGAACCTGTCAAAATGGAAGTGGAGATGAAACCAAAAGTTCTAGCAGTAATACCTGAAGTTGAAGACACGCAAACTTTGATGACCCCTGAAATTGGAATAAGAAAGAGAGTAACATTTACCGCTCCAGTGCATTCGAAATATAGTTATAAAATGATCTATCATAATCAGCCACAAAAAGACACCGTGGTTGAAATGGAAAGTAGATCTTCAGAAATAACTAAGCCTAAAGTAGAAACAACCACTTTATTAGTTAAAGGAATAACAGAACAATTTAATGAGCCTACGACGGAGCTCACTAAAATAGTGGGATCTCCTGTAGCAACAACTGATACAACCAGCTTAAAACCTTCAAAATCGGACAACCATATTGCCGCTGCTAGCGAAAATATACCGACCGTTATACTGGATGATACGCCGTTCAATTCTGGTAATAAAGAAAAGCGTCCCAAAGTAATTATAAAGCGGCGAAAGCTCAAGTCTCGGCCAGAAAGCGACCGTGGAGACATACCAGATATTTCCCTATAGTGACTTCCGAAAATCAAAACTCTTATGCCATCATCGTCATTTCGTTGTTCGTTCGTTCGTTTCACGGTCTAATGTTAATAACATTAAAATTACTATGATTAATTAGATTGTAGTTAAAAATTCTTAATAGGTAAAGTTAAGTCCTAGGCATAGTATTTATTTTACGCACCAATGTATTATGTAAATAAACAAATATAAACTAGATATTAAACAACGATTGTATCATTAAAGTGCACCGCTACTTTTATTAAAATATTTTAACAAAAAATAGAACCGACTCAAAACGCACTAAAAAGTAAAAAATAACTGTGTCATTTAGTTGCTTTAATTTACTCATATCTATGAAGTCGGTGCCAGCCAAGTTTAAGGAACATTTATTTTACGTGGTAAAGCAGTTTGTGGGTTCTAGGTAACGTCCTTAAAGTAGAAACCTTGTCTGACCACTACTCCTAGATATGCTTAAGTAAATTAAAGCAACTAAATGACACAGTTATTTTTTACTTTTTAATGCGTTTTGAGTCGGTTCTATTTTTTGTTAAAAATTTTCATTTCTTACTTTTTTGTGATTTATCGCCACGTAACGTACTCGTACTATACTGTCATAGTATATTATACGGCAGTAGTAGCCAAAAAGCTACCGATGCCGAGACAAGAACCGAAATCGCTGTAAGCGTGCCTCCAATATTTGAAGAGTTCCTTCAATTTCTCCAGGATATCATCATCAGATCCTAACATGATGACAATGGGACCACCTTTGAAGTATGCCCTTTATAATAAAAAAAGATTTATCAAAATCGCACAACTCTGTAAAAAGTTATGCGTGGTCATACATAAGAAAAATATATATGTGTCGAATTGAGAACCTCCGTTTGTTTTCATAAAAATAATTAATAAAAAATAATTATTATCTACTAAAAATAATGCTTTAGTCTCAGAATAGAACGAGTAATAATATAAGGCCTAAATAGCTTCAAGCTAAATAGCACCAAAGAAAAAGAATCCGATTATGATATTAGAAACACAAAATATGTTCTATATTTTGTGTTTCTAATGTAATGTGTATAGTATTATAGATGTTATGTAAAAATGTATTTAATTTCCAGTTTTGACGAGCTTTAGAGGAGGTAGGAGTTTTTGACTAGCGTATAAAAACACAGAGATTTTCCTCATATAACTAGGTAGATCTTTTCCTTAAATTAATACATATATGTTATTACACATATGAGGACAAAAATACCAAACGATTAGTTTTGATGTTTTGTTGTACAAAATACATACACATCTTAAATTAAGCGATTTTTGAAATTGATGAAAATGCTTAACTTAAAAATATTCGTAATACTTTTTGCGATGGTAGTTATCGAAAATGTCTGTGCATCATATCGTAAGTACAAAATACATAATGTGCTTTAATTCAGTATTGCTCTTATAAGTGTTATGTTAAGGTTAGGTCTCAAACATGTCATATAACCAAATCTATCTTAATAATGTAAATTCTAGAGGTATATACAAAGTTACAAAATATGTGCTGGTTATTTTGCTTGCTTTGGTTTCGGATCACGAGATCCTAGTTTCAAGTCCTGATTGGAGTAGCCCGAGACGTTGGTGGAGTATTCTTATTTTTACAATCACATCAAGCTGTCATTACTGTCTTTATCATTACCATCTGATAGTAATCATTGTAAGAATCAAACACTATCACTCAGCCCTCCAACTTGTATCAGAGCAGCATGTAAAATCCATATCTCGTCTCCTATATAAGGAGGGAAGCCTGACCTCAACTCACGAGAAAGTTTTATTTAATTGTTGTAACATTTTTATTTATTTCATAGGATTTAAAAATTGTACTAACTGCCAATCAATTTACGTATGCAAGCCAGTTACGGAAAGGATCAGCTATGAAAATGGCACTATAACGGATGGTTTGAGGAAAATTATAACGGAAGCCCTGTGTGGATTTGAAGGCAAATTGCCGAAGGTGGTTATTATTATTATTATTTTCAGATCTAAAAATAATTAATGCCTGCCAATACGTTGACAATACACATTGAAGATTATACAGGTTTGCTCGCCGACATCGACAAAAACTGACGTGGATGTAAATTTGTATGAGGACATCTCAAATCCATACATGCTTCTTATGCAGAAGCTCTGTTACAATATTCGAGCTTTTATACAATATTGTAATATATATACAAGTGGAGCGGTACATTATATACATATATATTAAGAGGGGTCCAATTCGGTAATGGGCAAAGGAACCTCAGGAGTCAAATTTTCGCTGACTTCAAGGAAAACGAAGGCATTATTATGATGAACTCCTCCTCCAAGAAGCTCTCTCAAGAAGGAAATGCAATGCTACGTTTTAATTCGGTTGGGTAGTAACAGGCATTGTCAATTAGATAAACAATATAAATTTATTTTATATTTACCGGACTGCGTCAGAAGGAGGGTTATGTTTTTCGAGCGTATGTATGTATGTATGTGTGTATGTATGTATGTCCATTTCTTCGGCACGCGCTACGGCCTAAACGGCTGAACGGATTTTGACATATGAGGTGTCGTTGAAGTTGTCAAAATTGTGGTAGTGACATAGGTTATATAAATTTTCAAAATGGCGGCTGTAAATGGTGGAAAAAAGGGGGGATGTGTGTATTTTCGGCCTTAAAATGACCATTTCAAAAATATGAATATTATATCACGTTCATTTTAACAAAAAATGCCAAAAAGTGTACTAAGTGTACCGTCTCATTTCTATAACATAAACTAAAACTAAAAAGTCTCAAATAAAATTATTATTATAAAAACAAAAAACCCGACTGCTTAGAAGTTATGAACTGAAAAAACCATAAAGTAATTAGAATTTTATACAGATATAGTGATCCTTGTTTTTCTCTTTTCAGTTCATAACTTCTAAGCAGTCGGGTTTTTTGTTTTTATAATAACAATTTTATTTAATAATGTTACAGGTCTGCTGTTCTGACTTAGGTGTGAATTAATCCACACATGAAAAATAGTTTTTTGCTTTCAAGACGTAAATCGGAAAAATTAAATTACACTATGGATTTCACGAAACTATTATACAGTAATGAAAAGCAATGGCGAACTTACATACATATAGTTAGTTTCTATAACTGGGAAAAATGTTTTTAATATAGCTTTTTATAATATATCGCAATTTTCATTGTTTCACGTGTATTTATTTCTGTCTGTTAATCGGATTTTCAACTCATTTGCACAGGAGTTTTCCTCTAAGATAGGATAAAATAAAATGTGATGAAACAAAGGTCGAACAGTAAGTTATAACTCTAGTCAGCAAATTCAAAAAGTGAAAAATAGAGTTAAAGGTCCTAAAAATGAGCGATGGCTCATTCGATTCGGAATCACCTCTAGAAAAATGTTTTTAAAGGATTTTGGTGCAGGTTAAAAATTGCAATTACTATTAACAAAATAAGATGAAATAAAATTATATTTCGTTTTTTGTTAATAACTTAAAAAATATTAACATTTAAGCAATTTTAAAAAAAAATCGTTAAAGAGGAGGAAATTTCCAATAAAAAAGTCCTAGCTTCCAGAACTCTATCTCCATTATTTATTATTTCAATTAGACGTTGAAAATAGCGCTCCGATAAATAATTTTTTTATAACATTAAAGATTTGTAATTTGGATTTATTCCTGTAGGTACTAAGTAAAACAAATTATTAGGTACGTTAATTTATTACAAAACAATTCATTAGAATAAGTTAAAATAAGCGACATTATTAAAACTAAAACTTAAGACTATAATATTGTGATGCACAAAATAAACACTGGTATTAGTTCTCAAAACTGAAGGTGA
Organism: Mycalesis mineus; assembly: GCA_034621355.1. Classification (NCBI taxonomy): domain Eukaryota; kingdom Metazoa; phylum Arthropoda; class Insecta; order Lepidoptera; family Nymphalidae; genus Mycalesis; species Mycalesis mineus. Next base: position 4,033,878 of record CM067901.1, read on the forward strand.
CCGTGATTTTGTAACCTATTTCTGAAGGCTACATAACCAGAGTTTATTATTATACCTAGAAGTCTTTTGGAGTGTGTTGTGTGATTATCTGAACACAGTACGCAAGTAATTTAAAATGGAAGTTACTTGGCTTTAACCTTCAAGCAATCATGCCAAAAAAAACTGTATGAAACGTGTATAGGTATTAAAATTACGCGCGCAGTGAAAAAAATGTAGGTGATATAAATACTGTACAGTTAAATGTCTTTTTACAATGATACTTGCGTAGATAGCGCACTTGATGTTATGTAGAAAACTATCTAATCTGTCTGTAATAAATTAAACAGCACAAAGGACACGCGAGGATATACCCTACAATGCGCTGCCCTTTGTCCTGAGTCTAATCTCATATGCCATATTAGCCGCGGATTTTGAATTTTGTCGAGGTAGGATAAAGTCTAAAATAAAATTGTTGTTCCTGGCATCATCTGATGGACATGGACCTTCCGAAAAGAACGCGACAACTTCCGCAATAGTGCTGTTTTTCTATGTTAAGCTTATTTTTCGTGCAATTTCGAAATTTGAATTTACCGCTCGAGGTACGGGCCCTGGTTTACTCCCCCCTAGATCCGGGCATCCTTCATAATCAATCCGACAGCCGAAAGACAGCTATCAGCTAATTTACGACAACATGGGATGGCAACTCGGACAAACTCTGCTTGAAGGTTAACAAAATACTTAAGATACTCGCAATAATAAGTTACGCCTTGAGGTTATCTAAAATCCACTTCATGAACTTTGTAACGTCGGTATACACTCCAGGGAAAGTGGAGCCGCATTGCCTGGGACCGTATGACACGATGCCGTACTGGACTAGCCTGAATACGCCCTCAACCTGTTCCTCGATCATCATTGGGCCGCCAGAGTCTCCGCTGCAAGAGTCCTTTTTGTACTCGCCGGCGCAAATGGACTTGTCGGTCCTGTCGGTTCCAGCGACAGCGTTCCTGAAAATAGAAAAACTTTTAGAAGAATAAGGTACGTTCAGATAAAAGAAGGCCATAAACGCTCTAACCGGGTTTGCTGTAGGATGATATGTCTAAGCTCTAAATTCCTTTATCATATAAAATATTAGATGAATGATTTCAGTAATGATTCATTTCTGATGATGGTAATAGAGGAATTTATTCGAAAGTAGAATTATTCTACCAAATACGAGGCATCTTTTAAGGCTGAAGTGAACGACAATCATGTTAAGCTCTCAATTTTTACATATTTGTAATGAACCAAGTCCATCGATTATTTATTATCTCGTCATTGAAAAACAGTTGTAGATTGGATTTTGCTTGCGCATTTTAAACGGTTTTTTGATTACAACAGACTTACTTATTGTAGTACTGGCGGCAAGCATCTCCGGTTCTGATAGGTATATCAACCTTCAACAGCACATTAGAGTCAGTGCCCTTTTCAGTAGAGCCCCAGCCGGCGACAGTTGCGTTTCTACCACCAAGGGGTGTATTCCGAAGTGATCTTGGGACAGGCAAACATACTGGTGCTGCGTTTTCTGTTTAAATAATATTGGTAAATGTTAAATTCGGTGATTTATACTTTTATTAAGATTAGTTGTGTCGTCAATCAGCTTTTCTATATCAAAATGATGTTCTTAAAAATTATTTAACTCAAAAAAGCCAAAAGAAATGCCTGACTTTTAAATTATTGATGTAGTCGGTCCACCTAGTGAGGGGTATACCCATACTGTATTTTCTGGTACGGTTTAGCCATTCCAGCACCTTGTTCTTTTTGATTCGATATTCAGAACTTATGAGGTCTGTAGTAAATCAATTAAATAGATAACTTACATAAAACGAGTGTACAAACTTACTGTATGAAAAATCGATGGGCGTTTGAAGACGTAGCAGAGCAATGTCGTACTGTACTGGCGGTTCCCCTTGGTACTCTTGATGCATAATGATCTTTTCAACGAGTATATCCTGCATTACAAACAAAAAAGTTTAGAATTATTTTCCTATTTAAAACTTATTGTAGTCTCTAGCGCATTAAGTGTACCTGACCCTCGAGTGGTTTAATGCTAATTTTTTTTTTATCGACTACAAGTTGGCCCTTGACCCTATCACACCTGATATTGTGATTGAAGATGGAAGCGGACTAACTTGTTAGGAGCAGGACGAAATCCACTTGCTGCTTGGCGGTACGTCTTTGTCGGTAGGGTGGTAACTAGCCACGGCGAAAGCCTCCCACCAGTCAGACCAAGACAAATTAAGAAAAATCTCAATCTGAACCACCGGGAGTCGAGGACCTCCGTCTTATAAATCCACCGCGCGTACCACTGCGCTACGGAGGTCGTCAAATACTTTGACTATCCAAATCACAAAACATAAAATTCTGTATTGAATACTGAGTTCAGTAGAATACTGAGAATTCAATCTCCATATAGAGTAGAGTAAGGCATTTAAACTTGAAGTCAGATCTCAACTTCAGCTATTTCATTCTAGGATAAGATTTTAAAATGGGGCTCTTACTTGTAGATTAGACTCGCAAATAGGTTTAAACTGATCCCCTTGGCAGTCGACCCTGCTGCTGATGTCAAACTCCCCGATGCGCACGCCAGCAATCCTCTTTGTTGGCACCACACAGTGAGCAGCGGTTAGAATGTATCTCGAGTTGATAACACTTCCTCCACATTGGAATTGAAGACCTTCGCCTGAAAACATAAAGATCACATAATGTAGGTATCAATATGAATAAACTGCGCGTAAACAATATTGCAAATCTAAGAATATAAATTAAAATTTCATACTCGTTTTTTTATTTAGTATACAAAATAATAGCTTAGTTTATAAAGTGCTTAGTTGACAAGCACTTATGAAAGGTTCATGTTCGACTATTTTGTAGTAACTCTACCATCGTGTCGGCAGGTAGCCTTAAATATCGGTCTAGACGTTATTGAGTTATGAATGTCTTCTTCCAATCCTTAAGCTGACTTTGTTTACACTATAGAAGGTAAAGTTATGCTTCTTACGTGTATTATAAGATATGAGTGCCATCCAGGGAAACTCGTACAGCTTGGCAACCCTGCCACCTACTATACGACTGCCGTCAATGTCTCCGCAGTCACTAGGCAACAGTGATAAATTGGGATGGTCTTCAACTTCATCGGACCTGTCGAAATCTGAACAACAAAGCTGTAACAAAAACACTTATTAGCTTTAATAAAGGTTTGATCTCACTGCAGATCCGTACTAGCTAATATAGACAAATAACAAATAATAACGTAACGCCCTACCTCTACGACCTGGCTTTAGTTTGACGTATTTACCGTTTCTAATCAGATAAAGTGTGGAATGCCCGACATCTTTGCTTCTTGTTGTCTGTGATTTTAACACCCGATCATTGCTTTTTTTAACTAGCTAGCTAAGTTAGCCCATGACTGAAATCAAACTTGATGGTAAGTGACGTATTCATTCGTATGATTGAAGCGGTCTAATTTGTTAGAAGTAGGATGAAATCCACACTCCTTTTTTCGCCTCCGAGCTTGGACCAATTAAGAAAGTCTCTGAGAGCTGAGAGTTGAAACCAGGATCTCCGTCTTATAAACCCACCACGCATACTTACCGCTGCGCCATGATGCCAAGACATGATTTTAGTCTAGCGCTTTATATTATATAAAACACGTCATATAGTCGACCAGTTTTGACCAACTTTTTGATGTTAAAATTAAGTATGGTTACCTTGGGTTCACGGTTTTCATATCCGCAGAAGGCGCTTTTGAAAAGTCGTTTGGACACGTCGTCTTTCCTCACGATCGCCAAGTTCAGGGCGCCCTGACACGAGCGCAGAGGCACGCAGTCGTTACATTCCTCTGCAAGTCATTAAAATCAAAGTCAAATATGGTCACCCAAATTATGGTTCTCCTCTAAGAGTGGTGGAGGGAAAAGGAGAAAAGGAGTTTTATAATAAACTAGTCTCATTTTTGCGTTGGAAGTCTGCTTTGAAAGTGCAGTCCAAGCTTAGTCTCACTACGCAGTACTTACGCTACCCGTTGGCGACCTAAAGATTAGGTTAAAGTATTGGGGATGTTTGATTTTGTAAATATACGTGGTTACTTATTGAGTATCACTATCAGATATAATTGATATTGATTGGGACGGACTTATCCACATCTCCGAGTCACAAGAATTTTTTAACATTTGAAATTTTATTGGAAGATTTTAAAGCAAGGAAAATGACTTGAAAAGCTTTGTTTCATGACCCAGGTCTTGAACTTATGCTCATAGCCGTAGGTTTACAGGTACCTACTATTCAGACATACGTACAGGACAACATACTTAGTTGCTGAATAATACATGACTGTGAATTCCTGTATATGTACCTCTAAGATGTATCTGTTTGTTTTTACTCCTAATAAAGTTGTATGTAGATACGTATTTCTTGCATATTCATTACTATCATACATATTAATTGTGACAATTTCCTTTAAGGAAAATCTCTGATAAACGATCAGATTAAGCTAATTATATAAAATACAGGTACTGATTTTCCTTGTACAGTCATCTAACAAAAAATATTACGAAATAATTACCTAAAACGTATGATATGTATTATATGAGAATATTTATATGTTTTTTAGGGTTCTCTACCTAAAAAAGGAAAAACAGAACCCTTATAGGATCACTTCGTTGTGCGTCCGTCTGTCTGTCAAGTCAAGACCCTTTTTCTCAGAAACGCGTGGAAGTATCAAGCTGAATATTATATCAAATACTTAAGTCTGCTGTCCCTTAGAGTTGTGAAAAAATCAAGCTTCTAGGCCAAGGCAATCAAAAGATACAGCCGTTTATGCCAAAAATATCCCCAATTTTCGACATGGTCAAGTAAATCAAAACCTAACGGGTAGTTCCCGTAATTGTATAGATAATGGAAAAATTACGAAAACTGTAAATTTTTAGTTGCATCGTTAGCAAGCAACAACTTACGTCAACGATTCTTTTCTACAATAATAGCTGGCTGACAAAATAGATGGCTCACTTAGCAAAGAATACGTCATAAATGGGTTTCATGTGACGGCAACCTCAGGCAAAGGTTTCATGTGACTGTAATTTTACAGGTAATGATTTCCTTAAAAGCCTTTAGAAAACAGCAATCTTATTTCGAGTACCCACTGTCAAAGTTAACTATACCTGCCAGTGCTAAACTAAATAATATTACTACTAGCAGAAGTCCAGGGTTTCACCCGCGTATTTAGCGTTCACGTGGGTATACAAGGATACCAATTTGTCTACCTATGTCACTTCCCACGAGGATAGCTATTATTTGCAAAAATATGTTTTACAATCCGACTAGTAGTTTCTGAGATTAGCCAGAACAAACAGAAAGACAGACATTGACAAACAAACATTTAAATTTTATTTAGATTTGTGGTTTTACCTACATTGATTAATTTATAGGCGAATTAATATATGTACCTAATTTTAAATGCGGAAGATGTGGACTGTAAATACACCTACAAGTAGCATTAAAGCAAGATGTACTTATTTATATAAGTGACATCATATTTACTAAAATATACATATGCAGTAAATAATATATTTTGGTAAAGCAAAATAACATAGTTAAGTCTATATAAACTTTTGCCTGAATATATTGTTAATAGAGTTTTAACGATGTTATGTCGTCGATCCTCGTATTAAACAACGTTTATCGTTGAATACAGCAACAAACTTTAAATACAAGAAATTAATATAAAATTATATTGTTGTAAATTAAAATTTACATTAATTTAAATCAAATAATACAACAGATTATTGTTAAAATGTTATGGGGTTAAACGAGATAATTAATTATTTAACTTAAAGGGTAAGGGACGAAGTCACGGAAGTCTTGTAATTAGTTATGTACAGGCATTCTGGTTCCACTTTGTTATTATTTTTATGTATGGTTTGTGTGATTGAAATAACAATTTAAGATTATATTTTAACTGGCTGTACTTTTTGTCTGACGAGAAACTGGTTTTTAATTGTACACTTCCTTTGTTATTAAAACCTGGCTGTTCTCAGCCATTTTTTTCGCGTTGATCATAAGTTCAATAGGAAGATCATAATCATCAATTTATTAGATCAGATCTTATAATCAGATCATATAATCTGTCTCTATGCAAAATTCCATTGAGTTTTGTTTAACTTTTCTGGAGTTATAAATGTTTACAATTGGACTTTTTTAGTAGTATAGGCTTGGTCGGTAGGGTAATAACAGGCATTTACGCCGTAGGCTGATGGACAAGGTGGTTGTGTGTTGGAGGTGTTTCTCCCGAAATGTTGTCTGTATAAAAACGATGGTTTTACGTTTATTGTCCGGAGAGCCACTTGCTTGGTTCGTCAATTCTTACTACATAAAAAACCGTGTTTATATACATTTGACATCAAATATATACATTTTTGAACTTACTTGCGTTAGCTATTCCACAAACGAACAACACAACACATAAAATAACGTTTGATAGAAACATTATGTTATTTATATTTGAATATATATCATAACAAACGTTAATTACGATGTAGCAGGTATAACTGGCCCGGTGTGCGGATAGACACTGACCGTCGAACAGCTTGCTAACTCGCTTTTAGACCCATGAGGTCATTGCATATCTTGTATGGGAAAACCAGCGTAAAGTGCGGCTTTAGGTATGTAGTCGCGTGCGATCTGGGTAGTCTTGAAAAGCTCCCACTTGATGCAACTTAGGTGGAAGGAAAGAGGTTTTTGACTCCTTTTGTTTATGAAAACTTTTAATCATTTATTACACGACTTTTTTTTCTCTCATTTATATTTATTTGTATATTTTTTTAAAATTTTTAACAATGTTATAAGTAATACAAATATATATATAAAAACACTATTCAAAAATTTATAAAAAAATCTTCTCCTTCGTTTGCGGGGCCTTTGCGGGTCCAAGCAACCGGTGGTCAGGGCTCCAGAGTGAGGAACCTCCTCACAACACGCGCCGTTTCAAGGACTACTGCCCTCTGTATCCGACCCTTGATCCAACAATTAAGCGAAAGCTTCTTAAGGTGTTGATCGAAGCTTTTCGCAAAAAGACCATGGACTGAAAGGACTATCGGAACAATAATAGTTGACTCATCATTCCACATGGCGGTAATCTCGTGAGCAAGGTCCAAGTACTTTGATACTTTTTACTTTTCGGCTTTCACGACGTTATCGACACATGACTTTTATTAGTATGACGGCTTCCGTGGCGCAGTGGTATGCGCGGTGGACTTATAAGACGGAGGTCCTGGGTTTGATATCAGGCAGGACAAATAGAGATTTTCCTAATTTGTCTAGTTGGTAGGTAGCTAGTACCACCCAGCAGGCAAAGACCGCCCAGCTACTAAGTGTTTTGATCCGATGTCGTGTAGAAACCGAAGGGGCAAGGATATCTTACTCTTAGGAGTAGGAGCTCTTAAGTTAGCTCGCTTCCTTCTTAGATACCACCTTACCACCAGGTGTGACTCCAGTAAAGGGCTGACTTGTAGTAGGGAAAAAAACTGTATGTCGATGTTAAAATTTTAATTTTTTATAGTAATAATAATAATAATTGGCATTGATAACAGTAACATTTCGCATGGCTTGCAAAAGGCGTAAGGTGAAGATATTTGTTGTTAAGCTTCTTGTATTTGTAATTACATCGGCAACATGTGCTACAGCCTACAGATCGAATTACAGTAGAAGTAAAGAAGTACGGCGCTTGTACTTCCTCGGACGTGCTCTATCATTATTAATAACTGATAGACGACCAGTGACTACCTCGTTCGTTTAGTGGTTATGTGGCTTTCATCACGAGGTCCTGGTTTCAATTTCTGGGTCGGGGCGCGGAACAATTCTGAGTTTTTAATTCTTCTATAAACTTTTCAATACATTTCAAGCTCGGAGACGGGTAGTTGGTCGTGTTAAACCTCGCGAAATTTGGAGAGCACGTTAAGCCGTCGATCCCGGTCACTAAATAATCAACATGATCGATAAAAACAAACAACTGACGTAGTCGGGTAATAAACAAAACAGGAATAAATATCACCTTAAGCCGCATTAGTGCATCGGGGTGAGTCTACGGTCTAAAAGGAGGGATGTAGGTAGTTAGTAGTACGGACTTTTTGTATATGTAATGTGTTGATGACGGTTAGACTTATTCCTTATGAAGGTACCTATAAGTAATTACTCGTGTTCCTCGCCAAACTACGCGTCCACTATCACGAGCCGCACCTGCCTGCACCTTACAAATTAAATTTTAATATACAAAATACATAGTTCTCACCGCGGCCATGACGTTCTGTAGTTCGGCGTTTTGAAATTTCAAATAGAACTTACTTGTAGTAGTACTCAGGTTAGTCTCAGAGGGAGAGAGAGAGAGTCTATTTATTTCGATAATAAAAATAAGATTTTTAGAGCATTTTTGTAAAGTACGTAAGTTCAACAATGAGCTGGGATTATGCAAAAAATACTATTTTGTTATCACCCAGTAATACGTATTACTTACCTACAATCAAAGCAATTGATGTAGCCAATGCCCCAGATGTTCATATTAACTATTGGAATTTGATGAAATACGAATACCTGGAAGGGAAGAGGGGAACCTTTTGTCCGTTTGTCATAGACGTTGTCATGAATGGCATAAGGAAAATAATAGAAGGGTTAATTACGAAAAGTAAAATAATTACACAACTTAGGGTTTCCCTCTATCCTTCCAAGTATTTGTTCTTATTTTGAGGTTTCCAGATATTTGCATTGGTATTGTAAAATTTCATTGGTTGCTGTGGCGCAATGATCCAATCCAATCTACAAATAAACAATCTTATCATTATGCCAACCTAGCAATTAAAATGATTTAAAGGCAGTTTATGTTTCCTGTATATACGAGTAGTTACTATGATATGTCAATTGTATTTTCCCGTGATCTAATCGATTTCTGATACAAAAATTAGATCTATAAAGTCCATTTTGATTTTCTAAGAGAAAAAAAAGGAAATAATACTTTAAATATACTTTATATTTTCCTTTCCGAAGCACAATTCATCATTATCATTATCATCATCGTCATCAGCCAATGGACGTCCACTACTGGATGTAGGCCTATTGTAGAAGCATCCAAACACTACAGTCTTGAGTCAGTTGCATCTAGCGGCTCTGTGTAAGTCGCCTGATGTCGTCAGTCTAAGTAGTGGGGGTCCACCAACACTGCGTTTCCCAGTGCAAGGGTGCCATTCCAATGCTTTGCGCCCACAACGTTAATCAGCTCTTTGAACTCTGTGTCCTGCCCAGTGCCAGTTCAGGTTTGCGACTCGTTGAGTAATCAGTACAAAATTACCTTATTAATTCCTTAATTAATTATTAATTATTTTGGTTCTTCTGCGGATCTCCTTATTACTGACTTTATCACGCAAGTGTAAATAGGAAAAGTTCAACATTTTCTAAAAAGTTCAACAGGTTGTGAATCATGATTCGAACCCAAGACGAACACTGAACTATCGAGACAACTGGAGGACATACCATGTAGGCACAATATAATATATTGCGTGCAAAATGGAAAACCCCGTGGAATCGTAGTAGGTATTCTTTTATAAATGCTTATTAGTTAGACGTCATGTTTGTGAAATATCACATTACTCTACCTACTTATTTACATATTAATTAATTATTGTTACTCAGTTTACGCTTTACGTCTAAGAGCCGATTCACACGGTGCCTTTGTAAGTGATGGTACGCACTTATCACCAGGTGGTTCGCAATTGCAAATATAAAAAAAATCACTATACTGAGTTGATTGCCTTGACATATTGACATTAGCAAACTAATTACAAAGAGAGTTCATTGAAATTGAATTTACGTTATGGACAATTTATCAAAGGAATAATGGTCAAAACAAGGTATCCTTAAAAGCTATATAGATATATGCCATCGCAGACGTTTTTGTAGTCCGAGGAATGAGGAAAATCCTTTCATACATTGTCAAAGTGTGGTGTAAAAGAAGATGTAGTGACTAAAATTGAGAAAGGAATGCTTAGATGGTTTGGACATGTAGAGAGAATGGATGAAAGAAGATTAACAAGACGAGGGTGAGTGGAAATGTTGGAAGGGGAAGGCCTAGGCGATGTTCGTGGACCAAATTCAGGACATTTTAAATAATGGCCAGGTCAAGAGTATCCTAAACCGACGGACTTGTATGAAAGGATTAATGAGAGTGGAAGAAGCTAAGGAAATATGCAAGGACCGTGGCAAATGGAGGGATGTGGTCTCTGCCTATCCCTATCGGAATAAGGCGTGATGTTTATGTATGTATTACTTATCAAATGCATCATACATCTCGAATAGTTTTGAAAGCATTTTGAATGAAAGCCAGGCACTTCTAACAATTATCGTCATATTTAAGCAAAGGAAATGGTTTATTTCAGCTTCACACATGTACAACATACCATTAAAATGGAAAAAATAATCGGATATTATCAAAAATAAAATAAGTGAACGAAACGAACAAGATAAAACGTTGGTTAAAAAATAAAATTCTTAATTTTTGAGGTATTAAAAAATGGCGTCTTTCTAATATTAGTCTGTAGGTCATTGACATAATACTAATAGACGTAGCCATAAAGTAATGCTGGATGTAGAAGTGAGACGGGTATATACGAATTTCATGCGAATATTGAGACAAAAAATATCATCTTTTGTCTCATTCACCGTGGCGGTTTTCCTGTTTGGTCAAAGTGTATTTTGTGTCAACTTTTTTTAATGCTCATTGTCTTAATTAGTTTTATGTCTTTAATAGTTTTATAAACAGTCTACTTTTGAGAAAAGGACTCCTTTAGTTAAGTGCAGTGTGATCATTATTAGTTATAATGGGAGGATGCAGTATTTTAGGCTGTAAAAGCCGAACTGAAATGAAGGCAGTTGAAGTCACTTTTGTCAATAACTTATTGTTCTATTATATAAAACAGATATAAATATGCCTTAACAAATGTTTTTAACTAAATATGTGTTTATTTTAAAACATAATCTCTTGACAAGACTTTTAGTGTTGCCATGCCCTTGTTTAATTTTTCCACTAAATCAATTTGTTTTAAGTCTTTTCTTAATAAAAAACAATTTTAGCTCTTTACATAAAATACACATATATAATAAAAACAAAAATCAATATTAATCATCCATCTCATCATTCAGTAAATTTCCGTGAACACCTGCGAGAAAAGAAAAGTAGGTCAAAAATCCAGTATTCCACACAAAAGGCCTAATCAGTAACCATCAAATCAAATGGACTTGCCTTTTCAAAAGTTCAAAAATACATACGTAAATTAACATTTACAGCAAAAGTTATTATTATAAAAACAAAAAACCCGACTGCTTAAGTAAAGTTGAACTGATAAACAGCCACTGAAATAGATTTGAATTTAAAACAAGGATCACTATAACTATATAAAATTCTAAATACTTTATGGTGCTGTAAACAAGAAGTAATACAAAATACTTTGACCTGTTAATTTCTTTTATTTAAGGTGGATGTTAAGACATAGACATTATAGCTATAATAAGGACAAAACTCAATATATTAATCTGATTATTCAGTAATCCGTTGGGTAGGTACCTATACCTAATCAGTAAACCATCAAATCAAATGAACCATACATACGTCAATTAACACTTACAGCAAAAGTCAAAACAACATCAATCTGCCACTTGGAGAATGTCTACCATAGATAATATAACTTATGAAGTTATGATATCTAAGACCTGCTAGGATTATAAGTATAGTGTTACATTGTTTTGGAGAGAATAAATGTTATTTCGTCCAAATAAAAGTGAATACGGAGATTTGGCTAATCAAAATTAATTTTTATTCATTAATGAATTATTAATACATGTGGTTTTCTTTAATTATATAAACTATCAGAGGGGTTGGTTTATTGTCTATGTAGACACATCATCGTCAATTCTTTACACTTGTAAATAGTAATTTTATTTATTGTATCAAAACTAGATTATTAATACATGTGGTTTTTTTCTACTTATATACAGAAAGTGAGTCTGTGCTCCGTACAGTTTTGGATCATTTCCTTTACACAAACACTTAACAAATTATATACTAAAACTTTCTCCAGGAAACACTCTCTCTAATCTTTTGATGAAAACGAAGCACGAACATCCGGTAAGTAGTTTTAGAGTTTATCGCGAAGAAACAGGCGCGACGGGAGACTTTATTTTTTAATGTGTAGTGATTATTACATGTCTGCGGTGCGGATAACCATTAATTGTCCGCACGTATACCTACTGCTAGTACAGTCTGACAAAGACTTGCATTAATTCACCAGCATCTAGTAGCTACAAAAATACATGTTTTTAGTAAGCTGTACAAAAGTAAGATTGACACAGGAGATTATTTAATCTTATAATGAAACAAGTTGTGAAACGTACATTTTTTTTTGTTTCCACATACCTAATTGATGCTAACCTGTTTGGTGTGTTGGGTTTTTAGCAAGCGGTTTTTATAGCTTGTCAATATTATTTGTGGGATGCAATGTTATTTTCCCATTACATTCTACTTTTAATTTGATTGCCTCCGTGGCGCAGTGGTCAGCGCAGTGAATTTAAAAAATGAAGGCTTTCGGCTCGGTTCTCGGCTGGGCCCATTAGGATTTTATAAAATGGTCCAGGCTTGGTTGGTGGAAGGCTTCCGCCGTGGCTAGCATAGATGACTACAATCTCACCTGATCGTAAGTGATGATAGAATCTAACATGGAAGCGAGTTAACTTGTTGGGAATAGGATGAATTCCATACCCCTTTCGGTTTTACATGACATTTTATCGGAATGCTAAATCACTTGGCGGTATGTCTTTGTCGTCAGGATGGTACTCGTAACTAGCCACGGCTACCAACCAGACCTGAATTCATGAAGATAATCTCATTCAGCCAAGCCGTAAATCGAAACCAGGACCTCCGTCTTATATACTGTGCATACCACTGCGGCCAAGTAATATTATTACATGTTGTTGTCACTGCAAGTTTATATAATAAAATATAATAATATGAATACAGACAGTGTTTAGTCAAGCATTAATGTAACAACATTTTATATCCGAGCCTTTGCGCCAAAGTAATGATATCCATAATTAGAAATACCTATGAAATTGCCCATAAGGAAACACACACATAATTGCAATCACATTATGCTCAATTTGACTGTATATATTTTTTATTCGTTACATGTTGGCCTGCAATCACACCTGATGTTAAGTGATGATGCAATCAATCTAAGATGGAAGCGGGCTAACTTGTTAGGAATTGGATGAATTCCACACCCTATTTGGGTACACCACGACATCTCACCGGAATTTTAAATAGCTTGGCGGTACGTCGTTGTTGGCTGGTTGTATGGTAACTAGCCACGGAGCCTCAGATCAACCAGACCTGGACTAGTCGGGAATGGTACTTCCGTCTAATCCGTCGACGACTTCCGTGGCGCAGTGGTATGCGCGGTGGATTTATAAGACGGAGGTTCTGGGTTCGATTCCCGGCGGGGCAGATTGAGATTTTCCTTAGTTTGTCTTGGTCTGGCTGGTGGGAGGCTTTCGCTGTGGCTTGTTACAAACCTACCGACAAAGACGTATCGCCAAGCGATTTAGCGTTCCGGTACGATGTCGTGTAGAAGTTAGCCCGCTTCCATCTTAGACTGTATCATCACTTAATGTCAGGTGTGATAGCAGTCAAGGGCCAACTTGTAGTCGAAACAAAAAAAAGTCCACCGCTGCGTCACATAGGCTGTTAAAATACTATCGGTGAATAAATTAATTACTCATCTTTATTACATATCACCAGATGGACATAATATACATTGTTGGACATAGGCAGTCAGTCAGTCCAGCTAGTGAGAGGTTTTTTTTATTTATGGGCTTACAAACAACTTCATAATACATAGAAAGAAGAAATAAATACATTTATTTGATACACACACAGACAAGAAAACACAAACACAAGAAAAAAGAAGAAAGTGTGTAGTATCAAAATGGACGACACTCAGCGTATGCTACGTCAGTGTAAATCCACCGGCGCAGCGCTGGTCTTCCGTGGGGCCAAGTGGTGAAATGGACGGAATATTAATGTAAAATATTTTATATGAGATAAGATTAAATAACAAAATAATGATATAGAAGTATCGATAAAAGACATTAAAAAAGGTAAATATGTAGGGTGGACAAAGATATTATAATAGAATATACATAAACTATATAATTGAAGAAATTTGTCTATAGTCTATAACTAGGCTTAACAGCTAGATTAGTGTTGTGAAAGAAGGAATTTTTTTACCAAAATTTTAAACCAGATTTTGGATCTACTAATACATCATACAACCAAAACTTTCCGGTGCCTCATTGCAGAACCTTGGAACTCCGTCCATCGTTTATTTGAGCTTAGTGCCGTGTTTATTGCACTTTAACTTCGCGACTAGGTGAGCTAACATGGTTGGTAACATTGGTTCATCCACGGATCTCCTCATTTCTGATTCAGTCACGAATCTAAAAGTTACTCAGAACATAGCTCGTTTCATCGCTCTGAGCCTTCTTACGAGGCACATTTGGGCGACCATAGTTAGCGATTTGAATGTATTAAAACATTTTAATCCTAAGACTGGAAATCTGCTGATGCATGCATGGCGGATTATTTTTTTAGATGTAGGAAGTTGGGATAAAGGGAATAAACAAACCAGTATTGTTCCACAGGTATTTTATATTATTAAATTAATATTTATTAAATTACGTCGTTTTATTTTTTTTCAACATCATAATAGACAAGGATTTTTAATAAGGTTCAATATTGTTCTGCTCTGATAAAAATACAGATTGTTCCGTTTGATGCCTGAGACCAATGTTACTGTAAATAATATTGGTAATTTTATTACCCTTATTACTTAGATAGTGAGAGTCAGAGATGTGATTTATTTGAAATACTTCTATTTAAAATGCAAATTCAAAATGCAAAATACCTATTTTGTATTTTGCATTTAAATGCTTTTTAACAAAAACATTTTGTATTTTATTTGATATACCTTTCGAGATGTATTTTGCATTTTTAAAATTCATTTCAAAATGCAAAATACTTTCTGATTAAGTTTAGCCAACAATACCAGTCAAACGAAATGAAATGAACAAATGACGCTTCTATTGCCGAATTTGACCTATAGTGGATTTTTGTCGGCCGCGATTGAAGCTACGACACTGAATGTATTAAAATGAAACTTCATAGTTCATATTTTGAGGTATTGGATAGGATACTTTTTGTCGCGAAATTAAAGTAGAAGGGGTTGAAAGTTTCGATGTAAAGTCTTTAATTTTTGAAGTTATGTTCATGAAAATTTGTATACTAACTACTAAATAACTATATGTTTGTTATTCAAGGATTTTTCAAAATTTCATCCCTATTGGGTTATATTGGGGTTGAAAGTTTGTATGTGTAATTCCTTTTAATTTTATAGAAGGAATAAACAAATCAGTATTGTTCCACACTTATTTTATATTATTAAATTAATATTTATTATATTACATGTTTATATTCTTAAATAAATTAAACATCATCAATTGAAAAGGTATTTATTTTAAAAAGTTTGAAAATACTATTGCATTTTGCATTTGAAATACAAAACGCAAAAGTATTTGGTATTTTGCATTTGAAATAGTAAATCTGAAAAGTATTTTGCATTTTGTATTTAAATGCTTTTATGGAACCATTTTGTACATCTCTTGTGAGAGTAAGTTCTTTTCAAACGATCTTCTGCTTCGATCCTTTAAGAAGGTATTTTGTGGAATTTTGCTACTTATTGGTACAACGGTATCAGTCCCTAACCCCACGCAGACTTGTGAAAAAATCGACTTTTTTCATTTTACTGGTCTCAGGCAGAAATATTTATAAAGATTTTTTTAAATATTCACAGCACATATTCTGACATTATATTTTCCAAAGATGTACTTGTAAACTATTAGCTAATTAATTATTATTAATAACATAGCAGTCTCTTATATGTTATATTTTTTCAAAATCCACTGTTGCACTGTTGTCCTTTCCAAATTATTTATTAAAAATAATTTAAACACATCGGATACTTATATAATACGTCAAACTTAGTAAGTTATACAACTCTATTTTTTGTTACCTAAGTCTTGGAGTAGTGTTCTTATAGTTTTTCCACTTGAGAAAATGGTAGGTAGCATTGAAGTAAAATATATCTTATATCAATTGTTTCGTTGTTAAAACTTAATTTTGTTTACATTTCTGATTTACAAGCGAAAGGGATGCGTGTAAAATAAGTTATATAACTTTTAATCATTGGTTCTATAGGTCTATTTCTCTTTAAAATTGATAAGTTTAGCAGTCACAGAAGATGCTCAAATATTCTCTCATTTACAGCTACCACTTCCGTATACATTGAATATTCTGATCTAATGAATGTGTCAACTTTATAAATTATAATATAAAGATTTCATTCGAGTTAGTCGGTACCCGACCTTGCTCGCTTCGTGCGTTCTATGCACACTACATTCATCAATTCTATAGCATTACCGAATAGCTACGCTCGTAACGTTCCTCTGTCACCGAGCGAAGTGATTAATGTTTAGTATTGAGTTCTATTCACGCATAAACAGCACTCAAGGTGCTGTTTTAATTTGGAAAAGATTAGATGTCTTTGTCTATGTTCCCGAAAATGCTTTCCATCTATGTCTATATTCCAGAAAAATGTAGAATAACTACGATTTCAGAAAGATCTAAAACATTGCATCGTTCATACGGCACTTTCTCTATGCAGAGAGAGGGTCACGTCTGGAGGCGGTTGCTCCCACTCCCAGAGGCGCGGCTTGCGGCGTCTGTCTATGGTGGGTGCTGTTTCGCCTGAACCATCCGAGTATCCACTGCTGCAAGAGCGCAGACTGCACGATGCGTGGACTTTATGTTCTGAAAAAATTGGAAATTTATTTTAAAATAAGCTTTTTAATCAATTTCAAGATTAGTGGTGATTTTTGTATTGGTCGTCAAGCAGCATCGCTGTGCTTTTATTTAAAGAGCAAGGGAAGGGTTGCTGGTGTGTTCATAGGTACATAAAGCTTAACGCCTACGTCTCAGGTTGATGGATACAGAAGTCACTTTGTAGTACGTGTATCTTGCGAGCCCTGCGATGTGTTCATCTGTTTATAAGCGATAGTTTTCCATTTACTATGAGGTGGTCTGTCAGCTTGGAAAAAAAATATGTCGAAATGCTCGTATATAGCACCAGAGAGTTTGTAAAAACAAATTAGTTTAAACTGTGAGGGTTTCTCTTGTTTAGTTTAGGAGTTTCTATATTTGTGCATTAATTTAAGTACAATAAAATGAATTCATTAATTTTATTCCTTGTGTTAATTACAAAATGGTATCATTTATTCCTTCCACGTAGTATTGGAAGCCATAAATAGTAAGACGACGTTAATCAGTAAGACATCACACGCATTCTTACCTACCTCCGAGGTTATCAAGGTATTCTCTCGCAACTTCATCGAGTTGCAGTACTTGTATGACGGGGGCGGGCTTAGAGCGGACGCGCCGCGCTACCCTTATTAGCAGCACTGATGACAGAATAAACACTGCCAGGAGTACCACAGCCCCTATTGATATGCCCACATCCTTTCCCAGGAGATCTAGAACAATCAATTGATTTCAGACGGAACTATATGGAGAGATGCATTGAGATTGAAGAGTACTTTTTATATTCGTTAGTCATACGCACTTAAAATAACGATTTATGCTCAGATGAATTGGACATGTGGAGAAAATGAATTTAAGCCTAAGCTGACCAAATCATATGAAAGAATTAATAAAATTGGAGGAAGTGACAGTGATATGCAAGAATTGTGGCAAGTGGAAGGACGTGGTCTTTGTTTGTCCATTGTGAATAATGCGTGATCCTATGTATGTATGTTTAGTCAATAGTTGTAGTCCCGATGCTCCTTTCATGCAATGTTCTCTTTAAGCGAAAAACTCACAACCTTAAGAAGCTTCCGCTTGTTCGTTCGACCAAAAATTGGGTTAAGTCGGTAGTAGTCTTTGAAACTTCGGTATTGTGAGGAAGTATCTCACTCTGGGGCTCAGACGACCGTTGAAGCGAACTCTTCTTTTAAATTCGTTTATAGAAGAATTCGCTTCAATCTATTTTTAATTTTTTACCATACACTGTTGTTATAGTTTGATATAAAAAAAACTTAAAAAGAAATGTACATTTACCTAAATAAACAAACACACTTACATTTCCACCATGGCACAGAAGCAGAATTCAGCAATATCTCAGTCGGTCTCAACAGCAGTGAGCCCGAGCAGCCATATCTATTACAAGCAGAAGCGCCAACTTCGTCTTCAGCTCGCAAGTTCCCAAGTGGACCCCGCACCAGCCACGGGACTCCTTCCCCCTGGGCTAGAGCCTGGCTCATACCGTACCCCATGGATCCTCGTCTTTCAAGCATTAACGAGGAGTTGGAGGTCGACATTCGCCAAACTGAGACTTCGTAGTACGTGGCGTTTTCAACTGTAAAAAACAATGTTTTGTTCAATTAAACATTTATTTCATTTGTTTCATATGGTGGCAAAACTCTATTACTGATACTTTTTGTCTAGTTTTTCGGATCGTTAAGACTAACTATATATGTAATTAGAAACCACATATAATTAGGTATTGGCCAAAACTTTTAGCGAAAGCTTGCATGCTAATATGAAAAGACCTATGTAAATATTAAGTACTAGCAGTCGCCTGCGACTTCGTCCGCTTGAAAACCTCTTAGGTACCCTTCTAATTATAAAGACAGACTTTCATACAAAGTGTCCTTATTCCCCACTTAAGATAATTAAATAATTTATTTTGATAAGGATTTAAGTTTAGTTGTAAAAATAATGACGTAAACTTAAGCATATGCATTAAATGATTTATTACAGAGTCGCACTTTTTAGAAATTTTGTAATATCTCCGAAACTATATAACTAATTAACATACTGTAAAAGGCAAATCTTATCTCTATAATATCCTTGTGATTACTAAATAATTTGTTTTGATAAGGATATAATTTTAGTTATATAAATGATGACGTAAACGTAAGCATATGAATTAAATAATTTTTTAAAATACAAAAAGTTATATAGCTCTTAAAATATAAAAGATAAATATATGCTGTCGCGGACTTTTTTGTAGAAATTTTTAAGATACATAAAGTCCTCATACATTGCTTTCAGTTATTCTCAATGGTTAAGGCAGCGTACGCGCATAAAGCCGATTTAACAGATTTTTGCAATCCCACTTGCGTGACTAAAACTGTGATAACTCGGTTAATATATACAATACAAATATAAAATATAGCCTGTGACACTCACTGATAATGTAGCATTCTACTGGTGAAAGAATTTTTTAAATAGGATCAGTTGTTCCGAAGATTAGCCCCGACAGATCTTTATTTACAAACTTACAAACATACAAACTTACTAACTTTACCTCTTTATAATATTAGTATAGACATGAAAAAACTTAGTTTATGGATGTGAAGACGGTTTTCATTTCAGCAAACTTTGGCTAAAAGTTTTTGCTTTTATGAACAAAGCTCATAAACATGATATTATGATTTCAAAACTTTATCAGTGCAAAGGATTTACCTGGTATACATCTCATTTGAAATTCCTCATACTCGTAGGCCAGGTCACACTGCTGCGGTTGCTGTGGCCTCAACAGTTCAAAACTGAACATTCTTTTACAAGGCTTCTCCTGAGTAGCAATACCGTTGCCGGCCTCACAGCTCGCGTCTAGATATCTCGACAATGAGCCGGTAATCTGTGTGAGAGGCAGGATTGCTGAGCCGGTGGTAAGATGCTGTACTTCCTCGTCAGTAGGCTGGATGTGCCAGAAGAATGTATCCGGCGCTGGCAGTGCTTTCACGTTGCATTTCAACGTTTCTTTGATTAAAGTAATGCCGTGGTCTATACATTCTGGTGGATCTGTAATAAAAGACAGGAACTAATTGTTATTTTTTGTAAGAATACAATACAAAGGAACTTAAGCTAACTTATCCTATTGTTTTATATAAAACTTTAGGCTGATAATAAATAAATAAATAATAAATAATAATATTATAGGACATTTACACACATCGCTATATAGCCCCAAAATAAGCTTAGGCAGCTTATGTTATGGGTTCTATGATGACTGATGAATATTTTATATATATTATACATAAATACTTATAATACATTGATAAACACCTAGACACTGGAAAACATCCATGCTCATCACACAAACATTTTCCAGTTGTGGGAATCGAACCCACGACCTAGGACGCAGAAGCAGGGTCACTACCCACTGCGCCACACGGCCGTCTATAATAATATAATGTCTTCTAGTTCTTTTTAGGGATTTGCTCAAAGGCTGAAAACGGAGCTCTCTTACTAAGACTTTACTGTATATCTGTCACCAGACTGTATCTCAAAAACGTAGATAGGTAGACAGTCAAATTTTTCAAAGATGATGTATTTCTGTTGCCACTTATACACCAAATATTAAAAACAGAATAAAATAATTATTTAGGTGAGGCTCTCATACAATAATACTCGTGATTTCTTTGCCGTTTTTAACGGAACCCTTCGACCGCGTGTCCGACTCGTACTTGGTCGGTGTTCTTTTTAATTTATGATAAGCAGAGGCTGATCACATACACTAGAAGCATAACCAATAATATAATTTCTTGACTTCATAATGTTTTTATTCACCAAAGTTCTTGGCGATAGGAATTAGCATTTATCACAAAATCCTTAACAAGTTTTTGTCTGAATAGAATTCAGCAGAAGTTTTTTTCTCATCTCCTACAAAATATAGGAGTAAAGTGAAGACATCATCTTGCACTTATACAAAAAAATACGAAACGACGAATATTTTATTAAATACACTTACAAAACACATTTATACTGATAGATTCAGATCTGGTTTCCCCGATGCTGTTGCGAGCTGCGCAGGAGTATCGGCCGGCGTGTCTCCGCGTCGCTTCCTCTACCAGCAGCGATTGGGAGGAAACTTGGCTGCCCCATATACTGTGCGGCCTTATTTCTATATCCTGAAATTGTAATAGGTATGTCAGCCGACGGATACCAGAATCTAATAACTAGACTTAACTACTTAGTATCTGGAAGTACATTCACTATGTTTTTTCAGACTTTTAAATAGCCATAAACGTTCTTACTAAGTAGAATGACTTTTGGAATGTGTAAAAGGACGATCATTTCTGATATCTGCGCAGTGAACAAATTAAATGTAACAAAGTATTTTTCACCGCCGCCATGACCCTGCCTAGTTGGTATGTCGCAACTCCAGGGTTTGGTGCGAGCTATCAGTACATTTTTAAGCTGGGTATGATACTAGCAACTGATCTTACTAGCTTAAAAGAATGATAAAAATTACCTTCTATACGTAGAACTATACTATACTTTGGAATGTACCTAATAGACTCGAGTGGTATGACAAGAAGACCGTTTATTACTGGAAGTCATGTACCAATAATTTGATAAATTGTTGCTCCTTACATTAAAATACCATGTAAAGTTTTCAACAGGTGGGTTGGCTTTCACTTCACACTCCAGGTGCAAACTGTCCAGCTCCACCACTTCGTTCAGTCTTCCATCTCCTAATTTGGATAATTCTACTATTGGACTATCTGAAATAAAAAAATATGATTGATCATGGCATAGCGTACATAGAATACATACACGTGATTGTTGTCTTGGCACCTTAAAGAACAAATTGTGATGTGTAGCATTTTGCATTAATAAAGATTTATCTTCTTTCTCTCAATGCCATCAAATTAGGCTGTCATAATACAATACCTAAGGCCAAAAATCCTTCTTCCTTCTCTCAGTTTCGACCAATCTCAATTCTACCCTTCTTGTCCAAAGTCCTGGAGCGTATTGTGCACCACCAACTTAATCTTTATCTAACAAAATATTCCATCCTCAGCCCTTTCCAATCAGGTTTTAGACGGGGTCATAGCACTACTAGTGCTCTTGTTGAGGTTTGTGATAACATCCGTGCCAATATGGACAACCAACTTCTTACTATTCTTGCTCTCTTAGACTTCAGTAATGCCTTTAATACTGTCGACTTTGATATTCTCCTTGCTATACTAAAATCTCTTAATATTTCTCCTGTACCCTTAAATTGGTTCCATAGCTACTTGAATGGGCGTCAGCAATGTGTTCTTTATAATAATAATCTCTCCTCATATTCGTCACTAATTGCTGGGGTCCCTCAAGGTGGCGTTCTCTCCCCACTCCTCTTTGCTGTTTTTATTAACTCAGTATCTACACACTTGTCTTCTTCCTTTCATCTCTATGCTGATGATCTACAACTTTATGTTTCAGCTCCAGCTGTTTGTATTTCTGACGCCATTAAGAAGCTCAATAAAGACTTGGAAAGGATTTACACGTGGTGTCATTCATTTGGCTTGTGTGTTAATCCAAATAAGTCTCAAGTCATTGTGCTTGGCAGCCGTCCCCAAATAGCCAAACTGACTTTCAGCACACTGCCTGCTGTTCGTTTTAACACTTCCGATTTGAGCTTTAGTACATGTGTCAAAAATCTTGGCCTCCTCATTGATGACTCACTATCTTGGTCTTCACAAGTGGGTGAAGTAAGTCGCAAAGTTTTCGCCTCGGTTAGATCCTTAAATAGGTTAAAAAATTTCCTTCCAATTAAAACCAAAATCTCCTTAGCACAGTCTCTTCTATTACCATTATTGGATTATGCTGATTGTTGTTGCCCCGATCTAACCGAAGTACAACTCGACAAACTTGAGCGTCTTCAAAATTTGTGCATTCGATTTATTTTTGATTTACGCAAGTTTGATCACGTTTCGGAGTATCGTGATCGTCTGAAGTGGTTGCCAATAAGATTGCGCCGTCAGCACCGCCTACTTTGCTTCTTATATTCTATCCTTTATAATCCTTTCTTTCCTTCTTATCTGAAAGACCGTTTCCGTTTCATTCGCGATGTTGATTCTCACAATCTCCGTTCACGTAATGAGAATCGATTATTATTACCTTTCTCTAATTTGAAATTTTACAGTAACTCTTTCACTTCCAAATCTATTAAGCTGTGGAACAATCTGCCATCTGAGGTCCGCGCGAGTAATTCGCTGCCCATTTTTAAGTCTCGCTTGAAAAGCTACTATTTGTCGTTAAATAGAGAATAATTATATGTATTTTTTTTTATATATTGGTATTGTTTGTATACATTTATATATTATGTTTACTTTTTTATGTAGTTTATTTATATTTTTAAATATTATATTTATAATAAATTTAAGAAATTTCTTCTCATTGCACCACCCCGCTTACGATACTTAAATGTCCTATCAATAGGTTGCCTGTAAGAGATTGCTTCTAGCAATAAGGCCGCCTTTGCATGTTTATTTTAATCCTTTTTTTTTTGTATCTGTTATATCTATTTTTATGTGCAATAAAGTGTTTCTTCTTCTTCTTCTTCTTCTGTCAAAGGACTTAGAATGATGCTGATGTTTTATTTAGTGACAAACAGTATTAGATGTTAATGATGTCATGATAAAATAATGATCAGGATCTACCAAATATAAATGATTTTCCATGGGCGAGCTGTTATTGAGAATTACGAGTTCTTGGAAGAAAGAAAATTTCAACATTTTGTAGCCTAAATAAATAAATATAAAGGACATCGCTATCCAGATCCACAGTAAGCATTGGGCATGCTTGCGTTAATGGTATACTATATAAATATTTTTAAGTCATGGGAATCACGGCCTTGAATGCCGAAAGAAGGGTTACCGTACCGCACCACTCGACTTAAGTTAAAGCAATTAAACTGAGTCGCTGCTACTTTAATACCTAAGGTAACAGGTAAAATGTATCTGAAAACTTCACCCGGATGCCTTTAAAGTTCTTACTCATTGATTGTGTAGGTTGACAAAAGTTTCATATTATCCTTTTCGATCGACATGTAGGTACGTTTTTTTGGTACAAGGCTTCTGTTGTGATTAGTTGGAGACCGGCCAAGTAATTCGAGGAGGGAAATCCGGTATGAACGATACCCCAAAGAAACCAAAGAATTGCGATTCGACGCTTCCTTTTTGGATTTTATTTCCAACATGCGGTAACTTGTATTTGTGCAATATTAAAAAATCAATAATGTCCTGGTAACTGCGATCTTGGTTATAATTGACTTTATTAAATGCGTAATACCAAAATACCTAAGTATTATTCATTGTGAACGTAAATATTGTTTGGACACTTGTTATTTCAAAAATGATTAAATGCATTATAATAATCCATTATTAGAATTTAATATTTTATCCTGTTAAATGATTGATGGTAATTTTCTTAAATAATTACATTTTAGTGGGGGTTTACCTTGAAGTGCAATATATTTAGTCCCTGACGGGCACTGCAAAATGTTGAGTGAGAACCTTTTTGGGATCACAACACTTTCACAACCTGCATGCCGAGCTATTTTATTATATTTTATTTTTAGTAGTGTTTTTCCTGTATAAATATTTTTCTTTCTATCTTTCTTTTTTTAACTTAACGTAGAAATGGAGTTCGAAGATATGTGCCTTATTTAAAATCATTACCTACTGGCATTCTTTAGTGATTACCAATGAACGACTACGCCTTGCGCGTCGCATTGTTCTAGTTCTGAGCGATTCACCTTTGGCAATAAATCTGATAAACTCACAGGTAACATTAAGTTCGATGACGTCAGCCTTGGAGTCTCGGCCCGGCGCCATGGCGGTGTTGGTGGCGACGCACGCCAGCGTCGCGCCGTTGTCGCTCACAGCCGGCGTCAGCTCCAGGAACGACTGCGCTTTACGCGTCGCATTGTTCCAGCTCTGATAACGTTAGTTGATTTTTTGTTAGCTTGTTTTTAGGTGCTGATGATAAAATTAGTTTGTCTATGGCATCTTAATTTCTTAAAGGATAGATCGAATTGAGCACGGTTAAACAGAAAGATGATTTTTTAAAGTTTATGTAAAACTTTAGCCAGCCATGTTCAAATCCCATTTTGGTGACCCTAATTCATGATATATTAGAATTTTTTTCTGAGAACGCACAACTTAACGTGATATTGTTGGTACACCCAAAAATTTCTTGGTGTTCAGGGTCATATTTGGGAAGCTTTGAAATATGCTAATAAAGCACAGGATGCCAAGTTTGCCTCTGTTAGTATTACTTGAGTGCTGTTGCCAAAGATAGTGCAACAGGATCCCAGCATTTTGTCCTAATTTGTAATTAAAATATTGCTATATTGCTTCAAGTTGTTATTGTGTTAGCGTTACCTGATTGCTGTGTTGCGTGAGGTGCCGGTGGTCCAGCCACCAGGTGAGCACGGGCTGCGGGTAGGAGCCGTGCGCCACGCACTGCACGAGGGCCGGCCGACCAGCGCTTAGCGTGTCTCTCACCGTCCCTCGCAGCCACTTTATGGTGACGTTGTAGGCGGATACTGAAAATAATACGAAGTTTCTATAAATTAATAACTATAAAAAAATTTATTGGTAGTAATATTAGGCAGCAAATATTTAGCAGATGGTTTAAATATAACAAACGACATGCAAAAACAATGAACTGCCTTCAGACAGACAACTTTGGGCAGTCAAGAATATATGTGCTTGTTAGACCGCAACACAAAATTTTTTTGTTCTACTCTAAAGTAGGTATATGTCAACGACGGCAGAAATAAGCATACCGGTATTCCTTTCAAAAACGAGCTTTTACACCAAGAGTAAGAACTTTTATTTAACTAGTTCTACATAGTCAGAACCTGGAAAGCAGCCGGCTTGCTCGTTCAGTTCCTTTTGACTACACGCCTAGCGCCTTGAAAGTTTATTTAGGTATGTATTACTAATTCAGACCATTTAAGGAGTAAATTGTGATATACTTACGCAACAGTTCAATTTTTATAGAAGCTGTCACAGGCGGAATGCGCGGAGTATTGCTCGCTCTGCACGACACTCCTTCAGCGTTGTCGCGTGTGAGAGTGAGATACAACTCGTTCTCTTTCACGCCTGGTATGTCACTGGCGCCGTCTGAATCATCTATTAGCTCTTCACCGGAATACCAGCTGATCTTGGGTGGAGGGCGACCTGGGAATAGCATTTAAGTAATACGTGTGATTCAATGGCAGTGCGTTAGGTGCATAACTATACCTACACCTTCAAGTTATATGAACTGGTAAATTTCTTCACCAATATTGGTTCGTAAAGAATCCTATGGGTAGTGCTTTTTTGCAATTTTGATGTACACGTCACATCACAGAATTACTTGATCTTTTTCTGGTAACTGTTTTTCCTTATATTTATCTTTTGATTGCCTCATTGGGTCAGTTGTTAGTTGTAGACTTGGAATCACGAGGTGATATGACGCAGTTCTGGGTCGGGCTAGGATTTACTGGACTTTATTTTCTTTCCTGACATTTTCAGAAAAAATCATCAGCCCGGAATTGTGAGATTGGGTGTGTTACGGCTCTATACCTCGGAGAGCATCTAAAGCTATCGGCCCCGGTCACTATCACCAAACTCTGTTATTCGTTACTGAATTAATCATCCTAAACCCACCAACGTGCATAGGAACAGCGTGGTAGGTTTACACTCCATATCCCCTCTCCTAAACGGAGGGAACCCTGGCCCTGAAGTAGGCTGTTAATAGGCTGCTAAAGAAGAATTATTGATAATTAAGCTTCAATCTATTCTTACCTCCAATCACTAGACAGCTAAGAAGCACAGTGTCTCCCTCGTGAAATGGTCCTATTTTCCCTTCAACTTTGTCCCCAACCTCGTCAAGGAAGAATGGTTGACTTGGCAGGACTGTAAAAGAAAGACAATAATAATTTTTAGATTTAGAAATAATTTTTAGACGCCACGGACTTATATTGTTCTAGATAACGCAATCTGTTTAAAATAAATGGATGGTGCATGAAAGTAGCGGCAATAGGAGAAGTAGCAACTGTCATATCGTACATCTGTATCAATAATATTATTATAAAATTGATTTAGATATTCATTGAAACTGAAATCATTTTCAACTATAAATGAATTTGAAAAGATTGATTTGATTTTACTCGTAGCACAAGTAAAATATTTTTTTTAATGTAAGATAAATGTACGAGTACGTTATTTAAATAATTTATTTGTGCAAAACAATATATTTAAGAAATAAAAACAATAAAAGATAGAAGTAGAATACAATAGGCAGCCCTATCGCTTTGTAGCGATTTCTTCCAGGCAATCTTAGGATTAAATACGTCATACCTTAGATTAACGTACATATGATGTATTGATCACTCAAGGATCAAGCGCGACTGATATATACGTGAAAGCGGCATCCGGCTGCCGCTTCACACCTTAACGAGTTAAAACAGATGAAAATCATGTTAAATGATTCCGATACATACATAACTCCACGAGCAAAGCTAATAAAAACGTGTTAGAAACAAGCTCACAAAGAAAACAATGTGAAAATTATGTAAATTCAGCTATGTTAACAAATAAATAGTGCTAATAATAATAAATAAATATTTAAATTGAGCTATGTTAACACAAAGAAGTCGGCTTAATATTATTAAAAATCAAGCTGACTACACCAGAAATGGCATCGGTCTATAAAATATTATGTTCGTGCTGCTTAGTATGCAAACGTTGAAAGCCCGTAAAAGCTTTCCAACAGCAAATCTTTGATATGGCGTCTCAAAATGGAAATACTCGTAGCAAACCGGACATACAAGATTATTTTTATTTATAGGGTTTCGTACTCAAAGTGAAAAACGGTATTCTATTACTAAGGCCTGTTATTATTCGGTCCGTCTATTTGTTTGTCATGATAGCTAAACAGTTGAAATTTTCCCAAATGATGTAGACATTTCTAAAAATAATGTGACTAACGTGATTATTTTGCCTGATATTATTAACGACAACAGTTAGTCGCTTGAAAATCTTACTACTATTATAAAGGCGAATACTGAATGGATTTGAATGAAACTTTACCACAATATAGCTTATACATCAGAATAACACATAGGCTATTAACGAGAACAGTGAGTCCTCTATATTATATCTAATATTATAAAGAGGAAAACTTTGTTTGTTTGAATATATACTACAGACGACCCTTCAGTGCACAAGCTACTCGTACTTGGCTGGATTTTATATTTTATTTTGTTATGTAATTTGAAAGGATCTTACAGTTTTATGGGATACACTTACGTATCTATGACACACATCAAACTTTATTTCTCATGCTATTAATCCTTATCAAAATAAATGATTTTTAGGGATAAATAGTAATTAAATTAATTTGTGTTCTATTTGTGTGTAAGACAATAAATTATTTTAGTTGAAAGTTCAACGATCAATTTAGTACACGGAGTTTGTTCGTTTGTTGAACGGGCATCCTATCATCATGATCAAGAGTGAAAATAAAAAATTTATAAATCATAAATATATATTTTTAAAATCGATTGCTTCAAAATATGTAGGCAGATGTTCACGGGAAACTATAAAAAAATTAAATTGAGAGGGGGAGCGGGGAATGAGCACACTATATGTGCCTTTACACATTTTGTATGAAAGTCTGTCTTTAAAATTAGAAGGGTACCTAAGAGGTTTTCACGCGGACGAAGTCGCGGGCGACTGCTAGTAGAATTATATATACAAGACCCTTCGTGCACGAGTGCTACTCGTACTTGGCTGGTTTTTATGTTTTATTTTGTTGATGAAGTTTGAAAGGAGTTTTATGGGTAATATATATGACACACATCAAACCGGATTCGCGATTTTTAGGATAAAAATAATTAAATTAATTTGTGTTCTATTTGAGTATAACACTATAAATTATTTTAGTTCAAAGTTCAATAATCCACTTATCATCATGTTCAATAAAATATATAAAAAATAAAATGTATTAAATCGATTGCTTTATATGTCGGTAGATGTTGCTTTAGATTTAACTTAGTGAATACTAGAGGTCGCCCGCGGATTCCCGCGTAGTTTTTTTTTATGTGATGTGTTTCCTAACATTTTTTTCTTTCCTTTTTCTTTCTATTCTTGAGTTCGCATTCATTGGCATAAGAGGCCGAGCGTCTCGGAGCTATGAACACTGTGCAGAGGTGATGTGGAGCTGCTACGGACCGTGGCGTCACGAGAGAGTCGCGTTGTGTGACATGCAGGCCCCAGATGGGGGAGGGTGTACATTAGGGACAAGGACGAGATGACAAAGAACTTGTAGGGAGTCAAGAAGGCGGCCCGGTGATGAAACGCGAAGAGAAGTGCGGATTCCGGGTTGCCCTCCCGAGATTGGGCCCAAATGACCGAGAGGTTGAAAGGGCTATGGGTGGTGGTGGGTTGTCTTCTTTCCTATGTTATATTTTGATGTATAAGCTCAGCGTTTTGACGACCTAAGTGGCGCAGTGGTATGCGTGGTGGATTCATAAGACGGAGGTCCTGGGTTCGATTCCCGGTGGGGCAGATTGGGATTTTTTTTAATTTGTCTTGGTCTGGCTGGTGGGAGGCTTTCGCCGTGGCTAGTTGCCACCCTACCGACAAAGACGTACCGCCAAGCGACTTAGCGTTCTGGTACGATGTCGTGTAGAAACCGATAGGAGTGTGGATTTCATCGTACTCTTAACAAGTTAGCCCGCTTCCATCTTAGATTGCATCATCACTTAACATCAGGTGTGATAGCAGTCAAGGGCCAACTTGTAGTCGATAAAAGAAAGCTCAAAATCGAGATTTCATACGTAACATCAAGACAAAAATCGTGATGATTTATTAGTAATTTTGTTTACATATTAGTAAATCTGTAACTAAGTTCTCAACTTCTACTTTCTTATTATGTAATTTTAATTCAAAGCAAAGGAACCAATAAAGATTTCAATCATCCATGCAATCGAAAATTCAAATAATCTAAAATAGCATTATTGTATTCGTACATTGCATGTGGTTTGCATGCCTGTATAATTGGGGAATTTCTGTTATGTTATTTGAATTTGCAAATAGCTGTTGGACTTGTAAAATCGTACTTTGTAAAAATGTGTGTGGAATTAATTCAAAATTGAATCTGAATTTGAATTATAAATGCAAATATTAGTTTATGCTGTAATTTCGCGCCTTAACTATTCAACCGATGTTAATGAAATTTGAATTTCATATTAGAGCAGCTTTTACATATGTTACTAGTTGTTCTAATGGTTTGCGATAGTGGCTTCGGATCATTAGGTCCAAGGTTCGTTTAACGCTGCAGTGGGCCTTTAAAATTGGCTAATGATGATGAATGAACATAGCTTACCAAATAAGCTCAAATTAACAAAAAATAATTAAGAGATGCTTAAGATGATGATGGTTGATGTATGATTAAAATAAGTTTGACATTCAAATTGACGTCGAATTTCGAAATAAGGAGAGATGCCTGGCCACGCATGGTCAAGTGATAATTATGATAAATGAATTCTTTTTCTTTTTGTAATTCTAGATTAACGGCCTCCGTGGCGCAGTGGTATGCGCGGTGGATTTATAAGACGGAGGTCCTGGGTTCGATTCTCGGCAGGGCAGATTGAGATTTTTCTTAATTTGTCTTGGTCTGGCTGGTGGGAGTCTTTCGCCGTGGCTAGTTACCATCCTACCGACAAAGACGTACCGCCAAGCGATTTAGCGTTCCGATACGATGTCGTGTAGAAACCGATAGGGGGTGTGGAATTACATCCAACTCCTAACAAGTTAGCCCGCTTCCATCTTAGATTGCATCATCACTTAATATCAGGTGTGATAGCAGTCAAGGGCCAACTTGTAGTTTAGTTTGTAGTTTAGTTTTCAAGTAGTTAGTTTAGTATTTATTGTATTTCTTTTGTAATAAGGTATAAGAATGTCTAAAATTATGCATGCTGAGTTAGCCTGTAAGTGGGGTATATAATATAGACATTATTCAGTCAATATTATTTTAAGTTTAATCATATATTGTATACAACGTTGGCTTCCTAAATAAATAAATGAATGAATGAAATTATTATTATAAAATGAAGTTATAATCACTATATCTGTATAAAATTCTAAATACCTTATGGCGCTGCAGGCGGGGACAAACATAGTGTTGGTTTTTTGTTTTTATAATAATAATTTTATTTGAGACTTTTTAGTTTTAGTTTATGGTATAGA
This sequence comes from Mycalesis mineus, assembly GCA_034621355.1. Taxonomy (NCBI): domain Eukaryota; kingdom Metazoa; phylum Arthropoda; class Insecta; order Lepidoptera; family Nymphalidae; genus Mycalesis; species Mycalesis mineus. Next base: position 4,065,114 of record CM067901.1, read on the forward strand.
AATGAGACGGTACACTTAGTACACTTTTTGCCATTTTTTGTTAAAAAAAGTAATATGAACATGATATGATATTTATAATTTTTAAAATGGTCTTTTTACGACCTTTCAATTGGTACCCATATTTATTTACAGCCGCCATTTTGAAAATTTATACAGCCTATGTCACTACCACAAAGCGTTTAGGCTGTAGCGCGTGCCGAAGAAATGGACATACATACATACATACGCTCGAAAAACATAACCATCCTTCTGACGCAGTCGGGTAAAAAGCTTACCAATAACAGTCAAATTGACGCCAACATTCCTGGTAGGTCCCAGTAGGTAGTCCACCCGGCAGTGGTACAGCGCTTGGTCGTCACCTCTCAGGTTGGTGACTGTTAGCGCTGTAGGCTGTCTATTCAGGTCAGACAGCAGTCTTCCGCTGGTGTTGTAAGACGAACTCGACCACTGGGTGGAACTGCGAGCGTCGTAACTGTGGACAGTATCATAGAATATCATCTGGGATCAGTAGATCAATAGTATTGATTAAAGCTGATTCTTTGATCATACTAACATTATAAATGTGTAAGTTTGTAAGTATGTGTATGTGTTTGTTACTCTTTCACGTTGCAACTATTGAACTCATTTGAATGAAAAAATTCTGTAATACAGGAGCGATGGATCAACCTTAATCATTCTCACTATGTTATTACGAACTTTTTTTTTATTAAGATGATCCAGCCTTGGTGAAATGATGGTAAAGTACTGGCTGCATTTTCGCTTTGGACAGCTAGACTGATCCTTTTCACTTATTGCACTAGGCCTTCACGCACCAGTCGAGGGAATTAGCCGTGGTTAAATATTTGGGAAATATAATAACTTTACTAACTTACCTATAAATAGGTACATCATCTTTGTACCAGACTTGCAGCATCAGCTCATCATTGAGAATGTCCGTAGAGGTATCACAGTATAGCGTCGCGTTGCCGCCTTCGAGCGCCTCGTCTGCTATAACTGGCCCTGAAAGTTTTACAATCCGTTATTTCATAAAAACAATCTTAATTCTAAACTGTAAACTAAATAGGCTTCATGGTCGATTAGTATTATTGGATGGACAAAATGACGAATTACATTTTTGTCGGGGTATTTAAATTTTTAATTCCATATTTTATACACAAAAAATTTTAAATAAAAAGTAAAAAATAACTGTGTCATTTAGTTGCTTTAATTTACTTAAGCATATCTATGAAGTCGGTGCCAGCCAATTTTAAGGAACGTTTATTTTACGTAGTAAAGCAGTTTGTGAGTTCAAGATAACGTTCTTAAAGTAGAATCCTTGGCTGGCACCGACTCCTAGATATAGGTAAGTAAATTAAAACAACTAAATGACACAGTTATTTTTTACTTATTACTTATTAGTGCGTTTTGAGTCGGTTCTATTTTTATTTAAAAATTTTCATTTCTTACTTTTTAGTGATTTATCGCCACGTATCGTACTCGTACTGTACTGTCATAGTATATTATACGGCACTAGTAGCCAAAAAGCTACCGATACCGAAACAAAAACCGAAATCGCTGTAAGCATGTCTCCAAAATTTGAAGAGTTCCTTCAATTTCCCCAGGATATCATAGGATATCATCATCAGATCCTAACATGATGACAATAGGACCACCTTGAAAGTATGCCCTTTCTAATAAAAAAAGAATTATCAAAATCAGACAACTCTGTAAAAAGTTATGCGTGGTCATACATAAAAAAAAATACGTGTCGAATTGAGAACCTCCTCCGTTTTTTTTCGTCGGTTAAAAAGCGTACCGTCACTTACCATCAGCACCAGGTATAAAAGCGTAGACAGGTGATGAAATGACCATAAAGGATATAAGCGCCGCGATGACGCGCATTCTATGGTCCATCCATACTCCAGCGCATCTTTCTCATTGGTCAAAGAAATCTACCATTTGTTCTACTGTGTACATTCCTCTTTATCTGCGTTAATATCACATGTCTCTTGTTTCCGGTTTCTGAAACAAGTAGAGAAATTGTTATTGATAAGATTATGAGATATTTATTATCCTATATTGATATTTATACTCTTAACAAGTGAGCCCGCTTCCATTTTACATTGCATCATCACTTACCATAAGGTGTGATTGCAGACAAGGGCTAACTTGTAATAATTAAAATAAATAGAGTACAGGTAAATAAAGCTTCACATTTCTATGTCTTAGATTTTTAGCGCAAGAGACCATTATGTTAACATATTTTTTATTTTTTTTATCGACTACAAGTTGGCCCTTGACTGCTATCACACCTGATGTTTAGTGATGATGAAATCAAAGATGGAAGCGGACTAACTTGTTAGGAGTAGGATGAAATCCACACCCCTTTCGGTTTCTACACGACATCGTACCGGAACGCTATATCGCTTGGCGGTACGTCTTTGTATGTAGGGTGGTAACTAGCCAGACCAAGGCAAATTAAGAAAATCAATCTGCCCCACCGGGAATCGAACCCAGGACCTCCGTCTTATAAATCCACCGCGCATACCACTGCGCCACGGAGGTCGTCAAATTTCTTGCTTGTATCATGCCTAACGAAGTATTGCACTGTTATATAGGCTATGGTTTCCATTAAAAATAGGTGGCCAGTCTGCTAGTCCAATTAAATGCTAATACTCTGAACGGTAATCTATCTTTAGAAGATTTAGAGTCAAATGGGGATGGTTAAAACATAGAATATGTCAAATTATGATTATAATAAGCGATTGATATGTAAAATTTTTTATTCTTATGAATGTAATGTTCAATAGTCATTTTTTCATTCTTATAGGATGTTATTTATTGATTTAAATTAATAGAATCTGGTTCCAGATCTTTTAATATTAGTACCCACACCTTTGTTTTGATGGGTTTATTCAAATTGTGAGGTCATCAGAATCATAAAATTATTAAGAAGGATGTAAAATACATAACAACATATATAAGTCCTACAAGATGAATACACATTTTGATCCTTTTTTTATACACAAAATTAATGGCAGCCGTCTTCATAAGAGGAATGTAGGCTTTTTTGGCGAATCCATAACTGTCAGTTATCAAAATATAAAACCGGCTCGATTTTATACGGATGTGGGTATGATGAGCATAGTCATCGGTTAAGTGCTAGATGGAGGTAGATGACCTTAACCTTATGACAAAAGTTAGAGTTACACCCAACTAACGGTCGCCCGTGATTTTATCCTTTAACACCCATAGTGGATGGTTTATACGTAGGTATTGTTTGACTATGTCTTTCCAAATGACTCTGGCTATCATATACAAAAATATTTTTTACAATCCAGTATCGTATATATCTAATACTTTTATAACCCTTTAGTACTTGATATTACAAAGAGATGCTTCATTTTTATTTTGTCTTCTTCTTTTGGGTAAATAGGCACAATGTTAGTGTTCTTATTGTTATATTAAGTCACACCAAAAATAATTATTTGTTATTGTTGTGTTTAATAACATTTTAGTAGCTGGTATTAAAGTAATCTTTTCTTTCTTTTAAAGGTCTTTTTAGGGCCTTAAAAATACTACAATTCTGAGCCGTCTGTAGCCAGCGGCTCCCTGCAACATGTTTAATGTCGTCAGTCCACCTAGAGAGGGGTCGACCAGCACTGCGCTTTCCGATGCGGGGTCGCCATTCTAGCAACTTGGGTCATCTAACGTCCATCTTTTTCTTACATTCATAAAAGAAAAAAAAGCTTTTATTATTATTTTACTTTAGTATTTTGTCGTTTCTAAAGGGTTTGACTATATGATTTTAAGTGCATTAAGTGCAACCCTAGTTCCGCTAATAAGTGATAAAATAAATTCGCAAAATAATACTTGAACAAGTAATTTGTCAAGTGTGCTGAAGTAAAGCAAAAGATACCATCAGGTTATGATAGCTACCAGGCATTGTGGCAAGCGATTATAAAGCTTCTTATATAAAAGAGTAGCATTTTTATCAGATCGACGTCCACGGTTTAAGTAATGCTTTACAAACAATGCTACTTCGTGACTGGGGAGAGATAATTTCGCGTTTTGTAATCCGAATTGCGATCATCGTTCGTATCTTGATCGAAAGGGTCATCCGCGATTTGAAGGACTGTAATATCGTGGAAAAGGAGATAGTTTTGGACATGCATTTCTTAATAAATTATTATTTTAACATAGCTAAATGGATTTACGATTCGAGTCATATTTAAGCAGAAGAGGTCTTGTGTTTAATTTTAGTTCTCCTCACTGCTTTTGAGGGTTCCGTACCTCATAAAATCTGAGAATTTTGTCGTTAAATAGGTAGACTTTTTAAGCATTGAAAATTTGTGAAATCTTTATTTCCTTTTTCCAACTTTCGTTGGGCGAGTTCGATTTGTATCGCACTTGTTGAGGAGTTTCTTTCAGAAATAGAGGTGCCCGACTTCATAACTCGTAGTTAACCTTGGAGGATCTTTACGATTAATCGCAGGTAAAAGGTAAAAAAATATTTGCCATGTTAAAAATACATGACACGACACAAAGTCGTATATTATGATAATGATCTGATGTAATATCTTTCTGATCTTATGTCTGACTTTAATATACCTATTTAAATTATTATACATACACATGTCGATTTATGAGTGTTAGATCTACTAGGTATTTATCTATAATTACACAAACTGTTCTCTGAGGTGTTAAAACCACGATTACAATTTACTCGTGTCATAAAATCATTGTTAGCATGCTCTTGACAATTTATCAATCAGATACAATGATTTGCACATTCCTATACATTGTAAAAAATATATCTACCTAATACGAGATTGACTTATTAAGCGGGGACAAACAATACTTTTTACTACGGGCAAAGAAAGATCTACCAAAACTACGTTTGTTTCCGCCTGCAGCACCGTAAAGTATATACAATTTTATATAGACAGAGTGATACTTGTTTTTCTCTTTTCAGTTCATTACTCCTAAGCAGTCGGGTTTTTGTTTTTATAATAATATTTTTTTTGACACTTTTTAATATTGGTTTGTGTTATAGAAATGAATTTTTGACACTTATGAACACTTTATGACATTTATTTGTTAAAAAAGTAATATAAATATGATATGATTTATATATTTTTGAAATGGTCTTTTTACGACCTTTCATATGATACCCATATTATTAAGATAAGAGAAAAATATACACATCCCTCTTTTTTTTCCCCAGTTACAGCCGCCATTTTGAAAATTTGTATAGTCTATGTCACTACCACAATTCTGACGAATTCAACGACACCTCATGTGTCAAAATCCGTCCAGCCGTTTAGGCTGTAGCGCGTGCCAAAGAAATGGACATACATACATACTCACATACCCACATACCCACATAAATAAATACATACGCTCGAAAAACATTACCCACCTCCTGACGCAGTCGGCAAAAAATAATAGGTCAGATTAATGAATACTTCTAAATTATCGTTGAAAAACAAAACCTGTCTAAAATAAAACTTGCTATCGTTACTCCACGGTTGGAACTGTTCTAATGGGTGAGTCAATTATGTTTTTGTCTATCGTAGATAGTTCAAAAAGTAGGTGTGTCTTGGGTGGCAATTGACGCGACCGCTCATCAATCACATGTCACGAAAATGGAACGCACTCGTAGGTAAACTATTTGGTAATTAAGTGGCGGTTAACTGGTGATAGTTAAACATTTATGGGTATAGAATTAATTTTAGGAGAAAATACTTTATCTTTATTCTAGCTTTATTTTTCTGTAAGAAAAGTTTTCCTTTCAAGAAATGTTTCTTTTTCAATGAGGGTTGACTGCATGAATATCTAAACACTCGACTTAATGTATGTGTTTATTATATTATAGTAATTAATTAATTAATATTTGCAGAACGTTCCTTAATGTAGTTTGAATGGAAACGTTTTAAGAGGTGGAACAGAATTCACCACGCCAACTAATTCAATGTTAACTTCTCAAGAAGAAAAATCGTTCAATTATCCTTTTTAAATGAATAAAATTTTTTAACAAAAATAGAACCGACTCAAAACGAACTAAAAAGTAAAAAATAACTGTGTAATTTAGTTGCTTTAATTTACTTAAGCATATCTATGAAGTCGGTGCCAGCCAAGTTTAAGGAACATTTATTTCACGTAGTAAAGCAGTTTGTGGGTTCTAGGTAACGTCCTTCAAAGTAGAAACCTTGGCTGGCACCAATATATGCTTAAGTAAATTAAATAAATTACCAGTTATTTTTTACTTGTTTTAGTCTCTATTTTTGTTAAAAAATTTTTTACTTTTTAGTGATTTATCGCCACGTAGCGTACTCGTACTATACTGTCATAGTATATTATATGGCACTAGTAATCTGTAAGCGTGCCTAAAATTTGAGGAGTTCTTAATTTCCCGGATATCATCAGCAGATCCTAACAAGCGGACAATGGGACCACCTTGAATGTATGCCCTTTCAAATAAAAAAAGAATTATCAAAATCGAACAACACTGTAAAAAGTTATGCGTGGTCATACATAAAAAAAAAAAAAATATACGTGTCGAATTGAGAACCTCCTCCGTTTTTTTTTCGTCGGTTAAAAATATCATCGTTCTTTATTAATTTAAATTAGATCACTCTTTTTTCTAGGATAATAGATAACTTACTGTCCTTACCAGCAGTCAGCAATTGTCCTGACCAGTCAGTCACAATAGTCACGAGAAAAGGAATCGAAGTTAGGACCATTCAAACTTGAGTACTGTCCCTTAACCATTGATTAAACTTCACTGTTCTTAATATTATATCAATAAATAACTCATTCATCCTCTCATTCATTTACATCACATTATTGTCCAGCAGGTGTTCATGACGAAAGCTAGTCGAGAATATTGTATAATTTTGAAATGAATCGTCGGAATAGTTCAAAGTGGTTCACCTTGAGTTTAACTACAGTCGAAGTGTCGACTGGTCCGTCATTTCGTGTTAAAATAACACGTATACCTATCGCGTTATAAAAAAATACCAAATAAAAAAGGTTTGATTCCGTGATCTAAAATTAAATCTATATTACAGTAATACAATCTCTACATATAGTGTTGGCAGCATTGTATACTGTTTGAGAAGACTATAGACAATATAGTGGCCTCATTTGCTGTATTGTGGTACCGCGTTTAAACTATAGATAATAGACTAGGGGCGGTACTCGTCGGGCGCTAGGCTATAAAATATGCCCCTATGGATAATTGTTATCATTCACCTTAGTGTCCGAGTCTTGTGCAGTCTTGCTGTTTAACTATCGTAAGAATCTGTGCGCGTAATGTTTAATTAAGTAATTACTGTAATAATGTTTCATTTTGATCATATTTGATGTCTTTGTAAATAAATTGTTATTAAGTTTGTCTTTTGGTGATTTAAGTTGTATTCCCTTCTGGCTGTTTGTTAACAATAGTTATGTTATTTCCTAAACTTTATGTTGTGGCTTGTGAAAATAGTATACATTTACGCTCGCGAACGAATTACGAAAAACGTAATAAAGTATGTTTTTGACTCGTCATAGACAGAACAAATAGATAATAATATAATCCTGTTGAAAATTAGTGGTACATCAGCAGGAATAGGCTTCCAGCCTACAATAAGTCCGATGCCGATGCCGAAGAGCATAATTTGTTGAACTTGGCTTACATAAAATTAAATTTTGATGAAATGAACCATGTACCTATATGCGGTGAACAGCATTAAAAAAGGAATGACTCTTTTTAGTCCATAAATACTGTTGCCATGAATAACAAATTAATTCGTAGATTCCCACTCAAAATTAATAGAATAGAAAGTTTTCATATCTATCCAACTAATGATCTCGTTCATAATAAAATGTAAGAGGCACTTCTGAAGCAGGTGCTAATAATTGAAAAATGCATTTAAAATGTAAATCATGTCTTGTTTACCGTTCCGCCTATAAATGTGTTTTACAGGTTAATTAGGTCACACATTTCCTTGTAATAAAGATTTATTGGTAACGGGCTCAATAAAACGTAATTTTTAAGCCAATTCCACGGCTATCCTGTACATTATTCATTAAAATTATCGTGGGATAATTTGTGAATTAAAGCTGCTTTTTTGGAAATTTTGCTTTTACTGAGTGGACCTATAAAATATTGTCCATTTCTTGTTATGAAGAAATTTTCAGTAAAAATCCGAACGTTCGGACGATGGTCCCGGTAATTATCATTAACATCTGATAGATATTTGTTAAAATAGTAAAAACATTATCACCCTAAGCCCGTCAAAATTACAGTGGCCTTGTTGATCTAGAAACGGAAAACCTGGTATTAAAGTGCGATTTAACAATAGGCTGATAATAGTCATTTACAAAAAAGTTTTTCTTCATAAACTGTTGTCTTATAAATTATTGCTAGAAATTTCACAGTTAAACCTAGTAAAGGTTTCCGTAAATATATCAGTAATATCTTTAAGTTAGGAAGTTGATGATGTTACAACTATAATACCGTGCTTTAGAGAGCACTTTAATAATAACCATATAATAGAATTATCCTTTACAATATCACCTTAACAACATACTGGAGCAGCGTAGCATTTGGCTCCAAATTCTCTTGTTCCCTGGGAGTGAGGCATTGCTCTATAGTGGGCTATTCAAATAGCTAATACAATATACAACTTTATATTAGTATGATATATTTTCTAAGACCATTAGGTGGCAAAAGCCATGAATAGCATAAAGCACGTGCCGGGAAATTGTAAGAAAACGCGTCAGCAAAAGAGTTTCCTTCAAAAGGCGACTTATTTATACGGTCTAGAAGTTTCAGGTTTACCTTTCAGCATTAAATGAAGTCTGGGAAATTTTCCACTTGTCGCTTACATGTGCCTGTAAGGTCTACTCACTTAGAAGTTCCGAGTAAATTAATATGTTCTTTTTCAGAACTTCGCTATTGAAAGTTCCGACGACATTTCGTTCCATTTAATTTATTGAACACATTTACGTTCTTACAATTTATGTGACTCGCGAGAAAATCGGTGTATTATTATAAAGTTCGAGGGACATCAAAAAATTATATTGTATGTGATCCTCTTATGAAAGTTTTTTAGTGGGTTTATTAAGCTTTCTTTAAAAGATAGACATATTCTATTATGAATTTTTTAGTTCTAAAAGGAGGAACACGATATTATTTTGTTATATTATAAAGCATGACTTTCGATGAAAGTTCCTAGGCGGCTCCTCAGTTTTCCCACACTTGTAAAATAATCGTCATAGTTCGTCCAAATGACACAGAACCTTTTTAAGCTATTTGTAGGTATATAGCCTAAACTTATATATTCCTAAAAGAATTGCTCTATCTATCGGTAAACGTCGCATGAAAATCCGTTTCGAAATAATTATTTTTTCCTTATAAAAACTAAGTATACCATGAAGATAGTATTCCCCTATCTCTCTAAAATGGAGATTTTACTTTGGTTAGAATTTTCCACAAAAACGATTGTAAAGAAAATACGTTTATTATCGTTATTGGAAATTTCTAAGTGAACAAACAATACCCACGTGTGCGCTAAGTCACCCCATATTCTGAGAACACTCAATTTTATTAAAGCTAATGACCCCTAGGAGTATTTTTGTATCGGGTCATTGATGTCGTTGGTACACTCTTGGCCACTCAGCTTATCCTGAATTACGATAATAGTTTTCAAGTGTTAAGGAAGGCTAACGTCGACTAAGTGCTTTCGTTGAAAATAAAACATTTATTAACCTATTTTAACGGCTTATTTTAAGGCTCGCGAAGCTCCTGACAGGAGATTGATTTAGATCTTAGATCTGCTCCATTCTCCATTCTGACGGCCGTGTGGCGCAGTGGGTAGTGGCCCTGCTTCTGCGTTCTAGGCTGTGGGTTCGATTCCCACTTCTGGAAAAATGTTTGTGTTAAAACAAATGACGTCATAATGTGCTCTCCGAGACACGGGGGTGGATCGTTACAAAGCACTTTAAATGCTATTTTAAACTAACATAATAATTTTGATATCAGTCTTATACCATTAAGCTGCAGCTCTGTAGCTGACCGCAGCCGACATCAGCAGGATGAGTGTCGCAGCAACACTAAGAGATTAATTTGTATGTATTTCTATGAAATAACTTCTGTTGACGACACGTCGTTTTCATACAACTACATATAATCCAATAGTGTCGCTGCGACGCTACGAACTGGCATCATACTACGAAGTAAGTAAAAAACGAGGCAATTTTTGTTGTTTTACATATCTCGGTGTTTTCTTTTGCACGTCGCCGCCATCTTTTTTCTGGAGCAGAAGCACGCTGATGTCACAGCCGCCAACAAATCACCAAATCGTGACAACCACCGCTAAAGTACGTGTTGTCACCACAAGATGGCGTTATCTTGAATGTTTAAGTGTGGTTAAAGTTATATTTTGGCTTATTATTTTATAGAAGTCGCCCGCGACTTCGTCCGCGTGAAAATCTCTTAGGTAATCTTTTAATTTTAAAGACAGACTTTCATATTAAGTGTGCTTTTCTCCCGCTACCCCTATCTATTTAATTTTTTTACAGTTTCCCGTAAAACAATATCCTCCGTCCCGTCCTGTGTACTAAAGATATACATTTTTGTTAAACATTGTACTATATTACAATACATTAATATTCACAATATATATTTATGACAAGCTGATGTGTATAGCTTTTAATAGTCTATTTCACTTTTCAGTCTAGCTTTCATAATAAACAAAATAATTTAGAATCCGACATGCAGATCTAGAGATAAGCCCCTTTAAATAAACGAACAAACTTTTTGGTATATTATATAAACATGGTCTGCCATGCCAAATAAATTGAAAGAGAAGATCTAAGATCGAATTCTCAAAAAATATCAGTACCAACATGTTGACCCCTATTCAGTACGTATAACATAACACGGAGGTGGTCAACTCTATTTGGCCGATATAACGGCTTTGTCATGTTTGTTAGAAATTTTGTAATATCTCCGAAACTATATAACTAATTAACATACTGTAAAAGGCAAATCTTATCTCTAATAATATCTTTGTGATTATTAAATAAATTATTTTGATAAGGATTTAAGTTTAGTTCTATAAATAATGACGTAAATGTAAGCATATGAATTAAACGATTTTTTAAAACACAAAAAGTTACATATCTGCCAAAATATAAAAGATAGATATATGATATATCTATTACGGATTATACTTTACCTCTTTATAATATTAGTATAGATGTGCTATCTTTTCCAAAGAAAATCATGATATATGGATGAACTGTTTTAGTTGAAATTTGGCACATAAATAGTTTGTAATTCATTTGATTTACTCACTACCTACCTACTTAACTCTTGAGTTGTATTCTCCAAAACTTAATTTAGTTCAAAATTTTTAGTTAAAAAAATTACTTTATAATCAAAGATTGTTTAGGACGTATTTTCGATAATATCAAATCAGGGCCCGCTATTGTTAACAAAACACTATTTATTGAGGGAACGAGACTTGCTATTTTTAATGCGTTTGCACCTACCTACGAATACATGACGTAAAGTCTATCTTGTACACTAGGGCCGAAAGTAAATGTTTAGAGTTAGCGACTGATATTGCATAAAATATACATGCCTCACTTACGAAGAGTCCCAACCAATTTTTCAACACACACGAATGGCATACTTTAGACATGGTACGAGTTGAAATCGTTCCAAATTGCCGGAACTTAAATTTGATATGAATTTAGATCACAAAAGTTTGTAAAGTATCATTTTGCTCATGCATATGCTATAACTGCAAGCTTGCATGGCTGTGATAACTTCCATGACTGAATATTCGTAAATGTTCTTACTGGAAGACATGTTCATTTCAGGAAAAGTTTAAGTCTTTATTACGATTGTTAGTTTTTACCCAAAATATTCCATTTGTGGAATTGCTTGCAATAAAAATCGACAAGAAAGTGTTATTCTTATTCAATACATTATATTTGAATTTGAAAAAATTAATCCCTGCACCTAATACCCATATATTAAACTTTTGGTTTATCTAATTTTTTTTCATTACAAGATGGCCCTTGACTGCAATCACATCTAATGATGCAGTCTATGATGGCAGGCTAACTTGTTAGAAGTAGAATTTCATCACACTTTTTTAGAATTTCATCACTTTTTTATCATTAGTGTATGTTAAAACCATTTGATATAATCTGTCTTTATGTCTCTACATTCTCTAAACTATCAGTCAGATTGTAAAAACTATGTTTGTGTATGACAGCTAGACTTATGAAGAGTAACCCACCAAGTTGTATCCTGATATTCCCAAAGAAACGAAACTATACGGTTGAAACCGCGGCTGTCTGCTAGCCAATTCACAGATAGAGCCACAGCAAGAATGTAAACCGGAAACAGTCAATCAAAGTCACGAAATAAGACAACAAGTTTCGTACATATTTCTGCAAGTTAGCATGACAATAGCTTCACATGACCTAACCATATAAAGGAAAGTATTTCTAAGAATGATTGTAAAATGTCAGCGGAACATTCCGCTGCAGGATATCTTCGGGTACCTACGTAGATAGTATCTGCGGTATTTGTGCAATGTTTGCTTTCTATGCAGCACAGCATGTACTTTAATATCACGAAATTGTTTCGTGTCAGGAGACGACCGCTTACATTTCAAAATATTTATACTGCGGTCCACAGTGGTGGAGTAAGTGTTGTAGCTCATAGGACTTATAAGCCATCTGTACGTCGCGGTGCCGCGTTCACCATTGGGTTTTTTTGACGCCGTGTGGTCCAAGGGTGGACGCTTCTAGCATGTGGCTGTTATACTCTACATCCTTGAAAGAATACTAACCATTCGAGGCAAGGTGGCGGCGATTAATCGATTTAGCCCGTTTTAATTTTTTGGAAATCTATGATTGCAAAAAAAATACCGGCAGGTACTTATATTAATGAGTCATCGCTCTGGGGAGCTCTTCTAATCTCGCTAACGAATACTTACACAGACATAATCAAATAGCAAATATAATCTACCAACAGCATGCTCTCCAATATGATGAATATATGTCGATTTTCAGATCTCGCACTATAGCGTCAGTTCTTGAAAATAGCAGTGCGTTGCTCTACTAAGATCGAAGTCTAATCACTATCAGGTATATTGTAGTCAATAGACCTGATATAGTGATATCGATCGATTGCGCACTAATCGATCGATATCACCATAACACGTGCAATTACTGTTTTCTTTTCCTTGTTTTTTTTTACGCTATAGACTAGCACCTGACTGCAATCACGCCTGATGATGCAGCCTACGGTGGTACGCGCTTGCCTAGAATACTTAATAGATACTTATTTACTCTTGACTTAAAGATACCCATATTGTAGGTGGTAGGGATATCAGAAGCTGGAAGGGCATTTCAAATAAGCAGTACGTATGAGGATGACTGTTGGTTGACATTGTTGCCCTGACCAGCGGTTGCTTGTGCCCTCAAAAGCCCCTCAAGCGGTGGTTAGATATTTTTTATAATTGTTTAATAAAAAACTTATAAATATTATTAGATGAGAAAAGTCAATTACGTATTTAATTTAGCTCACTAACTTTAACGTCAACTTTTGATTGTATAAAAGAGACCTCGTATAATAAAGAAAAGTATTTCTAAGAATGATGTAAAATGTCACGGGAACATTTCTTTGCTGGATGTCTTTGGATCTGTAGATACTATTTCAAAGATAAATACGGAACATCTAGAAATGACCATAAAACTTTCAACTTAAATGGAAAGTTATCAGTTAAAGTAAGTTAAAATTATTCTCTCCGTTACAATTTATCCGCCACACATTTTTTCATAAAGCTAAGGCAAAGCACTAAAGAACAAAGTTGTATTATACAAAAATTAAATGCAAGCTAGCAAGTTTCTTTCTAAGCAATTTATCGCTAACTACTCCTCAAATTCTAGAAACTCTCCCGGTTTAACTTATTGGACGGGACTCAATAACGCGTTCACGCTGAAAAATCAGGAACATATAAATTACGTCACACGAATTTTTAATCAATCACCAGCACTAGGGGCAATACAATATGAATTTCATATTAAAATAGATAGAGTTGTAAATGTTTTTGAGTGTTTCGTTAATAGTGCACAGTTAATGTTTTAACACGATTTTAAAATGTGATGTCTCGACATTCAAGACTCCTCCACCTCCTTTGTCACACAATGTCACACTTCATCGACCCCCTTTACCTTACGTATGACGTAATTTCTCAACCGCCCCCTTACACCAATATTACTCCTTCATGCGATAATTAATAAGATAGATGAAATATACCCTGGATGTTAATCCAGGATTTGCTAAATATTAAAAATATAAATTCACGTGGACGAATTCGCGGGCAGCACTAAGTAATACAAATAATATTATTTGATCAAAGGATTTGAACAGTTATTTTAACCAAAAGTAGTCGTTTGAAATTTGAATGTATAATTAATTCGGTTATTAACCTTTGTCGATAAATCTTCAGCAGAAATTGTGGTTAATAATTATTATCTCAATTGATTACCCTTTCAAACGATGTTGCAAAGTAACAGAGCAATTTATCCAATTTGAATATTATATAATCCTTAAATTTTGTTAGAAATATTATTGAAAAGCAAACAGGCCTTTGTTGTTTTCCACAACATTCAAGGTAGAGAGTAAATGTTATGAAATAATTACAGAAATGATGTTATTAAAGTTCGCCCCCATCTTTTCGTGAGCTTAATATTTGTTCGCTAAATTACACAGTTTGGTTACATTTAATGAAAATTGTAATATCTAGGTTAGGTAAATTACAACTGTAATTGGACTCTATTTTTGTATTCTTCAACACACGTGTAATATTGTGGAATCAACTATTTGCTTCGATCTTTTAACTATCCCAACGTTTAAATATGATATAGTAAAATATTTAATGAGTTGATAATCCGCCGATACCTCCTTAATTATCCTCTTAAAAGGCTAGGAATGTAATAGTGCCTGGTTTTTCAATTATTTATTGGTGGTGGTAATAATCCCAGTACATTTGCGTTGCAGCT
Organism: Mycalesis mineus; assembly: GCA_034621355.1. Lineage (NCBI taxonomy): Eukaryota > Metazoa > Arthropoda > Insecta > Lepidoptera > Nymphalidae > Mycalesis > Mycalesis mineus. The sequence goes on from CM067901.1 coordinate 4,080,174, forward strand.
AGAATTAATCTATATGAGATGGAGCTCATGACGTCATTTCGTTGAAATAACCATGTTAGATGATCGCAAAAATGAAATATCTCTACCACTTCATACAGTGACTCATGTTTTAAATCGTACATCGAGATAAATAAATTATCTTGCTGGTCACCCGCAAGTTTTATTATTCATTACAAGTTAACCCTGTCTGCAATCACATCGGATGGTAAGTAGTTATGCGATCTAAGATGGAAGCGAGCTAACTTTTTAGAAGTAGGAATCCACCCCATTCGGTTTCTACACAGCATCTTACCTATCGAAACGCTGAATCGCTTAATTCTAAAAGGTAACCAAAATTCTGTACAAAATATTCCTTAACCTAATAAAAATTAAGTTTCGTGTCCGTTAAAATCCATGTCTTAAAACTACATCAGCTTAAATTTATCTCAAAAGTTATTTCATACCTAGCAAATTAAGTTGCGAAGTTCTAACTTTCTTAAATTTCTTCATAGTTTTACATTCATATTAGCTACGGTTGAAATTTTTTTTAATTAAGCAATTAGATATGATTTTTTCTATCTTAGTGTTTAGCATTCGAGTTAATTGTATTCATTCTAAGTTTTTTTTAAGCATAAGCATCCGAGTTAATTGTGTTCCTTTTTATGTTTTGTTATAATACGTAAAAGTACCTATTTTAAACCTGAACCTACTAAAATGAAGCCTAGGATTATGATACAGATTTAGCTCATTTAGTTTTATAGGTATTTACTTTGCTTATATAAATATCTTTTAAACCTTCGTCAAACATTGATCCGCCCAGTTTAAAAATAATTTTTCAAACGGTCAAATAAAGTTATAGTTCTATATGTCAGAGGCACCTAACATCTTGAAAGTTTGAACTAATTCTGCTAAACTAGAACTGCAAACTATATTTTTGGATATTTTGGACCAAAAGCGTAAAGATTTTAGACTGAGCCGCAAACCCTAATGATAAAGAAGATCAACTTCTTATTTAAAATCTAATAAAAAGTACTAATTATAGGTACTAATATAGTGTAATAAACACACATTTAATAAATTTTAAAGGACATTATAAAATAGTACACACATTAACTTCTTTTACTAAATATTTGAAATTAACTAAATAAGTTTTCTATTTATGACGTGAATTAATGTGCGAAAATAACTTTCAAAGTCCAATTGGGCATCCATCAATCGCTTATTTTCAATATCTAAGTTTTGAAATCGCGAGCCGCAATCTGTCTGTTTTCAAAATTTTATTGGGCGGCAGGAAAAATGTTTAGTGAGCTGCATGTTTGACATGATGATGGCTGATCTAAATTAATTAGGTAAAGGTGCAAGTTTGTAGCTAACCTTGGACGTCAACTGCAGACAACGTATTGCAGCGACAGCACTGTAGCGCTATTCTGTAAATCTACAACGAAGACCAACAATGTCACTTGCAACCACGTCACCATTTCCCTCTAATCTATCTAATATGATGCTATAGGTAGAGACAGGGCCGATTAGATAGATAGAGAGATAGCTTTCATTATCTCTCGATCTAGAGAGATGTCGATCTCTCTAGATCGAAAGCTAAGCTAAAAAATAATGAAAGAAAAAGAAAAAGACGATTTGAAAGAGATTGAAGAGTATCAATACACATTACAGAATAGCTTACTACTTCTATTAAATAAGAATGTAGCGAATGACATGTCGTTCTCATATAAATGTAGTGTGACGGTTTCGTATCTAAAGACTTTGTTATTGTACATGATACCACACAGTTCTGGTGACAATATAATATAATGAGGCATAGTGCCTAAACTGGTAGCATTTCCTCTTTGAATGGCGAAACTAATTCAAGGTATGTCTTGTTACTTGTTGACGCAACCAGCTAGCTGCCTTGGGCAACAAATACGAATTATTTAAGTTTTCATTGAAAGACAAACTACACTAATATTTCAAAAATAGATCGATATATTTGAAACTTCATTTCAAGCTCATCCTCAATTTCAGAATGGGTATACTGAGTCCCGATATGGTGTAAAAAAGACTTGTGTAAACACAAACTCGCCGACCACCGTGGTTGTTTATAACCAAGCAGTGCGTCTGTAAGACAAGCAAATATAAAGCAAGATGTTAATATTGCTCACAATGAAGACGTTTGAGAGTGCATTAGCAAAGAATTTATTTATAAATAACGTGTCTAGCATTATTTATAACTTTACCTTTCGTTTAGAAGTTTGAACACGTGGAAAGGAACGTTATTGTTTATATGGGTTACAACATCGAGCACGTGCAATTGAAAACGTTCCGTTTCTCTGGAAGTCAGCAATGTTCGAATTATGTGTTCGGAAATAGAAGCTGAATAAGAACTTAAGATAAAGAAATTATGTCTTCCGAAATAGAAGATAAATAATTAAATTATATAGGTAAATTAATATTAGTAGAGAAAATCTAATATTAGTACGTTTTTTAGCACTGTAGCGATATGGAATGACTTGGTTTGATTGATATCTATAGTTTCCTGTTTCTCTGGGCAAAAAGTTGTCATAAATAAAACGTGCCCATACCAAGGCAACAAGAAATAATGTTACGAAAAAAATAGGTTCCAAAGTTTCAAATAATAGGCAAGATTTCACATTTTGGATCAGGCGTGGATGGCTTTGTGATGCAGACTAATCAGATTATAAAAACCGTAAATTATGTAGTAATTCTGTGATAGCAACTATCGAAGAGATATTAGGTTCATAGATCTATGTCAACCAGCTAGGACAAATAGCTTGTTGAGCACGGCCAAGTGCAATTCGGACTTGCGTTTGGAGGGTATAAATATTCTGAATTTAGAACGGCGTCAGCGTAAAGCGTCAAAATAATAGTTCCATAGAGCATAGAGAGGTCTATAAGTGCGAACAAAAATAAACATAGTTTTCATGTGAAAAATCTGTCATTATATTGATCGTTCATAATTAAAGTTTTACGATGTGAGAGTGGATAAATAAATATACTATTTATATAATTATTATTAGGTGTTGTTTTGTCTTGTATTATTTGTTCCTCAAACGTTATTGTGTCGAATCAGTGATATGTTTTCAATTCAATTCGACAGATATGAGACAGAAAACGTATTATTGTGCGCGATTGTGTGGATGCCTTTTGGAATTTTACCTCAGATATTTTGTTTTATTGCTTTTTATGTATTTTATTGGCGAAGCTTTTCTTTTATTGAAACTTCGACGCGTGCCAATAATATCTAAAAGAAGTGTTCTTTTAGAAAATTTGAAGCTTGATATAGAAATGAGGTTCATTAAATATTTCATTTGAAGGATTCTTTTTGTTTGTGCGCTATTGGTTTGTATAATAGCAGCTTATCGTAAGTCTGTTCAAAAATTTTCCTCGAATTTTCACGATGTTTTCAAAACTACTTACTTATCTGGTTTTGAGTAACGTTGAGCTTTTGGTTTTTGTAATGGGATCGGTGAGATCTTAAAGATATATTTTGCTTAAATTTTATGTTAATGTTATAAAAAAATGACTGTTGATGTCATCATTTTTATGACATTAACATAAATCCGTCATGATAGAGTACTAGAAATCATACGTGAAGCTATAAGCGTTTCAGTAGCTAGAGCTCAAAAATGGTTGACGACGAATAAAAGACAAACTAACTTCGTTAAAGCAGGCTCAAGTACAAATTCCACCAGCAAGCCTTATTCAATTCTGGGCTCTGCTCCTGATTGGACTATATTAATGGATACGTATGAAAATCACTATAAAATCCCGGAAGACTTAGCTATTTCGACATCTAGACCGGACATATTTCTTTTTTCCAAACAAATCAAACGTATAGTACTTGTTGAGCTTACAGTGCCGTGGAAAACAAACATCCGTAAAGACCATGTATTCAAAGTGAATAAATATTATGACTAATGAACTAACCAAAAATGACTATGTGGTTAGTTTATACGCGGTAGAAATGGGTGCGAGAGATATACCAGCGAAGTCTCTCTATAACCTGCTAAAAGACCTTGGCCTTACTAGAATTGCAGCAAGCTCCATATTGGAACGAGTTTTCAAAGCTGCTCTAGTAGGGTCCTTCCGAATTTGGCTGGGCAGGGAGAATATCTTGAACAGAGAGATGAGTGTTGGTGGCCGTCACTAAAGGTACCCTTAAACCTACACCCGTGTCACAAGTCTCTGGCTCTGTTCGGAGTTTTTCTCTCAGCCACGCGATGGACCCGGCACCCTCACGGTGAATCCATGGAATGCTAAGATATTCGTCTCTCTAATCTTTATCTTAGATCGAAATCCCCTACCTAAGGACCGTTAAGATAGGCTGATAATGTTGATGATGATAAATTTAAAGTACTACATTACATTGTATGGAGGTACTAGGTACTAGACATAAAGCTTAAAGCTGAATTTTCACTGTAGTACTCGTAAAATTGTATGCAATAATCAACGATATGCGTAAAAGCCTGCTTTAGGAACCATGTTCGCATCAAATAGTCTAACATTAATTGGAGCTGGGCTGTAAAATTTAACAAGGCATGAGTTTTATTTCGCTAAAACGAGGTTCGAACATTAAAATCTTGGTTATATCTTGATACTTTGTTAACTTTGATGTACCGCCGTTAATGTCAGTTTTAAAGCGTTCCTTTTGACTGACTTCAAAAAGGCGGTTATCCATTCGACCCCTATGTATTTAATATAGTAAAAATTGTACAGTTTTTGTATCTGTCTAACAAAATACCTATACTATCTGTCACCCTCAAAATACGGGTGTTGAATTTCGTGATCTATTATTTATGTTTGTGTAATTGTATGTCACTATGTTTGTCCAAGCATTTCTCAAAGACTAATGGGATAAAAAAAATTCTTTGTAATCGAACTTAGGGAATAGTCCAGGTTTCATCAAAATCGCTTCAGTAGTTTTTGAGATATAGAATTCAGAGTATATTGGGCACTACAGAAACTTCTCTACGGTCAACGGCCATATTTTATTGTAACCAGTGTCAATAAGTTAGATATTAATAAAAAGTCCATTGAATTTCTTTTAAAAGATTAAGTTAGAAAAATAAAGAAAATTTATATTAGTTGTTTTAAATTTCCATTTTGTCGACTGCGCGAGAGCTTGTGCTAGTCTACTCGAGAGTTACGTCGAGAAACAATAGGATGGGACTTGAAACTACATATTCAGATTTCAGTGTAAGTGCTTAGTTGAGCTTGAGTTGGATTTCTTTGCCTTATTAAGATCTAACATCTGGGAGTAAGAACAATTTGCTTTAAAAATACTCATACAGACATCAGAAATTTAAAATAAATTAATAATTCAATCCTTACTTTATGATTTATATAATATCGTCTTGCAATGTTTTGACGACCTCCGTGGCGCAGTGGTATGCGCGGTGGATTTATAAGACGGAGACCCTAAGTTCGATTCTTTCGATTGAGATTTTTCTTAATTTGTCTTGGACTGGCTGGCGGGAGGCTTTCGCCGTGGCTAGTTACCACCTTACCGACAAAGACGTATCGCCAAGCGATTTAGCGTTCCGGTACAATGTCGTGTAGAAACCGAAAGGGGTGGATTGCCGTCCCACTCCTAACAAGTTAGCCCGCTTCCATCTTAGACTTCATCACTTAACATCAAGTGTGATAACAGTCAAGGGTCAACTTGTAGTCGATAAAAAAAAATTATGAATGAAGAATAGTCAGTAAAAAATTCAGCTCGCAAGTATGAAAATAATTTTTATTTTTTTATTTATTTATAATAACTTACGCATAGCTTTACAGGATGTTCCCAATATGCTATCGCATATTTATAGTGGTGTCACACCCTTGTGCCTGCGCGAGACCGAAAGGGGAGTGGAATTCCTCTACTCCTAACAAGTTAACCCGCTTCAATCCAAGATTGGATCATCACTTGGGGTGTGGTTGCAGTCAAGGACTAACTTTTACTGAATGAAAAAATCTGTATTAAAAGGCAAAACATTGCGCATCACTGATCAATCAACTTGTTTTGGTAAAATTTTGTGTCGTTTCTTTATCTAAGCTTTTGGCTTTGATCACTTCAAATTTCAAAATGAACTTTCTATAAGATATTACTTCAAATCAGAGAAGTTTGTTCTCTTCCGAAATACGTAACAAACAATAAACATAAAGTTTTGTTAAAGTCAAACAAATGTTACTTTATATTGAATATTTTACAACCTTGAAGTTACAATAAGCTGATTTGCAATGTCAAGATTTAAATAAGTAAATAAATATATTATTAACACACTGCTAACTTTTTATTGTTATTGTGTTGTGAGTAGATACTAAAATAACTGATGAAGAAACATACACAAATAATTTACTACAGTAAAACCACTCGAACTTGAAGCGAGACGCTGAAAGCTTCGAGATTTCGACTTAAGGAGGATTACGACTTAGTCGACTTTTAGGGGTTAAGTTAAGGGTTAAGTATCTACTAATTTTGAGGTAAAGTCGTTAAGTTTACAAAGTCATGAAGTCGAAATCTTCTTTTTCGAGCTATAGAGGGAACGTATTTTATGTGATCGAGTTGTAGAGTCTAGTTGGTGTTTTCAATGTCCGAGATATATGGATAGATATACTTCATTTTTTTGAGGTATATCGGAATAATAGGTACCAAAATATCTTGTATGGACGCATTGGGATTCATTGATTATTTTGACATGTGGAGGGTCAAAGTTTCGACTAATGGAGGTTTTGGGGCTTATTTTAATTTAAATGTGTACTTGGAATCTAGTATTTTTTAAGTCACTTCTGACTTCCGACAGGTTTTGACTATTACTAATGACTAATCCAACCGCATAGAACTAGGTTTTTAGGTAATGAGATTGTATTATACCATAACTCATGTTTTTCTAATAATAACATTGCATACCTATTTCAAAATGAATCTCATATAAAAATATGCTTGTAAAAGTTTCTGTCCCATAGACCCATCTCAAAATTTCACCCTTTATATGAGGCAGGGTGCTATTTTGAGATGGGTCATATCAACGTCATGATGGTATGTACGTCTACGACATTCTTACTATCTTTTATGTTGGCTAGCTAACATTTGCGAATTTATTATTCCTAAATATTAGGAATTTCTTGTTTAAAATTAGAATTATATAGTCAAATAGTTAAATAATACTAAAATTTAATTCAAAATACATTTAGTTTAATACTAAAGTTTATGAAAGCTTTTGAAATGTCAAATTCATCTGTTTGTAGTGACTCTACCGCCCGCTTGGAAGGCAGTCTAAGCCCAACCCACATTGGAACTGTGTAGCGGGTCTAAACTCCATATCTTCTCTTTTCTATAAGGAGCCTGGACCAGTAGGCTACTTAAATAATGATGACTACTAAAATATATATCATTGACCTAACAGTAGGTTTACATACTGTGTAACGCGATAATGGTCTTTTGCAGTGCTAATGGACCATGCAAAATACAAAGCAGAAGTGCTCGAGGCAGGGATGGCTTTCAAGTATAATATTACTGATATAATATTAGCTAAGGACAGTTATTGTCTTGAGACATAACTCACCGGCGTGCCAGGTAAGTCCTTTTATTACGGCCATGTTTAATATTATGAAGCCATTAATATGACGCTGTGTTTGATACCTATTTGTTTTTTTTTTCATTGTAATTTAGTTCCTGTAAATCTTCTATTTTCAGAAGGCGTTCGGACTTTGGTTCTACTCAAGTACCCAAGATAAATTACCAATATTGATTATAGCCTTGTAGATTTTGAGAGACCTTACTATAGATATGACTCAGCGTCGGTTCTTAAAAATAGCAGTTCATTGCTCTACTGAGATCGAACGATTATCACTGACAGGTATATATAATAAACCATGTATATTATTTAAAATAAAAAAAAATAGGGGTTGATCGTAGACATTTAGAGGGGATGAAAATTAGATTTTGTCCGATTCGCAGACCTAACCGATATGCACACAAAATTTCACGAAAATAGACCAAACATTTCGGAGGGGTTTAATTTCAAACACCGTGACACGAAAATTTTATATATTAGATATATTATATGTTAGGCCTAAAGTTAACGACCCCAAGTGTTTTCAGGTTTTATGAATTAAAACAAACAAGCGTCCTTAATCTTCATTTTGGATTTCTTAATTATGATTTTAAAGGATGTTTAAGGCTAATAACTTATCAAACAAATGTTATTTTAATGTTATGTTGTTTATTACGCTAAGTATGCTGTAAATAATCCCGGCATGAAATGTTAATAAATAAATATTTTAGGCTTTACGGAATTTACCGGAACACCAACCGCAGCTGTGAATTCTGTTCATAATTACCCTAAAATTTTTAAAGAGTCGTAACTTAAAAAACAAATGTATTTTTTAAGTATCTTTTTCTACATTACTTTGTAGGTATTTTTTTTCTCTCATTTATTTATTTACAATTATTTTTAAAATTTTTAACAATGCTTATAAAATTATAAAAAAAACACTATTAAAAATTTATAAAAAAATCCATTCCGCCTGCTGCGGGGCCCGAGGGTCCAAGCAACCGGTGGTCAGGGCTCCAGAGTGAGGAACCTCCTCACAATACGCACCGTTTCAAGAATTACTGCCTTCTGCATCCGACTCTTGATCCAACAACTAAGCGAAAGCTTTTTAAGATGTTCGTCAAAGCTTTTCGCTATAAGACCGTTGACTGAAACGACTATAGGAACAATCATTGTTGAATCAACATTCCACATGGTGGTAATTTTTCACCAGATTATCGTCATGTGGAACAGTAATATCAACAATCATTGCACGGCGCGTTGGTCGATAAATTATCACTATATCAGGTCTATTGGCTACAATATACCTATCAGTGATAATTGTTCGATCCCAGTAGAGCAACGCATTGCTATTTACAAGAACTGACGCTGGATCGTACCTACGAGTATAGTATCGTACCTCAAAATCGACAAGGCCATACTGAAAGGCAAGTTGTTGGTGGATTATCTTGGCTTCTTGATTATGTCTGTGCAAGTATTCGCCATAAGCAAGATGAGAACTCCCGGAAACTATATGTTTGAGGGATTTCCCAGGCTGATGACATGCTCGACATATGTCTAGAGTGCCATCTTTCATAATATGTTTCCGGTAGTTTTTCGTCTTGATAACCTCGTCCATAATTGCACAGACAAAACCCTCGGTTTCCCCAAAGAGGTCACCGAAATGCAACAAAGATACAGATGTTATTTGATCTACATCCAGCCCCGTGAGGGCCTTGTAGAAACGTCCATGCAATTCCTTGCTCTTCCATATCGCCACACGATCTGAGTTACTAATTACTTTAGGCTTACGCCAGTTCTCTTTACCAAGGTATAGTGGGGTAAAACCCTTGTCCACTGCAACGAGATCTTTATGCATACCCACATTTATCTTGAGAAAATAATTTCTGAGGTGGCATACCTCACGATTATGGAGGTTCTTGGCGTTCAAGAAACCACGTCCCCCACACTTGCGTGGGAGGTACAATCTCATTACAGATGAACGTGGATGGTGCATCCGATATGACGTCAGCAGTTTGCGGACTTTATATGACATATTGTTATACAGAATACAAACTAGTGGACAGCATAGAGTAAGAAGGTAGATTGTATTAAATACAGTGCGTTTTCATCCGCGTAATTAAGTACCCGTAAAAAAATCGGGTTAATGCAGCATAATAAGCCTATGAATTATTCTGATGTAAAAGTTTTAACGTGTCACCAAAATCTATTCAGTAGTTTTTGCGTTAAAGAGCAAAAAGCATACTTACATACGTCCTCACAAACTTTCGCGCTAATAATATTAAATACCTACTAGTATTAAGCAATTGCTTTGTCGGTCCAGCGGTTGGTATATGTAGCTTCGGAGTACGAGGACCTGGGTTCGACTTATGGGTCTGAGTATGAAATACTATGCTTATATTTCCAATAAATTCTTAATAAGAATTCTAAAACCCACTTACATGATTGCTTGGTATATCAATTATTGCTATTAAAAAAATATTCCTTCTCAAGTATTGCAAATTTCATGAGCGGCGTTAATCGTAATTTACATGTAATACAATGTCATATATACAATTATAATAATAGAGCCGGAGAGGTCAAGATTTTTGCAATACTGCCGTTTCGACTATGATACGTTCAAAAATATTCACAATCTACATGAACGTGACTTTTTTGACCTACAATTTCCTGTCGTCTTGACCTTTACAAATCCCGTGATCTACGGCACTTCACCATTACGGTACGTAGCTACCATTGATTACTAAATATTTTTTAGGTGAAGGCTACTTAAAGATTGACAAAGACAAATCGGACAAATTGGCTTCGGGTTTACGTTTGTTTTAATACCAACCGTGTTTGTGTTTCCGTGTAAAGGTTAAAATATAATAATGTCATTAGTTACACGTTTTTTGAAACCCAAATTCATTATATACCTTGGTGGCCTTTTAACTCTCAAGCTCAGGCTTATATTAAAGTAAACTTCATGGAAAATTAGTAAGAGTTATGTTTGAACAAATAGACAGATAAAAAGACACATACGAAATATAATACTGTCCTTAAGTATTTACTCGTAAGCAAACAAGTTGTCAGATTTTCAAGAATTATTCATTTGTTTTCTGTAGTTTCAATGGCTCAACTATACACTCAAAGCCAAACAGATATTCTGATAAAAGTAGGTATATTGATCACAAGCGGTCGCCCGCGACATCTTCCTCGAGTAAAAGTAGCTTATGTCCTGTCTCTAGCTCTATAGTTAGAACGTTTAAGAATGCAGTGAGTCATCAATGTTCGCCGGCTTAACCCCGTCCAGTAACCAATCAAATCGCGCGTCGCGTTCGAAGCTAGGCGTTCTACTTGTCACTGTGAACTTGACCTTGTAAATTGAAAAGATTTGATTGGTTAGGGGTTGGGGTTGTACCGGTGCTCACTGCATTCTACACGCGAATGAACTATAATCTATCTGTACTTACCAAATTTCGTTCAAATCGGTTAAGTAGTTTAGGAGTGACTGAATAACTTTTTTGACGACCTCCGTGGCGCAGTGGTATGCGCGGTGGATTTTTAAGGCGGAGGTCCTGGGTTCGATTCCCGGCAGGGCAGATTGAGATTTTTCTTAATTTGTCTTGGTCTGGCTGGTGGGAGGCTTTCGCCGTGGCTAGTTACCACCCTACCGACAAAGACGTACCGCCGCTTCCATCTTAGACTGCATCATCACTTAACATCAGGTGTAATTGCATTCAAGGGCCAACTTGTAGTCATTAAAAAAAAATATAAAAAAAAGACAGGGTTACTTTTGCATTTATAATATTAGTAGATACGAATGATGCTGTACCAATGAGTCATTTATTAGAAAAATGTCAGAACCACAAACGGTTCTGAAAGGTATTTTAATTGTAGAGTAAACATGTAAAACCAGTTTGTTTGCATTTGGATTTTCCTGTGCAAACTTTTTACGACAAAGATAACCTCGATAATCACCATAATATAATTTGATGCTGTAGGCAAATTATAAATAATCTGTATGAAACATTAAGCGATGCTTGTAGCATAATGTATGAATAAATAAAATAGTCATTTTCAAAATAAATGCCATTTTAAATCATAATTATGAATAATAATTATATCTTCTTTTGAGTCACAAAAAATGTTTAAATTTTGTGAATTATAAAAATTCATTTTCGTGTCGTAAAAAGGAGTTTCGTATTTCGACGCATATTTTTAAAGCGAAAATATTCCATCGCCTCATATTTTGTAATTCACGTCTAGTATAGGTTAACCAGAGCGCAGAGGCAGCTTAGCAGCACCAGCCCTATCTGAGAAGCAATATTTGTATTATAGACAATGTTAGTGTTGAATTAGTCTATATTTACCTCTATCTAACAAATTCTATAAATATTTATTACAAATAGAGCTACAGTGACGAGGCAGAACTAGTCTATAACTCTACCGGCTCTTATGACCAGTATGGAATTGGATAAATCACAAATCGTACGCGAGCAAGGCTGCGGGCTAGTAAATAACATACACTAGGCAATTGAAAGGCTTTTTCACAAGCCCCCAATCCAATCTATACACAGGTACAGCATAGATTCGATTTTGTGTTTTATGAACGGATTCGTGATTACCCGGATCGAATCCAAGTACAATATGACCCATATATCAAAACTGGGGAATAAATTGTTTGTATATCTATTTAGGTAGGTGCTTCATCATCAATATCAGCCTATTTTAACGACATTTTACAGTGTCATGCCTGCCTCTTTATAAGATTATGACGGCCACCGTGGCGCATTGGTATACGCTGTGGTAATTTGTAGGTCCTGGGTTCGATTCCCGACTGGGCAGATTTACTAAACTGGGTGGAAGTGGTGGTAGTGGGAGGTTTTGGCTGTGGCTACCACCCTGCCGACAAAGACGTTGCTTCAAGCGATTAAGCGTTCCGATACGATGTTGTGTAGAAACCAAAAATGGTGTGGATCTCGTCCTACTCCTAAAAAGTTAACCTGCTTCCATTTTAGATTTCATCGTCACTTATCATCAGGTGTGAATAAAGTCAAGGGCTAACTTATATAGAATCCAACTCTTGGCTAAGAATTTTATTTTTATTTTGATTCTTCCGAGACTGACAATGTCTCGGAAGAATCAAAAACGAAATGGAAACCTCAATATTTCATAGCACGATTAGTACACGAATCTAGTACCTCATGATCAGAAACCACTGGACTGACAAGGCTTACATAAATCAAAATCATAATTCGTTTATTTCAGGTTTTGAAACGTCAATTTCATCTGTTTTATTCACCTAACTAATAACTGTCAATTGTTGTACAGTATGATTGTGTGTATTGAAAGGTCAACATATATAGTCGGTCAAAAAGCTACCGGTAAAAAATATATTCCTGAGAGGCCAGTTGACATGGTGATAAAATCTGGGATATAATAATACCACGGGTAAACATTGTATTCCGAAAATTTTACGTACAAAAAAGAATAATATATTTGTACTCAGGAACAATGCTTTGGAGAGTATACGTTTTACAAATACGTATTATGTATACGGATTATGTTAATACATGTTTTATTCTAACTGAAAGCCGAGAGACGGTGGGATATTTTAGCTTAAAAAATTGTGGTTGTGAAACGAAATATTGAATAGCCTTCCTAGAAATTCTCAGTAAAATTCTATGCCCGGAGTTGGGAAGAAGTAGTGATAATATGGCCCCTTGACTTTAAAGTGTCGATGATTCAAAATTCGTTTATTTCGAGTGGTAGTTGTTTACAAGCACTTTTTAAACGTGAAGTTGGATGTTTGTAGTGTTGTACTCTGGCCACCGGTTGGGAAGGCATATTCCTAGTTAAAAAGCTCATTTCTCTTTTTATCTTTATGAGTGTTAACCCCTGTGGGCCTGACATTCAAATTTCATTAGCATCTGATAATGATCTTTATGAGTGTTAATATTTCCACCTTAAACCTGCCAATCCAAATATGAGCAGCTTGGTGGGTCTAAGCTCTAAGACATCAGGCCTTGCTAAGGATGATGTTTACATTTTATTTTTATCTAAATAAATTAATAAATGAATAAATATTACAGGACAATTACACACATAGCCCCAAAGTAAGCGTACTCGTAAGTAAGTAGCTTGTGTTATGGGTGCTATGATAACTGATGAATATTTTTATATGTATTATACATAAATTCTTATAATATATAGATAAACACCCAGACACTGAAAAATATCCATGCTCATCACACAAACATTTCCAGATATGGGAATCGAACCCACAGCCTAGGACGCATAAGCAGGGTCACTACCCACTGCGCCACTCGGCCGTTAAAAAACACAAATGAAAGATGATTACAATTATTAGCTATGTATCATATTTTTACGGGTAACTTTAAAGTAACGCTGAAAATAACGCGATGTTTATTGGAGGATTTCATTAATAACTTGATAAGCAGTAACGAAATCCTATTATAACTTAATTATATCATAGTTCGAGTTAAAATACCACACTATTAATAACTTGTTAAGAAAGCTTATTAATATTTAATACGATAGTCGAGTAGTTAATTAATAAAGTGCTTACATAATGTAATCTGATTTATTATGTAGGGTGAGATTAGTTTCTTTTTCGCAATGCTTCAAAAGAAAAATCTTTATTAGACCACTTCTTTTTGATAGCAGTCAAGGGTCAACTTGTAGTGGATAAAAAAGCAGACATATTTTTTATCAACTACAAGTTGGCTCTTGACTGCTATCACACCTGATGTTAGGTGATGATGCAATCTAAGACGGAAGCGGGCTAACTTGTTAGGAGTAGGATGAAATCTACACTCCTTTCGGTTTCTACACGACATCGTATCGGAATGCTAAATCGCTAGGCGGTACGTCTTTGTCAGTAGGGTGGTAACGAGTCACGGCGAAAGCCTCGCAGCAGTCAGACCAAGACAAATTAAGAAAGATCTGAATCAAATCGAACCCAGGACCTCTATCGTATAAATCCATCCCTCATACCACATACGTCGTTAAACGTACGTTCTTGTTAGGGTTTATATATTAGGGTATCCGAGTGTCTTACGGTAACGCAAAAAATAGCATAATACTAAACTGTTATACATCTATCTTATATCCATGAGCCTTTAACACAGGATGTAGGCATGTAATAGTTTAGTTGATTGAATCTTTTTCTGCTCCAGCCGTCAAGTGAGCAGGAAAGGCAGGTCGAACGACAACGGAATTGGTTTTTTTGTTCTTGACTGTTCAATTACTCGAACCTTGAGGCTACGTCGGGTTAAGTGGGGTACTGGCAGAAAACCGCGGCTAAATTGTTGAGTTAATATTTGCTTTTTGGAGTTAATTGCTCCTTAACAAGTTAAAATTTAAAATTATTTATTACAGTAAAAATAATTTGTTAGCAGAAAGATTTTTCTTAGAGTTTCTTTCTATAATATTAGAAAACGTCTATAACATTGGATTCGTTTATCGAATCATCATAGCTGAATCACAGAGACGTACTGCCAAGCGATTTAGCGTTCCGGTACGATATCGTGTAGAAATCGAAAGGGGTGTGGATTTCATCCTACTCCTAACAAGTTAGGCCGCTTCCATCTTAGATTGCATCATCACTTAACATCAGGTGTGATAGCAGTCAAGGGACAACTTGTAGTTGATAAAAAAATACTGATAGAAGACTGTGATTAAATCATTAAGTTAATGTACAACGTTCGTTCTTATTAGGACTAATTATTTATAATTTACTAGCAATCACCAAAAATACATACAGTGATATTTGAGGAAAGCTCTAGTGAATAAAATAGCTCAAAAGTCCATTTTTGGTATATGTTTGTAGATATTTAAAGGCCTGCTAATCAGTTAATATATCTAACAATGTATGGAAGGTTGGTTATCTTTTATATGAGGTCAACAAAGTAAATGGATTACTTATAAATCTTCGATTAATATAGTTGAACCCATTTCAGCATATCATAAAGGTCACGAACAATTTTTATTCCGATATTGATTTTCACATTCACGAGAACAACGCGGGTGAAACCGCGGGCATCCTCAAGTTGTTAATAAATAAAAAAAGATGATGCAGGATACGGTTAACATGAATTGTGGTTAATCGAATCTTTTTTTGCACAGCCATTGGCAATTAGATACAGATGAGCGGACAGGAAACGGTTGTAACGACACCGTCATTAGTTTTTTTGTTGGTCTTCGAATTGCTCATGACTTGAGGCGATGTGTCATGGTTATCGAAGTCTGGTGATTTCAATTTCTATGAATTGAGTGCCTCGTTGCTCTAGTGGTTAGCCTATGTGACTTCGATCACAGGATCCTAAGTTCGAATCCTTGGTCGGCTTGTGGAATAATTCTGAGTTTTCCTGTCTTCTAAGGAATATTTTCTATTTCTAATCTCGTCGAATATTCAAACTGATGCTTTTACACTCCGTTTGTCCCAGTCACTGTCATCAATATCTGATAATGATCGTTAATGATATAAAAACATTATCATACTATATCCACCACTGGAGCAGCCTGACCAATAGAAAACATTTCGATCGACTTAGCCGGGAATCAAACCTAGGACCTCCGTGTTACAAAACGTGTTACTGCGTCTGTGTGTTTTAAAAAAATAGCAGTTTTGACCCAACAGCAATAGAATTAGCAGTATTTTGCGACTTTGAATTAAACAGCCGTATAACCAGTCATTAGTTTGTAACCACATGTCACATAAATTAATCTTTTATAACGATTAATAAGGCTATTTTGACATGCGACCTTGTTCAGAAGCGTGTTGAATAAGTGTGAGGAATGATTAACGAACGATCAAAAATGTCATATTTGTTGGACAAAAGTATGGTTGCCCAAATACACTCAACAATACTGTCACTATTATTAACAATATGTAGATTCAGAGGTTATCTAAAGTTGTAGGACGTGGTACGAGTACGACTTCCCCTTTCACTATCCCCTAGTAATATGAGAGTATTTTTTTCTTTGATAAACATTGTCAATATTATTAAGGCATAAGTGTCAAAGTCTTAAAACCTATAACAACACAACTATATATACCTTTTAGACAGCAAATCTGCTTCGTTGAAATAAACGGTTTCTAGACGGCGCAGAAATAAATATTGAAGTGCTTTTCTGGATGAACCCTAAAACAAAGAGTCTTACTACTATTTAAAAATAATGTAGAATAAAAATAAGTTACTGGTACTTGATAGTATCAGAAACAACACCTTGAGATGCAGCAACGATGCTGTAAAGTCACGTACGAAAGTTTAAACATATGGAGCAATGCTATTTTGCCTCAGAAATAAGCATGGCGGTGGCTTGGTCGCAGAAATAAGCAATAAGAATGGCTTTAGGCACATTTATAACTACACTAGCTTTTGCCCGCGACTTCGTCCGCGTGGAATTAGTTATTACGGCAACCTAATTTTTCAAAGCTTTGAATGTCATATTTATTAATATCTAAGCAACTGCCTAAGAAATAGGTATTAAGCTTTCAAAATGACGACACTTTCATACAACATTTCATCCCGCCTTTAACCGCTTATAACCCTTTTTTCGCAATTAAAAGTAGCCTATGTCCTTTTTCAGGCTCTAGACTTACTGTGTACCAAATTTCATTTAAATCGGTTCAGTAGTTGTAGAGTGAAAGCAAGACAGACAGACAGAGTTACTTTCGCATTTATAATATTAGTTAGGATTTATTTAGTATTAAATTAGTCGTAATATAATGAAGATTAATTTACAGGCACTTGTTAGTATTGATGGCATCACATCAAGTTTTTCAAGATGCAGCATCAATGTTGAACAGTCACGTACAAAAGTTTATATATATAATGTAGAGCAATGCTGTTTCGCTGCAGCATGGCGACCGGAATAAGAAATACGAATGGCGTTAGTACTTCTCTAGACGAACTCAGCGACGAAGAGTTTTACTACTATTTAAATATAACGCAGATTAAGTTACGTACTTTATAGTATTCAAAGCTACACCTCAAGCTCGATTAAGATGCGGCGTCGATGTTGTACAGTCACGTACAAAAGTCGATATATCGAATACATTTCTATCGAATTTCGTACGTTATATGCGGGCGGCGTGATGAATAATGATCGAAATATTTAACTCAACAAAACCTTTACGTATAAATAAATGGACAAAAGAATTACAACCATATGCAAATCAATAATGTAATCTAAAGATTAAAGATAAGTATCGATCAATGAACAGAATTTTAATTATATTTTTAATGATAAATAGATGTTTATCCTGCCAATGGTTGCTTATGGGCTTCGGATCATTAGGTCCTGGGTTTGACGACATCCATGGCGCAGTGGTATTCGCGGTGGTTTCATAAGACGGAGGTCCCGGGTTCGATTTCCGGCGGGGCAGATTGAGATTTTTCTTAATTTTTCTTGGTCTGGCTGGTGGGAGGCTTTCGCCGTGGCTAGTTACCACCCTACCGACAAAGTTGTTCCTCCAAGCGACTTAGCGTTCCAGTACGATGTCGTGTAGAAACCGAAAGGGGTGTGGATTTTCGCCCTACTCTTAACAAGTTAGCCCACTTCCATCTTAGATTGCATCATCACTTAACATCAGGTGTGGTAGCAGTCAAGGGCCAACTTGTAATGGAAAAAAAAAGAGTACTTGGTCCACGGACCACGAAATTATCATTATTATCATTATGAATTTTCTTTTATCAAAAAATTCTTAATAATAGTCTGTAATTAAGAAGTTCGTGGTGTTACTTCAGCTTTCCTCAGAGAGCAAGTTTAGCTATGGGGTCGAATACAGAAAACTGCGATCCTTGATACGATGCATACTTTAACTTACATTAAAAAAAAATTAAGAAATAAATGAAATGTTACTGTACTGTTATGGTAACTACGTCATCGTAAGTAAAATACGCGTAATTTTGAGATACGACGTAAAATTAGTACAACACAATATGTGAGAACGGTGTCACAGTGAAATAAAATTGTATACTACTAACTTTAAAATGTACAGTAACATAACAAGCGCTGTTAATAAGTAGTTATACTGGTTGTTACTAAATACACTGAGTCTATTAGAAATAATGAGAGATAATAGTTTATAACATTGTGCGGCCAAGACGGAGGAAAATCCTTGGTCATTCGTTGAACAACTTTGTGACAACCTGTCTCATACAGTGGAATGCCCAGAGGCTTTGTAACTGGGGATTCTGTATAAAAAGTGGCTAACTTAAGTTATCTCGAGTTAAACACTCTGAAAGCGTCAAAGTTTATGACCTTATGGAAGTTCTAAAGAAAAATATTTTAATTCTTGGTCATCATTATCAGCCTATTTGAATTTTAAACAATATAGTCCCTCTCGTATACAACTCCTCTCCTATTATTATATAAGGAGATCTATAATAGATCTCCATATATCCTTTACTCCCGTTGTATCGTAGTTTATAGGAGAGGGAGGTTTTGGAGCTTAAGCGATTTCGATGCGGCTGAGGATCTTTATGTCTTTACTATTGTAATCACCCACCCGTTTTAATGCTAATGAGAATGACGGATGGCTTAAAATTAAAAATATAATGGCTGAAACTCACGTCACGGTTTTTTTTATCGACTACAAGTTAGCCCTTGACTGCTATCACACCTGATGTTAAGTGATGATGCAATCTAAGATGGAAGAGGGCTAATTTGTTAGCAATAGACCAAGACAAATTAAGAAAAATCTCAATCTGCCCCGCCGGGAATCGAACCCAGAACCTCCGTCTTATAAATCCACCGCGCATACCACTGCGCCACAGAGGTCGTCAACGGTTGTCGGAGTATGCCCGACTAGTTTCGAACCCATACGGAGTCCTTAGTCATGAGCGTGCTTGTTCCGGTAACGCGGCGCGAAGCAACTGAGTTTGGTTTAACTACAAACAGAGCATTTAAATGACTTATTTTTTCTTAAATTAAACGAGCTTTAGGTAAGTTTGCATAGTATGATATTACGAGCAGATTTACGAAGAGTTAACTAAACCACAAAGCGAAAAGCTCGAGCTAATAGTGGTTACGACAATAGTTCAACAGGCACAGTCGAAAATTCAGGACCGTAGTTTTGATTCTAGTTCTTTGAATTTTTATAAAAAAAACGATAGAAGATTTATAAAATCTCGTTATTTTTGTTGTTTGATCAAAATTAAGCTTCTCTTTTGCCTATAAGTGATACTAACCTTCAACAAAGGGAAAAGTTTGTGGTAGGGACTCAAAAAATTTTGCAACGGGTTGAACTCTATTGCATTCATAGTACATTTTTTTAAGTGATAACCTTCTTATTGGGGGGCAAATCGCGTAACATGTGACGGCGCCAGTCTGTCTGGCTTTCCTTTCTCTCCTGCACACGGTAGCGGTAGAAGACTCCTCCTCTCTTACTTTTAACCCGTATTTAAGATATTATTTCTATCTCACACGATTATTCTTAATTGTAAAAAGAATACAATAAACCCTACATTTTTTGTTAGTGTTTAGATTTATTTCTTTTGTTTCTAGATTTGAGTATATTTTTGACTAGTAATTAATTACTAGGATTAAACTACACAGTGTAAGTTAAAATTACAAATTGTAACTGTGTGTTTTTGTAAATTTGTATAAAACTTTGTTTTGCTCGTCTTCAGCGGGCAAAACATAGTAGTTACCAAAAAGATAATTATAATTATATTATAAGTAAATTGTGACCTATTGACGTAGAGAGGATATTTTAATCAAGTTCGAAATTGAATTGTATAAGCCAACAGAAGTTCGCACTTCGCTGATTTGGATGTGCATTACTTAGCCTATGTGTACATGTCTACCTATAACCTACTTAACCATTAAGTGATGATGCAATGTAAGGTGGAAGCGGGCTAAGTTGTTAGGAGTAGGATGAAAGTGTCTAATTTCGTTTATTAAGTTTCTTTCGGTTTCCACACGACCTCCGAGGCGCAGTGTTATACGCGGTGGATATATAAGGCGGAGGTCCTGTGTTCGATTCCCGGCGGGGCAGATTGAGATTTTTCTTAATTTGTCTTGGTCTGGCTGGTGGGAGGCTTTCGCTGTGGCTAGTAACAATCCTACCGACAAAGACGTACCGCCAAGCGATTTAGCGTTCCGGTACGATGTCGTGTAGAAACCGATAGGGGTGTGGATTTTCATCCTTCTCCTAACAAGTTAGCCCGCTTCTATCTCAGATTGCATCATCACTTAACATCAGTTGTGATAGCAGTCAAGGGCCAACTTGTAGTCGTTAAAAAGAAATCGTCCATCAGAATGCTTAAAAGCTCTTAGCGGTACCTACGTATTTGCGTAAGCCTCCAACCAGCCCAATCTGGACTAATTCGCTTACCATCTTTTTTTTGTCTTTACACATTTGTCCATACACATTTTGGATAGAAGGACGGATAGATAAACTGTACAATCCGCCAATAAATATAATTAATCTAATTCGTATAATAATAGAAATCTCGTATGCCCCGATATTAATTAAGTTAAAAATTGAACCATCCACAAAATAGATTATTGAAGCAGAATTCTATTTTTTGGCAAAGATCCATTAAAATACCAATTTATATTTTGTATTCTTACATCGAAGCGATCTCTGGAGACATTTTCTCGACAATGTTCAATAACATCTAATTGTAAAGTCGTTATTTTTTACGAATCTGGCTACGAATTTGTTGATTTTTTTCAGATAAAATATATATTTTTCAGAGCGAAAACTCATAATAATACATATCATAAACACGCAGCTGACTATCTATCTATATTTTCGCGATAAAATCATAGACAGATTATCATGCAGTTTTCACCGATAGATAGAGTAATTTTGTAAGACAACTTTGTTATTTATAATAGGTATATTGATATAGGGAGGGTAAGGGAGTGCACTACCACATTAGCGCTCCAATTGTCAACCTCACCTGCCCGCGGTGCCCTCTGCTGAACAACGAACGAGGCTCTGACGCACCGTCAAATGGCGGTATACCCATTTCAACCTGTCAGACTGAAATAAATGCACAGATCGGTGTCGGGCAGCAGCGACACCGACGTAAGCAGTTTGACACTGCGATGACCAACCCGCCTGCCCAGCGTGGTCATTATGGGCATTACTTCCGATGAAAGGCGCCAACACACAATGGCCCCCAGTTCCCGGTCGCCCCGTTATTCCCGACTACGGTAGCGGTCGTGGTCACGGCGGGGCAGGGGGTGCTAAGAATCTCCGGGCGACGGTGAGCTACCATTTAAAACGATTGTTCTTGGCTACGTATAATACCAGGACACTGAGGTCAGACGAAAGCCTTGCCGAAATTTTGGTGGAGTTGGGAAAAATAAAGTGGCACATTCTGGGTTTATCAGAAATCCGTAGAGAGGGGGAGGATACGATAACTCTCGAATCGGGTCACATACTCTACTATCGGGAGGGCGACAAAACGTCTCAAGGCGGAGTGGGCTTCCTGATCAATAGGGTTCTCGCGAGTAACATCGTGGAGATCGGTAGTGTGTCTACGAGGGTGGCATATGTCGTACTTAGCCTAAACCAGAAGTACTCTATGAAAATAATTCAAGCCTATGTAATGTAAATTGGCTGAGATATGGTAATAATTGTTGAAAGTGTCGGAAAAGCTCAAGTCAAAGAGAGCTTTCATCAAGAACGTTTTAAAATCTTTTTGAGATATAGTTGAAAGTTTGTTTTTGGAATGTCCTTCTTTATTAGTACTACAAAGTCCGCGATGGCACATATGAATATTTTAAAGACAAGAAACCAGGACATTACATACATTGTCCTTCAATACAGTAAGGTGAGCATTAAGAAAAGTTTTTAACTAAGTAGGTATTTTTCTAAATTTCAATAAGATGGATGTTACAATTTAGACTTGTCTGTGTGTGTATGTTTATATGGCTATTTAATCTTGTTCCTTAAGTAAGTCTATTCGTAAGTTTCACATCATAAAATTTAATCAAACCAGTATTAACATTTATAAGTGATAATAAACGAAGGAATGACGTTTTAAAAAGTTTTGTCCAGTATTTATTTGGTCCAGCTGTTATTACCACTGGAGCTGGCGCGGCGAGATAAAAGCGCCAAGTTCAATAGAAGCCCTTTATGAAACTTCCAAATTTCTAATTAATTCATCGCTCGGAATGGTTCGAATTAAATAAACACTATCGTTTCTTGCGTTAGATGTTTCGACATCTCTATTTTGGGAATACTGATGTGAAACAACTTTCGATGTTAATATTACAATGGCAATTTCAAAACGCGAATTCGATAGCTTTCTTTTATTAATTAGTGCTGCAACAGATAAGAATTGCTCTTTCGTTTTTTCATACGGATCAAACTTATTGTTAATAGTTTTAATAACAAGTGAAAAATTAAAAATTTTAATATTGGCTAGGTATCATGAACTTGGCTAAGTCCAGCGCGGGAGGATACATCCCTTTCGGTTTCTACACGACATCGTACCGGAACGTCATAACGCTTGGCGGTATGTCTTTGTCGAAAGGGTCGGTTTGACAACAACAACCAGACCTGTACCAAGTTAGAAAATCTTATTCAGCTTAGCCAAGATCGAACCTTCATCTCATAAACCCACTGCACACCACCACGCCATCACGGAAGCCTACAAAGAAGATAGAACCGACTCAAAACGCACTAAAAAGTAAAAAATAACTGTTTCATTTAGTTGCTTTAATTTACTTAGGCATAACTATGAAGTCGATGCCAGCCAAGTTTAAGGAACCTTTATTTTACGTAGCAAAGCAGTTCTTAAAGTAGAAACCTTGGCTGGCACCGACTCCTAGATATACTTAAGTAAATTTAAGCAACTAAATGACACAGTTATTTTTTACTTTTAGTGCGTTTTGAGTCGGTTCTATTTTTATTTAAAAATATTTATTTATTACTTTTTAGTGATTTATCGCCATAAAGTAGTAGCCAAAAAGATACCGATTTCGAGACAAAAACCGAAATCGCTGTAAGCGTGCCTCCAAAATTTGAAGAGTTCCTTCAATTTCCCCAAGATATCGTCATCAGATCCTAACATTCTTTCTAATAAAAAAAGAATTATCAAAATCGGACAACTCTGTAAAAAGTTATGCGTGGTCATACATAAAAAAATATACGTGTCGAATTGAGAACCTCCTCCGTTTTTTTTCGTCGGTTAAAAATCAAAAGAGTTATTTGTCCAATGGAGAGATTGAACTGAATATTAAATCCAAGAGAGCTTTAAGTCCAGCCGCGTAATGGTTGGGCTATTAAGGCTTTGTTTATTGCAAGATTGTTGCACAATAATACATTTTAGTGCAGCTTAAAACAATGAAATATAGAAAATATAAATTGTAAAAGAACACGACTTTACTGTAAAACTTTAGTTTTAATTTCAAATAAAGCTCTACTATTTTATTAAATTGCTGCTCCGGTTAGCTCTTGCGGCTGCGTATCATGAGACCCTGAGTGTGAGTTTTGTGGGCCGTTAAAATAATCAGATTATATGATGTTTTATTAAAAGTATAGATAGATTCGTATTAGATATAGAACCCGGAACCCCGATGCTTGCAACGCTACTCAATAGTAATGGTACACAGGTACCTATTTCTCTTTGAAGTGGCATTACTCGTCTTTGCTTCGGTCGTCAATTACTAGTAACTATATGCAAATATTATAATTTAACGCTAACAGTAACTCGATCAAATATACCTACGAGTAGGTATGTACACACTTATGTGTTATCTAATGAATCAATCTATTGCGAATTCTATATTATGACTAGCTGTGCCCCGTGGTATCACTCGCGTAAATGTGTATATAGTCGTGGCGTAGGAATATAGTCTGTACGTCAATAATTGGGCTAACCAATACTGAAAACATTTTTCATTTCGAACCAGTAGTTTCTGAGATGAGCGTGTGCAACCAAACAATAAACTCTTCAGCTTTGTATTTACTAACCTAAAATTCATGTTATATTTAATAGTGCTTGTTAATAAAATTAATTAATTATTGCTATTACATTGTGTTATTCAATTTCAAAAACGGTTATATCGATTTAAGTTTTTTTTTGTTTTTATCGTCAACACTTCTTGGCGGCACATGAAAGTATAAAATTGTAAAAATGTAATTTTTAAAATTATTATACCGACAATTGAAATAATTTCAAAACTAAAAAGTTTTCAATTGGACTAAATGTTATTATTGGGAAGTATATTACAGAAATATAATTATTTATTTTAAAAATCGATGTAAAGTTCAAAGGTCAAAGATTTCGATATATAGATAATCAAACATACTTTAATTATCGTGTCAATGTTAATTTCATTTTTTAAAACTAATTATTTGACCATGATTATTATAAATAAATTTTTAAAACGTGTTTTATAAGTTAAAATACTTACAATTTTCCACGAATATATTCCACAGAATAAAACACTCAACAATCCACGTGTTAAGTGAACATCAAACACATAAACTCGAAACAACCCGAACTAAATCTACGTATAAAACTACGTGGACATGTCTACGTGTAATAAATTGTAGTAAGGCGAACGCGTGCGTACGATAGCGCGCCGATTTTGAACTGTGCCTTATATTAATAGCCTGACGGTCGAGCCTTCGAAACTGTTTCCGGTTTTTGAGAGGAATATCGAATATTTCAATCAAGCGCTCTCAAACTTTGGTAGTCCTTAAGAGCTTTGTGGTTGTATACTTACGCTAAAATCAAATTACATTACACAGTTGAGGTAATATCCTTTTTCCTTTTAGGGTTCTGTAGTCAAAAGATAAACACCATGTCCGTCCGTTCCTCTGTCTGTATGTCTGTTCGCGGTTCATTCTGAGACTATTAATAATAGACAGTTGTAATTTTGGTACGGGTATATTTATTAAATACTCAACTAAAGTAGTATAATAATTTAATGAAAAAAAAAATGTGTTCCTTTGCATTTAATCTATTTATTATTTCGTTAGATAGTTGAAGAGATTTTTGTAATAGAGTGCTTAAAGTTGT
Organism: Mycalesis mineus; assembly: GCA_034621355.1. Taxonomy (NCBI): domain Eukaryota; kingdom Metazoa; phylum Arthropoda; class Insecta; order Lepidoptera; family Nymphalidae; genus Mycalesis; species Mycalesis mineus. Next base: position 4,105,714 of record CM067901.1, read on the forward strand.
GGTTTAGTCACAGAGCTTTTCCGGAGATATAAGCTGTTATGCTTATTTCTGCCCTGCAAAATGCACACTAACGTACGTCCACAATTATGCCACTCAGACTTTGACTTTGTTTAAAATGCAAAAAAACAAACTCCGGAAGGGCAGTTTACTATTTTGCAGTAAGAAATAAATAAATAAATATTATAGGACAATTACACACATCGCTATATAGCCCCAAAGTAAGCTTAGGTAGCTTGTGTTGTGGGTACTATGATAACTGATGACTATTTTTATATATATATTATACATAAATACTTATAATATGTACATAAACACCCAGACGCTGGAAAACATCCGTGCTCATCACACAAACATTTTCCAGATGTGAGAATCGAACCCACGGCCTGGGATGCAAGAAGCAGGGTCACTACCTACTGCGCCACTCAGTCGTCAGATAAATAAAGTTGATTGGTTTTCAAAAAGACCTTACGTCTAAAAAATATGATGGAAATATATTTTTGCGGTTTTGTTTTATGGATTTTTGTAGATTTTGTATTATTAAAAATGGAAAACTAACTAAAGATTTCCACTTATAGATAACTGCACTTATCTGAAAAAAAGAAAAAACTAATTACACGCGCTCGGTGTCACTAATTAGTTAATTTTTATGGTGACTTCTTTAAGTCTTTACTTAAACAAGTAAGTTTTCCTTTGTAAAACAAAATGAAAGGGGAATGTAGAGTAACAAGAAACCGCTGGTTAACCCGGGACGTACTGGGAATTGTAATTTTATCTGAACACTAACGACACTTGTGTAGTTGTGTAGGTTCGATTTCCAGTTAAGGCATTAAACATAAAGTAAGACAAATTAGCTGGTCATTAAAATAAATCAAGTTATATGTGAATGTATAAACTTTTCGTATTTTAATCGAATTAGTAAGAACAGATACATGTTTTGTATCCACGTGGATAGAGCTTTTGTTTTTGTCAGTTAGGTATTATAATATGACGTCATTTTGTGAATAGGATGTCGAGGAAAGGTGTGGCTGCCATATTCAGATGCGGCGAATGAGGTTTGGATAAGATAACAGGATGTACCTACCTGATCATCTACCTACATAATATAATAATAAAGACTTTTTTATGACTTATAATTTAGTTTGTTTACTAGTAATGTTACGCCCCACGGTTTTACTCACATAGATCCATTTATTTTAACACCATATCCTATCTTTTTGCCGAATTTGATCGAGATATGCTAAGCCGTTCTGGCATGATTAGGTAGCGTATGTTCTGGATAAATAGAAGGCGAAAAACTTTATTGCACACGATCTTAAATCAAACTTTAAATTAATGTATGCATGCAAAGGCGGCTTTATTGCTGAAAGCAATATCTTACAGACAACCCTTGCTAAAAGAAACTTGGAAGTGAAAGCTTGAAGGGAAAGTTGAAAAAGAGTGAATAATTTATGTTCCAAGCTATTGCTATTAATATATGAGAATTTCTTATAAGAAAAAATTTTTAACAAAAAATAGAACCGACTCAAAACGCACTAAAATGTAAAAAATAACTGTGTCATTTATTTGCTTTAATTTACTTAAGCATATCTATGAAATCGGTGCCAGCCAAGTTTAAGGAACATTTAATTTACGCAGTAAAGCAGTTTGTGGGTTCTAGGTAACCTCCTTAAAGTAGAAACCTTGGCTAGCGCTGACTCCTAGATATGCTTAATTAAATTAAAGTAACTAAATGATACAGTTATTTTTTAATTTTTAGTGCATTTTGAGTTGGATCTATTTTTTGTTAAATATTTTTATTTCTTACTTTTTAGTGATTTATCGCTACGTAACGTACTCGTACTATACTGTCATAGTACGGCACTAGTAGCCAAAAAGCTACCGATACCGAGACAAAGGATTAAGGAAAGGAATTTATTAAGGAAAGGATTTTCTCAGGATATCATCATCAGATCCTAACATCATGACAATGAGACCACTTTGGATGTATGCCCTTTCTAATAAAAAAAGAGTTATCAAAATCGGACAAAAAAAATATACGTGTCGAATTGAGAACCTCCTCCGTTTTTTTTCGTCGGTTAAAAAGACACCAATACTTCGTAGCCCCGGGATTTGAACCGTCACCGGACATCATGACCACTATGATAGTTTAACCATTGAATCAAAGAGACAATCGACCGGAGAATATGTAAGGTGAGTGGAAGGTACAAGGTTCGAATTCATAATGTGTCTTAAGTACCACGTGCAACTTGCGTAGCAACCAAATTGTAATAAATCTTATATTAGAGCGGTTATTCGTCTTTAATTTTTATCTCTCGTTTATTCATTTACGTAAATTACATAATCTTTCTGCTTATCTTTTATATATTCTCTTTTCTTTCTTATTTGATCTGTGTCTAGAATTACATTTCGTATGAATTTCAGTCACGATCTTTAGTCTATTTTAACGGATCACAGCAGACCTCTCTCCCGATAGGAGATAGGATATGTAGCTTAGACCCATCACCACTTTGATTATATTGTTAATGATCGGTAGTTGAAGGCTTGACAAAGCACGGGTGCAAACATTTTTTTTTATGGGGAAATATTATGGACAATTACCCTCGTCCATCGCCAAGTTAGGGGATCGTAGGTAGCTTGTGTTATGGGTACTAAGATAACTGATGAATTTCTACACACCTGATAAACTAACTACGGGAATAATATATACGTAATCAGTCAGCAATGGAAAATATCTAGCTCATCACTCTTTTATTTAATGCCAAAGGGGCACTGGAAACACTAGTGCGTCTTCCAGCAGGAGGTCACTATCTCTGCGCTAACGGCGGTGCAAACATACATCAACTTCTCAACTTTGGGTAAATAATTACTTGGAAAAAAGAAAGTATGAAAAAAGAAACACATAACATTGTATCTATACAATGTTTTGTTGACCTCTTGGGATACTTTGCAGTCACAAAACATTGCAAAGTATTTAATAACAATCATTTACAACAACTCATTTGCTTAATGTCAGGTTAATTAATGTCAGGTAAATGTGTCTAGAGGACGTGAAATCACATATATGTATCTACGCAAGAACGGTAATAACCTCAAATAAATAAAATCAATACATTTTTGAATGTTGAAATGGAAAAGCCCATGAGTTCATTTATGGGATTATTGTAGGAGTGTGTCTGACTGCTTCCAAAGCTCTTGTCCTATGTGGCGCGCCTCGCACTTTAGCTTAAGTTCTACTATAAATTATTAGTTTGTAACCTTACCTAAATAGGTAGCACATTTTAAAATTTCACCACGACTGTCCTAAATGGTAATAAAGAGTAATTTTTACATAGATATTCTAGATAAATTTCTTTGTTTCACCATTTTCTTTTTCAGTATATTTACAGTATGTATGTTTTTAGCTAGTCCGGTTTCTTTTAGTGGACGTAAAAGATAAAATATAAAATACTAAATGATATACAAAATATATGGATGTATTTATATAATGGAGCGAGATTTTTAAATAGTCTTTTGCACATATTTCATTTGGCTTACTGGAAAAAAATACGTTATTATTTTTCAGTAGTCGGGATTTTGATAATATTTTTGCACATATTTTGTTTGACTAATAAGAAAAAAACGCCTTGCAGAAAAAAATGCAGGCTTTAATGCGAAGGCAGTGTGGGTAGCTTATTATTACAGCGATTATATAACTAGACTGATGGGGAAAAATTCCATTGAATAATAACATATATTAATAAAAATTCCAGCGTGTCATAGCATGTCGCTCACAATAGTTGGGTCGTGGCCCCGCGGCGAGCAGTCGCTCCTTTATGTAAATTTTTATTAAATATATGACGTACATGATACAATCTTATGTAGCTATTTGTTTAGAGATAAATGGTTAGTAAGCTTCAAGCGTAAGAAATGTTGAATTTTTTGTATTTTTTTTTATATTTTAGGAGCGGGTCACGATTTTGCTCGCATGAAATTCTACACACAAAAGCTACAGAACGGATTTTCGTACAGTTTTTACCAATAGATAGTGGTTTTTCAGGATGGTTTAAATATAGTTATTTGCTAAGGTTTTATGTAAATATGATATGAAGATAATGTTGATACCTTATAGAAGGTCGACTTTATATTGTGTTTTACTGTTGAAACTTTATATATAGCAAGTCAACATAACTTGTTGATTCCTTTTAGAAGGTCTTCTATTCTTGATATTGTGTTAATGAAATAACTTTTCATTACTTAAATGTTTAATGCGCCATCTTGAGTTACATGGTTACATACAACTAATTATGGTACAACTGATCGTAGATAAAAGAGCTTTTGACATTTGACAACAGATCAAAAATTAAATTTGTTTATGTGTTGAACAGATAATAATTATATTGGATATGAAGATATCGTTACTGCAAACAGCTTTGGGAGTTTCTTTAAAAAAACGCTGCGTAAACTTTTTGAGATATAACTAAATAATGTATGGGAGGATAGTTCCTCTTTATTAGGAATACAAAAACTCCGCGATGACATACATCTATCCTTTAAGGACAGCTTGCTATACCTATTTTGTAAGAAAAAAAGGGTTACGGGTTATTTTGTTGTTGTTCATGGAGGGTTACATTATTTTCATCAGGGAAGCAGTGGCAGGCATCTGTTAGTAGTTAAAGAATTTCGGTAGCTCACGCTAGTTTTTAAATTGATACGGAACCTTCATGCAAAATTCGATTCTCACATATCAAATTTTTTGTATATTGTTGAATAAAGTATTTTTTGTTGTCCACTATCTACTTCACAAATTATTGTGAAACGTGTGTGAAACTACAAATTGAGTTTTTTCGTGTAATAAAAACATTTGATGTCCGTTTTATGGTTATTGATGTCATGAATTTACTCTTTACAATGACATCATGAGTTTAAAATTTTCGACCTTAAATGATCATTACTTTTGAATAAAAATTACATATCAAAATAATCTTAAAGTTTTTTCGGTTCGGTTTCTTCACGATATCTTACCGAAACGCAAAATCGCTTGGGGTTTGTCTTTGTCGGTAAGGTGGTAACTAGCCTTGGCCGAAACCTCCCACTTGCCAGAACTGGAATAATTTAGAAAAGCCTATAAATTCACTGCGCATACCACTACGCCTCGAAGGCCGTCAGAGCTTGCCCGACCACAATTTGTCCAGACTTTTAGCTTGCGTTAGGAAGACAATTCAGAAACTGATTAATAAGCAATTAGTGGGATAAATAAAAGAAATAAATGTGAGGACAAAGTTACATTGAATGAGGACTGTACTGAACCACGAGAGTGGAGATCGGACCTGAAAACACAAATGAGGTTTTATATTTCCTAATATTCCTAAAGTAAAGTTGCGTTTTGTGTCACAGCTACTTAACACCATCGCATGCCTATATCCCTGTTCCTTCAGAGACAAGAGTTTATCGCGAGAGTTTTGACGGTTGCCATAATAAGGTTGTTTTTATTACACTTTCAAACAAAGCAAGGTCGCTTGTCAGGACGATTGGGGAGAGAATATGGGGTGGAATTTTATAAGTGCCTATTCGTGCATAAGTTTTGCGTGCGTGATACGGACGCGTTAGCCTATCCTCTTATAGACACTTGCCACAGTACGTCGTTACTGTTGGATTGTTGATACTTAAGTCGTTATGGTTGTATGACAAGTACCTGATTATGATTTGTATACTAACAGCAATGCTATACGACTATAGTTCGTTTGTGTGAAGAAGGTAGTGAGTCATCATTGTTCGACGGCCGAACCCTACTCCCTAACCAAATCTTTTCAAGTTATCTGGTCAAGTTCACAGTGACCAGTTCAAGGCATATCTTCGAACGCGACGCGCCGAGTTTTGACGTGACAACGTCTTGTAATTCGATAGAGCCGGCTGCACGCACGAAAAAATATGACGTCATGCGTCGTTACCTCGCTTTGAGGCGTTCCATGTATGGCTTGAAGTGCAAGCGAGAGCGCGGAACGAGCGACAAAGCACAATCGGCCTTTGGCGTTCGGCAGCGTTCGACATCTGTCTATTAAATATAATTATTAAATATATTAATTTTAAATTAAAAATTAATATATTTATAAATTAATATATTTATTATAAATTTAAAATATAAATTTATAAAATCAAAATCAATTATTTTATTAATTTGAATTAATATTTATAAAAATATTAATTAAAAATTTTAATAAACAATTAAATGCTACCATTCCATCAGTATTTTCTTAAGACATTGTCAAGTTCATAGTGACCAGTTCAAGTCAAGAGTTTTTGGTTAGGGGGCTAGGCCGGCTAACAATGATGACTCACTGCATTCTTAACGGGAACGAACTATAGTGTAGTTCCAGCCTTATTTGTTAGCCTATGAAAGAATAGATCATGAATAGATAGATTTTACAACGATGAATTATTATCTATTAAGATATTATTATGCACCGAAAAACGCTTTATTGGTCCCTCCAAGAGCCGCCTTATGAAGGCAGCACAAGATCATGGTGCTTGGAAGTCCTCACAGAAGGCTCTGTCCAGCAGTGGATCTCTAGCAGTGATAATGGTGGAGATATTAATCTTTCGATTGACTTTGAGATTGTTGTGACACACAATCACTAGGAATCTTCATAGTTTTAGTTTTAGCTTAAATTGTCACCATTACGTTTATATGTTGCGTTTGTTTTACGTGCGTGAGTAGCCTAACCTCTTACAGACACTTGGCTCGTTACTGTTGAATTGTTGATTAAGTGGTTATGTTGTATGACAAGTACCTGATTATGATTTGAATATGAATAGTCCACCGTCGTGCCAAACATAGCTTCATACAAGTGCTCAAATTTTGAAGCTATTTATGGCAGAGCACTTTCGATCTTTGTTTCAAAGTACTTTGGAAAGATGTACTTTGAAAAGCTGTCTGGCAGGTTGCTTCTATAAGTGTGCAAAAAAGTGATTTAAAAGTTCATAAGTTTAAAGCTATGTGAGACATAACAGAAGTTGACTAAAAAGTCACCTTTGATCGATATCTAAAAATAAAAAAATATAATTTAATCTAATACATAAAATTTCCCTGTCACAATGTTAGTTACCGTACTCCTCCGAAACGGCTTTACTATTTTTTACCAAATTTTGTATGCGTATTCAGCAGGTCTGAGAATCGGCTACTATCTAATTTCCATATATTTTTTTTTAATTTTTAATGCAAAACAACGTTTGCCAGGTCAGCTAGTAATTGATAAAGATTATAGTGATACTTCGAATAATGTCATAGACACGAATATTTTATCTTAATATAATTTTATTCAACATTTTTTATTGTATTAAGATATAAAAGTTGCTTAAATTTATTATAGGTAGCTATAAATTGTCATTAATATGCAAACATACATCAGCAATGCAAAAATGTAAATGGATTCAATTTAATGTAACACTAATTAGACCTATATGTTTATGAATAAATTATTCACTAATTTACTACAAAAACAGTGTTATTAAAAATAATACAAAATTGAACTTTTAACTAGTATAAACTTACGAGTAGCTTTGAGCTATAGATATTGCTTACAGCTACGCTTGTTAAATTCTATAAGGTCATTTTATTGGAAAACTTTACGCAATGTTTTAAATTTTTAAGAGCAAGTCGTTGACCTTTAATTAAAGCAATGCTTCGCGGCTAATTAATTTGTCGTTTCTAATTATTATTATTGTTGTTGTTGTTTTATTAATTTTGCATTGCAAAATACATTTTATAGTTTATTTGACGATTTTTAACGAAACGTGAAATTATAGTTAACTTTTGTTACGAGTTGTTTAATTTTAGAAATTAGCGAATTCGATTAATATAAAAAATAAAGATTTTTATTTGGAGTAATAACGCTCTTGCGGAACATTATAGTTTTAATTGGTGAACTTATTACCTAATCATAAATTTTAGGAGTTTGATTTACATGTGCGAAATAAAAATAAAACAAGAAGATGAAGAACTTTGGAATATATATACTAATTTTTGTTTGTCCAAAAGTTTGAAATTATATAAAATCGAAAAATAAGTTTGGTCAATAATTGCATTGAGAGATCGCAGCTATGTTTCAATTTCTAAACGTCTCAGTGTTTTTGTAATATTTTTGTGGGAGAATATGTATGATAAAACATTTTTTTAGCACCACACATGCTTTTGTACCAGACATACATTTCAGGGACCACTAAATCTTCTACCTCCTTAAGTAGCCATAGTCCGAAAGTCCATACTCTCAGTTGTCCAAATAAAAAGTGTATTTTCTTTGGAATATGTAAATGACAAATCATGTTCACAGACACTAGTTCGTCATAGACCCCTAAACCTGGTACCTCCCAGAGCAATCATAAACTCTAGTATAGTTGCCTACCGTACCTACTTAATGGGAGCATGGGTCGATAAACTTTCAGCTATTATAAAGTGATGAAGGTCTTGCTTTTAAAGGCATATTAACATGTGAGATAGAAGTCCATAAAAAATATTTAATTAACTTTAATTTCTTTAACTAAGATATATTCAACAATTATAACACAATACTTGGTTATAGGTGAGAATTCTTAAGCAATTAAATCAACACTTGATCACTTGATCGATATTGATTGGATCGTTCTTTTGTAGACATTGTACAACTAACTTTAATGATCAACCTTCGTTACCATCAAAAGAAATGCCGTAATTATGGTTTAAATAATAGGTAAGGTAGTTTTGTAAGTTAATTTTTTATGAATAAAATTATACGATAACTCCTAACGGGTACACTTAAAGTTAGAAAAGTAGGACACTATTTATTCTATTACGTCAGAAAGAAATTAAAGTTAGTATTTTATGTACGAGTTATAAAGTTATAAGAGTTATTTTGTTTGAACGCCTTTTTTCTAGAAAATATAAAAGCGAAATTAAATTCAATTTGAACTATTTAAATTTTTTATGAGGAAACTTCTTCACGTAATTGTAAAAAACGGACTGTATGTTTATAAAATATAATAATAATAACAAGTGATCTACCTCATAGGTCTATACTAAAGTCAAACTCGATTGAGAATGCTTGTCAACAAAAAAATTAAAAATGAAGGTAGAAATCACTAGTCATTTTACACCTATTTTTTAAAATTAACTAGTTAGTGACGAATTCATGAAAATAAGTTGGATAAGTAAGTTTAAAATTAATTAATATATTCAATATCTTTTAAATAAGATTTTATATATAAACAAATCATAATTTTAAATTTATTAGGCATTAAATGTGTTGCCTTTTCTACCTTCATTTTAAATTTGTTTGTTGACAAGCATTCTCAATCGTGTTTGGCTTTAGTATAGTAGGTTTTAGATCGTAAGGTCTTAGATTCAAGTCCTGGGTCGGGTTATGAAATAGGAAACTTGTTAGGAGCAGGTATGTTGTGTTACATCCTCTCCTCCTCTGTCTTTGAAAAGAAGGTCGCCGGTTCCGATCGTTATCATTAGCATCGTTACAGAGTCAATCATTATCACACTAAGCCCTAGCAGAGCAGCGTGTTGGGTCTAAACTTTAAATGCCATCTGTTATAGGAAGTTGACGCCCGGTCTATAGGCTGATAATGATGTCGAAAATGATATTTTACTGATACTTGAATAAATATCGATACACGATACACTATAAGTACCTATACATTACTGACAAGGTCAAATTATCATAAATAATGCATACGAGCATTTTGATATCCCTCGATATCTCATTCCCCATAAGTGTATCCGTCGGATAAAGTTTACGTACGGAAGGAAACTTTGGAAGTGTTATTATTTATTAAAATGACGTTCTATATATACCTTTACTTAGACTCTAGAGTATCTTACAATATTCCTGTCCCACCTGAATACTGTTATCTCGGTTTGGATAAACTATCATCTAAGTCTAAGATATTTTCAAAGTGTTTAGAGAAACTTTTACTAATCAACTGCATCATTGGTCAACTATAACTGTCCATACTGACCTTGGTTCAAGTTCTAGCTACAGCAGAACTTGAACCAAGATGATTAAGAACTTGATTCGATATATATATTTTTTTATCTACTACCAGTGGGCATTTGACTTTTATCACACCTGATGTTAGGTGATGATGCAATCTAAGATGGAAGCGGGATAACAGTCTCCTTTCGGTTTCTACACGACACGGCCAAGACAAATCAAGAAAATCTTAATCTGCCCCGCAGGGAATCGAACCCAGGACCGTCTTATAAATCCACAGCGCAAACCACTGCACCACGGAATTCGTCAAAATCAATCAATAAGTCATATTATCGTCTTTATTTCTTTTAAGAAACTGCCTCTACACTGGAGCGTTAGAAATATGTCAATGGTTAGAAAACAGTACTTAGTTAGGTAAGTAGCTGCATACTACACTAGGCCGCCAAGTTTCTGTAACTATGCATAGCCAAAGGATATAATACGCTTAGTGTTGACAAAAAGTTCTGTATGTAATAGATAATAATCAACAAATTGCGTATTTACGTTTAGTTGTAGTTAAAAGTTGAAGATAACTATCAAGTTAATTACTTAACACTTGTTATGACTTTACATTTGAGTTTCGACTTAGTGTGTAAATTTTTCACGGCCTCTGCGGTGTAATGGTATGCATGGTGGATTTAGAAGACCGCGATCTAGGGCTCGATTTCCGAATGGCCGATTTAGATGTTCTAAATTGTTCTAGATCCAGTTGGTGGGAGGCTTCAGCCGTGGTTAGTTCCCACCCTACCTTCAGCGTTTCGATATGATGACGTGTAGAAACCGATTGGGGTGTGGATTACATTCTACTCCTAACAAGTGAGCTCACTTCCATCGTAGATTGCATCGTCAATCAGAATGCTAATTGATGACGCACCTGATGAGGTGTGATTGCAGTCATGGTCTAACTTGTAAAGCGTAAAGAAAACCTTAAAAAGATGTTCCGATGTTTAAATTTGTCGTCGCCTAACTATACTAGTTAGTACTTGTATAGTATAGTTTGAACATTGTATAAACCAATGTTAGTTTGTATTAGGACAACTGACATTAATACAATTTATGCCAAGTAAAGCAAACAAATAAATATTCAGATATATATTTTGAAGCCCCTCGATACGTCACCCGGTTACGGCGCGTCAGATAAACTTTGCGCAGAATAATTTATTTAAATCATTGCCCTCTGAAGTTGTGAGATTCTGACCCAGGTGGGTCGTTCCTCTGCCCGAAGATTAACGACAGTTGTTTAATGGCACTTTACCTACGAACGACTTGAGGTACTTGACCTCAGGGTCCAGTCTAGTGCGTCTATAAGTTATCTGTTGGAAGTTTGTTCTTAAAGTTGTGTTTTACATTTCTTGAAGAAAACTCGTAACTTTGTTAGCTACTGGCGTAGCTAAGTTTCGAACGGGAGCTAACGGCCTTCGAAGCGGAGTGGTGTGTGCCCAGTGAATTTGTAAGAATGAGGTCCTGGGTTCGATTGCTCGCGTCCTGGGTTTCGATTGATTGATCGCAAGGCTAATTGTGGTCTGGCTGGTGGGCGGCTTCGGCCGTGGCTAGTAATCATCCTTCTGGCAGAGACGTGCCGAGCGATTTAGCGTTCCGGTACGTTGTCGTGTAGAAGCCGAAAGGGGTGTGAATGTCATCATACTTCTAAAAGTTAGCCCGCTATTATTTATGGCAATAACACTTACCATCAGCTGTGTTTGCCGTCAAGGTCAAATCTCTGGTGTAGGTACCTTAATTGCGAATTATTTAGTTTCTAGAATTATAAAAAGAAATTTCTAATCATATTTGACATTTTGTCAAGCAAAACTTGCATAAAGATCGCGTGTATTGATACCGGACGCTTGAAAAGATGTGAAATACCCACTAAGCCCTAATACGCGCCTGTCGATGTGTACATAGTGGCTCCAAAAATTTTAAACATTATCTTCGACAACCCTGTGTTTAAGTTCCATATCCCCACTCCTATAAGGAGGAAGGTATAGTCATGAAGTGGGACGTAAGTAGGCTGATAGTAGTGACATTGCTAATAAATTGTAAAGAGTTGAAAATAACAATAATTATTATGGACGTTAAAATTATATGATAAATTAATATCCGGGATTCCATGGCATAAATTATCAACATTTCATACATTTCGCATTAAAATCCTCCACATAGTTGTAGAGGAATTTAATATTAATTTTAATTCTAAACATGAATGTTATGAAACGATAATGCTATTGGAATATTAAATAGTAGCACTAACAGGAATTACTGTAACAGAAATTAATTCATCTTTTGCTCAAAACCTGTGCCATAACAGTCCTCCATTCAACGACATCAAGGTATCGGATATGTACTTATTATAGTAAGAGCTAGTTTGAAAAAGAACAGTATCACCTCTGGAGGGAGGCCTGACCTTGTAGAGGGTCGTTTATAGGCTAATGATGATGATGAAGTTTGAGAAATGACAAGCACATAAGGCTTAACAGTTACATCTGAAGTTCACATTGTAGGACTTTCCTATTCCTAACATGCCCTGAAAAGTGTTGCTCTATTTAAAGACGATGGTTTTCCATTCACTTGGTGATCAATAGTAAAAAACTATTTTTAAAAAAAGAGTGAATTGTATCCATTTTTACAACTGCTCTGAAAAGGGTATGTTTCTCTATTGTTATTATGTACGTATGTTTTCCACTACAGCCTAAACAGCTGAACGGATTTTGACATGTGAGGTGTCGTTGAATTTGGCTAAATTGTAGAAGTGACATAGGCTATATGAATTTTCAAAATGGCGGCTGTAAATGGGGGAAAAACTATTTTGTCCACACCTGCAGCACCATAAAGTATTTAGAATTTTATATAGATATAGTGATCCTTGTTTTTCTCTTTTTAGTTCATAACTTCTAAGCAGTTGTCTTTTTTGTTTTTAAAATAATAATTTTATTAAAAATACATTTTTACTTACTAGAAGTACGAGCATATTTTTACTGAATTTTTATCAAATGTTTTTGAACAGGCAGAAAAAGGAAAAAGATACTTAATTGAAGGCCGTAAATTGAGTTAATGTTTTTACCAAACCTAACCGTTTCTTCTTCGGTTTTGATGAAAAGTATTGTGCAAAAACTAGCGCGAGACTAATCGATAAACCAAAAGTTTATGTAAGTCTGTTATTCTGTCACGGTGATTTACGATGGTTGAGAACGAATGGATTGCCCCCGGGACACGCCCACGACAGCAAGTCACGACTGCCCTAGTGGAAATTGATTGACTCACCTACTCGTTAGCACTTGCTTTAACTTGATTGGGATACCTGCAATTAGAGAATAAATATTAATATTTATTAATTTGATGAGAAACGACAACCTGTTAAATGAATCGTTATTATCGTTTCGTGTCAGTTTTCTCTCCAGACAACCTGGAGTTTAGACTCATCACGGTTCAAATGCAGGTTGGCGGGCTTAGGGGGATAATATTTGACTCTTGTAACGATTATTATCAGATCTTAACGATATTGACCAGGAAGGACTGCTGAATGTAGTAATCAAATGTATTAACGTCATTAAAGACGTTACACTTAATAAATATATTAGAGAAATTGTCGGTCGGTCCCTTATGGTAAGGACAATAAATGGTAGGAGAATAAAGAAAATAGACTAGTTTAATAAAAAATGTTGAGAATTATTTACCTATTTTGTATTTATCAATTATTTGGTCAATTTTCCAAAGTTTCGATTATTCGTCTTTTTAAAATCGCCCTTGTGATAGAGCAATCAAAACAGTAACACGATTTAGGGCGAGCTATTTTAGAGTTTTAACGAGACTAACGAATGGCATTTGTTTTATTGAAGTAGGTAGGTAAAAGATGACCCAGTGTACTTAATACAATTTTGTTTATTGACTTTGATCAAAATTTATATTAATACTGACGCTGCTTTTTTCAAAATATATTCTTAAATGTAATTTATCCTTAAAGAGTCCGAGCCTAACTCAAAGATTCCAAGATTTTACGTGTTTGAGATGTTGCTGTTCTTCAACGCATCATCAGAAACTCAGCTGAATATTTTCCGGCATTATAAATGAAAGCACAGTACAAGTGTTGCGCTGGGAGGTTATTGGTAATAAAAATCTGTTTCTGGCTCGTAGTCCATTAGCATAAATGTAAATTATTGAATGAATTTATAAAACAAAATAACTATATCACGAAATTAAAGAAGTTCCCTTGAAAATAAAACAAACCCGTGTTTTCCAAATTCACCGCCGCGGCAATATGGTCGTCTTTCATATTTTCCTCTCAAATATTATATGAAAGGGCTAAGGTATTGCGAGAATACGGCGTTAATCAGCCCCGTCCCATATATATAGGGCAGTCGTGCGTAAGGCCGTATTATAGATCCACCATCCCGCATCAATCCTCAATGACGTATTGATCCAAAGGGGATCTTGTAATATAGATCGCGAGTTATCCTGATGCGAATTATCTTGCTCTAGAAAACGTCCTTAACAAAAACTTGGCACCTTTCTTATGTGATTCTTATCCAAACGTATCATCCACTAATTGCGAGAATCTTTTCTTGGATTTGGTTCAGTGAGGTAAAACAGCAAGTTAGTTCGTTATAATATATTTATAGCTTCAATAGTTTGACGATTAACGGGTTGAAATAAATTCCGTAAGGTGTTATAGGTTCCATTTTACATTAGGTATACATGCTTGCCCGTTTGCTTATATTTGTACTACTTTTAGCAATGAGTTTCGCACACGTGGAACGGCATCGGAACACATAATTTATATTTTTAAATAAAAAAATATGATTACGTAAAGCTTTTCATTCTGCTAAGAAATTCTCAGTAAAATTTCTCAGCCGGTAGTTGAAAAGTTGATGTCTCGAAAAGTTAGCAGTGTAATAGAAAAAAAAGAACTAGATTAATTTGATAATTAAAAAAGCCCCGAGTAAAATTGTTATTCGCCATTTTTCGAGACGACCATTTTGGATTTGAAACTTTTCATTATGTATAGTCATTATATAGTTTTAACCAAAAAAAAAAAAAACACTAAATAAATTACTTTTCTAAAGGACTCCAAACTCTTGTGTGCCTAAAGGGAACGGGGTTATGAAATGAAATGAAAATTTATTGTTTCACAGTGGTACATTACTGATAGGGTTGAGATCTCCTCATCTCGTCCTTCACCTGTGTCTGATGTTCCTGCTCTTCCCAATAGTAGCTACATGATAACAATTTATTATCAGTCAAAAGTTATACTTAAAAAGATATGTCTAACATTAAAGAGATAAATTATATTCGAAAGAAGATATTTAGGATATCTTACGCTTGACGAAGTGGTAAGGATAGAGTATTTCGAGCGACCAAATTAGGGCGAGAGGTAATAGAGGTGTGTAATATTTTTAGCGTCAATGCTGCATCGAATCGAAAATAGCATCTTGTAACGATGTCGCCCGGCTGTGGGCTGATGATTGATCGATTGATGTGTAGAGGAAATTGATCTCACATTATTATAGTATCATCATTAGTGGAACTCTTTGGAAGTACTAACTCCATTGTTATTCCTGTCGCCAAGAGTAATCTTGACGACCTCCATGGCATGGTTGGTAATGCCTTGGCGTCCCTTATTAAGGATTTTATTTTTACTGTAATTTTGGATTTAAAATTTTCCGAATTGTATTTACTATTTTCTAAGTCCATTACCGCTAACCGATTTAGCATTTCAATAGTTATGATGCCGAGTAGAAACCATTTGGTATGGTTCAAAAAAACGTACCTCTTCCAAAATAGCTTGCTAGCATCTTAGACTCCATTGTCACTTAACATCAGGTGATATCGTAGTCAAGGCCAATGTAATTAAAAAAAAACGATAGGGTAAGCATGTATGATTCGTAGCAATTATTTAGTCTCCTCTGAAGTTGCAACACGCCGAGTTGCGCAGCTTTCATGGTGGCGATGCTAACTGTTTTACCAAATGAATTTGTATAGTACACAGACAAACGCCTCTTGTTCATCGCGGACTTGATGATTGGTACGAATCATACCCACCTAAATATTTGGCATGATTTGCAGGTACCTAGATAATTTTAGCCATTAAAATAATAAACTTGGATGTAAAATGATGGTGTCAAGGTGAGTCATAGAATAAACAATAAAAACATAATTATATCCATATACATATCTGAATGTGTTATTTTATTATTTAAAACGAAGTGTTAAAACATATTACATTTGAATGGGCATTATTGACTTTTGACATTTGATTTTAGACTAGCAGAAACCTGTGGCTTTGCTTGCGTGGAATTCAACATCCTACAAGTTAATACGATATGTCATTTGTATCAAGATGAATAGGCTTCTTCTATGCAAGTGCTCCCACCTCGTCCTTGCTCTACCTTAGGTGTAAGTTTTTTGTATTCTCTACTAGTTAGCCCATTAAGTTAAAAAGCGCCATGTCACAGCTATCCAAAATATGGAAAGACAAGAACATTTCACAGTGGACAAAAATGCATCTAGTTCGCACACTTGTCTTCTCCATTCAGAGACATGGACTCTAAAAGCTTTTGAAATGTGATGCTGGCGACGGATGCTGAATATTTCTTGGACCGAACACAGGACAAATGTCTCGGTACTTAACAAATTAAAAGTCAAGATGCGGCTTTCTAACATCTGTTTACGGAGAACTCTCGAGTACTTCGGTCACATTGCCAGAAAAAACGCAGACAGTATTGAAAAGCTTGTGGTCACTGGTAAGATCGAGGGAAAGAGACCCCGCGGATGCAGCCCGAGACGATGGACGGACCAAGTAAAGTAGACGCGCCCATCTCAAATGCCATTCGCGCGGCCGCAAATAGAAAGGCATGGCGGAACACCGTTAAGATGGCCTAAGACAGTTAGCCCTTGACTGCAATCACACCTGGTGGAAAGTGACTAGGAAAACTAAGAAGAAAGCGAGTTAAGTTGTTTGGAGTCGGACGAAATCCACACTTCTACACGACATCGTACAGGAATGCTAAATCGCTTGGCGCATGGTAACTAGCCATGGCCGAAGCCTCCCACCAGCCAGGCCTGGACCAATTAAGAACATTTAATCAGCCCAGCCGGAAATCGAATCCAGGACCTCCGCATTATAAATCCACCGCATATACCACAGCGCTACGGAGATCGTCAATAGCCAAGTGAAACGTAATCCTATTTAGTAAGTATAATAACTATTTTCAGTTAAACACACACAAACATGCCTGTCTATTAAACTTAATACCAACACCAAAGCCTATTTGCACCAGTCTTTCAACAATTTTATATCTACTATGGCATAATACCTCGGTAAGTTTAAAAACTTTTTATGTCCCTATAAATCTTATTTTGAACTTCGAACTACGAACAAACATTAACACGAAACTTCACGAAAGTTGCCACTTTTGGCAACTTTCAAATCCATTATTTGCAGATAAAACATCACAAAACACAATTAGAATAGTTTTGACGCAACACGTGTGGGTTATTTTATATTTTTACGGCGAAACAATAAGTTCTTTTATCTGACGCCCACTAAAATGTCTACAGTTTTTGGAAAGTTACCATCATACTGATAAATATGGTAATGGAGAACAAACAAAATCTTTATGGTCTGATTTAAGGATGATACACACCTGTATTCGATTTTCAAATTTGCATTTATGACTGAAGTACCAGAAGCCCGCGACTTCGCCCACGCGGTTAACAGTGTGTTGCAAACTTCTAAAAGCATCACAATTAAAAAAATAAACGTAACATAACGTACGTACGTAATAAAATATACGTTTTGGACAAATATGGGGAAGTAGGGGAAGTATATAAAGTAATCGTCAATTGATTGATATATGGCATCGCGGACGTTTTTGTGGTCCTAATAAAGACACATAATTCTTCCATACATTTAGTTATAACTGAAAAAGCATAATAGAATTTTCGATGGGCAACTCCCAGGTGGCTTAAATTTTTCCCGACCTCTCCAAGAATTTTATCGTCACATTTCATGCAATTTACATAAAATCTTAACCAGGTATATATATATTTCTTTAATGTATGACACCAGTCTTTGAGTTTAGTGTGAATAACTTTATTTCGCACTTGGTAGTTTGGTCTTTGATAGTGATGATCAGGCTTTTTAATGGAAAACTGCAAAGGGTTATATATAATTCTTTTATATTAGTTTGATGAAAGGGCATACATCTTCAAGGTGGTCTCATTGTACGTGCTCTATGAGGCACGATGTAACACCACTAACTTCCTAACTCTAACATATAACTAACAATTTCTGGACCTCATAATATAAAGTCATACTTCACGTCTCTAACGCATACGGCAGCGGAAGGTAGGCTCTTCCTCTCTCACTCTAACACACAGCGCACATTTAAGTTATCACTTCTGCCGGGCGTCCCGAGACGCACACGTTGTTTTTGTATCAGCAAGTTTAATGTTGTATTTAGCCCTCGAATAAATTTTGGATAAGCTCTTTTTTCTTAAAAAGCATGTTGCTTCAGGCATCAATGATGTGATCCAGCCAATTAACAAGCTTATAGCATATTTTAAGTTTATAATGATAATTACGCGATTCACTCTTATCGGCTTTTCTTAATCTGTGTCGTTATTTAACGATTTTAATAAATTAAGCTTTAAGCTTCACCTAATTGGCCCTTTAACGAAGCATGTAATGAATAAAATAACACATGTAAAAGATTAATTCAGTTAATTTTTTTTATACATTTAATACAATCTTTTGATCAATTAACTAAGATTTCGAGGTCATGTCACTTTATTTTTTGTCGTACCCATTTCATAGAGACGTACTTAATATAAAGGTGATGAGTTCGGAGCCGACCGACCACAGTCGGCAACTGCAGGACATGTCGCAGCGACACTATCTACTGATTTCTACTTATTTACTCGTATGTTATGGGAATTACGTGTCGTTCACAATGAATCATGTTTTATACAAACCAGTGTCGTCAGCGGTCAGCTACGAACTGTTACCCTTTTACCTCAAAAGTATCTTATAATAGGAAGGATTATCTCTTTGAAAAAAATCAATATCTTGAATATAACTATTAGGTTTATACATATAAGGACAAAACGGGTTTATTAAGCTCCAAGAATTAGCCGTTAACGTTCAGTTCCGATGTGAGACAATGTAGAGAGCAATTAGGGTGCGTCCACATCTGGTGAATGTGCCGCGAATGTGCAGCTCGCGAGCCGTTTGCGACCTGCCCGCGAGCTGCGCGCGTGCATTTTTGTTCGTGCGCCGCTTCTGCGCCGACCTAAGCGCCGTACGCGATCAGCGCGCGGGCGGCGCGCTAGTTATTAAATAATTCATAAATTACCCGCTCAGTTCGTTTCTTATTATTATAATATAATAGCTAATGATGCAGCAATTATATTAAAAACACTAGTGTCGTCTGACATCTTCGATAGTACTGAGCCAGTAAACGGAACTGTAAGGGCGAGAACTGAGTGCGCGCAGATCACGCGCTCTTTGCGAGCCTTGCATGAGTTGCGCTAAAGAGGCGCACCAAACGATTGCAGCGACAGCACGCGCGTAGCTCGTGGGCAGCTCGCAATCGGCTCGCGTGCTGCACATTTGCGGCACATTCTCCAGACGTGGACGCACCCTTAGAGGTGCGACTATTAGTTGATATATAGTTCCGGGTTACGGGATTCTACATCTGCGGTACTTTGTGTCGTGTAGTTTGGTAAAGCTGTACTCTGTATTGTATTGACTATGGTCAATGGTATTCTGCTTGCATCTTGGTTTCTGGATAGACATTAGAGTATCTTAGACGATATTAAGTGGGTATTATTACCAAAATAAGATAAAATATTTCAAAGTGTAATATTTCATATGCTGTTTATTTGCTACACCTTTTTGCCTTAACTAAAGTAAAAGTAAACTATTTTGTTTTTGATATATTTTTTAAAATTTGCAGCTAGAAGCTTAAATAAAAGTACAACAAATTCGACAACAAAATTACACATTTAAGTATAACAAATTTGAAGATACTTTCTGTAAAATAATCAGACAAGATTAAGTTAGCGGTCTATAAAAAAGGATATAAATAGACATCAATTAAATAAATTTAGGCGCGTGAAATAAAACCATGGGTGGTCGTTGATTCAATTAAAGAGAGATAAATTACTTAGCGTTCATCGCTTTCGTTTAAGGAAATGGCCGAAGCCGGGTGGTGGACCAGTCACGATCACATTTAGATTTAAGTAAAGTGATAGATGATCTGTTTTATCTTAATCGCGTTAGAAATTGCAATTTATTAACATTTTTTGTAGAGAAATCTCATAAATACGCATACATAAATAATGACTAAACTTTTTGTCGCTCCAAATGAAATTCGATGTGATAGGTTTCATGTAAATTTATTAAGTCTGTGTGCACCAAGATTTCGGTTATCATAACCAACGGTTAACATAAGCTAAACGTAAAATTTACTGTTCACGACAACCCGTACAGTTAAGGACGTAAGCTCGGTTAAGATAACTTAACTGGCGTACAGGTTTATTATTAATAGTAAAGTTATGTTAACCGTGGGTTATGATAGCCGAAATCTTGGTGCACACCTGCCTTAGGATGCTAATTGGTAACCAACCGCGGACGCCGTGCCTGGTGACACTACTAGTACAGTACTGGTTTGCAGAAATTTCTATAAAATAATATTTCTATATATATTTGTCGGCTGCAGCTGTCTTCTGCAGTCGGCAGTGAACCTTAATAATTTTTATCAACTTATGTTCAGTCGTGCAATTTCAACAAATTTGTAAAGGTTGTGTATTAACATTATTTCACTAGAAGTTACTAAAACGCATGCATGTTTTAAAAAGTATTTAATGGGAAGAAAAATGGCCGTGGACCAGTCACGACCACATTTTGATACAATATGATCTGTGTTATCTTAATAGCGTTACAAATTGCAAATTATTAAAATTTATTTCGTGGCGGAAACTCATAAATATGCGCACATAATAATTATTTTTCTTTTTTATCGCCTTGAATGAAAATATTATGTTATAGATGTAAAATCATACTCGGGTTAGCTATAACACTTAGGTATAGCTCGAGAATGGCGGATTTTCATGATCTTTAATTTGTAAGACTTATCTTAAGGAGAAAATTTCTTCGAAAACTACTAGTATATTTTTAAATATACAGTTTGGTTACGGAGATCATTTTCTGATATAGAATATAGGTTATTTCTATCTCGTTATTTTTATAGAAACGGGCTTTGCGTTGGTGATACCTGAGGGTGCCGCTAGTACGGCAAAAAATTAACTTTAAAAATAATATTTCGAGATAACGGTTAAGCAAAAAGGGTATCAACACTTTCCTCAAAGGCTGGCAACGCACTAGCAAAGCGGGTGTTGCAAATGTTTATGGGCAGTATCTAATCGTTTAACATCAGGCGACCCTCACGCTCGTTTGCCCGTTTTTAAATCTATAAAAAATTTGTTTTTCATGGTTTTGAAATATTTCAAATATTTATTGTTAATCTCGCTGATCACCGTTTAGAAAGATTGTATTAGTGTAGCTTTGGATACTCATCACTTCTATTGCGTATAAACCACATAGCCATATATTCTAAAGATTGTTTTGATAATTCATTAAAGTTTATGTCAAGGTTAATATCTGAATTATTTTTAATTTTAAGCGTATTAATTAATGTCTATGTCTATTATAAAATAAAACCTTTATTCTGCGATAGAATACTAGTAGATTGTGGGTCAAGGTCAACGAGTTTTTAATTCATGCAGAGCTAATAACTACCGGGATTAAGTCAAGACTGATCGTGCTGAGATAGCGGTTTTAAATCACCCATTTAAATGAGAGCATTCTGTCAACCGACTTCAAAATGAAAGTAAAAGTGTCGCTTTGTAGCAGTTAAGTGTTTGTACTTTATTTTCGATTGCGACCATTTCACAGGAAAGGTTTTAATATACTAAAGGTGCGAGTTCGTAGCCGACCGCAGACGACATGTCGCAGTGACTCTAGTGATATATATGTTTTTGTATACAAAAGAGTTTCTGTTGGCCACGAAAGTTATTTAAAAGAAATACATACCATCTAGTAGTGCTGCTGCGACAAGTAGCTTGTAGTTGTTGTCTGCGGTCGGCTACGAACCGTCACCCTTATCAAGAAAATCCCATAGACACCAGTGCAATTTTAAAAAAATAATAGAACCGACTCAAAACACACTAAAAAGTAAAATATAACTGCGTCATTTAGTTGCTTTATTTACTTAAGCATATCTATGAAGTCGCTGGCAGCCAAGTTTAAGGAACATTTATTTAACGTAGTAAAGCAGTTTGTGGTTTTAGATAACGTCCTTAAAGTAGAAACCTTGGCTGGCACCGACTCCAAGTAATCAAAGATTATTTTCTCCCACATATCTAAAAAAATAATTATTTCCCATTGTACTTTAAAGAGCCATATTTTATTATGTCTTCACAATCACGCACTATAAAATATAATGAAGCGATAAATATAAAATGACATGGATTGTATTCTGCTCATTGTTTTGTTGCGCGACGATATAAGCTTGTAGAAACATGTGGTATTATTTATAGCTTAGCCTATTCATTTTCGATGAGTTTTAAAATATGATGTTATTTTCACTATTTAATTAGTATAGTTAATCACAGTTATATATCTACTTTCTTATTATTAGTATTGGTAGTAATATGTATGTTTTTTTTAAAAATAAATATTGTTCCGTTTTTAATGTGTCCCAGAAATACTTTACTGTCAATATGTATATAATTTAATAATTACAAAGTGCCTTTAATACCTTTCAATTTCATTATCATCATCTCATTATAAAGTTCATTGGGTCTATTCTAGTAACCATAAGGACAACTCAAAAATCATAGAAAAGCTCATAATTCCCCAATTGTGTTAAATATAAACGACACAGCTATTTTAATTCAAAAAACCAAGCCACTATAAATTTTAGGGCATCAATGTATACTTTCCCTTAAAACTAAAAAAAAGTTATTTTCATTAAAAAAAATTTTTAAATGTCAGAAATTAACAGACATGAGAAATTAATACGCGTCAAATATAAATACTCCTGCTCTTTAGGTTAGTTAAAAATGATGTGTATTGTACTCTACTTTGTTTTGTTTCGCATTAGGACGATATAAGCTTGTAGAACGATGTTGTGGTATTATTTATCGCTTTAACTATTAATTTTCGATGAGTTTTAAGGCTTAGTGAGAATTAAAACTGGATTGTTACTCAACGTACGAGTAAAGCCTCGCCTTGAGCGGTACGTTTTTAGTTTTATGAGCTTTTAATACTTGCATTTACAACCAGTTGTACAAAATGGTTACATAAAAGTATTTATTCTACTCAAACCATGAAAAAATGTAAAAAATAAAATTATTTTGAAAATTACAAATCCTGCTTTTATGTATAAATTAAGTTACGCTGTTTTATTAATATTTTGCACACAGCTCCGGCCTCAGTGGCGCATCTTAGATTGCATCATCAATTACGAGTACTATAAGGTGAGATTATAGACTGACTTATAGTGAATAAAAAAAGCTCTATAGTATGCAGCAGCAAAGGTAGAAATTTTGAGCTTCAGGTAAAAAATCCCACCTAAAGAAGGTAGATCTAACTCTTTAGTGGGTCAAGTTCTGTTAGAAATGGTATAATACTTGGTTTTTACACTACTTGGCTGCCTCGTTGGTCTAGTTGTTAGCCTATGTTGCTTCGATCACTTTTCGAGGTCCTAGGTTCGGTTCCTGGGTCGGGTCACGGAATAATTCTGAGCTTTTTCATTCTTCCATGAAATGTTCAGTACATTCCAAGCCCGGAGTCTGGAATTTGTGATGTTACATCCCCGTGCCTCGGAGAGCACGTTAAGCCGTCGGTCCCGGTCACTGTCATCAACATCTGATAGTGATCGTAAATGAAACATTATCAACCTTAGCCCGCCAACCCGCATTGGAGCAGCATGGTGGGTGTACGCTCCATATTTTTTTTATCGCTATTAAAGCGGGCAAACGAGCATGCGGGTCACCTGATGTTGAGTGATTACCGCCGCCCATATACATTTGCAACACCAGAGGCACTGCTAATGTGTTGCCAGCCTTTGAGGAATTGATTTATTCGCCCCTTAAATACACCCATGTTAAAATTGGCAGGAAATATCCCCTCTCCTATAAGCCTGGCCCTGTAGTAGGCCGTAAATAGGCTGATAATGATGATGATGATGATTCTCTTCTAATAATCTACTTTGTGTGTAATAACTACACTCGAGTTTTAATACACCTGTGACGCAACCGTTGCGTAATCTATAATAATATTCAAATATTGATATTAAAACGAAATTTTCACTATTTTACCAGCTAGGCAAAACTAATAGGCACTCATGGCAGTAAGCAGGCATATTTGAAGTGCATTCCTAACACACGACGAGTATTGGCTTTCACTGTTTGCGTTGTCACATTAAGCGGTAGTTAAATAACAAACGTTCGATGGAAGCGCTTTACGTTTCAAGTGTGGTTGCGAACTGCCAGCGACTCCTCTTGCAGAATACGAGTACTTTATTATGTCGTCACCATTAATAATCTAATTTAACGACCCATTACAGAGCCAGGCCAATCTGCTTAAGGGTGTGGAGCCAACTCCATCTTTAACTATGCTGGGGATCTTGGGCATAGAATTAGGCTCTCTTTTGAAAAGTAAAGAAAGCGAATTATACATTTTCTACTACTGCACTAAGTAGCTTTAGTGTTGCTATGTTGGTACAGTTTTTCATTGCCTGAAAACTTCAGTAAAACAATAACATTTTCTAAAAATTAAACCTATCTAGATTGATTATTTGCCCCCAAAACCACCTGGATACAAACTTTAGAATCGTTGTAGCCGTTTCTTCAGATTGTATATATACACACACACGCATATATATTTTTTTTTATCAACTACAAGTTGGCCCTTGACTGCTATCACACCTGATGGTAAGTGATGAATCAGTCTAAAATGGAAGCAGGCTAACTTGTTAGGAGTAGGATGAAAATCCACACCCCTTTCGGTTTCTACACGACATCGTACCGGAATGCAAATCGCTTAGCGGTACGTCTTTGTCGGTAGGGTGGTAACTAGCCACGGCGAAAGCCTCCCATCAGCCAGACCAAGACAAATTAAGAAAAATCTCAATCTGCCCCGCCGGGAATCGAACCCAGGACCTCCGTCTTATAAATCCACCGCGCATACCACTGCGCCACGGAGGCCGTCAAAATACAAGAATACCTCGTTTAAAGTGTTAATAATGATATTAGCATGCTGTTGGGCTTTTGCGAACAAATATGCGAGAGAAAATGTGGATTCTTCGGAGACCTCTGAAGATAGGGGCTCTGGGCACATATCCCGTTTTCCATTATGGTAAAGATCGTAATCTATGGGACTTGGTTCCTCGTTGCTTCAATCATCATATAGTTATATTCGTTACAGAGTCAATAATTTTTGCGCATTACCTTAAGCGCGCCAGTCCACATTGAACAACCATGATAGATCTAAGTTCCAAATACTCTTCTCCTACCCGTAATTTAAATTAAAAAGTAATAAGTCATAATTTCTTCATATAAGATATAAAGTTTATTAAGCGCGGTTTTATCTCTGCTACTTATCAGGCGGCTGCGTATTTCCGAAGTACTAGTACAAAATTTAATAAAATATTACTATAAAAACAAAAAACCCGACTGCTTAGAAGTTATGAACTGAAAAGAGAAAAACAAGGATCACTATATCTGTATAAAATTCTAAATACTTTATGGTGCTGCAGTCGGGGACAAACGTAGTTTTGGTAGATCTTTCTTTCCCCGCAGGTTAAAATATTTTGTCCCTGTTTGCAGCACCATAAAGTATTTAGAATTTTATACAGATATAGTGATCCTTGTTTTAAGCAGTCGGGTTATTTGTTTTTATAATAATAATTTTATTTGAGACTTTTTAGTTTTAGTTTATGGTATAGAAATGAGACGGTACACTTAGTACACTTTTTGCCATTTTTTGTTAAAAAAGTAATATGAACATGATATGATTATTGAAATGGTCTTTTTACGACCTTTCGATAATATTGCTATGATAAGAGAAAAAAATACACACATCCCCCTCTTTTTTCCCCCATTTACAGGAGCCAATTTGAAAATTTATATAGCTTATGTCACTACCACAATTTTGACAAATTCAACGACACCTCATCATGTCAAAATCTGTTCAGCCGTAGCGCGTGTTTAGGCTGTAGCGCGTGCCGAAGAAATGGACATACATACATACATACGCTCGAAAAACATAACCCTCCTTCTGACGCAGTTGGGTAAAAAATATAAAGTACAAGCGTACGCCCGCGACTCCATTCACGGAAAATTCTGTTTTGTGATAGTGCGACAGAAAATATCCTATGTCCTTCTCAGACTAGTAAAACAGCCTTGAAATAAATGATTTTGAATTTTTAGACTCTAGACTATCGATGTACCAAATTTCATGCTTTCTGAATTTAAGAGTGACCTAATTTTCAATATCCATCATCATTATCAGCGTTGTTCTTATAGAAGAGGGAATGTAACGGCTCGGCCCGACTCTTATAAAAGAAGGATTTGTGGAGCCGAGCCGGGGTATCCTACCACGCTTCTCGCTGCTGCGAAGAGACCTCTAGGAGCTTTAATTTTCATTTACTAATTGACGGTTCCTGTGGCGCAGCGGTATGCGCGATGGATTTATTGACGGAGGTCCTGGGTCTAATTTCTGGCTGGAATGATTTAGAATTTTTTAATATATTCAGGACTGTGACCGGCCTGCAGGCCGGGGTATATAAAGCTAGTGTTAGTTCCTAACCTTCCGGCAAACATGTAAAGTTAAGCGAGTCAACATTCCAGTATGTAGAAACCAAAATTGCAGTCAAGGTCTAACTTTTAGATAATTTAAAAACAAATAATGGAAATCGTTAACTCATATTGTGGTATAGGCAATGTTATGTATAGATAGAAGATGCGAATAAAATTGGAAAATGCGTGAATACGTAATAAGGAAATACGCCACCTAGCTGAACGCAAAATAACGCTTATTATCCTTAAAGCTTTTTATGACGTGACTTTCATCGTGCAAAATCCCGTGTTATTTTTCAAATTACTTGGTTTCCGTTCCTAAATTTATTACGAGTTTAAAAGGAGAATTTCATTTAAGAAGTTCCTGTTTAAATTATTATCAACATTACCAGCTCACGCTCGTGGTTTCACACGCGTAGTTTCCTTTATCGTGGGAATGCAAATAAGCTCATGAGTCTGTTTATTATTTTTTTTTAATCTGACTGGTGTTTACAGAGATAAGCCGGAACAAACATACAGACAAATTAAAAAATGATCTTTTTCTTGTAAAGTCACACTTTGTGACATCTCTTTTTGTAGGGTTCATAAAGTCGACCGTAAATGACAACTGCAGACGACATGTCGTAGTGGCACTACTGGTTAGCAGTAGTAAGTTGTCTTTTCCATATAAATAATTAGAAATTATAGTAGTATACGCAACAAGTCTACAATTGTTGTCTGCGGTCGACAACGATTTTATTAATACTTATACGGTTAAAAAGTGATTTATAAACAAAATAAGATCACAAGAAAATTAAATCTACAAAGAGCGTTAGAACGAGTTATAAATAGGCCTAAAGATTCCTTACATCGACTCTAAAGGAACATTAAAGCTCAGATCCTCAGATAAAGCAAACGAAATGTAATTTATTTAAATCATTGGTTTCTCCAAGTTTTGACCCAAGAGGGTCATTTCTTCACCTCAAGATTAATGGGAGTGATTAAATAGATTCATTTTGATGGTGGTTTTAAGGGCAGTGATTCACAGTTTCAGAAACTTGAACGTTTAACAACAGTAGGTAAGTATTACATTTGAATTTTTCATCGACGCTTCAACCCGTGCAGTTTGGAACAAATGCCCGATTTGTATAAATGTATTGTGTTCTTGTATAACGAACCTTCAATGAGCAATGTCTTCAAATGCCTTTAGATTATACCATTTATTGATTCATAATGGTTACCGTCCAATATATTTTCTAAATTATTTGTCGGGAACTTGTATCAAAATTTGCCATGTAAGCGCAAGTATCCGCAATAAAGTTAGAAATATAAAGTACGTAGAGTTATGGCAAAGGATAATCACACACAAATTCTCGCCGCTCGTATTCTTGAAACTCTTCTTATATAACTAAGACCTTATAAATATAAAAAAAAAACTAGAAAAATAACTTCCAAAACTAATTTTTATAACTGATGCAAAGGGCTATAAATTACAGGCGGTTTAGTTCTTGTGGATAGAGGTTATTTAAAAGATCTCGTAGAAAATATTTAAATTCTGGAATAACAAATGTAAGAGAACTTTTTAGTTCATTCTCTAAAAACCAAGATTAAATAACCAAGCATTTGGCTAAATTGTAAATTTTTTTAATTTTAAAATAGTCATTTCCGTTCCATATTTTGTTCATTACGTTAAACCTATTCCTTTTTATGAAAAAATTTTCTAATTAAATCGTTTACTTTCAAGTAAAATTTATATAATCACTTTCTATCCCTACTGACTTTGGGTATACACCATCGGTGTTTACCGATTTAAACATGTCCATAGGTACAACATGCATTTGGTAGATGCATTTAGCACATTTCCATTCCCAACAGCGTCATAACACAAACACGTGTGAATGTGGTCAAGCGTAAACCGGCGATCATTAAAAAAAATAATTGCTAGCGACATCTGCATAATACATAAAGATAAGAATGTAGTGACTAGTGATAAAATCGGAACTTTTACAGGCACGCATGCCTATCGGGTCTTTAATTTAATTACCAATTACAAACATAAATTTTACGCTAGTTTAACATCAGCCTAATGAGAAAATCTCATCGCGAGCGAGATTTAAATATTTTTAATTTTGTATATTTATTTTTTTTATACCTATCTTTACAAAACTATCTGATGGTCGGACGATATATAAAGTAACGGCTATAGATAAAAAGGTATATGGATGAAATAGAATAAAAATTTCGAGTTAGTTACTCCATTTACAATTCTAGGTTTTACGGATAAAAGCTACCGTGCTTAAAAATATACTTGACTTTTTAAATTAAAAAAAAGACACTATTTGGTTACTTTTCGGCATTTTACATTCCACTTTCCAAACAAAAGAAAGAGTCTTTAAAACCAAGACCTGACGTTATTTTTTTGAACTTCTAAATAAGCTGCAATAAGTTTCATTGTACTTGTACTGTCATAATAAGGGAAATATCGGCGAACTTCAAATATTATTTTCATCATATTGGGTGGTCGTATAGAACTACAGTTACTTCTAATCAAATAGCTAATTATGGCGATATTTCAGGTTTTATTCAACCAGTTTCTCGTTAATAACGCCACTAATCATCCGTAGAGCTGTTATCGCACGAATTCATCTCGACGATCGTTAATATTAATGTATTGATAAGGAATCACTAAATGAAAAAATAGTCGTAAGTTATTGAGATTAAATAAAACTATGTCTATAAAATTACATATTCTGTCAGGGCGCGTTGCCACTTGGTCGTGACGATATATTAGTCTGTATTTTGAAACGTATTTTAACCGTCGTAATTTGTATAAATGAGGTTTAAATTGAGGTTTTTGCGAGACTTGACAATTAAGTTTCTTAATATTTTTTTGACGTCGTTGTTTTATTATTTATAAGTGAAAGGATATATGGAAACAGAAAGAGATAACAGTCCCATAGCAATAAAATGATCATAACGAAACAATAAAAATGATGCTTTAGTGTTAAATTACCTTGCGTATATCCGCAAAAATTTGAATATCAGAGATCAATATTTATAAATAAAATAATGTTTATTCAAACATTAACTTATTATTAAAATTTTAGCACAATAATTTATTGTAATCTTAAACAATCAGACACAATCCAAAACGATGTCAAGGATACTTAAAATATGGAAAAATATTATAATTAGATTTGTTAAATATCGTTAAAGAAATGGACAGTATTTTGTAAATTTAAATGAAGACGCTTTGCGTTTGAAAGGTCACTTTAAAGTGTACAGCCAGCTGCCGGACATAATTTGTGTAGTCCCTCGTTATGATTTAATTTTATTTATTTTACTTATTTATTTATTATTATTTTCAAATTGCGGTTTTTAACGTCATAATTGAGATACATATCAAAACAATAAAATTTTTAACTAAAAAGTAAAAAATAACTGTGTCATTTAGTTGCTTTAATTTACTTAAGCATATCTCTGAAGTCGGTGGCAGCCAAGTTTAAGGAACATTTATTTTACGTAGTAAAGCAGTTTGTAGGTTCTAGGTAACGTCCTTGAAAGTAGAAACCTTGGCTGGCACCGACTCCTAGATATGCTTAAGTAAATTAAAGCAACTAAATGACACAGTTAGTTTGAGTCGGTTCTATTTTTGTTAAAAATTTTTATAGCTAAAAAGCTACCGATACCGAGTCAAAAACCGAAATCGCTGTAAGCGTGCCTCCAAAATTTGAAGAGTTCCTTCAATTTCCCCAGAATATCATCATCAGATCCTTACATGAGGACAATGGGACCACCTTGGATATATGCCCTTTCAAATAAAAAAAGAATTATCAAAATCGGATAACACTGTAAAAAGTTATGCGTGGTCATACATAAAAAAAAAAAACAAATATACGTGTCGAATTGAGAACCTCCTCCGTTTTTTTTCGTCGGTTAAAAAGCCGACAAAACAATAAAAACACTGTTCTACTCTATACGGAAAGGATAAGCTTTTGCAAAGTAGGCTACAAATTATTCTAAACATTTTCATAAAATAGGTAACCGGTAGAAACAAAGTACAAAGACTTGAAACAAAAAGCTAGACTTTCTATTTCTAGTCTAGCTTTTATTTAGCAAGGAAATAAACGTGGTTTAAAAAGTAAAATTCTTTGTGTTGTTATGCCCCATTTAGTCATAGAGATATTTTGTTGCAGTTACAACAACAAAAGGTGTAAACAACTATATTATACTCCTATGTACTTATCTGCAAGTGATTTGATGTTAAATTTTGTCATCCATAAGACAGTATGAATTGAATGTCAACACTTCGAATAAATATTAAATATTTTAAAGAATTATACCAATTTCAAAGACGTACTGATAACTACTTTATTTTATTTAAAAATATTTTGTATTTCGTATTTTAAAAGCAAAGCTTGCATTTTGCTTTACAATGCAAGGATTATACAAGCGGTAAAAGCTTGTGAGTGAATTGCAGTATAAACTTTTAAGCGGGGTATTGTATCATAACTAGGTAACTGAATTGATGATAAAGTAAGTTAAACTTGCGATGGTATGTAATTAATGAGAGATGAAGAGGCGATAATATCTCTTCATCACCATTAATAGTCCACTACAGGGAAAGGTCTGCCTATTTATAGGAGAGGGATTATTGGGCTTAAATTCACCACGCTACTCCAATGTAGGCTAAGGATGATAATGATGATAATTCATTAACTATCACTATTAGATGTCGATGATATGGACCGAGACCGACAGCTCAATGTGATCTCCTAAAAATACTACGAACTTCCCGATTTGGAATTTTACTAAATATTTAACTGACGGACTAATTCAGGAAAGAAAACCTCAAAACTATTCCACAACCTGACCCAGTATTCAAACCCGGGACCTCGTGATCGAAGCCATATAGGTTAACCACTAGACCAACAAGGCAGTCAATGGCAGACATCTAGTATATCACAAATATAACAAAATGCACAGAAAAGTAAGTTCATTTGTATTAATTAAATGATGCCGATTGCGTTTTTCTGGCGTATTTTTACCCGACTGCGTCAGAAGGAGGATTATGTTTTTCGAGCGTATGTGTGTATGTATGTCCATTTCTTCGGCACGCGCTACAGCCTAAACGGCTGAACGGATTTTGACATGTGAGGTGTCGTTGAATTTGTAAAAATTGTGGCAGTGACATAGGCTATATAAATTTTCAAAATGACGGCTGTAAATGGGGGAAAAAAGGGGGGACGTGTGTATTTCTTTCTCTTATCTTAGTAATATGGGTGTCAAATAAAAGGTCGTAAAAAGACCATTTTAAAAATATAAATATCATATCATGTTTATATTGCCGTTTTAACAAAAAATGGCAAAAAGTGTACCAAGTGTACAGTCTCATTTCTATATCATAAGCTGAAACTAAAAAGTCTCAAATAAAATTATAATTATAAAAACAAAAACCTGACTGCTTAGAAATTATGAACTGAAAAGAGAAAAACAAGGATCACTATATCTATATAAAATTCTAAATACTTTATGGTGCTGCAGGCGGGGACAAACGTGGTTTTGGTAGATCTTTCTTTCCCCGCATAAATAAAGTATTTTGTCCCCGCTTGCATCTCCATAAAGTATTTAGAATTTTATATAGATATAGTGATCCTTGTTTTTCTCTTTTCAGTTCATAACTTCTAAGCAGTCAGGTTTTTTGTTTTTATAATAATAATTTTATAAGCATACTTATTGACTACTTATTAAAAAAGTGGACGCACCAACATATCACGTAGAAAATATCACTTAAAAACTAACCACATTGTGACAAAAATAACATCTAAATGCCTTTGTCTTAAGTTCAAAATTAAAGCTGTTTCCGATAAAACCCCAAATTCAGAAGAAGCCAATGATTACGCATCTATTTATTTTAATTAGTCTATGAAAATATACACCAAATTACATTTAACGAAATTAAATTCCAGAAATAACTGTTTTAGGTGTTTCGCACTCCCAGCTTTAGTGTGCGGTAGGTGGTACGTTGTGTACAATAATACCTGCTATATTTCCATACATTTCCAGTTTAGAAAACAATTTCAAGCTGCGAGCTTTTGTTTAATAATCTTCAGCTTTATTATGACGTTACGATGTGTTTTGACGATTCTATTAGACTAGCCCCAGTGGTAAGCGTATGCAGCTTCAGGTAATGAGGTCCCGGGTTCGAGTTCTGAGGAATCAGTAGAGTTGACGGCCACCGTGACGCAGTGCAGTGGGCATGCGCTATTGATTAATAAGACGGAGTTTCTGGGTTCGATTCCTGGCTGGGTCAGTTAAGGTTTTCTATATTGGTCCAGGCTTGGCTGGTAAAAGCTTCCATCGTACCACCTACCCAGAAATAGCACTAAATTTTCTGAAGTTGCAACAGGCCGCGTTTCAATTGCGTGTCATGGCGACGCCGAGAAATATAATGTTCTAAAAAATCAATTTATTCACTGCACAGGCATTCACTTCGTGTTATGAATCAAAGACTGGCGCGACTTATACTTTTGTGTTTAAGCGAACTACTGTCACAGTTATATTGTTTGACGGCATCACTTCCCCGGTCGAGTTCACAAAGAAATATACTGTAGTTGAGAAATCGAAACGAAAGAAAACAAATAAATCATTTTTGAAAAACTAACAACATTTTTGCTAACGAGAGATAAGGACAAAGATAATAAACGTCCGCTTTCACGTATCAGAAATTTGTTTACATATATTCTGTCGATGTCTGGGCCGCACTGCAGAAAAATTTCGAGTTTGAAGAAGTTAAGCGATAAATATGTCAAAGTATTAATTATAATTTTAAATTGGTGAAATGAAGCCGCAATAAGTAGGCCTCGGGAAGTAATATGACATTATAATAATATTAGCGATGTATGGAAACAACCTTGACACGGTCGCCTGAAGCGGGACTGCTGTACAAATAATACTAGTTTATTTAACTCCTCAAGTAGACTCGTTAGACTCATACAAACTTCGTATTGCTTATAATATAAATAAAAAATATTTTAAAGCCTTCAAACGGTATTATTCGCACTTATAATTTCAACACGCCATTTAGATTACTGTTTTTATGTTTTTTTTAATGACAACAAGTTGGCCCTTGACTGCTATTACACCTGATGTTAAGTGATGATGCAATCTGAGATGGAAGCAGGCTAACTTGTTAGGAGAAGGATGAAAATCCACACCCCTATCGGTTTCTATAAGACATCGTACCGGAACGCTAAATCGCTTGGCGGTACGTCTTTGTCGGTAGGGTGGTAACTAGCCACGGCGAAAGCCTCCCACCAGTCAGACCAAGACAAATTAAGAAAAATCTCAATCTTTCCCGCCGGGAAGCGAACCCAGGACCTCCGCCATATATATCCACCGCGCATACCACTGCGCCACGGAGGTCGTCAAAATTTGTTGATATTGTTATTTATTTACTAGCTGTAGTATGCTGCCTACCATAGACGTTATTCTATACCGGTTATAATGGGCATGACAGCAAAAAATTCGTTATGCGGCTGCAATTATTGCCTAGAATGATATAATGAAAACCATATTCAAACAAAGTACCCCTCATTGCCGACGTAAGGAATAAGGGATTCTGATTTTGAAATTTTTGAGCGCGAAATGTACTCGTATTACGGACGGTAGGTAATATAGTACTACAAATTAGTTATTCTTTTAACGTAACTTGATGGTCTCCGTGGTGCAGCGGTATACGCGGTGGATTTATAAGACGGAGATCCTTGGTTCGATTTCCAGCAGGGCCGATTGAAGTTTTCTGAATTGGTCCGGGTTTGGCTGGTGGGGCCCTCGAACGTAGCTAGATAGCAGCCTACTGGCAGAGACGTACCGCCAAGCTATTTTGCGTTCCGGTACGATGTCGTCTAGAAATCGAAGAGGTGGATATTATCCTATTCCTAAAAAGTTAACTCGCTTTTACCTCATATTGCATCAACACTTACTACTAGGTGTAATTGCAGTCAAGGTCTAATATGAGGCAAATAAAAAAAAGAACAAGATTCCGCAAATTAGCACTTTGTATTCAATATTACATTGTAGTGTGAGCACAGAAAATGTATCAAATACCTTCGATCGGTAACTAGATCTACCGGGCAAATATCCCATGAATTTAATCGAAACTAATCCCCACACTGCCTCGCGCTAATACCTACCAGCTTTGTGTAGTGCTAACCCAATTACCTGAAGCTAAACTTCAATTAAATTGCTAAATACTAAAATTGTCTCCAACTCTGTGGCTTCTCTCTTGGGTAAAGTTACGCCTGTTTTATAATCGGCTGGTTCCGAGTCTTGGTTCATTTTTGAACTTAAATTAAAAAAAATTTCAAGCCAAAGACCAATCAAACTTTGAAGCTAAAATGTATGTCTCGGATCTTGATTATTTCGAAGCAGGGCGGAAACTAAAAAATGCCACAACATCTTTTTTTTTCATTCTACCATATGTTAGCCTTGATGATGACTGCAATCACACCTGATGGTAAGTGATGATGGAATCTAAGGAGTAGGATATTTTCTACACCCCAAATAGCTTGGCATTACGTCTTCATCGCTAGGGTGGCAACTAGCCACGACCGAGGCCTTCCACCTAGAGAAATTAAAAAAATCTGAATCGGCCCTACCGGGTATCAAACCCAAAACCTCCGTCTTATACATACATCCAAAGCGCATACCACTGCGCCACAGAGGTCGTCGTCTTCTGTACATGGACCTCCCAGCAATAGCGCCACAACGACCGGTCTAGTTCCCTTTTTTCTGCTTTAAGCCTATTTTTTTCCTGCAATTTGGAAGTTTAAATTTGCCGATCTCTGAACACACCACCTAGGGCATCTGGGCCTGAAAAATGCAACATACCCTACAGGCTCAAATCTAGGGGCGTGCCAATGATATACTTACGTTTATACAGGTATAGATATTAGATATGAGTAGATACCTTACACATGAAAAATATTATATATATAACCCTGGCGCATTCAGGTAAAAAAAAGGTATGAATTTTAGTATACAGACATATATACTCGTATTTATACATATTAATTTTATGATATAATATTAATAATATAAAATATTATGACCTTACAAATGAACCAACAAAAATGGCTATGTGATAAGTTTATATGCAGTAGAAGTGGGTGTGAAAGTTATAACTGCTAAATATCTCTACAACCTACTTAAAGACCTTGGTTTGATAGAAACTGCAAAAATCTCGATTCTAGAACGAGTGTCCAAAGCTGTTCTAGCAGGAACCCACCAGATTTGTTTGGGCAGGGAAAATCGAGCAGAGAAAGCGAGCGTTTATCGGTCACAAGGTATACACCCTTAAGCCTACATCTGCAAGTCTCGGACTCTGTTCGGCAATTTTCTCTCTGCCACACGATGCACCCGGCACCCGCACGGTGAATCTAACCATATTATTTATTTTTAATAAGGTTCTTTGCTAGCGACTTATTATTGCAGGTAGAAGTTAAGGTAAATTCTCATAATTAAAAATGTATGTAGCATTCAGTAGGTAACCGTGGAAATGCAATCCGATTAGCTAACTGAATGCGGCGGCAGAACAAAGTGTTCTGTTTATTAGATTAGTGGCTACGCTGCTCACCCTAATTTTGTCTCGTACAAAGCGCAAAATTTAGTCTAGTGTGGATATTCTATTTTGAGAAGACGGCTTTACTTGGCACTACTAAGGTTTACACACAAAAATAAGATCTTGACAATCGTTTTTCTAGAAACAGTAGTGATATCAGCTCTATTCGAAAAGTGTAATTTTTGGTTTGATAGGTTAACTCTTGTGATGATGATGATGATGATGATGATGCATGTAAACTAAAAGAAATTTTAATCGAAAATAATCGATGTGAAGTGTTTTATTGTGAAGTTTTTTTTAATAGAACAACTGTTGAGTTTCTTGCGTGCTCGTTGGCTGTTCACAGCAGATTACTTTCTTCCGAATTTTTGGTAGAGTCACTACAAATAGATGCTCCTAAATCTGCTTGCTATATATGTTACGGTAAATGTGATTAATTGAAAATTATTAATAATTTTACAAAATTATTAATAATAACCACATGTTTTGGTAAATGTGAAAAAACGATCGAAATTTATTACTTTTATTGGTAATTATTAATAATTCACGACACATATTGGTGAAAGTCATAAAATAAATAAAAACCCAATGTTTTTTGACCAGTAGGTACTTATTTAAAATATTAAACACAGTCTTACAATTATTTAGAAGAATACAATTTTATTATATTTTAATTTTTTAAATTTTTTGGTTATTTACTGTTAGTTAGGTTTATATTTATTTTATGACCACTCAGAAAACTTGAGCCCGGAAGTCCTTATTGTTGGTTAGGTTAGAAGGCTAAGGCGGGAGCAAAGCGGAACGGAGCTCCCGCCTTAGCCTTCGTGGTTATTTTTTTTGCAAACCACCCAGAAATAGGAGCCCCGCGAAGCGGGGCGGGTTGGGGCGTTAAAAAACTCAGAAAACCTGTGAGCCTGGAAGTCCTTATTGTAAGGCTGGAGCTGTGCTTTTTGTAGAATGATTGAGGCAATAAAATATGTGTACAAAATAAACTAAATGATTTGTAGTCAATTTGCTGTTTTATTTCATGCATATCTATAGATATAAATGTAAACATAACCTAAAAATTTACTAAATTTAATATTTTTTTTTCAAAAACTACACATTTGCTAGTAAAAAACATAGGGGTAGTAAAATACATAGGGGGCGTCAGGGGGACCTTGCGGGCACATTCTCGCAGACTGCAAGTTTTATTAGGAACCTCATTATTATTGACAAACTTTTCCTTGCAACCTTAGGCGGTTCACTCGCGTGGCATCCCCCCGCGCCTCTCGCACGTTGCACACACCGCCCCGCCCCGCAACCCTTGGCCATTTATTACATTTACCATTACTAGGGTCAAATTATTAATAATAACCGACAAATGTGATTAATTTATCACTTTTACCTCGATTTTCGGTAATTATTAATAATAATAGATAATTATTAATAATCATCAATTATTCACTCTTACCGTAACATATATATATCGATGTCGTACTAAGCCTACTTGAAATTGAATTTTCTTTATAAAACTGAATGCGTGTTAGCAAAGCAGAGACGTGGTTCTAATTACTTTTTTTGTGGTATATGCCTAAGTTTTAATGTCTTACGCCTGTATTTCACTCTAAATATTCTAAAATATATAAAATATTTCTGCTTTGCAGACGTCCTCTTAGTTTAGTAGGTAGTCGTAGTATTTCGTCTCATTATTATATTCAAAATAGACTGTCTATCCCGTGAATACTTTACCAAATTATTGTTTGATAACAAATCATACATCAAAATTGCGTTCGGTTTGAAGGTAATTTGAATAACGTTGGCGGTCAAATTAAATTTTGGATTTGAACTGCGAATACTGATTGGCCGTTTATCGGCAAATACCGGATAATTATAAAGCAAATAGTCGTGGCTGGTTCATGCAATTTTGTTTTGAGTTCGATTTTATTTTTTAAGTTGACCATTGACTGCAATGTCGCCTGATCGTTAATTCTGATACAGTCTAAGGTACTGGGCTAACTTAGAAGAGATATTTTTTTCAAACTTTACTACTACATTGTTTCGTGGTAACATGCCGTCGTTTTCGGTATTTTTTTTTATCGACTACAAGTTGGCCCTTGACTGCTATCACACCTGATGTTAAGTGATGATGCAATCTAAGATGAAAGCGGGCTAGCTTGTTAAGAGTGGGATGAAATCCACACCCCTATCGGTTTCTACACGACATCGTACCGGAACGCTAAATCGCTTGGCGGTACGTCTTTTCGGTAGGGTGGTAACTAACCACGGCGAGAGCCTCCCACCAGCCAAACCAAGACAAATTAATAAAAATCTTAATCTGCCTCGCCGGGAATCAAACCCGGACCTCCGTCTTATAAATCCATCGCGCATACCACTGCGCCACGGAGGTCGTCAAAACGTCGTCGTCGGAGGTATGGTTCAAACCTGAACTAATTCATAAGATATTTAATCCAAAGTTGACCAAAGCTGGAAATCGAACCCCGTATTCCTCTGTTGCAAATCTAGTTGCAAGTCTAGTCTATCAACTGTACCCGGAAGGTGTCATCAGGTGTCTTCAGTCCAGTGGGCTGCACATACTCGTACTATCCCTTCGGAACAAGGCAACGGGAATGGGAACTAAGTGAGAAAACCGTGGGGCAAAGCTAGTAGACTGATGATGATGTTTAACGGCCGAGTGGCGCAGTGGGTAGTGAACCTGCTTCTGCGTCCTAGGCTGTGGGTTCGATTCCAATATCTGGAAAAATGTTTGTGTGATGAGCATGGATGTTTTCCAGTGTCTGGGTGTTTATCTATATATTAAAAGTATTTGTGTATAATATATATAAAAATATTCATCAGTTATCATAGCACCCACAACACAAGCTACTTACGAGTACGCATACTTTGGGGCTATATAGCGATGTGTGTAATTGTCCTATAATATTTATTAACTTTTGTCTAGCTAGACTCATAAATAAATTATGAGTCTAGCTAGACAAAAGTTATTTCGGAGTAATGTAAAATTAAAATATGTTAACGCATGTTTACACGAGATTTCATTTTAAAAAGAACAGTGAAGTTTTATTTACATTAAACTTTACAAGTCTTCACTTCACTGGGGTTTCCAAAAGCTGTATATTGGTGTACAAAGTAAGATGGTTGAGATTCTCAACCTTCCGAGAATGTGAAGTGTCACAGTTTACATTCTTGTCGTGCGGTCAGCTATGCAGAATGACCAATGAACCTTGGAGAGTATTGTAAACATTTTGAGAATTGATTTTTAATGACATTCATCGAATTGTTTTGTTTCGTCCAATTTGTAAACCGTTTAGACTCCCGGTATTTAGTGTGAAGCTTTATTTATTTATGGATAGACTAATGGACGCTCACGACGTCGTCCGCGTAAGCGAAAGCTTAAGCTAACATATTCTAAATCAAATTATAGTAATGGCCCGCCGTCGCGACTTTGTCCTTGAGAAATTAGGTTTTTCCTTACGTCTGATTTTAATGAAAAAGAACCTAAAGGCTGTGGTAAACTAAGCCTAATATATGTATATTATTAATAATATAACGGCTGAGACTCACGTCAAGGTTGTCGGAGAATACCCAACTAGTTTCGAACTCTTACGGGGTAGTGAGTTTGCTTCGCTCCGCGTAACAAGCAAGCTCATGATTAGGGACCCCGTATGGGTTCGAAACTAGTCGGGCATACTCCGACAACCGTGACGTGAGTTTCAGCCGTTATATTTTTAATAATATGGATAACACTCGCGATAGTTTAAATTCTAATAAAGTTTAATATAACCGCGATTTTTTATAAAAAATAAAATACGATATCTTCTTAAAATGTCATTTAAAAATTTTCGCTAAAGACCACTGAATATTAATGGTTGAATTAACAGTTCAAATGGCGGTAATCTCGTGTCAAGGTCAAAAAATAAACTACTTTAAAACCACAAATAAAACTGTCAGGAAGGAGTAAAAGAGACGTAAATTTTATAAACTAATTAATATTATGTCAAGTTTATTAAATTTTGGTGTGATCCGTGAAAGTGTGCACGAGCCTTAATAGTGTTCACGCACGTAAAATGATTTGTTGTCCATAAACACGCCTGTACACCGCCTCGCACCAGCGGTGGCAGAACGTTGGACGAATCCGTTGGTCATTTTATACCCCTTTTCTACGAATCACATCATAGTAACGATTTTGAAAATGTCCCCGCATTTTATACAAAATAAACAATCACTTGTTACATACAAATTGCTAGTATGATTTACTGTTAGCAATAAAATAATATTTATGGCGAAATTATTAGTGGTTGGGTTTACATTTGTATCATTTTGGTGTATGACTTGCGATCATGCATTTAGGACCCGTATTATATATTGGTTCTTAACATGCACGCTCGTAGCTTTTTTCATGGGTTAGCTTAAAAGCCTAAGTAAGATTATTAGTTATCTCTCTTTAGCCCACTTTGTCCTACTCGTACTTTGTATAATGATACTTGATTGGTCTCGATGTCGCCCCGTTGGATTGGTCTTAAGATCCGCGTTGGTCTTCTGGTGAAACTATGTGGTTTCGTATTATGCGAGGTTGTACTTAGATGAGTCGGGCTGTGAAATAGTTTGTCTCTTTTTGACATTTGAGCAAAGCTCGTCAACCTGCATCGAAGAAGCGTTATATGACTATATAAATTCTCACCCTCACCTATAAGCAGAGAGGCGCTTCCATGATCAAGCCTATTTTTTTTATTTTTTTTATCGACTACAAGTTGGCCCTTGACTGCTATCTCACCTGATGTTAAGTGATGATGCAATCTAAGATAGAAGCGCGTTAACTTATTAGCAGTAGGACGAAAATTCATACACGACATCGTACCGGAACGCTGAATCGCTTGGCGATACGTCTTTGTCGGTAGGATGGTAACCAGTCACGGCGAAAGCCTCCCAACATCCAGACCAAGACAAATGAAGAAAAATCTCAATCTGCCCTGCCGGAAATCGAACCCAAGACCTCCGTCTTATAAATCCACCGCGCATGCCACTGCGCCATGGAGGTCGTCTAATCTATATCGCCTATGTCGATTTACTCCTACTACTTAGGAACAGAGTAAGAAAATATCTTAAAACCAAGAACGTTTGGTGTTTTCATTCCACTAAGCCTTAGTGCCAGTGCCAGTCCGTGAAATTTCAAGCATGAGGCGTAGAATGAACTTGGGTATTTTTGGCTGACAAATTGTGCGATAACTTGGTGTATTTGACTTTAGTCCACTACGCTTTGCGCTGCATCTTCGTTGCCAGAGTGAGTGATGGACCTATTAATTTTTTTATTTGATTAGTTTCATGGATGTAAAAAAAATGCTTTGTATTTGAAAGTTTAAGGCTATCGACCTTTGTTACCTCCTTCCACATAAATCCACCTCGATCCAAACTCCATATCGTTCTTGCCTAAGGTAGCATGGGCTGGCAAACTTTCAACTTGTATGAAATGACGAATAGCCAATTCAGACTTCTATGACAAAAAATATCGTAGCGTATTTTTTATTAATCTTTATGAAATAATTATAGAGTCGACTCTAACACACTACACTCAATTGATTACTGATTTTATATTAAGCATAGTTACTCATTTCGTGAGGTAGGTACACGTTCACATTTTCTATACTCTTACGGATGCAAATGAGTATTCAGTGGTTTTCATTTTATAAAAGCGTATTGTCAAAATAACTCCAGTTACAATTACATATCAAGTCATAATAGGAATTTATATCATCCTGTCTTGGAGCTGATTTTTATCTTGAAAAAATCTGTTGACGAAATTAATCATCACGAGATCTCTTAAGCTATATATACACTCGATAGTATTGACAAAGAATTGATTTCATGCAAACCCATTGAACACATCTAGTTTATATATTTTTCATAAATCCAAAATTTCCTTATGTAGGTCACCACGAGCATCGGAGAGGTCGTCAAAAGGTCATCTCGAAGTTGCACGTACCTCGAAGTTCTTCCCAAGTTACAAATCGTATATTGGTTAGGTTTACCTTGTACAGCCAATAAGGTTCCGAGGGGTTTACTGTCCCATAAGTAGCGTAACGTTGTTAAACTGTTGGCACTTCGTAACTGTATTGAATAAGTTTCGTAGACTCAGTTAGGTACTACGAGTAGCATTGCTGGTAATACATTGAGTTGTTCGTTTATAGTTCTGTACAAACTTTTGTAGACAAATTCTAATCGAATACAAATGTTTGAAGTGTCAACGATAAAAGAGGTGAGATAAAGTTATAACCAAGTTTCTTAGCAATACTTATGAATTGGGTGCATCCCAGTAGTACCCCATACCGTAGTTCTATAGAACTGTTGGGATATTTTCCGTGCTGTCAAATTATATCCCAATAGTTCTATATAGTACTGTAGTATAGTTTTTGCTCTTGACTTTACTTATACCATATAAGTTATAAACTTTATATTATTTTGATTGATATTTCATTTTGTTTTTAACTCATTTCGATAAAAGCTAAGTTGTTAAAACCAAGTAGTAGTTTTGTCTAAAAAAATATTTTCTTATTTTTGAAGTTACATTTTACCACTTTGGAAGTATCTTTCGCGCAAACTATTCAGTTTAGAAACAAATTATATTAAAAATCTTAATACCATTTTAAAGACGTTTTGTGCAATTTA
Source organism: Mycalesis mineus (assembly GCA_034621355.1). NCBI lineage: Eukaryota > Metazoa > Arthropoda > Insecta > Lepidoptera > Nymphalidae > Mycalesis > Mycalesis mineus. The sequence continues at coordinate 4,148,827 of CM067901.1, forward strand.
AGCAAAACTGTATTCGATATAGTATGTTTATAGATACTCTCAAATTTAAGTAGACATTTATTATTTCCAATCAAAAGAGATTCCATATTATACTTATAAAAACTATAGATATTTTATATGTAACATACAAACAAGATGTTGATATCGACATTTCTTTAATTTTGTCCCATTCAATTCTATATAGAACTAATGGGACACTAAAAACTACTAGAAAGCACTAATATGATGTATCAACAGTTCTATAGAACTAAAATTAGCTATGAATTTACTTAGATACGTACATAATATGTGTGTTAAAACCTCTCACTTCAGAGGTTTTACTATCACGCTTTTAATTTTTTAGGATGAAAGTTGTCTGTGTTCTGTTTTTTCAGATAACTTATCTATCTATATCAGCAATAGCACATAGGCTACATTTTTCAGATATTCCCGTGGGAACGGGTTTCGGTAAAACTGCGGTAAAAATACCTAGATATACGGATGTTTAACACTATTCAATTTATCTAACAGTTTACATAGTTATTTTTATTTCAAACTATTTTCCCAGTTTTAAGCTTAGTTTACAGCAATATACAGATACCGTATAGGATTTTTTTTATCTATTAACACTGGACTTGCACTACTGGAGCCCGGAAATCGAACCCGGGCTTTAGTATTTTTAAGTTTAGTCTTCGTAAAGATATCGTCGAGTTTAACACAATAAATTACTCGCCCGGTTTACTTGAGCCCACAGGCTGGTGTTTAATTAATTTAGTTTTAGATTCTCATAAATAACAAACTCTGGAAATAAATATAAAGGGCAATTCAAAAGCAGTGGGAACATCGATTACGTTTTATAATGTCTGTTCATTAAATTCAACTGCTATAAACATGCTTTTAACCGACTTCCAAAATCAACGACGGACGGACGGGTCAAATTATCATTCAATAAAAGTTGGCTCTTGACTGCGTGCCTGTGAAATTTTGACAATATCCAATATTTAACGATCTTATCCTTTGTTTGTAAGTAACAAAGGATCAGATCTATCTTATGTTGAGATCGGTTAAAAAAAGCCTTTTAACCATCGGTTAAAAAAATCCCATGATTACACTGTCGAAAAAATTCTCGGGCACCGCGTCAGGTTTTATAATAATTGAGGTGTTACTCAATTATGCAGATTTGGCATGAAGGGCGCAACTTGAGGAGCGTCTCGCGAGGCTTTGCGTCGATATCGGGGTCACGTATTGACATCTTCAACACAATCTTTTCAAAAGGTCGAAATGTCATCGACGACATTTGAGAAATTGAACTTATGAGAACGGAGGTACTTAGATAGAAATTCAACGATTTGTCAACTATGACAAATTTTTAATGCTGTGTTCGTGGTAGTTAGTAGCGCAGAAGCGAATCGAAGCGACGCGTCTTAATTCTTGCCAATAACAAATTCATCTATATTTTTTAATCACTAAAGTACAAAGATGTAATTGTACAATAATGGAATTTAGTGACGACGCGTGCGTTGCTTCATTTTTGAATTTTCCATGTTTGGATAGTACCTACAAATTTTGACGATTTGAAAATAGACGCTTCGATTCGTTTCCAGTCTGTGTTAAGCCAAATCAGTTTATATTAAAATTGGTTTCATATTAACTATATGTGAGCTATTTGATATTCTAATTGTGGGTAATTATAACAGTTATTGTCATTAGCACAATTTATTAGCGAGTTTATATCCATTATAAATGAAATTATCTTCCAAAGTATATTTTGTATATACTAATGCATAGCTCCTCTTTTCTACATTTTTAATTTGGAACTTAGACCCACGATTCTGATTCAATGAGGGTCGGCGGGCTGTTAATGATAACATTTACTTAGTAACGATTGCTATATTAAAGTTTCACAGCCCCGAGGGGTCCCCTGGCAACCGTCAGGCAAATAATGACAGCTGTCATTATGCTATATTAACCGCACGGACGTGTTCTCCGAGACATAACGATATCCTTACGTTTTCCCAACTCCGGACTATAAGTTTGAATCTTGATCCGCACCCGAAAGGTAACTACTGGGCCAAAGAGGCAGCTTATATTACTGACATGGGATACAATAGACGTGGAAGGTTTAGCAATTTGGCATTACGCCCGCTGATAAGTACGTCCCACTGACTGACAGCGGCTGATTTTGACATGTTAATCCTCTGCCGCTTACTATTGCAGTGCTAATGGTCCAAACAAAGCAACAAATAGGTATGGGATTAAGGTGCGAATGCGGATTTCGAAAGTCAGATGTATTTTTTTATTGCCTTTGTGTAGGTTATTTTATTTGTTTAGTCTTAAAAAATATTCATTATATGTTATTGAATTTACCGTTAATTTTCTTATTAATTTTTGTATTCGGGTCTTTGTTAGATTTTTCAAAGTCACAAGCTTAGAAAGTTGATGTTTATCACTTGTAACTCGTTATTATAACAATGTCCACACGTGACTTTATCTCACGGGCTTTAGGGAAGACTAGCGCGGTGTCTGATCGGGCTCTGCAAAATGGACGTACCGCCAAGCGATTTAACGTTCCGGTATGATGTCGTGTAGAAAGCGAAGGGGTGTGGATTTCATCCTCAATTTAGCCCGCTTCCATCTTAGATTGCATCATCACTTTACATCAGGTGTGATAGCAAATAAAAATGCTGAGTGAGGTCCTTTTTGGGATCATTTCAATTTCGTGTCCAGCATTGCAAGCTATTTTATTATGTTTTATTTTTATTAGTGATGTTTTTCTTGAATCAAACATTTTTCGTTCTTTTTTCCTGCTACCGCTGTTAAGGTTTCGCCATAAAGCAGACGGGGCTTACCGGCGATACAAATGCTCTGTTAGATCTAACTTTTGACATTGTCCTAAAGGAGATAGAAAAATGTATGGGTAGCAAAAACTTCGATATTTCGGTCAAAGTTGAAATGTATAGTAAACTTCGGACACTAATAAAGAATCACCTCGCCATATGATAGGAGCTCAAGTATTTTTTTTCCGTAACTACCCGTACCCGATAAAGGTGAGTTTATAAATACTTTTCTATGACCAACCTTTAACTTTATAATATCAAACGAGGATGGAGGTGGTTTGACGTGAAGTGTCCCTTAACCTTATTGACAATGCCAAGTTTCTCAACGATTTATAGATTCTCATCGTTGTATTATGTAGGACAGATATAGATCTAAGTACAGTCCTATTGTAATACTATTCTTTTTATATACCAACATATTCTTATCTTTGTATTGTTGTAGGACGAACTTAATCTTATGTAAGTACAGTCCTATAATTTGAGAATAAATAATAGTAGAAAATTTGATCGTTAACATGCGTTACATTAGGTATGGATTATTTCTAATTTTAAGACGGCTTCTGTGGCGCACGGGTTTGCCCTGTGGTACGCTCTGGTTTAAACAGATCTAGAACCTAAGAGGAAGAACTTAATTAGCTCCTGTGTTCAATTCCCGATAGGGCCGATTGAGATTTTCTTAATTGGTCTAGGGCTGTTTGTTGGGTGGTATAACTTATTATACTATGATTCACTTAACGCGGATGAAACCACTTTATATTTAGCTCTTAATAAAGCGTAATGATATTCATAAAACGATACATTAATAGATTAGGTGTCAAGTACAGTTTCTTAAGTGATTAATATTATCGGATCGTGTTAATCGACGAATTAATCATTAGTCAAAATGTCAATTCGATTCGTGTACATAATAGTAGGGGAGCCCAAGAAGTGATTTTTAGAAATATTTGAGCGTGGCAGATGGACATAATGGGGATATACATTTCATGTTGTTGAATACCTCCACCAAGTATTACCCCTTTTTATTTTGGGGGCGGGGCACTATCCGTGAGGATGTCCATTAGGATTTTAAAAAAATTCGATAAAAAAAGATGGACACAATGGGGATACACATTTCATGTTGTTGAATACCTCCACCAAGTAAAAAAGGAGTAATCCCTTTTTATTATGGGGGAGGGGACGATTAGGGTGACCCATTAAAATGTTAAAAAATTTCGATCATCATACTCAAGTGCGTAAGGCAGGGACGTAAGTAGTAACTAAGAAGTGTGCATTTTAAAAATTGTACATTTTACACGTAGGAACTTAATGGTTGTCCAATATAAAGATTTAATGGAGGTATTGAAGAAGTGTGTGCAGTCGTTCCCATGACAATTGTACATTTTACACGTAAGAACTTAATGGTTGTCCAATATAAAGACTTGATGAAGGTATTGAACAACATGATAGGTATCGTGCCTTTTCTTCATCTGCCACGCTCGAGTATTTTTAAAAATTTCCTCTTGGGCTCCACTAGTATAGATTTTGTGCGTTCGTGTCAGTTTTTGTCCGTTTCGCATAACAAAACAAGTTGTATACAGCCTATTGCGCCGAGTTAAATGACCGGCTGAGTGCGAGCGTGTCTCGACCGTGGCTGTGATATACCGCTAGCTCAATGTTAAGGCTTTTTTATAACATGGGAGTGTTCCTTAGTGTTCTGTAGGTGGAGAAAACTAAGAAAGGCGACTTAAGTCAAAAGAATAATCCTTTTTTTATTGATATACTGACGGCTTAAAGTGCTTTTTAAGGCATTGGAAGTGAAACCACCAACTTGCGTATAGTGCTGAAGCTTATTGCAAATTACAGTATTTAATAGCCAAGCTCGAACCCAGGACTCGTGGTCCAAAGCCACAATTTACCAATTTTCAAATTATTACTAATACATATTTTACTTATTACTAAACTAGCTAGGTTTCCAAATCAAAACAGTGGCGTAGCTAGGTACCCAAGAGCCCAACTCACCGAAAAAATTTAGTGGAATTCTCTAGGTATGACTTTTTGATTTCTCTCGATAGTGTTGCCATCATTAAAGTTGTTTTGCAACCAGTCAAATTCATTTGAAAATTTAAGAAATTTTCGAGTGTTCAGTTCGCTGGTATTTTCTGGTAAGCATTCGAGTGCGCCCTGAGCTTGAGGGCCCCGGGCACTGTCGCTACGCCACTGAATCCAAAGCAAAGATCCTTGAGTGAGAGCGAACATTCAACAATATAATTGCCATGTATAAATTAATGGAGAGAATTTCACCACTCCAAGACAATTATCTCCTCGGAAACTTTTCAGTCGATGTGTGTGTGTGTGTAAATAACTATACAAGTTATGCCGTTTAATTCTTAATGGCGAATTTCCTCCCCAAAACTATCCTAATCTAGTACCGACACTTGCAATTCTCACCCGAGATATGTTTTTGTTTATATAATCTCAGCTGAGAATCTCAAGCGAGTCAAGACTGTGAGAATGACAGTCAGGCAACTGAGTCCGTCTAGGCAGAGACTGTTAAAAACACTTAATTAATATATCTATACTAAGACTAAGGAGAAGAACTTAGTTTATAGAAATCGGCTGTACGAATTTTGTTATACCTAATCTAAGATCTAAATGTATCGACTTTTGTGTCCTAAAGGATTGAATATAAAAAGATTACTTTTTTATTTGATGCTAGTCTGCCTAACAAAAAGCTTTCATACATAAATAATAGACAAATTGAGTGTTTTTTTTTCCATCGATCGACTTGTTCGAACAAATAAAACCTTGGAATAATCAACGACAAACTTTCTTGGATGAAGTGAGGGTAAATATATAATTCTACTAGACATTGTGTTCATTTATTCTATAAATCCATTAGTAGCTGTGTTTATTTGTATATAAATATACAATGAACTCGGTTATATGGAAAATATGAATGCCTATTTAAGTGATAGTGACTTTATTAATGTTTACAAAATGGTGTAATGTGAAATTACATCTGTATAGAGCAAAAGCCCGCAATTGTTTGTAATTTCACTGGCTCTTTAGATCGGTAAGGCTATTATGTATAAGTTTAAATGACACTTGAAGTGTACGTTTCAAATTAGCCTCAGTCTGTCTCTATCTATTGTATCTTATTAGATAGAGAGCAGTAGAGACAATTTTGAAACGTACACTGACGAGTGTCATTAAAGTTATACATAGTATCCCTACTGTTCTTTCGACTAAAACATAGCAATGCTGCTAGGGGTGGCAATAAATTAAAATTTCTATTATAAAACACATAATTCAGACTTTTTGTTAGTAAAGTATTATAGCGAAATATTAAATATATAAATATTAAATATTTAAATATATCAATACGAATAAGCGGAAACTATTAAAGTTACAATTACTAAAGTTGGAAGTTGGATTATTTTCTCCGATTGATTTACTAATCAGAAAATTGCAAGAACATTATAAAAATCAATCCGATATATATAGGAGTTGGTAATAGCAGAGTCGGTTGATATTTTTTAAATTTTAATAAACTATTTTTTAATTTTATTTTCGTTCATTACAAGTTAGCCCTTGACTAAAACCACACTTGATGGTAAGTGATGATGCAATCTAAGCTGGACGCGGGCTAACTTGTTAATATTCATAACCCTTCAGTTTCTACACGACATCGTACCGGAACGCTAAATAGCTTGGCTGTATGTAATTTACGCCGCCTCTTACCAGCCAAACCTAGACCAAGAATCGAACCCAGGACCTCCATCTTATAAATCCTCTGCGCATGCGCGATGATGTGGGCAAATTCAAATATAGGTAGATATGATCTATGCCAACGCATGGATTTTGTATTTTTAAAATGTCGTGGAAATATTTAATTTTTGTTGAAAAACAAATACCCTATTTACATAATATGTATCCAGGCTTTAGTGAATTACGTCAAAAATATTTTATTTGTCAACTGTCAACATATTTTAATATCCTTTTAGCCTCTGGATGAGATTCCTACTACCACCAATTTAAACCTGAGCCGAGTTACTAATATAAAATATAAAATAATTATAAAATATAATGGTTTGGGTGTTTATCTATATATTACAAGTATTTGTATATGTATAATATATTTAAAAAATATTCATTATTTATCATAGTAACACAATATAGTAATACACACATAATAATACAAGGTACTTACGAGTAGGTACGCTTACTTTGGGGCTATATTGCTATGCGTGTAATTGTACTATAATATTTATTTATTTATTTAATTTCCTAAAATAATTTAAGCTGGATCCAAGGATAATGTCCAAGGATAATAGTTATAATAAAATGGTACGGAATTTAATATATTTAGTAGGTTTTAGTAGGTTATTTTCTAAACACAGAACGTTTTAATTATTAAGGAATACAAAACAGGGAGGTCGTTAAAAACACATCAGTACGCAATTATATTTATAATTTTAGCAGATATTTTTGCATATCCAATAATATATTTGTTATTAAAATATACAAGTTTTAGAACAAAGCAATATACATAGTACTTAATCTGTGGTAATGATAAAATAATTATCAAAATGAAACCCTGAATCCACATAACATGTCTGGGGAATGGATTAATAATAATAGACCCCGTTTGATACTTTAATGGCACCTGAGGTGGTCAGCAAAAACATTAATGGGGTTTATGCTACCGCCTCTTACGCTATCTTGTATGCCATATGAAGTAATTTCGCTAGATATATGTCTGAAAGGATTCTTTATACATTAGTATAAGGAAAAATCAACAAGTAATTTCAATTGTTTTTAATGACGTTTATATTTGATTTCATATTATTGTTAGTCATTATGATCAAATCATCATAAGGTATATCAGCCTATACATATATTAAAATAACATAAATTAAGTATGAACCAAGCTTTCAGTTTCTGCTCGCCATTCTGATTTGAACTTAGAGGCTAAGCGACGCGTCGCGTTTTGATTTTTGCCAGAAACAAACTCATCACTATATTCCGATCACTAACGTACAAAGTTCCATTTTACAAATTCAGTTAAGCCTAAATGTCAAGCTGTTATCAATACGAATACCAGAATGATAAAATTTAAAGCCCAGTGTGGGAAGACGGTAGTATTACTCAGAGAGCATATGAAATCGTCGATCTGGGTCCCTATTTTTAACATCTGATGTTGATTGAGTCATTATCACTATAATCCTATAGAACAGCGTAGTGGGCCTAAGCTCCATACCGAGGGGTGTATGGAGGAGGAAGAAGGAAAACCTGTAGTCTTCAAAATAGGTGATGATTTCTAGATTATTTTAGAAATATCTATTATAAGTGTTGGCAGCATTGTAGACTATAGAATATAGTGGCCTCATTTCCTGTATTGTTGGTACCGCGGTTAAACTATAGATAATAGACTAGGGGCGGTACTCGTCGAGCGTTAGGCTATAAAATATGCCCCTATGGATAATTCTGGTCATTCACCTTAGTGTCCAAGTCTTGTGAAGTCATAATGTTTGACTATTGCTAGAATCTGTGCTTGTAATGTTTAATTAAGTAATTACTGTAATAATGTTTCATTTTGATCATATTTGATGTCTTTATAAATAAATTGTTATTAAGTTTGACTTTTGGTGTTTTAAGTTGTATTCCCTTCTGGCTGTTTGTTAACATCAGAAGTGGGATGGATCTTAATGCCCACAAAAAAAGGTAACAGAAATTAAAAAAAAAAAAATTTTTGTTTAAACAGAAATTAAAATGATTATCAAAATGAAATCTTATAAAAGTAGTGATTCGGGATTGAAGTGTAATTTTGCGTACGTCTGGGTTCTTATGGGCGAGCCTCTGACACACGTTGCCGCAAACATCGTGGTTTACTGCAGCTGAGTACTCATGTGGCGGAAAGTAACGAGGAGTTGTGAGTAACGGAAGATAATCGGAGAAAGTTGTGAGTAAGACAGTGGCTACGATGGTTGGTAAGAAAAAGAAAGACATTGTGTTTGACGGTATTATTGTGTGAAGTTGCATATTTTGTTTTATTACTAGTCGATTTGCTATTAATAGTAACCTGTTTGAGTTATTGCAATAAGAAAAGATTATTACGTGAAACTATTTACGAATGAGGGTAGTTGAAGAACAAAGAACGAGTTAACAATAAACGTTCATAACGAAATTACGAGAATTTGTTTCGACACAATTACGAATACCTTTGTTGCTATCCTGGTTTGTTTGAAAAAAAAAAAAAGTTTGTGTACTTATCAAATGAAAGACTTTGTCTCGCTTATGAGTAGTACCATTTTTAGAATAAATTAGTGTTCAATGTCTAATTAAGCAATCTAAAATTAAAATGTATCGGTTAAGAAGTACCTATTGCTCTATAGTGTGGCGTTTGTGTGATGTTTTCTAACATAGATTTTTAAAGGTTACAGAATGGTGGCTTTGTCGCATGCTGTTGATGATACTACGTGACAAAATGATGATGAGCTGATGACAAAATGATGAGCTGTGGACATCAGTTGGCTGGCTGTGTGAGAATATTGTGAGAAAAGAAATTCGGTAAAGTTGACTAGGATTAGTAAGAAAAATAGTTTTATTATTAAACGAAAAGTAAAAAGTTATTAGTAAAAGTATCTATTATAAGTTGCAAAGTAAAATAAAACGTTAAGTTGAGGTCAGGGCTGACCGAGCTATAACGATCTAAGTTATTAATTTTGAAAGTACCCACCTGTGTAAAAAAAAAAGTTTCTATCTTTATTTTTCGGAATTGGAAGTAAATAAGTGAAAAGTAATTATCTTTGTATTTTCTGGTATAAATCTAGTAGTAAACCATAATTATGTAGATGTAGCGAGCTGTAATAAAATAATAGAATGTTAGTTGAAACGGAATATTGGTCTAAGAATATACGAGTAATTTCATGCTCTTTAAGTACAAGATGTCTTCACCAACTTGGTCAGCTTAAGTGAGATACAGAATCCGGAATCCTAAGTGTGGCTATGACCCTTTAAAATGGTCTACAATAATGGCGAATCTGGAATCCTAATATGTTTCGTTTAGGTGTCATGACCTACGATCTCTACAGGCCTCTATAGTGAGGCTAGCGTCTCGTGCAGTCGTCAGTGACTGGTGGTACTCGTCGAGCGTTAGGCTATAAAATATGCCCCTATGGATAATTCTGGTCATTCACCTTAGTGTCCAAGTCTTGTGAAGTCATAATGTTTGACTATTGCTAGAATCTGTGCTTGTAATGTTTAATTAAGTAATTACTGTAATAATGTTTCATTTTGATCATATTTGATGTCTTTATAAATAAATTGTTATTAAGTTTGACTTTTGGTGTTTTAAGTTGTATTCCCTTCTGGCTGTTTGTTAACATAAGTAGTTTAATATTTAGATTTATACCTACAGTGTAATCTAATTAAGGGTGTTTCGCTTACTTTTGTTTACTCACTTGTGAAGCTGACCCACTTTCATTAACTTCTGTCAAGGCTGTATTAAAGCAATTAACTGGTCGATGTGGGAAAAACGCCTACTCATTACCATGAAGGACTTTGGGTAAAAGCCATACAAAAAGTGGTCATACTTGAACAGAACTCGGATTCTCCATTAACATAGTTCTGATAAAATTATAAACTAGTAATTGAATTTTAAACAAAACGTTCATGACTGCTGAGTGGAAGTTAATTTAACTTTCTTTTGTATTCATAATATTTTATGTATTACTAATATTTAATTAACGTATAAGTATTTAGTACTTGGTTGACCGAGCTTTGCTTGGAAATATAAAAGAAAATACTAAGCAAACATTGTCAAAAAATAAAATCTAGCTAGATCGATTAATCGCACCTGAAATCACCTGCATACAATATTTCATGAAAATCTTTGGAGCCATTTTCGAGATTATGATTATACAGTGTGCTTAAACTTAGGTATCGTGTATAGATTCTACTAATGAAGTCCTTATTATAAAACATCGTCTTCCTTACTCAAAATAAAAATAATACAAAATTATAAAATCTCACTAATCTTGATCGGTTCATAAAATACTTACTTTACGATTTTCATAAAACTCGAGTTTTAAAAACCCCTGTTATGCTACCGTCTCGTAATGTTTTTCATGTGGTTGTATAATTTGAGAGTTAATAAATTTAATTATCATTCCCGCACATGGTAATAAAAACAAAATGTCGTCGTAACAAATAAACAAATAAGCCATTATTTATTCTACTAATAAGGTGTTTCAGGCGTGAAAACTCGTAATAATTAATGTATTCCCTGGCAAGTACAAATAGGTTTGTATATAATTTATTTTGACGGGCCGTGTTTATAATTACATCTAGGGTTGGGAGTTTTTAATTAAACACTAGGTGGGAATTATATTGCGGTCACGTTATGTGTATAAAATTACATAAAACAAATATCATTACCCACATTCTAATTAAATTCACGTGGTTAAGTGTATCAAATGTTTTGTTTTTAATGAACTCCGTGGCGCAGTGGTATGCGTTAGATTTAAGACGGAGGTGCTGGGTTTAATTTCTGACTAGGCTGATTGAGAATTTCTGAACTGATACAGGTCTAAATTGGGAAAGACTTCGGCCGGCCGTGATTACCATTGCGGTAAAGACGTGCTCTAACCGAAATGGGTGTGGATGTCCTACTCCTAACAAATCAACCCACTTCCATTTTTTGCATCAACACTTGCCATCAGGTGAGAGACGTCAAAACTCACAGCCGTGGAATCATCAAAAGCCGTTCAGCCTTTCTGAAGTTATAAAGCAGCGAAGATTTATTCAAACTTTCGCATTTATAACAATAGTGCCTATAAATATCAACTTCTAAAGAAATGATTAACTGACAGGTTCCAGTAATAAGCTGTTACAATATATTACAATCAAAACGGGCGTAGGCAGCTGTCAACAACTGCAATGCAATGCGCTGCTTATGATCTATGCCAATCAGAGCACCATTGTAATCTATCTACTCTTGTTAATTATGCGTTGCCAATGCTTCTTCGTGATAGTGATATCGTAACAATGTTATGAAAAGTGTTTATGTTATATTTTGTATTGTATCATCATTTTCAGCCTATTTAAATGGCCTTCTATAGAACTAGGCACCTCCAGAGGTTCCCAGCGACAAAAAAAAATTTAAAAAAAGGCACCTCCAGAGGGGATATGCAGCTTACTATTCTGGCTTTACAGAGTCAGGAACTGGCCAAAGAAGTCAGAAGTCTTTGACAGCCTCTGTGGCGGAGGCCGTCAAAGACTTATAAGACGGAGGTCTTAGGTTCAATTCCCAGCAAAGCTGATTAAGATTTTCTAAATTAATCCAGGCCAGGCTGGTGGGAGGCTTCGGCCATGGTTAGTTACCAACCTACCGACAAACAATTAAAACTACTACCAAGCAATTAACGGTCTGGTGCCATGTCATGTAGAAATCAAATAAAAAATCGAACCCACGACCTAGTGATCGAAAGCCGCAATTTAGCAACTGAAAGCGTTGTTTTACGGTAAGAAGGTATTTATTCGCCAATCCAGATCCAGTGCTGAATTTGGTGATCGCTGTTAATATTATAGTTGTAATATTTTATCTTAACTTTTCGCTTACACTGTATGAAAAACATTCTTTTGTAAAAAATCTAAAAAACCTAATTAAAGAGTAACTAGTAAGTCATAAATACGTTTAAAAAATAAACAAGTTTCACTTAAGATAAGCGGTGCGTATAATATCAGCAGCAAATCAATTCTTAATACACGATTCATTATAACTGTAACAATAACTCAGCGATATCGCAAGATAATATCAAATTATCATAAAATAAGACATGTAGGCGGATAAAGAGCTGCTTATCATGTGATTGATATATTTATTACATTTGCATACAATTAGATCAATTCACAACTTAGATAATATTGCAACTTTCATATACTAATATACTTAATTTTTTAATAGATACGTTTTTGTCACCGAACACCTCTTGAAGGTGAAATTTTTGTACAGGAATGTTTGTGTAAATAACACTATTTTATTTACTATTAGTAACTGTCCCGTTGGTCCACTACCTAGCCTGTTTGGCCTCGGAGATCCTGGGTTCAAGTCTGGTTCAAGTTGGCTAGTCAGTGAGATATTGAGCTTTTCTTTCTTAGATCTAATAAATTTTCAGTGGTAACCAGGATATATAAATTAATAAAGTTGGAACTTACGGCAATTTTTTCAGGGAAGCAAGTTAAGCTGTCAGTGCTGGTTATTTATGATTAACAGGCGATAGTGATCGATTGTATTGTCACCCTACGCCCGCCATTTCGCATTGGAGCAGCTTAGTGGGTCTCAGCTCCATATCCCTCTTTATTTTTATTTATGTACAAATAACTACAATTATTACATGTACAATTATTAATGTACAAATAATTATTCTTCTTGAGCTAAAATAAAATACGTTTAGTAATAACAAGCTACTTAAAATACACGTGTAATGAGAAAATAATGATTCAAGTATACTTATTATGTTATTTATTTACCAACAAAAATGTTTATAAAAAATTAACTTATTTCTTTAAAGATGCCAACCCAATCCAAATGGGTAAAAAGTAAAGCTCCATCCACAATGACGCATGAGGAAGCGCAGCAATCATATTTTTAAACGTTATTGTATGTTATAAAAAAATAAAACATATACAGTAATATTACAAAACTATTTATTTAACTATATCTTGATCTAGTATTACTAATAACAGTTAATTATTTTTGAGATTACGTGCCTATTCGCTTGACTCTAACTTAACGACGACAGCAGTAGTGCTATTATGTAACTATGTTCTTAAAATTAGAAAGGGTTCCGAATTCGACTCTGTCTCCGTTTATCTAACACCATGGTGCGTTATATTATAGAAAGAGATTATATTAAAAACATAGAGTGGTAGAATACAGAGTATATAGAACTCTATTTCGATTTTTTAATGTGTCGCGACATTTATACAAATAAATAAAATTTAAATGTTTTTTTGTAACTCTAAATTAATTGCTTTGCACAGTACGTAAATAATCAAAAAATGTATTTTAACTCTCAGATAGCTTATATTATAAGGAGTAACTGAAGCTACTTTCAATTTCCTGCGGGCTACATCGCTAATGTAAAAATAAGTCGTGACGCGTCGCTAGAACTCTGCGTCAATGTGAATGGAGCTTATTGAAAGGTCACATGCCAATCGTACCGTAACTTGTTTATCTGTGGTTCTTATCAAAAGCATTTGTTGACTGAAGTAATACATTTTATTGTTTTCATGTTATACGTCGGATTACACAGACTTAACGGGGTTTAATTTATTTTAATGAATTTGTAATTTTTCTTATACATTTAAATAAAAAAGACTAAACATAATTATAATTAAAACAGCTTTTATGACCAAGCTTATGTAATTAAGGAACTCTAACCTCTATACTATGTAAGTATAACTTACAAACAATCTTTCGCCCTATAATATTGGTCTGATAGCGCTAAATCTACTTTTAGATCTCCATTTATAGTAAAGTTCGAAAGCAGGATTTTCTATTTCCTCCACTCTAAACTCCATAGTCTGGGAAATAGAAAAAGTTTCGCGCGAATTTTGTGAAAAAATTAAAAGACTAAAACTTTTAACTACGTTAGTTCCAGGACAATAGGTGTCCCGCGGGAACTCTCTCGTGATGTTTGAATATTTCATTCAAAAACTGTTCAAAATTATCCTGGATTTTCCGGGGTTGAAAAGGTATCTTAATTCGTCCCGTATTTTGTTATGTACTTTGAATTCTACTGCATTTAACAGCACGTTTTAAAATTATTGCTGTATTTTTCAATAGCTTTCAAAATTGACGAATTTTGAAATTATTATGGAATCAGTTTGAAAGTTTTCAGAACATGCTTTTATATTAAACTTTGAGAAAGTCAATGTTATTGGCAAATTAATAATGTTTAATCAATTACAACACTAACTAACAATAGTAATTTTAAATTGTTGAAAAAATTGCTCAATGTAAAATACAGCCTAGGCCTGGTTTTTGTACTATTACAGACGAATTATATATTACTATTCGTTGGATCCACAGTGCGGGTGCCGGGTACAGCGTGTGGCTGAGAAAAAATCTCCGACCATAGCCTTAGACTTGTGACACGGATGTACAGGATATTTAAAAGAATATCCTTAGTGACGTCAACAAGCATTCTCTGCTCAATAATATAACATGAAATATTGAATAGTTTTTGTTCAGGTCTGCAATAGGATAACATACGACTTTAGAATTATACCTCCTCATTGACCATATTATTCGTAACCAAAACCACTACGTGTCAAAGCGATTGAGTAAGCGAATTGTCCAGCAGGTGTACATCGGCCTCAACAGTGTCCAACGTCCATGTGTGTGTACATCCACTATCCATGCTCGTTACGATAAAACATGTCGATAAAGGGCTCCGTGCGCGGGTTAACGAGCCTTTTCATCGTAAAATGCCTTTTTTAATTATAAGGCCAGGTGAGCCGTCTCGCAGAGAGCTCCTTTTACAGACCTCCAGGCGAGATGTTTTGTTGTACATACGCCATTGTACGTCCGAGACGCGCATTAATGGGAAACGTGTAAAGGGATTCACGTGAATGAAACAAGCTGTGTATTCAAAAGGAATACATTCTCTGCCCGAATGTTTTCGTAAAAAGTCCCTTTTTAACTTAAAGGTGTTTATTTCATAAATATATAAAGAGATTTCTTGGTAAGTGATAATAATAATAATAGTGGTTCATTGGTACAGTGGTGAGGGATTGTTATTAATTATGAGGTCCTGGGTTCGAGTCCTAGGAATGACTATGAAGTATTAAAATTTTCAGTAGAGGCCCAAGTTGGGAACTCGGGAGTGTTATTTTCACGTGCCCCAGTGAGCACGTTAATCCGTCGATCATAATCATTGTCAGTAATATCTGATAGATATCTTAATGATATCTATCAGATATTACTGATAATGATTAAAAAGAATGATGAATTAAAAAAAAGATGAAAGAGACACACATTATCGCCCCAAGACCATAAGTATTGGAGTAGCATGGTGAGTCAAAACACCATATCCTCTTTTATTACCTCCCATAAGTCAGAACTGTCTCGTTGGTCTAGGACTGCCTCGTTGGTCTAGTGGTTAGCCTATGTGGTTTTCATCACGAGGTCCTGGGTTCGATTCCAGGGTCGGGTCATGGAATAATTCTAAACTTTTTCATTCTTCTATGAAATGTTCAGTACATTCCAAGCCCTGAGTTTAGAAGTTAGTGGTGTGCCTCGGATAGCACGTTAAGCCGTCGGTCCCGGTCGCCATCATCAACATCTGATTGTGATCGTTAATAAATGAAACATTATCACCCTAAGCCCGCCAACCCGCATTAGAGCATCGTGGTGGGTGTACGCTCCATATCCCCTCTCCTGGAGGGAGGTCTGGCCCTGTAGTGGGCCGTTAAAACATGCTGATAATAATAGTATACATTGAAGTACGAACTGATACTCGTAATTACAAGTTATTCGGCGCTGTAATTCAGGTTATGATAGTCACAAATCAACAATGTAGGGAACGACGGTCGACTGTAATTCCCAGTAAGAATAAATTTACATTTAGCACTGTGACTCCGCAATATATCAGGCTAGAACGTGTCGTGATTAAAATGTGTTGTTAATTGAATGAGAAATATAGCGTCGTATTAATTAAGTCAGCTGTGGGAATTTAAAGTGTGTCACCGTGCAGCCCCGAGTACACAGACGTATCTGATTTAATGATTATTATTATTTATATATATGAAAGCACTGGGCCTAATACTAGTTTAATAAAAAAAAAAAAAGTTGAGAGGTGTCAAGGGACACCCGGATGAAACGAAGTTCCTTTCGATTAATTAGTGAAGGAATTGTAATAAAATTTTATTTTTTTTAAGTAATAATAATATTTATTGTTGTACACCGAAACACCAAAGGGCGCCACGAGAGCGCGAGACAGCATACAGCGCGGGCGCCCCCGCCGCTCACGCGCACACACATCAAAGGCGGCGGCAAGATCCTTTGATCAAAAAGTGACGTGACAACTTTTCGTACGAATTTTTTCCGTCTAGCCCCCTTTCACAACGCGCGATAAGGAACTTCGTTCCAACAATTAAGCATTAATAGCTCTGTGGTATGCCGTCAGTCCCGGTCACTATAATCAACATCTGATAGTGATCGTTAATGAATCAAATATTATCATCACAAGTCCGCCATCGAGCACTTGGAGAAACGTGATAGGTCTCAGCACCAAATTTAAATCTTTAGTCTAGTTATAGAATATCTCTATAGTTCATAAGGTTGTTTCAAGCTGAGTCCGTGGCGGCACCTAGACATGGATCCAGCTGAAAATCAGCGCTGCATGATCCCTTAGATTGTGTAGCATGAATGCTGAGCTGGGTCCTTTTCCTAGGTTATGCCACACACCGCAGGGTATTGTACTAAAAGCAATTGTGATGTGTGGCATAATGTATAAATAAAGACATTTTCATTTCATTTCATTTCATTAGACCATATCCCCTCTTCATCAAGAAGAGTCCTGACCCGGCAGTGAGCCGTTAATAGGTTGATAATGATAAAGATCTCTAAGCTAAAAGGTTGGATTCCACACTGAGAGGCTACAGGTTCGATCCTCGTACGTTGGAAATTAATTCTAAATGGAGAAGTGGAAAATTTATTACATAAAAGATAAAGTATTTTGAAATTACATTTACATTCCATAAACTACTTAATTTTAATTTAACACTTCAGAACATTAACGATAAAAAAGTGTCATTTCTTTTAATTTTTGTATTATTTATTCCTAACTATAATTTCCCAATCTGAAAAGTAATATATTTTTAATACTTATAGTATCCATTCTTAACTCAGTCATTATAACTAAAGTCGTACTACTGTTAAACTATTACAAAGAATATACCGCCAATATTCATTTGTGTAAAATAATATTTTTTTCTAAAAGAAAAAAAAGTTTTTCAATAAACGTCAAAATATGCAACGGCAACAGCTCGTTTAGAATATAGAAAAACTTCGTTAGTTGTGTTGTGCTAGTTTGGCACTAGGAAAAGCTAAAAACAAAAGAAAATTCGTTACAAGTTTTTTCAATCGGAATATATTGTAAACTCATATTTTCGAAATTCAAATCCGTTTATTTAATGAACAATATACGATAATGTGTAGTAGATCCGGCAGGCGTTGTTCTACTATAGATCACTTCATCATTATCTAATGCGGGTTGGCGGGCTTAGGGTGATAAGGTTTAATTCATTAACGATCACTTTCAGATGATGATGATAGTGATAGGGACCGACGGCTTGACGTGCTCTCCGGGGCACGATCTTATATCACCACCACAACTTTCCGAATCTAGGATTAGAATTTATTGAAAATTTCTTATAAGAAAGAAAAACTTAGAATTACACTACAACCTGATCCAAATTTAGGACCCCTCGTGATCGAAGATAGGCTAATCACTAGACCAATAATGATGCCATGGATCACTCCTGTCTCCTAAAAAATTAAAATAAATTTACTATAAAAGCCAAATATCAAAAACGGAAAGAAGGACTATCTAATATGGTGCTTAAATCTGCCACAAGAGAGAGGCGTCGGCTTCCAAAAAGGTAGTTTACATAAATGCTTAACAAATTATAGACTAAAAGCTTCCTGGGGAATCACCCATTGATGAAAATCGCATAAAAATAAGTTCAGTAATCTTTTTAGTTTATCGCTAACAGACGGACAAACAGACGCGGAGGGGGACTTTATTTTAAAATATTTAGTGAGATATGTAGTGTAGACATCATAAACTAGATTGTTAACAGTTACTCCTTTTATGTATATGTACACTTTGAAGTACCAAGAAGTAAAGTTCGACAAAGTTCAAGTCTGTTTCGAAGTTCCTAACGCAGATACCTACCAAGGAGCATGCATTTCTTTAGTGTTGGTGAAACTTAAAATGGAGCCAACAAGCGCAGACGGCAAGAAGCAAGTTAGCCAATTTCACGCTCTGGCGTGCAAGCTCGCTGATTTTGTTTTATTATGACTTGATGATTAATTGTGAAGTGGGTGGATGTCATAATTAAGCCTCCCTAGCACAGTGGTTTGCGCGTTGGATTTATATACGGAGATCCAGGGTTGGATTCTCGGCTGGGACGAGTGAGACTTTTTTGATTCAGATAAGCAGACCTGAACACATTTAGAAAATTTCAAGGAGTGGGAGGCTTTGGCGGAGACTAGTTACCATCCTACTAACAAAGACATACTGCCATGCGTTCGGGTACAATGTCGTGTAGAAACCAATAAGCGCGTGGATTTCATTCCCTCCCTAACAAGGGATGCTATAATACGTCCTACTCCTAACAAACTAGTCCGTTTTCGTCGTAGATTTGCATCATTAATTACCATAGAGTATGACTGTATTCACGGAACTTTTAATGAATAAAAAGAATTTAAAAAAAGTTTGATCGCGACTGCATCACTTACCATGATACAGCATAGTTATAACTTATAGTGGAATAAAAAAAGCTTCAATAGCTACACGGTTTTAAGAGGCCGGTTGCAACATTTCATAGTTGTAGAGTAGAATGCAAATATTAGTAAATAGTATTATAGATTCCTCACAAGGTCGAATATATTGCCTCACCCAATCATAACACAGTATTTTTGACTAGTTGGAGAATAAAGAGAATAAACCAAAAACATGGCAAGTATTCTTTATATGAACAAAAAATTAGAATCTTTATATGAAGAAAAAAGTGATTAAATGGACAATAAATCCTGTAAAATAAATTATACAAAATAGCTTAAAACATGTCATAACATAACGTACTAGTAAGTAAAAAAGCTTTTATAAAGATACGTCAAAATCTCTGAATAAAGTACGTTTGATTGATTTGATAGAAAGAAGGATCGTGTATACTGAACCGACGTGCCCAATAATGTATTCGGCGTATGGATTACGCTAGGGATGATGATGTATTGTCTGGTGTTTTAGAGCTTGTCCAGACGCGAAGACGATTTACGAGCGAAACTTGGCTTGCTACAGATACCGTTTACAAATACGTACACATGCTACGTTGCGTTGTTAAATTGTTATGACTCTATGACTAGTTTACACTGGAATTGGACTACATTCAGTTGTAATTTGCGTATTGCGTAAATCGTTATCGTATTCGGTGTATGGATTACGCAAGGGGTTATGATGTCTGATGTTATAGAGCTTATCCAGACGCGACAACGACTTAAGAGCGAAACTTGGTTTGATAAAGATTTTTATTTACAAATACACATTTTACATAGTTCACTAAGGACATACTGTCATTGATTTTTTTACATTCCTATTGGATTACACTCAGTTGAAATTTGCAAATGTGTAAATTGTTTTTGTATTCGGAATATGGATTACGCACGGGATTGTGATGTCTGGTGTTTGAGAACTTGTCTTGGTTTGGCTTGCACGTTACTCTTACACGTGTTACGTTATTAATTTTTTATGAGTTAGACATATTGTCATCAAATTTAATTTACGTTGGAATATGACTATACACAGTTGTAATTTTTATGTTTAGGTATATTATAGACATCAGTGCTTCGGAATCTTAACCGGAAATACTATTGAGTTCCCGTCTAATGGATGTCTGGGTAATTACAGTAACATATGGATAACTCGGTACATCTCAGGATGGCACTTTGTAGGACGTGTATGCAATTTGTCCTTGTATGTATTGGCGCTAGTTTTATGCTTACCAACCATCAGATGCTTCTTCAATTTACTAATACTTCAACTGGTTTTCAACAACAATTTTCTGTACATAGATAAATATAATAGGTTTAGCTAAAGATATAACCTAGTGTACATTTTATCCCAAGTTTGATGAGGGTGAAATAGATGACGGTTTGTGGGCACAACATAATTCATCTATTTTCAAGATCGGGAAAAAATGCATTGTGGAGACGGACATAAATCATTTTTATCATTCCATGATTTCATTGTACATTTTATACATTTTGGACACCGTGCATTGCAAAATAATATTTTTTTGAAAAAGTTGACTCTGTAAACTTCTTCTTTAATTGATTCTTCCTTAGTAAACAAACGAAAAATTTATTGTTACTTTTTTACAAGTACCTAATACAAACAGTTGCTATGTTAGGAGTAGGGAAAATATTGTAAAGCCGTTTTCTCTACAGAAAAATTACTGTAAAATAAATAATTTGAAAAAAATTTTTACTGATTACTAAGTACCTCACTTGTGTCCTCGTTTTAATCAATGGGAAATTTGAGCTAATGCAATCACACTACGTAATGAACTTCCTTAAAGTAGCGCCTACTTCTATTAAAAAGAGCCAACCAACTAAAGTACGCGTTTAAAGCAGTCCATCTGTATGGCCCCTAAGCGAAAGCATGACTAATTTAAACCATGTCACGTGCCTACAATATAAAATGTTCGGCAAAATTTTAATACTACCCGCAAAAATGGTTCAATTTCGTTTAACGACGAATTTCCCGCACTAAAAAGTGGGCCAATTTATTGTTGTCCTAAATAAATAAAACGCGAGTTTTTCGATAGAAAGTTCAATTTATTTTGGGTATTTCCAAAAAAGTTTTCGAGCAATAGTGGTTTATTTAGCTATACCGAACATGTTTCAATTAAAACCAATAAGTCAAACATACGTATGAGGTATAGTTTTGAATTTTTGGTCTAAAACATACGATGTTAATCTAATTGGGGTGAAAAACAAAACGGCAAATTTAGAGTTGAACACATCTTTTACAAATATTTTATTTATATTATTTTTAGGTTCACTTCTGTACTTTATATGTATAAGGAGGTCTTGTATTCGATCATCAATTCCACGTATAATGTACCTACACGTCATCGATTTTATAGCAACATTTTATGGTAGAATTGGGAAACTCCTTTTTTTGAAGTCGTTTAAAAAACTTCCTATTATATTTAAGAATTTATTAATTGCTTTTAAATAGATCTCAAAACGTATTTTAATAACTACAAAGTATACAATATCTTAAAATAAATAACATTATAACTATATAACTTAAATTAAAATTAAACTAAAATTAATCCTCAAAAAATTATATACCTAACTCGGAAAAATAATATTTTATACACTTTATAAGTTATAATTTTTCACTTAAATAAGTATTTACTTACATTTCAGATATAAATATATAAAGAAGCATATATAACATCTTGTGCAGAAAACGTAATGAACATAGTTATTTTCGCATTCATATATTACTGCGGATTAATGGACTACCAAATAAACCGCGTATTATGAAATAAACCGCA
This sequence comes from Mycalesis mineus, assembly GCA_034621355.1. Classification (NCBI taxonomy): domain Eukaryota; kingdom Metazoa; phylum Arthropoda; class Insecta; order Lepidoptera; family Nymphalidae; genus Mycalesis; species Mycalesis mineus. The sequence goes on from CM067901.1 coordinate 4,170,984, forward strand.
TAATAACCTGCATATGAGATCCGGAATTATCAATATTTGGATTTAATCTTTAACTAGAGAAGCCCGCGATTTTGCCCCGATGAAGTTGGATTTTGCAGTTTTTACGTCCAAACTAAATATTAAATCTGAAAGCTCACAACAATTTAAATAAATAAAATAATGCCTTGTTGGATTCAGTCAATCCTTCAATTACCGAGCTGTTTAGGCACAGTAATCTTATGTATATAATATTACCTTGGTCGAGGCTAACTAAAATAATGTCTGATTTACAATTAATAATTAATTATGGAACCCTAAGACCCAAATGTTATATCTGAAAGCACGATTTATGTTTTCGTTCAATTCCGTGAATAAGCAAATCGTGATTGAAATTTAACTTTCACCCTCGTGTTTTGGGTTGTTGAGTCCTATTATCTTAATGTAAAACTAATTAAAATAGTAGGGGAGTTTGCGGCTGTGCTGTAGGTCGAAACTGTAACCAAACTTGACTTCGTTTCTTTAACTTTCTACCTATAGTATCATGTTAGATAGAGACGATGTCAAGATTAATATTGTCTAATATCATTAATTTTCCGCCAAACTTAAAGGAGGAATTTGACAGGCTTATAATGGCGTGGGCGCTAAGCATGATGTGCCTGAAATGAGAGCCTACTGACCGGAACAAAACAATTCTGTTTGACAGTAGAAATGAGTATAGCGATAGTACAAACCTACAAGGCAAGAGAGCCTTGTAAGTTGGGTGGTAATTTGCCACATCCAAAGTCTATCAGACGTGATTAGGCCAGTTTAGAACATATAAAATCCTGAATTGTACTGAGCTGATAATTGAATTGAAGGCCTCTCTATTGCAACCAAAAAAATTAACAACTGCATCAGAAAAGGTCTTCAAATGCAAATGCTCTTCTAATATTAGAGAAACGTAGCCTTTTAGTGACCCCAGTCTAAATAAACTTCGTTATTTTTTAACCGGCTTACATAAATAAGTCAAGTCTATGTGTATACACATAGTAAGTACTTGTTCGGAAGGCTTAAATACTATGTAGGTCATAGAAGACACGCACGAACGAAAAATGGGTGAGTTCACGCGTTTGGCGAGACATGTTTCGCTTGTACAAAATTAAAGCGAGTATACGTCACAAATTAACATTTTACTTTTTGCAACGAAAGAAAATACGGTAAATATAAAAATAAAAGGGTTTTATTTATGATAATTAAATCAATATAATATATAAAAGCGAAAGACCACTCACTGATTAATCACGAAATCTTTGTAACTATAACAACTAAAAATTTGAAATGTGGCAGGTAGATCCTTTTAGGGTGTAAATATTCTTTATGATCGGATTCGATACTCCCTACGATACCCCTAAGAAGGCAAAATGGGGGTTGGAAGTGTGTATGAAAGTCCTTGATTTTTGAAATAAGAGACTTGTTAAAATATATGCTCTATAGATGGTGTGAAGGTATACTAAAAAATTACGACAGTGAGAACAAAGCAGATGAAACCGTGGGGCAAAGTTAGTTATATTTTGTTTATTAAAGGATTTTTTATTATTGGAGAGCCCGCCATACCCGCATTGAAGCAACGTGGTGGGTATAACCTTTATATCCCCTCTCCTATTGGGAGAGGTAGTTTTATGGAAGAGTATGAAGTATGATAGGTTGTGATAGATATTATGATGGATGGGATTCCACGAATTGTAGACATAATAAATACTGAAGAAATAAATGTAGGCCTCTTTCAGGCGCCAATATTTCCTGTCGTTCGTTTTTTATCAAACTGAAGCCAGCTACGTCACTCAAAAAACGACGTCGTTAAAAAATAACACGACTCAAGATGCCCCACTTTCATGCTCCAAATTTCATTTATCTACAAATAGCTTTGTTGAGATATTCTCTATATTCTTTCTAATCAATAATCATTGAATCATATAAAAATAATGAGACTTCAACTCTGCATGAGTATTGCAACTACTTTAATAAATCTACAATACGGAATGCTCTAGTGGCGTTATAGAGGTACAACAAGGTAATAGGGCTGTTCCTATTATTACGATTGCAACGGATACGAAGTTTTGTTAAATTGAGAGCTCTTTATTTCTTATTGACTATCAAATTAGTATTTGACGGCCCAGTGGCACAGTGGCTAGTGACCCTGCTTCTGCGTCCTAGGCTGTGGGTTCGATTCCCACATCTGAAAAATGTTTGTGTGATGAGCATGGATGTTTTCTACTGTGTGGGTGTTTATCTATATATTATAAGTATGTATGTATAATATATATAAAAATATTCATCAGTTATCATAGCTACCATAACACAAGCTACTTACGAGTACGCTTACTTTGGGGTTATATAGCGATGTGTTTAATTGTCCTATAATATTTATTTATATTTAAATATAGAGTTGTACCTATTTTGTGGCAATGTTTTTTTTTAATTTTGGTGTGTACCTTATGGCATAGGTATATCAAGTCCCATTTTCTTTCAATTAATTATCGACAGTATAAAAAACTAATCAGGTGCGTCCAAAAACTAACAAAAAATGTTTTAATTTGTGTGTTTAATTTTCTCTGGGAAAACAAAATAAACCGGCCAAGAAGGGTTCCGTATCATTGACTAGGTAAACAATTAAGTATTTTGTTTGTAATTAACATTAAAGGATTTTGTGATTATTTTAAGTGCCAATTATTGAGCAAAAATAGGCAAAAAATGGCGTTTTTTGTATAGGAGCCACCCTCAAATATTCTCTTAAGTAACTAAAATAACTCAGAACTATTTCACGACCCGACCCAGGATTCGAATCCAGGACCTCGTGATCGAAGCCAGATAGGTTAACCATTAGATCATCGAGGTAGTTAATCATCGGGGTTGTTTCCACCGAATTAAGAATGCTAAAATGTCAGGCAATTGGGAACATTATTTCTCAAATCATCTCGAGAAAAATATAAAATAACGTGTTTTACTTCGTTGCTTCTGAGTCATTCAAACTTGCTACTTCCTTAAGCTATCATACCCAACTAAATAGTCATCTCTTGTATTTATGGTTTATGGTAGTAGCATGGCCTCAAAATCTTTCTACTTTCAAGTATGAAATATAAAAGTTGGTCTATTACGGGATTTCGCTCTAAAAGTATAGAATCCAACCACAAGATGTCCACTACAGAAACAACCGACCAAGATTCAAAATTGATTTTGTGGTTAACTAGGAAATTTTGTTAGCTTTTAATGTTGACAAGAACTGCTTAATTATTGATCTAAGCAATTTAGCAATTGTAATTACAAACGTATTATTTTGCGAATGAAGAAATTAATTTACTGTTTAACACCAAACTTGACACAATAACTAAAAAATAAAATTGAGGCTGTACGAAGATGGTTAAAAATTCTAAACGTCTATGTTTTATATTTGTTTTCTTACTCACTGCAAAAACATAAGATTTGTACTTTAATAGAGGAGAAATGGTAAAATAGGCCATGTGTAAAGTTATGACGTTAAATCTGTACCAACAACACACAGATTGAAACATTCTGTGCAAATTTCACTCCGATACCAAGAAATTTGTACGAGATTTCAACTCAATAACAACGTTCAATTTGCAAATAAGCTGTGCTTTGAATTATTCCGATATCGAAGGACTTTACTTAATATCTGCACCACATAGAGTCAACAAATTACTCACTGCCTACATACAGTAATTATTTGTTGTTAAGTCTATATTCTAAGGAAATTAAACAAGATTTTTTTTAGTAATAATAAAGGAGAATTTGTCAAAGTAAAGAGGTGTAAAATAAGTTTATTTACTTAATTATTAAAAAATAAAAGCGTAAAGGAGAATCTGTCAAAGTAAAGAGGTTTAAAATAAATATATTTACTTAATTATTAAAAAATAAAAGCATAAAGGAGAATTTGTCAAAGTAAAGAGGTGTAAAATAAGTATATTTACTTAATTATTAAAAATAAAAGCATAAAGACGAATAATAAATTAAAAAAAAACAATTTATGTCATTACTGTTCTTATAATAAAAACTGTTTATTAATTTAACTTTTTGCTATCATAGAATAGTTAGAGCTCTGGGATTTATAATATTATTTTTGAGTTTTCAACGATTAAATTAAGGTACAACTATAAATAGGCTATTTTCTCCTTTCTCCCTTCACAACCTTTAATGAACTAGCGGTATTTAGGTTTAAGTCTGGCGTAGGCTAATTACTTAATTACTCATTTAAAGGCTAAATTTCCTTCCAAGTTTGGGATAATAATTTTGGGCGTGTATAAATTAGCATACATTTAGGAACAAAACTTAGCACCAAACTGTTTGTATGCTAAATAAGGGCTAACAAGGGTTCGTGTGGAACGATCTGCTAACTAAAATTAACTTACATGTACTAGTTATCCGTATATCTGAGTTTATTTATTTAACTATTCTGAAGTACACCAATCTCATTCACACAGGCGAAAGTTTGTACTTTTGTTAAATGTCATTTGGAAGTGTAAATTGGCTAAAATGACCTTTTTCGTAGTCAAAAAGTAGTTTATGTTTTACACATAGACTTTTTAATTCGGAAAACGAAAGATTGTTTTCGGAACAGTGACAATTCTAAATTTATGTGCGTCAAAGGTGTTCTGGTTCTAGTATTGAAAGGAATTAAAAATTAAATAAATAATAAATACACTTCATGGCTTTATAATAATATAGTCATCCCTCAAAGATTTCAACATTATTACACATAGCTTTTGCCCGCGACTTCGTCCGCGTGGAATTAGTTATTGCGGCAGCCTAATTTTTCTAAGCTTTGAATGTCATATTTATTAATATCTAATCAACTGCCTAAGAAATAGGTCTTAAGCTTTCAAAATGACGATACTTTCATACAACATTTCATCCCCCCTTTAACCCCTTACAACCCTTTTTTCGCAATTAAAAGTAGCCTATGTCCTTTTTCAGGCTCTAGACTTACTGTGTACCAAATTTCATTTAAATCGGTTCAGTAGTTGTAGAGTGAAAGCAAGACAGACAGACAGAGTTACTTTTGTATTTATAATATTAGTTAGGATTTCCCGCAAACACGCATTGGAGGTGTGTGGTGGGTTTAAGTGCCATGTTTAATCTCCGATAAGGCTGGAGGCATGATCAGTTAGGCTCGGCTGATAGCTTAATAATAATTGCTCTTTTCGAAATTGTTTGGTTACATTGACATATAATAAATAAAGAATAAACAGTAAGTTAAAAAAATTACATATTAAAATGCAATAAAAGAACGGTAAAGAAAAGATTTTATGAAAGACTTCTTATCTACCTTTAACTTTCGAAGCCCTAAAGGTAAAGGATTGTAGAAAGATAACACGAATCGTGCAACGAATCAATCAAATCGATAGGCAAACAGTTTGTACTCCGAATTAGAAAGTCAATGTTTGACGCGCTATCATTACCATAATATCACCGCCTTCATTTCGTCATTACCATAACAAATATTTTATTTTTCTTTCTCTCCTTCTTATTTAACACGAAGTATTGAAGTACCTGCCTCAATGTTCTAGTAGTTATCCTATGTAACATCGATTACGAGGTCCTAGGCTCGAATCCAGGGACTCTTTGGTGTCTCTTCTAAACGGAGATCTCTCGCTGCCTAGTATTGTCAGGTACATGCTCGACAGCGAGGATGGGTGGACTCACGTTGCCTTAAAGGAGGCCTCGGAGCGGCAGAGAGAGCACGCGCCTGATGCTCATCCGCTCCGCCGAAGAAGAACGGGTGGTAGGAGACGACGTTGGGTCACGGAATAATTCAGAATTTTTAATTCTTCTATGAAATGTTCAGATCAATTCAAGCCTGGAACCGTTTTACCCCCGTGCTGCCTCGGAGAGCACGTTAAAACTTTGGTCCCGGTTACTATTATTAACATCTGCTAGTGATCATAAATAAATGAAACATCACTCTAAGCCCGCCGACCCGCATTGGAGCAGCGTGGTGGGTGTACGCTCCATATGCCCTCTCTTATAAGGAGGAAGGCCTGGTTCATTAATGGACCATTAATAATGATAATGATATTTGGAGATCCAGCATAACTAGACTATGGTTTATGGAATTCCGAGTTTTGGCCATGCTATCATATTTTAATGCTAAAATGACCCTAGAAATTCTCAGCAGCCTGGAGCTTAGCTGAAATGTACCTCTCCTTAACGAAAGGAGGTTTAGGAATTATTAAAAAAGACCAAATTTTTTTTACAAATTTAAATTTATTGATTTCTTCTCACAAGTTGTCTAGCGCTTTCAATAGTTGCCTGCCGAGCTTATCTTAGACATGACCAGGAATTGACATAATGCCAGCTTTTATAAAATCGCGAGAGTCAGGCTATCACAGGTGCTTAGACCTTTACGTACAAAAAAATGAGATACGAGGACCTAAAAAAACTTATATCCAGCTGTGACCAAATATCGGCGCTTGACCAGCGACCTAAAAGGTCTTGTTAAGCCTCATTTTCACGGAGCACAATTAAAATTTCCATAATTTTACATAAGCCGCAATAAAATTTTTTGAAATAATTAAAAAAAAATTGTTTCCACAAGATTATACGGGCGTTTTTACAAGACCCATAACTTTTACGTATACGAATCGCCCCTTCATTTGCCTAATGCGGCGCTAACAATCACCATTGCTCGCAACTGCCTACATAATTTTACTGCTTAGCGAGGCAACGCTCAATAAACTGAGGGTGAAATTGTTTCTATAATATTTCCTCAATAAAATATATATTCTGTAAGTATTTATTTGTATCACTTAATCCAACCAATATCAGATCGATTAATGCCGATAATCTTAACTGATATTATAATTGTAGATTATGAATTAAGGGTTGCATAATAATAAGGGTTTATGTAGGTCTTTCATAAACTTCACTGTTTTCGTTTATAAGTCAAGTTTCAAAAGCAAGTTACGGGCCGTTTCATAGTCTTCTTTATCTAAGTTCTTTTAATTCATCAGTGTTCCACAATTACTTCATAATATGAGTCCCACGCGGTGTCTGTCTGTCTGTTTGTTCCCGATAAACTCAAAGATTACAGAACGTATTTTCATGAAGTTTCCCCAGTGGAGTGATTCCTGAGGAACGTTTTAGAATATAATTTGTAAAGGTTTTATGTAAATTGTCTCAAACATGACGATAATTGTTGGATTTGTCGCACGCCTTGAAAGTATCGTTAAAAATGCTGGCTAATTAAATTAAATTAAGATTTACGCAAAACAATGTATGGAAGGATTGTTCGTGTTTATTAGGATTACTTAAAAGGTCGTATTGGCATATATCTATCTTGCTGTTCCCATATTCTTTAAAAGAGTGTGTCAATTTCACGTGCAATTTATTTGGTGTTCTTTTAAGATTTGCAAAACATTATTTACCTTGCGGGCGAAGTCGCGGACGTCTGCTGGTTTTTTTGTTATATAAGATAGGTTAAAAGGCTTAGGCTAGGCCATTAAGACAAATTGTTTGAAGTATCCCACGTAATCACTATGTAAAATATTTATTTATTTATTTATATGTATAACTTATACCTATAAAAAGGTACTCGTAGGTTATACAGTATAATCTACCTTTTTAATACGAAATGTGCATCAAATGCGGCCCAAGGCCAGGTTAAAGTTGGAGCGAGGTAATTTATTATGGCGCCCCGTTGAGTGTCACAGGAAAACGTTATATTTCTTTATTAAAGAAACGGAATGCTCATGTCTTGAGAGCTCCTTGACGTCCCCGCGTTGTTCTCCATATGGACGGGCCTGCTATATTATTATGCTTAATTGAGCAGTCGATTAAAATTTGGAGCAATGTCACTTGCTTCTATGACTAGGTACTCATTGAATACGACCCGTATGCTTCGCAATAGCAATAGACAACGAAATATTTCCGAGGCACATCATCTAATGCTCAATGTTCACTGGTGTGCCGCAAGAAACACTTTGCGGAACCAGCAATGGATGTCAATAAAACTTTTGAGCAAGAAAAAAGTTCTAATTACAATTAACTCGAACGTTATTTCAGTGGCGCCAAAATAAATACGTTTTCGATCTAAACGTTTTTGATACGCTTTCATGCCTTATAACATAACCGATTATTATCATTAAGTTTTTGTGATATGTTGACAGTATAGAAAATAACTTAAGGTTCATTTTACACCTTACATAAAAATTAAGGTATATGAAATAATTTTTAGACCCCAGAAAACAGAAGTATGTAATGAATGCTTCGACAGCCGAACTGAAGGTGGAATGATCGACAAGATGTGAGCAAGATGTTCGTACAATGTATTTTTTCAAGAATCGACGTACAATGTGTAAACACATTTAAAATATTTAACCGATTTCAGTCGAGTATCCTTTACCGAAATATTTTTAGAAGACTTCGACAATCGAAATCCATATTACTTGTATAAGATATAGTTACAGTAATGGCACAGTTTAAAAGGAAATCCCAACTTCTTTCAGTCGTCAGATGAGTTGGTGGAAACTTTGAAAGCTTTTTTATTAATTTTCAAGGGCCCCGGCTCCCACGCAGCTAAGCGGCAGACCTTTAATCGTTTCCATTTTTCATTATGATATTTTAACCAAAATCTGTTATTACATCTAAAGTACTTTTCCAAGTTTTTAATATAGGAGTTAAGGGTACTGAAGCCAGGTTGCGGCAACTATATTTTATTAGTCGCATTCCTCAAACAATGTCTTGGTAGACTTTAGAAATACAGCATTTTTTAGAAACATCAAATAATATGATTCGATATTATCCTCCTTGTAGAAGATGGAATATGGAGCCGTGATGCTCTATTGCGGGTTTTTTTTTATCGACTATAAGTTGGCCCTTGACTGCTATCACATCTGATGTTAAGTGATGATACAGTCTAAGATAAAAGCGGGCTAACTTGTTAGGAGTGGGACGAAAATCCACACCCCTTTCGGTTTCTACACGACATCGTACGTTAACATCGTACGGAACGCTAAATCGCCTGACGATACGTCTTTGTCAGTAGGGTGGTACCTAGCCACGGCGAAAGCCTCCCACCAGCCAGACCAAGACAAATTAAGAAAAATCTCAATCTGCCCCGCCGGTAATCGAACCCAGGACCTCCGTCTCATAAATCCACCACACATACCACTGCGCCACGGAGGTCGTCGATTTTGTCGGTCGGTCGTCGTTTGGTGGGTTTAGGTTGATAATGTTTCATTTCTTGACGATCACTATTAGATGTTGATGGTTACGACCAGGACTGATTGCTAACGTGATTTTTGAGACACGGGGTGTAACACCTCCAAATTCCCCACGCCGGGTGTAGAACTTACTAAGAAATTCTTAGAAGTAAGACAAACCCTACAATCTTTCCACAAACCGACCTAGGAATCGAACCCAGGACCTTTTGGTCGAAGCCACGTAAGCTAACCACTAGACGAACGTGGCATATAATATGAAATTAATAATTTAAAACTTTAATTATTATATGAATAGAATTAATAAAAGTGGCATAATTAAATCATTTAATTACAGCACTTAACCTGAGCTTTCTTACCAGGTCCACGGTTGAAGAGCAATTCGTTTGGTGTAATCAAAATATTTGTTCAATTTCACCGAAAATTTTCATCGGCTAACTCATTTACTCATTTTGTGATGTTGAAATATTCAATTATGCAAATTGGTGAAAATCAATTCGACTGTTCAAATACCAGTAGGTAAGGCGCTCTTGACGTTCGGGAACTTGTATAATTATCTCTATGTGTTTTAAGGGTTCTGTACTCTAGGAAGGTACTGAAGGATTTTTAACAGACTTTAGAATTCGTTACTCTAGACCAGCTTCTAAGCAAGTGTTCTATATCACGAAGCTATTTTTGTACAAGCATTTCTCAAAGGTTGTAAATCGGATTAAATATTTGTTTTTCTAAACTTAGTATACTAAAACTTAGGTAATAGTAGTGCAAGTTTTATCAAAATTGGTTCTGCAGTTTTTGAGTAGGTATCAAGCATGAAAATAAGATCGTCTCAATTATGTGAAATTGTACCTAATCACTGCCAATTTAAATTTAATATAATTATTAATTAGGTAGGTATTATCATAAATTTGACATTTTTCAAGATTTTACTCCTTTACTTGATTAAAGTTTAAAAATAAAACAAGTAGAATCGGCTAAGACGGAAATTAATTTTGGACATTTTCGGTTACCATATTCTTTGTAAATAAAGCATGTTTCACACGAACGTACAACTATGCCATGATAAAACTATAACAAAATACACGGGCGGGTAAATACCATCACGCCTCATTCCCATAGGGGTAGGCTGAGACCACGTCCTTCAAGTGGTCACGATCCTAGCAAAAGTAATGACCCTCCATCATTACTTTTGGCCTGGCCTTTTTATATACAAAAAAACTGGTCTTTAATCTGAATGTCCTAGATTTGATCAAGAAACATTGTTCTTTTCTTCCAACATTCAAATTACCTCTCGCTTATCCCTTACGTAAGTCTCCTTTCATTCTAATTTGTATAAACTTTAAAGTTAACAACAGTTGTTATTTGTTAAAAACTTAATAACTTAATTTCTACAGACCATATAATATAATTTAGGCTTTCGCCGTGGCTAGTTACCACCCTACCGACAAAGGCGTACCGCCAAGCGATCTAGCGTTCCGGTACGATGTCGTGTAGAAACCGACTGGGGTGTGGATTTTCATCCTACTCCTAACAAGTTAGCCCGTTTCCATCTTAGGTTGCATCATTACTTAACATCAGGTGTGATAGCAGTCAAGGGCTAATTTGTAGGCATTAAAAAAAAATATTCTGTCGCCACATTCGTATGGTAGATGTTAAGAACTGTTAGAGAGTGAAAGAACAGAAAACTTTTTCAATTTATTTACTTACATGTTAATATATGAGGATTTAAACTGAATTTACAACTTCAATACCAGGTATTATAAGATTCAATTTTTGTATTTATGTTTAGTCTACCTAAGTAAACTTACGTCTGAAGTACCGAAATGTAAATTTTGAGTTTGATATTATCCACCACATCGTGACCACAACCGTTCGTAAATGTAAAGACGTTATCTGTCTGCAAACTCTGGCCCCAACCTAACCGCATCGCATTATTAACATCAACGCAACATCTACATTTTGTAGTTACGCACAACACAACTTCAAGAAACTAAGTATCGCAACATTGATCACACATAACCACTACTCCAAAATATTTTTGAACAAGTGCTATTACATACTCGTAGTTGAATAGTTCTCAGCCCATATTATGTATCAACTTTAATGACACTCAATAGTGTGAGATTCAAATTCGTATATCTCTCTATCAAAAGAAAATTTAACAAAAAATAGAACCGACTCAAAACGCACTAAAAAGAAAAAAATAACTGTGTCACTTAGTTGCTTTAATTTACTTAAGCATATCTATGAAGTCAGTGCCAGCCTATTTTTTGTTAAAAATGTTTATTTACGTACTCGTACTATACTCTTATAGTATACGGCACTAGTAGTCAAAAAGCTACCGATACTAACACAAAAACCGAAATCGCTGCATGTGTGCCTATAAAATTTAAAGAGTTCCTTCAATTTTCCCAGGATATCATCATCAGATCCTAACATGTTGACCATCTTGGAAGTGTGCCCTTTGAACAAAAAAAGAATTATCAAAATCGCACAACTCTGTAAAAAGTTATGCGTGGTCATACTTAAAAAAATATATATATGTACGTATCGAATTGAGAGAACCTACTCCGTTTTTTTTCGTCGGTTAAAAAAGATTTTATAGATAGAGAGGAACTGAAACAGATTTGAATCGTACACTGTAGTGTCATTACATAATTACCCTACTGATCTGAATGATCTGATGTTTATTGAAAAAAGGAAAATAATTATCCTTTTTTTTTCATCGACTACAAGTTGGCCCTTGACTGCTATCACACCTGATGTTAAATGATGATGCAGTCTAAGATGGAAGCGGGCTAACTTGTTCGGAGTGGGACGAAAATCCACACCCCTATCGGTTTCTACACGACATCGTACCGGAACACTAAATCGCTTGGCGGTACGTCTTTGTCGGTAGGGTGGTAACTAGCCACGGCGAAAGCCTCCCACCAGCCAGACCAAGTCAAATTAAGAAAAATCTCAATCTGCCCCGCCGGGAATCGAGCCCAGGACCTCCGTCTAATAAATCCACCGCGCAAAGATACCACTGCGCCACGGAGGTCGTCAAAGATCCTTTTTTATACATATATTATTTATGTCGGAGAGATAGATGTGTGTTTGGAGTATTAAGGATTTATATTGTTGGCGGTGGTGCAAAGCAATCAATCTTGTAAGAATATTATGATTGGCAGTCAAATGTATGTTAATCCTACTAAGATAGTCTGAACAGGGAGAATTATACAAGCAACGAAGGAGAACGTTTATACATCATAAAGGACCCTTAAATCTGCATCCAAGTCGTAAGCCTTAGATTCTGTTGAAGTCTCCGCGTAACGCGATAGGCATCCTGGTACAAGTTACCTAGCCCATAGACATACTCCTCTATGACATAATAAGTTATAAATATGAAATAATAATTTAGCATTTCAGTTGTGTTAAGCTACTCTGAAATAAATTACACATTTACCGTAATAATTTAAATTTATAATTCATTTCTTACAATGTAGTAATGAATTAATTATGAATTACAATTTTTTAACTACATGTGAATCCTCCCTTACAGAAAATTAATGTACAAGTTATTCTCCGAGAAATAATATTAATTGCCACTTCGGCCGAAATAGTTTATTCCTGAAGCCATTTTACGTCAAAACCAGCAATCTGCATTTAATATGAAACTGGGCGTAAAGTCAACATTTAGGTGCCTTGTATAAGTATTATAAAGCAGATTTATTTATTCTTGATTTGTACACCACAAGACAAAAAATACAAGAAGTAGAGCTGGTACAAAAGGCGGTCTTATCGCTTAACAGCGATGTCTTCGAGGCAACCTTAGGCTTAGGGAAACTAGGGCCCAAGAATAAATTAAAATTTTAATAACTAATTATTTTCTTAACGGGCGCACTCACCAATGTTAATGTTTTAAACTATTACTGCGCCATTAAAGGACTATCTTTTTTGAATGTGATATTTCGGACACAGGCCCACCAAGTCTCCAATTCGGGTTAGTGGACTTAAATTATCAAAATATATTCTATTATAAAGAAGGAAAAAAATGAGCAGGGCGGTAGTACATCCTCGATCGAGTTTAGTCACACAAAGCTCTACAACTACCAATATTACATCCTAAACATTTACCATAATTTTAATAGCCGTATAATATCCAAACCTTTATTTCTAAGATGAATAATTAGGAAGTTTTAAGATTTTCGCGGATTAGTGCGAATGTTGTAATAGTTATTCAATACAGCCTGTTAAAACCTCCACAATGAAATTACCAACCTTTCATAGTTGCAATTTTGAACGTAGTTGATAATTAACTTGACTTTTACTTTAAATAAAGAATAAAAATTCCACGCAGCTGATTTTTTTTAAGTTTAAAAAATATTTATTCAAATCAATCTTATAAAACTATCTAAACTATTTTACCCCGTAATGGTCCAACTTTTGTTATTTTATAGAAGCTAAAAGTTTGTCAACTCGTACTCCTAAAAAGGTAAGTGCGGTGGATTACGAAGTTTTTATTATGGTTTGGGAAGTTATAGGTAACAGAAGGTCTGGCCTCGACATGATCTTACTTTTGTCTCCAAAGAAGCAACAATCGATTTGTTCAACCATGGATGTTTAATAATGATCATTTTGATTTATTATTAATTAAATCATTTCTTACTATTAAAACAAATGATATATATAAAATAGTTATATCATTTGTTTTTGCAATAAAACTTCTCACAATTAAAAACGTATGAAGTTGAATTGAAAGATTTTAAATCATTAAAAGTAGGCAACGATTAGTCATCTTAATAAGATCATACAAAAAAAGTACAAATAAACTCGAACCATTAAAACAACATATAGTCGCAATTTCGTGAAGTCATCACGGATCTTAGCAGTATCATCAGGGAAATACACCGTTAATGCCCAAGATAATTTAAAAAAGATAGATGCTCGTGCGTTCTTTACGGCGATAGTAAAACAAGGTAATTACCTGGCATTCAATTAGTCACGAACGTCTTGTGATGTGGCTATTACCTTATTAAGGATTTTATTTCGTGAAACACCACAACGTAGAAATAAAACTATTTACATTTAGGAATAAAATCCGGACAATGTAATTATCACATTGTTGAAAATTATGTAAAATAAAAAAGGTTTAATGTTTTACAGCTGCAATTTTATAACATCTACAGAATATTATAATATAATATGTCTACGCCCATCTATTTCTACTGTGTACCTACCTAATAAGCCTATTAAATCATCTTCATTACAAACTAAAACGGGATAAATAAGCATGGTTGTAGTCAGTAAATACCCGGCTTGTTCCGAGTACCAAGTTCTGTGTACTTAATGATGTGACAACTCTTAATGGGGCCACAACAGTGCTACCGAGGCAAAAAAAAACGCAAAAGCGCAGAAACATTGCTAGATTCGAACCCAAAGGGATACAAGACTGTAGAATCGTCTCTTAAAGGATCTTACGAGTATGTCAGGCTCAGATCAGATAGACAGAGTAACGTTAAGTGGCCTAGTTTTGAAGCTGTAAAAATGAGTAAACATTAAAGCAGAGCGAAGACCCGTTTGATTTAAAAGTACTATCTTTAAATTCGTCTATTTATGGAATGTCATAGTAACAATACCACGAGTAAGATGATTTTCATTTCAAGGTGTAATCTCAGCACGTAGTTTATTTGCAATTTGACTATGAGTCAGCTCCGATTTCCTAATTTAGATATAACGGATTAAGGTGCTTTAATCCGTACTTAATGTTTTGATTACGTTTTTTCGTACTAAATGGTTATAGCGCGGGTGGTAAATTGTATGGTGTTATTTTAATAGCTCAATAAGGAAACTAAACTAATAAACGGATAAAATTAGTTCTTTCGGAATATGCCCGTTCAGTTTCGGACTCCTTTGGAGTTTTTTATCATTTGTTTTTGTATGTAAGCTTTTTGTATTAGATGTTAAATAGTCTTTAAAGTGATTTTCTATTGTCGACAAAAACGCTTCTTCTTGGGCTCTGAATGAGAACAGAGAACAATCAAAACGATGCTTTAAGCTGATAACTGATTACACGCTCTAGAATCATTTACAGCTAGCAAACATTCTAAGAATATTGTAGAGAAATATCACGAACGAATTCAGAATAACGAGATAATTGCTTTGTCTCTGTCCATGAAATCCTCTGTTTGACGACGACCCAGGCGCTGTAGGTGGTTCCTTGGTTTACAACAGAGAGGTACTAAGATTGATTTTAAGCACGGGTCAATTTAGGGTTTTATATTTTCTGAATTGGCTGAGGTCTGGTCTAGTGGCAGATTTCGGCCGTGACTAGTTAAAGTTAAGCGCTAAGCGATTAAGTGTTTCGGTACAAACCATGTGGAGTTTAGATTTGCAATAACGTACCTCTTTCAAAATAGCCCGCTACCATTTTAGACTGCATCATCAAATTTCATCAAGTGTTTGTGTGTTTTATGTAACAGTTACGGGCCAAAATCTCAAAAAACGAATAGAATTTGTGAGAGTGGGACAGAATGCCCATCCGTTCGTTTAATGGATGTGTCTTGAACCGTGTGAGTTTGCAAATGTGTAACTTTGCGTATTGTATTGTGTTTCAGTCAGAAAGTGTCGGTCCGAGAGACTGAAGGATCCGGGTAACATCTTGGGTCAGCTTTTCGTCCAATTACAGCGCACGCCGTTCCAGATTGTGTCCATTGTTCACACGGAACTGGGTCGAGCAAGAGCATATTTTTAGGGTTCTGCACCTTTTTTATTTACGACAAGTCTGTGATCATCCGATGTTGCAAGACAATTACTTTTCTGTTTGTGTGTTTGCTCCACAGAACACTAAACAATGATTGCACCTATCTGTTTGCTCTGTTTATCTAATTGTCAATTTAAATCTACTCATTTACTAACCCTTCGATCTATAATTTCACCATCGTATTTATCCAGAGCTTTTATGTGAGCTGTTTGGTGGGTAAAATAATTATAGCCGAATTTTGTTGTCTTTAAGGTGCCGTCTGCAAATATTCTGATTGATATTTGCTGAAGACATATTTCATACTCGTACATAAGTATCGAATACAATACAACTCATAAGTTTAAAGACGGCTGAAAACTAAAGTTATTACAAATGTACGCACCTTTGCGCAAATTGTATTGGTTCAGTCAGTTCATCCAATTTATGTATTTGGTATGAGTAATGTTTGATGCTCTTTCATAGGTAACTTCAGCAATGTTATTTAATTAATAACAGACGAACTCATTCTCTTCTAAAGCCTTGCTTTCCTAACTTCACCGACAAGTTCCACCTCTTCTTTGAAGTTGAAAGGATTCAAAGGTTTTTGAACTTGCAATAGTCTATGAACAGGAGCCATTTTGATATGTATTTGAACGGTTTAATGTACTCAAGACACATTTTCTCAATTTTATGCTTAATACATAGATACAAATATATACGGGACACACGGCAAGCAGTTCGACTCACACTTGGCCGGTCTCTTTTTGTATTTCTCTTATTTTCTCTTACGCGATTGTGCCGTGAAGCGCCTGTGATGGAATTGAATGCTTCAATCTCATCAATTCGGTGCAATTGACGTTTGGTTTGAACTTTTAAACTGGATTAAACATTCAGAATATGTGAAGTGATCGAGCAAAGGATAGGCTGTCTCGTTGTTTTTGATTGTTTAAGTTCTAAATAGATATATAGATAAATTTATTACTACACACACAAGTTGACGAAAATCAAAAGTAACTTTAACAGTATTAGCGATCTCTTTAAGACAACCCGTACGTATAACACACCTTGCGTGACTTCGACTCACACTTGACTTTTATTCGTATATCTTTTATTTTACCCGAATGTGCCGGGGAAAGCTTCTGATGGAATTGTAAGGTTCAATCTCATCAATTCGGTGCAACTGACGTTTGGTTTACAAATTTTTACACGGAATCTTTTGAGGTTAAAAGTTTTAAACTGGATTAAACTTTTGGAAAATGTGTAGTAAGTGCCTCGTTAAAAGGACAATAGATAGTGGCTTCGTTGGTTCAGAGGTTAGTAAATCACTTCTAATCATTCGGTCCTGTGCTTGGTTATGGAAAAATCAGCATTTCTTTCTTCTTTATTAAAAAGTCTTAGACCGGGATTAGGAAGTTTGCGTCATTATAACCCCGTGCCTCGTAAAGCACGTAAAGTCGCTGGTCCTTACTCCTGGTCATTATCACCTATATAGGCTATAGGCTTTATGGTGGTGGGTCGTTGTCAGATGTCAATATTATAAAACATGGGTATGTTAGATGTCATCATTATAATTATAGCCCATTAACACCCTACTGCAGGGCCAGCCCTCCCCCTTATTATAGGAGAGGGGATATGGAGCGTTTTTTTTTTTTTTATCAACAACAAGTTGGCCCTTGACTGCTATCACACCTGATGTTAAGTGATGATGCAATCTAAGATGGAAGCGGGCTAACTTGTTAGGAGTAGGATGAAATCCACACTCCTTTCGGTTTCTACGCGACATCGTACCGGAACGCTAAATCGCTTGGCGGTACGTCTTTATCGGTAAGGTGGTAACTAGCCACGGCGAAAGCCTCCCACCAGCCAGACTGAAACAAATTAAGAAAAATCTCAATCTGCCCCGCCGGGAATCGAACCCAGGACCTCCGTCGTATAAATCCACAGCGCATACACAGGGCCACGGAGGTCGTCAAAAGTCAAAAAGCGTAAACCCAACACGCTGCTCCAATGCGGGTTGTTGGGCTTAGATAATGTTTCATTTGTTAAGAATCGCTATCAGATGTTAATGTTAGGTGTAACACTTCCAGACTGAAAATGTATAGTAATAAAGAACTACTACCTCGTGCTTTGAAGCCGCATCCTCTAACCACTGTCCGTACCAGGCAATTCAAATTCCAATATTATTATAATAATACGAATGTTACATATCTGCAAGTGTGCCATCAAGCCAAGCACATGAGCTGAGGCAAATTTTATTATCGTAATATTTAGACTACGTGACAGTATTAACTTTTGGCGCCAAAAATTACGCACGAATTTGTTAGTGAAGTTATTGCTCCTTACTTATTATTTATTCGTAGGACGTAAAAGATGTGACGCTGGTGGTTTGTTGCGTGTGGCAATTGCAATCACAATCAGCATCACAAACCAAATTCAAATTAAATTTCACTAGTTTGAAAAGCAGAATGTATTGTGAAGAGCCGAAATTAAAAACAAATAGTACACTCAAATCTTTTATTTTCTCTGGCAATATGGTATTGATTGTTTGTTCCTCCAATAATAATAAAGAATAAAGGAGTAGTAAGACAGTGGCATGCACTTCATAAACGCATAAACGCACTGCCTAGCCTGACGACACATTACGAATAACTACTGGCGAAAAAATTTTCCATTTCGTATAGTTACTACATATAGGCCCTAGTTGTAAGACTTGTGTACGCTAGCGCTACTGTAGTAAGGATCATCTTCATTATCATCCTATATAGGAGAGTGGATATGGAGCGTACACCCACCACGCTGCTCCAATGCGGGTTGGTGGCTTAGGTGATAATGTTTTATTTATTAAAGATCACTATCATATGTTGATGACAGTGACCGGGACCGACGGCTTAACGTGCTCTCGAGGCACGGCGGTGTAACACCACTAACTTCCCGACTTTGTGCTTGGAATGTGCTGAAAATTTCATAGAAGAATGAACAAAATAAGAATTATTTCGTGATCCGACCCAGGATTCGAACCCAGAATCTCGTGATCGAAGCCAGATAGGCTAACCACTAGACCAACGAGGAAGTCAACGTACTGAATAGTACGTATACTATTCATAGTAATAGTAAGGATACTACTCCTGTATTTCCATGTCTATTACGTCCGTATGAATTTTTCTTATGAATAGAGAACATAGGTGGGTAGAAAATCACTGTCATAATGATTGTGAAGTATCTACTTGCGCAATTGCCCCTTCCCAAGATAAAAAATATCTTGTAGGCCTAGCACGCTCCACAAGACAAATCTCATCCGAAATTACGGTTTTCGTAACCTATATAGGTAGGTATATCTGCTATACGACATTTCACCTTGATAACACATAGAGCCTCTTCACACTAGTATTTCTTCTATATATATATATATATATATATAGACGTTCGTTAGATGCAGTGGCGTGATAAATTGATTGGCATCCCCTCCAGGGACCGGAATGGCGCGGTGTGTATTTTTAACCGACGAAAAAAAAACGGAGGAGGTTCTCAATTCGACACGTATATATTTTTTTTTTTTTTTTTTTATGTATGACCACGCATAACTTTTTACAGTGTTGTCCGATTTTGATAATTCTTTTTTTATTAGAAAGGGCATACATCCAAGGTGGTCCCATTGTCCGCTTGTTAGGATCTGCTGATGATATCCTGGGGAAATTGAAGGAACTCTTCAAATTTTGGAGGCACGCTTACAGCGATTTCGGTTTTTGACTCGGTATCGGTAGCTTTTTGGCTACTAGTGCTATATAATATACTATGACAGTATAGTACGAGTACGCTACGTGGCGATAAATCACTAAAAAGTAAGAAATAAAAATTTTTAACAAAAAATAGAACCGACTCCAAACGCACTAAAAAGTAAAAAATAACTGTGTAATTTAGTTGCTTTAATTTACTTAAGCATATCTAGGAGTCGGTGCCAGCCAAGGTTTCTACTTTCAAGGACGTTACCTAGAACCCACAAACTGCTTTACTACGTAAAATAAATGTTCCTTAAACTTGGCTGGCACCGACTTCATAGATATGCTTCAGTAAATTAAAGCAACTAAATTACGCAGTTATTTTTTACTTTTTAGTGCGTTTGGAGTCGGTTCTATTTTTTGTTAAAAATTTTTATTCCTTTTTAACTCAAGGTTTTTTTTAGGAAAAATGGATGTTCTTTATATTTTAAAAGTTTTTTTTATAAATTACGGACCCTGATGTGAACCTGATGGGAAGAGAAAAACCATCACAACATAACTAACTATAAATAAATATTATAAAACAACTACACACATATTGCTCCAAAGTAGTACGTAGCTTGTGTTATTGGTACTATGATAACTGATGAATATTTAAATACTAATAATATATAGATAAACACGCAGACACTGGAAAACATCCATGCTCATCACACAAACATTTTTCCAGATGTGGGAATCGAACCCACAGCCTAGTACGCAGAAGCAGGGTCAATACTCACTGCGCCACTCGGCGGTCAAAAACTATATATAGTAACACATTTATAACAGGACCGCATATAAAAAAAAAGTTTTAAAATCCTCCAAAACTCTTGAATTAATGATACCAGATTCGAGCTATTAGTGATTATAGATTTACGAGGACCCAGCCCGTGTTGCACCAGCGTAGTGGGCTTAAGCTCTATATCCTCTCTTCTACAAGGAGGGCTTGTCCCAGCAGCAGGCCGTTAATAGACCGATAAATATACACAGGTCAAGTTTATCCTTACTAACATTATAAAAGCAAAAGTTTGTAAGCGTAGATTGGTGGATGTTTGTTGTTGTTGTTTCACGCAAAAAATATTGAATGGATTTTGATGAAAGTTTACAATAATACAGCTTATACTGAAATAACAAATAGGCCACTTTCTATCCCCAAAATTTTACGAGAACGTAAAATTTTGTTTCTGACGACCTTCGTGGCGCAGTGGTATGCGCGGTGGATTTATATGACGGAGGTCCTGGGTTCGATTCCCGGCGGGGCAGATTGAGATTTTTCTTAATTTGTCTTGGTCTGGCTGGTGGAAGGCTATCGCCGTGGCTAGTTACCACCCTACCGACAAAGACGTATCGCCAAGCGATTTAGCGTTCCGCTATGATGTCGTGTAGAAACCGAGCAGAAAGGGGTGTGGATTTTAGTCCCACTCCTAACAAGTTAGCCCGCTTCCATCTTAGACTGCATCATCACTTAACATCAGGTGTGATAGCAGTCAAGGGCCTACTTGTAGTCGATAAAAAAAAAAATATACAAATAAACATAAAAGCCCTTTTTTACGTTAACAGTTAATAAATTTTTTTAACAAAAAATAGAACCGACTGAGAACGCACTAAAAAGTAAAAAATAACTGTGTCATTTAGTTGCTTTAATTTACTTAAGCATATCTATGATGTCGGTGCCAGCAAGTTTAAGGAACATTTATTTAACGTAGTAAAGCAGTTTTTAGGTCCTTAAAGTAGAAACTTTGGCTGGCACCGACTCCTAGATATGCATAAGTAAATTAAAGCAACTAAATGACACAGTGATTTTTTACTTTTTAATGCGTTTTGAGTTGGTTCTATTTTTTGTTAAAAAATTTTATTTCTTACTTTTTAGTGATTTATTGCCACGTAACGTACTCGTACTATACTGTGTGAAGTATATTATACGGCACTTGTAGCCAAAAAGCTACCTATACTTACACAAAAAATCGCTGCAAAAAAAAATTTGAAGAGTTCCTTCGATTTCCCCAGGATATCATCATCAAATCCTAACATGATGACAATGGGACCATCTTGGACCCTTTCTAATAAAAAAAGAATTATCAAAACTCTGTAAAAAGTTATGCGTGGTCATACATAAAAAAATATACGTGTCGAATTGAGAACCTCCTCCGTTATTTTTGTCGGTTAAAAAAAGAATCGATTAACTCTACGAGTCTTTGTCATCTCTCAGAAACGTCGTCAAAATAATGAGCCAATTGTACAAAGTGTTTTTGACTCGACTTTGAGTTGTGAGTACCCTCAACCCATTTACTGAACACGTTGATTTCGAAAATTAAATTTGTATTCCGCGAACAAAGGTTTAGTACCTGAGGATCTAAACCCTTACACGAAATATCAAGTGACATATTAACGAAGCCTACAATAATCTCCCTGTCGACTGTGTGTGTCGACACACAATGCCGTCAAATTAAACCTACATGAATAATATAACTTTAATATTACAGGTACATATAGCGTCTGGTTAGAGAAAATGAGTCACTAATTACTAAACCCTACTACTACTAGAGACTTGGTAGAGTTGCCTGTCAATTATTTGTATCTCTATAACTAAATTATTTTTGGATACATTTATAAAGTAAGTAATTTTAAATAGGTATAGCTGTATAGATAATCAAACTCTTATGTAAATAAAAAATTATGGAATCTACCGAGTGAATCTAATTTACACGTTAGCTAGTAGGAAAATTGATGAATATAATAAAAAAACCCGATATCTTAAAATTGACGTATCGGATTTGCAATTTAAAATCGCATCATGATTTTAAGATATTGCATAGCTTCTATCGCGGGCCTTGAGCGTGGAGACCGGAACCAGAAATTCCGTAACGAAAAAACCTAACACCCCCCACTCCGAGCGGCACAGCGGTAATACTTTTTAGTTTTTTTAGACTCTCTTATTCGCATCTATGTTCGCCAACGTCCATACCATGTTGAATACACCAATTCTTGTCCGATCACCGAAGTTAAGCAACATCGGGCGCGGTTAGCACTTGGATGGGTGGACCGCCTGGGAACACCGCGTTATATTGGCTTTTTAAAAATTTTATTTTAATTTTTTTAGTTTGTTTTATTATTATTTTTTTAAATTTAAATTTATAAATATATGTCGGATGGCGGCGACATCTTTTCGACGCAGGTACAAAGACTGGAATCATATTCAAATTGAGAAATACAGAATAACTCGGAACGTGGCTGAGAGAATAACTTCGAACAGAGCCCGGACTTGTGACACGGGTGTAGGTTTAAAAGAGATCTCTTAGTGAAGGCCGTCAACACTCACCTCCTCTGTTCAAGTTATTCTCCCTGACCATCCAAATTTAGGGATGTTTGTTTGCTACAACAACCAATCAATCAATGATCAATAATCCGACAAATTAACTAAGGAATAATCACAACGATGACCAATAATAACCAAATCAATAAAATATTAACTAATTGAGTTATCAATAATAATGATTAATAAATCTGGCGCCACGAAGAGAATCAGCCTAGTCTCTCCAGACCGCTGCCTTATATCGGCATCGATCGGTTATCCCCGTCACCACCGAATTTGGCCGAGTAGCTGCCATGATACTACTCCGCCGATACGGCCATCCTGCATTCAGGTCGCCCTCGACCTACCACTTTTACAACAATGCTGAAACTTAGACCTTTCATCATTTATAACGTCCTTTACACTCGATCTAAAACCATAAAGCAGAACTATCAAAGGAGGCTCCTGTCCTCAGCTTACAACCCACACACATCAAGTAAACAAATAAATAATATACTGATTGAAGTAAGGAGGCCCCTGTCCTCAACTTACAACACACATGTCAAATAAACAAATACATAAATAATATACTGATGGAAGTAAGGAGGCCCCTGTCCTCAACTTACAACACACACTTTAAGTAAACAAATAAATTATATACTGATGGAAGTAAGGAGGCCCCTGTCCTCAACTTACAACACACATGTCAAATAAACAAATACATAAATAATATACTGATGGAAGTAAGGAGGCCCCTGTCCTCAACTTACGACACATACATCAAGTAAGGAGGCCCCTGTCCTCAACTTACAATACACACACACACCAAGTAAGGAGACCCCTGTCCTCAACTTACAATACACCAAGTAAGGAGGCCCCTGTCCTCAACTTACGACACATACATCAAGTAAGGAGGCCCCTGTCCTCAACTTACGACACATACATCAAGTAAGGAGGCCCCTGTCCTCAACTTACAATACACCAAGTAAGGAGGCCCCTGTCCTCAACTTACAATATACAAACATACACACACACATACACACACACACATCAAGTAAGCAGATAAACTGATGGAAGAAGGAGGCCCTTGTCCTCACCTTACAACAACAATCAGTAACCTTCCTACCAGCCTGTTATGTTGTGCTCGTACTTAGTTTTGTTTTTTATTATTATTTCTTTTTTTGGAAAAGTAGAAAAATATGCATTTTTTGAAAAATTTACGCTCAAAGCTTGGCCACCGCTGACTTACATCAAATAAGGAACGTTTTTAGTCGAAAACTGAAAATAAGGAAGTACTGCATTGAAACATTACTAAATAGCGTAACAAATCCAATACCAAAAACAAAATAAATAATAAATAAATAATAATAATAATAATAAATATTATAGGACAATTACACACATCGCTATATAGCCCCAAATTAAGCTTAGGTAGCTTGTGTTATGGGTACTATGATAACTGATGAATATTTTTATATATATTATACATAAATACTTATAATAAATAGATGAACACACAGACACTGGAAAAAGTCTATGCTCATCACACAAACATTTTCCAGTTGTCGGAATCGAACCCATGACCTAGGACGCAGAAGCAGGGTCACTACCCACTGCGTCACTCGGCCGCCAAAATGTTTTGGTGGACATGTCATAAAAAGGGATCATACGAGTATCAATCTGGAAGAGCCCATGATCAACAGCGGATGGCTACATGCTGATAATCATGATGAGAAATCCACTGTGAGCGTCCAACAACTCAACCCTACGTATAAAAACACCCTGAAAACATCATTAGTTTTCTTTTTTGGAAGCTCCTCTGGAATTCAACGACCACATAGTGACCAGCCTCTCATCACCTAACAATCGAACAATGATACGTCCCCCCGACATGAAAATTCAAATTAAGACTTCCCAACAGAGACAATATTGAAAATATAACCAAATTCTACATCCAATGTGATCACGTAATGTTCCTACGGTCCGACCGCATCCGTAAACATTGACAGCCTTTCCATTACCGGTCCCCACGCCATTGCTCCACAATCTGATAAGAAATGACCACTCTTACGAACAAACGAGCGACACAAAACATCTATATCTTTGAACCACTTGCAAGCGAGTGGCGACCATGGCAGCAGACCAGCCAGCACACAGCAACCAAACAATGTGATAGCACATAAACTTGGTCGATTGTGGCACCCTCCGAACTAATCCAACTTTTCAGGTATCTAACAAATTCAACCGAACCTAAAACAAAATTCTTCCTAAGAAGCGATCACCAAGCAAACCAAATTAGAAATGAAACCCATCTCAAGCAGGGACCTGAAAAGCAGCCCTCAAAAGCCATATTCATCGGCCAGCAGCATCTCACGGTCCCAACTATACCAAACAGAAACAGCACTTGTTTAAATTCACAAAAGAGAATGAAACAGTCTAACCCAAAGTAAAGAAGATCAAACACCAACCCAAAACGGCACAAAGTTCCCTGACACAAAAAATAGCCAAATCCAGGCAAAAACAGTGACACGGACAAACTCAAATCTTGTTATCTCATGTGGATTGCTGCACAAGAACATTCGAAACGTCATATCTGTGAGCTCGTTGTGACCCTACCCCGGGTTTCAAAGCCAGATTCTGCCGAGTTTTGTTGAACAAAACTCACCAGTTGCTTTCTCAAAACAACGGTTGTAACTGGCATTTTATAATTTACGATTGAAATTATCCCACCTTGTATGAACCGATTGATTATAAAAATTTTTTGAATGAAAAAGAATTTGTGAAACATTTTTGAACGTAAAGCCGACTTGCCAAGTTAAGTCCAAAACTTCCTTTGAAAGTGTATGCATGGTTCGACGAATGAATTATGTACAATGTTCAAACGCAACACCGGGAAAACCAATTTATGATTATGTCCAATGTATTTGAAAGATCACTAAAGAAAAATGTTGGAGAGCATATTCTCTCAATCGGTTGAGGATCGACTCAACGATAACAACCAACAAGACAAAGATAAACCGAATAGTGACCAGCCCCTTTACCCTACGTAGGACTACTGAAGACTATCCTATTCAACCGTATAAAGAAAAAGTGTCGTATCATTATTTGCAGCCCCAAACTTCACTAAACGGAAACATTTTAAGAACAACATTAAGGTAGTATGATTTCGCCCGATCAAAGGTGTACCAGGTTATTTCCAGATTATACGTCTCCACTGCGCGAGACCCACACACTGCGAACAAATGATTCAACAGCAAAGCCGTCATAAATGCTAACCAAAAATAAGTTTGCCATTGTAAGACATAGAGAACTGACCTTGATGAATTCAATAATTCATCACAACACCAAGAAAACAGCATCGTTAATTCAAACTTTAACAATAAACGACAACAGAACCTAGGAACAATCCAGCCACCACTTACAGTCACTGAAAGATAACAAAAACAACAAACAAGTCCGAAGCCTCACCATTACCCAGAACTGGAATCAGGGACCACAAAACAAAAGCCGTCATAAATGCTAACCAAAAATAAGCTTGCCATTGTAAGACATAGAGAACTGACCTTGATGTATTCAACAATTCATCACAACACCAAGAAAACAACATCGTTAATTCAAACTTTAACAATAAACGACAACAGAACCTAGGCACAAGTCCGACGCCTCACCATTACCCAGAACTGGAATCAGGGACCACAAAACGACGATCCAAAACCAAAGAAACTAAAATCGCAAATAGGAGATGAATAAGAAGTAGGTAACAACTACAAGCCTCGCAATTCAAAGCAATACCTGTTACTCATCTGCAACGAACAACCACTGTGAACCTAGAAGCCCAATTGGCAATAAATTCACCGGTTCGACCACTGAAAAGATTCCCTAAGCGAGAGTAATAGTTGAAAATTTTCACATTTATATCGATACCATCGCCCGTTATCAAGTCGATAGTAGATTCCACCTCTAAACTTATAAGCGAACTGACACCACCGGAAAATATCTTGACCACTATCATCTAAAGGGGCAATTTGTTATTGTCAAAATCTTCAGCGAATCCCTGCACTCGAACAATAGCGAATATACTCGCATAATATACACAGCTATGGTCGAGAAGAACAAGAGACCATATAGAGTAGTCAATGTAAATGATACGACTGCCGAGTCTTGCAGTCATCCTCGAACACTAATCGCTTCTCATTATACTGCCCATGTTATTTGTTTGTACTTCTCGCAATATCATTTTCCTTAACATCACATTTCACACTCATCTTCATCATATCGCAGCGACGAAACTTATACTATCCTCTGGTTGGATATTCGTTTTTTTTTTCTTAACATCTTATCTCAATCTTACATCTGAGGCACATACGAGGCACTTTTCTTTAATTTGCCTTATCGAACCATACTTCCGCAGTGTTTTCAATACTGAGAGCCAGATTCTCATCCCGCTTCTGATGTCGGATGGCGGCGACATCTTTTCGACGCAGGTACAAAGACTGGAATCATATTCAAATTGAGAAATACAGAATAACTCGGAACGTGGCTGAGAGAATAACTTCGAACAGAGCCCGGACTTGTGACACGGGTGTAGGTTTAAAAGAGATCTCTTAGTGAAGGCCGTCAACACTCACCGCCTCTGTTCAAGTTATTCTCCCTGACCATCCAAATTTAGGGATGTTTGTTTGCTACAACAACCAATCAATCAATGATCAATAATCCGACAAATTAACTAAGGAATAATCACAACGATGACCAATAATAACCAAACAATAAAATATTAACTAATTGAGTTATCAATAATAATGATTAATAAATCTGGCGTGATCTGAGTTACGACTGAAAGATGTGGTCGCAGTAAACGCCACGAAGAGAATCAGCCTAGTCTCTCCAGACCGCTGCCTTATATCGGCATCGATCGGTTATCCCCGTCACCACCGAACTTGGCAGAGTAGCTGTCATGATACTACTCCGCCGATATATAAAATTATAATTGCATAAATTGATTAACTTCAATGCAATAGCTTTACCGCGGCAGTCTCCGAGTGCCACACGTCTTTTTTTTTTATTCTTCCGTATATAACCAACGATTCCACAAACAAAAAAGACATACTCACGGACAGATTTATAATACCTGCCTGAGGACCTAAACCATAACACAAAAGATCATGTGACATATTAACGAAGCCCACATAATCTCCCTATGTCGACTAACAATGCCATTAATGAAACCTGCATGAATAATATAACTTTAATATTACAGGCGCTCCGGTTGGTTAGAGAGATTAGTACCTACTTACCTGGTTACATAGATTGACTTTCGGACTAGTTACCAATGATAGAGTAGCTTTTATTTTTTATTAATGTGGATCTGAAACACGAGGTCCGAGATCGAATCGAGTTATGAAATATCAAGC
This sequence comes from Mycalesis mineus, assembly GCA_034621355.1. Classification (NCBI taxonomy): domain Eukaryota; kingdom Metazoa; phylum Arthropoda; class Insecta; order Lepidoptera; family Nymphalidae; genus Mycalesis; species Mycalesis mineus. The sequence continues at coordinate 4,199,357 of CM067901.1, forward strand.
TTTGCTTTCTGCCAAGAAATTCTGGGCTCGGAGTTGAAAAGTTGGTGATGACCTCGTACCCCGCTAACAATGTTAGGCCGTCATTTTCAAAGCCACCTGATCAAACAATAACACTATTATCACCCGAAACCCGCGAACCAACATTCCAACAACATGATGGGTCTAAGCTCATCCTATCGACGTGGCTTGGCTCTGTAGTGGTGAAAAACTCTATGTCTCGGAGTTATGATGGTGTGCGCCGTATAACCAAATATATTATAATATCCGTGTTGTATTAAATGAGATTAGACCATCATTTGTTCTCATTTTCCACAGCTGAAGTGAGATTCAGAAATTCATACAATCATCTTTAACAATAAGATTACTACGAGTAAAAATGTTGCAGCCATTCACATAATTTCATATTCCGTGTGCCAAATACTACAAAGTGGCTGGCGAAATCAATTTTAAGTTCGAAATAGATTATGACCTAAAATTTAGACAAGTGGAGCAAACCTGACGTTCCGTTTAATCCATTTTAGGTGCAAACACTAATTAATAACTCATTTTTAGTCCAATTTAAAGTTTATTACACTTTTCTCATTCTATTTATTTTGCATAATATTTTATAAACTTTTATCTCGTTGTCTGTAATAATTTCTTGCTTAAATTTAACCTACTTCCCAGTTTCTGATTGAACTGAGCTTTTGCATGAATACATCGCGTGACAATGCAATATTAGGATGAAGCTGATCTGATGCTGGAGATATAAGGCAAGCATACGAACTGCGCAATAAAAGGACATAGCCCTATCGAGTTTGGGCTCAATTGATTCATCTTGATGTATACTTTGGTCTTGGATGGTATATAAAAGCTCATGTTTATAAAATTTATACTTGTTTCATTAATAAATAATAACGGGAATGTTTGTCGATCTTCAAACATCTTTGAAACTGTTTTTAAACGACTTCAAAAAATGAGTTGAGTGAGAAATTATATACATTATTTTTGTTTGTTCTTTACTGTAAACTTGACGGATCAAGCAGATGGCCAATGATGAAGGAGGAGGATGATGATGGTGAGTAAAAACCCGTCATCTATAAACAGAGCAATACTTCGCAGGGCTTCCAAGGAACACGTCCTACAAAGTGTCGCCATGTGTTTATTAATCTACAATTTCTCCGGCCGTGCTTTTACAAGAACCTCTACTATTCTTAAGTTATTGCTGTTGGCGTTATATATTTCGTTGTTTTTTTGTTAAATGCCATTAATGACGTTCTACCTTCACAGTTTACCAGGCCACCAGACTATATCAGGTATTCTACAATTCTTAGCCGATATACACGAAGGCTTCCTCGGGAGGAATGGTTAGGGCAAAATGAACCCCTCAAGGCCCCTACACTTTGGCTATACCCACGGAGTTGCTAATCAATTTTCTTCGAATCCAACGAAAGATTATGAAGCACGCTTCATATCTCATTACCATTTGTAATAGTATATTAGAATCACAACCGGTACCCGGAATCAGCTAACTTCTACGTCGTAAGGTTAAAGGTTAGCAAAATGTCCTTCGAAATTTGCCTGAGAATGTTTGCTGATAACTTCGTAGTAGAAAGATAAGCTCAATATTTCATAGTCCGTTTCGAAGCCATACTAGATTCGAAGCTACTTAAGCTTACTAGATCAACGAGGCAATTATGCATGTATCATAATCGTCTACCGATCAACGTCCACTTCTAAATAGAGACCTCTTTTTAAGGCCATTCAAACACTACAACCTTGAGTCGTCTACATCCATCCCTACACACCTGATGACATCGATCTACCTAGTAGGGGTCAACTCTTCGTCATTATATCTAATGATACTTGTACCCCAACATCCATTAGCTCTTCGAACTCTGTGCCGCATTCATTGCCTCTTAAGCTTAGCGATTTGTAGAGCAATGTCGGTTACTATGATTCTTTAATATAACTCATAATAATATAAAAAATTCATTCCAAATTTATTAAAAACTCCAGACTCTAAGTAATATAGCCCCTTTTAAGCCCCGAAAGAACTCTGTGTTATTAGGTATTCAATGGAATTGAGCTTAATACTTTATTGCGGGCCAATGGAAAGTTAAATGAAACTTGAGCCTTGATAAAGCTTCTTTTTACGCAAATTGAAAATAATTTAACTTTTACAGGAATAGTAAAAGGACTTTGTTCTAAATTGATCAATATTTTAAGCGAGTATTTTAAAAAGAATTGTTCGAGAGCTTTTTAATGGCTGCCTGATCGATTTTAGGAATAGGGGAGCTTTTTGTGGCAGAGCTGTGTCGGACAAGTGCTGTCACAATTCACAAAATCTATCTAAGTATTTCTATATATCTATACAAATAAATAAAATTGCAATGTCTGTTTGTAATTTAAGTTAAAGGCATTTGAACTGAAAGTACTATCTCAAAAACTAATTTTCAAAACTTTTACATGTATATTCCATAAAAAGGGTGGACCGATTTCAAGGCGACTCTCACTTGTAGATGTAGGGTAATAAAATTATGAGGAGTATTTTATCCGAATTTTCCCTCAGGAACAGGGTCTACGCAGGTGAAACTGCGGAGCACCACTAGTTTAGTTTTTTTGGATCTGTGTGCCTGTTTGTGGAATCGTGGCTTCTAAGAGAATTGACCTATGATGATGCAGATTTTTATTGATATACTCTGCTAAAAAAGCTGACGTAATCAAAATGCTTTCCTTTCTGCGTAAGTGAAAAACGTGAACTGACGCGACACGATGCTACGCGTCCCGCCGAATACTGCTATGTAGGACGCCAGTAGGGAATGCCGTTGTTTTGATCGCGTTTGTCGCGTTGGCAGCTTCGTGTCGCGTCGCGTACGTCGTTTATGCAGGACACCCCGTTTTTACGATGAAGATCAATTGACCAGTCTAAAAATGTCATCACCAGTGTTCGTTCCCGCTCGCTAGAATATTGTTATGTGATGTTATTTCGTTTGTGTGTCACTAACAGACAGAAGTACTCAGAGATTGCACTTTCAATTGTTTTTTAATTTCATTTTGAAATTCGTAAATTTAAAAGTGATGACAATTAAAATTCGTAATCTTAAAATTATAACTTAGAGGATTGCAATAGAAGTCTCTAGTCCTTAGAAATAGGCACACAACAAATTCAATCAGGTATTTTTTTCATTTTCACCATCACACAGTATTTTATAAAAATTTTGTAGGTACCAACTACCCAGTTCTTTCCTCCTTTAGCAATTAACACAAAGGTCTGCAATAAAAATATTACCTCGAAAAAAGGTTGAGCGAATTAAAGCTTTAACTATTTTGAAGTTGGTAAATATCCGGTTAAAGTTCAGCTGTACGTTTTTCTTCTTCTTATTAAAGTCAAAGACGTACTTGGCTTTTAATGAAAAGTACCTACTTCAATACGAGAGAAGTTCGTTTTAATTAATACATCAAAAGTTCAAACTTTTAAAAGCTTTCGAGTTCATAACATTTTTAATAAATGACAAATTATTTCCAAGAATCTACGCTCTTGGTATTTACATACTCCAATTATATGGAGCACAGACTCACTTTCTGTATATGAGTTGAAAAAAACTACATGTATTAATAATCTAGTTTTGATTAGCCAAATCTCTGAATTCACTTTTATTTAGGCGAAATATTATTTATTCTCTCCAAAACAATGCAACACTTTACGTATAATCATGGCGGATCTTAGATTAGTTATATTATCTATGGTAGACATTCTCCAGGTGGCGGATTAATGGTGTTTTGACTTTTGCTGTCAGTGTTTACTGACGTATGGTCCATTTGATTTGATGGTTACTGGTTAGGTATAGGCACCAAACGGATTACTGAGTAATCAGATTCAAATATTGAGTTTTGTTCTAATTATAGCTAAGATGTGTATGTCTAAAATGTATTATAGCTAAAAGCAAAGCGCGGAACACGGTAGAAAAGACTTGTCAAAATGACATATTTTGAGTTTGACAAATCAATGTCACCGCATCTTTATCACCTACAGACTAATATTAGAAAGACGCCATCTTTTAATACCTCAAAAACTAGGAATTTCATTTTTAACCAACGTTTTATGTAGTTCGTTTCGTTCACTTATTTTATTTTTGATAAAATCCTTGTATTTTTTCAATTTTAATGGTATGTGGTACAAGAGTAATGCGGAAATGGATCATCTTCTTTACTGTATTATTAAAGAATTCGTCTCTATGCCTCTCTTTCTAACGCAATGCTATAGATAAGAAGTGATAGGGACATATTCGAAAAAAAAACAATGTCAACGAATAAAAATACGGTTACAGAGTAGGTGGGCTGGAGTCGAGTCTTGAATTCGTCTACCAAATAGATATTGAGCTTTTCTTTTTTCCCAAGAAGTTCTCGGTAAATATTCTTAGTCCAGAATTTTTTGGTGGAGGAATTAGGTAGCGCACTGGAGCAACACGGTAAGTCTAAACTCCATATCCCCTCTCCGGTAAGCTGGAAAGCCTGGCCTATGGGCTGCTAATATGGCCTGATAATGTGTATCACTACAAAGTCCCCAGCCGCGTTTTTGTCTTTGTCTGTTCGCGATATTCTCAAAGACTAAACGGATCTTCACCTTTAGATAGAGTGATTCCTGACGAATATTTTCGTACATAATTTATTAAGAATTTATGTAAATTGCCTCAAGTATAACGATAATAGTGGGAAAGGAGCAAAGACTGGAAGCTTTTTGCTATTTGGCAACGGAACCCTAAAAATCGGGCAAGTATTATTCTTTTTTCTTTGGCGCTTTTGAAGGTTGCACATACATTTTTCCTGGTGGGTGAAGTTGCGGGCCTTTGCTATTATTTTATAAAAGACAACCGTTACTGACTGACTGATCTAATCAACTCACCGCTCAAACTATTGAAGGGTTTGCGCTGAAATACGGTACACATATAGCTATTGTAATGTAGGCCCGCACTAAGAAATGATTTTCTAAAACTAAATAAATAAATATTATAGGATAAACACACATAACTATCTAAATGTAAGAATCGAACCTACGGCCTTGGAGGCAGAGACAGGTTAACTACCCACTAAGTCACAAGGTTGTTACCAATTTGCACGGATGAAGTCGCATGCACCCACTAGTGACTTTAGATGGAAACACAGCAAAAAATTTGGCAATAAAAATAAATATGGCAGGAGTACTTCCACGGACAAACTGTCACACAGAGCTCTACTACTTACGTAACATTTTACGGTCTCCGTGGCGCAGCAGTTTGCGCTGTTGATTTATAAGACGAAGGTCCTGGCTTCGGTTCCCGGCTGGGTTGATTCAGATTTTCTGAATTGGTCCAGGTAGGCTAGTGGGCTATACCATCTATCTATCTATCTATGGCTAATACCATCTTGTCGGCAAAGAGGTAACGCCAAGGGATTTAGCATGTTAGTATGGTAACGTACGATTTCGTGTAGAAGCCAAAAGAGGTGTGGATTTCATCCCACTTCGAACACTTAATCCGCTGCTATTATATATTCTTATTGCATCATCACTTACCATCAAGTGATTATAATCGAGGGCTAACTTGTATCAAATAATAAAAAACTACTCTGAATTATAGAACAGTTTAACATTAATAAATTAAAACCTTTTGTAAAATATCAGAGACTTCTAAACATTCAACGTAAATACTACGAGTACTTCAGTAGAAAGTCGTTTTCCACAATTATTATTTTCTGTTACAACAATTATCTATAATACCTACCAGTGTTTTCAATCTGTAGGTCGCGACCCCTAGGCAGGTCACCAAGCCTTACTCAGGGGGTCGCCGGCAATGGGAAAAAGCAATGTATTGCAAAAAACATGCAACGTCCTATTAATAAATTAATGTATCAAAGTAGAAAAACAGTTTTTTAGATTACCAAAATTGTAGTCTGTCTATAATATCCTTAAAGATCGAAAAATAATTTAACATCCAGTAAAAATCCGAAGAACACTTTATTGTACTACAATTAAAATAGAAAAATATTCCATACTTACTTACTTGTCTGTGGTATCTTTTTAAGCGTGAACTTTTAGTTACGAAGCACTTCCACAATAATTAAAAGTTTAGCGTAATATTTTCAAACAAACTCAACTTTGAATTCTTAAAGTATTTACCCAAAAAATAACCAATGATTTTCTTTGCAATCCAAAGTTTTATACACAGTCACATAAGTTTACAAAACAAATTATAAGAAAACTCTGTCAAGAAATTTGTAAACAACTACGAGCTTTACGCGTCCGAAAGCTCGAAACTCGACGGATCTCGACGTGAAAAATACGTGCGTCTCTAACCACGGTTGGTTACCGACTACGTTGCTCTACGTACTAAATTGTTATCTACAATATCTGAAGCCTGTAAAAAGTTCCAATTAGGGCTAGGTTGGCTATGGCTGTAAAAGCTGAAAGTTTTCATACACTTTGTTGATACAATATTTGTTGGTGAAATAGTAGCGTGTATTTATTAATCTTGTGAAATATTTAATCTTTTTCAAGTGTTATAGTTATTTGGCAACTCTTTGTTGCAGTTGGTTTACAATAGAAAGGACCTGGGTTCGATTCTACTATAATCTCCAAGTGCCTTGTTGGCCCAGTGGTTAGCGCATTCGCTCCCAGATCATGACGTTCCAAGTTCGAGTTTTAGGTCAGGTTTGAAATACTAAGCTATGGATTCTTAGACCGGAGTTAGGAAGTTGGTGTTACACCCTGTGCCTCGAATAGTAGGTGAAGGCATCTTATAGATATCATTAGAAACAATATCACCCTATCGCGTCAACCCGCATTGGACCAACATGGTGGTCTTTTTAAGTTTCATATCCCCTCTCGAATAAATAATAAATAATACAATCAGAAACAGATAATTTTGTACTAAAATAGGATATTTTCGTAATTGGCTCAGGTGGTAAGGTCAAAGTACCCTAAACCGGCATACTTGTGTGAAAGACTTAAGATGAAATAGGAAGAAGCGAGAGAGATGTGCAGAGATTGTGCCAAGTAGAAGGACGTGGTCGACGTGGAATAAGGCGTGATAGTATGTATGTATGTATGTTAAGTCAAAAAATACGATTTTACAAAAAAATCCACTAACCCAAACTAAAAGCTATTATCTTGTAGGTTATAGGTGAATAACAAAAAATGTAATTTCTACGAAAAACGTTCTATAATACCAGGGGTGTAGTAAACAGGCAAATTGCTTGCACTACAGCAACTTACCTAACTATTTAATACAGCGGTTATTTTCCTAAAAATAGGTCACCGGCAGATGGAATTGCCTACGGTCCTATTTCCTCAGGACATGCAAACGATTCTATGAATTCTTAACTAAGTTCCTAAAAGCGTGCGCTCCGAGTAACTTCGTTCGTATTGCCGTTGTGTTATTTGTGCTATTAGCCAGCCGACATGCTTGCTCGTGAACTTCGTTATCTCAACTTCATTCAACACTATAGTAAATTTATTTTACTTCAATGGCGTTAAAGTGGTTAACCGATTTTTGTTAGCAAAGACAATAGTTTATGACCAGTTGTAGAAGTCATTATTATTCATATCAGTAATATATATTAACAAAATGAAATTGATAATTTAAAAAATACACGACATCACAACATGTCGCTAAACCACTTGGCGGTACGTTTGTGGGTTGGGTAGTAATTAACCATGGTCTCCGAAGCCAGAACAATTAAAAACTTGACCTTCGTCTTATAAATCCCTCTGCGCATACCACTGGGCCACGGAGGCCGTCGCTCGCTACTATTCACCGATTGCGGAAAATAAAAAAGTCATTAACTATTAAAAATTAATTTCTATTTCTAATTTTGTATTCATAAATTAATTAGAGTGCGTTCGCTGTTTCACCCGCGGAGTTTTGATTCAAATGGAAATTTCGAGATAAAATGTAGCCTATATATTATTCTGATATGAAAGCTATATTATTGTGAAGTTTCATCAAAATCCATTCAGTAGTTTTTGCATGAAAGTGGAACATACATCCATCCATAAATATATACAAACTTTCGCCTTATTAGTAAGGATACCGGCTACTTTAATGAATTTGGATGAATTTATTTAACTAACATTTTAAACTACACACCAGGGACATCAAGAACCCAGCCGTATAGAATAATTGAGTAAAGTTAGATTAAACGTTTGAAACAAGTAAACAAAAAATGGTGTAATTTATGGTTATTATTGACTCGTTTAGGCGCGCCCTTCGCTGACACCTTTTCACTCTATTCCGGCACCAACAGCTAACGCGATTTGTTGCGCCCATTGCCAGATAATTGGATAAAATGTTGTTTGCGCCACGATGATTTCGGGTTGAATTGTAAGTGTTTGACATTCTTGAAGTTAATAACTGTAGAATTAATATTATTATCGCAATTATCGGCTTATTTAATTATACTACTAGTCTACTAGGGCTCTTCTCTTATGGTACAGTACATGTAGAGCATAGACAAATTGTTAAAATTCAGGTTAGCTGGCTTAAGGTGATAATGTCCACTCCTGTAATGATCACTATCTGAAGTTAATGATAAAGATTAAGAGTAGGAACCACGGCTTAACGTATTTTTCAAGGCAACCTCGGATTTATAAGACGGAGGTCCAGGGTTCGATTCCCGGCGGGGCAGATTGAGATTTTTCTTAATTTCCCTTGGTCTGGCTGGTGGGAGGCTTTTGCCATGGCTAGTTACCACCCTACTGACAAAGACGTACCGCCAAGCGATTTAGCGTTCCGGTACGATGTCGTGTGGAAACCGATAGGAGTGTGGATTTTCGTCCTACTCCTAACAAGTTAGCCCGCTTCCATTTCAGATTGCATCATCATTTAACACCAGGTGTGATAGCAGTCAAGGGCCAACGTAGTCCATAAATAAAAAATTAGACTTCCCAATACCAGGCTGAGATTTTTTACAAAGAAGAAAAAGTTAAATATTTAATAGACTCGAACTCATTACCTCGCGATCCATAAGTCACTGGTCCAAACAGGCTGTGATCTATTAGGTACTAATATCATAAAGCGTGTGAGTTTGTTTGGTTAAAATGCGCTGATCTAATAGATACGAGTAAATGGTATAAAATTTTTAAAAATATTATGTTTAAATATAAATTGATTAATGAGGAGTCAAACCGTTGACTGTAACGGTACTATGGGATATACATAATCATCTGTTTTACCGTATAAGACATAAAGGACGAAATTACGAAAGCAAAATTAAACAAGGATGGGCGAGAAATGAAGGCGAAGAAGTAAACGTGTCACATTTATGGCGTCATTAATTTATTGAATGGGACGAAAATAGGCTTCCCGGTGATGAGCTTCATTGTTGCCGTCATTAGGGGCCTTGTTGTCGCACTGACGAAAGTTATATACTAATTGACCGCATTTTCTACCAGTCACCTCGTAAGAACTTCGGAATACCCTAACCTTAACATATTAAGTATTTATTCTTGGACGTGTCACTCTTTTGCGCGTTCGTATTAGTTTAGTTATTATACCTTTAGATTGGACTTATGTAGGTATTTTAACGCCGGACGCAAAAAGAGGGGAACTTATAATTAAGCTCACGTGATCGTGATACTTCTTATCTGTCTAAAAAAAATACTATGCTATAAATTCTTGTTGTCTGTTTGTCTGTGCATCTGTCTGTCTGCACTATTTATATGTATATATCTATCTATATATGCAACTTCCAAACGGCTTGGCCGATCCCCGATATAATGACATATTCTTATAGGAAAAAGTCTAAGGAGTGTTCTTACATATTCTTTTTTGACGTGACAACGTTTTTTAATTCGATAGAGCCGGCTGCACGCACGAAAAAACATGACGTCATGCGTCGTTACCTCGCTTTGAGGCGTTCCATGTAAGTTTTGAAGTGCAAGCGAGAGCGCGGAACGAGCGACTAAGAAGCACAATCGGCCTTTGCGTTCGGCAGCGTTCGACATCCGTCTATTAAATATAATTATTAAATATATTAATTTTAAACTAAAAATTAATATATTTATAAATTAATATATTTATTATAAATTTAAAATATAAATTTATAAAATCAAAATCAATTATTTTATTAATTTAAATTATTTATAAAAATATACTTAAATTAAAACTTTTAATAACCAATTAATTGCTACCATTCCATCAGTATTTTCTTAAGACATTGTCACGTTCAACTATCGTCAGTAAACCGACTTTACAGACAACCAATTTTTTTACCCGACTGCGTCAGAAAGAGGGAAATGTTTTTATGTGTGTTCGCGGATAACTTCGTCGTTTATGAACCGATTTTAATGATTCTTTTTTTGTTGGGATGGGAAAGATGGGATTTTGATGTTGGGAAACGGATGGCCTGCTAGAAGAACCTGACTCCCTGACTTGTGGATAAATATCTGGAGCTTAGACCGACCATGCTACACCAGTGTGGGTTGGCGGGATTAGGGTGATAATAGTTTAATGCCTATTCTTATGGCCCACTAGAAGAACCTGAGTATAACATTGGGTTCAATATCGGGCGTAGCAGAAATACAAGAGTATGAACGGCTGGAAACCGTTCTCTGACTCAAGCTTATTCTATCTAAATTCTCGAAATTCTTTGGGTTTTCAAAACTGTAATTTTAGCGTTACCGTCCTATTCCGTTCGCTGTATGGTGAAAACTTAAAATGTGTTAAAATTAAATTTAAAATATCAGGGGTTAAAGTATGAAATTGCCGATTTGTACTAAAAATAAAAATACATTTTTTTAAATTTAACATATTTATTTAATCAAAATAATTACCATTATTATCTATACATTGCTGCCATCTAATAGGAAGCTCATTTATGTCTTTGCGATAGAACTCTGGTGATCTAGATTCGACAAACTGTGTGATAGCATTTTGCACTGCCTCCTGAGAAGAAAACACGTAGAAAATTATCCAAATCACGAAAAAAAATGGTAGTCCGTTGGAGCAAGGTCTGGCGAATATGGAGGGTGACGAATGGTTTGTAATAGCAGTTCCTATAGAGTTAAAACGGTTTCTCGTGCTGTATGAGGTCTCGCGTTATCATGGAGTAATAATGGTGAAGATTGATTCATAAGTCGGGGCTGTTTCACTGCTAGTTTCGCTATCATTGTTTGGAGTTCAGCGCAGTAAACATCTGCCGTTATTGTTTGACCAGATCGAAGAAAGCTATAGTGAATAACATCACGCTGAGACCACCAAACAGTTACCATTACCTTTTTATTGGTAAGCTTTGCTTTAGGACACTGTTGCGGCGTTTGATCTGGCAATGGCTGACCCCAGGGTCAGCCATTGCATTTTTTTCCGGTTACGATTATCGTAAAGAATCCATTTTTCATCACATGTCACAATTCGATCCAATATTCCTTAATTTCTGTATCGATTCAACAAGGCAACGCAAGTTTCGTTTCTTTCTGCAGATCAGTCAAATCATGAGGCACCCATTTTTCATATTTCTTATTTTATTGATTTGACGCAAATGAGTCAGTATTGTTGGTAAAGTAACGTTAAACTATGCCGCTAATTCCTGGGTAGTTTGCCTCGGATCGGCTTCCACCAAATCTTCTTCAAATCGAAGTTTCCATCACGAAAGCGTTTAAACCAAAATCGCACAGTGCGTTCATTAGCAGTCCTCCCTCCAAACGTAACATTAATATTGCGAGCTGTTTCTGCCGCGTTAGTTTCGCGTGGGAACTCGTATTCAAAAATCACACGAATTTTCGAAGTATCCATCTTTATTGTATAAGCTGAATAAAAAAAACAACTGAAAGTTGATAATCGAATGTTGCAGATTTTTTTAAAGAAGAACTATACAGGTATCGTGTGAAAAAAGTTTCACTTTAAAATCTTAAACCATGAAGGTTCTATGTCAATTCGAAGTACCTATTACAATAAAACGGCAATTTCATTCTTTAACCCCTATTATTGAGGACTGTAGAAATTATACTTTAAGCAGATTTCATGATTTAATAATTAAATACAAAAAATGAATAAAACAACAAGGATTTTTTTATTCCGCTGCTAAAAGTAATGCAACGAAGCGACACAAAGCGAAGCGATGACCGAGAAATACTACGAAGAACCTAGAAATTCATATTTCAATAAAACAAAAAGAAAAGTTCCTTACTTTTTTCAGAGACATTCATAAAAATTTAATTGAAAATAGAAAGCTTTCTGGATTAAAAAAATGTGTTCTTTATTTTTTAAGGTTTTGAGATTTCTGTCGTCGCATTCATTATTGTCGACCTTTGGGAGTGTTTCGTAAATTGCTGTATTCCTATTCCTGATGTATCTATTCCTGATGATTCCAGGCGAAATTTGGAATTCTCGTGCTAAATCTATAAATATAATTACAAGAATTTCAATTTTCATCAGAGACGTACACCAGCAAAATCACTCTATAACCTGCTAAAAAACCATGGCCTTACCTGAAATGCAGTAATCTCCGTATTAGACCGAGTGTCCAAAGCCGCTCTAGTAGGATCTTTCCAAATTTAGCTGGACAGGGAGAACTCCAACGTCAAAACTCATCTCCTCTGTTCATGTTATCATGAACAGAGAAGGTGAGTTTTGACGCGCGACACTAAGAGATCTCTTTTATCCTACACTCGTGTCACAAATCTCTTTTCGGCGTTTTTTTCTCTGCCACTCGATGAACCCGGCACCTGCACGATGAATCCATGCAGAGGTATTCTTCTCACTACAATCACACCTGACGGTAAGTGACGACGTAATCTAAGAAGGAAGCGGTCGAAGTTGTTAGGAGTAAATGAAATCAACATCTTCGGTTTCTATACGCCGTCGTATCGGAATGCTAAGTTGTTAAGCGGCACGTTTTAGTTGTCAGCGTGGTTATTCCGACGACGAAAGGTGTCGCCGACACCTTTCACCAGCTAGACCAATTAAGAAATTAGCAATTGGCCCAACCGGTAATCGAACTCAGGACCTCGGTCTTATAAACTCACCACGAATATCGCTGCGCCACGGAGGCCGTCAAAAGTTTCTTAATATTTTATGACGATATTACGAGATAGCTGTGGGGGCCAGAATTGATTTTTATAAATTCTGCTAAGGTACTTTTAACAAAATGAGGCCATTAATTTTATTTCGGTAAAGACTTGCACATTTGACTTCCAAGAAGCTGTAATACATCAAATATTTCATAATATCATCTTTATTATAAACTTTGTTGTCGAAGTAAGTAGGTGGAAGAATATTTAAGTCCGTCTACAAAAGAAACTGAATTAAACATCACTTCCTCAGTAGATATTTAAAAAACATTGTATTATTATAATGTTGACGAGTATTGATTAGACCTTATTAACCGACTTCGAAAAAGGGGAGTTACATCAATATATTAATTTGACATGGTGCTGAATGTGGGACAAATAATAATTTTTTGCTATCCTGGGCAAAGAAAAATCTATCACAACCACGTTTGGTCTCGCCTGCAGCACCATAATGTATTTAGAATTTTATATGGATATTGTGATGGATATTTGGTTCTCTTTTCAGTTAATTACTTTATTTTAGTTTTTATAATAATAATTTTTACACCACTTAAGATTATCTTCATGCAATGTGTAAACTAATAGGCCAGTAATTAGGCTGATAACGATAAAGGCTCTGTCGTAGCTTTTGTCATGCAATTGCGGGTAAGTAGACATTGTTGGGTCTTTTGATGGCGCATTTTTTAATTAAAATACGCTTGACGAAAACATTGTTCAACTGCAACAGCGGACGAACAACAGGGAAATTGAAAAAAAGTCCCGGACAAAAATGTCGCAGCAACGAAACAAGCAAAGAAAGGAAACTGGTAATAAATAACACACCACTTGCCTGACCCGAAAACGTACGGTTCTATACGAAATAGGATTTTTCATGAAATTTTGAGCTCTCGTGTATTGCCCTCGGGTGGGTGTAACCCATTTTCTAGACATTTTTCCCGCGTTGGTACGCGTATGTCAAGGATATTTTTGTGTCGTTTCAGAATTTTTATAATTATTTTGACCGCACGGCACGTCACACCTATTTTTGTTTTCTTCAACGTGGGCAGTGGTCTTTTTAAACTGTGCGATCACATTTCCTAAAGGCACTAGTACGGTTCCTGTGTCTCTCTGACAGTCGTTATTACAATAACAGATATAAAAGTGGAGGAGACAAAATGCGAGGAGAGTTGTACCTGTAGGTAAAAAGATGCTGTTGTACAGTGTGTTTTTTTGCGAACTATTGTTGACTGTAGTTTAAGCAATTTTATTTGTACAGACAATTACGAGCTTTATCAATAAATATAACTAAACTATGTTTATGTTCCCTACATAAACAAAAAAGTTTATTGATATAAACTTTTGTATACCTGTGTGTTCAGGAATAATTCATGATTTTAAGGCGAGACCTTGGTGAAATTTCTACAAAACTTCAGCGCAGTCAGAAAAATAAAAAAGCATTGCATCGCAGTTATAGCCTGCGAGACTATATAAATGCAAAACAAATTAATTTATTCCAATTAGGCTGCTATACAAGCACTTTTGAAAAGTCAAGTACTCATAATATACTTGTATAAGTACTTAAACCTTTGAACTGAAAATTTATTCTGGACAGGTTCTAACTTAACTGTTTGCTAGCTGGGTATGAAATTAGAATTTTATCTACGAGTGTGTAACATCTCATTTCGGTCTCCAAACCGGAGATACGAGTATGGCTTACACGTATCCCAGGGAAGTAATTGAATTCACGGCTGTATTTAATTCTGTCTTGGTCACAATTATGAATTTCGAGTGTTTTATTTCTGTATTCCGATTTTGGATGTGTCTTTTTACGATGGTAGGTTTGACGCAGTCTGATTTCAACAGAGAAACCTTCGATTCCCAGCTCCAAACGATGTAATTACATTTGGTCTCTGGTAGAGGTCTAAAGCCACGGCTGAATTACCACAATATCTATAAGCTACCACCGTATAGTGCCGCCTTCGATATATATACCGCGTCGAAACTGACAGAGATATGAGTAGAATAATCATTTCTCTTCGTCTTTTAAAAGTTAGCCCACTACCTACCTCACTACATTACTCTAAATCATCACTTAACATAAGGAAAAATTGCAGGACTAACTTGTCGATAGATATCATAAAGAGGTTCTTCGCCTTTTTACTTGACTGAAGAGCTAGTGTTTCTTTATTAATTTATTTTATTCATAACGCCTTAACAATATACATATTGCTTAGTACACAATCATTATCAGCCTATTAAATATTATTATTAATGAATATTAAATTAATTAATATATAATAAAATATTTGCAACACGGTTTTCTATATTTTGACGACCTCCGTGGCGCAGTGGTATGCACGGTGGATTTATAAGACGGAGGTCCTGGGTTCGATTCCGGGGCAGATTGAGATTTTTCTTAATTTATCTTGGTCTGGCTGGTGGGAGGCTTTCGTCGTGGCTAGTTACCACCCTACCGACATAGACGTATCCCCAAGCGATTTAGCGTTCCGGTACGATGTCGTGTAGAAACCGAAAGGGGTGTGGATTTTCGTCCCACTTCTAACAAGTTAGCCCGCTTCCATCTTAGACTGCATCATCACTCATCATCACTCACACATCATGTGTGATAGCAGTCAAGGGCCAACTTGTAGTCGATAAAAAAAAATTATATCAACCCGTTGACGTACGTTGTAATTAGGTACAAATATCATGTGAGGTGTAATTAGGTTCATCCCTTTGTGGAAAACAATAATTATACATAATTAATATCCCTAATTACACACTGCTTAGAAGTACTAAAGTCCAACGCATTCTATTTATAATAACATTTAATTTACCACAAAACCTACGCAGCAAACACATACATATCTTAAAATATGCTGCGACGGTCAATTTCGGAAGTTGACTTTTCATTTGGAGATAGGACAAGGGTGGTACATGTGACAGCCCTGCAGTCCCTAACCCTACACAATTGAGTTGGTTTTAAGTGGTTTTAAGTTATGTTGACCCAAGTCAACAGTTAGACGTGTGATTGACTTTTGTTTAACTTACTGACCATTTCCTTTTCCAAGTAATGCCGTATCTCTTTGAATACAGATGGTACATTAATATAACCCTCTAGAGTTCAGTTACAATTCGGCCGAATTTTTAAAGACTTTTAAGTAAATGGTCGGTTCGTTTCGCTTTTGTTTAACTTACTGACCATTTCTTTTTCGAAGTAATGTCTCATATTTTAGAATACAGGTGGTAGATTCATATGTATAACCCTCCTGAGTTCAGTTTATTAAAATCAATCGTAGTTTTTAAAATGTACTAGTGTTACCCACTAGTGTTACAGTCACAAATAGACAGAATTTTTACAAACTTTTGAGTATTCGGATGGTTTGATTAACCTCTAACTTACCGTGGGGCAAGTGTGAGTTTTTCACCGAGCGACTGCGTAAAAACGTAGTCACTAATAATGTCAAATTATATAGCAAAAAAAGCGTTCTGACACTCGCCCATTTGAGTTTTCTCTCACTCCCGCCAGGGGCGCTGCTTCAGTTCCATATAAAATTTGCCCTTAACGCGAATGTGAAGTTTTCGATTTGTTTTGGTGAAGGCTCACACTAGGCACACTGACCATTTCCCTTTCGAAGTAATACGGTATCGTTTTGAAGGTTTTAGTCAAAAATTGAACGAATGTTATCGTAATTTTAAAAACAGATCAACATTACTTCAGCTTGCTTCAGCTTGATCAGTCTTTCAAATTAAAGCCGGTTCTCTTAAAATACACATGATATTCACATTACGTTAACCCTCCAAAGTCCAGACAAAGATCGAACGGAATTTTTAAAAATATATCGTAATTTTAAAAATGATTTTTGTGTGACCTACGTATGTTTTATATCCTTTAACATCAAAGCAACGACGTTATTTCAGCAAAACTAAAGAGAATTCAAACGAATTATAATTGCCTGTACCAAAACTAAAGAGAAATGAAATGAATTTTGCCTCCCCTTTGAAATCTATAAAGAGGCATTTAGAAAAAAATGATTTTAACGAGGGCAATTAAGCTAAAAGTGAAATGTGAAATTGAATATTTCAAGTCACAAAGCCTTTTGATGTTCGGTAGTTTTTCGTGGAAATTTCACGAATTTTATTATAGAAATGTACGACTGTAAGTGAGCTGTGACAGTGATACACTTGGAATTGGGAGAGGTGAAAAATTTCATTTATAACTTCTTACTATTTCAAAGTTAGCTTATTTTATAACATCATTTAGTTGTAAGTTTGACAGCCTTATAGCGTGGCAGTATGCGCGGTGGATTTATAATATTATGAGATGGAGGTCATGGGTTTGATTGAGATGTTCATCATTAGCTTAGGTCTGGCTGATGGGAGGCGTCGGCGGTGGGGTGCCGTGCCGAAAGGACAGTTGATTTCATCCTACATCTGGCCTTCGTTAAAAGAATTCTTTCATCGAATCTCAATTAAACAAAAATATATATTTGTTTGATTACCTCTTGTACACGTTTAATCTACCTTTTTATATCCTAATTAATATCCTTTCAGAATTAAAACTTAATCCTTTACAATGACGTTAACTAACACAAATTAATATCCTTTCAGAATTAAAACTTAATCCTTTACAATGACGTTAACTAAGATAGGATACGCTACGAACTATGTTCAGCACAATGTGGATGCGTTCTTAATTTTTAATCGTTATATCATCATCATCATTATCAGCCTATTAGCGGCCCACTACAGGGCTAGGCCTCCCTCCTAATAGGAGAGGGGATATAGAGCGTACACCCACCACGTTGCTCCAATGCGGGTTGGCGGGCTCAGGGTGATAGTGTTTCATTTATTAACGATCACTATCAGATGTTGACGATAGTGACCGGGACCGACGGCTTTTAACGTGCTCTCATAGGCACGGGGGTGGTAATACTACTACTAAAATCTTAGTTTATTAGTGTGTAATTTTCTAGCCTAAATACAATGTTCGTTATAAACTATCACTTAACACCCACCACATTCAACCCAACGTCACGTGCGGATGACGGATGATATTTGAACACTATCAGAAGCCATTATCATTTGAATTTATTTCCATCACAGCAATATTATAAAGGCAAAAGTTTGTGTGTGTTTATGTTTGTTACTACTTCACACCAAAAATAAAATTTGCAATGCAGATAGATTATGACCTTTTTGTCATCGTATGGAAATCCTCTTTGACACCTTCCCGCGACAGGAAAAGAAGGTTATGTCGGACTTATACCGACTAAATCCTCTCTCTCGGTTCTCTAACTTATTTCTCATGACTGGGCCTTGGGAACATTTTGGAAATTATAGCAACCCAACCAGTGGTACTCGCAAAGACAAGCTATCCTCTAAGATACTCGTATACACGTCTTGACTTGTTGAAGGCGCATCGGAAAAATAAAGAGCGTCTACCAACTCGAGGACTGTGTAAGTGACCGACAGATTTGATAGAATGTACCCTGGATTAACATAGGGTACTTTTTATTCCGATCGTCTCTCCGGTAATGGCAACTACGCGGAAGAAAACATACACTAATTCCATTACGATTATGAGTGTAAGCGTATTCACTCGCTACGTACTATGTATATCTTAATGTGGACAAACTACGAATTATATATGTCATAAGATGGATACGCTACGTTAGTACCTAGTACCTAAGAACTTAACTAGTACCTACTAAAGTGTGGTAGTACACCTGTTTCACTGAGTACCTGGTCGTTTAACTCTAAGCCGGACATTATCGCTAACATTAGATATAAATCATCATCATCATCATTATCAGCCTATTAAAGACCCACTACAGGGCCAGGCCTCCCTCCTTATTCCTATAAGGGGGATATGGAGCGTACACCCACCACGCTGCTCCAATGCGGGTTGGCGGGCTTAGGGTGATAATGTTTCATTTATTAACGATCACTATCAGATGATAATGATAGTGACCGGGACCGACGGCTTAACGTGCTCTCCGAGGCACGGGGGTGTAACACCGCCAACTTCCAAGGCTTGTAAAGTACTAAACATTTCATAGAAGAATGAAAAACTCAGAATTATTCCGTGACCCGACCCAGGAATCGAACCCAGGACGTGATCGAAGCTACATACACAGACGTGGCAGATAGATATAAATAGATAGTAATTTTTTTTTAACTATGTTTTTATTACTTGACAATGTGAGTTTCGGACTTGTCCCCTGTCTCTCTTTGTCTATAGTACCAAATGTAAGTTTTTATAGCCGAAATACAATTTTCGCTATGAACTATCGCTAAACACCGCCGCATCCGACCGAACGTCACGTGCGGATGACGGATGATATTTGAACACCACCAGAAGCCATTACGATTTTAATTTATATCCATTGCGTGGTATCCAACTTACCTATTGACTTATATTATTTAACTGTTTGTTTATCACAAATAGTACAATTCAAGTAATTTATTACTGTTACTGGAATTGTTTTACTAAATTATACAAGGATCGAAATTTTAGGTAGGTATATCTAATCATAATAAATTGTTTTCCTCGTTGATTAAGTGGTTAGCATATACGGCTTTGAACATGCGGTCCTAGGTTCAAATCCATGGTAAAATTTTGAGTTTTCCGTGGTAAAAAAAGTCCGGAGTCGGGAACTTGGTTACACCCCCGTGCCTCGACGAACACGTTAAGCACGCAAATATCAGTAACATTGGATAGCGACCGTAAATTAATTAAACATAATCAACCTAAGCCCGTCAACTCGCATTAAAGCAGCGCGGTGGCAGCTTCTCTCCATATCCCCTCTCTTCCCCCTCCTATTAGGCGGGAGGCCTGGCCCTGTAGTTGACCGTTAATAGGTTAAAAATAAATCTCAGACTGGTGCTGAGGTGAAGCGAAGCGTCGCATCTTGATTATTATCTTTTTTTTATCCACTACAAGCTGGCCCTTGGCCACCTGTTGTTAAGTGATGATGCAATATAAGATGGAAGCGGGCTAACTTGTTAGGTATTGGATGGAATCCACACCCCTTTCGGTTACTACACGACATCGCACCGGAATGCTAAATCGCTTGGCGGTACGTCTTTGTCGGTAGGGTGGTAACTAGCCCCGGCGACAGCCTCCCACCAGCCAGACCAAGACAAATTAAGAAAAATCTCAATCTGCCCCGCCGGTAATCGAACCCAGAACCTCCGTCTCATAAATCCACCGCGCACTGGAGGTCGCCGAAAATATCTGTAAGACATTCATCTCTATTTTCCCAACATTACAGTACAAAATTGTATTATACGCAAAAAAAATCAAGCGCCGAAGCGCATCGCTCTATTCCATATTTAAATAACACAACTTTGTACTTTAAGGATTTGTTAATAGAGATGAATATTATGATTTGTTCGAACGTGACACGTCGCTTCGCCCCCAATCTGATTTAAGCCATATCTAGTGACGGTTTCTTATGTTCATTTCAAGTTAGCCCTTGACTAATGGGATGAAATGAATCACAACTGGATAGTAAGTGATGATGCTATCTAAGTTGGAAGCGGACCAATTTGTTAGGAGTGGAACGAAATCTACACCCCTTTTGGTTTCTACACGACATCGTACCGGAACGCTAAATCGTTTAGCGGTACGTACCAGCCAAAATGCCTGTTACTACAATTAAACCTTAATTTTAATCATTTGGACTCAATTACTGAAAGCCTTAATTGATTCTTGCTTTAAGTTAATGCAACACATTAAAATTAATTAGATAGCTTCAAAAACTTCCACCTGGAGATGGAGTGATAAAAATATTAATAAAAAGGTTTTTACGTTCCTTTTCTTTATTTTTTCACAAACTCGCAATTGTATATTCAGTTTATGGAGTATTAAATATTAGAAAAAGATCGCAAAATAAACGTTTTGTATAAAAACATCTATCTTCACTGACCCGTTAAACGATACATACATAAAACAAACATTCTTTATTATAATACTCACATACATTTATTTTTGATCATGTTTTATATGTTCCAAATAAAAAGATATTATCTAACTGTGTTCCGCTTAACGAGACCTACGCGAAACTGCATGCTAGCAATTTAAAAACAGAAAAGGTGTATTCAAACTAACGAGAAATTAATATAAATACACACAATTAACCCCTGTTAATGCCACTGGTGGCACTGAAAAGGTGTACTCATATAAATACACAGAATTAACCCCCAAGTAACACAACTAGTGGTTATTGTAGAGGAAGAGCATCGCATGCACAGAGCGTATGACAAACCGTCCGCTTATGCACTTCATAAATAATTACCATCTGAGTAATCTACGTATAATCACACAGTTGAGATGTATCTCTAAGTGCAGGCAGCTGGCTGGGATTAAACAGTTGCGCTCCACGTCGGGTGAGTATGTTAACGTAGGTAAAGACGGACATGACACCTTTACCTTATAGTTATAATATCACCTTTTTAGCGATGGTTCTGTGCTCGCTTAAACCTCCCGGCTACGTAGAGCCTGCAACACTTACTCAATTAGAAGAACACACCAGCACCTATCACAGGACTGTCAAGCGTTACAAAATCGATATGCCATGGACGCGTACTAGACGATTAGGTTCTTCATTCCTTATACTTACAGCTATGACATGGAATGTCCTCAGCCCCGGATCTAGGGTGCCAGCACAAGCGTAAGGGCATACGTTTACAATGCGATGAATTCAAACTTTGAAATTGTGAATTGTCGCGCTTACGCGTGGTCAGTGAAGTGGCCACTAGCCAGGTACTGCTTTATTGTTTTGCTCGGGGCGTCATTTGCTGCATAAAAAAACATTCATGAACTGCAAAACTGTTCTTTATCTTGAACTAACAGACACCGGTGACTCCGTCCATAAGAAATTCTGTTTTGTGATAGTTCGACTAAAAGTAGGCTATGTCCTTTCTCAGGCTTCAGACTATCTCTGTACCAAATATCATTAAAATTGTCTCAGCAGTTTAGGCGTGATTGAGTAACAAAAAACAGAGTTACTTTCGCATTTATAAATAAATAAATATTATAGGACAATTACACACATTGCTATATAGCCCCAAAGTAAGCTTAGGTAGCTTGTGTTATGGGTACTATGATAACTGATGAATATTTTTATATATTATACATAAATACTTATAATATATAGATAAACACCCAGACACTGGAAAACATCCATGCTCATCACACAAATATTTTCCAGATGTGGGAATCGAACCCACAGCCTAGGACGCAGAAGCAGGGTCACTACCCACTGCGCCACTCGGCCGTCAATTTATACAGGTATTATTAGTATAGATTTAATGTGTCCTAAGGATGTGTACCTCAAATGTGGTAAACGTAGCACTGTTATACCTATATTGTTAAGACGTAGCGATTCAATCGACAGCAGAATGTAATTTATGTTGCCAGTAAATACAGCGTTCCTTCAGATAAATTATTTCGCTAAACTAGTAGAGTTTTCTTCCTAATGATTATATTTTGTGGTTGCGAAGTTACTTGTAAGTAATAGATGTAAGTGGAAGATAATTTTCAACCAATTTGACTTTTTATAACTATAAGAACTGAGATATTCTTAACTCTTAAAGGAACTTTGCTAGATCTATATCTAGATATAGTTTAAGTTAACATGACTAAAATTGATAAACAGGATATGGGTGTACGTACAGAACTGGTAATGCAGCGCTACTTCTTATATCTATGAGTATACTTAGTTTTTAGGAGGCTCTTGTGAGTAGGTACATAATATAATTCTAGATCAGTGATAGAACTGAAAATAGCCCAACCTAACTTAAAATCATAAACATTTGAACGGATCGAAAACAACTCCCGTTATATATTTTGATACCAGCTGGTAGTTAAGTAGATTTTGTCATTTCAGTTCTTAATGATGGTCGTATGTTTTTTGTTTAGGTTTCCTTAGGTTTGAGCTATTAAAATCCCTTCTTGTGAATGGAAAAGGAATGGAGATTTGAGTTGGTGGACTGCTTTTACTATAACTTCTAACATATAAATGTTTTGAAGTCATTACAAGAAATGCAAAATTAAAAAGGCTCACAGGGAGTTACTGTTAATAGTACTGTAAATAGAAAAACGTTATTTTCAACACAAAATATGTTCGAAGTTCATATAAATCAATGAGAACTGTTACCAATGAATCAGCAACCGAAGACCGTGCAAAATGTTTCTACTAAATATAGTAACAGTTCGTGGTAAGTGCTCCCAATGTATGGACGTAAAAATAATACGGAATGAATTGTTACATTGTTTGGCTTGGCTACAACGGGCGGTCAGGCCAAATCGGTACATATTTTATAAATGTTAGCTTATAAGGGGAATATTATACTGTAGACAGTTGAGACATACTCTTTCTACTGAGTTTATTACACTCTACTTTTCACCACTATTACGAGAAAATAAAATAATTCAGGAATTAGAATTTTTTAGAAAATTCAAAATAACCCATGTTGATTAACAGTTTTATTCTTTCCGCAGACACAACTCGCAAGGCGATTAAAATGAAATAGAAATTAACGTATACCACAGAACAGAACGTTGATCTTAGTTTCATTTTCAAATTTGTATCATACTGTTGGGACCATATTTAATTGTGATGATTCTATTTACAAAAAGGACATTGTTTTAGTATGAGTATTATATATAGATACGAATTAACCTTTTTCGATTTATGGTGGCACTCGTAAAAGACAAAAATTTAATAATAAAACTACTTTAGCCCCTACAGTTTGAAATGCAATTTTAGTTCTGTTGCGGAACGATAAAATGACAGCATTTTTGAGCAAAAGTCGTGAAAAATATATATTGTCCTGTATCCATTTCTCTTTATACAGGCACGGCACAGTATAGAGGAGGAGGATGGGTCTCTTATAGGTAAGTAGGTAGGTACCAATTCACGCACTGCGTAATTTTGTCAGGTCTATTTATTGGCGGCTGTAACGAGAACACTTAGCTGTGACGTAGCTGAGAAACTAAGCAGATGGACTAGTGAGTAAATTATATTCTAACATAACAAACATTGCGTTAGGATTCCTCTAACTACCTCGGAAAGGTATATTAATATAATAACGTCTTGTTAATTTAAACAAGTGAATGCTATATTTTGGTGTTTGTTCCGTAATCACACAAACATTAAAATTTTATTAACGTAAGCGATGATTGTTCTAATGAATACATTGACATATTAATACTATGGACTTCGGGTCAGCGCTAAAAAGTGTCCGAACTAAAAGAGAGCTAAAACGCGAAAAAGATTTCTAATCGCATTCAGTGTCATATTAGCTTACTGAGAGAATACACGTCAATAATGTTTTAGAACAACAACTGCGTAGAGTTATTTTGTTTTTGTTGATTAATATTTGAACTCATTTTTGAATTGAAAAACAATTTTAATTAATAAACTTTTATTGTTTATGTCATGAATATTAATCAAAGAAGTTTGATTTATATTCATGACATGAATAGCATTAGAGCCACCGCAAGGAGTTCTGGCGTTCTGTGTTCTACGAGTGTGTCCTGTTTCTTTAACTATATTAAAAACTAGAGAAGAATATCTGAGCATTCCATGGATTCACCGTGCGGCTGCCGGCTTTGTGTGTAGTCCACAGTCGCCTTCCCTGCTCGAATTGTTCTCCATGAACCAAATCAGGTAGGATTCTGCTAACGTACACTCGTTCTAGAATCGTGCTAACTACAATTCTAGTCAGGACAAAGTCTTTGAGCAGGTTTTAAAGAGAGTTTGCTGTAGTACTGTTTTCCTAATAATCTGTTTTTGTTCTTCTAACAGAATCTACTTTTACGTAAACATTCCTTTTTTGTAACAGCATTACACAATAATCAGGTATTAACCTGGTATCGGCGTAGAGTGTTTTGGCGTAAGTTGTACGCAACTTCTAAACTTTACAATTAAACCGAATCGTGCTCTATTCCTTCAAAAACTGTTGAGGATGAAGCTTCAAAAAGTAGACATACAGAAGCTATTATAGAGTTTACTGAATATACCTTAGAAGAAAGAAAGAATTCAGAATTATTCCACAACCCGATTCAGGATTTAATCTAGGACCCCGTTATCACAGCCATTTAGGCTAACCACCAGACAAACGAGGCAATCACAAACATGCATACTAACAAATAATTTTTTCTATCTTTTATTTATTTTTAAATTTTTTAACAATGTCATACAAAAACATATAAAAACACTATTAAATTTTTTTTTTTAAATTTGCTTTTCCACTTGAGGGCCCAAGCAACCGGTGGACAGGACTCCAGAGTGAGCTCCTCCTCTTCCTCACGTCTCAAGAATCACCGCCTTCTGTATCCAACCCTTCATCCAACAGTCAAGCGAAAGCTTCCTATGGTGTTGGTCAAAGCTTTTCGCTATAAGACCGTTGACTGAAACGACTATAGGAACAATAATCGTCGACTCAACATTCCACATGGCGGTAATCTCATGAGCAAGGTCCAAGTATTTGTAACAAATAAATTATTGTACACGTAATAACTCCGGACGAAGCCGTCTGTTAATAAACCTGTTATAAAAATCCTACGCTACGGCGAACATTGTGTACCTCTTAATAAATTATAAGGAGTTTCAAGCTCCATTATTTTCGCTGCACAGCAATTCATGATAACTTTACCAAACCTCCGTAAACTCTTTTATAAGCTATAAACTTTGGAAGACCATAATGAAGAAATTTCCCTATTAAGATGCAAGATAGCTTGAATTTTAAATGTTCTTGTATGAGTCCTGCATGAGCCTAACTTTAAATGAGCTTAGTAAAACAAAGTTCTTGAGATTTCATAAGGATCTAGGTATTAATAATCTGTTTTTGGTCTTAAATGCTACCACACCTGACAGTATTTGATAGAAAATGGAATTATGCGATTATAGAACAATTGTATACCGTTGTCGTTTGTTGTGTTGATTTGAAGTTAGAGATGATTTATAATTTGTAGTTGACAAACAACGCATCTCTACGCTTTGAATCTCACTTGAACGTTAGTGGTTACTAATCGATGGTTTTTGGTGAATTGGTTTCACCCTAATGTTGGGGCCGCACACAGCGAAGTCGTTCGCTAGCTTCTAGCTAAGGTTATTGTGACTATGGCGGCCGCATTCTCAAAGGATGGCAACGTATACACAGTTAAATAGAAGATTCGGTCGAAATATCTACCTACAACCCAGCGTAATAGTACCTAATTAAACAATGCCTTTCTGTTGTGTTGGTGGTCCTTTAGTTTACGCACACAAAGGCGTATGTGCGGTCTACACAGTAGTCATCACAGCGTCTTCCGAATTGAGAAGAACTATAAGTTACTTTAGTATATGAATTAATTCCAATGGTTACATTAGGTTCCTTATGCCGCTACAACTCTTTCAACTCTGGATTCGAGTCCCAGGTCGAAATTAAGATACGAGTATATTGAGTATTTCCTTACCTTAGGAATTAACCTAAAAAACCTAATACGGCACCATCTATTTGATGTTAAACCTTTCTGTGCATTGCATATGGGTAAGACTTTTTATATTATCACTAGCTTTTGCCCGCGACTTCGTCCGCGTGGAATTTGTTATTACGGCAGCCTAATTTTTCTAAGCTTTGAATGTCATATTTATTAATATCTAATCAACTGCCTAAGAAATAGATCTTAAGCTTTCAAAATGACGACACTTTCATACAACATTTCATCCCCCCTTTAACCCCTTACAACCCTTTGTTTGCAATTAAAAGTAGCCTATAACCTTTTTCAGGCTCTAGACTTACTGTGTACAAAATTTCATTTAAATCGGATCAGTAGTTGTAAAGAGAAAGCAAGACAGACAGACAGACAGACAGACAGAGTTACTTTCGCATTTATAATATTAGTTAGGATAATAATAATAATTTTGTGTAAATAAAATGTAAAAATAATTTTGTCTCGGTACCTAACAGTATGAAGTCGGTCAAATATTTTCTTAAAAAGATTTTTTAAAAAGCAGTTCAAAATGAACCGACCGAATTTGAAAGTTCGCTCGCTATTATCTTCCGCAGTCAAGACTTTGGAAATTATTGTTGCAATTTAAGCGGACTCATTAATGACCTCCGTTGATTTTGAGGTCGAAAGGAATCCGGCCTTTAGGCTTGTGTTAAATAGTCCACCGAATTGATAAAGATTGAACCTATAACCTCCAGCACTCACTACTATTTCGTTGAGTTATATGACATTTATTGAGTTATAGTTGTTATATCAGCAATAAACAGTCTGTCTTGTTTGTTCAATGGCTATGTGGCTTGGATCACAGTTCAGGGATCGAATCCTGGGTTAGGCAATGGAATAATAGGTACTGGGTTATATTTTCTTCTAAGAAATGTTCAGTAGAGTTTTAAACTCCGACTCCGGAGTCGAGATGTTGTGTTACATCCCCGTGCCCGGAAGTATTTTAAGCAGTCGGTTCCGGTCTCTATGATTAAGATCTGATAGTTACTGTTAAGAAATTAAACAGTACCACTCTAAGCCCGCTAACCAACGTTGGTACAGCATGGTGGATCTAAGGTCCATATCCCCTCTCCTCCAGGGAGACGCGTCTGGCCCTTTAATGGTGTTCTACCACACAAATCGTGTTCAAATGACAATACGTTCTTTCGAACTTTGAGTTTAAAAAGTTAGATGGCGTCTGTAAACATTTAGTATTGCCAAAGCTCACTACTGTACGATGGTACAAGTATGTCGCCCAGTTTGCGAGAGCACTAAAATTTAAATAAAATTCCACAGTATTAAAAATCTTCTAAAGTGCAGTCATAACTTTTCCTCATATCGTGTAACGCATGGAGTCCCAAGTAGAATATTAAACTTATCTCGTCTCATTTAATTACTATTTAGCATGTCTCGGTTTTGTAATGTATATTGTTTATTAAAATTACGGTTTATATAGCAACGCATTAGGAATAAGGGTTTTTAAATCTCTTTTATTATACTCATAGCTTAAAAAAAAATAGCTTAAGTCTGGAAGGTCCTTCTGAGGTCTGTTTTTCCTGTTACTTACAACGTGTGTAAAACAAGAGTTAATAAGCATTCAAGCAAGCGCGTTCTACCTAAGACCCATGTCTTACTTACTTACCGTCAGGTGAGATCGTGGTCAAGGACGCACATGTCAAAATTGAAATGAAGTCAAAATTTAATTTTCTTTTTGATCAGGATCACGTAAATATTGGAAAAAATCATTTTGCATTTTAGTTGCTTCTGCTTGGTAGATAGGTACCTACGTTTATTTTCCTACTTAAAACTATCTAAATACCTACGTTTATTTAGATAGTTTTTTAAACTAGGTATTTTAAATTATGTTTGCAGTATTAAATAATTAACCTAAATACTTTAAAAGTTTAAAGGTGCCAAACTTGATCACTTATCACTAGGTAGGTTTATTCTCGTTCCCAATAATAAATCATATTACACTTACCTTTAAAGAAGCTATTACATAATATGTACGTCTGTACTTAGCTTCTTTAATTTATCATGAATTATTAATATGCTCAGTTCAACTTTCTCTTCCTTTGTTGCTACTTACCAGAAGGCCTAAGGTCAAACTTCTTATACCTACCTTCCTTCCTACTTACGAGGTATTATAAACGCTGGCGTCGTGCGTGTTACGAACGCGCGTTTTTATCGTTCCAGCATTCAGAAAATGAATGAATGAATGAATTACTCTTTATTGTACATCAAATAATAAAAATCTTACAAATAGAAAATAACTTAAAAAAACAATGTACAATTGGCGGTCTTATCGCTAATGAGCGATCTCTTCCAGACAACCAGTATTGAAGTGGAAAAGTGCATTCATTGGAGAGGTTCGGGTGTACGTACAGTGAAGTATAGGAAGTTATTGTATCAAATTATGTAATATAGAATATACTTACATAAAATACTAAATAAATACATACATACACAAATACATACATACATAGATACATACTTACATACATACATACAATAGTTCCCATATAGTAAATAAAAAATAAATGAAAATAACAGAAACTAGACGATATTGAAGGGAGAGAGTAAACAAATAATGACAAATAAGTGAGTACGAAACTTAGTAATGAAAATGTTAGTAACATAATATAATACAAAATCGCTTCTAAGTTATTCAAGGGAAAAATTTTATACTAATAGATCAGTTGATTTCTTATTAATCAAGAGAATAATCACCGCAGCACGTTGCGACGCCGTCGTTCAGTGCTCCCAGGCCTGAAGGAATTCAAACCTGGGAGTCTCTATTAACAGCTATGATGACCTTCCTGGGCATCTCTTAGTTCTCCCCATTCCAACAACACTGGTACATGAGTTCAGATTCACCGTGCGCACTAAATCGTAGGGAACATTTCCCTATGTTCCTTCTGCCATCTTCACTGTTCGACGACTCATTGTGAATTCTCTAGAATGTTTCAATATTTTCTTCATTCTGCATACAAAATAATTTGAATCGTTCCATATATATTCTTTTAAATTTTCCTTTCTTAATAATTACACTTTTTCTTAACTCGAATTAGGTTTCCAATCAAAAACTCTTTCAATCTAAATCCTCTGAGGGATCGTCCGTAACAATATTTCCCTTTTCCTCTTGGGTACTTACCTAGGACAATTAACGAACATCGGATCGAAAGTCTAAAAAGTTATAATTATTTTCCACATAGGTGATAATAGTCACATAGATATAACGTTAGGTCTGGCCTCGTAACCGTGAAGTTATTAAATTAAAAAATAAATAACTCCTTTGAAGTTATGCTTTGGGTTAGAAGTTTACTTGCTTTGCATTGCTTGAAAGTAATCATAAAACGCAAGGCAAAACTTATACTTACGGACAAAAATATTTACATACATACGTACGTACAACGTAGTACGTACTAAACTATCCAGCGTTTAAAATACATCGTGCGTACAGACTCTCACAAAATGGATTGCTTCTTAATAAATAACATGTAACAACAACTAAAAACATGTTCGATATTTAGTTACAAAGATATAAATGTGTTATTCTATCACATCTATTAGCGTAAGGGAGAGAAATGTTACTAGGTTGACCTGTTGATCTAATGGCGTTTAGTTTGTGTCAGCTATTGATGTTGTGATAAGATACCGTTTGAAATGGCCCGAGTTCAATTCCCGGTTTGAGTAACGAATCCGTAGAGTATCAACGCAACTCGTTTTTTAATACTACTTTCCCCGCGTAGTGCCCGTTCCTGTTTGAATATCGAGATGAAAAGTATAAGTAGGAGATAGATTATATTTAATCTGGATTAAAGCCTACTCTCTATCCCAATCCCATTCCACGGTAGCGGGAACTACATGGGTGGATTAGCTGGGCAAAGATAGTAACTTCATATTATAAAATAAAGTCCTAAGTTCTGCGTCTGTCCGTCTGTCTGTTCTACTACTGAAAAAGGATTTTCGTGCGGTTTTAACCAATAGATAGAGTGATTACCTAAGAATAGTTTTATGATATAACTTCTTGAGGTTTTTAAGAAATTGGCTCAAATCTGACGATAATTGTGTGTCACGCTGAAAGCTTTAATTAAAAACGCTGCCTAAACCTTTTGAGATACATATTACATATATTATTTTTCTAGCGGGCAAAGTCGCAGGCGTCTGCTAGTTGTTAATAAATTTAATTGCGTTTCGACGAAAATCACGATTATCAAAATTAGGACAATAAACCGTCTGGGAAATTCATTAGTACACTGATATATAGATATCTAATGAATAAATACGTATAGCCGCTTATTTTTACATTCCTTCAGTCCCATAAATAAATCGTCACCTTAAAACTGCTAAAACTCGTAAGCGCAGTTTGCTTAATTACAATACACCTCATTAAGCTAATGAGCTTTAAAATAGCCGCTTAACATCACACGACCCAAGCGAAATAAGCGTGTACATTCACACGGCCTAAGCGAAATAAGCGTGTACCTGTGCCGTTTAACATCGCGAAATGGGCGTGTACTTGTGACGTTATGAGGGGCATCCGTCTGCGAAGTTGGGCTTTGCCGGCAAATCTTCGTTACACTAAATAGCTATGGTTTAGAGCTTTACTACATTTATATATCAATGTCTGTGTTGGTTTACATTTTGCTGGTCATTTGTCACCGTAGCTGTATTTAGCAATTTTTACAGGTAACTGGAATAAATAAGAAAAGGCAATGATTTAAAACACTAAAATAGCCGACTGTGTAAAAGTTTTAATGGGTTATGCCTAACTAAGTTACATTTCACTATCATGTTGATATTCGTCAGTTCAGGCTGTACTTAGTGCCGTAAATAGGGCAGAGCCAGCGGTGCCCAGGTACAGAACGTAGATCCTGGAGGGGCGCAGAAATGACCAGACCAAATACAAACAACACATTATTTAGAGTCACTTACAAGTCTGTACAGCGCAGTTACGCACGATGGCACTGGGCGCATAAATTGCTGGTTACAGCTCTGGCTGTACTGTGACGTCCAGACATTTATTATTTCACTAGCGGATGCCAGCGACTTCGTCCGTGTAAAATTAAAATAATTAAAATTACGAAGTTAAAAGTAGCCTAAGTTACTCTACTCTATACTACTAGTAGTAGTAGTATAAATAATGATAAATAATTTTCCAGATATTCCATTGACTCCATGTTGCAGCGTGATGTTATATAGCCTAAAACCTCGATAGATGGACCATCTAACAGAAAAATATTTTTTCAATTCGAACCAGTAGTTCCTGAGATTAGCGATCAAACATTCAAATAAACTCGACAGCTTTATATTATTAGTATGGATAATTTATAATAGCTTTCAGTCTATGCTCCTGCCATAAGCAACTTATGATAATAAGAGAAATCTGGTCCTCCTCAATCGAAACTCTCGCAAGACACTCACTCAGACACGCCGACTCAGCTGTAATCCACTACAGGGCCTATGCCCTCTTAAATCCTTCTGCTGTTGAAATGTGAGTTAGCGGGCTTAGGCTAATAATGTTAAACTTTTAACGATCACTTCAAGGTGTTAATGTTTAATCCGAAAGCTTAACGAGCTCTTCGAGGCACGAGGGTGTAATCTCACCAACTTCCCTAAACCTGGCTGAGAATTTTAACTAAAAATTTCTTGGACAAAATAAAAGTCTTCGTATTTGATAGCCCACCCCAAAACTCGAATCCAAGATCTCGTAATCCGAAGCTATATTGGTTAACTACTAGGCCAACAAAACAGTAAAAATTTATCCAAACAAAAATGACTTATAATAGGAGGAGGAGGATATTATCACATTAATGCTTATTACAAAAGCGAATGTCAGTGTGAGTAGTGACTATTTTTTACCAGATCAGTTTGAAATTTTGAATGGAGATAGATTATACCCTGGATTAAAACAAAGGCTACTTTTTGTCCCGGTATTTTCAAGGAAACGGAACTTTGCGAGTGAAAGGCAAAGCTAGATTAATAAGAGAATTTTTTACCACTTGAACTAGCCGACATTTTTAGATACCGCTGTATTACAGCAAAATAAAGTCTCGATTTCCAAAAGTATACGAACACTTTATATAACGGGTAATAAAAAACCAGAGTATCTCCTGACGCAGCATCAAGACCCTATTAACCGCACTCATTAATCTCCTGCCGACTGAGCGCCGTCTTGGGTCAAAACTTGGAAGAGCAATGGCTCAAATAAATTATTACCAGTCACCTAAGCCCTCCTTATCAACAGGATTTGACTTTTGAAAAATCCTTTGGGACGATGAATATAGATGTCCTATTCAAATTGAATTATGTTAACCGATTTTCAATAAAAGAGGATTGAGAGGCTTAAATTTATCTTACTGGTATTATCTTTGTATATTTATTTAGTTCTGTACGTGTGTTTGTCACTTTACAGATCGTAGACAAAAAATTTACATTTTACAAAAGATTAAAAATTAAATTATTTATGTATTGAACAACTGAATGATTCAATTGTATTTCCGGACCATACATGGAACCGGGCAGGCGGCGTTTTTATGAAAATACGTATTTGGAAAAGTTAGGACCATAGATTAAAGACAACTAGATAGAGCCCATAGCGTGTCCACTCGTGAGACAGCAAATCAGCCTTATTGACATGACATGTCAACATTTAAAGTACATCATAAAACGTTATGTTTTAAAATATCGTAAAATACGAAATATTACTTTATATAATATAGTTTAGTAAACGCAGAATACATGAAATTTGCTAAAAAATAACATATCTAAGCTTTAAATCATCAATCAATGAAGTTTATGCCTACTTACGTATGAAACGTAATTCCTTCGATTTTCTGTTCCCTGCGACTGTTGCAGCCGAAAATATTACAACCCACCATAGCACGATAACGTTTAAATTAATATAGTAACCGCAAAGTTATATTATTTATCAGCAAATTTAATAAAAAGCTAATGATTGCTCAGATATGTCCCTTGTCTGTCACAAATTCCACTCTTGACAAATAATAAAAACGAACACGCTGAAAGGGACAAAAAATAATCTTGTATCACTTTCTAATAAAGGCCGAATGAAATAAGTCTGTCACGCTCTTGAACCTACAGCCGCGTTATGACTCCATCTAGTAGTCTTTAATCTATGGTTAGGACAGTGAAACGTGGACAGTGAAACGTCGGTCAAAACCGTACCTCTAAATATAAAAAAATGGATCAGTATGTATTCTTGAAAAAAATCACCAGTATTAAAGCCGATGTACAACGGTTGTAAAGCGAATTAGACATCGATATTCTCCAATAACATTTTGTGGTATCGGACTGACATTCGAACTGAAGGTGGGATACTCGACGCCAAGTTCGTACGATTTCAAGAATCGACATACTGTTATACTCTAGGTATAGTTCCAGAATGGATGAATGAATGGATGAGATATGGTTTCTAATCCAGCATAGCACAAAGGCTTCTTTTTATCAAAAAAATCCATCCAAATCTTTCCTTTTTAGTTCTTCTTTTCTTAGATTTTAAATTTATTTTATTAAACGTAAACCTGCCTACATTCTCTTTTGATTTCTATTATAGACAAAGGAAAAGCATTGAATCTATAGAACAGTTTTTAACCGACGAAAAAAACGGAGGAGGTTCTCAATTCGACACGTATATATTTTTTTTTGTGTGTATGACCACGCATTACTTTTTACAGAGTTGTCCGATTTTGATCATTCTTTTCTTATTAGAAAGGACACACTTCCAATATGGTCCCATTGTCATCATATTAATGATACCGACTTCATAGATATGCTTAAGTGAATTAAAGCAACTAACTAACTAACTCCTTTTTAGTGCGTTTTGAGTCGGTTCTATTTTTTGTTAAAAATTTTTAATTTAAAAGAAAAATAGTGTTAAACAGGGAAACAAAGCTTGAAACAATTTAAAAATAAATAAATAAAATACTCTATCTTTTGACGTAGAAATACGTTTTAATCTCTGAGAGATTAAAACGATGATGAGTTTTGAGAATAGCACTCCTTCACTGATTAATTCCCGCATATCTTGGAAGCTATTAGGGTTATAGCAATCTTCGTAAATTGAAGAATTAGTGTAAGGCGCCGCAGCGACGTTGCACTTCGTTTATCCTTTCGCAGATATCGTATGAGTATGATACATGCAAGCCACATTCAACACATCATTAACTAACATTTAAACTCTAGTCGTTTCTGTTACTCTTTGCATCTAACTCTATACAAGAACAATAATTTTAAAAATACCATTTTTTTTCTTAACTGCTTTTAGATAGTAGTCTTGCTTCGCTCTTGTTCTTGGACCTGTATGTGAAAGAAGCCGAGCAAATAAAAACAATTCAAAATTTGTTAATTTTAAGTATGAACGACGATAATTATTATTTTTAACCGACGAAAAAAAACGGAGGAGGTTCTCAATTCGATACGTATATATTTTTTTATGTATGACCACGCATAACTTTTTACAGAGTTGTCTGATTTTGATAACTCTTTTTTTATTAGGAAGGGCATACTTCCAAGGTAGTCCCATTGTCATCATGTTAGGATCGGATGATGATATCCTGGGGAAATTTAAGGAATTCTTCAAATTTTGGAAGCATGCTCACAGTGATATCGGTTTCTGTCTCGGTATCGGTAGCTTATTGGCTACTAATGCCGTATAATATACTATGACAGTATAGTACGAGTACGTTACGTGGCGATAAATCACTAAAAAGTAAGAAATAAAAATTTTTAAATAAAAATAAAACCGACTCAAAACGCACTAAAAATTAAAAAATAACTGTGTCTATTAGTTGCTTTAATTTAATTAAGCATATCTAGGAGTCGGTGCCAGCCAAAGTTTCTACTTTAAGGACATTACCTAGAACCCACAAACTGCTTTACTACGTAAAATAAATGTTTCTTAAACTTGGCTGGCACCGACTTCATAGATATTAAGTAAATTAAAACAACTAATTGACATAGATTTTTTTACTTTTTAGTGCGTTTTGAGTCGGTTCTATTTTTTGTTAAAAATTTTTACTATTTCTTTAACTTCCTATATAAGGGTGCAAGCTGATTCAATTGCCTTAAATTTCTTTGTCATTAAGGAATTCATCAATGGTATAGTTACCTCGGCTATGCATTTTATGCATTGGTAAATTAAAACCTGTTTTAAAGATTTTGTTATAATAGGACACCCAGCTATAATAAAGATATTTGCACTTTTCGAAGGAGTTAGCCTATAACGCTCTATCCTAACTTATGTTTTAAAACTTGACAGTATTAGTTTTGAATTCATCTCTATGTATCTCTGTCCCTATCGTATTAGACAGAAAGAGACAGCACAACGGTATAGTCATAAAAACAAAACAGGAGAGCGCTATTGATATTACCAAAAATTATATCCATTTCTGGATTCGATTGTTTGAAGAAGCCGATGTTATGAACAAACATAATCTAATAACAGATACGAGTCTTATTAGACGCTGTAATCCTCCAGTGGGTGGCTTAGTAGAAACCATTATGGCAGACAACGGCACGATCCATGCATGTTTCCCTAATCATTAATAATGTTAGTCGTGATGAGTTCTTAACTAAGTAATTAATGACAACTGTTAGGGCCGACGTTCACTTACTTTGAAGATACAGGTGAGTTCATTGACCTTAAATCTCTCGAGTAATGCGAAAAGATTAACTTCATCTATCGAGATGGAGATTGGAGATGGTGACAGTTGTTGAGAACTCGGTGTAAGATATATGTGACGGCCTTCGTGGCACAGCGGTATGCCCGGTGAATTTATAATACAAACGACTTATATTCCATTCCCGACTGGACCAATTGAAATTGAATTTAGTCTTCAACTTATTCTTACCCAAGTAAGCCCGTTTACATCTTATACAGTATCATCACTTACCATCACATCGAAGTCAAGGGCAAACTTTAATTTATAAACTAATATAAAAGGATGTTATTTACTCAAGTGCGTTCGCACCAGTATCCTTTATCTGTCGGTTGGTATTCAAAACAGTGGTCTTGGATTGACGGATTGGATAAATTTAGGATTTTATATTTTTAAACTTTCATAATTTTTTCTAAGATTTTTTATTTTTCTGATTTGGTCTGGTAGTAAGGTGCGAACACGGCTAGTAACCACACTCGTGGTAAGGACGGTCTTCAATTAGCCCAATGATTTCGTTAACGTTCGTAACGAGTACTCGTTTAAAAAGTGGATAGATTGTCTGGATTATATTTTGTACGAGTTTAGCGAAAAAAAAATTTCGCGAACTTACCCGAGGTAATAAGAGAGTGTCCAAAGCTGCTCTAGTAGGGTCCTTCCGAATTTGTCTGGGCAGGGAGAATAACTTGAACAGAGGAGGTGAGTGTTGACGCGCGTCACTAAGGGTACCCTTAAACCTACACCCGTAAGTCTCGGGCTCTGTTCGGAGATTTTCTCTCAGCCACGCGATGGACCCGGCACTCTCACGGTGAATCCATGGAATGCTAAGATATTCGTCTCTCTCACTGCGCGCGCGCGTTGAGTTTATTAGCGCTTAGTAGGAACTGGACTTGCGTGCATGAGGGTTTAAGGGCTAACTTGTTATTGAAAAGTCATGATAAAGAAGAATATGCATTTGTGCACTATAATGTTCCATGTGGATATTCGTGGATTACTCGCCGGTACCAATTTGGTAAAGAGGGTTGGCAGGGTATTGTTAAATTTGCAAGAGGAAATAAATTATTCATGCGAATACATTGAACGGATACGTAAAGGTATAAAGGCCATTGAAATTTTGGAATCATATTTGCTCCTCATCAAGGTATTATAAAGGTATAAAAGGTAACATTGTTATATAACCTTCTGGCGATCAAATATCGGAATGTTTGGTTTAACAATAGCAACAATGTAATAAAATTGAATAACATGTGCAAAATGTTTGCGGGAGTAAAATAAAATACGCTCGAAATCAAATTTACGGTCGAGGCATACGTGTATTGGAAGTGATATAAAAAGGATGGTGTTTACAGTTTGATTAACACTTTCCATGCGGTATGGGGTTTATTTATCCCGTATGTGTCTTACTAGCTATGCAGGTAATGAAACAAGGCTTTATGTCGTGTGAATATGTTATTTTCTTTTTGATTTGAATAGAAAAGTGATGATCGTATGTCCAATATATTGTGTTATTAAACCAGGATTCAGGTTACGGGGCTAAAACATCCCGTAGGCCAAAGTGAACCAACGTCGATTTTAGCACGGGGTTAATAAATCCCAGACTACACCAACGGAAAGTACAAATAAATAAGTATCGCGGGGAACGTGATGGGGAAAACACGACTACATAAAGGATCACTTCTTTCTTCTGACTATCTCCCAAAATGATGAATGTATAAATGATGTCACTGGGTAGGTGACCTCTAAAATCTAAGAAAAACGTTTGAAAAATTTTTTCAACCGAAATAACTATCAGATGGGCTGATTATGATGATTTAATTATTCTCATACAGTTTCCTGTACTTTCTAATCTGTTGAGTGAATCGAACTTCTTAGACAATGCAGTAAAAATATCGCTTGCTTATGTGTGTATGTCCGTCACTCCTTCACACCGCACCTACTGAACCAATTTGACTGAGAAATATTAATCGATTATACAACGAAGTCGCGGCATCAGCCAAGTAAAAAAGCGATGTCGATGTAAAGGGAAAAACCTGAAAATCATAAAGTAGTTAAATTTTATTAAATTACTAAGTTCAAAGTTATATTTGCAATGGTTGCAATTAGCTAACCAAAACCCATCCCAATTTTATGTCGGGCCAGGGGAAATTGTGATCGAGCGCCTTACCTCGGCGTATCGCCCCAATTACCAGCCACCCTGCCTAATTCAATTATGGTAATAACGACTAACGACTATTGAGTATTTTTTTGCTGGATCGCGGAAGAAAATGCGAAAATAGGGAAAAAATTAACAAAATCTTTTAATTTATAGGCTTATAATAATATATTTACATAGTTTACATTATGAAACTAATTCTTACATATTTATTAGACAAAATGTTATAATATAATGAAAAACTAACATGTAAAATTAAGATAATTGGTCAGAAAAAATTTCTGACAAAATTATTATCTTAACTTTGCCATTATTTTTAACTCGTCCTAATTATGGGTTCGTTCATGCAGTTCATCAAGGGAACTAATCTGGTCGGAATATTACTACTAATGCCAACAGGCAGCAGTCTAATATAGTATGCTGCACGGAGCGTGCGTTTTCAGCAGGAGCTCAGCCACTAATCAAGTCAGATTATTATTACTAGAACTTACTACTAGTCTAATCCCTGCAAATAGCGTGTTTTGAAAGAAGCTAAAGTATGAGTAAGTAACCTAACCTGACATATATCGAGAAATCCACTACAATTTGGCGTTTTTATTTTTTAAATTAATTCTCTATTTTTATTATTTCATCATAATTACTAAATGCAACCAAAATTACTAAGTAAACTATTCTGGATTATGTAACTCTGCAGTAAAAGTGTTTGCAGGCTACAAATTTTGAAATTTTGCAAGATACGAGTGTTTAAAAAAAATCAACTTTAAATACTTACAAAAAACAATCACGTTTATCTCAGTTCTAGACTTTATGATTTTTGAGTGCGATTTGTATTAACAGGATGACATAAGTGGATATTTCAGAAAATAGTCGCAGCGGCATAACGGCGTCCACGACGTATAACCGACAGACTTGCATGTTCTCAAACGTGCTGTGATTCAAGCGTATAACGTTCTTGCATGAGCGTTTTGCTGAAATTTAAGCAGTTATGGTGTCAAATTATTACTAATGTATTTAATAACTTTTTATAGTGGCGTAATCCTATTTTTCTTCCCTATCCAACATATAATTTAAATCTATAATATTATGAAGAGGTAAAGTTTGTAAGTTTGTAAATAAAGTTCTGTCGGGGCTAATCTTCGGAACCGATTTTAAAAATTCTTTCACCAGTAGAATGCTACGTTATCGGTGAGTGTTAAATCTTATCAAAATAAATTATTTAATAATCATAAGGATATTATAGAGATAAGATTTGCCTTTTACAGTCTGTTATATAGTTATATAGTTTCGGAGATATTACAAAATTTCTAAAAGGCGCGACTCAGTAATAAATCATTTAATTCATATGTTTAAGTTTGTCATAATTTATACAACTAAACTTTAATACTTATCAAAATAAATTATTTAATAACCACAAGGATATTGTAGAGATAAGATTTGCCTTTTACAGTATGTTAATTAGTTATATAGTTTCGGAGATATTACAAAATTTCTAAAAAACAACATTGCCGCTATATTGTCCAAATTAAGTTGACCTCCTCCGTGTTATGTTATACGTACTGAATAGGGGTCAACATTTTGGTACAAACATAATATTCTTAGAGAATTCGATCTTTGATCTTTTCTTTCAATTTATTTGGCATGGCAGATCATTTATTTAAAAAGTTTGTTCGTTTATTTAAACGGGCTAATCTGTAGATCTGCATGTGGGATTTTAAATTATTTTGTTTATTATGAAAACTAGACTCAAAAGTGAAATAGACTATTTAATACAAGCTATATACATTAGCTTGCCATAAATATATATTGTTAATGTTAATGTACTGTAATATCGTACAATGTTTAACTAAAATGTAGATTTTAGTACACGGGACAGGACGGAGAGTATTGCTTGACGGAAAACTATAAAAAAATTAAATTGAGGGGGCTAGCCGGGAAAGAGCACACTTTTTTAATTATTCTTTTATTTTATAATACAAAATTTTTTAGAGTTGTGTCATTTTATATTAATTTCTTTACAGCAATACCTGTTTCATTTGTTATATACCTGTATCATACATGGAAAATAACTCATCGGCTAAATATGAGTCCGTCATACTGAACTTACGTTTGTTGTTATCACTTAATTCATTTTATATCAATTTTATAAACAATAAAATTTGGGAAATAGATAATATTCATTATACCTAACAAATGTTTAGTTACTGTAAAGAATAATGCGTCAAAAATTGAACAATCTCAGATTTTCAGGCACAACTACAAATTGCTGAAAATTATTATTTTGCTTAGAAGTTATTGCTTAGAAGTTATGAACTGAAAAATGAAAAACAACGATCGTTATATCTACATAAAATTATAATTATAAATACTTTATGGAGATGTAAGCGGGGACAAAATACTTTATTTTCTGCGGGGAAAGAAATAATCTACCAAAACTACGTTTGTCCCCGCCTGCAGCACCATAAAGTATTTACAATTTTATATAGACATAATAATCCTTGTTTTTCTCTTTTCAGTTCATAACTTCTAAGCAGTCGCGTTTTGTTTTTATAATAATAATTTTATTTGAGACTTTTTAGTTTTAGTGTATGGTATAGAAATGAGACGGTACACTTGGTAAACTTTTTGCCATTTTTTGTTAAAACGGCAATATAAACATGATATGATATTTATATTTTTGAAATGGTATTTTTACGACCTTTTATTTGATACCCATATTGCTAAGATAGCAGAAAAAATATTCACATCCCCCATTTACAGCCGTCATTTTGAAAATTTATATAGCCTATGTCACTGCCACAATTGTGACGAATTCAACGACACCTCACATGTCAAAATCCGTTCAGCCGTTTAGGGTGTAGAGCGTGCCGAAGAAATGGGCATACATACATACATACATACGCTCGAAAAACATAATCCTCCTTCTGGCGCAGTCGGGTAAAAAACTACATTTTATTTACAACAAATGATTGTAACTAATAATTGTACAAACTTTTTTTCACGGATCTCTTTCATAATAAACGGACGTAGAGAAAAATACTCAAACAAAATTAATTAAATATCACAAGGAAATTTCATTCAACATATTTTTTGAATTATAATTCTTACCGCTTTCAGAGCTGCCATTTACAATGATATTCAAACACATAGCACGTGCTTTCTCAACTGATGTGTAGAAAGATTGACACGATAAGCTTATTACAAGCTGTAGAATCATGTCCTTTAGTATGAGCGCACATATGCCACTTTGAAAATACAGGTTTTCTGAATGTGAGTGCTAATAGGTGAAAACAGAAAAATTATTGTAAAAGAAATATTTCATCACACTTTCTCATAACGTGGATCAGATCTTAATTCAATTATTTAGTTCAAATATTAAACATGCGTGATTTTATTCAAAACTATAACAAGCAAATAGAACTAATTTGATTTGGGGTTAAAAGATGTTTGTATGTGTGATGGTCTATGACCAGCCATCATTTTAATTTTTTTTTGAAAATGGATACATCCCGAAACGCACCAATACATTTCGATCTTGTTAACACCAGTCTGTGTATAATATAGTTTAATATTTTAAATTAAAATAAAATTATACTAACATATAAGTAAACAAAAAGGGTTGACATCTTGAAGATTTAAGGAAATTCCTAATAACTTAGATAAATATCTATTAGGTATTAGATTATTAGATTATAAAAGATTAGATTATAAATTATTAGATTATAAAAGGATCTATATAATTATCAGATAAACCACGTTTAGCTAAGGAGTTAAAATATTATCTAACAAGAAATTGTCGCATTTGCGAAACTCTGTATTTCTGTATCTTGCCTCTTTCCCTCGTACTTACCAATTTCTTTCTCCACAAGCATAGTTCAATACACAGTTGTACATGTAATGGGGCGTAAAAAAAAGATTTCACCACGTGGAACAGCACCTAAAAATAATAAATGAATAATCAAATTCAAAATATCTTCTTTCAGTAAAATCTGTATAATTATTTAAGTTGCAAAATACACCTTTTAACCGACGAAAAAAAACGGAAGAGGTTCTCAAGTCTACACGTATAAATGATTGTAACTAATAATATATATATATTATGTATATATTATGTTGTATGTAATATATGTATATTATGTATGGCCACGCATAACTTTTTATAGAGTTGTCTGATTTTGATAATTCTTTTTGTATTAGAAATGGCATAGTTCCAAGATGGTCCCATTGTCATTATGTTAGGATTTGATGATGATATCTTGGAAAAATTGAAGGAACTCTACAAATTTTATAGGCACACTTGCAGCGATTTCGGTTTTTGTGTAAGTATCGGTGGCTTTTTGGCTACTAGTGCCGTATAATATACTATGAGAGTATAGTACGAGTAGGTTACGTGTCGGTAAATCACTAAAAAGTAAGAAATAAAAATTTTTAACAAAAGGTAGAACCGACTCAAAACGCACTAAAAAGTGAAAAGTAACTGTGTCATTTAGTTGCTTTAATTAACTTAAGCATATCTAGGAGGAGGTTCTATTTTTTGTTAAAAACTTTTATTATTTTTATTTAGCTATTTTCTTTTAATTTAATTATTACTTTTATTATTTTATATGTAATACCACAAAATACATAATAGTACATGGAGTCCGCCGCGTAATTTATAAGATCTAAGCGAACATACGGTTACGGTTATGTTTAGATGATATTTTGTTACTTTAATAGATAAATAAATACATAAGTCTTTTTACATACTAAAATCTGAAATGCTTTCCTGTAGAGTTTATAACTTTCCAAAATTTTTTTATAAACTTGAAATAGACGCATCCATTCACTTTTCAGTATTTTTTCCTGTATAGATTCAGCATCTGTAAAATACATAAAAGTTAGTACGCAAATAAATTACCTTCATAATTTCATGTGCTTCTTATAACAATGTAAACTATAATATTGTTACATTGGTAACGTGAGATACGAGTAGGTTAATTCAAAGAACCTTTACCTTGGAATATTAAATTTTGAAGTTAATAAACTCAGTATTTAATATTTTAAAGTACATACACATTATACATATTTGAGAGTATTTCTTTGTGTCATGGAAATCAAGATAAATATACTATATGAACTACAAAGGATAAATTTATTTAATAGCTTTTAAACATTACATTACATTTTGATTAAAGTAAATATCAACGTTGTATTATTAACAATTTAAAATACTCTTTAACGAAATTATTGAAGATGATGAATTAATAAATAAATATTTTTGACTTTGACTTTATTTCCCGTAAGAAATTAGTAGGTACTTACCATATCTTTCATTCTGTAAAGCATCAATTAATGGAACTGTCAGTGGCTTTGTCGTTAAATCAGTAACTTCGGATATCCACAAATTTAAATAATTATCGTTCAGAGCAACCATGCGACTAGCGTAAATAATATTTAAGTCAAAATGTAAAGCAATCGCTATCTCGAAGACATTAATAAGTGTTACGTCACATAAAATGTTAAAATGTAAACAAATCACAACGTAAAAACAAATCAACGCCAAGATTCCTAACCAAGATATTGTTGGAAACAGTTTGAAATATTTGTATTTGTCAGCTAAGTTTATATTTTTCAAAATTCTCTGAAAGCTCAAAACAAGCTCGACATTGTCTTTTCTATTGTAAAGATTTACCAAAAAAGTCAAGAGAAACCCCGAA
The DNA here is from genome assembly GCA_034621355.1 of Mycalesis mineus. Lineage (NCBI taxonomy): Eukaryota > Metazoa > Arthropoda > Insecta > Lepidoptera > Nymphalidae > Mycalesis > Mycalesis mineus. Next base: position 4,243,374 of record CM067901.1, read on the forward strand.
CTGTAAAACACTATGACCGTTATGTAATATATATGAAAATACATTGATGACAAGGCACTGTATAGGATACAACGGTATATGCAAAGGAAGGTCACAAACACGACACTAGTGAACGATAAAATATCCACTGTTAAGCTATTAAAGAATAGGAAATTTTTGTAAATATTGTATTTTGGTAAGCCAAACATCCACTGAATTGCTTTGAATGGAAGAAAAATTTTTTGCGTTTCTTTATCCAGTATATTATCAAATAAGCTTTCATTACAAAGGAATGCACGATTTGGACTCATTACTATTAAGTTATTAATAAATTACTTCATTAAAAACAGCATTCTATTGTAGGAGTCAACAAAACCCCAAGTATCTTTACATAGTTGTTTTTCAATATAATATATTCATATCACGCGTTCTTTAGTAGTGTATTGTGTTTACAAAAACTTTATTTTCGAAATGGATTAGTTTACTAAAAACTCGTTACTAGCTTTCTATAATCATCGATATGGTATTTTTATCAGATATCTAATCAATGTGATGTGAAATAGTATATTATGACAGTATTTCTGTTTTATTACTACATGCTTTTATTTTCTCTATGGTCAAATATAGGTAATTGAAAGTTCGAAGATTTTTATTTAGATAGGCGGTGGGCTATGACCAGCTGCCATTGTTATTTGTATACTAAAATAAAAAAATCTTTACAAAAAAATTTCAAGTCACCTATACCTATTATACGTATCCTTATAATACATGACGATTTATTGATCTTATGCCTACTATTTTTAAACGACTAAAAAAAAGGAGATCATCATAAGTAATAACGATTACCAAATTAATTTTTGTGGCAGTTAAGAAGTAGAACAAACAAAACTAAAACAAACAATTTATTTTTTTTTTTTTTTTTTTTTATTTATTTATTATTTAAGGTTTACATCATTCTTATTCTTATATGTATTAGCATTAGAAACCACTTAGGTTTGAGAAATATGCTAACAAATAGTAGTATCTAGGCATTCTACAAAGACAGTTGTCGTCAGAAAAAGCTAAAATAATTAAAATAACTAAATAATAATTAATAGAATTTTTTTAAGTCACATTACATGTGACTTAAAAAGTGGGTCTTAAGTTTTCTTTTGATGTTGCGAGGGTTAATACAGTCCCGCACATCAATAGGTAATTCATTAAGAAGGCGAGGAACTAGGTAAGCATTCGTGCGCTCACCGTACCTATTGGGCGCTCGCGTAATGCACAACCGATTCTGAGTGGCAGCCCGCGTAAATACAGAGTGTTGTACTTTTTTCCAATATATATCATTAAAAAAGTTTTCTTTTAAAATCAAATATTTAATTTGTAGCTGTACGGGTAAAATTTTACTCTCTTTAAAAAGTTCAGTATCTGAATAGCCACATTGTTTTTTGTTAAGTATTAGTTTTAATATTCTTTTTTGTAATTTAAATATTTCTTTCAGATAACAGTTATATGTACGTCCATAACTAGTTAAACCGTACTGGATATATGATTGCGCTAGGGAATTATACAGCATTAATTTTATTTTAAAGGGGATACGGTTCTTTAATATCGATATATTAGCTAAAAATTGTCTAAGCTTATTGCAGACGTGTTCAATATGATTACTCCAATTAAATTTACTATCTATATGTAATCCTAAATATGTAACAGTGTCAACAACTTCGATAACAGGACATTTACAACTGGTGTTATTTGAATGCAGGCAGCTATGGTTGTGTGCAAGAATATCGTTCATGGGGAGTTTTTTCAGGTGTGGTGATTTTATGAGTATTAATTTAGTTTTACTTGGATTAATTATCAAACCAGCATCGTGACACCACTTACTCAACCTATTAAAATCGGATTGCAGGAGGACACGTGCTTTTTCAGGATCTTTATCAGCAGAAAGCAAACATGTATCATCTGCAAATTGGTAGCATATGGAGTTATTTATGCAGTTATGCATATCGTTAACATAAGAAAGAAAGTGAAGAGGGCCCATCACGGAACCCTGGGCTGTGCCTTCTGATGATGTTACACGCCTACTATATGCCGTATCTATTTTAACTGTAAAATTTCTGTTACGAAGATAATCTTCGCACCATTTTAATAATGGTCCACGAATACCACAGTTACAAAGCTTTTCACACAGTTGTTTATGCTCCAAAGTATCAAAAGCACGCGAAAAGTCAATAAATAGAGCCAATACATATTGTTTCTTACTAAGATTGTCGTTAATTTCGTTTGTAAATTGTGATAAAAGGTCAGATGCGCCTTTACCAGCTTGGAATCCAAACTGATTTGGGTAAATCACGTTTTGTTTTTTATAGAATGAATATATTTGATCACTAATACATTTTTCGACAATTTTATCTATACAAGAAAGTAATGTGATTGGACGATAATTACAAAAAATACTACGTGATCCTTTTTTATATACAGGGCGGACACACCCGACTTTTAGTTCATCGGGATACAACCCTGTTTTAACACTTTGGTTAATCAAATGCGCTATTGCTACCGAAACATCTTCCCCTACAAGTTTAATATCAGATACTTTTATACTATCGAGTCCAGGAGATTTGTAAATATTTAGTTTTTTAATTATATTATGAACATAGTCACTAGTTATTTTTTGAAAACGAATACTAGAGTCAATCTCGGTAACGTACTTCTTAGCATCAATAAGTCTATTGCTACAGCTGGGAATAATGGTTTTCACCGCGTTATTGAATTCGTTAGCGAAATTTTCAGCAATGGTTGCACTGGAAAGACCTTGTGCACTGAATGCCTTAAGTATTGCCTCATCGATTGGTAATTTTTTTCGTCCTAGCATTTGATTAACAATTTCGTATATTTTTTTTGTATTTCTAAAGTTATTACTTATAAGTTTATTGTAGTATGCATTTCTTTTATATTCAATAATTTTGTTTAGTTTATTACGTACTTTATTATATTCAAGTCTTATTACAGGATCATTCAAACTATTCTTCCAAGATTTAAATAAATTATCCCGTTTTTCGCTCAGGCTAACAATATTTCTATCAATCCAAGGTAGTTTTATTGCGTAGCGATGATTATGCTTACGTGATTTTTCGGTAGCAGCAGCGTTATTAGCACTTTTAAATGACTTATATATGAAGTCATATATCATGCGTGGGCACTGCATTTCTTTTGTTTGTAACCATTTAATTTTTTTTAACTCTTCAAAGAGTACATTGTAATTAATGACGGGCTTACTAACACTCTGTATGCGCGCGGGCGCACTGTCACCGATGCAGCTCAGAATTATTGCGCGATGGTCGGCTAGTACGGTGTCCAACACTGCTGAGAACGGATGCAACGTAGGGAGTCGCACAAATATGTGATCGATGCATGATTTAGTGATAGTATTTAATCTAGGTTCTATTCTAGTGTAATCAGTGATTCCACACATCAAACCATGTTCGCTTAGTGTTTCTAGATAAAAATCTTTATAGGATGAAAAAGATTTAAGATCTATGTTAGTGTCACCGATTAAAATAAAATTTTGATTAGAATCGAAGTTAGAAATGTGCTTACCTAGTTCCTTTACAAAGATGTTTTTATTTGTTGATGGTGGTCTGTATATGGCACAAATAATAGCATTATAAGAATTTAATTTAATAGTACCCCACACACACTCAAAAGTTTTACATATTATATTATTGCAAACAGTAAATTTAATATAGTTTCTGACGTACAGTATAATACCACCTCCTCGCATATTATTCCGTAACTGTGAAAACATATTGTATCCAGATATTTTAAACAAATGCTCAAGACCAGCTGAAATACCTACTTCTGTTATTGCAATTATGTCTAACGGAAACGGGCAACAGTGAATAACTTGGAGAAGTTTTGTGAAATGTTTTTTTATAGATCTAATATTAAAGTGTAAACAGGATAAGGCTAAATGATTACCGGCTGGCAATCGTTGGAAAAAAATATTAGTAGAATGACAATCAAACAATTCGTGTACTTGTGCATGCATTGCTTACGTATTAGTAAAAATAAAAAAGTTATTTAAAAAAAATATATATATATTATTTAGTGAGTACGATGCAATCTAAGATAGTAATTGTTTTATATCCTGGTCTGATTTAATGTAGTGGATCTTACTATTACTAAATTTTCTTACACACACTTTGCCGTCCTTACACCATATAAACTGGAAAGAGCTTCTTAACTGTGTTTTAGCATTATACAGAAGCGTTTTAACATACTTGGTTAGGGCTTCTCTTATAAACACTCTGTTGTCAGCTTTCTCCTTGGGGGCATCAGGCAGCAGTGTACCTACCGTGAGGCCTATATCCTTACTGGCTTCAATTAATTGAGTACGGGCTATTTTTGAGTTTAAATTCACTAGGATGGGGCCAGGCTTCTCCTTAGAGCCTGGTAGCCGCTGGAACGATTGGAGTTCTTCCTCAGCTACATTACATTTTATGGCAACAGACTTCATAACATTATTTATATTATTCGAGGGTATTTCTGGTAGACCAGAGATTTCCACAGCCATCGATAGGGATTTTTGTTCATATGCTTTTAAACCCTGCTCCAGCACACTCACACGCAGCTCCAAGTTTTTGTTTTTGTTGCGGAGATCTTCGTTACTGTGCTCCAGGTTCCTGATTGCACTGCCCTGCAGTTTTAAAGCCTGCTCCATGCTGGTAATTTGGTCGCTTAAAAATTCCAGAGATGTTTCAAGACTTCCTATTTCTTCCTTGAAGGTTTTCTTAAGTTCCCGACTGATATCCTGGACCAATTTACGGGTGTCAATAGTTTGTGAGCTTCCCTGCAATTCACCGTCCGTGTCTTCATCATCGTCATCGTTGTCAGGTATAAAGAACGTTGATCTTCGCGATGCGTTTTGTTTACACACCTCACAGCTCCATTCAATACCAGGCGAATTACGAAAAACAAAATTTAATTTAAATCAACAAAACAATTTAATTTAAAAATACAATATCCAGGGTACTCGTAATAATAATCGCACCTAATGCGTGCCTACAATTGCTGGGTCATGCCCTTACTCATATACTCTTTTGGCATTCTAAAGTGGACTCAAACTGAACTGGGCTCCCTGGACTGTAAAGTCTGCAAACTGCTGATGTCATATCGGATGCACCATCCACGTTCATCTGTAATGAGATTGTACCTCCCACGCAAGTGTGATGGACGTGGTTTCTTGAACGCCAAGAACCTCCATAATCGTGAGGTGTGCAATCTCAGAGATTATTTTCTCAAGATAAATGTGGGTATGCATAAGCATGTCGTTGCAGTGGACAAGGGTTTTACCCCACTATACCTTGGCAAAGTGAACTGGCGTAAGCCTAAAGTAATCAGTAACTCAGATCGTGTGGCGATATGGAAGAGTAAGGAGTTGCATGGACGTTTCTACGGGGCCGGATGTAGATCAAATAACATCTGTATCTTGGTTGCAATTCGGTGACCTCTTTGGGGAAACCGAGGGTTTTGTCTGTGCAATTATGGACGAGGTTATCAAGACGAGAAACTACCGGAAACATATTATGAAAGATGGCACTCTAGACATATGTCGAGCGTGTCTTCAACCTGGGGATTCCCTCAGATATATAGTTTTCGGGTGTTCTCATCTTGCTAATGGCGAATATTTGCACAGACATAATCAGGTAGCCATATAATCCACCAACAACTTGCTCTTCAGTATGGCCTTATCGATTTTGAGGTGCCTTACTATAGGTACGACCCAGCGTCAGTTCTTGAAAATAGCAGTGCGTTGCTCTACTGGGATCGAACAATTATCACTAATAGGTATATTGTAGCCAATAGACCTGATATAGTGATAATCGATCGATTAACGCGCCGTGCAATGATTGTTGATATTACTGTTCCACATGATGATAATCTGGTGAAAGGTATCAAAATACTAGGACCTTGCTCATGAGATTACCGTCATGTGGAATGTTGATTCAACAATGATTGTTCCTATAGTCGTTTCAGTCAACGGTCTTATAGCGAAAAGCTTTGACGAACATCTTAAAAAGCTTTCGCTTAATTGTTGGATCAAGGGTCGGATAGATACAGAAGGCAGTAATTCTTGAAACGGCGCGTAATGTGAGGAGGTTTCTCACTCTGGAGCCCTGACCACCGGTTGCTTGGACCCCCGGGCCCCGCAGCAGGCGGAATGGATTTTTTTATAAATTTTTAATAGTGTTTTTATAATTGTTTTATAAGCATTGTTGAAAATTTAAAAAAAAAAATGTAAATAAATAAATGATAGTAAGAAATCGCACCTAAAAAGTATCAAAAGACTTTTAGCTTGCTCATGAGATTACCGTCATTTGAAACGTTAAGTCGACGATTATTGTTCCAATAGTCATCTCCGTCAATACTATAAGCGAAACTTCGAGCAACATCTCAGGAAGCTTTCGATGTTGGATCAAGGCTCGGATACAGAAGGTGGTAATTCTTGAAAGAGCACGAATTGTGAGGAGACATTTTGTCTCATGACACACTCATTAAATTATATTCCATACTCGTTCTAATGACCTTTTTTATAAATGGTCGTAAACTATTTTTAACCCTCCTACCCCCGCCTTTAACTTTATAGCGATTTTAATGTTTTTTTATAAAATAAAATATGACATTACAGTTGGTTAGCTAGAGTTATAATATGATATTTTATCATATTACAACGTAATGAAGTGGTAAAATATTGATTTTCCTTAAGTAATTTGCTAATATAAAAGCCACATTAAAATGTCGTTTATATAGAACATCTAAGGTAAGAACATTAATCATGTTTTAAGTAATGTATTATAGCGGCAAAGCTTTTTTACTTTTTGACATAATTTATACAATGTACCTTATAGTTATAGTATATTATATTATGACAAGAACTGTAACACTACATTTTTTTTAATTTGATTTTATTATTTCTTATTATTTTCGTGAAACTTAATATATATTTTAAATAAAATATTTACAAGAGTGACTCGTAAATCTCGTTCTATAGGAAATATTCGGAATCCCGATCGTCCATGTCGCAAAATGAGCATATGCAAAATCTAGTCAATCGCATGTATAGTTTCTGAGATTTTGTGATTAATCAGTTAGTGGTGTTTCGATTTTATTTTATAGAAGATTGTACGTATATAAATTGAAGATTAATTTATTTGATCCATTTCATAGATACACATGTATTGATCACTCATCAATGTAATCAAAATTAATGTGAACGCATACTTCACTTGAGGAAGGTATTCATTGTAGTTGAGTATTGTCTGTGAATTTACCTAAAAGAATGTTTAAAAAAAATTTTCAATTATTACACGAATCCATATTTTTTGTTGAATCTATAATGATAATAAGGCTTATGTTCGGATTTTACAGTAATGTGTTCAAATCAAAAAAAATATATTGTACACTGTCCAAGCTTTATTGTTTGTGTTTTTGTTCGGCGTGCGTTTTCAATATAATTAACTTTTGGTTAAATAATAAATCAACTATCGGTGTAATAATTTTCGGAACGCTACTGATTGTACAATTGGTCTCAAATGTAATTATAAATCTTTGTACAGAAGATGAAGAATTTATAAAATTTCATTTAAAGACAAAAACGATGGATAAAGTAATGGGGTTTCCGAACAATATCAAATTAAGGATTACACAATCCACATTTTTTGTTTCCATGTTGATAAAGTTTATATCTCAAATGTTACTTTATCATGAAAATATCATAATCTCCTTTACAATGGAAGAGTTCTTAGGCATTGCACACGTTATGTCCATCTATCTCGGTAATTTAATAACCTGTATTATGTTTGAGTATATGTTATCACGAATAAAATTCTTGGTTACCAAAATGGAAAAAGAGTGCAACAGAGAAATAGTACCCGTTGATATTATGAACAGGTTTGTGTACTCGTACAGAATTATGTTGCATAATTTCAGCGAGACTAAATCCTGGAGAATACAGGTAAATAAATATTTATTAAATGAATTGACTATCCTTAAATGTAAATGGTAGTAAGGTTAGTTAAATTTAAAATTCCAAATTTGTGTCCTACATGATATAGTTTTCGGCCACTTTTGAAACATGACATTAAGTTTATCTGTCTGTAGGGACTCTACTACCGGTTCAGAGAGTAGTAATTTGCTAAAAACAGCTGGCAAATGTGTAAGATTAGAACACAGAACGATCTCACAAATGTCACTTAGGTACGTGGTGTCGCAAATCAGACAATCAATTAGTTGCACCTTACGTCGTTAAAAGGATATGGAGAGCGGAAATTTACATGAAATTTCCCACGAAAGAAGTCGTCTTTTCTACAACTATTTTCAATGTTTCAGTCCTCATAATTCATTTTCAGATGCTTACCAACACAATATTCAATATTGCTAAATCCATCTGCAGCATTTACTTGAACATAGTAAAAGCGATAAACAATGTAAGTGTTTTTCTACACAACTGCATGAAATTATGAAAAATCATTATAAATTATGATGTTATATTAAAAATTACTGTTAATGAACCTCCGACATAAAAAAGGGTGATCTTATAGGTTTGATATGTCTGTTTCTTTTTTACTTCAATTATTTTTCAATTTTATGACTTACCACACAATTTTCATAAAAATTACCTTGTATATAATTTTCCAGACTGATCTAAAAGGTATTCAAAGCGGATTTTTGGAAGGGGTCTTAACTTATATAACTTTGTGCGTGCCGGCATTGATAGGAGAAATGTTAGTCGATGAATATGACAGGCTTAAAACTATCCTCGGGATATTGTTAGTGAAAAACAGAGGTAATAATCCTTATTTAAAAGACAAAATAATATATAAGAAAATAATATACAATATACAAGGCAAAATAAAACTCCTGGTACCTATTAAAAATCTTGTCTTGTAATTTTGCTAGCCGCAATAATCAGTTTTAAATTGTAAGCGTCTTAGTGACGTAAGTGAACTTACATAAGTGTAACAGAGTGGCCGTATCATACTATTTCTTACCTACATAGACAAACTCTTGCCTCGTTGCTGTTATTAGAAAAATTGTATGTTGCATATATTAAGCTGTACCCACTGTTTTGTTTACGGTGTTACTCTCTAACTGACATCATAATATCTTGATGATCATAGAATAATCGCCGCGGATTGTATGTTCACTAACATTTTAACTTTTAAATAATAGTATTCGAAAGAAATTTCAAATTATTTTATTATTATTCAACATCATCATTATTAGCCTATTAAAAGCTATAAGGGAGGGGATATGAAACAACTTCGTGTGAGTTTGTTGATATTATAAGATTATTGAATTATCACTATCAGATGTTATGATGATGAAAATGAGCGCGGCCGAAGACTGTACGTACTCTCCAACACACCGGGGATTATCATCACAAATCCTGATTATGGGCTTAGAATTTTACTGGAAAAATAATTTCAATATTGAGTTCTTATGTTTATTATACAATAGCCCGATCCAGGATTTAACCCAGAACCTCGTGATTTGAAGCCTTATTACAACAAGGCTAAATAAATATTATACCCCTAACACTAAATTATGGAATATTTGATATTAAAAGAAATTACATGAGTAAGAGGTAGCTTTTGATATTTCCTTTCGGTTGTGTATTTTGGCTTTGAGTTCCACCTGCATAAATAGGTAGGTACATTTTATGTTTGTCAACATATTTTTTTCCATATTGCATATTATATTACTAACTTATAATAATATATTTTTGCTTTTATTTCTACAGATGAGTGTGTACGTCGTCAAATTTACACCATATTGGAGTATATAGAGAACCAGAATCCAAAATACACTGTTTGGGGAATATTGCCTATAAACATTAACTTCATTCTGGGTGTTATAAATATTTGTATCAACGACATAGTTATTCTCTTACAATTTCAATATTAATTAATGAATTACTACTAATGTACTTGGATGATAAGATTCAGGTGAGATTGCAGTAAAGGGCTAACTTGTTATGAATAATAAGTGAGACAAATTTTAATGTTTATTTATTTATTTAAAAGAATAATATAGGCTAGTCATAAAATTTACTGGTAACCATAGCAAGACTAATTAATTCACGGCTTTTTTACTTGAAACATTTGAAACTGCGATGCTTAAAACTTGTCACAATTTTCTAACTTTATTCATGTTTGCTCGCGTGAAGTCTTTCAATAAATATTTGCTGTTGTACATTTGTGTTTTATTAGACATATATTTGCCTAGCGTTTTTGTTTCATTTGAGTAAATAGTCTGCGCCAAATCGAGCAAAAAGTTACAGGCGTGCCACTTTTTCTCGAACCCATTCAATAATGTCTATCTGTCATCGTTATGGGTAAATTAAGAAGCCTAAAATTATTTATCGGTAAATAAGAGACGATATCATAATTATTTAGACATTCCTTGATTCATTCAATTATGTTTAAAAGCTATTCAGAGTTCCTAAATTTCTATTAATCACTCGCCGATTATTATCGTTGTTTTTTATATTCAAATTTGAAACAAATAATTTTATATTTGAAACTATAATGAAAATAAGACTCACGTTTGGATTTTACAGCAACGTGCTTAAATCGAAAGTAATATAATGTACACTTATAAAATTATTTACTTATAAAAGTGAATTCTAAAAAACTTAATGTAAACTTAATGTTGGTGGGTGCATCCCAGTAGAACCCCCTAATTTTAGTTCTATAATATAACTGTTACTTATAATATAAACTGTTGACACACCATATTAGGGTTTAGTTCTATATAGAACTAATGGGACAAAATTAAAGAAATGTCGATATCAACATCTTATTTGTCCGTTACCTATAAATTACCTAGTTTTTATAAGTATAATAAGAAATCTCTTTTGATTGCAATAATAAATGCCCACTTAAATTTGAGAGTATCTACACAAACTAAAATGCATTATGGTGAAGTAAATATACTACATTAAATACAGCTTCCTTAAATTGCACAAAAAGTCAGCAACAATTTATTTCTTTATTGCTGAAGATTATTTTGGGAATGACGAAAGATTAAAATAAATTATTATATTAAAAAATAAATAATTTTCTTTAAACCCATGTGTGTGAGGTATTTACGTCTTTAAAAATTATATTGAGGTTTCTAATACCATTTTTTCTTAGCTGAATAGTTTGCGTGGAATATACTTCCAAAGTGATAAAATGTGTACCCCGTGTAACTTCTAAAATAAGAGATTTTTTTAGACACGACTACTACTTGGTTTTAACAACTTAACTTAGCTTAGCAAGGGATATTTTTTGTTAAGAACAAATTGAAATATCAATTAAAATAATATAAAGTTTATAACTTATATGCTATAAGTAAAGTCGAGAACAAAAACTATACTACAGTACTATATAGAACTGTTGGAATATAATTTGACAGCACGGATATCCCAACAGTTCTATAGAACTACGAAATGGGGTACTACTGGGATGCACCCATTTTGGTGTTCTTCAGGGCATCGTTATGGGTCCTAGTATATTTCTTATCTATAAAACAATATTTGTCTTTTGCCAAAAAACACTAATTTATAATAACACATTTTATTATATATATATTAGTAACTAACAGTGCCCGCGGACTCCGTTCCGCGTTAGAAATATTTTTGTATTAGTAATAACTGCTAAAAATTACGGTGATAAAATTTAGCTAATAATTGTAATTAAGTAAACGTAATTAGTAAATTAACAATATTATATATAAGTGCATACTTGTATGTATTTATGATACTTTTAGATTTTTAACACCTTTCACTTCTTTTGTTATCTACTAAATTTTAATTGATAAACGTATGTTGAGGAATACAATATAATGATGTAGCGTTCACAATATTTTGTTTTTCGGATAAGAATGTATGTCATCAAATTTACGAAATAATAGTGTATCTCGAGAACAAGAATCCAAAATACAGTGTTTGGGGAATATTATCAGTACATATCGACTTTAATTGGCATTATAAATATTTGTGTCACTTACGAAATTATGCTTTTACAAACTCAATATTAGTCAACTATACCCGTCAGACCTTAAGCCTCAACTCAGATTGAAAGCGAAGCGACACATCGAAATCGTCGCATATAAAAATAATAATATTCATCTATGTTTTGAAATCAATATAATACTTCTACTTTATAATCATATAAATATTATAATATATCATAAGTACAAAGTTATCATACTTTGTACCTTGGTGATTGAAAGATAGATATGAATGTCTTTGTCTATAGCAAATAGGCAAACGTCAAGACACGACGCTTCGCTTCGCCTCTGTAAATACTTAAAACAATAGTTGTGTTTTTTTTATTTTCTTACTTATGTATTTTCTTAAGTTAGAAAATAATTTACAATTCTTTTAAAGTTTAATAAAAACTGACTTACAGTGAACTCACAAGTCCAGTTTTATTTTATCGAGACAATGTTGGGAAATTAGCAAGTTCCCCAAGATGAATGCGTAATTTAATTAGTCTAGGGGGAAATCAGTAAAGTAGTTGCAACTTGCCCGGCACGATATGACACCCTGAACCATAATACAACTTTGTGGTGACGCTGTTACACAATCTCTTTGAAAATTATGCCGTCAACAGACTAGAGGTGTGAATAGATACTTTTTTAGTTCACTACTACCTTATTTCATACAAAAGCCCCACTGTCTTTTTTATTTAAGTTTAAATTTTGTTATAATGAAAGAATACAATAAGAAACGTAAGCTAACGTATCGAAATAGCCCTGCCACACTAATCACACTATGTGTCTCGCGCTGCTGCGATGTTTGCCCTCTCATGCGATTAATCGTGATACTCCGTATTAGTCATTGCCGGTACTTCACCGCAATCGAAAACCGACAAAATCGGGCATGGTGAGCACAACAAGCATGACATGTGGCATGACTAGTAATGGTGGTTATACTAAGCTTTCTTCTCGCTAATTCCCATGCCACTCGTTGAGTGTGTGAAAGATCCGTAACAACTATACAAATCATGGCTACCTACCTGGAATGGTGGCAAGAATATTAGCTCCATTTTCACGATTTATGACAATTAATGAAGCCAGGCTGATCATTCTCTTTTTATATATGATAGAGAATACGATTTGGCAATTACTGGGCAATGGGGCAATGATTGTTTAACTTTTTCTGCGCACAAAATGAATTGGTATAATTTCAATCCTTTCAAATGTTAACGAGACATTTTTATAAGACGTGTATTCTGTAGTGATAACTAAGAAATAGATATTTCATTTTAAAATATAAAATTTCAAGAGTTGTACAGGAAACGAAGGGGCAGAAAGGAATGTGCTACATTTACCGAACACGAAGAAATGTTCCACTGGCCCACCCCGCCCGATGCCACCCTCACGACGGGACACCGCCGTGTGATGTCCAATTATACACTAATTGGCACCTATTTACCTAGTTGGATCACATTTTTTCAAAGTCAAACTTAAATTCCATTTCAATTTTTTTAAGTGAATACTTAAGCGCGTTCAGCAAGCACTATTTGGATGAAAAAAATCAAGAAACTTGCATCATCGTCATTCTACTTGTAGCGGCAGTCCCCATAGACTATCGCATTTTTTAAATTACGCAATTGAGCAATGTAGACCAACATCTCTAGAGGATGCTAACAGATGGGGATGATAATAAGACTGCGTAGAAGGTTTTAGTCGGATCCAACTCTGTCGCTTGTAATTTATAACGTACTAGCAGTCGCCCGCGACTTCGTTCGCGTGAAAACCTCTTGGATTCCCTTCTAATTTTAAAGACAGACTTTCATATAAAGTGTGTTCATTCCCCGCTCCCCCTCTCGATTTAATTTTTTTTATAGTTTCCCATTAAGCAATATGTCCGTCCCGTGTAGTAACGATCTACATTTTTGTTAAACATTGTACGACATTACAGTACATTAACAATATACATTTATGGCAAGTCGATGGATAAATTATAATTAAACAGTAAATTATAATTTAATATTAAATAGTCTATTTCAGGCTTGAGTCTAGCCTTCAGAATACACAAAAATAATTTTACAATCCGACACGCAGATCTAGAGATTAGCCCGTTTAAACAAACGAACAAACTCCTCCGTATACTTTACTTAGAAATTTTGTAATATCTCCGAAACTATATAACTATTAACATACTGTAAAGGGCAAATCCTATATCTATAGTATTCTTGTGATTATTAAATAATTTATTTTGATAAGGATTTAAGTTTAGTTGTATAAATAATGACGTAAACTATATAGACCAGTGCATTTAATTTTTGAAACCAAATAAAATCGCAGTAGGATGAAACCCATTGGAAAAGGAGGAGAATATCATAATAATGAAAGGAAAAATAAATTACGGGCTTTCTGAGGTCGGGAAGGGGTAGAAGGGTGAGGGTTTAGGGGTAAAAAACGGTTTTTCTCGATTTCCAGCAAAACTAAAAGTCCTACGGAAAAGAGTTGAATGGCAAAGTTGTAGGTAATAAAAAGAACTAAAACTTTTATTTCTATACTTTTTTCACATGACCTCAAAATTTATGTGAAAAATTCATAAAACAAGTTTTTCGTTTTTTATTTTTATCGTTGGCAAATAAAATTTTATTTTCATAAAATTTGGTGAAATCTTGCCTTCTTATGACACGCTATAATTTATTTGATTTGAAAAATTTATTTTTTTCACCCTATTTTGAATGAATATCGAAAAAATTACCTATATATTTTTTTAATTGGTGTGCTTTCTGTTCGTTGAAATCTCTACTTTCCGATGGTGAAAAAATATATATATGTTACTATAGTAAACCTTCTCAAAAAAGGCAACTTACTCCAACGGACTACCATTTACTTCGTGATTTGGACAATTTTTTACGTGATAAAAAGTTTTCTTCTCAGGAGGCAGTGCAAAATGCTTTCACACAGTTTGTCGAATCTAGATCACCAGAGTTCTATCGCAAAGGCATAAATGAGCTTCCTATTAGATGGCAGCAATGTATAGATAATAATAGTAATTATTTTGATTAAATAAATATGTTAAATTATAAAAAAACGAATTTTTATTTTTCAGTACAAATCGGCAATTTCATATTAATATTTGTTCCGAACTTTCAGCTACTAGAAGTAGGTAACAGACATACAGAAATTTCAAATTAAAAATGAATATTGATTCTGTGCTATAATTATTATGTACTAGGTAATTTCCTTATCGCGTTATCTCCGAATGATGTACATCTACTTAATAGAATTGTATTTGTAGAGCTTTTCAAACAAAATGATTAAAGGTTAAAGCGTTCCTATAACAAACATACAAATTGTAAACCTTGAAGCAATAAAATATCTAAAATACGACATTTCAAACGAGACGTGCTCTTTAATGAAGCAATCTGTGTGTCCATTACTATTCCATAAAAGCAGATGCATTGTACAATACGATATAGTCAAAGAGCTTTTAGAAATATTGAAGAGGCAGTTGTCAAATTTAAAGCTTGTAATGTTTTACAAATACAGAGATTCACTACAATTTCACCTGAGTTTAATTTAATTTAAATATTAATTTAAGTTTCCTATTGTATTTTTTCTCAACAAAAAAGTTTTGAGAAGACTTTAAAGCTTTCCGTTAAATGCCAGATATAAATAATTGCCCGTTATAATTATAGAGAGCTCTAAGCGCTTATTTGTCGAACAATTATCAAACTTGCACTGTAAAATTATATGTATTCCACATATTAGCGGACGCCCGTGACTTCGTCCGCGAGCAACTTTTATTGCTTTTTTTTTCTAATTATCACTATTTTTATAACGTAATTATAATTAAATTAGTAATAGACCTTTTGTGATAGGAATCTTGAGGGAGATACTTTATTATTTCTAACGCCAAGCAGCATTCCGGTTTGCAAAGCATTGTTGCCGGTATAATATCATGCACATCAGCACGTAAGTCTTAATGGGTATCTGCTCGATCAGTCGACTACTACTTAAAATTAATCAGAGACGGATTTTCATTTCAATATATTAATTTACGCTGATCCTCTCAAATTCAGCTTCATTCGTTTGATAAATATCTCCTACAAACTATGACATAGCTCTCAGACTAGTAACACGCAAGTTCGGGCTGTAGTTAAAAGTCGAATAAAATGTAAACGCTGCCTCATTTCAATGTTAATTGGGAAAATAAACAAATCGCCTCTCTAATGACGTTTGACGCTCTTTATTCCAGTAATACGTTCATAAAGCTGCATTCACACTGATCCCGTAGTTTAAAGTTGGCGGGCTTAGTATGATAATGTTCTCTTTCAAACCCGCTACCAATTATAAATATTTTCATTTAACATTTGACAAAAAATATGTTAAGATGTTATGTATGATCTGTAATTGCATTGTATAAATAAATAGATACAAACTCATTCGTCATATAGATTTATGTGAGACATGAACGAAGTTACAAAAAGTGTGCGTATGAAATAAAAGAAATTGGGTCCCATCAACGTGTACGATAGCCTATCTGTTCTCACAGTAATTCGAGAGCAGGATGAGATAAAAAATATCCGAGAGGCGGTAACGCAAGATAATTATTTTTCCACCGGCCACCTAGACGGCAATTGATGCACCGATAGCATGGGGAAATAAATAAATTGTTTGTTTTTATCTCTCGCCGCTTTATTACTTGGCCCAACAGGTAATGATGATCCTTCAAAATAACATTCATTATTCAGAAATGATATGTTAATCTAGAAAAGCGCACATACTTAATAATAACAATACACAAGTAAATCTAAAAGTATAAATAATTTTTTGAATGCATTTGAAGGCGGCCTTATTGCTTAGAGCAATCTTTTACAGGCAACCCTTGGTGACAGGAGCTTGGAAATGAAAGCGGGAGTGGTGCAAGACAGAATAAAATAGATTTTCGAACTGGTATGCTGATTTGGCCCAGATACCCTTGCAAAACAGAGGTCAATTGTGTCAGTATTATTGTTGGCAGCATTGTAGACTATAGACAATATAGTGGCCTCATCTGCTGTATTGTGGTACCGCGGGTAAACTATAGATAATAGACTAGGGGCGGTACTCGTCGGGCGTTAGGCTATAAAATATGCCCCTATGGATAATTCTGATCATTCACCTTAGTGTCCGAGTCTTGTGCAATCATAATGTTTGACCATTGTTAGAATCTGTGCTTGTAATGTTTAATTAAGTAATTACTGTAATAATGTTTCATTTTGATCATATTTGATGTCTTTATAAATAAATTGTTATTAAGTTTGTCTTTTGGTGTTTTAAGTTGCTTCCCTTCTGGCTGTTTTGTTAACATCAGAAGTGGTATGGATCTTAATGCCCACAAAAAGGTAACAGAAATAAAAAAAATAAAATTTTTTATAAATTTGTTTAAAGTTAAACAGAAATTTAAATGATTATCAAAATGAAATCTTATAAAAGTAGTGATTCGGGATTGAAGTGTAATTTTGCGTACGTCTGGGTTCCTATGGGCGAGCCTCTGCGGGCCTAAGTGTGGTTTTCGGCAGCGCTGGTGGTATCTTATTGTTTGGTACTAATCAACACGTTGCCGCAAACATAGTGGTTTACTGCAGCTGAGTACTCATGTGGCGGAAAGTAACGAGGAGTTGTGAATAACGGAAGGTAATCAGAGAAAGTTGTGAGTAAGACAGTGGCTACGATGGTTGGTAAGAAAAAGAAAGACATTTGTGTTTGACGGTATTATTGTGTGAAGTTGCATATTTTGTTTTATTACAAGTCGATTTGCTATTAAGAGTAACCTAAATTTTTGAGTTATTGCAATAAGAAAAGATTATTACGTGAAAATATTTACGAATGAGGGTAGTTGAAGAACAAAGAACGAGTTAACAATAAACAGTCATAACGAAATTACGAGAATTTGTTTCGACACAATTACGACTACCTTTGTTACTATGCTGGTTTGTTTGAAAAAAAAAAAAAAGTTTGTGTACTTATCAAATGAAAGGCTTTGTCGCGCTTATAAGTAGTACCATTTTTAGAATAAATTAGTGTTCAATGTCTAATTAAGCAATCTAAAATTAAAATGTATCGGTTAAGAAGTACGTATTGCTCTATAGTGTGGCGTTTGTGTGATGTTTTCTAACATAGATTTTTAAAGGTTACAGAATGGTGGCTTTGTCGCATGCTGTTGATGATACTACGTGACGAAATGATGATGAGCTGATGACAAAATGATGAGCTGTGGACATCAGTTGACTGGCTGTGTGAGAATATTGTGAGAAAAGAAATTCGGTAAAGTTAACAAGGATTGGTAAGAACAGTAGTTTTCTTATTAAATGAAAAGTAAAAAGTTATTAGTAAAAGTATCTATTATAAGTTGCAAAGTAAAATAAAACGTTAAGTTGAGGTCAGGGCTGACCGAGCTATAACGATCTAAGTTATTAATTTTGAAAGTACCCACCTGTGTAAAAAAAAAAAGTTTCTATCTTTATTTTTCGGAATCGGAAGTAAATAAGTGAAAAGTAATTATCTTTGTATTTTCTGGTATAAACCTAGTAGTAAACCATAATTATGTAGATGTAGCGAGCTGTAATAAAATAATAGAATGTTAGTTGAAACGGAATATTGGTCTAAGAATATACGAGTAATTTGCAGAAACACAAAACGACATTTAAGCTTGAAGGCATCTTAGTATGATTAAGTGAGATACATGCTCTTTAAGTACAAGATGTCTTCACCAACTTGGTCAGCTTAAGTGAGATACATGCTCTTTAAGTGAGAGTGGTTTACAACTATGGCGAATCCGGAATCCTAAGTGTGGCTATGACCCTTTAGGGAAGGGTGGTCATGTTGTAAGAGCTTCTTTGTCGTAAAGAATTTAAGTGAAAATGGTCTACAATAATGGCGAATCTGGAATCCTAAGTGTGGCTATGTTCCCTTTAGGTGTCGGGTGGTCATGTTGTAGGAGTCGAGTTTGAGATCATGTAAGAGATTGTCGTAAGAGAGTAAAAACGAAAGGACAATATTCCGTTGACAACTTTGTAGCAATAAATAATCTGGTGTTTTAAGAGTCTGTGATGGTGAAAGTATTAAGTCTAAAGTTTAGAGTATAAAAATATCAAGTAAAGTAAATATCAAGTAAAAAAATAAAGTCGATTGTCGAATATTCCTCTAAAAACTACGCAAAATTTACAAAACATGACTCAGGAGCGTCTAATCTGTATATATCTATGTGTATATGTGTGTTGTAATCTGTTGTTTCTAAACAGTGACTTTATCTCGACTCGTGGGGTGCCCGGGGCAGGCACCGTGCAGCATGGCCGTGTTGGCAACACTGCGTTGCTGACAGCTGTTTGCATCCGCGGTGTTGGCGCACCTCTAGCCGCGTGCACCACGCTCCTTGAACAATTGTCTTCATGCATGTGGTGGCTTGGTTAACCACTTATTTTCAATACTATTGATTACTTTTACTATTTCTGTTATCCTTATTAAAATATCAAGTATGCTCTATTCGTTCTAGGGCGATACTAGATTCTGTTGGTCTCTATTAGACTTTATTGACCTCTATCGTGCTCTTTTAGTCTTTTATCTCTACGGACAACTATTGGACTGTATCAAATTGTTTTTATTATTTTGAGATCCCTCACAGATAAAACCTGTAAGAATGCATTTAAAATGATTCAGTTGTCTGATATAAGAGTTAATTGAAGGAACTGCTGTGATGACAGGATGCAAGAGTTGGAAGATAAAATTTAGAATGTTGAATTTGCCTTCTAATATATTGTTCTTCACAGATGACGGTGACGATGATGAATGTGCATTGCACTTCCTCAATGCAGGTGTCAGACACTACGAGCTCTACAGGCCTCTATAGTAGAGGCTAATGGTGCGGCTCCAGGTGCAGTCGTCAGTGACTGGTGTCGCTGGTCCCAGTCACGTCTCTGGAGATGCCTGGGTCGAGGGCGACCCAATATCAGGAGGGCCGTGTTGGCAGCATTGTAGACTATAGACAATATAGTGGCCTCATCTGCTGTATTGTGGTACCGCGGGTAAACTATAGATAATAGACTAGGGGCGGTACTCGTCGGGCGTTAGGCTATAAAATATGCCCCTATGGATAATTCTGATCATTCACCTTAGTGTCCGAGTCTTGTGCAATCATAATGTTTGACCATTGTTAGAATCTGTGCTTGTAATGTTTAATTAAGTAATTACTGTAATAATGTTTCATTTTGATCATATTTGATGTCTTTATAAATAAATTGTTATTAAGTTTGTCTTTTGGTGTTTTAAGTTGCTTCCCTTCTGGCTGTTTTGTTAACATTATTTATCGTATCCTATCGTGCCTATGGCGATGGATGAACTACAAGATGGCATATTTTATAAAATAGGTAGCTTCTTTTATTTTAATGAGTTTTCTTGTAAATAAATATAAGTTGCTAAGACAATCTTATTGCATGAAAAATCTTTTGAGTAGCGTGATGGTCTAAGCTGTATCTTGTGATCTTGTATTGGACAATCCTCCCTTCTTTAAGCTTAATGATAGTGGTCTCAAATAAGCTTAGTTACCGAACTTTATTAAAGAGACAACACTGGACTAGTTACTGTCACACACTGATTTTGTAAACTGTACTGAAACTATGAAGTGACCAAATGAAGCTGGTAGGTACGAATTTTTCATACAGATGCCTGCCTGTATGATCCCCCAGGGAATCCCCGTGAACGCATAAGTTCATGAGGCACTCGGCATTTTTAATTAAATCGTTGAATGTGTATCAAGGGTATAAAATAAACTATTTTATCCAAGATGGTTATCCCCGAGCCTTGACGAGAGAGTGATTTTTAAATCCGTCTTCAGACTAGTATCACCTAGCCTGATACTCTAGGACAAAAGAGACCAATCGAGGTGTCACTATATATTGCAATGCACAATAGGTAGAGGTAGGTATTTAAATCTGAACCTAAATAAATTTATTAGATATTTTTTTCATAATTAGGTACTTATAGGTTCCTATTTAACATGTAGAAACTTAGCAGCATAAAATTAAGCTATAAGTAACCATTAAGTTCTCCGTGTATCGTTATCAAAAACTCAACTCAGCAACATTCGGTATTATCTTATTCTGAAAGATACTTAATAATTATCTAAAGCGTAACATTAAATTGGTAAACCTGTTGATTTAATTATAAAGCGACCGCATCGAGCCTTTATAAAGACATCAAAATATATAATAGATACAGACAACAGGAGCTTACTATTAATGTTAGAAGCCGAGTCATGGGTCGAGTCTTTTATAAACCCCAAAGTAAAAAGAAGAGTTTTATAAGTTTCATGAGTTACTGATATGCGCTTATAAGACGGAGGTGTTGGGTTCGATTCCCAGTTGGGCCAATTAGGATATTTTTTCTAAATTGGTCGCGGTTTGGCAGGAGAGGCTTCAGCCGTAGCTAATTATGTTCTACGATGTCGTGTTGAAACCGAAAGGAGCATGACTTTCATCCTACTCCTGATAAATTAGCCCGCTTCCATATTAGATTGCATCATCATTTACCATCAGGTTTTATGTCAGTCAAGGGCTAATTGGTAATCATTAAATAAAATACGATAGAGATCCAATAGACCAGTGCTACGAGTAAGATGCTGATATGTTTTATTATCTAATATTGTGATGGGTTGCGTTATTCTAGCTAAATTAATGACAAGCAGTGATCCCAGATTCTATTTTACTGGTTTTAGTGTTTTTAATCACTGTCTAAGTATGTCTCGTCTAGGCCACCTTTAAAATAATCACATGTTGAAATTGTTAGCAAAAATATGGAAAATTTCGAGAACTTATTATTTGACATGTTAAAAATAAGTCAGCACTTTTAGGGTAACTTTAACATATATTAAATAAACTTGAAATAGAAACATTATACCATTTTGCTTCGAGCAAAATAACATTATAAGAAACAAAATAAACGTCATTAAATACATTTAACATTTGCTGAATACAATGTTTTGACAATTTCAATTTCTAATAGAATAGTGTGAATGATACTGTCAGAATTATTTATCCAGAAATTCCCACGTGAACAGAAACAGCGCGTATCTTACCGCGAGCGTTCTCTAGTCTACTCATAATCTTCTAAAATTTTTATAAAAGGATAATAAAGTACAATTTCGGACACTAAACGCGCAAAAAATACATAATATATACTTCGGCCAACACGGACTCGCCTGCTCATCGGGCGCCGGCCGCTTTTCCCGCCATTCCGCACTTATCTGATAACATCCTGAGAAGGGCACTCGTCAGTGCTAATGTTCCCGCCGTTCTGGAGCCCCAGATAGTGCGTGACGATGGCAAGCGCCCTGACGGGATGTCATTGATTCCCTGGAGTATGGGGCGTGCGCTGGTATGGGACGCGACATGTGCCGATACCTTAGCGGCGTCCTATGTTAATTCGACCTCTGGAGGTGCCGGAGCGAAGGCGGACGCCCGAGAGCATCAAAAGACATTAAAATACAGTTGTCTCGGCACTCAGTATGAGTTCTTTCCATTTGGAGTCGAGACACTGGGTCCGTGGGGCAGAAACGCTCAGGTGCTTCATAAGGAATTGAGCAGGCGCCTCAGGGAGGCAACAGGCGACCCTCGGGCAGGCAGCTTTCTCGCGCAACGAATATCTATCGCAATTCAGCGCGGAAATGCTGCCTGCGTGATGGGCACCCTACCAAAAGGGCAAAATTTAGAATTATGCTCATAGTTAATTAGTTAGTTATTATAATTATTCTGTTTTTTTGGAACGAAGTTCCTTATCGCGCGTTGTGAAAGGGGGCTAGACGAAAAAATTGGTACAAAAAGTTGTCACGACACTTTTTGATCAAAGGATCTTGCCGTTGCCGCCGCCTTTGATGTGTGTGCGCGTGAACGGCGGGGGGCGCCCGCGCTGTATGCTGTCTCGCGCTCTCGTGGCGCCCTCTGGTGTTTCGGTGTACAACAACAAATATTATTATTACTTAAAAAAAAAAATTTATTACAATTCCTTCACTAATTAATCGAAAGGAACTTCGTTCCATCCGGGTGTCCCTTGACACCTCTCAACTTTTTTTTTTATATAATTTTCGTGCCTCATAATAATAGCCTTTTATAAATACTTAACAAAAAAGATAAATTAATTTATATTGTAAGGGCCATCAGTACATTTATGAATCAAGATTCAACTAGTAATGATTCTTGTAACAATGAGTATTGTCCTGATACCCAATAGCTTAACAAAGAATATTCGTTAGTAACAAATAATCGTAGGATAGAACTCGTAATTTTCGTGATTCAATATACGAATTCAGCTTAGGAATAAGGTAGTTTTGTATAATGAAATATTGAACGAGGAGTAGGACCTGAATATTAGTTGTCAACTACTTAAATATATAATACTGGCTACAATAAGTTAATGTTTGGGCGATAGTTAGATAGATAGCAGTTTTTGACGACCTCCGTGGCGCAGTGGTATGCGCGGTGGATTTATAAGGCGGAGGTCCTGGGTTCGATTCCCGGCGGGGCAGATTGAGATTTTTCTTAATTTGTCTTGGTCTGGCTGGTGGCAGGCTTTTGCCGTGGCTAGTTACCACCCTATCGACAAAGACGTTCCGCCAAGCGATTTAGCGTTCCGGTACGATATCGTGTAGAAACCGATAGGGGTATGGATATCTCATCCTACTCCTAACAAGTTAGCCCGTTTCCGTCTTAGATTGCATAGCAGTTAAGGGCCAACTTGTAGGCATTAAAAAAAAAAAAGGTCAATGGTTAAAGAGTCGGACTCAAATTCGAAGAGTCTTCCATTATGTCAAATTCCACCTGAAGCGAGGAACTAATTACCACTAGTCACGACTTTGAATATATAATATGAAAAGTCCAACAAAAATTCGAGAGAAGTAAGCTTCAATCCCTGCCAATTAAACTATTGTTTTGCCACTCTCAACACTAACTTTGTTAACATGACATGACAACATTCGCGTTGAAATGTCGGTGCATTTAATAAGTAAAATACTTTAAGTGTTTATTTTGCAGCCAATAGTTTTGTAATGTCAGAAATCGATAAACAATACAAAAATTACATGTACATTTCTTATTTTACTATCCAACCTAAAATAATGTAGCATCACATTGAAAATTTTGGTTCAATGAAGCCATTAAGGTAACTGCCCATTTATACGAGATGAATATAAAATTTTATTATCCATTAACAATTGTGAAGTCGTAAAACTACCAGTGACCATAAACAACAGTTTCCCCGGGCAATGCCACACAGAAATTAATTAACGTACCTCTTTGTGTCTATGATATGTGTACACAGATTGTAGAAAAAGCATAGACAGATTTCGTTTAATTCAAAGTATTAGAAGCAAGGCAGTATTAGGAAGTTATCCTCTTTAAGCTTCTAGGGGACTCCAAGCTTAAGTGGGAAGAAGGGTAGCCTGACCCTGTAGTGAGCTGATAAAAACACATAAGTAGGTAAATAATTCGTAATGCGTATATATAATAACGGCCACTATATAGCCGGACTATTATTACATTACCGGGGTATGAATATTTAATAAAATTCCTACGAAAGCTAATCTAAAGTTAAAAGGAAAGCCATAAGAACATAGAAGAATAATGAACACGCTTTTAGTCTTTTTTTATTTATCTGCAAGTAAGTTTTCGTCTATAATGTTGATGTATGTACATAGTTTTCAGACGGCTGCAGTTAAAGAAATTCAAATAAACAATATTGTAAATACTGAAAACTTATCAAAACATAGTATAAAACAATATCACTTCCACAGTTTGTACACTTCGAGAGTTACTAAGCTAAGCAATATATTTTAATGCGGTTTTTATCAATGGTGATATTAATGATAAATAATGATTGGAAGTGAAATTTTTTAATATTATATTAAGATAAGTTTTCAGTTATTTAGTAATTGATCAGTAACTTTTATTATAATTTTATACACAATCATTGCCGCAACTAGGGCAGCGCCTGCGGTGCCCAGGCACAGGGCGCAGACCCTGGAAAGGCGCAGAAATTACCAGACTATATACAAAAAATACCTAATTTAGAGTCAATTACTAGTCTGTAAGGCGCACTGGTTAGGACACACGGATACACAGTGTCATTATTTATCAGTGTTTTCCCGCGAATGAAGTTGGTTAGGTATTTAAAATAATTATAAGTACGTCTATTTTTTTCCTTTAGTCTTCGTGTGCTTTTAGGTGCACAATCATTGTGATTGCTAAATTTTAACCGGACTATAACGAATTTAAACTATGTTTGTCCGTAAACATAAATTGTAATTTGTAAATTCTAATCTAAACCCCAAAACACATAATTTGCATCATTTAACTGAGTTGGTAAAAGTAAACAAAATGGAATTCGTAGAGTTAATTTATTCAAATAGTTATTATTATTAATTGTGAGAAACTATTTTACAGCTGTGATAAATCGACAGATTATGAGGCATCTAATGAACACGATATTGAAATTTTTTTTAAGTAAAAGTATATTTGCCATATTTTTAAATAATACCAAATCAAAGTCATTTATTTAAAGTAGGCTGTTTTACAAGCACATTTAAAGCATCGAGTCTATCAGTACGCAGTGATTTAATCACCGGTTCGGAAGGCAGATTCCGATTCCGATAAGACATAAATACTTTGTTCATGGGTACGACAATAATGCTCAACGCTCAACGCTCGGGGAGTCGAACTCACGACCTCTCCGCGTTGAGTCTGGTTCCATAACCGTTGAGTTGTTGATGCTTAAATTAGATTTCAAAAAATATTTTTTACCTACGTGGCAACGCCAGTAAACTAAACGCATTATTATCTAGTTTTAATAACAGTTAGGCATAGATTATATCGTGGTAAGTAAATCTACATATCTTTACCCTATAGTGAATTTAAATGTATGCATTAATTATGTCATTATGTATTAAGATAAGCCACTAGAAAAGTCATATGCTGCGACATTAAATAGTCGTAAGAATGTTAATGAAAATCCAGACACCTTCAAAATAAATCCCACTTTAGAACAAATTCTTATCAAACAATCGGAGAAATTTGATATTATCCTACAACAAATGAGTACTCTTATGAGTCTCATGGTTAAACTTGTCGATCGACTATCAGCCAAATAAGTTCTCTAAGAATAGCCACCCACAACATAAATGGATTAACTCCAAACAAACACACAGTCGAAATGCTTATGAAAGAGTATAAACTTGATGTACTCCTAATTTCTGAGGCACACTGCAACCTATCAACCTGCATCAAATTTAAAGACTTTAAGTGCTACCTTACAGGACACCCGGATGGAACAAGTCATGGTGGCACTGCAGTCATTGTCAAAAACTCAATCAGACATCATGAAATGCCACAGTACAAAACTGAGCATATACAGGCCACTACTATTGGTGTTGAAGATGAAAAAGGCTTGATTTATGTATCTGCAGTTTACTGTCCGCCGAGACATAAAATAACAGCTCCCATGTTCTCCCATTTCTTTGAAACTCTTGGTAATCGCTTTGTGGCAGGAGGTGATTGGAACTCTAAACATATATTTTGGGGATCCCGACTAAATACTACTAGAGGTAGACAACTAAAAATATGTGTTGATAATAATAATCTAAGAACAGTCTCCACAGGCGAACCAACATACTGGCCAAGCGATGTAAACAAAATACCAGACCTTTTGGATTTCTTCATAACCAAAGGATTAAACAAGCACTACCTAAAACCAGAACATTGTTATGACAGTTCCTCCGACCATACACCTGTTTTACTAACCATAGACACCAAAATTATTGAATTCAAGAAAGGAGACTCGCTTTGTAACAAAAAAACAGACTGGGAATCTTTTAGGGAGTACATCAAAGCTAAAATCAACTTAAGAGTTGCTCTAAAAACACGAGACGACATAGATGAAGCGACTCAATACATAACTACTTTAATTCAAAATGCGTGTTGGATCAATTCACCCGAGACCCAGAATTATAACAAATCTGATAACTATCCTTTGGAAGTTAAAAGAGCGATCCTGAATAAAAGGAGGTTGCGTCGGATATGGCACGAAAGTAGACTCCATGAAGATAAAGTAAATCTTATCACAGCTGCAGAAAATCTTTCAGAGATGTTGCAGAGCTGGCATGACAACACCCTTGAAGCTCAACTAGAATCACTAAGTCCAACAGCTGACACTAACTACTCGTTGTGGAAATTTACCAAAAACTACAATAGACCTCAAATTTCCAAACCGCCTATTAAATCATCCCAGGGCTGGGCGAGAAGTCCACATGAAAAGGCAGATATTTTTGCTAAGCACCTAGCAAAAGTCTTTTGCCCGAACAATATCTCAGATCCTGATTCTGAACTGAAAATCATACAGCATCTCAACATGGATCTCCAAATGTCTCCTCCACCTAAACCTATTACAGTTAGAGAAACATGGGGGACAATCAAAAGACTAAGTGATTGGAAAGCCCCAGGATTCGACCTTATTACGAATGAGGTCTTGAAACAACTTCCAAAAGAGGCAATAGTGTTCTTGACATCACTCTTCAATGGAATTCTGAGAGTACAATACTTCCCACTACTATACTATGGAAGGTATCACAAATATTGATGATACCTAAGCCTGGAAAACCACCTACTGAAGTCACTTCCTACAGACCAATCAGCTTACTGCCAATCCTTTCAAAATTGTTTGAGAAACTTCTTCTGCGAAGACTATTACCAATATTGAACACCAACAATATCATACCCAATCACCAATTCGGATTTCGGCAGCAACATTCAACCGTCGAACAGATACATAGGGTTTGTGACAAAGTAAGAAAAACACTGGAAAATAAAGAATATTGCTCGTCTGTTTTTCTCGACATCCAGCAAGCCTTTGATCGGGTTTGGCACGAGGGCCTCTTACACAAAGTACGGACATTTATCCCACATAGTTATTATTTGTTATTAAAATCTTAACTATCAGAGCGATTATTCCAGGTGAAAGAAATAGATTCAACATCTAAATTCTATGAAATAAAAGCTGGAGTTCCCCAAGGCTCAGTTTTGGGACCTGTGTTGTACACCTTATACACAGCAGATCTCCCGGAGGTGGAAGGAATAACAACCGCTACGTTTGCCGATGATACCGCAATTCTAGCCTGCCACAAAGACCCAGTTGTAGCCTCGAGGTCACTTCAAAAAGGCTTGGACGCAATATCGAAGTGGCTTCACGAAAATAAAATTAATGTCAGCACATCTAAATCTGTGCAAGTCACTTTTACGTTGCGTAAAGAAAACTGTCCTCCCGTATTTCTGGGTGGAAATGAGCTCCCACACAAAAACAGTGTAAAATACCTGGGACTGCACCTTGATCGTCGCTTGACGTGGCAGCACCACATCAAAACAAAGAGACTGGAAATCAATATACGAGACAAAAATTTGCACTGGCTAACAGGACGTAATAGCAAACTCTCCATTGACAATAAACTTTTACTATACGAAGTAATGTTAAAACCAATTTGGATGTATGGAATTGAACTATGGGGAAGTTCCAGTAACTCCAACATATCTATCCTGCAAAGGGTTCAAAACCTGATCTTAAGGAAAATATGTAATGTTCCATGGTTTATAACAAATGCCGAGATTCACGAGCACTTAAAAGTCAAAACTGTTAAGGAGGAGATTGACAGTGTCACCCAAAAATATAAAGGACGACTCATGAGTCATCCAAATGTACTTGCTTCTGATTTGCTCCATCGAACATACCAGAGCAGACTAAAAGAAAAAATATCATCTAGTAACTAACGCTAAAAGGAACTAAGGAGGGGATGTTCTCACTGGAGAATACACTCGACATGCGAATGTGCTCTAAACGCATCTGCTTATAGTCCTTCACTGATTGCAGATAAACACAAATAAGAAAAAAAAAAATGTATTAAGATATAAATGTTAGTCCTCCCACCCATATTGGAGCAGCTCACCAGGGCATTTTGACGTTTGGCCCACTATGGACCCCTAGATGTGAACTAGGATCCAAGCTTTCTAATAGAACATCTAAACATAACTAATATTCTCAGACAACTGCGAAGTATTGTTCTATTATAAAGTGTTCCACACAACATTAGGTGGGCTATTGCTGTAAAAATTTTAACCGTTTATCTTATTCAACCTCATTAATAGATGTACATAGGCATGTGGAAAAGTACATTAATTAGTCACGCTGAGTTTCCTCCTGCTCTTCAAATAACCAAGGACAATCAAACAGCTGGGGTGTATCTGAAAGTGTGCACAGCTGGCTTGGAATAAACATTACGCACCTAATAACTGGTATTAATATGATTAGACTAGTGGATGTCCGCGACTCCGTTCCCGTGAAGTCTTCTGTTTTCCGGACACCACTGAGTATGAAAGTAATATAGGATGTATTTTCAAGGTATTTTTTTTGTTTTTGTTCCACGTGTAGCAACATCAGAGAGGACTCAATGTTTGGCAAGACCTATACATCTGTAGTGCTATTCTGCAACGATCTTTTTTAAACACGCCAACGTAAGTTTGGAATTTGTCTTCATCTATAAAATTAAATCAGCGTGTTAGATAAAAAATTCGAGGCTTCTCTACGTATTGAAAACCTTATGAAAATACGCTAAATTACTACTAATGGAGCAGGTACCTCCGTTACCTACCAGAGGTAACTGCCATATAAGTCTTTGGTAAGTTTATTTGGCTTCGGATCAAGAGCTCCTCGTGGTTTTGAGTACTGGGTCGAGTCATAACTCAACCCAGTACTCAAAAAAGGAAGTATTCAATTTGGTTTTGGTAAAAATTTATAGCCTGAAGTTAAAAAATTGGCGGTGATGCAGCTCAAAACCTCCAATAAAACGTTAAGCCAATGGGCCCAGGATTTTAAAGATAAATGACCATTCTTTAACACCAGCTGATTCCTCGTCAATGGTACAAGAATCACTCCTGCATATTAATTCTGTAACGAAACAACGACAGTAGGTATGGGTGTCGACTTCGTCTCTATATTTCTCTATCTATAGTACCTAACTACTATAGATAGAGAAATCTTGTTAGACACAGAGAGAAAGGGACAGAGATTTCGTAAAAAAATCGACAAAACCTAATTAGGTTATAAGTTTGTGACCGTAACTTCTTAACATATATAATAGGTACCATATATAATATAGCTGAAATTACAGGGAATATTAATTATATTCTACAGCATTATTACATACGTATTAATTACCATAACAAAATATCATATCTATAAAATCCTTTAATAACAACTACCGAACAATAATTTCCAATAATTCCGTAGAAAAGTTAATAACCTAAATTAGACCAACTAACTTGATCCGAAGTTATACACGAAATGAAATATATTTTTAGACAGACATTTAATAACCACAAAATTACGGGTAAACAAAAACAATTTTTATAATGACGCCTCATTATGGTAGCTTACGTGTATGAAAGGGCGTTACACAATACCTTGTTTGTTATCGACGGTTTTGTTGACAAAGGCGCCGCCGTGTGGTTAAATCATCGGCGTTTGGTTGTAACAATTTAAATATAGCTTTATATCTACTAGCCTTAGGCATTGGATAGTGTGACCATTTATAAATTCGTCAAAACGGGACGTCCAGCGGCCAAAAGTGCTATTGGATCGGTGGCGTAGCTATGGCGTAAAGTGGTGAACATGGCCAGACCAGAGGCGTGCACTTCACAAATGCATAAAGTCACTTCTTACCCTGAGGACACGTTACGAACCAGTATTGGAGAAGGAATTTCCTATTTCGTGTAGTTAGTAGCTATAGTGTCTACCCTAGTTATAATCCTTATGCACGCCACTGATACAGATTTTTAAACAAATGATTTATCTAACTTTTTACAATATAAAGGAAATCATTAATTTTGGGCCTATTCCGAAAGTGCCGGCCCACAAAAAAGAATGAGAGATTCATAATCGTTGGCATTTTCGTAAAAATCAATAAAATGTAGGAAAACTTTCAAATATATTGATCTTTAATCAATGACTTCAGCTGAGAGCAATCCTAGTACATTTGTGCCAAATTTCAACTGATTCAAAGGGGTTGCTCTAAAGATTCGCATTATAGGCAGGCACTTTAAAAAAATCAATAAAACGTATGAAAATTACGAATTTTCAAACCTCTGGAACTTGGCTCAGTGCACTGTTACAACATTTCCCAGATATAGGCCGTATTATCTTTTGCTGGAAATGGCAAGTTTTTTTTTTATCGACTACAAGTTGGCCCTTGACTGCTATCACACCTGATGTTAAGTCTAAGATGGAAGCGGGCTAACTTGTTAGGAGTGGGACGAAAATCCACACCCCTTTCGGTTTCTACACGACATCGTACCGGAACGCTAAATCGCTTGGCGATACGTCTTTGTCGGTAGGGTGGTAACTAGCCACGGCGAAAGCCTCCCACCAGCCAGACCAAGACAAATTAAGAAAAATTTCAATCTGCCCCGCCGGGAATCGAACCCAGGACCTCCGTCTTATAAATCCACCGCGCATACCACTGCGCCATGGAGGTCGTCTAAAGTAAAGGCTAGTTCTAAGGATATGTATCATTGTTTTTGTTGGACGGCACTTTCACAACAGGCCCAAAAATGTCTGAGTCTGAATGTTCAGCCAATTTACATTGATCAAAAACGGAATAACAATTCGTTGAGTAATTGAACAGATAGAAAAACAAGTAGCAGAGGACTTTAATTAATAATACATATATAGTGTTTTTGTGCGATGTTGTTAGCTAAAGTGGGACCATTTTTAAGTTCTAACAGTCCCGCATTAAAAGGGATGTATAGTCACATTAGCATTGGCCCGTCTTAAAACACGTTACACTGAAGTTATAATTATGTAACATCTACACTACATATACTTATTGATTTATTTATTGATACTTCGAATTTTCTTAATATGAAAATTTTTAACAAAAACGCGACTCAAAACGCACTAAAAAGAAAAAAATAACTGTGTCATTTAGTTGCTTTAATTTGCTTAAGCATATGTAGAAGTCGGTGCCAGCTAAGGTTTCTATTTTAAGGACATTACCTAGAACCCACAAACTGCTTTACTACGTTAAATAAACTTCCTCCTTTCCTCCGTTCCTTAAACTTACTGGCACCGACTTCATAGATCGGTTCTATTTTTTGTTAAAAAAATTTATTTCTTACTTTTTAGTGATTTATCGCCACGTAACGTACTCGTACTATACTATCATAGTATATTATACGGCACTTGTAGCCAAAAAACTACCGGTGCTTACACAAAAAACGAAATCGCTGCAAGTGTGCCTATACAATTTTAGGAGTTCCTTCAATTTTCCCAGGATATCATCATCAAATCCTAATATGATGACAATGGGACCATCTTGAAAATGTGCCCTTTCTAAAAAAAATATCAAAATCGGATAACTCTGTAAAAAGTTATGCGTGGTCATACATAAAAAAAATGTACGTGTCGAATTGAGAACCTCCTCCGTTTTTTTCGTCGATTAAAAAAGATATATACCTAACAATATAATTATAGTTTATATCCACAAAATAAGCTATCTACAAAACAAGCATTATAACTTTTTTAATTTTCCAAAATAAAATTAGGTACGTACCTATTGCAGTTATAAGTTTTAGTTAGTCTTATCAGAAAAATATAAATACCTAATCGCGTAGCAGTATAACGCATCAATAGACAAAATAAATAACGTTCAAATATCTCAACAATAACATTTCCTAAAGAAATCTATGCTTTTGTATCATTTTTGGACCCTTGGAAAGGATAAAGCTCCCCCTAAACCCTCCACTCCCCTAATGATAAAACTAAAGCTACGCCCGTGCTTATAGACAAACGTTTCATTTAAAATTTTATTCTAGAGGATAATAAAATGTCTATTAATTACATAAAATACAAAAAAATATAGTTACCTACTGTTTTAAGATTAAAGATTAATTGTAGGTAGTGTATTGTTCAGTCATTCCCACCTCCTACCTTCATCATCCCAGTGGTTATACTCGTAAATTATAATCATCTATTGTCAAATAAATCATTAAAAGATAGTATTGTCTTAAAATGAACAAAGTAATCGAAATTCGAATAATAGTCAAAGAGCCTTTGATGACTAAAACTTCGTCATTTTATAAAGGCTGCAAATTTGTCAGCCCATGATCCTACCATCAGTACTGTAAGCAAGTAGGCATGAAGTTCGGATTGCGGTTTTATTGGAAGCAGGTAACCGAGGTTTACACCTGCAATCCCATTTTGGAAAAGATTTTATTTATTTTTTTAAGAGGGCACAAAGCTCGAATCCGGATTGGGCTAATTAATATTGAACTTTTATTTATTCCAGGTAAGTCATTAACTTGGAACAAGCTAAATATGTTGCTCGAGCTGAATTGAAAACATAATATATTAGTTGAAAGGGCTGGTTGAAAGGACTATATAATCTAATTCCAAAGGTAATTTTGAACTATTCACTACAAAAATTAAAAATATTTGTCAAAAATAATTTACTTTGTCTTGTGACAAAATCGGGAGCAATTAACTCCGCTTTCTATTGCACATTGGATACGGTAACCTGAAATGAAAATTACAAATTGTTAAATTTAGTTTAAATGACCAATTGCTGAGGTTCTTGGTAGCACTTTTCAGCAGAATCTGCTGCTTGAACCGGTGGTAGACTCAGACTTTCCAAATTTATTTTAGAAAAGCCTATTATTATTAATGAATATGAGTGTGAGTTTGGATACTTGAAAATATATATGAGAGTAATCAAAAACTTTTGAACAAGTATCAAGTCATTAAAAGTTTTTACCTAAACAAAGGTAGGTTAACTTACGTAAGAATCGAAAGGTTTTCGAAGTGCTTGTCAATATAATTAAAATGGTATTGCACGATGGAAGACTCTTGAATGCGTCAAATGGGGATTCATTATCGCATAACATCGTGGTAACGAGGCACTTCGATGTGTATCTAACACTGTAGATTCAATATAAAATTATCTAATAGGTACCTACGTATAATATGTGACATTCAATTATAATTATCATAATGATTATCATTATGAGCCTATTAATGAACCACTACAGAGATAGAGCCTATAACTGAGTTTTACAATATTTTAAAGTTTAGTAAGCCCGAAACAAACAATATCAATTACAGAATCCGTTACCCGAAATATTAGGCAGGAAATGGGCGAAAAGACTAGACGAACAAAACCAACAACTACGCGTCGAAGTTTCACAATTGAAAGATATAATTAAGGGATTAGAAACACAGAAGAAAAGGAACAACTTATTATTTTTTGGCATAAAAGAAGGGAGTGAACACGAGTCAAACATAGTTCAATTTATGAAAGAAAAAATCAACACATATCTCTCACTAAATGTTTTGGAACAAGAAATTGATAAAGCTCACAGGGTCGGCAGCAAGAAAAGAAACGGATGTAGGCCAATACTTATCTCTTTTATATCAAACTGGCGACGCAATTTAGTCCTTAAAAATAAAAGTAAATTTCCCCAAGGAGTGTACATAAAAGAAGATTTTACAAAAGAAATGTTGGAGATAAGAAAATCACTACAGCCTCAACTCCAAGAAGAAAGAAATAAAGGCAATATCGCTTACATTCGAGGTGAAAAACTAATTGTTAAAAAACCAACAGAATTAAATCGCGAAAAGAGAAAAAGAGAACCTTCTTTCTCACCTAACATGGAGTCCAATGCACAGAATCACCAAACTTCTACAAAGTGCACCAAGAAAGTTGCCGTGAAGAATGCATTTGAGTTAATGTCTCGTCCCAGAAGCGGCTCTTTGCCAGAGATACCATCCGAATCTTCAAAAAACTATCAGCAGCCGCCAACAAGCCAAAGAATATCATCAAAACTTCAACAATCTCAAGCAAATTAAACTTTACAACAACCGGAAAAACCAGAAAAGTACAACTAACACAAGAACAAGAATTCCCCAATCCGGCTGGTCTCCGTGGGGAATTAGACCAAAACCCTCCAAGGAAACAATACACTAAAAAGAAAATAAATTTGTATATTTGCTCATTCAATGTTAAATCTTTATCCTCAGCAACAAAACTAATAGAGTTAAAGACAGCTCTACAAAATATTAACCATGACATACTGGGACTGAGCGAAGTTCGCCGACTTGGAGAAAGTATTATTGAAGAGGATAATTATATCATGTACTATATAGGCAAAACCAAAGGTCTCTATGGTGTGGGCTTCTTAGTCAAGAAAAAATATAAGGAAAACATAAAAACATTTATCGGGATTTCTGAAAGAGTCTGCCTATTAGAAATTGAACTTGAAAACTTACCTTTTGCTATAATACAGGCATACGCCCCTACAGAAACTTCATCGCAGGAGGATATAGAAATCTTCTATGATGACCTAGAGAGAGCGCATGACTGTATCACCACAGAATACATCATCACTATGGGAGATTTTAATGCTCAAATTGGTATACCCAAAAGACATGAACATTCAATTACTGGAAAATATGGTTTTGGGAAAAGGAGCTTACGAGGAGAGAGACTTATTCAATATGCATTCGAGCATAACCTAACAATCATAAACACTATGTTTAAACTAAAAGATAGTAACAGATGGACATGGATTTCCCCTGACAAAAATTCAAAGAATGAGATCGACTATATAATGACCTCAAAACCTCACTTATTTTCTAATTTTGAAATACTGTCATCATTCCCCTTTGGATCTGACCATAGACTGCTTAGAGCAACAATCCAATTTAAATCAATTAAAAAGAGCAGGCGCAACTTTACAAGTACTACAAGAACGTTAAATACATTAAGAGAACAAGAAACATACCTTGAAAACCTCAAAAAATTTATTCCAGACCTTATGTCGTCGCATGAAAACTGTAAAGTGAATGAATATTATCAAAAAATAGTATACTCTATGCTTGAAAGTTTAAAAAATATTCCAAGAAAACAGAAATGTTGCATTTTGTCAGACGAAGCA
The DNA here is from genome assembly GCA_034621355.1 of Mycalesis mineus. NCBI lineage: Eukaryota > Metazoa > Arthropoda > Insecta > Lepidoptera > Nymphalidae > Mycalesis > Mycalesis mineus. The sequence goes on from CM067901.1 coordinate 4,279,415, forward strand.
TTGAGTCTTATGAAAGAAAGGACTGAACTTCAAAATAAGCCAAGCCTGAATAAAACTGAAAAAGAAAAGCTTAAAAATCTGTACAAAATTGCAAACAGAGAAATAAGGAAATGTTATGACAGTCATAGAACAAATACTATAAAAAAACACCTTGGTAAGTCCCGTTCTGCAAGGAAAGCTTACAGAGAATTGAACAGGATAAAACCATGGATTCCAGCACTTCAGACTGGCTCTACAAAGTGCAGTTCCCGATTGGAAATTATAGATATAGCCACAAAATTTTACGCAAACCGGTCAAGTCAACCGGAAATATCATTTCAGTCTAATAATATCAACCAAAGCAATAAATTCATAGTTGAAGAGTTCACGGGGACTGAAATCCTGAAACAAATAATGAAATTAAAACAAGATAAAACTGCAGGGCCAGATGGGATCACAAACGAATTTATAAAACTTGCCAGGAGACTATTGCTCGCCCCTATCACACTTCTATGGAACAAAATATTAGTTGAAGAAGCAGTTCCTTCCTCATGGACAGAATCTGAAATTATTTTGCTCTACAAAAAAGGCGACCCAGCGGACATCGGTAACTATCGGCCTATAAGCCTTATGTCTTGTCTCTACAAATTGTTCGCCTCCTGTATGCTGGAAAGAATATCACCAGATATTGAACTTTACCAACCCATAGAGCAAGCTGGATTTAGGAGTGGTTTCTGCAGCGTTGATCACATCCATGTAGTTGACCAGGTAATAGAAAAATATCTAGAATTTCGCAGACCTTTATACATAGCTTTTATAGATTATAAAAAGGCTTTCGACTCTATTTTTCAATGCAGCATCTGGGAAGCACTTAAAACACAAAATGTAAATGAAAAATACATAAACATTTTGAAAAATATATATGAAAATATGACAAGTAGAGTAAAATTAGATAGAGTAGGTGAAAAAATCAGCATAAATAGAGGTGTGAGACAAGGTGACCCGATTTCCCCAAAGCTGTTCGTAGCTGTCCTGCAACATATTATGAACAATTTGCCATGGTCTACACAAGGTATTAGAATAAACAGAACTTTTTTGAGCCATCTCAGGTTTGCCGATGACATTATCCTATTCTCGGAAACTGCAATGCAACTGAATAAGATGATACAAGATTTACATCAGGCTAGCATTCAAGTTGGACTAGAAATGAACCTGGACAAGACAAAAGTCATGACGAATTACAACGCAACACCTATTTTGGTTAACAACATCCCCCTTGAGTATGTAGAGAAGTATGTATACCTAGGCAAACAGGTTTCTTTCAAAAAAGACAGAGCTAGGAATGAGGTGGACCGCAGAGTGGCGATCAGCTGGAACAAGTACTGGGCCCGTAAAGATATTTTCAAATCTCAGCTTCCGCTCACATACAAAAAGATACTTATGGACTCAGAAATATTACCTTGTCTGACATACGCTTGTCAAACCTGGACATTCGATGGAAAAACAAGAAGAAAAATTCAGACAACACAGAGAAAAATGGAAAGAAGTTGCTTAGGCATAAAGTTAAAAGACAAGGTGAGAAACAATGAAATACGCAAAAAAACGAAAGTTACCGATGCCTTAATATACTCCCTTAAAAGAAAGTGGTAATGGGCAGGTCACGTGGCCAGATGCAAGGACAGCAGATGGACTGGAAGAGTGCTGAATTGGGCTGGACCAAGTGGCACAAGAGCAAGAGGTCGCCCGGCTTCTAGATGGATAGACGACATTGAGGCGACTGCGGGAAAAGAGTGGCTAACTGTGGCCAAAAACAGGGTTAAGTGGAAATCCTTGGAGGAGGCTTTTACCCTTAGGGGGTCCATATAAAAAAAGAAAAAAAAAAAAGAAACAATTTAAATATTTAATCATTTTGTATTACTTTTTTATGTGGAATTAAATAAAGCTTTATTATTATTATTATTATTATAAGCCCGAAATTGGGAAGTTGGTAGACACCCCCATGCATCTGAGAGAACGCCCGTCAGTCTCGGAAATTATCATCAACATCTGATAGTGTTCGTTAAAGATCTAAACATTATCTTATCACCTTAAACTTACCAATCCGCATTGAAGCAGCGTGGTGGAACTAAGCTCCAAATATAGTAGGCGATGGAATAGGCTGTATTTCCTAACATAGGTATCCCTATGTAGAATGTAGGTATTCATATATTATGTCGGTGGTCTCAAATACCTACCTCGGCGCCAAGATGTCAAGCATAATAATCAATGGACTGAATCGATGTTCGTTACGCTAATTAGGTTAAAATACCAATTATATCCAAATGTTTGTCTTTAATTAACATGCTCGTATCTCGAATTCTGTTTAAATCAACGATCTCTATGTACTAACTATGAACAAAAGTCATTTCATTGTTAAAATTTTTTATAAACAATAAAAAACTTAGGTACTCTAAATTAACTTAATTTTTTAGAACGAGAGCCTGTGGTGGCTAGATCTTCGTCAATTTATAAGAGCTCAAACTCTTTCAGTCAACGCATCCTTCAACCATAAGTAAGTAGGAAGGACGGTACGAAACTTGAATTGGGGCTCATAGGATTTTTTAGATCTTTTTTAAGATAGAAATCGAAAAGAAACCTTTAGAACTTCGACTTTGATAGTCATAGACTTGAAAGATCTTAACAATAAACGGCACCTTAGAAAGACCAGGTCTAAGTCACTTTAATTACTTTACTTTACAGTTCAGTCAGTCTTTATTTATTTTTTAAAATTTATTTTTTAGCAGATTTGACGGATAAGGAGGTAGCTTTTTATTTTTTTGGCAGTTAGGTACTCAATAGGTAGTCTCTAACGGTGCTATTCAATACTTAGTTATAGAAGTAAGTTTTCGAAGAGTGATGATGAGAGATAGTGGTAGATACATACGTCATATTATCTTGCAGGTAGGTAGGTAACATTTCTCAATAGTCCTACCTGCAAGAGATAAGGACGCCATTACAAATGGTGCACAAAGCAATTTGGAACAATAGCATGCCGTTTGCCCATCGATCATCTATATGAATAATAATAATAATCTAAGAATGTTGCTCTGATAAATTGACTACAGTAATAAGGCAATGCAACTTTTAACTTATAAGATCTTTGGTCATAACAGAGAATAGTAGGTATCTGCTGGTGAAGTTCATTCTATAATTTTGAATTTGAAATTTTTTTTGACTATTGTAGCAATGAACTAGCATTAGATTTTGGTCATTTAGTCTAAACATACAGTCAATCTTTATATAAATAAATCAATTCGTTGGCGAATTGGTAGGCAAGTGACAAGTGGTAAAGATTATGAATTGAATCTTATATAATTATTTAATCACAATAAATACCATAAAGTACAAATATATCATTATAAACAAAGTCAAAACGCATTTAATTGAAGTTCGCTTATTGAAATAACTTAGTAAATCTACTGAATAGTCTAAATCAGATAATGTAAGAAATCTTGGTAGAGACGCCAGAAGCGCTTTTGGACCGTCTGTCCTTACTATGTTATATATTTACAATAATTGTAATTATTAATTATTTGAAATTAATTTATTTTATATAATTAACTTTGTTTCATACAGCGCCATCTTTGGTATATTTTTACAAGCTGATTTTACGTTATTACGGACTGTTTACTTCCTCCTACTAATTTATTAGTTTATTTAAGCAATACCATAAAGTAGCTATTAGTATGTACATTTTATATGGAAAGCAGGCTTACATATTTGTCAATAAATATTTAATAAAGTATTTTTTATACAATAAAAAGAAGATAAATTTTGCGCCATCTAGTTATGAAGCTTGAAACTAAGTTAATACGCGATTCCCGTTTCTTTGAGTAAGTACCATAGACTAAGCTAATTGTGGTGTTGCCACAAGTAAAATAAAATTATGTAGAAGTTCTATGTTTTCGTTATGTTATTGAAAATAAATAAAAAGTTTTTATTTATATACTTTACCAATTGTATATTTACAACTTGCAATTCATAATTCATTACCTTTTTCCTTAAGATTTTTTTTTATAGCATTTTGACAGCTGGTAACCAGAAGCTTTTCTATCTTGTCTTATGTCTTGTTCTTCAAAATGAATTCCTTTCTATAACCAAATTTACTCTATGGTTTTACCACTGTGCAAGTTCACGACAACAAAGTGTATTTTGTTTGTGTAGTGCATTTATAAAATGACCTAATTTGTGATTTGTGAAATAAAATAGTGACATTAAACGGAACAAATCCATAAATAAAAATCATAAAAAGCGATATGTTACTCTCCTTGGCAGTGTTCTAAGATTGTGCTCATATCGCGAAGTTTCATAATAGTGACATTATGTTAAAATCGGAGATGGCCCCGAAGCCCACAAGTCAAAAAAGAAGGTAAGTCCCGCTTAATTTCAAATAAATTTAAACAATATTAAACATCTAAGCTCGTTTTGTGGACATAATTCATACATAACCTTATCATTAGGTTTTCCTGTTACAAGCGATCAAATGTCCCTGATAAACTTTCTCTTTATTTTACATGCCGTTTGTTAATTAAATAACATAAGTACCACTAATTAAATAAGCTGTTAAATGATTTACTCGAGGATGATGACACTGTATTAAATAACTTTCGTTTATAGAAGTCAATCGCGTACCTACGTAATCATTGATAAAGTTTGTCACTTATAAAAAAGTTGTTTGTATGCATTTTTCAGCGATTTTTTTTTATCTCTTGGTTTTTTTATTACAGACATTTTGCTATAGCATTCATTACTTATATGAACTTTTTAATTATTTGATACAATTTTAAAATAATTATTTGATTGTGAAGAAAAAACTTAAACTAAGCTCCAGATATGGCAATATAATAAATGCCTTATGCCCTACCTATACCACAATGCCCTATGCTTAATTAAAGTATAGTGTTCTGGGAGGTCTTGGATATGATAGCGGCAGGTTTTTTGGATTCTAGATTAAAAAATCAGGATTTGTTTTTTAAATTAGCTCAAATGTGGACCACATAAGATAAGCTTGAGCTGTGGCTTACAATGGATATCGCCAGGATTTTTTTCAGGGGAGATTTACAAGGGAGGGAGAGAGTAGGAGAAGTATCTGCATCTACACATTGGGATTATTTAGAAAATTATATGTGCATATTAAAAATACAAGATTCAAATGGATATTCAATTAAATATAATTTTTCAGCAAAAACATACTCTGTAGTTTATTTGGTTAATAAAATGATTAATACATATGGAGTAAGCTTTAGGTTGTATTTTAACAGTAACATGATAAATTCCTAATAGGGCTGTGAGTGTACACCCGCTTACATCCTGCTGCTGGTGCCCATGGCTTGATACATTAGTATTGCATGGTATAGCTGCCTGCTGCTACAATGTATTTTGCCCAATAATGCTTTAAGATTTTACAACCTTATCAACAGTATAAACGTACATTATCAACAATTAGGGTTGTGCATGGCATACTACGGTCATATTTTTGAATGGGTTAACAAAATATCAGTTTGGGTGCTGTGGATTGCTAATCTAGCAGAACCATTGATTGTCCACATGTGGCATATCTTTTAGGCTTTGATAATCTGCAGAAAGTCACCAGTTTGTTGATAGCATATGCATTGTAGAGTGCACACAAGAACTATACAACATAATGGATTTCGTCCTCCTCCTAACAAGCTAGCCCGCTTCCATCTTAGATTGCATCCTCACTTAAAATCAAGTGTGATGGCAGTCAAGGGCCAACTTATAGTCGATAAAAAGACAATCATACCTCCTTCTCCATTCTACCACTGTACTGCAAGACACTAGGTGGGTTTTCATCTATGTTCTCTTGAATGCATATGTAGACACCTAGGCTGTAGATATCTGTTCAATGTCTGTGTTACCTAGTTCTTAAAATTTGTGTATATTTAAAACAAGAATGAACAGGCATCATTGTGGCAAACATGTAGTACTTGTTTGACCGTAGACCATATAGGTATCTAAACTTACCATGAGGTGCGATTGTGATCTTAAGCGAGCCCATCTCGAATAAAAGAGATCCTCTATTTAAACTCCTAATGATTACATCAAGGGTAAATAAAAACCCACATGGTTTTTATAGACAAAATGTGAAAGTTGTTAGTCATACAAAACCAATACACTTTCACTACAATTATAAGTGGACATTTAGTAGTAGTAAAGCATGGTTTCAAAATTCTATGTCATCAATAAATCTACATTCAATTAAATCCTGAAATTAATTAAGTAATTTTGAATCTTGAACTAGATTTCTTTGCTATAGCAAGGAAGATATTCTATTATAAATAAAAAAAAATTGCCATTAAAGTTATTGGTCCCCATCTGGCTGTACCATCCTAACGACGAAGTACTACCAAGCAATTTGGTTCTGATACGATGTCATGTAGAAACTGAAAGGAACTTACCACTACCAACCACAAGTGATGGCAGTCATGGGCTCACTTGTAGTGAATAAAAAAAATTATGTTAGTTTCACAGTATCAAATGATGATTCTCATGTGACTAATTACAGTTAGTAGTTACATAACTTTTCTATCTCATACTCTTAAGACCAAGGTTCATTCATATTGAATTAAATAATAGCCACTTATAATGGAATATAATTTAAATAATTATGTAATGTTATAGTCAATACACAGAACACTTAATAGTAATTTTCTTTAATACTTCTTATTCTTCAAATACAGTTGATAATAAAAACACATCATTTTATTCATTCACAATGTTGGCTGCTGTGGATCTTCCTTAGAAAAAATTTCACCTGCCTTAGAGAGAGACGAATGTCTTAGTATTCAATGGATTTACAATGTAGGTGCCGGGCCCATAGGGTGACAGTGTTAAAATTTAGTTTAAATAACTTTATCGTCATTGTTGGCCTATTAACGGCCCACTACAGGGCCAGGCCTCCCTCCTTATGGTGCGTAGACTCACCACACTGCTCCGATGTGGGTTGGTGGGCTTAAAGTGATAATGTTTATTTCATTAAATATGTATCTCCATGCATCACCTTATAGGTTCGAGCAAGTGTAGGAACTCTATCGCAGCTGAAACTAGGAAAACAGATGGGAAGCAATGTCAATCTGTCTCCGGCAATACTAGAATCGGCTAAGAATAGGGTTTGAAGACTGATTCAAATTTAAATTCGTTTATTTCAAGTACCTTTTGTTGTGATTCTACCACCAGTTTCCATAATCCCAAATAGCCGGCAAGAATTTCAACACTCACTCTTTTTAGCCAATGATTATTTACAGCACTAAATAAATACAATTTACAAAATCTGGTTAGAATCCGTATCTAGGTGTAAAAATATAAGAACACATAATAGCTATAAGAAATATTAAATTATTGTTTTTTCTAAGAAATTATGTGAAGTTTGTAGAACAAGTTAAGCCGAAAATCTCGGTCATTATAATGAAAATCGGATCATTCAGAGAGACTCGAAACATTATCACTCTAAGCCCGCCAGTATTGGAGCAGGTTGGTGGGTCTAAGCACTAAGGCCTGTGCGCACCAAGATTTCGGTTATCATAACCAACAGTTAACATAACTTTACTATAAATTATAATAAACCCGTACGCCAGTCAAGGACCTAAACCGGGCGGTTATCTTAACCGAGCTTAACCGGTGTACGGGTTGTCGTGAACAGTAAAGAACAATGGTCAATTTCCTAACAAATTTTTGTTGACGACTTTTTTTAGCGTCTATGAATGAAAAAAATATAAAATTTTAGAGAATTTATTTCTGAACAATTTTTTCTTAAGGTTTAGTACTGTGCGAAGTCTGGAATTGAAGTTTTAGAAAAAAAGCATCGATACTTTGGTGTATCGAGTACATTCGATACAGTCACTCGATAGTTTTCAGGAAATGACTTAAAACTTATTTAACATTCATTAAATTACGCTAAAACGTTTGTTGTTATCATTATTCTCTTCCTTTCCTTAAAAGTATAACTTACTGTATACTTTTCATATTTGACTATTATTTGTTGTTTTATTAGTAAAGTATGAAATGCCACCAAGAAGGAGTGAACTTTGGCAGTGAATATTTGTCATGATTAGGAATTTAAATGCAATATGCTTTTAAAATCAAAATATTTATTGACATTTCAAAATAAGAATTATTAGTTCTCCATTATTATTACTTAAATAATAATAAATTTGTTCTACTCAAACTAAGCTGAAATCATTAGAAACGTGTAGTCCAGCACACACAAGTTAGTTTGACTAATAAAAAGTATCGATTTGGTTAGATAGTTATACGAGTAAAATACTTTTTCGATACTATTTATGAGTACAGTATCGATACTCTGTCCCAAGCTGGCCGACAGATGTCATATTGAATCTTTGTGTTATTATTGCGTGGTTGTCATACTCAATTATGATAATGTAATTATTGATTTCTTATTTTATTTAAAGGACTTATTTGGACCTTGAACACTGATTGAAAAAATTAAATAAAATATTTTACGTAAACTGTAATATTATACATTTGTAGACGCTTACGAATTCCATCAACAAATATCAGACCATTGTTCTTTTACGTTTAGCTTATGATAACCGAAATCTTGGTGCACACAGGCCTAAGTCCTCCTATGAAAAAATGGGCGTCAGTCATATAAGGAAATAATTTTGAATTTGAGCAAACACGGATTCGTGTTAAATATTAAGTTATTGGAAATATGTTGTTCATAACAACTCGGTTTTACTCGGACGACGGGGATTTACAGATTCCGTAATATTTAAGATTTCTTCCTGTACACTTGCAATAATTTAATACAATATTGCAGTTATTTGAGAATAGCGATTTTTTAACCAAATTATATTGGATGAGTACTTTAAGTTACTTAAGTTAGTACTTTATTGCAAGTTGCAATATAATTTCATATGCAATTAGTTTTGAAAAAAAATAAAATTTTAAAATAAATAAAAGTTTAAAATTTTACCTATTGTTTAACGTAGGGCCTAGGTCGATCTAACCAGGTCTCAGTGATATTAGATATAGATTAAAATTAAAATTCGATAGCGATTATTACAGAGTCAAACATTATAGGCCCACCAGCCTAAATTCAACCATTAAAAATTATACTTAATTCCAGCTGCCCATGCACGTGAGGTAGATAAGGTTTTATATGGCGGATCTAGATAACGCTTAGTTCTACATTTTAATAAATAAACCTTTTTGGTACTAATATATTGAAGAAACAAACGGATGGTCACCTATCCATAACGGTTATCTACGCCGCTTTCGATCGGAATCAGGCTATTTTACTGTATTGCGTTTTTTTTTTCATTACGATGATTAACGATGATGTTTACGGTGTTACGAACTCAGCGGTAGTACAACGCCGGGTATCGGAGACTAGGTTATGACGTATAACCTAATCTATACCTAAGCCCTCTAACCTATATTGGAACTGCTTGATGGCTCTAAGCTCAAAATCATCACTCTTATAACGAGATAGCCTTAAAAGGAGCTCTTATAAGGACATTGATTGGGACATTTATAATAGGCAGACGACGATGATATACTTATCGATGTTTTTATAATATGACAATGTTATAAGTGATTATACGATCAGAATCGTCAGGTACTGAATCTTGTGTTTTATTTATGATTCAATTTATCATTATCGATGTGCGTCACATCTGTAAGATTTGATAACGATTAGCATGCTTGCTTAAAGCTGCGCTTTCCACGGATTTGGCAATTTAATATTTTTTATAAAAATAATGTAAGTAACTATTATAATATTAGAATTCTCTTGTTTCCATTACCTCTAGTACCTATTTCCAACCTACTATTAAAATAAACGAGTTCCCTAAATAAATAGTAAGCATATTTTGTTCTGCGGTCCATACAAGTTGCAATCACTAATCAGAGTTCATTGACTCGAGTACTTCTAGATACGATGTCATTATTTAGTTTGTAGTTCAAGAGTAAAAATATCCTGATGAGTATAAAAATGTATATTTTATTTTTATGTACATCTCTTTAGTTTTTAAGTAATTGACTGTTGTTTTACAGATTCGTTGTTATTTTACTGAGTTTATAGCAACTAAATGACACAGTTATTTTTTACTTTTTAGCGCATTTTGAGTCGGTTCGATTTTTTGTTAAAAATTTTTATATGTACAAGAAATATAGATCGTACTGATTGCGATAGATAAACGCATAGATACGTCCTAAAAAATCTCTACAGCAATAAATATAAAGGTCGTACTAAAAGTCTAATGGGCGAGCACACTTAGCTATAAATTGTACTCGTCCAATAACAAAGGGTCGAATGTAAACAATTTTTTTGTTCTTTTAAGAGGTGTGAATGGATTTGATGACGGAAATGTTTGTAAACACTCCGTAGGTTTTGTTGCGTAATTGTCAGTTCCCTGGCCAATACTAAATGAGGTCAAATGGAAATAGCATTGAAGATTATTTCACGTTAACTGCTGTCCTGATCGCTGACTAAACGTTCGACATTTTATTAGGTAGACGATATTGTGTCCAGAATCCAGATTTCTTAAATACTCAATACTTTAGTTGATAATTTATTGAATAAAAAGTTGCTTAAAGTCAGGTGGAGGCTTTTGTCCTCAAACACCAAGTAAATCTAATTATATTATGTCATAAATAATAATTAATATTGTAAGTTGATATTTTAATAAAGAAATTGTAGAGATTCCTCCTACATAGAAGAGTCACAAACAACAAATCGTCAAACTTGATGTTTTATAAGTGCTTTCAACGTCCGTTTGTTTCCGACAATAATAAAGAAATTAAACAGATTTTGAAATTCAATTTCAGATTTTCATTTAGTAAAATGTAATAAATTTCGTGATATTAAGAACTCTACGGCAAAAGTTGTACTTTTATAATTTTTTCTTTGATATTTTTCAGATTTTTCTTTGTTCTTACTTTACCTAATTTCAAAATGTTTTAATTTCCTTGAAATCGTAATATTAATTTAGAGTTACACTCGAAAGAATTTTAAGTTTTCTTTTACTAATAAAACGAAATGAATACAATTTAGTAGTTCGGATTAACTATGAGGTTTAACATTCTTCAACAAATAACCGTAGACTATCAACTGCATAATATACGCTATGAAGTTCCAGAATGTTCTAAACAGTTCGTTGAACTTAATAGTCCGGCCGATGTTCACGCCGAATTAGATCAAACCAACTGTGGTAAACTGGTTCTTAATTGTTACTAATGTCAATGTTGTTTTGACAATATGCACTAAATGTTTATGTATATTGTAATGCATTATTAATGCCTACTTAGTGATAACTATTATTTCTTGGTTAAACTATACCTACAAATAAATAAAACTGAAATGCCTCTTTGTAATTTTACTAAATGCATATGGAAGTGTATACGATACTTAAATCATAAAATAATATTTAAAACTTTTGTCTGTCTGTTTATTTTGACTAATCTCCGAAACTTACAGTCGGATTGGATTAGTTTATTTGTATATTATAGCCAGACTTCTGGGAAGTAATATAGGCTAATTTGTATTCTAAAGTTTCCACGGAAACGGAAACTACGTGGGTGAAACCGCGGGCGACCGCTAGTAAATCTAAATGGATGCAAACTGTTTGGTTAAAGACTGAAACTTTCTATGTGTCGTCTGTTAAAAGATCTCAATCTATTCGTGATAAATATTCTCGTTAGATGGAAAACAGTTGCATTTTGACGTGGTCTTTTAAAATTCGGTTAAGTAATTTTGTTTATAACTGGTCTGACTGTGGAATTCGAAGCATTGAAATAAATATTTCTTTTTATAACAAAAACGGTACGATTGTCTTGTCGTAAAAACGATTATTCAACGTTACGTCACAGTTAGAGAAATGGTGTAGCCACTCGAAGAGGACAATCTGGTTTCTTAACCAACTTGTAAACGAGAGGAGGTTCTATGTTTATAATAAATGAAATGAATGAAATACTCTTTATTTTATACCAAATAAAAAAATAAAAATCGTACGAACAGAAAATAACATAAAAAAAACAATGTTTAATATTTAGCTGTATGTTTTTAATACTAAAATTATTTCTTCTTATTAATAATTATTAGGTGTAATAGCGTCTTTGAATAAATTGTAAACAAGTGTTTGATTTCGGTTAAATTTCTATTTTACTACATTTTAATGCCCACAACGCTTAGGGTAATTTCGCCTTTTAGCGTCCACCACCCAATTCGCGTCCATTTTAGGGATCTTCTTTAGAAATCTCTCGAAATTAGGTACACTAACACACAAATTAGTCGAAAAGTCGTTTTTGCCAATACCTAAATGTATAAGAGACACACAAACATACACGGAAGTTTCGTGCGCCCAACCAATCTTGAGTAGTAAAATAGTTAAGAGACGGGTGTTCAACCAAACAGCGCGGACGCGCGGTATTAAGAGAAAAAAATAGTGAGCAACGGTGCATTTGAAGGTAAGTATTTTATTGTTTTATGTGTATTTTGTATAAGTACCTGTTTTTAGACGTTGATAATGATGAAAATAATTATATTAATTATAAATATCGTTATTTTTTTTACAGTTAACAGTTAAAATAAAGTGGACGCGAATTACTACACCAAATTTATACAACTTTCACTTTGCGTCCGCAATGGACGCAAACTATACATCCATGCAATAACAGCACAAACAAATTACGTCCATTATTAAATCAATTGAAATTGAATGGGTGAAATGTTTGGTAAATGAAATAGGTATTTTGTTTAATTATGATTTCTTTTTAAGATGAGTTTTTCAGACATGAGAAAAAGGAAGGAAAAAAGAACTTATACAGAAAAAGATTTGAGGAAAGATTTGAATGAAATTCGAGAGAAGAAGAAATCGGTAAGACAAATATGTAAAGAATATGCTATTCCCAAGACCACAATATTGGACAAAATCAGTGGACGCAGACCAGATGGAGTGAAGAAACCGGGCCCAGAACCTGGGCTAGGAGTAGATGGTGAAAAGAAGGTAGTTGAATGGCTTCTTAACATTTCCAAATGTTACACACTCGTTAAAGTGCTTTAAAACGAAAAAAGAAAATACACCCTCTTCAAGAAGTCTCAAATAATACGGTGGATGTGGAAATTAATATACAATGTCCCGAATGCAATGATGTACTCATTTCAGATGTAGAAGATGATGATGAGAAAAACGTTGGCTGTGACAAGTGTATTAGATGGTAGGATTAAGTTATTTAGAGGCTAAAGATAAGTCTTTTGTATGGGACTTGTGTCATTAATTAAAATTCAAGGGCTAGAATGGGCTGGAATAATCATATTTTATCTCATAATTATTAAGATTTAACATTTATTTTAGTAGTAAGAATAAACCAAATTATTGTATTTGATATTTGTTTTGCTATAATTTAGCCAAAAACTTATAATTAATAAAGGCTGATCTTTAGCTTACTTGCAATTCTTCTGATTTTCGGGTAAAAAGCAAATTATTGTTGATTTTGTATGGTTATTACTTTATTTTTAATTATTACTATAAAGGTGCTTAATTTGTTTTTATTTTTTAAGTTTTGTCAATGTTTAGAAGAATAAATCGGTGTTATTATTTTCTTTATAGTGATTTATGTTATAGTTAAGATGTTGATTTTGAAATAACCATTATTATTTGATAAATAAGTTATTAAAATCCAACTTATCTTTACATTATCATAAAATATCATCCCCTCAATTCGTTTTTAAAGCTAGTGGACGCGAAGTGGTCTAGCGGGTGGACGCAAATTAAATTTTATGGACGCAAAGTGGGTAAAAGACCTATTTTGGATGTCTTTCATTTTAAAAAAAATATTATCTGATGTTTCCAAAAATAATAAAAGTGACCTTAAAATAGACTATTATTATAAACACATTACATAAACTTCTTATTGAAACGAGTCCTGGAACATTTTTATTTTTTGGCAAGTTTGATAGAAACTTGCCAACTGCACTAAGTGGACGCGAACAGGCGAAATTACCCTATGTAATAAAGATTGAAGAGATTGTCATCAAATACAAATATATACAAATTATTATAATCGCTATTGTATGTGCAATGAGAATAATGTAGTAGTTATTGAACAATTTCTTAATTATTGTGTTCATTATATAAATAAAACAATTAATTATGATTTTTTAATCCGCTTTTCGCCTAGTCTAAGTTTTATAAGTATCTGTAAATAGGTAATGAATTTAAAATCGTTATAAAACGTACTTACTAACTGTAATTAAATCATATCGTTGTTTGAATAATGTATTAGACTTGTATTACTGTAACTATTCGAATATTTCTGCAGTCTATGGCAAGTATAATAGATTTGCTAGCATAATTGACGACCTCCGTGGTGTAGTGGTATGCAAGATAGATTTATAAAATTGGGTTCGATTTCCGGCGGAGCAAATTTAAATTTTTCTTAATTTATCTTGGTCTGGTTGGTGGGAGGCTATCGCCGTGACTTTAGACGTACCCAAGCGATTTAGCGTTCCTGTACGAGGTATTACATCGTACTTCTAACAAGTTAGCCCGCTTCCTTCTTAAAGATAGATAAAAGGAAATCGTTGACTAAAAAACCTTTTTATAACTATAAAAATAAACAAAAGGATTTCGGGCCTTACAATTTAATTTTCTCAGAATTTTTCCTCCAGTCTAACCCCTTTATTAGGAAACTTAACTCGTTCGGATCATATAAGGAGCCTATTTATTTCAGAGTCACTTTGTCATAAACAAGTATTTTTTTAAACTTTGCTCCCAGAGTCAAACGTAAACAGTTTAGTTAGAACAAAAACACATTTGATGACATTAATTACAACACGATGCCCTTGGTATCGTTACAACCATCCTTAAACCATGTTACATATACAGTGTATCACTTTTATATTTAGCAATATTTTATTTAAGTGATCTTTTTGCAAACATGCTCCTACATGTAGCTCCAGATATTTAGCCAAGACAAATGAGCTGATGTATTTCACGAGATCTTATAACTTCACCTTCCGACTCCATCGTTAAACCAGTACCTAGTTATCAGTAGTAGTTCTGTTATTTACTACAAAATCATCAAATATTCTAGTTTGGGCTCCAAACGAACATTAAAAAGTGGTTCTAATTTCCCATCCCAAAGATTGGGCATAATCACTGTTCTATCTATGTCCAGATGTGGGACTCGCTGGTTTAGAATAGAACTAGGAGAATACCCAATGAAATCCAGCGTAGCTACCATCGTCCCATTTGTGACGTCAAGCAGGCGCTTTATTCATGATAAGACCCAATTTAAATGAAAGAAGAAGTTCACTGGTTTTCAAGTCTTCAATTTATAATAAAAGGGTTAAAGATCACTGTAGAAAGCAATCAAGAGGTAGATGATTGTCACGAGAAGGATTTGTTTCAAGAGACGAGTTAGACAAAGATATACCATATGAGATCCAAGTCGTGATGGATTGCTTGCAATATTTAGTAAGTACACGAGCGGGATGCAATCAACTGTAATCCCCGGTAGTTGCAGGATTATTGCCACACGAAATGGAAACTAACTATCTCCGACCCAATTATTATTGCGCTATTCATGTTAGACAGACATGATATAATAATAATTATATAATATGAACATAATACAATAATAATCAGTAGGTATTTTAAGTGCAATGGTAAAATCGGCTTCGTTTCTTTTTTTCGGTTTCTTATTTATCTGATCATGATAATTATTTTATTCATTTTCACTAAACTAAAATGTAACAAATAGCAAGAAATTGAAATTCTTTTCCTTTTTTGGTCTATTCACATATAAGTGTAGTTTATTGTGAGCTTATTATCTACAGTATAAGATAACTGGAGAATACGCTCTCATCTATAGTCTTGAAATAACATTGCTTCGAAGTAAAGAATGGTTTTCATTTTATAAAATTTTAATTTTCACAGGTTTGCTGCTTGCCTCTTTATGTAAATAATATTTTATTTCTATGCATATTATAATTGGAACAACTAAAGATATAGGTTAGAGTGAAATATTAATGTTTTCGGTTGTTTTTTCCCTATTAAATGAACATTTCTGTATCTATTACTTATCTAGTGTTATGCTTAACTACATTGTACAATACATAACTCTTATTGATGATTATCAGTGATAAGTATATCTTGATAAATATGATTTGATAAAGTCTCAGATATAAAGAAAATTTTTGACCTCTATTATTATTAGAATACTCATCAATGTCACATTTGTCAGCACTTACGATGACAATAGTTTTTTAAATATTCTTAAACTAAACTAGCACATACACACGACTTTTACATACGTCTTTAATAATAATTTCATTTGTAGGCAAAAAAAATGTATGAGAAAAATAGTGCCATCTTAACCAGCAGAACTCAAAAATGATTTTATGAATAATTTGATTGTGAAGTTGTACTGTACAACGATCATATTATATTACCTAAATGAAGTCTTGTCGTAGAGCGAAGTAATTCTTTATTCCGTTTTATTATTAAAGATATTTTTAAACACATCAGTCTTGACTTATATTTTTTGATAGAATAGAATAGAATATCTTTATTGGCTAGAGAGAGATATAGATAAATTCGATATTGACAGTGTCGAGTTATAAAAACATCGTTATAGAACGGCGCTACAGTTATCAAAAATGGGAAACACTATATTGTGACTAATAATCACTGATAAATCATTTTCCTTTATTTATCACTTATAAAAAGCGATCATATCAGTAATGCGTCCCTTATCGACTCATTTGGAAGTTATAAACATGTAAAATCCATTGCAAATCCAAAATTGCATTGAGTTAAAGAAGTTAACATTGGTCATCAATGAATGAAATCCGAAGAGTTCATCAAGATTACAGAGAAATTATATCATATATCCTGAAGAGTAAGGACATTAATGTATGCTGAGTAAAGTCAGTACAAATGTACATGATGTATATTCCCTAAATATGTAACACTGTATCATTTTCATTCGATAGGAAGGCTCGGAATTAATCCAGCGCCACGTTATCTAGCAAGTGTAGTTAGGTATCAATTTTGCTACCATGCCAGTTATAACGGGCAAGATAAGCACATCTTTGGCGCTATCAGTCGCACCACGATTATGTAGCCCGATGGACTGTTTTAATAGTTTATTTATGTCAAAATCGAACAACCATGTTCGTCAACGGCGAGCACATCACACAGCGATGTCCTGTCGTCGGTAATTTTGAGGAGACAGGATGGAATCTGCAGTGTCCGATGCTCAGTAAGTGCGCTAGACAGCCAGTGAACAATTTGTGCAATTACGACGTGTACAATGGCTACAGTGAATTGTCAGTGCAGTGCTTTAATAGAGCTAATTATGTTCAGGATAATGTGCCTCCACAACATTATTATCAACAAAGTGTGACGTACACACAACCGGTACACCGGTTTCAGACCAATCTACGTTGCGATCAAATACCTGTACATCAAAATGTGGTATACAGTCAACCAGTGCAGGAGTTTCAGACTCAACTACCTTGTCACCAACGGCCAGAATGGGATTATAACAACATGTGTTACAACGTGGACGGACAGGCATGTCAATACACAAATGTAGTTGATCTAGAAGACTTCATGTAAGTTCAATTCTAGCTTAAAATCTATCAGACAATGTTGCTGTTTCTTCATCGTAAACCTTATTGTCTGATGTATTAAAGTCACTATTTAAATCAACTTCAACCTTATTGTCTGTTAATAAAGTTATTATTTATGTCAGCTCCAGCTGGTCGTTTTTATTCTGTTTTATGTTTACAATGAGTAAGCGTGCGGTTATCATATCTCCGAAAATGCGGTCTTTTATTGTTTTAGATATTTTCTGTATTGGTTTACTTTTCGTCGTCGACTTCGCGTGGAAATTATTATAAATTACATAAATAGTAATATCATTATCTGCTCGTTATTCCGTAAGTTGACTCTGATAACATTAATCATGACCTGAACATTGGTTCCAAAGGGTAATTTATCTACTGCAAATGCCGTATGCGAACTTTGCAACTATTATCATGCTTTGCAAGATTTTTCTTTAATTTTTTACTCTTCTTCTCTACTTATCGACCCGTTATAGTAATGGTACTATCGACTTACCTTTTAGATTTCTACGGAAAAGTTCTTCTTGTCATAAAGCTATATTTATCATTCAGGACTGTAAAAAGATGAAAATATATAAAAAATATTCTGAATGTTCGTACTAAATTATCTTATCGTCGCAAGATCTACAATGGTGCCTAATATTAACGAAAATATAATAAAACTAATGCCACTTAAAGTTATCACGGTAATTCATGCATTTCGCGTTTACTGCATAAGTACTTGATAAGTTTATAATTTATGTTATTAAAAACTTTTAGCTTCTTTTTTTTTGTTGGGAAGCGTTTAGCTTTTATAAAATGACGAATGTCTAACCGTAGAGGTAATCGCTATTTTGTTTAATTTTAAATTCATTTCCTGTTGTAAGAATAAGTTCATATTTAAAAATCCTCCGAGCTCCTCAAAATCATTCCCTTTACTAGTACCTAAGTATTCTGAAGTCATTCATTCATTCATTTCTCGATTACTGACTGCATCCTTACTTGACCACCTCCTGCGTTGACGAACTTTTAATTTTTATTATTACATGTTTAAAAATTATCTAGAGTCCAACCGAAACTGGTTTTCCGGCCGAAACCGAAACCGAAACCGAATATTCGGCCCTGGCTTCAGTTTCGGCCGAAACCGAAACCGAAACTCATGTGGTCAAGTATAAAATTCCTTAAAATACAGAAAATGGATGCATTTTACACATTATGCTGCATTAAGTGACTAAGTTTTACATTAATGACTATGTTTCGTTGCTACGGAGCTATCCGAACGGCGCACGACATTTCCCGAACAGGGCCGCCAGCGTCCGTCCGAGCGTGCACGACTATTTCCGAAATCAGTTTCGGTTTCGGCAAAAGTTTCGGCCAAATTCGGCCGAAACCGAAACTGCCGCCGAAACTTGATTTTTGGCTAAAAATCGGCCGAAACCGAAACCGAACTATCGGTCGGACATTAAAATTACCCAAACCTCAATACCTCAAGCTTATTCTAGAAACAGTGGCAGCGTGTTGAATCAAAATCCGATGAGTATAATAATCAATAGAACAAGACGTTAAAACAATTGCGAAGCAGTTAATCTAAACTATGTCCATATCTGTTGTTGGTTATTATTTGACTGTTGCCCAATTTCTTGCAACTTATAGACGCTAGACTACAGATTGAACAACACGCGGCGCTTATATTAGAAGACCTGTAAGGCTGTATGCTGCTAGAGATTAGTGCATTGGAAAAAACATATTGTCGCCCATACAAAACGGCATATCGCAGCGGTATTTTTAGATTATAGTAGTAGTCGTCTGTCAAGCGACGTATCCTACTAGCCTTTCAGTAATAGTGATCACGAAACCACGTGACTTGAGAATTGCTAACAAAATATGCTAGTTAGTAATTTTCGTATCCATATCCCAAACATGAATAACAAGCAGGACGTCCTCTAAGATAAGATCCGTGTGCTGTGCATTCTTTAATCTAGCGTAGACCTGATCCTGAAAGAACATTTGCTAGCCAATATGCTAGCTATGAAATTGGGTAATAGCCAAATATTTACATTCAAAATATCAATAAACACTATATTTATTACTTTGCTTAAATTAGCTGCACTAACGCTTCTGTTTAAACCTGCTCTGTTGATTATCCTTATTAGCATATAATAAATTACATTGATAAAAAATTACCGGCTCTTTTTATCCTAGTACTATTTTCTCTAATAATGCATTGGCGCTAGAAACATAGCAAAGTTGAAAATATATATGCAATTACAGCTTGTTGTGTGTGTTTGAATTTGGTAACTGAACACGATACATAAACGCTTCGGCGCTGCTTTAGGCATTGGACCTTTAAAAACCGTTCACCATAGATCCTATTACTGCTTCTTGTGGTCTTCAATCTTATTTTTTGTCTTCTACAATCACAAATTGAGCGGCAGTACCTACTTTTATCAAAAATAATCTGAATTATGAATAATTTGTTAATTTTGCCATTGTCCATTAAAAATCGACGACACGACGATGTTTACTACCGAAATATCGTCATTGAACTTTGTAGACTGTAGAGTCTACATCTCTTATGGGTGTCTTCGGTTTCGGAATGAAATGTCGCTTGAATTTGTTATCTATTTGCGAAAAGAAAAATAAATAAATATTTATGATTCACAATATAACCTACTGAAAAATTTTAAAGTAATTGTTTTTTAGCATTTCTGACAATAATCACCACAAAACGTACAGTCATAAAAATGTCTGAGATAGGCAAATAACATTACTTCTAGACCTCGTGATAGCTGTTCCATCAAGAATTTTAACATACTCACGCAATTACTAATATACGAGCAGGCTGGAAGAAAGCCAGACCGCCCAATGTTTATCACCTGATACAACCACGTGAGGTATTCAACTTGCCCGTCTTGTGATTTTTCGCTCCATACCAAATTGTAATACCCCGTCAATTAGTCAAAGGTATTATTATAGTTCCAGACAAGACAATAACAGCATTGTTAGAGGAAAATTGTCCGTTCAGACTGTGTTTGTCTTGATAACTTAATCATCCTTAAAGACTCGGTGTATTAGTGGATATAACGTATGTACTGGGCACTATGATGATAACCTCACTTCTTAACAACACGAGGTACGTAAAACGTTGATAACAACTGGACATTATGTTATCTCCTACAAACTGTGACTTCCATAAATGCAACGCTTTTACATAATAGATAATGTTGGCAGAAGCGTAGTTGTATTGTTAGAATGTTTATCTACGTCCTTTTATTAGTTCTTTTTAGGCTATGTTATCGGTAACTTCATTGATTATGTATTTATCTGTTTCTACTTTGTGGTTTAATATTCGAGTATGTCAGTTATAGTTTTTGCATATTTGGTTGTTGGTGGAAAAATAAAACACGGTTTTACTATATCTGTTACATCTCTTTCGTTTCTTTTGATATGCTTGGCAGAAATGCACTAGCAGTTTTGGCTGTTTTAGAATTTAAACATTAATCATAAGTGATTTTCGTAACAGTTAAATAAATGTATATGATTTTTTTGGAATATTCTCATCTGTTATTATCAATAAAGTTCATCATGATAACGTTAACTAGCAGGAACAAATCGTTAAAAAATTAAAACAAGCAGCAATTTTTGTTACTGTTAAATTTTCTACAGAAATCGTCTATATCATCATCATAATTAGGGGCGCCGGCATCCAACGGCTCTCTGTGAATCAGGGTCTTGGGACTCTTCATTTGATTTATTTGATTAGAGTTATTCCTGCAGAGTATTTCTGCTGCATACTTTGTACAACATTATAGGATAATAAGTATGGTTGAACCAGTTAAACATCGTAAGACCTAGGCGCACATTAAAAACAGCTCATAGGAAATTATGCCAGTACCTACTCATTTAGATCAATTATCTTTTAACGACTTTATAATTGACTGGCTTATAAATTTAATGATTGAGGAAAAATGTAGGTTTAGTTTTTAACGTTTTTTATTTTGTAAACAAGAGTTTGGTTTGTTAAGCTATTTTGTTCTTCATCGAAATTGAAATGTTACAATGGAGCCTAAACAATATGGGAACAAGTTAAAATTAAAAAATAAAAATGCCGTGCCGAATTTGGATTTAAATACTTTTTGCTGATGGAAGTTTTTCTATTTTAATACTTAATGTTAAAGACTTCTTTTAACATGATCTTTTTCGCTACACAGTAGGCAAGCTCATTCTTAACCTTAATCTGTCAATTCTTTCTAGTCTAGCTTAGTCTTAAACCATAACATCTCGTCAAATGTTAGCTATAGTAATTCAATGATCAAATGCAAAGTTTTATTTCTTTTCAGCTGTATATTCTGGACTGTATACGCTTTCTTGTCCACCTATATCTAGAATCGCAACATTAAAAAGTTGACTCTACAGTGTTTATTCCATTGAATATGGTAAGATTGTAGGCTCTTTTTTAGACCGAGATTGTATATCTATGCTTTTTGCCCGGCTTAGTCTAGAACCGCAACAACTAAGAAGTCGACTGTAAAATGTTAGCTGCTATGTTTAATTTCATTACAACTATTGACCATTGTAGAATCTTTATCTCCTAAGGATGCTCTGATTTTGTAGAGAATGTGTAGGCGGTTTTTGTCACGTCTGTGTGGCTTCATTTTTTTTTATCTATCACAAGTTGGCCTTTGACTGCTATCACACCTGATGTTAAGTGATGATGCAATCTAAGATGGAAGCGGGCTAACTGGTTAGAAGTAGGATGAAATCCACACCCCTTTCGGTTTCTACACGACATCGTACCGGAACGCTAAATCGCTTGGCGCTACGCCTTTGTCGGTAGGGTGGTAACTAGCCACGGCAAAAGCCTCCCACCAGCCAGACCAAGACAAATTAAGAAAAATCTCAATCTGCCCTGCCGGGAATCGAACCCGGGACCTCCGTCTTATAAATCCACTGCGCCACGGAGGCCGATGTGAAATGTGATTTCATGTTTGAAAGTACATTTATTTTGCATACAACAGCAAAATAAATCGATTATAATTTATTCCTAACAATCTTCCTTTTTCTTCTGTTTCGCATTAAACGTTTCTATTCTATGCTTTAATATCATTATCATTTAGAGATCATCGAATAGTATGCGAAAAACCTTTTTACTTCGTTTGTAGTACATCGTCTTATCCTTTATTAATTTAGTCAGAGTCAAAATCATTGTCCAAATAAATTGCTTTATCAAATAAATAATATAATGTAACGATAAACCGGTGCGTGTTTACCTACTTATCCGTTTCCTAGGCGAATTCTTAGAAATAATTTATTGTAATTGTATTCTTTGTTGCCTTATAAATGACATTTTTCTTGGTAAATAGAAGTGTGATTGATTATTCTACAGTATGTATTTTAAGGTAGGTAAATTGTAACTGTTCACTATATTTATAATTTTATAAATAATTGTAATTAAAGCGTATATTAGAGTATTCAAAGATGTAAAATCAAAAATCTGCATCGGAAGTACAACACAAACTTTATTTACTTTTAATATTGTCGAGTATAATGTAAAAATGTTGCTGAGGAGGAAAACCGTAGATATGTCGATTTTTTATAGTTTGTATGCAGTAGTTCCAAACTTTTTCCACGAAATTACGGGAATAACCGGTTCACTCGAAATTGATTTCTCTTCATCGTTTGCATACTATACGTAAGAGGTATCTACGTAGTGCGAGATTAATGTACTTATCGATATTCTCGGAATAACTTTTTACCTTGGAGCCATCTGAACTCAGACTTTATTATTCAAATAATAATAGTTCGTATGTACGACTGCCTCGTTGGTCTAGTGGTTAGCCTATGTGGCTTTGATGACGAGGTCCTGAGTTCGATTCCTGGCTGGGGTCACGGAATAATTCTGAGCTTTTTCATTCTTCTATGAAATGTTCAGTACATTCCAAGCCTGGAGTCTGGAAGTTGGTGGTGTTACACCCCCGTGCCTCGGAGAGCACGTTAAGCCGGTCCCGGTCACTATCATAAACATCTGATAGTGACCGTTAAATAAATGAAACATTATCACCCTATGCCCGCCAACCTCCATTGGAGCAGCGTGGTGGGGGTATGTCTCCTTATCCCCTCTCCTTTAAGGGGGGAGGCCTGGCCCTGTAGTGGGCCGTTAAAAGGCCGATAATGATGATGGGTATGTATGTAAAGATTTGGGACTAGTACTCTTTCATTATAAATTTCAACAATACACTAGATGGTCAGGCCTACAATCATATAGAAGTAAGGATAGTGAGGATAATGAGCTTAGTTACTTCCCCTACTCTGCTTGAATGCGGCTGACGGGCTTAAGGTTTTCTCTTGTAAGGATCATTATTGGATGATATTGATAATGACCGGGACCTACTTCACTGCTCCAAGAAATAAGATTATATCAACATCTCAACTACAGCCTATTTTTTTTTAATTTCTTAGAAGAAAGAGAAGTTCAATAAAATGTAGCCCGACCGAAGTCTTGAACTCATAACCTAGAAATCCAAAGTCACATTACCCACGGGGCAACGAGGTCACGTACTCCTTGTCTAGAATTCAAGACTTTATTAGTTCATTCGATCAAACTCTATATAAGAGATTCTAGTTGTTTTTTCCTGTTACCATTCTCTCCCCATGGTTAATTCACGGTCTTAGCTAGACAGGATAGGGTCAGTCATTCGTCAGACGGTTGCAATACAAAAGAACGGACATACAAATTTGTAGGCGCACGTCATAGCTCCATGATCGGACGCTATTATTTCTGCAATCCCTGACACTTCTCACCTCATACGTAACTGAGATCAGTTTGCGAAATTTTTGCAATGATTAGCGCAAAACATTTCTATCAATAAATATTTCTTAAATATTAGTCAGTGTTTGACTTGTCAAAATTAAAAATTTTCGACTTTCTATATTTTTTAAGATTAACCTCAACGGTTATGAAGCTGGACTCAACACCCAACTTTTACTACTTTATTCTCGGACCTATTATTGTCGTAGTCATTCTCACATATAGTCTGCCACTAATATCGCATTTAGAAGACAAATGGTTAATAATTTTTTACAGAGAAAAAAATAACGACTGCTTATCCCGCAAACAACTCGGAGACAATAATATTTATTATTCATATATTAATTTTTAATAGAATACTAAGTTAAGATCCTGTCCTTCAATTATCTTAATTTGTTTTAATACGTTATAGAAAATTTTTTTAACAAAAAATAGAACCGACTCAAAACGCACTAAAAAGTAAAAAATAACTGTGTCATTTAGTTGCTTTAATTTACTTAAGCATGTCTATGAAGTCGGTGCCAGCAAGTTTAAGGAACATGTATTTAACGTAGTAAAGCAGTTTGTGGGTTCTAGGTAATGTTCTTAAAGTAGAAACCTTGCTGGCACCGACGCCTAGATATGCTTAAATAAATTAAAGCAACTAAATGACTCAGTTATTTTTTTACTTTTTAGTGCGTTTTGAGTCAGTTCTATTTTTTGTTAAAAAATTTTATTTCTTAGTTTTTAGTGATTTATCGCCACGCAACATACTCGTACTATACTGTCTTAGTATATTATACGGCAGTAGTAGCCAAAAAGCTACCGATACCGGGACAAAGACCGAAATCGCTGTAAGCGTGCCTCCAAAATTTGAAGAGTTCCTTCAATTTCCCCAGGATATCATCATCAGATCCTAACATGATGACAATGGGACCACCTTGGAAGTATGCCCTTTCTAATAAAATTATCAAAATCGGACAACTCTGTAAAAAATTATACGTGGTCATACATAAAAAAAAGAGGAAAATAATAAAAAGATGTTCAATTGTTCACCATATCATAATAGAGTCCAGTAACTTATACGAGTATGACCGTAGGCATTCCAAGGTGCTGATATAGCGGCTTCGTACCAGAAAGCGTAGTGTCGTTCTATCCCTCCTCTAGGTGATGACTTCAAACGTGCCGTACAAAAAAATTGCCCACAGTTCTGGGTCGTTGTGTTTGAAAGTACAAAGACTCATGTCCAGCTGTGAACTCCATCGGCTGATGTGATGATAATGTGAATACAATGCCGATATAATATAATGTATATAGTAACGTACGTATCAAGTCGACGTGATCTCGTACAGAGGCACCGTGCGATTTGCAATTGCTCGTAATTGCAAAAATAATAGTCGACGCCAATTGAACTACCGCTGTGACGTGAACACGTCTGTAAATTCATATGACCGTAATTGAAAAGCGAGAATCTATACTAAAGCCAAACTCGATTGAGAATGCTTGTCAACAAACGAATTTGAAATGTAGGTAGAAAATGCAATACATTTTATGCCTAATAAATTTAAAATTATTTTTTGTTTTTTTATAAAATCTTATTTTAAAAGTTATTGAGTATATTAATTAGTTTTAAGCGTACTAATCTAATTTATTGTCATGAATTCGTTATTAACAAGTTAACTAATAAAGTCAGGTGTAAATGACTAGTGATTTCTACCTTCATTTTTAATTTGTTTGTTGACAAACATTTTCAATCGAGTTTGGCTTTAGTATAAATTAATAGTTTTCTAAAATCAAAGTTATAGTAGAATAATATTCTGGTAACTCTTACGTATCTAGCAGTATCATCATGTCCTGTAATTACATCGGCAACCATGCCCTTCAGACCAGAACAATACAATGTTGCTTGGCGGCAGACATAAGATTAGCGGTACTCAGTACTTTCCCGGATAAGCTCTACCAGAAAAAGCTCTACACTTATTATAAATGAAAATGTTACCTTCACACAAAGTTTCTTGTTATTGTAAATTGGAATTGTAATGAGAGTACCTGAAACTATTATTTCCTGTAGTTTATATTTTTAACAACTACTAGTTGACTAGCAATAAATTCTTCGTCTTCTTTTAAACTTCGTTTTATTTACAACTGTCTGTTCGCGGCATGTGTTCGAATGATTCTAAAACGACGACTTACCTGCCTTTGGGGAAATATTGAATTGATTAAAAACTCCGGACATTTTCCGGAGTTACGCTAGAATTTACGGAAAGTATAATATGCATGTATGTATGTGTTTATTCTATGACACATCTTCAGTTACATTTCTAGACAAAAACTTGTACCTGTATTAAATATTGTTTTGGTATTTATTACTTTTGACGGGTACATAATTATTTCTTGAGTGCTTACTTTTCGAGTTATAGAAAGTCATTTATTTCCACTGTGAGCTTTAAGCCGCCCTTTTATATCGATTATCGCTATTGTACTACAAATATTCGATTACTTATTTTGTATTTCTAAGTTTCTGTCTCCAAGTAGTATTGTTGTTTTATAACAAAGCTGAATATTTTGTAGTTATTTAAAATTGAAACGAGTCGGTTGTCCAAAATGCGTATAAGAGTCCATTGGCCCTTAAGCTTTCACACGCCGTGCTAGACTGGTTTTTCGTTTGATTCCAGTGCAACAATGGCCCTCATATCGTGTTCAATTTTTCATAACTGTCATGCAACAATCCATCATTTCACTATACATAAATCGCTATATATACTATTGTATAGTATAGTGATTTACGTATACCATGCTCAATTTTAGAAACATCGTTATGATTTAGAAAAAAATCTGTAAAAATATAAGAAACTAGGAGTTTTCTAGGACTTACTGTGCTGCGCAAAATGCCTTTTAGCATTCGCCACCTTTTCTAAATAAGTCTGAAAAACTTTAATTATTTATTAGAATAAACTTCTGAGAGAAACATTGAAAATTCAGAACTAATCACACTTTAGATTCGCGTGTAAGATTTTGATAAGATATATATTTATTTATCTCAGAATTGTTAAAACTATAAATCATACAAGGTAATTTTGTCTGGACCCTTTACAATACGTCCAAAGTGACTGAAGATTATTCATTCACTACGCAGTTCCCGTTTATCCGCCATCTTGACTTGTCTATTTTGACAATGACGTTTCTGTAATAGATTAAAAAAAGTAAATTTGGTGTTTATTACTTACTATATTTTATTCTGAATATTTTACGAGATATCATTGCGAGAATGAAAATTCTTGGAATATTTTATCTGTAACAATTTCGTAAACATTACCTCAGATGATCATCTATTTTAAAATTTTCATGTTCAGTATTTTATAATGAGTCATTTGTTACTCCAACGTCAATGTTAGGTGCGGCACAGACAACTGGGTTTAAAAACAATTATTTGGGACCATTAAATCCTCAAGGCTTTTCTTTAATATTAATAAAAATACATCGATGTCAATAGCAATAAAAAAGTAAATAATTGCTGCCGGGTCGTAAGGTGTGAAGGCGTTTGTTGCGATATAAAAATAATGTAATCGTACCCAATGCCACATTGTCTGTGCTTTTGCTCTTTAATTGTATGCGCGGTTTAATACATTTTAAGTATCAGATTAGATAACATGTTCAGAAGTAGTACCCATTAGCGGCTGCGTCGGCCTAGTAAACTGCAGTTCTCTTGGGTGAATATTAAGATGGACGCTGAAAGACGTATATTAGTATTTTATATATATCTTTAATTTTTTGCTATGGGAGATAATTTAATTTAATTTTTAATTGAATAATATTACAAAAACACGTTAAAGATCAGTTTGTCTATTTAATATGTTAACAATTAAATTAATATAATTCAAAATGATATACTGGTGCGCATTTTATAAGTCGACAGTTTTAATTTTTATGAAAGAGGGAAATGAGGGAAATATTTTGGAAAATGCTTTTAGTTGCAACACAAAGATACATCTACTATGCTGTCCTGATGTGCAATATTTAACAACACAATTGCGATATCTGATGACTTTCCTATAATAGTCGTAAATCGTAGCGTATCGACAACGGCAACATGCTGTCAGTCTGTATACGTCTTTATACGAAGGTTGTTTCAAGGCGCGCAAAATATTATATTCTGTTTTCAATTAAACTTGCGAGCTGTGATTGATTTAGAATGTTCTGCAACAAAACCTATTAGTTACGTTGCTGATTCGGTTATACCTAAATCTATAAAATGCTACACAAGAATAAAAATAGATCTCCCGGTCTCTATGAGAACACTTTTCAGGTACAGAATATAGAATTAAATTAAATACTGTCATTATTTTTGACGTGAAAACGTCTTATAATTCGATAGAGCCGGCTGCACGCACGAAAAAACATGACGTCATGCCGCGTTACCTCGCTTTGAGGCGTTCCATGTAAGGCTTGAAGTGCAAGCGAGAGCGCGAAACGAGCGACAAAGAAGCACAATCGGACTTTGCGTTCGGCAGCGTTCGACATCCGTCTATTAAATATAATTATTAAATATATTAATTTTAAATTAAAAATTAATATATTTATAAATTAATATTTATTATAAATTTAAAATATAAATTTATAAAATCAAAATCAATTATTTTATTAATTTAAATTAATATTTATAAAAATATACTTAAATTAAAAATTTTAATAACCAATTAAATGCTACCATTTCATCAGTATTTTCTTCAGACGTTGTCACGTTCAACTATCGTCAGTAAACCGACTTTACAGACAACCATTTTTTTTTTAATATTTCGTTCGTGAATAAGCGTAAAGGTTTTTGTAACAATAAACAAATTATTCTCTTTGTTATCTGCTCATTTGTTTATTTTCATAACTTTGAAGTTACCGAATATCTATAGAATCGTAAACATTGTAATTTTAGGGCCGTGTTTGGTTTCTTTCCTTTGCTTTGTTAATAATATTACTTTCTTCCAATTTTTAAGGTTGTTTCAAGGTGAAACCCTTTTAATTGCTTTATCAGCAGCAACTGCCTACTTACTTTCTTGTTGCATTTTCTGTAAAAAAAATCTGCTATTGAATTGGTAATAGAGTCGCTACTGACTGATACACTTGACTTTTCGTAAGTGGTAAGACTCTGTGAAATAAACTAATTTGATTTTCAATTGATTCATAGAAGTGAATATAATGGATCACAATCAATTCTTCTTCCTTTCTTTTTAATTTTATTAATTTTTTATTGTAGCGAAGTCTGAAAATTCTGAGCTAAAATTAGGTCCGCTCGCAATCATTGTAATGTTTAACAACATAAGACAAAACAATAGTCCAAATATTTTAAATGCGAAAGTAACTCTGTCTGTCTGTCTGTCTGTCTGTCTTGCTTTCACTCTACAACTACTGAACCGATTTAAATGAAATTTGGTACACAGTAAGTCTAGAGCCTGAAAAAGGACATAGGCTACTTTTAATTGCGAAAAAAGGGTTGTAAGGGGTTAAAGGGGGATGAAATGTTGTATGAAAGTATCGTCATTTTGAAAGCTTAAGACCTATTTCTTAGGCAGTTGATTAGATATTAATAAATATGACATTCAAAGCTTAAAAAAATTAGGCTGCCGTAATAAATAATTCCACGTGGACGAAGTCGCGGGCAAAAGCTAGTCATATTATAATTTTTGATCTTTTTACAATTCGACTATTTGGAACCAATATAAACACCGATAAGCACACAGATGTCTACCAATGAAAGTTGTATTAATCTTATCTGTCAAAGATTAGAAATGCATCGTCGACCTTTCGTTTATTGTTGATAGATACGTTGCATCGTCCGATAAAACGGCTTAGCATCAATTGATGGGAAACATTGACAAGGTAATGTCTATCGAATGGTCTGTTACGCGCGCTATTGACGCAGACGCAGAGGCCCGTAGACGTGATCTGACTAATGAGCCTTGCTACCTGCTTGGCGTTGCTTTGTATTGACTGTGGGACTTATATGGATCTATGGGAGAAAAATACATAGCTGTATTTTGTTTTCGTATTATTTAATACTATAAGACAAATTTTACTTAACTAGTACTTTGTTATTTTATGCACTAGTTCATTGAATAAATGCAGACAACCTTATCGAACGTACTATCTTCGGTACTGAGTTGATATGTTTGGTATAGATATTCATATATTACATGACTTAGAAATGTAAATACACTCATTGAGCAGGGTTGTCGTCAAAAAAGTCCTACATAGCGCTATTTCCTGCCCTTCACTATAAGGTATACCTATAAGCTTTTTTTTATCGACTACAAGTTGGCCCTTGACTGCTATTACACCTGATGTTAAGTGATGATGAAGCCTAAGATGGAAGCGGGCTAACTTGTTAGGAGTGGGACGAAAATCCACACCCCTTTCGGTTTCTACACAACATCGTACTGGAACGCTAAATTTAAAAGCTAAAGCTTAATAGTTTCATGATGTGCTAGTATGACTAAAACAATTACTGCCCTTCTTAGCAAGAGAATATACAAGAGGAAGAACAATGGACTCTTTCATCATCAGGACCTCGTGATCGATGCTATATAGGCTAACCAGTAGACCAACTAGGTTGTCAACGTCAAATCTATATTACTCGTAGAAATGTACATTTCAACCAAAAGCCAAAGTATCTAATGCCATGTTTACTAATGCATATGCAAAAATAATTCGTGTCTATTTGTTACTCAATCGCGCCTAAACTACTAAAACGATTTCAATGAAATTTGATACAGATATACACACACCGCCATATTTAGCGGAACATAAAAAAAAGGTTTGATATCAGTATCATATAAAGTTGCTGGCTGCTTTATTCGTCATTTAATTTAAAAAGAAATATTTTGAAATTAAGAAAACAACTGAACATCACATTTTATGCAATCGTTTTAATATTATTCAAATACACCTTATCTGGAGCGAACTTCGAGTATTTCTTCCTTCTGAGTTTGATTTAAAATTTCATTGAAATACTGTTTTTTTGTTAGTTTTTTTTTTAAATCGTGTATCTTTCTGGAGTTGAGGACTGAATTATGCCTGACTTAGCCCCAACGGAGATTGCCAGAATTTCCGCGTCCACTAGTAATCTATAAAGTATACCTATTTTGTTTGACGTTGAATATAACCTATTTTCTGATAAAAACGCTTACTATTAAACACGTGGCGATCGCAAAAGTGCAACGGAAGCTTGTATTAAACATAAACACAATGTTGGAAAACGCTGATGTATTGAGAACAAAACACACGTAACTCTATAACAGGTTACAGATGTTGAAGTGAACTAGTTTCGGGAACGATAAAACACGCAACCGAAGGCCGATAAGGACGGATATATCCGAGTGGAATGCACTGAGGAAAAATATAGCGTCAACGATCGCGGTAACAGTAAAAAACGGGAGGATTTTAACGAGTACAGGCAATTATAGCAACCAGTGAAACGGCAGCAGCAATCAATAATAATCTGTCGAATTATAAACTGTTAAACCACAGGTAAAACAGAATAGGCATAATATAAGGGTTTACCGCGAGAAAAATAATTGTTACAAAAATCTAAACTTAACCGCGAGAAAAATAAAGCGTTTCAGCTTTATTTAATAAATAAAGCTGGAACGCTTTATTTTTCTCGCGGTTAAGTTTAGATTTTTGTAACAGTTTTAAATCTTGAAAATAATCCTTTATTCATCACAGAATGAGATAAGATAAGATCAAAGAGAAATAATGAAAAAATATTTTAATATCTTCTAACATCATGCGTATTGTTTCTTCATTTATTTGAATGCCTACAATTCGAACTGATTTTGTATAGCACTTTTTATGCATAAAATAAAGAATTTTGCTAATTGAGCATAGTATATCACAACAAAGCTTTATTAACCTGTAAACAAAAATTTATTATTTTTTATTTAGAACTAGCGGACGCCCGAGACTTCGTCCGCGTGAAAACCTCTTAGGTACCCTTTTAATTTTAAAGACAGACTTTCATATAAAGTGTGCTCTTTCCCCGCTGACCCTCTCAATTTAATTTTTTTATAGTTTCCCGTGAGACAATATCCTCCGTCCCGTCCCGTGTACTAAAGATCTTTATTTTTGTTAAACATTGTACGATTACAGTACATTAACATTCATCATCATCATCATTATCAGCCTGTAGACGTCCACTGTTGGACATAGGCCTTTTTTAGGGACTTCCAAACACAACGATCCCGAGCCGCCTGTTGCCAGCGGCTCCCTGCGACACGTTTGATGTCGTCAGTCCACCTGGTTGGGGGTCGACCAACGCTGCGCTTTCCGGTGCGGGGTCGCCAATCTACCACCTTGGGCCCCCAACGTTCATCAGCTGTTCGAACTACGTGCCCCGCCCATTGCCACTTCAGTTCTGCGACTCGCTGAGCTATGTCGGTTACTTTGGTTCTTCTGCGGATCTCCTCATTTCTGATTCGATCTCGCAGAGATACTCCGAGCATTGCTCTTTCCATCGCCCGCTGAGTGACTCTGAGCCTTCTTATGAAGCCCGCAGTCAGCGACCAAGATTCGGATCCGTAGGTCATCACTGGCAACACGCACTGTTCGAAGACTCTCGTCTTCAGGCACTGAGGAATTTTGGACAAAAAGATGTCACGGAGTTTCCCGAACGCTGCCCAGCCGAGTTGGATTCGGCGGTTCACCTCTTTCTCGAAATTGGACCTACCTAACTGGACCATATGCCCTAGGTATATATACTCGTCTACAATTTCGAGTGCAGAATTTTCAACAATTACTGGGTGGAGCGGAACGTGAGCATTACACATGATCTTTGTCTTGCTCATGTTCATTTTAAGGCCCACCTGTTGAGAAACTCTGCTGAGGTCATTGAGCATAATGTTAAGATCATTTAGAGATTCTGCCATGATCCCTACATCGTCGGGAAACCGCAGTTGAGTGAGGTACTCGCCATTGATGTTGATGCCAAGTCCGTTCCAGTCCAAGAGCTTAAAGACGTCTTCCAATGCGGCGGTAAATAGCTTCGGGGAGATAACATCTCCCTGTCGCACTCCTCGCTGCAATTGGATTGGCCTCGTAGTCTCATCCTGTATACGGACTGACATGGTGGCGTTTTCGTACAGGCACTGCAACGCTTGGATGTACCGGTAGTCGATTCGGCACCTCTGCAATGACCTTAACACAGCCCAGGTTTCCACCGAATCAAAGGCTTTCTCATAGTCCACAAACGCCAAGCAAAGTGGCCGGTTATACTCTTCGGTCTTTTGTATAACCTGCCGCAGCGTATGGATGTGGTCTATGGTACTAAAGCCTTGTCGGAAGCCGGCTTGTTCGGGAGGCTGGAAGTCATCAAACCTACGAGCGAGACGATTCGTGATGACTCTGGAGAACAACTTGTAGACATGACTCAGCAGCGAGATTGGTCTGTAATTCTTCAGCAAGGTATTGTCACCCTTTTTGAAGAACAGAACAACCACGCTCCTGTGCCACGCCTCAGGCGTCTTGCCCTCGTGAATGACGGAATTGAACAATCGCTGAAGGACTTCAAGTATCGGTTTACCACCCGCTTTCAGGAGTTCTGCTGTGATTCCGTCATCACCTGGCGCCTTGTTGTTCTTTAGGTGTTCGAGAGCCATACTAATCTCGTCTAGGCTGACGTCCGGGATATCTTCGGTATAATGTCGGGTCAATTTGGCTCTGGGGTCATTAGTACATTAACATTAACAATATATATTTATGGCAAGTTGATGTGTATAGTTTGTATTAAATAGTCTATTTCACTTTTGAGTCTAGCTTTCATAATAAACAAAATAATTTACAATCCGACATGCAGATCTCGAGATTAGCCCGTTTAAACAAACGAACAAACTTTTTCGTATACTATATAAATATGGTCTGCCATGTCAAATAAACTGAAAGAAAAGATCAACCCTATTCGATACGTATAACATAACATGGAGGAGGTCAACTTAATATATTGGACAATATAGCGGCAGAATTGTTTTTTAGAAATTTTGTAATATCTCCGAAACCATATAACTAATTAACATACTGTAAAAGGCAAATCTTATCTCTATAATATCCTTGTGATTACTAAATTATTTATTTTGATAAGGATTTAAGTTTAGTTGTATAAATAATGATGTAAACGTAAGCATATGAATTAAATGATTTTTTAAAACACAAAAAGTTGTATATCTGCCAAAATATAAAAGATAGATATAGCTATCGCGGACTTTTTTGTTGAACTTTTTAAGGTGGACAATACTGTAGTACATTATTTTGGTCTATCTCGTAGGGTACAGCAAGCGTTTGCAATATAAGCGCCAAAAAACGTGCTTATTTACGACATCACATTAGAAATCTCTAAATTTATCAGTGTTTCTCTACTATATTATGCATGTATTATACATATAAACTTTCTTTAAGAATCAATCTATCTATTAAAAAAAACCGCATCAAAATCCGTTGCGTGGTTTTAAAGATCTAAGCATACATAGGGACAGACAAACGGTGGATAGAGACTTTGTTTTATACTATGTAGTGATTTATTGAATTGAAATACTACGATACTGAAATCGTAGTATTTTCTAAAGTCATATATTACAATGATTTGTGAATGGTTCTTCACAGAACAATAACTTATTGGTTGTTTCCAAGCCTTTTCCATGTTCAAAATGTTCACTCTACCGAGAAGAAAGAGGCAAAAACGTTAAGTTGTCGAGAACATCTATCAATGTTCCTATTCGTTCTCAAGGCGATAACTAAATGATAGCTAGTTCTATTTGAAGTCACATAAAAAGAATCTTGTGTTTTTACTTGCTTTTCCGAAAATTTCTCCTATTAATAATATTTAGTAGATACTTACAGTGGTACTTATTATGTTTGCTGTAGTAGTGGTACTGAAATATGGAGTGGAACATACAAGTTGTACTGTTGAGATCAGTTCAAAGATCAGTTTTTATTAGTACTTACACTCTAGGCGTGGATTTAGTATTTTTTTTATTCCTCACAAGTTAGTCCTTGACTTCAATTGCAGTTGATGGTAGGTGATGATGCTATCTAAGATAGAACCGGGTTAACGTTTTAGGAGAAGAATATCTACACTCCTTCGGTTTCTACACGACATCGTACCGGAACGCTAAATCGCGCGCTTAGCGGTATGTATCTCTTTGTAGGAAGAGGGTGGTAACTAGCCAAGACCGAGGACTGCCACCAACTAGACCAATGCAGAAAATCTCTACGTTTCTGCCGGGAATGAAACCCGAGACGTCCGTCTTATAAATCTACCGCGGATACCACTGCGCCAGTCTGTAAATACGAGAAATAAAATAAGTATTAACTTATCGAAAAACGTTAGTAACCAAATCATTCTAAATCGTATTTGGTTGACGTATTTGTTGTTAATATTAACATGCTATTTAGAGCAGCTGATAAAAGGTACCTACCGTGCTTTGGAGCTAATGACAAATTAATGGAATAAATCAACTTTCCGTACTCGCCATACTGTTTTGTGATTTGGAAACGAGTTGACTTGTGACTAATGATCTTGTGTTATTTGTTTGTGTATTGTGCGTTGGAAATAAAAACCAATTTAAATATTCTGTTCTTATTCAGTGATTTGTAGTGCGGTGCATAAATGAACGAATCTGAGTTGAAAGTGTGCGTTTGAAATATGTGTTTGCCTGGAGTGCCGGAGCTTAGCGCTGCCGGGGATAAACTTTGTGCGGTGACTAAAAGGTACTGGAGATTTTTACTGAAAACATGATGCATGTTGAGAATCGTAGAATCACTGCAAATAGTCTAATATGACGTATCAAAAGTGCTTGCAAACTGAGCCTGCTTGAAATAATCGAATTTTGGATTGATATCGATTTTGGTAAAGAAATTCTTTGCCATTTAACAATATTGCAATGATAAGAGAAAGAGTCTCGAATAATTTCAAAATCTCTTCTTTTTAATCACCCTTCTCTCTACAAATGTCTCTAACTTAGCCCAAAAGTTATCTACAAATTGATTGAAAAAATGAGAGATAGCCATCATATTTTTATTTTTCGGCATAAAATCAAATCAAGACTACAAAAAGTACCATAAACTGCGGATGTTGATAAACTGGACCAATTTCGTTTCTTTTATAACATAGAACACAGCAGTCTGTTATGCCTGTTGTGGTGTATATTATAAAAGTTACTTGACTGCCTTTGTAGTGTTTTAAAAAGTAGAATTCCATTCCAATCCTCCAATGCAAGTGTCCTGAGGGTAGGCAGTATTTTTATGCATTTATGAAGTGCACGCCACCAACTCGTACTCTAGGTATCCCATTCCAAGGGAGATAGTCCATTTCAGGTTCTTTCATTTGTATAATCAAAAATAATTTAATATTATAAGTTCTCCGATTTCACCCTGAATACAATGATATGGGCTTCATACAAATTTTGACCATCTCGTATCAGCTTTTAGTTGCGGTCTGGAGGATTTACAATACAAGTACACAATTAAATAATTGTCGCCTTCATAATATCTATTAGTATGACATTAAAGCCACTTTTGCATTAAATCTTATTTCCTAATAAATAATAAATTAGTTTTATTATTTCGTACTCATAACACTATGTAGTTGTCAGTTAACTAAATACCAATCAAGTGTCCATTCCTGGCCATTGTCATATTCATTGTGTCCATAGTCCGATACCAATGTTTGTTTACTTCAGAAATGGGGATATCTCCTTTGTGTTAACAGTGGTTAGTTTCTCCTGCGGGAATCGTATTTGTCCCCTCACATTGAATCAACGTTTACGTAGGGACATTCAAGCTTTCATAAATACAGTAGGTACCTACCTATCCAAGTTTACACACCTAACAATCTAAAGAAAGACTAGGTTTGATGATTGATAAAAAATATTGTTATAATATATATAACAGTTAATTCCAGGTCCATAATTAAAAAATATGGTTTTATTTTAAAATCTACTTACTACACTTCTTTTATTATTTAAAGTTTCATTTGTTTTATTTAAAATTCGATTACATTAAGAACAGATTTTGCGAGTAAAGGCTATTTATGAAAAAAGGTACATTTTTGAACTTTCATGTAAAAGTGAAAATTAATATTAAATAACAATTAATTGAATTAGAAAAATATGTGATTAATATCGCGTATTTCCTCCACGTGCTCTTATTAAAGTTTCTAAACGTCTTGGCATACTGAGAATAATGTTATCGATGGTCTCCTGGGAAAGTCTCCGCCATTCCTCAACTACGGCGATTCGCAGTTCACCCACGTTGGCAGGAGCTGGAATTCTGGACATAACTTTAAGAAACAACAAACTTCGACAGACATATCAAACTTCTTTACTTTTTAATTACTCTACTATTTCATATTGCTCTTTTTTTGTATGACTGCCTCCTTGGTTAGCCTATGTGGCTTTTTAGCGCATAGAGGTCCTGAGTACACATCCTGGATCGGACTATGGAATAATATTGAGCTTTTCTTCTAAGGAATTCGTGCTTCGGAGAGCTCGTTAAGACGTCGGTCCCTGTCACTATCATCAATAACCAATAATAGCAGTTAAACAATAATCAAACGTCACCCTAAGCCCTCCAACCCGCATCGAAGCAACGTGATGGAATAAAGCTCCATATCCCCTACTATATAAAAAAAGCAACTGTTGAGTTTCTTGCCGGCTCTTCTTAACAAGACCTGCCTCCCGAGTCGGTGGTAGAGGAAATACAAATAGTCCAATTTGGCGTTTCCAATGTGCTTATAATAAGCCTACTTGAAATAAACGATTTTGAATTTTGAATTTTTTTTTTTATAAGGAGGCTTGGCCCTGCCCCGTGAGCCTTTAGTGCGGTGGTGACCAGTGATAATAGATTTGTAATTATTTATTTAAATTTTTATTGTTGTAATCGATGTTCGTGTTAATTAGGTATAAATTAATACAGTGTGATTATCTATTTGTGACCGTGATCTCTATGTAAGTGGGTTGAGATATGACTATGTAAATAAACTGCTTTTTAAAGTACCAAACTCTGTTTATACCGGAGAATACATAATATTTACATTTGTGTTACACGAGTGATTCCATCGAAATCTCTTCATGTTGAGAAAAATTCTAAATATAATAGAAAGATTGAGAATTTTTTTGTGCCAAAAAAATCCATGGAAAGATTGGGTGCAACCCAGTAGTACCCCCTGATTTTAGTTCAATAGAACTGTTGATACACCATATTAGTGCTTAGTGTCCCATTAGTTCTATATAGAACTAATAGGACAAAATTAAAGAAATGTCGATATCAACATCTTGTTTGTACGTTACATATAAAATATCTATAGTTTTTATAAGTATAATATGGAATCTCTTTTGATTGGAAATAATAAATGTTCACTTAAATTTGAGAGTATCTATAAACATACTATATCGAATACAGCTTTGCTTAAATTGCACAAAACGTCATTAAAATGGTATTGAGGTTTTTAATATAATTTTTTTCTAAACTGAATAGTTTGCGCGAAAGATACTTCCAAAGTGGGAAAATGTGTGACAAAAATAAGAAAATATTTTTTAGACACAACTACTATTTGGTTTTAACAACTTAGCTTTAGTCGCAAGGGACATTTTTTTGTTAAAAACAAAATGAAATATCAATCAAAATAATATTAACTTTATAACTTATATGGTATAAGTAAAGTCAAGAGCAAAAACTATACTACAGTACTATATAAAACTATTGGGATATAATTTGACAGCACGGAAAATATCCCAACAGTTCTATAGAACTACGGTATGAGATGCACCCAAAAGATTAAGCTAGCATATAAAGCTTATAGAAAGATTAAGGAATTTATATGTGCGAAAAAAAAGTTTTGTGCCGAATATCTTATTGTACTTAATACGCGTTGTACATTTATAAATTTGTATAACCAGAACGAGCAAGGTTCTCAACTCGTCGCAATTTCAATACACTGGGCATTCTCTAAGATCGATGAATTAATTTCCCAAGTGAGATTATAGAAGTATTGTTAAAATCCAAATGTATTTTTAAAATTTTATTATAGCATCGTATTTTTTACAAATACTACTGAATATTAGCTTTATTCATATTTTTAAATTCACTGCCTCGTTGGCTGGTGGTTGGTGGAATTAAACATTATCACCTGAAGAACGCCAACCCGTATTGAAGCAGCGTAATGGGTTTATGCTCCATATCCCTTCTCCTAAAAGGTAGAAGACTATGTAGTAGGGCGCACTACCATGGCCCCTCCCATCTCCCAGTCATGTAGGCCATATATTGGGAGGGCAATCCTGGACCCTCTGGTCGGTCTTGGCGTTTTGCCCTTCCTTCTTTTTCCTACAAGTCCATGTAGTGGGGCTTTAATAGGCTAATAATGATGATGATAATAAATGTTATTGTTCTTTACAGGAACAATGAGAAGCGCAAAGAGAAATCCCGCGTCGCAGCGCGGTGCCGCCGCACAAAGGAGATGCAGATCTTCTCCGAGCTGACCGCAGCGCTGCCCGCCAAGAAGGAGGAGGTGGAACAGCTGGACAAAGCCTCTGTCATGCGCCTCGCGATCTCATACCTTCGTGTGCGTGACGTCGTATCTATGCGTGAGTACCCTGTAGCCGTAAATGCTTTAGATCAAATAATTAGTCCCTTTGATAGGACTAGCTTACAAATTGAGCTTAAAACCCCTCGTCCGACTAAAAATAGATTTTTTTATTTAGCAAATTAAAATACATAAATTTATTAAAATACTATTTTATTATTAGTATACTTTAAGTATATTTTTCTCATTAATCGACTTGTGGGTTGACCCCTTATTGCAAGGGTCCCAAATGTGGTAGAGCTATTTTTCACCATAATATTATGGAGCTTGGAGATGTTGATAATGACAGGCAAGGTTGCTCACCAACATGATGAGCTGACCAGGTCAAAGACAAGATAGTTTTGTATATAACGAAAATGACCACCGGTAGAAGCCGGTGGAAAACGTAGATCTGTTCGAAGCTAACTTCTGAAGACCGTGGTTTGGTAACATTCTAAGATTTAAATCTTATCGAGATTGTGGTCTTCAGAAATGGAGGAGGAAATGACTTTTAAGTATCTAAGTTATTTTTTATCTACACGTTAATTTATTGTAGATTTTCATTTTAGTTCATTAGCAATTCTAAAAGTTATTGGTTCGGTAACTTTTGGAAATTCGGAGTATACATCCGAGATCTAATATTAATTTAGTAGTATTTTTTTCTTGCAAATAAAGACAAAGTTATAAATGACCGGATGAAATTGTCTAATCTTTCGCTATACTTTAACACCTATTGACTTCAATTGACTCATTTACCGTTTCTCTTATCTGATTTTTGATATTAGGCAATAGGCATCCATGATTTGCTGATAAAAAAATGATAGGTGTCACAGATAGCTAGATATAGACTGTTCGAAGTAGATACTTGTTTGACTAGAAAATAAATGGTTAGCTGTAATAAATACGTCATTTGATACGAAAACCTGTTATTCTCCATAGATTTGCACTTATATTTCTTGAGTCCTTTCTTGAGACAAGAAGTCAATAAAATTTTAAACATATTAGACACACCATCCCATTCCTTATTTCTAATTTGAGTTGAGATAGCTCTCCAAAGACTCGTATAGTTAATCTATTTTTGGAAGTGATTTGGCTTTGTATGGCCGTTTACCAAAATATCATCGCTTAGACGTTTAGCGACCATTTACAAACAGATGATAATTCATAAACATATTTTTGCTTTGCTCCTCCTCTCCTCCCCCTTCTCTCAGTCATGTCAGTCTCAAGAAACTCCTTCAGTTTGACAAACAAACGCGCCTGTGAAATGGTTTTCTGTACATCTTACTATTACCAATATGACAAACAAATCCAAAGCATCCTCTGTCAATAAACTTTTTGGAATTATTTAAAAGTTTTTTCTCAGCGATCATAATTTGGAGCAAAGTAGAGGTCACTAATAGGATTTTGACAGCCCAAAATAGAAAGAAATGGAAGAGGTTGAAGGAGGCCTACACCAGAATAGTAGAAAATGGCTAAAGAAGAAGAAGACGAGGTCACTTAATCAATCAATCAAATTAAAAGAAAAGCAATGATGAGGTCTATGCTAGACTGTGCTTAATTAAAAAAGACGTGTGGCACTCGGAGACTGCCGCGGTAAAGCTATTGCATAGCATTTTTTATCAACTTATGTTTACCTACCGACGTCATCGGGACCGTGGCCGAGCGGTAAGGCGCTCTAAGTGCCCGGATTGCCAGAGAGACGCGGGTTCGAATCCCGTCGGTTCCGCAATTTTTTTTTCAGGCGTGATATTTCAAAAAGTCATTAAAAGTTCTGGTATTTATCGATAGATGGAAAAAGTATTTTTTTTAAGCGTGATATTATAAAAAGTGATTAATTAAAAAAAAAATGGCTTTTTGAAATATCACGCTTGAAAAAAAAACAGTTGCGGAGCCGACGGGATACGAACCCGTGTCTCTCTGGCAATCCGGGCACTAAGAGCGCTTTACCACTAAGCCACGTTCCCCGATGACGTCATTGCCGAAATTGTGCTTTTGATATTATGTTTTTGATACTCAGGGGGTGTTAGGTTTTTTCGTTACGGAATTTCTGTATTTGGTCTCCACGCTCAAGGCCCGCGATAAAAGTTATACAATAGCTTAAAAACACTGCCTATTTTCTTGAAGATGTTAAAGCGATGCTGAAATGCGCTTGCCTAAAGACCGATTATTCCTGTCTCGTAGATGTACAAAGTGTAGCGCCAGACATTATATGCTAATGAGTTCTAGGGTTTTCCTCATGCATGCAACCACAACTTCCGATTTATTTGGAACTTTGGCACGCGTCACTTCACACTTTATAATGCAAGCTATGAAACCGCACTTTGACGTCATCAACTCCAGTTTTATATTGGGAACGTCAGTTTATTTACAACGCAGATTTACATTTAAATGTCTGTCAAACAAATTCGGCTCGCAGTTAAAAAGAGAGATTGGTAAACAAATGCACGATTTCCTCGAAAGCTTTGCTAAGTGGGTAGTTAGAAGGTGATTCATTCTTGTCAATTCAAAGGTTCTTTGTGTGAATACCCTCAGTTGCTATTTCAATTTTGAATTAGTTTATCTTTCTTTTAAATAGAACGATGTTCTACTTGGTGGTAGAGACTTGCTTGCATTTAAATGGTACTGCACAACCAATGAGATCCTATGGAAGGATTTAGTACATAATTTAATTATTTGTAGAGTCGCGGCGTCCGGCAGCTATAATTGAAAACGCAGCCTTAACCCTTTGAGATATAACAAAACAATGTATGGAAGGATTGTTCCTCTATATTAGGACTACAAAAAAGTACTCTACGTCATATATCTATCTTTAAAAGATTGCTTGCTATGCCAATTATTTTTTAAAGAAATTGGAGTGTTGCGTTAAAATTTCTGTTTGGTATTCTTACAAAGTTACACAACACTTTTTGGTTCACGAACGAACTCGCGGGCGTTTGCTAGTGTAAAATATTAATGAAAAATCTCTAATCTTCAAATACACATGTTATCATTCCCACAATCTTAATAGTCTGCTTTTTGTGAAAGAGCTCGTCCGGAGAAGTATTACCAATAGGTTATTTCTTAAAAAAGGGTCACGTACAATTTATTTCTTAGTGGTTTTGATGTTTGCAATAGGTACACTTTTTCTTGTTTATGTGGATAATTTGAGCAGTATATTGGAACAAAAATATAGATATTGTTAAATATTCAATTTAACTATTACGCCACAGTAATTACAAAATAATAACGGTGTCAACACAAACACGTGTCCAAAATATGCTCATCACGCGTTTGCATGTATTGGTAACATAGACAAAAATAGAAAAGAAATTGCTCATTCACACCAACGGAACGACCTATTTATTAGTCTCCACTTTGCTTCACAGTAACTTTAATTGTAACTTACACAAACCTCGATCTATGATCAATATTCACATTGTGATTTTCTAAATCTCCAATTTCGGTACGATATTGATTTAATAGCACAGAATAAATAGTAAGTATTACAAGGTTGAGAAAAATCAGTTTTAATTCCGCTACAATTTTATCATTACCATCATCATCAGCCAACAGGCTCACTACAGGGCCAGGCCTCCTTACTTATAGGAGAGGGGATATTATATATATGTTGGTTGCAGCGGGATTTAAAAATAATATTCTGATGTCTTCAAAATCGTTTTATTCTTTCATAACCTTTTATCTACCGCCGCATCGGAAAAGCAGTTCGTGACGAGAAAAGACGCGGCCAGAAAAAGTCGACACATGCTCTTTTTAAATTAATTACAAAACCACTCAATTACAATAATTAATATTGCACTAAAATATGCGTACTTTGTAACAACCAATAAAGAACAATGCCGTACACTATTCAACTATTCTAACATGTCAATTCTTATCTTTTATTTTATGGCCTGGAATCAAGTCCTTTCGAATCATTTGTCAGTCGACAGAAGATTACCTTACGTTACCATAGACGATATCGTATAGTATTGTCTATGGTAACATATTCCAATATTTTAAAATGCTAACATATAGGAGTATAATTTTATTGAACAAAATTGGATAGAATTTTTTTAGCTAATTTCAACTTTTTTATAAAAACTTTGAGTCCATGCAGTAAACATTGTCAGAATTTGTATACATAATTCTAAAGAACATTAATTGCACGAATAGACGTAAGTACATAACTACATACTACGATTAAGATAATTATATTTCTAGA
Source organism: Mycalesis mineus (assembly GCA_034621355.1). Taxonomy (NCBI): domain Eukaryota; kingdom Metazoa; phylum Arthropoda; class Insecta; order Lepidoptera; family Nymphalidae; genus Mycalesis; species Mycalesis mineus. The sequence continues at coordinate 4,323,615 of CM067901.1, forward strand.
AATATTGAAGAGTTGTCTCATTTCTTCTTCCAGTGCCCGAGGACAAAGAAGCGCCCAAACTGCAGAGTCCAAAAGGCTTGGAGGAAGTGCAGTCCGAGTTGTCATACATGAACGCGTTGGACGGATTCGTCCTGGTGTTGTCACAGCAAGGCGACATCGTGTACTGCAGCGAGAACATTGCAGAACATCTCGGTGTTTCTCAGGTAATAATAAGATTAGCGTACATAATCATAGTAGAGAGAACAGTGCTGGGAGTATCTCTGCGTAATCGAATCAGAAATGATCAGATCCGCAGAAGAATCAAAATGACCGATGAATTGCGAATCTGAAGTGGCAATGGGCACGGCATATGCCGATAAATGTTGGGCTCACAGGGTGCTGGAAAAGCGACTAGCACTGGAAATCGATTATAGTTTTTGCATCATCAGTCCCTTGTCCTTTAAATACAGGACCTAAAGGATATAAATTTATAATTCATTTCAATATGTGGAAACCTTATTTTTAACCGACGAAAAAAAAACGGAGGAGGTTCTCAATTCGACACGTATATTTTTTTTTATGTATGACCACGCATAACTTTTTACGGAGTTGTCCGATTTTGATAATTATTTTTTTATTAGAAAAGGCATACTTCAAAGGTGGTCCCATTGTCATCATGTTAGGATCTGATGAGGATATCCTGGGGAAATTGAAGGAACTCTTCAAATTTTGGAGGTACGCTTACAGCGATTTCGGTTTTTGTCTCGGTATCGGTAGCTTTTTGGCTACTAGTGCCGTATAATATACTAAGACAGTATATTACGAGTACGTGACGTGGCGATAAATCACTAAAAAGTATGAAATAAAAAGTTTTAAATAAAAATAGAACCGACTCAAAACGCACTAAAAAGTAAAAAATAACTGTGTCATTTAGTTGCTTTAATTTACTTAAGCATATCTAGGAGTCGGTGCCAGGCAAGGTTTCTACTTTAAGGACGTTACCTAGAACCCACAAACTGCTTTAGTACGTAAAATAAATGTTCCTTAAACTTGGCTGGCACCAACTTCATAGATATGCTTACGTAAATTAAAGCAACTAAATGACACAGTTATTTTTTACTTTTTAGTGCGTTTTGAGTCGGTTCTACTAAGCTAGCTACTCTAGAATTTCTACTGACAAAGTCGCTTATACGAATATGTGTGTACGTCCTATTTATTATCATTTTGTTGACGTAGTAATGCTATAAAAGGTCACGCCTACGAGATGACATCCGGTGTTAAGAATACCGCGGCACCCCTCATCATTCCAGTTTCCTTATTTGAATCTTACAGTTGTGGATCCAATTTTAACTTATACTGTTACTAATTAGCTAATACTTTTACTGACATCATGTTAACACGAGCATAAAAAAGTGTTAAATTAGTCATAACAAAATGCGTTTTTTGTCGATACAATAAATAATACTTTTTTTTTTATCGACTACAAGTTAGCCCTTGACTGCTATCACACCTGATGTTAAGTGATGATGCAGTCTAAGATGGAAGCGGGCGAACTTGTTAGGAGTAGGATGAAATCCACACCCCTTTCGGTTTCTACACGACATCGTACCGGAACGCTAAATCGCTTGGCGGTACGTCTTTGTCGGTAGGGTGGTAACTAGCCACGGCGAAAGCCTCCCACCAGCCAAATACGTTTGTATTACTCCAGCAATCTAATTGAAATCTGATATTACGAGTATTTTGTCTTGTTTATTTAGAAGGAAAAAAGAAATTCTTCAACTTTTAACCGACTCGACTCTAAATTCATCAAGAAAAATGTCATGTTAGTTTAAAATTTCATAAAAGTACCCAGAATTTTTCTATAAATCTGGTAAATTCTTGTAAATGTCTCCGATTGTATACAGAAAATAGTTTATTTTAAGTAATATCTATATTTACCCGACTGCGTCAGAAGAAGGGTTATGTTTTTCGAGCGTATGTATGTATGTATGTATATTCCATTTTTCTAGGAATGAGCTATTAATAAGACAAATATGGCCGTACTGATCACGTGACATTTTATGACGTAAGCTCTAGGGATGGGCCTTTGATGAACTATATCAAGAATGAAGTATTGAATGATATTCTGAACCAATGAACAATTTAATTGATATATTTATTTCGAATCTATTATTTAAATTCTATTACGAAGATATCATACAATCTTTTTTAAAAAATACTTTAAGTTATAACTTAATTTAATTCTTAAATTATTTATTATACGGGATAAGAAAAATACCAAACAATTAATGAAATTATTAATAATTTTAATGAAATTAATTTATGAATCTGTGGACGAAGATCCGTCTGAATTGTCACTTTCGTCTGTCGTTACATTAATAATAAATGGCGTCGTGTCCGTATGGTTATCTATGATTCCATCAAGTCGCAGCATTTTATCCTCTTCTTTAATAATATGTTCTATACATTTTCTCCATGACGCTGCGCTAATTCTCTGAACCCCATCGGTGACTAATTGTTTTAGCTCAGCCATTTTAAACGTTTTATTATTTTTTCCAACGTATGACTTAAGCTGAGCCCATATCAACTCGATGGGGTTCAATTCACAATGATAAGGCGGAAGGCGTAAAACTATAATATTTTTTTTGGCTGCCATGTCATCGACGACTTTCTTTTTAAAATTTTCTTTTTCAAATTTGGTGAGTAATATTGCCTTCGTTTCGTTTTCGTTATAAGGGAAGCCTTTCTCGTGCAGCCACTTTTGTATTTCAGCCTTCCGCCAACTCATGTTTGGGACACGATCTACCAATCTGGAGTGGTACGGTGCGTTATCTAAAACGACTACCGACCCAGGTTCGATAAGTTCCAGTATTTTCGCGAACCTGTAAAAATGATTAGAAATTCATTAATACATGTTGCATATATTCATTACTACTAAAGTCAAAAAGTTAGTAAAAGTCAGTTTCACAACCAACCGCAATAATAAGCATAGTCTATTTATAAGGCGGAAGTTCGATTCCTGGCTAAACCCAATAAGATTTCTCGAGTGGGCCAGGTCGAGCTGGTGGGAAACCGTGACCGTGGAAGATTATATAAATAATAAAGTTATTTGGATTCTTCTCCAGCACTACGTGAGACTGTAGTTTATTGTGTATGTATGCATATACTTTACGATAAGGTAACATTTATTTTTACTACGTCATGTTTTCTACATATGTCTAATATGTAGAAAACATGACGTAGTAAAAATAAATGTTCGTTATGTAAGAAAATAAGTAGTTACCATTTTTCAAAATTGTGCGAGTCCATTTCACCATGGTAGTCACCTTCAGCATCTGTTTTCTTGGCCTCAAAAATCCACTCTCCTCCATCCAGAAAACCATTTTCGCTACCAATATGTGTAATTATTAATCGTTTTCCTTTCTGAGGATTTTTAAGGCCCGTAGATAAGCCATTTAAAAATGCTTGGCGACTACTTGCTATATCTTGGTCGACCCATACGTAGTTTGCAGTGTGTCCTGAAAAACAAATATGATTACTTCGTTTAGGTACTGTCTGTTTAACGCATTCATTGATTTGATTCATTTAATTGAATTGGCAAAAATTTAATTGATAAAAATATTAAAAAACATTATACCTTCATTCAACCATGTCTCATCAGTGTAATAAATTTTCTTATTTGCCTTGCGGTAGTCTTTGATTTTAAGGAGATAATTGGTTCTCCATGCCATCAAATCGGGCTTTTCGAGTAAAATACTCTTTCTCGTCCTCTTCACATAGGAAAATTTTAATTTTTTAAAAATTTTATACATAGTTGAGCGGGAAAATGATGGTAAGTCCTGGTCATCATTAACAACTGCTAAAACTTTGTCTATTGTTGGTAATTCGTTCTTGAAAAAAAACTGGTGTATCTTTCTCCTTATCGCAGTCAATGTGAAATCATCTAATTTATCTATAACTACGTTATTTGGTTTTGATTTTTTAGGTGATGTCACTTTTCCTGTTTTTTTATATTCAGCCACAATTCGATTGACTGTTGGTCTGGAAATTCCCATTACCTCTGACACTTTTTGGACAATATCCGTCTTATATGGATATGTGGTCATCATGTGCATAATGAGTTTATAAACATTCAACACAACAGTCTTTTCGTTCGATCCTAAACAACCACGTTTAGGTCTTTTTTTCATGGGAGACTGAAGAAACGATGGAGGATCAGGGATCCTTTTACGTTTTAAGCCAGACGGGCCAGGTGTAGGTTCAGAATTACTCATTCTGTAAATAAAATAAAGAAATAGTTAAATACATGACTTTATCTTAACGTATATAAAACAGCAATAGAGCGGCAGATCTCATATTTTTAAGTTGTTTGTAATTGAAAAGAAGTTTTTTTATTTTATTTATATAATAACCTAGCGATAGTGTAAATGAATAGCCGAGGCAAACTCGTGGAAGATAATCACAAACAAAGGCAAGTATAAAGCCGACAGCAAATGTAAACAAAGACTTACTAAGCTAAACAATTAAGCAATAAAATAATAAATGAAAATTTGGACACAGCTGCAGTTCTGATAACTTTAGATAATACTATAAAAATAACTATGAATGCCAGGTGTAAAGAGTATGTTAACGAAAAGTACGGGAAGACGTTCCACATAATATGTTGGAAATGAGGGGCTGATTTTGATATTTTTGAGTGGGCAATGTATGCAATAACAAGGCTCCGTAATCTATACTATACCTATAGCGGGCAACGCGAAATCCTTATTTCTTGGTTTTTAATTTGAAATCGTAATGTTATAGACTACGTAATTAATTCAATGCTGCAATTAATATGAAATAAGCGACAAATATACAAAATTCTAACGCTCAGAGAGTTAGAATCATGTACTGAATCACTGGTTTACGTTTTAGTTAACATGCCCTTTACATCATGCTATATCAAGGTAAACCAACAGTTAAATTAAGCATCAAAACAAAGTGTAACTATCACAATCCTTAAAGATATTACATTGCAATTGACCTACATGTGAAACATATTAAAGTTTAAAAAATTAATTTAATATGAACTAGCAGTCTCCGCAACCCCCCTTGTGGGTGGAAATTCGTAAAATCCGTTCTTAGCTGACCTCTACTCGGCGAAAGGAATATTCCTACCAAATTTCAAGTCGCTACGCCTTATGGTTCCAGAAATATTGTGATGAGTCAATATATAGGTGGGAATCTCTTATATATATATATTATATGTATATAATATATATATATAGATTTAAATGAAAATTCATCATTATTCATTAAAATTACTCACCTTGTGTAAGAAAAGTAGATCCAAGTGTTTCGAAGTCCGTGAAGAATAGCTATTGTCGTCGTTCCAGATGTTAACACAACCCAAATCGCAAAGCAAACACAAATCCGATGAGAGAGCCAAGTCGTTAGAAGTATGAGAAAACACCAGAGAGCACCCGAGACGCACCGCATGAAGCAAAGTTACGAAACGAATGAGCAACTAGCGCGAAATTTTACTCTCAGTGTTACCAACAACGTACTAAACAACTGTCATAATATTCTATGTCAAAAAAACGCCTATTAATAAATAATAAGTATATTAAATAACAACTAAAAATAAATAGGTATATATAATCATGTTTGGACATGGTATCAAGTTGATTGCAGATAATTTTTCATTTTAATTAATTATTTGCCATACAATAAAAAAAAGGTTATATGATTAACCAAAAAAATATGCTTAAATAACATATAAATATACCAAACAAGGTAATAATATGCCACAGTTAAAACAAAATGTGCCAAATAATAATTTGGCAACACCGTTCATTCAACAACAATATCACGCGCGATATATTTTAGTACGCTTCTACGCAGCTTTTTGATATTTTTATTGTTTCTTCGGTATCTAGGAATCCTAACTTATTTTATAGACAACAGTTGCATAATTAAAAAATTAATATCACATATATTTTAAGTAAAGCGTAGAATAATATCTTAACATAATATTGCCGCCATCTTGAATTTCAAAATAGACATTATTTTTTTGTTAAAATATACTTACGGACGTTTTTCAAACAAGCTGATGACTTGATGAACGTTCTCATTCGCTTTCGCTTTGCAACCAAAAAACATATTTAGTTTTCCGCGCCGAAATAGTAACATAAATTCTTCATAAACGCAATAAACAACTTTATGGTATGATATATAATGATAAAAAACTTAATTTGAATTATCCGATTACGATTTCGATACTAACAATATATTCGATACTTACATTCACTCAATCATTCATTTTTACCCTGTGGTTACAATGTTTTATCTGCACATCCCTATACTTATGACAGAATGCGATTTGACAAATTGATGTTTTAGTTTACGCTGTGGACATAATTTAGTGATTCTTTTTGGTTTTTGAGAAAAAAATTGTTTAAAGCCTGTTTAAATTAAAAAAATGTTACGTTTTTATAGTTCTTCATACGTTGCTTGTAGACCACAACGAGATTGTGCGTGTTTAAACCATTGGATTATTCTGAAAATTGACATCAAAATTGGGCATTGCCAAAGGGGTACGTTTGTTTACTTTTTAACTCATACCAGCCTGGATTTAGAATATGTATGTATGTATGTCCATTTCTTCGGCACGCGCTACAGCCCAAACGGCTAAACGGATTTTGACATGTGAGGTGTTGTTTACTTTGTCAATGTTGTGGTAGTGACATAGGCTATATAAATTTTCAAAATGGCGGCTGTAAATGGGGGAAAAAAGGGGGGATGTGTGTATTTTTTTCTCTTATCTTAGCAATATGGGTACCAATTGGAAGGTCGTAAAAAGACCATTTCAAAAATATAAATATCATATCATGCTCATATTACTTTTTGAACAAAAAATGGCAAAAGTGTACTAAGTGTACCATCTCATCTCTATACCATAAACTAAAACTAAAAAGTCTCAAATAAAATTATTATTATAAAAACAAAAAACCCGACTGCTTAGAAGTTATGAACTGAAAAGAGAAAAACAAGGATCACTATATCTGTATAAAAGTCTAAATACTTTATGGTGCTGCAGGCGGGGACAAACGTAGTTTTGGTAGATCTTTCTTTCCCCGCAGGTTAAAGTATTTTGTCCCTGTTTGCAGCACCATAAAGTATTTAGAATTTTATACAGATATAGTGATCCTTGTTTTTCTCTTTTCAGTTCATAACTTCTAAGCAGTCGGGTTTTTTGTTTTTATAATAATAATTTTATTAAATATTCGTAATACTTAATGGTAAATGATTTCTGTATTGTCACATTGAGGGATAGATTACTATTAACAAGATGTTGGTTGGGGCAATAAAGACTCATTTTTTTAAATAAAGTTAATTTATTAATTAAAATAAAAATATAAGATGATATTTACAAGAAATATACGCCATTTAATTGTGGACCTAAAGGCTTTTAAGCACGTAATAGTCCATGTTGACGACATCCGTGGCGCAGTGGTATGCGTGGTGGATTTATAAGACGGAGGTCCTGGGTTCAATTCCCGGCGGGGCAGATTGAGATTTTTCTTAATTTGTCTTGGTCTGGGTGGTGGGAGGCTTTCGCCGTGGCTAGTTACCACCCTACCGACAAAGACGTACCGCCAAGCGATTTCGGTACGATGTCGTGTAGAAACCGATAGGGGTGTGGATTTCATCCTACTCCTAACAAGTTAGCCCGCTTCCATCTTAGACTGCATCATCACTTAACATAAGGTGTGATAGCAGTCAAGGGCCAACTTGAAGTCGATAAAAAAAATGTAATAGTAAAACAAATGCAAAAAAGCAATATCAAAAATGTCAATCATGAAAAAATTTAGTAGGTAACTTTTACGTCCTGTTACAGAATAAAGCAGTACGTGCATAATATCACAGAATAGGTATTAAACGATTAAACAACATAAAAGAAAATAATGCATTCAGTAGGAAACCGCTTGATAATAATAGGTCTGTCAGCTTTTAGAAGCGATTATATGCAAACTAGTATAGTTATACGACACGTGACGCTTGTGGAGTCATGGAAGTTTTTAATAGCTCATCAAGTTAAATATTGCGTGACGCTCTTCAAGTAGAATGGTTTTGGGGTTTCTGTTTTGTTTGTAAACTTTGGTTATCTACAGAAATAGAAACAATGTAACCAGTATTAGAAATACAACTAATATTCAGCCTTTTAAAGACCCACTGCATGGTCAGGCATCTCTCCTTGTAGGGGATATTATAGTAGAGATGTTGCTCTTTTGGCTTAGGGTGATTTAATTTAGTGATGATGATGATGTGACTGAAAACGACGGTCCAACGTGTTCTTCGAGATACGGGGTAACACTACCAACGTCCCTACTCTAGACTTACAATGCTACTGAATATTTCTTATAACATAGAAAAAATCAGAATCCCGACTCAGGTTTCGAACGAAGGACAACTTATTAAACTTTGTTACATAGTCTAACTACTAGAGCAGTGATTCTCAACCTTTTTTTTGTTGCGGCACCCATTTAATGATTTCAAAATTTGGCGGAACACAAAGAAAAAAATAAAAATTATTTACTTACTACAACACACTGCATAAATAGTTTATGACAAAAATTTTAAATACACCAAGACCCCGCTTTGCGTCGCTAATGTGTTCCTGAAAAATGCGACGCAAAGTGAATCACAAATTTTGAAAGCAAATAATAAAATAATTTATATTTTTATATTAATGGCAAAAATATTTTTCTTTTTAAATGATATAATTTAATAATATGAACAAAATTTGGCGGCACACAATAGTGCCGCGGCACAGTGGTTGAGAATCACTGTACTAGAGGAATGAGGGAGTCCGAAATACATACGCAATCTTGCTGTAAAAGTTTTCTAATGCATTTATTTAGCTTCATTCGCCAAGTTCGAATAATCATCATTATTAGCCTATTTTTTCGGGTTAAATCGACCTCCGATGTACTTCGGTTTCAAGGATTTGACAGACACATACTCGTACGACTTGATCGATTCGGCACTTTGTAGGAGATGTTCTTTGTATGCCCAGTGAGGTGCAACTATAATAAACTTGCAGCCGAAACTGGTTTTTAGAAAATAATATCTAGAATCCGAAATATATTTTTGTATTCCAACCGCAACGTTGCTGGTTTATTTGTTCTCCGAATTTAGTATTCTCAAAACGGCACAACGGTGTATTATAGTAATATATGCATTACGTCAATGCGAGTGTTTGCAATTGATTTGGGAAACCCAATAAGTTAGATTGGTGCGCCTTCAAATAATGAAATCAAATCTTAAAAGGTTCATGTTTTGAGTATAATCAGGTCTGGTTTAAATTACCTTATTGACGACTATACTGGTACAGTTGTACAGTTGGTGGTGTACAGTTGACGAAGCACTTAGGTTTTATTCTAGATTCTCTATTCTAGATGCCCTACCCTATCGGCAAAATAGTTTAAAATAATAACTGTGTAGCATTATCCAGAAGATTCAATCGTGTATATCCAGTTGGAGTATCAAGTAGTGAGAGAAAGCTTCTAACATGGTGAAATGAGAAAATATACTTTTCAAGTCAAAGGGTCTAGAGATCCCGTAATTTCTATCTTTATAGTACTTCTTTAATCTCTGTTTTTAACCGACGAAAAAAAACGGAGGAGGTTCTTAATTCGACACGTATATATTTTTTTTTATGTATGACCACGCATAACTTTTTACAGAGTTGTCCGATTTTGATAATTTTTTTTTATTAGAAAGGGCATACTTCCATGTTGGTCGCATTGTCACCATGTTAGGATCTAATGATGATATCCTGAGGAAATTGAAGGAATTCTTCAAATTTTGGAGGCACGCTTACAGTTATTTGGGTTTTTATCTCGGTATCGGTAGTTTTTTGGCTACTAGTGCCGAATAATATACTATGACAGTATAGTACGAGTATGTTACGTGGCGATAAATCACTAAAAAGTAAGAAATAAAAAATTTTAACAAAAAATAGAACTGACTCAAAACGCACTAAAAAGTAAAAAATAACTGAAAAAATAACTTAAGTAAATTAAAGCAACTACATGACAGTTATTTTTTACTTTTTAGTGCATTTTGAGTCGGTTCCATTTTTTGTTACGTACTTGACTTTTAAAGTGCTTGTTTAAAAGCCTACTGGAGAAAATACAGTCAATCCAGATAAATATTGATGTGAACATGTGAATTCGCGATATACATAGATATAATATTCGTAATACTCTGTTTTCTAATATCATTTACCAAAAGAATATCTTTGATATGGCTGCAACTGCAGTGCTCATACGTCAGCAAAGCAAATTTGATTGGTTCAGACTTCAGATCCAACTTCTATTCGTAACTGCATCAAAGGATGTTTTCAATACTCGTATTTCAAACGATATTGCAACTCTTTGAAGTTTTTCTTTATCATCAATTTTTGATACTAGTGGAGTATCGAAACTGATGTCGAATATCTTTACTAAAATTTTTACTCTTTTACGCAAAATCTACTAAATGGATTTTGATGAAACTTTACAATATTATAGCTTACATATCAGAATAACACATAGGCCATATTTTATCCCGAAATTCCCACGGGAACGAAAACTGCGCGGGTGAAACCGCAGGCGTAGTAGTTGTTCATAATTTTATAATTCGTATATTTTTATTATTTATCTTAATGGCTTTCAACTGACTCTCCCAGACCAGAGTAACTTAGTAAGACGGGGAAAAGCCTCGGAAAAATCTTGCTATACCTGTGTGTGTGCAAGGCACTTATTGGTAGGATGCAAGGTGCTCCTGGACAGGGGTCTTTACTCACGCCGTCACGATAGAGTACTAGAAATCATACGTGAAGCTACAAGCCTTTCAGTAGCTAGAGCTCAAAAAGGGTTGACGACGAATAAAAGACAAACTAACTTCGTTAAAGCAGGCTCAAGTACAAATTCCACCAGCAAGCCTTATTCAATTCTGGGCTCTGCTCCTAATTGGATTATATTAATGGACACGTATGAAAAGCACTATAAAATTCTGGAAGACTTAGCTATTTCGACATCTAGACCGGACATATTTCTTTTTTCCAAACAAATCAAATGTATAGTACTTGTATTAAGACCATGTATTCAAAGTGAATAAATATCATGACCTTACTGATGAACTAACCAAAAATGGCTATGTGGTTAGTTTATACGCGGTAGAAGTGGGTGCGAGGGGTATACCAGCGAAATAATGGAGTGCATATCCATGGAATAATATAAATAAATAGCGGCAGCATTTCATTCTCAAAATGAATTGCAATATTAATTAGTGACCTGTATATTCTAATTAACATATCATTATAGTGCTACTTGTATTCCTTGTGAAGATTAAAAGCAGTACTTTTTTCTTTCCTCCGACGTCCGTATTTATTATTTCAATGTAATATAAAAGAAACGTAAGTAAAATAATAGATATGTAAATGTATGAGTCATTTCTTTTTATAAACTGGTAGGTAGATAAAAAGCGCATATTTGTATCGAGTTTCGTTTTCACGTAGAAATTGGTAACTTGACGATAATTAATTAATTCTACTTACAAAATATAAAGTAGGTCTATAGCTATGTGTTGCGTAAAATGATGGCAACAATTACAATGCTTAATACTATTGAATAGTTGAATAGAATGACTCGCCAAAACTACGTGATTGTTTCTGTCGTTTTTCTTTATTCACTATTTCACTTTTTCATTTAATTTTAGAGGTTTATCATTTTGTCATAAACTTCGGGGTAACACATCAAAAAAATGATTTCATCATCATCAGCCTGTATTAGTCCACTGCTGGACATAGGCCTTTCCGAGAGCGCGCCACCACTGTTACCCAATCTTCCAACTATGTACATGAATTTCTTTTACCAATATCCACTACTTCTTTTGCCATGTATAAAAAAGTCGTTAAAATCATTTGTAAAAGATTGATAACAGGAATATAGAGCTAAAAACTACCACGCTCCATTGCAGGTTTGCGGGCTTGAGGTTGATATTAAACACTAACACATATATAAAGGATATTTATTTCAAACGTGAAACTGCTAAGATGTTTGTCGATTCTTTAGTTTTGTCTTCTGAACCGTTAGTAGAGTTACTGCAAACAAACAACCTCTCAGTCGACGGCAGACGATTTGAGGTACTTCCTATTCTTTGAAGTCGATTAGAAAATTAGATATTTTACTTGACAAGTGAACAATATAAGAATCTGTGCAAATATAAGAAGTTCTGCGTTCCACATTCTTTGTAATGAGACAAACAGAAAATGTGAGGTTTGTTTGAGGATCTTTTGACCTGCATCTGTGCATCAGTGTTTGGCTCAGTTCGGAGTATTTCTCTCTGCCACAAGATTGGCCCGACAACCGCACGGTGAATCTATGGAATGCTAAGATATTCGTCTTCAATTCGTGCAACTTCATAATAAAAAAAACTAGCTGGCTGCTTAACATAAATTCATCGACAGCTAATTAACAAATGGCCCATGCGGTTACAATTGGCATGGTAACGATCACCGATCATTATGAATTCGACATTGGAAGTAATGAATACAACAGAGTGAATATAATTGTTTGAAAACAACCCACCAAAATTATTGTTTATAAAAGATAACGTATCACACTAATACCATGTGTGTGTATGTTTGTTACTCATACCTTCACGCCGCAACTTATACCCAAGTTGCACCAAAGTGGCTTGGTGTACATAGGGCTCAAACTAAATTCTTTCGGCTACTACTGATTTTTAATAGAAAATTTTATTTAATGTACCTATTGATCCTATTGATCCAGACTTACATGTATCCCAATAGAAATCACACAACAAACAGACAATGAATGCGTGCAACCCATTAAATATGGGTAATAATCCACTAAAGTGAGATTTATATATTTTAATTTAATCTTAGGACACCATAAATGCGTTAAAATGACTACTGCATTCCAGGACAGTTTCACATACATATCGCATCTTCAAATCAAATAATTTATATCATGTAGAAATTTACAAACTATTTCAAATAAAGAATTTTACAAGAACAATTTCAAGAAATTTACAAAAATGTGTATCTGTTAACAATTAGTCTAAGGATTTTTCTTTTTATTCTATGACTTTACTTTTTTTATTCTATAGTCTTCTATTTTCAAGTAATATTTAAACCACGTTTCAGATGGAGATAATGGGCCAGAGCGTGTTCGAGTTCAGCCATCCGTGCGACCACGACGAAATCCGCGAGTCTCTCCGCCCCGGGAACGACGGCAGGCGCGATCTGCTTCTACGCCTCAAGTGCACGTTGACCAGCAAAGGAAGGAACGTGCATCTCAAGTCAGCCTCTTACAAGGTAGGTCTTACATAAAACCTTATATCTTGGCTAACATATAATCAATAATAAAATTATTATTATAAAAACAAAAACCCAACTGCTTAGAAGTTATGAACTAAAAAGAGAAAAACAAAGATCACTATATCTATATAAAATTCTAAATACTTATGTGCTCGGGACAAACGTAGTTTTTGTAGGTCTTTCTTTCCCAGGTAGTAAACTATTTTGTCCCCACCTGCAGCACCATAAAGTATTTAGAATTTTATAACTTCTAAGCAGTTGGGTTTTTTGTTTTTATAATAACAATTTTATTTGAAACTTTTTAGTTTTAATTTGTGGTATAGAAATGAGACGGTACACTTGGTACACTTTTTGTCATTTTTTGTTAAAACAGTAATATGAACATGATATGATATTTATATTTTTGAAATGATCTTTTTACGACCTTTCATTTGATATCCATATTGCTAAGATAAAAGAAAAATGCACACATTTTGAAAATTCATATAGCCTATGTCACTTCTACAATTTAGCCAAATTCAACGACACCTCACATGTCAAAATCCGTTCAGCCGTTTAGGCTGTAGCGCGTGCCGAAGAAATGGACATACATGCATACATACATAGGTACATACATACGCTCGAAAAACATTACCCTCCTTCTGACGCAATCGGGTAAAAAAGAGCTCTGTCACAGAAGATTGTCGTACACACGCCCAGCTTCTCTTTCTTCCACGTCTCCGAAGAGGTAAAAGGGAGACATAAGACCTGTACAAGAACGTACATAATAAAGGCTATTATTAAAAAAAATATTATTACAAAAACAAAAACCCGACTGCTTAGAAGTTATGAACTGAAAAGAGAAAAACAAGTATCAATATATCTATATAAAATTCTAAATACTTTATAGTACTGCGGGTGGGGAAAATCCGTTCAGCCGTTTAAGCTGTAGCTCGTCCCGAAGAAATGGGCATACATACATACGCTCGAAAAACATTACCCTTCTGACGCAGTTGGGAAAAAATAAGCTCGCGATTGAACCCTCATAGATGAAATACTGTAGTTATCTTAAAGGTTTATATTCTTTTAAATTTATGCACAAACACTTGTTAACATAAAGAATGTGCATTGATCCTTGTGCCAGTAATTTAAATGCAACCAATAAAAGCAGCCCGACATGAAGCAATCAAGGTTTAGTGTATGTATTCTATTAAACGGAGTTATTTCGTTCGTTAAAGAAACATTTTCTAGGTCATATGTAGTTCAAGTATCGAACACGTGTTCTGGGCTAATTGCGTTTAATACAAAATACTGCGCCATTCTTAGAACCCACTAGACGGTGATGACGTCACATAATGATCCTAACCATTTGCCTAATGGCTGTATAACAAAGATTTTTTAAAAAATAGCAATAACTTATAGATTTTATATATTTTTGAAACGTCAACAAAGTAGTCTTATACTAAAGCCAAACTAGATGGCTTGCTTATTATCAAGAATCAAATTAAAAATGAAATGAAATCACTAGTCATTTTACACCTATTTTTTTTAATTAACTTGTTAATGACGAATTCATGACAATAAATTAGATTAGTAAGCTTAAAACTAATTAATATCTTCAATATCTTTTAAATAAGATTTTATAAAAACAAAATAATTTTAATTATATTAGGCTTTAAAATAAAATAAAGGCTATTAGGCTTTATGGCTAATAAAATTAAAATTATTTTGTTGCAATTTCTACCTTCATTTTAAATTTGTTTGTTGATATGTTTTGCGCAATGATTTTGGCTTTAGTATAGTTTTAAAATTCTTTATAGGCTAGCGTCTGATGGTAAGCCAAGATTCAGCCTATGGTGCACTTGCCTGAAAGATGCCTATTCACTCTTGACTTAAAGATTGTACGTAATAGGGAAAACGATAACAGAAAGGGCATTCTATAATTTCGCAGTTCGAATCAGCAACGAGGAACCAAAACGTTTTGTACGCGTCCATGGGACTCTGCACCCTTAAGTATTCGATAGACTACGTAAGGGTACAGAGTACTGCGATGCCTAGCAGTCCTATTGTAGAAAGGGAAAGGGGGGAACTAGATCAAAAAGTTCCTGAGCATACTCTCCGAAAAATATTCTGTGCAATACCGACAAACAGGGAACTTTCCGGCGATGATAGTGTTTGCAATTTTGCATTAGTTCGCTTCATAATTCAACATTGTAGAGTCAACACCTCCTGAGAATGCTTTAGTTTCGGTAAAACATCATTGAGGTTATTCTGTCGTACCTTGGTGACTTTTCCCACTTGGACTCGTCGGTTTATCGAAAATAGCAAAATAAATAAATTATTAAACATATCACAATTTATTAAAATTATAAATTACACTCCCCAAAAATATAAGGAGGAAATTAAACAGGGATTTCCACAATTAGGTAGGTATAGTATGTAATTTATCTCTGAAAAATCACTGTATCATAATCAACTATTAAAACAGCATAATTTGTTATATACTTGAATGTAAAATTAAAATTGATTAGTCATTATGATTGAGTTGTTATTTGAATTATAATTAAATTGAATTGTCATGGTAATAACTGGAAACGGATAATAATAGGAAGAACAGTATCAAAAACATTGAATGTTTCTTTGAGGGAAGTAGTGCAGCTTTTTTGGCTGCACTACTATACTTTAATAACAATTATTATCTAAGTGTTAATAATAAGAAGCTCAATATTAAACATATGTTAATTATTAATGTTATTCTGTAACTAAAATTTTAATTTATTTCTCCTAAAGTACTACTTACTTCTTACTAGTATCAGTAATACCAAAGTAGTGTTTCATTGAAAATTTCTTTTACCGGTTATACACCCTTTTTTTACTACATATCTACATATTTTAAGGGAATTTTATTGAACATGAATATGTCAGCCCCATCGTATCCTAATTTACAATCACAATGATTAAAAATTAACAAAAAAAAGTTACGTCGGAGCTTGTAACTTAAACTATACATTTAAAGAAGCAATAATATAAAAATATACATGAAACATAAACATTTAAAAATGAAAAGAAACTTAATTAAAATTACGAATAAAACAAAAATTCACTCATGCAAAAATATCTCAATAATAGATCTTAAACTTTTTAATGTCCTTTGACCAAGAAGGCTAGTAAACGCTCCAACATCAAACTTGTTAACTCGATATTTCTGCATAAAATCTTCTCTTTTTAGCGTACATTTGCTACATTCCTCCAGTATGTGCTGGACATCATCCAAAGTACCACAGACTTCACAATTGGCAATATGGATAATGTCCAGAACGTAGCGTTTTACACCTTTACAATCAATGTCTATTTCTTCCGGCTAATCTTTGAAACGGCTTGAACATTTTTTTTACTTGCAGCTGATGTTATTAAACGATTTTATAAAGCTCACCCTGTTTGTTTTAATTCCACTCAGACGAAGTCGCGGGCGTCCAGTAGTTGTTCTTAATAAATAAATAAAGTTATATAAGTATTATGAATACATTTTCAGTATACCTATTTTATCTTTGAATATCCTTTGGCATATCATTATTGATATGATAAAGGGAATCTCGCGAATACGTGCGTTCGATTTTCTTCCTAGTTTGTAGTGCGCTCTTGGGCTTGGAATATCCTTCCGGCATATTATCTTCATATCTGTTTACACAAACTATATAACCTTGATTGAATAAATAATAGTCGAAGTCGAATTCAAATCCATTTATTTCAAGCTGACTCTGTTTTTTTGATTTGTTTGACGACTTTTGATACGTCGTATGTATCAAACTACTATTTCAAAGTAATAGTGATAATGTAAATTCGGATACTTAAAATTATAGCTACGAGGGTTCCAAACGTTTCTTGAACTCTTGGTCCGAAAAGAACCCACAACAAACTCAGATAGGGTCTTTTGACGTGAAAACGTCTTATAATTCGATAGAGCCGGCTGCACGCACGAAAAAACATGACTCATGCGGCGTTACCTCGCTTTGAGGCGTTCCATGTAAGGCTTGAAGTGCAAGCGAGAGCGCAGAACGAGCGACAAAGAAGCACAATCGGCCTTTGCGTTCGGCAGCGTTAGACATCCGTCTATTAAATATAATTATTAAATATATTAATTTTAATTTAAAAATTAATATATTTATAAATTAATATATTTATTATAAATTTAAAATATAAATTTATAAAATCAAAATCAATTATTTTATTAATTTAAATTAATATTTATAAAAATATACTTAAATTAAAAATTTTAATAACCAATACCATTCCATCAGTATTTTCTTAAGACGTTGTCACGTTCAACTATCGTCAGTAAACCGACTTTACAGACAACCAATTTCTTTTTTACCCGACTGCAAAGAAGGGTAATGTTTTTCGCTCGTATCTTGTATGTACTTGTGTGTGTTAAATCAATATTTGTAACAAGAAGTTAACAATTATTGGTTATCTATGGTTATGGTGGTCTCTATGCTACATATGTATGTATGTATGCATGTAATCTCTCATTTGTTTATTTACAATTATTTTTAAAATTTTTAACAATGCTTATAAAATTATAAAAAAAGAACTATTAAAAATTTATAAAAAAAATCCAGTCTGTCTGCTGCGGAGCCTGGGGGTCCAAGCAACCGGTGGTCAGGGCTCCAGAGTGAGGAACCTCCTTATAATACGCGCCGTTTCAAGAATTACTGCCTTCTGTATCCGACCCTTGATCCAACAATTAAGCGAAAGCTTTTTAAAATGTTGGTCAAAGCTTTTCGCTATAAGACCGTTGACTGAAACGACAATAGGAACAATCATCGTTGAATCAACATTCCACATGGCGGTAATCTCAAGAGCAAGGTCCTAGTATTTTGATACTTTTTCCTTTTCAGCTTTCACCAGATTATCGTCATGTGGAACAGTAATATCAACAATCATTGCACGGCGCGTTGATCCCGGTAGAGCAACGCACTGCTATTTTCAAGAACTGACGCTAGGTCGTACCTATAGTAAGGCATCTCAAAATCGACAAGTCCATACTGAAGAACAAGTTGTTGGTGGATTATCTTGGCTACTCGATTATGTCTGTACAAGTATTCGCCATTAACAAGATGAGAACACCCGGAAATTATATGTCTGAGGGATTCCCCAGGCTGATGACACGCTCGACATATGTCTAGAGTATATATGCATGTAATAT
The DNA here is from genome assembly GCA_034621355.1 of Mycalesis mineus. NCBI lineage: Eukaryota > Metazoa > Arthropoda > Insecta > Lepidoptera > Nymphalidae > Mycalesis > Mycalesis mineus. The sequence continues at coordinate 4,342,151 of CM067901.1, forward strand.
TTTTATTATCTAATTAACTTTATCTTTGTCAATAGGTGATCCACATGACTGGACACATGCTAACACCAACTGAAGAAAAAACCAAGGATCAAGACACCAACTCCGAATCTGATGACGAGAAGAAAGAAGTGAAAAAGTGTAGCAACACAGGCGCGCTGGTGGCAGTGGGCAGGCCGATACCACACCCCTCTAACATCGAGACTCCGCTCAACAGCATGACGTTCCTCACCAAACACAGCTTGGACATGAAGTTCACTTACACTGACGAAGGGTATGCATATTTTTTGTATGAATCTCAGTAGGCCTTGGATACAAACGAATGCAATTTCAACTGAGCTAAGTTTACTTGTTAGTGTCTAATGTCTATATGAGCACACAACTGATATTAACAAACCGAGGTTACTCCCGGAAAGACTGTAGAGAGTCCATTTTTTAGAACTAAACAGCTTATACAAAAAATTTACTTATAGTGACGAAGGGTATGCATATTTTTAGTATGTAGAATACAATTTAAGGTTTCTTGTTAGGTATATGAGCACACAACTGACTTAACCCTAGGAGAGAAAGAAGAACAAAACAGCTTATACAAAAAATTTATTTATAGTAGCAGACCAGTAGCAGTGATCGAATCTATTGCTCTCTTTTTCGCCCCTCTGCAACGGAAGAGATAGCGATATCTTTGATTTAAAAGAAAGTGAAAAAAAATGCAACACAGGCGCACTGATGACAGTAGGCCCAGGATGCAAATGCAACTGAGCTACGTTTAACCGTTAGTGGTTCTATATGAGCGCCTTACAGAAGTTTACGATCCAAAGTCACTCCCGAAAAGACTAGAACTCTCTACTAAACTACTACGAACTAAACAAAGCTTGGTTATGTAGTTTACTTAAACTGACGTAGGGATTGCATATTTTTAATATAAACCCCTGTAGTAGGCATACACTGCTATAGTAAGTGTCATTGTTGCATTATAGCGGCGAAATCGAAACTATCACTCTCTTTTTCAACTTTAGGCTAAGGATGTGCTCTCTATAGTAGAGAAAACACATTGTCCCTATAGCGGCGTTATTGAAAAATAGCTCTTTCACCGTCGTTATACGTCTTCTTCTCTACAAGAGATATGTTTTGTGGCGTATTTAAAGTCCAATGGGCCTAGGGTTCGGAGAACCGATAGTATGTGTTGCTTTTAGTCCGTTATGACTGCATAGTGAAGGTACACATTGATTTTGTGGTAAAATATTAGCAATGTATACACACAGTTTAGTTTGGCGTGTTCGAACTTAAGAACAGACTGGAATATTGGCGCGGGTTAGTGTCACAAAGTGACGGAATGGCGAACCCTCAATAAAAAATGCAGTTTTATTTGACCACCCTTTAGATGGACTGAGGTCATCAAACAAGTTTCAAGGGCTACCTAGATTAAAATTACGATCCATCTTTTCTGATTAAGTATAGGAATTAGAATCACACAACAAAAAGTGCCAAGTTTAATCAGGATTTTTAACAAAATAGAGTTGGCTGTTTGGCAACAGAAATGACTAAGTGGTTTCTAAAGGTCCAATACAACATTTTCTCAAAAATAGAATTAGTTCAAGGATACGTCAAATTTTTATGACCAACCTGTTAGCCTTTTTACGACAGTCGACAGTAAACAAACCATTAACGTCACGTAGCAGTCCTCAACCGCGCTACAAGATGGCGCTATACAACAATAGAGTATTCATATTACCTGGCAAAATTTAGGTGGCCTTCATATCGCCATAACGCGACCTTCGTAACGCTTCACTCAACTCGGCGGTGTAATATCAACAAAAATATCACCTTCAAATGTATTTTGTAGGTTAAACATGATGCGATTTCGCGGTTTTGTACTTGTATACGCGCGATAATGCACGGATGTTGGATTTGTGGTGATATTATTTGTGAGAAAGTGCTGTGTTATTGTGAATATTTTTATTGGTTTTATGTGCTTGTGTTGTTTAGAAGTTTTAATATTGATTTGATTATTCTGGAAGCGAATTCGGGATGGATGTGGCGGGGTTTTTGAAAGCTGTAAGTTCTTAATTCAAAATCTAAAGTTCTAAATGTGTGATTAATAATGAGAATTGTTTATATAAAATATGTATGGATACATATTATGGAATGGGAGTGAAAGGCTTGATTGTAATGGCAATAGGTCATTCAAGGTTAACTGTCGAGTTACCGGTAAACATAACCTAAACATAAGGACTTTAGGTCACATTGGGAATGACCTTTGGAACCATTAAGTTTCTTTTAATTGCCACAAATTTTATTTTTATTGTATATAAATGCTAAAGATTGATGAGTTTGCTTTTGTTTATTGAGTAATATTAAGATATCCACAATTTCGAGAATTATATTAGATACAGTTTCTTATCTCTATACGTATTTACAATTTATTAATGGATATTCTCCAAGGTCAAAAAAGTACATTTCCCACCTTTTAAAGGACATTTTGTTTTCTAAGGCTTAAAATATAATTATTAATAATTGCTGTATTTATATTCTCATATTTTATATCTATACAAGTGGATGCCCCCAACTCCGCCCACGAGAATTGCCGTTTCGTGAAATTTTCTCATACAAAAAGTAGCCTATGTTCGTTTCCTCAAGGTCACACTTATCTCTGTACCAAAATTTATCCAAAATCAGTTCAATGGTTATGAAAAAATAATAGACACTTTTTCGCATTTTTATAATATGAGTATGTAATATCTTCTTTTTTGTTACAGGTTACTGAACAGCCTTGGATTCGAATTCGACGACCTGGTCGGTCGTTCCTTGTACGACTACCACCACGCGGCAGACAGCGCTGCTTTGGCGCAGCAATTCAAATCACGTAAGTTGTCTTTCAAATTATATTAAAAATCAAAAACTGATTAGCCTGGTATGTTATAAAAATATGTTTTGAGTGTCTATTTTAAAACAGCTTTCACAAGAAAAAAATTCGAGATTCTATCTTGTCGTGAAAATTGTTAGTCGCATTTTAAAAATTACTAGGCACTACAACATTTATCCCAATTTTTGATTTTTATTTCCAAAATTTCAAAATATAAATTATACAAGAATATTTTAATTAATTATATTTAGATAATTTATTTATCTATATGTATTAAATTTTATTTTAAAACACAAGATTAATTCTACAGGTCTTGTTTCGTTCATTACATCAGACCAACTCCATGTCATATTTTTGCATTGTCACTGAAAGAAATGTGAGTCCAATAGAACGTCAAATGGTTTTAATAAAGCCTCATGAACTTTAATAATTTGACAGGTCGCCCTAAACGCATGACACTGTAAAAGGACTTATTTTTCAAGACCCACAACAGGCAAGCTATCCTATAAAAAAACGCGATTAATTAAAAAAAAACATAATTTTGTCGTGATTACAATCTTCGTAAAAATATTTTCAAACGTTTTGCGATAAGCGCCATCTTACCAAAAATAATGTAAACAATGGCGGTCGTCGGAACCTGCTTTCAGTAACCCACAGAACAGCGCAGCGTTTCGAGCGCTTCTGCTTTCTTAAATCCGTGCGCTAACCGCTGAAATAATGCCAGGCACATCTAATAGATGGCAGCACTAGTATTCAGCGCTTATATTTACGTAAGAAGTCTTCATGCAATGCATAGAACGCACCGAAAGACTTATCGGCTTCCTTTATATGCTCACCATTTATTTATCTATGCCATCAATAGCTGTTGTAATGTCACCGTAATTAATGTTACTGTCCACTTGTTTGTATAAACCATAAATGTATTACTATGATAACACTACTTCTAATATATACTCGTATTTATTATTGCATTGATTATGTGGTGTTTGCTTACGGTAGCTACTGACTATGGTTTCGTATAAAGTGGCTTTGCGGCTTCGGATCATGAAGTCTTGAATTCGATTTCTAGGTCCGGTTATTATGAAATATGAGTTCTTTTTTTTAAGAAATTTTTATTAAAAATTCTCAACCCGGTGTTGGGAAATAGGTGGTATGACATCCTGATCACTTTAAGCCCCTGTCGAGTCAAAAATATTATCTCGTAAAGCCTGCCCAACCGCCTTGGAACAACGTGGGGGGTTTATGGGCTTCTTATCCCCTCACCTATAGAGGGAGGCCAGGCCCTATAGCAGAGTGTAAAAGTAAGCTTAATGATGATCTAAAATCCGTACAAAATATTTCGAAATGCTCGATAAAACGAAAAATTTTGGTCTGTACTCTTTAGTGTTCGGGTTTTGAATTTAGTTAGAGGGGAATATAAAAATATTGGTCATGTTTAAGACATATCCAATATTGTTTACAATAAAACATCATTACAATGATTTAACTCTAATATTATCACCTGGCATTGCATCCAGTCACATAACTCGATGGCTCCGTACTTGAACGCAATAGCACGGTATTTATTTTAGAAACCACGATTCGTTTTTGAGCTTGGCCAACCGCCATCACCTGCGTAAGATTGCTTTAAACTGGCAATGAATTTTTAACTGTATAATTAAAGTATTATCATTATCAGCTTTAGAAGATCATCATCCATTTACTCTTATAACGATCGCTATTAGGTGTTAATGATAATATCCAAGACCAAAAGCTTAACGTGTCCTTTGACGCACAAATGTAACACCACTAACAAACTGAGAAAATAATTCAATTTCTTTATTTGCATATTGTAGTCACATACTAAAAAGATCTTACAAATAAAACATTGAAACATACAATCACTATTAAGGTGCAAATATACTGATCAGGATCAATTACTTTACATGATCATGCAACACAAATGTCAAAAACCACATAAGGGTAATCTCGTAACATTTTGAGATATATAATAGGCAGTAGTTTCTCTTTTATCAAATTTGATAATAAGTGATGATGAAGTCTAAAATAGATACATGCTAATTTATTAGAAGTAAGATGAAATCCACACCCATTTTGGTTTCTACACGACGTCGTATCGAAACAATAAATCGCTTCGAGGTTCATCTTTGCTGGCAGAGTGCTAACTAGCCATGGCTTGAGCATCCTACCAGCCAGATCTGCACCTATTAAAAAGTCTCAATCGGCCTTGCCGGAAATCGAATCCCAGGACATATTTCTTATGGATCCAACGCGCAAACCGCTGTACCACGCAGGTCCTCATCAGGTATAAAATATTCTACATCGCGTTTCATCAGTATTATGAAAAGTAAAATGATAGATATAGTTTACTGTAGTTTGTGTACATAATAATTGATAAACTCTGAAGATAACAATTGAAAATATTTTCGGCGTCGCGTGATGTAACAGTTATTGTTTTTCGTTTTATAACTGACTGCCCAAAAATAGAACGGTCGCTGAAGTCAAGGTTCATTTCTTACATAGATAACACATATATTGCATGGCTACCATTCGTACTTTCGCGATGTACAATTAATAAAATAATCCCGGGGTTCTATTGGTAGAGATACTCGTAAATTGTAGACTGGAAACTCTGGTATCTGAAAATATTGTCTTTAAGAGCACAAGTGCATTTAGGCCTGTTTGCACCAAGATTTCGGTTATCATAACCAACGGTTAACATAAGCTAAACATAAAATTGACTGTTCACGACAACCCGTACACCGGTTAAGGACGTAAGCTCGGTTAAGATAACCGCCCAGTTTACGTCCTTAACCGGCGTACGGGTTTATTATAAATTGTAAATTTATAGTAAAGTTATGTTAACCGTTGGTTATGATAACCGAAATCTTGGTACACACAGGCCTTATTCAGATATTTACACAGAACCGTGATCAATGACTTGTAATTAGTAGAACTTTTAGTGACAGAGCTTTAGCAGTAGAGCGTTTATTGACAGCTCTTCCGGGAGTGTACCATAGTCATGATTAATTCATTCTCCAATCAATATAATTACAGGCACATGGGACTTGCGTTTCGGGTTTATGGACACAAGGCACCATATTGTAAGACATGTTCCTTGCGAAGTGTTCTCTGTTTATATACAATGGTTGTCTATTGCTTGGTCATCTGCTTGGTTTGCCAATTATTAAAAAAAAAGACGTGTGACACTCGGAGACTGCCGCGGTAAAGCTATTGCATATCATTTTTTATCAACTTATGTTTACCTGAGTATCGGGGTGCCTACGGTAAAAGTGCATTTTTTTTTAATTAGTGACTTTTTGAAATATCAAGCTTGAAAAAAAAATGCGGAACCGACGGGATTCGAACCCGTGTCTCTCTGGCAATCTGGGCACTTAGAGCGCCTTACCGCTAAACCACGTTCCCCGATGACGTCGTTGCCGAAATTGTGCTTTTGATATTATGTTTTTGATACTCAGAGGGTGTTAGGTTTTTTCGTTACGGAATTTTTGTATTCGGTCTCCACGTTCAAGCCCCTATAACAGCTATGCAATAGCTTAAAAATAACTCCAATCGCTAGCCATAAAATTTCATCATTATCAGTCCATTAACGGTTCACTACAGGGCCAGGCTTCCCTCCTTAGAGGAGGGTATATGATTACCTATAGTATATAGTTCTCTGTGACGTTTTACTATAAAGGGTGCTAATCTTGAGTTTCCTTATTCCAAGCACGCACCGCACGTGTCCCTATAACCTGTAAATCCCGTGATAGTACGCCAGGGGAAGCTTTATGGGTGGTTTAGTATTGCTGCATACATGATAAGCTTCTTACGGTGGAATTTCTACGCATATAGAATAGATTATTAATTTAGATTTTTCGAAAAAGTTTTGAAAGTGTTAATTAAACACAGGCTAAAATTATGACACTAATATTATAAAAGCAACAGTTTTTGTGCGTGTCTGTGATATACACATACATGTTTTTACTCCTTAACACCGCATCTATTGACCCAATTCTGCTGACATGTAAAATGGAGATAGATTATAAACCGGATGAAAAACAGCGTAGGGTGAAATCGCGGACACATCTAGTGATGTACTATTACAAAGGCGAGAGTTAGTGAGTGTGTATGTTTGTTACTTCTTCACGCAAAACCTACGAATAATGAATATTTTAATGAACACAATAATAATATAGCTTACACATTAAAATAAATTAAAATAACACATTCCACATTTGTTCCCGAAATTACCACAGGCACGGGAACTACATAAGAGAAACCGCGGGCGTCTTCAAGTAAATATAATGTTTTACAAAATTATTTTAGCGAAAGGTCGCAACTTTTTTCGCGTGGGTTTACCTATTTATAGATTCCGCGAGATTGATTATTATTCGGAAAATATTATGATATCTTGTTTCAAGATTTCATATAGAATAAAATTGTTTTCTTTTTACCGCCCGACTGTTTCAATTTTATTGAAAGTATAGTCGTATTATTTCTACTCTCATTTATCTAGGTATATAATATGTAAAATATTTCTTAGAAAATCCTTATGCCTGAACATGAAAGGTACTCACTACAGTGTAGGGCGTCATTTCATGTAATATCAGCTTGTCGCTTGAGTAAACACGACGCGCGTGAACATTTTGCCGACAAATGTAACTATGACACACTTGAATGCTAATAACTTGCCTTCTTATGAATACATACTTTTATTCGTTTGAATACATTACATACATGTACAAACTGTAAAGTACGTTGTACAAAATCGTTATGCCTGAACATGAAAGGTACTCACTAAGGAGTGTAGGGCGTCATTTCATCTAATATATTAGCTTGCCGCTTGAGTAAACACGACGCGCGAGAACATTTTGCCGACAAATGTAACTATGACACACTTGAATGCTAATAACTTGCTTTCTATTGAATACATACTTTTATTCGTTTGAATAGATTACATACATATACAAACTGTAAAGTACGTTGTACAAAATCGTTATGCTTGAACATGAAAGGTACTCACTAGGGAATGTTGGATGTCATGTCATGTAAAATATTGGCTTGCCGCCTGAGTAAGCACGACGCGCGAGAACAAATTGCCCGACAAATGTAGGTAACTATGACACACTTGAATGCTAATAACTTGCCTTCTTATGAATACAAACTTATTCGTTTGAATACATTACAAACATGTACAAACTGTAAAGTACGTTATACAAAATCGTTATGCCTGAACATGAAAGGTACTCACTAGGGAATGTTGGGTGTCATGTAATGTAAAATATTGGCTTGCCGCTTGAGTAAGCACGACGCGCGAGAACAAATTGCCCGACAAATGTAGGTAACTATGACACACTTGAATGCTAACTACTTGCCTTCTTATGAATGCATACTAGCATTGAGTACTTTTATTCGTTTGAATACATTACATACATGTACAAACTGTAAAGCACGTTGTACAAAATCGTTATGTCTGAACATGAAACTCCTTCCAAGTTAGCCCGCTTCCATCTTAGTTTGCATCATCACTTACCATCAGGTGTGGTTGCAGAAAATTGTAATATATAAATAAAAAATACATAAAAATAGCTTTACTTTACAAACTGAGTTTTTTTACTTTCAAAACACTTAAATATAAACTGTAAGATCGATCGAAATCGTAAGCTTTAGATAGCTACATAAGTTTTTAAAAATAATTCCGTTAATATTATTGAATCCTCCACTAAAGGAAATAAATGTTTTACCTCATTTATATAAATGATCCTTTATCCGCAAGTAGATATATGGATGTTAGTATACAGACGTTCGCAGCGGATGTCTAATCTCCCAGGTTTACAAGTAATTTTCTACTACACTGACTCTTACGGCTTTACTTACATAGCTAGCTGAGATATCTGTATAATACTACCGGCTACATAATCTTACATGCTAACATGAAATGTTTTATCGAGCATATTTTTAACCGACTTCAAAAAAGAGGTTTCTCAATTCGACCGCATGTATTTTTTTATTTCACATATACGGCTTATGTATTTTTTATTATGTATTCATCAATGTAAAAAAATGTACTCAAATTATAAATAAATAAATACTATAGGACAGTTACACACATCGCTATATAGCCCCAAAGTAAGCATAGGTAGCTTATGTTATGGGTACTATGATAACTGATGAATATTTATATATATATTATACATAAATACTTATAATATATAGATAAACACCCAGACACTGGAAAACATCCATGCTCACAAACATTTTCCAGATGTGGGAATCGAACCCACGGCCTAGGACGCAGAAGCAGGGTCACAACCCACTGCGCCACTCGGCCGTCCGAATTAGACAAGCATTCGATAGAACTGTCGTTACAGAAAAATAAAAGTGCCAAAAAATCTTATAACAAGGATTGATTTATTATGGTAGGTACATGATACAAGTCACGAGTTTCAAGTTTTGAAAAAAAGTGAACAGAAGGCAAAGGTTTATTTTTTGGGTTTGGCTAAGTTTCTGTTAAAATGACTTGGAAAGGATATGGAATGGTACATAATTTGGTTCTAATCCCATGTGAAATATGTTAAGCACTTGTTTTAAAAAAGTTATGCAACGTTTTCATTATCTCCGACTATCCGGTACCTCGATCTGCAATTCACTTTTATTCGTCGCATGAAACAATTACACTTGTCTGGACTGAGCGTTGATCAAAATTTATGTTTTAGGCTCTCGTGCCCGTTTCATTTTGTTTAACAACGCTTTCAGGGGAGAGAGGGGTCGGTTGGGAGAGCAATTGTTTTCGAGACCGTGACCTCTTCTGTAATAAGTATTATTATTGCACAATACGTTTTTATGATAAATTTTAGAAATAATTTGCTTTATTGATTTCCCTTACTAATGATATTGGAGGAATATGAATAGATACAAAAACACGCACCGGTGTTGTAATAATATCATATCGTGTTATTGATCAATTATAATTACTAACTAATGATATAAAGAATCATGACATACATGGGCATTGAACTGGTTTTATTAATATTTCTTAATGCTAAACTTCAAAGACAAATTATCTTAATATACGTATCCTACTCAAGTTTCAGCTATTATAATATTCTTAATTTTCCTATATTAACTAACTGTTTAAGATGATGTGTAGTTTGGTGATACGCCTTTGCCAATTTATGGTAAATAGCCATGGCAGATAGACAGAAATAAAAAATATTAAATCCTAACTTGACTCTAGCTAATCTGAAAGCTTTTTGATTATGAAAGAAGGCATTCAAATAATAAAACAATACAAAATATTTTCTTAAAGGTAGATACATTATTATTATTCAATATTATCCAAGTATCTAAATAATTGTCTCTTATTTATGGCGTGCAAAAATTGCGAGCAACTACCTTTAATTAAAAGAATGTCGCTTACACCCACGTAGTAACTAAAGTTAATATTCCCAGGCTTTTTACGACCAGAGTGCTATAATTTCTACCATCGTTATCACTAATAACGTACATCGTATAAAGTTACTAATAATACTTACGACAGTAGCCTATTAGTATAATAAACTAGCAGACGACAACTACGACAGAAAGCACTGGATTTCACTTAATTCAGCACTGAAAACCGTATGAATCTCGTACCTTTTGAGTCGTTCATCTTTTGAGAGATAGATAGACAGATAGATTTATTGCCCTAATTAAAATAAATAAATCTTGCAGCTTTAATTGAAGTACATATATTCAATTATTCTATTTCCATGTTATAAATACCACACACATATTTTGCATGTTTGCGTGCTTGTTTGTTAAATGCTTGTACTTTAATCACGCAATAAAGGTTGAAAAGGTTTTGAACAAATTTGATAGTTTTTATATAAAACGCTCGAAAAGAACGGTAATGACAATTAAAAACATGATCCATAGGTTTAAACACCAATGCAAGATTGGTTAGTTTTTCTCGAACCTCCTCTACAGACACCTAATGCAACTTTATTGGTATTTTAAACATCAAGATGTTTACATCAATCAGCTCTTGTAAACAAGTTGATTGATGTACTTGTATCCTGTCTGATCCGATCTAGGAAGGTCATGTGGCAGTTAATATTGGAAAAATATTGTAAACAACAATATTTTCTAAACGTCGGTAAGGGTTATGATGATAATTAAAACAATATTCTACTTTTATCGATCTTACAACCCAACTCTATAGGATTACGAACTGATCCTGCGAGCGTTGTTTTGCTATGTATATTATTTGTAGGAAACAGTTTTTTTTTTAAATAGGGGTTAATCGTAAAGGACTGAAAATTTCGGGCTGTATGAATTTTTGTATGCCGTATCATAAATAAAACATTTTGTCTAAAAAATAAAAAATAAATTAGAGTGGTCCAAAACCTTAACATTTAGGGGGATGAAATATAGATGCTGTCCGATTCGCAGACCTAACTGATATGCACACAATATTTCACGAAAATCGGTCGACGTCAAGAATTTCACGAAAATTTTAGAGGAGTTTACCTAATTACAAACAACGGCTCTTTGAACTAAGTGCCCCGCACATTGCCAATTCGACAATCTCCTTGGAAAATTTCTTAAGCTATGCCAGTAACTTTGTATCTTCTGCGAAACTATTTCTGATTCGATCACGCACGGTGATCCGCGCATAGCTCGTTCTTTTGCTCGCTTATTGACTCGGTAATAGTACAGGATCCGTGGCCTATTTTTTCATTTGATTACTATCAAGCTAATTTTCCGTGAGTAGCTTCATTTTGATAAGACGCCCAACAATTTCCTGTGCGAAAATTTTTGATTGTGGTAGCTAACAGAGGTAGCAATGATAAAATATGTCGATTTGATGATTCTTCAATATTTATTACTAACTGAATTGTTTTTATTAAATCTTAAGATAATTATCTAAATTATTTGAAAAAATATTTGTCCTACAAAATCTATGGTTTCATCAAAGTGTCCTCCCCCTCCAACATGTATTGATAACGAGATCACCAAAAATGATTACTAACCAGCTGATTTTTTTTTATTACTTAGTTAATATATATATAATTTAACAGCCATATTGTCCTACAAATTTCGTGGTATGTTATCCTGGTTCCTACGCTTAAAAGTAGTAGTACAGATCATTGATGTAAAAATAATTACTATCAAGCTGAATCTTCGTGAATAGCATCGTTTTAATGAGACGCCCAACAATTTCCTGTGCGAAAATTCTCGATAGTGGTAGCTAACAGAGGTAGCAATAATAAAATATGTCGATTTGATGATTCTCAAATATTAATTACTAACTGGATTGTTTTTCATTAAATCTTAAGATAATTATCTAAATTATTTGAAAAAATATTTGTCCTACAAAATCTATGGTTTGATCAAAAAGTCCTCCCCCTCCAACATGTATCGATAAGGAGATCACCAAAAATGATTACTAACCAGCTGATTTTTTTTTTTTTACTTAGTTAATATTTATATAATGTAACGGTCATATTGTCCTACAAATTCCGTGGTACGTTGTCCCGGTCCTACGGTCAAAAGTAGTAGTACAGATCCTTGATGTAAAAATAGCGTGGTACGCTATTGCGGTGCTCCAATTGAATATATATTGGAAAGTCATGAAATTAAAAATCAATTTATTTCTCAAGCGTGCGAAAAAACAATGTTGACATTTTGGTAGATTTCACTCAACACATAAGTTAAAAAATTACTGAACGTCTACTGAAATTAAACAAAACAATAACAAAGAAAACTTTGTGCCGCTTGGGTTTCTGTATTTTTAAATGATATCAACAAAGGACGGTACGAGTTATTTGAAAAAGGATATAAATCAAAAAATGAAAATGAAGAAATTTTAAAACAAAAAATCGTAGGATATGATCCTTCCAGTTTGCCACCAACAAAAAAAGAATTGTTACAACAAATTAAAAGAACTGCATTTATCTGCAATGTATGGTGTAACGCACATATGCGGTGCCCCACGGAAAAATTGCCGGAAAATTTTGGATGGACAATAATTGATGGCAAATATGAATATTATTGGTTTGATGGTCCCCAAAGTCCATCTTTTGAAGAATTATCTTCTGAAATACAAGGTACCCTATTTATACTATTGTTATTTATTGATTGATTATTCATTATTATATAATTTACTAAATTTTTTCATGTTATTACAGAGTCAGATATCACGAATGAGGAAAGTGAAATAAATGAAGATGACAGCGATGTTAGTAGCGAAGATTATGAAGATTCATCAGATGAATATGATGAAGATTAATTGTTTTTTTTTTCTCTAAAAACACCAATACACCAATTTTTGTACCTAATTTTCCTAAAAAATAAACTTATTTAAATTTTAAAAAAGATTTTTTCACTGTATCTTATGTTAGAAATAGGAAAACGAAAAAATTACAATTCTTGTCGGACTAGTGATACATACCTGTTTTTTTGTAGGACATTGTTTTATTTGGGCACTGAACACACTAACTTATTATGTAATATTTTTGTCCTACAGTTAGTAATGAGAAAAATGGTCTTATGGTATTAACAATTTCTGAGCCTAGGACCGGGATAAAATACCACGAAATTTGTAGGACAATATGGCTGTTAAATTATATATATATTAACTAAGTAATAAAAAAAAAATCAGCTGGTTAGTAATCATTTTTGGTGATCTCGTTATCAATACATGTTGGAGGGGGAGGACTCTTTGATGAAACCATAGATTTTGTAGGACAAATATTTTTTCAAATAATTTAGATAATTATCTTAAGATTTAATCAAAACAATTCAGTTAGTAATAAATATTGAACAATCATCAAATCGACATATTTTATATTTGCTACCTCTGTTAGCTACCACAATCAAAAATTTTCGCACAGGAAATTGTTGGGCGTCTTATCAAAATGAAGCTACTCACGGAAAATTAGCTTGATAGTAATCAAGTGAAAAAATAGGCCACGGATCCTGTACTATAAGTCTACTTATGGGGTCTTAGTCAGCAACTGTCATTGTGTATGGAAGAAGGTTGAACTCTTATGTTTAATTCATGTAAATTTATTGATAGTCGATGTGTAGGTCACGGTCGAGGCCGTGGCGTCTCACAGCTGCGTTTGTTAAACGGAATTACGTGTTCACTTTAAATTATGTAACATCTATTTGTAGAAATGAAATCGCTTCAAGGATTATTTGCTTAGTAAACGTGAATAGATCGGAAAGTGTAAAATTAGGAACTGTTTCAACTATTGTTGTATGTTTATGCACGTGGTAGTCAAATTCATCATCTTATCTCATCTCATCTCTTGACTTTCCTGCGCATCTAGGACATATATCGTATAGAGAAAAAAGTACAAAAAAAGAGAGCGGTATTCACCAATTTCGTTACTATTGATTAGGTCATGAGTTATTCTTTTTTTAACCGACGAAAATAAACGGAGGAGGTTCTCAATTCTATACGTATATTTTTTTTATGTATGACCACGCATAACTTTTTACAGAGTTGTTCGATTTTAATAATTCTTTTTTTAATAGAAAGGACACACTTCCAAGGTGGTCCCGTTGTCATCATGTTAGGATCTGATGATGATATCTGGGAAAATTGAAGGAACTATTCAAATTTTATAGACACACTTGCAGGGATTTTGGTTTTAGTGTAAGTATCGGTGGCTTTTGGACTGCTAGTGCTGTATAATATACTATGCCAGTATAGTACGAGTACGGTACGTGGCGATAAATCACTAAAAAGTAAGAAATAAAAATTTTTAACAAAAAATAGAACCGACTTAAAACGCTCTAAAAAGTAAAAAATAACTCTAATTTAGTTGCTTTAATTTACTTAAGCATATCAAGGAGTCGGTGCCAGCCAAGGTTTCTACTTTAAGAACATTACCTAGACCCCACAAACTGCTTTATTACGTTAAATAAATGTTTCTTAAACTTGCTGGCACCGAATTCATAGATATGCTTAAGTAAATTAAAGCAACTAAATGGCAGTTATGTTTTACTTTTTTGTGCGTTTTGAGTCTGTTCTATTTTTTGTTAAAAAATTTTTTTAGAAGTAGTCTTGCACCTTTCCAATGACGAAGAGTAGGTTATTATGTCCATGTATATGCATAGGCCTTCTGTAGTGCCTTTTTAATACTACTGAATATGAGAAAATCTTACTTTATCATAATCTAGGCAAAGTATATAAAAAAACATTCCTTGAAAAAAACAAAAGATTTATGAAAAATTTTGTTTACTACAATCTCTACTCGTAATTTTTCCACTGAAAATGTAATGTTACACACGCAACAAAGATGTAATAAAAAAGTATGAGTTCACACATACCACTGAATGAGAGTCGTTAAAAACAAAAGATAATAAGCTGCCCAGAGAACATAATACTCTTGGTATCACGTGCGTAACAGCTGATAACTGTTTGTGGTGACATTGTCGCCGGCTAAATAAAACCCTCGTGACGGCCACCTATCTAGGAATCCAGCCTAGTTGCCAAAATCTACATTTTATTTATCGTTAAACTTGATCGCTCTCTGCAGTTGTAGCCGCACGCAATGCATTTTTAATAGCTTTTTTTATTGATATCAAATACTAGCGGACGCCCGCAACTTCGTTCGCGTCGAATCCAAGTTCACTACGTATTATATATAGCATATTTTTTAATTACTGTGAAAACCCAGCACTAAGGTGCTTTTTCTGTCTCGGTCACTATTATTAACATCCGTTAGTGATTGTTATTGTCAGTTATTTTAATTATGGGACTTATTTCAGACTCCATCCATACCCTCTCTCCTTTTGGAACAGGCAATATAGAGCATACGACCGAACACGTTGGTCAATGCGGGTTGCTGGATTCATGTTGATAATGTTTACTCGTATTATTAGCTATACCAGATGTCAATGTTGATGGGGACCGACGGCTTAACGTGCTCTCCAAGGTACAGGGGTGTAAAACCAACTACATTCCACCTAAGAAACTAAGAATTTTTACTAAGACTTTCTTGGATAAAGAAAACTTCTACATTTATAGCCCGACTCTTGTGATCTATGTGCCTTACATAAGTGGTCCATAGAGGCAGTTAATATAAAACTGACAATAAGCTCCCAGAAAAGTGTAGGTAGATATGCATGTTTATGTAAGAATAGAAAATTTTTTCGTCCACCAAATATTTGATGAGGATCGGAAAAGGAATCTGGCGTCAAAGCTCCCGTAGACAGCATTCAGTACAAATATTTGGTTTCGTTAATGACTATTTGCACTGTCCTCCAGGTACCTACTCAATTCTTGCTTGTATTTTTACGATAAAGACCTTTCAATATTGTACGACGTCATCGATTGAGACCAGAAGTCTAAGCAAGGCTACAGAAAATGTGTACTATCTTGGAAGTTGTTTATAAACTTTGCAACCTAGTTCTTGTAAAAATACGCAAATTGAAAAAAATTACAATTATCAAAAATATATATTGAAATTTAAGGTCGTGAGTATAGTTTCGCAATGAAATTAAATACAAAAGTTTGTACAGATAATCCTACAAACTTTTGTATTTATTCCATTGATCTAAAACATGCCGCATTTTATCACATCCTGCTATATGGTGTTAGATTTAATGTTAACAATTCAATCCACATCCAGTCTACTATTGTCATATCTACTAAAGTTAGCTAGCACTATATACGCATTAATATTGACAATATGGTAAGGTTGCCCTAAAGAAATTTGGCACCTTATTGGTATTGGTATCCAACACATCACATCGCACCCCATAAAGGGAACTAATTCAAAATTCTTGATTTTTGAGTTATGAACACCTTTGAATTCGTCATTTCAGTACCTATCGACCAATAAATCAGATTCACAACTATTACCAATATTGGCCGCTAGATGTCTTTGTATACCTATATTGTTGAACGAGCAACCCCTTGCATTCAATACAGCAACAACGCCAGTTGGGACCAAATTTACAAGTGGAATGCACGTACCGGGCTTACAAGAAATTGGAGTTATTTTGGGTTGTTGAAATTTGATGGAAGCATTATTTCGAGTTGTCGCCATTTTGATAGTTAGTGCTTAGTTAATTAATGAAATATTTTGAGTTGGACCTGTATTACTGGCAAAGTGAATACAAAAGAGGGTCAACTTAAAACGAAAATCACCAATATGGGTTCAACTCAAAATAATACAAAAGTATATATACAAATTGACAAGCTATAAGGAACCATCTATCAAAATGCATTATTAAGAAACCCTGTATTAAAACCCAAAATTCTTAATATTTATCACATTCAGCTGTAAAATAAAGTTCATACATCTATACAGAAAACTTCTGCAATGCACAGGGACTTGGCGATCAGTTTTTTGCCTCTCCTGTAAAATGAGATTTTTTGAGTCAATACCTGTTTAGATCTAGGGGTGCGACACGTTGGGTTAGGTACCACATCCCGTAATACGACAGTATTCTAATTAAAAAAAACAAAAGCAAACTTTTCCATACCTATCGCGTCATCTCCGCGCCAATTTTCGTATCTCTATCACGCACACGTTTCTAGGCCGCGCGAATTGCTCTTGCTATTCCAGACCGGTCGTCGGTCTACAATTGGACAAAAGCCACCCTCCCTATCTCCACAAATACCTACCTAGCAATTTTGGGCGTAGGATAAAATTAGATTTGAGGAATTTTCATAAATCCACATGCCTACCATCGTACCGCTCAGCCTTGCCTTGAACTTGAACGAGAAACTGCCGCTGTCTAAAATTCCCACTATCTAGTTGGTCTAGCAGCAAGCATATGTGGTTGCGATCATGGGATCTTGGGTTCGGTTCCCAAGTCAATAATTCCGAGTATTTCTTTTTCCTGATAAATTTTCAGTCAATTCTTAGCAGGAGAAGGCAAGAGGTTGGTGTTACACCCTCATGCCTCGAAGAGCAAGTCGACAGTCCCCGTTACTATCATCCACATCTGACAGTAATCGTTATTGAATTAATCATTGCCAATTAACCCTAAGCCGCATTGGAGTGGCAAGGTTTGTCTAAGCTCCCCCTCTATATAAAGATGGAGGCCTGGCCCTGTATAATTAATACAAATTTTGGGTATTTATTAAAATTAGAACTAAGCAATTTTCATAAATCCACATGCCTGACATCGTATCACTCCGCCTTGCCCTGAACTTGAACGAGAACTGTATAAATAGAATCTCATATACCTAAAAATATATGGACTGATTCATTTAGAAATATTCGACGGATGTACCGGAGCATTAACGTCGCGAGCTTTCTATTACGCATTATAATTTATTAACGATCATGTTAGAAGTTAATTAATTTGCCTGAATTGTTTAGCGACGCCAATAAAAGAGACTAGCTACTACTCGTACATGGATATTAAAAAATGTATTAGGATTCTATATTATACTGCTTTCATGTCTTTGAATACACTTCATTAATCTGTAGATTAATCTTTAGCACTAGGTAATTGATAATTTGGGGGGATCGGGGATCGGAGAAATAGGTAATCAAAAGTCACTGATTGTCTTGTTGTTCCAATAGTTAGCTTGTGAAGCTTCCGATCTTGGAGTCCCGAGGTTCTATTTCTGGTACGGGCTATGAAATACTGTCGTTTAGTAAACGTTTGCAGCCTGCGGTGTTACAACCCGTTCCTTAGAAAGCACGTAAAGTTGTCGATTACGGTCATCACCCACCCCTGCCATTACGGACATAGACCATCATGGTGGGTCTGTGCTCCATATCCCCTCTAAGGGTGGAGGCCTAGCTCTGCAGTGGACTGGTAAAACAGGCTGATGATTATTCAAAAATCAATCTGGCGAATTTGATTGGCACTTTTAATTCTTTTAGGACTTTACAGGAGATCTTTCGCTTCTTTCTGCTAGTGAACTCTAGTTCCTTTTGAAGTTTATGAGTAGGTGCAACCCCTCTTTGGGAGCTTGGCAATATGCCATTAAAAGTTGTCGATGAAGATATGGCGGGTTTGACTGGCACTCGTACTTCCCAGGACGAATTCTCACAGTAAGACCTACTTTTGTTAGAACTTCCATCCTTTTGAAGTTTATGAGGAGGTATAGAACCTCTCTGTGCATGTTTCGCAAATAAATGACCCATAATAATATATTCCCAGTGCGACGCCATAATAGCCCGCGCGGAAATGAACGCTTCCGCACCGCTCGTAAGATCTCGTGATCTCTTTACTGGCATCGTTCCGAGAATCCTATTCGATATCTACTGTACACTATTTACTGCGATAGTATAGTTAGTTCTATGCGTATTGTTGGGGATATTTAACTACTAGATAGAACTGGTGTGTCATTCACGAATACTGCTAAAGGTGAATTTATAACTAAAAACGAAACAAATGGATATTTGAACTAGAAACTGTTTCGTTTTTAACAAATATTACGAACTAAATTAAGTAAAAATATGGTAAGGACACATACGACATCTATTTTACAACATACTTAATATTCATGTACAAACGAGTAGGCTCACGTGATTATTGCCATTTTATTGTATTTCAACACCTATTGTAGAAAATACTTTCTATAGTATAAATTCTGAAATCTTATAACGTCGTTATGTCTCTGTGCTTAATTACCAAAAACGATTTTGATTTGTTGCATTTATTTAATTTTATTATAATTTACTGCAGTTAGAGTATCCACTAGTAACCACTTAAACGGTCGATACCATAATTTATCATCAAACAAAATAAACCAAAATAAGCTGACATCCCAAAAACATCCTTTTTCTGGTCACACTCGGTCAACATTTTTCTACTATTGTGCGATGTGAAATGAGCGCTAGATAATATAAAACGTGCCCACCCGTATGGGCGTCGCATTATTCGCATTCCTGTCCCAATAGGTTTATTCAAATTAACTTGATCCTTTTCGGGATATCACCTCGTAAACCTCTAGGCTATATTCAATTTGGTGAGCCTTAAAAACTCCTGTAGAACCGGTCGAATCCAAACATCTGTAATATTCAAGTGTATTTTATATTGGTGTAAATGGTTAGATCCATATCCCATACCTTCTCTACTTCAAGGAGGGATGCCTAGTTCTATAGTGGTTGTTGACAGACTGATAATGATGACGAAGGAATAATTTTACCAATAAAATTTTTTAAATAAAAATAGAACCGACTCAAAACGCACTAAAAAGAAATAAATAACTGTGTCATTTAGTTGCTTTAATTTACTTAAGCATATCTAGGAGTCGGTGCCAGCCAAGATTTCTACTTTAAGATCGTTACCTAGAACCCACAAACTGCTTTACTACGTAAAATAAATGTTCCTTAAACTAGGCTGGCACCAACTCCCTAGATATGCTTAAGTAAATTAAAGCGACTAAATGACAGTTATTTTTTACTTTTTAGTGCGTTTTAAGTCGGTTCTACTTTTATTTAAAAAATTTTATTATTTACTTTTTAGTGATTTATCGCCACGTAACGTACTCGTACTATACTCTCATAGTATATTATACGGCACTAGTAGCCAAAAAGCTACTGATACCGAGACAAAAACCGAAATCGCTGTAAGCGTGCCTCCAAAATTTGAAGAGTTCCTTCAATTTCCCTAAGATATCATCATCAGATCCTAACATGGTGAAAATGGGACCATCTTGGAAGTGTGCCCTTTCTAATAAAAAAGAATTATCAAAATCGGACAACTCTGTAAAAAGTTATGCGTAAAAAAAAATATACGTGTCGAATTGAGAACCTCCTCCGTTTTTTTTTCGTTGGTTAAAAAATAGTATAGACGTTTGAATTTGGTATCCCAAGGAGTTAAAATACCGTCACTGCATTGGTAAATGCATTATGATCTTCCCACTCAACGGCTCACGAATTGGTTAATTACTCTGTATGTATCAGAAAGATTTAGGATTAAATAAAAAGCCATTCTGGTGATACCTACTGTGATTAGCGCTTACAATACTCCACAAGTTCTTTATAATAGTAATGACGGTAGTTTTGTACACGAAGGAAACTAAACAAACTTATTTTTTTTTATCGACTACAAGTTGGCCCTTGACTGCTATCACACCTGATGTTAAGTGATGATGTAGTCTAAGATGGAAGCGGGCTAACTTGTACTTGTTAGAAGTGGGACGAAAATCCACACCCCTGGTTTCTACACGACATCGTACCGGAACGCTAAATCGCTTGGCGGTACGTCTTTGTCGGTAGGGTGGTAAATAGCCACGGCGGAAGCCTACCACCAGCCAGGCCAGAATCGAATCCAGGACCTCCGTCTTATAAATTCACCGCGCATACCACTGCGCCACGAAGGTCGTTGTTTTTCAAGTTGTGGAGGCTTAAAATTGTAAGTAGGTTCTACATAAAGAGATTCTACTGTAGTACCTAGTTTTGTAATTTGTAATATTGGAGAATTATCAGACGTTTCGTACAGATTAAACACCCTTCTTCCTAAGTCGGTTAAAAAAGGAAAAGTATGTATGATTTTCGTTTACAGAAATCGTAGGCAAAGCTTATTTGCTATGAATAGTTTTTGTGGGCCAAAGGGATAAGTTGGAACGTATATTTAGCAATATAGCAAGACCCATATAACGGTATTGTTTCGGCATTATGGTAACCCCATTTAGATTAACAAAAAGCTTTCGATTCGTTGTTTTTGTTAAAAGCTGAAAAGGGAAGGCCCTCCAACTTTTCCGGTAATGAAATTGGTGGAACAATCGAAAGATAATACGATTTCTATTTAACTAAAATCTCGCTGAAAATCTGAAAAAAGAATTGATTTCTGTTACATTGGTTTGGTGAAAGGCTTTTTAAAAAGCAGTCATTAACATGTTGTTAAGTATTAGACGGAGTAAGTACTCCTACTTTCAACTTGTACTTGCAATTGTATGACTTGTTATAAATATTTTATTTAATATCCTTTCCCAATAAAACATTTTCATGTAAAGCCATGACGAGAACATATTATATATAACACACACTGTCAAAAAGTTACTAGATCTTATGTAGAGCCAAGCTTTTTACTGTACACGCCCTAACTCTACAGGGCCTAACTTTACAAACTCTACCTACACCTTGAACATTTTGTTACTACCTACTACAAGAACTGTTGTATAACAGAAATGTAGATACATCTCTTCACTTTGCGCTCATGTCACTACAGCGAAATGGCCAAGCCACATAACTTGTTCAACAAAAGTATTAATAAATAAATAAATAAATAAATAGATTTGTAGAACTAGGTATTGGCTGTTAGTGATATGAAACAAACCGACGAACATTAATGAAGAGAAAACTTCACACATTTTTTACACATCGCGTGCATGAAAAGCATTGTGTTAATATTATTATTAATAATAAATAATGAACTGCACGTGCATCAAATGTAATTAAGTTTAAGTATTAGTAACATAAAAATAAATTAATATATAAAAATGTGTTTTCAAAGCAAGCTATTAAGAAAATTGGCTATCAAAATCTATCTACTTATGTACAAAAATATACCTATTTATCTCTGAAATGAAAGTTCAAAGTACTTAAAATTAGAGGAGGAAGTTCAAACATGACTTCGAAAATTTGGCCGATTCATACAAGTCATCATCATCATTATCAGCCTATAACGGCCCACTACATGGCCTCCCTCCACGCTGCTCCAATGCGGGTTGGCGGGCTTAGGGTGATAATGTTTCATTTATTAACGATCACTATCAGATATTGATGACAGTCACCGGGACCGACGGCTTAACATGTGTAACACCACCAACTTCCCGACTCAGGGCTTGGAATGTACTGAGAATTTCATAGAAGAATGAAAAATTTTGACGACCTCCGTGGCGCAGTGGTATGCGCGGTGGATTTATAAGACGGAGGTTCCGGGTTCGATTCCCGGCGGGGCAGATTGAGATTTTTCTTAATTTGTCTTGGTCTGGCTGGTGGGAGGCTTTCGCCGCGGCTAGTTACCACCCTACCGACAAAGACGTATCGCCAAGCGGTTAGGACCTCGTGATCGAAGACTACATCATCACTTAACATCATATAGGCTAACCACTAAACCGACGAGGCAGTCATACAAGAAATCAAGATACACACGAGATAATTTAAATTAAATGTTATAAGTAAATAAGTAAACAACTGAGCACATTTTGGTCTAAATCTTCAGACTCTGGTCTTGTATTTAAGTTCGAGGTTAGAAGGGCGTGCTCTCATTCCTTTGCGAAAATCTCGACACTCAAGAATAGCATTAAGGCGAATTGAAATTCAAGCGGCGAACTTTTACTTAGTCGGCGTAACATGGACGATTTACCGACTAATAGCACTGAGTAGGTTTGAGTTATTACGCCTTGTTGACTTGTTGTTCAAAAAGACGAATATATTTAAATTGTAGGTTAAAATTGTAACAGAGATTGCTTCTGTATTTAAAAAAACGTAAAAAAGGTTTGACGGGTCTTCTGTGTATCTGTGTCATTGCGTCTTTGCACCGACTTCATAGATATGCTTAAGTAAATTAAAGCAACTAAATGACACAGTTATTTTTCACTTTTTAGTGCGTTTTGAGTCGGTTCTATTTTTATTTAAAAAAATTTCTTACCTCTTAAAAGGGATGAGCACTCGCGAAAATGAAACAGGAATGTGCATTAATACTACCATACTGACCTTTTAGCCGCACGGTGGATGTTCATAAATCATTCTATGACTTTAATTTTTTTAATTTAATGAATTTTTTTTAGAAACCCATTAAAATCTGTAAAATGCTTTTTAAAAAAATTGCATGATGTTGTAGATAATTTGTTAAGTAATATCACCTACTTAACTACAACATTATTACAAAGTAAAACTTTTAATATCACAGTCTTCCGCAACCGCAATTGAGAACATCGATGTAAGGGCGTTGGAAAACCAAAGGAAAAAAATCTAGGTTAAGAAAGACCAATAACTCACCATAGGATATCCTTACGATTTATTGACTACACCTTTTCGGATTTGTCATAGATCTGTTAGACATAACGATTGTGTGTAATATATTGTTTTTAATTTTACTTTCACACCATACGATGTTTAATTGTCGAGTTCAAATAATTTACTTTTAACATTTGTGTTGAAACTGCGCACTTTTGAATGTCAACTTTTAGTATATTCGCAATTTGTAAGGATTTTGAACCATGGACTCACATTTGCGAGCTCGAATTCTTTCATTTACTGAGTGAAATTAATTCTAATTTGGAATTTTGTAATCATTGGTCTGCTATTGTGTTTAGTTGCAATGGTATTAGTCTAAAGCAGATTATGAAACTATTCATATTATGCTGTTAATTTCTTGTATCTCTATTTTTAAACTTATTTTAATAAAATGCACTATAGTTATTAACACCCCTATTATTCATCCGTTTTCTTAATCTGTTATTTGGTATATCGAAAGTTCGACGGTATATCGGGATGTCAAAGAAAACACTATGTATTTGGTAGATATAAGTTTCCATGTTGTCAACGTAGCAGTCCTAGCAGAGATAACAAGCGGCGAGTTTTACGACCGCCACCAATTGTTTCCCCGGGGATTTATGGCTCGACTTTCACGGATTTTGTGTCCTATGTACGAGTATATTCCTATGATATAGGTCAGATGGATTTTGGTATTTAGATTAGGTAACAACATTTATAACAGCTAAATACATGCATTACCGTACCTACTTAAATATTTTCGCAAAGAACAAGGCTAAACGCTAAGTAGTAACAACTAAATAAATAAGAAATCTAATTATGTTTCCATTTTTTATTAGAATTTACTACCAATATCGCCGAAAATTTTTTTTTCTGATTCATTGAAATAGTTTCAGAACTTAGTGCTTGGTGTTAATAAAGAAACACTTTATTTTTTTATATTAACAGAACAAGTGTAGGTTAGATGCTACATTTCTACACAATGTCTTACTGTTTTCTTTCAAAACTATTTGAGTCGCATACAAAGTTTTTTTTGTAATTGCTGTAATATATTATGTACGTTACACTTCACTGCAGTCTTATTCCGTATCCCGCGGGCTTGGTGCAATCAATTATTGTATTTTTAACATCGGCATCGAGTCGTGTGCAACGATCGACTTTGTAATAAAATATTCTTACTCTTTAAAATTATCAGCCTGTTTTAACGTCCCACTACACAGCCAGGTCTCGCTAATTGTATGAAAAAGGATATAGAGCTTCGACCCATCACGCTGCTCCAATGCAGGTTGGCAAGTTTAGGGTGATAATTCATTAACCACTATAAGATGCTAATGATTTGACGACCTCCGTGGCGCAGTGGTATGCGCAGTGGATTCATAAGGCGGAGGCCCTGGGTTCGATTCCCGGCGGGGCAGATTGAGATTTTTCTTAATTTGTCTTGGTCTGCTGGTGGGAGGCTTTCGCCGTGGCTAGTTACTACCCTACCGACAAAGACGTATCGCAAAGCGATTTAGCGTTCCGGTACGATGTCGTGTAGAAACCGAAAGGGATGTGGATTTTCATCCTACTCCTAACAAGTTAGCCCGTTTTCATCTTAGATTGCATCATCACTTAACATCAGGTGTGGACTGGACCAACGAAGCAATCTAGTCTTAATCGTATGTAGTTTACTAATAATGGAAAGCCTTACTGCAGTATTATACTGCTGTATATTATGTGAACTTCCCATGAACTTTCCCACAAAAATGTATCCCCATGCATCGCGTGCTCGTGACTTGTAGAAATATTAGGTCGTCAGTCATTACCGTAAATATAGGTGAACATTTAAATTGCAAGTTGCAATAATCCTAACATTTTCGAAATCTTTATTGTTTTTGGTTTTGTTCATTTGTTTGCTAGTAATCTTTTAATCCAAGTGGATATGGTTCAGTTAAAGTTAGCTCAACTTGAGTCTGGCTGGTGTCGAAGACCGAGAAACGGAACATTGTAATTCTATGGCGCTAAGCTATTTCTCCAATCCAAAAGCGACTGTTTTAAAATTTAATCTGTATTTGAGACCTTAATAATCTGTAAAAACTTCGTCAAAAATTTATGAATTATAACAATT
Source organism: Mycalesis mineus (assembly GCA_034621355.1). Taxonomy (NCBI): domain Eukaryota; kingdom Metazoa; phylum Arthropoda; class Insecta; order Lepidoptera; family Nymphalidae; genus Mycalesis; species Mycalesis mineus. The sequence continues at coordinate 4,368,036 of CM067901.1, forward strand.
TAATTAATTCCCAGCATTAAACTGGTGAAAGGATTGTGGCATAGTTTATAATAGCTTAGATGAACTCATATTCTTATCTGTCAAGAAAAAAAGCTAGCGCTTGTAATATATCTAGTGCGAAATAATATATATATAGGTAACTACGACTATGTAATTAAACAAATTAGTCGGTAGCGGAGACACGACCGTAACGACATAACGGTAGGTAATTTCGGAAAAATCGATGAAGAAGAGAGCTGAGACAGCCACCCTAAATGACCTTTATTTCCTACATTTAGCGTTCGAGAATCACTCTTAATTGGCTCAAATTTATTGACGAATTTCGCTCCATTACGTTTTGTTCGCATTTTTGTCCTATCTTTGAATATTTTATTTTCCTTTTTCCGAACCGTAACAAATTCGTGTAGATAAGGGCATTATTGCTTTGAGTTGCCATCCTGCCTTTGTTGAATGGAAGCAACATTCTGCGTGAAAGGGTCGTAGCTCATTGGACCAACTCGGCACACACTCTGATGTAAACAGTTAAATGCGCGTGGTTAATGAAAATATGACAAGAGATTTTTTTTATTAAGCATGAAGTACTCACGAACAACGCACGATCCATTCGAGAAGAGCACGGCGAATTTGTAGCGAAACTTTACAGTGCTAGTGTTTACTTTGCCTTTAGATATCTCTATCTATACTTTCGTGTAAGACAGGTAGAGATAGAAACAAACGCCAAACTCTCACCGTCGAGTTTCGTTACAGAAAAGCGCTACTGTAGGTGAGCTACGCAAAGCAAGTGTGCGAGAATGGTGGTCACCGACCACCACTTGCTATCTGCGCATGGTAACTTTGTGTACGGGGGGCTCCGAAGTTGATGTTACCATACAAGAAACACTAACCACTCGAGGTGAAACAGTGATGATTGAGCGCCGGCTGGCTCCTATGAGCTTTGGCTTTAAAGTGATAAAAGTCCGAAAGAATTGGAATTGTGGAACGTTTATCGTTTTGTTGCCTGTCCCAGCCTGAGATATTACCTATCCTACAGGCGCCTACGTAATTTATTTGTTTGACATAACTTCAGTGTTAAGCTGACATACCACTGTGGCTTTAAAGCTTTTAAAGGAATGGGACTTGATGTTATACTGTGTATCTTTCGATCGATTCTCCAAGGCAGAAGACACCACTGCTACTTATCACATCTACTGATAATTGAGTTGCGATCTAGGTCCTGTTAATTAGCTAAACTGAGAGTAACTAAGGTACTTATGATGAACGTCACAATTAATGGTTTTACCATAAATGTTATTGATTGGATATATCGATCGACTGGTTGGCTTTTGTCTACATTGCTCATTTTTCTACTATTATTGAAATTAATGATATGATAATGATAGCGAGTTCACTGACGAAGGTTATATTTGTTTACATCACTTGAGTCCAATCGAGACGTCACAAGTAGTGTTTAGGGGTGAGGTGAGTGTTTTCCATTGAAAAAAGAAACCGTTCTTGAAATCTACGTCCGGTCGATTTAAAGAATCGGGGACTACAGGCTACAGGCCTTAAAGGATCAATAAAAGTGATCTGTGTACAGTGACGTTACACCTTAGGGAAAGCGATAAAATTGTTTATAGCGGCACGCTACTGATTGAAGCTATTTATTTTACGACACTTTGGCAATTTTATAGAAATTATTTATTAAACTTTGTTTCTTACTCTTGAAATTAATGTGAACCACCCAGTGTGTGAAATAATAAAATCATACCAATATTGAAAACCTCCGTGGCGCAGTGGTATGCGCGGGGGATTTATAAGACGGAGGTCCTGGGTTCGATTCCCGGCGGGGCAGATTGAGATTTTTCTTAATTTGTCTTGGTCTGGCTGGTGGGAGGCTTTCGCCGTGGGTAGTTACCATAATAAAATCATACCAATATTGAAAAAAAAAATTTTTTTTATCAACTACAAGTTGGCCCTTGTCCATAAAAAATAAAAAAAAATTTATCAACTACAAGTTGGCCCTTGAGTGCTATCACACCTGATGTTAAGTGATGATGCAATCTAAGATGGAAGCGGGCTAACTTGTTAGGAGTAGGTACGTCTTTGTCGGTAGGGTGGTAACCCTAGCCACGGCGAAAGCCTCCCACCAGCCAGACCAAGCCAAAGTAAGAAAAATCTCAATCTGCCCCGCCGGGAATTGAACTCCTCGTATAAATCCACCGCGCATACCATTGCGCCACCGAGGTCGTCAAAAATGCGGGCGGTTAGTATGTAAGTATGTATGTTAATGGCTTGTGGTTATTCTAAGAAAACAATTTACACACCTTTTACATGTGTAGCCTTTATTGTCATACCTTTTGGCAAGTAAGATATTAAGAATTCTTATAGCAGCATTCAATAAAAAATTATCGATCTATTAATTTTGTTAATAAATTATTTGTCACTCACTTATCTTAGCCAATACAGGCTAATAAAGCGATCGCTTATGCAATATATTGAATATCAACAACAACAATGTTGCTAATGTACCTACCGTGCCCAAACATCACTTACCAATAGGTAAATAGGTTTTTGAAAGCAACTAGTAACTAACCAAAATAAACAAAATGGCGCTTACAATGTCGCGGCCAACTTTTCGACTATATGGCATTCCTCAGCTTGCTTCATATAATAATCATTTCGTTCCTACATATGTACCTACTAGTACCTACTGACATGTAGCCAAAAAACCTAATGTCGATATTCCGGTTTTAGTGCTCTCAATACAACATTACTCTCTTATCTTAGAAAGAATGTCATATTTGACATGACGTACGGTACAAAATATTATTAAACAAGATGTCCCGCGGGCGGATGCATCCGTGTAAGTTCAGTTTGTGCGAGAATATCTCAATTTCTATCTATCTTTGCTTTTCATACGATCTAACATGATTGTATAGAAACAACGGAGTAAACAATAGTGATTATACTTGTACTAGTGATTGTTGGAAATTGAATTGGGCTTATATATTGTTTTATAACCATGTAGAGTCTGATACAAAAGGAAATAATCCTTGAGAGAACGCGTATTGTAAGAGAGTTCTGACCAGGGATTATTTGGGCTGCCAGACTACACACCAGATGGACTTATTTTTTTAATATTTTGAATTGTTTATTTTTGCATATATATTGTACGAATATTTTTACGACCAATGCAAAAAAGCTAAATAAATAAACAAACAAACTGTTGACTGTATTTATAAGATCAATAATGTCTTGTTATTTTCGCATAGCATCAATAAACTGCACATCGCTGGCATTTCGCACAGTATTTCAGTATTTGACCTAATTTTGCATTCGCGTTACGATGACACAGGCCTTGCCTTTTGATAAATATTTATAACGCTGAAACGCTTCATTCGTTTATGTTCTAAATGGAGACAATTAGTTATCCATCAACGATGCGATATGTACTATAATCGTATATATTCGTAAATGTAATTTTACTCAAACTATTATACAATATGTTCCGTGCTAAGTGAGAAATAAAAGTTAAAAACAAAATAAAATATTTTAACTAAAAACTTTAACTTGCTGGCACCGACTCCTAGATATGCTTAAGTAAATTAAAGTAACTAAATGACACAGTTATTTTTTACTTTTTAGTGCGTTTTGAGTCGGTTATATTTTTTGTTTAAAAAAATTATTTCTTTTTAGTGATTTATCGACACGTAACGTACTTGTACTATACTGTCATAGCATACGGCACTTGTTGCCAAAAAACTACCGATACTCACACTAAAACCGAAATCGCTGCAGGTGTGCCTATACAATTTGAAGAATTCCTTCAATTTTCCCAGGATATCATCACCAAATCCTAACATGATGACAATGGGACCACCTAGGAAGTGTGCCCTTTAATAAAAAAAGAATTATCAAAATCGGACCACTCTGTAAAAAGTTATGCGTGGTCATACCTACATACAAAAAAAAACCTCAAATTTTAATCTTAAATTAGTCCTTGTTTAAATTTGTTAATTCCGTGAGGTCACAGCAAGTGCTAGAGTATGATTTCTTAAAATTTCAAGTAACATTTCAATTAAATACGCCATAATGGAGGTAGCCCACAAGTTTGCAATACAAGCATTATTTTAAACGATTCGCAGCTCTTTGAAGTGACAGTAATGGCGCTGTAGATAAAAAACACTCGATTTTATCTTCAACTTAACATATATGTTTATTTATATATCTACAGTTTATCAGATATTGATAAATAACCGATTACATTTATGCGTAGCTTTTAGATTAAAGACTTAAAAAACCAACGCGGTAAAACTATGAAATGAAAATGTTATTCTCAAAACAAGAAAGGCATCACAATCATTTTACGTTAACAGACCCTTTGACCCTAAAGGTGTTTATGTGTCCACACCTAAAGGCGTTATCGTCATTAAAATACCTAAAAATACGTCTTAATATTTCAGTTAGATGATTTGCGTGATTAATTTTTTTTTAAAACGTGTTGTAATTTTTTCTAAACATTCTTTCTGTGAATGAAATAGTACAAATATTTTTTATTTTTATCTTGCTTTGCGACAGCAATCGGTCGGAAGTTGGGCTAGTTTTTTGTATTGATATAATCAATAAAAAATTACGAGATTACGAGTGATAATGGAATGCGTCAGTGATAACGGTTTTACTGAAACTAAAATATTTACTGAGATAATTGTTTTTGTCTTTCTTTAATTTGTGTGTAATAAACAACCTTGGAACACACAAATTTTAATATTTGATATACTTTAAATTTACGAATTTAGAAAAAAGTGATCCTACTCACAAATGAACCTGTTATATATAATAAGTAAATTAATATGGTATATTGTTTTACATGTCTGCACAATTTTTTACTTTTTAAAGGCTAAAGCGTTTTGAGTCGGTTCTATTTTTATTTAAAAAAATTTATTTCTTACTTTTTAGTGATTTATCGCCACGTAGCATACTCGTAATATACTGTACATAGTATATTATACGGCACTAGTAGCCAAAAAGCTACCGATGGATAGGCTACCGAGGATATCATCATCAGATCCTAATATGATGACAATGGGAAAACTTTGGAAGTATGCACTTTCTAATAAAAAAAGAATTGTCAAAATCGGACAACTCTGTAAAAAGTAGACCTAAAAAAAATATATACGTGACCAATTGAGAATCTCCTCCGTCTTTTTTCGTCGTTTAATAAAAATTAAAGTAATACAACGAAGACAGCAAAAATTCAATCCAATTTGAAAAAAAGGGTCACGCTAAGTGTTCTCAAACTCGTGTGCTATTTAAAGCCGACTCACTTTCCGAATGCAAAAGAGAAAGAAAGGGAATCTAATACCTTACAGAATTGAAGCACCAATGTTAACCTTAAATTGTTTGGTCCCATGCCAGCGGAGCGGTTAGCGACAGTGTAGCAAACAAGTGAATAAATTATTCACTTTTGTTATTCCCCGCTTTTCTTTTTTAATCGAGATAATGGACCACTTAGTACAATCTAGCTGTCTAGATTTAATGGAATGTAACGAATCTAAATACTGTTCAATTGTCTTAAGATGTCTCTGTAGGACTCTATTATGTTAGAAATGTTCTTAAGGACATAATCTAAGGGCCATTGGATAGTAATCGAAGAGAATATATTTCTGATATAGTCCTTCAGATATAGACAATATTATAACAAACAGGCATATTTAGTGATTATCGGTACGTTTAGTCATAGAGACTTTATATTCTTTTAAAAGCATATTATAATTATATATAATCAAGATTTAAATTGTTCTGCAAGATTATATATTTTGTAGTGTTAGAAAATAATATTTTGGGTTAAAATGTTGTACATCAAAAGTTTTATATGCTTATAACGCGATTCTTAGTTTTAAATTTTATAAATATAATTATATTAATAATAAATATTTTGAATTAAGTAAACTCATCTAAGGAAAAACATAAGATCACCCGATTAGAATACCTATTAATTATTATTAGTGACCTAGAAGTATAACTGTTGACTCAATACTAAAGCAACCATAATTTACTTTGCCAACATTCTCGATATTTACTGTTCGACTCAGCAGGGCTTTGCTCTTTGCTCTACTATACGCTTTCTGTTTCACGAAATCTGAATCGTTAGATTTTATGTGTTGGGATACTATTTCTACGGGTGGCTTAGCAATATAAATCTAGAAAGCCTTTAATAAAGATGCCATTGCACTTTGAGTGGAGGAAACCGATGGCCACTCAACCTAATTTGATTGCCTTTGTGTTCAGAACTACTACTATACCGCAGTCACGCGAGTATGCCACTTGTACCACTGTAATAATGACTTCATCAATATCAGCCTATTAAATGTCCACTATAGGCCTACCTCCTTAGGACAGTAAATATAGAGCTGTAGGGTGATAATGTTTTAATCTTTTAACGATCACTATCAGATGTTCGTAATGTTAGGATCCGAAGTCTTGACGTGACAAACCACCAACTTCCCAAATCCGGGCAATAGAATTTTTACTGCATTTCGTTAAGGAGATAGTAAATGTCAGTAATATTCCATATACTGACATGTTAGTAATATTCGTGATCCGAAGCCACAAAGGCCAAATATGCAGTATAATGACTTTATTAAAATTTATTTTTGAATTGATGAAAACTTACTAAATGAAGTAATAAAACTCATCTGCGTACATATTGAACTTAATAATTTAGTTAGCACACTGATCAAAGCTCTAATTTTTATGAAAAACACCATTTTACAGAAAAACAAACATGATGAGCAAATAGGTCGCTCAGATATTTTTAACTTAAATGGATAAATAACTATTAAACACTATTTTAGCGGAGAAACACTCCAAACGAGTAATTAAAATTTCCAAAGTAATTAAAAATTTGTTTCGTACAGTCATACTTTTTTTTGCATTTGACTTTTTGCGACACATTTTTCTAAGGGAAGCTTTCTTAATAAAAGCATAAGTAATGGAAATACTTGTGCCATTACGTAACAATATGCTTACGAGTCATTAAAGCTACTTTGTCGTAAAAATATGCGTAAAACGCGAGAAAAATACGAGAGTCAAAAAATATAACAATCAGGCTACTTAATAATTTATTTTCATGGACAGCTTTTTTACAGCGAATACTATTAGATATTTAGGCATGTAATCTGTAACGATCGCTCAATAAAGAATTTTATATTGCCAAGAAATATACTTAAGTGTACCTGAAACAAGTCTAAGATTACTAAATTACAAAATGGTGTAATTTTGACAATAACACATCTAAAAATAATTTACATCAATTTATCCGGACGATTGTGCAAAATTAACGCCAAACCGAATTTACTTGAAAGATTAAAAGAATGATTGAATGAGGGTATTTTGTTCCACGTTCAATCATTTTTGCTCTCGTTTCAATTTGCTCCTCTCCATGAACAGGACTGATGTTATCAAGCTGTCTTTTATTAGCTCTGAAGTTTTTCATTATAGGAAAAGTTTTACTGGTCTTCGAATGAGTAGATAACAGTATATTTTTAAATTATCTGTTTTTACCAACTTTATATTCTAATCTAAAAGTATAGGGTGTATGTAATAATGTAGCCAACTTAGAACCAATTTCTAAACGCCTAGGATATTTACAAGACATATTACATTTATGCAGAGAAAGAAACAATATTTCGTCCAATTACAAGAAAGATATTCCTCTATCATTCATCCAATCGCAACAAAAAACAGCTATGTTTCGATTTCGCCGCTATTCCCAAGCAATCATATATCTGATTAAAAAAAATTATACATCTGGTCATGACATTTATCCTTATTATGGCGTACTAACGGTAGGTTGCACAAGTATACTTGCGTTTTCAGTGACAGTGCAATATGGTACGGACTGATGATAGAATCGGAATACCATAGACAAACATAAACGGTTATATATACCTAATGAGTTTGGGATCATTGGTCTTTGTCACTAGTAGGTATATATTTATGTTAGAGCATTTATATTAAGGCTTATTATTTTTAAAATGAATTTATTAATAAATGATTTTCCTTCTGCAGTGTTCTCAAAAGGACAATGCGAGACTGGTCAGTACCGCTTCCTGGCGAAGTCGGGCGGCTACGCCTGGGTCCAGACCCAGGCAACTGTCATCACCGACAAGCAACAGAAGCCGATCAGCGTCATCTGCGTCAACTACGTCATAAGGTAGGATTAGAATTAGGTTTGAATTAAGTTAAGAACAAAGTGTGTATTTCAGGATGACTACCTCTTCAGTGATTAGAACGTTACCTTATAATTTGAAATTTGTTTTATATTAAAGCGAAGCATAAATGGTGAGTAAAAATTCAGTTTACTATTTTAATTTAAATTTTATTATAAATGCTCTACCGTTTGCAGTGTTACATATTATATTTGTATGATTGATGACATACTTTATATATAAAAATATGAAACATTTTAAAGTTTATAATTAAAAATTTTAAAATTTAAGTTCCACACTTAAATTTTAACCTAACACACTTATTCAAAAAAACTTGACAGAATGGTAGCAAAAACTTAATTTTGGGTATTTTAGTAATTATAATTTGACTACCAATGAAGTAGAGGAATATAAATTATGACTTGGTAAAGAGACTGAGCCATAAAATTTGTAGACGCCAAGTTGGAGTCTTTAATTAAGAAAACTCATTATCACGGCCCAAGGCTGTCGCATTTTTTAAATTCGTTTTTAAATTGTAGAAGTCTACGGTCTGACACTTTTTCACAAAGAGTTCATTTTTAATCAATTCGTTAAGTTTGATACATTTATGTTTAAAGGAATATGCATTAATTCATTTAATAATACAAAATAAATAAATAACGTTATAGGTACATATACTCCTATTGCTTACTTTACTTAATTTATCAATCATGATGAAAAAACTAACTTGTCGAAATATACCTATTTGCGAGTATTTTATTAGCAGAATATAGTTCTAGTTAAAAGATTTAGTTATAAAATTACGAAATTTAAATCTGCTGGGAAAATTAATTTACCCAGTGTTAAGACCTTATACAAAAACAGTGGTCCTGTTAAATTTTTCTGTTTAAATTGTTATCTTTATCTGTTCCACTCGTGATCTCGTAAAAGTCTTAGACCCCTGGGGCAATAAAGTGAGGTAGAGTAATCCTTTTGATCTCACACTGCGGCTTCTTATGTAACAATTTGCCCTACGGGTGGTCATTGGGGTTATTCGGGACCGCCGCTAAGCCGTTTTGCCCACTTTTATTACTTTCATTTTCAGCGTCAACCTCTAGTTCGGGCTCCATGATTTCTATGAAAGTTTTTCTTATTTAACTCTCCACCCGATAAAAGTGTTCAAGTCATGTGTTATTGTTTCGTATTAAAATCTTTATTAAATTCAAATACTTTGACTTGTGATATTTATTTATACTTTTGTACGAAATGCATTTTATCGGTGGTACAGGACAGGAGAAGGATTTTATTTAATGTTTTTTGTCCCATTATTTTGTTACAATTATTATTTACTTTGTATGATATACAAACAGATTAAAAATGAATTCTGTTATAAAATAAATTAAAAAGATATCCTATTATAACTATTTCTACGATCTCGTTTATATATTAATTAATTATTAGGTATATATTAAACTTTGTTATTGTTTTTGTTTTTTGTTTTAAGTTTCGTTAACTTTTCTTACAAAAATTTTTTCACATTTTTAAGACTTCTTGCTGACTTTCGTGTTGACATTTTACTGTACATTTTATTGTGCCGTTATTTCTTTGTTGAGATTTTAACTTCTGCTGTAGAAGCCATAAAAATATTTTCCTCCAGCAATCCTCGTCTGTTATCGTCAAAAGCCTTTTCTTTTCTTTGTTTTATGTCAAAATTGAAAGGTTATGGTTCAGCCATTTACACCCGAAATTAAAATCACCTGAGTTTTTGTGCGCTTGTTTTAGAATCTTGATGCTTTAAGAAACCCAGCAAACTTAACTTGTAGTTACTGTATTGGAAGTTTCGTTTCTTTTCTTTCTGTTTATTGTTTTACTTGTTTTGTCGTTTATTCTGTGGATTGAAATTTTCTTATAATACCTACAAAGAGCTAACTTTTCAAAAGAGCCTGTATAACAGCCTACTTGAAATAAATGAATTAAATTTTTGACTTGGTATAGAAAAAGGGGGCGGTTTAATTAGGACCAGGTGTATGAACAGTTACGTCATAATATATAAAATAATATGTAATAATTGAACTTATAAGTTTTAATTTTTGTAACAAAGTTTAATTCCTTGAGATGAGGAATAATGTCTTGGGATGTTACGAGTACGACAAAACATCAAAAAATTCGTCACTATTACCTATATTAGTATATTTACTTAAAAATAATAGTACTTAAATTCTTGCGTACAACGCCGTTATTTTATTTCTTTAAAATGTTTGAAGAAACCATATTTTTGAGTTAGTAATTGTATGAAAATTTCAGCACTTGCGCGGTCAAAAGGCTCTTGTAATTTAGAATGTATGCAACCGCACGGCGCGCGGCCTCTGAAAACGTACGGGTATTTCGAGCTTTTGGATGAATTTTTCATTTTTGGTGGCTCTCATTATAATCTATAGTAGTCTAGTCATACATCCTTTTTCTTCTCGCTCTTGCTCGTAATTTTATAACGTGTATAGATTCACGTTATTATACGATTCGTAAATATACTACTTATAATATAAAATTGTTAAACATATTCTATTTTTGGAAGTTGTTTGTTCGTTTGTTAAACTGCATGTAAGCAAAGCATAAACATGTTTAGTAATTATTTATCATCATCATCATTATCAGCCTATTAATGGCCCACTACAGGGCCAGACCTCCTTCTTTATAGGAGAGGTGATATGGAGCGTACACCCACCACCCTGCTCCAGTGCAGGTTGGCGGGCTTAGTGTGTGATAATGTGTCATTTATTAACGACCACTATCAGATTTGATATCTTAAAATGTTCGCTAAGCAATGTTTTGTTAAATTAGTTCCGATTTTATTCCCCCCTCCACCATGTATCACTGTAAATAATTTAACAGTGTATTTTTGCTGTGCTAACCTTCCTTTACTTTACACACTCAAACTAGTTAATGCTTTTACTTTTCTAGAACATTCGCCGCCAATCCGTTTTTCAAAAATAGTATAGACATAATATACTGTGTGGAATTTCAGCTAATGGTTTTTTATTTAAAAATGCCGTTGAGAATAGTTGTAAATATATATGTATATATAATAGTCGAATCATAGTTATAAATAAAAATTAAATGTTTCATAACAATAAAACGGTTTAGGTTGGAGATGTTGGCAAAAACAAAAATAACGCGAAAACTTTTTGCGTCCAAGTCGTAAACCTAATTTATATAAGAACCTTAAAAACATTGTTTACGGTGATATTCCATTTACTTTTACTCGTCATATATATTTTTAAACAGATGTAAACTGTAGGGTTCTAAAAGTAATTATAAAAAGAAAATGTATTTATAATTAAACATGTTTGTTAAGCTGATGTTAGCCAAGTTTCTTATCTAATTAATCTTTAAGTTATAAAATTTTATAGTAGTCCTTACAAAATGATATAATATTACCAACAAAGAAAATTATTCTTAGGGTTACGTAAACAATTCAAATGCCAAATATTACATATCTTCACTTTTTTTAAAGTAGATAGATACTCATGAAACAATATTTGATTACATCCATACACACGTTTTCACATTGGTTACTTAATTTTTAAACGGTAACTTAGACTATTTGTAGCGACTCTACCTACCTCTCTCGCTGTAATATAATTTAAAATCCCTCCTTTCAAGGACGTAATTTAAATCACACGCTTCTCTAATACTGGTGGGCGTTTCAAGCATATTCAAATGTTCAATTCTGAAAATTATTTGTAACGCTGGCTTATTATTAATATTTTGTCTAAGGTACGGAGGTGTACCTAATGGACATCACTACGCATTTTGAAAATAATTTCTGAGAAATAAGGAAAGATCAATATTTCAAAGAGAGACTACAAAACTTTGATGCCATAGGCTATACACTAGACTAGACCAACGAGACTAGGAGTATAGATGAATTTTATAGCAATATTTATTTTATTAGTCGTTTTAATGTAGTATTAACAGTCAGTCTGCTAGCTAAGTAGCTAAGCGCTATAAAAATTTAATGTCCTAATAAAATCTAGATCTTTTGAAGAGTTTTTTTGTTGTCGAGTTTTATTGTCGCTCTCCATATCTTCTCTCACATATAAAAACATTAATTTGTTCGTTTATGTTACATTAGCTGATGCTTGCGGTTTCGAGCACGTTTTATTGGGTTTCTTTTGCCTTAATCACATTTAAATTCAAATTTATTAAATTCAAGTACCTACTGTATTATACTCGCACTTTTGAAAAATCAAGTCTATGTATTCGTATGCAGTGCGTAGTGACTCGAACTCCTCCATATGGATTCTGTAACGAAACCCGACAGTGCGAATCTCGAATTCGAATCTCTATCTCTCAATCTACAGTATCGTATATATATAGAGACTACGTTAAGACTCGCACTGTTGAACTTCGTTCCAGAATCGGTCGAAAAAAGCCGGCAGGAAACTTGATCTTTTTGCCGGTTGTTTAAAATTAATAGTGCAATTTGAATTTTATTATTTGTAGTACAAAATATCGTGATTTGAGAGCAGGATTAAAGTCGATTGCCTCCAAGATACGCGTTAAAGTTGCTATACCAGTAGACCGTAGGTATATCTGGCAGATCTGTACAAAATATGGATAAAGCTAATTATAATTATGTTCGTAAAATTAAAGAAGTCTTTTAACTTCATGCTCGGTTTGTAAAAAATGAACTTACGTCTTGTGAAATGAATTATTTCGCAAGAATACAACTTGATGTTTTTTACTGTATGGTAGTGACGGTCACATTAATTTAGAATGCATAGATTTAACATACATGGTGTGAATTTCACTTGATCAATTATATAAAATACAATCAGGCGTCATTGCAATCAAGAGCTAGTTTATAACATTTGAAAAATGCGTCCATCCTCGGAAAATACGTCGCACCGACACTACTGATTTCAATATATTTCGGGCACGACATGTCGCTCGCTACCAATTTTATTTCATACAAAATTCATACATACCAGTTCTGTCGGTGACACGTCGTCTGCGGTCGGCCTGCACCTTACTGTAATTGTTTATGTACCTAAGTAACAACTAGATAATAATTGGCAACAACAAACTGACACGAAAAACGTGTCATGTACATGCCAACATTTCCAGTACTTCGTGTTTGTTTATTTGAAGTAACAGACAGACGACAGGGAAGTATTCGTATGCAGTAGCGTAATTAGCTGTTAAACGCCCAGTGCGAGCGTCACAATTGCGCCCTACATACTTGTATTGTTTGTTTTTGGTCCTCTTTTGTCATTTCTGCGGCCTTCCGTGGTCTAAGCCTAAGCTTGGACACCATTTGCACTGATCTAGTAGGTTTGTTACTGCACATATTATTGTATACCAATATCTAACCTTAACAACTCAATCTCTAATTTTATTGTTATGATAATTTGTGTTATAGATACATACGTATGTAAGGTTATTTTTTGACAATTATTAAAATTGACAGCACTACAGATTGCCCACCAGTGTTAAGAGAGAAACTATTGCTTATGATAAGTTACTCATCGGTACTAAGAACGACAAAGTAAAATTTGCCTATTTATGTAAAAATGTAGTTGTTGATTTGTCGTGATTGTACGCTATCCTAAAATGGGTTCTATAGAAATGTCACTGGGGGAATCGCGAATTTAATTAACACCTGTTAAAAAGTTAAAATTTTTTTTATTTTGAAATTGTTGACACGCAAAAAAGCACACACAGAACAAAAATGCATATGGAACTATTTCTCTTTCTCTAAATACTCAACATGTAAAGGATAACGACATTTTAAACGACATAATGAGATGTGTAGTCATTTTAATTAATGATACTTTGACATGGGGTTCCATATTATAAAAGTTATTTGGTTGGTGTTCTAAATCTCATAATCCTTAAATCTTGGGAACAATTACTCTAAACTGCTGGAAGCATATTGGATCTCTAATGTATAAGACATCATAATTTTCCTGTTTGTTGACGCCGTTTTCAGGTTGCTACTAAAAATTCCCATTGTGTATTTATATCCCTATTTGCGGTTATGCGCAATCCTAATAATAATACAAAATTTGCAGTGTAGGTATATAAATGCAAAATGTAATTTTATCTAACAATTTTTACTTTTACCTTTGTTATCTGCCAAATCAGTGCACTAGTGTTTTAAAATAAGCCAATGCAACGGAGTGTTAAATATCTTATTTATAGAGGTATTTAAAATATTGCCTCTAATTGACCCACTTTTAAATTTGGAGATTCTATTTATCACTTCTACTTTAAATCCAAAAAAACATTACTTGCAGGATTATAAAAATCAAATCTTTACAGACAAAGTCACAAGTAACATCTAGTTTATGGTATACGTAATGTAATCAACGACCTACAACGTTGAACGCCTTATCGAAATCTATTTATGATTGAGCCGGAGGAAAATTTTTATCTTATCTGTTGTTTTGTTGACTTTAGATAACGACTAATGCATAATGGCGTTAGCTGCAACTTGCAACCGATGCCATGGGTTATCTAGGGTTGAAACAGTTACTAGGCCCTGTTATATATCACTACATAACTATTATAAAACTAACCCGTCTGTCTTTCTGTTCGTGATAATCATGAAGATTACTGGAATGATCATCAAGCGGATTTCAAAAATAAATACAGTGATTGCTCAGAAAGGTTTTAGAAAATATGACGCTAGTTGATTGAAGTGCCGCCACACGTAAAAAACGATACAGTGATTGCTCAGAAAGGTTTTAGAAAATATGACGATACTTGATTAAAGTGCCGCCACACGTAAAAAACGATACAGTGATTGCTCAGAAAGGTTTTAGAAAATATGACGATAGTTGATTGAAGTGCCGCCACACGTAAAAACAGATACAGTGATTGCTCAGAAAGGTTTTAGAAAATATGACGATAGTTGATTGAAGTGCCGCCACACCCACACGTAAAAATAGATACAGTGATTGCTCAGAAAGGTTTTAGAAAATATGACGATAGTTGATTGAAGGGCCGCCTCACGTAAAAATAGATACAGTGATTGCTCAGAAAGGTTTTAGAAAATATGACGATAGTTGATTGAAGTACCGCCACACCCACACATAAAAATAGATACAGTAATTGCTCAGAAAGGTTTTAGAAAATATGACGATAGGTGATTGAAGGGCAGCCTCACGTAAAAATAGATACAGTGATTGCTCAGAAAGGTTTTAGAAAATATGACGATAATTGATTAAAGTGCCGCCACACGTAAATAACGATACAGTGATTGCTCAGAAAGGTTTTAGAAAATATGACGATAGTTGATTAAAGTGCCGCCACACATAAACTTGCATTAGAAGTGCTGCCTTTGAGTTCTATCAAAACGACGTATGGAATAATTGTTCCTCTTTATTATTAGGACTACTATGAAGTCCGCGTTGGCATTTATATATATATTTTTAATAGTTTGCTATAATCATCTTTTTCTATGAAATAAAAAAGGTAATTAAAGCGGCAAAGTTGCGGGTGTCCGTTAGTTTATTCATAACACATAGTAGGAAATTATATCCACTTATATAATATCTTGATAGTAAATCATGTCTACTATAGTGTTGCTTGACTATAGCATTTTCTATTGCCTTCCTATATATAACTTTTATTTTTGTTCTAACGTATTTTCTTTTATTTTAACAATCACTATTTCAAATTTCAAGTAGATTTAGTTTATAAGCACTTTTGTAACCTCAAGTTAGACTATTTGTATTGGTTTTACCACCGGAACTCTGTCTCTAAACAAAGAGATATTATAAAACTCACGACTGAAATTACTGTCGCAATGCACTATCGACCAAGATTTCATCCTCAAAATTTCGTCGCAAATGAAATAATTATAAAAATTTAATTTTAATCTATCGAAAGAGTCGAAAATTGGCCCTAGGAAGTTATCTTGGCAAATATACTATAGTTCCAGGTACTTTAAAACAAGCTTTAATATGCTACATATTAAGCTAAAGTAGGTATATACGTATGTAAATATATTTTCTTATTTGATTTCATATACAAATAAATGCATGATTTACGTTTATTAACACACCAGTATATTACGCAACACACATTATGTTATTGTTATTGCACTATGTGGGTAGGGCAATTTAAGATTTTGCTGACTTCCTCTTGTCCATCTGATCCGTTCCTTGCGATCATTAGCATCCACAGCCACTGACTGACAGTTAACTACAATATACAATATTAATATTAATAATTGTTTCCCCATTGACGACCTCGTTAGTTTAGTGGTGAGCTGGTGGTGTATCATCATCACAAGGTCCTTGTGTTCAAATTCTGAGTGAGGTCGTGAAATGATTTTGAAATTTTTCTTTCCTTTAAGACAATTTTAAGACTGGAGTTGGGAAGTTGGTGGTAGGAGGGAGCCCTTGTAGGTGAGAGGATTTTTTTTATAAACTACAAGTTGCTCCTTGACTGCTATTAGACCTGATGTTAAATGATGATGCAATCTATGATGGAAGCGGGCTAACTTGTTAGGAGTAGTAGTAGTAGGATGAATATCCACACCCCCTTTCGGTTTCTACACGACATCGTACTGGAACGCTAAATCGCTTGGCGGTACGTCTTTGTCGGTAGGGTGGTAACTAGCCACGGCGAAAGCCTCCCACCAGCCAGACCAAGACAAATTAAGAAAAATCTTAATCTGCCCCGCCGGGAATCGAACCTAGGACCTCCGTCTTATAAATCCACCGCGCACACCACTGCGCCTCGGAGGCCGTCAAAAGGATATGGAATTCTGTAGTGGGTCGTTAATAGGCTGATGATGATCACTATTAATAATATTAAATTTAAAGAACGCATTCATATATTTTGAGTGTATGTTACGAATGTTGATAAAGATTTCAAAAATGAGATAAACACGTCGTTGCTAGCTAATATATATTCCGTCCTTGTGTAAATGTAGTATTCCTACTTTTTTAAATTGTGTCTTTTCAAGGTCAGCCAGATTTATTATCCAGTTTGACAATTAATTAAATACGTCTGGTATTTTCCACTCACTTGTCGGCTATAAACTTAATTACTTATTAGACAATTATTATAGTATTGATTAATTAATGTCAAAAAATTATAATTTCCCAGCTAATTAAACCTTAGCTCAAACATAGCGCTTTTCGCTATGTATTGAATTTTTTTCACCATCTATTAGTGTACGTAATAAGTTTATGGTTTTACGTAAAACTATTCCACGCGGGTCAGTCGCTAATGGAAAAAGTAACGTATGAAATTCTGTTATCAAAGTGACTTTAAAGGTGGGGCGCCTCGCTATGTTGATTACCGTTTATGGTCGATGTTAATGGCGATCTATGACGTATCGAACGCTATAAAATACTCAAGTACTAGTTCAGGTATTGAAAAGAAACCTTGGGAAAGCTTGCGTGACACATTCAATGAATAAAGAGTGATGTATAATTATGAGGATAGTTCGATGAGCTGATACACGTTCTGGCCTAAACTACAATGGTTACCTCGCGCCCGAGAGCCTAGTATTGGTTGACCACCAGTATTAGGAGAATTTACGACATTTAACGTGACGCTGCATTCAGTTGCTTAAGGGCGGTTAAGGATAGTTGGATTTGAAAGTCCTTTCAATTCAAATTAAAAAAAAAATCCAATATCGTTTATTTCAAGTAGGCTTATTACAAGCACTTTTGAAACGTCAAATTGGACTATTTGTAGTGACTCTACCACCGGCTCGGAAGGCAGGCCCTGTTGAGAAGAGCCGGCAAGAAACTCAACAGTTGCTCTTTTTATAATATTATCAATTTTACAATATTAAGTGTGTTGTTACATAAAGTTATTTATTTTACTTCCTGTGTGAAGTTGAAAGCCGATCCAATTGCCTTTGAACATCTTTGTCATTTAAAAATTCATCTATAGTATAATAACCCTGACTCAGTAAGTGAGTTTTAATACATTGTTTAAACTTATGCCATGGCAGATCTAAAACTGAATTGGGCATCTTGTTGTAGAAGAGTACACCCAATCCTACGAAAGATTTTTGTACTTTTCAAGGGAACTATGTCCATCGACTAACATGAAGATAATGATGAGACTAATATATGTCGATCAGCATATCGATTTTGGAACGAAACTCGATAGTGTGACTCGGTTACGATTCTATCTATATTATCGTCTCAGACAGAGAGAAATAGAGATTACATGCAGAACAGGAATCTCAGAGTCACGGCTAAACCAATAAGGCTTGTTTATAATAATTTAATTCTATTACTGATAATGGCAGTGATTGGCAAACACGTGTAGGTATATTTTAGATACTATTTTGATAAACTATCGACTACTTGGTCAACAAACATTCCTCTTCTTTCTTTTCGTTAATTTTCGCTACAATGTACTAATATATGTACTTTACATCTTATAAGTTAAGTTACTCTTATTTAAAAATTACTAAATGTTGAAACTTTAAATTAAAAAGAAAATAAACTTTTTAACAAGTTAAGTGTCTTCACGGAGTAAACACTTTAGAACTTAACAATTTAAAGTTCCAAAAGTCTTAATAAACTTCCAAAGTCGGTGGCAAAAAGGAATTGCCCCGCTTAGTTTTAAGCCAAATTGGTAATAACACAATTTTAAACTCATTTCGTACTCAGTTTGTTTTGGTTTTAATTAGTTTGGTTGTTTAAAAATACTAAACTCCCTTACTTAACAATGAAATGGTTTTGTGAGAGAATTTATGCTTCTTAATTAAATTTCAAAAAAAATATATCAGGCAATAGTAATTTTACACACATGACATTGATTTCGAAATGACCACAAATAACAATTAATAGGCCTAAAATAGCTGCAGTGATTAAGAGAAAAATACCAATAAATATTAAGCGGCCAAGTCGAAAATATCGTTCTCTCTTTCGCCCCAACGTAACTTAATTTAATTTTTAACAATTACTTTAGTTATTTCCCCTCAGTGCTGCATCATCTTATCTTTGCATATCATCCCTTCTGGTAGCAACTGGGTTGCAATTTAATGGATTTCTTAATAAAACTCCATGACTGGTTCATTTTCAAGATATGGCTGGCGTAGTTATGTATAGAACTATGGAACATGCATGACATTCTGTCCATTCGCGGTTTTTGTCGTAGTCTATAGTACTTAGCCGAGATGTGAAGATACATATGTTTATTCCAATTTAGAGGTGTGTCATGGGTTTGACGTGTCTGTCTGTGGCATCGTAGCTTCGAAAGAAATGAATTGATTATGATGCGGTTTTTTGTTAAGCCCCGACGCAAAAAGAGGGGTGTTATTAGTTTGACGTGTCTGTCTGTGGCATCATGAATCCTGAACGGATGAAGCCTTTTTTTTGTTTTTTTTACTAAAGGGAGGTATTGTAGGACTTATGTGCGAGTGTCCTTAGACATGTTTGATGACCGTTTAAAAGTTGTGGTAGGTGAAAGTAGGGAAGAATAGTTCTTACTCGGTTGAATCGGAACTACTTGAATAACTTTAGTTCTGTCACTTTCTGATTCATACCACACATATGCCATGTGGAAAAGCAATCTAGAACATGGAATCAAACAAAGTCATTATCAGACGGTGTTGTATAAAATGCTGGTGACTTTGTAATGTTAAAGACCATGAACTACTATCTCAATGTAATTCACTCAATGCATGTGTAATGGGTAGCTTGATGAATCCGATATACTTGCCCAACATTTCATGATCATAGCCCACTGCAGGGCCCCACATCTCTCTCCTTATAGGAGAAGGATATGGGCCTTCAACGTGATTTTTTTTTGCTTTATAATAACTCTCTTTGTGTCTATTTGTATGTCATTTAAGCTTAACAACAAATTATTTCTAATAACCCCGTACGGCTTGTAAATCCTCCTCCGTATTCTGACAAGAATCTCGAGAATTTTAGTCGTACGGAAAGCTCTCACAATATTAAAAATTCTAAAATAAAACCACTTGGTAGCGTGGGAAGTTACCTGCCTACGTGAAAATGTTTTCATTTAGATATGGAAACTTTCATTAGATAGGTACACTGATGTGGTATTTGTTTTGTCTTTCTTATTGTGATATATTTACTACACTACTGCTCCGGTATTTATAGATCCCGTTTCCGTGCAAAGATAGAGGTAAAAAGCTCGCTTACCCAGTGTTTTAATCCGTACGTACGTATAATTTATCTCCATTTTCAGACTTTGCCAAATCAGTTTATAGCTGCGACGTGAAGGATTAAGAAACATTTACCGTGGTCATTAGCTTTTATTACACGAGGCCTATTACGGTACCAAATAATAAACACAACTTTTTGGATTGGTAAAGAAGTTCCTATAGATTTTACTTTCATAAACTTTCAGTCACGATGACTAATGTGCGAATCGATGGCCAGTCCATGTAGGGTCCTACTTCCTTACAAGCATCGTGTGCCTAGGTACGTCGCCCTCTTTACTAACCGGAGGTTATTTGCGGATGTCGTTGTAAACCTCGTAATTAATTTAATATACCATTGTTCCTCACTGTCGACTGGATTTATAAGGTAGATCTTGCAATTTTCATACAACTACCACGAAGCGCATTCCGGTTCTAAATAATAAACAAAATTAATTGTATGGGCAAAGAAATTCCCATAGATTTCACTTTCATATATTTCAGTAACGGTGACTAATGGATGAATCGATGGCCGCTCTAAATAGTGTCCTGCTTCCTAGCAGGCATCGTGAGACTCGGCACTTTTATCGATTACAAGTTGGCCCTTGACTGCTATCACACCTGATGTTAAGTGATGATGTAGTCTAAGATGGAAGCGGGCTAACTTGCTAGGAGTGGGACGAAAATCCACACACCTTTCAGATTCTACACGACACCGTACTGGAACGCTAAATCGCTTGGCGATACGTTTTTACCGGTAGGGTGGTAACTAGCCACGGCGGCACAGCCAGACCTAGACAAATTAAGAAAAACCTAGTTCGTCCCAGGACCTCTGTCTTATATATCCACCGCGCATACCACTGCGCCACGGAGGTCGTCAAGTGGTAGATCTTTTGTGAGTTCAACAGAAGATCTTGCGCAATGAGATGGACTTCGAGATATTTTACATCGCTCCATATTAAGATATTTTGTAGTGATAGTAAAGTAAAATCAAATATGATCACCCTAAACCTTTCTACACGTATTACAGCAAGTCTAAGTTCCACACCTCTCCTGGCACTGCAGTTGTTAAAATAAGCTGATAATAGTGACTAAAAGAATGCTCCCAAATGTATGTAGTGAAATCTACCCGCTTATTGCGAAACGGACAATGGAATTCTAGATGGAATTCGCAGACAAAATGGTTCGCATTATTGATCGACATTCCAGCCTTGCTATTTTGGTATAGGCGAGAGAGAAATGAATATTACATTCGATAGATGAAACACTCATTATAAAACTCTAAACGCAAATTTTTTCAAGAAAGAAGAAGTTAAAATTGAAAAGTTTAAAAACCATTGATGAATATAGCTTGCAAACAAGAAATAACGCGTCTACTACGACAAAACTACTATACCGCAAACAGACACGCGCCTCAACCTTTGATATTAACAGTCTTTTTTTTTACCTTAAAAGGTTAAAGTACCAGAAATATGAATGATCATGATAAAATATAATTCTGTTTATGTTAAATGATTGTCAAATGTAACGCTACTAACATAATACAAATCTAATGATATTTTTTAAAGAAGATAAGGATTCATGAAATTGTACTGTCGTGGTAGAAAGTAATAAATAGAAGCATAAATCTCAACTGCCATCAAAGAGTGTATGTTAATACTTGTCTAGTAATAAATAACAACGTTTCCTTACCGAGATGATAACGATTGCATTATTATGCTAATGAACATCGACGCGGCCTTCGGAGGTTTACCAGATACGTATCATGGCTATTGATCGTGATATTACTCTCTCCCACAAAAAGTACAGAAAAGTGTTCGGGGAAATATGTTTATGTAGATAATACAAGTAATTTTATTTAAAACCGTTTTCAAAAAAAGGAGGTTATCTATCAATTCAACCCGTATGTTTGTAATATTTCGAAAACTGCCCAGTTATGTCAGTGTCAGAATAAATGTGTCATAATTTCAAAAGTGAATGTATGTATGTATGTATGTAGGTACATAAACATACATATGTAATGTATGTTTCATGCTTGTGTTCGCATATCTCCGATACTAAAAGTCCGATTTATGTAATTCTTTTTTCATTTATTTGGTCAGCCTATGTGGCTTCAATACGCTCCTGGATCGGAATAATTCAAAAATTTTCTTTTAAATATTATTCAGTAAATTCTAAGCCCGGAGTCGGGAAGTTGATGATGTTACACTGCCGTGCCTCAAGCAGCAACCTTAAGCTGTCGGTCCTGCTTACTATCATTGATATCTAATAGTAATAGTTAAAGACTTAAATAACATTTCTCTACCGAGACGATAACGATTGTATTATTATGCTAATGAACACGGATGCGACCTTTGTAGGCTTACGACATACGTATCATGGCTATTGATAGTGAAATTACTCTCTCGTACAAAAAATATGGCAAAAACTTCTTGGAAATATGTTTACGTATAAATACTTTTAGTTGACTAAATGCGACTGAATATGTGCATGGCCTAGATCCTTTTTTAAAAGCGTTTACATTAATTTTTTTTAAAGGTATCCTTGCGCTTGACTAGAAGCACACCTTCTGAAGAGCAGTGATGATGTTCAAGTCGAGTAGCGCTTACCTAATTGGGTTTTTTTACTCTTGCCTTGAAACGTTATAACTTAGGACCTCAACGTTCGTCGACACGTTGATCTATACGCTCAGTCCATTACACCACTTCAGCTTTGCGACTCGAATATGTCGGTACCTTCAGTTCTTCTGTGGAACTCGTCATTTCTGATTGATTACGAAGAGACACTCTTAAACAATGCTAACCATTTAGGTCAAATAACTTTCATTTCTTCTGTTACCAAGTTTAACTGAAGAATAAAAAGTATTTATTATCCCAACGATTTGTTGGGATAACGGCTGATATAGGTATATGATTAACTTGAATTACCCACCTGGCTTTCTGTTAATAGATATTTATCCGGATACATTAAGCCCATGACCCTAACACACATAATCCTGTATAACACCTGTGCGAAATCGTGCGTTACAGTTTGCACATGTTTATTTTCTCATATGTAGGTCAATGCAATTATATATGAGATACATAAATTGTATGTACTAACTCGTATCACATTCGAAAGGCTAGCAGCTCGCCGTCTATTATAAGAACCCGATCACGTCTGGCTTACTAATAACAATACGCTATGTTTTCATTTGAAATCTGTTTTTGTGAACTTAATACAAGTAATCTATTTTCATCTACGAGTACCAGCTGACATGCTGATCTTCTTTGAGAACACATTCACTTCTACAACCATATTCTATAGAGAAAGGGCTTCCAACCAGACATTTAGAAGTACCTAATAGAACTTCGTGTTACAAAAATTTATATTGAGAAGTACGCCTTGCCTGTTTCTGCCGCCCAGCAACATTGCTGTGTTCCGACTGGAGGGTATGGTTGCCGTTCATATTTGGCTCAACACCTACGCCTCACATTGATGGACACAACAACTCTCTCTCGACTTGTCGCTTGCCTGTTCTACGAAGTGTAAATTTGTGTTTATTGATGGCCGTGGCGCAGTGGTATGCGCTGCAGATTAAAAGATCTGGCCAGTGGGAGGGGTAGCCGTGGCTAGTTGCCGTAGTGGCCGGCCTACCGGTATACACGTACCGCCAAACAGTTTAGCATTCCGCTACGATGTCGTTTGAAACTGAAAGTGTACTTTGTCCTATTTCTACCAAGTTAGCCTGCTTACATCTTAGATTGATTTATCACCATCAGAATGATTGCAGTCAAAGAATAACATGTTATACTTTAAAAACATATAAATTAAAACAAGATAAGTCACTTTTCTTGCTTCACGAGCCTTAAAAGAACTAAAATATTTGAGTTAAGTATTCTATATTATATCTAATATGTATATCAGCTTATATAAGTTGCCGTCAGCAAGTTGAAACCTTATATTGAGCATAATAAATCTATTCTATTTAGAACTAAAGAGAGATAATTAAATAGCGTAGGTTGTTAATTAGACTGTCTTTATAAAGGTTCCATCCAGACAGAATGCGAAATTAACTATGTAAAGGTTGTTTTGGATGAGGTTAGCGTGAGAATACGGATTTAGTAACATTTGTGTTATAAGAGAGTTTGTTTAATTTCAGATTTGTTGGTTGATTTTTTTAAAGAAAGTACTCTTTTAGTTCTTACGTACGTAAAGAAACGACGTTTAAAAGTTAAGTTTCACGTGTAGTTAAGATTTTGTAATAGATTTTATACTCAGATATGAAGCACGACTTATTTTTTTTCTGTATAATTTTTCTATTCTTCTTTGAGTTATTGCTTGAGGGACTAATGATGTTTGCAGTTGAACATCCATTAAAGGCCATGTCACTTTATTTATTTCTAATTTAGTTTGATTTGTCATTTATTTTTTTATTTTTAAAGAGTCCCATATGAAGGCGATTAAAGCACTATTGATACAATTTGAAAACAATATTATTAGAAGCATCATCAAAAGGGGTCAAAAGGCACAAGCAGAAAAAGAACATTAATCATAACATCAACACGTTTTTATTACAAAATTTCCTTAAATCAAATCAAAATAAAACCATCTGACAGTAATCACACAATTTACTTAACTGGCAGCATAACTGCACACAAAGAGAACACACAAAATAATAATCACTTCACCATTAGGGCTTCGTGTATATAACTGCCCGTAACCGCCAGTTTATGCTACAGTCTACCACAACAACACAAAACCGGCACCTCTGTAGTCTATGGTTCGCAATGCTGCCAACAATATTATAATACGCTCGTATTTCATAACGTTGATTTTTCATTACATTAAAAAGCATGAGTAATATGACTCGTATTCTTCTTTGTCACAAGATAACTTATTCCTTTTATTGATCAACTATTGTTATATATATAGTTCTAATTATTATTGTATGTAATACTATTAAGCTAATTTGCAACAATACAAAATAGTAATGCTAAAAATTTTTAACAAAAAATAGAACCGACTCAAAATGCACTAAAAAGTAATAAATAACTGTGTCATTTAGTTGCTTTAATTTACTTAAGCATATCAATGAGGTCGGTGCCAGCAAGTTAAAGGAACATTTATTTAACGTAGTAAAGCAGTTTGTGGGTTCTAGGTAATGTCCTTAAAATAGAAACCTTGGCTGGCACCGACTCCTAGATATGCTTAAGTAAATTAAAGCAACTAAATAACACAGTTATTTTTTACTTTTTGGTGCGTTTTACTATGCTCGTACTATACTGTCATACTATATTATACGGCACTTGTTGCCAAAAAGCTACCGATACTTACTATAAAACGTGTCTTTTGTAACTTTGAAAACCAGTGTGCATGATAAACTGTTGACAAAGTGGAAAATCTCTATGTTAGGAATGTTTAAATTCGTTTATGTCATTTAAAAACATTCCCCAAGCTTTTATCCTAACTATGTTAAAATGAAATTTTTACTTAAACAGATCTAAAACATGTTTTGTTTTATCTAAAACTTAAAGCTCCTGTGTTATATAATGCAAGCGTATTTAAACTTTTCATGTTGCATCTGAATGCATGTTTGCTTTATTTACGAGTACAACTAAGCTTCAGTGTAGTTATGTAACGAAAGCGAAATTCTTGTCTAGATACGTGAAGGAAAGCACGTTGCGCGGTCGGTTCATGCAAGCCGAGTGCAGGGAACCCTCCCCCCTCGGTCGTTCACCCCTCCTTCCTCCTACCTACTCCAAGTAGAGCACTGCAGTTTTCGTTTCAAACTGAATGGGAACGTGGGCGTTCTGCGGTTATTGTCCCGCTTGCGGCTACAGCCAGAGACGGATCTGTGTAATATCTACCGTAAGATATCTATATAATTGAAATTTACCGCGATATCTACAAGCAAGACCAGAAAAAACACATATAACTAAACTAAATGTAGTGTTTATGGCCAAATGTCATCATCTAAATTGAATATCGTTTATATTATGTAGGTAACTACCGGCGGTTCGGAAGGTAGGTACGTTCTGAGAAGAGCCGACGAAAAAACAGTTGCATTTTTCTTGAATCATTATTAGTTTAGTTTTTCATTCAAAAAAGCTAAAGCAAATTAGGGCAAGTGTAATGGTTTTTGGTAATAGCATTATTTTGACAAAATGAAAGAACTTAACGTCGGTCAGAGGTTATTAACGTAACCTAATACATAATGGCACATTTGTAATTAAAGTTCCTTTATTTGTGACTATTTATATATTTTTTATGTTTGTTCCTGTTTCTAGTAGGTAATATCGATGTAGATTTTGACGGCCGAGTGGCGCAGTGGGTAGTGACCCACATCTGGAAAATGTTTGTGTGATGAGCATGGATGTTTTCCAGTGTCTGGGTGTTTATCTATATATAATAAGTATGTATGTATAATATATATAAAAGTGGGCTAATACAGGCTGATGATGATGATGATGATATATAGAAGTATTCATCAGTTATCATAGCACCATAACACAAGCTACTTACGAGTACGCTTACTTTGGGGCTATATAGCCGATGTGTTTAATTGTCGTATTTCAATTTATTAACGATTTCATACATAAAAAATCTAAAATTTTTTTTGACAAAAATATGCCAGTTAGAGTCTTAATGAGACAGACTTTCAAGTAGTCCAACATACTCACGATCCGGCCCTGGCTAGAGCGGTGCATCGCTGAAATTATTCTTGAAAACTTCTATGCAATCCATTACATCTTTGTTTTCATTCGATACACTGGTGCTCACATTTTGCATGAATTATTCAATGTTTAGTACAGTTATGCTTTTACGAGTTTACAGTTACAGCTCTGCATTAAACGCTTGTACGTTTATGTTTAACAATCTTTTAAATTAGATATTCCTTTAAAAATCGTCTCAAGTCACGCAAAGAAATTATGCTAAATTTTTTTTTATGTATTTAAATAGATACAGTAATCAGGTTAAAAAACTGGCATGTAGGTGTGTCGGTAATATATGCTGTTACTCTTACTAATATTATTTAGGCCAAAAATGTAAGTGTATAAGTGTGGTTTGTTACGGGTGCATCCCAGTAGTATCTACCCCCTAATTTTAGTTCTATAGAACTGTTGATACATATTAAGGTGTAGTGTCCCAAGTTCTATATAGAACTAATGGGACAAAATTAAAGAAATGTCGATATCAACATCTTTTTGTACGTTACATTTGACGACTTCCGGGGCGCAGTGGTATGCGTGGTGGATTTATAAATAAGATGGAGGTCCTGGCTTCGATTCCCGGCGGGGCAGATTGAGATTTTTCTTAATTTGTCTTGGTCTGGCTGGTGGGAGGCTTTCGCCGTGGCTAGTTACCACTCTACCGACAAAGATGTACCGCCAAGCGATTTAGCGTTCCGGTACGATGTCGTGTAGAAACCGAAGGGATGTGAATTTCATCCTAATCCTCACGTAACATCAGGTGTGATAGCAGTCAAAGGCCAACTTGTAGTCGATAAAAAAAACATATAAATTACGACGGCAAGCTGATATGTATAGCTTAATATTAAATAGTCTATTACACTCTTGAGTCTAGCTTTCAAAATAGACAAAAATAATTTAACAATCCGACACGCAGATCTAGAGATTAGTCCATTTAAACAAACGAACTAACTCTTCCGCTTTATATTAATAGTATAGATTATGAAAGAGACCAGAAATAAATTAAAACAGTTATCAAAGTCCTCATGTCACATCTATTTTGATTCGTTTATTGATGACATTGACACTTGATTATTATTTATGAGTGATGTGGTATTAATGGGCCAGGAAGAGGGTCAATGGTAGTGACGTCGGAGAGCCTGTTACGAAGTTAGACAACCACTTGTCTCTGAGGACCTTGAACGCTTATTAGGGATATTTTGGACATGCTCTGAGTATTTTTATCTAATACAAATAATTTTAATATGTTTTTTTTGTTATTTTTTTTTATTTTTGATTTAATCTTCATTTTTAACAAAAATCTTCTAATCACGAATTTAGTAGTTAGAATTATATTTATACCGAACAATGGTTTTGTTTTAATAGTTATCTGTCAATTAAACTATTTTGTTAATATTTTGGGATTAGCTTTATCGGATCAGTAAAAATTATCTCAACTACGTTAGATTTTAAACCATCCGTCCATATGTTCATAGCATTAATAACCCTCCTTTTGACGCAGTCGGGTAATAACAAGATGAATGCCTAGCAACCTCCATAGCATATTTATTGGTAAACATTTTCAACAGAGAATGTGCAGAATTATTTTCAAAAGAATTTTCACCCAATGCCTACGTTACTTACTTTAAGGTCTTAGCACATATTAATATCTACCAAATATTGACAGACATTGTGTCCCATAAAAATACACATCTACGTAGATACCAGATGTTCAAGTGTGCGAAGCTACTAAAAGCTAGTAGCTATCACTATAAAATAATGTTTTCCTCTAGGATAGCCCAACTCAGTGGACCAACCGACTCGCGTGATCGTATTGTGTTAACAGTTAGACAAAGCTAAAACTGAGTGAGCGAGCGAGTAGAGCCCCGTGCAAGAACTAGTCAACTATAACGCTATAAAAATGCTGTACTAGACATTTGAGTTCTTATAATTATATGTAGAGCAAACAGCTCGCGTGATCATGGCGTGATAAAGTCTACAGCACATCATTAATAAAATATTTTGTTACGACCGGCGACTATTAAATACCAAGTGTGAGGTCATTCACACCGGTTTTATCGATTCATATAATAACGTTACATATTTTTTATCAATGTGCATTCAAGTTCACTGTAAATCAATGAAATGCCTATTTATTTTGAGCAATTAAAAATTTCCAGCTTTTGCAACAATCGTAACCTCGAAAATCTATGTATCTATAATAAATTGTTTTATCTTATACTAAGTTTAATAATAATAGATTGGAAACTTATCATTACACTCGATTAAAGAAGCAGCAGAATATAAAAAAAATATTTTACAATTATTTTTAGTCTGACGAAATCATAGATATATTAAACAAAGTCTGGAGTTATTTATATTAATTTGGATTCGGTAAAATTAAAAAAAAAAACGGACCTTTACTCGGACAAAATCACGGGCAAATTTAAAAAGTTATCATCCTTGACTCACGGATTACAATTATTTTAGTGTGAAACTACTAGTTTATATAAATTGGATTACAGTAATGCCCTAAGTTAAATACCGTTAAAATGCTAGCTCTTGTTTAAAAGCATTAATGGCTGCTAATCCTATTATATCTAGAGGTAGAATAATAAAAAAGATTTTCAAGAAAAAGTTGTTGAAAAATGTTTTCGTCCCATAATCATAATGAAAAAAATGATGTACTTTTCTATATATAATTTTTCCGATATTTCAATAGTTATGTAACAACCTATTCAGTTGTTTTAAATTTAAATAGTTCACCAGGGATTTTTAATACAATATATTAAATATATATCTTTAGGTTCATGCAGGGCATCCATATCCAAGGCATTATTAGACTAAATAAAATTACTTACTAAAAAATAAAGTTGTAATAGAAAGATTCTTATCTACAATCGCAGCATAATTTTAATATAGGTCTGTAAAAGTTGTTAATAAAAAACGTATGTACAGTTATTAATTCTTGCTGGCATACTAAGCGAGCTACATCATGTGGGTTGGCGCGATCGATTTATTTTTTCACTGACGTACAAATATTAATCAATTCCTCGTATTTGTTGGTAAATTCGTGTGTACAGTCACGTCAACTCTATTTGCTAATCAAAGAAGTTTTTCCTTCATTACTCACCTGGCCAATATCTGACGGAAATGCCTCAAGCCTTCCTTACTAGGAGACCAAAGGAGTCGATATTTATTCCCTAACATGTCATAATTAATAAAAAATTTAAATACCATTCAAAGAGACATTCATATTCCAATTCTGCAATTTACAAAATACACAAAGACATTTCATAATTTGCATTATGTAGTTTTGTTATTCTTAGAACTTTATTTGATACCTGTACTTTTCTGTTCCGGTTAAGTCATTACGAAATCGATATCAAAACGTCAGTTAATTTTTAATAAAGTAGATATTACCAGTATGAACTACATATATTTTACAGTCGAGGAAATCGTCGAAATAACCGTACGTAATAAATAACATTTTAAATATAAAACTGACTCATTAGCAGCAAGAACTTGCGCCTTGTGATGTAGCACGTTAATGAAACTACATTCCCACTACAAGATTTGCTCCGAGCTACACAGGTGATGTAATTCAAGATTGTTGAACGTTGTTAAAGTCACGTAGTATGTTCGGAGCAGGACCAAAATGGGGGTGTGGTCGGGTCAACGTACGGACCCACGGCCCTAATGGCATAATGATTCGCAGTTCGCGAAGTGAATCTTGTATTATGCAACTGTCTGAACTTTACGAGAAAGATCTTTGACTTGTAAAGATAGTTTATAAAGTACGAAACTAATCACCTGTTACTTTTCTAACTAGTGATTCTGCAAACTACTATTTAATCCCGTAATTCCTTAGCTAGGCCTTAATTACTATAAAAAATACCTTCCTCGGTAGCAATAGCTAAATGAAATGCCCTCTACTGCCTCGGAATCACAGGGATCTTAGGGCCTAATTTAGGAGTTACAATATTTGAGCACTTTTAATATTAATAAATATGTAAAGCTTTGTACAAGCAATTTTATAAACAATGGTGTCTCAACATTACTTTACAGTCAAATGATTTTAGTTCCAAAATTGCAATATTTTTCGAAAAACTTAACATTTCGTCATATCTCGATCAGTTACAAGCGCTTTCATCATACTAACCGATGACGCGCTGCGCATGTCTATGGTCTTGAAGGACCATTAGTTATTGTCCTGCGCCTCTCAGTGTAAAGTGGCGTGGTATAATCAAATTTAACTTCCATTTCCTATCTGATTGTGTACTTTAAATAATTGAAGACTACGTTACGAGTGAAAGTACTTTAAGTGAGTAATTTACTATTTTAATTTAAGAACGTGTAAGCGACTATGTTAGATTGATTGACTTGATTGATTCATTTTTATTGACTAAATAATAAAAAATACCATATTAGAAGATCAAAAATACCAAACTTTAGCATATTTTATAATTATAATGCAACATATTTCTGAAAAAATCGACATAGCAACATATGCCGGGCAGCAGCTAGTTTTGAATAAATAAACGTTTATCGTAATTTTTGGAACGCTTTCAAAATTTATCACTCTAACAAACCTTTAGCAGACATATTCAAATAAGCTATGGTTTTTAGTTAAATCATTCTCTATGGTCTAATATATTAATATTATTCATCAATATTTCGCAGTTTACAGCAAAAATGTTCCACTACTGTAACTTTAACAAAGTGACTCAATTAGTTTTAGCTCTATCTTCACAGGGTTTAATTATGCCATGTTTTTTAGTTACATCATTCTAGATGTACAGGATTTATTCTGTTTAAACTATTCATCAATATTTCGCAGTTTACACCAAATACTACCACTTTATTGACTGTATCATAGTGACTCATCATTTTTAGTTCTATCTTCGCAAATCAAGCTCACAAAGTCTAAATTGGTTTCGTCTGTCAGTCAGTGAATACACCAGAATCCATTAACACATCGCATTTCGCTGTTTAAATTATTCATCAATAGTTTGCAGTTTACAGCAAACCACCTGTACTTCAGCTTTATCATAGTGACTTATTATTTTTAACTCTGTCTTCGTAAATCAAGCTCACAAGGTCTTGATTCATCAGTCAGTGAGTACCAGTAATAGCAGGGTCCATTAGCGCAACGGATCGCATTTCGCGGCTGAATTGTGGAACAATGCGGCCCCAACAATATCGTATGACCTAGTCTATACTTGATGGATTAATAAAAGATGGATTACTACGAGTAGTAGTACCTCATCTTTTAATAACAGTGACGCTTCTATGCTCGTTCAGTATGATAGCATTTACTATGTGAGTCGTAGATATTTGTAAGGCTTTCACAGTATTTAGGTAAGATAGTCTAGCTTTATTGTTACATGGTACTTGATTGATTGATAAAATATTGATTGCTACCAGTGGTGCTATTTTATGTTTAAATAACAGTAAAACTTCTCTGTATCTTTCACTACATTGCGTAACGTTTATTGCGTTAATTTAGATGAGATTTGTAGAACTTTTACTATACTTAATTAGCATATTAGGTTCCGGCGCCTGTATGACCCAGTCTATAATTATTGGATTAGTAAAAGCATTCTTCTATTACTTATTTATTACCTATTGATTTTTTTTTAATATCAGTGGAAACCGTATGTATCTTTCAGCATGACAGGTACGGGTTAGCGTTTATTTTGTTATTTTGTAAGTCATTGATTGGGTTTGTAAGGATGATTCATTTTATATTTAGATAAGATATTAGATTCAAGACTCTGTATGACCCAGTATATATTTGTTAGATTAGCCAAAATTGTGTCCAATACCGCCATTTTGTTAGTGCGTATTCAAATGAAACCTTTATGTGCCTTTATGTGTTGGTTAGTTTATTTTCTCAATCTAAATCAGGTTCAAAATTTGATGATTCACTGTATTTAGATAAAGTATTAGATTTAAACCTTAGTTTACAAGACTCGTTAGCATCTTTGTTATATTAATTTGATACACTTGTATTATAAATATGAGTGCAAATTCCTTTGCATAACAACTGTTATTATCATCTCATATATTTGCGTGTGAGTTTATCCTTAATCTATATTATTTTTATACCTTATCACCTAGTGAATCCGTGGTATAACAATATACTTACCTATACAATTGCAAACAAAAATATTAATTATTAGTGATTTTCCTTGGTTTCATCCGCGTAAATCCCGTTTGTTAAAAACTCTGTAATATTACAGACAATAACCTATCATTGTGTTGTATTTTGTTAAGATCGGTTCGTCTGTTCTGGAGTTATTGTTTACTACCCCAGAACGGAGATGATTTGTTTTATGTAATCAAACATTTCTTTAAGGCGTACTAAAATCTGTAAACAAAAAAAATCAACTAAATTTCTTTACATCACAGAAAAAATAGATAGGTATTTATAACTGGCGACATTGTAAACTGAAGACTTATTTTTGAATACTGGAAAACTTTCTTCTATTTTTAATTTCGCTCTCGTACTGCTAATTTTACTCGTTCATCGACCCTTTCAGGAGTCGGTGTTCCCAAAATAGATGAAATTCTGCACGAATTACATAAGAAATGTAGGTAACATATATAGCACTGTTGCTAAGTAATATAATTACTATCGGAATGGCTTAATCATCATTTATCGAGGCCGTTACGGTAAATAGTTGCAACGCTTATCTACAATAACAATCCCCGCTAGAACCCCATGTGACTATCACTCGTTGACAAATGATTTCGGCTTAACCTGTTCGTGATATTGGATCACCGGTGGATCGCGAACTCTGTTATCTAGCCGCGTGGCTGCCGAATGAACGAAGCGGCAACCCTCGAATATTTATCATCGGGTTACGTTGGAGTGTGCAGTGTTTAGTCGCGTCACGACTCACGAGTATCTCGAATGCGCCGTCGTCGCCACTCGCTCGACGCGTAACCGCGTATCACTCGCGCCACGGACTTCATACCGAGCGTACACCCCATGCCACCCTGCCGAGTGCCGGCACTCCGAAACTCTCGATCACGATCAGCTGTTCGCTTCCTAACTACACGCAAACATCTCGCATAAACTTTGACTGCGGGGATTTCGACTTCTCGCACGATGGTAAGAATCAGTGGAATATTTGTGGACAGTGATAGTGATACCGTGATGTGTCGTAACAGTGCCAATATAAACATTATTCAGGGCGGGTATTAAGTTAAAAATCGCATATAATACAGTTCAATTGCTATACTTCACAGGCTTTATAATAACTATTCATGTAGTCCAAAAAATTGTTAGGCGTTATATTTGTTAGAACGTAGAAGCTACTGCATTATTTTCCTCGATTTATCACGTCGGAGTGTAAAATTTGCAATTTGATGTTCGATTATTTGCAAACGTAGGCACTTAATGTAATCGTGGATTGTTTGTATTTGTTTACAATAAAATTCTAATATCGTATTACGTATAATTTGTAAGTATCGGTAGCAGTATTTAATCATCAGCAGATGGCATTTACTACTGGTATTTTATTCATGACTAGTGTGATAGGCAAGTTTTGAATCTGTCGAATCGGCATGTACCGATTGATATAGTGTATTAAATCATGTTCAATTCTATCGTTTAACATTCATTTGTAGGTATAATGGTATTTCATTCATGATTAATGTAATAGTGTTAAATCTGTGCGGATGGCTTGTATAGTTTAGATAGTTTATTTAATCGTGAAGAGTTATATCGTTTTACATTTGTATTTGTTACATATGATTATTAATATTTTTATACATAACTAGCGTGTAATAGGGAGGTTAATCATCATCAGTTCTAATATCATTCGATATTTTATTTGTAATTGTAGGTGTATTTTTTTCGCGATTAGCTTGTAATAGGGACGTGTTGAGTGCAGTTGGCTTGTACACTGACTGAGACAGTGTTGTCTTGTTGTTGAGATGTGCTAATATTAGCGGTGTTGCGTCCCCCGCGTCCTCAGGCCGTTACATAACCGCGCCACAGCTCGGCCTTGACTCCCGCGCCGTTCGCACAAACGCCGCTGGCAGTCCGATGCTTCATCTCTAATCACTTATATTGAATTCAATCTGTGGGAAAGAGGCTCTGCTCTCATGCATAAACATTATCGGCACATTTTAAAGGCTAATTTAATTTAGCTTTCGCATAATACGTCGATAGTTATAATAAATATTTAACAACCATATTATATTCGTAGGTTTAGAAAATCTAGATAATTCAGCTTATAGTATTTTTTTTGCATTTTTATAATATAAATCATACAATATATCTATTCTTAGTTTTAAAGAAAACGTGTCAATTAATTTTGAAAAAAAGCGAGTCAAATGCCAATTAAAAAATTACTTTAGAATACTGCGAAATATCTTCAATGCCGAGAAACTTGTTTTTGACATGTTGAACTTACAAAAAACATAAGAAAATAGTTGTATTATGTCGTTGTATTTAAGACGCACTTAATGAATTGATTTCTCTGTATTCAACAAATTAATCTTAAATTGCAATTTAGAATCTCAATAAAGTTTCTTTATCACAGCAAAAATTGCAATCAAAAATCTCAATACAATTTTTAACCACAGCATTGTTGCTGTAGTAAAAATGTTCGAAATAATACCTTATTATTATATATATCATATAATTATATATTAATCCAAATAATTATGTACTTTTATTTCTTGATCCGGCACTAACAAATTTTAGTGCTTTTTTAATAATCTCTTGATTTTTATCTATAATGTCAAGCCGCGTTTCCTCTGTAAGTTAAAGCTGTGGTTTATTAGAAACAATGTCTTAACATAAAATGTTACTTGATAAATGAATTTAAAGTTATATAAAAACAAAAAAGTAGTCATTTTGTCTTTTCTTGTATAAACTATAAACAAATGTCTTCCAATTACATTTATGCGATTACTCCTCGATCTAATGGTGAATGTTATCAGGGCGACCTTGATTCTGATGCGTAAATATTTATCGTGCTATCGTCTGTTGTGCCACGGGCGGCTTGATAGTCTAGCGATGTTCGCCGCATTCGCACGTTAAAGGTAAAATAAGCCTTTTCGATAAAAATCTGAGATTACCATAATCTCCCTACATTATCGTCATACCTCTTTCGATTACTAAATTGTAATTGATTGGCTTGTAACACATTATGTTACATTTAATATAATACAACATTTTTATTAACAACTGTAATTTTTAATAGTTAAACTAAGGCCCTTATATTATTAAATTAAGTACATTTAATTTAATAATTTTAAGTTTCGAGTTTTATCAAACAAAATTGTCATCTTAACTTTTATTTCAGATGACAATTTTAGACTTTCAGTCTTTACTTCCAAAAATATCTTAAGTTAATTGATACTAGATTTCATTAATAATTAATGAAATTTTGGTTTAATTAATTACTACTTGGCTTAGTCCACACTTGTTAAAATTTTGTAATTTTTAGTATGTGATTTTCTTCTTAAAATGACTTCAAAAATAATTTACGAAATAAAGCTGTAATTCAAAAGCTTCTAATGATTACAACAACAAAGTACACATCATAATTTCCATAATAGTTTTAAGCTAAAATATTAAAATATCATAAATCACTAAGTTTCAATGTAACATAGCGTCTTGTATCTAACAAAATTTGATATAATGAGATGACGTCAAACGGATGCCCTCGACCGTGTAGATATAATTGTTGAATTGCGATGCCCGTTCAGTGGTATCACGGCCAAGGTCA
Organism: Mycalesis mineus; assembly: GCA_034621355.1. Classification (NCBI taxonomy): domain Eukaryota; kingdom Metazoa; phylum Arthropoda; class Insecta; order Lepidoptera; family Nymphalidae; genus Mycalesis; species Mycalesis mineus. Next base: position 4,404,781 of record CM067901.1, read on the forward strand.
GGGGTAAAACAGCTGCTTTGATCTTGTTCAAGTTTGTATTTACTCTTTAACTTACAAGTTCTGTTTGCTTAGTTCCTTCATCATTGAAATCTACTTGAATTGAATTTTATTAGATCTTTGAATAACAATAGATATCTTCTTTATCTATAAATTGATCATATACATATTTTTGTAAATGACAAAGTCTGTTTGGAATAGCAATTCTGTTTTACGAGGCAAAGGCAGACGAAGTGGCATTTCTCTATAGGCTTGTTAGACAGGACGTCGGATAACAATCTAGCCGGCAATCGATACGGGATACGCCGCGTGGAGTAATGCGCGCGCACCAAGTTTCACTGCCATCCTGGTGAATGGCCGCTCCAAAGGAAACATGGAGGATGCGGGTAGGGGGTGAGACGCAAGGTCGTTAACAAGGTCGGACTTACTACCATCCGTACATCTCCTTCGAACTAGTCATCCTCGCATTCAACTGTCCCCCTCTAGCAAATTCACTTTCGAAATACGGCGTAAATGCAACAACCAAAACACACCCTCTTACGATTTATGTCTGGCTTAGGATGAATCGGCTTTTGGCAACGTTCGCTATGTTACGTCATGGCAATTAGTTAATAACTGGCAATACGTGTAGTCTTCCGCCTTCAACTTTTTCAATGCGTTTATATCTGTTATTGAAACTCTGTCAGTTATTTATGCCGACGATGTATTTTTAACCTCTCGATAATAATGTTATGCATTTAAATTATATGCCTTTGCAAGTAAAGTTAGTTGCAAAATCAACTTATATTGTTTATGTAACACAGTTATAAAATCAAGGAAATAATTCCGTTATTAAAGCTATAATAAATCGATTGAGTTCATGAAAACTTGAACCCTAGTTTGCTGTCAACAACATTAGTTTATCTTTAGATTTGTAGTTTTGACGTTTTGCAATTGTATTGACGCAAATATATCCCTGAGGGACCATTCGTGGGTTATCTTCGTGGCTTGACTTTTATTAATTAATCCCGTACTTTGTTATATGCAGTATGTTATGTAGAACAGCATTATTATCGATTCATTTTATTTATGTTTATTCAAATTAACACTAGCAGTGGGACAGAGTACACGTTACGTTTGTTAGAATCATTTTACTTATTGAAATGCATCCAGTTTTAAATTGTTGTTTTATTTTTACAACTCTTCTTGATTAAAGTATTACCAGATCGTGGTTCTATATATTTCTATGTGTGTTTCTATTAGAACAGCTTAAGAGCGTTCGTGAGAATGTAATTTTTCCCCTGCCGACAACTAATCGAAATTTATAGCTATCATTTATCTTATTTACAACGTTAACTATAGATTCAACATTTCGGAAGCATTACTTTCATATTCTTAGTTGGTATGTATTACAAGCATTTATCCACAGTTTCTTAGTTAATTGTGATTTCTGAAAATTAGGCTGAAAATACGAAATGTTAGGAAGAATACCATTTTATTGACTATTATTTTCTAAATACAACATGAAGATCAATCGGCCTTGATTTATTGTTTGCTTATTAGTCAGATCTTTACATAACTTACAGCGGCAATTATAGTTAGTCAAGTCTACCTATATTTTTCTATTAGCATTTGCATCTCGGCACATACAATTAACACTATTGCAACTATTTAACACTGTTTATTATTCACAACTGCAACGGTAGGCCATGTGCTTGATTATCGTAGTTTTGAACGATTACCATGTTCTCGTGTGTTTGGTTACAGCGGTATCGAGTACAAAGATGAGGTGTTTGCTGCACACCAGGTGCAGCACGCAGATCTAAAGCCGGTAGTGGCCAAGGTAGCGCCAGCACCTGCCGTACCAATCTGTGTAGCCGCCGACCCACCGAACGGCGCCATTGTGGGCATAGTGGTCCCAGAGGAGGAGCGCCCCATACCCGTTACCGAGCAAATATTCGTACCCAGAGAGAAAGAAATGAACAAAGGATTTCTCACGTTTTCTGGAAACGACGGACTTACAAGTGAGTGGCACTTGAACAGCAACAGCTTAGGTATCCGTAGCTTGTTTCATTTTATTCGATTTGTATAACGAGAATTTATCTTCAACTTTATATTTTTTCAGTGCTTAAAGAAGAGCCGGATGATCTGACACATTTAGCGCCTACGGCTGGTGACACTTGCATACCCCTGGAGAATAGTCCTTTCGAACTGTTCGACGATTTTATGTTGAACGACAATTATTGTAGTTTACTTGGCGATGATCTGGCTAATGGATCTCCTGTAGATTCTTTGATTGCTGACTCATTACTTTCATCGCCTGAACCACAGGTTAGTTTCTTTATTTTGTGTATTACTTAATGTATTGTTCAAGTACTTAAAAGTTAAGGCTATATTGAATATAACTTTTTTTTTAGGAAACCGAATCATCGTGTGAACAGTCTTCACTTTTAACAGAACTATCGTTGGATGCATTCGACAGTAACCGATCAGACAATGACATTGACGATGGAAACTCACCGTTTATCCCCACCACCGATCAGCTTCCATTGCTGGAACCGGCAGTCATGTGGGGGGTGCTTCCGGATAGTGTTAGCCAAGCGAAGCCACAGCCGTCAGAGATGCAGACTTCGGCACCAGCACTGCAGCGTCTTCTGGCAGCACCACCGACGGGTCCGCCGCCGCAAGACATTATAACAAATATTTATTCAGATCCTAGTAAGTGTCTGATTGTATACTAAATAAACAATTTATATATTTAGCTATTTCTCGCGGTAAAGTCACTCATATTCTACAGAAACCCGCCAAAAAATGGATTTCCCAGGGTGTCGCGGAAAATAGCAAAATAAATAAGTTATTTATAAGAACTTCTGCAGAGCAACGCCTGCTTCTGTCTATATATTTGAATACTAATTTCTCATTTAACAACTGGACTAAATATAAAATGTTTTTTTAAGGTCTCATGCCGAGCAGAAGTGTATCCTCTTGGGACACGGGTGTAAAGAGGCTGATGAAGCAGGAGGAAGAGCCGACAGCGAAACGCGCGAAGCGTAGTCCATCCCCAGCAGTGTCGGCTCCCAGTACGCCGTCTTCCAGCGTCCTCATGAACCTCCTGGTGAGCGGCTGTGACGTGGACGCCGGCTACATCTGCATGGTGCAGTGCCGGCCCCGTCAGAAAGCGAAAGCCTAAATACCTTGGACTTATTTATGTGATACCTGTGATATTGCACGTCTAGTGATCGGTCGAATTGCGTCGCAAAGATTAACCGGTGCCATCCCTACAGATTTCTGGATCGAATACGAATTTTATACCGTCAATACTTGTGATATTACAACCGTTTATACATTTTTCAATAGCAAAATCGTTTCGTTGAATGAAAATTACTATGACAATAAATACAGATACAGCCAGAAGTTTCTTGAGGCAATTGAATTGTCTAGGGTGTAACGACACTCGTTTAGTTTAGCTGATGTACTGCGGTCCTGCGACTTGGACAGTCTTGATGTTTTGTTAGGTGTAGTGCGCAGTTCGCGTTCGAAGCAATTGTTTTAGTTGTATTCTAGTGCTAAGTTTAAACGTGCGCATATCGATGTGGTTATGAACTATTAAACTATTTCTAGGTGTAGTCATTAAGTTGATCGCGATGGGTTCGCCGCGCACTCCGGTCTTATGTTTCTAATGTTATGTTAGTCTGTTAGAGTTGTCTATTATCGATGATTTATCGCTATTTATTCGTTGTAGTATTAAGTTACAAGTAGTAAGTTCTCTTGTTATTCCTTTTTTATGTTGAAATAGATAAGACTGCTAGCGGTGGTTTAGAGATTTTAGTGCCGGTCGTTGTGTAAATTTATTCAGAGTTTATATTAGAACAAGAGGGTAGTTTTAGGCAGTCTGTAGACACGGTATTCTAGTTATTTAAAATTTACTGTTGTCACTGCCATACCAAACAAAGTACAATCTAGTAAACGAAATATAGCTGTTGTGTTGTTGAGTTTTGTTCGCCGTGTACATAGTAGATATGTATTCGTAGTGTTTTAAACTGTTTAGTATTCTTTTGTGCTAATGTTGCATTCATTTTTTACTTTATAGTTAAGAAATATTTAAGCAGCTACGGAATACTCGAATTAAATATCATGCGGAGTTTATGCTGTAATATTTCTGTCAGTTGCAAGTCGATCGCATCAACTTACAGCGCCAATTGACTGTCAGTGTGAATTCACTGAGACTTCAATTGGCGTTATTTAACCTTTTTCGGTAATTTTTAATAAACAATTTTTGAGCAGATTTTCTGAAATTTTCGAAATTATATACCCAAGGATATTTTATAATACTGCAGACGTGACAAAAATTGCAATTAAATTTTATATGCAGAAAATATGTACAGCATAACCCGCAGACGTGCTTTTTAATAGTTGTCATAGAAAAATTTAAATAAATATACACAAATATTATGATCTAGTATAACCAAAATTCGTAAAAATATTGTATAATATGTATTGTAGAAATGGTATCATCGTTGTTATTCAAATTTATATTATTCTCTAAGTCGGCGACGTATTTTTCCTGGACGAAATAACATTAACACAAAATATGAACAAAATGTACGATATTAAAAGAAATGAGTATCGGTGAAAATGGTGCACATTGATTTTATTTACCTCCTCCCTTACCTCCTGATTCCTAATGAAGTATTTAGCTTTAACCAAGAAGTTAAGAAAGAAAGTTTTACATACCCGTGAAAAATTAAGCTAACAAAGATGAATTCTAATTATTTTTTTACCTCACAACATAGGGCCTATATAGTACAATAGTTTAGTAGTATCATTACTTAACATCAGGCATGATTACAGTGAAGTGCTTGGCTATATAGTAATAAAATTATTGATTAATACTTTTAATTAATTAATTATTACTTAATCCATTATTACCTTAATGAATAAATAATAGATACATACACATATACAGACAATAATGGTTGTACCGGTGAAAATTGTATATATACATCAATATTTTAAAATATTAAAGAAAATATAAATAAAGAAATCTATGAATAGGCCACAATTGCGAATAGATTGGCAAATAAAAAATTCACTAATGAATTCCAGTTCCTGTTCTGTAGTAGCTCTGTAACGTTAGTACGTATGTAAAATCGATGACAATACCTATTATAGTCCTCAGTCAGCGTCCGAGTCAAGTTTTCCTCATAATAAAGTTGTTAAGTGGATGAATGTATGCTTAGATAATATTTACGCATATCGACGACTTTATGATTATATCATAGTATTGCAGGCTTACCGTACATTTAATTATATCTTAAAATTATTAATTATTCAGACACGTCGAGGTCAATGCCCCGTAAATGTTCGGTCAAGGACGGAGAAAATCTGCTTACGTGAGAATATTATATAATAAAGAGTAAACGCAAACTGTTATTCGTTCAATAAATATTTGATAAGGGATATGAGATCGCTAAGCTAAAGATTAACGTATGTTAGTAACATATGACAGAAAATGCAGAAAGCCCACCTGATGTGAAGTTGAAAACAATAGACGATGTCTATAACAGAGAACCGCTCGATAGACTAAGCAAGCAAGCAAACAGTTCAACCATCAACTTGAGGCACAGATATTTAGCAATTTCACCAGCAACCATCCCCTTCAGACTTTAACACGGTAAAGCTAGGCAGCAGAAATAATAAAAATAAAAGTTGCATTTTTCGGGCATCTACAAAGAGGATCCCACTATGAATTTTCAAGGTTGCTTCTAGAAGGCAAGATACCCGAAGAACGCGCACCTGGGAGACAGCAAAGAAAGTGGATTGATGATGTAAAGGAGTGGACCGAGCTTAGCTTCACGAAGCTTAAAGCTCTTTTCGCAGGACAGGAAGATTTTTCTCCACCTGACTGCCAAACTTCATTTCGAAGAAGGCGCCTGATGATGATGATGAGCAGAAACAAGCATGGGGATGGTACTACCCCAAGCGAGCTGTCACATAGAATTCTTTTACCTATGTACCTACTACATTTAACTATTTCTCTGCCCATTAGATCTATGCAAATCAATTCTAAACCTATGCCCTGATCCTCACATAGACCTTTACATAAAGAAAAGACAAACATTTATTTTTACCTTACTATAAATTCGTTTATAAAATAATTAAAATTTTTGTAGATAAATATGCTTTTACTTGGCCAATTAACCTGGATATAAAGGCCAACCAAAGTATTAAGTAAACTTGACCGTATTTGACAGGTTATCAGTTTTGATACACGTATCAGATGCCATTACTGAACTCTGCAATCGATTGAAGATAAACCAACGTAACAGATTTCAAATAATTTCCACTTAAGGTCAAGGATTATAATCTACTAGTAGTGGCACGTGACTACGGCCGCGTGGATACTGATATTTGCGTGACTTTTCTTATATCAAGTGTTATAGGAGCAAAGCTCGTGCGTATTAAAAAAAATGGTATATACTATTGGATATTCCAGAGGCAGAGTATAATTTTAGACCGGACTTAGGCTTTATTTCGTCTAAGATTACAGATAGATATTCGTTTCGATAACATTTCTGCGATATCGATTTATTTTATAGACAAAACGCGTCTATGCTGTCCCTTTACTAGGGCACTATGCACATCCAAACTTAGTCTCTCAAAACTACATGATAATGAATATTTATACTAAACCTACTTTTCCTGCAAAACAAGCAAAGATGAGATAAGAAAAAACGTGATGAAGAGATATTTATTTGATTAGAACACGTAAAAAGTTAGCTCTAGTTTCCCCTTATCTATTTAATAGCACACGAAGCAAATGTCACGGTTCAACAAGAATATTAAGACGTCTACTACTGTACGATACATATCTATGAGAGGTCAATGACTTAACAAAACACTAATTAAGAAACTAACCGAGATAAACTTGCCAAGTTACACGCAAACGGCACCCTAGTGGGTGTCAAAACTTGCGACACTTTGTAATTGAATTATACAAAAATACCTACAGATTTATATTTTGCAGAAGCAATTTTTTTAATATAAAATCCGTATTGTTCTTGTTATATAGCAGTTAGTACCTAAGTACGATAGGTCGGTAGTACGACAGAATATCAGAGTCAATTCTTAAAAAAAATTGGTTGTCTGTAAAGTCGGTTTACTGACGATAGTTGAACGTGACAACGTCTTAAGAAAATGCTGATGGAATGGTAGCATTTAATTGGTTATTAAAATTTTTAATTTAAGTATATTTTTATAAATATTAATTTAAATTAATAAATTTATAATAAATACATAATTTATAAATATATTAATTTTTAATTTAAAAATAATATATTTAATAATTATATTTAATAGATGGATGTCGAACGCTGCCAAACGCAAAGGCCGATTGTGCTTCTTTGTCGCTCGTTCCGCGCTCTCGCTTGCACTTCAAGCCTTACACGGAACGCCTCAAAGCGAGGTAACGCCGCATGAGTCATGTTTTTTCGTGCGTGCAGCCGGCTCTATCGAATTATAAGACGTTGTCACGTCAAAAACGCCAGCATTGAAGCCGATGTACAACGGTTGCGAATGTAACCGTCCTCGGTATTCTCCATTCGTGTCTAATCAATCCAGTCGTATTGGACTGACAGTCGAACTAAACATGTTTTTATAACTCGACAGTGTTGAGTTTCGAATTCGTGTCTCTCTCTAAAGAAACTCTCTCAATCTCTCTATCTAAAGATACAGAGAATGAGCCAACCAGCAACCACAAACGCATTAATTTTATCGCAATAACTAAACCATTACTTCATCAATTAAATTAAAATTTAAAAGTAACGCTTTGCGAGGTTGCATGAATGTGAGTTTTATATTAAACTTAGATTATTATATATGATCTAAGATAATAAATCAGAGTCATGCTACGTCATTATCACCATACGACGTACACACAAAATCAATCTAAATACAATATGTGAGTAAGTATTAGACAAAATACCAATCGTGGATTGGTAGCATGATTTTTAATTTATTCTTATGATGATAAATATGATGAGGTAATAACAACGTTGCTAAATAATTCAAAGATAAATTACACTTATATAGGTTAGGTTACTGATAATGGTTAGCAGACCGTCCTATAGTTAGACCGCCCCTGGAATTCTGCTTTGTTATAAACATAGATAATCCATCTAGACTCAGTAGACATGTACTCGTATATTGTGTAGAGAACCAGATATTATTGCCAACCTACAGCGGCGACATCAAAAATATCGGTCTCTTGGTGTGGAGTGAAATCCAACGCGAAGATATTTTTGATTTCATCACTGTTGGGCGATGATGTCTTTGGTCTCCACGAGATTGGTACCTAATACTAGGTCTACAGGAGGCGTACTCCAAGAGAGGGCGTTTGAATTTGCGAGCGTCCCAGTAAGCTCTGATCTAACCAAAATACCAAAAATAACTATACCTTACACTAGCGTAAAAGTTGTAAATGAAGAGGCTTATTACCAAAGACCCTCGAAACCACAATCGGTTTAAAGACGGCTGATTAGTCAGCGAATTTTCAACCCACTATTAGGATAGTTGGCCAATCATGGTCGGCAATTATAATATTTTGTGTGTAATCTATGAATTATGAATATATAAACAAAAATTATAACTCATGTGCTTCACATCAGCCATTTTGGTAGTCAACTAATACTAGTTTTTTTTTTTTAATTACTCGTCTCGGAGTTGTTCTCGCACCCACTGGGGTGCTATTTGCGTATAACTTAGGAACTTTGTCTTAGGTTCTGAATTAATGCTCCGTAAGTTATTGACCTTTCTTACAATACTGTGATACTTCCATAGCAATCCTAAAATAACATTGTCAACTGAGCTCTCTTTTTTTATTGAAATTTTTAATAAACGGTTGTATTAGTAGATGGTATTTGAAATAAAGTCTACTAAAAGTAAGGTAAAGTCAGTAAACTTGTACCTATTAAGGAAAAAAAACTTTAATATTGCCGAGGTAATACTTATGGCATCCTTAACTCTGTTTTGTGGTGATCTATACGATTTCGATCTGCAAAAAGGACTGTGCATGCAAAATTAGGAAAACACAGGCGTATCTAGAATTATCAAAATTATGGCGAGCATAAAATATTTTCTTAATTTTAATTCATTGGATACGGCTATAGAATTATTTGTCTCAGTTTACTTTTCAACACGTTTTCGTTGACTGAATTAGGTATGTAAATTAATACAAAATAGCCAACATCACCGCGGTAAGCCCGGCTTCAAGGTTAAAGCAAATACTTCATTATCCTTAAAGTGTCTTCGTGAACAAATCAATGTGCATCGCTTGACTTTTTACAAGTATTCGATTTATTTCAGGGTTATATGAATTTTAGAACAATTCTAACATATTTTTTTCTGGTTTACAGGACATACACCCGCAAGCGAAGAAGCAGATTCGTCAACAACTGCGCACCAACTATCAGACGTTTGGTAACAAGAACATCCCGATTCCCGTCATCAACATCATACAATCGACGCCGAATAAACAGATGATGCGTGCCAACACACCGATACCCAACGGCAACATTATACGTACAGTAACAAGCAGCCCGATGTCTCCACTGAGTTTAAATATAGGGAGTCCAATGTATTCAATACCGTCGAGCCCTAAGACGCCGTGTTACAGCCCAGCTTTAAGTCCCGCGCAAAAGGATCGCGTGTTAAGTCCATATTCCACTCCCCAATCTTTATCACCCGCGGGTAGTTACCAAATGTACAGCCCGGGTAGGCTTCTGTCACCGTCAGGCGTCATGCAGGGCTACGATCCATATCTCAGTAACAAGATGCAATCGAGTCCCAGCTTCCCTCTCCAAGCGACGGAGATGATCCTGGACTCGAACATGCCGATGGCTTCCACAGATTTTTGGGCCGACTCAGAAATGTTGCAAGACACAAGCGACTTGCTCACAGCATTTGATGACGTTAAATTAGGCTAAGCATTTCGAATGGGTGTGCGATTGAAGAGTGATTTCCCGTTTCCGTTGGATGATTGTGGGAGGATTTGAATACTGTCTTAGAACGTCCGTTGAAGTTATCGTATCTCAATCACTTTAGAATTCATTCAACTCGGTTTTCCATACTTTATTCACAACTTCACACAAACATTCCAATATGATTAAACACGTGGAAAGTGGCTGATACATTAGAACGACGTATTTTTACAAAAAAATATTTGTCATTAATTTTATTTGCACAAATTGAATAACCAACTTACTATACCTAATTCAAAGCAAGAGTTTATAGGCATTTTAGGCAAGCGTGCCTAGACTGAAACCTTATAGCGTTATGAGGCGTTCTTGCGTCAATATTGAAATATCAATCAATAAAAATTTCTTCGCCACTAGCCACAACGAAGAAACAGAAATATTTAAAGCGTTTCTATACAAAAGAAATCACTCAAACAAATGCAGGGTCTAAAATTAAACAACAATCAGGAAGGATTCCACGCACTGTCCTAATAGTTACCTTTAAAAGTCAACGTATTTTATGAACGCAGCGCAGTTCTCTATTATTTTTATAAACATAGATCTGCTCCCACATATTGTCTCTCGATAAGTAGCCAACTTTTTACTGTCCTAAAAATACTCCTTGTTGCCAATACAAAAAATAAACATTGGCAAATATCAAAAGTTACAAAATATGGGGCTAATGCTAAGGTTTACACACAACCTTAATGTGACAGGTTTAATAATCCTTATTGAAAAATAAAGTGTTATTTTATATTTGTCAATTTAGGTTAGGTTTGTGTACAGTTTGAGTTACATGATTGTTAACATTTGAATGAATTTTATAAAATGTATCTTAGTAGTGTAAGTAAAAGCTCGTGCGGCACTGTGACTAATGCCTTGGTATATATCGGATTTAAGGACGATAATGTAAATTTCGTGAAAAGGATACAATTATTGTCTAGAACCAATTATGTCGGAAATGAGGGATTATCGATTTAGAAAAAAAATTAATAATTGATAATCCTGACGAAAAATACTACTGAATCACTGGTTTAAGTTTATATTATCATGCCCCTTAGACCCGGTAAAGCGTTCGTTAGAAATATCGTAACACTAGATGAGGGAATAAGTTTTGTCACTACAAGGAACAAGTTCTAAAAAACGCTGCCCTCTATTTCTCAACTGAAAATCTAGGTTTTGAGCCTGATATGCCACTAACATTCACACGTGCTAACGTCTTATTAATCGATAAACGTCGGCTGTATTTACGAAAACTGTAAAGTTCTGTCTGAACCGTGCGTGCGCGTACACGCGGTGCGGTGCGGTACGGTGCAGTGCACGCGTGTCGTGAGAGCGCAGACTGAGCGATGCAGAGAAACGGTTGTCCTAAGCGTTTTACTTTTGACCCATCTGTCATCAATGATTTCTTATTAAATTTTCACGTAAAATTATCTTATTATCGTCTGTAAGTAGACTTTACAGATATCCATTTTTTTCTCAACGCGTGACTCGCGTTTAATAAATATAAATCGAGTTTTGGTGTGGAATCCTCGGTGATAAAATAATGTGACTTAGCGAGAAAATGGTCCTTAAAGTATACAAGTATATTATAGATTATACATATTATTTGTATATTAATTATTTAGGTATGGGTGTAACTTAAGTGTAAGTGACTATACGATCACGGTTAAATACCGTTGGACCGGATTGAGATGTTAATTAATAAATAACAAATCTCGAAAATAAATGCAATATTTTTAAATAAAATTAATTTTACATATTGTTTTATGAAGTTGTAAGCGTTTAAATTTTTGGAAGGGTGAGTTTGAGTGGCTTCTATCACTTACGAAACGTAAATTATAATTTTTTTATGAAATGAAATTATTTTGTTTCAAATATTTAACGCTTATAACTAAATGGATTTCAATTTATTTTTACGCCTCCTCATGGCATAAAAAGCAATTTAAGTCACTTCCCTCTTGGTTACAATTCGTATTATATTAACAATAATTTTATTTTTGCAGAACTTTCTTGGCTTTAAAAAATTATAATTCAATGAAAGAAAAATACATTTATGTTTGCTGAAAATTATACAATATTAATTTTTATGTTATTAAAAATGTTATTATGATTTAAAGAAAAAATGTTATGAAATGAATTTTGACTATATTATTATACGATATCAATAAATGCCCTAGTTTATTTTATTGTATTATGATCAAAATTTATTATACTCAACTAGAAATAAGGAAATAAATATGCAACTTTCGTTGGGCTAAACAAATTATATGGAGGGTAGGGGTAAGGAGGTATGAAAAATGCTTTTAATTCATTAAGCACTTGTTAAGCTTAATACAATTTTGGTTAATTTTTACTTTACTAAATTTTTAGTCAGTCAATTGTACGAATCAGAGAAATTATTATTTAATCTATGTAGAAAATGTAACACACAACTACTCGTACATATATTTTAGCAAAATGCTGCCATGAGATGATTCAACTCACCTCTACCCTTCATATATATGATTTAGTCCCACACATCGCGATAACGGAAATATTCTAACTATCGTAATGTAGCCAAACATTCGCGAATATTTGGCGAAGTAAGCTGAACTTTTCTCCGCTTTATCGCGATGTGAGGTTATGACGAGTGAAATCCACTGTCTAATGACTCCTTTGTTTGTCATCCTAGTAACGACTACCAAATATTACTGGTAATATATCTAAGGCTCTATCCACTGATGGCACGGTACAATATTTTCATGCAACAAAGAGAAATACTACTACTAGTATTATAATAAATACTGAGAATAATCGGAAAATCTAAATGTTTATTATTGACATGAAATGTTTCTTTTTATGTCTGCCGACTAACATTTTCTTTTAATTTATACTTTTTAGGACAGTGATTTATCTGTATACCTAAGATCCGAAAAACTAAAGTGGGTATTTGTAAAATATTTCGTTTACTGTGTCGTGCCACCAGCGGGCGCTAGGCTTTATATGGAAACCGTGTCTTGTGGGGTTAATGTACAGAAGTACCTAAACTCGAATAAATGTAAGTATCTAATATTTATTACAATGTAGTCTCCATATGCCGTTTTGTTTGTAAATTGAACTGACAAGAAAAATAAAGGTTAATTATTTAGTAAGGCAAAAATATATAAGAAGTGGGTAGTTACGACCAAAAAAATACCCGTGTTTTAAAGATCTTCAATAAGCTATAAGCTACCTGCTTTTTATTTGTGGTTTGGGTATCGACAGGTGGCGCTGTCAAGATCTTATAAATGTCAAGAAATATTGAACGACGTTTTTTTAGAAATTTTTATCTAAAAGTATCAAGGGAAAGGTGAAAACCTTATCCTTAAAATTAAATACAGTATGGCATATGGATGGTTAGTTCTGTAATATATCTAAAGTAAGTGCTGTACTTCTGTGGAGGCAGCAATAAAAGATAGTGATAATCGAAATTAACACCTAAATTAATATTTTTACTTAGCACCTTAGCAAATTTACACTCTGTATTTTCTGTAAATGGACGCAAAATGTCATTTTCAGTGCGATTCCACGTTTTGCTCGACAACTCAATATATGTGTAAACTACAGTTAAAAGATCGAAACGGCAGAAAATAAATGAATCAGCCCGTAAGTGTCAGATTTTTACCAAGTGAAAAAGAAAAGAAAAGTATAGAAAAAAGCGTTTATTCACGCTATAACTAGATGGCGCTGCTTCGACTCCATACAAATTTGCGTTACGTTATTACGCAGCGATTCGGTAACAAACTCGCACTACGAGATAATGCTCGTCCGCTTTCACATACTGGTGCTTTGTTAACGTTTATTCTTTTAACAAAATATATAAACTATAGCATATACGTTACAACTGCCCCCGCTGTGCCAGAGTCCCGTAGCCGTTCTGCCACGTCCGCTGTGTGAATATGAACGTTTTAAGGTGCCAAGTAAAAGTAATTTACATATACATCGTTTATCTCGTGTACACTCTCAAGTACAATGTACGTTTACTCGTCACACAAGAATGACACGAGCGTCATTATATGCAATTGTTTTTTTTTTTAATAATTATTATTAAAATCTCGATAGTTTATTTACGTAGCTACTACGCGTATAAAATAGTTTTAATAATAATATTATTTGGATTAAATTAGACATGATGTGTCAACTTTAGTACTCTTGCTCCTCCTAAGAAAATACTTTCGCTCTTTGCACAAGGGTATTATGACCGCTGACCTTCGTTGGCAATAAATAAATAAAAATAATCAACGTTTATCAAAAATAAAATTTGACTTATTTTTGTTTTAACTGGTCCTAAAATGTATGTGCCTATGACTACATAGTTAAAGAATATCCTGCCCGAAATGTAAAACATACATATTGTTTACGAATTATTTAATACATTATGTAAATAGGTAATTCTTTTACTATTGAACAAATAAGCAACGGTAGTCCACACGGTAATTTCGATGCTTTTTCCCAACTTGGTTGTCATGAAACAAGATGGAGCAATGTGTACTAAAGTTGAAACAGTTTTATTTTAAACTGGACAATAAATTGCGGTAAATGAGTAATATAAATTGGATTACCGCCAAAATTCATTATCTTTAAGTGGTAGTTATAGTTAGCATATTTTAAGTATATTCTAATTATTATTATTTTAGTATTTGTTTTTAAATATAAAAATCATACTGCCACTCTCCTTTCCCTTTACTTTTACTTCTTATTTGAAAGTTATTGTGTCTTGAATGAAAGTCGCTGTGCCATAGAATACGTCTACCTTCTCATCAATTTTAAATGTAAATTTACTTATATATGAAGAATATATGTATCTTTATTTCTATAATGATTTTTCTTTATTCGGACAAAAATGAGTGTTGTAAATACATAATAAATCAGATTCTTTTATATATTTTGAGATTAAATTTCTGTATATATCATTGTGGTTTTATTTCATCAATGTCGTACTAATACCAACATACAAGACAGTTGTATATCCAAATAAATTATTTTTATAAGGTAATTAAAGTAGTATAATTTTAATTAAAGGGCAAAAAATGGATGTGGATTTGATTAATTGCAGAGCAAATGCTAATGTACTCTATCCAGTATTTTGTTATAATTTAAAGATAGACTATTTTTTTTATAATATTATTGTTCAACATTGTGTAATTGATCATAAAAATTTAAAGTAAAATAAAATAAAAAAGTAAAGAAGAATCATTGACATATTAATACTATGGACTTCGGGTCAGCGCTTAAAAGTGTCCGAACCAAAAGAGAGCTAAAACGCGAAAAAGATGTCTAATCGCATTCAGTCTCATACTGCTTACTAAGAGAATACACGTCAATAATGTCTCAGAACAACGACTGCATAGAGTTATTTTGTTGTTTAATATTTGAATTTTTTGTCATGAATATTAATCAAAGAAGTTTTACCATAATTGTAAAATGGAACTCTTCCGTCCGTCCGTTCGACGGTCCGTCCTTTACACTCGATTATTTGGATAACTATAAGAATTATCTACATGTTTGGAACAGTTATTTAAAACAGTGACCTAACGTCATTGTAGCAGTCTCAGCATATAGGTCACTGATACATTTAAAATTTGCTGTGAATATAATATGTAGGTTATAGATGCAAAAAAAATTCAAGGCTACCTACTCCACACCATTTATGTTGTCCTATTTTCAAGAGAAGCTGCCGTCAGTCAAATATGCTTGCTTATTGCAAGCAATTAGACCATTGCAAATTAGACTATAACAATATGATAAGACATATATTATATTGTTTTTAAAAATACAAATACATTCTAGTATATATAAGATATCTCGGGATACTTTTGTCGTGAATTTTGCATTACACCGGAAGTCCATAGTATTAACTATTAATATGTCAATAAGAAGAATTTAAAACTACAATTGTTAGTAGTGGCGCCATCTGTTAGCATGTAGCAACATAAAAACATTACTTGATGATACAGACAAGATTGCATTCTGCGAAGAGTGTAAGTGGAGTAGATATAATTAACTTGTTGCACATTAATCTTGTGGAGAGGGCGTTACATGTCGAAGCGAAAATTTAAATTCCACCTACATTATACGCATTTTACTAAGTTTTTGAAATTAAATATTTTAAATAAAACAAAAACTCAATAATGTTTAGTAAATATTTATTATGATAATTTGAAACTGGTTACACAGCAATTTGACTTAATTCATGCATTCCACATCCACAAAAAATTAAAATTCAATCTGATCACACGTTCTAAGAAATCTTTCAGATATTGTGACGATCTTAAATCTAACATTTTTTTTTATTTATAAGGTAAGGTTCATCTTCTTCCGCATCTATATAAAAAGAAAGCATTCAAACCAAAATAAGCATTTGTGGCTTTTTAGCCGTCACAGATAAGTGATGGTCTATGATTAATTTTTAAGGCAATGGCTCATAGATTAGAGACAACTAGATGGAGTCATAACGCGGCTGTAGGTTCAAGAGCGTGACACACTTATTTCATTCGACTTTTGTTAGAAAGTGACACAAGATTATTTTTTGTCCCTTTCAGCGTGTTCGTTTTTATTGTTTGTCAAGAGTGGAGTTTGTGACAAACAAAGGACATATCTGAGCAATTATTAGCTTTTAATTAAATTTGCTCATAAATAATATAATTTTAAACGTAAAGTTTCATGATGTTCTTTAAATGTTGACATTTCATGTCAATAAGGCTGTCTTGCTGTCTCACGAGTGGACACGCTGTGGGCTCCATCTGGTTGTATTTAATCTATGCAATGGCTAATGGCATAGATTAAAGACTACTAGATGGAGTCATAACGTAGAAAGTGACACAAGATTATTTTTTGTCCCTTTCAGCGTGTTCGTTTTTATTGTTTGTCAAGAGTGGAGTTTGTGAAGCAATTATTAGCTTTTTATTAAATTTGCTGATAAATAATATAACTTTGCGGTTACGATATTAATTTAAACGTTATCGTGCTATGGTGGGTTGTAATATTTTCGGCTGCAACAGTCGCAGCGAACAGAAAATCGAAGGAATTACGTTTCATACGTAAGTAGGCATAAACTTCATTGATTGATGATTTAAAGCTTAGATATGTTATTTTTTAGCAAATTTCATGTATTATGCGTTTACTAAACTATCTTATATAAAGTAATATTTCGTATTGTACGATATTTTAAACATAACGTTTTATGATGTACTTTAAATCTTGACATGTCATGTCAATAAGGCTGATTTGCTGTCTCACGAGTGGACACGCTATGGGCTCTATCTAGTTGTCTTTATTCTATGTTAAAATTTTACAGCATAAGCCCGCTAGCCCGCTACTAAATAACGACCATAGAGTAGGTACTAAGAAGGCGGAAGACAGTTATTGACTGACATTGACAATAATGTCCAACCGCTATTTTGACAATTGACAATTTGAATTTGACTATTCGACAAAATAATATGTCAGTTATTTTGTAAACGAATAAGTGGTGCAGTGGACTGTGGATCCGTCAGCAGTGTAAAAGAGTTTATAGTTCTATATTATGTGCTCAAAATTGTAATGAATTATACATAAAATAAGACTGTTTGCTGTGATGAGATTAAAGTGTAACACTCGTCTGTAAGTTGTCATATTTCTGCACATTCATGGCTTCGACACCAAAACAATCGAATGGCAAATTGCCATCCAACAACAACGGTTCCGGTGGAAAGCGGAAAAAGTCTCGCGGCAGCCGAGGGTCCTACTTATCGAAGTGGCTTGACAGAACGATGAACCACATTCAAGAATCGACACCCAGTTCGGAAATGTACGACTCGTTCGGACCTACGATCCGAGAACCGATTTGGCCGGGTTCACAGTTTGCGCCGGGTTACGATTACAAAGTCAATATTTACGGTTCGGAGCCTCTATCGTTACCATCTCTACCTAGTTACTACAATCCTATGATGCCATTACCACCTTATTCAGAGTATCGCGTGATACAGAATGAAAATAAGGGTGTGCAGGTGCAAAGGCCGCGACCTCGACGTCGGAGCGAGAACAAAGCCGAAGAGGTGTCTAGCACGCCTGCAGACGCCCCCTCTATGAGCCAAAACAATTATTTGCAACCAAAGAACTTCACAGACAGTCAGGACTTCACTAGCCTTCCGCCGATAGTCACGTCAATGGGCGACACTAATTCTAACAGTGACATGCAGAATGACAAAGACGATGCGAGCCAAGCTCGGAGATTTAGTGACCCTTGTGTGCGAGGTTTACCAGATGTAGCACAGCCTGCTAATGGTGATGTTGAGTCTGGTTCTGAGTCTGGTTCAGGGTTATCTGGTAGCCAGGTGGGCAGTCGTCTCCTGGCATGCTTGTTGGATCAAATATCTACACTCAAAATGGCTAATGACCGACTGAATAAAGATTTGCAGGAAATGAGAGGTAAGCAAATATTTTTGTTATCAGTAAATACTATTTGTTCAAATAGATAGTTGAGTTAAATTTATTTCTTTTTAATGTTCTGTGGTGCTTTAGTAAATAAATATTTCTAGGTAAGATATAATTATTACTTGAGTGAAAATTAACATTAATTAATTTAATTTGTATGTAATGTGTAATAGTATGATAAGAGAAAAGTGTGGTGTAAAAGAAGATGTAGTGACTAAAATTGAGAAAGGGATGCTTAGATGGTTTGGACATGAAGAGAGAATGAATGAAAGAAGATAAACAAAAGAGTTAGAAGGTGAGGTTGAATGGAAATGTTGGAAGAGGAAGGCCTAGGAGAATGTTCCTGGACCAAATTCAGGACATTTTAAATAATGGCCAGGTCAAGAGTACCCTAAAGCGACGAACTTGTATGAAAGGATTAATGAGAGTGAAAGAAGGGAAGGAATATGCAAGGACCGTGGCAAATGGAGGGATGTGGTCTCTGCCTACTCCTACAGGCATAAGGCAGCATTTACTGATAGATATGCACATGAATTTATTTGGCAGTTTGTACTTAACTCAAGTGTATGAGAATTGCCTTTAGTTAAATAATGTATTTTTAGACTAACTGAATAGATGCTAGAAGTTTATTTTTTAACAGAATTGTGTCATTTAGTTGCTCTAATTTACTTAATTACCTAGAACCCACAAGCTGCTTTACTACGTAAAATAAATGTTTAAACTTGGCTGGCACTGTCACATTTTGACACAATTATTTTTTACATTGCTATTTTTTGTTAAAAATTTTTTTTTGTATAAAAGTACATTTAAAAGTAAAGAAGTTGTGAAAGTAAAAACTAAGTAGTGTTATAGTGAATTAATGTTTAATTCATCAATTGTTATTGGATAAGTGTCAATTAAAGCATGAGGGAATGGAATGCTATAATTTCAGTACAATTAACTGTTTTATGAACAACTCTTCACCCATGGGTGGTTACATGAATTTTTGTATTTCCTTTAGAACTGTTTAGTAATTAAAGAAAAAAAAGTAGGCAGCAGTACCCAGGCACTAGGCGCAGACCCTGAAGGGGCCCAGAAATGACCACAACATATACAAACAATACTTTATTTCATCAATTGAGTCAGATACAAGTCGGTAAGGTGCAGTTACGCATGCTGGTGTTGGGAGTATAAATTGCTGGTTACAGCTCTGTAAGTAGGTACCTTATATCCTAAATGAATACCTATACTTAAATAAAAATCAATTCCCAAAATTGACTTCAGAATAAATAAATAAATATTATGGGATAATTACTCACATAATTATATCACATAGGTAGGTAGCTTGTGTTAAAGGTACTATGATAACTGATGAATATTTTTGTATATATTACACATAAAAACTTATAATATATAGATTAGATAAACACCCAGACACTGGAAAGTATATATTTTCATTACACAAATATTTTTCCAGACATGGGAATCAAACCCACAGCCTAGGACACAGAAGCAGGGTTACCACCCACTGCACCACTTGGCCGTCATTCAGAATGACTGAATAATATTTTTGGTGTTTAGGTTGTATTCAATTACACAATAATGTCATATAGATGTATTTGAACTTGGTGATGTCTACACCAGCCAAAATTTTGTATCAAACTAGTTTTTCCTTATGGCTTTGCTTGCATTAGAGTGAAGTTTGACCTGGAACCTGATTTACACTAGATTCCATATCCTTCCAAAATGAAACATCAAAAGCGACATAAACATGTAATGCAAGGCAGTAATATATTTATTTAATGGTATAAGCTAGTGCATGACTGATGGAAAACTATGATGCAGCTGTAGTGGTACATGCTTATTATTTAGTAATGGATGTCATTTAATATTTCTCCAGTAAACGTTTTCACAAAGACTTAATCTTAAAATAGAAATCTCTTTCAAAAGGTTTAGTCCTTAAATAGATGAATTAGTAAATAAAATGCTATATAAATTTTTTTTTATCAAGGTCACAGTCAAAGCATAGCAATGCTGATCGAAACTTGCATAACCGCTGTTGTATTGTAAATAATATAGGTAGATACATTTTCAAACAAAAGCTTTGGATCAGGTGTTAACCTTGCAACCCACACCAGATATAAGGTCATATTGATATACATTCAAATATTGTGTCACCTACACAAAATGACTCAATGAGATACTCATCAAGTTACATACCTAAAAAAACTAATGCAACTTTGTATCTTATAACAAGAATTTTAATTCAGCAAAAATTACTATGCATTTACATTTCTTGAGATTTAATGACATCACACAAGTAGACTATGCTTGCAGCAGCATGTAGCTTTGCTGTATTCTAGTATGAAGGATATGGTATCCAAAAAATTAGGCAATATAAGAATTAACACCTACTCATGGGCATAACGAGGAATGATAGGGGAGTAAACTGCCCTCTGTAGAAGAGGGGTTGGTCACTGGTAATTTAAATTGCTGGAAAGTTCTATAGTAGTATATAGGGGATGATAGCAAAGGCCACTGTTGCGCCGTTTACGTATGAAATTGTTAAAATCCACTATTAAAACAATAAAGTCAAGAATTTTCGTTAGTTGCCTTCCCTATGTGGAATCCTAGTTACGCCCTTACAGTACACCTTGGGTCTCTACATCACATTGTAGGATTTATGTTTCGTATGTCCTGTACAAGCCTTGATCTGTTATAGGTAATGGTTTTTCACTTAACATCAGTTGGGCCTAAGGCCTTCTACTTGTTGTGTCAATTATTACAAAATTATACAGGTAAAAACTTTAGTTAAGCTTACTTAGGTGCCAGGAACATTCATCATGTGGAATTCCGCTTTAACTGCAGATTTCAATGAAACAAAACCTAATCGAAAATTCAAGGTTATCTTAATCAAACAATTGAATGAAACCCATTGAAAAAAAATGATAGAAATGTTCTCCTTTAAGCACTTACAGACTTTTGGGTTTAGTAGTTTTAAAATATTTTTTTTGTCTGAAAATGCAATATTGCATTCTATAAAATGCCTATTTTATAAAAAAATTAAATCTTTATTTTCAGCTGAACTAGAAGCAGTTCGCCAGCAGAATAGTTATTTTCCAAAAGGACCAAACAGTATGGGTGCTGCTTCAAATATCAATGGTAATGTATCAAAAATCATTTGCAATCATGCAGCCTCATTTCTAGTCATAATAATTATGGATCTTGTTTTATGGCCTACTACATGACAAGTTCATTTCTTATTAGAGTGAATATTTATATATAAATATATTATTTTGGATCCACCACCCTGGTTCAATGTATGTTGCCAGATAGTACTGATAGCTTAATAAAGCTCTTCGAGGCACAAACTTGTCATAGACTTTCTTACTGCAGGCTGAGAATATCTGCACTGCTCTACAACTGACTCATTGGTGCTATTTGTGGCTTTGAAACATAGGTTATAGGTTCAAATTCTGAGTTAGGCTTTGAAATATTGAGCTTTTTTTAAATATCTATTGTATGAATTATTATTGCATTAGAAGATGCAATTAATATTGCATTATTGAGTTCAGCTTAGACACAGAACAAGAAGTAAACATTCTTTGCAATTTTTTGCGGATTCCTACTACCCCTTTTTGATTTTGTAAAATTCCAGAAGGATAATGGGTCCCTAATAAGTTGACTTTGAACACAGTGCTTATATTGCTCGTGGGCTATCTCTATCATAGCTTTAACTGTTGCCCTACACTGAAAAAATTTAACTTAATCATCTTTCGAATTAGTAATCTTATACTCACGATGAAGACGTGCTTTACACTTTATGTTACGAATAAATTCAACCGAATATCTCTCAAATTCCTGCCATCTACTCAAAATGTTCGCCAGCTCTCTGACTACATCGCGAGACTGTCATCGACAGATTTCTATTCATCTTTGTACATCACTCATTATATAATCACACTGTCATTTGTCTATCATTAGAAGGTACATGCACTTGGTATTAATAGCATTTTTATTCATCCGCGTAGACGGAAGATTTCTTGCAACCATTGATTGCGTATTGATGACTATTTACTTTCAATTGTCTACTTAGGCCTGAACCGACAGATTGATATGTTCCTGTATTTACCCCAATTCCAGAGTCGCATAATTCGGACGCATAATAAATAATAAATAAATAAAATAAATAAATACTATAGGTGTACACCACCTATCTTCCCAAAGTAAGCTTAGGTAGCTTGTGTTATGGGTACTATGATAACTGATGAATATTTTTATATATATTATACATAAACCCTATAATTCTTACAGAGATTTTCCTAGAAAGACACAAGCGCACCACTGGACCCGCCTGTTGATTCGGTGCTTTACTTTTGGTACTCGGATGAAACTAAAAAGAATAGTTAGTGTCATTTTATCAAGTGTACCCAATTATGCAAAGCCACCTTATCTTCTTCTAAGTACATTAAAGTTGCGTGCTTCGCCCGACCCAGACAGATAACCTCGGCCACGCGATGACGTCCGACTTAACTTTTCACTCGATTTAAGTGTTTATTCCTATTGGCTTCGTGACTAAAATGGCATGACCACATATGTCCGAAGGTCACCTGTACATCAGCTGAAAATATGCGTGTTAGAGCCCAAAGGGTCGAGTTGGTCATTTTAATTAAGTTCACGAAGGTATTTACGTCTACATATTTTTGCATAGTAAAATGCATTTTTGTTCTACATTTTTTTTGTTTTGTGCTATAAAGAAACAAATAAGCGCCAGCGACATTGTTCACGTGAATAAAAAATAAACATAAACTTTCCTCCTGAATCACTATATCTATTGATGAAACGGGCATTGAAACTAAGATCGCATAGTTCAAAAGATCTAGGCGTACAAAATTGCAGATAGCGAGAAGCTACTTATACTATGTTACGATGAAATAAAACAAGATTAAAATTAAAACCCGCCTACTGAAAATATTCTCTTCTACAAGCTATTCAATATTTATCGACGATTAAATAAACAACACAAGTAATATATTTTAATAAAATAGATACTACACACACCGGCATATTTAGCGGAAAATCGACTTTGGAACGCGGACCAATGGAGTAAGGTATTGTTTAGTGATGAGTACAGAATTCTCTTAAATCAAATTGACGGCAGGCAAAGAATATACAGACGCAAATGAGAACGATACATATAGACAAATTTTGAAACTACAGTTGCATACAGTGGTGGATCAGTAATGGTTTGGGCGGCCATTTGTTTGGGAGCTCGCGCAGACTTGGCAGTGATTGACAGAGGGAGTCAAACTACAGACCGCTTTATCTGAAAAGATTAAGTCGTACCTTTTTTATGTTCCGCTAAATATGCCGGTGTGTTTATTTAATGTAATGCATAGTAATGTTCCGAGGATAGTAGTTGACGGATGCCACTAACAAGAGACATTTGAAGGATACAAATATATTTTAAAGCTTCCGTATTTAACCAGTACGTAACTCTAAAGACGCGGCTAATGTCGTTAGCCTATATTTTATTTTTATTGTATGTTTACAGCTACGCGCAACTATAAAGTTTGCGGTAAACAAAGAATACTTGTAATTACTAATTATACACGGCGCGTAAACCGTTAGCAATAATTACATTGCAAGGGAAAAGTCCTCATGGTTCATTAATTTTGATCGATTTTATATCTAACTGTGGCTAACTGTTTTAACGATTATGAAAAAATACGGCCGTCATTATTTTAAGTAGTTAAAAATTTTCAAAGGCGTGGCTAACTTAAATAATGAAACTTTTTTCACTTTGTCTTTTATAAATATAACACTTTTAATTCGGGATTGCATTACATCGAAACTTGCTCATTTAACGGTCGGTTTTTCGACGGTCAATGAATACGCAGGTGGGTATCCGATTCCATTGCTAGAACTGGCAAATATTTGTAAAATGAAATGAATAAGTTAATCAAGGTCTGGGAGAATTCAATATGAAAATACATTAATAAATTGTCTTAGCATCCATGTCCGATAACACAAGCTACGTTGAATTTTGGGGTAAGACACGGATGGGAGCTAGAAAGTTTGGGACATTGGCTAGGTGGGTGAATGAACTTCCGAACCCTCATCTAGTTTTTATGTTTATTTATAAATTGATAATGCTCGTACATAGAAATATTTACGTGTATTGTTTTATCATTGTATGTAACTGTTCTGGTATTCCCCAGGGCTGGGCGGCCAGTACTCCCCTGGGTTCCTCACGGACTTGGTGCGCGAGATACGCGACGCGGCGCGCATGCGCGAGGACGCTATGTACGCGCGCCTGCGAGCCATCGTGCTGGAGAGGACCGACGTAAGTATAGCTTCATCATTGTAACTGTTGGTCGCTAGGCCAGTAATTTCCGGATTTCCTCTGCGTATGACTTTAATACACTTTTACCAAAATCTATTGCTTATCAACAGCTCCTAGATTTTTCTAGTTTCACACAAACGCAACTTTCTCTACACTTTACAACCAAAGCCGGCCGAGTGGCGCAGTGGGTAGTCTGCTTTTGCGTCCTAGGCTGTGGTTTCGATTCCCACATCTGGAAAAATGTTTGTGTGATGAGCATGGATGTTTTTCAGTGTCTGGCTGTATATTATAAGTATTTATGTATAATATATATACAGGGTGTCCCAAAACACAACGATAACCTGGTACCTGGCGAGAGGCCAAGTTATAACAGTTCTGGAAAAAATAAGAAAAAAAATCCATGTCACTTAGTTTTGTAATTATTGTAATTTTAAAAAAAAGTTGGAAATCGACACTTTTGTTCGCATTTTTATGTACTGTAATCACAAATATCAAAATTTTGCAGTATTTTTTTTTCATTACGTAATCTAAGATAGTGGTGCTACTAATTGCAATCACAAATTTATGGAATAAACGTTGTTAACTTAGTAAAATAAATTAAGTTTCATTAAGTCATGGTTTACAAAAATATGGTCACTTAACTTTGACACCTCATTTTATGAAAATAAAGTACTACACTATGCTTGGCAAGTAATTTCAAAGGATGGCCCATTTTTTCAAGATTTCAAAATGGTGCAACACTTGCCACTTTTCTTGCCATTAAAAATATTATTTCTCATTTTTTGCCAAATGGACCGTGTGGAATGTTAGAGTAATTACACTTATAGGGAAGCTTGAGTTAGTCCATGTCTATTTACTATAACCATAAATAGTAGTGATCTGAAGTTAAATTATTATTATTCTTCTAAAAGACATTTATACGAGTCTAAATGACTAATCTTATCATGGATAATAATAAAATTAAAAAATAAATTATATTTTTTTTATATCTTTTTTAAATCTATTGCAAATATGTAGGTGCAACACCTCAAAAAAGGCTTTTTCACTAATCGCGTAAATTTTCGTAAATTTATTTCTGATGCTGCAAAAATCAATCCAAAACCAAACTTTTTACACGTTGCACATGATAAGGATGTATTTTGTGTTGTTTTAAAATTCGATGTGCGTTATTTTTCGGTACTTCCGTTTCTTTTTTACTGAAGTGCTGAAATATGAAGATCATTTAGAATTTCATTCAAAAGTACATCATCATAAACACTTCTAGGTCTTCCACTAGACGTTCGAGCACTGGGCAATAGTCCTTCCGAGTATGACGCGTGCACATATTAAAAGACATATATTAATGGATGACGCTCCACATTCAGGTACCTCTCGCGATACAACCTGGCTGCTGTAAAGCCATTACAATGGCTTTTACTACTGAGTACAGATATGACATGTCATTCACACACAGTTTGCAGAGCAGAAACAAACGATTACGGGAAATGCGCATCATGTGGACACCGATATTTCATTACAAAAAGAATTCGAAATGAGGCCCATTTGGCAAAAAATTATAAATAATATTTTTAATGGCAAGAAAAGTGGCAAGTGTTGCACCATTTTGAAATTTTGAAAAAATGGGCCATCCTTTGAAATTACTTGCCAAGCATAGTGTAGTACTTTATTTTCATAAAATGAGGTGTCAAAGTTAAGTGACCATATTTTTGTAAACCATGACTTAATGAAACTTAATTTATTTTACTAAGTTAACAATGTTTATTCCATAAATTTGTGATTGCGATTAGTAGCACCACTATCTTAGATTACGTAATGAAAAAAAATATTGCAAAATTTTGATATTTGTGATTACAGTACATAAAAATGCGACCAAAAGTGTCGATTTCCAACTTTTTTTTAAAATGACAATAATTACAAAACTAAGTGACATGGATTTTTTTTCTTATTTTTTCCAGAACTGTTATAACTTGGCCTCTCGCCAGGTACCAGGTTATCGTTGTGTTTTGGGACACCCTGTATATAAATATTCATCAGTTATCATAGTACCCATAACACAGGCTACCTACGCTTACTTTGGGACTAAATAGCGATGTGTGCAATTGTCCTATAATATTTATTTATTTAAAGCAAAACCGCCTACATAAATAAATGAAACAACTTTAACCTTCACCTTCCCATGGGAACACAGGAATGTTATTGTACTACTTTGGCAGAAGAACTCGTCACAAAGTAAGAGCACTTTCTGACACAATTTCATGATTATTCATTTTATGCATAATTTTAAAGTTCTAAAATAAAATATGAGACAACAGCTCTAAACTAATTAAACCCATGATCATAAAAATAAATTAAGCACAAACAAAAGAGCGTAGTTACCATTGTTACTGCTATATGATATGCCAAAGTTTGTAAAGATCGCTCTCGCAGATAGTTCACGAAAGTGGAACAAACACTTCCGCATTTATTTTCGTAAGCTCCAGTTAGGTCTCGTTTAAATGGAACGCACTGTAACTGATGAATTAAACTTTCATTTGCGAAGGACCAACGATCACCTGACGAGACGCGTTTATTACTATAAAATTAGTAGTGACGTTCATCATCATCATTATCTTTTTTTTTATTTTTTTATCGACTACAAGTCGGCCCTTGACTGCTATCTCACCTGATGTTAATTTATGATGCAGTCTAAGATGGAAGCGGGCTAATCTGTTAGGAGTGGGACGAAAATCCACACCCCTATCGGTTTCTACACGACATCGTACCGGAACGCTAAATCGCTTGGCGGTACGTCTTTGTCGGTAGGATGGTAACTAGCCACGGCGAAAGCCTCCGACCAGCCAGACCAAGACAAATTAAGAAAAATCTCAATCTGCCCCGCCGGGAATCGAACCCAGGACCTCCGTCTTATAAATCCACCGCGCATACCACTGCACCACGGAGGTCGTTATCATTGCCGATGGTCGTCCACTGCTAACAAAGGCCTCATGTAGGGGCATGATGATAAGCAGTGTCGAGGTCTAAGATGGAGCGCAATTGCCTAGAAAATACCTATTTACTTTATTATGTTAATGAAAAAAAAATTGTCATTTTCAATTTTCAGTCCTCGGTAGGTGGCGTTGTGATGATCGGATTATTATTAGATTTATCTATTTTTGACTTTTTTCACCTACAACTTTACGGTGGCATTTTATGACCTCATTTCTATGTGAAATTGCTGAGCAATTTCTATAATTTGTCTTTTTAAAGTCGGTTATTGGTTTTTTAAACTATAGCTATAACTATTTACTTTTAACTGCTATTTGCATAGACATGTACAACTATGTAAGTAGGTATGTACAGGTAAAATATAAAAAGTACACAAAATCAAACGACCGTCTAGTTTCGAAAATATTTTGGCGCCGATCCAAGAATGTCAACTCTTCTCTTTACATTTCACCAACAGCACGTGGCGCTTCGAAAATTCGAGGAGAGTATGTCTAGACACACGGCAGTGTGTTAGTCAAGTTTTAAAATTGACAGGATGCACGTCATTTTTACAGTAAAGGTATATATAGGCGATATCAACAATTAAACTGTGTTTTTGTTAGTGTTATAAGCGATACGAAACGCAAAAAAATGTATGAATATTTTCTTTTTTTCTTAATAATCCCAGGCTGCGAATGGATTAGGTATTACTATTGGAAATCTTATTTCTGATTTTTATGCCATTATTTCTATAAGAATATTTACGTAAATCTACGTGGCGATTTATGTGAGTGAATTCGCGGATCACATCTAATATTTTTTACACAAGCTACCCGAAGTATCTTGTTATCCACACAAGTAAAAAACCGTTTAAATTTTGTGATAAACCGCGCAATATATAAACTGTAACTATTTTATGGACAAACTTGTTAGAACTTATTGAATATTATTAGACTTATTTTATAATTGTTTTGAGTATTTTTATCATTTCCTTGTCCGTCGTAACCATCCTTCTCTATTCTATCTACTTATTAATTAAATATTAATATTTAAATTAAATTTATTTAAAATTATACGATAAATAAATATTGCTAATATATAAATGCATTATTTAGCATTCTTATTTATGTGGATAATAATTAAAGTTAAACTGCTGTCAAACCGTCTACCATTAGATTACCCAAAACAATGTATGGGAAGAACTTGTCTTTTTCACATGTATGTAATTGTTGGAAAGAAATATTTCTGTGTTTTACTTGCAGTTTATATTGCGGCAATATCGATTTATGTGCAATGTCATGATATCAATGCCAATTTTAATGAATATTTAATAGTTTGTGTCTATAAATGTTTCATAGTTCAGAGGAGTCAACGCTTATCGAGTAAACTGAAGTCCGAAATATCTTGCTTTACCGTAAAAAGATTTTTGTTTCTACTTCTGGCATAAGAGGAAACAGCAATGCTAGTAGGTAATGTTTAAAAACAAACGATTTAAAACATGCAAATTGTGGAAACAACTTCCCGCTCGGGTATTTCCTGGAAATTTCAATATGGGGGTATTTTAGGGGCGTACTCCTCAAAGGCCGGCAACGCACTAGCAATGCCTCTGGTGTTGCAAATGGGCGACGGTAATCGCTTAACACCAGGCGACCCACATGTTTGTTAGCCCGCTTTTAAATCGATAAAAATATATTTAATTAAGAGTAAATTACAAATATAAATTCTTATCCTAACTTAGATAACTATGGCACTAGTCCTAAGTAAGGTCCTAGTCCATGTGAACCTACTGTTTTGGCACGTATCTCTTCGGTTCCCATTAACGCAAGCGCAGCAAAACGTGCAGGGCTGCCACTCGCGTAACGAACGAGCTACCTTATCTTATTTGAAGAAAATATCTAAATAACGACAACTCGATCCAAAGTGGATCAATGATTTTTGAAATTTAAGTCATTCACAAATCCCAATTCCCTTTATTAACTGCGATTCAGATACCCACGTCCCACCTACATACATAGATGAGTATCTGAAAATTCCATGAATTCAACGTGTAGGTGCCGGGTTCATCGTGTGACTGAGGCGTAAACTGCGAACAGAGCCCGAGATATGTGGCATGGATAGTTTAAAAGGAGCTCCTGAGTAATACGTCAACACTTCTGCTTGTGGATTTTTGTCTGATACCTGTAGGATTATATCAAAGAACTCGAAGAGTTCAGGCTCTGACACAAATGAAATCTATGACTTGGATTTTTTGCATGTATAATGAACATTGTCCTTTGGTAGAATCCTCCGTACTTAGGTCCCCATTCTAATTCTCATGTAGAACTTGATGCTGTTGTAGTGATGCCATGCTATGAATTACCTGTTATTAAATTTCAACCAATATAAAGGCTTACACACAAAATAAACAATCAAACATATTTTTCAAATACGCGTAGACCAATTATTTGATCATATTTAGATTTTTAAAAATATTTTTGAAGCATTTGTCAAACTTTCTACATGGTTGTTTGATGAAAATGAAAAGTTATATTTTGTTTCTTGGCTTAAACGAAATTTGTCAACCGTGTTTAAGCATTTATAATACCCTTAAGTGCAGTTAACTTTTAAATGCAGTACTATAAAGTAGCTATCGATTTGTCTAAGTTCAGCACGACAAGGTTGCAGTAAAGGCCTTGATATCCGAAGATAAATAGGTATTATCACATATAAACGTAATTATCTGCATCAGATAGTAACTGCACTTGAAACGGAAGATCGAATCTTACTTTTTAAAAATTAATCAACTCGGTTTAAATCAAAAATTTTACGCAACTGTAGGTAAATTCATATTATTTATCTCATTTATTAAAATTACTCAATATAAAGCAAATCATCATTATCAGCCTATTAACTGCTGACTACAGAACCAGGGCTCGCTCCTTAGAGGGATATAAAAAAAATATAAACAAAAGATTATATAAAAAATATTGAAAATTAAAAAAAAATTAATTCCTAACATTATTTATCATGTGTGCTATATAATACGTTGCTTGCAAACATTCATCTATGTATTAACTTACAGAACGGCATGGCATCATCCGAGTCAAAACTTGCAGAGAGGACTCTTGAAGAAATCAGGGTAAGAATTTATCAATTTACTAGCTGATGTACTTCGTCTACGAGAAATTCGGGGTTATTAGTATTTGTGATGCGTATACATGAAAAAAATAAAACAAATTTTGTACATAATAAATCTGGAAAGGGGCCGTTAATATCCTTAAGGGTATAAAAATAGCCTACGGCCTATTCGCAGATCGAAAAATTCAATAAAAATTGGTAAGCTTTTTTGGAGGACTTCAATAACAATCACTGACACGATATTTTCATAAATTAGATTTTAACTGTTCCAATCAACGCCATCTACAAATAATTCCTCGCGATTTTATTAAACAGTTTACGACTTTTGCCACTGACTACAACCGTGCAATCGTTGCTCAATTGAATATTTTATTGTACAGCGACATCTAGTGGAAGGTTTGTTGTTTTTGTTTACTCTGATAGATGGCGTCGTTTTATATTGCAAGATTTTTTTAGATTAATGACTAAATGCATTTTTTATTGATTAAAAAACACCATAGATCAATACGATAAAATTTAAATATTGCTGTAGTAAAATGAACGTTGTCAAGTTGAAGTCTAGTTCTTTAGCTTGGTTATTGGTCATATTTCATCACAGTGAAATTGATTTCAATTTAAATAATGTTCATTATTTTGAGTTACATCCGATAAATAAACGCCAATTACGTAACCCAGCAGTTCGACATGTAGTATTCGGTCTGTTTTCCTTTTAAATTATCTGGGTGACCATTGTAATATGTATCTAGTACCTTTATGATTTGCGAGATGGCGTTATAATTGGAAATGTAAAATGTTTTTGTCTTTTTCTAGAATTAAGATGAATCGTCTCGCTACTTAATCGAGAAGCAGTCATTTATACTAGATTGTGACACGGTTGCATAATAAGCGTTTTTAAAACTCGAGTGCACTTTGTATATCAAATGAAGTAAGTTAGAATGGATATATTCCGTTTCTTATTCTACTTTGTCTAATATTATAGAAATATTTGTATTTAGCAAAAGATAACTCTAACGTTAATCCCGTCGCGCCAAAATCTAAAAAGTTGCGGGCACCTATTATGTTGGTCATGAAAAACGTACGGAAATTTTTAAAAAACAAGATGTACTGAAATGTACCAATAAGATACGGAAACAGAAGATGTAAGCCCCGGGGCCGTGGCGAACTTTACGCAGTAACAAATTTTCGCTTCACCTGAGTAGTGTATCGGAAAATTGCGAAAAGGTTTAACAAAAAGCCTTTAATATAAAATTAAAAAAATGGTTTTCATAAACTCTTTCTCGAGGTATTTGCTAAGTAAGTCTTAGCGCTAGGACATAGTGTCTCGCTACGGAATTAACAAGTAGGTATTAAGCCTCAGGTCGCGGTGAACTACACGCAGTAATAAATTTATGAGTTACGCATCACTAGAATGCGTCGGTAGTTTAGCGAGCAAATACTCGCGCAAGATCACCAGAGAGCTTGACTGCAAGAACGCAGTACCTATTGTAAGAAGTCGCGAGCGCCGCTAGTCCGTCTATTAAATATAATTATTAAATATATTAATTTTAAATTAAAAATTTAATTTAAAATTTTATATATTTATTATAAATTTAAAATATAAATTTATGTCATCTGTAAAATAGCGAAATTAAAATACGTAACGCTTTTTTGGTAAACTTGTTTCGATATCAAACGCATTCCCCTGTACATATCATAAACAGGTAATTTAACATAACATAATAATGCGTTTTGCTGTGCTAAAGTGGCGCACAAAAGTTAATGTGCAATTGCTGTCACCTTCTTGTCCATTACCAAAGCAAACCGTTGTTCCAAATATTGAGATGAACATCTTAGCATGCCAAGGATTCACTGTGCGAGTGCCGAGTCCATCGTGTGACAGATAGAAAAACGCCGAACAGCGTCCAAGACTAGCGGCTTAAGAGTGCTCTTTGTGACCGGTCATCGCTCGCCTTCTCCGCTCGAATTATTCTTCCTGCCCAACCAAATGTGGTAGGATATTGCTAAAGCAGCTTTGGACACTCGTTCTAAAATGGCTTAGAATGGAATTACCTCCCGACTTTTATTGTAAATTTGGACAAGTTATAAATAAACGATTTTTATTTTCATTTATTTATCAAATTAAAAAATTACACATAAAACAAGTACAATAAGGATACATGTAAATAACCACAGAGGTTTGATAGAACATGTATCGGTCTGCGTCTTTACATTAATATACATTTCTTTTATAATACAAAATATTCTTTTAATTTACGCTTAATATTATAATGCGTTATCGCTCCTGACACAGCAGAAGGCATTGAGTTAATTAAACGAGGAACGATGTACTGTGTTGTCCTTTCGCCGTACGCGTTGTTAGCCGGTACAATTTGCAGGCGTTGTGCAGTTATCGCTCGCGTACGTATAGGATGATCTATTATCCTTCGTAAGGTCTCGTTCAAAAATTGCTCTTTTAAAATAGAATATCTAAAGTTCTGTTGTACAGGTAGTATTCCACAGTGTTTAAAGAGGCCATGTTCGTTATTTTCATATTTCAATTTAACAGACTTAGAACCGCTCGCGGTGTCATCCGCATTACAATTATATGTAGATGATAGATACGAAAGCAGTAAGTGCTAACCTCAGGTCGCGGCGAACTGTACGCAGTAATAAATTTTTGAGCTACGCATCAGCGGAGTGCGTCGGTAGTTTCGCGGGCAAACACTCGCGCAAGATGTAAGGTGTGACTCCAAAGAGCTTGAGTGCACTCGACGACCACCCAGCGCGCGTGTAAATAAACTTTAATAGCGCCGAATCGAAAAAACGCAAAAAATACGTGTCGATGTGTTGATGTGTTGCCGAGCGCCGGTGTGTTTGTGTTGCGTTGTGTTGTGGGTGGGGAAAAGTGCAAGTGACGTGGATTACAATGAGCTTTTATTAAAAGCTATTTTTATTTCTTGTATAATCGTCCACAATTGAAAGCTCTACGGTAAATGGGTTGGTTTCCAAACTTATATATATGTTTGTCTGTGTCAATGTAGCTCCTGAATGTATAAACAGATTTAGACGCTGTTGTTTTTAATAGAAAGGTTTTTGTAGTGCGCAGACGACGTAAGGCAGAGACACTATTAGTTTGTATGAATTTCAATGAAATACCGACGACACGTAGTTTCCATACACATTAAAAACAGCAGTGTCGCTACGACATGTCGTCTACGGTCGTCTCCCAACTTGCACTCTACTCTATAATTTAGCTATACCTATTGAGAGTCCGAGAAACCAATCTGACGATGTTACGATTTTTCTAACTACAACAATCCGACGATATCACCACTTCCGTTACATTAACGAAGGTTCTGACGCAAAAACTAAACAATCAGCTGCTTTGTTTTAAAAAAATATTTTTACCTTGTAAACCATTGTATATTCTATGTTGCTTGTTTATCTGAATGTCTCTATTAAATAATCGTATTCAAGTTATTCGATTAGGGCGCGCGGGGGTGAGGGGCGCGGGGCGGGGCGCACCCGCTCGCACTGCGGATTATAAAATCACCGTGAGTCGGTAAAGAGCGAAACGCATCGATTCATTCCAATACGAGGGCATTCGTACGATCCAATAGTTTGACGGGGCCGCTTGTTACACCGAAGCGTAACATAATATGCTGTCAGTAACTGATCCGACAGACGTTCACCTACCACAGACCAATCTTTCTTTATAACCTATATTTCAAAACAATTTACACTAAAAACAATTAATTTAAAAAAATTAGCTTACGCTGGTGTAAACATTTTATCTTCTAGGCTATCAAAACATTCTTATTAGATAATATTACTTACTTATTACTTAGATTCTTTAGATTATTGCTTAATTTTATAATTTTAACAAAAATTGCTAGAAAATTTCAAGCCTGCCATAGCAATCTCTGTTCTAGTTTAATGAAAATATCAATAAGAGCAATTGTGAACATTATTCTATCTTTGTATCCAAAAACACACTCCTAATACAATTTTAATTAATGATTATAAGAGTTTTTATTCATCTGTACTGCACAATTAGAGAAACGACCTGATAACGATTGTGAGATTACGCGACGGTGCAACATCGGGACCGGCTCACCCGGTATTTTGTAGTCTTTAACATCCCCCTGCGAGCATTTGAAATATGAACGGGTGCGTAGGGAGGGGCGCTGGGTAAATATTGGCAGATGTGAGTGGATGCCCGCGTGCAGGCGCCACCCCTGCGTGACGTCACACGACCCGCTGCCGCCCGCCCGCAGCTACGTGCGGGTAACTGACTTACTGTACTGTGATATAACAACATATACGTAGCGGTCATATTTATTATTATCATTGGCACTACGTACCTATACGGCACCATATGATGAATCTTAATTTAAAGCTACTCTACACAACAGAGAACTCTTAAACTGAGAAGCGCTAGACTGGTAACGCAATGTTATTAAGTTATTCTATCTATTCCTTTAATAGCAGGTAGGATACTGGCTATTATAAGAGGCTATTTTTAATAGACCACTGTAAGGCTTTCATTTTCTTGTAAATAAGGAGCTTAGACCCGTTCAAACGACCGTTAAGTTAAAGTTACTCTAACTGACTGATGCTGTCGTTTGCTATTGGTAATAAAATATGTTTTTTAACATCGTCAACGTTATTTCATAAATCCAATGCTTAGGCCTCACCTCTCCTATAAGATGCTGTTTCAATGCAGATTGGTCTACTTAGAGCAATTACGTTTGACTATAACCATTCACTATCGCGTTATTATTGACGCAATGATGACAAACTTACATTCTTATATAAACTTGAGGACGGCCGCGGGATCAGGTCAGGATAAATGTGGCCTGTGTTATTCTGACATGAAAGCTATATTCTTGAGAAGTTTTATCAAAATGCATTCAGTAGTTTCCATACATACAAACTTTCACCTAACTAATATTTGCGATAAATAACAGACATAAATATATGTACGAGTATATTATTTAATACCGTCTCTAGGTGCCTCGAGGATTTCAAACTGATTTGAAGTCCCTCGTGATAATCACGCTCTAACCAAATACGGGCGGACGTAAAAGCGTCGGAGCATTTGCGCGTTTAATTAGCATCCCTTACCTTCGAACATACCGATAGTAATAAGTTAATTGACGTGCAAAAACGCGCGCTTAGCACCGCCGGCTAATGTTACTATGCGAGCTAAGTGCTAAACAAACAAGTTAGCGCTTGGGAATTGTATTCTGCATGTGTTAGCTTTAGCTCTCGATGTATCTAATACCAGACGTATAAATTGTGTAAAGGGTTCACATTATATTCCCAATATATAATAATTATTATAATTATATTATAAGTATAATATAATCAGTATGATAGTAATTAGTTAGCTGACGCGCAAAACGCGGGTTTAACACCGCCTGCTAATGCTTCTATACGAGCTAAGTGCTAAACAAATAAGTTAGCGCTTTAGAATTGTATTCTGCATGTTAGCTTTAGCTCCTGATGTATATAATGTTAGACACTTAAATTCCGTAAAGGGTTCACATGGTATCGCCTCGGAAAAATACGGTTTTGCCGGTCTTGAAAAAAATAGGTATAGTTTTGAATAACCGATATTGACCAAGGGCAAAGGATATGATATACTTATCTACTACTGTTCCCATGCAGCTAGGTGGGCATAGACCAATAAATTTTGACTCCATAACAATTACTGTCAATACTGATAGTGACTGGGAAGGCTTAGGGTACACTAGGAATTATTATTTGTGATAAAACTAATCAAACAAAGAACCTCATGGCTCAAACCTCAAAATCTGAAGCCACATAGCTAAAAACTAAAGACTACTCCAAACCTTAGGACCATCACACAATTCCAAGTAAATGCTTTCACTCGATAACCACCGGATGCACGCTGGTATCTATTACGCTGTGTCCATTCACGTGCGGTCGTTACAGGAAACGCTTTCCTAGAGAAATCTTGTATACGTGACCGAACTTGTTTACAGAATCTCAGTGACATGTTGCCATGCAAGGTATTGTGGTTTCATATATGCACCATACTTTAAATACCTCGTAAGACCAATGTTTAGCCCATCTGGCTTATGATGACGATGTTCTGGGCTTGAATCCTGGCTTTACTTTTGGTTGAATTGGGAGGTCGGTCATGTTACACCAGCGGCGAATCTATCTTAAGCCGCCTCTGTTAATATCGGTGTTTACCATAAATATTTTTTTTATCTACTGCAAGTTGGACCTTGACTGCTATCACACCTGATGTTAATTGATGATGCAGTCTAAGATGACAGCGGGCTAACTTGTTAGGAGTAGGATGAAATCCACACCCCTTTCAGTTTAAAATAGCTTGGCGTCTTTGTCGGTTTTTTACATATGATTGTAACTAGCCATTACAAGAGGCAAACATTCTCACTTTTTGTAGTAGCGTGCTGGGTAGGTACAGCTTCAAATCACCTCGCATGTAAGGTGTGAGCTTTGTATTAGGCCGTTAAAATCGGATAGTAACTACCATCTACAATGTGGGTATCTTCAAGTCAAGAGCGAAGAGGAATGTTCTAAGTAATCGCGTTCCATCATAGACTGCATCTAATTTATCATCAGGCATGATTGCAAGCGCTAGATTGTACCCAGCATTAAAAAAAGTCCAGCTCATCACTGTGTATTTGTAGCCCTTAAAAATCGCGAATAACCTATTTCTAACCAACGAAAAACCAGAGGTTTTTACGAGGAGCCACGGTTTCTATTTTAAAGACCTAGAACTCACAAAGTGCTTTGCTACTTTGATGAATAAACGTTCATAAACTTGACGCAACTAAATGAAGCAATTATTTTTACTTTTTAGTGCGTTTTGAAGTCGGTTAATTTTTTTTTTACTGTATATTTTGACCATACTGTTATCAAAGGTTTTATATCTTGAATGTTAAGTGCAAATTGTAGGCGCCGTATTGTGTAGAACGGTAAAAGATGCACGCGGTCAGCACTCCCCGGCCGTGTCTGCGAATATATTAACACTACGGCCGCTTACTCGAGCTTTTGCCTTTGACTCGGCCGGGCTTACAAGAAAATATCTACTAAGAGGGTCACTTACGCGTCGAATGTCCTAGCTCAAAGGCTAGGGCGAACGCGTAGAAAATAATCTAAAAATTCGGAAAATCGGCCTGAAGTTGAAAAATTTGTTACAATGCATCACTTTGCCTCGAAATGGACTTTAAGCCGTCGATCTTCTTATCATCTGCCCTCATCCAATACCTAAGGAGACCCAGTAATGGGCGGTTAAATAGTTTAATTCTAGAAAGTTGTAACATTTAATAGGCTTCTAATTGCATATAGTATATACCTACTATCTTGAACATGATCGTTTGATTTTATATTCCATAATGAATTCCATAATGTCTACAATGCGTCGCTTGAATAAAGAAAAGGACGTATCGTATCCCAATATAAGTCGCGATATCGAAAATATCGTTGTAGCCACAACGATTTGAAAGAATATTTAAGATTTTGAGGATGTCTTTTTTCTACTCAAGATATGTCTAGCTTACGGGAGTTGCTCAGTAACGTGCACTTCGTAAATGCATAAACGCACTAACTACCTACTATAAAGATACACTGCAAACCAATATTGGAAGAAGAATTTTTAATTTCGTGTAGTTAATACCCATGCCTACCCAAGTTAAAAACCTTGTGCACGATGGAGATGCTTGTGTAAGGTGCTTTCAACTTACAATTGTTTCAGAGCTCTCTGCGTGCTTCAGAAGCGGACAAGCGGCGCATGATGGACCGGATTATCAAACTGGAAGACGAATTACGCGTCTTTAGGCTCGCCACTGGGTAATATACCTTATTATTGAAATTTGATATATAAATAATTTAAATTATTTCTTTATACTTATATAAGTTTCTTGTCGAGCGTTAGAGTTTGGCTACTGAAAGTATAGACTGAAACCTGTTAAAAAAATGTCATTCCGAAAAATATAGTACATTGGAATAACAGTTTGGTACTTGGTGGAGCTTGCCCTCAAGTCAGTGTATTCATACGTTCTATGTGTAGATTCGACCCCAACGAGGTTCGCTTGAACGGCAACGTGGAGGACGCCGAGTGCGAGCGGCTGCGTCTGCGCAAGGAGCTGGCCGACGCGCGCAGAGCCAAGATCAACGCAGAGGAGCATGCCCTTAAGTGAGTGTGTTCATACCTTCATATAAATTGTTTATTTTTTATTTATTGCCTAACTTAAAATATTAAAACACTTAAAAAAAAAAGTTCTATAGTCCTAATCGAATAGATTCAGCATACGTGAATAAAAGGATCTCGTGCAGATTATGAGAGAAATTGTCGGACAATAGTAGGATATTGGAAATTATAGATCGTTGAGACGTAAGAGAGAGAACGTAAAAGTCTCGCAACATTTCTAAAATTTTTGTTTGTTTTAAAATTAATGTGCACGAAGTTTAGCTGAAATAATGTTTGAGTTTTCTACTTGCAATATTATAGAGATGTTATAATTATGATACTTGTTTTTTATTTACTACTAGTTGACCCTTGACTGCAATCACGACTGGTGGTACCGAAACTCTGAATAACTTGTTAGGAGTAGGATGACATCTACACATGGCAGTAGGTAGAAAATCTTAATAAGCCAACTAGAACTCGAACCCCGCATACCTTTGGATTATTAATTAAAAAATATTTTTACTGTATTTTAAGGCTAACCTCACTTGCAGACTCGAACGCCTAGTGACGCAACTTCGATCCAAATTCAACGGCCTACAGATAACCAACGGTCCGGACTCCCTGCCCAGCGACAATGAACACGACGCACGTATTCGCCGCGCCAGCAACTCGACCAACAATTCCACAAACAATTTGACAAACAATCTGCCCAATAATTTGACGAACCCAACAGCCAACTCGACGGTCGTCTTCGGACCCGTTACTGATTTGTAGCGAATGGAATTGGGGCATGTTATATGCTACGTCATTTCTGACTTCCTCAAGTCTGTGCGATACAGATTTAGCAAATCGGACTGATTGATTAAGTTATATAATAATCATATTTTGCTAGGATATTATTACACCTACTATATCGATCTCGTATTATATACCTAGGTGTAGTCCCAAAAATTTGACAAACAATTTGCCACCAAATGGCAATGGCAAATTTATATATTTGGACTTGTATCAGATGCAATTAGGGTATGTGAAAGGAAATACAATAAGGAACTTAAGCGGACAAGCAGCTAAGCTATACAAATCATGCCCACGTGGAATATTGGCTACAATACTGGCTGCAATTCCGCGTTGGACAGCCATGCTAATCCTATGCATAAAAACGAGCTAGCCCTTCTGTCACCACTTAATATATCATTTTTGAGGTCATTAAGTATATACGATACTTTGGCGAATTGAAATGATTATATAAAACCTACAAAAGCAACGGATTTTTGACATTTCATAGATTTTATAATACGTTAAGTCGATCATGTGAGTGTAAAAACACCCTAATGCCCTTTTAGGGTGTCCTGCGTAAACGACGAAAACAACGCGACACGAAGCTGTCAACGCGACGAACGCGATCAAAACACCGGCATTCCCTATTTGCGTTCTTTGTAGCTGCCTGCGACGGGACGTGACGTAATGGGCAGGTGTGTCGTGTCGCGTAGAATCGCGTCGCGTTTGTCGCTTACGCAGGACATACCGTTAGATTTAAGTCTTAAGATTATTTACCCATAAAGTGTGAACGCACCCTTTTAGGTGTAACTACGATTGATATAGATCTAAGATTGAGTTGTGCTTACTGTTGTGAAATTACTAATTAATAATTATATAATTAAGACGTATAATTAACTAATTCGTTGAGTGATTTTTTTAGTGGTGAATCTCGGAGATGATTGTTTATTTTTTTTTATTTTCAATATAATGATTATATTTTACCATACATATTTATATAATTTAATTAATTATTTTAACGAGTGTAAATCGATGTTAAAAACTAATTTTCATGTGTTTTTTTGTTTTTCAAAGGTGTGTTATTAGGTAAGTAATGAAAGGCATGGGGTACTTATGTGGAAAAAAATAATTTACGAATTTTGTTATCTGTGATTTTAAATCCCACATTTTCCTACTATTGTTATTTTACAGTTTGTACCTATGTTTTATTTCGCAATCATTTTCAAATCAATGAATGGCCTGATAGTTAAAACTAGAATTTTTCAGTCGGTCAAAACACATTGTATTTTGTTGTTTGGTCGCAAAAGTGGAATCTTAGCTATTATACAACAAAAAACCGTTTGTTTCAGTCATCTTCATCATTATCAGTCTTTTTTTATCAACTACAAGTTGGCCCTTGACTGCTATCACAACTGATGTTACGTGATGTTGCAATCTAAGATGGAAGCGGGCTAACTTGTTAGGAGTAGGACGAAATCCACACCCCTTTCGGTTCCTACTCGACATCGTGTCTATTAACGGTCCACTACAGGACCAAAACAGTAAATAATTTTATTTAGTCGCTGACATCAGTTAAAAACCCAAGTGTCCTATTATTTTTTTATTTTTCAATTTTGAACAACGATAATAGGCATGATGACTAATTTTGAAAATGTGTTGTATAATGTTCGGAATTGTCTTCTGGTTAAAATTATGTATTTATTTATTAGTTTAAAAAATGCGTTTATTATTCGAACTTGGAAAATTCGCGTTAAAACGCTTCATGTGTCATGGCGTCTGTTCGTGACGTCAGAAGAACTTCGAAGAATACATACAAATGTCAAAATCAAACCGTTGCTTATACAGCAATAACGACGTTCTTTGTAATTGGCGTGTCACGAACATGGTGAATGGGTTTTATCATTTTATTTTTACAGAATTATAAAGAATTTTGTGCTTAATCTGATTATTAGTACGTATTTATGGCTGTAATTGACCTATTTAAAATTCAAAAAATTCAAAAACAATTATAATCACTTTTGAAACGTCAAATTAGACTATTTGTAGTGACTCTACCACCGGCTCGGAAGGCAGGTCCTGTTGAGCCGGCAAGAAACTCAACAGATCAGCTCTTTTAAAATCATTGATTTTTACAATATTAACTGTATTGTTACATAAAATTATTTATTCTACTACTTGTGTGAAGTTGAAAGCTGATCCAATTGACCTAAATAATAAAGTAAAGCCATAAATTACAAATTAGTGATTTTCTGTTGTTATCGAGGTTACTATAGAATTGATTGATGACATTATTAACGACAAGATTCTTGGAAGCAATCGGCTTTTCTTCATTCACAAAAGACGATATGACCAAGATTCATGTTGAGTTTCTTACCGACTCTTCTCGACAGAATCTGCCTTCCGAACCGTTGGTAGAGTCACTACGTACAGATTTGACGTTTCCAAAGAGCTTATATACAGCCTACTTGAATTAAAT
Organism: Mycalesis mineus; assembly: GCA_034621355.1. Classification (NCBI taxonomy): domain Eukaryota; kingdom Metazoa; phylum Arthropoda; class Insecta; order Lepidoptera; family Nymphalidae; genus Mycalesis; species Mycalesis mineus. Next base: position 4,447,035 of record CM067901.1, read on the forward strand.
TAATTTTTATTTAGTTTTTATTGTCATGATGCCTATTACATGTTTATTATCAATATGTCTCCAGCTTAACGACGCTTCTGTCAATGTTGTCCCAGAGGCCGCGTTTGTTTGCCAATACTTGTTATATTATTACCGAGAGAGGACGTTCCGTTTTACGGTCACCGGTTGTATCTTGACTTTGAGTTTTTAATGTCCTTGTTTGTCTGTTGATAAAAATATTGTTTTTATATTATTAACTAGAGGACGCTCGCGGTATCACTCGCGTAGTTATCGCTCTCGTGGGAATTTCAAGATAAAATGTGGCCTAATTCAAATTCTGGTATGTAAGCTTATTGTAAAGTTTCATCAAAATTCATTCAGTAGTTTTTTTAAGAGTAACAAAAATCAATGCATACATACAAATATTTACGCATCTTTCCATTATATACTATCTATACATACGTATTGATTCAACTAGCTATGTCCTGGGGTTTTACCTGCGTAGATTCTCTGCCTGTGGAACAATCAGGGCACAAATTAGCCTATGTCACTCCTAACTCCTGACTGAAATGTACGTGAAAGCGGCATCCGGCTGCCGTTTCTATTCTTGAAGCATTAAAGCATTCGTGTCTCTATTATAATCACTTCGTTCGATTTATAAAATACACTAGTGCTTTAATGACCCTCATTTCTACTATTATATAAACTTATACATTTTTGTTAACGATTGGTTTTACTCTTTAACTAACGCCTAAAACTGATTGCTTGGGAGTGAACTCTAATATAATTATGTATACTGTATTTGTTAGTACTCGTATATTGTTATTATTTTATACATAAAGTGTGAATAGTTGCAGACATGCTGTCTAATACATTGTCTAAATACTCAAATAGTGTCTAGTTATTGATGTTTGTCGTAATATTTATAAACGTTGTGTAAATGTAATATTGGAGACAATAACGTGAAAGGTTGGGTAAAGGTCTTTGCACATATAATGGATAATACGTCGCGTAACGTTAAAATAAACAAATATGAAGAAAACATTCAAACGTTTCACACTTAACCGATGATGCGTTAGTGCGTCTAAAGTACGTATTGACGTGACCGTTGATACGCTCGACGTATCAAAGACAAACCGAAAGTATTAGCGGTTCGAAGTTTGGTGTCCTATAAGCGGCCGCCATTTTGAAATTTTACTGCTGTAAACTAAGTCCTATTTAATTCAAAAGTGTAAATCTAGATCAAAAAAAATAATAGATCCTTTTCTCATTTTGTATACTACGCTGCGATAAAACGACATATAGTTCTAAAAATTAAATATAAGGTTCCTACACACGACAAGATTAAATCAGGTGCAGTGTTTAAATAGACACATTTAAGCTAAAATATGCTTTAGGATTAATTTAAACACTCTTAATGTAAGTAAAAACGTGCATGTTCATTAAATCTACTTTATTTATATCGTCAGCAGTCAACCCATATATTATGTCCTAATAAAACTTCTAACCACCGACGTCACATAGTATAGACTGATTTTACTAATTTATTGCTTTACCCGTAAATAATATACCAAATGGATGTTAATTTATAAGTTGTAGTGTTTTAGATTTTATTAAATTATTAATATAATACAATTCAATATTTATCTTTTAGTTTTATTTTTATATTTTTTATTCACTTTTGTAATTATTGGAATTGAAATTTTCTCAAAAATAACCAATAGGTTATTATTGTATTATTCATGGTGCGATTACTCTATGGGTCCTCTTTTAACGTTTTAATATTGCTGATAAAATAATATATTTTATTGTTAAGAACGACTGTATTCTGTAATAATATAATAAATGATGGTGCCTTATACGTAATCATGTCCGCCCATAATATAACATTGTAAAAAGCTGTTACGTATAATAACCGGCAAATAACATGAACATAATTGAACATAGATATAATGTAAACCTCATTGTACATGTGAATTAAGATGTTACAAAAATTGCATAAAATAGCTGCTGTTTCACTGCTAAGCGAATTCCAAACATTTGAAATATAAATATAATTAAGATAACAATTTTTTTCTAAAATCATAACCTATTTCTCAACAAATCTTGCTTGCCTAATCTATTTTTTACAATAAATAGTTGATGCGACTAACTTAGGACTATAATATTAAATTACATATAGATAAGTGTACAGTCCATGAGAATCATTTTTAACCAATATATTAATTGTTAAATAATTAAACTGTAATATAATAAACCCATAAAATTGTTCAATTTATCTGCCGGGATGTATACTTGTGCCATTCTTTGCTACTATTTTATTTGCTTTAAATATCAGTGTGCTTGTACTAATTTTTAAGTCGATCGAATTATATTATTATGTATTATTTATATTAAGGATTATGGTTGTTTTTGGTTAATTTAGTAGAAGTACTAATACAACTAATGATTAGATATTGTTTTGCTAGCATTTTTATTTCAAATCATATCTTACATACATATTTTTTAATTAACATCATGCGTCTTGATTTTGCGTTGAGATTAAAGTTCATTTTATTTAGTTGTCTAAATTTTATCATACTGTGATTTTTTATTGGTTGTTTAATTGTTCCACTGTATCCGTTAGTTTTAAATAATGCCGCTATATGTTTCTATTTTCTTATATTAGGGATAGTCCGGACTAAAGTTGCAACACGCCGAACTGCGAACGTTCATAGCCCCGCTGGGATCTGTTCTGAACTCGTGGTTAGGGTGGATCAGAAGTTAAACAGAATTTATTTCTTAACCCATTCACACTGCTTGTACCATAGATTAAAGACTAATAGATGGAGTCATAACGCGGCTGTAGGTTCAAGAGCGTGACAGACTTATTTCATTCGGCCTTTATTAGAAAGTGACACAAGATTATTTTTTGTCCCTTTCAGCGTGTTCGTTTTTATTGTTTGTCAAGAATGAAGCTCGTGACAACCAAAGGACATATCTGAGTAATTAGTAGCTTTTTATTAAATTTGCTGATAAATAATACAACTTTGCGGTTACGATATTAATTTAAACGTTATCGTGCTATGGTGGGTTGTAGTATTTTCGGCTGCAAAAGTCGCAGCGAACGGAAAATCGAAGGAATTACATTTCATACGTAAGTAGGCATAAACTTCATTGATTGATGATTTAAAGCTTAGATATGTTATTTTTTAGCAAATTTCATGTATTATGCGTTTACTTAACTATCTTATATAAAGTAATATTTCGTATTTTACGATATTTTAAAACATAACGTTTTATGATGTACTTTAAATGTTGACATGTCATGTCAATAAGGCTGATTTGCTGTCTCACGAGTGGACACGCTATGGGCTCTATCTAGTAGTCTTTAATCTATGGCTTGTACACTATATAAAGTTCAAGACGTGAAGTCACATTCATGTGACTGTGAAATGTCAATTAAAATTAATAGAAAATGTTGCTCATTAACAATAAACAACATTAAGTACAACGTAATGTTAAAATTGAGATGCTTGCCTTGAATTTTGAACGACTCATCCCTATATTAAATTGGGATTAATTTAAATTAGTTGGATCGTTTATGAGCACCTTTATAAACATTTTATTTCGACTAAATATTTAATTGAGTACATGTTTATGTAGAGCAGACACATTCATTATTCACTTAATTTAAACATTTTTAATTAATTAATAAAGTTATATTGCAGATGCAGTGGTATAGATAATTATATTGATTTAGTTTCGATACCAAATTGACGTTAAGATCAATAATCATTATTTGCCCGATAATAATACCTACTAGCCTTTCAAATGGTCTCTTTTAAGTTTAGATTTATTATGTGAGCAATATTTATTGCACATATCTATATAATGTGCACGGTTCATTTCATAATACTCAATTATTACCATATTATTTTAATTAATCATATTCGATTGTCACAATTTGTAATTATATACGAACAATGACTGGTGTAAGGTTTAATAAATGTTTACGAATGTACTAACGTGTCTAATTTATAATGACTCTACCCCTCTACATCTCTGCAACAAGGGTCTGGGGAAGTTCTGGGGTTCGATTCCCACCCGTTGAACCTTCGTCGTGTGATTGTCGTACGCACGCACTCCTAGCAGTATTTCGCCTAGTTGTAGAAAAACTAAAATCTACCTACTGCTCTAATATCCGCAGGGGTTTTGTATTTTAAATGTTTCTATATTGTTAGGGAATACTTATATAGATAGATGTTGTTATATTTAGGTTTAAGCTTTTTACGTCTATATTCCAGCTATCAAACCAGCCAGGAACATTAAGGTTGTGTAAAAATCGCACAATAAGTTACTACTAAGTACTTACTTATTACATACAGTACAATAGAAAAAAGAATGGAATGTAACGCAAACATATTGAAAACGCGTGAATAATGAGCGGTTCAATTGGTTTTTAACCCTTGTTATTTATTCGTGAATACGAAGGGTAGGCATTGTTTCCATTATTTTGAGCGTTTTCAATAAAAACATCGAGTAAATGAGCAAGGGCAAGTGGCACGTGTCGCCGCGCGCGCCATCTCGCGTGATGGGTGGGAACTTCCGTTGCGACGTGTGGGAATACGCGACAAGGTGATACTAATTACTCTTTTTTTTTAATATTTATTGATGTTCTTGTCACGAAAGAGTGGAAATTTGATCATGTTTAAAACATTTTATTAAGGCCAATCCAGATTCATAAAATCCTGGAACATCTAAAGAAGACAATTTTTTTAAATTTATTTTAAAATTATCTTCCATTGTTTATCGAGTGAAATTTAAAATCTAGCTAAAGAATTGAAGCATCTTTATATATTATTGGTTTTCTTTACCAATCTTGTAACCTCGATACTAAAATCCCTGGGTAAATTTATGAAATGGGCATATATAAACGAAGAAGGTACCTTACATGTAAAAGTATAGTAGGTACCTAATACCTACTATACTTTTGATGACTATGGGGATTTTTTTATAAAATAATAGTCTATCCATTACATAATTCTGTGACGGCTGCAAATTACAGTGTACTAAAACACGAGTATTTTAAAGGTCTCTGTTATCTAATTAAATAATTTAACGATAATTGCGACTTATAAACGTAGTACCTACCTACTTAGCTAAATACTCACTTATACAATTTTTTGCCCTTACCTACTAATAGATATTAAGCAAACATTCAAATTGGAAATAACATAAAAGAAATACAGAACCGCATAAAGCGTGGACATTTCCCACTTATAATTTAAATAATTAAGTAAATGTAACGTTACGCAGACAGATCAAATATTCAGGACACCGCAGAGCGACAAATTGGGCACAAATCAATGGCGGGCGCGGGCTCGCTAGCGGCGAGCTAAAAAGCTCGACCTCATTATTGAATATGAATTAATCACACTTGTCGATTGTCTGTAGTGCTGGGAATGATAGTGTCGACAGGCTCTCGATAATCGAAGTAATAGGTAGATATTACTAATACAGAAATGGGATATAATAAGAAAATACCTTTAAGGTATATTTAAGATTAAGTAAGAAAACGAACGAAATAGACGTTAGTAAAGCAGACTGCGGTATTGGTGGTAGGTATATCAGTACTCTGAAGATACCCTACAAAAATAAAGGTATGCATATTGCTTGCGGACGCTCGCGGTTTCAACCACGGAGTTAGCGTTCCCGCAAGTATATCATAATACAAATTAGCCATGATACAAATTACAAATATCACTTCTCGTGAGCCTGGCTATCATATGCAAAAGATTTTCTTACAATCCGACTGGTAATTCCTGAGATTAGCTAGGACAAACAGACGGATTTGACGTGACTGGCTGCTGTGACTAAAATTCGGTCGGGAGGACATATTATTATTACTTCGCTTCGTCCTACGATATCGTGAACAGGCTGCAATCGGCACGTCCCTACGCGATGAATATTGTATGTTGCAATTTGTATAATTTGATTAAGCCCACCTGTGCGGTCGGCGATGCGTCGCGCGCGCCGTATCGTCGGATGGCTCTTCATTAAAATATTATAATCGTTGTTTTAATATTGATTAGTAGGGAGAGTTCTGTTTTTGTTCTACTAGCAGTGCCCAGCGGTTTTGTCTGCGAAGAGCGTTCGCGTGGAAGAAATTATTAGTGAGCGTCTATATGGCGAATTGAATAGGTATATACCTTTTTTTATTATTTACAACAAGTTAACCCTTGACTGCAATCTCACCTGGTGGGAGAAGGTTAAAATTCACACTCTTTCAAAAACTGTTACTAAGTATGCGCATATTTTTTTTAAATCTAATTTATTTGATGTACAGTCTGTCATACAGATCTAGGTAGGAGAGAAAACTGAAGCATTCCATATCTTCATAGGGAAATTCAAGGACAACAAAGCGAAACGTCCATTTCGACTAATTATTATTTGTGTCTAACAAAACTTTCAATCGTTCATTCTTTTTTACTTACTATTTAAATTATTTTTAACTTACTGAAGTGGTATACTAAAACAATTTCATAAAGCATTTTATATTGTCATGCGCCCTAAAAAACGTCCCTACACTTAAATCGGCGCGGAAGCATGATTTCTACTAAGCGATACCATCGCATTATTATCATTCGCGCATTAAACACCACCTATCTGCCTGGCACACTTATTTAATCAATCACCCACCCTCGCTTATCAAAATACCCATCCCGGCAAATTACATATTAATACTTGCAACACTAAAAAGCTCACGTCAAACTGACAGTTATAATGCTATCCGTTTTAAATGCAGATAAGTCACTATTTATAATTTTTAAAGTTTGATTTTTTAACCGACGAAAAAAAACGGAGGAGGTTCTCAATTCGACACGTATACATATATATTTTATGTATGATCACGCATAACTTTTTACAGAGTTGTTACGTTGTTTGATACGATTTTGATAGTTCTTTCTTTATTAGAAAGGGCACACTTCTAAGGTGATCCCACTGTCATCATGTTAAGAACTGATGATGATGTCCTGGGAAAATTGAAAGAACTCTTCAAAAAAAATTGAAGGCGCCGACTTCATAAATATGCTTAAGTAAATTAAAGCAACCAATGACACAGTTATTTTTTACTTTTTAGTGCGTTTTGAGTCGGTTCTATTTTTTTATTATCACAAGTCGTTTTTGTACATTTTGTTTTTTTTTTTTTTAAATAAAAGTAATTGGTTAAATTATTTGTGTAGGTTAGCACAACGAATAGAAGAAATAGAACTACGGCGATTTTAATCATATGTTGTGTATAAAAAGCCTCTAGGTATTTTTATTCGTTTTTTATTGCACAAAATATCCACAAAAATCTAAATTGTATAGTGTCGTGTATGTACTTACATCGTACAAAGAAAGCAGTGTAAGGCAAACTTCTATTTTGGTGCAGTAAAAATTAAAATCATGGCAAAAAACAAAACAGTAAATCCAAGAATACTATTGTTGTCCATACTACCTAATTAAAAATCAATCCAATTATCCATCTATTTTATCTTTTGATCTTTATTTAGAGTAAAGAGCTTAGTAACTTCTAACTTTGACTACAATATAACTGATAAACTGCAAACTAACGATATATAGTTAGCCGCATATTAGTCGCCTTTCTACCCTCAAAAAAAAACTGCGGAAGTCCGAACGCGCGCATGTAATTATAATAATATTTTTACGAGCAGTGTAGGGTTGTGTGGGATCGAGAGGGTCCAGGTATTGTTAAATGAGGGATGGTAGTGTAATGCGCTTAGTTTGCCAGGTGGTTGACTTAAAGAGATTCGTAACGGTCGTAAATTGTACCTTGTAATGTGATTATTGATGCGACTGATAGGCTACTTTTTAACTGTCTACCACTATTTTGATTGTTTTTTACTCTATATAGTCTAATTGTTACCTGTGATGATTTGATTGATTGATTTGATATGATTTGTGTAGCATCATTGTATTTTATTCTGCATGCCCATGAAGTTAAATAATAAAAATCAATTTAATTTTCTAAAAGCTCTTCTTTCTTCGTAGAAATATATCTTCATATAAGTAATATATATACGAAATACCACTAACCTGTTGACTTATCAGTAGAGCTAAAAAAGAGTTAAATAAGTATACCTATAACATTTAGTGATCACGATGTATCTTGTGCCCTAGTAATGTAAATATTGAAGTTTAAAATAAACTCAATAATAAAAAAATAGTCATTCAAAGACATAAAAAAACATAAAGTTTCCATGGGAAAATCAATCAAGGCTCTTCAATTTTAATCAAAGCGTTGTCCATTATCTCTTAAGTCCCCACCATAAACAAATTGCAGTTCAATTACACGACCCTTTTTACCGATAATGTTGCCAGAACCGTACTGTTTCCCATAATAGTTGCAAAAAGACGTGCCAAAATGTACTTTATTTCTATAGTAATAATGATGCAGTTTTTTTAGTTTTATAAAATGTGTTGTGAGTAATTCGTAGTGCGGTTTCAATTGAGGAATCGTTCATACGTGACGGTTGAAGAGCGCTGCCCGCCACGCGTTTCTTTATTATTTTTTATTTGGATTTAATTTCATTAATAAATATGTGACGTATCGCTTTTTTAACCAACTTCCAAATGAGATGACGACCTCCGTGGCGCAGTGGTATGCACAGTGGATTTGTAAGACGTAGGTCCTGGGTTCGATACCTTGGTCTTGGTTGGGCCAAATAAGATTTTCTAAATTGGTTGGTGGGACGTTTCTGATGTTGGTACTTACCACCCTAGCGACAAAGATGTACCGTTAAGCGAGACTGGATTTCATCCAACTTCTAACAAGTTAGTCCGCTTCCATCTTAGATTGCATCATCTCTCACAAACTGGTGAGATTGCAGTCAAGGGCTAAATTGCTATGAATAAAAAAGGAGGTTATCAGTTCGACCCGTATGCATGTCATATTGTAGAATTGCAGTTTTTATATATGTTCGTCTAAACCAGCTTCCAAACATATGGCAAATTTTATAAGTGTACGTATGTTTGTCCGCACGTATTTCAAAGTCTGACGATAACTATCACATGTTTTATACAATAGAATTAATACATATAAATAACAAATATTCGTATTGTGATCATTTAAAAAACAAAACAAAAATGTAAACCATCCATTTGAAATAACCAAAAAACGTTGTAAAATTGACATCACTTCGCATGGGCAAGTCGATTCACACCCTCTACGGAGCGATGGACCACACACGATCTGTTAGTTCTGATCCCATTTAATTGACAAAACAAACTTACATAGATTTCTTAGTCGCTTATCAAGGGTTGATTATATGGTCAGCCAAAACAAACAACCCATTTTTAGACGATTGAGAACGTAATTTTTTTCTGTTTAAGGACGGTTATGTTTTCAGAATGTTTTAACTGCCTCGTCGATCGAGTGGTAGAATTAATCGTGTCAAGGACAGGCACTTTGCCTTTCTTGATTACACGAAAGCAAGAATAATTAAACTTAATGAATATGATTAAGAAAAGAAAAAGAAAAAGAATTGTAATGCTTCATGAAATGCGTAAATTTATATTCTGATAAGTTTGTATACTATTTATGTATGTCTCATTCTTTGAAACGCCCCTTTAGATATGTCATATGGCGTAAGAGCCAGCACTCCGCAGAGGTACGGTATAGTTCTTCAAACTTCATATTAATGATGGCTACTATTTGGCCTTACGTAGACCTGATTTAGGGATAATTGATCGATCAACACGCCGTGCAATGATTGATGATATTATCTACTGTTCCACGTGACGATAAATCTGGTGAAAGCTGAAAAGGAAAAAGTATCAAAATACTTGGACCTTGCTCATGAGATTACCGCCATGTGGAATGTTGATTCAACGATGATTGTTCCTATAGTAATTTCAGTCAACGGTCTTGTAGCAAAAAGCTTTGACCAACATCTTAAAAAGCTTTCGCTTAGTTGTTGGATCAAGGGTCGGATACAGAAGGCGGTTATTCTTGAAACGACGCGTATTGTGAGGAGGTTTCTCACTCTGGAGCCCTGACCACCGGTTGCTTGGACCCCCGGGCCCCGAAGCAGGCGGACTGGATTTTTTTTATAAATTTTTAATAGTTTTTTTATAATTGTTTTATAAGCATTTTTGAAAATTAAAAAAAAAATGTAAATAAATAAATGATAGAAAAAAAAAACTATTCCCTTCCCAAGAACTAAGTAGAATCTAGAACCCGCTTGCAATATTAAATAATATTTAATTTTTTTTTATAAAGAAACTCAACATTTTTTAATATAAATCAAAGTAGCCAGCAGAAAGAACTAGTGAAGAGTCTAAGAATACTTGAGCTCGGGTGGTCCAGTACAGACGCAGGGTGTTTTGGAACGAAAAAAACAAGCGAAAACTTACCTCTTCACATAAAAACAAATAGTAAAACTCGAGAAAGTAGAGATATATATATAATTGTAGTAACTCGCACTAAGTTTCTGTACCACATTGGGAATTCAAACTCGGCACTGAATATGATTACGATTACCTACTATGTTTGAACAATAGAGCAGTACACAAACGTACCTGCACTGTGCCTGCGTTCGCTTGAACCTAGGGCTTCAACCGAAGAAGACTTCCGAAGGTTCAGATTTAGGCAAAGCTAACGATTCTTGCCGTTCAAATAGAAGAAATAATAAAACACGCCATTTTTTTAAAAAGAATATCTTATAGCCACAGTTATAGCAATAGTTATATTACGTAAAGCCAAATTCGATGTGGAATCTTTATTTATGCATCGTTAATTATGCAGTTTGATAAAACTGCATAATTAACTAACTTAACTATTATCTTACAATTGTTCTAAGCTTATTATTTATTGATGTATCTAATGTTATTTGTTTGTTCATAAAGATCTCACATCAAGTTTGGCTTCATTATAGGTAGGTATCTACTGACTGACTCGTTGGTCTAGCAGTTAGCCTGTTTGGCTTCGATCACGAGGTTCTGGGTTCGAATACAGGGTAAAGTTGTGGAAGCATTCAGCAGCTTTCTTTCTTTTAAAAAAAATACAGTAAATTCTAAGCTCGGAGTGGTGTTACTCCTCGTGCCTCGGACAGCAAGTTGAGTCGTTGGCCCCGGTCACTAGAATCAACATCTGAAAGTGATCGTTCAAGAATTAAACATTATCATCCCAAGCCAGCGCCAAAATTGGAGCAGGGTGGTGGGTCTAAGCTCTATATGACGCCTGATCCGGTAGTGGGCTGTTAATATACTGATAATAGTGAATATTCCGCTTCCCCGGCATTAACTCGCACCTATAAAATGTGTTTAGGAGTGGGTACAATAATAGCCCAACTGGCAGACCAACCAAATGCATGACCTCTCGTAATTGAGTCCGGTCCATTATGCAGCTAAAGACGTTTCAAATATTGATGCTTGATGATTTGAAACGTATCCAACATCCCCTTCGCCTGTGCAGCTTATAGCAAGACACAAGTTTATGATGATTTTACTGCGAAGGCCACTTAACGCCCGACGTGGCTACCGTGCTGTCGACTCTCCCTGCACACCGCCGCCCGACCCGCACACCGTGCCCTCGCCCTTTGATTATATGGATCTCAACACCATGCCACAAATAATTTTTGTATTCTCTACAAGCCAAGCCTTGACTGCAGTCCCGCTTGATGGTAAGTGATGATGCAATCTAAGATGGAAGCGGGCCAACTTTTTAGGAGCAAGGTGACATTGTCAATCCATTCGGCTTCTACACGATATTGTACCTCATTACCGACAAAGAACACAATTCTCGTACCATTTTTTTTCGGTGATCTTTGTTCTAGGAATGTTGCAAAACACTTATTCCAAAACACAAGCTAAAGTATTCTACTTCTGCCGCGTGGAATATCGGTCCAAAAGAAAGGAAAACTTAGCATTTAATTTAATTTGACCGAAGCCAAATAATAAGATAATCACTGAATTTATTAAAACAGATTGAGGGGGTCTACGCAGTTGAAACCGCGGGGCATAGCTAGTTCCAAATAAAAAAGCAATTCATTCCCATAAATAACAGTTTTACACCCCTCCTCCCGTAAAACAGCGCACAAGCAATGGTACCAACCTCATAAACTCATAACCACAAAACACAGCGGATTAGCGATACACTTTCCCGGGGCTATTGCTAATTAATTCCGCATTTTGACTGATAAATATCCCAATCTGGGAGTACCATGCCACTGATACAAATAAACTAAGATACACATTTTTTTACCGTAACAAGTTAGTCGTTGATTGGAACCACACCTGATGGTAAGTGATGATCGAGTTCTTTTCTCCAGTGGGTAGTCTGTAGTGTGGCTTCGCATCATGAGGTCGTGGATACGGAATCCTTAGCCAGGCTGTAGATACACATAATATGGAATTTTATTTTCCGATTATGACGAAGGTGCACATACTTTTTATAGCCGATTTCAAATCTTTCACCATTTTTCAAATTTTTCTTATTCTACAAATAATTTGATTATTTCTTACTTTGTTTGAAGCTTTGTACGTTTTTGATGTGTTTGATGAAAATTTATATTCGTCAATTGGTTTGAACGATTGAGCCCTATGATACATAATCTGAAGATTGAGCTTTTGCTTGGTGAAACATAATGTTTTGAAAAACATTCGATTGCAATGCCCTTATTTTAGGCTTTTCTCGATACATATATCTTTGGTCCAGGGTCTCACAGTTAGCCCTCTCTGGTACCTTAAGCCCCGGTCGCGCGAGGGTCGCTGGTTCCCAGCCGTCCCTCGAGGCGCCCACTTGTACGGGATTAAGTCATGCTCGGTTTTGCTGGTTGAGAAAAGGGATTTTTATTGGGGTTACATGGCGCAATCTGTTTATTACTGTTTCGGACGATCCCTCATAAGATTTAGAAAGTAAAAGACTTTTTGATTTTTTATTGGAAACCTCATTTGAATTAAAAGAAAGTGCAATTATAAAATAGGAAAAAGTTAAAAGAATGTGGAAAGATCAAATAATTTTGTATGTAGAAAAGAAGAAAATTAGTAGTAGAGAGTTCACAATGAGTCGTCAAACAGTGAAGATGGCAGAAGGAACGTGGGGAGATTGTTCCTACGAGAGACGAATATCTTAGCATTCCATGGATTCACCGTGCGGGTGCCGGGTCCATCGCGTGGCTGAGAGAAAAACTCCGAACAGAGCCCGAGACTTGTGACACGGGTGTAGGTTTAAGGGTACCCTTAGTGACGCGCGTCAACACTCACCTCCTCTGTTCAAGTTGTTCTCCCTGCCCAGCCAAATTCGGAAGGACTCTACTAGAGCAGTTTTGGACACTCATTCCAATATGGAGCTTCACAGCTGCACTTCTAGTAAGGCCAAGGTCTTTTAGCAGGTTGTAGAGAGGCTTCGCTGGTATACCCCTCGCACCCACTCCTACCGCGTATAAACTAACCACATAGCCATTTTTAGTTAGTTCATTAGTAAGGTCATAATATTTATTCACTTTGAATACATGGTCTTTAGGGATGTAGTACGAGTTTATGGTCGGTGAATTTGAACTCGTTTTCCAGACTTATTGGGTTTGAGAGTGCTATGAGATGCCCTGGCAGAGTTATATAAACATGATGGAAATTAACATGGTGTGTCTACGCTCCATATCCCCTCACATACAAGGAATGGGGCACGGTCTATAATATGCCGTTAATAGGCTGATAAAGATGATTGTTAAAACTTTTTCCTTTAGTGATGTTTTCCTTTCTCGTATAATAATTTGAACAACATGTAAACCCCACCCCAATCCGGAGGTCCATAGCATAACTTTAATTGTTTCTAAAGTACGCGCACGCGGTCGCCGCCATGTTTTAAGGGCGAGTGTGGGATACTCATTGTACACAAAAAATGTCTACAGCCAAAACAGTGGCGTAGTACTTATGCATAAGAACAATTGTGTCGGTATTTCGAAACATGCTTTGTAATTTTAAAAAATTTGGGTGCTTAGTAATTGATGTTTATTTTTAGATTATTTAACGCCCATAATTTATCTACGTGGAATATTTTTTTTTTGGGTCATCATTACAAATATTTAGTTTTTCTTTCTTCAATAAATTTTTACTTCAGCATGACCAGAAAACTTTTGACGTGACAACGTCTTATAATTCGATAGAGCCGGCTGCACGCACGAAAAAACATGACTCATGCGGCGTTACCTCGCTTTGAGGCGTTCCATGTAAGGCTTGAAGTGCAAGCGAGAGCGCGGAACGAGCGACAAAGAAGCACAATCGGCCTTTCCGTTCGGCAGCGTTCGACATCCGTCTATTCTCCAAATAAAATTATTAAATATATTAATTTTAAATTAAAAATTAATATATTTATTATAAATTTAAAATATAAATTTATAAAATCAAAATCAATTATTTTATTAATTTAAATTAATATTTATAAAAATATACTTAAATTAAAAATTTTAATAACCAATTAAATGCTACCATTCCATCAGTATTTTCTTCAGACGTTGTCACGTTCAACTATCGTCAGTAAACCGACTTTACAGACAACCGATTTTTCTGACATGATAACGTGTTTTAAACCGATGAACGTTTGCTGCATATGGTAAAGCATACAAACTTACTTGGCTTAGGTTACATGGGTTACACGTGAAAAGAAACGTTTATAACTGTGTTAGTTACAGTTGTTAATTCATGACTCATTGTCACGTTACTCGTGTGAGAGAGAGCGCGGTACAAGCGATAAAATTGCATATGTCATGTAATTTTCATCAACGTTTTCTTATGGCGTTATCACGTAAAAATATTGTCCACATAAGGTAAGTGTATAGACTTTATAGATAACAATATTTTTTAACTAGGTATAAATTTAAAATTTTATTTTTAATATATTTTTTATTAATATGCGTAATAGTTAGGAAACGTAGTTTTATTTAAGTAACAAAAATAGATAGCATTATCTATAGATAAGGAAAATGTCCTACGCAGGCACATTTTCAAATTTCGCATCAAGAATTTCGGCGTCGGTGGAATAACTTGAAAAACAATAGTGTTGTGTGCATATTCATATACGTAGCGAGTGGTGCTCGTGTGAAGTGTGTGCAGAGCCGAGAGCCACTGTACCGTCGCGGCTATTATTTGTACACGCGGTAATGAGTATTAAACTATACGCGTGTTACTGGCTGTACAAGCAATCAGATATTGTTTATAATGTCTGATTATGATAAATGATTTTGACGACCTCCGTGGCGCAGTGGTATACACGACGGATTTACATGACGGAGGTCTTGGGTTCGATGGCCGGCGGGGCAGATTGAGATTTTCCTTAATTTGACTTGGTCTGGCCGGTGGGAGGCTTACGCCGTGGCTAGTTACCACCCTACCGACAAAGACATACCGCTAAGCGATTTAGGGTTCCGGTACGATGTCGTGTAGAAACCGAAAAGGGGTGTGGTTTTCATCCTACTCCTAACAAGTTAGCCCGCTTCCATCTTAGATTGCGTCAACATTAAACATCAGGTGTGATAGCAGTCAAGGTCCAACTTGTAGTCGACAAAAAAAAATTAAAAGAAAAACAATTTCCATCAATATTATTTACAGAGATGTGATTTATTTGAAATACTTCTATTTAAAATGCAAATACAAAATGCAAAATACCTATTTTGTATTTTGCATTTAAATACTTTTTAACAAAAACATTTTGTATTTTATTTGAAATACCTTTTGAGATGTATTTTGCATTTTTAAAATTCATTTCAAAATGCAAAATACTTTGTGATTAAGTTTAGCCAACATTACCAGTCAAACGAAATGAAATGAACAAATGGCGCTTGTATTGCCGAATTTGGCCGATAGTGGATTTTTGTCGGCCGCGATTCACGCTAAAACACTGAATGTTTAAACTTGGCACGTTTCTAATTCATATTTTGAGGTACCTATTGCATTGGATAGTTTTTGTCCCGAAAATTAAAGTAGAAGGGGTTGAAAGTTTCTAAGGAAAGTCTTTAATTTTTGAAGTAATGTTAATGAAAATTTGTATAAGATGATTTTTCAAAATTTCATCCCTGTAGGGTTATATAGGGGTTGAAAGTCTGTATGTAAAATTCCTTTTAAATGTTTTTAATTTAAATATTCAAATCAAATTATCTTTATAGAGCTACTGATTATACTACACCAACAATCAATTTTTTGTCAATCTGTTTGTTCCGGCTAATCTCTGAAATAGCTGGACCTATTTAGTCGAGTCTTTCGACACTTATTTACTAATGTTATTAGTAACTTAGGGTAATCTTATTTTAGTAATGTTATAAGTGACGTAAGTAAATGTATTTTATTTCGAAAAAGCATTTTGAAAATACCTATTTTGCATTTTGCATTTAAAATACAAAACGCAAAAGTATTTAGTACTTTGCATTTGAAATAGTAAATCTGAAAAGTATTTTGCATTTTGTATTTAAATGCTTTTATGGAACCATTTTGTACATCTCTGATTATTTATTGATTAGCGAATTAGCTACATCCTTATACCGCTTTTGTAGAATTCCGTATGACTTGATGCGGCTTTAGGTAATAAAGATTTGACAAAAAAAATACACCTTGCGTAGCTCGGTTACCCAGACATTATGATATTATAGACGAAAGCTGAAACAACTCCGAGCGTACGTTATGTCAACTGTCAAAACTTCAATTCTGATGCAATCAGACAAAAGCAAACTCTATCAGAGAAAGGTCGAATCTCAATTTTATGAAATCGGCGTTTGACAATTCGAAGCCCTGATACTATACCTACGGAGTTTTATCAAAACTACTACTTACATGTAATCATTTTACGTGTGTAAATCAAATTTAAATTATTTTGATGTTAATATCAAGCCAATCATTTATTTATTTAAAATTCTTTTTTAATTTTCAACAATGTTTATATTTTTTTTTTGTAAATTGATAGATTAACATTTCGTCAGTAACATAGTTTATAAAATGCGAAGGCGTTTTTTATTGATACTTGATAAAATGTTATGGCTCTATAAACTCTGATTTAAAATTATTTCCTATATCTACTAGTATTTTTTGTATAGTAATAAAACAAAAATAGTGAAATAAAAATGTTTACTACCTCGAACTTTACTTCCTACAAAATATTGACTCACATACTAAAGTATCTAAAGTACGTACGTAAGTATGCAGACAAAAGTATTTCATATTGTCCTTGCGAAATATTCAAGTTAATTTTAAAATTGAAAACATATTCCTGATAAAAAAATGATTTTGTGAAAATTACTTTAAAATCAATTATGTATGATGAAAAATATATTATAAAACAAGTCCGCCGCCGCGTCTGCCTGATTCTCTTAATTTGATAAATTCAACGACTACTGAACAGATAATCACGCGGTTTTCGCCAATGGATAGAGTGATTTTTGATGAAGATTTTAGTATAGGTATAATGTGTTCAAGTTTTCTGTTAATAAGCTCAAGTATGACGATAATTGTTATTAGAACCGCGCTGTCGGAAGCTTTCTCTGAAAACTGCCTAAACTTATTGAGATCTAACATAACAATGTATGGAAATATTGTTTCTCTTTATTAGGACTACAAAAATCCGCAATGGCATATATCCATCTTTTAAGTATAATTTGCTATACCTACCCATTTTTCTTTAAAGAAGTGGGTCACACCATAATTTTTTTAAGTATGCTTCTATCAACTTAGAAATCTATATTTACACCGGCCCCTTAGTATATGTTAACATAAGCGGTTTTGTTTTATACTAAACGACTATAAATGTACGCCTTAATAAATTCACTCAAACCTATATTCCCTTTTCCACCCACCCCGTAAGACACCGGGATAAAAACCAGGTTTTCCATCGCCGTGGGTGGTCGCACCGAGCCACTTAGCGTGTCACAAAAAATACCACCAAAATATGAAAATATCAAACTCATAACCGCACGTAAAGGTAAACATGGATATTCCTTTGTGTCTCTACATATTTTTTCATGATGATTGTCTACAACACAGTGTTTTTACCCAGTGCAAGCTCCAGTCCCCACATTATTATATTGTCAAATAACTATAAGCCTTACACATTGAATTTTGTAACATAATGTGGAGAAAAATAAGTAAATTTCAAAAATAAAAAAAAAATTTCACAACACTTCGTCACAGTCGAAATATTTTGTATTAAAAACATTTTAATCTGAAACAATATTAATAAGGTTTTAATTTTTACTTTGTTGTGCAAGTTTTTTTAACCAATTGGTAAGTTCGATTACATTTTTTTATGGTAGATACACATATTTCATAAGTATTCACTATTTATAGTTCACTAAATCTACCTTGATGAATGATGTATATTAGTACAAGAAATTTATATTTATGTTAATATATCGTAAACACAAAACATTGAGTATATTTTTTAACATTTTGAAATATTTCCGTAGTCTGCAAATGGCAATATTATAACTATTTAGCGTTATTATATCATTACTTTTTGTTTGATTTTTATTAATTTATTACACTGATAATGTCATAGGTGAATATCATACTAAGCATAGGTGTAAAAAATAGTCTGCGCAATGTTAAAAGGTCAACAGGTTTCGGCTTCCGAGCTCGTATTGTCATTATGCGCATTTACTTAATAAATGATTATTACTAAACGATTTAAGAACTTTTAAATCATGATTTGATTGAGTTTAAAGTGTATGTGAATTCTACATTAAATAATTGCTAAATACTAATTATATAATATCGTCTTGTGTAAAATAACGCTTAGCTTTGGTTTTTTTCTTCTTGTATTTCTCATTCCCTCTCTCATTAAGAATTATTTATTAGTATAATATGAGATACTAAAATATAAGATAATATTACCGATGTAAGAGTGAGAATTCTCTATTAATGATGATGATCATCACCAATCTCGTTTCACTATCACTTTCAGACGTCAGCCGGGACCAACGGCTTAGAGTGCTCTCGGGCAGCTATTGAGAATTTCACAGATGAAAAAAAACCTAATATCAAAATATTTATACTCACATATAAATACATCATCAATACATTTATATGATAAAAAGTGTATAAAGCTGTGACTAAAATTTATATAAAATATACATACGGCGAAATAAACGTATGTGTGATAAGTTAAGTTAAGTTAGTACATAAATATCTAGATCACGATAATAAATACACTCGTAATAATTGCAGTACCATCCTTCCTATTCCCAACGCTGCTCAATGTTTTCCTAGGTCAGGTACGCTGCGCCTGCGCACAGGTACGATGAAAGCCTCCCCCTCCCCCCCTACCGACTCCTCGACTTGAGTTAAGAGCTTGTTTCCTTTACCTTTTCATACGATAATGAAATAACATTCCGTCAAAAACGCGGTAACACGGGTCCGTGAGCGACTTAAAAAAATCACCGAGTCTAAGTTTGTTTATTTTTATTAAATTCGTAACAATATTTTTAAGTGTGACATTTTTGACGAAAATTTTGACAAAAGCGTCCATTTTTCTATGACAAAATATAGGAAGCATGTAGCTTATTTTCTAATATTTTTAATCTTATGACAAGTTACTTAACACTAAATCAGTGTTTTTATTTTGCAGCTCACGCAGTTAATGCCTGAGTTTACAACAAACTGGGTTCAATTTTGAGCTCGGTATAGTTAGAATTCAACATTTTTCAAATTGGGTCGGGTCTGATCTGGTGGAAGGCTTCAGATGTGGCTGGTTACCACCCTAGCGGACGAAGAATTCCCCCTTATAGAACAAGAGATGTGATTAGTGATAACGTGGACCAGGGCTTAGAATTTACTAAAGAAATACTGAGAATTATTCCTTAACCCTACCCGCTAGGATTCGAACACAAGACGAACGTAGAACGTAGGAATTTTGAAGGCAGATCGGGCAGGCAGCAGTACATTCTCTTCGGCGCCTTAGTAACTTTCTGCCCATACCTACGAAAATTATGCTGGCACAATCTCTCCTTCTACCAATTCTTGATTATGCTGACACTTGCTATCTTGATTTGACTATTGAGCAATTTAACAAACTTGAGTGCATTCAAAATCTCTGTATTCGGTTCATATTTGGACTTCGTAAATATGACCATATTTCTGAATTTCGCAATAAACTCAAGTGGCTTCCAATTCGCCTTCGCAGAAATACTCATATTCTTTCCCTCTTATACTCTGTTCTTTTCCACCATCATGCTCCTCTGTATCTCAAAGAACGATTTGAGCTCCTCAGTGACTCTCACTGTCGCTCACTTCGTTCAAACGATAACCTTATCCTAAAAATTCCTTCTCATAGTACTTCTTTCTTTTCTAGATCCTTCACTGTAGAAGCCGTCAGGCTTTCGAAATCTCTCCCTCTTCATATCAGACGTGCGAAATCTTTACCTATATTCAAGGGACTCTTAGCTAAACATTACTATCCACCTTAAAATTTTTTAGATTACTACCAGTTAATTTTAATGTTGAACATATAGATAAGTATATATGTATTATATATATTGTATGTTTTATATATATTTATTTATTTTACATTTTGCAAATGTATTCATATTTATTTATTTATTTTTAAATATTATAGTTTTTATTATTTATAAGTAATTATATATTTAAGTTATGTATAAAGTGTGTTTTAGTTTTTATTTATTCTCGATTTAATTGTTAATTAAGTTTTTATTTTCTTTTTAAGTTCCTTGCTCTGTATACCCTCGCCCTCTCTTTAATTTATTGTAGCTTCTTAACTAGGTTGCCTGGAAGAGATCGCCTGTTGGCGATAAGTCCGTCTATTGTGCTACTGTAAATTCTTGTGTAAATTGTATCTTGTTTCGTATCTTTCCTGTCTTGGTGTGTGCATTAAAATATATTTTCATTTCATTTCATTTCAGGCAGTGGGCGCAAGCAGTTTTAAAAGAATATGAGCCATATTAAACGTGTTTGTTTTAAATGCCTCCACACCGCACAGAGCCTTCCCGTATAAGGTTCGATCCAAAAAGGAGTGTAAATTCTTACAAACGATATTAACACTCCCGCGCCTTCCATTAGCTTAAGTGTTAACTGACTCAGCTGGCAGTCAGCTCAATGTGACGCTATCTTGTGATAGCACTAGCTAATCTTAAGCTATACAATATAATTTAATAGGGGAGCCCAAGAGAAGATTTTTGGAAATACTCGAACATGACAGATATTAAAGATAAAGGGAGGATTATTTTTATTTACTACAAGTTGGCCCTAAACTGCAATCAGACCTGGTGGTAAGTGATGGTGGAATCCAAGATGGGAGCAGGCTAACAATTAGGAGTAGGATCAAATCCACAACCTTTTCGTTTTCTACATGATATCTCTTAGCGGTACGTCCTTGTCGGCATGGTGGTAACTAACAGCCGTAGCCTCTCACCAGCCAGAACTGAACTAATTAAGACAATCTCAATCGGCCCAGGCAAGAACCAAACTCAGGACCTCCGTCTTATATGATAGTTCCACTACGCGAACTGCTGCACCTTAGGGGCTGTCGAAACCTTTTATTGTAGAGTCAAACGTATCATCGATTCATCGGTCAATCTATTGAACACTTTTTGCACTCTCATACATCACCGACCGCTATGCGCAAGTTCTCACGTCAATTTCAGCTCGATCACAACAAAAGTGACAACAATATGAATGGAGGCAAGCTTTACGTGATGGTATTGTTGTTGGCCGGCTTACATTACCTGGGCTTTTGGCTTATCTGTGAGGTGCGGTCAGGTTCATCCTATTGTTCTATGCTCTATTGTATGCTCTATGGATTGTTAAGGCGTTAAGTTTATGGTTTTAATGAGATTAGAGATAAGTTTTTTTGCTATGGGATCTCTGGCATAGCTTGTTAAGGACGAGGTTCCGGGTTCTATTTCCGGCTACATCTCTATTTTGACACATTTCTTTATTGTAGCTCTGCATAATAAATTATATTAATGATGATATTATCGGCATATTTGCACTGATCATTATTATCGACAGTATGTACAAAAACTAGATGTATTAGTATCACAAACACTAGAAGGTTCTCAATTCGATACGTATATATATTTTTTTATGTATGACCACGCATAACTTTTTACAGTGTTGTCCGATTTTGATAATTCTTATTTTATTAGAAAGGGCACACTTCCAAGGTGATCCCATAGTCATCATGTTAGGATCTGATGATGATATCCTGGGTAAATTGAAGGAACTCTTAAAATTGTACAGGCACACTTGCAGCGATTTCGGTTTTGGTGTAAGTATCGGTAGCTTTTTGGCTGCAAGTGCCGTAAAATATACTATGACAATATAGTACGAGTACATTACGTGGCGATAAATCACTAAAAAGTAAGAAATAAAATTTTTTTACAAAAAATAGAACCGACTCAAAACGCACTAAAAAGTAAAAAATAACTGTGTCATTTAGTTGCTTTAATTTACTTAAGCATATTTAGGAGTCGGTGCCAGCCAAGGTTTTTACTTTAAGGACATTACCTAGAACCCACAAACTGCTTTATTTACTACGTTAAATAAATGTTCCTTAAACTTGCTGACACCGACTTCATAGATATGCTTAAGTAATTAAAGCAACTAAATGACACAGTTATTTTTTACTTTTTAGTGCGTTTTAAGTCGGTTCTATTTTTTGTTAAAAAATTTTATTATACCTCAAAACGAACTCAATTTCGTAATATGATGTACTTAATTGAATATTGTACATCATCCCTTAACTATTGAGTCAACATCTCCTGAGGTTGCTCCGATTTCAAAGTGAAACATACGTAGAGGATTTTCGTCGAATATGAATGGCTTCGTAGCTCGGATACGATTTTGGTGAAAATAGCAAAGTAAATAAATCAATCACTTAAAATAATTCAGGTTAAACGAGAATTGAACGTTGTAGTCTTTGAGTCAACATTTCCTTCAGTGTGATGTCCCTAAGCAGATGATTTTTCAATTTTAGGGTTTCTTACCTCGAAAGGAAAAACAGAACCATTTTAGGATCACGATGTTGCCGGTCTGTGAATGCCCTTTTTCTTAGGAATGCGTGGAGGTATCAACCTGACATTTATGTCAAATACTCAGGTCTACTGTCTCTTGGAGCTGTGAAAAAATCAAACTTCTAAGCCAACACTATAAATTTGCGGCATAAAGATGCTATGAATTTTCGACACTCGCAAGGGAATTTATTTATTTATTTATTAAGGAAAACCAACTGCTGATACATTATTTCTAGTCCATTGAATATATATATATCGAGCTTTAGTTAATGTTCAGCTTACAACATGTCTTCACAACATGCATAATAAATTAATTAATAATAATAGGAATCACAACCTACAGGGTATTTCCCGTTATTCAGAATCTTGAAATTAAGAACGTCTTATAACACAGATATAGGAAAAATTGCGAAAACCGTAAATATTTAGTTACATAATGTTATATTAACAATATTTTCATAATATTATTTTAGACTTACTACCCCTTCCTTCATGAATGCGTACAGATATTAAACTATAATAGGTGATGTACTAAAATAGTGACGGGTGAACTTTTACTTATACACTACAGGCTTGTACTGAACCCTCGGTGTGCGACTCCGACTCGCAATTAGATGGTTTTGGTCGGATGACTTCAATCTTGTAGCTCAGATGAAGAAATAAATTATTATAGGAAAGAAATAAATGATTGGTAAAAATAACTCAGGTCTAATCCTTTTGGGAGTCGCTTGGAAAGTTGAAGCCAATTTAAGTTATTTGGAAATGCGCGCGTTGTTTGTGCGAGAGGGTAGCAAAGTAAGACTTATCAGAAGTAAACAAAACAGTTAATGAGGCAAACAGCCAGCGAGCCACGTCTTGAGACTCAAACAATGCTAATTAGTGCCCGAGCCTGGTAATCAGCAACTAACTACCACAGTACGAACCTATCATGTTATTATTATTGTTTTTTTGTATAATTAATTAATTTATAATCAGTATTAGCTCTTGATAGCGTTGCATTTTGAAAATAAATAGGAGATTTACCAACGTTATACATAAGGTGACTATTTAATATAATCAATTATAATTGCGCTGGTATGGGACGCGACATGTGCCGATACCCTAGATGATTTCACTAAAGTAGATAATCAAAAAATATATACTTGTATTTTTGTTGAGGTACCTCGGTAGTTAGGTGCTTCGATGATGTATGGGGTTATTAAAACTTTAGTACATTTTATAAAATAAAATAAGTGAGTTTAATTTTTTGACACAAAATAAGCTGTATAGCATCAAAGTTATTTTTAAAACACCTTCATTAAATGGGAGTTAAAGGTTTTTAGGAAAAAAAATATTTTTCACTGCCAGTGACATGGCGGGCATCCATTAATAACAAAATAAATATTACCTAGATTGGATTATGTTATACGAGTATAGTAAAATGGTCAAATGTGCCTCCAATCTTTCATAAATGCATCGAGCAGTTGGTAAATAGATATTCAATACAAATGAATATAATAAGGGTTTCTTCAAATGTAGACGCAATTGTCAGTGACATGGAAACATCCGTCAGAAGTTCAAAATTGAGATATTTTATGTTTATAGTTAAGTTAATTAGTTATTTTAATTATTCTGTTTTTTTTATATAATTTTCGTACCTCAGTAGGTTTACTTTATTGTTAATATTTTTCACATAATATAATATCTTAGTTAGTAGTCTGTTAATAAATGGGAATCACAATTTAATATTCACCTCGCATACCACTACACACGGAGGTCGTCAACTTTTAACTTATGTACTTGTAAAAAATAAATATTCGATTAAAGTTTTCATACAGACCACCATGTCTAATGTGTTGCAAAAAATAATATACTAGTATCTTTATTGCCAGGAAAACATCTCGGTAGTTAGGTGCTTCACATGAACTGTCGTGGAGTTATTGAAACAAATTTAGGGTAATTATGATAAAATAAAATAAGTGATTAAATTTTTGAATAAAATAAGCTAAACATCATAAATAATTATATGAAAAACACTTCAGTAAATGGGAGTTAAAGTATTTAAAAGGAAAAAATTAACATCTTATTTTAACACTGCCATACCATGGCTCGGCATCCATTAATATCAAAATAAATATTACTAGATTGGATTATGTTATACTAGTATAGTTAAAATGTTAAATTTTTTGCGCTCCATTTCTTTCATAAATGCATCGAGCAGTTGGTAAATAGATATTCAATACAAATGAATATAATAAGGGTTTCTTCAAATGTAGGCGCAATTGTCAGTGACATGGAAACAATGCGACAGACGAAGCGAATTGAATATTTTATTTTTTGCTTTACAAACAGATTTTTTTACTTTATGTACCTATTAAAAATACAAATTAAAAGTTTTCATACACACCACTATGTCTTCCATGTGTTGCAACTAACTGATCGTACCTACATTGTTTTATTTTTTTCAGTAGCTTAAAAAAGAGCTTTTTATACAAAGTTCTACCTTTTTAATTGTTGTAGTTGTTAAGGTAAATTTTATTTCTTTACCTTCTTAAGGCAATGTTAAAGAGCATTTTAACCAAACCTTCGGCTACGGAATAAGTTCAAAATTCATTGTTCAGGGCTGCTGCATCCAAAATTCGAATAGCTGTAATGGTCGCTATCTTCCGTAGTGGATGAAGAAGAAGAAGATGTTCGACTAACTTGGTATAACACTTTATAGGACAATTACACACATCGCTATATAGCCCCAAAGTATAACACTTTGGTAACTTTGTACGTTCCTCCTGTTTACACTCCAACTAAACAGTCATCTTAGTGGCCTATTTTATTTGTAACCAAGAGGGTCTAGTACCTACCTTAGAATAGTGTCTTATTGTCGGTAAATGGGTAGGTATGTAGATACTTTGTAATCTGTCTTATTCCTTGGTGACCTATGATAACCAATAGTGTCTTTATTTGAAAGTGTGTTTGCAAAGTGGGTTTGTATGAATAGAAGCAATTCACTCCCTTACACGAGGGTTTTTACGGTGGCAACTAAGTTCTTGATCTTGCTCTAACTTAGTAGGCACGATTTGATGGTAACTATGTTCCTGCTCTTATTTCAACATTTTCGTCTTTGTTCTTGCCCTATGTTGGTGACCAATAGTGTCCCCGTTTGTAGAGTGGGTATGTGGGTATAGAAGCAATGCACTGCATTACACGAGGTTTCTTATGATGGTAACTACGTTCATGATCTTGCTTTAAATTAGTAGATATGATTCGATGTAGACTATTTTCATGCTCTCATTGTAACTTCTTCGTCTCGTGTTTGTTGCCTATGTTCGTAACCACTAGTGTCCACGTTTGTAGTGTGCTTTATTGCATATGTATAGGAGTGTACACTGGGTATGCATCGCATTACACGAGGGCACTAGTACTCGTACACGGATCGCCCATTAGCTCGGATCCGGTATCGGGTTGCTCGTACTTGGGAGTGTATTTCTCTTTACTAGATAAAACTAGTTGGGTACAGTTTTAATGACAGCTGTGACTTTTTGATTGAGGTCTAAGATTCGATTCCTGGGGTTACATTGGAAATTTATAACTTTTTAACCGACTTCTAAAAAGGACACAATCTCACTTAATACATACAGTTTAACATGGATCGGCCTTAAGTTTAGTTGTATGTATTTGATATGGGATCGGAGTAGCGTGGTGAGTTTAAGCTTCATATCCTCATGTCCATAAGGACGGAGATTGATAGGCTGATAAAGATGATGATTATGATACCATGAACGGGATTTTTTAATCATTAGTTCGTGAGGGGTTCACGAGTAGGTAATGATGCCATCACATCTGATGGTAATTGATGATGCAGTCTAAGATAGATGCGAGCTACCTTGTTAGAAGTGGGATAAGATCCACACCCCTTCGGCTTCTACACGACATCGTACCGGAACGCTAAGTCGGGACGTCTTTGTCGATAGGGTGCTAATTAGCCACGGCTGAGGCCTCCCCCGGCCAGACCTGGACCAATTCAGAAAATCTCAATCGGCCTTGCCGGAAATCGAACCCAGGACCTCGCATACCACTGACCCACGGAGGCTGTCAAAATTTTACTGGTCTACACGTGTAAAATTGCAGGGCACAGCTTGTTATGCTATAAAATCCATTAATGTAGAGTCATTAAGAACATCGTTAAGCAGATAAACTGAACATTAAGTGAACATTGTATTGTGTTATATTCTTCTACTTCGTCTGTGTAAACAAATCAACTTGTTTGTTAGGAGCTTAATTTAACGATCCTTGTTGCTTTTAGTAAACAACATTATTCGTAGGTATCTACAGTAATTACTTTACTTACTTACCTATTAAGTTATTTATAAAAAAGTGAAAAATATTTCCCTATATTTACTCTGTAAGTTATTCATAAATATCTTCGAGTATTACGATTACGATTTAATATATTTCAACGGGTACGTTTCACGATAAACGATGGTTTTTTATTTTGTCGAAATTTCGATTCAGTTACCGTGGGCACGACAGGATTTAAAATTAGTTTAAAATCATTTTTTATCTCCGAGAAGGTATAAGGTAGGTAGAAGGTTCTATAAGGATGCTGTCTGTTATCCTTAATTTAATTCGTTGTTTATGCAAAGTTCTGAAGAACACGTTCTGCAACGTACCATCCTGGTATCCGTCAACCTGTTACTTACTTGGGTACTTATCTAAGTGTTAAATAAGCCTCATGTGCCTATAATTACTGCGACAACCATAATATAGACTGTTACGCATACCAATTCCAAAAAATTTAGTTTTTTTAATTAGATATTTCCATCTCCTGGACATGGGGTTGCCATCCGTCCGAGTTTCCCCGGATTTGTCCTAGTTTAGAGGGCATCCGGGGAAGGTTTCATTTGTAGACCGGGTTTTAAAAAATAAATAAATAAAAAAAAATTGGGCCGCCCGCGAGACACGCACTATGCTCGCACCACACCACGATCAACCGATGAACCAAGTATATTCACCGTTCCAAATAAAAAAAGGTAATTTATGACATTTTCAACTAATTTTTATTTCATTGAAAATGTTTAAAAGATCTTGTTGACATGTCCGGCTTTCGGACTCTAAAATTTGGGGTTTTCACGCGTCTTGTCCTGTTTTCCAAATTTTAGAGATGGCAACCCTACCTGGACAGGCTAATTTTATAGGTAGCTACCCCATAGAGTCATTATCATCATCATTAACAGCCTACACGGCCAGGCCTCTCCCCTTATAAAAATTCAAAATCATTTATTTTAAGTAGGTAGGCTGTTTTACAAGCACTTTTGAAACACCAAGTCTCTACCACCGGTTCGGAAGACAGATCCTGCGGAGAAGAGACGGCGAGAAACTCAACAGTTGCTCTTTTAAAAATCAGTGCTAGATACAATTTGTATTCCATAAATTACAATTTTGGTTATCCCGTCTTGTGTGTAGAAAGAAAAGCTGGTTGCTTCCAAGAATTTTTGTCGTTAATAAAGTCTTGAATTTTATATATTTTAACCACTACTTATAATAAATGGTTTGTATCTAACACATTTTTAACTAGATTGAATAGAATCGTATACTCAGTCCCACAAATGATTTCTGTACTCTGCTCATGCATAGTAGGTACCTACCGGGGAAACTAATTTGTAGATACGATACGTAGATAAACGGGATATGGAGCGTAGACCCATCACACTGCTTTAGGTTGGCGGGCTTAGGGTGATAATGTTTCATTTAATAACGATTAATAGATACTTATCAGATGTTGATGATGGTAACAAGGACCGGGGGTGATCATCGATAGATCAACGAGGCACTATATCATATACTTAGGTAGATATCTACCTATCATCATCATCAGCATTATCAGCCTATTAACGGCAGGGCCAGGCCTCCCTCTTTATAGGAGAGGGGATATGGAGCGTGCACCCACCACGCTGCTCCAATGCGGGTTGGCGGGCTTAGGGTGATAATGTTTCATTTATTAACGATCGTCGTTAGCCGTCGGTCCCGGTCGCTATCATCAACATCTAATAGTGTGATGATAGTGACCGGGACCGACGGCTTAATGTGCTCTCCGAGGCACACCACCAACTTCCAGACTCCGGGCTTGGAATTTACTGAACATTTCATAGAAGAATGAAAAAGCTCAGAATTATTCCATGACCCGACCCAGGAATTGAACCCAGGACCTCGTTATCGAAGCCACACAGGCTAACCACAAGACCAACGAGGCAGTCTACTCAAATCTCTATCTACTAAAACATAAACCGAACTCCATACTTGCTATCTTATCTATTCCTACTTGATAGGTAGGTATTTAGGTAGGTACCTTTGGTAGAAGAATTAATGCCCCTAAATGTCAGCTTATAAGGTATGCTCGATAACCAAATTACAAGTAGGCAGTAGGTATATGAGGCACATATCTATAACATCAATATTATAAAACAAAGTAAGCATGTCTGTCTGCCTGTTCGCAATATAAACTGAAGACTAAGTAGGTACCTGCCTACGGAACGAATTTTCATGCGGTTTTCGAGAATGGCATACTTGGTACGTACTTACATTAGTATCTATATGTACCTATCTACCTTTTAAGCATAAACCCATTCTCTCTTTAAAGACATGGTCACGCACAATGTGTTGGTGATATTGTTGGAGCTTGGATGAAATCGCAAATGTTCGTGTACCTACCGCAAAGCGATTTAGCGTTCTGGTACGATGCCGTGTAGAAACCGCAAGGAATGTGGATTTTAATCCTACTCCTAACAAGTTAGTCCCCTTCCATCTGAGATTTCATCATCACTTACCATCAGGTGTGATTGCAGTCAAGAGCTAACTAATAATATAATAAAAAGATTAAAAAAGACAGCCTTTGAAGGCGCAAGTACACAGCTCAAGCAAAACTTTAACTTAAGCCATAAACTCGTCAATTTAACGGATAGATAGGTACCTATAGATACCCTCATGTGACTGAAACCCGCAACCTCTTCCATAAGACTAAACACGACAATGCTGCCTAAAATAACTAGGTTACCTATTTCCTTTCTAATTTATATCGCTATGTAGTGTTAGTACATACCAGAATAAGAAGGTACCTAGATATAGATTAGTCATTGAAATATTATCCCGTACTTTCCATCGAATATGAGTTACGAACAAAAAGAAAATTTTAAGCTCGTATCTACTTATCTGTTTATCTGAAGAAATGCACACCTCTAACTACCTGTAGATACATACCTACTGAGGTATAAATAATAAGCAGGCAAGTAAAGAAGGGTCTTAGCTAACTATTTCAAAAATCAATCTAATAGGTAGATAATAACAATCAAGATAATAACTAGTCAATCAAGATAACAATAACAGAATACGTTTGATATAAATCAACCTAACTTTGGGTTCTTCACACCTATGCTCTACAACCGACTAGTTATAAAGAAGCATAAGTTGTTTATTTTCAGTACGTATAAGAAATCACAACAAAAAGGCATTCCAACAATGAGGTTCCTACTTATTGTATATTTTCACAAGACGTGCAGCGTCGAGCTTTAAAACATTGAATTTTTCTAACAAACAAAGTCATTAAAATATCGAAAGGGCCTGTGTATGGATACAACTTGCGCACTTAAAACACAAAAACGTCAATTAAAGCTAATTGTACGGTGCAGTAGCCGCGGCGCTGCGAACCGGCCGGGGCGAGCCAGCCAGGGCCAGCCGCCGCGCCGCTGCACACAACTACACATCGCCGCTAACGCACTTATGATTATTCCATGTTTTTATCTCTGCGAGCTGCGGTATTATTAGCGGGCGGGCGGGCGGCGGGCGCGGGGCGCGGGGCGGTGCGCGCGCAGGGGGCCGGCGGCGCGCGGCCACGCCCCGCGGCCCCTCGGTGGAGGGGCGCGCGGGCCCCCGGCCTCTATTTACTCTTTCAATCAGTGCGAGTGTTTGCCCCTGGCCGGCGTGCACGCGCGGGTGATGCGCTAGCCATGATCTCGCAGAAGCTGTCGTACGGCGACGTGCCGACGTCCGCGACGCTGTCGTCCCTGTCGCCGGGGCTCGCGCCGCCCTACGTGAACGGCATGGGCTGCATGCCCGCGCAGCCCTACCCCAACCTGTACGCGAACAACATGGTGGCGGGCGGCTCGTGCATGGGATCGCCCGGCGTGGGCTACTCGCCGCCCAGCACCATGGCGTCGTGCATGGGCGGCGGCGCGGGGCCCTACGGCAGCCTGCCGCGCGAGCAGGAGGCCGCCTCGCCCACGTCGGCGCTGCAGCGCGCGCGCAACGACAAGACGTACCGCCGCTCCTACACGCACGCCAAGCCGCCCTACTCCTACATCTCGCTCATCACCATGGCCATCCAGAACAACCCGTCGCGCATGCTCACGCTGTCCGAGATCTACCAGTTCATCATGGACCTGTTCCCGTTCTACCGCCAGAACCAGCAGCGCTGGCAGAACTCGATCCGGCACTCGTTGTCGTTCAATGACTGCTTCGTGAAGGTGCCGCGCACGCCCGACAAGCCTGGAAAGGGCTCGTTCTGGACGTTGCACCCGGATAGCGGGAACATGTTCGAGAACGGCTGCTTCCTGCGCCGCCAGAAGCGCTTCAAGGACGAGAAGAAGGAGACGATCCGGCAGGCGCAGAAGGCGGCGCACTCGCACCACGGCCCGCACGATAAGCGCGAGCACGCGCACGACAAGGCGCCGCCCGAGGACAAGGAGATGCGCGACGAGCTGCTGGCGCAGCTGCACGCCGCGCCAGAGCTGTGCCTGCCCGAGCACACGCCACTGGCGCTGGAGCACTACGCGCACCTCAAGCAGGAGCCGGCCGGCTACGCGCCCGCAACGCACCCCTTCAGCATCACACGCCTGCTTCCCGGCGCCGACACCAAGGCCGACCTGAAGATGTACGATGTCAACTACGGCTACGGGCACGCGCCCGCCGACAACTACTACCAGTCGTCGCTGTACCATCACCACGCGCATCACTCGCAGCCGCCCTTGTGACAGTACCCGCTGGCGTAGGCGCGCCCGCCGCCTCGCCGCCCGGACTCACGTGAGCGTGTTGTGTTCTTGTGATACGCCGCCCCGGCCGCAGCTATGTATATGGTGTACATATTTTCGATAATTTTGATCCGTTGTGCGCATTAGTAGGTAGTCGTTCGCCGCACGGCCCGCGGGCGGCGGCTAAGTTAGGCCTAACTCGAACTGTGGGACTGCAGCGACAATGTTCTCGCGAGTCCTTCGAACTGATACCCATTCCTATACCAAATCTTATTGGAAATCAATTTGAAATACTCGTTTTAAACATGCTCATTGACCTAATTGTTATACCAAGAAACGGAAGTAGATACCTATTTGACATGCATTTCTTTCTCATTATATCTTACACCTACCAGTAACAGGAATATAAATAAAGCTTTTCCGCCCAAAACAATGATCGCGTTGTGTGACATAATCCGTAATCGCCTCGATAAAACGATCGATATCGCTCTTATCATAATTTCCCATTTCGATAAATTGAATGTGCGCGCGTTGAAATCTTTTGTTTAAATAAACAAAATATTGACTTCATTTTATAGAAATTATTACATCTTCTTCTTTCTACTAATTCAACGTTTATATTATAATTTATAGATAATGCTACAAATCTTAACAATACCTATTTATTAGTGTATTTTAAAGAAAAAAATAGCTCAATTTTAGAAGATAAATGTAATCTATATTTTTGACATTCCTTCTGCATACATGAGATGAATAACCAATTGTTGCTCTTTTAATTGTAAATACGAAACTTAGTATTAAGAATATTCCTTTAAAGATAATAATTTATAAAGATTTGGTATAAGAATGCGCTAGAGGTGATTTCATATCGAAATAAATGAACAGTGCAATGTCAGTGTAACAAATGTGTATAAATATATAGGTAATTATAATAAATAGATAGGAGAAAAACGAAATTATCCTATGACCATCGCATTTAGGAGTTCGATTAAGTTTGTACATATAAATACGTTAAGATATATCTTCTAAATAATGGTGTTTGGTGTAAAGAGGGAACCTATCTATGCTTCTGCACATTCCGTTGAAATATATTTATATGCAAGTGTCAATTTAGCATTTTTAATGTTATGATATTATATTTGGCAAACGTATGTGAAACAGAATTACGCGTGTAATTATGAAAAAAATATAATTATTTATTAATTTAGTAATTTATTTGTTATTTTATTTACGAAAACACCATAAAACAATATTTAAGTATTGTTTTTTATGCATTCAATTATTCAAATGCATATCTTCCAAATAAATTTAAATTTTAAAAGAGATGGATGATTTTTAAACGAAAATAAATGACATGATATTATTATGATTAAGTTTGTTTAGGAAAAAAATAGATATACAAATGTTTATACTAAAATAAAGAATCGTGGAATATATTAGACTATTATTTTCGCATTTTATTTCTAAATATTTGACAATTCTTATTGATTCTGGCTTTTTATTTAATCATTAATTACCGATATTATAACCAAATAATAAGGAATTGCGATCAGAAAATTCATTACCGAAGTTGATAAACATACAAGGATAACTCGATCACAATATAACAACATATTTGTAACTGACTAATAAGCTTCATTCGTGTAACGCGTTGTTTTCCTACAAGCGTTGTGATTGGTTGATATTGTAAAGGAGATTTTTATAAAGCGGTGTAAGTTTTGATGGTGTCTACTTTCTATAAATTCCTAACATAATAAGCAAAAAATATCCGTTTCCTAGTTCTAGCTTTGTGTGCTAATAAAAATCGGGTGTGAAAATTGCATAGATGTGAATAATGCAGTTTAATTCCTCTCCCACAAGGAGGCCTTGGTAGGCCCTTAATAAGCTAATGATGCATTTTAGTCTAAGTGGAGAGATAAGATAGTTTCCTTTAGCTATAACTTGAGAATGGCTTGATCGATTTTTTGTATTAAAATTAGATGCTATGAAGTCTGCCAGGTAGAAATGTACTCGTATCACTTTAATTATTGCTTGTCAAAAAAATCCTCACGAAGTACTACATAAATATTTGGCTTAAAGAATTGTGCCTACATTTCTTTAGACTAGTTGATATGCGCACATCTTAAAAATGTTACAATAATCGGTTACGTGACATTCGCAGGTTAGTGTCAGTTCTAAATTAAATAAAGTTATTAGTATGTAGGTACATACTTCTCAAATACGTCAGTAGGTAAAGTGAATCGCCTTGAATTAGTGGTAAACAACCTTGCATATGACCTCCTTAGTCATATGTCATGTAAAATGGAATTTTAAACGAATTTAACACAGAATGCAAAATATTATATACCAGTCAAGTGCTTCGGAGCTTTTATGCTTTATCAAAAAATTTTATCACTTATTTTTGCAAGTATTACAACTCGAGGAGTTATTCTTCCTATTTCCCAGGAATACCTATTTTCTAGCAAAAGGTTTCGTGTCTTTTCTGTATCCCAACCTGAAGTTTTTCATACACATGCGATAGGATAAACTTTATGACTACATAATGCAGTTTGGTCTGAAGCTTTGCGCACACACAACATTTTTAAACAACAATTTTAAAATCTGAAAATCTCAGAGTAGAATAAATATAAAATTAATGAAACATTGATGCCAAATTTGACAGATATTCGTATCTTGTAGTAACTTTGAAATGAAATACCTAAAATATATTAAAATAATATTTTATTCATATTTTAAAAAATATTTACATATATTATGTCGTGTAGTAGATGTTCTGCCTGTAAAAGCTTTTTTATAGTAAAGCTCGGCTTGGAGCACTCACAATAACATTCGCTGACAACGTGTCTATTATGCCTATTACGTCGTGAACAAATTACCATCAATGTTTTCAGAATATATGAAACATTTTCATTACCTATAACCAAATAGGTGGTAAATTAATTATTTATTTTATTAAGTTTAGCTCAGTCATATTTTCAAAGCTTTCAATCTTTATTGGCTAAGAACTATTATTTTAGATTATTAGAACATTTACTTGTAAAGGGTACGTGCCTATTGAAAAAATTACTATTCAAAAAGTACTATTTTGCCTCAACTTAAATCCATTAATTACTACGCGTATAATAAGAGCTCAAATTCGAACTATTATTGATTTTTTGCTATATATTTGTAGATCTCCTTAATACTATTTATATTTAAATTTTTCGTTTATTAAAGCAATTGACCTAATAGACCATAATTCAAAAAATTGCATTCTAAAATTCATCATTTCATAAACAAATATTTATTTATTGTCATCATATCATTTATCTATTTATCTTTTGCTATTTTTAGGTTCGTTCCATATACTTCAGGCCATAATAAAGGCATCTTTTTCAAAGTAGCCTAGTATGAATTAGATATTTTAATATATAGGTAGATACTTAGCCCCTTGAACTAAAATATGGGTTTGAAGAAAATTTTTGTAGTTATAGTATGAGTGTGATGTGTTGATGTGTGTCGACTATCTTTCTTGCTGTGTATAATTTGAACACCTTCACGGTAAAATCACTCTTTGCATTTTTGTTTACTCATTTTCTAGGAAAATAAGCTCTAACTTGAACCTAATCACGATTTTATTATATAGGCAGGTAACGTGAAAGTTATTTTGTTATTTACTTAATAGCTACCAATTAAAGCTGCAAAGCTATATATATATTTTTCGAATTATTCACATATATATTTTTAGTGGTATTCACCATCATATATTTATTGTCCTTCATACATATATATTTTATAATTAATACAAATTCAATAATATCTGGCACTACGAACGCGATATTGTTTATAATGAACTATCAAGAAGCACTTTTTAAAATTTTAACATTGTGACGAGACATCATTAAGTATAGACAATAAGAGTAAACCTTTAATAATTTGTGCTCTAATTACATTTAAAAAACAGTGGTAGGAAGAAAAACCACGCATTTATCTGTCGCAAAACAGCATATTGTTGTTTTTCGGTAAACAGGCTAGAACTGGTTAGGATAACAAGCACAAGGAAAATGAAGAAAGTGTTCCATGTATGCATGAGAATGGTTGTTAAGGTTTTCCATTTATGATAAGTCATCTGCTTGATCTGTAACCTACAAGTATCTATTATAAAAAACACAACTTAAGTTTTGGCTGATAGCCACTTAAACAAATTTTGTGTGGTATCTTCGTATAAAATTATAAACTTAATTAATGATGATATTATACTTACAAAATATTTTTAACTATTTCTTTAGTTTTATTTCTGACACTAGTAATATTTTTGCATCGTACCAAATGTCATATTGGTGTTACTAAATTAATAATATTTACCTAGGTAAGCTTGGCGACGTTGATTCTTAATAGAAATAATAAAAGAATTATTGTTATAAGTTATTTTATATCAATATTTATTTCGCATACGTTTGCCGAATGCCTATTTTTTGTGTAAACATAATTAGTTGTGCTAAATTAATTCTTGTAGTTATAAATACATATGAATGTATTACTCGGACCTAGATAGGTCACTTATGATATCATCTGTTAGTTCCAGAGTTAAATAAAATTAAGTTTACAAAAAATAAAATAAATGTTTTTTATTGACACTTCACTTACATATTTGCATAAATTATTTGCAATCAATTTAAACCCAACTATTAATTAAAAAACCCTAACTTTTTGTGCTCTAGCTAAGCATTTTACCTACCTACCTAAATACCTTACTTCATTATCATAAGTTACACCTATTTATCTTATAAGCAGAATAATAGTACGTGGCATACCTACCTATATAAATAATGTAACCATAAAAAGAAAATCCTTCGAAGACTCATTCATCAACGTGTTACAAATTAAGTATTACCTTAAAGGCTTTGCACTATAGGATTAACATTGTCATAAAAATTCCCATGAACACAAAAACAATATTAAAAAAGACTTAACCCTTCCGGTCGAAACAATACAAAGTCAAACATACCTGGCGCTACGAAAACGATATTGTAAAAAAAAAACAGAAACAAAAATACTTATCATTTAACTTTTACTATCGTATATTTTCACTTTTGTCGGCATTGCGCAAGACTTATCTCGATAGCTGGGTTACTTTAACTTACAATGACATTCATAAAACCATAAAGCAACAAAAGGGTTAACGCGGATGGGTGTTAATTTGTTTAAAGGTATCGGCGAAACTGCGAAACTAATGTTAATGGACCCCAATGCCGTGGCGAGGGAAACACTAAAGTTGTTTCCATGTTATTACAGCGTTTGACACGAGTGCTAATGTTATAAATTAATTTTGTTTGTGTTAAATACTTTGTAGTGTATTATCGTATATTTGTATTTTGCCGACTCTTCTCTCTGGTCTGTCTCTGTGGACCAATGGTTACCTAACCTCTCCTACTATGACTGAATCGACAAATTTTCTTTCTTCTAAAAATTCTTTAAATTCTTCGTTGACAGTTTGTAATAGGTAGATATAGACTCAGACTGTCTCTATGGACCAGTGGTTAACTTCTTAAAACTACTATGGATGAATAATGATCATAAGTGCTAAGAAATTGATGAACTTTATTTCTTCTATAAAACTTTTGATGGTTACTCTATGTGGTTTTGATATAATGGAAATTGCGTTCGACTCCTTAGTCGGGCTATGAAATATTGAGCATCTTTTAGATAAATTATGATTAATATTATAACTGCAAATAAAATTAAAATAATCATTTGTATCTACAATAATTTCAGTGCTTTCACTTCCATTTGCAGTATACAAAGATATTTTTTCGAAAAAAAATCTGGAAGTAGAAGTGGTATTATAATGAAATAAGCCTTCTCTGGTGTCACCCCGAGTGACGTCACAGAGCCGGGGCCAACACCGCGGGTGGTTTACAGCGGCCATAAAACTAACCACTCGACTGACCCACTGTTCATTTCTACTGGGAACTGGTGGCTCGGGTACATTGACACACGTCACTTCCTCAATACATTCTTTTTTATTTTTACTCTTAATAATAATATTTTCATATCAATTTATAATCTGCGACTACTGAGCTTCTCTGCCGACTCTTCTTTGCAGAAGCAGCCTTCTGGACCGGTGGTTGAGTCGACACAAATCGTAAAATTTGATATTTTAAAAGTGATATTTTGAAATAGGTACCTACCTATATAAGTTCTCTTTATATAATTTATTTATTTAAACAACTTACTTGCATTATGTAAAACAGAAATAACTTACAATACATTAAGTATGACAAAAGCAAAGTGCGACCTTATCACTAAACATGATGTCTTACAGGCTACCTAACCTGACGGAGAACATAAATTTACTGCGGGCTTAAAAATAGTCAAAATCAAAGGTCAGAAAAGTTAACAATAAACTCATTTGGAGATTCTCAGCCTGCATATCTATTAATTTGAAAAATTACCATACTCTTTGTGAAAAACATGCCATATCTCTTTCCAGCACTGCGTTATCAACAAAACAAACATGTATTTCATTTAAAGATGCCTATACATGAGAGTAAACCTGCTAAAATATGACTCAGACTTCTTCGTAAAGGGGACGTATTTCTTTTGTTTAAATCTTGGACATCATTTAAGTCCTTTAGAGCAATGTTTTAATTTATTTTATTGTGTTCTTGTGTCTATGAAGCTACAGACATCATATCGCACTGAAAACAATCAACATTTAATATTGACAATACTCAATCAAGTGTCTAAGTGGCTCGTTGGTCTATTGGTTTAAATGGCTTCAGATCACAAGTTCCTGGGTTTGAATCTAGGGCTTAGACTTAGCCAAATTATGTCTTCAATCAATACTGAGTTTTTCTTTCTTCTAACAAATTTTCAGTAAATATCTAAGTGTGTAGTAAAGCGGATGATCCCGGTCGCCCACTATACTAATATAATAATAATAATAAAAGCCTTTATTTAACAATCTTAAATTAATTTTACAATAATTGTTACATGATTTTTTGACACCGGTACGCGGAAGATTGTCTTGCTAATTTCTAGCATAGGCCTCCCCTAGAGCTTGCCATACTGCACGGTTATGTGTTTGTCTCGTCCAAGTAATGCCTGCCAATTTTGTAACATCATCCTCCCATCTTCGACGCTGTCTGCCTTTCTTTCTTTTGTGCTGTCTTGGGCACCATACTGTTTTAGTAGTGCGTAAACTATACTAATAGTAATCGTTAAATAATCCAACATACATAACATTATCACCCAAAGCTCTACAACGAATCGGAGCAGCATGATGGGTCCATGCTCCATACCGTCTCTTCTATAAGGCGGGAAGTCAGGCTCTGTTGTTGGTCTTTAATCGGCTGATAATGATGACACTTGCCTTGAAATTGTGTTGAGATGCTGAACAATTTACCTATTTACTAAGTTACTGAAGTTAAAACTTTTTTTTACCATTAAAATGGAAACCAACCCCACGTGTGGGCGCTTTTTATTTATTCGTTTATTGATTTAATGTGTCACTCCATTCATCTTGTTACCCACCACGCTACCGGGCTTCACCACGTCAAAACACTTCGATAACGACCATTCAAAATCTTTACAAGTCATCAAACCTCGCTTACAAACTAATATTTACACTTATAGATCTATTAAAAGTAACAACAAAGTCTCTATTCCATAATTAATAAGGGCCATTATGAAATAAACTATGGCTTCTCGATGGTAATGATAAAGTGGTTCATTTGTTAGGTTTATTGTGAATCGCTTGAGACTTTAAGGTTTTTTTGGGCGTCAAATTCTGTTGTAGCGTTTTTATTTTAATTTGAATCCGTGTGATATTATGTCAGCGAGGTCTCGTGTCGACCTTTTGTGTGTTCTGTACAATGAT
Source organism: Mycalesis mineus (assembly GCA_034621355.1). NCBI lineage: Eukaryota > Metazoa > Arthropoda > Insecta > Lepidoptera > Nymphalidae > Mycalesis > Mycalesis mineus. The sequence goes on from CM067901.1 coordinate 4,486,865, forward strand.
AATAAAAATAAACCAATCTCTTTGTTCGTTGTAACGGTAGAAGGTTTTTGAGTGATATCGGTGGACGGTGTGATATGTTCAAATCTTTATAAAGTGAAATTAAAACTGTTCTGTATTCTGAAAAATTATGTTTCGATATTTGTCAATAATAAATTAGTTACCTACTTTGAATAAGCTCAATGTTATAAAAACAAGCATGAGATATGCGTCCATGGAGCTTTCAGTAAAGCTATGGATCAATTACGGCTATGCTATAATTAAATTATGCACAAGACACTACGTCGTGTATACAGGTTTTAAAAATTCACTGTCATCTTTTTGATATTTAGGATCAGTTAAATAACTATCATCGAAATAGAGATTAGAAAATAAGTAATAAACAATTTATTCGCCATGTAAAGATTTATATAAATAAATATTTACAATGTAAGATAACTGATGATAATCCGAAAATTATTGTCCGGTCATTTTGTCCGGTTTAATATACAGACTGTCAGTGAAAAATTAAAAAGTTTCAGATGAATAGGCATTGTAAACATTTCTCTGTGTAAGCATGTTTGATATTTTGTTATAGACTTTGATTGTGCTTAAATACTTAGGTAAGTTAATAGAGACGAATATCGCAGCATTCCGTAGATACACCGAGCGGATGCCGGTTCCGTCATGTGGCAAGGAGAAAAACGCCGAAAAGAGACCACGACTTGCGGCACTTATGTAAGTTTAGGGGTACCATTAGTTTTGACCGGTCAACGCTCGCCTTCTCTGCTCGAATTACTCTCCCTGCCTAACCAAATCTGGTAATATCCTGCTAGAGCAGCCTTGGAAATTCGTTCTAGAATAGAGCTTACTGCACAGTTCTAGTCAGGCCAAGGACTTTCAGCAGCTGGTAGAGAGATTTTGCTGTTGTACCTCTTACACCCACTTCTACTTTAAAAACTAACCACATAGCCATATTTTGTCAAATCATTTGTAAGGTCATAATATCTATTCACTTTTAATGTATTTGTATGCATAGTCTTTAGGGAGGGCACTTGTACATAAAAAACGTATAACTATAAATAGGTTATAAAATAACTTTATTTCTGCCATGAATTTTATAAAGAATCTTAATCATCTTATAAAGAAGGTAATTACGTTTTAAATTTTTAAAGTAGCATCATGCAAAATGAAATGCGGTGTCGGCGTTTCACAAGGCACTTAGACTGTTGACAAATCGATTACTTCATACTCATAGAAGACTGGTACTGCGCGTACGTTTCTATGAATTACTGGTAAGACACAGGGTCAGCCTATACAGTATGAATTGCGGAAGTTTGTTTATCTATTTTTATTACAGGTCGAACCAATTTTGATGAATTGATGTATCTATTTGTAACTGATTTTCAGAAAGAAGTAGGATTCTATATTCTCGTGTATACAAATATGGTTTTCTGTACCTACATTTATTATGTTTATCGATATTTTCGTCAATTGTAGCACCTTTTTTGTTTTCCTTTTATATTAATTTTTTTAGGACACAAGTAATACAGGAATTTAAAATGATAGAACATAATGCACATGGACAGAATATGAATATATGAATATCATAAAGTCGGTAGGTACTTATTAGATACGTTACGTTTTCAAGTTGGTTTTCAATAATTACCTAAAATAACTATACCTACCAATCTAAGTGCAGTTTATTAGGTAAGACGTTGTAAAGGTTGATTAAAATTTAAAGCCGATTATGGAACTTTACAAGCAACCCCTTTTGGAGAATAAACTTTAAAATTACAATTTTGTGAGGCTAAAATTTTCCAAAGTTTATCACAACACATTTAAGGATTTTTCTTCTTTCATAAAAAATCCAAAATTATAGTTTGTCCTGAATCGATTCGCTTTGTCAATATTTTGAGTGATTCGCAATTTCACTGGCGTGATTGCAAATCGAAACTAAAAACCTTTACGCAAAAATTTGTGCTTAATAGGCACTTAGATTAACAAACTCTAAATCGCAACCAATATATTATTCAGAACCGGTACCTAAGTATATGCAGTCTTAGAATACTAAAGGATAATAAATAAAATAAGTTTTCTTTCTGATACTTCTTAATCTCTCAACCTATAAGTTGAATCACGATTTACCTTTAACGTTTCTATGTACCGATTTAATTACCAAGCAACATGGTAGTCCTACACAAGTTGATGTACTCGAACAAGTACATATCAATATAATATTATGCAACAATGTAACAGGTAAATGCCGCAGCAAATGTGTTGATCTTGTATAATCATACTACCTATGTGTTCACTTTATTAAAGGTTACTATTTCATTGAACTGTATTTCAACATTATTACAGCTTGTATAAAAAGGTAGATGACGATAGTAATAATATAAATTGGATGTTCAACCACTACTTACAAGTTGTTAATTTATAATAGATTTATTACTAGTAGTGGTTTTATATAAGTAGGTAAATAGTAAACCGTGTTAAAAATGGCTCTGTAGTAGACGGTGCCATTATAGGCATTTTAGCACCCTGTTTTAAACTCTACTTTTCGCGAATATTTTGAGAAAATAGACCAGTTAAGAGAAAAAAAGAACACAAATGATATCAAATATAATATTAAGTAGTTTGTTTTATTCTAATTAAAAATTCATGTGTACACTTCAAGACATTCGACGATAACCATGATTATTGCATAAATAAAGACATTTTACGATTTTGTAGGCTTGTCGGTTTGTGGTACTGACTAGCTAAAACTATATTTTTTGCTCTGGTATTCTGTGATGGAAGACTTTTTGAGCAAGAGAAGGGAAGATAATTAAAAGTTCAAGATTTTATGGATTATATGAAGAATTCTTATAGTTATTTATATCTAGGAAGAATAAAAAACTTTAAAATAAGAGCCAAATTAACCATGGACATTAGGAAAATATCTGTTTTAATAATTTTCTATCTATTATCTCCTTCTGAATTCAGGTTCTGTCTTACACATGATTTTGTAAAGAGCAATATAGTATTTATATTTGTATTGATTTTATTTCAAATTAAAAATAATCTCATTATTTCAATCATAAACATAAAGAGGCCTAACGACTCGACGGAGCCGCACGTTTTACATGGGTGTAAAATATTTGAGTCTGTCGAGGGTGAACCTTTTTAGCCGCTTGTGTCGGCGTTATCGCTGTTTGCTCGCTGTACCTACTCGTATGTAGAATGTACCTATTGGGCGTTCTTGGAAATATCGTGTGTGGAAACGGGAATTTGTGGGAGACATCTTTGAGATATAGGTACATAACCTAATCTTTCTTTGACTATTCGCTTTTATAAAACTGTAATGGCGTCAGCTCCACGGGTATAGGGATAAACTTGAACCCTGTTAACAGCTGGGCTATTGTCGCCCTAACCAAGTCAGTACAATTAATTACATTGGGAGATGAATATTGGTCATATTACAAAATATAGGCAAATGTATTTAATTCTGTTTTAAAATAAAAAAATAAGGTTACGCAAAATAAAAAAAATGGTACAAATAATCAGTAGCGTTTAAATTTAACCTTAAACAGTTAAAGTTGAGCGTAACTCAGATTAAACTAACGATTTATTTTATCCTTAAGTTTAACTTCTTTTTGTTTGCAGCTGGTTAAGTTTACAATTTTCGAGATTAGGTTCGTCCCTTGCGTCCCTCAGATCAATTTGGTAAGTGAAATCTTCGGTGCGCGGCGTACGACGACGCCGAATTGAAAACTATTTGTACAGCAAACATCATCCATCAACCGCACTTAGCTGTATTGCCGGAACTGGCCCTGTATTTTACATACTTTATGGGGTTTGTGGAGACGCTATAACATGGGAATAACAGGTTCAATCTATGACTTTTACCTCACTCAGTAGGTACATTCTGAAAATATGTATTAGATACATAGGGATAACTTGAGCTTTTCCTTCTTCCAAGAAGTTACTTATCGGTAAGAAACTATATTTTTTTGGACCATTTGAGGTCAGACAAGCATCATTCCTTATGCATAAGAAAGAAGATATACAGCTTAGTCTCACTACCCTTAGGCGTAAGAGATAACTAACTTAGACCCCCCTAAGTACGTTGCTTCGATGTGGATTGGCGGACTCAAGGTGATATTAATTTGGTGCTGGGATCTACTGCTCCGAACACTTTATGAATTAGTGGGCTTTGGGTAATATTTGATTTTTAACGATCGCTATCATATGTTAATGACAATAATCAGGACTGAGGGCAACGTCCCATCAAATTTTTACTAAATAAATCTTTGGTAGAAAGAAAAGCTTAATTTTTCTAGCCCAACTTGACTCGTACCTCGGACCTTATAATCAGCTACATAGCTTAGTAACATCCAAACCAAATTCGAATTTGATCGTATTCGAATTGAAAAATTCTTTTACTTCTACTTATCCATTGAGAAAGGATATAGGTTTACCAACGTTAATCTACGGGAATATGCTAATAAAACCAAGAAACAACCTCATTTGATGGCTTCCATGACTCTATGGTATGCGCAGTAGATTTATAAGACACAGATCTTGGGTTCGATTCCTGGTTGGGCGGACTAAAATTTTCTAAATTGGTTTAGATCTGGCTGGTGGGAGGCTTCGGCCGTGGCTAGTTACCACCGTACTTACATAGACATACCGCAAAATGATTTAGCGTTCTGGTATGTTGTCGAGAAGAAACCCATAGAGGTGTGTATTTCAACCTATAGGTACTAACAAGTAAGCCCGCTTCTATCTAAAATTGCATCAGCAGTTACTATGTGTGATTGCAGTCAAGGATTGGTAATAAAAAAGCTAGGTAATATATTATACATAATATACGCCATACTGGAGCGTATGTGATTAGTACGCAAACCCAATACATTGTATAGTTCTTCGCCATTCCATAATTCAAAGGGGCGTTATCCCGCGGTCAAGCTACGAGCCTGACTATGATTTATGACACTACCGTCGGAAAAACTTTGAGGATTCGATAAATTGCTTCTGTTTTCATGAGGTGAGTGCCCATCCATAACTGTCTCATGCTATTTATACTTATGCCGTAAAAGTTACATTTTTGAAATGGCGAGAATGAGTTATCTCTCAAAATTACAGCTTCTCCGAAATTGGTAGTTAGTTTGGTATATTTTTAAAAAGGCGAGAGTGAATTATTAATGTAACGTTACTGTTCTTGACTAATACCTGTATTTGAAACTACGACAAATGCAAGCTCAGCCTGCAAGTTTTTCTGTATCTAAAAGTTGTCCTGCTATTTTACGCTGAAAATGTAGCTACTTTGAAGTCCCTTTTATAGACCCTTTGGTAGAGCAAGAATGAGTTATTGATGTTACGTTATATTAAAAACTACAATAAATGCTATTTACTGTACATAAATTGTTTTATTGATATTATAATCGTTTTCTTTTAGAAGCTGTCAAAGGAGGAGTATTAACTTAACAATACACCTAAATACGGTAAACGCTACCTATAAAATAAAAAGCCTGGGACAAAAGTTTTACATAAAATGAAATAATTTTTCAGTTTTGTGGAAGGTAACACAGACAAAATATAAAAACTCTTTTATAACTAGAGCTAAAGAGTTATGCTACCTACATCATCTCCGCTCTTGTGTAGTGACGGACATTGAGCAAGATAATTTTAATTTTCTATTAAAATTATATATGAAACGAAGTCCGCGAAGTCAGCTGATACGTATAAAAACACTGAATCTATTTTACTCGTTCTTGGAAAACGTTTTCAGTGTTAATCAACAACAATTCTGATAACTGCACAACGCTGTTTGCTTTACTGTTTTATATCCACTTAAGGATATGACCCTCCTCACTACGCAGTGCGTTGACCGAGCTGGCGGCCATCTTGCATTTTTCTAATTGTGACGTCACTAGTCAGAGTGCAACATTGTTAATCAAAACACTCATATACAGTCAGTACAGTGAAGTGTTTTACTTAAGCTTCCAGTTTGGTGAGTCGTATAAGCAATTTCATCACCACTGCTGGGTTCACTTCTCTTCTATGAGATAGCGAAATTGGAGCTCATAACAACCGTGATAATTCAATGTGAGTTGGCGGACTTAAGAATTTCAGGAATTAAACAGTAGGTAGAAAATTATAATATCTCTCTAGATCTCATAATTTTTTATTTTTATGAATTTTGAAAAAACATGAATTGGAAATTAAAAAAGACTAAGCACAGTGTACCTATCTTTTATTTTAAAAAATGAAACTTAAGTATTTTTTTATTCATTATAAGGCAGCCCTTAACTGTAATCACACCTGTGGTAAGTGATGATGCATTCTAAAATAGAAACGAGCTAAATTGTTGGGAGTAGGATCGCTAGGCGGTACGTCTTTGCCGGCTGGTTGGTTAACAGCCAGGGCCAAAACCTAACATCAGCCAAATGATTAATAGAAGGTAAGGTAAAGATAGGAAATAAGGTAATTTATAGAAGAACATTTTCACCATGAAGTTGGCTGGTGGGAGGCTTACGCCGTGGCTAGTTACTACCCTACTGACAAAGACGTACCGCCAAGCGATTTAGCGTTCCGGTACGATGTCGTGTAGAAATTCTCCACAAGTATTTCAAGATTGCATCATCACTTAACATCAGGTGTGATAGCAGTCAAGGGCCAACTTGTAATCATTAAAAAAAAAAAGAAGAACATTTTCACCATGAAATATTGTAAGTATGGAAAATTTCCCAGAAATTTTAATTCAATTAAATGAACCAGAAGTGAAGTTGAAAGTTATATTATACACATAGTTGTCGTGGTAAGTAGTGTTAACTATTAGTCACTAAGAAAACTATCACACAAAAGCAACAGCCACCAAACAACGCAACTAGTAAACAAAACTCAATGATACTCAGTCAATGGTAAGTAATTTATAAACAAAACAAAAGTAAGCAAACGATTACCATGTACGCAAATATTTGTGAAAACATTTGAACTGTTATATGTTAGTTAATTGATTATGGACTAAGAGCGTGTGGTGGCTAGACCTTCGTCATTAAAAAAATATTTAAATATAAAAGCTGTAAGTTTGTCAGCATAATCTTACTTTTGGTAAGTATGACAGACAAATACGGTGCTTGGATCGTGGGGCCTTGGGAGGTAAAAATGCATCAAATATAGTAGGTTTCAAGGGTCCAGGACCTCAAAAAATACGCTTTACACTTAAAGCATGTAATAATATTGCATGGAATGATATGCGAGTCGCATCACATCTTCGCATGTCGGCAGTCACTTGGTTTCGTGCCAACCCTTTAATAACACTGTTGATGGTGACTGTTGACGGTCTCTAGCGAAGGATTGCCATGTAGCTAAGTGTCTGACATCTGGGAACATAAGTTTTCGTGAAAGAAAATATAAAAAAAACGTTTCGGATTTGAACGGTTGTGGGTTGAGATCATTAAAACCTGCTTTCTCTCAAAGCCCCCACGTTCCACACACCACATTTCCCTGCCATTCTGTAGTAAGAACATAAACAGACAAATATTTAGCTCTTATAAAATGACAAAGGTGTGGCCGCTACAAGCTCTAAGTCCATTATATACGAGTAGCTGCAAGTGACAATTAAAACATCAATTTCGGCGCCTCAAAACTACCGTTTATTTGCCGCATTGATTATAATTGATTAAACTTCCACTTGAAATGTAGCAAATCATCAAAACAAAGTTGAATTTGCTATTGACAGGCAAACATTAAAATTTGTAGCGATAACGCGTTCTGCTATCTTGGTATTAGGTACCTACGTAATGTTGGCGTTTCAATTCTGAAATGTCACAAGTTTTACAGGTTTTGATGTGAAACATTACATTAGTTGACGAAGTAAAGTCGACTTGGAAGCCGTGACGACAAACGGCTTGATGCTTGTTCGTTGTCATTTGTCTATAACAATACAAACGGCGATTAATGACAATTTAATGTAGGGCCATCTTAAATGATCATACTGTAATGTTTTTGTTCCATATAGGTTTTCATTAATGACTAGGACATTTATAATCCTAATAGTCCTAATAAAAGGATTAATTCTTCCTTACATTATTTTGTTATATATCAAATAGATAAATAAGTAAATTCTTCCGACTCTTTTAATAATCATCGTCTTAAATCAACCAATTTACACAAAACCTTTACAAATTAAATACTAAAACCTACCTAATATACCTTCCTCAAGAATCACTATTTCTATTAGTAAAAACCGTTCAGTAGGCTGAGTTTATCGCGAACAGACAGTCATACTGACATGGCGGGAGACTTTATTTTATAATATGTAGTGATGATGTATGATCATCATCAATACTAGATGGCAAATGACTATTGCTCTAGATAGGCATCCTGTAAGGACATGTAAAATCCAGCAGCTCTCTGCAACCCGTTTAAAGTCAACATCGAGTCAACAACCACCACGACTACATCAGTTCCTCAAGTTGTAAGTATACTTAGCCTGCTTATTCAGGTTAATAAAATAAGCTAAGCAGTTTCATTATTTAATAAACAAAAATGTTGATACGCCAATTAGGTCAACAATATGAGACGCCTGTCTTTAAGGTTGTCCATGTAAGAAACTGTACACAAGTAGGCTTTATCATCATCGTCATCATTATCAGCCTATTAACGTCTCACTACTGGACCAGGCCTCCCACCTTTTAGGAGACGGGATATGGAGCGTGTACGTGATAGTGTTTCATTTGTTAGCGATAGATGTTGATGATAGTGACCGGGACCATCAGCTTAACTTGATATGATTGTAAAACCACCAAATTCCCGATTCCGGGCATGGAATGAAGTGAAAATTTCATAGACGAATGAAAAAATAATTTTCCGTGTTCAAAGCCACATAGGCAGACAGACCAACGAGGCAGTCTAGTAGGCTTTATATTGTTATGTAAATAAACAAGTAAGTTGAGTAATTTAACAAATTTACTTCAACTTGTGACATTATTGTTCTGTAGAGTGACATATTTGTGCACCGAGTCATTGTGGACGTGCCTTCCTTACAATAATCATTGTAAAGATAGGAATAGATATAAATGAAGGTATTTGGATACATGTGACTTCACATTCTTTTCATAGTTTGTACACTACTTATATTTTTAAGTTTTATTAAAATTGTATTTTTTGCCCATTGTCTAGTGGTTATCCTATTCGATTTCAGATCGCAAGGTCCTGGGTTCAAGTCCTGGGTCTGGCTTTAGTGAAATAAAATTCTTTCTTCCAAGAAAATTGCAGGCCAGAATTGGGAAATTAATCAATAACATTTGGTTGTGACTCTTAAAAAAGTTACGCATTATGAACTTAAGCCATAACCGGCCAAGGAGCTTCGACGGAATGTATATTTATTTTTTTCTTTCAAAGGAGTAAAATATAATGTGCAGGCAAGACCAATATGGTAGCAAGTGTCACAAGGTTACACTTATGACGTAGGCTTTTTGCAGTGACAATAATTGACGGTACAAGCAAGTTGACCCCTGATTAAGTAAAAAATCTTAGCTTATAAACAGAGCAAGCCTTCACAGGGCATGCAAGGAACACACTTTGTCACTAAAATCTCTATAGTTTTATTCGTTGTATTTCGGGATTAAAATATCGTCATCACCATTAACACCGACGGTTTTTGACGACCTCCGTGGCGCAGTGGTATGCGCGGTGGATTTATAAGACGGAGATCCTGGGCTCGATTCCCGGCGGTGCAGATTGAGATTTTTCTTAATTTGTCATGGCCTGGCTGGTGGGAGGCTTTCGCCGTGGCTAGTTACCACCCTACCGACAAAGACGTATCACCAAGCGATTTAGCGTTCCGGTACGATGTCGTGTAGAAACCGAAAGGGGTGTGGATTTTCATCCCGCTCCTACCAAGTTAGCCCGCTTCCATCTTAGACTGCATCATCACTTAACATCAGGTGTGATAGCAGTCAAGGGCCAACTTGTAGTCCATAAAAAAAACAGCCGACGGAGGTCCGCTGGACATGGAATTTTCAGGCTTTCAAATACAACGATCCTGAGCCGCCTGCGGCCAGCGGCGCCCTGCGACACGTTTGATGTCTTCAGTCCACCTCACTAGGTGAGTCGATCAACAATGCGCTTCCCGCTGCGGGGTCGCCATTGTAGCACCTTAGGCACCCAATGTCCATCAGCTGTAAAACATATACTTATACAAACTTACAAATAATATAAATACATATTATTTTATTAAAATAGAAACGGCTGATACTCACGTCACTGTTGTCGAAGTTTGCTTCACGCCGCGTTGCATTAACAAGCGAGCTCGTGACTAAGAGCCCCGTGTGGATTCAAAACTAGTCAGGCTTACTCCAACAACAGTAATGTGAGTTTCAACCGTATCTATTTTAATAATGTGGGAAATACTCGCGATAGTTTAAATTTCTAAAATATATATAAATACACTTATGGGCACACAAATAAAAGCTGGTCACAAAAACTGTGCTTTTCTAATATACAGTGTCGAATTGATAAGCTCCTTTTTTGGAGTCGGTAAAATAACCAGAAGAATGTTGCAACAGTGCGGGCGCGTTCACTTTTATCGTCTTACAGTATAGCCGTCGTATAGCGGGGTCAGTATCGATTCACGTTGTTATCGAATAGTCGATATTTATGTTTGCACGCCACCATCAATGGACGTCGAGTGTCTTGCGTATTTTATACGTACTAAGTGTATCATAACTATAAGCAGGTATATACAACTACCTCTTTGGACCAGTAGTTAGAGTCATTCGGGTCAAGTGTGCGCACTTTACTGTTTACAAGCTCACAGAGCAGAACCAAAGCAGAAATTGGAAAATAAAAAAAATGTTTCGAAAAGAATGTTTATTAGCCTACAAATTGAAACAGAAAATAAAACATCCTGTTCCATAGTTAACAAAAAAAATCAAAATTTTGATAGTAAGTCGGAATGCGGACACTTGACCCGTATTGCGGGTAAGTGTACGCAACCCTGTGGGGTAAGTAGACGCAATAGGGTAAGTGAGCGCTATCTATATCTAGCGTATATCGATAAATAATCAATATATAACAAAGAAATTGAAATGAAACTTGGATCATTAAACAAAAAAAAGTAAAGCCATCTTAACGAAATATTTAGTTTTCATTTAAACACAAGTCAAAAGTATCTTAAAATCTAACATTAAGTCTTTCAATGGAGATCTATCTGTTATTAAATCTTCATGAATATTCTTATCTCTAGTACACAAATAAAACAATCAACATTACAGACAAAGTATTTTAACATTAAACCTGTTGATATGAATGACAATATCAAGATATTGTTCAAAAATTTGAAGAATTTTAAATTAAATTAGAAGAATAATCACAAAAAAATATACTATTATCACCTTCCTGAGAAACACACAATTCATGCCATCAATCCTTATTCTTTACGCATTGAATCCATTCTTCTGTTGGTCAACATATTTATTTTAACATAGGTAACGGGGAATAATATTGGGCTAGGTCTAACTTTAAAAGGTTTTTTCTTAGTTTAAGCGCGCGGGTAAGTGAGCGCATGCGCACACTTATCCGCGCACACTTTACCCAGAATGCCTAATATCAAACAAATGGCCGCCGACTTGCAAACACTCAACTTAACCTTAAATAGTGATTTAAAAAAGACAGGAGAATATGCACTTCATAAACTAAAACGTCGCATACCGTCTTCACATAACAATTTTAGAAGTATTCGTGTTTTCCGACACGCTAAAAAGTTGAAATTAAATCAACAAAAATACTTTTTTGACAATTACTAACAGAGTGCACGTTGTAAGGCGTTTGGGCATGTCGCAACTAATTCACCTTACCGGTGCCCCTGATTGACCAAAACAAACTCCTCACCTCCAGTGCCCCTTCCTGGAGATAGAAGCAGTGCGCTCACTTACCCACTGCGCTCGGTTACCCCGAATGACTCTATGCTGTGTGGCGTGGAATCACAAATACATGGGTTCGACCCAGGCGTCGGGCTAAGTAATATTGAGTTTTCATTTATTCTTAAAAAATTGGTTGTCTGTAAAGTCGGTTTACTGACGACAGTTGAACGTGACAACTTAAGAAAATACTGATGGAATGGTAGCGTTTAATTGGTTATTAAAATTTTTAATTTAAGTATATTTTTATAAATATTAATTTAAATTAATAAAATAATTGATTTTGATTTTATAAATTTATATTTTAAATTTATGATAAATATATTAATTTTTAATTTAAAATTAATATATTTAATAATTATATTTAATAGACGGATATCGAACGCTGCCGAACGCAAAGGCCGATTGTGATTCTTTGTCGCTCGTTCCGCGCTCTCGCTTACACTTCAAGCCTTACATGGAACGCCTCAAAGCGAGGTAACGTCGCATGAGTCATGTTTTTTCGTGCGTGCAGCCGGCTCTATCGAATTATAAGACGTTGTCACGTCAAAAAATCTCATTACCACCCCCATTTCTTTCGTTATTTTATTCATTATAAGTTAGCCTTTGACGCCATGATACAATCTAATATGAAATTAGGCAAACTTATGAGTATTATGAAACCCAATGTCGCGTTCAACACGACAACGTACCGGTACGCTAATTTGCTTAACAGTAGATACGTCTTTGTTGGTATAGTGGTAACTAGCCACGGTGAAATCTCCTACCGACCAGACTTAGACCAATTTAAAACATCTTTAGCCCAGGCGGAAATCGAACCCTGGCCCTCCGTCCTATAAATCACATGTGCTTACCACTGCGCCACGGAGGCGCTTGTTCTTTTTCATCTTTTCCAAAGTTAAGCCATTAGTATTTAAAATAAAGTAAAGTAAAGTAAAGTAAAGTAAAATAAAGTAAAGTAAAATAAATAACTTTATGTAACAACACACTTAATTTTGTAAAATTGATAATATTATAAAAAGAGCAACTGTTGAGTTTCTTGCCGGCTCTTCTCAACAGGGCCTGCCTTCCGAGCCGGTGGTAGAGTCACTACAAATAGTCCAATTTGACGTTTCAAAAGTGCTTGTAATAAGCCTACTTGAAATAAATGATTTTGAATTTGAATTTGAATTTGAAAGAAGCAGATACTTCACATCCATATCTTGTGGTACTCTCCAATGAAACTTCTTGATAATTTACAATAGAGGCTAAATCAGACTCTGCTAAATCTTAAGTAGAGCTTTTCATGTTAGAGCTCCTCCGGTGTAGTAAGCTATTGCTTAAGCTTTTCCCACCCGCCAAGCAGCGTAACTGTGTTTCGGCTTGAAGGAAAGCTTATGGTGGTTAAGCTGGTGTAATTACAGGCACAAGAGGCTTAACCCTTACACCTAAGGTTGATGTATCATCATCATCATCATTATCAGCCTATTAACGGCCCACTACTGGGCCAGGATTTTCTCCTTACGGGATACCCTATAAAACGTTGACCCACCACGCTACTCTAATGCGGGTTGGCGGGTTTAAGGTAATAATGTTTTTTTTTTCTTATTTTTTATTGCCAGTATAACTTTTTCGTTCATAATAATATTTACTCACTGAATTGTTTTCTTCGTTTTTAAGCTAGTATTTGTATGTAAATTAGACATAAGTTAGATTAAGAGAGGAATGTGCAGTGCTCAGAAAAGCCGACAAGAGCTTACGAGCACCAAGCTGTATATATAAAAATTGTATGTGTTATGATAAATAAATAAATAAATAAATAAATAAATAAATAAATAAAGATGTATTAACGGTCACTATCAGACCGGGACTGACTGCTTAATGTGCTCCATGCTAAGGTACGGGGGTGTAACACCGACTCCGGGCTTGGAATGTAGTGAAAATTACTACTCAGAATACTCAGAATTATAAAAAAGACCATGAATTCGAACCCAGGGCCTAGTGATCGAAGTCACATAGGCGAACCATAAGACTAACGAGGCAGTCAAGTTGATCTGTACAGGGCAAAAAATTGTAAGTATTCAAGGCATCTGAGGCCGTATTCGATATTTGTCTTAACCGATCGAAATTAATATGTAAGTGACATAATAAATGCAGGTAAGTTAAGCAATAACTTGTATATACAGTTCTTGTGCTACGATTGCGGCTTTCAGATTTATTTTGTTTTATCTATTAGAAGTCGATTGCGATAAATATAAAAGTCGTTGATAATGTGTTTATTTTTCTTATTCTCAAGTGGTTTATTGGCTTATGATAGACCGTGGATGGCACTTACTTACTTAATATATTTCGAAACATTTCTGTATGTATAGGCACATTCTTATGTTGTATAGGTAGTTACAGACATCATGAATGTCTGTGACGTCATGTATGTATGTGAATTGGCGGGTTAAAAGTATTTTTTTAACCGACGAAAAAAAACGGAGGAGGTTCTCAATTCGACACGTATATATTTTTTTTTTTTTTTTATGTATGACCACGCATAACTTTTTACAGAGTTGTCCGATTTTGATAATTCTTTTTTTATTAGAAAGGGCATACTTCCAAGGTGGTCCCATTGTCATCATGTTAGGATCTGATGAGGATATCCTGTGGAAATTGAAGGAACTCTTCAAATTTTGGAGGCACGCTTACAGCGATTTCGGTTTTAGTCTCGGTATCGGTAGCTTTTTGGCTACTAGTGCTATATAATATACTATGACAGTATAGTACGAGTACGCTACGTGGCGATAAATCACTAAAAAGTAAGAAATAAAAATTTTTAACAAAAAATGAACCGACTCCAAACGCACTAAAAAGTAAAAAATAACTGTGTAATTTAGTTGCTTTAATTTACTTAAGCATATCTAGGAGTCGGTGCCAGCCAAGGTTTCTACTTTCAAGGACGTTACCTAGAACCCACAAACTGCTTTACTACGTAAAATAAATGTTCCTTAAACTTGGCTGGCACCGACTTCATAGATATGCTTCAGTAAATTAAAGCAACTAAATTACACAGTTATTTTTTACTTTTTAGTGCGTTTGGAGTCGGTTCTATTTTTTGTTAAAAATTTTTTGTTTATTCATTACAAGTTAGCCTTTGACTGCAATCGCACTTGATGGTTAGTGATAATGGAAGTGGGCTAACTTGTTAGGAGTATGATAACATCCATACCCCTTCGGTTTCTGCACGACGTCGAACCGGGAGACTAAACGCTTGGCGGTACAACTTTGTCAGTAGGGTGGTAACTTGCCACGGCCCAAGCCACCAGCTAGACCCGGATTCAAAACTCAATAGCCGGAAGTCGAACCTCAGACCTCCTTCTCATAAATCTACCGTCAATGTAATGAGAAGTTCCTGTTCCTTAAGTAGGCAGTTAGTAGTCTGAACAGTGATAATAATTGAAATAAGTATATTATTCCGAATCAAATCCGAATCAAAGAAAATTTTGTTAATATTTTAGAAGTAAGAATCATAACTCTTATTTTCATAATTATCCTTTGCACTTAATAAAGCGCTACCCTTTTGTCCTAAAACGCAGCAATTCCAATCAAATTGCCTTAACGCATGTACGAAAACCGCAAGATTATCGTCCCCCGAAACCCGAAATCCGGTGTCCTAAATCCGACCGCAAAAATCCCAAGCAACCGGCTCTTTCCCACAACGGCCACTCAAATGCATTGGAGCCATGTAATAAAATACTAAACGTAATATAAAAGGCGATCGCATTAGCTAAAGGAGCCATTATTAAAAAGTATCGAGTTTCCGAACGTAGCGTTTTTGAGTCGACCAATCAAATTCGAGCTACGTTTTACGTCCGCTCGCCTGACCAATCGTGGGGCGGTGTTATTTTTTTTTATTGTAGATCGAGTTAATGGATTGTTCTTCATTTTGATTTATTGTTTGTTTTTTGTTACGCTGTTTTTGGGCAGCTGCTGATGGTATTTTAATGATCGTCTTTAAGTTTTTTATTATCTTTATGTGTTAGTGCTAACTTGGTTCTAAGTGGTTAAACGGGATTATTACTTTAAGAATAACCTTCTTTGAATATTTACTTAATTAAAATTTAATTCAATAATCTTCTTAAATAATACTTTTAATACCGTCTGTTTGTCTATGCTTAGAAGGTTTTAAGTAAGTAGGTATAGGCATGTAACCTTCATTTATAAGCCTTTAAAGTATGTAGATTTGTTTCAAAAATTAGTTATAAAATTAACGAGAAGCGATTAAGTACTGTTAATGAATTTACCCAAAAAAGAATAATTAGTACTCTATTATATACGGCCGTTGTTTTCTATCGCCGAAAATGTTTATTTTAATTTATATTTACACAGTATGTACATGTACGTATTGTAAGTAAGTATATTCCAAGTTGGCATATCTTCCTCGCTGACCCACTCCGTAATTGCATCCCTAACAACTTGGTATGACTTAGCGTGCCGTTACACTGTTAACTGTTTGGCCTCTCATACTTAATACTAGAAGAGACAAAACACACAAGAAGTTTTCTTTGAAAAGCAAAAAATATAGTACTGAAAAGTGTGAAGTTGAAAGTGATACAGCAATTATTGTTTTGCTTTTCTATAAAAAAAATGCAAAATAGTTATATATAAAACATAAATATAAATATCAGGACGACCACCATACGCTCCGTATTTTTCAAGTTAATTAGGTACCTAATCGGAAGTAAACACCTTCTTGATTATTATTAGAGATTAATGAAGTCTACTCCATGATTATATTTAACTGAATCAACACTTCTCTCAAACATCCTCAGCTAGATACCATATTAGTATGTCCCAATTAAAAACAACTAGGCGATTTTCGCTCTAACTTAAACTTGACTTTGAGCCTACACAGCACTGATGATGACAATTTTAGATTTAATGACAATATAAGATTCAACAGCAATACTTTTAAGACGTTGTACAGTATCAGTGATAGAGTCTTGACAGTAATATCAGACTTATCATCAAGGCTATCTTCAGGTAGCCAGTGCTGCCTCGGAACGGGAGAGAGAACTGGCAGCTGATGCTCACCCGCTCTACAAGAACAAAGGGTGGTAGGAGAAGCCGATACGCGCACATCCTGCCACGCCTGTGCACACCACTGAGTGCACGGACGTCGTGACGTCAAATTGCATGATTCTGTGACTCCGCTGGTTTTTGTGGGTAGACTGTTGTGCGCTTTTCTTTCCTGCGCAGCCTCCGATTTGCGAAAATGGAAAAACATTTATTGTTCCGAGCGATAAAAAATACGCAGTGTATCCAGCGTCTATACATCGGTGACGGCCGCGGGTCCGCGCATGCGCTGTACACACAGTCAATACTCCAAGTGCGTGAGGTGACGATGAACCTACATCTGTGATCATAATGCTGTGGATCGAGACCCATCGCCGTTTGTCCTGATTTAATTATATTAATTTATTTTATTCATCTCATTTAATAAATATCATAACTCATTCATAATATTATCATTACTGTAAATGGCAAACTACATAACCAAATATCCCTCACTCACTCATCATAGCTACAATGTAGGTTGGTGGGCTTACGATGATAAAAAATATAATTATATTAAATTAAACATTATCACCCTAATCCCCCTAACTCGCATTGGAACAAAGTGGTACATCTATGCTCCTTGTCCCCTCTGCTATAAGGAAGCAGACCTGGCTGAGTAGTAGGCCGTCAAATATTTTGATGATAATATAAACACTAACAGAAAGAAAATCCTAGTATTTCATACCCCGAACCCGGACGAGGCAATCTTAACATAATCAACAAATGTTTGATTAATTTTGTTATTCTCCACAAAACAGGAATACAAGACTCAACTCCAGCCAGCCTCGTTTACTTGCGTCTACTTGCGTTTGACTTCGGAAATCAGAGCATCCTCAGGATACATCGACTTGTAAAACATAACATAACATGATTGTATCTTTAAAAAAAAATTAAGAAAAACAAAACAATTAGAAACAGTAATTATGCACAATATAACAAAAAATATTTGGTATGACTATATATTGGTGAAAGCATTTTTGCAACGACAAAGTTGTTTTTTTGTTGGTCTACAAGTTGGTTCTCTAAGATGGAAGCGGGCTAACGTGATAGGATGAAGATAAAATCCACAACCCTTTCGGTTTCTACACAACATGGTACCGGAACGCTTAATCGCTTGGCGGTACGTCTTTGTTGGTAGGGTGGTAAACAGCCACGACGAAAGCCTCCCACCAGCCAAAAATTGTTTATTCTTTAAGCCAGGTGCATTAAAATTTTATGAAGCCGAAATCGTCATTTAATAAAAGTAAAAACAAGTAATAATATAATATGTATTTAGGTTCGTACCTTGTAGCTGAACGTTAATAGAACGTTGTTAATCCAACAGGGATTGTTGGCTCATTAATGTTAAAGAGCGTCCATATTCAACTCAGATTTCTTATAATTTACAATTCATTGAACAAAAAAATAACTCTCGGACTCCACACCGAGAGTAGAGAATTCGACAATGGTTCACAGCTTTTTTATAATCGATGAACTATTTGTTTTATTTACACAGGAAAGGAAAGACAGGAATAAAATTGGCTAATAGTTTTTTTAAAGGGTAAGTTACACGGGGAGGGAGCTTAGTACGAAGCTAATCAATCCTTGTTAGTAACTAAAATTATCATTATCATGTCAATATCAAATCATCATTATCATTATCGAATCAATATGACGTAGTGGGCCTATTATAGGGCTCACTACGTAGGGCTACGTCTCAATCCGTGAAAGAGAAGGGACATGGAGCTTAAACCCTCGCTTAAAACCAACTTGCTCCAATGCGAGTTGACGGCCTCAGGGTGATAATGATAGAGATCGGACCCGACGGCTTAACGTGTTCTCCGAGCCACGAGGATGTAACTCAGCTTTCCGACTCCAGGCTTTTACTGAAAATTTGTTAGAAGAAACACAAACTTAACGACGAATTATTCCGCCACCCGATCCTAGATCCGAACCCAGGACCTCGTGATGGAAGCCACATAGGCTAACCACTAGACTTACTAGCCCAACGAGGTAGCCTTACCTAAAAGCACCTAAATCAAGTGAACATTTTTTTTTCTCTAAAAAGATTATGAACTCAAAGATTGAGTAGGAAGTAGGCCTACCAGCAAGTTCATCACAGATTTATTAGATTTGGTTGTGTAATGAGATCAAACAATGATTACAGTCGTTGGACTTTTCATAAGTTCAATTGAATGGAAAAAATCGCCCGGACTAATCACGTCGCCTCGGACTGGATGGCTTTATGCAGTAGCGTTTTGAAATGAAAACTTCTTCAGGCGCGTCGAGCAATTTTTACGTGAACAAACATCATGGGACTATAGCGTCACCTTAACTGTACGCTTTTCATGAACTATATAATATATACTGTGTTTATATTTCCACTGATTCTGATAAAGTATTTACCGTAGACTCCATAATACAACCGCAATTAACGCGGATGGACTTTGGACATAAAAGCTCTACTAGAGACAAGTAGGGTATGGGCGTAGGGATGGATGGGAATGGCGCAACTTCTCTTTCATTTGTCAACTCTCGTAGGGCGTCTCCCGGGAGACTCAGACATTAGCTAAGAGAGACTAACGGGTTTTATGAGTTAATTTAGTACTGTCTGTGGTTGAAATCGACTTTCGGTTGGAATGAGAGATAGGGGCCTCGTTTATACTTGCAAAGTTGTAGTGCAGAAGTTAATTGTGTTACCAAAACGGCCTCGGAATTGGGTATGGAGGTCAATTATTTCTTGTGTTAATAACTTAAGAAAGCTTGAGTTATATTTTTCACTAGCGGATGCCAGCGACGGACGAACCATGGGGAATTTAAATAAATAAAATTACGATAGTGGAAACAGCCATAGCACTTCTTATAACTTACTATATTGTATTAGCCCTCAAAGATGAATAATCTTCCCCGTTTTTCCACATTTTCCACAGATTCTTCGCTAATATAGCCTAAAGTCTTTCTCGATAAATGGACTATTAACACAAAAAGAATTTTTCAATTAGAACCAATTTCTGACATTAGCACGTTTAAACACACAAACAAACAAACTATTCAGCTTTATAATATTAGATAAGAGATTGGCTTGCTGGCACTCTACTGTTTGAACCATCCGGCCAGCAATTAAGGTTGAATTAAAAAAAAAGTTTTCCTATCCAAGAAGGACGTTTCTTCGGAGATCGGTAATTTGTGCAAATTTTCTTTTAAAATTTCCACGATGTTCGTTTAATGGAGTACTCCAATGATCCTGCCTTATGTTTATTCTGACTTTGTGATTGAATTGTTAGGAAATCAGATTACGTTCAATTCTGTTTTCATAATGAATGAATTTTTATCCGACAGACGAGGATTAACACAAAAGTTTTCTTTAAAAAGGTTCGCACCGAAAATTAAGACGTAGCCTAGTTAAAAATCAAGCCACCAGGGAGTTTTCGTGGAATGTTTTGTCTGATTCTAAAAAATAAAAAATAATGTAATGTAATGTACAAAAAAAAGTTTGTGATGACATATATTCTAACTTAGGAAAGATTTTTTGTAAATTATTAGAGGGTTGCATTAAAATTAAAAATATAATTTAAAAATTAAACATGATGACGATGATGAAGAGATGATTACTGGAAGGGGCTATTAAGCGTGATATGACACTCAAAATAAAAACTGTAACACCTACCTAATCTGTGTAGCACTTGAAGATAAGGAGAATGTGAATGTTTGTGATAACAAATTGCTTTTAATGATGTTGGGATTTTAACAGAGAGGTATCGATTCCCATTTAGCGTTCCAGAAGATGCCGTGTAGAAACCATCAAGTATGAGAAGAGTTAACTTTTACTTCTTTCTAATTATCTACCTATCCTATGTGTGACTATCAGTTCACACATGATGTACAATAAGATGGAAGCGGTCTAACTTGTTAGGAGTAGGACGAAATCCACATCCCTATTCGGTTTCTACACAACATCGTACCGGAACGGTAAATCGATTGATTCGATAATGGTACGCCTTTGTCTGTAGGGTGGTAACTAGACACGGCAAAAGCCAAGACCAAGACAAATTAGGACAAATCTCAAGCTGCGCCGCCGGGAATCGATCCCAGGAGCTCTGTCTTATAAATCTATCGCACATACCACTGCGCCACGGAGGCCGACAAAATTCGGCCTAAAAAAAATTTTATTAAAAAATAATGTAATTTTCGTTTGAATTCAAATGTATAACTAGAAATACATAAATCTGAAATTTTAGTAATTTCAAATTATCAGATTTTCACTTAATGCATATTATAATACATTATGTATACTTATATTATAAATCAATATTAAATGTTTGTCTGTTTGTCTGGCTGTTTGTTCTGTCTACTATCTCTGTGATTGCCAGTCGGTTTGTAAAAAATTGTAATATTCCAGGCTTATGAAGAGAGACAGAGTCTAATGTATCCTGATATACCCACGTGAAATGAAACTACGAGGGTGAAAGATCGAGATGCAATTAGTCTATTAGCAAACAGACCACTGACTGATTCATTACGAGATATTAAAAAAAACCTTCAGAAATATTCCTCGATACTCCCAACCACCACGGGATCTCGAGCGAAACCGGCGGGCACAGCTAGTTTGAACCTACGTCCCGAGCAGCGTCTCTTTCCTTCAGATAAGCGTGTTTGCCCGCCGGTTCCGGGATGTCGCGCCGGTTATCTAATGAGAACTGATAACGACTCCGCTCACCCCTCCGGTTCTTGTATCAGGTGATATTTGTGTGTCATTTATAACAGCTTATGTACCCACATACGATGCTATGTATAGTTTTTTGATGTTTCTTTTACCCTGCATTGATACAGGCAATATGATGGAGTATAACCACTAACCAGTCTTCTCCAATTATAGACTGTTGTAATGATCATTATCACAGCGTATCATTCAAGGCAAGATCCACGCAAAAAGGACAATGCACCTCCTGGCTCAAAAATCTCCGCGAGTGATAAGTACGCATTGAGCACAAGATTGTTGTTCCAAGCTGCTAAGAGTTATAAATATCACTATCAGAATTAATGATAATGACCAGGATCAGCCTAACGTCCTTTCTGAGGAACGGACGTATAACATTAACATCTCAACACAACACCAGGCTGACATTTTACAGGGAATTTATTTGAAGGAAATAAAGCTTAAGTACATAACTCTATACGATACAGAATAGGCATCTTCTAGGCCAGTGCGTATCATCGTAGGCTACATCCTCACTTACCATCAGGCGTGATTGCTGTCAAGCGATAGCCTATAGCATTCAAAAAAGAGTTTGACCTACGCAGAGCCGTAACCAACAATTTATGCGTCCAGTGGTGCCAGCGTGCGTACGCCCTAACGTAACTGCGTCCTACAGACTTGTCACTGACTCTAAATAAGGTACTGTTTGTATATTATGGTCTGGTCATTTCTGCGCCCGTTGGTCTGCGCCCTGTGCCTGGGCACCGCTGGCACTGCCCTAGTTACAACACTGGATTGGGTCAAATCTTAAAAGCTAGATTACAAATACTTTTTGAATATCCAAAACCGTAGCTTTTAGAAGTGCTTACAACAAGCCTATGTCCAGCAGCCACATGAACTCCTAACTAAATGAACTCATTGAGTTCAGAAATTTAACTTGCCAAGCACTCTGATGTATACAAGTTAAAACATTTAAATAAAAGCTTGTCTTTTCAAAAAGTATTTTTAAATATTAATTTATTCAGAAAAAGCCTTACAAACTTATATCTACGTTATTAGGTTAGTATAAATTTGGCACGAATACCAAAAATTGGCATTTTCTGAATCGGCGTTTCCTTGAAGCGTACACTTGTCATTGTTTGTTCAACTGAGATGGCGACGAAACGAAAAAACTCCGAAACCGGCTCGCGGGTGATTTCGAAAATATCTGGCCTGATAAGCAATGTACCGATGGAAAAAAAATACACTACTACGGTTACTGTGTTAGTCCTTCCTCTGTATAAGAACTCCACGCTGTTCCACCGTGATATATTTTACGATGCTTACAGATGTCATTGGTAATGACGTACGAACACACTGTAAAGTACTAGATGCGAAGCAAAATTATACCACAAACTTCCAAACTTCTGTCTGCTACTAAGAATTTAAAAAAAAATTAATATCTTATAATACGTTCTCGGAAATCTCTCAAACCCAGGATTTTATGATCAGAAGGCTAACTACAAGATCTGGCAATCAGATTATAAAATAAATGCTTAGCCAGACTCCTGCACGACACTATTTAGCCATCACCATGCTTCAAATATTAATTTTTGTTTTAGAATAGTCCTAATTTAAAATTATATTTTTTAATACGGACGAAGCTAACAATCTATAAAAATAGAAACTTAGATTTAGGTAATAAAATAAATGATTGTTTTTCCAACGCTACTAAAAGGTACAAGATGGCGGCGCGCAACGGCGCGGAACGCCTCGCGATGAGCCCACCTCGGCACTGCGACGTGTTCTGTAATACTATGTAGCACACACATTACACTCTATAATATACCTACACACTACACATATACACATTGTATCGTATTTAGAAATATTTACCGTGATACATTTTACATAATATGTCAATGGTAATGACCGTAACCAATACTAAGAACAAGAATAAAATGAATAGAAGAGAATGACATGTTGTGCCGACGCCACTTGCGTGGGAGTAAGGCAAGATGTTGGTGATGATGACATCCCGCTCCTCTTGTACCTTTAACGTAAATACCTACTCGTACATAAGTACTTATACAAACTGCAATAATTGGTAGTAATTTCTTTGTTTCGGGTACTTTTTTCATCGACAACCGACGAATCAAAGCGACAGAGTCACTCAATTCTCGCATTTGAAGAGTGAAGAGTCATCCCCACATGTTCTGAGTATGCTCCGGCTCGGAATGAAACACACGATGCAAAATTTTCTGTCGGATCTAGGATCTGGGTAACCATCGCGTTAGTTCTTTTTTTGTCGTTTTTCACGGAAAATATTAAATAAGTAGTATCAAATTATTAAATACCTACTTACGACGAACTAGCGTAAAGTAACAACTGCTTCTCTTAAATACAAGCTTTTCCATGTATCTATCTTCATTCGTCTCTTGGATTGGTTGCGTTTAGATTAAGAAGCTTAGTTTTCTAATTCCCAGAAAAAAGTAAGTTATCAATAACAGCCTAGTTGGAAATCGGCGGTATTTCGGCCTATATTTTCGGTAGAGTGACACAGAGCTTTCATATGATTCCAATAGTTTGTCTTACTTATTTATATTTTTTTAGTTACCTATTAAAAACACTGTGAAAAATTCATAAAAAAATATCTACTCGTGAATCATTTGAGTACTCAAGCCGGTTGTCAGGGCTCCAGAGTGAGGAACCTCTCCACAATACGCGCCGTTTTATGATCTGCTGCCTTCTGTAACCGACACTCGATCCAGCAGGCAAGCAAAAGCTTCTCAAGATGTTGGTCGAATCTATTCCAATTATTAGCGTCCATATCTCGGATCCATATGTCATCAATGGTATATCCTACTGCTCACAGGAACATACATGCTTTATTTCTGTAAAATCGTATGCATAGACTTTTATCCTTGCTATATAGATTAAATATATAATTGTAACAGCTACTACTCAGATAGATGTATGAAATATACAATTGTAACAGCTACTACTCAGATAGATATATTAAATATACAATTGTAACAGCTACTACTCAGATAGATATATTAAATATACAATTGTAACAGCTACTACTCAGATAGATATATTAAATATACAATTGTAACAGCTACTACTCAGATAGATATATTAAATATACAATTATAACAACTACTACTCAGATAAATATATTAAATATATAATTGTAACAGCTACTACTCAGATAGGTATATTTAATCTAAAGTCCAGACAACACAAATGTAAACAGAGAGATGGCAAATCGATAGCCGATAACAGTCGTAAGTGCAGCACCTTGATAGTCAACTTGATAGTGCAGATAGCGGGTTCGGTGCCCGATAGCTGTGACACTGAAAGCTTCGCGTTTCACGTATTTATGTGCCACCTCGATTATTGCACTTTTAATAATTGTTTAGCTTTTTACTTTCTACAATTCTTTGATGCTAAGTTATACGGTAGACCTGCCTAGTTGGTTTAGTGGTTAGCCTATCCGGCTTCGATCATTTGGTCCTGGGTTCGACACCTGGATCGGGTCGTGATATATTCTGAGTTTTTGACGTGAAAACGTCTTATAATTCGATAGAGCCGGCTGCACGCACGAAAAAACATGACGTCATGCGTTACCTCGCTTTGAGGCGTTCCATGTAAGGCTTGAAGTGCAAGCGAGAGCGCAGAACGAGCGTCAAAGAAGCACAATCGGCCTTTGCGTTCGGCAGCGTTCGACATCCATCGATTAAATATAATTATTAAATATTTTAATTTTAAATTAAAAATTAATATATTTATTATAAATTTAAAATGCAAAGTGATGGTAAACCTCAAAATCAATTATTTTATTAATTTAAATTAATATTTATAAAAATATACTTAAATTAAAAATTTTAATAACCAATTAAATGCTACCATTCCATCAGTATTTTCTTAAGACGTTGTCACGTTCAACTATCGTCAGTAAACCGACTTTACAGACAACCAATTTTTCCTTCTAGCCAGGAGTGGGGAAGTTGGTGTTGTTACAACCTCGTGGCTTGGAGAGTAGGTACGTTAAACCGTCGGTTCAGGTACTTATTATAAACATCTGGTAGTGATCGTTAAGATATGAAAAATTATCACCCTAAGCTTGGCATGGCATGGTATTACTACGGCTACCTAGATATACCTACCGAAATGTTGTATGAAAATAACATAACTTTAACAGAAGTTGGATATAAATAGCATATTATTTTTGCAGCTTCTTTTTATCGTTTTCATTACTTTCCCTTTTACTGCTATAATATTCTGTGTGAATGGTAGTTCCACAAGTGCGGGGTACTTCATTTGTTTTCTATACATACGAAATCAAGAGATGGGCGCGAACGACTTGTGTCCTTAGTGTAGAACAGAAAGCGGGAATACAAAGTAAGGAGCGATATTTATGTCGGCGACAAATTAAATTTATTAAATGCTGTAAAAATGACGTAATTTCCTTACAAACTTTCAACCCCTTTTTTAGATTAAAAAGTACGGTCCTTTTTTGTCCTTGTCTTTTCTCAGTGTCTAAACTACTTATACCACTACCACATTTTATTTTAATCAGTTCGTTAGGTATGTCAGGGGGGTGTGCGTAGCACACAGGCATACAGAGTTGCTTTCGTATTTTGTTATCATTTTGAGAACTCAAGCAACGTAGGCCAGGGTTCCTGAGTAAGGAACCTCCTCAAAATAAGTACGCAACGTTTTAAGGCCTTTACGACCTTTTATTCATCATATAAGTGAAGTCTTCTTAAGATGTTGGATGTTTTCTTCTAACATTATCAGCTTAATTCAAAACCAGGCCTATATGTTTACAGGAAAGAGATCTAATGAACCACCACGTTGCTGCAATGCCTAGGCTCAGAGTGATAATGTTTTGAATCCTTAACATTCACTATCCGATGTTAATGATAATAACTGAAACCGACATTACAGGAATTATCGCTTTCCGCTATATCTCGCTTAACCAAACATATAGCCTTAACTTGGGCCTAGTATGAAAACCACGGTCGGAACATAGGGAATACAAAATGAGTCAATTTTCCATAATCTCTGATGAAACGTTTGAAGCGATAAATTAGCCGCAGCCAGCTTCAGACTCACATTGGATCCCTTGTGTCTTGATGACGTCACGGGGTTGAGGTAGATTCACTTGCACTGGTTTGAAAAATGCGTCACTTTGTTGCAAAAAAAGCCATATACCATTTCCTTTACGTGTGGATATGGATCTATATTTTCTCGTCTCGACTGTTTCGTTGCTTCAATGGTTCGAATCACCAGGTCTTGAGTTTGAGTTCTGCGTCAGGCTATAAAGTATTAAGTTTCCCTTCCTTCCGAGAAATTATCAGTTGAATTTGTTGTTGTTAACATCTTATAGTGATTATTACCGAATCCATCATTACTTAAAACTCACTAAACAGCATCAGACCAGTGCGGTGAGAAAATAGTTGAAAGATGCCTCGTTGGTTCCTAAGGTCCTTTTTTTGTCGTTGGAATAGTGGTCTTGGGTTCAGGGTGGTTACACCAAAAATACGACATAACACATTACGTTAAAATAAGTGGGGATTGAAACACTAATCCACCTCCAAATTATTAAGCTGTTGCTATATATATGGTTATATCGAGTTGGTTAGGACGAAGGTACCCTTTTTATATAGTTTTTTCTTGCTTGTAAATAGCTAACCGCATACCACAACGTTTCGGCCGTGGAGTCTAGCCGAGCAAACACAATAAACCGTACAAGTTTCCAAGAACTGTCGTATCGTTAGCACTCACACGCGAAATGGCCGACTTGTGACAACAGGGCTTTACACAAAACATGAAGTTTTCATGGAAATAAAGCTACATATGGACGCTAACTATGAGCCTCATAAGAAGCTCAGTCACTTCACTTAACGGACAATGGAGCGAGCTTTATCTCTGCGTAATCGAATCAGAAATGAGGAGATCCGCAGAAAGATTGAAGTTACTGACGTAGCGGCAGTGGGCGAGAACATAGTTCGAGGAGCTGACGAACGTTGGGATCCCAAAGTGTCTGAAATAGCGACCCAGCAACAAAAAGCTCAGTAGATCGACCCCTACTAGGTGAACTGATGACTTATACGGCTGCTACGTGACTCTGGGGACTTTAAGGTGAGGTTCTAGTGGAAGTATATCAATTTCGGACGGACTTGAGGGCTCCGGAATTGCCGTACAGCAGATGAGATTAAAAGAGTCAGGACCCTTGCTCAAACGGCACTTATCGAAAGATGGAAGGAGGATCTGGAGTCCCCAGTTGTGGGTTGCTGGAAGGTCGTAGCGATTTGGCCCCATCTGTAGAAATGGTTACAATGACACGGATCATTCAAGGTCCGGCTGGTGTAGATTCTTACAGGAAACGTTTGTTTTGGTAAGTCAGCATCAGATAAGAATCAATCAACTTCGGCTGGTCATCAGTGTGGGGCTACGGATACGGTGCATCAGACACTAGTCGAAAATCTAGCATGAGGTCCTCAAAGACACATCCTGGCGTCAATTGCGGGTGGAAAGGTCTCACTGCCGACTATAGTTAATGCTATCATCAACAGACAGATGTGTTATAAGAATATAGAAAGGGTTTGGTTTAATATATATATTTTTTTTAATATTATAGGACAATTACACACATCGCTATATAGCCCCAAAGTAAGCGTAAGTAGCTTGTGTTATGGGTACTATGATAACTGATGAATATTTTTATATATATTATACATAAATACTTTTTTAATATATAGATAAACACCCAAACACTGGAAAACATGCATGATCATCACACAAACGTTTTCCAGATGTGGGAATCGAACCCACAGCCTAGGACGCAGAAGCAGTGTCACTACCCACTGCGCCACTCGGCCGTCAACTTTACAATAGATGAAGCTAAGCTAATATTGTTCTTCACTATGAGAACAGATAAATTTTCGTGGAACCCCGCTTTTTCTTTTGAATACTTTGAGAACCAATGGTTTAAATTAAAATGGTTTAAGCGATTTAAATTAAGGAACATTGAAACCAAAGTAGTCTTGTAAAAAATAAATGTGAAAGCATACAGATACATAGATAAAAAAGATTGTGAAGAAAACAAATTTATTTCTGAATAACGTTAGGACGTAACTCTCAAGCTGCAATTTTGTCTATACGATTCAAGGATATACAATTTCCACTTTTGCATACACCGACTGTAAACGTTCTTGGCAAATTGAATGCTTTTGTCTCTATCGTGCCCATCCACGGACTCTATTTCAAAGTGAATAACATCTAGCTACGGAGTACTGTTGTACGCAAAAGTGTTATGTCTGCACTGATGCTGTGTTTTTCCTTTTTTTACTTTTATTAGGGCTTTTTCACTTTTTCCAATCGTGAAATTTTTACAGTAGATTTATTTTTTCAAATGTGGTAAAATAAACCTAGGGATTATTTAGTTCAGTGAAACTGATATAACTCTGGTTTTTAATTGTTCTTTAAATTACAATGTAAAATTTTTATTTTATTAAATAATTTAGAGATAATTAAATATTAAAAAAACAGAATCATTGAGATCATTAGCTATCAGCCTAATTAACGACGCACTCCAGGGCGAGGCATCGCTGCTTAAAGATTAAACCCAAAAATTTTACAAATGCGAAATTTAACGCCGTGTAGCATTTTCTTCCAGGAACATTCTAATTCCAAGCTTTCCAATTCCTGCTATTAACAATTTGAGAAAATCTACTGAGAAAACAGAAACTGATAGAAATTTGTCATTACGTTTTTGTCCGCGACCGTACTCGCCAATAACTGTCCAGTGTAAATATTGGTGTAAGCAAGACAACGGCGTTTTTGAGAATTCCGAATGAAGGTCCGAGCTGTTTGTATGTTTGTTCGCTCGCTCGTAGCTTGTAATCTATGTTTGTTTGGGCGCGACCTGTTACCTTTCGACATGACACTGGCTTATTGAAATGATACGAGTATCTGTTACATGATAACACGTTTTAGGTTATTCGTTCTGCTATTTTTTCTGATATAACTGCCTTATTGGTCCATTGGTTGGGTTTTGGCTTTGGATAGAGATGTCCTGGGTTCGAGTCCAGGGTTGCGCTATGAAATAATATTCAGATTTTTTTCCTTCCAAGGGATTCACAGTAACAATTTTCAGACTGCAGTTGAAAAATTGGTAACTGTACACTATACTTAAGTAGGAAAGCTTTTTAAACCTACCTACTAATCACCAAAATCATCAATGACCCACATCAGGCCTCTCTCCTAGAAGGAGACGAGATATGGAGCGTAGACCCACCACGCGCCTCCAAATGCGGGTTAGCGGGCCTAGGATGATAATTGTATTCATTAATAGTGTCCAATAGTAGTGTAGCAGTATATTAAAACAAGAAAATACCGAACATTATAAAGTACTCTCCCTCAACATCATTCCGGCCACCTAATCGTTTGGACTCGACATATCTCATCTATCTAACTCCTATAGGGTGATAATTATTGCAAAGAAACACGACGTTATAAAATAACCGAAAGCTATTTAGTCCAGCGAACCATGCATTATTGTTTTAAACTTACTTTGTAGAAAACAAACCTAATTGTAATAGTTTAATCACACTATTATTCCTACAAGCGTAATTCTTGTAATAGCATTTTTAAATCCCTTTGTATAGTCGGAAGATAATAAAAATATCGGCTTCTATCTGCACTATACTATACTATACTATACTATACTGTCCACCGCATCTTCTTTGTGGTTGAAATCATATAATTAGAGCAATGCCCAGTTATGTACTTTAAAACCCTAACTACGCCCTAAATAAGTTGTTGACGAAATAAATTTGCAAAGATTGAAACCACCAAGACATGGCCAGTCCCTTGACACAGTTGGCAGTCCTTACAATATAACGAATCCCTCACGTTTACTCGCAACTGCAACGAGGTGTTAATCTACTTACTGTAATGAGCACGCTAATCATTCACATATTTTTGTAGCAGCAAATCGACGGTGATGTTTCAAAACTTAGCAAGTGACATGATTCATGTTTTTTATATGAGGCCAATAATGAAATTCTTAAAACCACAAAAAGATTGTAGGTCAAATGTTTGTCTAATGTAGTTTCCTGTATGGTTCAGATCATTGCTTACAGGGACGATCAGACTAATAGAGTTAGTAGCCTGAATGAAAAATGTACGAAATGGAACAAGTTAAGCTTAGCAGTCTGTTTGTCAGCAATTTGTATCTCCTAAACCGTTATAGCTAAACAGATGATGTAGATAAACGGAATAAAATAAACATTTATGTAGGGCTCACACTTGGCCGGTATTATTACGAATGTACTTTAAATTCGTTCCAAAGTCAGCTAGAATTAGGTGGAATTTAAATAAAATCTTTAACGTTTAATGTCACTATATGAATATACCTAACTTGAAAAATATGTATTTCATACACATTTTCCTGTTTTACAGCACCAAGTAGATACATAAATAATAAAAATAATTTACGGTTATTCTATCGGACTAAGGCAATGGAAAATAATGACATGTTCACCTACGCACGTACTACAAAAGTAAATCTTAAAGGACATATGTCAAAAATGTATGGAAGTCTGCCCAAGAGATACCCAGAGATGATATATAATTATGTAATTAAATAGTACAGATCTTTTATTTAAATAGTAGTAAAGTTACTTGTAGCTAAGCAGTCGCTAATAAAAGTTATGAAGGTTTATAAAAGTTGACTTTTCATACTACGACGACGGTCACGTGATTCAGGACACAAAAATCGATTGAAATTTTATATTTTTAATATATTTTCAAGTGATTGCTATGAAACAAAACATGGGTATTTAAATAGGAACATACCTTTGGACAGCCTGGGGCAAATTTTGGCAATGTCCTTTACCTTTATATAAGGTTAATTTCAGCATGAGTTTTCCGCCTTAACTGGAATTTAGATGATAGTAACTAATTTTTATATTTCATCATCACCGAGTAGGTACAACAACATTCTTAATAGGTACTTAGACTAACGATGACCATATTTTTTAAGTTAATAAGTTACACAAATTAAAGACATCATGTTAAGTATTCTCGTCAACAGTCTTGATCCTTTAAACTTGCAATGACGCGCACACGCTTTGCGAATCGGCAGGACGAGGTGCTAATCCACTTGCAGTAATGAGGATGCTAATGAATCGCTGCGAGAGCCTTTGAACCCGTCTCACTATCTCGAGATAGTTTGAGACGCTCTTGTAGACTGATAAAAATACGAAGAAAATTGTTCTTCTTAACATTTTATGCACCATTTTTTTGTCTGATAGTGTATTTATGTCTTACTACAAATGGCGAATCTAAAATGGCAGTGGGCTGCAAACGACCAGTGAGAAGACCAGAAACGAGGTGCAATGATCATATCATGAATTTGACAGGCAGTAATGGAATTTTGACAGCCCAAAAAATAGAACTGAAAGGGATTACCTATAGAAGGCATACACCAGGATAGTAGAAAAGAAATATAGAGGAACAAGAAACGAACTACATCCGACCCAACCACTAAAGCGTCATTAGGAAGTGAAAAAGTTATACTAGTCAAGCTTGAGGCTTAGAAGAACGATGAGGAAGATGTCGCTTCCTGAAAGACTCGCATCCCAGCTTAACGGGGGACATTGAAACTGTTAGGGATTGTAGCTTAGATAGTATTATGATGGTTGACAGTAATCAGGTTTACTTTGGCTAGTTTTTCAGATAGCAAAAACTAACGCGTACCTAAACGCGATCTAAATATGATTATTTAGATCCGCTACTGGATTACCTAAAATCCAGTCGTGGATCTAAATAATCATATTTACTTGTGTTGCTGCGCATTTTATGTGAAAGACTGTAAGTATGTGAAATATAATTATTATGGTTATGTTTATAACACTAATTTGGACAAAGAAACCTTGATAAAATGCTATAATCATTGATAAACGCCAAGGCGTAACTAAAAGTCTTTAGACACTACAAATTATACCTA
The DNA here is from genome assembly GCA_034621355.1 of Mycalesis mineus. Taxonomy (NCBI): domain Eukaryota; kingdom Metazoa; phylum Arthropoda; class Insecta; order Lepidoptera; family Nymphalidae; genus Mycalesis; species Mycalesis mineus. The sequence continues at coordinate 4,519,515 of CM067901.1, forward strand.
ACGTAAGCGTTTAGAAGTGTTTAGAAGTACAGTTACAATATACGAGGCAAAACCTTCATAAAATACTGGTAGCATATGCAAATCACTAAGAGAAAGGCGTAACTAAAAGCATAGATAGATAGAGGGTACATTTACATTTACGGCACAACCTTTCATCCCGCCACTAAATAACTGCTTGTATCACATTTTCCCTTAACCGTTTTTAATAGAGCGCCGATACATAACTCTGTATGAAGTCCCCATGAATAATACATGGCATTCGTGTAAAATCAGCGCTGCGCTAGACAATTCCGTCAGTGCAACCCTTTGACGTTGTCTGCGAGGCGCATCAAAGGCCGCCGCCTTGTTTGCCTCTCCAGCCTCTACAGGTAACCGCAGAGAGGGAATATTGATTGCGCGTATGCACAATTGCACTGTGGTTACCTTGCTGTGTCGTCACCAAATTTTGCACGTGAAAGTGGACTTTGTGAAGGAAATGAAAATGTTTTAAGCATATTGTTTTTTGTTTTAGTACATTTTGTGGGCATTTATCTATATCTTTTGTATTATTACATGATGTGAAGTATAACAGACATAACCCCCCAGCACTCTCATGACGCATAGTCAAACAAATTAGAAACTCCAGTACATTGGCTAACAAACTTATCTTGCTTAGCAGCAGAAGTGAGTACATCTCAAAGCTCTACTACTTACTACTAAAGCTGGTGTTTCATCAACGTATCTTGGAGCAGGTATGGTAAGTCGTGGGTTCCATATATTTAAGTCAATTTCAGGATTAAATTATATTACTTGTACTTGTAGATATATAGGCCATAGCTTTCAGTTTAAGTTTTCTTACCTCAAAGTCAAGTACAGGCGCACAAAAAAATCATACCAGACCCATAAACTAGCTGATTATGAGATTAAATTCAAATAGTAGGTAACCGTACATCACTTCCTAATAAAGTTGTACCTGGCTGATAATGGCCCAGTCAACGGAGAACCCGCTGATACTCCGACAGCAGATTTGCAACAGTTCTCTAAAATGAAGCCGATTTGCATAGGTTGCAAAGCTAATGTAATATCGGAATTCTTCAATGATGTTTTGTTGAGAGTGACAGTCGAACTGAAGCATAAACGTAAGTTGCGTCTAACTGAAGGTGGGGTGATCAACGAGATGTTTGTATGATGCATTATTTTTCAAGAATCGACTTGTTACTTACGATACAGTGTATAGAACTAGAAAAAGTTAGCCAGTTCATGGAATATATATGACTGTGCGGTCAATATAGAGCACACCTAAGTAGCTTTCATTGGGAAATTGAGCACTTACTTTTACTGTTGGCCATGTCGAACAAAAGTAAGCTTTACTCAAAAGTCCGTCATATGGTAAGAACGGCAAATACCCAGGGAGGAGCGAAAGCGATGCGATGATTTTGGCATTTATTAAAAAGCACACAATGCTGGCCCACTACAGCGGATCGGCTCTTTTATATTTTATTTTTAATATTAAACCCCCCGGCGATCGCTGTTCTGCACAGAGTAGTTGCGGGAGTAGAGGTTTAATCACATGCTTCTGTTGGACGATCTCTTGTGCGCCGTGCGCGCATAACCATGGTGATTTTAAGTTTACTAAAGGATACGTTATTACGTTACGCCCGCGGATAAACCGCATAGTACTCTTTTCCATGGTAATTTCGGGCTAAAATGTGGCCTATCTGTTATTATGATATGTAAGCTATTGTGGAGTCTCATCAAAATTCGTTCAGTAGTTTTTGCATGAAAGAGTAACAAACATCCATCCATATAGACAAACTTTCGCCTTTATAATATTAGTAAAGATATCTATCATCTATGATCCTATCTATCTACCAACTATGGTGTCTGATATGATATTGTAAGAAATAAAAACAGTTACGCATCTGTGTTTTTTTAATTATTGGATATTAAACAGTTAATAAAAACACAAAAAATATTACGCACCAGATGACTTGGTAAATTTTGAACCATTCAATACAATGAATGCTCCTGTGTAAAATATTCGAGATTTTGCAAAACGTATAGCAATTAATTTTTTGTATAACTATGATCCGATACATATAAACTCTTTTACGAATTCAATAAAAGACAGATTGAAACAAAAACTACAACATTTATCAGAAAAACCATAATAAAAATTAATCCATTGTCTCTGGTTATTCACACTGCTCTATGTCGCAGTGGTAGCGCAGTCTACTGAAGAGCCCTTTACAGCGTTATTGAGATTCAGCCGAGTCCTCTTCATCATGTCTTCATAATCCTGGAGATGGCTGAAACAATAATAATGAATTATGTATAGACTACCTACTTTTATATGCGGGCCTCGGATTTAACGCTGTGTCGGTACGGTATTGTTACAAGGTGAGCGAAGGCTTTTGGAAGTTATTTGTAGATGTTTAGTAGCTTTTGCTCGGGAATTGTACTTTAAATGTTTTTTTATAAGTGCCGTAAAATTTGAAGTTAATTGACTATATTTTGTTATTATTTAGGGATTGTAGATTAAATAGTTTTTGTTTTCTAATGCTGATAAAATTTCAATGGCTTATAATTTGTTCAAAATTGGTCTATTTGTATACATGATACCTACTTATCTGTATAAACTGAAAAAATTACCAAAAAGTAAAAATTGTGTTTAGAGTTCCGTTGTGGAATAAAATAATATCAAACCATTACAAAGGTAAAAAATTGAAGGTCCATTGGCTGTGATAATAAATGCCCTGTACGCCTAAGATGCAACCGAAGAGACATCTCATAGATGCACAGATTTTTGGCTCTCTCTTTTGCTCTAACACAAGGAAAAAGAGAGGCACAGTATGACTCGTCGTCATCACGACATATCTCTTCGCGCTCATCTTGGCTTACTGATCGCTTTTTAGCAATAAGACTTGGTGTACATGGAGGACCTACCGATTTTATTTTATTAATTATTGTTGTATTCCTAAAATTTTCATGTAATTTTCATTTAATTTATACATGGAATAATATGATTTTGTTCGTTATGTTTCGTATGCAAGTCGATAAAAATAAAATAAAAAAGGAATTACATAATTCGGGACTAAAAAAGTAACCTTCAGTAGAAGTGAAAATTCACCCAGTATGGTTTGATAGGTGTGTAAATATCCGCCCCGGCCAGGCTACGAGGCGCATGTGGGTACGTGTGTGCGGCACATAAACGAGCCCTGTACAAGCCTTCCATGTGTCCCGATCCTTATCTAGCTTATGTCGGCAATTTCGAATATCGCGTGCGGCCTCTTTGGGTCACCGCGTCGAACACGAGCGGAGAGCGACTTTAATTATTTTATGAACAACAAACGGACGATGCGCGTGGAAACTTAGCCTCATTGTTTATTAAACTATACATTGTTTATTACACATTGTTGATTAAAGTATCTTTTGATGAAAAAAATTTGAATTTTTGCATTACTAAAACACTAAGTTATATTGTAGAAAAAATTAATCAAGCGTCGACGCGCGTCCATTCCATATTTGTATATCGCAACTTTGTACCTCCATCATTATGGATTTTAGATCCACCACGCTGCTTCAATGCCGGTTAGTGGGCTTAGGGTTTTTTTTGTGAAACTTTCTTAGAAGAAAGAAAAACTCAGAATTATTTCACGACCCAATACAGGATTCAATCTCGTAATAATTTGTAGTGGACAAACTTAAGGCGTCCCTTCGCTTCCAATCCGAGTGTCCTTATTTTCACACTCATATTTTCATAACCAGTGGTTTGAAGCTACGCCAATCGCTACGAAGCTATAAATAAGTTCGCGTTTTATATTCTACCTACTTGTCCTAGACTGATAACAGATACGTATCTGTTTTATAGATAAACTAGCTGTACCCCGCGGATTCACTCGCGTATATCCCGTTTCGTAAAGTAACATTTGTGCTATTCCAGATTATAATCCGCCTTTGTGCCACATTTCATTTAGATCCGCTTACCTGTTAAGATCTGGTTGAGCTACAAATTTTTACATAATAGTTATAAATTTTTTTTTCTTTCATAAGATCATTCTCCTGACAATGTTAATTAACACAACAAAAAAGAATCAGCGAAATCAGTCCAGCCGTTCACACGTGATGCAAGAAAATAGGAATTCTTTTTTATTTTTATTTATACATAGATTATTTCTTTTTTGCTTTTCAGTATAGATACTTACAATATAGATAATAACAAATAGTAAATAAATAAGTAAATCTGATCGTTAATACAACAGTAAATCGCTCTAGATTGTGACTCGAGTCGATCTGTAAGCGTTATCTAATGGACAGTGGATAGCGCAGGCAATTATAAAGGTTGTGTAAAGTTTAATAGAGGCTAATGTTGTGTTCAACGTTGATTTATGTCGCGGATTACTTTAATTGTCACTTTTCTAGTTCATTACAGCGTTATACCTGCATGACGAAAGGTTTGATACCATAATTATATCCCTGACAATGTGCTTACATAAAACATCTCTTTTCATACTAAATGAACATCGATTATCATCTTAATTAAGTATACCTTATTAATTTTATTTGTATTTGCCCAGGAATACAGGCAAAGATTGTCCATACATCATGTTCTATATTTTATAGTGTCCGACCGAAAGTTCGGTTTCGGTTTCGCCCGAGTTTCGGCCAAAAATCAAGTTTCGGCGGCAGTTTCGGTTTCGGCCTAAATTGGCCGAAACTTTTGCCGAAACTGAAACTGATTTCGGAAGTAGTCGTGCACGCTCGCATAAGTTCGTTTCTCGCGGCAACACTATGGCGGACCCTGGCGACCCTGTTCAGGAATTGTCGTGCGCCGTTCGGAAAGCTCCATTGCAACAAAACTTGGTCATTCATGTAAAACTTAAGTCAGTTAATACAGCATAATGTGTAAATTGCATCAAATTTCAGTATTTTAAGGAATTTTATACTTGACCACGTGAGTTTCGGTTTCGGTTTCGGCCGGAAAACCAGTTTCGGTCGGACTCTAATATTTTAACTTGTTGAGTTTTTTTTAACAAATTTTAGTGGTGCGTCTTTGACGGTACTTACTACGGTGACTGACGGTGGCTACTAGTCAAGGCCGAAGCCTCCCAAAAGTTAATTTCCGAAGAAAAATGTACCTTATATTAAATCGAACCCAGGTCATCTCTATTATAAACCAATGTAGTAACTGAACCAAGTAGATCAACAATCTCGCGATTAGTCACAATTATTCAGTTTACCCGCGCAAACTTCCCCGCAATAATTCGGTAAACAACGACAGGTGGTGGGGTCGCGGCTAATAGTTCGAAATTCAAACTTGTACTCGAGCAGGTCGAGCAAACACTACGCCATCTGGCGACGTTTGTTCAATACATCGCGCCGTAATGCAGACTACGGTAAGTACAGTTCGACTGGTTAAGGGCCCATCTCGTGTATAGTGAGGGCACATCTTACGTATTGTGAGGGCATGTCTTAAGTATTTTTATACTAAGTGAACTGACTTTTCTTATTCGATTTTATTATTAGTTCAACGACCGAAATCCATAACTTTTTTAATTCAATCCAATTCTACTTTTTGGCATTCATTAATGCCTACTGGACTCAGTGTGATCTTGCCAGTGTCACGTAGATGGAGAAGGCACGAAGGACATTATACAGCAGAATTTTTTGTTTACACTTATTCCTTATGATTTTAACGTTGACAGTTATAAGCACATATAAGGCCCTCATAATGTCAATGAAGACCTCGAGTTTTTAGGTCACCCGGACGTGGATTCTAAAGGATCAGTAGGTAGATCGCTCAACCCTATGTCAAGTAATAGTATGGTTTGACTTTATCTGAGTTTTTGCAATATTACCCGATGGGAAGTCTACTGCAGTCCTATTATAAATCCTGTTGAGCCTTCTTCTTAAATAATTAAAATAAATAGATAGGAAGTATGAAAACATACAGTAGCAATTAACGCAGGCATCATAAATAAAGCACGCATACGTCCAGGATATTAGCTAACAATTAATTGACAGCTTGAAGGAGCACCGGTTGCAAAAACATGGCTAATTTTCATTGCTGTCAAGCCACATGTTCATTAAACGGGAGTATTTAAACTTTTGCGTGTTTTAGTCTTTATTTTTAACCGTGTGACGATCATAATCGTACATACTAATATATATAATAACACTAAATATAAATAAAATATATATAAATAAATATACATATTATAATTATATCAAAAATTAAAATATGTAAATGTGTTTTATTAAAGAATAGTAAAACGATAAACGTTTTATAAATAAACGAGTAATTAGTAGTATCTTCTAAATGAACGCAAAATTGTGAAACGTTCCACATTCAAATTTGTATCCATAGTATATGTTAAGCACGTCTTGAAGGTTACTAGAAGTAGACACATAACTATATATACATATTAACAAATCTTCATATAAATATGCTTTGACAGCTTGGGAATTTACTCAATAAAATACGACCATTGTATTTATATCTATTCTAAAGCTTTTTGAATGCATAACACCTCGTAACGAGGTATAATCATCTGATTGTTCGAGGAGTGAGATACTGGCGTTTACATTGGTCCAGCTCTTTATCTACATCTGAAGAGGTGTTTGAAACGGATGTCTGAGCTCTATGTTGACTTTCTGAGTGCCTTATTCTATTTCAACTTCTCAAAGAAGGATAAAATTTTGGGAGTAAATTGTTTTTTCAGAAAGGAAGTAAAACATTGGGTTTGAACCTTAACCAGTCCAACCAAATCCAGCATTAAAACAGTTTGGTGGGTGTAAGCTCCATTCCCCTCTCCTACATGGAGGCAGGCCTAACCTTTCAAAAAGATTAATAATGATGATCATTCGGATAAAGTATAGAGACACGGATCTTACTTTATTTCTAGTAATTCATTATATACTGGTCATGACAATACCTATTTAAATATGCGATTATTTTTGATACCGCATGCAATAAAATAAAATAGATCCCTTTCTAAAAGCCACGATAAGAAATAATTAGTGGCAATGTAAACAAGCCATATCTAGCTTTAGGGCTCAAGTGGTCCCCGGGGGTGCGCGTGCACCCCGTGGCGTGTCGGGGCACCCCAGGCCTCTGGAGGATACCCCGTGTATTGCTCGCCCCGCTACATACTTGCTTATGAATAAACTCGTGTAAATGTTTGTGTTCATTTTTATTAATTTGGTACATTTAAAAAAATCGTAGTTATACTAAGTAACTCAAAAGAAATAAACTTTCCAAAGACGGATTTACTTGATCTTGATCTCAAATGACACTCTTACATAATGCATTTAATTACATTTGAACGAAGTTTTGTCCACTACAATTTCCTTTTTAATGAGAGGAGACATTAAGCTTAAACTCGCCACGTCAATCCACATATTGAGGGTAACAATTTTCAATTTGGTAAATATTATAACCAGGACCGAGGAAAAAACATAAATGTCTCTGAGGCAAGAAGATATAATACCACCATACCACTAATTTTTTAATAAAAAAAAATTGGTTGTCTGTAAAGTTGGTTTACTGACGATAGTTGAACGTGACAACGTCTGAAGAAAATACTGATGGAAAGGTAGCATTTAATTGGTTATTAAAATTTTTAATTTAAGTATATTTTTATAAATATTAATTTAAATTAATAAAATAATTGATTTTGATTTTATAAATTTATATTTTGAATTTATAATAAATATATTAATTTATAAATATATTAATTTTTAATTTAAAATTAATAATTATATTTAATAGACGGATGTCGAACGCTGCCGAACGCAAAGGCCGATTGTACTTCTTTGTCGCTCGTTCCACGCTCTCGTTTGCACTTCAAGCCTTACATGGAACGCCTCAAAGCGAGGTAACGCCGCATGAGTCATGTTTTTTCGTGCGTGCAGCCGGCTCTATCGAATTATAAGACGTTGTCACGTCAAAATTGCTTGGTAGAAAATAAAGCCATATTTCACAGCCCGACTCAAACTCAAGCCTTCGTGATCCGAAACCACATACATACACTAACAAGTGGACCAACGAGGCAGATATATAGAATTATTTACAGTAATGTATCAAAATTATTATTTGGTAAATCAGCGCAAAGCATTAATAAAATGTAATGCTGGGTGTAAAGGGTGCGGACATATGGCCGATATTACGGCTTTATTAACTGTCTGTCAGTCAATTCGTCGTATTAGCGTACGCATAGCTCCGGGGCTAGCTTATGCGTCTATGCACAGGGTGCTTCGTTTTTGATTTACTGAATTGCACACGTGTGTATAAAAATATACTCTACTGTTATTATAACCGAGTAACAAAGAGGAGTAATTGTAAATATAAGTATGTGTATTTATTTAATTGTATAATGATTGTTTTGGAAAACCTTCAATTTATATTAACAACTTGCATTAAATATTTGCACTGCGGATGATATAATTTTTAAAATGTTTATACATGAAATCTCCCTCCCAAAGTCCGTTTTTCCTAATGCTTTCAGCCTAAACTTTTTATAGATAAAACTGAATATGCATGTTATACATGGACTAGCGTGTTCCACTTTAGGCTACGTTTACTATCAAATGGACTCCTAGTAAAACTGAAGCCTCTTTTATTAAAAAAATGTAACTTTTAAATGTAATTTTTGACTAATTCTTACAGACGTGTTGTTCTGAAATTACGTTATTTTTCTGAATAAACATTTTATTTTAATTCTTCAACGTAAAAATTGTATTGAATATAATATTTCATATCACAACTGAGTCGTTAGTAACGCAATAAAGATGTATAAATATTAATCGACAATCTACTTAACTCTTAATATAATTCAGTTTCTACTTGAGTCTTACAATAAAATTCAATTGCTATAAACAGAGCATCCTGTATCACAAATAAGCCGATACCGCAGGCGTTTAGCTGACAGGCATTGTGCCGCCCGACGCGACTCCCGCGCATGTTGTGATACACATCATAATTGATTTAGTTGCGCGTAAAATTCTGCAGTGAGCGTTGAGTTTTATATTCAATCGTACGCTTCGGTTACTTTTGATAATGTAAAGCGGTGTTATTTTTGATAATGACAATGGTTTATGGTAGTATGAGCAATTAAGGACCTATAATGATTATAAATATTTACCTTTATTAACTACTGCAGCAACCACATGCTTCTTCTTTCAACTTATAACAAAGACTTCTTAAGTAGGTATTTTCGACTCCTGGAGCAATTCTAGTTTAAAAATAATTGAGGAAAGCTTAATAGCTTTAATACATGGTCGCTTAGGTCGCTTACTATGGGCCTTGGTTGAATTAGAAATGCGGAGATCCGCAGAAGAAGATATGTAACTGACAGAGCACAACAAGCCACAAAACTGAGGTGGCGATGGACAGAACACAGAATTCGAAGAGCCGATAACGTTGGAGTTCCAAGAAGTTGGATAAAGACTTACCACTGAATAGTTCAGTATTGGTCGGCCCTTTACGAACCGGTCACATTAAGCGGGTTGTAGGGAGCCATGCAGGTGGTTTATGAGCATGTTGCTTGGAAATTATTGATTCCGGTCTTAAAAGTCTTAATTTTTTCTGATCGTTACTAGGGTATCAAACAGAGTTATAGATCTTGTAACGTAAGGGGTTTGGGTAGAAAGGAAACCACCTTAGTTAACACAAAAGAAATTATATTCATAAAAAAAAAATATGGGCCGTGGGTGTAAGGCCCGCCTAATTTAAGCCTCGCGCAGTCCGGTACTTCCCTGGAGCCGGGCGCGACTCGGCGACAGCTGATGGCCGGTCACGCGATGGGACGGCCGAATGATGCCACGACGCCGGTGATGATACGACCACGGTGACGTCACGGGTACGGCGGCAGTTGTTGATTGTACCGGGATCGTAAATGGTAGCTTGGGACCTGGAATTCACGTCCAGAAAGGTTTACCATCGTCCTTCCCATCTTTTCTGGTTGTGACCACCACAATCAAAGCTACAGGGGAAGCCCGAAAGTGTAGGTAGTGAGGTGGCCGTGAAGACAATCAGAAAGGAGAGAGAAAGAATACATGAATGATAAGAAAATGGTATTTAAACAATGAGATAACAATTAATTAATTACGTAATGAAAATAATTAGAAATAGCAATAGGAAAGAAAGTTAACAAAAATTATACGAGAGGTAGGTAGGTACATATATAAAAAAAGAAAGCCTATATATAAATGCAATGATTCAGCACTTACCCAATATGTGGGAATTATAATAAGGAACACGAGCACGTCGTATTTGTATTTTTAAATATGAATTAAGCACTAAGTGCAGCTCAATTTTGTTAAATTAAATAAATAAAAAATTGGTAACTATTATGAGTAGTGACGGCCACTAGGTCGTTGATCGTGAATGAACTGTCAAAAGCGCCCGTTTAAAAAACAATTAGCACGGCCGGTTAATACGAACCTTCCGTATTTGGGAGTATTATAAACAGTTTACGAGAAACTAATGTTTCTACGTTACAATACCCCCTCGCGTAGTGAAGGATTTTATTATTTCTAAAAATAATAAAATCCGCAAAGAAAAAAAAATTTTAAACTACACATTACTGACTAATTTTAAATCTTTTATGTGCCAGGTACCTATATCCTTTCCAGACATGTCCTGAAGCACGTAAACTAAGGGAGACTTTTTGGCAATTATTTTGGCTTTAATAAACTTAGGAGCCAATTTCCTACAAAATTTGTCCTCCTTGTTACTCAAAAAGTAAGCGCGCTTCATTACTAAATCACCGACGTTAAACTCTGCGAACTTACGTCTCAAGTTATAATGCGATGTATTCTTTACATGAGCTTGCCAGAGTTTAGATTGTACTTTATCAAAAATGTTAGACAGACAACCCAAATTCTCAACATAGCTATCACGTGGCATGAATAGTATTTCGCTACCAAGATCGTTATCAGTGTAATGATTACCATCAGTAACAAGTTCGCGCCCGAAAACAAGAAACGAAGGGGTAAAGCCTGTAACTTCGTTGACAGAATTGTTTATTGCAAACTGTACCCTGGGAATAAACAAGTCCCATGATCTATGATCATCGTCAACGAATGTAGAAATGCATGTGATGATAGTTTTATTATACCTTTCTACTAAATTTACCTGAGGGGTATATCTAGGGGTATAATAAATATTGGGGATGGCATATTTCTTAAACAAGGCCTCTGCAACCCTACCGGTGAATTGGGTACCATTATCCATTAAGATGGTTTGTGGTACACCATGCACAAGAAACACCGATTCTTCTAAAATTTTCGTTATAATATCTGCAGTGGCCTTTTTAATTGGAAAAATTAAACAAAATTTAGAAAAGCAACACGTAATGACTAAAATGTAGCTATTACGCATTCTAGTAACGGGAAGGGGTCCCATTAGGTCCACAGAAATCATCTGGAATGGTCGTGAACAGTGCTTAGGACGGCCCATTTCTCCTAAAATCTGATGATTCTGTGACTTATACGTTAAACATTTGTGACATGTGCCTATAAATTTAACAACGTCCTGATACATGCCGGGCCAGAAATAACGCAAAGCAAGTCGACGATAAGTCTTAAAAATACCTAAGTGTCCAGCAGTGGGTTCACTGTGATTTTCGTTGATGATGTCAACGCGTAATTCACTTGGAACCACTTCCTTCCAAGAAAACTCCGAAGTAAGTTCGTGTTTATTTTTAGAAAGTCTGTACAAGGTGTTATTTTTTATTACAAAATTTGGAAAATTAGTTGGCGTTGTTAAGCAACCGTTATAAATGTTTTTATACCATGTATCATTCGTTTTTATATGGTAATCGGAAGTACTAATAGCACTTACTGGAACAGCTCGCGAAAGGGCATCTGGTATTACATTGTCAACCCCCCGACGATGTTTTAATTCAAAATTAAAGGTTGATAACCGAACTCCCCAGCGCGCCAATCTACCAGTGGGATTACTGAGAGAAAGGAACCATTTTAAGGCACTATGGTCTGTATAGACTGTGAATGGTTTTCCATTCTCCAAATAACACCTCCAGTGCTCTAAAGCGGTAAGAACTGCTAGAGTTTCACGCTCAGTAATGCTGTAATTCTTTTCTGCCCCTGTCAGCGACTTACTCATATAAGCAATAGGATGCTCCTTGCCATCAACTGACTGAGTAAGCATGGCACCAACTCCGTAGTTGCTTGCATCAGTATGGACTTCAAATGGCTTGTCATAAACAGGGCAGGAAAGAACTGGAGCGGAAACTAAACATTCCTTAAGCTTATGAAAAGCAAGGTCAGCCTCAGGTGTCCATTTAAAAGGAGGAGCACCCTTCTTGTTGGAAGTCAGCTTATTTAATGGTCCTGCTATGGTGCTGAAGTTGGGGACAAAACGACGATACCAGGTAGCTGTCCCGAGGAAGCGTTTTAAGTCCTTTCGACAAGAAGGTGTCGGATAATTAAGGATTGCTTCCACTTTTTCGGGATCAGTCCGTAGTCCACAACTGTCAACAACATAACCCAAATATTTAAGTTGACTCCGGAAGAAATTACACTTGTCTAAATTAATCGTTAAGTTGGCCTGTTTCAGTTTGTTAAGAACTCGGAGTAGTAATGAGACGTGACTGTCGAAGTCTTTACTGATAACAATGATGTCATCGAGGTATGCGAAGACTTGTAAATCAAACTCGCGGAATAACAGGTCAACTAAACGTTGTTGAGTCGCAGGTGCATTGGTAAGACCGAATGCGGTCCTTTTGAATCTAAAGGTGCCTCTGCCCGGGACATAAAATGCTGTCTTGTCTCTATCTTCTGGCTGGATCTCAATTTGCCAAAACGCCTTGGACAAATCTAAGCTAGATAAAAAATGAGCGTCGCGAAGATTGTCTAATATTTCAGAGACATATGGCAAGTTATATGCATCTTTAATTGTCACCGAGTTTAATTTGCGACTGTCGAGGCAAAATCTGGGTTGGCCGTTTTTTTTATTAACTATGAGGACGGGCGATGACCAAGCGCTCTCACAAGGCTCGATAACGTCAAGATCCAACATCTCATCAACCTGATCAACCAGAATACGCTGTTTCTCAGGTGACATGCGGTAGTAGCGTTGACGAATCGGTTGTGCATTTCCGGTATCAATATGGTGTGTAATGAGGCTAGTTTTACCTAGGCCGTGACGCTCAAAAGAAATGTGCTTAAACTGATCAATAACGTTGTCAGCTAAGCATTTCTCTGTATCGTTGAGACTGTCATAATCCTGAATAGCTTTTTGAGTTAAATTACTATGATCAGAATTGTCTTCAATATTTATAGTATGTAAATATTTAGGACAAATATTAAATTCTCGCCAAAAATCTACACCAAGAATAAGGTCAGTGTTAACATCAGGTATAACGTAAGCTTTGATAATATGAAATTTATCTTCAAAGTGTATTGGTAAATTAATGTAGCCAATACTCCGTAAGGTATGACCTCCTGCAGCAGAAACAGTTAAACTACCGTCTTTGATTAAGGGAAACCCCTGATTATGTAAATATTTATCAGCATGATTACCTATGATAGTCACTGCGGAACCAGAGTCAAGGAGACCAACCATATTAATATTATTAATTTTTATATTGACATAAGGTCTACTATCACTTGAGGGAACATGGAGAATTGTATCAATCTTGTACGTTTCAAAGTATAATTTTATGGTTTTAAGCCATGCCTTCCAATCATCGAGATCAAATTTAGAATCAGAAGGTGTAACGACACAATTCTCCCTTATTCGTTTTTTGAAGTCGAAGGAGATTTTAGATTTTTGGAACAGTCAGGACACTGAGGGGTCTTGACATTTTTACGACCACAAACAAAACAAAAAATATCGTCTTTGTCGGCCGTACACTGTCTCAAGTTATGTGTGTTCGTACGACACCGAGGACAAAAACGAGGTTTATTTGAAGTAGCATCTATTGTATGCACATATTTTGGAATATTATTAATATATTGAGCCGATTCTGATGAAATATTCTTAGTAATAAATTTATTATAATTTGTGTGATTAAATTTTGAATAATTATTAAAATTTGGTTTTGTGTCTAATTTATTTTTATTATTATTACCTACATAAGCAAACTCAGGTGCTAGTGTGTCTGAAGTTACTTTTGGTGGTTCATGAAATTGAGCTAAACGAGCTTGAACCTCTTCATAATTACGACAGACAGATCTAAGGTCGTCAATAGTTTTTATGTTTGGAGACGAAGCTAGAATATTCGCATAAACTGGTCGTATATTATGGAGAATGATCTCTAATTTATCATCCTCAGAAAGAATTTTGGATAATCTAGAAAATAATCCCGACATAATTGATAGATAAACAGTAATATTTTCCGATTCGCCTTGAGTCCTGGAACGAATCTCGGAAAGTAATCTGTAGTCAAAATCAAATTGGTCGAAATCATGTTTTAAAAGTTCCAAAAGAGTATTCCAGTCCGATGCCTTATCTTTGATACTTCGGTACCAGTGCAAGGCATCTCCCGTAAATATTTCAGTCGCGTAAGAAATAATAGTTGCACTTGCAATATTTCTGGCCTGACAAAATTCAGAAATGCGTTGAATGAATGATCGCACGCAAGTTTTGCCGTCATATTTTATTTTTGAAATGTCACTGGATAAACCACGATCACAATGAACGGTAATATTAACGGGGTTGCTAGAATCCGACGTATCGCTTTTGGACTGAGAAATTAAACTATCTAACGAATTGTCTTTCAAAGATTCGATTTTGTCAAAAAATATCTTAAATTGTTCTACACACTCGTCAAAGATGTGTTTCGTATTTTCATCGCAAATAATACGATTAAGACGGTGGTAGGTATGGTTGATTAAGTTTTGTGTACGTAGTAACGTACTCTTATCAAGCTGAGACTCGAGAGCTGTACGAATTTTTATTAATACATCCGTGACTCCTTTAAGGTCCTCGGATGGCTTAAAAGGACTATCAAGTATATCCTCTGATGGAAATTGAGGCCCTAACTTTACAATTTGCCTACGCAATTCTTGTACAGTTGTCGCTGGTATCGTACCTCTAATAGCTACCTCGTACTCTAGCTCGGTTTTCTGAAGTGATAAAAATTTTACTGGATATGACGTCATGATAAAAAAATAAGTAAAAATGAGAAAGAAAAAAAATTGGGTAAATGCTGAATTAAAGATATAAAAAAAATCTCCAATCTGTTACAATTAAAATTAAACTAAATATGAACGTTTCGGTTGTCATGCAAAATCAATTTTAAATGAAATATTAGTGATATGAAAGTAAATACAAAAGAAAGCTGAAAAGAAAACAAGAAAAAAAGAACTGAAATAAATAATGTAACTAGTGTGTACTCAGCCTAATACAATTTGTGAACAATGAAAATAATAAGGTTTCCAACTATAAATTATCACAAAAAAAAAGTTGTGATTGTACTTCATCCGCTACTCATTCTTAACAAAACAAGTTACGTTGTTTGATAATGTGTTAAAATGTAGGTAGAAGAAAAAAAAAATGTTTTAATTTACGAAGTGTGAATTTACAAGATTATATATAATATTCAAAAAGTTTATTATGATTCTGAAAACTTTTAAAATTAAAAATATGGACTAAGTACACCTTAGTTACTTGCAACCAAGAATAAAAGAAAAAAAACGTTTTACAAAAACAAACCACCAACACAACTACTACTGCGGAAGCATAAATTAGGCCATAAATTACCACGTTTGAAGGCGCCAGTGTAACGTAAGGGGTTTGGGTAGAAAGGAAACCACCTTAGTTAACACAAAAGAAATTATATTCATAAAAAAAATTATGGGCCGTGGGTGTAAGGCCCGCCTAATTTAAGCCTCGCGCAGTCCGGTACTTCCCTGGAGCCGGGCGCGACTCGGCGACAGCTGATGGCCGGTCACGCGATGGGACGGCCGAATGATGCCACGACGCCGGTGATGATACGACCACGGTGACGTCACGGGTACGGCGGCAGTTGTTGATTGTACCGGGATCGTAAATGGTAGCTTGGGACCTGGAATTCACGTCCAGAAAGGTTTACCATCGTCCTTCCCATCTTTTCTGGTTGTGACCACCACAATCAAAGCTACAGGGGAAGCCCGAAAGTGTAGGTAGTGAGGTGGCCGTGAAGACAATCAGAAAGGAGAGAGAAAGAATACATGAATGATAAGAAAATGGTATTTAAACAATGAGATAACAATTAATTAATTACGTAATGAAAATAATTAGAAATAGCAATAGGAAAGAAAGTTAACAAAAATTATACGAGAGGTAGGTAGGTACATATATAAAAAAGAAAGCCTATATATAAATGCAATGATTCAGCACTTACCCAATATGTGGGAATTATAATAAGGAACACGAGCACGTCGTATTTGTATTTTTAAATATGAATTAAGCACTAAGTGCAGCTCAATTTTGTTAAATTAAATAAATAAAAAATTGGTAACTATTATGAGTAGTGACGGCCACTAGGTCGTTGATCGTGAATGAACTGTCAAAAGCGCCCGTTTAAAAAACAATTAGCACGGCCGGTTAATACGAACCTTCCGTATTTGGGAGTATTATAAACAGTTTACGAGAAACTAATGTTTCTACGTTACAATCTCTAGAAGAATAGAAGGACCAACGAAAAACTTGATCTCTAAGTGCGTCTAATACGAAACTCTGACCTCGGCCTAGAGAAACTTTGACATAGGTTTATGTTTGAAATAGGTTATGATGTCGTGGTGAAAGTATCTAGGATCCACGTCTGGGCGAGGTAAGATTTTAAAACGTTCTGAAGATTTAAAAAATCTTTGCCAAAGACGAGAGTCGTCGTTGTGCAGGACTTCTCCGTCTTTCCAAGAGGGCGTTATGTACATTTGTACCTAATAGTACTAGTGTAGTTGGCCTCATTGTGAATAGAAGTGAAGATTAGTTCAAAACTGCACGGCTGAAAACAAAATTAAAATTCGAAAATGTGCAAAGTTACAAGCTCTTAAATTCTCCAAGAATTTAAGAGCTTGTACGGGTTATCTGTCCCTTTCTCGAAGAAAGAAAATTTGTACTAAGCGAGTAATATAATATGACATTACTGTGTGAAGTCGCATGAGGGTGAGGCCGTCTCTCTCTAATTAGAAAAATTTCAACTCTTTGGTATTTATTAAATTTTTTTCATCATTTTATTTTTTCAAATAAAGTTTCAAAAAGTATTTTAAATAGCAACATTTTGACATAAATGAAATACCCAACTCTAATGTCCCAAACGCTAAATCGCGGAACTCTATCCCAGGACCCATAATAGCTGTTGACCGTTGGTCTATCACTGGACCAACATTTAATGTAATATATTTAATGATTAAAAATAAAATTTATTAAAGTTGTAACAGTTCTGCTGCGTGTCGGCACGGTCTCGGCAATAACATTTATCGCAGCTTACGGCTGTAAGCGCACACTTGCGCTCGCTGCGCTAATCGCTCGACAAAAGAACGGTTTAGATATAAATACAAATCGTGTTGTTTTCGGTCGCGCCCCGTCGCTTTGCAAGCCCTCTTTGTAAAGTGGTACGTACACTGCACTGTAAGCTACACTTAGTTTACACGAACATAGGACACTCATTGACAGTTTCTTTAGTTTCCTTACTAATATTATAAAGGTGAAAGTTTGCACGTATGAATGGATGGATGTTACTCTTTTACGCAAAAAATTGTTTGTCTGTATAGTCGGTTTACTGACGATAGTTGAACGTGACAACGTCTGAAGAAAATACTGATGGAATGGTAGCATTTAATTGGTTATTAAAATTTTTAATTTAAGTATATTTTTATAAATTTTAATTTAAATTAATAAAATAATTGATTTTGATTTTATAAATTTATAATAAATATATTAATTTATAAATATATTAATTTAAAATTTAAAATTAATATATTTAATAATTATATTTAATAGACGCATGTCGAACGCTGCCGAACGCAAAGGCCGATTATGCTTCTTTGTCACTCGTTCCGCGCTCTCGCTTGCACTTCAAGCCTTACATGGAACGCCTCAAAGCGAGGTAACGACGCATGACGTCATGTTTTTTCGTGCGTGCAGCCGGCTCTATCGAATTATAAGACGTTGTCACGTCAAAACTACTGAAAGGATTATGATGAAACTTCACAATAATATAGCTTATATATATGAATAACATATAAGCTACATTTGATCCGGACATTTCCATGGACACGAGAACTACGCGATTGACACCGCAGGCCGAAAGTACGAACATAGGAGACTCATTGAACGTTATAATATATCTGTATATTTAATTTATTTTTGAAAGATCGTGTGACTTTGAATACAATAAACAATACTAACACTTGCACAAGCATGTGTAAAGAGACGCTAATATAGCAGAAATGCATTGGTTAATTATTATTTAGAACTAACAGTACCCTGTGGTTTTACTTACCTGCGCCCATTCCTTTTCTAGGGGTATCAGTATATAACATGTCTATGAGCTGTACCAGACTATAATCTGTGTGCCATATGTTTTAATTTTTATTCATTATACAATGGTATAATGAAAGTTAAATAAATAAGTGTAAATTGCGAAACACCCAAAGAATAGTTGTCAGGTTTTTATAAATTTTCTAATTTTCCGCGCAACTTTCTACATAAATTTTGTTTAATAAGATCAGAAGATTTCAAAAAAGAATGTGGAGGCCTACGACATTTTAAAAAATGTTACTTACCAATTAGATTTTAAAGATGTTTCTGCTTTGTCAACTGACTTCCTACAGGAACACCTTACGATTATAACCAAAGCCGAACTAATTATCGAAAGTAGAATATCTATGCAAACACCGTCTATTATTCGCAAGTGAATCACGAAAACTAGCTAATACAATCCGGCAAGTCTGTGCTCCTCTTAACACGCACCGACCCTCCCAATCGCTAAGGGCGTGAGTGCAGAGATTTTTATTGTTCGCATCTGATCGCACACGGATCACGAGTCGCGTCGGATTATTGCGACGGCCGAATAAATTATCGCTCTTTTATTGGGGTGGGTCCGAGCCCCTGTGCCTGGTGTACTAGGGCCGCTTGCGGGGTCTAGTGGAAAACCGCCCTTTGATGCTGATAATTGTTTTATTCAATTACTGTTTTAGCTAAAGAAACAATGACATCTGTTTAAATAGTATTACTTTGTACTGAATTCGATTTATTGAATCTATTCTCAAAGTTCGTAAAGGATACAGTTTATTTTTATTTTTTTAAAGAACACAATAAGAAACTTAAGCTAACTGATAAGATAATTAAATATTTTATTTAATAACGATCGCTATCAGATGTTGATGACATAGTGACAGGGACCGATGGCTTAACTTAAAATCAGTCTAATGTATCTACCAATATACAATGTGGAACAATTTGCCGTCAGAGATTCGAAAAAGTAGTTCGCTACCCATAATTAAGCATCGTCTGAAGAAATTCTATCTATCGTTAAATATTTAGTATAATATATACATTATATATGTGGAGTGTTTATGTACATACATATATATATATATATATATATATATATATATATATATATATATATATATATATATATATATATATATATAACACACACAAACGTTGTTGTGTATATATATCTATATAATGTATTTATGTTTGTGTGATTATATATTATTTATCAAAATCTATTTATTGTCTTGCACCATTTCCGCTTTCACTTCACAGTTCCTATCAAGTTCATCAAGGGTTGCCTGCAAGAGATTGCTCCAAGCAATAAGGCCGCCTTTGCTTGCATTCATGTTTGTTGTTTTATTTTATTTTTTACTGTGTGTTTGTCTATGTATTATGTTTGCAATAAAGATTTTCTTCTTCTTCTTCTTCTTCGTTTATAGTTTAAGAGATCTCGTGTCGGTATCAGACAGTAAGTAGCATTTAGCTTATAGTTACCTAAACATCATCTATTATGTTTTTTAATTTCGCAACGAAAGATAAATAAATAAAGAATCAGTGCAATAAAACAATAAACAATTAGCAGTTGGCCCCCAGTGCCGACGCAACGGAATCGCCGGCTCGCGAAATAGCGGGATTATCTTCTATTAGCAGGCGCAGCGTGCGTGACTGGGGGAGGACTAGGACGGGGTAAATTAATCTTTACTTTTGTATTGAATGCGACGAGAGACATTATTGGACATTACGTCTATGCTTAGTGTAATAATGTCTAAAGACAGTGTCTGTATTTATTGAATGCAAGTTAAAACTGAAAATTTTAAAAATTCCGAACACAAAAATCTCCGAATTTAACTAGACTAAAGGTTTTGATTTAGAAGTGCTCGTATCAAAAAGCCCACTTTCAAAAATTGTTTCTGTTATACCTAACCTAATAGAAAAACGGCTATATCTCCCGATTGGCTTATCGAAGATAATATCGGCATTTTCTATAGGAAGACACTTAATTTTGAAAAAAATTTTTTTAAAATAAAGTTCGTTATCTGCCTAGCTAAATTTGATTATCGAGGGATTTTCAAAATTGTATCTTTCTAAAAGTCTCACTTTCCAGCTGACATCATCCAGGCGCAGTTTTGTTGCAGGCATATTTTTTAAAAGATTTTTCTCCATTTCCTTTACAGACTTCATTTACTTGTTTCACAACCAGGCAAAACAAGAAAAGCTCAATATTTCATAGGCCGGTCCAGGACTCGAATCCCATGGCTTTATAATCCGAAGCCACAAAAACCACTGACCTATCGAGGCAGTTATATCGTAGGTATAGTGTATACAATAAGGCATAAGGCATAGATGGATAAAATAAGGCATAAATTCATGAAAAGGAGCTTGAACAAAGAAAAAAAGATGTTTCAGATGTCGGTAAGTATATGTATATTTTATAGCAGCGTCTCGGAAGGGTATCTCCAACATAAAGTGAATTTAATATTTGAAACTTAATTTCAGGAGATGAAACGGGGCGTCTTATAAAGGAGAGCTTCACGATATGCCATCAAGTTTAATGAAAAAAGTCTACTCGAGCGATGCTACGGGATGTCTAGACTCCACGGACGAAATAAAGTAATAAAAGTAAGTAGGTAGACGTTAGGTACCTACTGATGGTAGACTGATTATGGATTGGGTTGAAACAGTGGTGGACAATACACAAAGATTTACAAATTAAAGCCTTTACAGCTCGACGGTTAAAGAGCCGAACTTAAATTAGAAGAGTTTCGAGTTTGATCTCTGCTATTAAAACCTTACTACACCCGTTGCAGGATTTGCTTTTTTAGCTTATTGGCTGCAATATGACGAAAATAATAGGAAGTATCGGAAAAACTTAAGCCGCCTGAGACAAGTGTCCGCGATGGTAATATACAATTCCTTGTCACGTAGGTAACTTAAGTCTTTATTTCTGATGTTTTTGGAACTTTTCGACATTGGACTGTCTTTCTTTGATCAAAGTCAGGGGCATCAATTAGTTAATGGTAAAAACATATTATTCCTAAACATTACTACGATTACTAACTAACCTATACCTAAAATATAGGGCGACATAATAAATCAATTTAATAGGTATTGATAGAAAAGCCATTATTTTTGACACAATTTGATTTCGATATTATCGCATCGCAGCAAATGTACAAACATAGTGCATTATTAAAGTTATACATCAAAAATACATTAGCAAGCTTTTCTAGGTAAGTAGTATACTCCTATCTTTCATACGTAAGTACCTATACGTAACATACATGTGGGTTATTAGAAAATCTAATAATGAAATGGTTGTCTTTTTAATACAAGCTTCCTTTTTAACCGACGAAAAAAACGGTGGAGGTTCTCAATTCGACACATATATATTTTTTTTTATATATGTATGACCATGCATAACTTTTTACAGAGTTGTCCGATTTTGATAATTCTTTTTTTATTAGAAAGGGCATACATACTTCCAAGGTGGTCATATTGTCATCATTTTAGGATCGGATGATGATATCCTGGGGAAATTGAAGGAACTCTTCAAATTTTGGAGGCACGCTTTCAGCGATTTCGGTTTTTGTCTCGATATCGGTAGCTTTTTGGCTACTAGTGCCTAGCCTAGGTTTCTAATTTAGGGATGTAACCTAGAACCCACAAACTGCTTTACTACGTTAAATAAATGTTGCTTAAACTTGCTGGCACCGACTTCATAGATATACTTAAGTAAATTAAAGCAACTAATTGACAGTTATTTTTTGTTAAAAAATTTTATCGTGTGCATCTTTTTCGTAAGTACTTATTAATGCCATGAAACCACAAGTTTTCCTTTCCCAACTCTTCTCACCTATTTAATTGTTGGCTATCGCAGGTCTTTGAAGTTTATATAACATTACAATAATTCATTATTTCGGATGGAATACAATAAGGAACTTAAGCCAACTTACACTAATAACTATACAAATCATGCCCACGTGGAATGGTGGTAAGAATACTGGCTGCGTTTCCGCGTTGGATAGCCAGGGTAATCTTTTGTGAAAAAACGAGTGAGCCCTTCGGTAACCAGTTGAGGCAATAAGTTGCGGTAAAATATTACGGAAGAATTTTTTGGCGCGACTCTAATAATTGCTTAATTCTTATAATCACATGACTTTTGTTTGTTCATTTAAATTCATCTTGTCGCAAAAGGAACCTAACTTTGTATTACTCAATATTGCTGCAATAGTCGTACAATATACTCGATACATATTTTCCTCTGGGAAAAATCAACTTAGCAAATAACCCAGCAACTATCCATTACGTCTTATAAGTTATAGTCCCAACTGTGCCATAAACCTGCTAAAACTATCGAAAACTAGAGCACCAAATTGTATTTATGGTTCGAAAATCCGTCGCATGTTTGCATTTCCGGGCACCGTGTCCGACAGTCGCGGACAAACAACGCGCGGACAAACATCGCGCGGACAAATAGCGCGCGGACTGGCGTGCAGGGAATACGCTTAGCTTTCATACCTAACTATCGTACAGCATTTTGCGAAATTTGTGTCATGTGTACTCTAAAACTTGATCAAAAATATTGAAGTTCGTGACGGGTTCAGCCAATATTATTAAAATATTATCATCATCATTATCAGCCTATTAACAGCCCATTACAGGGCCAGACCTCACGGAGGGAGGAGACGATATTGGATAGACCATGCTGCTCCAATGCGGGTTGGCGGGCTTAGGGTGATAATATTTCATACATTAACGATCACTACCAGATGTGGATGATAGTGACCAACGGCTTAACGTTCTCTCTAGGTACAAAGATGTAACATGTGGCTTCGATCGTGATCTACTAGAATAGATCAACGTGGCAGTCAAATACTCATTAAAATATAAACGGCAGAATCTCACGTCACTGTTGTCGGAGTGCTTGATTAGTTTCAAATCCATACGGTATCCTTAGTCATGTAAGAAGAAAACGCTCAACGCACAGCCGAGGACTCAAACCCAGAACGTCGTGATCCCGAATCACACAAGGTAACTACTAGATATAGGAGGCAGTTATATTAAACAGCATAGCATACTTATTCGCTAGCTTACATGTTGCACCTATGCCGATCGTATTTGCTCGCTAGATGTGACATACGGGCAGACATGCAAAGTCCTTCATTGCATCGCGTTAAATTTAATGTGTGCTGAGCAGAATTAGATGTTTACTAGCGACGCACCCCGGCCTCGCACGGGTCTAATGTATCGTACTCAGATCAATTTTGGCACATGTTTAATGTAGATAGATACGCATCTAAAGTCAATATGTATATTGTTAGAAGCGTATTAATTAATGTTAAAGCTGAAAAAGAGTTATTCTAACTTTAATGAGTCAAATCATCAAAATACCTACGAGTATATTATGTGAAAAACAATAATCTGCCTCGTTGATCTAGTGGTTAAGTTTAAGTGGCTGCGGATTACTAGGCCATGGGTCGAGCTATTTATCTACTTACTTACTGAACTCTTCTTTCTCCCATGAAATAATTTCAGCAAAAAATCTCAGCCCAGAGTTGATGGTACATAGAAAGCACGTTCAGCTAACCGATGGGTTAGTGAATGAACTATGTTTAGCGTGTAGACACAAAACTTAATATCTAGCCATTTGTTAGCAATTCTTGAGACACGTGGTTTTGTGTTCAGTAATTGCATTTCTGCGGAATGCTATAAATTCTTGTTGTCTGTCTGTCCGCACTATTTATATGTTCCCCTACAACTTCCAAACGGCTTGGTCGTTCCCCGATATAATGACATATTCTTAAAGGAAAAAGTCTGAGTAGTGTTCTTACATACTTCTTTTTAACCGACGAAAAAAACTGAGGAGGTTTTCAATTCGACATGTATATATTTTTTTTATGTATGACCACGCATAACTTTTTACAGAGTTGTCCGATTTTGATAATTCTTTTTTTATTAGAAAGGCTCATTGTCATCATGTTAGGATCTGATAATGATATTCTGGGGAAATTGAAGGAACTCTTCAAATTTTGGAGGCACGCTTACAGCAATTTCGGTTTTTGTCTCGGTATCGGTAGCTTTTTGGCTTCTAGTGTCGTATAATACCGACTTCATAGATATGCTTAAGTAAATTAAAGCAACTATATGACACAAGTATTTTTTACTTTTTAGTGTGTTTTAAGTCGGTTCTATTTTTTGTTAAAAAATTTTTTTTACCCGACTGCGTCAGAAAGAGGGCAATGTTTTTTGTGTGTTCGCACATAACTTCGTCGTTTAAGAAACTGATTTTAATGATTCTTTTTTTTGTTGGAAAGCAATGGCCAATTAGAAGAACCTGACTTCCTGACTTGTAGGAAATATCTGAAGCTTTGACCCACTAAGCTGCTCCAGTGTGGGTTGGCGGGATTGGGGTGATAATAGTTTTTATTTAATATTCTAATGGGCCACTAGAAGAATCTGTCTCCCTGATTTGTGGGAAATATCTGGAGCTTGAACCCACCATGCTGCTCCAGTGTGAGTTGGTGAGATTAGGATAGTAATAGTTTGATGACTATTTTAGCGGTCCAATAGAATAATCTGAGTATAACACTGGGTTAAAATCGGGCGTAGCAGAAATGCAGGATTGTGAACGGCTGGAAACCGTTGTCCGACCCCAAGCTTATTTGACATTGTTGTTGTCGTCATTTTCGTTAACACTGGGCTTTACGGAATATGAAAAATGCGGTTGTCAGTGCTTTAATGTTATCTATTAGACTAAATTTAGTGAATGGGCCTGTTAGTTATTACTATTAGCATCTGATAGTGATCGTTGCTCTATATTTTTATCCTTTAAGCAAACAAGTTGTCTCATAATAATGCAGTTTTATGTTATATTCTCGTATTAACATAATTATATAGTATGTTCATTATTATCTAATGGTACCCAACCAGGCCACCTCCATATAGGTATGAGAAGGGATAGTATTTTCGGATATTACCATTCGTATGTACTATGAAAATAAGGTGACACAATAGTGCTATAGATGGTCTATTGTTGGTAAAGGTAGCGCCACTTCGGCCGGTATTTAGAGCAGCCGCACACCTGCACAAACATTCCCGGTGAATAATTAAAAATATTTCCTCCCAAATGTCCAAACTGTTGTGATAACGAGCTATGCGTGCAATGTTTGTTTTGTATAGAAATCATTTATTCATCATTATAAAGTATTTTTATCTGTATATTTTTAGATATATGTAAGTACCGCTAAAATATTAGTTTTTATGCAAGGTTGACGACCTCCGTGGCGCAGTGGTATGCGCGGTGGATTTATAAGACGGAGGTGCTGGGTTCGATTCCCGGCGGGGTAGATTGAGATTTTTCTTAATTTGTCTTGGTCTGGCTGGTGGGAGGCTTTCGCCGTGGCTAGTTACCACCCTACCGACAAAGACGTACCGCCAAGCGATTTAGCGTTCCGGTACGATGTCGTGTAGAAACCGATAGGGGTGTGGATTTCATCCTACTCCTAACAAGTTAGCCTGCTTCCATTTTAGATTGCATCATCACTTAACATCAGGTGTGATCAAGAGCCAACTTGTAATCAACAAAATAAAAAAAAGGTTTCTCTGGGCTCTAGTTTGAAGTCAAGCTAATAATATTGATCTTTTCTCACTTCCCAGATATCAGTAGGTAACAAGATTTCACTCTGTGTTAAGTTTATTTTATGGTGTTACACCCCCCTACCCGCACGCTAAGCCGTACATCCGTATCATTAACATTAACTTACAAGAGTTTCAAACATTATCAACCTAAACCCGCATTGAAACAGTGCCTCGGATTAATGTGACCTGACCCTGTAGAGCACCATTACTACAAGAATGAGTTTTTAATAATTGATAAAAATTTTGGTTTGAAAAAAAATATAAACTTACCACCTCCAAATGAAAGAAACATAAAAGACAACATATAAAGTTATCTAAAAACATAGGTCAACATTCACCCCCTTACCTACTAACAAATTGCAATAAACTTGCGCACTCGACAAATACCCGGGTCGAATCAAAAAATACCCAAAGAGAGAGCGCTCCCCAAGGAATGCGAGGGTGTGTTTACACCGCATCTCATTAAATACACCCCACTCCTGCAAATTTGGTGGACCATAAAAAATAAATAAACTCCTACCCACTGTGTTTGATTGTTGCGATTTAGTAATGCAAGTACGTTGTAGGAAAACGGGATTAAATAAATTGGCGCTTTTATTTTATTATTTTACTATAATTATGGTAACTGTTTAAGTCCCTGACATTCTGTAAACGTCACCCGGGTCACTCACGAGTTCTGAGTCAATAATAAAACAAATAACAAATAAATTCTTCGTCGTATATAGCCGAACAAACCTTTCTCTATGCCTATCAACTTTTAAACAAAAAATTTTATAAATAAAAATAGGACCGACTCAAAACGCACTAAAAAGTAAAAAATAACTGTGTCATTTAGTTTCTTTAATTTACTTAAGCATATCTATGAAGTCGGTGCCAGCCAAGTTTAAGAAACATTTATTTTACGTAGAAAAGCAGTTTGTGGGTTCTAGGTAACGTCCTTAAAGTAGTAAACCTTGGCTGGCAACGACTCCTAGATGTGCTTAAGTAAATTAAAGCAACTAAATGACACAGTTATTTTTTACTTTTAGTGCGTTTTGATTCGGTTCTATTTTTATTTAAAATTTTTTATTTCTTACTTTTTAGTGATTAATCGTCACGTATCGTACCCGTACTATACTGTCATAGTATATTATACAGCACTAGTTACCAAAAAGCTACCGATATCGAGACAAAAAACGAAATCGCTGTAAGCGTGCCTCCAAAATTTGAAGAGTTCCTTCAATTTCCCCAGGATACCATCATCAGATCCTAAAATGATGACAATGGGACCACCTTGGAAGTATTCCCTTTCTAATAAAAAAGAATTATCAAAATCGGACAACTCTGTAAAAAGTTATGCGTGGTCATACATAAAAAAAAATACGTGTCGAATTGAGAACCTCCTCCGTTTTTTTTCGTCGGTTAAAAACCGCATCACAACTGATATATTCGATTAGAGTTTACTATGCCACGTTAAACTTATAACACCCCTTCTATTTTAAGTCGGGTTTTAATATGCTAATTGAATTAAGAGTGTAAATGTACCATATGCTTATCTAGTGATTCAATATCTTCGAATATTATAATTACGAAATAATATACCTAAAAAATATGAAAACCTATGAAAATGTAAAGTAGATACCTAATAATCTTAGGTACCTATTCGTCTAATTACTACATAGATACTTTAATTTAATAACGACACAGAGTAATAATTATAATGAGTAAGAAGGCAAGGAGCGGACCGCCCATTGCCAATTAATTACCGCCGCAGCCTTCGCTCGCCCCTACAGCTAGCTCTGTTGCTAATTAGTCTATGCTCTTCTAGTATATTATATCCTTATATATTTAGATACAAGAAGCGAGAGGTTGTCTTTGATTGCCGAAGCGTATTTGATTCCGATGCATACTCTATAGTATTGCGAGTTTGTGGGTAAATAAATATACGAAAACATACTCGCGATTGTAGCCGACTTAAATTCGCCTTATAAAATAAAAAATTATCCTAAGACGGACTTCATAAAATAATGCAAAAACTAATACAAGGTAGTTATAACTACCAAGGTAAGACAAGAATATCTTAAGAAATAAATTTTTACACTTTAGTATAAAAGTCGACTATCCGAAAATTTTATATGAGCTTTAGCATGTTTGAGCAACTAACAAACAAATAAGCTTTCACAGTTGCATTTGACACAGTTGTTAATGCATTCGTTTGCAACAGTCAAGTAGGTATTCTATAGCTGACTTAGGTAAAATTTGGATTTAATTTTCTAAACTAGCTGAGGTCTGGTCTGGTAGTAACTTCGGTGTAACAAAAAGTCACCAAGCGATATACCATTGTAAGTGAAAATTGGATGTATTAATTACAATGAGCATAGACTTCGAATCATAATAGAGCTCAGGGCTGGTTAGTGACTTGTATGTAGGTACATATTATATAATAAGTATTGTTTCAGTTTATCAACATACCTGATATTACAGCTTGGTATTCTACGTTATTGGTGTGTGGCCTATATAATTACTACACATAACTTTAATATAATGGCTTCACGGAACAGTCAGTATTGTGCAGTAGCTACGCAATTGTATGGAAACTAAGTTAATGGTTTCTATGAATGTAACTGTGTGAGTAGGTGTTCGAGCATAGCTGATGCACGTAATAAATATGTAGGCTTTTTCGGCATGGCTCTCTTAATGATATAATAAAAAGGACTCTTGCCACCATAAACGTTCCTGCGCTAATCGAGCCGTCATGAATAAGCCGGGATGATGACAAAAGACCTGATGGATTGACGCTGGTTCCCTGGGACAGGCCCTTATGTGGGACGCTACTTGCGTTGACACATTGGCTCCGTGTCATATCAGCGAGACAGAATCAAGACCGGGAGCCGCAGCAGAAAAGGCTGAAACCGGTAAGTGGCACAAGTATGCCTCTCTGACAGAGAGTTACATATTTGTACCTTTTGCCGTGGAGACCCTTGGGCCATGGAGTCGCAGTGCCAAAAAATTCTTCCGTAACTCCTCCTACTTCCGCCTAATTTCCTCAAGTGGTGACCGAAGGGCAGGCTCATTTTTTGCGCAAAGGATTATCCTGGCTATCCAACGCGGAAATGCAGCCAGTATTTTTGCCACCGTTCCACGTGGGAATGATTTGTATAGTTATTAGGATAAGTTAACTTAAGTTCCTTATTGTATTCTTTCTCAATAAAAAACAGGTATTAGTCGTAGACTGAAATCTTTTCGCGAAAAGCTTCGATGCTACGCTTCCCCTATCTGAGTGAAGGGCGAAAAGTAGCGTCGCATCACGTTTTTTGCCAAAAGCGAATTCATCTCTTCTTTTCCATTACACGTCGCTCCATTCCATGTTTGTATTTTTCTAAAACAACTCTTTACATCAATTGTTTCAAAATTAGATGAATATTATTTTGTTGTTGACACATATATCTGAAGCGTTGCTTCGTTTAAAATCGAGTTGAGCCACAGAAGCTTTTGCTTAACTATTAGATCAAGGGTCGGATAGAGACAGCAGTAATCCTTGAAATAGTACGCATTATTGAAGTGAAACTTCTTTATCGGGGTTGGAAAAAAATTTAGTGTAACATTTTTTCGTTACGCGTCACATTTTTCCGTTACGCGCCATCTTTGACTTATGGAAGTGACGTGATAAATATATATATATATATATGTTATATTGAAGTGATCAGCAAAATCAAAGGGTTTATTTTAATTCTAATTCCAGTGAATTTCTAAAAAAATTTTTGATTGTATTTTTCAATACACTAACACGTGGGTGTAATTATGGTATCAATTTTTTCTAATACTTGAATGTTGATAAGTTAGTTTCACTTCTTACGAGTACACGCACACATTTTTTTTATTTATTTATTCAGGAAACTCAACCTAATACTTGTTTCAAGTCCAATTGTTTCTACGTTGTGTGCTATGGTGAATGTACAGGTTTTCTTGTAATGAAGTTGTATTCTTCAAGTCACATAGTTTGAATTTCAAATTTGATGTTTTCGGCTTTTCGCAATTGTAACTTACTTAGTTAACAGTACAAATTTGTTCATTTTTGGTAGAAAGTAATGATCTTAGAGAGATCTCTTTGGTAGAGAGTCTTGGCATGTGTTATATCGTATTGGAGCCTTTGAAACGGCGCGCGTTGTGAGATTCTTTACTTTAAAGCTCTGACGATCGGTTGCTTGAGCACTCAAAAGCAAAGCAACCAAAGGAGTAGATAGGTTTTATAAAACACTAGCAGTCGCCCGCGACTTCGTCCGCGTGAAAACCTCTTAGGTACCCTTTTATTTTTAAAGATAGACTTTCATATAAAGTGTGCTCTTTCCCCGCTACCCCTCTCAATTTAATTTTTTTATAGTTTCCCGTCAACCAATATCCTCCATCCCGTCCCGTGTACTAAAGATATACATTTTTGTTAAACATTGTACGATATTACAGTACATTAACATTAACAATATACATATATTTATAACTCTTAACAAATGCATTAATTTCGACCAAATTTGATTACCATAAAAACGGTTCTAGTGAGTTAATCTTAAAAGATAGACATATACTGTCGTGGTCATTTTTTTTAGATCATTTTAAGAGGAATAATTCTTTCATACATATATTTTTGGTATCTTGACCCGTTTTCGCAGCGCACGCAACGGAAGCCCTCAAGGATGAATAATTTTACCCCGTTTTTTTCACATTTTTCATTATTTCTTCGTACCTAATAGTTGCAGCGTGATGTTAAAGCCTTCCTCGATAAATGGTCTATTCAACACAAAAATATTTTTTCAATTCGAACCAGTGGTTCCTGAGATTAGCGTGTTCAAACAAACAAACAAACAAACAAACTCTTCAGCTTTATAATATTAGTATAGATTAATAAAGTTTTGTTACGAGTAGATACAGCTGTTTGTTGGCATGTCTTTGTGACATGTTCACGCTAGCAGTACTGAACCGATCTGGCTGAAAGTTGGAATGGAGTTTGATTATACCCTGGTTTTAGCATTCCGGAACTAACTAAAGAGTTTACGCGGCATAGTGAAAATTCTAAATATACGAGTACCAACGGAGATGAAAACGTGGGAAACTGCTCCCTAGCTTATTGACGGCCTCTGTGGCGCAGTGACATGCGTCGTGAGCTTATAAGACGGATGTTCTGGGTTCGATTCCCGGCTAGGCTGATTAAGCTCTTCTAAATTGGTCCAGGTCTGGCTGGTGGGACGCTTAGGCCGTAGTTAGTTACTACCGCTAAGCGTTTTAGCGTTCCAGTACGATGTCGCGTAGAAACCGTAGGGGTGTGGATTTCATTCTTCTCCTAACAAGTTAGCCCGCTTCCATCTTAGATTGGATAATCATTTACCATCAGGTGTGATTGTAGTCAAGGGCCAACTTGTTGCAGATAAAAAACATGGTGTTTGTAACACCTTCACTTTTCGGAATAGAACTAGATCATACCCTGGAACTTAGGATTTAGTATCCCGGAATCAATCGGCAACCTAGTTTATGATATTTGTATGAATTTTATTCTAAAATCTGATTATCAATTTGGACAAAAGAACAACTATTAATCATTAAACACATGTAAGGTGTAAGTGTGGAATCGAACCCCAACAATTTGTGTAACAGAACCGCCACGTCACGAAGGTCCCGTGGTGTGAACAATTCAATTCTATATTTATTGCTCATTGTGATCCAACCCCCGGTCAAGCCTTAATCACCATCGGCAATTTGCTTAAGTGACAAATTTATTATGGTGTTTAGTTTACCTTGTAAAATTTATTTCTATTGAAGTGACTGTCTGCTTAGTTTTTCCATTTTTATTCAAGCTAAATTTACGTGTAGATAAACAAAATAAATTTTCTTTTTTCGAAACAAATCAAACGTATAGTACTTGTTGAGCTTACAGTGCCGTGGGAAACAAACATCCCTAAAGACCATGTATTCAAAGTGAATAAATATTATGACCTTTCTAATGAACTAACCAAAAATGGCAATGTGGTTAGTTTAAACGCGGTAGAAGTGGGTGCGAGGGGTATACCAGCGAAGTCTCTCTACAACCTGCTAAAAGACCTTGGCCTTACTAGAAGTGCAGTATGCTCCATATTGGAACGAGTGTCCAAAGCTGCTCTAGTAGGGTCCTTCCGAATTTGGCTGGGCAGGGAGAATAACTTGAACAGAGGAGGTGAGTGTTGACGCGCGTCACTATGGGTACCCTTAAACTTACACCCGTGTCACAAGTCTCGGGCTATGTTCGAAGTTTTTCTCTCAGCCACGCGATGGACCCGGCACCCGCACGGTGAATCCATGGAATGCTAAGATATTCGTCTCTCTCTAAAGTTAGGCTGTATTTGCTACCAACATACCTCAACGAGTCGCAAAACTGAAGCAGCGAGGAACATAGTGCGTAGCACCGATGAACGTTGAGATCCTAACTCCCAGGTTGTACGAATGGTAGATGATAACGCAGTGTCTGTCGACCCTACACTAGGTAGATCGATGACATCCAACTATTTCCAGGAAGCTGCTGGAAGCAGGCGGCCCAAGACCATGTTCTTGGGAAGTCCATCTGTTGATAATGATGATGATACCACACTGACAGAGATCTTTTTTTTTATCGACTACAAGTTAGCCCTTGACTGCTATCACACCTGATGTTAAGTGATGATGCAATCTAATATGGAAGCGAGCTAATTTGTTAGGAGTAGGATGAAATCCACACCCCTTTCGGTTTCTACACGACATCGTACCGGAACGCTAATTCGCTTGGCGGTACGTCTTTGTCGGTAGGGTTGTAAGTAGCCACGGCGAAAGCCTCCCACCAGCCAGACCAAGACAAATTAAGAAAAATCTCAATATGCCCCGCCGGGAATCGAACCTAGGACCTCCGTCTTATCAATCCACCGCGCATACCACTGCGCCACGGAGGTCGTCAAATAGACTGATTCGATAGACGACAGATCTGCTCCGACTGCTACATAGTCCATATTCCGTGGACCTTCCCTATTCTCTTCCTTATACGCACTGAAATCATAGGTTCAGTGTCTGCCTCTAATACTATCTATAACAAAAAGCTTTACCAAAATCTATACTGAGCCACGGACAACTTACACGGGGGAAATTGCTTGTAGGTATATACCTACCTACTAGTCTACTGCGTATTAAATTCCAAGGATGAGAAGTAGGCGTAACCCCACTTATTATTTATGTATCCCCTTCGCAGTAAAAACGGGTTAATTTGTGTAATAAAACAGAGCAGGCGAAATTAAACGCTATCTTAGCCCGCGGATGTCGCGGATGCTGGCGTGTAAATACTTGAACTTTAATGAATTTTTCCTTTTGTTCATATCGCCTTCCATTTAATTAAATGTTTGTTGAGCTTTCTTACTGCTTTTTTACCATTTAAAAAGTATTATTTAAAACTAGAACCGGTCTATGCTGCAAAATTAGGTACGCTCTAAAAACGGCTTTTAAAGAACTCCGTAACGGAGTGGTATGCGCGGTGGATTATAAGACGCAAGTCCTGAGCTCCATTCTCCACAGGGCCCATTGAAATTTTTTGAATTGGATCTAGCTAGTGGGAGGCTTTATGCTAGTTACCACCCTACCGACGAAGACATCGATGTCGTGTAGAAACCGAATGGGTATGGATTTCATACCTACTTCTACCAAGCCTTCCAATTTAGATTGCATCACTTACCACTAGGTATGCTTGCGTTTAAGAGCTAATTTGTAATAAAAAAAATTATGAATCATTAAAGGAGGTCTATAATATCAGCTTATTTTAATACCCCTACAGGAGCAGGCTAGGTCAAATATATAAGGCCATAACTTAAGAAACTAGGCTCGTGATGACTAGCTAGCTTGACTAAGGCTCACAGCTCAAAGTGCTTTTCCAAGGATGAGCTTCATTTACTTCTACACAAGTTGAAAGCATCCTCTATTATAAAGGATGTTCGCAACTTTGTCTGCATGGAAACCTGAAACTACGACATTCCTCTTGAATCAATCTATTAGACGATAACTGCCTGAAAAACCTACTGCGTAATATAAAAGATCTAAGTGAGCAAATATCTCGAAGCGATTTTGTTTTATGCCATGTCACAATATTGTCGTGAATTTGAGCGAGTTTCAAAGAATTACCCGTTGCACAAAGTTAAATGAGTTTAATCAGACACTGGCAGTACTGCGATCGGCGCAAGTTGGTTTCTTGGCAAGTTTGGGGTCGTTAATCCCGGCGGGGTAAGGGCCGGCACGGGCGTGCTATCGCGTGTCGACAGACGAACCGTCTTCGCATTTATACCGACATTTACGCTTTCTAGAACATATATCTAATACTAGCGGACGCCCGTGACTTTGTTGGCGTGGAACCCCTGAACCGTGACATTCTATATCAAAGTATAAATACCAAATAATATGTTTTACTACTTTACTCCCCGTAGTTTCACTCACATATACCTCATTCTTGTGAGAGCATCGGTGTATAACTAAACCAGAATTTAATATATAGAATTTTTATCTATATCCTTTCAGCCATTTTAAATTATATTTAAGTATCTAAATGACTAATAAATACCAGCGATTTCGTCTGCAAGAAAATCGATGTATGTATAGAATTAGTCATGTACAATTTTCTTCTTTTTTGGTTTAATTAAAATGGTGCAAAACACTGATTTTATCGTCGCGGTCATCTGCTAGGTATTGTTTAATATGTTTAAGTGTTAAATTTAATTAATTATAAATTCTAAAGTTCGATCACAGCAGTTCCAGGTCGGGCGCCAACAGAGATCATGTTTATATGGATAGATAAATTCGTGTTGTTAATTAAATAATTAATTAACTGTAGGTGTATTGTGCTTATTATGACCATTAGTACACTACAATGAACACTGGTACCGGTACTGTTCTGAACAGAATTAATATATTTCTATCTCGGAAAAAATCTCAGATCTCTAACACGATCCTAAAATAACGTACCAAATCGTAACTCGTGTATTATTTTTCGCTCAACAAAACAAATGTTCGTATCAGTGACATTAAGTGCTTCAATCTCTCGCGGCCAACAATATGGCACGCATGGCGCACGCCACGCCACCGCGCCACGATATTACCATATTCTTTTAATATCGTGGCGCAGTGCGTGGCCACGCGGCCGTGTTTACGCCACGCGCGCGCCACGTTTCCCTTCGAGGGCCGCACCTACCATCACTAATTTCATCGCGAACACGATAATGAGGGTGGATGCGTTCCAAATTTAAAATAATTTTGCTCATTTTATTGCGGTCGTTGTTTTATTTGAAAACAATGGCGGGTGGTGTATTTAAATGTCGATGTTTCAATTTTACCCTCGTAATAGGGAACGATCAATTGGTGACCGCGCAGTTTTTTCAATTCTGAATTTTTTAATTCGGATACTATTTATTGATATTGCCAGCATTTTTTGTACAATCGATACTTAAATATTTTAATCTATTTGTTTTTATTTTTCTGTCAAATACGTTAAAAAAATTAATGTGCGTGCTGATATAAAAATCTTTTTCGCAATACTATAGACTGGAAAGTACTATATACTAGTAAGTTTTTAAATCATCGATTTACGAGAATTAATATTTACAAGACACTAGACAATAGACAACAATTCCTCTTCATCTTCATACAGTATTAAAATGGGTATAACAGATTACCAAAAACAGATAAAAACATAGTTTGGTTTTACAGTAGGTAATGTTAGGAACAGCCAGAAAGGAATAAAACTTTTAACACCAATGCAGTGTGAACAACAAAAGACAAACTTAATCGAAAAAATTTATTTAAGAAGACATCAAATATGATCAAAATGAAACAATTGTTAAGTAAGTTAAGTTAAGTAGTGTGACTGCACATGACTGCACATGACTCGCACGGTGAGTAATGATGATTCTCCTCATGAACATCTTTTATAGCCCGTCGCGCCATTTTTGTTCGACTACTACCGCCCCAAGTCTATTATCTATAGTTTACGCAGGGTGCCAAAATACTGCAAATATTGCCTCTCTATAGTCTATTGTCTTGTCCAGCAGAGTATATAATGCTGCTAACTGTAATAAGTTTAACAAACAGAGCAAATTTTCTTTTGACGTGAAAACGTCTTATAATTCGATAGAGCCGGTTGCACGCACGAAAAAACATGACTCATGCCCCGTTACCTCGGTTTGAGGCGTTCCATGTAAGGCTTGAAGTGCAAGCGAGAGCGCAGAACGAGCGACAAAGAAGCACAATCGGCCTTTGCGTTCGGCAGCGTTCGACATCCGTCTATTAAATATAATTATTAAATATATTAATTTTAAATTAAAAATTAATATATTTATACATTAATATAGGTATTTATTATAAATTTAAAATATAAATTTATAAAATCAAAATCAATTATTTTATTAATTTAAATTAATATTTATAAAAATATACTTAACTTAAAAATTTTAATAACCAATTAAATGCTACCATTCCATCAGTATTTTCTTAAGGCGTTGTCACGTTCAACTATCGTCAGTAAACCGACTTTACAGACAACCAATTTTTTGCTATTTAACATCAATCTATAGACATTGCATTTTTGCTTACATTGATTTAAATGTAAAGCACAGTGACAGAGAGTCCGAGAGTGGCATACGTCCCTTGATGAGTATTTTTCCTCACCTTCTTCTAGCGGAGTCGGGCTGTAATTGAAAGCAAACACGCATTGTTGCGGCCCGTATCAATCAGCCCGCGATAGTTTTAGAGCAAATACTAGGGGCAGGATAGGGCTGCCTGCTTCAGCTTTAGGGGTAAACGTTGAAAATATAGACTCAGAATTGGGCCGTCTGAATAACATATAAAGTCAAAGTCAAACTGTTTGAATTCAGTAAGTTTATTTCATAAACATCATCCTCATTGGCCTATTTTAAAGAACTACTAACTCTTTTTCTCTTTGTAGGAGAGGAGATAATTATGGGGTTTAGCCCACGATCTAATGATCATCAAGTCCACCAATTTGTGCTGTCCATTAGATCATCAAGTCCACCAACTTGCGCAAATTTTACTTACAGTGATCGGGACCAATGGCGTCATGTGCTTCAAAGCACGGGAATGTAACATTACCATAATCTCAACTCCGAACTAGAAATATTTACTGATAATTTGGAAGAAAGAACAGCTGAATATTTTTGGCCTACGACCCGAACGTACATGCTAAATTTTTGGACGTTACATCATTGCCTGTACTAACAAAGCTGAAACCTATCATTAAACCTGATTTGAACCACGAGACTAATTGAAAAATGTAAAAAACTAAAGTAAATTGGAAATCAACCTTCTATAATGAACCAAAACTAATGAGATCGCCAAACGTGAATCATGAAACATTAATTAGCAAATAACAAAACATTTATTAGTATGGCAACCCTGTGTAGGGGAGTCCCTGTGTCGAATTATCTTTATTAAACACTGTCTGTACGTTTGTCTCCGCAGTGTTAATTTGTGTTTTTAATGGAAAATGATGGTATATTTTGTATCAGTAAATTAACTAAAATCTTTTGTTTGATAAGATCATCAGTAAAATGCTAATTATGTAACTTTGGCTTTTCAGTATAGCATTTAGCAAATGAAAAAAAATGCTGAGATTTCTGGAACCTAAAGACATGAGAAATTATTTTTTTTTAATTAAATATTAAAAATGAAAGACCCTTAATAGTCGATTATGATATACGATATAGCTCGTTTACCCTGAATTAAAGCGAGTTGTTAAAGTTAGAAAAGCTTATCCAATTTTGACTCTACTTCTTCTGTAATTTATTGTCCTATTATAAGAATAATTTTATGGACATCTTATATTTATCATTATCAGCCTATTTTATTTATTATAAGACCACGGCAGCCTAATTTTTCTAAGCTTTGAATGTCATATTTATTAATATCTAATCAACTGCCTAAGAAATAGGTCTTAAGCTTTCAAAATGACGATACTTTCATACAACATTTCATCCCCCCTTTAACCCCTTACAACCTTTTTTTCGCAATTAAAAGTAGCCTATGTCCTATTTCTGGCCTAGACGTATTGGGACATATTTCATTTAAGATCAGTATGCAATTATAATATTAGTTAGGATAGACCAGGTTATATTAGATAATTCCAACGTAAAGAATACACTAAACTAAAGATGCTAGGTACTATATAGATATATACTATGTTGTACATATACCCTTGGTTTATACTCTTACTTTATAGTGGTTTTGATGGGTTTGATTACCTATTCAGGTTAATATAGATCCGGTAGACCTTATCTATTTACTACTGCCACTGCCACACATACTGGCAAGCGATTGTTTGGGTGTGAAACCGCATACAAACCTTTAAAGAAGGTACATAACATTGGTAGATTAAAACTAGTAACTCTTCCAAGTTAGTCCGTTACCATCACCCTGCATCGTCACTTATCATCAGGAGAGTTCGCTATCAAGGGCTATTAGTAGAATAATAAAATATTGTTTGCTATATAGTAACAACATTAAAGTTGTAATTGTTAAATTAGATGAAATTGATAAATCTGTTATTCAACGATTCTATTTTCCCATGCAGTCACGTGTCGAATAGGTTTACACTAGCGGAAAAAAACTGTAACAATCGAGTCGTCAGCGTAGTGAGAGAATTTTAACAAGTTGGCCCTCTCTATTTGATTTGTTTTCAGCCGCCGGGGGCCTTTGGAAACCGTCTACCAACTATTTTAATATTTCATTACACTAGGCACTCGGTTTTAATAGCTTTCAATGTTAGGTTTTTATTGTAGTTAGTCGGTTTTCCCGCCAGGAGATTTGAGTTTGAGGTTTTAAACCATTCTGATTCTGTTTGGATGATGTGAATTGACTTGAGAGTGTGACTTTTGAACTCAAATCTAATTCGTTTATATTGTATATGCTTACTCTACAAGCGCTTTAAATAATAAGTATGTTTATTTGTAGTGACGCTAGTTACTAGCTGATTTTAAATATTACATGTTTTTATTTTATTTGTTTTAAGTAAAATGTTAATATGATAATTATATATTCTTTAAAAATGTACAAGTAATTAAGTAAGTATTACTTTGTGTATGAATTATTATTGTAGTTATGAGAGAGTTGTGTTAACGTAATAAATAACGAATTACTATGTGTGATTTTCATATTATGAAATTTAATATTAATAAGAAAATAAATATTATCAACAATCTAAAGCCAAAAGTTGAAAGGTCTTCGAAGCTTTGAACGTTTCTGTTTCAAATAATAAAGTTTTCCTGTGGCTTCTCATCAGGTATTTGTGATTTTTTTTTAATTTAAAGCAGGATCTTACGTCTCTTCCTGCTTAGCTCTATAATTTTTGGATTCTTGCCAACGTACCATATATAAATTTCATGATAACTGGTTGCATACAAAATATAACAAAGGAATAAAAAAAACCCACACTCGCTTTTATAATATTAATTATACCGTGTGTAAAGGTCGTACGTTTTCGTCACATAAAGTTATTAATTATAACTAAAAGTTAAACAATAGAATTCCTACTCGAAGTTAATTAATAATATACCGTTTTAACATGAAAATTAAAAGTTTCCGTGTAGCCCGCGACCGTCTCTGGTCCGAAAGTACCCAGCTAACCCCATCGTATCGTTCCGCGCCTTATTTAAAACACAAATATTTGTCTCGAATGAAACTTTTCCACCGTCTCCGGGGCCTTTATTAATATTTTATTATTTTGTCTTGTACCTACCTTCATTTCTGAAATTTTCAACTTCGCCCCGTTCCAAACTCTCGGCTCTAAAGCGATTATATTTTAAATTATTTTAATTAAAACACTGTGTAAACGTCTAAGATTCGAGATGTTTAGTTTGTTTTCAACAGTGTTTGAATTGTATACTTACTCCATTTTTAAAGTAGATAATGATTTAAAAAAATACTGAGATTTCCGGAACCTAAAGACATGAGAAATTATTTTTTTAATTAAATATTGAAACGAAAGACCCTCAATAGTTGATTACGATATAGCTCGTTTACCTTTAGTTAAAGCGAGTTGTTAAAGTTAGAAAAGCTTATCCAATTTTGCCTCTACTCCTTCTGTAATTTATTATCCTATTATAAGAATAATTTTATGGACATCTTATATTTATCGTTATCAGCCTATTTTAACGGCCCACTGTAAGACCAGACTTCTCCTTTTTTAGATGAGGGAATATAGATCATGCAATTTTTCGGGTTATATTAGATAATTCCAACATAAAGGATGCATTAAACAAAAGATACTAGGTACTATATAAGTATATATATACTATGTTGTACTTATACTCTTAGTTTATCCTAGTAAATGCGAATGTAAAAAATGCTAAATTAATTATCAAATTAGCTTATACATATAAATTACAAACGGTCTAAATTAGATCAATCAGCGTAGGTCAGTCTTAGTAGTAATAGTAGTTCAGAAAAAAGAAGATTAGAGAAAAAATAACGAAAGACATATCAGAAACTCCCAAGCAATTTTATTGTTCCAAACTAAAAAATGACGCGCCGTGAAAGCCATAAACCAGTCAGGATGAAATCACAGGGTTGAATAAACTGAACCCACGCTAATTTAACGCGTAACTCTCTTAAACTGCCTTGTCGTAATACAAAGTCAGATGCAAATTTTTCGATAGTATGAGTAGGATCGAAACTTGTCATTAAATCATAAAATTATTACTTTCAAGTTTGTGTAAAGAACTTGTAAGTTATTCTGAGCTGCTTAAAGCTTTTGTGAATTTTACACAAGTTTCAAGATTAACGAATGTTTCCGGCACCGCATTAGAACTTTATAGACGCTTTAAATAATTCAATCGAAGTCAAACAAAATCAGGAATTAATTTCTTCTAATTTTTTAAAAAAACATTACGGTAATTACTGAATACCTTATTGCCTTTGAGCCGAGAAACCTTTAAGGTGGTGCTCTATTTCTAAGTTTTATTCCTTAAATTCGATTTTAAAGACCGGTCATAATACCATACAGCCTTTTATAATCAGGTCTATTAAAATCTTGAAAGTAATCTAGGATATTAAAGAAGAGTGAAATTTTTTTCATTGGCACAATAGAATAATATGCCTGCTTATGTAAAGTTAATTCCTAGGTAGGTATGGATAGAGGTTTATATATATAGACTGATACATAACTTTGTACCAAAAACCAGAATTATTTATTATTTACTGCACAGTTGTAGATAGTCCACAGAAAAGCAGCATCAAAAAAACTATGTAGTTAAGGATTAACGTAATCCTGTTTCGAGAGGTCAAAAATTCTTATATTTAAATCACATTGGATTCGCTAACGCAAATAAACTGCTGTATTTCTATCCATTATACCGTTAAAGAGAATAATAATATTTTTTTGTCTATGGATTTGTCGTGAGCTGTCCATTTTACGCGCCATTTTGGAGGGCCCTCGATGTTGCCAGCGCGCATCACGCAAAAGACATCGAGTGGTTCTGGGATACGAACGCCTTTGTACCCATTTTGAACCATTATATTATTGTGAGAATGTTTATGTCACTTCTCTTAGAAGTGAAATTGTTATATTTTCCTTTTATAAATGTAGGTACATTACATCAAAAATATTATGTTGTAGCCTTCACAATTGTGCGTGATTCGATTTTCGAAGTGAAAATTTCTTAGAGGAGTGTAAACCGCTTTGTTTCGTAACGCTGTATGCCGAGTACGGAAATGGTAGAAGGCTTCTCCATTCTCACTCTAAACCATGGTGCTATTCGTATTTCAGTTATCACTTCTGTCGGCCTGTCACGAAACGTACACGTTTTTTATTTTATTTGGTAAGTACTGAAGTATCGTTAAACCGACGATGTAGCTTATCTTATAACTATTAAGAAAGCATTATTTTGGTATCGTATGTCTGGAGTAAATAAGACGAGTTATTTTTACGTATTATAAGGTGCTGTTAAAGATCAAATAAAAACACATATTTGTCTTATTTTGACAAGATGATGAAACAAATGTAAGGGTTACAAATATTTTTTTACAAATTTCGACAAGTAAATTTAGTAACTTATCTAACCACAATCTTATCTGCATAATATTTCGTTTAAAGCTTTTACTATACATTGATTGACTTTATTGATGAAAAAAATAGAGTCATTCGGGGTAACCGAGCGCAGTGGGTAAGTGAGCGCACTGCTTCTATCTCCAGGAAGGGGCACTGGAGGTGAGGAGTTTGTTTTGGTCAATCAGGGGCACCGGTAAGGTGAATTAGTTTCGACATGCCCAAACGCCTTACTACGTGCACTCTGTTAGTAATTGTCAAAAAAGTATTTTTGTCGATTTAATTTCAACTTTTTAGCGTGTTGGAAAACACGGATACTTCTGAAATTGTTATGTGAAGACGGTAAGCGACGTTTTAGTTTATGAAATGCATATTCTCCTGTCTTTTTTAAATCATTATTTAAGGTTAAGTTGAGTGTTTGCAAGTCGGCGGCCATTTGTTTGATATTAGGCATTCTGGGTAAAGTGTGCGCTTAAACTAAGAAAAAACCTTTTAAAGTTAGACTTAGCCCAATATTATTCCCCGTTACCTATGTCAAGATAAATATGTTGACCAACAGAAGAATGGATTCAATGCGTAAATAATAAGGATTGATGGCATGAATTGTGTATTTCTCAGGAAGGTGATAATAGTATATTTGTTTGTGATTATTCTTCCAATTTGATTTAAAATTCTTCAAATTTTTTAACATGATATTGTCATTCATATCAACAGGTTTAATGTTAAAATACTTTGTTTGTAGTGTTGATTGTTTTATTTGTGTACTAGAGATAGGAATATTCATGAAGATTTAATAACAGATAGATCTCCATTGCAAGACTTAATGTTAGATTTTAAGATACTTTTGCCTGTTTTTTAATGAAAACTAAATATTACGTTAAGATGGCTTTATATTTTTTGTTTGATGATCTAAGTTTCATTTCAATTTATTTGTTATATATTGATTATTTATCGAATGCGCTCACTTACCCTATTGCGTCTACTTACCCCACAGGGCTGCGTACACTTACCCGCAATACGGGTCAAGTGTCCGCATTCCGACTTTTGACAAAAATTTTGATTTTTTTTGTTAACTATGGAACAGGATGTTTTATTTTCTGTTTCAATTTGTAGGCTAATAAACATTCTTTTCGAAACATTTTTTTTAATTTCCAATTTCTTCTTTAGTTCTGCTCTGTGAGACTGAAAACAGAAAAGTGCGCGCACTTGACCCGAATGACTCTAGAACCGACTCAAAACGCACTAAAAAGTAAAAAATAACTGTGTCATTTAGTTGCTTTAATTTACTTAAGCATATCTATGAAGTCGGTGCCAGCCAAGTTTAAGGAACGCTTATTTTACGTAGTAAAGCAGTTTGTGGGTTCTAGGTAATGTCCTTAAAGTAAAAACCTTGGCTGGCACCGACTCCTAGATATACTTAAGTACGTTAAAGCAACTAAATGACACAGTTATTTTTTACTTTTTAGTGCGTTTTGAGTCGGTAGTATTTTTTGTTAAAAAATTTTATTTCTTACTTTTTAGTGATTTATCGCCACGTAACGTACTCGTACTATACTGTCATAGCATATTATACGACACTAGTAGCCAAAAAGCTACCGATACCGAGACAAAAACCGAAATCGCTGTAAGCGTACCTCCAAAATTTGAAGAGTTCCTTCAATTTCGCCAGGATATCATCATCAGATCCTAACATGATGACAATGGAAGTATGCTCTTTGTAATAAAAAAAGAATTATCAAAATCGGACAACTCTGTAAAAAGTTATGCGTGGTCATACATAAAAAAAAATATACGTGTCGAATTGAGAACCTCCTCCGTTTTTTTTTCGTCGGTTAAAAACGTAATTCCTTTTTCAGTTAATAGGTTACATTTTAGTTACCAAGAAAAAAACCGCTACAAAACTCATATAAAGGTTAAGGATAAATAAACAAAGATACCTATATTGACACAGATCAGTGCATACAAAGCTTG
This sequence comes from Mycalesis mineus, assembly GCA_034621355.1. Lineage (NCBI taxonomy): Eukaryota > Metazoa > Arthropoda > Insecta > Lepidoptera > Nymphalidae > Mycalesis > Mycalesis mineus. The sequence continues at coordinate 4,563,617 of CM067901.1, forward strand.
TACGTTAAACATAATTTTATGCAAACTAGCAAAGTATTATACAAGTTGTATACCAAGCTAACACAAATTAGAACTAAACATCTATAAATTTGCTTTCGCCTACCTGATTACGTAAAATGTCTACAACAAGGGTAAACAGTATCTACGAGAAACAATACTGATAACGTGATAATCCCCGTATAAATCACGCACAATTTACGAGCCGGCTGAACACATGCGGTAAATTATATCACATTGTGTTTAAAAATAAACCCCCGTTAAATGTTTATGTACATTTTACATGCTTCACATAGAGGATACATAATATAGGGAGGACATAACATTAGGATATAGCATCAGATGTGATAGCAATCAAGGGCCAACTTGTAATCGATAAAAAAATAATAGGGTAGGTAAATGTTGTACCTAGACCAGTTTATTACGCAAATGTATTTAATTTTTAATATTTATATGATTGTGTTTAAGACATTGAAAACAATTATTATTGTAAAAACAAAAAGCTGACTGCTCATCATTATCATTCTACAGGGCCAAGCTTCTCTCCTTATAGGAGAGTGGAAATTGAGCGCAGACCCACCACTCTGCTCCAATGCGAATTGGCGGGTTAAGTGGTAATAATGTTTGATTATAATGACCAGGTCCGTGGCACAAGTGTAACACTCAACGCGGCACGGGAGTGTAACACCACCACAAACTGCAGGATAGGAATGTACTGAAAACTTCATAGAAGAATGAACAACTCAGAATTATTCGGTGATCCGACCTAGGATTCGAAACCAGGATCTCGTAATCAAAGCCACATATGCTAACCACTAGACCAACGAGGAAGTCAACCCAACAACTCAGAAGTAATGAACTGAAATGTGAAGAAAAGGATCAATATAAAATTCTAGATACTTTATTGTGCTGCAGGCGGAGGCAAACGGAGCCATAGTAGATAGAAGTATTGTTATATTGTTGATGTATACCTACGTACGTACGCTCGAAAAACATTACCTCCTTCTGACGCAGTCGAGTATAAAAGGAAAAATTGCCAAGGTTGAACATACCCTGTGTGTCTCGGACAGTAACAAAACATTGATACCTAAGTATAAAAGGAAACTGATAACATGTTTTACTAAAATGTCCTGTTCTCTAAAACAGATATATCAACTTGTTGGAACGTAAAAATTTATCCTCTTTTGTAATTTATAATCTGTTGACTTTTTATTGCTTGAGAGTTTCATTATTGTTATTCTTATGGCCCACTGTAGGACCGAACATCCATTAAACCTGGAAGGCTTATAATGAGAAACGATTTGAAATTCACCCACATACATACTACTCTATTTCCACTTAGCGGACTTGAGGTGAACTCTGTAAAGATAACTATTACTTAATTTAATTAATATAATATTTTATCTTATCTGGTGTACGAATAAAGTATACAAAAGCTCAGTAAATCGTAGACCAAAACTTAGAACAAAAAGCTCTGATCCGAAGCAATCACATTAGTCTATATATTTACAATTAAATTAAATATTCCACGTCTACTTTACAGATTATGACCAACATCTGAATCCGAAACAATCTGAAACCGAATTTATTTATAATCTGTTGAAACGTTGTTGCGTAATTAACAAACATAAACTTTCACAAGTATAAAAGTTAGATAACCAGTATTGGTAGAAGTATTTCTAATATATTAATTATTATAGATTATTTTAGCGCTCCTACTGGTAGATTTATGATAATTTCGTATTTTTATAAGTTAACCCCGAAAGCGCAATATGATTATTAGAATAGAACTAATAAATTAATTTATGCAAATAAATGAAAACTACATAAATAAATTTGTGAATACGTTCACTAGACTTAATAAAGTTATGATATTAAGGTCATCGCCTAAAATATTAAAAAAAACACAAAAGGAGGTTCCGATTCCAGCAATCCATTGTGCTAACAACACGTGGCGGTGTTGTCATATCACCGTACATTTTTCCCTTTTTATATTCCCAATTCATCCCGCCGGCCAGACGTGTTATTATTATTCTATTCTTCATTCAACTTTTGTACAAAGAACGAAAAGAACTATAGGACGAGTATAATAAGTGACATAATGTCCATGGCAAAAACATACTGTGTTGCCAGAAGAAAAATGTTATGCATCCATTCAATATACTTTGAATGTAAAACAAACTGACATCGAATGTAAATACTATTGTCGAGTGTTGTCATCCGAAAAATAACAATTTATAATGGACATTTAATGGGTCTTTTGATGAACACAACGTCTTTTTAGACAATTAAAGACTTGCGTGATCCGTACGACCTTTGGAATAATTATTATTGATAATTTGTAAACAAAATTGTATGACATTGTTTGAGTACACAAAGTAATTAGATAAGTTAACAAATAATAATTAGTAATTGAGTCGGACGTTAGAAAATAATTGTTAATTACAGTACCTAAGTGACCTTTTTTGTCAACTTAATGTGCTTTTTCTAAGAAATATTTTGCAGGAACGAACCTCTAGCAAAAAATATGTAGGTATCTTTAAAGACAGAGAAAAAATATTTTATTTTTCGTAAATATCTCTATATTTATAATACGCGTATTTTTTTATTTTCTCCATAACACATTTTTGTGTGAAAGAATATATTCATCGTGATTGCGATTAATAGACAATATTACAGAGACTAGCCATAAATCTTTGTTTACCAACTTTTGGAAAAACATTAATTCTCACATAAAATTCTTACATTACCAGTTCAGTAAATTTTCACATCCTGGTCGAAAACCTGCGCGCGATACTAATTTAAATAACAATTAGAAAACAAATCATTTCCGTATTGTACTAAATAACAGTTTGTAATGTAAATACATTCTTTTGTGTCTAAAATTTCGATGAGTGCTTCTTTAACAATGCTATAGTTTGTATGTATATGCAGCTTTGGTCTGTATGTCCGTTTATTCACGGTGGCACAAACGTGTCACGGTCTTTTGACATGCCAAGGAATAAAAACTTCAGTTTATAAACCTGCATGCGATTATAAACCTTTTTATCTACATAATAGAGATCATTTTTTCAGATGACTTTCAATGTCGACGACAAAGTTATCTTGGTTCACCTTTTAAGGCGGATCTCGGGTTTTGGTTACGTAATAAGCACCCTGCGCGTGAGTGGAAACCAAGAAGTATTTCATGCGCGCTTATGCTAATATTTTTTTTAACACACAAACAGTGTTATCTTGAAATAATCGAAGATAAACTTTATTCGCATTGAATAGAGTCTAAATTGGACGAATGTTATTTTTTTTAAAATACCTAAGTGTAATTTCGGCGAACAACCGCATTGAGTCACATTGAAGTCGGACGCATTTTATTTATTTTTCACTGAAATCTATTATCTCTATTTCTTGTGTTATTTTTAAATATTTATTAAATAATACCTAGTTGATTGTGTATTTCAATTAAACCTTTTTATTACTTCTGGCTGGTGGGAAGCCTCGACTCTGGCTAGTTACTACTCGTTTGAAAGACGTACCGCCAAGCGATTTATCGTTACGGTACGATGTCGTGTAAAAACCGAAGAGTGTAGATATTATCCTACTCCTAACAAGTTAGTCCGCTCCCGTCTTAGATTACATTATCACTTACTGTCAGGTGTGATTGCAGTCAAGGCCTAGAAAAAGAAAAATACTTAGACCTACCATCTGTAGGTACAATCGAGATAAACGCAAGTACTTAAGTCCACCGTCTCTTTACAACGGGTTGACGGACCAAAAAAAATCTAGAGGCCGTTCACCAACACGATAACCTGACTTACTTACTATATACTAGATAGGTACGAGTACATTTAACTCATCCATCGATCTGAAATATAAGTGTCAAGTTCGGTAGTACTTACCCCGAAAGAATTCTGTCACAAAGAGCTCTACTACTACTAAATTGTATGTCCCGTCTAATTTATCGTCATCATCATTAACAACCGATGGACGTCTACTGCTGGACATGGGCTTCTAATTGCGGAATGTTACTGCAAATAATAAATACAATACATTCAAGCATTCTCTATTCAGTGCAGCATTTTGGTACATATTATAGTAATGTTAATTTGCGTAAAGCAAACACAAGTGCATCTCAACCTTTTGCATCCCTACACTGCACTCACATTGTACCTGTTACGAAAATAAGACTTCCTGTACCGACAAAGAGTATCGCGAATTCGCCACGCCCAAATCAAAATATATTATCGAGTAATAAATTCGGCAAAAACGTTAGGAACTGGCAACATCGGATGCGATTGGGAGAAAAAAAATTGCGATGCCGTTCGCACAATCAATCAAGCGCTAAGCCAATAAACCTCAACGATGCGCTTTTGAATTTGGAATTCGATTTTTGTTGAGCCATTGTCGAGGATGGCCGGCGGCGTGGCGGCGCGAATCTGCCTTGTCGGATTGCACAATGAAAGGGCAAGCGGAAGTGAACATGCCGGTGTCTCTTGCTGAATAGACGGTTTGATGCGTTCAGGAACTATTGAGGTCGCTATGGAAACTTAGGGGAGGTACGGTTAGCAAAGCAAATCTAATCCAATTATTTTTATTGAAGATTTCAATTATCATACTAAGTATATCCACTACGTAACACGCCTATAATCCACGAAATCCTCATAGGTTGTACGTAATAAATTGGGATTAGGGCTAAAAACCTAGAAAGCATAGAAATATATTCTAAAATACGTCTTTTCTTATTTTATAAATGTGTCACAAGTCTAGGGCTCTGTTCGGAGTTTTTCTCTCAGCCACGCAAATTGCGATGGACCCAGCACCCACACGGTGAATCCATGGAATGCTAAGATATTTGTCTCGTCTCTTTTGTAAATAGGTATACTTTTCCTTTCATTTTTTGATTAAATAAATAAATTGCAATAATTATACAAATGCAATTTATTGCTAACACAATTTTCATTATTATAAATAAACACAGTTGGGTAAAAATAAAATTAAAATAATAATTTAAAACATTTTATGATAACCGTACCGGTAACAACCAAAACGTTTGTAAAATATTGTATAACAATGCAACGCCCCCTATTGAATAGGAAACTGCTATTGTAACCTTTACGAAAAAAAAGAATGCCGTGGGTTGCCAGCTACAAAATTAAACATACCATAAAGGTAGTAATAATGAAATATGTATTACACGTATAATGTTGTTAGCCCCCGTTTAGCGATGAATGGCCTTTTTGATAGTCCATTGACTCGGAGCTTTTGTGAAAAATTGTGCGTGAAATCGTTCGAGATGTGATTGATTTATGAGAAAGTTAGGGAAGCTGTCCGTGGGTTAAATATTTGATGGTTTTGCTAATTACAGGGGTTTGGTAATGGCTACATTACGGATGTAATTGACGATAATTTAACCTAGGCGAGTGAGGAGAAGTTAGAGGGGTTTTTAGATTTAAGCTGCCACTTTCCACTGATACGGTATGGTTGCCCCATGACGAAGATATTTTATTTTGTTATAAACCGCCTTTTATTTTGTTATAAACAAGGGGGTTAGGATACTTTTTACCCGACTGCGTCAGAAGGAGGGTTATGTTTTTCGAGCGTATGTATGTGTATACATAGGCTATATTAATTGTTGTGGTAGTGACATAGGCTATATAAATTTTCAAAATAGCGGCTGTAAATGGGGGAAAAAGGGGGGGATGTGTGTATTTTTTCTCTTATCTTAGCAATATGGGTACTAATTGAAAGGTCGTAAAAAGACAATTTCAAAAATATAAATATCATATCATGTTCATTTTACTTTTTTAACAAAAAATGGCAAAAAGTGTACTAAGTGCACTGTCTCATTTCCATACCATAAACTAAAACTAAAAAGGCTCTAATAAAATTATTATTATAAAAACAAAAAACCCGACTGCTTATAAGTTAACGACTGCAAACAGGGACAAAATATTTTAACCTGCGGGGAAAGAAAGATCTACCAAAACTACGTTTGTCCCCGCCTGCAGCACCATAAATTAGTTAGAATTTTATATTAAACCCACCACTTGTCTAAGCGCACCACAGGTTGGACTTATAATGTTTGATACTGTACTTAATAATTACCATCATCACCCTTTTATGAGTAGCCCACATCTGGATCAGGCTTTTCTTTTCATAGAAGAAGGAAATTTGAAAATAAAACCAATCACGATTAAGGTTGATTATTATGTTTAAATGACTATAAGATATTTTTGAATTATGATTAAAACCTGATAAATGTATTAGTGACTACCTCGTTGATCTAGTGGTTAGCCTATTGGGCTTCGATCACGAGGTCCTGGGTTCGAATCCTTGGTCGGGTCACGGAATAATTCTGAGCTTTTTCATTCTTCCATGAAATTCTCAGTACATTCAAAGCCCGGAGTCGGGAAGTTGGTGGTGTTACATCCCCGTGCCTCGGAGAGCACGTTAAGCCGTTGGTCCCGGTTTTTTACGAGGATCGAACAACACCAACTTACAACATTAGCTGATACTATAGGCGCCCCATCTCACATTGGACTAGCGTGGTAGGTCTAAATTCAAATTCAAATTCATTTATTTAGCGTTCATTTCAAATTATTGTATCTACTAACATGCTTTACATGACATGGACCCTGGCAGGGCGTTGCTAACATAATATAAACTTACGTAATTAATATTAATTCCATAAATAGTAAAATTATAAAAATAAATTAAAATTATAATTAAAAATAATTTCAAACTTTAAATAAATAATAATAATAATTTACAGTAAGTACATCTAAGCTTCATATATCCTCTCCTAGAATGAGGAAGGCCCTGGCTTTGTAGAATTCTGTTGAAATAGCTCGATAATAGTATCAACTCTAAGCATAGACATTTACTCTAAGCGTCAGATTGATGAATACAAGACGACACTTTGTATATTGTACTTATTCTTTGTATGACCTGCAAAGTGTTGTTCTGTTTAAAGACGAACTTTCCACCATCATTATTATGTTTGGACATTTGCTTGTTCTGACAGTTAAAAATTTACAAAAAAATTAATCCCTGGACGATGTCTGGTAAAAAGAACTGTTAGTACTATTCTTGAAAAATCTTTATTCCTTAACGTGTAATTAACGTTGCGCAGACGCAAGGCAGTGTATAAGCTTGTACTATTAAGTATTCTGTAGTATAAGGCAGTGTGCTCGTATACCAGCTCTTACTTTCTTGAGTTCAAACTGTAAAGCCAGTTCACACTAATTAGTGCTAACCAAATAATGTCTCTGACTTCAAAACTAGCCGCTTCCGGTGCCTAATGGCTTTGCTGTAGGTGCTGCGGCCGATAAATGGTTATGAAACCGATTTACCGACGTTTCTAAGCAAGTTCTTTTCGATAAGTCGGACTACTTTATAGTACCTCCTGAGTTGAAGATCAACAATAATATTTTTACTAGTTGTTTTATTTTAGGTGACCGACGTTCGCTATACTTTTCAGAATTAGCATTTCTATATAAAGCTTTTTAACTTTGATATATAGCCTTTGCAATCGTAAAACATTGCATTACGTACTTACCTGCAATTTGAATTTGTCAAAACATTATAAAACTTGTTTATTTTACTCCGACAAAAAATTACCAACATGGTGGTTGAATGCCGTCAAAAAAGCGTTTATATCTGAATGTGGATTGAAAGAACCAAAATCAACCCTTAAAATTATTAAACATATGAGTAAATTCTTTCTTTCTTTCTTTCTAAATGATTGCAAAAAATACAATCAAATATTTTAATATTCACAGTAGGTACACATAAATAATGTAATACAAATTATATATAATTACAATTACACATAGTGGTACTATTTCCGACAACCAATATTGACTCAACAAAAGGTGGAGAGAAATGATATGCAACATTTAGATATAACTCAAGTGAATCACACATCACGTGTTTTGGTTATTTAATAACATATGTTAGATGTTATTACATCTAGAGCCCGCGTTAGACCAAAAAAACCAATACTTTTTCTCCAGCAAACTGTCTGGCTATAATTATGTCGAAAATAAAATAAAAAATTCGCATCAAGGCTTTCAGTAAAGATTTTGTTGAGATTATAGCGAGCTAGCGGCTAGCCTTGTCTTGTATGATATGCTGCAAGAGCGGATACATGTTTTATATTACTAACTTATATATCAATGATTAGATGTTACTATTAATCGACGGCTTATCTCCGTTGTTATTTCTGAGTTTAGAAAGCTGAGCTCAAAAGTGTTACATTTTTTAAATCAACTACAAGTTGCCCTTTTTGTTAAAAAACTGATATCAACCTGAATGATATTTATATTTTCGTAATGGTCTTTTTCGATCTTTCCAAAACAAATCGAAAACTTCACTTTCGCGTTAAGGGCATTTTACAATTTATATGGCCTATGTCAACAATTTTGAAAGCAGCGTCATCCCTGGCAAAAGTTCAGCCGTTTAGGCTGTAGAAAAATGAACATACTGACACTCGTCCATAATACTTGCGTTTTCTCTCCTTCTGACCAGCGGGATTGCTTCAAGTTCTATAAAATTTGTTGAGATATCGCAAGCGAAGTTGTTATTTGTGAGTTTAGAAAGCCGAGCTCAAAAGTGTTACATTTTTTAAATCAACTACAAGTTGCCCTTGACTGCTATCACACCTGATGTTAAGTGGTAATGCAATCTAAGATGGAAGCGGGCTTGTTTTAGGAGTAGGATGAAATCCATACCCTTTTCGGTTTCTACACGACGTCGCTAAATCTCTTGGCGGTGCGTCTTTGTCAGTTGGGTGGTAACTAACCACGGCGCAAGTCTCCCACCAGCCAAAAACACATGGTTATGTACCCCTGGACATATCCTCCAGGGGTAATAAGTTCTCATTGTCTCTTGTCATCAGGTGTAGGTAACCTTTGCAAACATAGGAAATTGCGGGCTCAACAGTGACGTTAAACAAGACAAGATACAGAAGATGGGATGTCACCAACCTGTCAAAGCATTCGCCAAGTGTAATGTTAAGGTAAATAATAAGAGCTGTTATCAGAGATAACTGTTGGGTGGAATCTTCCACTAATTACTTACTTGGTTGCTGAAAATAGTTTGTACCTAAAAATTAATGTAGTTACTTATTGTATATTTGTTTAGAATGAAGATATGCTTTTTATCTATTAAGATTGGAATGTAATGTTATGACGTAAAAGAACGAATATTTTTATCAAAATGAAACGCAGTTTTGCGAAATACCTATAAGAAAATAGAGATACTTTTTTATTGAAATATTAATAAGGTCATTATAAAAGTATCAAAATACTTGGACCTTGCTCATGAGATTATCGTCATTTGGAATGTTGAGTCGACGATAATTGTTCCGATAGTCGTTTCAATCAATGGTCTTATTGCGTAAAGCTTTGTCTAACATCTTAAGAAGCTTTCGCTTGGCTGTTGGATCAAGGGATACAGAAGGTGGTGATTCTTGAGACACACGCGTATTGTGAGGAGGTTCCTCACTCTGGAGGGCCCTGGCTCCTCCTGTGTGAACCTCCACACAATACCACCGGATGCTTAGGCCCTCAAAGGCCCCGCAAGTGGAGGAGCAAATTTTTTTATAGATATTTAATAGTATTTTATATGTTTTTGTATGACATGGTCAAAAATTGAAAAAAAATGTAAATGAGAATGATATGGTCATTAAGTTAAATGAAAGAGACACGTAGCTTGGAAGACCAAATTAAGGATATTACAATTTCTAGTATTTCGAGGAAGCAACGAGGAACTTAAATGGAATCCGATATTGTTAGAAGTTACCGATTTAACATCAAAATGACGGACTTTCATAATTAATTATTATATTCATATTTAATTAACTATAAGGCACAAGGCACTGTCTCACCCTAATCTAAGTATACTATTATTTCACTAAATATGTGCCATCTAAAAATATTTACTCCAAAATAACATAGATTTATGCAAGTCAATATTATACGCGTAACGTTCGTAAACATTTGACAAACAATATTTTTCGTTACAATCCAGTGTATTAAACATTAAATATTTGCCTCAATAAACGCTCTAGTATTGTTTGCTAGTAAAATAATACAAGTCTTGACAAAATCATTTCGAAAGTTGCTTCAATTGTTTTGATAAACAATAGTTGCGATTACACATATAACTTAAACTTAGATCATTTATAGGCAATGAAAAGCTTAGATTCAAATCTTTATAGTTTATATAATCGCTGAATTATTGAACGGCTATCATTATCTACAAGATTTATTTATCAAAGGAGATGGTCCAAAATTGTATGAAGCACATGACTCACTTTCTGTACATGAGTTGAAAAAAAACTAAATGTATTAATAATCTAGTTTTGATAAGCCAAATCTCTGAATTCACTTTTATTTAGGCGAAATATTATTTATTCTCTCCAGATTAATTCCTATTCTCTCCATTATTACAATACATCCATTAATATAATATTTATTCTCTCCAGAATAATCTTATCACCTACAGACTAATATTAGAAAGACGCCATCTTTTAATACCTCAAAAACTAGGAATTTCATTTTAAACCAACGTTTTATATAGGTCGTTTCGTTCACTTATTGATAAAATCCTTGTATTTTTTCCATTTTAATGGTACACGTGGTACAAGAGTGATGCGGAAATAGGCCATCTCCTTTAAACCGAACTTAAGACTTTGCTGTTAAGCAGTTCAGACACAAAATTGATGGCGGAAACTCTCTACTCAAAAGTTACACATTTCATAAACTAAAGCAAGATGCAAGTAGCTGGGTGGAATTTGTCACAGTGTTATAGACATATAGGTAGGAACAGAACTAGCAGAGCTATAAAAACGGGATTTATTGTGTCAATTAAAGGAGCATACAACGACTAGTATACTATAAATCCAATACACTTTTTCTTATCCTCTACAAGTCAGATCTTGACCGCAAGCACACCTGATTGTAAGTGATGATGCAAGCTAGGATGCAAACAGGCTAATATGTTTGGAGGAGAATGAAATCTATACCCCCTTTCGGTTTCCGCACATTTTTTTTTATCGACTACAAGGTAGGTCTTGACTGCTATCACACCTGATGTTAAGTAAAAATGCAGTCTAAGATGGAAGCGGGCTAACTTGTTAGGTGTAATATGAACATCCACACCCCTTTCGGTTTCTACACGACATCGTACCGGAACGCTAAATCGCTTGGCGGTAGGTCTTTGACGGTAGGGTGGTAACTAGCCACGGCTAAAGCCTCCCACCAGTCAGACCAAGACAAATTAAGAATAATTTCAATCTGCCCCACCGGGAATCAAACCCAGGACCTCCGTCATATAAATCCATCGCGCATACCACTGCGCCACGGAGGCCATCAGACATCGTACCGACAAGCTAAATCGCTTGGCGGTAAGTCATTGTCTGCAGGGTGGTAACAACCCACTCCCTCCAGTCAGACCAGAACTGATTAAGAAAACCTCAATTGAGCCCAGCCAGGAATCAAACCCAGAACATCAGGCTTATAAATAGACCGCTGCGCTACTCATAATTTACCTCCCTTATAATTTTACGTTAATTATAATTTTATCTCATGTATATTGTTTTTTTTCGTTAGTGAATAAAACATCGAAGTTATACGTATAGTTTCGCCACTTTCACGAGAACATCGGCGAGTTTATTTCCATACGTAATTTTCCACATTTGTCCACGGTCACAAGATGGCGGTCAGCGCTAACGGCTTGGACAAACATGATTATTGGAAGTCGCACGTCCAGCCGTGTTTGATCTCGCTTATTGGACAACATGGATTATGGTGTTGAAATACATATGGTTGTAAAATTTACTATCGTTTACGACCTAAATAATGTGTAAAGTTTACATAAGTATCCTAATAAAATTGTCTATAGTTCTGTGGTTAGGTTATAAGGCGTACCTATTCACCATTTTTGTGCCCTTTCATCTTGGGTTTTTATCATTTTGACCATCCACACAATACTCTTGGTTGCTAAATATGGATCTTTTGAGTTAGATTGAATATGGAGAGCGTTATGCTCGGAATGTTGAATTAAAACCAAAGTAACCACACAGCTGATCGAGTTGCGCAGCAGAAATGGCAATACATAGTACAAAAATCCGATTAATGGTCCTTAAAAGATCTACCTAGAACATACCCTCACACTCTTAAATCGGATGGAACAAAACACTGATTACAATTGAACAGTTTCAACAGTTTCAACTGCTCTCCGAGACCAGAAACCTTACAAAAAACACAAAGTACTTAATTTACATCTACAGGTAGATATTGGTGTACGTATGTCAGAAAAGCGCGACATTCGCTCAGACAAACAATTATATGTATATCGCTAAACAAATATGAATTAACTCCGGCATGTTACAAGATTCTTTGCGGACATGAATTGAAAACACAAACATTGGACATGCGCTTTTTGATCGAACTCCGTTTACAATGCGACATTTGAGTCCCTTCAATATGACTGTTTTTATTCTAAATCATAATTTATAACCAAAATTCGTCTATTTCAAGAAGGCAGGCTTAGTCAAATTTAACTGTTTTTAGTAGTTCTACCTCCGATTCGGAAGGTAATCATCTACTGAGAAGAGCTAACAAGAAACTTAACACTTGCTCTTTTTAACATTATCATAGTTTAGAATGATTAATTATTATATTCACTTATAAAGGAATGATCTCCAATTATCTTTGCCATTAAGAAATTGCAATGCCAGTTATATATTTTTTTAATCGACTACAAGATGGCCCTTGACTGCTATCATACCTGATGTTAAGTGATGATGCAATCTAAGATGGAAGCGGGCTAATTTATTAGGAGTTGGATGAAATCCACACCCCTTTCGGTTTGTAAGTACACGACATCGAACCAGAACGCTAAATCGCTTGGCGGTACGTCTTTGTCGGTAGGGTGGTAACTAGCCACAGCGAAAGCCTCCCACCAGCCAGACCAAGACAGATTATGAAAATCCTCAATCTGCCCTGCCGGGGATCGAACCCAGAACTTCCGTCTTATATGTTCACCGCGCATACCACTGCGCCACGGAGGTCGTCAAAATCTCTACAAACTATGGATATTAAAATCGGACACACCATCAACCTGCATTAGAACAGCGTGGTGACTTTGACTTATATCCATATTCCTTTCCTTTAGAAGAATGACCTGACCGTTTTATTAGATTGATAATGTTTATAAACAATTTTACTTTTGTAAGGTTTTAGTCAAAAGTCCTTAAAATAAACAGTAGTATACTGCTACGAAGATAAATATTGCTTAATTCAAAAAATAAGTAAATATATTATGTCTGAGGCGTGTTCAAGTAAATTGTGTGTTTTTGTCGTGCCATCGTATACCTGCGAGTATACAGACATAGCCTTGAAAACATTTTGTAATACAAAACGTATTCAAGTTTATAAAGTTTATAATATAAGTATTATTCATATATATATTTAAGATAGGAAGGAAACATCTATAATCTATAGGTATAGCTTTAACCCAATTCGAGTTATCTTAGATAATAGAAAAGCCATAAAAGTCCTTATAGCTTTTTATCATTTATAATGTTAGTAAACGAAATTATTAATTATTAGCAAGGTGATCATTTAGGACTAAGGTTCAAAACTGATATTGATACATTGATATACTTATAGAAATCCAGTCAAAAATGCAAATTGTATACAGCCATAATGCCTTTATGCTTTATTCTACGTGCTAAGCGTTACAGCTCACCTGTTCGATACCTACAAAAAAATTTCACAACAAAAAGTTTTGGGCTTTGATTAATTATGAACGAAACCAATATCTTATCTGTGGTTCGATTTGTATTAGAACTGTGTAAACGTGTCTCCAATGGAAGGAGTATAAAAGTTCAAATCAACACGTACCCGTAGATAATTTACGACGTCTGCAGTGGCTCGTTTTATTAGCACGTGACATCGGCCTGGCTGTATTGATCTCAGAATAGATTAGAACAGAAAAAATATTTGTTAGCACAACACACAGATGATTAAAAACTAATAAAATAGATTCTTAAAAGTATTTTATAAAAATTTTTATGGACTAAGACCTCGTAATTGTCATCTGCGTCGTTTTATAAAAATTGTAGGTAATTTCGACAGCCTAGGCTCTTACCGTAGGTAGGTAATTATGATAGGCAATCATATATTTATTTACGGACTGTGGTGGCTTAGGGAAGTAGTAGGTTTCAAGGGTATCTTTACCCCTCAACTATCTAAGTCTACTTAAACTATAAAAAGTGTTTTCTTTTTCTATTTACCTCCGCCTAATATCAGCTCATACTGCAATTTACGAGATCATTGCAAGAATTCTTCAAGAGTTTAAGTTTTGCCGTTTAAGATTTTTTTTATCGACTACAAGTTGGCCCTTGACTACTATCACACTTGATGTTAAGTGATGATGCAATCTATAATGGAAGCGGGCTAACTTATTAGGAGTAGGACAAAATCTACACTCGTTTCGGTTTCTACACGACATCGTACCGGAGCGCTAAATCGCTTGGCGTTACGTCTTTGTCGGTAGGGTGGTACTTACGGGGAAAGCCTCCCATCAGCCAGACCAAGACGAATTAAGAAAAATCTCAATCTGCCCCGCCAGAAATCGAACCCAGGACCTCCGTCTTATAAATCCACTGCGCATACCACTGTGCCACGGAGGTCATCTAAAGAATAAACTTTAAGGTTTCTTTGACCATGAAACTATGTGTTATAAGAACTTGAACCTTTGAAAACTGCTATCTGCCATAGCCATTATCGTCCAAATTTTTTAGCAGCATACTATACTCCCTAGTACCTACAGCGGGGCTAACATGGGAAAGGGGTAAAAAGTTTATCTTCCCTTTAAATATATCATCTGACTAAAGAGTCTTTCCACTCTTCATAGCATGACTACAAGAAAAATAAAATATAACTCCCAATTGACATTACGAGATCTTTTCTCCATCCTTTCCCAATCTACATAGGCTGGGACAAGCCACTGCGCAAGGTGGATAGAAACGAGCGTGAGGATAAGCGATTTCGCCTCTCCCCATGAATAAATTGTCCCTTGTCCATGCTAGAAAAGCTAAGTGTCCGGCGACTTGATTCCTGACCGACTGACAACTGGCTTTTATAAAACTACGAAGTCTGAACACAGGCTCTACCTCTGTTAGATATAGAACTGTCAAGCGTGAAAAAACGCATGGCACGCTGCCGGTAACATTTTGAAAACATTTTCAATATTGACACGGCAAATGTGTACAGTTCTACCCCTGACCGTGACCTTGGTCAGGTTCAGGCGTGATAACGAGTGTTAATATTGGCACCGCACACTGCACTGTTTGACGAACGCTTTGCTCTATCAATATATAAACATAATATTTATATTTAAAGCACTTTCGGTTACAGTAAACCACTTGTGTAATTTGTCGCTGATAATCTACTTCTACGGGACTATGAATGAGATACTGTTTGTTTTGTGTGTGAGCGAACATTGCTACAAATAACTCTTGTGTACAAATAAATTAACTGGTATAGTCAATCTATTCCAGGTTGTCTGTTTAACTTTGGAGTTTAGGTATAGGCACACACAGGCGTGTTGATGTTTTAAACACTCCCAGAAATCGCGCAAGCAGGAACTGAAGGATCGTACTGTGTTCCGTGTGGACGTTCCTTTACCATTACACTATACAAAGGCGATAGTCATGACAACTTTAACTACGACCTCCGTGGCGCAGTGGTATGCGCGGTGGATTTGTAAGACGGAGATGCTGGGTTCGATTCCTGGCGGGACAGATTGAGATTTTTCTTAATTTGTCTTGGTCTGGCTGGTGGGAGGCCTTCGCCGTGGCTAGTTACCATCCTACCGACAAAGACGTACTGCCAAGCGATTTAACGTTCCGGTACGATGTCGTGTAGAAACCGAAAGGGGTGTGGATTTTCATCCTGCTCCTAACAAGTTAGCCCGCTTCCATCTTAGATTGCATCATCACTTAACATCAGGTGTGATAGCAGTCAAGGGACAACTTGTAGTTGATAAAAAAAAGGAACTTCCCGGTATAGTTTTATTTTCTATGGTATGGTAGTAATATTATGATGCGGAAGAAAATCTCTGTTTGCAATAGTACCTAACTAGTAGATCTAATCGTTCTCTCTCCAGGTAAACCTCAAGTATCTTCATTATTTGAAGCTCTAAAATAACAACACGTTGAACTGAACTGCTCAACGTAAGTACGAGTGATATCCCCACTGAGATATATTTTTTTACTATGCAGCCCTACCAGCCAGAACTAGATGTCCAGAGCGGTCTAGATATTTGGAAAGATTTTATAAGAAAACTTGTAAGGAACATTAGTAGCAAGGTTATTAATGCAACGCCTCCAAATTAAATTAAAAAAGAATTGTGTAAAATTAAAAAAAAACAGTAAAAATGTCACAAAAGCGCCTAACCTATAATACAATTGATAATTTATATTGAATGTTGCGACCTTGAAATTACCTGGTGTTATCCATTACAATATAAAATTATCGTTCTAAAAAAAGGAATTTTAAAATATAACTGCCACGTTTCCATAATAAAACAGCGAAAATTTTCTATTAAGGCTATATACTCGTAGGTATGAATTAAGTTTTTGTAAATAATAAATTTCTTTACGAATATGTAGTTTTACTTGTTTGTTCAAATGTTGTGGTGAAGGTTGCGGAATTGCTGAATTAATTTAATATTTGTTCGGTATGCTAATTTCTTAAGGTAAATTATTTGACTCACGTGTAGTTTTGCCACAGCGTACCTACCTATCGAAGTGATACTATTGTTATTTAAAAACTCACGTGTAGGCATCCGTAACATGCCGGAAGAACAATAATTTTGGCGACCTCCGTGGAGCAAGAGTATGAACGGTGGTTTTATAAGACGGAGGTCCTGGGTTAGATTTCATGCTGGGCCGATTAGGATTTTCTTTATTGGTCCGGAACTAGCTGGTGGGAGGCTTCAGCCATGGCTAGTTACCACCTTCAAGGAAAAGACGTTGGTACCTAGTTCAACGACATAGTACGCTATTTACTGTACTATGTCGTTCAGTATCCGAAAGGGGTGTGAATTTTGTCGCCCCATTTTTCGTATCATTCCTGGAGGTAACGCGGACACCGTTACGATTCCTCCCGGACGGTAGATACGTGGCATTAACTGGTCACATATACAAAAGCGACCTAAATACCCGCTTAAAAATATTTCATACAGTCGAACCTAGTACCCATAATCCAAAGTAGCATATACTAACCACCGGACCAAAAAATAAAAATGAAGCAATTATTTAATATGAGTCAAAATCATCAAAGTAATTACACCATCGTGGTTGGTTTTTCTCTGCGCAAGCGCCGTCGTACATCTGTGTACAGACTGTGTGTACACGCTTGTGTTTATATGTTCAGTACATATTTAGTCAGCCTAGTCCACCTTGGCCTTAAAATATGAAGTTGTGTATCTACATTCGTTTTCATTATCTTTAGGGCGACTACATAAAAATCTTGCAAGCCTACTACCTAATTTTTCTTTCTAATCTTGGAATATTTATAGAAAACTTAATATTTCTGCACTTTGGACTCCAGTGCACAATAGTCCAACAGCACATTAGTGAACTATGAAGCAGTTAAATTTCCTACTTGGCAACAGAACTAATTCAAATAGTCAAGGTAATGTATAGATGAAAGCTTTCGTTCCTCTGAACGAAAGGAAAGCTAACCAAGGAGGCAGATGAATTTTGATCTTGTCAACCAAACAAATCCATCTCGTTACGATATATCTGTAGGAATAGAAACCTACCAGTTCATCTTAGCCTTAAATTATGAAGTTCTGTGCCTAAATTAGTTTTCATTAAATTTAGGCCGACTACTAATAACTAAATCTGGCGAGCCTTAAACAAGATCGCAGTATCTTGTTGTTGTAGTTGATAAAAATCTCATTTTCATCACTCTTTTTTCTTCTTTTTATCGACTACAAGTTGGCCCTTGACTGCTATCACACCTGATTGTAAGTGATGATGCAGTCTAAGATGGAAGCGGGCTAACTTGTTAGGAGTGGGATGAAAATCCACACCAGTTTCGGTTTCTACACGACATCGTATCGGAACGCTAAATCGCTTGGCGATACGTCTTTGTCGGTAGGGTGGTAACTAGCCACGGCGAAAGCCTCCCACCAGCCAGACCAAGACAAATTAAGAAAAATCTCAATCTGCCCCGCCGGGAATCGAACCCAGGACTTCCGTCTTATAAATCCATCGCGCATACCACTGCGCCACGGAGGTCGTCGAAACAGGACTAAGGATTTCATGATCCGAAAGCACATAATACGCTAACCAAAGAAGTTTAATCTTCATATTAGCAACCAAATATATTCAAATTGGCAAGATAAAGCAATTATTTGCAAAATACGGTTAAAACCCACCCACAATGTCTTACATAATCACGGTCAAACCCACCTTGGCCTTAAATTATTAATTAATGTCTGCATACCTAAGTGTACATAATATTAACATATAGGAAAAATAAATCTTGCGAGCCCCTACGCTATAGAAACCCCAGGATCAAATGGAAAACTCAACAATACGAAAAAGTTCATGAAAATAGGATATTACTATTTTCTCTTACTGCGTCATTGGTAATCACTGTTTTAAAGCTTACCTACACGTGTAATATCGTAAACAATCCAACGTAGAAAACATTTCTCCCAATCGCCTGGATTGTGAGCTATTTTAACTGCTGATTGAATTAAGAGACTATAATTGGCAGATGTACACATTTTAGCCACTTGAGTATAGCTGTCATAGATTAAAGACTAATAGATAGAGCCCATAGCGTGTCCACTCGTGAGACAGCAAATCAGCCTTATTGACATGACATGTCAACATTTAAAGTACATCATAAAACGTTATGTTTTAAAATATCGTAAAATACGAAATATTACTTTATATAATATAGTTTAGTAAACGCATAATACATGAAATTTGCTAAAAAATAACATATCTAAGCTTTAAATCATCAATCAATGAAGTTTATGCCTACTTACGTATGAAACGTAATTCCTTCGATTTTCTGTACGCTGCGACTGTTGCAGCCGAAAATATTACAACCCACCATAGCACGATAACGTTTAAATTAATATCGTAACCGCAAAGTTGTATTATTTATCAGCAAATTTAATAAGAAGCTACTAATTACTCAGATATGTCCTTTGCTTGTCACCAACTTCATTCTTGACAAATAATAAAAACGAACACGCTGAAAGGGACAAAAAATAATCTTGTGTCACTTTCTAATAAAGGCTGAATGAAATAAGTCTGTCACGCTCTTGAACCTACAGCCGCGTTATGACTCCATCTATTAGTCTTTAATCTATGATAGCTGTCCTTAGGTCAAGCAATTTTATATTCTGCGTTAAATTTGACGTCGTCCACAGCTTATAATAACTTAATCCTGAAAAAAAACATAGGATATTTGCTAATGATGGAAACCTACAGTGTTACACAGAGCTTTGGTAAAACTAACGCAGGTTAAGATATAATGCCCTTCCTCGTGTTGTATTTCCTTTTAAGTGCTCTAAATTCTCTGAAGTACAAAGACCTGATAAAACAATATTTACTATATGAATCACATTTAAGAGGTCAACAAGAAACAAAGAGATAAAACCCATTCTCAAACTATACAAATATCATAATCCTTCAGTTCTCATTTACAATTACCTACTTACATTGTAAACGACTATCACAACCGACTCATTATGAGCTATTTGACTTCAATCTAAACGTTAATGATGTGTGAAATAGCTGTATGAAAATATCCATAATTTAATAGTTAAATTGTGTTTGACGTCACCAAGCTTATTTATTATTTTCTTAATTTTATATGTTAAAGCTCGTGCAAGCGAAGCTACGGCCTACGATGGAACGTGCTTTTAGGTGCTCTAAAGATACCCACATTAGAGATGGTAGGGGGAGTTTTTTTTTTCTCTAACTAGAAGTTGGCCCTTGACTACTATCACACCTGATGTTAAGTGATGATGCAGTCTAAGATGGAAGCGGGCTAACTTGTTAGGAGTGGGACGAAAATCCACACCCCTTTCGGTTTCTATACGACATCGTACCGGAACGCTAAAATCGCTTGGCGATACGTCTTTGTCGGTAGGGTGGTAACTAGCCACGGCGAAAGCCTCCCACCAGCCAGACCAAGACAAATTAAGAAAAATCTCAATCTGCCCCGCCGGGAATCGAACCTAGGACCTCCGTTTTATAAATCCACCGCGCATACCACTGCGCCATGGAGGTCGTCAAAATGGAAGCTAGAAAAGCATTCCATATCTTAGCGGTGTTTATAAGGAATGAGGAAGCAAGCTTTTGTTGTAAGAAACTTTAATCAATAGTTTTCCGCCCGGTTTTGGAATTATTATTATATCACGTCTCAAAGACCACGTCAAGCCTTCGATCCCAGTCATTATCATTCACATCTGACTGGGCGTTATAAGAATACAATATCACCCTAAACCTGTCAACCAGGCAACATGGTGTGTGTAAATCTCTCCGTAGTATCTCCTGTACAGAGGACTCTTGTACGGTAATATCCAATTAAAAACTCATTAATTACCACTTAACATGAGGCATTTACTTGTTATACGGAACAGTATGTAAAAGAAAAAAGGTTTAATTTTTTAAAATTAATAAATAGGTAACAATTTATTTCTACTTAACTACGTATGTACCTTCTATACGTAGGTCTTATAGGTAGGTAAGGACTTAATATTGTCATTACGATTACGAAAGGTAGTCCAAAGTCAGATGATAAGGTCGGTTCCAGAGAACAAACTCTTGCGCAGTGCGCTGTGCAAACATGGCGGCGATAAGGCGGCCATCTTGGTTGAGATCGAGGTTATGACGCCGCGCGGTAAATTACTTATGATTTTTATTATATTATAGTATAGGTACTACTACCTACCTACTTCAAGATGTTTCGTGAGGTTTTGAGCATTGAGGATTATTAAATAAACAAAAATTAGGAAAATTTCTTTTAATTTCTAGGATACCTTTGATTTAAAAATGGGTCTTAGGTACATTTAATTTAAAAAATTGTTGTGTCATAAAAAGTGATTTTACAGCATAGTCGTACAGTGTCGAAGTCTGAAACGAATCAACGATCAGTGAACAAAGTACTTGGAATTACTACTGAGAATTTCTCAATAGAAAAATAAGCTCAATATTTAAGCCCTATCTTCATAGTCATAAGATTCATACACTCATCACAGCAATGAGGTTTAAAAGAGAGTCTGGGTATGATATTAAAATAACGTCAACACAGCAGAAACAACTTGTTAAATTATTGAAGGTGATCTAGACTAAATCTGAAACTCGTTTACCACAAAATATCTCAGCTTTGAACCACTCGCATACAATTACTTGATCATAATTTAGGTATTTTGCGTATTTTGTTTTTGTTTTGCTAATACTCCTCCACTGCAACACATAAACTATCTATCTGTACAGCTAACTATTAAAACCATACCCAAAAAGCATAAATAATATTTACGAACATTTAACATATAAGAGAAGCGGTGTAATAGAAGATGTAAGACTAATATAGAGAAAGGTATTCATGATGGTTTGGCCATATAGAATGAAATAAGGGGGTAAGAGGGAAGGGAGAATAAATATAAGAAAATTAACAAAAGAGAAGAAAAGGCAAATGTGAATGGAAATGTTGGACTGGGAAGATTAAGGCGAGTAACCAAATTTAGGACATTTTAAATAATGGCCTTACTGTAAATCGACGGACATACTGTAAAATGATTACTGAGTGGTTGAAGTTAAGGAAGGAATATGCAAGGATCGAAGCAAGTGGAAGGAAGGGGTCTTTGCCTACTCCTAAAGGAATGAGGAGAGATCCATTTACCTATATAACAATTTATATAGGTAAATGGCATTTATTTCAGGAAAATGACTCATAAAGCCTCTTTCACATTCCGCGCTAAGATTTTGCAAGACAAACATGTAGAATTAATATTCAACAAGATAAAACTGTTATCTTTAGTAGAAAAACAGGCTAATCCTGTCGCTGAGTGAGACGGCGAACAAATTTGCTGTATCAACAATCAACTGGCACCTAACATTGGTACGTATGCCTAAAGGTAACGCGACATTTAAGGGATGCGTTGGCTGGGCTAATACAATTATGTGCTTGTTATTCTGTTACAACCTTTTCATAATTCCATAGTGTGAGTTTCAAACTCATCTTTATCTATTTATCGTGTCAAATAGAGGTAGTTTTGTTATTCACTCCAACAACAACAACAACGAAGGAAACAACGTTTTTATAACTCGATAGTGTGAATTTCAAATTCGTGTCTATCTCTCTCTATCTATACGATTGTTTTGAACAGATTAAGGAAGAATTAATCAAAAAAATACTGATGATTCATTAAAACACGGTTACAGAATAGCATTAACAGTACTAGAGTTGATGTAAAATCAAAAATTAACAACATATAACAATAACTTAATCTCGAAATTTGTTAAGACCATATCAGTAAATTAATTTTAACGCCTACCACATCAACAGTAGTTTATTAACAACAATCAAGACTGCACCCTTTACAACATTATGATCTCTTTTTATCATAATTATAATGTATCAAAAAACCCCTTTAGAAAAATTAAAGATCTGCTTCAATCCAGATGACACGCAAAGTGTGGCCTCACCCGGCGTATAGTCACCGCTTACACAGCAAATATTTCAACAAAGATACAGGGGCGCTCAACTCTAACTTTAACTACCCTGTGTGCTCAGGGCTTTATGAGAACAGCGAATAATGCCTGCTAATACGTATTTTAATTGCAACGATGACATAGGATCTCCCGATTAAATTTCGATTGCAATTTTTAGTAGCTTATGGGTATCAACTTGTCCAATTCGTATAAGCCGTTGTTTGGAGAAATTTGAGGACGCTTACCTACACCGAGAAGGTAACTTGTACCTAATTTAATAACACGCGTTTTAATAGTCAGTATTAAAAGAGCTTTTCGTTTATAAAGCTGGATCGGGGAACCTGGCGTCTGTTATTTCCTGTCACGTAACATTGCTTTGTTTCAGCCTGAAAGGCAGGATTGTTAATGTAATTAAATACAGGTACAAAATAATATTTTAAAAATAAATATTTTTTTAAGTTGTTCTAACCTAAAATATACGTTATAAGCAAGCAACTTAACTACATTTTGAATTTATTGTTACATACATTATTTCTCAATCCTTTTTTTAACTTTACTTACTTACTTACTTACTTTTTATTTTTTTCTTTCAAGAAATTCACACTAGCACCTTGACGTAGCAGACGTAGCCTTAACGCTTAATAACGATTGCTAAAGTCACTATTGTCAAACTTTGTCACTCGACTCCACCCAACTACATTGAAGTGGTGATGGTGGGTAGGTAAAACCAAATTCCCTCTTAAGTAGAGAAGAAAAGAAGAGTAGTCTGACGCTGGAAGAGGGTAATAGCAAATAGATGGCGTCCGTGGCGCAGTTGCATGCGCAGGTGGATTTATAAGACGGAGGTCCTGGGTTCGATTCTCGGCTGGACTGAATAAGATTTTTTAAATTGGTCCAGGTCTGGCTAGTGAAAGACTTCGGCCGTGGCTAATTACCTTACCTACAAAGACGTACCGCCAAGCTGTTTTGCGTTCCGGTATGTCGTGTCGAAACCGAAGGGGGTGTGGATTTCATACTACTCCTAACAAGTTAGCAAGACTTAGATTGCATCATCACTTACCATCAGATGTGATTGCAGTCAAAAGCTGATTTGAAATGAATAAAATAGGCTGATTTAATTATGTATATTAGTCTACTTTTTGGCACTAATGATGATGATGATGAAATAAAATAAACAAGTAAATGAAAACCATGAAAGCGTAATGTTACAAAAATTTGCCTAAAAATATTTGTCCGATACCCAAATTCGTGAACATAAAGCCGCACACACATTGAGATTGCCCTAATCGGCCCCGGTTTTCAAATATTAGTGTTTGTCAAAGAAATGGAGCCCGAGTGTTTGTCTGTCCGTGCCCCAATCAAACTAAGTCACTGTGTTAGTTATCCGTTGCTATTTGTGTTGGTATTTCGCTAATTTGTTTATATTTTGACTGTTTTGTAACTTTTTACGCTATCCAAAAGAGAATGCTTAAGTTTACGGATTAAAAAAGAAGTTCCAATACTCTATGAATACGTAAATATCTTATTTATTTTAAAATATTTTTATTTCTTTTAACTATAAAATATGTAATTGTATGAAAGATAATAAAAATACATACCTATTATTAGGAAAAAAAATTATCTGGTTAAAAATTGCTTCGTTGATTCAGTTTTTAGTCTGTGCGGTTACAGATAAAGGGCCTTAAGTTCAGTTTTTTATATATTAACTAGCGACCCGCCCCGGCTTCGCATGGGTTCAATGCTGGTACCAGCGGCACACGCACGTCCGCGCGCCCCTGCTCCGCTCCACTACCGCTCGCTATGGCCCTGCATTTTGAATCTTATATATCTTGGAAAATATTTACTTAAATTACATGCTGTAAAGGGCAATAGTGATCTATATTGAATGAACAAAGTATTTAAGATACTTTATTGCATAAAGATTAATGCAGTATTGCATAAAATCGCTCGTAAATAAGCCATTACTTTTGGTTGAAAGTAAAAGATAAAAAATGTTTTTTATGGATTATACCTAAGTCTACATATACCATCGCGGACTTTTTTGTAGACCTTTTTAGGTGTGCAATATAATTGACGGACTAAGCAGAGGATCACGTGGTAAGTGGAAAACTATATAATCATCAGCACTTCCTAGGTATTTAGCGGCAAGTACATAGCACAGTGGTAATTCTTTTTTGTAAGAGCTTTATGACGAAAAATTTTCATACCTATTATATCGGCATCAATCGGTCCCCGAACCATCCCCGCCACCACCGAACTTCGCCGAGTGGCTGTCATGATACTACTCGGCAGACATATGCAACAAACGCGTCCTATAGGCTGCTATTCAATCCATCACGCCTCATTCCCATAGGTATTGGTAGGTAGAGACCTTGTATATCTCTCATGCTTCTTCCAACTTCATTAATCCTTTCATACAAGTATATTTACGAATACTTTTGACTTGGTCTTTAATCACAATGTCCTGGATTTGATCTGGGAACGTTTGCCTTGGTCTTTCTAACAACAAAAAATGAAAAGATTTCAAGTGAAATAAGTATCTCGTCCTAAGTGAAATTTGTTAGCCTGTCTCGCCTCTACCTTTAATATATACCTCGATAAATATTTTAATACAATCAGTTAATTAATACTTGCTAAACTTTAGTTGCTTTTATTTTAGCAACAAAAAAAAGGATTATAAAATCATTTATCTTTTTTGCATTTGTCAAAATTTATACTACCGTTATACCGTTATACTTGTTTAGTCGATATTTATCGTCTACTTCTATGTATTTATTGTAACTAAAATTTAAGTAAGTAGTCGGTTTTTGCTTTGCTAAACTCTTTCTTTTACAACATAGTAAGAGTTTAACTAGAATTGTCTAAGATACAAGTTGCAAAGCAAAATTTTGAGACGATTTAGGCTCTTTATGGAAGTAGGGACAAAATATATATATCTCAATAAATATCTAACTTCTTTAATCTTTATCTAACCTTTATCTAACAACATTGCGTATACACTAGAATAGAATTCAGCTAGAATTGTCTAGTCAAAATCTCGTGCGCCGAAAATTCCACAGGCGAATCGGCCCCGATTCTTCTCGTCCCCAATTAATCCGTTTGACGTCGAGTTAAAAATCGTTTAAACGGTACCTGAGCGGGCGAACAACCAATTGAATTATTAATGCAGCCTCCACAAACGGCGCGGGTACATATTTACTTGTCGCGTAAATAGATGCGCACACAGGGAACACGCGCGAGGACAGTTTGTGCGAACATTTTAGAGACTGCAATACGTACGTACAAGACCGGAGAGCCTAGTGTGTGTTTTTTATCTAACGTATCACTGCGTAAAAACGTAACTACTCGTAATTTTTAGATATAGAATAAAATCAACCGGCGAAAAACTTAAACTCACCCTCAAAGCGCCTAATGTGAGCTTTTACAGAGTCACTGCGTAAAAACGTAACCACACGTTACATCAAGTTATACGCGGTGACATTTTGTTTTAACGTGAGGAAACGCTTCAATTTTCCATACTAACTACGATACGAGTTTTAAAATTATTACGAAATCATTCGGTGAAAAACTTACACTAGCCAGAGAGTCAGAGTGCTTGTGTAGTGTTGTGTGTTTAACGTTTATTTCGAATTACTTATAGCCATGACATGAGTAGATAGATAGCGTTTCAATTTCTCTAGAGAGATATATACGACCTACAATTTCGAGCTTGGCTTTAAATTCCAGAATACGGTATCAGGGTGATATAAACAAGTTAGCTTATCAAAATAAATAACAACAATTAATCTGAACATTTTCCACATCCACATTTGCGTTCTTGTACACAATACGTACGTAAAAGGCCCGTAGTTTTCCCGCTTGCGCGCGCTGTCTGCGTGTGTGTGAGTGAGCGCGCGTGTGTGTTACAGGGTTGGCCTTTTGCGACGAGGGGGGAGATGGTGGGGGCCTTACTAGGAACCGTGGAGTCGCTCTCTCCGATGTATTTGCCGACTTGTGCAATTAGCAGTTCTTTATGAATATTCAACAAGATGCCGGCTTTTTATATTAATTGACGTGTGACTTACATGTAAATGGATGGACGTGGGTGTGTGCTAAGTGACTCCGCGTCTTTAATTTACATGTAACGACCTCCCTTGATAACTGGTTTATGGACACCAGATATCTAACCAGTTGATATAACACTAGGTTCTAAACCCCATTTTATACGAATGATTTTTTAACAATTAAATGGATACGTATTATAATAAATAAAACCGCATTTCTATAAAAAATATTCCAGCTCCTTGAAATACAATGTCTCGACATTGTTTTATATTATTTTCTGGTTTCTTTTTTTGCTAGATAAAATTACTTATTTTTATAAATAATGAAATATTTATTATAAAACATTATTTTAAAATTGTACACGTAATTTTTTTACCAAATATATATTTTGTGCAAATAGTGTAAATCAGAAAATTAATTATTGACATTGAAATCATGTTTTCAAACATATTCCAAGAACTTATGGGTTTAACCAACCTAAAGGTTCTATTCTCGGTTAAATGTATTCAACGAATTGCACGTTTCGAGTTTCGACTCTCTATGCGTCCCGCGGAAAATACAGTTAGAGTGAGACAACATTGCGTTTAAAGAGATGGCAATAGCGGGGATGAGTCTTGGAGAACTCGGCGTCAAAGGAACGTATAAACCTGAATATTGCCAATTTAATTTCAACTTTGTTATGTTGTTAATAAAGTTGGTTGTAGTGTGCAGGTTTTCGTGTATGTGGATATTGTGCGTGTTGTATTAAGGCAGAAGAGTGCGGACAACAAATATTGATTCGGAGCCTGGTGTGCGCGGGTGGAGAGGCGGAGAGCGGGGGGGGGACATAATTTGGACTAATTCCTCCGATGTTGACACAGGCTTGTCTGCCGATGCAGTCGATCAAGTTATCTTTTCTTATACAACTTTTAATGATTGCCGAATATATTTCAGATGGGATTTCCACTTTTCGATCACTTATCAAATTAAAGAATTGAATATCGGCTTAACATTAGCTATAGGTATATGTACATTTGTTCATTGATTTTTTTTTAATTAATTTCTAATTACTCTTTTCCCTTCGTCAATTTATTCCCGCTATTGTAGCTTTTTGGGCAAGAATAAATAAGTTTTTCCTTAAACTATACCTTAAAAGTTAAAACTTACCAGCCCATACAATACAGTACTGTAATTACTGTAAAATTGTAAATAAAAATAAAAAAGCCTTATATTTCTTGTTTGATAAATAATTGGTACCTACTGTACTTCTAATATAAAACCACAAAAATAAATGTTTTCTGTGTTTTAATTTTACAAAAACCCCTGTAGTTGAGGGTAAAGGCCTCCTCCAAAACAGCCCATCTGTTTCGATCTTTGGCTAGATTTATCCACTTGTTGCCAGCAATTTTTTTATGTCATCAGACCACCTGCCGAATGCTTTGCTTACTCTCTTGTGAACTGGGGGCCGGACCACGATGTACCTAAGTATTTAGGTCCAACGATCATCGCTCAGCCTTGATACATGACCTTTTTTACGCTGGGAAATGCGTTTACGCATCTGCCCCGGAAACAGGGCGGCCATAGCTGCGCCGTTTCCGGAAGGGTATGTGGGACTCCCCAGCTGAGAAGCAGCTGAAATACCCACTAAAATCCAGTGATGTTCCATCGCGTCGCCTGGTGACTGGGTCCCGGGAGCAACGAGAATCTTCCGCAACCCAGCGAGTGGCGTCCACCGACGCAGACCCTCACCTTGCTGGCCTGCCTAGAGCCATTTTTGCCATAGAGGTTATTATGAAGAGCATCTGCAACCTTGATTTTTTGACGTATGGTGGAATGTCGTATCTTTTGAAACTTTTTCATACTCTCATACTTCTCTGACAGGTTTTGATTTTTTATATGAAAGCTGTATTTCCACGTTTGTCAAGCATGTGATATCGAAAGCAACACACAACGGTTTCTATATAACATCGCTAGGCGGTAAGTCTTTATCGGCAGGATCATAAAACTAACCGCGGCTGAATCCACCCGCCAGCAACATCTGGACTAATTTAGAAAATGTTAATCATCTCACCCGCGAATCGAACCCCGGACCTCCTTCTTACAAATCCAACTTGTATACCACTGCGCCACGGAGGTAAAACTGCACTAAAGAGGTCGTTTGGTCATTTAAAAAACTGTTTACAAGTGCGCATATTTTTGCAAGTCGTCGATTAAATATTTGACGTTACACGCCACGCCTATGGGAAGGGAACATCAGTAGCACTTAGTGTGTGCTCACGAACATCGCATACATAATTCATTTACCTACACTCGTAGCTAAAGAAGGCTTTAGTGGCTCAGTGTAAGATCATTAGGAACTGTAAGTTTTGGAGTGCTTTCTAAAATTAAAGCTCAATAGCTTTTTTATTAGAGGTAATTAATCAAGCAGACGATTCTCCTAATAGTAAGTGGAAAACTGGACTTTGCAGGAGATGCAAGAAACGCTTTGGCATATAAGTTAATAGCTTTTTTTATTAATTGACGAACGCAGATGGCCCAACAGATGCATACTAGATCCGCATGATAGAAAACCATCCTCTTTATATAAAGTTTAACTTCACAGATCATGAAGAAAAAAATCTTACAGAATGCAGTCCTATGTCCCACAAATACCGCCTATAATTTTTTTTTTTTATCGACTACAAGTTGGCCCTTGACTGCTATTACACCTGATGTTAAGTGATGATGCAGTCTAAGATGGAAGCGGGCTAACTTATTAGGAGTGGGACGAAAATCCACATCCCTTTCGGTTTCTACACGACATCGTACCGGAACGCTAAATCGCTTGGCGATACGTCTTTGTCGGTAGGGTGGTAACCACGGCGAAAGTCTCCCACCAGCCAGACCAAGACAAATTAACAAACTGCCCCGGCGGGAATCGAACCCAGGACCTCCGTCTTATAATAAATCCACCGCGCATATCACTGCGCTACGGAGGTCGTCAAAATAATAATAATTAATAATATTCCACCACTAACCCTGCTTTTTAGAGCTGTACAGAGAAATGTTACTAGGCAGATATAATCATGTTTTGTAGATACTATGTACTTTTACAGACGAGGTCGAACTCAAAACGTTCTATTACTAACGCTACATAGTAAAGGGATTGAACTTACATGGTAATATTAACTATCATAATTATTATTTACTAAACGACGCCCGTGACTTCGTTTTGAAAAACAATATAAGTATAGTTATAACATACCAACTACACCAAAATAAAATAAAAACGTGACCATTTTTTTAGAAGATTAAAAGGATATAAAATGGTAAGTATAAGCCCAAAAATTCCTAGTAAAGAGGAATAATTATGTCAATGGGAGTAGCTAGTATTGGTATGGGTAACAAATCAATGTAAGTGGAATTATTCCTCTTTACTAGGAATTTTTGGACCTATACTTACCATTTTATATCCTTTCAATCTTCTCATAGCGATGTTTTGAATAAAAGCTCCCAGGCGGCTTGAGCTTTTCCGACACTTCCTCTACGTCATAATTCAGCCAGCTCACATAAAACCTAGACACACTATATATCAAAAGCTTACTCAGAAGTAATCTATGTATTAGTGTAAGCCGCATGATAATCATTTTAGTATTTTTTGTGTTAATCATGAACAAACAGACAGATAAATGACGCAAGAACTTGTTTTATAATATATACATGTAGTGATAAAAATTAAAAAATATTTTTGTTACAGAAAATGTCGAATACTTAAAATAACAAGTAATACAAAATATTACGATCATATAGGTAATAGGTATACGGCGTTGTCGGCAAACAGCGGGCATCCGCTACGTAGCTTATCTCGCTGTGTAAACTCCGCTGCTATCTTAAAATATTTCCATACAACGTCTTGGGCAGGGAGTTCTCGGAAAACGATAACTCTCAACTGTTAGCGTATAACGCCTTTAGGTATGTATGTAATGTTATTGGAAAATGTTTAAAGGACGCTTATTTATAAACTATTTGTAATTTCAAATAACAATAGGTAAATTCATATTGCCACTTTCTTTTATTTTAAAAGAAAGTGGCAATGGGCAGGTCACGTGGGCAGATGCAAGGACAGCAGATGGACTATAAGAGTGCTGAATTGGGCTGGACCAAGTGGCACAAGAGCAAGAGGTCGCCCAGCTGCTAGATGGATAGATGACATAGAGGCGACTGCGGGAAAGGAGTGGCGAGCTGTGGCCAAAAACAGGGATAGGTGGATGCCTCCTCCTTGGAGGAGGATTTTACCCTTAGGGGGTCCATATAAAAACAAAAAAAGAAACAATGTAAAACTTAATCATTTTGTATTACATTTTTATGTGTAATTAAATTAAGGAATTATTATTATTATTATTTATATATGAATTATACGCTCACGCCCGGACACACAATAAATACATATAAACAAAAACCGAAACTGTTATGATAAACGTACTTAGATACTTGATATAAATAAACTTAAATATACGCTACATAAATACATATATGCTCCGGGCGGAGGATTCACCCCGGCAGGGAGACCAAACGGCCGGGGGTCAGGGCGACAGGTGAAGAAACCGGCGGACTATCCTAGCCGAGTCGAGCAAGACCGCTTTTTGCATCTTGCCTGCGAGCGAACCGCCACGGAACCCCAGCCGCCTCAGATGGTGAGCGAGGCTGACTGGGACCAACCCATTGGCAGATATAACGATCGGGATGATTTCAGTGGACTCCACATGCCACATGGCGGTAACCTCGTGAGCCAGATCAAGGTACTTACGTTTTTTCTCCGTCTCAGCTCTCACAAGGTTCTCGTCATATGGAATTGTGATGTCCACCAAAAACACCCTCGACTGTGCCCGGTCTAACACCACGATATCAGGCTTATTCGCTAGAATAGTCCTGTCCGTGATGATAGACCGGTCCCAATAGAGCCGGATTCCGTCACGTTCTAGCACTGGCACCGGTGTATACTGGTAATAAGGCAGCCGCTGATCCAAGAGACCGTACATCAGAGCAAGCTCTTGGTGAAGGATTTTGGCTGCTTGGTTGTGTCTGTGCAAATACTCAGTGTTGGCAAGAGCCGAACAGCCCGAAAGCACATGTCTGAGTGACTCTCCGGGATGGCGACAGGCTCGACAAATGTCGTGAGTGCCATCCTTCAGAATGTACTTTCGGTAGTTCCGCGTCTTAACCACCTGATCTTGTATCGCACAGACAAACCCTTCGGTTTCCCCAAAGAGGTCTCCGAAGCGCAACCACTGCAATTATTATTATTATTATTATTATATCCATATTATTATATACCACTAGTAGCTGGAACAAATGGACACACAGACGTATAAAAATTTAAAAAAAAAAAATTTTATGTAAGTACCTACACTTACATAAAAAACATATTTTTTTAATTTTTATACGTCTGTGTGTCCATTTGTTCCGGCTATTAGTGGGATTTTAAAAAAGTATTTTAATATCACACTTATCAGGAGTGACATAGTCAAACCGCGGGCGTTCACTAGTAGTGAACATACTACCCGTAATAAACAGAATCGTGTGTCGGTACGAATATCCGAACGCTGTTTACCTCCACTAGTGATTAAAGCAAACAATTCCCGGCGCATCCACGGCTGTACCCGCCAGTGTTTTGAATGGAAACTAAAAAATTTATTACCAATTTTGTGCACTCCTAATTCATGAAAAAGTTTAGATTGCAAAGATTTTATAAGTTATGGCCTATGCACCACGTTTTTCAACGAGCTGTTGAACGGTTTGTCCGAGATTAAAAGGCTTAGGAAACGCAAGCTAATTGGCTGTATATATAGTTGTATCTTTTAATAAAAATCGCGCGTCTTCAGCTCGTGTAAAAGACGTGTGCACTGTCCCTGATACGTATTCTCCTATTTGGTGCTTATTTTAGTAGGGACAAGTACCTACCTATAGTAACTATTAAGAAAATCTAATATCAAGAAAATCCACATAGCTAGTGATAGAAAAGTTTAAATCTCTATGGTCTTAAATTTATCACGGAACAAAATCTTTTAGAAATCCTATAATTTATTATATTAAGTCTGGGGTACCACGTGGTTTTACTTGCGTAGTGCCTGTTCCTGTAGGAATGTCCGTAATTCAGGAAACAAATTAGGTAACCGATATCAAACCTCATATCTAAGTATGGCGGATTTGTAGTATCAGAGAATAGTCGGAACGAACACTCCGACAAAATAGATTTTTTGATGTAAATTACGCTAGTAACTGTTAATTTGAAATTACAATCATTACTTCACTTGTACTCTAATTAAAACCTAGGTATATGTAAAAACTGACTGCCTCGTTGGTCTAGTGGTTAGCCTATGTGACTTCCATCACGAGGTCCTGGGTTCGATCCCTAGGTCGGGCCATGGAATAATTCTGAGCTTTTTCATTCTTCTATGAAATGTTCAGTACATTTCAAGCCCGGAGTCTGGAAGTTGACGGTGTTACACCCCCGTGCCTCGGAGAGCACGATAAGCCGTCGGTCCCGGTCACTGTCATCAACATCTGATAGTGATCGTTAATAAATGAAACATTACCACCCTAAGCCCGCCAACCCGCATTGGAGCAGCGTGGTGAGCGTACGCTCCATATCCCCTCTCCTGTAAGGAGGGAGGCCTGGCCCTGTCGTAGGCCGTTAATTAGCTGTTAATGATGATGATGATGTGAAAAAAATCATTTTTAACTAGTTTAGAAAAACTACAAAGGATCAATGTTTTTAAAAGTGGTATATTTTCAAGGATTAATAAAATAAATAATAGTTTAAAAAAACTAAAAAACACGCTTTTTATAGAAACCCAAGCTAAATTATAGAAAATAAATTTTAATAAATTTAAATTAAGAATAGTGTTAAAAATTTCATTAACTATAAATTAATAATAGTGTAAATAAAAAAAATTTATTTTATTTTAAAAAAAGCGTGGGGTGCATGGTGTCAATATAGTTATAAATATTTTATTGACAGATATGAGTAGAGTGATTATCATTTTGATAATATCTTAAAAAGCACTGTTGTACGGGCAGTTTAGCACTTAAACCGCTCGGCCACACAGTCGCTAGTAATTTATTTATTAGTGAGAATAAAATAATCATTTATAAATATTATAAATACGGGGAATCAGAGTTCAATTTCGGAGAGGGAGCCTGAGAAACGGCTACCAGAACCAAGGAAGGCCGCAGGCGCGCAGATTACCCACGGAGAGTTACATACTGACATACTGACAAACTGACATACAAGTGAAGCTAATAAAAAGCGTGTAAAAACAACTGTAGCTTATAATAATAGCTTATAATAATATAATATAATATCTTATAACGTTTCATAGATAGGTAACATTTATTCTTATGATTTGTAATAGATTATTCTTAACTTTGTTCCACATCCTCGATAAATGCATTCAAAACAATAAAAGAAACATTAAATCCCCCACAAGAATTACCAATAAAGAATCACGACAAACCCGCAAGCAAAACGTTAGTTAATAAACGTCAAATGTAAGAACCGGTGCATAAAATCGCAGCCCCCGGTCACATCCCCTCAACCCCTAAGGAAGGGATGATCCGAGTCTTACCCGATATTAGCGCCCAGGGCCATTCAGGGGCATAAATAAAAAATACCCATAGGGTAGGTATAAATATGTAATGAGTTTTTTCAAGTCAAATGGGAGATTTAGTCCTTTGTCGACCATTTGATTATAGTGGGGAGGAATCAATTCAAACTCTAAATATTCTTTTAATCTCACATTACAAACAGGGCAAAGACTGGTGGAAACGTGGAATGGGTGGGGGAATAAATTACTAGACATAGTCTATAGATATATATACATATATATAAAAAAAAATTACCAACAACATATTTATTATTAGTTATCTAAGTAAGTACCTACATCATTTTGAATTATTTAAGGGCATTTTTGTATTATTTAATTTTAGCAGTCGCCCGTGACTTCGTCCGCGTCAAAACCTCTTAGGTACCCTTTTATTTTTAAAGACAGACTTTCATATAAAGTGTGTTCTTTTTCCGCTACCCCTCTCAATTTAATTTTTTTATAGTTTCCCCTGAAGCAATATCCTCCGTCCCGTCCCGTGTACTAAAGATCTACATTTTTGTTAAACATTGTACGATATTACAGTACATTAACAATATATATTTATGGCAAGCTGATGTGTGTAGTCTACCTTTCATAATAAACAAAATAATTTACAATCCGACATGCAGATCTAGAGATAAGCCCGTTTAAACAAACGAACAAACTTTTTAAAACATAAAAAGTTATATATCTGCCAAAATTTAAAAGATAGATATATGCTATCGCGAACTTTTTTGTAGAACTTTTTAAGATGCATAAAGTTTTTTACAATGTTTTCAATTATATCCAATATCTAAGGCAGCGTACGCGCATAAAGCTAAATTTAATAAATTTCACGGTCCGACTCGCGCGACAAAAACTGTGATAACTCGGTTAATATATACAATACAAATATAAAATATAGCCTATAACAGTCACCGATAATGTAGCATTTTACTGGTGAAAGAATTTTTAAAATCGGATCAGTAGTTCCGAAGATTAGCTCCGACAGATCTTTATTTACAAACTTAGAAACTTACAAACTTTACCTCCTTATAATATTAATATAGATTCATCATTATCACTACAGTGCCAGGCCTCCCTCCTTATAAGGAGCGTAGACCCACCACACTGCTCCAGCCAGATAGGCTTACCACTAGACCAACTAGGCAGTTGTATATAAAAACCATATAATTACAATAAACTTACTATATTATAATGAATACAGTAAAAGCTTGTGATGATGACACTAGCAAAAAAAGCTCGAGTTACAAATGAACCTATAGCGGTTACGAGGACAGGACATTAGTCACTGGCCGCAAGATGGCGTCCGCCACGTGACCGCGATGCGTTTTTAATTGCAATCGTTCCGTGTTTTATGTTGTTTGCGCACTTTGTTTACCCCCCTTTATTTATGGGCTTTATCGCCGGTGGGAACGAACGGGAATTACTGGGGGGTGACAGAATCACCTCGAAAGGAAAATTTAATGATGAAGAATCGGTTCTTGATTAAAACAATTGTTTATACTCTTCCGATTTATTTTACCGATATATAGGCCCTCTTTGAAGGGTATTTTGTTTTAGTATCTGTGTTGACAAAATTTTGGTTGCGATAGCTCGATTGTACCTAATCGATGGTAGGCTGGATTACTTAACTGTATCGAGGCCCTTTGGCAGTGCAACTTTTAGGGTAAAAACCGCTGCTTTATGAATACTTATCACGGAAGCTTAAGGAGGAAGCGGAAGGAGATACCTATAAAATGATCTAAGTAATGACCCACTTCGCTGCTCCAATGCGGGTTGGCGGGCTAAAGGTGATACTATTACACTCTTTGAACGTTCACTATTAAGTTGATAAGTAAGTAGTAGTGAAGATAATTACTGTATATTTTCTGAAACCGAAACACCACCAACTTCAAAGCTTGGGGCTTCTGAGAAAAAAAGGAATCAAGTCATTGGGTAGACATAGTAGGTATTCTCCTTTGACGAATTAGATATTCTTGTATTCAAGATAAGGATTATAACAATACTTTACATTATAACAAGATTTAACCATAAGCTCGCGTTCGATAAAAACCTCAAACATATTCGTCCCAAGATACCATAGCCTTCGTCCCCACTACGTTATAAAGTCATTTGAATATTACCTCCATAAGCACGTTAACGAGGTAGAGTGTAGTGTGCTTAATCTACTTAGCGGCTAACAGTTCCCAAGTATTAGCGTAGTGTTGGCGCAACGGCTTGCTTTACATACATTGTACATACGTTCCAACTTTACTTACCTAACCAACACCTACTCGCTCTCATATGTATGTATTTAATAGTTTGGTATGTATGTGTTTAATAGTTTGGTGCGCTAGCTCTCGAATTTAACTCTAACTCTTTTTATTCAACTCGATGCTATTGATAGAGAGAGATAGAGAAAAATCCAAAACACACTAAACGCACGTTACAGAATAACGCTGTGTGCTTACTGTTTCAATACCCGGCTTTATTTTAATAACCAAATTGTATGAAAAATTATGTAGTACTACTACTACTATACAAGGAGCCTAGCCCTGTAGTAGGCCGTTAATAGGCTGATAATGATAATGATAACTCTACAATTTTTTTTTATTTTTTTATAAAAATAGCGAGCAAACGAGCAAGCGGATCACCGGATGTTAAGTGATTTCCGCCACCCATAAACAACTGCGACACCAGAAGCGTCACTGATGCTTTACCGGCATTTGAGGTGTTTGTTTAATCTCCCCTTGAAAATCCCCAAATTGTAAGGTTGTGGGAACACCGAGGATGGAAGCTCATTCCATATCTTACAAGTGCGAGGCAGAAAAGTCCTAGTATAGCGGATGGTAGTACTATACCAGGCATTCAGATGGTGAGGATGAAATTTGTTTCTGCGGCGTGAGGTACGAGCAGAGAATTCCGATGGTGGTATTAGACTAAATAGCTCTTCAGAACACTCTCCATAATATAGTCTATAAAACACACAAAAGGAACTGACGTCCCTTCGGTGTTCTAAAGACTCCAGACTATCAGTTAATTTGGGATGTTGACAACAAGTCGAACAGCCCGCTTGGGTCAAATGGAAGGAGTTGGTAATGTGGAGCACCGGCCTGCAGATGGGAACAGCATTCCATATGAGGCCGTACTGGGGCCTTGTAGAGCAAAGGTCTATGCTTGGGCGCAAAGTACCTTTTAGCCCTACTGAGCACGCCGAGCTTTTTTGAGGCTAACTTAGCCTTCTAGGCAATAGCGTTTTTGTATCACCTAGTGGCAGCATTAAAGCTTTTCTTCAAGTTTGTGGTATTAGAGTCAGACTTGCATTGAGCTGAGGCCCAAGACTGGAAGGCATTTTATTTTAGTCCTAAGGCTTTAAAGCAGTCTGCATTGAACCAACGCTGGGAACGTCCCCCAATGGGTATGGTTGAATTAGGAATAAAACAAGCTATTCCTTGAAGTCTAACGTCAGTTAAAGCCTCAGCACAAATATTAATGTCATTTGAAGAAAAGCAAAGCTGATCCCACGTAAACGCAGCATAGAACTCACGCAAACCATCAGCAGATTTATAGTGCTACACTCAGTGGATACCAGATACACGTATGCGGGAGAAAGGCTTAATTTGAACTGAAGTCTCCACCAAAGAATGGTCAAGTGACCCTAAAGATGCATTCACACTGACCTGATATTGATAACCGCCACGGTGACTGGTTAAGAATAAATCTAAAATCGATCGATCCTAAAAACGATCCAAATATCAGGAAATCTAGTAGGTGTTAGCACTAGCTGGCTGAGATCATAAGGCAGGGCAAAGTTATAAGCAGCCCTTCCAGCGTGGTCGGTGATGTGTGACCCTAGCCATTCCATATGGTGGGCATTGAAGTCACCAAGAATTACCACCTCCGCAGAAGGTATATGCTAGAGCAAATGGTCTACAGCCCTTTGAATATGCTCAAAGAGGCGGTCAGTTTCAGAATTTCCGCTATGGGACCTGTATAGGCATGCGTAGACATGGGTTTGACCTCCAAACTCTATACGCAGCCAAAGAATAAGTCCCATAATCAACAAATCTAATAACTTTTTTACAGTGAAAAATGGATTCGCTTTGGCATTACCTATAATAAATGTTTTGGATTCCGTTCTGTTAAGCCGTTTATCTATTTCGAATTTTACCACAATCCTGCACAAAATATCAAACGAATAACCGCCGAATTTCGACCGCAGTTTTGACTAGTTATTATTAGTATTATATGTACCTTTATGTCCCAATACGCTTATCGAAGGTAGGGCCGCAGTCAGAGCAGATGCGACCCGGCCTGTATTTGCTTAGGCTGCGTTTATCGTTGCATGTCTGGGGGACAATGATAACTTGATACTTCGTTACGTTATTGTATCTAAAGTGTGTTTATAAACTTGTAATAAAATCTAAAACTACAAATTATGTATTATACCTGATGGTAGTGTGGAATTCCTTTCAAAAGGCTTAAATCTAAGGTTCTCTTTGTTCTAAGAAATTCTTATTAAAAATTGCCTACGAACGTAGTTGGGATATTGGTGCTCCCTTGTGTTGAAGAGCACGTTATGCTGCCACTCCAGGTCTTTGTCATACTTGAGAGTTATTGAAATTGGTCTGCCAACCCGCAATTGAGCAGCAATTCTAAGCTCCATCTAAGTAGATATAAACGTAAAAAGAATAGTCTGTTTCAACCCAGTGGATCGTAAAAAATTACGTGCAAATTATCAATTTAACAGATTCATTAGAAATTACTAAGGTAATAAAAATACAACTAATTTTTATTCAATGTATTTTTAAAAAATATAATAAATGTACGGTGGACACTATACATAAATGCTTTATTTATACATAGATACTCTGAAAGCGGCCATCTTGCCGAATTTCCCGCCAACGCCAAGTCGCTCAAGGAAGATAATCCCTATATTGGCTGCATAGCGGGCGGGAGGCCGAGATCTATCTTGTTACATGTCCCCACTCGGCCTCGCCTCAAAGTGCTTGCAATTTAATACAAGTCACAATTCACACGTTCAAAAACTGGGCTTCTTAGCTCTGCCTTCCGTTAAAAATGTCCTGTTTCTGTAGGTACCAAGTACTTACGAGCTTATATTTATCCTTTTTTATTTTTAACCGACTTTCGGGGAGGGTTATGTTTTTCGATCTTTAACATTCTATATGACTAAACTTTAAAAACCTATGACCTAGCTCTATGACCTTATTCCTAACAAAAGCAATTGAGTTTTCTTTTAAAAAAATTCTGGAGTTGGGAAATGGTAGGTTTCCTGAGATTCCTGGGATTATTGTGAAAGGATTATTTACCTTTAAGATATACAAAACTGAAATACTCATATAGTACCTATTTTTCTTGTTTTAAATAGCGAGTACCTATATTTGTAATTAGTAATTGTAAGTAATTTTAGATACTTCTAAAGTACATAATGGATTTTTAATTTGTTACAATTTTACAAAAAAAGAACTAAAAATGGCGGTAGCAAAGCACAACTTCGAAGGTGGCTCAGTAGAAAGGGTCGCCAGTCGGTCGTAAGGTCTATATTATTAAAATTAATAATATTCTCTGAACCAAGAAAAAAGATTGTAAAATATAATTAAAGGTTATTGCACTTGAATTAGTTCTACGATAAGGTAGGTACTTTAATGACAACTAACGCCATCTAACAGTGAGTAGAGTGATTTATTGCAATAGTTTAATTTTAAGTGTACTACGCGACTAAAATAAATTAAGAATTACATTCATAGTATATAAAATAGAAAGATACTTTTATCTATTTTCTTTATCATTTATTATTTACATGTATTTATTTCATTTTCCTTTACTAAACGCCGAGTCTCTTACTCAGGCTTTCTGATTGTTTTAATTTGTTTATTTCTATAATATAATACAAAGATTTAAAATAAAAACAGATTCTGGAAAATTTATCGTATTA
The DNA here is from genome assembly GCA_034621355.1 of Mycalesis mineus. Lineage (NCBI taxonomy): Eukaryota > Metazoa > Arthropoda > Insecta > Lepidoptera > Nymphalidae > Mycalesis > Mycalesis mineus. The sequence continues at coordinate 4,603,962 of CM067901.1, forward strand.
ATATATATCGGTTATACTTAGATGCCTAATTTCAGAAATATAGTACATAATGAAATGTTGTCATGTAACACCCATAAAAAAGACATTACGGAATAATGTCACGGAAAAAGTTCATCACACATCCAACCGGACTCGTCCACAATTCTATTTGCGGAAGCAATTTCGCGAAATGCCACAATTTATTTAAAAATTACGCCCTTGTTTGTGTGGACAAATATTGACATGTTTGGTTTATGATAATGGCAACACTGAGCGTCAGGTAGGCCCCGCGCACCGGCTAGCGACAGTATTATTTACCTGTATACATATTATTTAATATTTACCATCGCAATGTAAAGTTTACAATATAATATTTGTCAAGTATGCTCCTCTTTGGAAGTTTATGTTTACACCACATAATATAGACGATTTTAATCAAAGGTAAATTTGGAGATTAAACAACTAGGTTGAGCATTTGATAGGGTTAACGTGGCGCGGGTAATGTGGAAGTTTGGAATGTATGTAAATAATTTTACCAAAATAAAAAAATGGCATTTTACTTATTTCATTTCATCATCATCAACATCATTATTAGCCTATTATTATTATTGCATTTGCTTAGAATTAATAGATTCTTATAAGTACATGTTAAATGTGTTATTTTTATATAGTTTTTAAAAGCCATTCTGTTCTTGATGTTACGTACCTACCTACCTAAATGGCAAAGCCATTAGATATCTTAAATCAGAGTATCACTTCGCGGAGCACGTACCTACCCTTGGAACGTGCAATACATTGTACTTATGTGTCTTTAAAAAAACACCTTTGTCCTGTTCAAATTATCTACCTACATCATTATTTACAACAGTAAGTTACTTATAAGAAACTGTGTCAGTGTGCCTAATTTGAGTTTGTTACCGATCATCGTAACGCAAATTTATATGCAATTGAAGCAGCGCCATCTAGTTTTTTAGCAACGCTTTTTTACTATATAATCGAGTGGTTACGTTTTTACGCAGACGCTCGGTGAAAAACTCGCACTTGCCCCACTGATGTAAGTTTGTGTAATTCGAAATCATTTTTAAACTGGATTTACTCATTTTCTTTGATTTGCGAGTTTAAAGTTTATTAACAACACTAAGAAAGAAAAAGTTGAAATTGTTGTGTGTTAGATAAGACTAAAAGCGACTTTAAAACAAAATTACGAAAGAGGAGAAATATATAAACACAAGACGAAAGCATTACATTTCTGTATACGAGGCTCGTAACAAAAGTGGCGAACGTTTTAATGCTCTTAATCAATTTACAAGTGTTGACTGTCTACATTGTATAGCGTTGTGCTGCCGAACAAACTCCTCGATTGAACGCAAAGTCGAACCGCAAACAATATCATCATTGTATTTGTACTGAAACAACAAATTTGTAGCTAGCTTTAGATGCAAGCCCGACACACACTCGGTGTGTGTGCCGAGACAATATGTAGGAAACATTACTACGATCTTAAGTAAGGCGACAAAATGAATCTCCGCTCGCGACTGATACGGCCCAATTCAAACACAGTCAGCGCCATTTTGTTTTGACAAGCGGCTATCTCGGCCCGAGCAATGCACACAAATTCCGACCTAAAACCAACAGGTTAAAAACGATATTAGCGTCGTACGGAACTTTCGTAGGAACGTCGGAAATTAAGGGAGGACCAGACACGATTCTGTTTGCCATCTAACGTGGTCCCAGGACGAAGTTACAAATATTTGACGTGTCAATTTTGTGAATGTTGACCGAGAATTGCGGTTAATAATCTCGACCTGACCAACCTGGCCCGACGAGCGCGGTCACCCTTTTAATTAAATGGTTTAAACATAGCATTTGTCGATTTGACAAATCTAAACGTGCCTGTAATGAGTTTCACGTAAATAACTGAATATGTGTAAACGATAACTAAATACATATTGTAACAACTGGTTTTATTGGTTACTAATAGAATACTTCAGTTATGTAATCTACACTTATAATATTAAAGAATAAGAGTAATTTCTAAAGTAAAATCTTACGTTCTTAAAAACAAAGCATTGCATGCTCGATCCATCGTTCTCTTAATGGAAGTAATAAAAGTAAAATATACTCCTGGACCTCTGTCAAAGGCAAATGTATATCGGACTGTTTCAATATCTAAACCAAAATAAAATTATGTTTACACGCGTAATTTTTATTAAGTGATCTATATAAATATAAGGTATCCACGTTAACCCATCATTAAAAATGAACAAAAGCACGACTCCCCTCTTACAATAAGAACGATAAATTCATAAACATTGTTGGTTTTAAGTTTCTGTGTGCTACATTTACATTTCTGAGTTCATATGAAATTAATTATGCCGCTCCAATAATAAGAGCCAATATACAAAAATTAAATTACTTAATTTTAGATAAAGATTAAACTCACTGTGCTCAAAATGAACACTGTGCAGTATATAAATTAACGATAATAAAATGATAAAACTCAATAACCTAACGAGATACTAATTAGATACATAATGAGAAAAATATTATTGTTTATTTTACCGTCGGATATCTAACTAATCAATTAATTAGCTCAAGGGAAAAAAATCAGCGATTCGCCGCAGCTAAAAACAATAGCAAACAACGTCGATGGATAGTATAAAAAGCGTTGTAACAGCTTGTTAGGGCATATTGCTTGTTACCGCGCCGCTATTTATTTTCGAGTGGCAACATCGAAGAGTCCATAAACAAAAAAACACTTGGGCGACTGTTTTCATTGACAACAATGCTGGCAGCGTTAAGAGTGAGGTTTGGAGTAGGCACTCACTTTTCGCGACATAGGTATCTAGTAGGGGCACTCAGTACAGTATTTTCATTGTGTGCTTTTAATTTTGAGTGCGCGAACTAGCTCGCTCTCTCGGGGCGAATGTTTGCAAGGGTAATATTTGCTTCCGTTGTATAATTCAGCCGCCCGCCATATTTGCCAAAGAGCAATCATTTTAATATCGTCAGGCATCACATTAGGACCGAGTGGGATACTTACTTTGTTGAATGGATTAATTTTTATATTAATTAGGGGCCACGGTTTTTGGTACGTTTTACAGAATTCTGTTTGCACAAGCCGTTTGCTGAGTTGAGAGTTGGAGAATAAGTAGGTAGGTAGGTAAGTATTATTTTATGAACGGTAGGTAATGTAAGGTAGTTATCTATGAAAATTAACATGGGAGGGAGCTTTTTCTAAATAGATACACATAAAACGAGGAATTTATTCCACTTCATGATCATGACATCCTTACTAATATTATAAAGGGGAAAGTTTGTATGGATGTATGGATGTTTGTTACTTTTTCACGCAAAACTACTGAATGGATTTTGATGAAACTTCACAATAATATAGGTTATATATCCGAATAACACATAGGCTACATTTTATACCAAAATTCCCACGGGAACGAGAACTACGCGGGTGAAACCGCGGGCGTCCTCTAGTCTATAATAAAATAGTAACGAAGTCAATAGAATGTATTAAATATTTTTTTAAAAACTAAGCGGGCTGAACTACTATACAGATTTCAAAACAACTATTTTTTAAACTTTTGTCTGTTCGCGCATTTCTTCCAAACTACTGGACTAATCATACAGTTTCAAATGAATTGAGCTTAGCTCTGGGCAGGCTTTAGGCCACTTGGCCTATTCATGGTGGTCGAACGTCAGAAAAAAGTTATTCCAAAAAAAACTGAATTTCACTAAGACGTAGCCGCGGCGAAAGTACTGATTTACTGAATGAATTCAAATGAAACTTGGCACGGTTAGATTTCATACATACACATATACATAGAGTTCACTTTCTACGAGAAAGGATATAGGATACTGTGTATCCCGATGATCAGACCGGTCATTCAAAACATACCAAAATTAAGAACCAGCCAACGAAAAATTATTGAGGGTATAATTACCCCCCTCAAAAATTATTATTTGGAAAAAAAATATTATTTGGATTAAGATTATTACATACTTATTTTGAACATTTTTGACTAAGATAGCAATGCTGTAAAACCTATTCTTGTTGTGTTGGTATACGCCAAGGGTCTACCTAACAGGGTATCTACCTATCTATCGATGTAACATAAATCATGAGATACGTAATATTCCGAGATCCCACTGCTCGAATCCGGTAGTATCTGTTTTTTTTTTTTGTAAAAATAATTTTAAATGAATTTTGAAGGAATACCTATGCAATGAATTATTGATAAGTTGCTTATCAAAAATTTGCCGGAAATGTATTTTATTAAATTATCGTAGGTACGAGTAATTTAGTAATATTAAAGTCAATAAAGTCCGGCGTGTTCTGGAGTGGAGACCACGAACCACTAAGCGCAGTGTAGGACGCCATCCAGCCCGATGGTCTGACGACCTCAAAAAGTTAGTGGGAAGTGGCTGGATGAGAAAGGCAGAGGATCGTGTGTGGTGGCGCGCTCTCGAAAAGGCCTATGTCCAGTAGTGGACTAATACAGGCTGATGATGATGATGATGATGAAAGTCAATAATATGTCTTTTTAATGATGTTTTTCAAAAAAATTATGTAAAGAATTAAAAAAAATGGTTGGCACATGTAACCATTAATTAACACTAATAATGTTTGAACCTGGCAACCCTAACGTTGCAGCTGACAAAGAGCTGGCAACATCTTTTATTTATAAAGACAAAAATTATTTAAAAACGTGTAGTTGCTTTCAATAACAGCAAAATAATTTTTAAAAATTTATTTAGGTAGTTGTGACTAACTTTCAATAGGTAACCGAATAGGCTAATTCATTGCATACTCCCTTAACATTCATTTCAAAATAGTTTAATAAAAAAAAAAACAAAAACTTGCGTATTCCAGCAGGGGATCTTAGACCAAAAAGGAATATTTTTCTTGTTATCATAAAATATAACATACAAATAGATACTTATACCGCCATCTGTGGTCAAGAAGCTAAGTACCGGTATGCTGAGGTTGTAGCGACATCTAGTTTAACACCAGTCAGACATAGTTTTGTATTGGTTAAGATTTCCAACACGACAGGGTTTAGTGTTGCCACTTGCCATAACATACCGGCAGCATACCGGCAGGGTTAAGTGTGGTCTTAAGTGACCTAATTCAGCTAAATGACTACTCCCGCTTGATAGTGTCACTCCATGTTACTAACAAACATTAAAAAATAGTTTGTATCATAATCTGATTTTTTAACCGTCAAAAAAAGACAACGCGTGAAAATGAGATTCTAAACGTGCTACTCCTACTATTAAGGCGGTCGAAGAATAAATAAATAAATAAATATTATAGGACAATTACACACATCTCTATATATATGCCACCAAAGTAAGCATACCTACTCGAAGGTAGCTTGTGTTATGGGTGCTATGATAACTGATGAATATTTTATACATATTATACATAAATACTTATAATATATAAATAAACACCCAGACACTGAAAAATATCCATGCTCATCACACAAACGTTTTTCCAGACGTGGGGTTCGAACCCGCAGCCTAGGACGTAGAAGCAGGGTTACTACCCACTGCGCCACTCGGCCGTCAAAACCTTGAAACCTTGGCTTTAAGTTTTCTGAGTGATGAGTGAGGTTTTTATCCACATCGATCCGTAAAAGGTCAGCGTGAATTTACAGACATCAATTCCATATAAAGACACGTTATCTTTCACGATTCGAGAAAAACTCACATTCTGTGCAATAAAAGTTAAAAGATTGCTAACGCACGGTGATGAGCTCTTCTAAGGCTGTAGGAAAGTAACAAACACAATGATAGCTGACAGCGCCATCTGTGTCTTGGACCTTAAAATTACACACACAATTTGACGTTTAATTGTATTTTACGGTCCAAGACACAGATGGCGCTAAATGAAAACTTGAATATGTTTTATTATAACTAGCGGTTGCCCGCATACCCAGTACCCTTTACTGTGGGAATATCTGGATACAAGTTAGCTTACGCTCTGCTCCTCATGAGTGACTTTCATGTGTAAAAATATTTTTATAGCCCGACAGACATTTTCAGATATTAGCCAGAACATACAGACAGATAGTCCAAAATTTTATAGGTTTTTATTATGTAGTTTATTTATTTGAATACCACCCAAATTCCTCTGCAAGGATCCTTGTCTGATAATTAATGTCTTACATTAATTGATAAGTTATTGAATACGTCTATAGACGATTACGTCATTTAATTTTTATTGCTGGGGTTATTTTCTTCACGAAGACGAATTTGAACACGATTCTGACGTAAAGACAGTTCCTGTATCTATAAATTAGCTATTTTTCATTATTAAGTTATTTTAAAAAATAAAACAACTATTGTAAAATTATATATTTATTCATTACACATACATTTTTAGTATTTAGTCTCATGTTATTATATGCTTAAATGCACACACATAATAAAATAATCATAAAAATAAAAAAATCATATATACTTAATTGTCAATTATGTACTCTTATCATGTATACATTTATCGCTTATTTACAAATCTTTTTGAAAGAAATATTCAATATCTGAGTGTAAAATGTAATTTATTCTTATTTCATGTATACAGGGCTTTAGGCACAATCCTCATGAACAAAATAATTGCTGTTTAAACTAGACCTAGATAAGTAGTCAAAACGTGATAGGTATATATCAATAAGCGATAATGTAGAATAAAACCTGCTGTTAGCCATGTCATATTATAAAAATATATCAATTAAACAATAAAATACAAGACGAAATTCCTGCGTCTTAAAAATGTAACTTAATATTAAAAAATTAAAACATAATTAGCATTAGCTTAAATAAAATACGTTTTGAGACACGATATATACACTGGAGCGAGAAAAACGGGGGTGGGGGGGGGGTGTCTTACTCTAGCTCTACAGGTCTGTGCTAGACTTTAAATATTATAGAAATGATCTACTTAAGCCACTCTTCATTAGATGGCTGTCGCTCTTTGATTGTTAGTTATTGTCTCACTATGGCAAAATGCAGTTCTGTGATTTTCCACACACGCCGCCGCGCCGACAAGAAATCATATAAAATGGAAAAACTGATTAAAATCTGGGCCTGACACCCTATAAGTGGAAACAAGATGTAAGTCTGTTCATAATACTATTTTTAAATTAAACATTATTATTAAATAAAATATGATAAAACCTAATTAAATAAAAAATAAAATAATCTCGTTAAAAACACAACTTAAAACCTTATTCAACAATCAGATCGAATCCATCTATGTCTTCACACATTGAGTTAAAACCAGCCGCCCAAGCTTCCACCTCCTTTTCCTGAAAAAACAATAAATATTTAGCAATCGAGTAGCTGCATTGTAAGAGGATAGCCTAAAACATATTCTTGGGCTAAATCTTTTGTTGAAACCTAGATTATTGTCAAAGCTGCATATTTTTTAGAAACTAGCATCAATTGTATGAGGTGGGGATACCTGTGGAGTAGTGCATGCGACTCTATTTTTGCCAAATCGCCATGATTCATTATTGATGAAAAAATCCATCACAATTTGCAAAATATAAGAAGCGACTCCACAATCTTCCCAAATTTTTGGCAAATAGAGTCTGTGGGTGGGAACGGACATTAGTCTGTGGGTTAACATATAATCTACCTAGACAGCTGAACCCAGGAGTTACTAAATGAACGCCGACTCCTAATGTAGATCGACATCCGCATGACACTGACTTTCACAACACATTCTATATTCACTTAAAGTCCTGGGACTGATCGCAGACAAGATGTACATGAAAAAAAAATGTAAGAGGCTGGTTGGTTGAAACCAAGAGTCTAGGTTTCAATACAAGATTCAGAGAACCTAACCTAATACATGTTAGGCAGAGAATATCAGAATAAAGTGCATTGGCCTGCCACCTGGGTAACATTGGCTACACAATAACCCTCCACTAATTGACTAGCAACCTGGGATACCTTCTAAGCACAACCTGCATTGCCTACTAAGCATAACCTAGGTTACCTGCTAAGCGCAACCTGGGTTGCTTGCTAATTGCTTGATTTAAACACATTCATCAACATAACAGGCACAAAAAAGAAAAATTGGTCATTTTGAAATATATATCTAATACATATTGTATTTTTGTTAATTTTGATATTCCACACTAAACAATACCTTCTGATTTAAAAATTAAGATCAAAAAGTGCACTAGAGTACAAACCAAGGACTATTATTTGTTGTGAATTTTGAATCTACTTTAAAAAATATTATTTGTAAAGTGATATAATCTTACCTTTTTGGACAACTGTTTCTTGGGTTTTTTCTTTTTAATCGTTCGCTTGGGCTTTTCTGAAGGCAACTTGAATGATAGATCTTCTAAATTATCCTCATCATCACTTGAGACTGATGCTTTGTCTTCAACATCGCTGAATGAGCTGTCATCAGAACTGTCCACAGGTTTCTGAGCAAATGCTACCTTTTTGGCCTTGCCATAACTCTTTCTGACAGGCTGGAAATTACCAAAATAAATAATGTCTTAAAAAAATACTTAAAATTATTTTTTTAATAAATATTCAAAAAAAATGTTGTTAATTTATTTTGTTTTTGGTTTTATTGTGATGTTTATTTCCCAAATAAATGTTCTTTCTTTCCTATTGCAAAGTTTGTTATATTTACACCCATGTTGATATGCATGTTAAGCTGTTGGTAGGTCATTAACCTCAATTAGTGCATATTAAGTAAAGTTGGTAAGTAAATCAGTAAATCATACTTATTTATACCTTACCCTGGTTTTGACCATTAAGTGCTATTAAGCTAATAGTGCTGCAGTTTTAGCGATTTTAATAAGTTAGTTTTTATATTTCTTTGCTTTAATATAATTTAATGTATGGTTAAAAAAGAAAATGTCTATTAATTTTTATGGTGAATAACTCATAAATTTGAAATTTCGTACCAGTAGTAAATTTAATAAAAGTTGAAAGTTACTTATATAGACAGACAATATAAAAATTAGTTCAGCAACATTCTGTCATCCTATTCATCACTTGGAATATTAAAATTTGCAGATATCAGACTGTTACTTTATGTAGAATCCATTTTTAGTAGTATATTTGCCATTGATGCGTGACAGTAATACAAATTGTAACTTATTTTCCAAAAAAGTTGACTTACCTTGGGGTGGTGTATCTCTAACAAATCTAAATCCTCAAATAGATGTACTGACTGGTCATCATTTGTCAAATTCTCTGTCAAACATGATTCTTTTGTATTTGTATCGTTTGTGCTACCATCAACAAATTTGGGAAGCACTGGAGGTTCTGTTAGCTTAATTTCATTCCTACTTCTAGTCTTAAGCCTAGTTATAACTGGTGAAATTGCTCTAGTTGGACCCTTATGGTCATTAATTTCTTGAAGAATGCCTCTTGTACGTGACCTTAATGATTTAGCTTTGCTGTTGATCTTTATTGGTGAAACATTTTCCTGATCTACTGTATCATCGAAACCAAAATATGTATTATTCTTATCAGTATTTTTATTTGATTTGTCAATAGATTCTGTACTGTTTTCTTTATTAGCTGACTGTTCTTTTTCACTTGACATGTCGCTGATGTTATTAACATGTTGTTCATCTGAATTTGGAGTTATTTGAACATTGGTTTTATTTTTCAATGGAGTATGTTTATTAGGAGTCTTATGTTGAACAGATGTGCTCGTTAAATCTTCAAATAATGAATTAGTTTTAATTGGTGTTGATTTTTTATTCTTTTTATTAGCATTTTTCTCTACAACTTCTTTTATAAAAGATATTATACTAGTCTGTTTCAAATTCGTGTTTTCAATTTCAGGTAATGAGTCATTCACTTGTGGCACCATATTTGTATAAACATGCTTTTTCTTACTATCATTAAAATTAATAAAAGAGCTTTCAACAGCTGGTGTCATATTCGGTTTGACGTAAGTGTTAACCTGCCACTTGATTGGTAAACTACCGAATTCTGCCCTCCACGGGCTGGCTTGAGGGTGTCTTGCAGATACATTCATACTACTACAGGCTACAGGTACTTCATCAAAGAAACTTAATTCTTCACGTAAGTTAAGAGGATCTCCTATGTTGGGAGTTTGTTCTTTTTGTGTATTAACTTCATGGGCAGGTGTTTTCGGTCGGCATGGAGAAGTTACAGGTGAGTAATTAATGGAATGGTCATCGTCAAGTTGAAAATCACGAGCAATGTCTTCTACTCTAATTGAATTATAATTCTTTTCCACATGCACACTCTGTTCTGGTACTAAATATTCATTATTTTCATAGATAGGTGAATTTGTGACTTGATAGTTTCCATTATTAAAAATTTCTGTAACAGTTGCAACTTCTTGATTTTGTTTTACTGTGTCAGTATTAGGTTTTGAAGAGACAGCATTTTTTAACGCAGCCAACGCTTTCGCTAGATTCTTGTCATAATTACTCTTAACAGTTACAGTTTTAGTTTTAGATTTCGGTTTTTTTGGAGCTGGTTTCTTCTTCTTCTTAGCTGGACGAGGTTCCTCATCAGGATCAAAAGTGAATTCATACACATCAAGTTTACTTGAATCTCTTTTTCTCTGGTTTCTATCATCCAATAATCTTATGGATGTATTCTTGTTTGAAGCTCTTTCTGAAGCTTTTGCTTTAAATATCCTATCTGGTGTACCTGATGTGTTTGGGGATTTTTGATCTTTATTTTTTTTAGCATTATTATTAGTATCAGCTACAATATTTTGTCTTTGATTGTTGTTTTGTGCTTTTTGTCCTAATGCTTTTTGCTTTATTGGTGAAACATTTAAGGAATTTTCACCATTTTCTTTATTTACCTTCCTAGCTTTTGGTGCTAAAGGTGTACTAGCATTAATAGGTTGTAACGGTATATACTTATTAGGGCTGATTGAGTGGTCATCATATTTGGTTGGGAGTCGACAAATTCTCTTCGGTCTGGTCTTTACTAAACTACTATCAAGAGGTTTGACAGGGCTTTTAGTTATTACATTTACCTTTTTTACGGGAGAAGCTTTCTTTTTAGCTAAAGCTGTTGCTTTTGTATTCTGCGTTGCTCGTTTATTAACTACTTTAGTGTTTACTTGCGTTTCGGGGATTTGGAATCCAGGCGATTCTGGGACTGTTGGTGATGTATTAAAACTGTTTGACAGATTTATTAAGGTACTATTCTCCTTATATCGAGTTGGAAGACGTCGAGCGCGACGCGGTCTTGGCAAGTTGTCCTCGCAAACATCTTTTATTTGCTTCTTGGTCACACTTACTACAGGTTTTGTAGGTTTTTCGGACAGCGAAGCATTATCATCAGACGCTGAATTCGTTTTATCCGATAAAGGTTTCCGCACACCCTTCGAAGCTTTACCCACTGCTTTCGGCACTTTCGATAATGTTTTTATGCTTATGTTTTCTTTAGCAGCCTTTGCAGCTCTAGCGGTTCTTGTTTTGGATGGCATGGCGCACTTTTAATTTGCTTACTTAGCGTATTACATTTCACATTACTACACAATCGTCACTGTGAATATAAACATAAATGCTAATTTTTACTCTTAAGCTGTATTTTTATAACATTTATAAGTTTACATTTAACTTTCATTTATTTAGAAAATGCTTGAGTTTGTAGTTGAACAAAATATTTTCGCTCGTTTTTTTCGTTTGACAATTTGAGTCTTGAGATTGACAAAGCAATGTCAAATAATAATCCACAGATTGTTAATAGTCCACAATTTTACAGAGATAAATATGACTATAATACTATGTCCGTAGTCTATGAACAAAACATATCCTGCTGTTGGCACATTTTGATCAATTTTGTTTCTACTTTTTATTCCTCCATGGTACAATACTTCAAGAGGTCATTGCATGTAGTCTCTATACTTTATGAATTAAATAACTATTATTTTTAAAATTTATAGGGCAACATTGGGAATTGCCTCTTTAAAAAATGGTAGTTTTCAGCCGTTTATATTTGAACTAAAAGTAGAGTGGAGTGTTATTTCATTTTTTTATTCGCTTTAAAAATAATTAAAAGGCAAAGAGAGATTAATTATAAAAATATAATAGTGCTAGTTGGCTTGTAGTTTTATTTGAACTTATTTAGTGTTTTATCTACTAGTTCAAATGAAAAGAAAATTAAGGATTGCTTACAACGTGCAACCGGAATATCACATAATTTTTATAACACTTTAGTGAGTATTTTTTTACTTAAAACTACGAATTGTTCTAGACGAAGACCCAAATTTTATTTATATAAACGATTTTTAGATAGCCAACGACACTGGCTAGCTCTAACGCCACTAAAAAATTGAAAGAGACTGACGTTTTGCACGATCTAACGGCTATCAATGGAACGACATGTAGAATAATTTAGCTGGTGTGGGCCGAGAAACGGGATTAGTTACAGCCAAGAACTCGAAATCAGCCACGATGTCGGACGGAGATGCAAAATGCACCATAGATACTGTACAAGTGGCATTAAGGATCAGACCTTTGATGCAGAATGAGACTGACCGTGGCTGTGACGAGTGTATTGACGTGGTGCCTGGAGAGCCTCAAGTGCAGATAAAGGATCTCTGCTTCACTTACAACTATGTGTTCGCACAACATATTACTCAGCAGGAGTTCTATGACACAGCTGTTAAAGGACTTATTAGCAAATTATTTGAAGGTACTGATTTGATTTATGTATACTGATGCAAAAGAGTTAGTTTGTTAGTTGTTACACTACTAATGCAGTGAAGAGTTGGGTATTTTAACACATTTATCTCGAGAGTAGTGGAAGCCTGAAGTATCATCTATACTAAAGCCAAACTCGATTGAGAATGCTTGTCAACAAACAAATTAAAAATGAAGGTAGAAATCTAATTTTTTTAGTTAACTTGTTAATGATGAATTCATGACAATAAATTTGATTAGTAAACCTAATTAATATATTCAATATCTTTTAAATAAGATTTTATAAAAAAACAAAGCATAATTTTAAATTTATTAGGCATAAAATGTGTTGCATTTTCTACCTTCATTTTAAATTTGTTTGTTGATAAGCATTCTCAACGAGAGTATAGGTCACCTCATGAGTCTGGCTGTCATATACAAAAATAATTCTTACAATCTAGCTAGGAATTATGGGAGAGATACCACAGTTGTCCCCAAGTAACTAAATTTACATAATCAGTCAATAATCATTTTTATACTTGGTCATATTATGTGATTTTTGTTATGTTTCTATTTATTACAAGTTATCCCTTGACTGAAACCAAACTTGATGGTAAGTGATGATGCAATCTAAGACGTAAGTGGGCTAACTTATTAGGAGTACGAAGAAAATCCTCACCCTTTACAGTTTCTGCATGACATCATACCGAAATGCTAAATTGCTTGAAGGTATATCTTTGTTGTCAGGGCAGTAACCATGTTAGTAGCCATAGCCAAAGTCTCCAGGATCAATTAAGAAAATCTCAGTTGGCCCAGCCATGAATCAAACCCTGACCTCCATCTTATAAATCTACTGCCCATAACCACTACACCCATCAAACCAAATGTGTAACTACATGTATAATTCACATATTTTCAACTTGTGAATGCATTGTAGCTCTGGACTAAAGCCATTGTATACTAGTTGTCATCACTTAAGGACCAACACTTATATTTTTAACCGACAAAAAAAAACGGAGGAGGTTCTCAATTCGACACGTATATATATATTTTTTTTATTTTTTATGTATGACCACGCATAACTTTTTACAGAGTTGTCTAATTTTGAAATTAGAAAAGGCATATGAAGGAACTCTTCAAATTTTTGAGGCACGCTTACAGTGATTTAGGTTTTTATCTCGGTATCGGACGTATAATATACTATGACAGTATAGTACGAGTACGTTATGTGGCGATAAATCACTAAAAAAATAAAAATAGAACCGACTCAAAACGCACTAAAAAGTAAAAAATAACTGTGTCATTTAGTTGCGAAGTTGGTGCCAGCCAAGTTTAAGAAATGTTTATTTTACATAGTAAAGCAGTTTGTGGGTTCTAGGTAAGCAACTAAATGACACAGTTATTTTTTACTTTTTAGTGCGTTTTGAGTCGGTTCTATTTTTATTTAAAAAATATTTTTCTTTTTTAATTTACCACATGACTTTTCAGGATATAATGTAACTATACTTGCCTATGGACAGACTGGATCAGGAAAAACTTATACAATGGGCACAAATTATTCAGGATCTGATGGCGATTCCACTAAACTAGGTTTGCTTCTTATTGGATTCCTATTAAACAAAAAAATAGAGTAGTAGGTCTATGCTCCTTATGCTATCTTTTAGATGAAGAGAGGCCTGGCACTATAGTTGGCGGTTAATAGGCTGATAATGCTGAAAACAAAAATTTCAACCATATTTGTTTTCAGCATTATTATTGTTGAATGGACTCAAATTTTTTATTTCATTTAAGTAAAATCATCAAACATTTAAAAAGATGCATTTTAACTTTGAGGTAGGAGTCTTCAGTCCCTTTATCAAAAAATACAAATTTATACTGAGCTACTATCATATTAAGTATGACGTCATCCTGTATATAGTAAGGCTATCTATGTCTAACTGTTAATATTTAAAGACTTATAAATTTTATATTATTTGATTAATTTAATTAGATTTTTCATTAAGTTTATTTGTTATTAAATTAAGTTTCAAAAACTATTTAAAACAACAATATTTTGATATCAGTTGTATACCCAATTATCATAACAAAATTGTCCTATTTTAACTGTCTCTTTCATCATCATTTATTTGTATAACATGATGATTAGAATAATATATTATGTATATTTTGTTGTGGTAGATAGGCTTGCACTTGACTACAATTATACCTGATAGAAAGCGTCTTAAGTTGAATCTAATGAGGTCTAAGTTGGAATGTGCTTACCTAAAAGATGTCAATTCACTCTTGCCTTGAAGATTTTAATATTATTCTATTCCACACTTCTCGTTTGTATTTGTATATTCTACTAATAGTATTAAAATAAAATTATTAATCTATATTTAAATGCACTACAGGTGTAATTCCACAAGCTGTTGCGGACATATTTGAATACATAGACACACACAATGATAAGTTTGTATTCAAAGTGAGCGTTTCATTCATGGAGCTGTACCAGGAGCAGTGTTATGACTTGCTCTCCGGCAAGGAGAGGGGACACAGTATTATAGAAATAAGGGAGGATATCAACAAAGGTGTAGTTCTGCCAGGTAATCTCATACTCTCTCTTATTAATCAAACTACATTCATTCTCTCAAAGTTTAGTGGTAACTTGCAACAGTCCAAATCTCGCATCCGCCTGATTTAACTAATGACTGAATGAATGATTTAATTAATGACTAATAATTTTTTTTTTATGTATGACCACACATAACTTTTTACAGAGTTGTCTGATTTGGATAATTCTTTTTTATTAGAAAGAGCACACTTCAAAGGTGGTCCCATTGTCATTATGTTAGGATCTGGTGATGATATCCTGGGGAAATTGAAGGAACTCTTCAAATTTTGGAGGCACACTTACAGCAATTTTGTCCCGGTATCGGTAGCCTTTTGGCTACTAGTATCATATAATATAGCATGACAGGATAGTACGAGTATGTTACGTGGCGATAAATCGGTAAAAAGTAAGAAATAAATTTTTTTAAGAAAAAAGCGTGTAAAAAAATAGAACAGGCTCAAAATGCACTAAAAAGTAAAAAATAACTGTGTCATTTAGTTGCTTTAATTTACTAAAGCATATCTAGGAGTCAGTGCCATCAATGATAAAAAAAACGAAAAATTAACACTTGATAGTATCTCATCTTCACTATGTTGTATAATTACGCTGCAGGTCTGCTTGTGATGTTATAGATTATTTACAGGTATAACTGAGCTACCTGTCACATCAACCATGGAAACCATGATGGCGCTAGAGCGAGGGTCTATAGGCAGAGTGACTGGTTCAACCGCCATGAATCTAGCTTCAAGCAGAAGTCACGCTGTCTTCACCATCATCATAGCTAAAGAGAGTCGGAGTGATAAGTATGTTAACTCATTTTAAGGATTGCTGAGTGATAGATCTAATGTCCATGCCACATAGCTTTAAACATTTGAACTTTTTAATTTTTTTTAACTACCACAAGTTGGCCCATTATTGCTATAACACCTGTTGTTAACTGATGATGCAATCTAAGATGGAAGCGGGCTAACTTGTTAAGAGTAGGACAAAAGCCACACCCCTTTCGGTTTCTACTCGACATTGTACTGAAATCGCTTGGCGCTACGTCTTTGTCGGTAGGGTGGTAATTGGCTAGTTACCAAAGTTAAACTTGTAGTCGACTCGTTGGTCAAGTGGTTAGCCTATGTCGCTAGAAATCTTTAGTAAATTCTAAGCATGAAGTTAGGAAATGGGTAGTGTTACACCCCTGTGCCTTGGAGAACATGTTAAGCTGTTGGTCTCAGTCACATCATCCGATAGAGATTTTCAATGTATGAAACATTATCACCCTAAAACCGCCAACCCGCATTGTGGTAGCGTGGGCTCCACAACACCTCTTCTAGATGGAGGGAGGCCTGGCCCTGTAGCGGGCCGTTAATTAGCCGATAATGATGATGAATGATGATGTATACGTATATATGTTATATATTATTTCTTACAGAAACCTAGCAACAACCTCCAAATTTCATCTTGTCGATCTGGCCGGCTCAGAACGCATCAAGAAGACCAAAGCAGTCGGTGAACGGCTGAAGGAGGGTGTTAAGATCAACCAGGGCTTACTGGCTCTCGGCAACGTCATATCAGCTCTGGGAGATGGCACCAATAGGAGCTTTATTAGTTATAGGGACAGTAAACTTACGAGACTGTTACAAGGTAAAGTTGTATAATTTTATATTTTATTTATTTATTTATACTTTATTTGTAAATTATAGAAGCACAATTACAATAGAAACATTTTATAAAGAAAGCAGTATTCGTTATCGCAGACTTTTTGGTAGTGCTAATAAAGAGAAATCTCAAATTTTATAGGCGCATTTGCAGCAATGTCAGTACATTTTAAATTGTGGTATAAGTGCCATATAATGATACTGTAGATAGTATATAATAGTAGTGTATAAGATAGAACGAGTAGGTTCTCCGATGTTCACTCTCGATAAATCACTAAAAAGTAAGAAAAAATTCTATAAAAAATTTGAATACCTCAAAGTACGTAAATTGCTTATCTATTAAATAATTAAATAAGTTTCGTTAAATATATATCACCGACTTCATAGATATGCTTAAGTAAATTAATGCAACTATACTAAAGCCAAACTCGATTGAGAATGCTTGTCAACAAACAAATTAAAAATGAAGGTAGAAATCGCTAGTCATTTAATTTAGTTAATGACGAATTCATGGCAATAAATTAGATTACTAAGCTTTAAACTAATTATTAAATTCAATATCTTTTAAATAAGATTTTTTAAAATAACAAAACATAATTTTAAATTTATTATGCATAAAACGTGTTGCATTTTCTACCTTCATTTTAAATTTGTTTGTTGACAAGCATTCTCAATCGAGTTTGGCTTTAGTATAAATGACGCAATCGTTTTTTATTTTTAGTGCGTTATGAAGTCGGGTAGATATTTTTAACCTAACCCCAATTTTAACCTATTCAGGGTACCTCGTGATTATTTATTTATTTATTTATTTATTTATTCTTTATTTATTTATTCTTTATTTGTACACCACATAAGATAACAAAAAAAAAATATACAGAAACAATATTATGGAGGAAGTATGTACAAAAGGCGGCCTTATCGCTTAATAGCGATTTCTTCCAGGCAACCTTGGGCTTAGGAAAATAACAGTAATAAGCTGCAGGTGGTGTAATTTAATAAGATACATACATTCAAATAATTACACACTAATACACAATAAATTACATAAATAACTCAATAAACATTAAAATAAATATCATAAGATAAACTAATACATACATAATAAGACACACAGGAAATACAAACCAATAAGTCATCAAAAGTACTTATCAACAACGGTTAACGAAATGAATCTCTGAAACACTTATAAAATATTTATTTAGCTTAAATTGCTTTACAGACAGTCTGGGTGGTAACTCGTTAACCCTTATGGTGGCGTGCGTAAGTCCGGCGGATTACAACTTGGACGAAACTGTTTCCACGTTACGGTACGCAGATCGCGCTAGACGCATCCGCAACAAACCCGTCATCAACCAGGACGCTAAGGCAGCAGAAATCCTTAGGTAAGATCTAGCTAATGAGCTGTTTGGGCTTACCGGAAAAGATTTAGCATTCAAGTATGATGTGAACAGGGTTGTAGATTTCATCCTATTATTGATAAGTTTCATCATTATCAGCCTATTACCGGTCCACTACGGGGCCAGGTCTCCCTCCTTATGTGAGAGGGGATATAGAGCGTAGACGCACCACGCTGCTCCAATGCGGGTTGGCGGGCTTAGGGTGATAATGTTTCATTTATTAACGATCACTATCAGATGTTAATGACAGTGACCGGGACCGACGGCTTAACGTGCTCTT
Source organism: Mycalesis mineus (assembly GCA_034621355.1). Lineage (NCBI taxonomy): Eukaryota > Metazoa > Arthropoda > Insecta > Lepidoptera > Nymphalidae > Mycalesis > Mycalesis mineus. The sequence goes on from CM067901.1 coordinate 4,622,534, forward strand.
CGCGGTACGGGGGTGTAACACCACCAACTTCTCAACTCCGGATTTGGAAAGTACTGACAATTTCATAGAAGAATGAAAAAGTCAGGATTATTCTATGACCCGACCCAGGATTCGAACCCAGGACCTCTAAATCAAAGCCACAAAGGCTAACCACTAGACCAACGAGGCATCAATAATTGCTTGTTGATAAGTTTACAATTGACCATTAAAAAGTGCTAGTTATGTGTTGTTGCCAGCTGCTGTTGCTGTATTAATTTTTTGCCAATAAATATTCTGTTATGTCTTGTGGTCGATCGGTTATCGGTAAATTAAATATTGACTTTATTTTCTTAGTTTGATTTGGACTGAAATCGTCTGGCAAAATAACAAAAGTTTGGAAGGCATTTTCAAAATTCTTGTGCAAATGTGCAAATATTAGATACTTGCAATTTAATTTTCTTGTTTTTTTAATTTGCGAAGCGATTTTAGTCTCTAATTTCAGTAAATAAAGTGTAGTACATACTTATTTTGTTATTTTCAATTTTAGGTTGAATAAACTAGTGAACGATCTAAGGCTACAACTCATCGGCAAAGCACCAACCGTCAGTGACGAGAGCAACGAACAGTTGCAAGAACAACTAGATAAAGAAAAATCAAAATATGCAGAGCTGTCCAAAAAGTACAAACAAGTGACCGAACACCTCAGCAACATTCTCATAGAAAACGCCAACTTGTACGAGAAAGCGTTGCTAGCTGAAACGGCCAAAGACAAAATAAAACGTAAACTCAACGAACTGACCGAACAGTGCAACCTGACCATAGAGAATTCGAGTATCGCAGACTGTGCTAACGATGATAACAACAAGACGAATATTATGGATTACCTCAAGGATATAAAGACTCGTTTGGAAGATTTGCAGTCTGAGAATATCAAGACCGAAGAGGAATTGATAGATCATGAAATCAAGTTGTCGTTTGTTAAGAGCGAAGGGGACAGTGAGAAAGGGGAAGAAGATGTGGTGCTGAATGAAGACCAGGTGGTATTGGAGGAAGAGAAGAGAGCTATGGGACAGGTAATTCACTTTTTAGTCTTCCGTACTTTAAAAGGAAAAACGGAACCCTTATGGGATCAAATTATTGTCCATTGCCATTGGTCCATTCACGGTTTCCATGGCAAAGTTGTATTCGCAGTGGATTTATAAGACGGAGGTCCTAGGTTCAATTCCCAACGGGGTAGATTGAGATTTTCTTAATTTGTCTTAGTCTAGCTGGTGGAGGCTTTCGCCATGGCTAGTTACCACAAAGTAGTTCTTTCGACAAAGCGTACCGCTAAGCGAATTAGCGTTCCGGTACGATGTCGTGTAACCGTGAAACCGAGAGGGGTGTGGATTTCATCCTAATCCTTACTTGTAGTAACCTGCTTCAATCTTAGATTACATCATCACTTAACATCAGGTGTGATAGCAGCTAACCAACTTGTAGTTGATAAAATAAATTCATCTGTCTGTATGTTAAGATCTCTGGAATGCGTGCGTGGAGGTGTCGACATATTTTTTTAAAATCTTATTATTCCTGCAATTTGTCTTGAGACATTCAGCTGGATGTTACATATTTATTATAAGGCGTGTTTGGAACTATACTAAAGCCAAACTCGATTGAGAATGCTTGTCAACAAACAAATTAAAAATGAAGGTAGAAATCACTAGTCATTTTACTCCTAATTTTTTTAGTTAACTTGTTAATGACGAATTTATGATAATAAATTAAATTAGGAAGCTTAAAATTAATTAATATATTCAATATCTTTTAAATAAGATTTTATAAAAAAACAAAACATAATTCTAAATTTATTAGGCATAAAATGTGTTGCATTTTCTACCTTCATTTTAAATTTGTTTGTTGACAAGCATTCTCAACCAAGTTTGGCTTAAGTATAGATCCATTGACTTGCCTAATTCATATTGTTTAATGTCTATAATACCTAATTCGTGTCTATAATAAGATCTTGTAGCGCTCTCCTCCTAAGCCTTTTAAAGGTAACAATCCCCTAAATTAATCAAAATTGTAAGTTAACCTAAACAATATGACCATTTATATTTCCAAGCAAAGACAATTTCAATGTTCTCAAGAATCAAAATTCATAGAATATTTACTGTTGATCCTTTCATTTCTTTTTCACAATTAAAAGTAGCCTATGCCCTATTTCAGTCTCTAGACTATGAGTGTACCACATTTCATTTTAATTGATTCATTAGGTTAAGCACGAATGCGAGACAAACAGATTGACAGAATTTATAATATTAGTTAGGATTATTGAACAGTTTTCAAAATTATTCATCTTTTCTATTACCAAGTCTCGGATCTGTGGGGCAAGTGTGAGATTTTCACCGAGCGACTGAGTCAAAACGTATTCACTCATAACGTCCAATTATATAGCAAAAAAAGCGTTTACTCTCGCTATAACTAGATGGCGCTACTAAAATTCCATACAAATTTGCGTTACGTTTTTACGCAGACGCTCGGTAACAAACTCACACTCGTGACTCGGCACTCTGTAGGTCATGACTTGTTCGAAGACTTGATTTGAAAAGTCTTGAAACAGTGCTAAGTCTAGTTTAAGAAGAAGTCTTCAAATAGTGCTAAGATTTCTGTCTTAATTGTAAGGTGGCGTTAAACCAAGAGCTGCAAGAGCTCAACCGTGCGATAGCCATCAAGGCGTCGCTGGTGCAAGTGATGCAGGCGCACAACCAGGAGATGGCGGACAGCAACAACAACCTGCGCGAGAACGAGGAGAGGATTGCGCAGCTCGAGAAGGAGAAGGAGAAGCTTACGCAGCTGTTGAAACAGACCAAGGTGGGTACATCTATCTTCATAGATATATATCCCTTTGTATATTGCCTCCCCATAGATATCCATCCATGAGAAATTTCCCCACGTTTTAAAATAAAGAGGTTGGTATATGTTTACATAGTATAAAATTAAGCATCATTATTTATTTATTTATTTAAAAGAACGCTAACAATATAAATATTTAACATTGTTATTAAATATTAGGTAGATTACAACTTCTGATATTTATATTAATCATAAGCGCTCATATCAATCACACAATACAAATGTCAAGTAGAAAGTTAACTCTGCTTTCGTGAATGAATATATAAAAACAAACTTATCTTAAATTACATAAAAAACTTACTTCTAGGTACTAAAAAAATTACACAAAAAGTAAATATAAATTAAATAGTAAAAAATTATTACTATTCATCAATTTATGGAGAAAGCATTTCAATGCATCTAGCATTTCACGTCTTCTATGCATTATTAGCAGTCGATATACGTCCACTGCAGGACATGGGACTTTTTAGGGACTCATAGAGACTTCCAAACACAACAATCCTGAGCCTTCTGTGGCCAGCTGCTCCCTGCGACACGATTAAAATCGTTAATCACCTATGTAGTTATCACCATGTCATCACGATTTTAAATTAAAAATCAACTAAAGAGGAGTTTTAACTAAAACAAGCAATGTAGATATAATATAAAAACGCACGTAATCAGCTGTTCTAAGAGTTTAACACTACATATCGACACGTGCGTTGTCGCCAGCAGCAAGGTATAAATTTTAAATTAAAAATCAACTAAAGAGGAGTTTTAACTAAAACAAGCAATGTAGATATAATATAAAAACGCACGTAATCAGCTGTTCTAAGAGTTTAACACTACATATCGACACGTGCGTTGTCGCCAGCAGCAAGGTATAAATTGTGGAGCGTTGGTATCGCATTGTCCGCAATACATTGCGCGCTCGAAAATTCAAAATCCTTAACCCCTCATTTCCGATATAAATGGTTTTCATTATATCGTACTAACCAATAATAATGTGATAAAAACTTTTTTTATACAAGTTTACACGTACATATGACTAGGATATGTTATGTATACTTATGGAATAGCTGGTCTAGAACAATATATTCAAATAAAATGTAAAGTTCTGACAACATTACACACCTTCTTTTTAAGTCGGTTAAAAATGAACCTTGTTATATAGACTAAGGACCCCTCACACGACGAGCGTCGCAACAAAGTTCAAGAGTTGGAGATGCAAATATCTGAACTGAAGAAGAAGTGCCAACACCAGGCCAGTATCATCAAGCAGAAGGAGAACACCGAGTCCAAGATCATTGCCTTGAATGCTGAACTGAAGAATATGAAAGCGACGAAGGTAAGGAGAAATTGTATACCCTATCTATACATATAAATAAAATTGTAATATTGAAATAACCATTTTTTACTACATGCATATTTATATATTTTTGTCTGTCTGTCTATATGTTCCGGCCAATCTTTGAAACGACCAGTTATGTCGTAAAAAAAACCCTTTGTATATGATAGCCAGACTCATGAGTACCTAGTAGTGATTTAGGGTCATTTGTATCCAGATATTCCTGCGGGAACAGGAACTACCCGATTGAAATCGCGAGCGATCGCTAGTTTAAGGATAAGTTTGAATATGCACCCTTGATATTATCGGCATAGTGGTAACTATACTAAAGCCAAACTCGATTGAGAATACTTGTCAACAAATTAAAAATGAAGGTAGAAATCGCTAGTCATTTTACACCTATTTTTTATAATTAACTAGTTAATGACGAATTCATGATATTAAATTAGATTAGTAAGGTGAAAACTAATTAATATATTCAAAGTCTTTTAAATGAGATTTTTAAAATAACAAAACATTATTTTAAATTTATTAGGCATAAAATGTGTTGTGTTTTCTACTTCCAATTTAAATTTGTTTGTTGACAAGCATTCTCAATTGAGTTTGGCTTTAGTATAGTCACTCCCGAAGCAACTAGTCTTGGACCAATTAATCCTAATTATATCAAAATTCTCAACTAAAGATGAATTTCCGTGGTTTAAATAATGAATATGACAGAGGTCCTGCGTTCAATTTCCGGCTGAGAGTTTTTGAAGTGGTCCTGGCCAATCAAAAAAAACAAATTTTGTCACAGGTTAAAATCATCCGTCAAATGCGTGAAGAGAGTGAGAAGTTCCGCAAATGGAAGATGGACAACGAGCGTGCTATGCTGCGCCTGCGCAACGAGGACCGCAAGCGAGTCACCGCCATGGCCAAGATGGAGTCACTGCACGCCAAGCAGCAGAACGTGCTCAAACGAAAGATGGAGGAGGACTGCCTCCTGGGCTGTTAACAAGCGATTGAAGGTATCATCGTCATTTTACGCTAATTTATGGTCACACAAGCGCGTCACCGCCATAGCCAAGATGGAGTCACTGTACGCCAAGCAGCAGAACGTGCTCAAACGGAAGATGCAAGAAGCAGTGGCTGTTAACAAGCGATTGAAGGTATCATCGTCATTTTACGCTAATTTATGGTCATTCAAGCGCGTCAACGCCATGGCCAAGATGGAGTCACTGCACGCCAAGCAGCAGAACGTGCTCAAACGGAAGATGGTGGAGGCGGTGACTCTTAACAAGCGATTGAAGGTATCATTATCATTTTACGCTAATTTATGGTCACACAAGTGCGTCACCGCCATAGCCAAGATGGAGTCACTGCACGCCAAGCAGCAGAACGTGCTCAAACGAAAGATGGAGGAGGCGGTGGCTGTTAACAAGCGATTGAAGGTATCGACATCATTTTACGCTAATTTATGGTCACACAAGTGCGTCACCGCCATAGCCAAGATGGAGTCACTGCACGCCAAGCAGCAGAACGTGCTCAAACGGAAGATGCAAGAAGCAGTGGCTGTTAACAAGCGAATGAAGGTATCAATATCATTTTACGCTAATTTATGGTCACACAAGTGCGTCACCGCCATAGCCAAGATGGAGTCACTACACGCCAAGCAGCAGAACGTGCTCAAACGGAAGATGCAAGAAGCAGTGGCTGTTAACAAGCGAATGAAGGTATCAATATCATTTTACGCTAATTTATGGTCACACAAGTGCGTCACCGCCTTAGCCAAGATGGAGTCACTGCATGTCAAGCAGCAGAACATGCTCAAACGGTAGATGGAGGAGGCAGTGGCTGTTAACAAGCGATTCGAGGTATGAAGGACATAGGACATAAATATAATAATTAATTCTCAGCTTATTTTTGGCCCTTTGTTTAAAATGTTAGAATTTATATCATAATATATTGGTTGACGGTATGAATGATGAATGAATGATGACGGCATTATTCGACACTTATCGTCACATTTGTCAAATTATGCACTTACTTAGTTACTCAGGAACCGTTTTATATAACTGCATGAAAATCCGTTCAGTAAATCTTTGATCAGTTCAGTAATTTCAATCAACACACATGTATGTATCACTATGTTTTACTGCCTCGTTGGTCTATGTTATCCTGGGTTGGGTAACAGAATAATTCTGAGTTTTTTATTATGCTATGAAATTTTAAGTATATTCCAAGCCCGGAGTCGGAGTCTCGGTCACTATCATTAATGTCTGATAGTGATCGTTAATAAATGTATATTATCACCTTAAGCCGCATTGGAGCAGTGTGGGGGGTCTACAGTCCATATCCCCTCTCCCACATGGAGGGAAACCTTGCCTTGTTGTGGGCCGTTAATAGGCTGATGATGAAGATGATGACTATGTTTTAGGAAGCCTTAGAAAGACAAACCCAGACGGCTATGAAGCGCAACGCGAAGGGCAACGTGAAGACGAGTGCCATACAACAGTACATCGAGCAGGAGCTGGAAGTACATCTCAGCATTGTTGAAGCGCAGAAGTCCTTGTACGAGCTGATGGAGTACAGGTAGCTATCTGTATCAATGCATAATATACATACAAATTAATTTTTATGTGTTTGATTGTAATTTAAAATTAACAGCTTTTCATTTAATTCATACTAGCTGACGCTCGGTATGTTGCCCGCGTGGCCAATAGTGTGTTGCAACCTTCCCAAAAAAACAAAAATAAAAAAGTTTATATATATAATTCCATTTTCTTAAAAAAGGAACCACTATCTATGGGTGAAAATGGTTTGTCAGTCCTTTGAGTTTATTGCGAACAGACAGATAGACATACATTGCTGTTTTATAATATGTAAGGATGAAGGTATTTACGGTATTTGAATCAAAAAATAATTTTTGAAATTTTTTTATCGTATCTTTTAGTTTGTGCCGGCTAATCTGTAAAACAGTTTGTCTCAGTTTTATATTCTATTATAAAACTCACTTGTTTCTTTTTATGAAATGCACTCTTATTTTAATAATTTTTTTTTGAGATTAAGATGGAAACGGGCTAACTTGTTAGGAGTGGGACGAAAATCCACACCCCTTTCAGTTTCTACACGACATCGTACCAGAACGCTAAATTACTTGGCGATACGTCTTTGTCGGTAGGGTTGTAACTAGCCACGGCGAAAGCCTCCCACCAGCTAGACCAAGACAAATTAAGAAAAATCTCAATCTGCCCCGCCGGGAATCGAACCCAGGACCTCCGTCTTATAAATCCACCACGCATACCACTGCGCCACGGAGGTCGTCAATGCAACGTTTTTTTTAATTTACTATTTTAAATTGGTTGGTTTGAAGGCCTTGGCTAATGATAATGATAATGATGACGATGGGTAGGTACAATAATACAATTGTTTGTAACCAGAGCATGGATAACACAGCAGATCGATACACTACACAAACAGCCCGACAGTGAAGACAATAGGAACAAAATTGCGAAGCTGGAAGAGGACCTTACTCTGCGGAAAGCCCAGATATCTGACCTGCAACAGAAAATTGTGACCGCTGATCAAGGTAACTTATAACTAGCAGATACCAGCCACTTCAAGCGTGGTATACAGTGCGTAAAACCATTCAAAAGCATCAAAAATAAAAAAAATATATATACTGGAATTTAAACTATCGCAAGTATTTTCCAAACCCGACAGTTTCGAACCCATATAGTCTATAACAGTGATTCTCAACCTTTTTTTTGTTGCGGCACATATTTAATGATTTCAAAATTTGGCGGTACACAAAGAAAAATGTAAAAATTATTTACTTACAACAACACACTGCATAAATAGTTTGACAAAAATTTTAAATACACCAAGACCCCGCTTTGCGTCGCATCGCTAATGTGTTCCTGAAAAATGCGACGCAAAGTGAATCACAAATTTGGAAAGCAAATAATAAAATAATTTATTGTTTTTGTGGATGAAAGTATATATTCAAATTAAGTTAAAAATATTTTTCTTTTTAAATGATATAATTTGATAATATTAACATTATTATATATTTGCGAAATTTGGCGGCACACAAAAGTGCCGCGGCACAGTGGTTGAGAATCACTGGTCTATAGACATGAGCTTGCTTGTTCCTGTAACACGACGTGAAGCAAACGAAACTAGTCGGACATAATCCCACAATAACGTAAGTTTCAGCTGTTTATATTTGAACTAGCTGACCCGGCAAACGTTGTTTTGCATAAAAATTTAAAAAAAAAAGTTAGATGAAAATTAGATAGTAGTCGATTCTCAGACCTGTTGAATACGCATACAAAATTTGGTAAAAATCGGTAAAGCCGTTTCGGAGGGAAATTTTTATTTATTTTTTACAGATGTTAAGTGATGATGCAATCTAAGATGGATGAAATCCACACCCCTATCGGTTTCTACACGACATCGTATCGGAACGCTAAGTCACTTGGCGGTACGTCTTTGTCGGTAGGTTGGTAACTAACCACGGCGAAAGCTTCCCACCAGCCAGACCAAGACAAATAAAGAAAAATCCCAATCTGCCCCACCGGGAATCGAACCAACTGCGCCACGTAGGTCGTCAAATCGGTCGTATATTGGATAATAACCCTTTTAAATGTAAATGTAAGTTACCCTCAAAAGACGTGTTACTATTAACATTTTGTGGGAAATTTTACATATTAGATAATAACCCTTTTTAAATGTAAATGTAAGTTAGCCTCAAAAGACATGTGCCATCGCGGACTTCTGTTAGTGATTGTGTATGGGTTAAACATTATCGCCCTATGCTCGCCAATCTGCATTGGAGCAGCGTGGTGGATCTACACTCTATATCCCTTCTCCTACAAGGAGAGATGCCCTGTGATAATAATACTTTTTATTTATTTACACTTTATTAACCGACTGCATCAGGAGGATAAAATTGTGAAAGTGACATAGGCTATATAAATTTTCAAAATGGTGGCGGTAGACGATATGGGAAGTACTAGGCAAGATCTAAAAACCAAAAATATAAATATCATATCATGTTTATATATTGTCCCCGCCTGCAGCACCATAAAGTATTTAAAGTTTTATATAGATATAGTGATCCTTGTTTTTCTTTTTTCAGTTTTTAACTTCTCAGCAGTTGGGTTTTTGTTTTTATAATAATAATTTTATTTGTACATCACATGGCATAAAATAAAAACAAAAAAATAATGTTATGAAAGAAGAAGGTACAAAAGGTGGCCTTATCGCTTAATAGCGATTTCTTGGAGGTAGCCTTAGGCTTAGGAAAATATCAGGAACAGACTGCAGGCGGCGTATTTTAATATGATACATACAATAGAATAATTACATAGTAAAACACAACATTAAAAAAAATTAGCAAAGAAATTGAACCGACTCAAAACGCACTAGAAAGTAAAAAATAACTGCGTCATTTAGTTACTTTAATTTACTTAAGCATATCTATGACTTCGCATTCGCATTTTTTCAAGATATCATCATCGGATCCTAATATGATGACTATGGGACTATTTTGGAAGTATGCCCTTTCTAATAAAAACAAGAATTATCAAAAAAAGATATGCGTGGTCACACATAAAAAAATATACGCGTCGAATTGAGACCATTCTCAGTTTTTTTTCGTCTGTTAAAAATAAATATTATAAAATAACTTATTTCTTACGTAATATGACGTAATGGAAATACAAATCTAATACGTGTTTGAAACCGCTGGGCATTACTGGTTATAAAAAATCGAAACATTACTTACAGAAAACAAAGCCCGCACGCAATGGGACAACATACAATCAATGGCGGAGTGCAAAGTGGCTCTTAAATGCATGTTCGACTTGCTCGTGGAGGCGAAGCGCGAGATGACGAACCAGAGCGAGAAGGGACATCAGGCGCGGTACGAAGAAGTGAAAGAGACATACGACCGGCTGAAGGTGGAATATGACAACTGCAAGAGTGATTATGAACAGCGTTTGGCTTCTATGAAGTTGGAAAATGAACAAAAGGTGAGTATACATACAGGGTGATGTTGCTTTGTGTACGGATGTTCTTATTTGAAGGTTACTTGTTGAGCTTACAGTGCCGTGGGAAACAAACATCCCTAAAGACCAAGTATTTAAAGTGAATAAATATTATGATACTAATGTACTAATACTATGTGGTTAGTTTATACGCGGTAGAAGTGGGTCCGAGGGGTATACCAGCGAAGTCTCTCTACAACCTGCTAAAAGACCTTGGCCTTACTAGAAGTGCAGTAAGCTCCATATTGGAACGAGTATCCAAAGCTGCTCTAGTAGGGTCCTTCCGAATTTGGCTGGGCAGGGAGAACAACTTGAACAGAGGAGGTGAGTGTTGACGCGCGTCACTAAGGGTACCCTTAAACCTACACCCGTGTCACAAGTCTCGGGCTCTGTTCGGAGTTTTTCTCTCAGCCACGCGATGAACCCGGCACCCGCACGGTGAATCCATGAAATGCTAAGGTATTCGTCTCTATCAGTAATAGATCATAAATCCACTAACAATTCTGTACATATTATGAAATACATTTTTTCAATTTTTTACTTAAAAAATAACAATTGCGGAACCGACGGGATTCGCGCGCGTCTCTGGCAATCCGGGCACTAAGTTCATACTAAGATGGCATTACAGGCCGTATACCTGAATGTCAAAACATAATATCATGCACAATATCGTACACACATCGACACCGTAGCCAGCAGTAAAGGCGCTCGTAATGCCCGGTTAGCCAGAGGGATGCTGATCCAAATCCCGTCGGATCCGCAATTTTTGATATCGTTTATTTTCAAATATAAATGTTAACAATGTTGCCAACCGGTGAATTTATTTTATTTTTATTTTATTTATTTATTAGGTTCGCTTACAATTACTTACACTATAACATGATATCTTAAACTTATTCCTTAATTTATACTAAGTGTAGTAATTACTTACAAGCAAACACAGCATGCCCAATGTAGTAGATATAAAAGATAACTTAAATAATACAAAACTTAACTGACAATTCAAATAGGTACTACTTAATAATTAATAAAAAAATAAAAAAAGGTTCTCACATTTATTTGTTATAAATGTGAGAAAATCATACTAATATAGTTAAAATATTAAAAACATATCTATGGAGTCTCAATAGATATCCACTACAGTGCTGAGGTTATTTAGGGTTTTACACAATCTCGGAACAGGGGAGTTAATGAAACGTATTATACCACAGATTTTGTTTGGCGAACCGACTAATGAGTCTAAAATGTTGACAGATAAGCGCGCTGGTCGCCTTGCAGCGCGGCATGCTGGTGCGCGGCGACCGCAGCGAGGCGTGCAAGCATCTGCAGAACGTGATCCAGGTGCAGCAGGAGCGCTACGAACAGCTCGAGCTGGAAAATGTGAGCCATTACACGCTTTGTGTTTTACCCACTGCTTTAAGGGTTTAAGGACGGATGAAAGGTTCCATTATACCATTATGGTAAAACTTCTTTGATTAATATTCATGAATTCAAAAATAAAAGTTTATTAATTAAAATTATTTTCAATTCAAAAATGAAGGAATTAAAAAATTCTAATATTAAACAACAAAATAACTCTATGCAGTCGTTGTTCTAAAGCATTATTGACGTGTATTCTCTCAGTAAGCTAATATGAGACTGAATGCGATTAGAAATCTTTTTCGCGTTTTAGCCTTCTATTGGTTCGGACACTTTAGCGCTGACCCGAAGTCCATAGTATTAATATGTCAATGGCCGGCTTTAATCCAATCAATTTTCACTTTACAAGGTCAAGTTCACAGTGATCAGTTGAAGGCTTCGAACGCGACATGCGATTTGATTGGTTAGGATGCGAGGCTAGGTTAGCGAACAATGATGACTCACTGCATTCTTGACGTACGGACTATAGGCATAATATCGTAAACAAACAAATAAATAGGCAACTGAGGAACATACTGATTTAACGTCCATCGACAGATCATACAGGGTAATATTTTTATTTTAGTGCAGATATTGTTTTTTGCGCTTCTATATCATTTATAGGTCGAAATCCACTAACAGTATTGTATAGATTGGTCAATCCACGATGGCTCGTCGTTTTTTGTTTTTCAAACGCTTACAGTGCAAGTGTGCAATAAAAACTGCAAGAATGTGAGTTCTATTACTACGTGACGAGTAGCAATGTGTGCACACTCACACAAAGTGTCAAATTAGTTAAGTCAACAAGAATGTCATGTTTGTCTAGCAATATGCTCTACTTCATTTTAACCCATTTTTTTAAATAAATATGTCGTATTTGTCCTGCACAGCAAAATTATATTGTGATATAGGTTAATATATATATTAACCAATTTAACAATATCTTAAAAACACACATACCCATAATCATCTCAGATAGATACCTAATATAATTATATCTATTTTTCTTTCATTTAAACAGTTTAATGATTGAGCTCAACTCCACGCTGTCTTGTCTACCATACCCCTAGTGTTTTCGGCGGTAACAAGCCAATCAAGTGATCTTTGTGGAAAAAGTCGAGTCGGTCAACCTGAAGGAATGGGCAAAGGAACGATTCTTCTGGCTAAGTCACATTATAAATATAATATTGGTAAAAAAATTAAGTAGAGCATCATTCTGTTTGGTCATGACACGCCGCAGCGACACAACCTACAACAGACCGTGTACACCAAGCCATGGTCGACTCGAGACTGACTGTTCGAACTGTACTAACCGCACCCTTCGGTTTCCCCTCGCGACAAATAGTGGAGCGAGCCTTAGTGAATTGACCAAAGTATACATATTATGAAATGAAATGATTTTTTTTTTATATTTCTGATAATGATAAGATACATTATTATCAAACTGTAAGTGTGCTGCGTGATGAGGTAGCCGTTAAACATACAACAAACTAACAAACTCCTTTTTTGAAGTCGGTTAATTAGACCCTCCTCATAAAATGTTCTTTAACATGTCCTGGTGTTAGGGACGTGTTATAAACCAAATATAATTCTTTTTCTAGAAAAAGCTAGCTGACGAGTTAGAAAGGGTCAGAAACGAGAGCAAAACCGCCAAGAAACGTCCCGCAAAGAAAGAGAACTCGGTGCCGAAGATGGAGTACATCCCCACCGACGAGGACGAAGATGATGACGACAGCGACAAGGACCCGGACTGGAGGGCCACGCCTCTCTTCAAACGTATACATGTAACGTAACATTTTTATTTTTTACCTACCCTCATATCATCACCAAACCTACGAGCGTAGTTCGAACAGCTGATGGATGTTGAGGCCCAAGGTGCTAGAATGGCGACCCCCCATCGGACAGCGCAGTGTTGGTCGACCCCCCACTATACTAAAGCCAAACTCGATTGAGAATGCTTGTCAACAAACAAATTAAAAATGAAGGTAGAAAATGCAACACACTTTATGCCTAATAAATTTAAAGTTATGTTTTGTTATTTCAAAAAATCTTATTTAAAATATATTGAATATAATAATTAGTTTTAAGCTTACTAATCTAATTTATTGTTATGAATTCGTCATTAACTAGTTTTAATTTAAAAAAAAATGGTGCAAAATGACTAGTGACTTCTACCTTCATTTTTAATTTGTTTGTTGACAAGCATTCTCAATCGAGTTTGGCTTTAGTATAGGTGGACTGACGACATCAAACATGCCGCAGGGAGTCGCTGGCCGCAGACGGCTCAAGATCATTTTCTTTGGAATTCCCTAAAAAGGCCTTTGTCCAGCAGTGGACGTCCACCGACTGTTGATGATGATATCATCTTCTTCCTCACCATCATTAATATCATTATCATCTTCATCATCAGCCGATGGATTTCCACTGCTAGATAAAGGTATTTTACAGAAGTTGCCAATTACAACGATCCGCTTGTGGGCTCCATGCGACACTGTCATGTAGTCAGTCTTAGTGGGAGGTCGACCAACAATGCACTCTCCGGTGCGGGGGTCGCCGTTCATTGCCACTTCAGGTCTGCGACTCGCTGAGCTATGTCGGTTAATTTGCTTCTGCGGATCTCCTCATTTCTGATTGGATCACACAGAGATACTCCCAGCATTTCTCTTTTCATCTGTTCATGAGTGATTCCGAGATGTGTTATCAAGTCTTTTTAATTTGATTATTTAATTTTTAATTTGATTTGACCACCTCCGTGGCGCAGTGATATGCACGGTGGATTTATAAGGCGGAGGTCGGGCCTCGGTTCGATTCCCAGCGGGGAGATTGAGATTTTTTTTAATTTGTCTTGGTCTGGCTGGTTTCGCCGTGGCTAGTTACAACCTTTACCGACAAGACGTATCGCCAAGCGATTTAGCGTTCCCCTTCTATGTCGTGTAGAAACCGAAAGGGGTATGGATTTTCGTCCGCTTCCTAACAAGTTAGCCCGCTTCCATCTTAAACTGCATCATCACTTAACATCAGGTGTGATAGCAGTCAAGGGCCAACTTGTAGTCGATAAAAAAAAATTATACATGTATATAGTAAACTTATATAATCAAAACAAATTATAATGCCTAGAAGACCTGTTTTATAATTATTTTTTTTCATTAAAGTAAAATTGTAGTAGTGTCTACGCACTGAAAGGATTGATTAAGTGCTTGTATTGTTTGATTACTCATGGTGCAGTGGTGAGCACCGTGGATCTGTAAGACGGAGTTTCCGGGTTCAATTCCTGGTTGGGCCGATTTTATTAATTGGTCTAGGTCTGGCTGGTAGGCAGCTTCAAAGACGCCGACAAAGTACCGCAAAGCCATTTTATCCTTCTCCTAACAAGTTACTCGCTTCCATCTTTAGATTGCACGATTTTTTAAATTTTTTTTTTATCGACTACAAGTTGGCCCTTGACTGCTATCACACATGATGTTAAGCGAGATATTAAGTATTAAAAGCCCACTTAAATCAAGGAATTCGGTATGATAGTACAATTTATTTTAACATGCTAAGTTCATACTAAGATGGCATTACAGGCCAGATATCAAAACATAATATCATGCACAATTTCGGCACCGACGACAGCGAATACCGTAACCTAGCGGTATGGCGCTCGCAATGCACGGATCGCCAGAGAGACGCAGGTTCGAATCTCGTCGGTTCCGCAATTTTTGTTATTATGTTTATTTTTTTTTTATCGACTACAAGTTGGCCCTTGACTGCTATCACACCTGATGTTAAGTGATGATGTAGTCTAAGATGGAAACGGGCCAACTTGTTAGGAGTGGGACGGAAATCCACACCCCTTTTGGTTTCTACACGACATCGTACCGGAACGCTAAATCGCTTGGCGATACGTCTTTGTCGGTAGGGTGGTAACTAGCCACGGCGAAAGCCTCCCACCAGCCAGACCAAGACTAATTAAGAAAAATCTCAATCTGCCCTGCCGGGAATCGAACCCAGGACCTCCGTCTTATAAATCCATCGCACATACCACTGCGCCACGGAGGTCGTCAAACAACAATTTAATTAAATAACAATTCAATTGCAGGCCCATCGCTCCCGCCTCACGATGAACTTCACACAAGACGAGACGTTCAACACGTCGTCGCGCCCCGTCAAGCGCGGCAGCGACGGCTCGCCGCACTGCACCTGCCGCGGACACTGCACCACCAAGATATGCGGCTGCGTCAAGTCGGACAAGGGCTGCGACTCCACCTGCCGCTGCCAGCCCAGCATGTGCAAGAACCGCAGGACGTCGTCCGATGCCGAGAATAAGGAGAACAATGTGAGTGATCCGTTGTAATCATCATCCGACCTCGTGGTCCAGAGGTATGCGTGGTGGATTTGTAAGTCGGAGGTCCTGGGTTCGATTCCCAGCGGGGCAGATTGAGGTTTTCTGGTCTGGCTGGTAGGAGGCTTTCGCCGTGGCTAGTTACCACCCTACTGGCAACGACGTACCGCCAAGCGATTTAGGTAGTAGGTAGATATATTTACAATGTCGTGTAGAAACCGAATGGGATGTGGATTTTATCCTACTCCTAACAAGTTAGCCCAATTCCATCTTAGACTGCATCTTCACTTAACACCAGGTGTGATAGCAGTCAAGGATCAACTTGTAGTCGATAATAATAAAATATCCGTGACTCATTAAATTATTTATGAGATAAGTGGTTTCTTTACATACATACATACATACATACATAACATCACGCCTTATTCCCGTAGGGGTAGGCAGAGACCACATCTTGCCACGGCTCTTACATACTTAGTATAGCGTCTTCCACTCTCTTTACTCCTTTCATACAAGTTCGTCGGTTTAGGGTTCTCTTGAACTGGCCATTATTAAAAATGTCCTAAATGTAGTCCAGGAACATTCACCTAGGCCTCCCCTTCGTTCGTTATTGTACTAAAATTATTGCTTACGATAGTTCGGCGGTTATGACTAGATGTGTAATGATATAGAATCGATTTAATTTCATAATATAGATTGTTAAATTATTTTTACTTTCATTACAGCCGTCCAGTACCGAGTATTCTTTAGAAACGTCGCCGCCTTCCTTCTTCGATAAACGGTGAGATTTTGTTATGCACGTAAGCTTAGCTGTTCTCTCTGTGTTATCTCGTTGCAACAGGCCGCACTTGGCATGGGTCAACTGACGTCTCTGGAGAAGTACGCAATGATTTGTGAACCGAACAATCCCAATATTAATTGTATATATTATTATTTTATACATCAAAATATATTTATCTAACAAATACTTCCAAACAATACGTGGGTATTTCATAAATAATTATAAGTAGGAAATGCTCAATATTTAGCCTACAGTATAATTCAAAGTAGAATAAACTACTTTGAACGCATTTCAATTTTCAACAATGAGAACACTTTTTAAACTATATAATATGTCATTAATTTGTTTATAAACGTCATAATTATTTATCTAAAATTATTTGTCATTTCGATTTTGTTGTAATACGTTCATTCAAACTTAGTCTATTATTTTAAATAGAATATGCCAAATGTGGCCTATTGGAACGAGACTACAATAGTACTTTTAGTGCAGTACGTACTGGCGCAAAGTACCGGATACTATTCCACCTCAAATTTTCATGCAATCCATTTAAAAAGGCCTTACTGATTATATGTATGTCTACGCACTGCACTTTTGACGTGACAACGTCTTATAATTCGATAGAGCCGGCTGCACGTAAAAACATGACGTCATGCGTCGTTACCTCGCTTTGAGGCGTTCCATGTAAGGCTTGAAGTGCAAGCGAGAGCGCGGAACGAGCGACAAAGAAGCACAATCGGCCTTTGCGTTCGGCAGCGTTCGACATCCGTCTATTAAATATAATTATTAAATATATTAATTTTAAATTAAAAATTAATATATTTATAAAAATATACTTAAATTAAAAATTTTAATAACCAATTAAATGCTACCATTCCATCAGTATTTTCTTAAGACATTGTCACGTTCAACCATTGACATATTAATACTATGGACTTCGGGTCAGCGATAAAAAGTGTCCGAACCAAAAGTAAGCCAAAACGCGAAATGACTTCCAATTCCAATTCAGTCTCATATTAGCTGACTGACAGAATACACGTCAATAATGCCGTAATGTGTTATAAAAAACTTGTAAGAACTACCCGAGTAAGGTGAGAAAAGAAGACGGTGTACCATATTTTCAGTAAGTAAATATTTACTGATGATTTTAAAGTATTATTTTGCTTAGAAATAGGCTATTTTATAAAAATTTTAATAAACTATAGAAACGAATTGCATAACCAACCAAAATGAACAAAAGTATCTATCTGTCCTTTTCCCATACGCTACCCGCGTATAGGATAGAAGGAGTGCAATATGTTTATCTAATTAACCACATTTAGTTCGGATCTGCCGTGAGCAATGGAATGTTTTAGAACAACGACTGCATAGAGTTAGTTTGTTGTTTAACATTTGAATTATTTAATTACTTATTTTTTGAATGAAAATAATTTGATTATTTTCAATTCAAAAATTTTTATTTTTTATGTCAACTTTTATTTTTTATGTCATGAATATTAATCAAATAACTTTTACCATAATGGTATATTAATTTGATAACTATAAAAAAATATATTTTCAGTTTAATTAAAAAGAGGAAAATATCGAGAACTTAAAATTTCAAAGTACATTAGTGGATTTGGTTTGTAATTAATTATTATTATAACTAATTATTATTTTATACAAGATAATTACAACAATTATTATTTGGTACAAGATTTATCCCAGCATATAGAGGTCAGGGATATGTAAATATAAATTAAAATTTGCTGTAAATATAATATATAAATATAAGATGCGAAAAAAATTTGAAAGCTACCGACTCCACACCATTTATGTTGTCCTATTTTCACGAGAAGCTGTCATGTCAAAAAAAGGTTGCCATGGTAACCGTCAATCGAAGCTGATTACTTATTGCCGTTGCAAATTAGACTGTATAACAATACGATAAGACATACATTACAATGTTATTTTGTGTATAAAAACATAAATACATCCTAGTGTGTATAAAATATCTTGGGACACTTTTGACGTAAATTTTGCATTAGACCCGAAGTCCATAGTATTAATATGTCAATGCGTTCAACTATCGTCAGTAAACCGACTTTACAGACAACCAATTTTTTTATATATAAAATTAATGTATATAAAGTTAATGTTGAATACATAATGTATGTATACTAAATAAAGCCAAATTCGATTGAGAATGCTTGTCAAGAAACAAATTAAAAATGATTAGTTATTTTACACCTATTTTTTAAATTAACTAGTTAATGTCGAATTCATGACAATAAATTAGATTAGTAAGCTTAAAACTAATTAATATATTCAATATTTTTTAAATAAGATTTTTTAAAATAACAAGGCATAAAATGTTTTGCATTTTCTACCTTCATTTAAAATTTGATTGTTGACAAGCATTCTCAATCAGGTTTGGCTTTAGTATAGTTAAAATAATCTTATCATTATTTTTTCCATTTATAATAGCTTTTTAATTTAACCATTGAAATAGGCTGGATGAGTACTATTTAAATTGCATTATTTTATTTTTCCTTATAATACTATAGTAAACAGTACAAAAATGTACAGATTTGAAACGTCGCAAGAACTAAACGAAGCTTTGCTAAAAGAGTTAACATTAGAAGATAATTCCAACGACGCATCTCAAAACGATGTTACGCCGAAGCGAAATCAACGTTCATTGCTCCCTATATCAGATAGGAAGTCGAGACCTGGCAGCCAAAAGCAGACATGGATGTTAGCATTGCTATTGTATCATACATGCGTGGCGCCAATGTCGGGATACTGTGCCAATAGTATATTCCAGTATGGGATAGACGTTGCGAAATACAACGTTTTCAAATTCCTAATGCGAGAGGTTACCCCTTTGAAATACTGTGTTGCGGACTATGCTCTTACTTATTTTATTTTGGCAAACCACATAACTTAGAATTCGCGCTGATAAGACTAAAATTTTAACGAATAGGTTATGTGTCAATACGATAAACACTAAAAAGTGAGAAAAAAATTTTAGTTAAAAATAATTGCATCATTTATAATGCTTTAATTTACTTAATAATATTTATGAAATCGGTGCCAGCCAAGATTTCTATTTTAAGGGCGTTACCTTAAATCCACTAAGGCCTGTGTGCACCAAGATTTCGGTTATCATAACCGACGGTTAACATAAGCTAACTATAAATTTACTGTTCAAGACAACCCGTACACCGGTTAAAAACGTAAACCAGGCGGTTATCTTAACCGAGCTTACATTTTTAACCGGCGTACGGGTTTTCGTGAACAGTAAATTTATAGTAAAGTTATGTTAAACGTTGGTTATGATAACCGAAATCTTGGTGCACAACAGGCCTAAGTGATTTGCTATTTCGTTCAATCCACTTTTCCAAAAGCATATAAGACAGCAGTATTTTGACATCAGTCATCTTTCCTATTGGGTCTGTGCCTTACTACTACCAAGCCTAGCTGCTGTCTTTAAATAGCCGTTATCTGGTTTGCCTATAATGTTTACCATATTACTTATATTAATACAAATAAATTAAGGTGAATCGTTGTCTCAAAAAAAAAAATAAACTAACATTTTTTTGGTTTTCGCCCGAATACTTAAACGTAAATGAAATTTAGGTATGTCTCGAGTTGACTTACTTTGAAAGTTTGCAATAGAAATTTGTCAAAATAAGTCGACTCGAAACTTACTTAAATTTGATTTGTGTTTGAGAATTACGGCGCAAGTTTTTCGAAGATCTTTGGTCAACTTCGATGTTTCACCTTAATTGCTTTTTTTGTACTTTTTAAGGCATAACGAAAAGTACAGATTTTACAAAAACTTGTCTGGTATTTGGCACATATTTAAAAGGAGGGAAACACTCTAAATTACTTCGTAAGTGCATAGTTCTGCAAAACTTTAATAAATTATTGAATAAATAGTTGATTAGATTAGGTGCTTAGTGTTTATTTCAGAAAATCTTAGAATTATTTTATAAATAAAGTTTTTATTTAAAATGTATTTTTCTTTCACTATTTCAATATTTTTGTTTGTATTTCATGTAGTCTTGCAGAACTAGAGGCACTAAGTAGCACTATACGCACACATTTAGAAAAAATAAATACATAAGTATACAAACTCTTTCATTGAAGTAGGTTAGAAACAGTAGGTAATTCAGGTTAATTTAGTACAATTTTTAATATCCATTTAGTACTTATGTGTATTTTAAGTAGCGTCTAACAATGCACCATTATATTTTAATAGTTTTATTTTATTAATTTTTTGCAGAGATGAATTGAACTGTACGTACGTAAAAAAGAAGAAAACCTTTTTTTTCCCTGACGACGAAGTTGAAACTGCCGTGAAAACTAACTGCTAAAGGTACTTATTCTGCCTCATATTAATAGATGACAAAATGGGAGATACAACACCTAGTTATTTAAAACTGATTTGACTAGTTTTGAAAAAAGGATAATCAAGTTTTTTATTTTATTTATTTTTTTCACAAGCTACTTTTACGTTTGGGCTATATAACGAAGTGTGTATGTTTCTATAATATTTATTTTGTTTTATTAATATTTTTGTTATTTTCTTTGTTTCAGACTGAAAACTATCACATGCTATCGAAATATTGTGTTAACGAGCTAGCACTTGTTAATATATTAAAATGTGCCTTTATTTGGACTACGATTGATATTTACTTGTACGAAATTGTAAACATTGATTAAAGCTGTATGAAATAATTCATTTATGCTGATTAAATTACAATAATTTTATTTGTATTTCCTGCCTGATATAGCAACAAATTCTTCAGATAACTTTATATTAATAAATATTTATGGTAAATGTCTGCCGTTTTATTTCATTCAATTAAAAAAAACCTTATAATGTATTCCTACTATTATAGTACTATACATTGTTTTGTTATATCTCATATAGGTAAATCACCGTTTAAAAAGCTCTTCTCTATAATTATTGTCATATTTTTGCTAATTTGCACAAAAACTTAAAAAATTACATACTAAAATCTTCCTCAGAAATCACTTATCAATTGTAGGAAACCGATGACAGTGCGTTCCGAGTGCCAAGTGTGAGCTTTCACAAAAACCATAGATTAAAGACTACTAGATAGAGCCCATAGCGTGTCCACTCGTGAGACAGCAAATCAGCCTTATTGACATGACATGTCAACATTTAAAGTACATCATAAAACGTTATGTTTTAAAATATCGTAAAATACGAAATATTACTTTATATAATATAGTTTAGTAAACGCATAATACATGAAATTTGCTAAAAAATAACATATCTAAGCTTTAAATCATCAATCAATGAAGTTTATGCCTACTTACGTATGAAACGTAATTCCTTCGATTTTCTGTTCGCTGCGACTGTTGCAGCCGAAAATATTACAACCCACCATAGCACGAAAACGTTTAAATTAATATCGTAACTGCAAAGTTATATTATTTATCAGCAAAATTAATAAAAAGCTAATAATTGCTCAGATATGTCCCTTGTCTGTCACAAACTCCACTCTTGACAAACAATAAAAACGAACACGCTGAAAGGGACAAAAAATAATCTTGTGTCACTTTCTAATAAAGGCCGAATGAAATAAGTCTGTCACGCTCTTGAACCTACAGCCGCGTTATGACTCCATCTAGTAGTCTTTAATCTATGGGCCGCCGGGTCAGATAAGTTTGTAGCACTATAAGTAGTAGATTAGAGAACGCAGATGAAGTCGCAAGTATAGAGCTATGCAATGTGGCAACTCCACCGTTTACTCAATGGTACTACAGGTATGTCCGGGCATTGTTTTGTAAGGAATCTGAAATTGTAAACCACGTGAACAAACAGATTAACATTGTATGTATGTATTGTTTAGCAGTTGCATTGCATACGGGCTGTTATTTTAAAATGTTTTGTTGTTTTGGTACATCGTCGTTTTATGGCGTACTCATACACTTGGTTAAACATACTTGAGATGTTTTTCTATACTAAAGCTAAACTCGATTGAGAATGCTTGTCAACAAACAAATTAAAACTGAAGGTATAAATCACTAGTCATTTTACTCCTAATTTTTTTAGTTAACTTGTTAATGATGAATTCATAACAATAAATTAGATTAGTAAGCTTAAAATTAATTTATATATTTAATATCTTTTAAATAAGATTTTATAAAAAATCAAAACAAAATTTTAAATTTGTTAGGCATAATATGTGTTGCATTTTCTACCTTCATTTTAAGTTGACAAGCATTCGCAATCGAGTATGGCTTTAGTATCGGTATTGTTATATCTTGAATCCTGTAAAGTTTTTAATTTTGTATTTTAAGGGAGTTAGTTTAATCTGCACACACGATAAAACCTACCAAACGGGGTGTCCTGCGCAAACGACAATGCTGCATAGTTTTAATCCCCTTTCTCGCGTTGTCATCTTCACGTTATTGTCGTTAACGTGGCACAACCCCTTAGATTGTAAATTATAAAATACACAATATTGTTTCATTCATTTTTAAAAGAGCAAGTGCAGAGTGTCTTACCGGCTCTTCTCGACTGGATTTGCCTTCCGTACCGGTGGTAGAGTCACTGTCTGGCTTTTATACACGCAGTTTTTTAAAGTGTCTAAGAGCCTACATAACTCTGGAACTGCTGAAGCTTAAATAATCTAATATATAAAATTCTCGGTCCAGATCAAAGACAGTGTTCGAAGGCACCAGTGTGGACGTGTCGATCTTGTCACTGCCGTTTTAAAAAATAGAATCGTGCTATACTGTTCTTCAAGTGCTTACATTTTTATTGAAAATGAATTGGAGTGATACCCAACCAAATGTTGTACCCAAAATCTGCATATTCGGATCTTAGGCTTCCCAAGATGGCAATAAGAATTGCAGCAGAAGCGGCTGCTCCAGCATCTTCGTCATCACTCATATTTTCATCTAAAAATTTAATGTTTTCAGTCGACTCGTCCAATTTAGACGAGTTGCAAAACAACGTTTGCGGTCTACATAGTGTGGACACGGCTTAAGAGCCTACATATCTCTGGAGCTGCTGAAGCTTAAATTATTATTTAATAATTTTATTACATTACTTTACCCAGCTTCCAAAAATGGTAGGTACAGGCATCCCGGAAAATATTTATGAACTATAGTTTGACCATTTTGTTAAAAGAATAAACGTAAACAAGGAAAGAGAAAGCCAGCAAAATAATTGTTGTGCCATACTTTACAAAAAACAATATTCTAAGCTCAAGATTTGAACCTTTATGATTCGTACATTACTTTAACTATTGAACTTAAGGCATTGAGGCAATACATTCTCTCTTTTAGGTATGATTGGCAGTCTTGATGCCGCAGTGGATTTATAGGACGGTCCTGGATTCGATTCCCGGCTGAGCCGATTAAGATATTCCAAATCGGTTCAGGATTGGCTGGTGGGAGGCTTCGGCCGTGGCTAGTTGCCACCTTACCGACAAATACGTGCCTACCACCAAGCGATTTAGCGTTCCGATACGATGTCATGTAGAAAACGAAAAGGGCATGGATTCCACTCCTGCCAAGTTAACTTTCTTCCATTTTAGATTGCATCATCACTTACCATCAGGTGGAATAAAAATATGATTTAGAATATGAATATTAATGTTTCTCGTCCATATAGCAACATCCATAATAAAACTTTTAAAATTTTACGTGGGAAGCCATTAAACCATGTCGAAACTAAATCCAAATCGGCGTCAGCCATACAAGGTGGTCGTTCCTAAATAAGTTCGTTAAGGTTGAATTTTTGAGTCACTCCACAGCCACTGGGGTCCGGCGTGCATGTTTTGAGTAGGTACCTTGACCGATTTAGTCGGTGTATAGGTACGTATTACATCCTGACCGCTACAGACGTCATCGAACGTTTTATGAGTCAAAAGAAAGCCTTCGGTGCTCCCCTACTACGATACTTTCACTTGCAGTCGACAGCTTCTCGATTGAAATTAACGATTTGGATTAGAAATGTTTTTCGTTTATAAACATTTGAGCTTATTCCATCATTTATAGTATAAATCTCTCTCATTTTCATTTTAAAAAATAAATTTAAATAATTTAAAGATCTTGCATATTCCCCCTGTATACGCTTTTTCTAAAAAAATATAGAAAGGGAAAAATAACCGCATATTTATAACTAGCGAAGGCCCGTGATTTCACCTGCGTAGTTCCTGTTCCGATGGGAATATAAGGATACAAATAAGCCTTAGATGTCACTTAAAAATCTTTTTTACAAACCGCCTGGTAGTTTCAAAAATTATCCCGGCGGCCAACGCTCTGGTGCTATAAATGACAAAAGATGACAGTAATCACTTAACATCAGGTGCGCTATTTAAGTGGTAAAAAATATTTGATTTTTATTATGATTGTGGTATTATCAGACACGTATAATATTATGTATGTATTTGGTATTGTGGTATTTCATTAATACCTACGGTAAAGATAGTTGTTGGTTAAAATAGAAAGTATGAATACATAGTACATACTGAACTAGTACGAACAACTTAATGATTACCGTATAATTGTTAGTCCATTAAAAATAACAAAAAAGACTAAGTCGTAATGGAGCCAACGAGAGTTGATAGTAGGGGACCGTTGATGCGTTTCGCCACGCCGAAGAAAGGCTGGAAGGCTCGCTTTCGATGTTTACAGGGAGAAATCTCAGACCGGTCTCACTCGGTCCGAACCGCGCGCCGCGTTCACACGTAGACCAACGTTTCCCGACTACGATATAACGTGTCAACAACCTATAAACATCTCAAAGAAACTTCGTGATCTAACACTGTGTTTCCGTGCTGTGTTTGGTGTTTAACTTTTTTTTTGTTAGAAAGTGCGTGTGCTGTGCATTTCTGTGGGACACCGGTACGTTTGGTAATATAATAGCGG
Source organism: Mycalesis mineus (assembly GCA_034621355.1). Lineage (NCBI taxonomy): Eukaryota > Metazoa > Arthropoda > Insecta > Lepidoptera > Nymphalidae > Mycalesis > Mycalesis mineus. Next base: position 4,648,168 of record CM067901.1, read on the forward strand.
TATTATTTAGGGCTCCCATTCACTGTTAGAAAGGTAGCTTCTTACTATTGGCATCGTACGCGCAGTTATTTAACGTCTTTTCCGTTGAAAAGTTACGAAATATTCTCGTATCTATATCTTTAAGTCACCTATCAAAAATATGTAGGTACCTTAAACCAAGTCGTGTTAGTTACGCTATTAACTGGCTGAACGGATTTGGATAAAATTTGTCACTGAGATAGATCATAATCTGTAAGATTAGCATTTTATAGATTAGCACATTATAGGTCGTTATTTTACACTTATTTCTGCTTGAAAGGGAATCTTCCGTTAAATTAGAGGGAACTAAAGTTCAAGAGATCTTATGTTAGAATCCTATCAAGTACTAGATACTTGCACTATGGCTTTACTCCTACCAAAGGCTTCTCTTTTGCAGAAGCAAGTCATAAAACATACACAATGCGTATTAAAATTTAATTTAAATTAGATAAAATTAATAGTTGCGACTGCGCTTTTTGTTTTTGCTAACTCTGTGCAGTGGAATATACCTAGCTGTCAAAATTGTATAAAGCGACACATGTTAATTTCAATTAGAAAATAATTTAAATTAGAAACTTTTTGTTAAAATAAATTTTAATGAGTCAGATTCTGTCTATTATTTAATAATTATATTGACATAATAAAAATTTAAGTCTACAACCTTGTCATAGCTAAACAGGTTTCCATAGGTAGGTATTTTATATTTGGCTTAGCGAAACCTCACGATCTCATTATGACGTCACGATTCTAACGAAATTCCCTAAAAAGGGTATATGAAATGTTCCATGAACATCGTAAAACGATTGGGTTTTGTTCATTTTACACGACTCACTCGGAGGTCAGAGAGAATGAAATGACAACTTATTTAAATTTTGAAACATTAATTTCACTTTTTTTAATTAATGTAGGTATCTCTGGTAAAGTTTAATTATCGGTACACAACTTATTATTTTTATTTAAAAATTAGAGTACAGATACAAATACGAGTATTTCGATAGATGTAGAGCCCATATTATTTTAAAATTGTATTACATATTTATTTATAATTTTCATTAATAACACTTAGCTTAAGGCAATATTTTATGCGGTCAAGACGGTGACATTTACGAAACAGATCGTGGAACATTATTATCAGGTTGTTTTTATTATAAATCTGGCGTAAATATGTGTTATGTTGGCGGAAGTTAAGCTCCATACAAAAGAGTTCAACGAATGACCAAAACAAAATTGAATATCTATGGAAAGAAATATATCGAGGTCAGGGATGCTGCGATTATTCAAACTACCCTGCCCAAATTTCTTAAGTCAACGAGATTTCCAACTGCAGTCACGAGGATCAGTTTTACCGTCTGTGCCAAGCCTAGGTCTGGATTTTACGAAAGATGCCCAGTCTCCTCGATGTTATGATTCGTCTCTATATTTTATCTTTACACAGAACTTTTGTGCACGCACCTTTCTGGTTAGGTACTACTGACTTTACCAGTCTATACAGTAATGCGTTTCTAGGTAAAAGATACGAAATATCGGCGTTTTCTCTATCGAAATTTTACACTTATACTAAAGCTTAACACGATTGAGAATGCTTGTCAACAAATAAATTTAAAATGAGGGTAGAAAATGCAACACATTTTATGCCTAATAAATTTAAAATTATGTTTTGTTTTTTTATAAAATCTTATTTAAAAGATATTGAATATATTAATTAGTTTTAAGCTTACTTATCTAATTTATTGTCATGAATTCGTCATTAACAAGTTAATTAAAATAATTAGGTGCAAAATGACTAGTGATTTCTACCTTCATTTTTAATTTGTTTGTTGACAAGTATTCTCAATCGAGTTTGGCTTTAGTATAGATAATATCTTCTGGCTCCTTTCGCAGGTAATGATACTAAGATTGAGTAACTTTATTGTTTTTGCAATAGTTCTATATCCCTATAACCTGTTTGAAAACATAATCCGATACGAAGAAAACCGCATAACGCTACTCATTCGGACTGTGACAGATTGAAATGCGATATGTTATCATACAACCTGATTTCATATTTGATATTCAGACAGATAAGTAAATATCCGAGCGGTCAGTTATAATTATTTTTAGTTTAAGACGCCGGTCAATGACCTATGTATCTATGCGATAGGTATATTAAGGCCAAGCACATCTATAGTGATTAGTGTGCTCTTAGAGTTGCGCAGAGATTGAGCGGTGAACTTATAAATAGAGATCTCAGGTTCGATTTTTGACTGCGTGGATTTAGATTTCGCCAGGTCTGCCTGGTGGAAGGATAAAGTCGTGGCTAGTTAACACTACACCGTTATATATACGTTCGTACGATGTCTTGTAGAAACCGAAATGGGTGTGGATGTCATCCTTATCTACGGTTGCCATCTGTAAAATTTGGAAAACCCCGGATATTAGAGTCTGAAAGCCGGACATGTCAACAAGATCTTTTAAATATATTCAATGTACTTAATAAAAAATAGTTGAAAATGTCGTATATCACCTTTTTTTATTTGGAACGGTTATCGGTTGATCGTGGTGTGGTGCGAGCATAGTGCTTGTCTCGCAGGCGGCCTAAATTTTTTTTATTTATTTATTTTTTAAAACCCTATCCTTATCCTAACAAGTTTGCCGCCTTCTAACATTATTTACCATCAGGTATGATTGCAGTCAAGGGCTAAACAATCGAAAATAATTATAAAAATTATTCCATTTCTAGGACGATGTTGCTGGCATGCGTTAGTATTAAACAATAAAAAACATTTTTTTTATTCGATCCCGGGATAAGGCTGTTTAGGGGCAGCTGCCTGAATAATTACAGTCCCCTTTTGGCCCGCTATGCACCCAAAGTTCTAACCGTCTGTCATTAACATCGTGTATTATTTAGGGAAAGTTGTTCTTATTGAGCGTCGATATTACGACATGAACAACTATGCTTTAAATCAATCGAGTAAGTCCAGAGCTCTTCAAGAGTCCGTGGTATTAAGCTATTGTATAGCTTTTATCGCGGGCCTTGAGCGTGGAGACCGAATACAGAAATTTCGTAAGAGAGTATCAAAAACATAATATCTAAAGCACAATTTCGGCACAACGTCATCGGGGAACGTGGCTAGCAGTAAGAATCCCGTCGGTTCCGAAATTTTTTTTTTTCAAGCGTGATATTTCAAAAAGTCATTTTTTTTTAATTTAATGACTTTTTGCAATATCACACTTGAAAAAAAAATTGCGGAACCGACGGGATTCGAACTCGCATCTCTCTGGCAATCCGGGCACTTAGAGCGCCTTACCGCTAGGCCTCGGTCCCGATGACGTCGGTAGGTAAACATAAGTTGATAAAAAATGCTATGCAATAGCTTTACCGCGGCAGTCTCCGAGTGCCACACGTCTTTTTATGCTTATGCATGTGTATTGTGTACCTATTGAAGTAAGAACGCAATGAGTACTTAACTAACCTACAAGTCAAACGAGTTTAAAGTTTAAAGTCCGCGTGAGTCCGAGGAATTTCATTTCGCTTATATGTATAGAAGATAGAAACAGTAAGCTAAGCTATGTAAAAGTAATAATATATTAGTGCTGCTTATTAAATTGGTAGGTTCGGCTGTCAGCAAGTCGCTCCCTTAGTGGAGCCGGTTCCCTGATGTGTGCCGAGGCCAATGTGTCAACTCGCGTGGCGTTCCGATCATATGTAGGTACTTAGGTATCACACGCACGTACAACAAGAATTTATAACGCGTAGTACTTACTAGAACTCCCAATACTTGGTTTGCTCATATTGCTATGAAATAATCGTTATTCTCAAATGCTATAGTCGGCACTACATGGCTAGGTTTTTTATCAGGAGGAACCTTATAAAAAAAGGACACGGAGCAATACCAGATAACGAGCTTAGGGTGAGAATTGATAACGTTCAATTCAGTAAATATCACTATCGTGTTATAGCAACGGGGCTGACGGCTTAAAATTAAATGGCTCTAAGTATAGAATTCGCGCTAAATATTGATATAGGTGGGGTAATCGGTAAACTAAAAATTTATTGGAAAAAGAAAAGTTCAAGCATAGTAGGGGAGGCCGGGGCTGAAAGTTCCCGGGGCACGTTGTTCCGACAGTAATAACTTTGTAAAGAAAAGAGATATGAATACACGTGAAGGGCGTCGTTCAAGCATCAGGTGACGCGCCGCGTTGGCAGTCATCTTAGTTGCTCCAACAGCGGCGGAAGAGTGGCTGTGAGCACCGTGCTATTAGAACACCACGTGAGTACATTTTTTCGTATTTAAACTTTTTGGTCTAATTTTCTATATTATTGACCGATTTATGTGTATCTTTCCAAATTTAGAGTGGCATTAGTTAGGTATCCTATAGCTTGAATGTTTCTTCAATTGAATTTGTTAATTTGCTAGCATAACAGTTTTTATACAAGAGTGTGATTTGGGGCTACAAGTTCCCTCCCAAAGGGGCTGATTGTTCCGCGGAACAACTTACTCCAATCGATCGATCCTTAAATTTTCTTTCCATTTTTACGGTTTATTCCTCATTTTTTTAGGATGGTACGTAAACGTAACGCAAAACTGAGAGAGGGAAAACATCCGAAACGTTATTACGCCAAGCTGCAAATGCTGTCATACAAGATGGAAGAAAAGTAAAAACGTTAGCCAGAGAACTGGAAAATTGCCACATGACATTACATCGAAAGTACAGTAAAAAAAATGAGAGCTGGTAAAGATCCTACCGTAGGTTATAAAAGCAGATCAGTGTTTACCACGGAACAGGAAAAAGAGCTAACTAACTACCTTTGCTGCCAGGAGAAGTGCGAAAACTTGCGTATGAATGTGCAGTTAAATTTTGTTTGGGAAACATTCCTCCTACACAATAATAATAAATACACAACAGCAATAATAAAGAAAAAGGTAAAGGCAAGGGAAAAGCTCAAAAAGGAGCTAAACGAAGAGTGTTACTAGAAAGCGAGAGTGTTAGTGCTGATGAGGATCTGGAATGGTACTGCATAATTTGTTGTGATTCATATTCAAATTCTCTTCCAAGGGAACAGTGGATAGAATGTAGCATGTGTAAAAATTGGGCACATGTGCAATGTATAATTGAAACTGATAATATTACTTATGTGTGTCCTAACTGTAATTCAGATGAAGAATTTAACGATGAATAACAATAAAATATGCCAAAGTTGATTACGACTGATTAAAACAAGGCTGATAATTTGTCTGCATTGTAATTTTATTTTACTTTATAAAAATAATTTGATAACTTAAAGATGATAAATAATATTGACGTTAGTAGTTTTGCTTTGTTATTTGATTATAATTGTAAGTTTTGATCTCACTTTTCATTGAATTTATTAATGAAGCATTTGCATGAACGTTACATTTGTAGGAAGGTTGTGTTATTTAGTTAAAAACAGTGCAGTTATGTTTGTGATAAGGTTATTGACTTCATGCATCTCTATTATAGTAAAATTGATAAAAGAAACATTTATCTGAAGATTTTGAGTTATATTTTGTTTTCTTTTTTTAAGTTCTGTTATGGAAGTGCCAATATTTCTTAGTTATAAAAAAGTGTTTATATCGAGTATTCTTTCCAGTAGGTACGATAGATTTTTTGTATCCTTAAGTATGTAGGTTGTAAGATCTATAAGCTAATAGAACTCAATTTCTGTTAACCAATACAAAACGTTAATCTAGATGTAGCTAATAATGTTTTTGGTTGTTTTTTAAAGTTTATAGCATTGCATAATAACTAAATAAATGTAAGTATAGAAATTATTGTTTTATTTAAAAGAAACCATACATTATCTGAATACTTTATTTATATTCTCCAACTGGCACAATTTGCCCCACGCATGGAACAACTCGCCCCAAAGTGGGGTTGAATGTTCCCTTCCGAAATTTTGTGAAAATTTGCCTGTACAAAAAAATATATTGAGAAACTAGCAGAAATGACTTTAGTATTACAGAGACCGATGAAGAATTTTTAATTTAATCAAATATCCAAATTGAAATCTTATCATTTTCATCATAAAATTTCATGTTATTTGAAAATCGGAACTTTCAGCCCCGGTCTCCCCTACTTGTGAAGAGGCAGTGCGATATTAAATTGTCTGTATTATGACTAAGAAACACGCAAATATTATAAGAAATCAATTTTAAAAGTAGTTATTAGTTTACTTGCAACGTTTGTTTGTTAAGGTCTGTGTGGCTAGTGTAAGATTTTACTGCGTCGATATCGAGAACGATAAACGCTAATTTTATATGACACTGACACTCACCCATTTGAGTTTTCTCTCGATACTCCTAGGGGCGCTGCTTCAATCCCATATAAAATTTGCCTTTACGCGAATGTGAAGTTTTCGATTTGTTTTTGTGAAGGCTCACACTAGGCATTCTGATCTCGTAATATTTAACAGTTAATCCGAATCGATTGAACTTTTGCAATTAGATAGGTACATGAGTACTTACTTACAGAGATGGTGGATTATTTATATCTTATTAATATAACATGAAATAAAAAGCTATAAGAAGATATACTTACGATTACTATATCGTGCGAAATGTTACGGTACGTACACTTTAATTTGAATTGCATAATTTTCACACATGCTATTGTATCCTGTTGTGAAATACTGTTAATCGAAAATAAGCCTTATCAATCATTGTATAAGGATTACGTTGCTCCGTCTAAATATTTGGTTCAATATTTATTCTGCTCAGGTACTTACTTACTCACTCGTTACTAATTCGGTATACGAGTACATAACAGTAGTAAGTTCGTATTATGTTTATGTTGAAAAATGTACAGTTAGTACAACTCAAGTAGTTATTTTGTGGCCAAAAGCACCCGGAAAAACAAGCGAGGAGCGGCCAATACTTCTGCTACTGGCGGTAGAGTCATTACAAACAGTCAAACTTGATGTTACAAAACAAATTCGACTTGAAACAAATGAATTTGAATTTTTTAAGATTTTGGTTTTGCCTAAACTAACATTTATGAGTACCTATTATACATTTTAATTAGTTATTAAAAAAGCATTTCAACAAACTTAAAATGATAAATATGTTGAATTGAATGAATATTGAATAGGTTCAACATTTTTGGAATGTGTTCAAAGGCGTTAAATCAAAAATAAAATATAAAACAAAATAAACAAGTTCTGTAAAGTCGCGCAGGTTTTAAATGGCGTCTTTTATGATTTTTGAACGACATGCGAGTCACGAGGTTTGACCTCAGGAGTGGGACTTAGGGTATAACTAGCGGCAGTGCGCATCGGTACCGTCGCGTACGCAATACAATATTTACTTTAATTACCTAATTAATATCAAATCATGTTACGACATCGTTTTAATATGTGTGTGTGTGTGCGTGCATGCGTGTGTGTGTATGTGTTTGTGTACGTTACGTGCTTGTTTGTGTTTATATATGTTATAGTTCATAGTTCTAATTTCCAAAGATTTCGTATTACTTAAGACATAATTATATAGTAAAAAATATTAAAATATATGGATAGTTACCATAAATGAATAAATAAATTTTGAAAAGCTTACGGGGAGTAGAAAAATAAAACATTATTATATTCTCAATTTTTATTATAGATATAAGACTAGTCTAATCTGAATCAGGCAATGGTAACACGCCTGGCGTCCCAAAACGGTATTTCTTCTAGGTATATTATTCCCTTTAAATTCATAAACAAACTTAAAAAAACAACAAAATATATAATTATATTTAACAAACCAACTGAAAATTAACAATAATAACAATGCAACTCAGAGCGAGACTGTACACTGGAAGTCCGCGTCGCGTCGTTTCGGTGCGGGGGACGGAATGCGACAGGGGAGCCAATCCACTTCTGCGCAATAACGGTCAGCGCTAAAGTTTCGTGCCGCTACTTGTACATCCACATTTGACTTCATATCAGCTCAGTACCTTGTACTATTATGTGGTAGTACTAATGGTCGATGGGTAATACTAGTAAAGATCGCCTAAAAATTCTCAGCTCGTAGTTCGGAAATTGGTAGTATTACCCGTGTATCGGTCCCAGTCATAATTCAATCCACATGGTAGTAACATGGTAGGCCCAGGCTCCGTATTCTCTCTCCTAACCGGAGAGAGGCCTGGCTCTGCGGTAGGCTAATAACTAATTTAATAACTATTTTAAAAAGGCTACACGAATGACGAGATTTCTGTTAACAAATAAGTTTTTCTTAACCTCATACAGGTCCAAATTCCTAGATCCCAACGCTGTTAAAAAACTGCACGTGCTTATATACCTACTAATCTAATCTACAAATATTTCATGCTCGAGTAAATTGTGGCACGTTGAATAAAAAAGAATTCTACCTAGGAGACCAGTTCTGCTCTGATGGGCGGTCGATAACAAATCTGGCAATCAAATAGCAAAAGACCTACGCCATGCTATTTTATACCTTATTGCCACTGAGAAATGTTTGAAGTTGTTTATTAAATTTTAAGGGTCGCAGGTAACTCTTGTAAAAAAGGGAGCCGCTAATGTAATGTTAGTTAACATCTAAATTCTAATGTGAGTAAAAATCTATACTTATATCAAGGTACTCAGTAATCTTGGTTGATTCATCGACGAAGTCATCGATGAGTGAGGTGATTTGAAAATATTAAAACTCTAGAGCCTGGTATTTTATTTTTTCATCGACATTTTAACGTTAGATAATCTAATAGTAATTGTTATATAGAGTTAAACATTACGACCCACCAACCTGCATTCGTGCTTAATCCCTTTAAGATAGGTGCCTACTCCCTTTAGCTGGTAGGAGGAATCGATCATGGCTAGTAACCATACTACCGACAAAGACGTAACGCCAAACGATTTAGCGTTCCTGTACGATGTTGTGTAGAAACCAAAGGGGTGAGGTTATATATTCCTAACAAGTTAACCCGCTTTTATCTATGATCGCATTATCACTTACCATCAGGTGTGAATGCAGTCAGGTTTACCTTGTAATGAATAAAAAAAAACCTTTCTTCTAACAAGGAAAGAGTAGGCTTTTAAAATATGTTGATAATAGATAATAAAACAAAAAAAATGCGATAAAGATAGATCTTCAAATAAACTACAAATAACAAAATGTTGCACGGCAATATAAAATTCTAAGAAAAGTGTTTTCGTTCTACCAAACTGGCTTGTAACCATATTAGTTGCAACTTGCAAGCTAACGGGTTCCCAAGCCACTTGAACTCTTAAATGAAACTTTCTAGGCTTTACATTCCAAAGACTTACATACTCATAAACCTATGTTGCAGTCTTAGTAGAAATTCGGCATTTTTAAAAATATCTACCTATAGTTACGTTTTTAGAGAAAATATACTTAAGTTGATCAACAAATATTAAAAATCGAAATCTTATCAAAATATAGCTAAAAATGTTTATCAAATGGATTAATGCAATTTTTGAAAGTTTTTATGTTGTTTGTCATTACCGATTCCACTACAAGTAAGCCCTCGTTTCCACTTGTCGGACGTCGGGCACAGGTTTTAATCAAATTAAAGTCTAAGTTCAAAATCGTTTATTTGAAGCATGCTTACTTTACAAGCACTTTTAAAACATCATACTAAACTATTTGTAGTTGCGACTCTACCACCGGCTCGGAAGGTAAGTTGATCAACTCAAAGAATATGAAACCCATTTTGTGTAGGCGTCGATCAAAGAAAACGTATTGAAATATGCTCTACCAATGCAATATTCTTTTAAATTCCGAGCCCAACACCCGACTAACGTATTCTTAGCAAGATATGTTTGCCAAGGATGCGTTGTTGATCACAGGCTGTATACTTACCAAAGGCAAGTCCTATTGCAATGGTTCTTTTGATTCCCTTTAGTATCTTTGTATGGTGTCTCTATATCCGACTCGCTTGACGAACTCTTTGATATTCCCTTCCAACCGCAAGCTCGCGGCCGTGAATTTTGTATGGTCGGTAAACACGAAGACAGAGGGTTGTAATCTTTCTTTGCAGCAAATCTTTCTTTCCTCGAAATCACTACGAACTCGCCTAGCTCTTATTTTTGACTAGCTTTTGCTGTTTAAAAGCTATTTTTTGTCCTTCGGAAAATGTAGTTCTTTTTTCTGAAAGAACTTTTTTAGTAGATACCTATATAGTCACGCCTCATAAACAAAACAAATATACTCATTCTCATTTTTAATGTGTACAATGTATCTTTTAACTAGACCTCATTGGTCTAGTGGTTAGTTTATCTGGCTTTCTATCACGAGGTTTTAAGTTGGATGCCAGGCGCGGGGTATGAAATACAGATGTCGTTCTCAGTAAAAAATGCCAGTCTGTATTTGCGAAGTTGGCGGTGTTACACCCTCTGTTCTGCCAGTGACACTGCTCTGCCGGTTTAGACAGTCAGTCCCAGTCATTATTATTAAAAACTGAAAGTTATCGTTATAAAGTAAAAAATGATGATCCGAACCTTTAGAAGACGGCCTAGTCCTTTAGTGCGCCATTGAAATAGACGGACTGTGATGATAACGTTTAACTAATAACAAAAAATAGAACCGACTCAAAACGCACTAAAAAGTAAAAAATAACGGTGTCATTTAGTTGATTAATTACATAAGCATATCTATCTATGAAGTCGGTGCCAGCCAAGTTTTTTATTTCTTACTTTTTAGTGATTTATCGCCAGGTATCGTACTCGTACTGTACTGTCATAGTTTATTATACGACACTGGTAGCCAAAAAGCTACCGATACCGAGACAAAAACCGAAATTGCTGTAAACGTGCCTCCAAAATTTGAAGAGTTCCTTCAATTTCCTCAGGATATCATCATCAGATCCTAACATGATGACAATGAGACCACCTTGGAAGTATGCCCTTTCTAATAAAAAAAGAATTATCAAAATCGGACAACTCTGTAAAAAGTTATGCGTGGTCATACAAAAAAAATAAACGTGTTAATTTGAGAACCTCCTCCAATTTTTTCGTCGGTTAAAAAATGACACCCGTTCATGCAGGTTATAGAGCTCAAAGTGTCTGATTGTTGAGTACGGCTAGTAACATAACAATCTATTGTGTATTCCGTGTTTGTAATCTTCGAAGATGAAAAACTAAATACAGGTTGCTAATGACATTCCTACGTTGAATAGGCATGAGAAATATGCAGCTCGGTGTTCCGCGTCTTCGTAATATTTCATCCATTAATTTGCTTGTATCGTAAAACGTACAAGGTTGTTACATACTTAAGATAAACTTACTATCTATATTGCTTAAATCAGTGGTTGTTAACGTTTATTGATGAGAGACTATATTAATATTTTTTTTGCCGCACCACTAATTAATTGACAGTAATGTTAGATAGTAACATGAAAATAAAATTTATTTCTATCATTTATTTATTTAAATTTTTTTTTTAATTTTATAAAAAATTCCAGTCCGCCTGTTGCGGGGCCCGGGGGTCCAAGCAACCGGTGGTCAGGGCTCCAGAGTGAGGAACCTCCTCACAATACGCACCGAATCAAGAATTACCGCCTTTTGTATCCGACCTTTGATCGAACAAATAAGCGAAAGCTTGTTAGGGGTGTTGGTCGAAGCTTTTCGCTATAACAACACATGAAAATTATTATTAGGTTTGTTAACTGGTTTGTTAGTCCATTGGTTTGTATACGTTAGTCTATCTGAATTCGACCAAGAGATGCTGGGATCGAATCCTAGGTCGCGTCGTGGAATAATTCTGACTTTTTCTTCTTCTAAATTTTCAGCAACGTCGATGCCCTGAGTAGGGTAATAGGTCGTGTTACACTCGAAGTTAACATCCAGTTAATGAATTTGAATTTGACAGACGGATGGCGCAGTGGGTAGTGACCCTGCTTCGGCGTCCTAGGCTGTGGGTTCAATTCCCAAATTTGGAAAACGTTTGTGTGATGAACGTGGATGTTTTCCAGTGTCTGAGTGTTTATCTATATATTATAAGTATTTATGTATAATATATATAAAAGTATTCATCAGTTATCATAGCACCCATAACACAAGCTACTTTGGGGCTATATAGCGATGTGTGTAATTGTCCTATAATATTTATTTATTTAATATTTATGAATTAAATATAATTACTTTATGTCTGCCAATCCACATTGGAGCAACGTGGTAAATCTAAGCTTCATATTTTCTCTCGTAAGGAGGAAGGCCTGGCACTGGCCTGGTAGTGGGCTATAAATTAGGCTCATTATGATGAAATGTTAGTTAAGGATTGAAAGCAAGAATTTTATAATAGTCACAAAATTCTTTACAGTATTTGTGGAATTTATTTTATCGTTATTTTTTATTTTTTATTTTGTTAGCCACCATACTCGTAGCACTTGACATAAGTGATGAATTAAATATATCGATAAATTATGTAGCCTATTAATTAAGATAAAGGTTAGCTAAGAAATAAGAAGCTCACGATATTCCTTGAATGTGTAAACTTAATAAATCTTTATTATATTTTTAATAAAATAGCACTTTATACGGGGATAATTTAGAATGGATATTTCATTTAAACTTTTATGAATATTGTGTTATCCGTTTGAATATTATAGAAAACTTTATTATGATCTACCCATCCACACCTACAACCACCCATCATTATCACCCATCACCCAATCCAACCGTCCAATGACCGCAAAAAGTGTAAATTCATTTACACATTTTTTGATCTTGCTAGCACCATCTACTCTGATCACGGAATAAGTAGCTTCATTAAAAAATAAGTTCTTTTACGTAGGTACTTGTTTTTTACCTATTTTTTTTTTAATTTTGTGTTGTATACGTACGATATATGACCAATATACTTACATATGCACATATTTTTTTTAATTTTTAGCAAAATTCAGACTTTTCCAACGGAATGAGCTGAATAATAAATACCACTATAAAGATATCACCGGACCACTAGAATGATATAACGAAGAACGTGCCTATCACGCGAAACATTAATAATTAGATACCTACTTATATCAAAAATTAGTATATTTTTTGAAGCATATCTTCGTTGCGATATGCTTCAAGAAACATATTAAACCATTCTATTCATCGTAGAAAAAAGTCCACACAAAATTTAATTAACACAGTCGTAAATATAAAAAAAATATTCTCAATGAAGTAATGTCAGGTGAAAGTCGGCAAACGTGCAAATGAACGTTTTATGTTTTAAGAAATCGGTTTTACTTTTACATAGATACTCGTACGTAGTTAGATACCTGTGTCGTTTAGTCACACTATACCAAATATTTTTATGTTTGTCTTTATTGCTCACGTGAACGATACGACAACTAAATTATAACGATCCGATTCGATTGACGCATCAATACAATCAATCATTTTTTTCTTAACAGTTGCAACTCTAAAACTTTATCATCTGCTGGTGGACGTCCACTGTTGAACACTAAAAACTCTCATGAAAATGTCTGAAATATGCTTTCATATTTAAACATATTTTACTAGTAGCTTACGAAATAGAACCAAGCCAGGTAAATATTGTAATATATCGCACCTCTATATCTAAACAGGTATTAACTCAAAAAAGCTCATTTTACAGGAGAGACAAAAAACTGATTGCAAAGTCCCTATGCATTGCAGAACTTTTCTGTAAATATATATGAACTTTATTTTATACCTGGATGTGATAAATATTAAGAATCTTGTTTTAATAAAAGGCTGGGTTGTAATTTTGCATTTTCATAGTTGTTTCCTTATAGCTAGTATCAATATCACAAAAAATGTCAGTTTTAACACTTTGAATTGGCGAAATAATATAATTATTTGCTACATCAGTCCTCCGTTGTCTAGACGAGCTTGAAATTTATTCATCAACCAGGGAAAGATCGGTATGAACTTTTTTAGGAGGGACTTCATCATTTGATGACATCACATACTTATAGTCATATTATTGAGTTACTTGTCCATTTATTTTGCCATATTTACAAAAAACCGCACGTTTGATTGTTTGGCTGAAACAGAAAGTATTAATAATGTAACTTATTGGGTAAAATAGCAAACATGAATTTGGCGGACCCCTAAAGAGATCTAACTTTAAAAAAATCTCATTAAAACGAAACAATCTCTTTAATTGCCAAAAAAAAAGCTCTCCTTTTATAGTAAAAAACAAATGATATAGTTACATTTTCTAAGAAATAATAGAGTTTGAAAAATGATTCTACAACACAGAGTCAACTTAAAATTGAAAAATATTTCAGCTATACAGTAATAATTCTAAATAAAAATAAAAATTGTACACCTATTTTTTAATTAACTGCTTAATGACAAATTCATGACAATAAATTAGATGAGTATCCTTAAAACTAATTAATATCTTTTACATAAGATTTTTTAAAATATCAAAACATAATTTTAAATTTATTAGGCATAAAATGTGTTGCATTTTCTACCTTTATTTTTAATTTGTTTGTTGACAAGCATTCTCAATCGAGTTTGGCTTTAGTATAATCATGTTTTTCTAAACAGTTGCAACTCTCAAAACTTCATCATCAGCTGGTGGACGTCCACTGTTGAACACAGGTCTCCTGAAAATGTTTGAAATATGCTTTCATATTTAAACATATTTTACTAGTAGCTTACGAAATAGAACCATAATAAATATTGTAATATACGATGATTCAATGTTGATACGATTTCGATAAGATTGTATCGAAATCGCAGCAACTTTAAATCATCGTTAACTATAAAAGAGAACTTGTATCAAATGATATCTATATAGAAAGCAATGTCATTGCAAGAAGAAATCGCATTCTATTTAATGAGAGCTCATAACACCTTATACCATTAATATTACATCCGTTAGTATTTTTTATGAAAAGAATATAATTTATTAAATCAAGTTATGAACTAAATAAACGACTTACTTTATAATGACAAAACTATCTAAAGACTTTTCTTCGATTCACCGCAGCAACACATCGCTCAAGATACTTACTGACAGTATTAATATCTGCCTATTTTTAATTGACGAAAAAAACGGAAGAGGTTCTCAATTCGACCCATATATATTTTTTTTATGAATGACCACGCATAACTTTTTACAGAGTTGTCCGATTTTGATATTTCTTTTTTTATTATAAAGGGCACACTTCCAAGATGGTCCCATAGTCATGTCATGTTAGGATCTGATGATGATATCCTGGGAAAATTTAAGGAACACTTCAAATTTTATAGGCACACTTGCAGCGATTTCGGTTTTTGTGTAAGTATTGGTAGCTTTTTGGCTACTAGTGCCGTACTATGAGAGCATAGTACGAGTACGTAACGTGGCGATAAATCACTAAAAAGTAAGAAATCGTTTTTTTTAATCGGTTCTATTTTTTATTGTAAATTTTTAATAACCCAATACTGGGCCACGCTTCTCTTCTTATATAATTATAGTTTGGGGATCTATGTGTATAGTCAGAATTTTAATTCGATTCCAGATTTGACATTAGCTATTGTCATTTTGTGAAATAATGATACCACATATAATAGTGTAGTGATGAACACAAAAATCGATAAACAATCAGTGTGTGTGCTATCAGTGTGCCAATTAAAGACTAAATTATTGATTTTTATTTAAATAAATACATCATTGTTCAAAATAATTATTTATTAATTAGTAATCGCTGCTTTATTTTATAAAAAGTTAATATTTTTGTTTTTATATTAAAAACAAAAATATTCGCTGGAGTCTTACCAAAATTAAGACCAAACTCAATTGTGGTGATGGATAATGCACCATACCATTCCCGAAAATTGGAAACGGCACGAAAAATGAGCTGGAAAAAAGCTGCCATTCAAGAATGGCTTTTAAATAAAAATATTCACTACGAACCAGATATGGTTAAAGCTACGCTTTTAGAACTGATTCCACACAACGAGTCTTTTACTAAGTACGCTGTAGATGAAATGGCAGCACAACATGGGATCACGGTTTTAAGACTGCCCCCTTACCATTGCGAGCTAAACCCTATCGAATTGATATGGGCGCAGGTAAAGGGGCATGTAGCTCAAAATAATAAAACTTTCAAATTAACAGACGGAGAAATTTATTTCAGGAAGGCATTCAAAAAATTACGGCTGCCGAATGGTCTAAATGCGTATCCCATGTTGTCAAAGAAGAGGAAAAAATGAGTAGCCTAGATATGTTAATTGACAATATCACAGACACATTTATAATAAATGTTACAGAAAGTGACAGCGATAGCGATAGCGATGACGACGACAATTTATAAAATAAATTATTACCATAATACATCTATCTGTTTTATTTGTCATGTTCTTCATGATCAATTTTTTTATTTATTTCACACACAATTATAAAAGAAATGTTTCAGATGGTTAATTAATGGTCAAAACTAAATTATCGGTTCAGAAATATTCAATTTTCTGATATACTTAGTTTACGAGAGTAAAATTATAAACGAGAAGAATCGATCCGGAAATATTCCATTTCCATATCGAATAATTTCGCAACGTCACTATTTCTTACTAGTCGTAACGTTGCAACACTGAAATTGTCAAATCTGGAATCGAATTAAAATTCCGAGTATAGATACATCAGCTGCTCCAATACAAAGTAAAGATGATGGACATAATTATACTTAGATCACACTATTCCCATACGGGTTGACGAGTTTAAATGAAAACAAATGAAATTTGAAGCTAAGACATCGTATAATCTTAAGACACATAAGGTTTCCACTCGATCGACAGTTAAACAACCTACCTACTAATCTCTCGCAAGGTGCTCAAAATACTGTCAGCATTTCATATAAAATAATGTACAGGATATAAGAAAATGCTCTACATTATTTTGTTATAACGTACTCAACTCAGTAATTACAATGAACCATATGAACCCAGTTTGCACAACGCGAGCGAAACGGAGCCAGCTATCGGGGTCGATTTCTTTACAAGTTAATCTTCCCACCAGTTCCACCACACGTGGCCACGCCGTGTATTGTTCGCAACACATGCCGACACATAAACATGCCTATTTTACATTCACGCTAATTTGTATAAGCTTGTATTATCCAAAATGCAATCCATGACATGTAGGGTTGCCACCTGTTACTATTTAAACACACGATAACAGTTCGATCAATTCAGCTATTTTTTTAATGATTATTAAGACCTCAAGGAAGCTTTTATGAAATTACCTGGAATACGTTATTCTTTTTTATGTTTCCCATAACTCTAACGGATTATCGAAATCTATATGTATTTCTGATTTCGATATTATTAGACTACAAAATGTCGTTTTGTATACTCGTAAGATATCTTGCCTCTCTAAGGCATACGGGAGATATTACAAAGTAAAAACTGCTTTTTACTTGTTAGAACATCTATGAAAGGAGAATGCCAGATCCTAACCCAGAAAGAACACAAATTGTAAATATACTAAAAATACCCTATTATTATATAAATGTTTTACATTAAATCATTTTACTGTTGAACTTCGGAATAAAATTCCGTTAAAAGAAGTGATTAAACTATTTCCTTTTAATTTACACTCTTTACGCATTTTTAAATCTTTATTGTTTCACTGTGTTTATTGTAGCCTTTCAAATCGTTTTTATTGTTTTTTCATCAAATGTGGGCTTTAAAAGGCTAGTATCCAGAGGTGTTAAGTCTGTTTACAAATGTATTTCATGAAGCTTTGCGACTGTCATGTCAGTGTGACAACTATACGGATCAACAATACGGAAACGGACGATAACCAACGTTAGGCCCTTGTCGAATACTCCGAGTTCTGGAGCTTTTAAATGTAATTTATATTAAATAGTAAAAAAATGCAATAAAATGATGCATAATACATTGTTGTACAATATGTTTTTATGAGTGGGTTAAAGTCCTATAGGTACATTGTCTGGCATTCTCATTTACAATTATACCTACCAACGTGCTGCTTCTGCAATAACAAAATGGTCATCTATCTCTTAGTAATGAGTTAAAAAACCGACTTATATGTTTTTGTATCAATTTTCAACCTCAATAACGTTAATTGGTAGCGGAGTAGCTACACCATGGCCAATTAACGCACCACACCATAGAGATAGCCGAGATAGCATACCATAGACAACGATCATAGCTTTATCATTAAAACCCTGTGATTAAAACATTGTCGTAGCAGCAATGAGCAATTAAACAGGCATACGTTTTGCTCGAACGCAATAGTAATTGTGTTTAATGAAGTTTCCACGCTGAGAACCGACTTGTTCCCACGTAAAAAGCACCTCGAGGTTTTTCTCAATCGGTCACCGAGATTTCGTAATTCATTGTGAACTATGTTTGATCAATATGGCATTCGTTGTAACGGAGACTGTTATAAGACGAATTT
Source organism: Mycalesis mineus (assembly GCA_034621355.1). Taxonomy (NCBI): domain Eukaryota; kingdom Metazoa; phylum Arthropoda; class Insecta; order Lepidoptera; family Nymphalidae; genus Mycalesis; species Mycalesis mineus. The sequence goes on from CM067901.1 coordinate 4,666,533, forward strand.
ATTTTGTTCAATAAGCTGTACACCGCAGATCACACGCGTCTAATTATATTAAATGAATAGATAGATATAGATATAGGTACAAAGGAATAAGTAGTTAGGGATAACTGCAGGTGTACATATATGTAGGTAGTTAGTTTTATGTTAGATAGCCTATGTTACTCCTCATGAATCTAGCTACAATAGACAGCAAGAACTTTCACAATCCGAATCTTAGTTCTAGTGATTAACACGTTTAAACTAACAAACTTATTTTAATACACTATAGGTAAATCTTTTAAAATTTACAGTGGTTTTACCAAAATAGATAAACTCGCTGATTTGAAAGTGCATTTAAACTGCCTACAACCCAACTATTTAAGCTAAACGAATCTATATTCCAATTAAAAAACCAATACCTACTTACTCTAAAATTTTTAAAATATAATTTTACGTAACCCTTATTAGGAGGATTAAGTTACCAAACGGCCTTGACGACTTAAATAAGTGGTCGATGTTCTAATATTAGACTTCTACGCCATCTGGGTATTAAGTTTACGTAACTTGAACAATCGCATTTATTTATTTATTTGGTTTCTGAAACCCACTTTAGTGTTTAGTTTTAGAGATATCACTAATTATGACGATTGACTCTTATAATATGTTTTAATAGTTAGCGAGTCAGTCAGTAGTAATCCCGAATAGGTAGATTTTATACAATCATCATTATTAGGAGAGAGGATATAGAGCGTAGACCCACTGCGCTGCTCCAAAGCGTGATGGCGGTCACTATCATCAAATGTTGATTATAGTGGCCTAACGTTCTCTCTGAGGCACGGGGGTGTAACACCACCAACTTCCCGCCTCCGGGCTTTAAATGTACTGAAATTTCCATAGAAGACTAAAAAGTTAGAATTATTCCATGACCCGACCCAGGATTCGAACCCAGGACCTCGTGATCGAAGCCACATAGGCTAATCACTAGACCAACGAAGCAGTCACTAGACCAGCGAGGCAGTACAGTTTATACAATAATTCAATTTAAATAATGGGATTTTAGGTGTTGGAACTCGTTTAAGTATCTCAAAATCGCATGATATGTATTGTATTATGCTAATATTAATTTCGTTTTCACTTCATTCATTTTTAGTACCTATTTATATGTTGTACTTACGGCCTCCTACGAAAGCGACAACTCAAAATGAATCACGATACAGTTCCAGACACATAAACAATGGTGCACTGACGAAATCATTGTCATTGTTATAGTAACGTATGTATGAATAGTTCAGTTCAAGACTCCTCAAGTGCTCACAGTATTGGATCTGGATATTTTAAAAACAGATCTTTGCCCTTAGAACTCACTTTCACGGAATCCTAGTATACTTATTAGGGTCTATGGACCACTCACCGACTCGCCCATTCGAACACCCAAGAAGTATCGGATAAAGTCTTACTACACTTTTCCCAATCTAGCCCCAATCCGCTCAGTGTTCCGAAATTATCAGTCACAAATATTGAAAGGGAGGTATTATGCTAAATATTTTTTCAATGAAAACTAATGTTGTTAATGATGTTTATGACTGTAAGCTAAAGTTCGGATAGGACAATCTTCTATAAACTAACTAAGCTTAAAGATCAAAGATCTTCTTGTTTATAATATCATATTAAAAAGCCGCATAGCCGCGCAGTTTATGCTCTTCTTCGCAAATATATTTTAGGCTATCTACATGTCGGCAGGTGTCGGCGGTTCGTCCCCATGCCTGTAGGTCCATCAGTCCTCTAGGTATAACAGTACAAATTGTTTCCAGATGGAGCGCGAGCGGTGATGTCGCGGGCCGCATGCGCAGCGGCGCTGTTGTGCGCGCTGGCCGTCGCCGCAGCCGCCTACACCGTCGACTGCAACCACGAGTACACCGACTGCGACACTGAACTGAGTGAGTTTCTTATGCCTGCACGACACATCGACAGGCGCGTCTCTCGATGTGTAGTAGGGGATAGATGTCCGTGGTTGGTATTTCTCATCTATCCAAACGTCCGCTATCAATCCGTCGGTCTAGGTATAGGGTACGCTCGCGCTAAGAGCGTACGAAAGTCCAACCATCGGCCAACATATCAGAGCTAATAAAATTGTGTAAAAAAGTGCACGCGATCTTTATGCAATTTTAGCTTGAAAAAATGACACTGAGCTCTGATGCACACTCAAATAATAAAACAATTAAATTTAAAAAATAGAAGTAAGATAGTCTATAGATGTCCTGTTGAAGGGCAGATCCATGATCGCTAGCACCGATGGACTACCGCTGAGAAGTCTGTCGATATGTAGCTGCATTGTGATTATATTTCTGAGCGCGAGCACTGGTATGAGTTTGTTAGGTATATTTAAAATTGTGTTATCACGTAAAATATCACGCCTTTTGATCCTAGAGATATATTATTTTCAACAGAAATTTGAAATTGCCATTCATCGTCATGCCATTAAAAAACAATAGATTAAATTACGTATAGGTATAATTACATATAATTATAGAAACATAAATAGTAATGTTTTGTGTATTTCCTCAATTTCACAACTAAAAATCGTTTGAAATGGTCGTTTCAAATGGCACTTTATGCCAAGTTATTATAAGCAATGATTATAAGCACAGTTTCGCTCTGCGGTTGTAGCGTGGTTAATATGCGCTTAGAACGGGTTTTTTCGTCTAATAAAAATTTATACCGATGAGCCGTAAATATGTACTGTTTATAAATGGAATGTTTATATCAAATGTTATTTTTAAATATCTAGTGGTGTTTAACATCTGTTTGCTATGAGGAAGTTGATGTTGACGATATAACGATCATTTGGTATCAGATGTAGAAATAATGAATAGACCTTAGCTTAACGCGTTTTTCAAAGCACGGGACGGACAGCTTTAAGTGCTCTAACACTACTTACTTCCCAACCACAGGTTGATTTTCTGAACTGGCACTAAAATTCAGAATTAGTATTACACTTAATTCAAATGCTGAATTTGCAGGCGACTTAAATACAGCTAACGCTGTGAGTACTTATCGCCGCAGAAGTTTACCATAAGAAGTAAACACTTCAAAAGTATCTTTGGTCAATACTCTTTTATACATCCCTAAAACCGTTTTTGGCCTACCAGTCGATTAGCAATTGTTAAAAATATTTGCTAAATAGAGTTTAGATATTAAGTATATAATTATAAGTATAAGGAAGTTGGTGGTGTCACCACCCATGACCCTAAGCTCGCCAACCCACATTGGAGCAGCGTGGCGGGTCAACGCTTCATTAATACGCTAATAGTTATGATGATGATTAAGGATACGATTGATGAAGTTGGTTCGAAAGGCGGTACAATAATTAACAAATGAACTTGACGTTTAAAAATGCTTATAAAATAAACCTACATGAAAGGACATGGGTAAAAAATGTATGGAAGTCTGCCCCAGAGATGATATGTCAATAAATAGTACAGAACTTCTATTTAAATACTAATAAAGTTACTTGTAGCTAAACAGTCGCTGATAAAAGTTATGAAGGTTTATAAAAGTTGACTTTTTATACTACGACGACGGTCACGTGATTCAGAACATAAAAATCAATGATTTTAGAAATATGAAATTCTCATATTTTCAATATATTTTCAAGTGATTGCTATGAAACTTGGGTAGTTGTTTAAAATTCATTGTGTATTTTAATAAAATAGTTAAATATGAGCTTACGTTTGGACAGCCTGGGGCAAATTATGGCAATGTCCTTTAATTTGAATTTGAAATAAAGCAACACTAATGATGCAAAAACGAGCCAAACAAAACATATAACAGTCATATGGGTGAGTCATAGACACTTAAGTAGGCGTTGGATTTTTATTTATTGGTATTTTTGAGTCTTTTAATATTCAGGAATGTATTATAATGATGTTTGACGTAAATTTTATTGCCTACAATTTGTTTAGACTAGTGCTTCGATAATATTTAGTCATGGTGGACTTGGTAATAACGGCCTCCGTGGTGCAGCTATATGTGCGATAGATTTATTGGACGGAGGTCATGAGTTTGATTCTTAGTTTCATGTCTGGCTGGTTGGAAATTTCCGTTGTGGCGGCAAAGACGTACCGCTAAACGAGCAAAGATGTACCGCCGCTAAACGATTTAGCTTTCCGATACAAACCAAATTTTGTTTTATTAAGATACGAATTACGAATACCTACCAACCTAGGTATAGATAATAATCTTAGATTATTACTGAGATACTGAAAAAAAATGATAATGCTCGTCATTTTGCGGTAGTCGTAGCGCTCCTTAACCAGGTATTTTTTAGACTATAACTTTAGAAACCCTAACCTAAGTATAAAATACATAGGTATACTAAGTTAGATAATTACAAAAAAATACAGACCATGTCTTCACTATTAAGAAAAACATGTAGTTTTTTTATTCATTCAAATCGCGTTTAAACTGTGACGGAACACCGCGGTGTGGAGTCGTGAGTTCACCGCTGTTTTTTTTTAAAGGAAGATCAACACATTCCGATGGGCTTTGTTCTTTTTTTAAATGTTTTCTTCACGGTTTTTGTAGGAAGTGAGGCGGTTACCGGCCGTTAAACAATCTATCACAAACGGGTCTGAGACGTAGGTAGATAGGTAAAGACTATAATTACGCGCCATTTTATAACCAATGGTTGTAGATACTTATTATGGAATCTATATCTGTAGTTGAGATATGTTGGATTTGTGTGGAATTGCATATGGATTTGTTAGATTTTACTACCTACTACTTCTATACGTGGCTACTATATATATATATCTACTCCTTCATAATGATGAGGGCCCGGAGTCGGGAAGTTGATTGTGTTACACCCCCGTTCCTCGGAGAGCACGTTAACCAGTCGGTCCCGGTCACTATCATCAACATCTAATACTGATCGTTCATAAATTACACATTATCACCCTAAACCCGACAACCCACTTTGGAGCTGCGTAGTGGGTCTATGCTCTATATCTTCTCTCCTATAAGGAGGAACGTCTGGCCAGGTAGTAATGATAATGATGAATGCTGCTCTCAGCATTTTAGAAACCAAGCTACAACTCTTAGAAGCTGGGTTTCTAAAATTTGGAAACTCCCGACATGAATAAATTAAGTCCCGCAGAACAACGGTTCGTACGCCTATGTCAATAATTTATACCATGACAATAGAAATTATATTAGTTTAAAAGCTACGACGCCACTGATATTAGAGAAACAAGTTCATAACACCTTTCTTCTAAGATTAAAGATTAATTTAATTTTTAAAATATTGGTCTTTTTAAATTCTGCAGAACAACTTAACGAGAATGAAATACAGAAACAAACATACTGGTGTGAAAATGACGCCTATTATAGATGTATACAGTAACTTACGTCTGTGTAGATACGTCACGGAAAAATAAGAGTAAAGCCATGTTACAAAAAGAAAGAAGCAATCTCTTTCAAAGCAAATTGCCGCTTTGTGCAATGCCGGTAACAGCTTGCTCTTCCGCATTTCTTTACGTTTTGTACACTATTATTAGTTGCAAACTACCATTGTGTCCGTCATTCAACCTTTTTGTGATTAGTCGGTTTGTTCAACAGAAAATCGCACTGGCGATTTTGTTTGTAAGCCTTTTTCTTCGTGTATTATAATTACGCTTTGAACGCGACTGTGTGCCGTCAGCCCGTCACGCGCGACTTGTTGATTATGTCAAACTTACGAGTACATCAAGCAAGTGTTCGTTTAGATATGTCAAGCAACTGGTGGTTTAGTTGTCAGGTAACTGTTGCTTTAAAAATGTATCGACAAGTTGCAAAAAATGGAATTAAATTATTCTACTAGAGGTACTTAGCTGAATTTGCACAGACAAGCTTTTATTTTTCTGTAGGCGTAAGATGCGCACGGAGTAGATAATTCTATCGTCTACATAAATAAACATAGCATATTATCTATACTATTAATAATTAAGATTAAATTTTTAAAGTTTGTTAAAAAAAGAAATGTACAACGCGTTTCAAAATGAGAATGAGACATGCATACTTATCTCTAATTAAATTTCAAATAAGAAATATTTTCTTTAAAATTTCAACTCATTGTCTAAAATCCTAGCCGGACTTTAGAATTAGAAATATGACAAATAATAATTAAAAATCGTAATATTAAAAAGACCTTTGATTGGTACTTCTATAACAGGTTAGCCAATCTAATATAGTGTGCAATCAATCACATATACCTACATAACTTGTGACGCAATTCCAAGATTCACATTGAAGTCCCTTGCTGATTGACCTCAAGTATATGGAATACTTTAAAAACAATATTTATTCAAAGGGCCTTAAGATTCATAATTGTTTGAACCACCGACACCTATCTACCACATCGTGATACCATCACCATACATCAGCGTCTAAAGCGCCATTGTTCAATGACCTTGTTCTGTTTAAAAGCTTTGATGTGATCCAATGATTGTACTTACATGGGAAAAGTGAAGGTGTTTGGCGGATACAAACAAAGTAAGCATCATTTATATAGGCATACATATCTACTTACATACGTAGATTGGTTCATGAAATCATCAATAAAAATGAGAGTAGAGTGGACTTTGAGCTGAGAGTTAAACTTACCACGCTGCTCCAATGCGAGTTGGCGGGCTTAGGATGATAGTTGATAGTGATTCCATCTCCTATAAGGAGGGAGGCCTGGCCCTGTAGTGGGCCTTTAATAAGCTGATAATGATGATGATAGTAATAGAAGTTTAAATGTGTAAGCCACTGTCAGATAATACTGCATTATCATTAACATCTGATAGTGTACTCAGCACCTGTTACTTGAATTTGAGGTGCGAAAGAATTTCCTTAGGAGTATGATGAGTGATGAACAAAGCCGCTACTCTATCGTCATCATCATCATTAACAGCTGACGGACGTTCACTGTTGGACGTATGCCTTTTTAGGGACTTCTAAACACAACGATCCTGAGCCGCTTGCGACACGATTGATGTCATCAGTCCGCTGCTCTATCACGCGTAAACAAATAGGGTAACCGATGTCTTAACTTGCTCTCTGAGGCACGGAAAATTGTGACACCAAAAACTCAGGACTGCTATTACGTATTAATTTATTAGACAAAAGAAAAGTAAATTTTGTATAGCTGCGCCTAGGAACTGTAGGTAAAATTTTAAGCTCTAAGTCGAGAATTTGGTGGCATTACACCCTTGTGCCTTGGAAAGTCAAGCCGTCGATCGTGGTCCCTATTATTAACATCTGAAAAAGATCGTTAATAAATCAGACAATCATCCTAAGCCCGCCAACACACATTGGCGCAGAAGGGTGGGTGTAAGTTCCATATTCCTATAACAAGGGAAGCCTGTCTCTGTAGTGTGTTAATAGGCTAATGATGATTTACTTAAGCACGCAAGCTAAGCAAAAAGTACAGTTTGAATGTTACAGTTCGTTCATAACCCGGTCGCGGATGTTCTCCCACGGATGTCCACCTGTTGCTTGAACTTGAGATGCGAACGGATTTCCTTAGAGTTGTGATGAGCGATGCACGAAGCGATGCCGGTGCTCTATCACGCGTAAACAAGTAGGGTAACCATGCGAAAATACTTAATAACAAAATCGTTTCCAGCCGTCCTTCAGTGTGTAAAGCAATCTATCAAATCAATAGATTAATAATAAAGGTTTAGCAGTAATGAATAAAATAATATTAATATTAGGAATTTACCGCGCGGAAAATATCGCGGATGTCCGCTAGTAGAATATATATAAATAAATCAAAATTTCAAGAAAGTATTGATTTATTTATAAAAAATTCAAAAATTCAAAAATTCATAATTAAATTTTACTTTATTTTAGAGTTTTAATTTATTAATTTTACTATATCATAAAGTATCCTTTAAGGAGGGAATTAAAGTTTTGTGTACGTTGTATAGGAAAATGTTGACATGGGCCCTTTAACTAGGTTATGCCACGCATAGCAACGTATTTATTATTATGTGAATACTTCTGGAATTAGAGCATATTTTTTGAGTGAGTAGAGAAGTAGAGAATTTGTGATGTGTGAGAAAACTTTTCTTCATTCTCCTTCTTATTACCTAAGATTTAAAATATATTGTTTAATTTTGGGACATATCCTACAGAAATGGAAACAGTTGGTAACTCCAAACTTATACAAGGAGCCGGATACGAGTTATGTCCACGCGATGCGTTTACGCAACGGTATGAGTATAACGATATTACTCATTAGCACAATATGTCATCGGTATTTTTAAGGGTTTCACTTTTTCAAAATATCGCTTATAAGTCAAAATAAATCAATGCTGCCTACAAATTGTAACAGAGTAACCTCACCTCACCTTTAACGTAAGCAAAGAAAGAGAGGTTTTTTATTTGTCTGAAAAGATGCATGCAAAAGATAATAATTCAACCGTCTTTAAAAACAAACTTTTCTTCTAAAAAGCGAAAAATTCAGTTTCGTCAATTACAATTTTTTCTCCTTTATTTTAAAAAAGCCATAAAGCGACGCGGCGCTCCGCATCTAAACCAGCCAACTTAAACATTAAGCCTTAAGGTATACATTATTGACATCTCACTCGATTGGAGCGAAACAAATGTTTAACCTGTGAGTATTAGAATAATACAAGAAACAAAAACCTTTCTAAATACATAATATCAAAATCGTTCCATATGTTTCGTAATATACGTAAAAAAAGTATATACAAGAATCGGTCGTATAGTTAGGATACAACATATCAATTATGTTATTATATAACACTGAAATATATATTCTATAGAATAAAACAGAACATCTAAACGCCATTGCATCTGGTACTAATGTCGGTCAATACCACACTGTGAATGGGGCTGATCCCACAACGTAAACAAATTAACCGGTCGGTGCAGTTCGAGCTTTTAGCGTCCTTTAGATGACCCACTTCTGATAGCCGTGAAGATTAAGGTCGTTGGAACGATATAAAGCACTATTAGATAGTGTCTGTGAACTTATAATAGATATTTCTCAGGCTTGATACAATGAAACGTTATATTTGTTTGGCAGTAAATTTTATTGTAGCGTTTATTAAAAATTTATTATAAATTTTTACAATTACCTACTTAATTCATCATCATCAAAAAGCAAAATCTCTTTAAGTATTTCAAGTACTTACGCTTAATGTACAAGCTCTTTTGGAACGTCAACTTCATGTTTGTAGTGACTCTATCATCGGTTCATAAGTTAGATGAGAAGAGCCAGGAAGAAACTCAATCAAACCGTAATGGAACTCATTATCAGTCAATGGACAACCTTTGCTAAACATAGGCTTATTATAAGGAATTCTGAAAACCACCGTCTTAAGGCGCCAGCATCCAGTTAAAACCGCTTTAATGATCTACAATTTATTAAAAACTAAAATTTTTAAATATAAATTATTCTTAACTCTCTAAAGTCAATAGCCCTTAGATAAGATTTCTAGATAAGTCTTCTCCAAAGCTTCATTATAAAGCTATCTTCAAAGCTTCATTATAAGCTATATTTACTTTTGAAGCAGCCGGAAGTAATAATGTTGCATCTACTAACTTGCTGAGATTTTAGAGCCAGAAGATTGGTATCTTCAAATTATTTAAATCTTTCCTAGAAATATACGCTCAGTAACTCAATCCAAAAATCTACTGCTGGACTTACAAAACAATGTAGACTTTTTAAAATGACCAGATTTCATGGCCACAAAATAGGGAATCTTAAAGATGTTGCATTTGACGCATAAGGACTGGCATTTCCGTAGAAAGTAGAAGTAAGAGTTCACCGGATATGTAAATTAGTTATAACTGGTTTATGTTAAATATAGCTATTGATGGGCAGACATTTGCATTATTTATGAGCACATATCTGCATAATGTTTTAAAGAAAAGTTGCACCTTGCGTCACGTTAATTGGTTTGTTGCATTTCCATACAACACAGTACAATGCAACACAGTCTTTTCGCAGCGGAGCTTGCGTCGTAGAGACCAATTCCATCCTCACCATCTTGATGGTTGGTCATCTACGACATCAAGATTCTCCAGAACTTTTCTTCCACGAACCTGTAAATTGTGGAATCAACTTCCCGCCCGGGTTTTTCCTGGAAATTTTAATATGGGGGTATTTAAGGGGCGTATCAACTCTTTCCTCAAAGGCCGGCAACGCACTAGCAATGCTTCTGGTGTTGCAAATGTTTATGGGCGGCGGTAATCGCTTAACATCAGGCGACCCGCATGCTCGTTTGCCCGCTTTATTTTCGATAAAAAAAAAAAAAAAAAAAAAAAAATGCGGCATACCATGGTTAGTGGCTTAATAACTTTAGCTGTACCCTCAAATATATAAAACATATAAAAGAGGGGTGTTACAAGTTTGATGTGTCTGTCTCTGTGTATTCAAGTTTGTCTGTGGCATTCTAACTTCTAAACGAATAGCCCGATGTGTTGTTTAAACGCTAAAATGATTGATTGATTAAAGATGTTGTTCTTACGATGAAGATGCAATAAGTTACTGTAAAGATATGCATCTTTCTGTTGCGAAAAAGTACTGATATAAAAGTCGTTATTTTAGCTGATTTTTCTAAAAATATCTGACTAAATTATTCAATTGGAACTTGAACTTTCTTAGCACATCAATAATCAGTGTGTATAACAATTTAAAGCGAATTATTTTTATAATGAGAGATGATCATTAAATGATTTGCTTTGTAGGTTATATATAGTACAGTAGTCAACCAAACATACCAAGTTAATTGATTGCGAGTATTTTATCATTACTATCCTCAATTTAATATAATGGCGTTTGTCTTGTAGCTTATCATAATTCTCAGTAGACGATGTCGATCGCATTTTAATGACACTTAAATCGATTACAATAACGGATCTTAAGCTATTGACCAAGTTCCCATTACTGCCATTACTGTTTAGTTGGATTGTATCAGTCAATTATTGACGCTTAACAGCTTAAAGATTATGGTGTCAGTTGTTTAGTATCAATCTCACGGGTATCTATTCAACATTATCAACTACAGGGCTAGGTCTCCCTAGGTTAGAGGAGTAGGAATATCAGAACATAGAACTACTACGCAGCTCCATTACGGGTTGGCAAGCTTAGGGTGATCGTGTTAAATTCTTTTTTTACGATCACTATTATTAGGCTTTAATGATAATGACCTGGACCGATAGCTTAACGTGATCTACTAGGCACCGGTTTATAAGACCACCTACTTTCCAACAACAAGCGAATTAAGAATTTTTACTGATAATTTCTAAGAAAGTAAGAAAAGCTTAATATTTCATAGCTCGCTTCAGGTCTCCCTGCTTCTGCGTCCTAGGCTGTGGGCTCGATTCCCACATCTGGAAAAATGTTTGTGTGATGAGCATGGATGTTTTCCAGTGTCTGAGTGTTTATCTATATATTGTAAGTATTTATGTATGTATAATATATATAAAAATACTACATCAGTTATCATAGCACCCATAACACAAGCTACTTACGAGTACGCTTACTTTGGGGCTATATAGCGATTTGTGTAATTGTCCTATAATATTTGTTTATTTATTTATTAAATCTATATTATGTACAACACATTCTGACATATCTACTTGTTGAGTTAAAGATATAACTAAAATAACATATATTCCTTCTTTATAGGTAAACTAACTGATGAAGATGATACGGCATCAACATTATCGCATGGAGTATCATCAGCGATAGAAGCTTCTACTCCAGGAACAACATCTACAACTTCAGGACAACCTCCTGCTACCGAGCAATTAACAGCAGAAAATAAAACAGAAACACCCACAATATCTAAAATAAATGAAGCCACAGAGTCTATAGTGAGGCCTAAACCCAGGCTATTAAATATAAATGTTGACGACTTACAAAATTTCGCTATTGCGTTACACAATCAAACCAAAGGACAAAAAGCTTTAGAGGATCTTAGTGATGTAAATATGGATAATGATGACGAGGATGAGCCTCCAAGATTAACGGGAAGTGGGCCTAAAAATAAACAGATGACTGACAAGTTTTATAATAACCTGCAAGCGCCTTTCAATCCTTTGTTAGCTGTTGATAAATCAGAGGAAATAGAAACATGTAAAGAAAATGAAGTTACTTATAAGGTTTGTATATTTTGGTTATTCAAATAGCGAATTTACATATACATTTTTTATAAGAAATTATACTTAGTAGTTCGGAACCCTCCACAAATCGTAATAAATATTTGTTCCTCTTTTCATCAAGCCTCATAAACAATACTCGAAATTTCGACCATCTATAAGTCGAAATCTCAAAAAAAAAAATTACTAGCGCATGCGAACACAAAGAATATACGTTAAGATTGATGTTCAATAAAATAAATAAAATTTAAAATTAAACAAACAATATTAAATTTATTTAATAATAGGTTAAATTCATTTTGATATCGATGTTACAGGTAGGTGAACGTATAGACAGAGGCTGTGAGGAGACTTGCGAGTGCTCACCTGGTGGTGTTTTTGAATGCTCGCCGAGATGCAAACAACCATTCATACGTCGTGGACGGCGGCTCAACGATCCACTGTGCTTTGAATCACCGGTCGACGAATGCTGCTCTATTATTGCTTGCGCTACAGGGAATGGAGGTAATTCATTTTCTTTGTATGTTTTTTTTATTTTTATTGTAGTTTCTTTAGACTTCGACGGACCAAGCAGATGTTTAGTTTGCTTGAGAGTAACTGGAAAATCATCGCGTACAAGTAGTGTAATTCGCGGGGCGTATAAACACCTACTTCAAAGTGCTGTCCTGTATGCATCAAAGTGAGGCGTAGATTTTAGTCCCATGTGCCTGCGTATACCCACAACCACCAGTAGCTGAGATGAGTTCTGTCACCAAAAGATCTACTACTCTTAAAACTTTACGTATTTTCGCAAGAAAATGTTGTGACTACATTTTTCCGCCTTCCGTTTTTATTTTTCATCTACATTGTCTAAAATATAAACAAAATTGTTATTGTTTAAACGCAAAACCCTGGGGGTTTCTCGTTACAGCTTTTGTTTGTATGTTATTTGTTAATGTCTTTATGCAAGAATATTTTGTGAAAACTTTTGTGCGTCCATTTTCACTTTCTTCTCAGCTTTTCAAAAACCTGTCATGCAAATGTTGCTCGTTTAGACACAAAATGCAACCTTGAAAGTTTATCCTTCAACTTTTTTTTGTATATATATATTTTCTCTTATTATTGTTTCTTTGGACTCGACTTATCTTCACAACAATATGTTGATGACATTTGTGCGTTTTCTGTTTATGTCTTTGGTGTCTTTCGTCTTACACTGTCATATTTACTATTTATACTTAACTGTTAAAATGCTTTGCGAAACGGGTATTATCGAGGACGCTATCTACAAAGCCTGCAATGAAGGACAGTGATGGACTGACTGGAAAGCGAATGAATATCTTGGAAGGTTGCATATCCACGACCAGGAGATAACAGAGCCTCGAACCTCCAATTTTTGGAGTTATGGAAATAAAGCCCTTAACATCTTCATAACCTTAAAGGGGCACGTGAAAAATATCCTAAAGGGTTGAAGTGCACCCGCTATGGTATACCGTATTTATAATAATAACCGTTGTTTTTGCTTGTTTAGACACAAAACCAGCAACCTTGGAGGTATGTCGTTACGGCAATGACTCGTATCCAGTTGGTGGAAAGTGGAATATCGGCTGTGAGCAGACGTGCACTTGTGAGGTACATTCCACCGTCACTTGTAAACCGAGGTGAGTCATCTTAATGCTAAATTGTAACGCTAAAAATGTCTACAGCAATTCTTTGAAGGCTGTTGTGAATTAAACTGTACTTTTCCTATTCATTCATTTTTACTATTGTAGTATTTTTTGGTATTCGATTGGGTAAATCTTATAAGATCATGAGAATTCGAAAAAAACACTAGGTTGATTTATTAAAAAGACACGAACCTATTAACTTATTTATTTATAGAAGTTTTTGATATCTCTAAAAGTTAATTTGCTGATATTAATTGCAATCAAATGTTTTTTTAATGAATTTTATGCCATTTTAAAGGAAATGATGTGAGGGAATTGAAAAATAATAGTTGCCGACTCTAAGTCAGCAGCAACGTTAGGGTTGCCGGGCTTAAACATATATTGTTAATGACCTACACTTGGGAATCACTTTTCAATTATTTACATTATTTCCTTCAAAATTATTAAAAAACCATATACTAACTTTAATATCTCTAAAATAATCATGCAATGTAATTTAATAATTTGTGTCTAATTTTCAAAAGACAACCTAGCAATGTTTCATAGCAAACTTCCTCAAAATTAATTTAAAATTAGTTTCAAAAGGCCAATAGGTACCTGTAGTATCAAGTGGTGAGATCTCGGAATTTAATGAACCTTACGTTTCCTTATTGATGTGGCACATCAAATTTCAAATGTGAGCGATACATCTGGTTAAAGTTTAAATCAAAATTGACGTACGTAACTGTACGAAGCTTTTTATTGATGAACAGGTTTTGAATCTTAAATGGCTTTTGTAGATTGGCAAGTTAATTTAATGTGGCCCCGGTGTTTTGTCAGGTTTCAACGGGATTTTTATTTTCTTATAACTAACTGTACTTGTGTTATGGATTTTGATGTACTTGCCAATCTTGGATTGTTTTCTTTTTTGTTTTGTATTTCAAGCCAGCGGGCGACAGCGATTTCATCCGAGTGGAATAAAAATAAAAATAAATAACATAAAAGTAGACTTAGTTACTCCTTACAACATTAGCTGTTTGCGAGTGAAAGACTCTTCAAAATCTGTTTAGTCGTACCTGAGAGGAGCGGGAAAAAACAGAGACACAAAATTATCAAAAATGATTTTCTATGTAAATGCCACTTACTGTTACTTCAGGATCCACAGTAGAAGTGTAAAATTGAATAACTTTATCAATAAATTTAATTAAACTTCATTTCATTTTTAGATGTAAGCGTCTGCCACCATCAGATAAATGTATCAACGTGCAGGATCCACACGACGAGTGTTGTGAAGTACAAATTTGTGATGTATCCCAAGATGTCCATGAAGAACCTATTGACAATAGCACTAGTACCACCACTGCAACGCCAGTATGTCCCTTTTTTATTTTAAAACAAAACTGATTATCTTTGTAGGTGATTTGGTTTGGTTGGTAGTTAGTTAGATCCCGAGCAGCACCAAGGTGACCTTTTCAGTTCCTCATCTTTTTTCACACACCCCTGGGATTTGAATGATAATACAAAACCTTTGGCTTTGTTTTGGTTTGAAACTGTTTAGGCATTACCAAGTCGGAGACATGTTTATAAAACCATTATCTAATTGACTAATAAACGGGTTCCGATGTTTGACACATTTATTATCATCATTATCAGCCTATTAATGGCCTACGTCTAGGCCTAGGTCAGGCTTTCCTCCTTATAGGAGAAGGGATACTGAGCGTAAACCAATCACGCTGCTCCAATGCGGGTTGTCGCGCTTAGGGTGATAATGTTTCATTTATTAACTATCACTACCAAATGTTGATAGTAATGACCAGGATCGACTTAACGTGCTCTCCGAGGCACAGGGGTGTAACACCACCAACATCCTGACTCCGAGTTTGAAATATACGGTATACCAAACATTTCATATAAAAAGTAAAAACTCAGAATTATTCCACTCTTGATCGAAGCCACGAAAAAAAGCCTTTAGTTTACAAACACAAACGCGGTGCTGCTACTTTACTAATACATCCAAAACCGTCTTCCAATAATAGAATAGCTACCCTCAGTAAATAAAGCAAAAAATTATAAGTGTACATTTTTCTCACAGATACCGAAGGGATTGCAAGACTTAATAAATCCTCAAACCACATACCGTCCATTAGTATTAACAGAACCCATAGGTTCAGTCAAAGTTTTACAGAACAATAGTGTTCAGATTAATTTGATGCACTTAAACAAAAGCGACGATCCCATTCATTTGCTATTAAGCAGCGATGGAGGAAAAACTTTCAATGACGTACAGTTGCAGTATTCGAATTTAATTCTTAATCTTGAAGGAGGCAGAGATTATATAGTGAAAACTAAAGAAACTGGAACCAAATTTAATTTTACTATAACAGCGTCCGATGTTGGTAATGAAGTACCGGTGGAGGAGACTTTTAATATGACGAAGGATGGGTGTTACCATGATGGAGAATTTTATGGAGTTGGTAAGTTGTAATGCTATAACAGTATTTTTGTCATAATTATCAGCCTATTTCAACGACTGACTGGATTTGGAGCTGAAATGGAAATAAACAGATGAATTTAACATTTCTAAAGCGTTTGTAAACTTGAACTACTTAAAATAAATGATTTTTTTTTAATTTGATTCAGTACGATGTCTTAATGTAGGCATGCTTATAGAGTGATGATGTTACTTTAAAACAACCAGTATCAAATGTTAATTCTAATGACCGGGACTTACGGCTTAACGTATCGAAGTACATATATGTAGCCTTTTACAGAAAATTTGTAGAAACAAATGTAAGCTCAGTTGATATGTCGTAGCATTATCCAGGACTTCTTGGTAGGTTAATCACTGGACCAATGACTAAGTTTTTTTAGTGCATCATGCTTCATACGACAACCTGGTAATTTCTAACATCAATGCCAACTGGAAATCTTCTTAAATTAAAATCTTTATTTCCAGGTGATGAATTCCAAATTGGATGCACAGAACTATGTGAATGTACTGGACCTGACACTAGAGAATGTGCTCCTCTGATTTGTCCATCACATGTCGGCTTAGAACTTGTGTCGAAAGGATGTGTGCGGTGGGCTCCAAATCCACCTCCGCAGCCACCGAATTGTTGTCCGAGGACTGCAAGATGCCTGAGTGATGGAACTTGCCATTATAATGGTGTACCGTAAGTTTCATACAGTTGATTTCATACCTTGAAATATTGAAGTAAAATATTATATGTGATTGTTTCCTTAAAGTTTATCTTGATAGTTCGTTACTTGTTTTAGGATTCAAAATTGGAGTGAAGTTCCTCTAGAATTGACGGGTTGTGAACAACATTGCTTTTGTGAAAATGGTGAATTAGACTGTCAAGAAGCTTGTAATCCATTGCCACCATTACCACCCCAAACATTGAGATGCCCTCCTCAACATCGACCCGCACCTGTAAATATATCTGACGACGATTGTTGCAAGCAGTGGGGTTGTCTGCCCCATGGTAAGCATGTAATTAAACATTAAAGAAAATAATAAAATACTTTTGTTTATTCATTTAATTAAGTAGAAAATAAACATTTTAATGCTGTTACATTTATTTGCACATACTCGTATCATATACATACTCGTACACTGATCACCACTATATGTTATAATTCTGGATATTGTATTTCATACATAGCTTCATAAAGTAATTGCATGTTCGCTAATCATCATACATTATTGCTTACAGCTGGAAACATGAACGCATCGACTTTTCAGACCAATCGTATGCCGCATCTCAATCAAATACCTGTCAATTATGTGACGCCAATTACACCTGCAATACCATCAATCACAAATTACTTAGATCCTTCACCTGTCATGACTACAGAGACAAATTTCTATAGAGATTTTAATTCTGCAATGAAAATTTTCCCAGAAACCCATGACAATATTTACAACACCTCTACACCTGATATTAATAAACCATCTGAACCAGTAACGGGTAACAATATTACAGTATTTACTCCAGATGATATGGATTCTCTGTTTAAAACAATACAACCCGAACCTCCTATGGTAACAAATAATGTAGATTGGGAAATAAAACCACCACATTTCAAAGACCCAGTTTCATCTAATCATTTTAAATTTATTCATAGCAACTATAAAAAAATAATAAATGATAGTAAACTTTATGATTTTGCACAGGTATCTAAACATGATATGATTAAAAATGAATTAAAATCGATGCCATCCAATTCCCAAAAGCAAGTACATGACAGTCCAGTCTTGACAAAGGTTCCACTTTCTAATTTGAATAATTTAAATTATTTTCTTCCTTCTCATGAAAAAAAGGCACCTGTCCAAATACCATTGCTATTAAGAGAAAAAACTATTAACGAAATGCCCATGCTAAATCCGCCTTATTTTGATCCTTTAGTTCATAATAAGATAAATAATATCCACACAAATTTCCGAGATAAAATGCTCCCCGTTATAAATGACTATCCTAACCATAATTCCTATGAATCCTTTGGAAAACATGTGACTGTAATGCAAAACAAAGACATGATGGCTGGATTACCGACTGATAGTAAACCAAGTATGTGGAGGAATGATTCTGATACACATTTATTAAGTAAAGAACTCAATCCGTATGAAACAGTATTGTACAAAGTTTCATCTAATCCGAAGGCCGTATTGCATTCTATGTTTATCCCTAATACGAAGGACATTTCAAAATCATCTAGTAAAACTTACTCGTCTCTCGATCTTGAACATTTCCTCAACCAAATGGAACTACAATCTGAAGTTAATAGAAACACTGGACGGTCAGCGGATAAAAGCCACGGCACATCCGCGGCAGGTCAGTGACCTAGCCTTCGAATGAATCTTAATTTGTATGGCCTTATTATCCTTGTATATCTGACAGCAACGACTTTCATCTTTACGGAGACTGACATTCATATCCGTAATATCATCAGTAACTAACTAACCGCAGAATCAATTTGTTACCTGCTTCTTTCATACCACTAATGATATACCTTTATTAGATTTAATAACATATCATACAAGTGCACTCTAAGTAGTATTTATATTTTAATTTTTATGTTTGTCAATGTATAAGTTTAAAGGACCAATACATAATTTATGTTTGAATTGCAGGTCAAAGTCAACCAGGACTTCCCGCTAAGCCCCCTTCTCATGGACTGCCACCTCCTTTCCTACCCACAATACCACCGGAGAACCGTTACCCAGAAGAAGATATCCCTGACTACGCGCAGAATAATATCCATCGTCCTGTTAATCCACAATCCTTACCAGGACTTCCTCCTGGTTTACCAATCCAGGGATATGGGGATGAAAATAAGAAACTTGCAGTGTTATCTTTACAAGGAGATTCTCCAACGAGTATAAAGATGTTGTTTGGTCTTCCGCCAGTGTTAGTTGGACTACGGGGCAGTGTTGACTTGAGATATACTGATTCAGCGTAAGTTTTTTCGATACTATTTTCACACAGCAATACGGTAACAATCTAGTACGATTTCATCCTTATGTCATTTGTCCCTAAGTTTCGTAAAACAGTTTTGCGTCATCTTTTATCTTACGCATGTCTAAGATCAAGAATGCCCTTCTAAAGTCCGTTTCACTTGATATTTCTAAATCAAGAAGCAGTAAAACTAGAGTGAATAAGCATTTTCAAAGCTCGTTCCAATGTGTAATCCAAGCTTATGTCGTATGCAAAAATTTTACTTTTTTTAATTTTAGCCTAGTTTTAATAATTAATGTAATCCAACCAACAGAGATGAAGATAATATATCCCAATGGTATTCTCAAGTATTCGCACCAGCTGACGAAGTATTAACAACACCACGCCTTGAGTTCCGACTGACTGGATTGAAACCTTCGACCGTATATAAGATCAGAGGGAAACTGTTCCTACACAACCTGCCAGTTGAACCAGAAAGTGATATTTATACCGTTCGCACTCAAGACTTACCTACAGTAAGTAATACTCGTACTTAGCACTTTCTATCTTTGCTTGAGTCATTTTCCTCAACTGTAACTTCATAGCTGATTTTATTGTTTAATTTTGTTATACGTTTATTCCAGGTGCTTCCCCCAGAAGAAAAGCGAAGGAAAATTGATGGTAAATTGACGATTGTAGATGTGAATGACACTGCAGCTCATGTTAGTTGGAGACACTTTACCGAAGAAGAACTACAGTTCATTGACGGGATACAAGTCCGGTAAGTTATCCAAATTCTTGAATAGGTCGGGCAATAAAGATTTTGGGTTTTTCTTCTTCCAAGAAATGCTTAGAATATTTACCTACTAATTTTTCTTTTTTTACCGGCCATTGTCATTTATCTGATAGTAAAACTGTCACAAACTGAACCACCCACATATAAGCAGCTTAAAGAATAGGAGTGTAAGTATCGAATCATATAGAAGAGAGAAGTTCTGAGCACTGTCGAATTGACAATAAGCCAATAACCCCTCAGGCAGCAGGCGTGAGTGAAACATACCTGAAAGCGTCACCCAGGTGCCTTTTTTGTTCCGACTTATTTAAACATATAGGCCTAAGATACGCTCGGAGAAGGTATGTTGAGATAAAATAACATACGATCACCCTTTCGTTGCGTTTTTGCCGCTATTGGGCGATGTTTGTCGTTTTCTCAACTCCCATCTTATCTCTTTGGCCATGATGAAAATGATAGTATATTTATGATTTATGTTTCAGATATCGTCCGACAGGCACCCCAATATTTAGCATGACAGAGCTCCTCCACCACAGTCGATCAGTCGCTGAGCTGCACGACCTCCACCCTGGTACCACATACGAAGCTTCCCTGGTGTTGATACCACCACCACGTGCCACCACTGAGTTGTATGACCCTGGGAGTGTCGAGTTCAGCACTACGCCATATATTGGTAAGTTTCGAGTACTACTTCATTTTGTCCTAATAATGTTATTTTATTATATATCAGGGAGCTGAAGGAACATGGAGCTGAGGGTTAATCGTACCTGTGAACGTCACCCTTTTCCGTCTTAGTTCTGACTCGATACAGATCTATACTGACAGGACGGTTAGCCTATACCAGTTAGGTATGATTTGGTTTGGTTTTGCCATTTTAACAAGAAGAAAAAATTATTATTATAAAAACAAAAACCACGACTGCTTAGAAGTTATGAACTGAAAAGAGAAAAACAAGGATCACTATATCTGTATAAAATTCTAAATACTTTATGGTGCAAACAGGGACAAAATACTTTAACCTGCGGGGAAAGAAAGATCTACCAAAACTACGTTTGTCCCCGCCTGCAGCACCATAAAGTATTTAGAATTTTATACAGATATAGTGATCCTTGTTTTTCTCTTTTCAGTTCATAACTTCTAAGCAGTCGGGTTTTTTTTTTATAATAATAATTTTATTTGAGACTTTTTAGTTTTAGTTTATGGTATAGAAATGAGACGGTACACTTAGTACACTTTTTGCCATTTTTTGTTAAAAAAGTAATATGAACATAATGTGATATTTATATTTTTGAAATGGTCTTTTTACGACCTTTCAATTGGTACCCATATTGCTAAGATAAAAGAAAGAAATACACACATCCCCCCTTTTTTCCCCCATTTACAGCCGCTATTTTTAAAATTCATATAGCCTATGTCACTACCACAATTTTGACGAATTCAACGACACCTCACATGTCAAAATCCGTTCAGCCGTTTAGGCTGTAGCGCGTGCCGAAGAAATGGACATACATACATACATACATACATACGCTCGAAAAACATAACCTCCTTGTGACGCAGTCGGGTAAAAAGGCTGACTTTTGTCATTTGTCTGCCTGCATATCCCCGAATTTATCAAACTATATCATATGGAGTGTCCACTCGTAGGTTAAATTTAACTTTGAATAACATATTATAGGCATTAGTGAATTCATTAAATGGTATAGTTTTTACTTATATTTATTTTACTCGTATTTTTCATTTAACACACTTTTAAATGAATAAATCATCGTTTTATTTACAATAGCTTACTGGACTCTACTTTGAACATTTTTATAGATCCATACAACTGGACGGTGACGGTGGAAGTCAAAGCAGTGGGTTCCGAAGCAGTGGAGATGACATGGCGGGGCATCCCCGTGCCGGCGGAGCGCTGGGTGCGTGTGTACCGCGCCGCGCACGCGTGCGGAGAGAGCAAGAAGGAGCACGACGCTTTCCGTCTCGCCGCCAGGGACTCCCCACCTACGATCACGCTAACCGGGCTGGAACCTGATGCGAAGTAAATTTTACACCATTTAAATCAGATACACCACTATCAGCCTGTTTTACGGTTCACTGCAGATCCAGGTCCCCTTATATGGGACTAACTGGGGACATAACTGCCTCGTACTATATGGATTCAGATCACGAGGTCCTGAGATGGGATGAGAAGGTTAATAAGCTTTCCCTTTTTACAAAAAACTTCGTCAGTTAACTCGTGTTCTTCTCCCTAGTCCTGCCAAATTTGATAGGAACCTACCTAACCTGGAAGAGATTCATATTACCCTGACCCTATTTATAGAAATTGCTGCAGTTCCAATAAATGTAAAAAATTTCCAGTAAGGGAAATCATTTCTTTAGAATTCTCGTATTATTAATGCAGTAAAATAATTGTTTTGATTTCAGATGCCGCGTATGGTTGGAGCTTTTCCTGACGAATGGTAAAGTGAAGACGAGCAACGTGTTAGATATTCACACTAAATCATTAGACTCGGCCGAGCCTATTGACAGTAAGTACTTCTTCTATAACATTTCCATTTACCTCCTTATTTGCAAGGATATTTATCGCTTCTCCACACAGCTAATCATAAAATATGATGCTCATAAGTAAATGTTTGAAAAAGAAAGTATTTACAACTATTTCTGAGTTTGAAAAGCGTCCGTATTTCCGAAAAAATCGAGATGGCTGCCATGAATCTTTGTCATATTGCAGATGTAATAGAAGCGTCTTCTGTGGCGGGGAGCCGTGGTCCCCCCAGAGGAGACTACTACGGCGCGCTGGTGGTGGTGGGAGTGGTGGCCGCGCTGGCTGCGCTCACGTCTGTCCTGCTGCTGCTGGTCGTGGTGCGCCGACACCGGCCGCGATCTGTGCCAATCACGTGTGAGTAACTACAAGTATGTAATAGAGGAATCAAAAGTGGCATGGTGTCGCGGCAGGGGAGAAGTCGACTCCCACACAGGAGCCGCTGGCCACAGACAGCTCAAGAAAGCGGTGTTTAGTAGTCCTTACAAGAGGCCTATAACCAGCAGTGAACGTACATTGGTTATTAAAGATTGTAATTAACAGCAATTACTATTTTTGTTAAGATAAGAAATGACAAAAAAAACTGAATAAAGAGGTTACTGTTAAATTATTAGTATGCATAAGGGGCTTTTTATAATTTAGAATTCTCGTCGCTGTGTAAGCTTTCGGAGTAGCCAATGCACTGCATTATGATATTGAAGAAGAAGAGCTTGCAAACTGTAGAAACGCAAGATCTAATGCAAACCGACGGGTGGCATTGCACTTTTATTTTGTAATATACGGTAAAGCTCATTGCTTGAAAAAGTCATAAAAACCTTTTTGTTATATGAATTGCACAACTTACTATTTTAGTTATATATTTGAGATAGCAGTTGCGTAGTTTCGTTTACTAGATGGCATCGTTTCAGCTGTGCCATCAGCGCCCCGAGAGTCGTCGCTGCCGCCCTACGACAACCCCGCGTACAAATTAGAGCTACAACAGGAAACTATGGGTAAGCTATACTTTCATTTATTTCAATTGTCAGAGGTAGTCTGCGACGGTAACCTGGATTTTCTGGAAATTTCGGTTTTGAAGTCCGTGTCGAGTTCTTTGAAGAGTCATCCATCAGTGGCAGCCTATGACGGCAGATGGCCAGGAGACGACTGGCTGTGGAGGAATTCATGCTGAGCTAAATGATGAATAAATTGTAACGTTGTTGTAAAGTTGTTCGAGAAACGAACGATATTTTAATTTTTTTTAATTTTCATAAAACATAATTTTGTTTGCAGATCTCTGACAATTAAGTTCCCGTGGGCACGTAAACGGGCTCAACGGGACCACTGATCGTGTGGGCACACAAAATGGCCGGCCATACAACGAAATGGGTGTTTAGCATTCATGATATTTTATACATAGTAATGTTTGTACATCGATTAGTAAAACCAAGCGGGGTTTTGAAATGACAAAGATAAGTAATTTATAATTGCTATTTACTTTTTAACTAAGGTATAATGAAAACAATGTAATTCTTAATAACGGATATTGAAATAATTCAGATATTTTTTGGATCCACTCATTTTTTGAAATTAAAAAGGAAATAATTCGTGTTAATAAAATAAATTAATTTTATATTACAAAATTATAAACAATTTTAACATGGAACATCAATGTGATAATACATAAAAAAGATGATTTTTTTTTAAGTTTTAAACAAAAACATTGTATATTGATTCGTATCTATAGTTCACGGAAAGATGGAAGAAAGTAGCTATCGTAATATCTCTCATATTAATGACGTGGTCTCGAAGCTATAAGGGCCCATGTCTAAGTATAAATTATTTACTTGTAAATTAATAACAACAGAATCTTATACCATGCCCTAAGCTTGAGTGGGCTCTTAAAAGTTAGTTAAACCGGACCTTGGAATTAAAATAATTTTATTGCTATGCTCTATAGTTTGACAAAAGGGCCCAAGGCTAATTTTAATTAGGGCCCACGTTGCTACACTTTCTAACTACTTTTTTCTGTGTGTTCTAGCACAAACTTCACCGGAATAAAACAAATAAAAATAATTAATCATTTAGAATGTACAGAAGATAAAGTAAGTAAAACGTGTGCCTTATTGCATAATATGTTTGTATATAATGTTGATATTAAAGTTAAGGATAGCGTATTCTTAATATAAGACTTGCACATTTTAGTGCCCACTATGACTTTTTATAAAATCTATATTATTGTAGTTAAGGCCTTTAGGCTAAATATAATAATATAAAGCCAGGAATGGCCAGGATACACTACTCTTAAATAGAAATAAATCAATTCATTCCATTTTTTCAAAAATAGATTTTAGGTATATTTTTAATGTTAAAAAGATGAAGATAAAACTTAACACAAATCTTATCGTTCGAGATTTGTGTTGATCGTAAAAAAGACCAGATTTCTCTGTATTTAAACTGTATGTATTACCTAACGTAAACACTTCTTTTTACCTGCAGTTATTAATAGTATACTTACCAAACCTATCGACTTTCCGAAATAACCAAGCGACACTCGTCGATATAGCCTGCCGACACTTGTCGAAATAGCCTGCCGACACTTGTCGAAATAGCCTGCCGACACTTGTCGAAATAGCCTGCCGACACTTGTCGAAATAGCCTGCCGACACTTTTTTAAATTAGCCTAGCGACACCTGTCGATATAACCTGTAGACTTGATATTGCAATTTCGTTCGGACTTTGCTTCTGGTTCCATGGTACATACATAATTACGAGTTGATAGATTTTGTATCTAGATTTAATAATATCCCTGTTCCCTTAGTAAATCTGAATTAAAAACTATTACTTAGACTTAGAGGATCTAATAAATGTATGTGGTGATAAAATACAAATATGGCAGACTTTAATATTAAATTAATTATAAAGAATAAGTTACCTAGCTGGGATACGTAAATATTGTACATTATGTCATCTGATTAAGCAATTTAGTTTGTTAATAATTAAAATATCGAATGAAATTGTTATAATATTTTTAATGAAATAAAGTTTTATTTATATGCCTGGCTTTTATTACTGACTTCATTCGTATAAAAGGTGAAATTTAACTTATAAACTTTTAAAATATATACTATAAATATGTACCTAACTATCAACAAATATCTAAATGAAACTAGATTAACTATAGACTAATTGAATAAAAGTTTAATGTTGGTGAAACTTTAGCAGGTAGAACAAATGTTAAAGAAAATTTTACAGATGTTCCTTTAAGGCCAATCTGAAACTGAAAAATTGTAGAAAAAAATAATAGGTATTTAAGTAATTTATTACTTCGATAAATCACTTAAATAATTCCGTTATAGTGTTAATAAGCTATTTATATCTATAAAAAAATCCTTCTTTTTATATAAAAAAGTAAGTTTAGAGAAAACTGATACACACAAATACTTATCTTGGTTCGTGGCTAACACTCTTAGAAGAGCTATACTGATAACGCATAGAAATTGAGATTTATCTAGATTGTCACTACTAAGTTATGTACTTTTCTGTTATTTGTGGGCTCAGATTAGGCCCATAAAGCACACCAGAAAATTTTCTCCTGGAGTATACAAAGTTTAAATAAAGGGAAAGGATGATTACAAAAACGTCATTTAATTCAAATACAACACCAAATCACATTATATTTTCTATAATAGTTATACATAATATATTTTCTCTTTATATGATTTGACTTAAAGTAAACTCCTCTACTTTGCAATAAAACTCCTAATGCATGCCATTATAAAACTATATTAATTAATTTTATGCTATTTGGATATATTAGAACAAAACACTTGAAATGTTATCGTAGGTACCTATTTTAATATATTTTTTTAAGAAAATATATAAAGGGCCCAATAGGATTTCATAAGGGCCCGAAATGGTTTTTTAATTTATAATCATTTTTACGTGAGAAAATTTTACTCAATAAAGCTTAGGCTACACTATCCCGTGAATACTATACAAGTCTGTAATTTTGAATGATTAGTACTGCGCCTCAAAGGGATGTTGTCAAGTTGATTGAAAGATTTGAATAAATAACTCGAGTTAGTGTAGTCTTAACCTAAATAACGCCCACTGCATTAGCAATTTGATGCGACACAGGTTTCGTCAATTTTTTTATGTAAGGAGATATATTTATAAAGTTTATAAGAGTCACGAATATATAATAAGTATTAACGTTAACGCTTTCTACTTGTGGCGCATCATATTGAATGGGCATTTTTCACACAATCCGAAAATATAAGACTTTTTAAAGCCTATCTCCAAAACACACATCCGTTAGTATGTGTTATGGAAAGTATCATTCAAATGTCCTCCAATTAGCTGGGTTAATTGAGGCCATTTGAAATATAAATTATGAGTTATAGAATTTAATACATACGTTGTATAATTATAAAAATAATAAAATAATTATTATGGCAATACGGTAACACTATAAAAATGTAAATGTACGTAATTCATGGAAGAAAGTTATGTTACCATTGGATACATTGGCTATTAGTGTGTTTGCGATCGCTTATGTGGCGCAGACTATTACGCAATTGCCCACATACCTACCTTGATAACACCAATGCTCTGCTTTACTTTGACCACCAAACTGAAGATAAAACTATGATATTTAATAGCATCTTGTTACAAAGGTTGTCTGGGGACATTCCCAGATCCTGATTTTATTGAGCTGGGGCAAAAACTAAATAATGCCGCCCCTCTCCCCATGTCCATGCTGCCGACAGAATCATCTGATGTACATGGGCCTTCCGGAAAGAACGCCACAACGGCAGGTCTAGCGCTGTTCTTTCTATTGTAAGCCTTATTGTCCTGTAATTTCGAAGTTTGAATTTGCTACCCTATGAATTTGTCATACGGGGCGTTGAACCCGTTTTGCCACCGCCCCCTCCCACCCTCTAAATCCGAGTTATTCTGAGGAATTACTCAAAAAAATAGAACTTATTTCATTCGCCTTGAAGGTTTGCCGTTGGAATTTCAGAAGCATGTAGCTTAAAATCGTGGCTTACCAGGCTGAGGTTAACGGGTATGGTAGCCTTTTGTACGACGTGTTCTGAGCATGTTACGAAGAATAAGACGAATGCCCCCTGTTATATATGGCTTATCGATATATCGTGGCGCAGTGGGTAGTGACCCTGCTTCTGCGTCCTAGGCTGTGGGTTCGATTCCCACATTTGAAAATGTTTGTGTGATGAGCATAGATGTTTTGATGATTTGATGATGTATAATATATTTAAAAATATTCATCAGTTATCATAGCGATGTGTGTAATTGTCCTATAATATTTATTTATTTAAAATTTAAAATGGCTTATCGATTAACATTATTTCTCTCACGATAACTAGATGGCACTGCTTTAATCCCTTATACTCGGCACCCAATTGGGTCATTTGCTTTTTCATCGCATTTTTAAATTAACACATGTATACGTGTATCTATAGTAAGAATGCTCGTTTTGTCTTTCTTCTATTTGGTGATCACAGTTTACCTTTACCTATTTTAAATATTCTTTCAATCTAAATAAAAAATACTTATCGATAAATCTTGCTCAGCTTCTAATTTTACATTATACCATTATACCATTATTATACAATACAATTATAATGGCAATACCATCACGTTTTAGATAAATAACTGTTTTCTTTGTTTTAATTTCTGATATGTTTCGGACAATACGATCAAAAAAAAAATTTATCATATGCGTAGAAGATGAACAAAATTTAAAACTTTATTTTTGTTTAGGTTTAATTATATTTTGATTTGTGGTAAACAATAATTATTATAAACAATAAAAAATAAATGCTCAGTAATGACTAGAAATTATACAGTTACCCGTAACAATATACAATTGATAGAAGAAATCAGGTTATATTGCACTAAAAAAATATTATTAATAAGTACTAATGTTATAATAATATAAATAAATTTTAGAAATAATATTTTTTATAAGACAAATAATTAAAACCAACTAATTAATTTTATTCCACGAAGTCATGGCCCCTGCTCGATCGATAAATTTAATTTTCAATTTTATTAATTTCATTTTCATTTATTTTTATTAAATATCAAAATGAATTAGTTAAGAAGTACGTAGGCAATATACACGCTGTGCGTTTTTTTCAATTTTCCAGATCTTCAAGTAAATACACAAATTCTGTCTTACACACACCAACCATATGTGTACCTTAACTAGACGAAAAAGTCAAACATCAGTGTGTATAAGGCCTAAAGAAGTTTACAGTACTAAAGTCTAGAAGACTAAAAAAAGGAAATTTTTCGTTCATAGTATTTCTGATATCAATTATTTTAAAAATTATAAAAAGTGTAGAAGTTAAGAACAGGAATAATAGATATATAAGAAGATATTTAGTGAAATATCTACAGCCTACGTTCATTGATCTAGAAATGAGATTATTTTAAAAATAAAATCACAAATAATTTAATCTATACTAAAGCCAAACTCGATTGAGAATGCTTGTCAACAAACAAATTAAAAATGAAGGTAGAAATCACTAGTCATTTTACACTTATTTTTTTAAAATTAACTAGTCAATGACGAATTCATGCAAATAAATTAGAATAGTAAGCTTAAAACTAATTAATATATTCAATATCTTTTAAATAAGATTTTTTGAAATAACAAATATGATTTTACATTTATTAGGCATAAAATGTGTTGCATTTTTACCTTCATTATAAATTTGTTTGTTGACAAGTATTCTCAATCGAGTTTGGCTTGAGTATAGACAAGAGAATTTTATCGCATAAAATATTAAATATCGAGCTTAGATAGGGATGTCAAGTTAAAGATCTTTATGGTGCTCTAATTACGTCCCAAGAATTTCGTGAATGTTGACCTTGTCACAGATCCTAATGTGTGTAATAGTTTATGAAATCACCCTTATGAAGAGGTTCCTGTTCCATTTCCGACTATTGTCCATCTAGGAAAATTCAGAGTCAGTTCCCGAAATACTGTTGACTTACTACTAAGTAACTCAACAGTATTTTGGCAACTAACTCTGTCTTATGAGTAACTTAACTCGAAACTTTTGAACTGAGTGACTCCGATAAAAACAAAACAAGCAAGTGTACATTAAGCAAATTATGATAAATATTATGGAAAAAATTGTGCTTTTTGCGTTGTCATAAAAAATCGTAAGTATCGGACCCATCAAACGGAATATTTATTTACAATGCGTCAACAATATCAAGAGCAATACCAGCAATCGGATTGCCGGCGTTTGACGTGTGACGTCATCGGCACGCATCACATCGTCGGCATTGCCGAAGGGTAGAATCGTGTGATCCGTACGACACGAATCAGTGGATGCATTTGTATGACTTCATATAGAAAGAATACTTCGATCTGTTTATGTGATGCGTCTTATACGACGCCTACCTATTAGTAGTAAAACAAAAATTTCAAAATGGTGACTCTCATTTCTAGATCATTTACATCATTGTCTACTTAGTAGTCGCATTGTCTTCGTGAGCCTTCTTCACGACGGCTAGCTTCGAGTGAGGGTCCTCAGGTTGCAACTGGGCGTACGGTGGGGCCCGAGTGCCGTGCAAGACTAGTGACCAGCCTCGGAGCCAACCTGAGGCCGAACTTGGCCCTGACCCGCCACTAAACCGACCCTGAAAGTAGAACGGAATTTATATAGAAAGTATAACGATGCTTGCAGACACTAAAAAATATTGTGAATACCTTCATTGAAAATATGTACCTAAATATGTTACCTAAATATGTTACCTAAAGTCATCAGAATGCGTATAAAATAGACTTTGAGTCTATTTTTTGGTTGGCTTCGTTCATAAATTATTCGATCAGCTAGCTATGGGACGGGCTATGTTAGAAGTCTCCTTGAGGAGGCAATATCGGATTTGCAAGACAGCGTTAAAAAAGATTAGAAAGCTAAGGTAGCAGTAGGCTGGTGACATTTTTGCACGCTCTCAGGTAGGCCTATGTCCAGAAATGGTCAAAATCAGGCTAAAGAAAAATAGTAACTGTATAATTAAGTTTATCTGGACCCAAAAAAAAATATAGTCACTGACCTCTAACGTCCATACTCCTTGCGGGTACTCGCCCCAGGTGTGCGTGGTCATGAAGGGCCACTTGGTGAACCCATCGCGGCTGTCATCGTCATTCGCACGTCGGCTCAGTATCATTGACCTGTGGAATATACATTACGATGGTTCTATCATACCGCTGGCCATTATAGGTGATGGTCTGGGTGCGACAGAGCTAGCTACTTGTTCAGGTGAGTATTCATATAAAAAGTTAGGTACTGACCTGGTGCCCATGGGGCTGATGAGGAAGAACTCCAGGTCGCCGCGGCGGGTCGCGTTGGCGCTTACGACAGCCTGCACGTGCTCCAAGTAGCGCACCTCGCTCGGAGTGCCCGCGCACGCAGTCGTGTCGATGTGCAGGGTTACAGGCGCGTTGCCCTCGGGTGGTATTTCGCTGTAAAAAAGAAGCGTTATGATTTCACTACAGAAGATGAGGCGGGACGGCGACATAAAGTGAGCCATTGAATTGTAGTAGTTAATATAGAACATGAGTCACAGTGTATGAGTTGCATTGTTGGCATATGAAACATCACGCTGAGCACAACGGTTCAGTATATTGACCGTACAATTCTGTATGAGTTGCTTTGTTGGGATATGAAATATCGCTGGCCGGTTGGTAATCTAGCAAGAACTATGGGCCCTCTATTGATCGCAATGTCCATGGCCACTTGCCTATAGTGCTCAGGCCAGAAAGATGAGCTTGCCCATGAAGTAGAGCAGTGTCAGATGAGATGATGTCCAGTTACCTAAGTGTGAAGAACGCTCCAAACTCGAACAGGTGAACTTAGTCCGTCTCTACTTACGTGTGAGTGTTCACAGAGCCGGCCTCACAATGATACCGGGGCGGTACGGAGCGCCAGTTGGCAGCCAGCGCGGTCATGGCGCCCGCGTCCAACACGCCATATCCGAACAAGTGGTTGAACTCCAACCCAACCCCGTTCATCGTCCAGTGGAAACGACCCTGAAGTTAACGGTAATTAAAAATCATGACAAAATACACCGTCACTCATAAGTTAAACAAACAACAGCCAATCCTGGCAAATCGAAAGTGTGGCAAAGCGGTATTAGTTTGTTATGAACGAAATCGCTCGAATCTAGTCCAATACACATATAAATTTTGATGTTATCTATAGCTTATCGCACAGTGTGAAAGAAGCCGATTTTCTGTGGCGAAACTGTTAGTAGTGATGACGTCAATAAATATGGCTATGGTGTATTTATAGTAAATAAGCCACAACCACAATGGGTAGTTATTACAATTCAATTAATCTGAGAGATAGAACAGGACACCTGATACAGTATCGTAGATGTCAAAATACATTCATCGTTTTCCCTCGTCGATAGTTGCGATACATTGTAACAACCTTATCTATCAATCGCGTACTATAATACCAGTAGATAAGCGTTGTAACACTAGTAGCAACAATGGTTGTCATAAACGCTGTATTCGCTATCAACCTTGTCGCTAGCCGTTCAAAAGCTCGTGCTAATCCCGATTGTTGCGGGACTCGATAACGCGATAAAGATTTGTATTATTACATCGCCTGTTAACAATAACACCTAATGAAATTACATGTTAAATAATGATGATGCGATTTTATCATTATCATCATTAACAGCCAATAGACGTCCACTGCTGGACATAGGCCTTTTTTAGGGAGTTCCAAACACAACGACCCTATGCCGCCTGTGACCAGCGGCACCCTGCGACACGTCTGATGTCGTCAGCCCACCTAGTGGGGGTCGACTGCGCTTAAATATGATAATAAAGAGCAGAATAAATTGTATATTTATAAATATTTTTTGACTTTGTTCAAACACGATAGTATTATAGGAAAATAATAGGAAAGACAAATAATAGGATACGTATGTCAAAAATGAATTATTTATCAAGAAATATTATTATCAGAATCGTTTCTTGATCGGAGGTTTTTGGTAAGCTTCGATCAAGAAATTTTAAAATCGAATAAAAAGAAGAAAAACTCACTTTCGCGTCGTATAAAGAGTTCCTTTTCGACGTCAGCACAGCCAGATGTTGAATATCCCGCCAAGTCAGGTTAGGACTGGAATATAAAAAATACTGAAATAGACATAGATATAGACTGAGATAGAGTTGACGCGTATGCGCAGTTAATTTCTAAGACGGGGTCCTGGGTTCGATTCCCGGCTAGTCCGATCAAGGTTTTCTGAAGTGATAAATATGCGGGTGACTTCGGTTATGACTAGTTATCAACCTAACGACAAAGACGTACCGCGAAGCGATGTAGCGTTCCGATACACTGTCATGTAGAAATCGGGTAAGGGATGTGAATTTTACTCAACAAGTTAGCACGCTTCTATCTTAGATTTCATCTTAGATTGCATCAGGTGTTTCTGCAGTAAATAAAAAAAAGACGTGATATATGGTAGCTATTGCAGCATGCATCGTTTTAGTCATATTCAGACCGTAAAGAGTGGGCTGACCAGGATTAATTTATGTATCCATACGTTGTCACTTGACTGCCTCGTTGGTCTAGACTGCCTCGTTGGTCTAGTGGTTAGCCTATATGGCTTCGATCACGAGGTCCTGGGTTCGATCCCTGGGTCGGGTCATGGAATAATTCTGAGCTTTTTCATTCTTCTATGAAATGTTCAGTACATTCCAAGCTCGGAGTCTGGAAGTTGGTGGTGTTACACCCCCGTGCCTCGGAGAGCACGTTAAGCCGTCGGTCCCGGTCACTGTTATCAACATCTGATAGTGATCGTTAATAAATAAAACATTATCACCCTATGCCCGCCAACCCGCATTGGAGCAGCGTGGTGGGTGTACGCTCCATATCCCCTCTCCTATAAGGAGGGAGGCCTGGCCCTGTAGTGGGCCGTTAATAGGCTGATAATGATGATGATGATGATGACGTTGTCACTCACTTCCCGGGTGGAGAATAATGTCAGCATTTCCACAACCCACGCGATTTCGCACGGGTGTTTCCGCTATATCGTAGAGCGAACAAAACCAATATTGTTAACAACGTATATCATTTTGAAATTACATTACTTCAAACTTTCGTATTGAAAACTTACTACTACATTCAAAACAAATCATAGTCATACTTTACATTTGTACAAATAAAATTTAGGTTTGGCAAAAATAATTAAACAAATCAGGGTACTTAACAGTTCCAAGCCTAAGTGTTTCTGTGCCGGGGGGAAACAAATTACTGTGACATCTTGCATATCTAAATACGAGATACAGGCGTATCTACGTGAAACGCATGGTTTCGCAACGCGGGCGGGGCGGAACGTCAAAGCAGCGTTGTGCGACATAAGCTGTACTGACATCATTGACATATTAATACTATGGACTTCGGGTCTAATGCAAAATTTATGTCAAAAGTGTCCCAAGATATTTTATACACACTAGGATGTATTTATGTTTTTATACACAAAATAACATTGTAATGTATGTCTTATCGTGTTGTTATACAGTCTAATTTGCAACGGTCTAATTGCATGCAATAAGTAATCAGCTTCGATTGACGGTTACCATGGCAGCCTTTTTTTGACATGACAGCTTCTCGTGAAAATAGGACAACATAAATGGTGTGGAGTAGGTAGCTTTTAAATTTTTTTGGCATCTTATATTTATATGTTATATTTACAGCAAATTTTAATTTATATTTACATATCCCTGACCTCTATATGCCATATATAGAGGTCAGGGATATAAATCTTGTACCAAATAATAATTATTGTAATTATCTTGTATAAAATAATAATCCTACTACTATTATAAAGGCGAAAGTTTGTATGGATGTATGGATGTTTGTTACTCTTTCACGTAAAAACTACTGAATGGATTTGAATGAAACTTTACCACAATATAGCTTATACATCAGAATAACACATAGGCTACATTTTATACCGAAATTCCCACGGGAACGAGAACTACGCGGGTGAAACCGCGGGCGTCCTCTAGTTAGTTATAATAATAATTAATTACAAACCAAATCCACTAATGTACAAAATGATTTGCCACTCGACATAGTTCTTTACTTTGAAATTTTAAGTTCTCGATATTTTCCTCTTTTTAATTAAACTGAAAATGAATTTTTTTACTTCAATGACGTTAGATCACTTTTTTAAATAACTGTTCCTAATTTCATGTAGATAATTCTTATAGTTATCAAATTAATATACCATTATGGTAAAAGTTATTTGATTAATATTCATGACATAAAAAATAAAAAATTTTGAATTGAAAATAATCAAATTATTTTCATTCAAAAATTAAGTAATTAAATAATTCAAATGTTAAACAACAAAATAACTCTATGCAGTCGTTGTTCTAAAACATTCTATTGCTCACGGCAGATCCGAACTAAATGTGATTAATTAGATAAACATATTGCACTCCTTCTATCCTATACGCGGGTAGCGTATGGGAAAAGGATAGATAGATACTTTTGTTCATTTTGGTTGGTTATGCAATTCGTTTCTATAGTTTATTAAAATTTTAATAAAATAGCCTGTTTCTAAGCAAAATAATACTTTAAAATCATCAGTAAATATTTACTTACTGAAAATATGGTACACCGTCTTCTTTTCTCACCTTACTCGGGTAGTTCTTACAAGTGTTTTATAACACATTACGGCATTATTGACGTGTATTCTGTCAGTCAGCTAATATGAGACTGAATTGCGATTGGAAATCATTTCGCGTTTTGGCTTATTTTTGGTTCGGACACTTTTTATCG
This sequence comes from Mycalesis mineus, assembly GCA_034621355.1. NCBI lineage: Eukaryota > Metazoa > Arthropoda > Insecta > Lepidoptera > Nymphalidae > Mycalesis > Mycalesis mineus. Next base: position 4,701,884 of record CM067901.1, read on the forward strand.
CTGACCCGAAGTCCATAGTATTAATATGTCAATGACTGACATACTAATAAGTATATATAGTTGAGCTCAATCATTAAACTGTTTAAACAAAAGAAAAATAGATATAATTATACTAGGTACCTATCTGAGATGATTGTGGGTGTGTGTGTTTTTAAGATATTGTTAAATTGGTTAATATATATATTAACCTATGTCACAATATAATTTTGCTGTGCAGGACCAAAACGACATATTTATTTTTAAAAATGGGTTAAAATGAAGTAGAGCATAGTACTAGTCAAACAACTTTGTGCAAGTGTGCACACATTGCTACTCGTTACGTAGTAATAGAACTCACATTCTTGCAGTTTTTATTGCACACTTGCACTGTAAGTGTTTGAAAAACAAAAAACGACGAGTCATCGTGGATTGACCAATCTATAGAACACGTTACACAGAACACAGATCGTGAAAACTCGGTGTATAGTAATAATTAAAACTTAATAAATCGCACCTGTATCACATCGCCGTACTGCCTCACCCGCTGTAAGTCGAACAGCGGGTTGGACTGTACTTACGACAGCCTTAGAATTACAATACTTACTTAGCATGTAAAGCTAATGCAAACACCCCGGCAGCTTCGGGTGCGGCTGCCGAAGTCCCGGAGTGGGTGGCTGTGCACTTCCCGTACAGGTCTGTCGTGGCCACCCCCGTGCTGGGGTCCCTTGCACCATTGCTGAAGGTACTGGCAAGAGTTGACGAGCAAGACTCATCGTAGTGAGCATTCTGGCCGTCATTTATTGCACTGCAGAAAGAGTTAATAGAATTTTAGAGAAAAGAACGCAGCTGAAAAGAACCAATGGATCGAAACTTGCTGCTTTCTTTAGGTTAACCATAAAATAGTAATACTACAACAATAAAATAGGGTAAAAAGAAATAGTGTAGGGTAATATAGGATAAGTAGTTTCATCGTAAACGACGCCTGTCATTAGTTACTTAGTTAGTTATAGCTTTTGATTTATTTCAATAATAAATCAATAAATTGTAACAATTTTGAATTAATTACTTTTAATTTTCATAAATTCGCTACTGGATCAGGCGTTTCGTGGTTAGAAGAGTTAAAAGAAGCCCATATTCAGCTCTGGAATCCATCGGTTAATAATGTTGATGATCATGATGAATAATTCATTAATTAAATATAATTAATTTAAGCACAGATTAATTAGGTACAAGTACATTGCAAACTAACCAATAATTAAGCACAGATTGCTGTAAATTGTATGTTAATATAATTAATTAATTAACCTGTTAATAGATACAGTCCACATGGATGCTGCGTAACCATCGCAGTTGCAATCGTCATCTTCGCCACCGTCTCCGCTCGCCCACACATAGATGTTACCTAAACCATTGCGACCCTGGAAATAAGAAGTCATGTCACTGCCACTGTCCATTAAACAAACACCTCTCACTTCTAGGTATGACCGACAGCCCATTATGCAGGGCTTGTCTGGAACACAACGAGACACCGATATACGTTATGCTCAGTTGCAGAGGGGTATCGGAACAACGTGATACACACATTGGCTCCAAAGCAACACTCCATGAGGCAATTGGCGACCTGGGAGGCTTCCTAAGCTTCTGGAGCGAGCTCGGCTGGCTGGAGTGAGTCAGCGGGAGCCTACACCAAGGGACCCACGCACAACGGCCAATCTCTGGCCAAGTGCGGAAATACCCAGGAGAAAGAAGAAGAAGAAGAAGTCATGTTAGCTACACGTAAAAGCTACTTAATCCATCCATCATTATCAGCCTTCTAACGACTGATGATATATAGCGACGAGAAATGATAGAGCATAGACCCACCATACTACTCCAACACGGATTGGCGATAAAGAGTGATAATTTTTAATGGTTACGTCAGGTGTTCATGATAGTGACCAGGGCCCACTTTATGTGCCCTATGTCTTAGAGAACATGTTAAGCCGTCAGTTGGTTTATGCTAAATCTTATCTCAGAAAATTATAAAGGATTTTTCATGCAAATTTCACTTTCAACTGTAATAGAATCATGTAGAAATCTATATTTTGTTGAACGACCTCCCTGGCGCAGTGGTATGCGCGGTGGATTTATAAGACGGAAGAGGACCTCCGTCTCATAAATCCAAGGGTTCGATTCCCGGTGGGGCAGATTGAGATTTTTTTTTAATTTGTATTGGTCTGGCTGGTAAGAGGCGTTTGCCGTGGCTAGTTAGCCAAGCGTTTCAGCGTTCTGGTACGATGTCGTGTAGAAACCGAAAGGGATACGGATTTCATCCTGCTCCTAACAAGTTAGCCCGCTACCATCTTAGATTGCATCATCACTTAACATCCGGTGTGATAGCAGTCAAAGACTAACTTGTAGTCGATAAAAAAAATGAGGTTTGCTTTAATAAATCGAACGTATAGTTTAAAAATAATAATTTCCGGACAAAATTGTAGCCACCAGAAAACACTTACAAAGTATATCAACAAACTGAAAAAACAAAACTTATTTCAACTTTTAATATCCGCCGTAATAACGGTTCCGTTACACAATATCAATCACAGCATAACAGTGAACGATAAGCGAACCTTTTCCTTCTATTCTCATAAAATAAATACCTTCAAAAAGTTACAGCTTTGTACAAATTGTTTGCGGCCCGAGGGAAATTTGCGACCTCCCCGACTCATGATGAGACCTCGCTCTAGGGAGCTGTGATCATAATGTTTGCGCTTATCTGTTAAGCCACGCTTTCACTTACGACTAGTACTAAAGCCAAACTCGATTGAGAATGCTTGTCAACAAACAAATTTAAAATGAAGGTAGAAATCACTAGTCATTTCACAGCTATTTTTTTTAATTAACTTGTTAATGACGAAATCATGACAATGAATTAGATTAGTAAGCTTTAAATAAGATTTGAAAAAAAAAAAACAAAACAATTTTAAATTTATTAGGAATAAAATGTGTTGCATTTTCTACCTTCATTTTAAATTTGTTTGTTGTAAGCACTAACGAGTGTGGCTTAGTCCTAACCAGAAATAAATATAAGAATTATTTATTTTCAAGACGATACAAGGTTGGCCTAGAAATTAGAATTGTTGTAAAGTTCGTCTTTATAATTCGACGGCGTTAAGAGTGAGTTTGCAGTTCATCTTTTTTTATTATGTTACATATGGCAGATATAGAGATATTTAAAACAATAGGCCCAAGACAAAGTGCTTGCGAATGCAGGTCGCTTATAGGTGCTCGTAGATCAAAAATATATGTACGTAGGCCGTAGAGGTACGAGTACGTGCGGTCACTGTGAACCCTAGCGGTGGGCGTATTATTTACTTTTTAAACACGCGTCCGCGCTAGCCTCCGCGGTAGGCGATGCTATTTCAGGTCATAGAGGTAATAATTATTAAATAAAATTAAGACATCGATTTTTGCAAAATAACATGCTTTACTACCCGTGGGAAGAATTCAATGTTATATAAAGCAAATACAGCTACTATATTTTTTTTTATCGGTGAAATTACATCTCCTTGCCTTAAATACTAAGTTGAACCGTCGGTCCTGGTCATTATCTGATTGTCATCGTTACAGAATCAAATATTATGTAGCTAAACTTGCCGATCCGCATTACAGCGTAAAACTAGGTCTACGCCTCATGTCTCTCAGTAAGCTGTTAGAGAATTTAATAGTATGATTTTTATTACGGCGAGTTCATTCGCTCACAAGATGACACCTTGACATCATTTGGATGCCAAGGAAAAGTGAGCCTATACTAAAGCCAAACTCGATTGAGAATGCTTGTCAACAAACAAATTAAAAATGAAGGTAGAAATCACTAGTCATTTTACACCTATTTTTGTTAATTAACTAGTTAATGACAAATTCATGACAATAAATTAGATTAGTAAGCTTAAAACTTTTTAATATATTCAATATCTTTTAAATAAGATTTTATTAAAAAACAAAACATAATATTAAAATTATTAGGCATAAAATGTGTTGCATTTTCTACCTTCATTTTAAATTTGTTTGTTGACAAGCATTCTCAATCGAGTTTGGCTTTAGTATAGTTTTACAGCAAAAACTATGTCTGATCTTCTCAGTTTAATATAACAGCATAGCTTTCTTAAATGGTTCTTGATATGAATCCAAAATCTATTTCCCTTTTAGAAAACTCTAGAGCAATTTTACTTTAAGTCTACAGAAATTTGGGTCTAAAGGACCGGGTTCATTAGAACTAAAACAAACAAATTCTTTGTTTGTACGCGTTTTACAACTTGAGATATGGGATATAACGAGTTCGCCCCAAGCTGTTGAAAATCCTGCTCGTGTAATTTTGCTCGCAGAGGTTTTACACAAACAAAAGTAAATTTCGAAGGTAAACAACCCCACGAAAAGAGAATTTTCGAAATAAACATCGTTATAATAAATATCTGGTTATTTTTGTTTACTTTATCCATAAAACCTTTATTGTTCAACGTTAAACAGGCTTATTTCGATACAATGAATATGTAGCTCGCAATTATTATTTGTGTTTGGTCCTACGTTTTGTGGAATTACAAAATATATATTAATGTTCTTTCATTTTATATTGTACTGTCTCTTTGGTTGTAATTCTTGATTTTAAATTTTGATTAATTTTACTTGGCTTTTATGTAAGTCACCCGTGCGACATTATTGATCATAAATTAAGTGACTTATTTTGCAAAATATGTAAAATACTTTTACTTGGCACCTCAATTTTAATTTAATAACCATAAATTACCATAAACTTGCGTAAAACGCACTGAAAATGCATTTGTTAAAAATTTCTTCTTGCCTTATAAATACAAATTAACACATTCAATGCCAATCACGCGTTATCGCGTGATCTGGGCCGCCTGTCCGTGGCCATCCACGCGATATCGCGTGAGGAGTGTAACAATTTGGCCATTTCCAGAAGACCTGCTTTTTCAGTTGATATTGAACGTGTTAAATAACAAATCCGAATACTTTTTCTTACTTGGTTAGTTATTCTCGTAATTTAGTTATTTTTAAAGGCTTTAGAACAGTAAAGTATTTAAGGAAAAAATATAATATTCAACATTAATCTTATATAATATGTAACTGAAATACTTTTAGGAGAACACTACAAGACTCCCGTTGCGCCAGTGTCGAGTTGCCATCGTGCCTCATCCGCTGTTTGACAAGACCTTTTGAAATCAGGGAAGTACTCGATACTTGTTTTAGTCCCATAAAATAAACTATCTATCTATAATCTAGTTAATATTTAACTTTGGTTACAAGTAGATTTAGGTTACAAAATCATGATTTTTATGTAACACTTAATAATAATAATAATAAAAACTCTTTATTACACCAAAGAACACAATAACATTAGTAAGAAAAAAAAGAACAAATTAAATAATTATTATAATAACAGGCAATTTAAGAGAGTGGTGATGTAATCAAACTTTTTACCTTCCAAGGTTACATACTAATACATGAATATCAATAAATAATATAATAGTAATAAATAATAATATCATATATACATTATAATAGACATACTTAAACAATATTTACATATATACGAGTCGTCATTAATTGCAATTAAGTGCCATGGATTTAAGACGATATTCATTTCATATGGATGCCTTATATTATAGTTATAGCCTAACGGCATGTGATAGCCAGAATTTCGTCGTTTGATAAACAGTAAAACTATAATAACAATAATAATATAAATAATATAACAGCTGACTTGTTCAGTTGTTAACTGCGAAATAAATTTAGCAGGTGAGGTTTTTTTTTCCAAAAAATGGCAATTCAAAGTCTAAATATCGTACATCCGAATCAATATGGTTTTGTGTGATCGAAAAAAAACATATTTTCAATTCCACAAGAACGAAGTCGCGTGCAGCCGCTTATTTAAAAATAAGTATTTGTGAAAAGCCCTAAACCTAACTACCAACCAGGAACAGAATGTTTGACTCAGGTTGAAAATTAATATACTTGATTTTATAACCGACATAATTTTGGCCGCAAAATTCTTCGTAAACTAACATAATAAACAAGCTCTGAGTACAAGTAACTAAATCACGAACCCGTAGTTTCAGAGCCAACATCGATTCGTTACAAAATTAATTACCTTTAAAAAATTACAAGGTTTTGATTTGAAAGCAGCTCTAACAATCATCAAATACGTCGATGTTCAAATACTTAGCTTATATGGAATCAAATAATGAGATTGAGTTCTGGGTCACGTTATGAAATTTTGAGCTGAGCTTTTCTTCAGAAAAATTTGCAGTTGCAGGCCGGAGATGTTACGCTACCATGCTTCCGAGAACATGTTAAGCTGTCGTATTAGAATAGCTTGGAAATCGTACGCTCTATTTCCCCTTCTCTACAAGGAGGGAGGGCCTGGCCCTGTAGTGGGCGGTTATAGGCTGATAATGATGATGATGATTAGTGGGTCTAAGTTAACATAAGCTAAATGTGAAATTTACTGTTCACAGCAACCCGTACAGGGTAAGATATCGGTGTACGTCCTTAACCGGCGTACGGGTTTATTATAACAGTAAATTTATAGTAAAGTTATGTTAACAGTTGGTTATAATATCCGAAATCTTGGTGCACACAGGCCTAAGTTTGCTTTTGAAATATACTGACGCCAATAGTGGTTATGAATTTTAAAATCGAGTAATTAGTTATTTATTATAAATGCTAGCAGACTGCAGCAGCTAGCAGATAATTTACATAAAACCTTGATAAATTATATACTAAAACATTCCTCAGGAACAACTCCATCTATCTATTGAAGAACCGCATGACAGTCTTTGAGTTTATATATGTACCTAAGCATAAATAAACACATATAGTAAGGTAAAGCAAATGAAATATTACAGAATAATTTTGTACATAAATTAAAATGAAGAATCCCAAAATCGTTCAAGGAAAAATAAAGTACTTATAAAAACATAGACCGAAAAGAAAACCCAATTTCCGTGGGCAAACATTTATATTTTCTCGTGTTACCGTCTTCATGGAAATCAATTCATACATATGGATTATGGTAATAGTAATGTGGGCATGTCGCTTTTATAAATTGGTCGGCACTTTTTTCGTAGACTTGGTATAAATATTTATTTTGGATTGCGAGCATTGTTCAGGAATCTCTTTGACTACAGTTGATATCTTTATCAGTTACTTATACCTAAAATGAAAAGGCTTCTTCTTCTTTTACCTCGCATGTTCCCTTTACGCGGGGTCTGCTTTGCAATCATTCGGCGCCACTTAAATCGCTGATAAGAGTCTTCGTCAGAGAGTCCCAATTCCTCCAGGTCCTTTTGAACCGTCGTCAGCCAAGTGGCCAGAGATCTACCCCTACCTCTTTTACGCCCTAGTATTCCTCGCCTTTACACTTGTGCCGTCGCTTATGGGAGACACCCTAATTTTATGCCTCTTTCCTTTATAGTTTTGCCTCATGATTGCTATGTTGGGGTTGGCTTAATTTTTACGCTCGGTTGCCACCTGATAGTAAGCCGTGGTCTTCCTGGAGATCCGAGTGACGCCTTTGACCAATGTTTAGTTCCTCCGCCGTACTCTATAATGCATACCCCGGCAGTAATGCATCTCAGTCCTGGGCCTCTACTTCGAATATGTCAAAGAAGCCCCAGGGCTGGTCAGACAGAACCTCATTCGTTGGTCAGCAGGGGCACCACTTGCAGGTGAGGTTGTCTTTGAGTTCTGTAGATAATTTCTGGACATCTACCTTTTAAGTTTCTTGAACGAGTACGAACATCGCGTCGATCATCCCAATACGATAAAACTTTGCAACCATTAGGTATACATCGGCATCAGTACTGACATTTTTTTTTTCAAGAAAAAACATAGTAAAGTATGACGTCAACTAAACTATATTTAGACATTTTATTAGAAACAGGAGATAGAAATATTTATACGCGAGACATGTTTACCATTTCATATTTGCATATTGTATGAATCTATTTACGTTTAAAGGAGTGAAGGTGCGCTTCGGTTTATCTTTAAGAAGGTGTTTTCAGACGGATTAAATTATATATTCATGTGTACGAAGTTAGATATTATGTTTGTTCACTTAGTTTTCTTCGCCTAAGACACGTAGGTGTTAGCTTTAAATAAATCATGAGTCGGTCATTAAATCTGTTCATTCACTTATTAAGATTATTAAAGAACTTAAGTTTATTTAAATTTGTAGCTTCTGTAGCTCTTTCAGCTTTTTGCAAGTTTGTGGCAGAGGTCAAATTACAATTAACAATAGTATAATTACCGTTATATTTCAAACTGACGGAAAATTACATATATGCTAGATACAAAACAAAAAGTTCAAATTGTTATCTGTATTCGTAAGATCCATCTATTTAACAAGTTTTATCAGGCTAAAACATTTAAAATCATCAAAATGGCGGCTGGTCATTGGCTCATATAACTTAGTACATACAACTCTCAAAACCTCCTTAACTAAGTTAATTTTGAAAGGATGAAGAAATTTTAAGAGATTTATCTTATGTAAATTTTAAGGTCTACAATTTTTACTTGAAATTTTTTTGTCTAACTTTTACCATTTACGGGTAATTTCGAAAAATCACTTTTTCAAACCTTGTTGAATGTTGAGAACATTAAAACCTTAACACGTTATTTTAGTTTCTTTAAAACTAAATTGTGATTTCAAAGTTTATTTTATTGTGTACAAAAGTACACAAGTTTCCGTCAGTTAAACCTAATCTAACGGTGTTCACAATTTTACGGCGACATTTCTAATCTATCCAAAAGTCATTAACCAGACCAAAGTCGTTAAACAAACTACAGCAGCTTCGAGCAATTAATTTATATTGTTTCGCTATTTTGTCTGGCTTATGGAATAACAATGTTAATCAACGGAAAATAACAAAACGTGCTTATTTGAGGAGCTTCAGTAGATTGTTTCTATTAATATTTTTATCATTGTACATTTATACTTCTCTTTAATTTTATTACAAAGACTAGGCGTTAACCAAATATGGAATCAAGTGTGTTTGCGCATCGACGCTTAATTACATACCTATATATTTGTATTGCACTACTTTGTACTCTAGTTATGGGAAAATAGTGATAAATATGTTACTGGCAAAATAATGTGATGCGTCACGACGCTTCGCCTCTGCGTCAATGTTAGTTAAAACAGAAAATTTCTATATAAACCTGCTGTAGTAATTTTGTTTCAAGGTAAAACTATTGCTTTTGAGAAAATAAAATAAATAATGTTCAAATCAAATCAAATCAAATCAAATCAATCTTTATTGCGAACTTGGGTACAAGTAGGTGTTATAAGATAAAAAATAAACAATCAGCCAAATTCCGCCTTGTGAGCATGCAACAAACAAGTAAATTAAATAAAAGCTAATAATTCTAATTACAATTAAATATTATTAATTCATTACAAAAGGAAAAAGTTATTTTAATTGATATTCTATTTTTATTATATAAAATTAGGTTTTTAATTTCAGACACCGAGTGTTTTTGAATTGTTAAAATAGTGGAAAATTTTAATAGGCGGAATAAAAAAATCCAATCAGCCCAATGTCAAGGCTGTTTCATTAAAGAACAATGGTCATTTTCCTAACAAATTTTTGTTGACGACTTTTTTTTGCGTCTTTGAATGAAAAAAATATAAAATTATAGAGAATTTATTTCTGAACAATTTTTTCTCAAGGTTTTATACTGTGTGAAGTCTGGAATTAAAGATATTTATGTTTGAAGTTGTAGACAAAAAGCATCGATACTTTAGAGTATCGAGTACATTCGATACATTTACTCGATAGTTTTCAGGAAATTACTTAAAACTTAATTCAATTATATCGAACATACTAATTATACATGAAATTACGTTTAAAGTTGCTTGTTCTTATCATGATTATCTTCCTTTTCTTCAAAATATAACCTACTGCGTACTTTTAATACTTGATATTATATTTGACTATTATTCGTTTATTTTCTTAGTATAGTATAAAATGCCGCCTAGTAAGATTGAACTTTGGCAGTGAACATTTGTCATGATTAGGAATTTAAATGCAACACGCGTTTATAAATCAAAATATTTATTAACATTTCAAAATAACTATTTATTATTATATATATAATTAATTATTAGTTCGCCATTATTATTACTTTATAGGTTTGTTCTACTGAAATTTAGCTAAAATCATTGAACACGAGCACACAAAAGAGTTAGTTTAACCAGTAAAAAGTATCGATTTGGTTCGATACTACTTATGTGTACAGTATCGATACTTTCTTTTCGATATTCTGTCCCTAGTTGGCCGACAGATGTCATATTGAATCTTTCTTTGTGTTATTACTGCGTGGTTGCCATACTCAACTATGATAATGTAATGACTGATTTTTTATTTTATTAAAAGGACTTATTCGGACCTTGTGTACGGATTGAAAAAATAAAATAAATTATTTTACGTAAACTGTAATAGTTTACATTTGTAGACGCTTACGAATTCCATCAACAAATATCAGACCATTGTTCTTTGTTTTTGTATCGCCCAAGAACTGAAAACCAATTAATTCGCCACTGGGTAAATTCCGTTCCGAAAATCAACAATTCAATTATACGAGGGAAAATACAAAAGGTTTCGAAAGCTGAATCTGAAATAAGACTACAAATACTTGGCATTTCACGAGTAGGTACTCGTGGGTACGCCGCCGCTGGGAATTCTACCGACGACATGAATTCGTCTGCGGCAGCTTTCGAAGCTTTGTTATCTTACTAAATACAGTATTATATTTTATGTTTGGTGTACCGTTATGTAAATGTTGTAGGCTTATGCGAGAATATGAGAACCAAGGTGATTTATTTTATTTATATAAACGTACGTTCGAAGAAACAATGGCAATAAAATCTTCTCATTCTCGGGGGTGACGTGAATATGAAATATTCATTTGTAAGGGATTATGGAGTTGGTTGGAATTGGGTACTATAGTAAAGCCAAAATCGATGTGGAATATCAATAAATAAATTAAAAATGAATGTAGAAAATGCGCATGTCATTACATGCACATTTATGCCCATGCATTTTATCGAGATTGGTTTTAGTATAGGTACGAAGTTTCACTTCAATATAGTGGCAGTAATTGGCCCATACTACTAATATTAGTATAGGGCCCAGGCTCTCTAGGGTAAGCTGAGGCGATACAAATCAAATACCATTCCTATAATGTTAAGACGTCATTGCTTTGCTAGCAACGTTGCTATGGTTATCGACTGCAGATAAGCCAAGGATCGCCAAAGAGTCTGTAGCCAATGCGTTAGTTGTCACGGATGATCGTAGCAATTTTCAGTTTCCACATTATATCTCTCACCGGTTTTTATGTATAAATATTCTACGATATTGCGGCTATGACATCTTGTGTACTAAGGACATATGGTATCTACATAGTTTAGGTGAAACTTATTTTATATTCAGCTAGGCGTTGCGGCTGGTAACAAAAACGCTAACCTATCACCAATTGTTGAAATCGAATACCATAGAGATTTGGACATATACTCCTAACGTCCTCTAGAGCAAACAGACCTCTTTAAAGATTTTTCCATGAGAAATAAGGCTTAGTTTACACTCAATGCGGCTGGTAAAAAATTTTTAACAAAAAATAGAACTGACTCAAAACGCACTAAAAAGTAAAAAATAACTTTGTCATTTAGTTGCTTTAATTTACTTAAGCATATATATGACGTCGGTGCCAAATTTTTATTTCTTACTTGTTAGTGATTTATCGCCACGTAGCGTACTCGTACTATACTTTCATAGTATATTATATGGCACTAGTAGCCAATAAGCTAACGATACCGAAGTCAAAAACCGAAATCGCTGTAAGCGTGCCTCCAAAATTTGAAGAGTTCCTTCATTTTCCCCAGGATATCATCAGCAGATCCTAACATGAGGACAATGGGACTACTTTGGATGTATGCCCTTTCTAATAAAAAAAGAATTGTCAAAATCGGACAACACTGTAAAAATTTATGCGTGGTCATACATAAAAAAAAAAACAAAAAAAAGAAATATACGTGTCGAATTGAGAAGCTCCTCCGTTTTTTTTCGTCGGTTAAAAAAAGACCATTGTCATCAGAAGACAAATGGGCACTGTAGAAGTGTAGAGTTCAATTGGGATGACATAAGCCTCTCGCCTCTTTATGAGGAAAAAAAAACCTTTTTGTGGATTATCCCATGAAAAATAAGGCTTACTATACACTTACCTCATTTTTTTGTTTGATTTGTATTAAATCTATAATTATTTATAGCTCTAGTTCTTAATTCACAGAAGGGTTGTATCAAGAGAACCCCTGCACTTGCGATTTGTTACAAATTCGCAGTTAGAGTTCTACGAGGTTAATTATTTTGCAAAATATCACTCACCTCATTAACACCTCTGACTATAGCTCGCATGGTGGCATTCCGGGGTCCATCCACCGTCCGCCCATCATCAGTTGGACCCCACGAGGCACTGTAAATGTGGATCTTGTGAGGTTCGTGCCCCATTGAGTTAGCTTCAATGAGGTCGGTCATGTAAGGTTGGTCCAGCATTCTTATACCTGATGAAGAAATGGTTTCTATTAATTCTTCTCCTTCTTTATCGATCGTGATGAATTATATTCCTACTGTAAATATCTACTACTATGCTAAAGCCTAAATCAATGTGGAAAACATATCAACAAACAAATTTAAAATGAAGGTAGAAAATGCAACACATTTAATGCCTAATAAATTTAAAATGATGTCTTGTTTTTTTATAAAATCTTATTTAAAAGATTTGTTGTTTTGTTATTTTTAGTGACTTCCAAAAAAATATGTAATCCATTTTGTAGCGGTGGAGATTTTGGACCGATTTTCATCAAACATAACTAAGAACAGTGCCAACTAATTCATCTTTCAAACACATAAAACTAAATCAAAATCGGTTAATCCTTTCAGGAGCTACGATGCCACACACACACACGGATACATCAAACTTACAAAGACCCATCGTTTTTGCTTCAAAATTTAGCCTAGCCATGTGCGAATGTGTACCACAGATATAATAACTGCAAGTTTTTGAATGAATAAAATATAAGTACATAAAACCCCTTCCCGTCCTTATCATATTTGAATAGGTTAGAAGCGAAAACTGAAAGCTTTTAGGCGAAGCTTTCTTGAAGCTTTATATTTTTAGCGTGCTATTTCTAAAAGTTGTTTTCATACAATTACATATTAAAGGTACTTTCTATATAAAACTTAGAAGCTTAGATGATATTCATAGGTATCCTACTAACTGTAGATTAAAGAGCTAGACCTGCCTCCATACAGAAGAGGAGATAGAGACCTCATATTAATAATAGGAGGAAGACGTTACGATTGAACCAAATAAACAAATTTAAAATATTAATTTATGTGTTAAAATAAAAAAATTATTAAATACCTACCTGTCAACACCATAAAAACAATGTAGGTAGGTACCTCTTTTTTAGCATAGAGATAGACATATTCATTAAAATCCTTACAAATCCTTTCATTCGATCGTAGGATACACAGTTTGCAAAAAGTTTTTTACGTAAAATAAAAAGATGCAATTTTTTTTATTTTTCGTAAAACACTTTTTGCAAACTGTGTATTGTATTTGTCACGTTATTTGGATCATAGGAATTGATCATAAATGAACCTTTCAACTTAATTGGTCTAGAAGGACAAAACTTAACCGACTTATTAATATAATTAAATACTGAACCGATTGTAACACACAGACGATCCTATAAAGGTTTCGTTTTTGCTTTGGAGGCACGGAACCCTAAAAAAGCATGTACGCTGCTCTATTTGGTATTTTTTGACATTTAAAATCTCTCCAATTTTCAATTTATGAATATCACTGATATTCATAAATTGAAAATTGGAGAGTGCATTAATAGGAAGCAATACCGATATGTCAGATGTCACGTTAATTAAATAAAAAGATATTTTAGAGAGTCTAATAGTCTAAAAGTATGTGATGGCCAGGCCTTTGTCATTTAGTAAATTTCATTAGACCACATTCTTGCCATACTCATAAGTAGACAACAATGGAGAATAAATCGTGATGGCTGTGATTAGTAGCAGATAAAAAAAGCTCAGACAATCAATTATCACAGTATAAACAGTAGTTTTTACATATTGTTTGGAATAATTTGAGAAAAATATCCTAAATCATCAGCAACATCAGCTATAGTGCAATGGATACCCTTTAATTGCATACAAATCGGTGCAGCGCCCAATCACGCCAACATTAGTAACATCGGTCTCTTTTGATTCGATTGTGCAAAGGACTAGCCTGGCTATCCAACGCGGAAATGCAGCCAGTATTCTTGCCACCATTCCACGTGGGCATGATTTGTATAATTATTAGGATAAGTTAACTTAAGTTCCTTATTGTAGTCTTTATATCGATATTTATTCCAATATTTTCACATCGACGGGTTTGTAGCAGCACCTCAATATTTGCCCTTCCACTGGGGAAAACGTGGCTTATAGCTAGTTAATATAATATTAGTACGATACAATGTAATAAAATAAAAGAAAATGAACGTAAATCCATTCGCCGCTGTAAACGCTGGCCTGTAAATGTGAGCTCGTTTTATTTGTTCGGTTTTATCTCAATTACGTCAGATGATATCGTAAAAGGGTTGAATGTATGCTCAATAATACAAATTGGATTCGTAGGAGGGCATTATTGAGATAATTGTATGGAAAATCTATATTTTATACATGGAAACGTTTGTGATTTGTCTGGTTATAGAGGGTAGAGAAACGATTCATATGAAGGACAAGTTTTATTTTGTACTAGTGGACGCCCGCAACTTCGTCGTTATGTGCCTGTAATTACACCAGCTACAATGCGTCAGACCTTAACACGCCATGCCGCTACGCGCCTTATACAAGCGTGACTTATATGACGTAGAACTTCTATAGACGAGCTATATCGCAAAAAAATCTACTACTAAATTTCTCCCTACTTTGTCTTCCATATTTCTGGTGGTAGGCACTATTAACGAGTAAAGACATAGGTAATACCAGTAGGTACTGGCAAACAATAATGTTTATAATACCGCGTAGAAATTAGTAGGTATAAATTTGTAACCAAAACCTAATCAGAAGAAGGATTTTAACCCACGGCCACGATTTAAGCCAATGCATGACCAGCTACGGCAATAAGGTCACCAATAAAGATATTATCCCAAATAGGTCAGCGATCCAGTAACTCAATCCAAACCAATTTACTCAAAATATAGGGCAGTGTTTCGAGGGCTATAATTGCTCGTACATTATTAGAAATATGTCAGCAAAATTGATTTCGTAACAGCCAATATGCTTCCTGATACTGACAACTCCATTTCAGTACATTAATATACTAGACCTCTTTAAATACCCACTCTTATACAACAATAGCTGCCTATAAATAATTTGTCTATGGCTTCGGATCTTATAAGAGCCTAGTCTCGAGCTATAGACCATGAAGCTTAATGAAGCTTTCATTCTTCTACAAAATGGTTATACTATTCTTTTATTTCATTGATTGATTCCTTTTCTTTCCCCCTAAACTAAAACATAGCTACGCCCATCTAGTGCTACACCTTTATGCCTCGTCGAGCGTGTTATTTCTGGTCCTGGAAATCATCATTATTACCTGTCAACAACCAGTCAACCAAACAAAATAATGTTCATGACAATACAATGACGGCAGGGTTTAAGCTGCACATCCCCCTTTCCAAAAGTTTCTTTTCTCTGTTCCTTGTCCCCTAAAAGAGAGACTTTTCTTCTGCGAGAGACTTGACTAGTGGACCGTTAAAAGAGGCTAAAGTGAAAAGATTTCGATTAAGTGATATAGCACAAAAATCTTAATTTTGTATGATCTTTTACATTTGTCGTTGTTGCGTGGTTGTTTCAGATAAGACAGATATATTTACTGAGTAGGGCTACTGTCGTCTGACGCTTAATTTGATGGCAACCTTTTGCCGGACACTAACGGTGGAGAGAGAAAATTGGAGATATTATTAATAGCTGTGCGAAAATGTCAGAGATCACGTTAATTAAACAAAAGGACGTTTTGAGAGGCTTTAAAGTCGTTACTTATTCAGGTATTCTATATTTAAAGAATAATTTGGCTTTTGATTGGATAATAAAAGACAGCACAAACACGTTTTTGTGTAGGTGTAAACTAGAGGAACCGCTCTTTCAGTTTATACTGCAGCTCGTTGGTCTAGTGGTGAGCCTACGTGGCTACCACGAGGTCCTGGGTTCGAATCCTGGAATGTGGAATGATTCCGAGATTTCTTTCTTATAAGAAATTTTCAGTAAAACTTAAGCGCGGAGTCGGAAAGTTGGTGGTGTAACTTCCCCGTGCCTCAGAGTTCGCACGTTAAACTGTCGATCCTAATCACTATGATCAAAATATCATATTGATTGCTAATTAATAAAACATTAATACCTTAACCCGCCAACCCACTTTAGAGCAGCGTGGTGTGACATTTTGTTCGAGTTAAACTGAAGCATTTATTTTAAGAATCAACATATTGTTCATCAAACAGTCGTTACTTAGAAACCAATTACAGACAGATTGATTAATTGTATACAAACAAAGTTTCACAAAATACCTATCGGTAGATATCACATATACCACAAGAGTCAAACTGTCTTTTTCGAAATCTAATATATAAAACTTCCCTGTCACAATTTTAGTTACCGTACTCCTCCGAACCGGCTTTACCGATTTTTACCAAATTTTGTATGCGTATTCAGCAGGTCTGAGAGTCGGCTACTATCTAATTTTCATCAATTTTTTTTTCTGACAGCTGCAAGCCAATATTTAAAAATAAGAAAATTTTACCATTGCCTGCACTATATGTTTTTGAATGGTGTTAGTTTGTAAAAAAGAACATTAAGCTATTTCCAATGAAGAGCAACGGTCGTCAAAAAAATAAAATTCAAATACCTGTACAGAAAATATCACTTTTTAAAAAAAATGTATATTGCATGGCGGTTAACACATATAACCATTTATCAGAGGAAACTAAGAACATGCCTCTACAGAAGTTCAAAAAATATATGTTTGATGCTCTCAGCCAACATACAATTTACGAAATGAACGACTTTTTTAAATTAAAACATATTTAATTAACTAATATATTACTTTAATTAAATTATACTTTGACATCACTAATTGACTTAATTATGTATTCATTTTCAAATATATCTGTATCGGCATATGTTCCCTGACTTACAATGGTTATGTATGTTACTTAATAACATTTTTATAATTTCAATAATTGACATGTAATAATTTTGACATTTTAATAACCTAATCTTATTTCTAAGTTTGTAAATATTTGCACGCCTAGTCCTTGGCAAAACATGCTTGGATCTTTTTAATAGAATTGCATTACTTTTGTAACCCTTGTTTAGCAAATATTATGATTTAATTTTTAATGCAAAACAACGTTTGCCGGGTCAGCTAGTAATATTATAAAGGCTAAAGTTTGTACGTATGGGTAGATGGATGTTTGTTACTTTTTCACGCAAAAACTACTGAATGGATTTTAATGAAACTTCACAATAATATAGCTTATACATATCATGGGCACATGGGCTACATTTTATTCCGAAATTCCCACGTTAACGAGAACTACGCGAGAGAAACCGCGGGCGCCCCCTAGTTATCTATAACACTAACCCTACGCAGATGATTTTTATATTAAACACGCCCCCATAGCATCACGTCATAACAGCTTGCCGTATGAAAAGTTTGACGTCATATAGCTATTGGTGGACGATAAACTGCTTAGTTATTTATTAGGGATATTGTCAATTTTTATGGTACTGGAGGATTTACTTTCCAAAGTTTTTTACTATTAAGAACAAGTTAGGCATTGACTGCAGTCACACCTGATGGTAAGTGTGGACACAATCTAAAATAGAAACAGGCTAAGTTGTTAGGAGTAGGATGAAATCCACACCTCTTTCGGTTTCTATAATAATATAAATAATTATGAAAAAATAGAGATATGTAAGACTATTTAACACGTCGCGGCGCTTTAACTCTGCACCAATGTGATTTGACATTAGAACATTTTGAATTAAAAAAAAAACACCGAATACAGCACCGTTACCTAGGCATTTAGTTATATAATAAGAAAAACAACCATTCAAACACACTTTAGAAACCTCGAAAAAGTCTCAAACAAAAAACATCGCCAAAACAATGGTACAGCTGCCTGAAAACGCCTCTGTACTTTAGGGCTTGCCATTGTACACGAACATGTTAATTTGTACAACAAAGTTTCAAACATACAAATAAGTCTGATAACTTTGAACAACGTTTTATATTTTACGAATTTTTGTTTATTTAGGCAGCTTTTCGCAAATCCTTAGAAATTCATACGACAAAGTTACAGAAATCTTAGTGAATGTTTAGTTAGTATAATATCGGAACAACCTCAGGGGATGCAGATTCGAGGATATTCAACCTCAGAGTTCATATATTGCGAAGTCCATTAAAATTTTACTGTAATATAAACAGTACAAGTTACCATCCAGCCAGTAGTAAAAAACCTTATTTTAATTATGCGTCATGCGGTTTCCATTTTTTTCGCATTATAAAGTCTGTGTTCAATACATAAACAGTTTTAATTTTTGATCTGTTGTCAAATGTCAAAAGTTCTTTTGTCTACGATCTGTTGTACCATAATTGATTGTATATAACCATGTGACGCTCAATATGGCGCATTAAACATTTTAATAATGAAAAGTTATTTTATTAACACATAATATGAAAGTTGACCTATATAAGGAATCAACAAGTTAAGTTGACTTGCTAAGTATATAAAGTTTCAACAGTAAAACACAATATAAAGTTGACCTTCTTTAAGGTAACAACAATCTGCTCTATATGTTGGTTAGAATTAAAATTCTAACAGAGCTATTTGACAAAGCCTATTCTTGGATGTATTATCGCGTTTGCCTTATCTGCCTTCAAGCACCACCACTGAGGAAAGCTTGGTTGCCGATGAACAAAGATTATCAGAGTGTACGATCTTATGGCGACGAAAAATTACTGTGGCCATGTTATGAAGGTAATGCCAAGTAACTCAACATTAAATAAAATTTTAAATCATACACATAAATGTAATTCGCCATTATTTGATGGCGGCCATCTTAGATTTGAAACTTTTCGTAGTGTAGTGTATCTTAATAGTCAAGCCCAATTTGATACCCATGTTGAGGGAGTTGTAAAAAAATATGCAATCCGCTGTTTAAGACTGAATTAAAAGAATATATCGAAATCGGTACACACACACACACAAACATCCACGTCAAAGTTATAACACCGCTCTTTGAATATTAGAGTCATCGACATAATATGCATAGTTACCTGCAACTTTTGAGTGGTAGGCTACACCAACTCCGCAAACACCATTGTCGCGCGCCGCCGCTACCTCGCCCGCACACCGAGTTCCGTGGCTAAAGACAAACAAAATATAAGCTAACTTAATATAGAGTATCATCATTATCTTTATCAGCCCATTAACGGCCCACTAAAGACCGAGCCTCCTTTCCTGTAGGAGTGAGGATATGGAGCGTAAATCGTAGACCTACCACGCTGCTTTTATATAGAACGGCGGGCGTAGGGTGATATTCATTCATTAACGATCACGATCAGATTTTGATGATAGTAACAGTAAATAGTGGGTTGAAAGACTTAATGTACGCTCGAAGGCACAGGGGTGCAGTACCACCAACTCCCCAACTCCGAGCTTAGAATTTACTGAAACTTTCTTAGAAGAAAGAAAAGCTCAGAATTATACACAGAATTCAAACCAGGGACCTCGAAATCTAAGCTAGGATAACCATTAGACCATCGAGGCAGCATATGATTTCATAATAGTCATTTATTTTTCATATGACAAAAAATGTTTTAAAATAACTTTATTGAAACCATTAACTATTAATATTTCAATGATTGGAACGCACTTTCTATCATCATACGCCTCTTGTGAGGACTTCCAACATCGAATTTAAATGACGGCCGAGTGGCGCAGTGTGTAGTGACCCTGCTTCTGCGTCCTAGGCTGTGGGTTCGATTCCCACATCTGGAAAATGTTTGTGTCATGAGCATGGATGTTTTCTAGTGTCTGGGTGTTTATCTATACATTATAAGTATTTATGTATAATATATATAAAAATATTCATCAGTTATTATAGCACCCATAACACAAGCTACTTACGAGTACGCTTACTTTGGGGCTGTATAGCGATATGTGTAATTGTCCTATAATATTTATTTATTTATTTTAAATACATCTCGAGTCAACTTACTTTGGCAGCATTTATTTTAACTCATATATATTGGCACATTACTGTAAATGAATTTTGACTAACTTTATTTTAAAAACTAAAAGCTTAAAGTTTATTTTATTTATACTTATAATTTATTTCGTAAGAAGCTTTTGACTCTACTTTGCATGAATCGTAATGAAGTTTTACTATCTATATAAAATCGGATCAATACATTTCATTGCTATCAGTAATCAATAATAATATAGTAAATGTAATTGAAAATCATGAAAGAGATTTCACAATCTTATCTTATCTAAGCCGTACATCGTCAAAACTCCACATTTTTCCACTGTAATAATCCGTATATAGCTGAGTATTTACTAATTGAAATGAAATGAAATGAAATGAAATGAAAATGAAATGAAAATTTACTAATTGCAGGGGAGTCCAAAAGGGAATTTTTGGAAATATTCGAGCGCGGTAGATGAACGTAAGGGAGGATACCTTTCATTTTGTCGACCTCCGTGGCGCAGTGGTATGCGCGGTGGATTTATAAAGCGGAGGTCCTGGGTTCGTTTCCCGGCGGGGCAGATTGTGATTTTTCTTAATTTGTCTTGGTCTGACTGGCTTCCGCCGTGGCCAGTTACCGACAAAGACGTACTGCCAAGCGATTTAGCGTTCCGGTACGTTGTCATGTAGAAACCGATAGGGGTGTGGATTTTCATCCTACTCCTAACAAGTCAGCCCGTTTCCATCTTAGATTGCATCATCACTTAACATCAGGTGTGATAGCAGTCAAGGGCCAACTGTTGGCATTAAAAAAAAATTGTTAAACCTCCACTAAGCATGAGCCTTTTATATTATTACATCAGCCGTTCAAGGCAAACAGTCAAAATATTCAGAAATGTCGAACAGCAGAAATACTCAACAAAAATAGATTAATAATTACAATTAGGTTAGGTTAGGTTTACTACAGCCAGCGAGTCCCACATACCCGGTCGGAGACTGCGCAGCCTCCCATGCGTGACGCGTAACGCATTTCCCAGCGAAAAAAAAATAGTTACAAGCCGATGTGTGATCGAAACCGCATAAGCTAACCAGTAAACCAACGAGGTTGTACTTATCCCCTATTATGCACATATATATCAGGGGTTAAAGTATGAAATTGCCGATTTGTACTGAAAAGTAAAAATTCGTTTTTTTTTTAATTTAACAAATTTATTTAATCAAAATAATTACCATTATTATCTATACATTGCTCCCATCTAATAGGAAGCTCATTTTTGCCTTTGCGATGGAACTCTGGTGATCTAGATTCGACAAACTGTGTGAAAGCATCTTGTACTGCCTCCTGAGAAGAAAACTTTTTATCACGTAGAAAATTGTCCAAATCACGAAAAAAATGGTAGTCCGTTGGAGCAAGGTCTGGCAATATGCAGGCAGAGCAAATATGGAGGGTGACGAATGGTTTCTAATTGCAGCTCCTGTAGAGTTAAAACGGTTTCTCGTGCTGTATGAGGTCTTGCGTTATCATGGAGCAATAATGGTGAAGCTCGATTCATAAGTCGGGGCTGTTTCACTGCTAGTTTCGCTATCATTGTTCCGAGTTCGACGCAGTAGACATCTGCCGTTATTGCTTGACCAGATCGGAGAAAGCTATAGTGACACACCACCACACCACGATAACGATAACACCACGCTGAGACCACCAAACAGTTACCATTACTTTTTTATTGGTAAGCTTTGCTTTAGGACACTGTTGCGGCGTTTGACCTGGGGTCAGCCATTGCATTTTCCGCTTACGATTATCGTAAAGAATCCATTTTTCATCACATGTCACAATTCGATCCAATATTCCTCCATTTCTGTATCGATTCAACAAGGCAATGCAAATTTCAACACGCGTTTCTTTCTGCAGATCAGTCAAATCATAAGGCACTCATTTTTCATATTTTTTTACTTTATTGATTTGACGCAAATGAGTCAATATTGTTGGTAAAGTAACGTTAAACCATGCCGCTATTTCCTGGGTAGTTTGCCTCTGATCGGCTTCCACCATCTATTTCAAATCATTTTTATTCACCTGTGTGGGCGGTCTTCCACGTGGTTCGTTCTTCAAATCGAAGTTTCCATCGCGAAAGCGTTTAAACCAAAATCGCACAGTCTCCTCTCCAAACGCAACATTAATATTGCGAGCTGTTTCTGCCGCGTTAGTTCCGCGTCGGAACTCGTATTCAAAAATCACACGAATTTTCGACGTATCCATCTTTATTGTCTAAGCTGAATAAAAAAAACAACTGAAAGTTGATAATCGAATGTTGCACATTTTTTAAAATAAGAAAGAAGAACACAGGTACCGTATGAAAAAAGTTTCACTTTAAAATCTTAAACCATGAAGGTTCTATGTCAATTCGAAGTACCTATTACAATAAAAATATGGCAATTACATTCTTTATCCCCTATTATTTGGTGAAGGTCGCAAAATTGGTAAATCGTCACAGATAGTTATTAAAAGGAGATGAAAAATATTTAAATGAAATAGGATTTAAAATACGTTTACTCATAACCAACATGAAACAAAAATTAGGAAGAAAATCAGAAAAAAGACTATCGGGTATTCCTTTCTAATTTTCCTTAAATTTTTTTACCCATAACGATATTCATTGCGCATAAAGAAGTTTTACCATATAAAACAACCAAAATAAAGACAAGGAAAAGAAATACCTAAACGTAAAGTTAGATTTTAATAATAATAATTTATAATTCGTAATATCGTCTTACGAATGCGGGCTATGGAACATTTCTTGAACGAAATTCCAATTAGAATGGATCGGAGTTTTGATGGAATTCGAGACCAACCACGCGGATGTAATGATCAAATGAGATAGGAAACGACGCTGAGATATTTCGCAAATTATAAAGAAGCTTCCTGCTAATTAAATGGAAAAATTATGACGATTTTAAGACTTTTGGCGGTCTCCGTGGCGCAGTGGTATGCGTGGTTGACATATAAGACGGAGGTCCTGGGTTCGATTTCTGGCTGGGCTGAGTAAGATTTTCCAGAATTAGTCCAGGTCTGGTTAGGAGGTTGTTTTGTTGTTTTTGTTTTGTGTTGTAGCTATTTATCACTTTGCCGGCAAAAAGTTACCGCCAGAGCGATTTTGCGTTCCAGTATGATATCGTGTTGAAACCGAATGGCAAGTGATAATGCAACTACACCGTGTACACTGCATCATCACTTACGAGCATCATGGCTAACTAGTAATAAATTTAAAAAAAAATAAGGACAGAACTGAGGATGTTCGCAGACGAACCAAAGTTACAGACATAGTTCGAATTGAAGCTGAATTATAAACGAATCAAAATGATCTTTTAATGATTTTATTAAACAAAATATTTTTGACTTTGAAGTGGGGCAATATGAGATTTAGAGGCTAAAATGTTCTTTAAAATATTCTTATTTCTCACTTACCCTATTATTACTATACCTAATTTGTGAAAAGACCTTAGGTGTCGAGTAATTGCTAACACAAAATTGCATTAGTCGCTCTAATAGAAATAAATAATCATTAGTTCCAACACGTTAACGGAATTCGAACTACAATTTTATTGCACAAATTGGAACTAATAGCTTTCAGTTGTTTAATAGGTCTAGTTTAGATAAAGGTTCCTCTTTATAATGGAGGTTGGGTGCTTCATAATAGAGGTCGATGGTCATGTTAAAGTTTTAATTAATTAGACTAAGGTTCGCTTCAATCTATGTAGGTTCCACATAGCGGTTGGGACTGACGGCGACGCGACGCTGGCGTGACCTATTGACTTACAATGCGAATAATTGTTTCGCTGCCTTTTCTACTACCCATCAGGGTATTTGCACATCTGATTATACACACGGAAAATGCATCGGTATTATTGGTGCGTAACTTTAGAATATGCGTTAGTGCTTTTAGATATAACTGGAAAAAACTCTCAGGACATATCTTCTGTCAGATAATGTTTTTTTTTGAAATGAACTACACATCGTTGGCTCTTGACTGCTAACACTTGGTGATGATGCAGTCTCAGATTCCGGAAACGGGCTAAACTTGTTGTAGAAGGACTCAAATTAAGAAAATCCACACCCCTTTCGGTTTCTACATCGACATCGGAACTCGGAACGCTAAATCGCTTGGCGATACGCCTTTGTCGGTACGGGTGGAAAGTAACAAGCCGGGTGACGGCGAAAGCCTCCCACCCAAGAATCGAAGATTCAAATTAAGAAAAATCTGCGATCAGCCCCGTCCGCAAATCAAACCCAGAACCCACGTTAATGGCTGTAAAAATCCACGCGCAAACCAGTGCGCCAGGAGGTCGTCACTGTGACCAGGAATGCTCTTAATTCTGCCTTTTCTTAGAAATCAGAAAGAATAATCTGATAAACAGTTACTTGGAGAACTAAAGTCTTTGAAGTACTTTGAAGTTTTCTTCAGAAGTTTTCTATTTACAAAGGATGAAGGTGTCAGTAGGGAGAAACTACGTGGTGAATTAATTCTAAGCTTTTCTCATGCCGAGAAAGATCAAGTGACAAATTTATATTAATTGCTATTTCCAGAAAACAGAGGCGGTTGTGTTTAGCGGAAGGCGAACGAGAATACTTTCAACACTCAAGCGGTTAATTTAGTATAATTATTGAATGGCTTAAAGAATGTAAATTTAAAACGCATACTGAGAATAATAGGAGTCATTTTGCATTACACAAAAGGACCTAGACCGTAAACCATTGACAATTTCAAATTCTTTTTTGTTTACCAACGCTATGAACGGACTACCGCAAAAAGTAGAGCGATACAAAATAGATTTACGCTCATACCGACTATTTCCACAGAAGCGGTGCTGGTTATATCGGGGCTAATACCTATAGCGAAGCTAGTGAAAGAGCGAGCAATATTGTTCGAAAACAAGCAGAGACCATCCCAGGGAGTACGCGAGAGCATACTAAACGAATGGGAAAACGAGTGGTTAGGAATAGGAAAAGGGACCTGGACACGAGAGCTGATCCCCAATCTTAAAAGGTGGCATAAAAGGGAGCACGGCGAAGTAGACCGGTGGGTGACTCAGGCGTTAAGTGGACATGGGGTATTTAATACGTACCTCTTCGCTATAGGTAAGGCACCGAGTGAAAGCTGTTACTTCTGTGGCGAGATAGATACCCCTAGGCACGCGCTTTTTGAGTGCGTGGGTGTCGCAGACCTAAGAGCAGCGGCCCAGGGACCAGGAGATAAGGTGGATGCCCGAAACCTCGTGGGACGCATGTTGGCAGGAGAGCAAGAATGGCGTAAACACTCCGACATGCTCCGAGCCATTATGGTCAGAAGAGAGGAAAGGGAACAGATGGAAAAGAAACAAAGAGAGCAATAAGTACTAGGAAGTCAGCACGACGAAATGCCAAGCGGTTCCGTACAAAAAAAAAAAAAAAGACTAAGGTTCGCTACAATCTATTTAGGTTCCACATAGCGGTTGGGACTGACGGCGACGTGACGCTGGCGTGACCTATTGACTTACAATGCTTTGAAAGCAAATAATTGTTTCGCTGCCTTTTCTACGACCCATCAGGGTATTTGCACATCTGACCGAAAATGCATCGCGTATTATTGGTTGCGTAACTTTAGAATATGCGTTAGTGCTTTTAGCGTACGAATTGATGTGATATAACTCGCTCGACATATCTTCTGTCAGATGTTTTTTTTTATCGACTACATGTTGGCCCTTGACTGCTATCACACCTTTCGGTTTCTACACGACATCGTACCGGAACACTAAATCGCTTGGCGATACGTCTTTGTCGGTAGGGTGGTAACTAGCAACGGCGAAAGCCTCCCACCAGCCAGACCAAGACAAATTAAGAGAAATCTCGATCTGCCCCGCCGTGAATCAAACCCAGAACCCCCGTCTTATAAATCCACCGCGCATACCACTGCGCCACGGAGGTCGTCAATGTGACAAGACTCTTACCCTTTTCTTAATAATAATCTGATAAACACTTATTTTGCAAAGTCTTTGAAGTACTTTGAAGTTTTCTTCAGAAGTTTTCTATTTACAAAGGATGAAGAGTAGAGAAATAAGTGGCAATTAATTCTAACTTTTCTCGCCGTGAAAGGTCAAGTGACAATTTATATTAATTGCCATTTATTATCTTTTTTTCAATGAACGAGAATACGAAGCACTGAAGCGGTTAATTTATTATAATTATTGATGGCTT
The DNA here is from genome assembly GCA_034621355.1 of Mycalesis mineus. Classification (NCBI taxonomy): domain Eukaryota; kingdom Metazoa; phylum Arthropoda; class Insecta; order Lepidoptera; family Nymphalidae; genus Mycalesis; species Mycalesis mineus. The sequence goes on from CM067901.1 coordinate 4,728,461, forward strand.
AAGAACTGTAATAAAACTCTACTTAGAATAATAGGAGTCATTTTGCATTACACGATTATACTTAACCATTGACAATCTCAATTTCTTTTTTTTTGTACGTCAGTAATCGATATAACATTTAAGTCATTCCGTTTATCTTGAGTCACCACCCTTGCCGTAATGCCTGAATAAATATTTTATTTTGAAATTCGTTGCCATTTTTCGATAGGTGTCGTGATATTGATGTTTATTTAAGTTTATTGATATATTGAAAAAAAATAGGCCTATTTGGATTACTTTGCCAAGTAACAATGTCTATTATGCTTTTTAGAGAACCTCTGTGATTTTAAATAATTGAGTTACGTCAGCTGATAGATGCTTATTTAATGCCATTTTGCTTAATAATCAATTGCAAAATGAACTTCTCCAGTAGTTGTTGAGAAGTAATAAAAATAAAATTATTATTACTATATATAAGGAACATTTGTATTAAAACACAAAACAAACAGGAGAAATGTTTTGATGGTTTTGAACTTGCAAGTGCTTGAGATATATTCGTGCTTAGGTATTGTGTGTGTAATGTGTGACACAATTTAAAAATAAACTTATTTTTTTCTTTCGTTACTGTATAGCACTAACCTGTTGAACCAATCGTCCGTATATCGTGGATATGGAAAAGGGTCGTTACTGCTGAAATCATATGACGCCTCTGCATTCTGAAACAAACGTTAATAATTACATTATGAACTTACATATTTATTTAGTAGATATTAAAATTACGTTCATATATTATATTATATATATATTTAATATATAATTTAATTTATTGTAAAAATGTGGCGAGGTCCCAATAGTTTGTAGTCTAACTGGTATTGTATAATTTTTTTTGAGGGTAATTTTGTAAAATTGTTTAGTACTGAGTCGAGACGCGGATTTTGTTCTTCCTGCTGCTGTCAATCTAATGTAAATGGGTTTTGTTGAAATAGTCACGTAATATAGATCATTTGAAGAGACTAGCGCCTAAGAGACAGGCTCGGTCTAGTTTAGTCGCTAGTGCTCATACTTAGTTATATACAAAATATGTCTATTATTTGTAAGTTCATAGTTTTAAGTACCTATTGTTTGTCTGGTGTCAACAAATGCATTTTTATTTTTTTATTTTTTTATATGTATTTAGTAAGCTTATCTCTAGTGGAGAAATCAAATAACACCGTCCTTAATATAATATAATCCCTATTTCCCTTGGCCATATTTATCGAAAACGTTAATAGTTTTTCTTGTGTTTAATATTGTTAGCAAATCGATGTTATGGAAGAAAAAAATAGGAAAAATGGAAAATCTAATAAATAAAAGAAGATAGATGAACTCATTTGACGGAAGATGTGACGCGTATTATTGGACACGTAAGTTCAGGACAGACAAATATCAATAAAATAAAAAGACGTGTGGCACTCGGAGACTGCCGCGGTAAAGCTATTGCATAGCATTTTTTATCAACTTATGTTTACCTACCGACGTCATCGGGACCGTGGCCTAGCGAATTTTTAAGCGTGATATTGCAAAAAGTCATTAATTTAAAAACAATGACTTTTTGAAATATCACGCTTTTTCGGAACCGACGGGATTCGAACCCGTGTCTCTCTGGCAATCCGGGCATTTAGAGCGCCTTACCGCTAAGCCACGTTCCCCGATGACGTCGTTGCCGAAATTGTGCTTTTGATATTATGTTTTTGATACTCAGGGGGTGTTAGGTTTTTTCGTTACGGAATTTCTGTATTTGGTCTCCACGCTCAAGGCCCGCGATAAAAGCTATACAATAGCTTAACATTCAACATTCCACAAACAGCCGACGATGCGTCAGTGCATCGACCGCGCAACGTCTGTTTCGCTTCCGTCAACGCATGGTCGGTCGACGTAAGAGCGGCAACGTCGCGCGCCAATATCGTACTCAGACAAGGCGTAATATCAGCGGAATCGGACGTTGGAAGTATTTTTGTGTCGAAAATGTTTGATACAGAGAAATTTATCATGGAAGTGCAGTGTAGAACATGTCTATGGAACTTAAAAGAAAAATGCTATAGCGACCGACAAGCAAAGAGAAGGGCTTGGGAGGAAATTGCAGAATTATTTTTTGTTGACTGGGAGATATATGACGACGAGAAGAAAAATGAAACACGTAAGTTTTCTATTACATTATTTTTCATTAGTAGCATCCAGTAGCATAACTAATGTTATAACGGAGAAAGTTTGTGTGTGTGTGTATCTTTGTTACTCCATAATGCCGCAAGATCAAATTTGGCTGTGGAATGGAGACAGATTATATCCTGAATTACTCCTTAAATCCCGAAAAATAAAGAGTTCAAGCGGGATAGTGAAAGTACTTAGTTCCGGGTATAAGGTATTTTGTAATAACGAATAATAACAAGATACGCGCGAAAACATAACCCTTCTTCAGTTTGGTTAGAATAGTTCGTTTTAATGTTTATTGTGTATTCAAGTAATTAATCTGTGTATGTTTGATCATGTCTATCTGTGGCTTTTGAGTAAAAAAACGAGATAATAACACAACTGTTTGTTATTCCTTTTTTTGAAAAATCTTTTTTGGTATCAGTCGTTATTCATCATAATCATCACTATTATCTTACTTACAACTAACTACAGTAGCCACTCCCTATTCCCTAATTATATTTTTATTAGTTGACATTGTATGCCTTTATCTCTTTTCAACTGTAGCATCGCGCCAGATGGAAAGAGTAATTCGTTAGTAGAACAGTCCAGAGTTCTCTCTATTTATAGGAGAACGGAAGCTTAGAGTCATACTCTGCTCCAATGCGTATTAGCGGGCTTCGGGTGATAATGTTTGATTTTTTTAACGATCACTATCACATTTTAATAATATTGACCGGACCGAATGTGGTGTGTAATCTCCGAGGCACGTGAGTATAACACCACCAATGTCCCAATTCCAAGCTTCCAAGTTTTAACTTTTTTTTTATGGACTACAAGTTGGCCCTTGACTGCTATCACACCTGATGTTAAGTGATGATGCAGTCTAAGATGGAAGCGGACTAATTCTACACGACATCGCACCGGAACGCTAAATCGCTTGGCGAGTAACTAGCCACGGCGAAAGCCTCCCACCAGCCAGACCATGACAAATTAAAAAACCACTGCACCATGGAGGTCGTCAAGAAAAGAAAAGAAAACTAAATTGTACCTGTATAAAAAAAACTAATGAAGGTTTTTAGTGTAATATCAATTGTAAACTTTCTATTTCAGTTGTGGATCTCCAGAAAAAGTGGAAGCATCTCCGTGACTACTATGTTAGAGAGAGAAAAAAAGAATCCGAAGGTGGAAGTGCTGCGAAGAAAAGAAAAACGCCATACGTAGAAATGCTTCGCTTCTTAGATATGGTGAAACAATCTCGACCTACTACAAGTTATGTAGAGGTTAATTTCGATGACACTGCCCAAGATATTGCTCAAGAGACCCTACAAAACGATACTGAGAGTGAGGAATCTGATTCCGATTCTAAGCCTGTGAATGATGAAGTCCAGAGTATGACGCCGTTTCAAAAAAAAATTGTTCATATCATGGAGAAATCAAAAGAAGACAGCGATTCAGATAAACAGTTCCTGCTGTCTTTACTCCCGCTAATGAAAAATATGACTGAAGCGGAAAATCTTGATTTCCGAATAGATGTAATGAAATTGGCAAAGAAATACAGATTTGATACGAGTCCCCTGCCCGATCAAGGTGATTAGAAAGAAAAAATATTTAATTTTATAAATTATGCCACACATTACATTTCATAGAATAATATAAATTTCGGTGTCTGAACCTTTTGAGCTAGTCAACACTATAGGAGCCATGAAGAAGAAGCATCAAACACTACTCCTGTCATATGTGGCACAACCCAGAAAAAGGTGTCAGCTCAGCATTGCGCTGCAAGCCCAAGCAATTGTTGGAACATACAGCGCTGATTTTCAGCCAGCAACTTCTTCGAGGTGACGCTACAAAATTACGCAACCACACACTAAAATAAAACTATTAAAAAATATTTTTTTTATTCATTACAAATTATCCCTTGATGGTAAGTGATGAAGCATTCTAAGATAAAAGCGGGTTAATTAGTTACGAACAGGATAAAATCCACACCCCTTTCGGTTTCTACACGGCATCGTACCGGAATGCTAAATCTACCAAATGTTAAATTTTTATCACCGTGAGAATATCGGAAAATACTTTTTTTATCGACTACAAGTTGGCCTTCGACTGCTATCTCACCTGATGTTAAGTGATAATGAAATCCAATATGGAAGCGGGCTAACTTGTTAGGAATAAGACGAAATGCACACCCCTTTCGGTTTCTACACGACATTGTACCGGAACACTAAATCGCTTGGCGGTACGTCTTTGCCGGTAGGGTGGTAACTAGCCACTGCGAAAGCGATGGCTTTTATGATTGTCTAAGTTTTTACAATAATAATTATTTTATTTACAGTTTATTTATTATTTTATTAAGTTTAAATGAGTAAGCTTTTCCCACCAATGTGCTTAAAATTATTCTGAAACTTAATTAAATTAAACAATTAAAAATTAATAAGATTTTAAACATCATTATTCGGACTTTCTATTTACATTCGCTGTTATAAGTATCTGCAAATAGGAATTAACTAAGCGAGATTTTAATTATGAAGAAAGGGTAATATGAATAAATTAAGCATTTACTTAAAAGAACACTTAGACCGCTTAAATAAACAGGTATCAAGATTCAAGCTCAGAGACCTTTATAAGTACTTAAAGCTTCGGCATTTTGCTTTTGCTCCGTTGAGAAAATACGAGTAGGTACCTACAATGTAAATTTTAATTAAATAGCTTTTAGAATGTTTTAGATATACATAGATTAAATAAAAAATAATTAGAAAACATTGATTTTGGCCTATGTTTTTTTACATAGAAAAACCTTGTTACCTTAAAAATGATTTTACAGTTTTCATTGTTTTCGTTCTATGCAGTTTTTATTATCGCAGCACAGATTAAAATATTAAAGTTAAAAAAAATATATACTTTAATCCGGCTAGGGAAAAAACAATAAACAAGGTAAGTGATTTTTGATATCATCGTCTTATTGATCAAAATAAATTAACAAATATCAGCTACTCTCAAACTTGTTGACAAAAACATATTTTGTTACAAACGACGGTATAAAATATTACGATTGCAGCAATCAACCTTAAAAACGTACTCCCCTAGAACAAGCCCAGGTAATAGAAGGAGCTTTATTATTTCTTTTATATTAATGAAATGGCTGTTAAAATAAGGAATTTTCCTTGTTAAATAACACCTTAGAAGAGTTCTTATTCTCTTAATAGCGAGGGCGATGAATAAAGCATTTTCATTTAAAATTCGGGGGCGAAATAATCTCAGCTCGGCATAGGTCTTTTAGGGGATTCATGAAAATTAAGGTTCAAGTATAATTTAGATGGAAATTTTAATGGAATTCCTTGAGCCTTTTAACCAACTTCAAAAGAGTGAAGATTCCTCAATTTGACAAAACTTCTGAAAGTTTGAAAATTATTATAACAGCTGTGCGCAGTTTAAACATGTCCTATCTCATTTGATACTTAACTAACAGACGCTCGCGACTTTGCCCGCGAAGTAAATAGTGTGTTGCAACCACCTAAAAGCAGCGTTTTCGATGAAGGCTCCCAGGCTGCTTAAATTTTTCCGACTTTTCAAACAATTATCTTCACATTTCATCCAATTTACATAAAACCCAAACAAATTATGTTCTTAAACTTTTCTATGTACTCGTATTTGTGCAACCCGCGTGACAGTCCGTTCATTAGTCGTTGTATACTTAACGAACAAACAGACACAGCAGGAAACTTTGTTTTATAATGTGTAAGGAAGCGTAATTCATACTCTCTCCAGTCAGTCCTTCATCAAAGAGGATCGTGTACCAGGCAGGCAGATTACCTCCTGATATATACAGATGGCAGATATCCTCTATCGTATAGATAATTATGGTCCCTAGCCTTTTAAATAACTCTGTAAACCTACTATCTGTAGATGACCATCAGGTTAAAGATCGTATCTTATCTTGCGTTTTCATTCTAATTTTCGTACTATAATGATTTACGCTCTGATACGCTGTAGACAAATTATTAAGATACATGTCTTTGTATAGCGAAATTGCACATTTGTAACAATTATATTATAAATACGTAATATTCACCTCCCAAATTACGAATATTTTTCCAAATCAATAAGCGCGTGGCGTGAAAACGTTTTCTCAATGCATCTAATTTCATTAAAATTCAGTAATTTATTAAAACGTTTATATTTGTAAACATATAATAATAATAAATAATAAATTATTTATTTCGACCATCAATGGATCATATTATGTGTTAGTAATGAATGACTTAAAAAAATTGGTTGTCTGTAAAGTCGGTTTACTGACGATAGTTGAACGTGACAATGACTTAAGAAAATACAGATGGAATGGTAGCATTTAATTGGTTATTAAAATTTTCAATTTAAGTATTTTTTTAAAAATATTAATTTAAATTAATAAAATAATTGATTTTGATTTTATAAATTTATATTTTAAATTTATGATAAATATATTAATTTTTAAATTAAAATAAATATATATAATAATTATATTTAATAGACGGATGTCGAACGCTGCCGAACGCAAAGGCCGATTGTGCTTCTTTGTCGCTCGTTCCGCGCTCTCGCTTGCACTTCAAGCCTTACATGGAACGCCTCAAAGCGAGGTAACGACGCATGACGTCATGTTTTTTTGTGCGTGCAGCCGGCTCTATTGAATTATAAGACGTTGTCACGTCAAAAAACTAGTGTTAGTAACAAAATATCTTATAATCTAAGCTTACCTAACCTACGACAAGACCGATTTACCAGCATATGAATCATAGAACAGTGATTCAAATACTGGCAATCTAACCTGTCAGAAAACGCCTTCAGAATACCTTTAGAGCTAGCCCGGACCCTACTCAACAGGGACGTACACCGCTTTCGCATAATCGTGTAAAAACAATCTACGCGAGCGTCGACGAACATCCCTGATGCGCTGCAGGATCGAGGCAGCCCCAACAACAAATGAATAATGCATGACAACTACAATGTTTGAACAAAATGACGATAGAAAAGTTACTATGTACTTACATAGTTATATTTCAAGTCAGGATGCATGTAGTCAACACCTGAAAAAGAAATCTTCGTAAAACATAATTTTGTAATTAAAACTTATTCTAATTAATCTAATTCTTGAACCAAGAGCTTTTATCCTCATTGACCCATTTTACTGGCCCTCTGAAGATGCGCCCGAAAAGTCATATTTCCGAATTGGCAGCTATTAGGCAACGGGATAGATAATAATAACGAGTATTTATTTACCTGCCACATATCAATACTAACTTTCTCGTATAAAAGTATACAAAGAACCAAAATAGTTCTACGCTCCTTTATTGTTATGAGAAAAGCAATTTAGAACCTTATATAATAACTAGAGGACGCCCGCGGTTTCACCCGCGTAGTTCTCGTTCCCGTGGGAATTTCGGTATAAAATGTAGCCTATGTGTTATTCTGATATGTAACCTATATTATTGTGAAATTTCATCAAAATCCATTCAGTAGTTTTTGCGTGAAAAAGTAACAAACATCCATACATCCATACAAACTTTCCCCTTTATAATATTAGTAAGGATAATAATTACAGTTTAACTCTGCTCTACGCGGCACGGGGTTGTATGGTTATGAACTTCCCATCTCCAGGCTGAGATTTTTCACCAATACTTTTTTGAAAGAAAGGAAAGCTCATCATTTTTTACAACCCTTAAACCCCTATTGGTTAATCACTAGGTAACGAGGAAGTAATAAATATATTACATCGTTATCAACGGAGCCAGGCCCTCATGGTAGGATGCCAAGAAGCAGTGGAGAGGCGTGCTGGGTCTACGTTCAATATCCCCATATTGAACGTAGACCCAGTACGCTTCTCCACTGCTTCTTGGCAGGCACAGGGTCGTAATTTTTTTAATTCATTAACTATCATTATTAGATAAAACTTACAACTTTCCGACTATGGGCTTAGAATTGAAAAAAAATATTTTTTTATAAAAGACAGAAAAACTCAGAATAATTCCACGACTCGCACACGCGATCTCGTGATTTTAGTCACATAGGCTAACCACCAGTAAATTTCTTATTTTATGCGAGGATTATATAAGCATACACAAGAGATTTAATGTTCCTCCAACATTTAACTCAATTACAACATTTTAATACCAACAAGACTACTCAAGTGTCGACCGGGGAAATTAAAAACACTTTTTGGCAGTTACTTAACTTTAGAAATTATTCCAAAAATTTTGAACTTACCTATATATAATGACAAATAGCTGAAAACTTTGTTTATTCTCAACCTATACACACAGGTAGTAAGGATACACGTATTAGTACGCTTTTTAAAGCACATTTTCTACGTTACTTGCTTTTATTAACTTTCACCTGTCGTGGTGTCAGTAATAAAATCCTGCCCAAATTTAATTTGACACACCTCTGGTTATCGATTGATTGTATAATTATGTAGATATTTCGCGTGCAATACAATATTATGATGATATGGTGCTGATCTGATGCTGAAGCTTGAAAACGATCTTAGGAAATCCTCAATATAAGAACGCACCCTCATTGGGCTCATTTGATTCGTATTGAAGTGCACTTTGACTCTATATGGTAACTAGAGTCTGATACTGGAGCTGGAAGGTGGCTATAAGGACTCTACACTAAAACAACACAGTTTCGTCGAGTTTGGGGTAGTTTGATTTGTCTTGATAAGTAGTTTGGTCAGTGCCGCCTTGTCCGTGGATTTTATTCTCCGTCCGGTGAATAGAAGCTTGTATTTTTTTTATTTATTTATACTTGTTTTTGAGATATGACCAATATTCCCCTTCCCATTCTACGCCTTTCCACGGTACTAACACTGCTAAGCTTACGAGTATTACATTTATTATAAATCGTAATTAGGCTTTTATATTAGAGTAAAAATAAATTAATATGTCATCAAGTGAGTTCCGGTCTTACCATCATCCATGATAGCTGTAGTAACGTTAACGCCAGTATAACCCTGCGCCCAGGCAGCCTCTACATTCAAGTCCAACTTGGGTTTCCCGCCATTTTGTCCTGTGTTCTTTAGATACCATTGCAGGGGGAAGTACGGGTCGCGAGGCTCAGATGCAGGCACAGTCTCTGGTAAGCGAAGTGGACGGAAACCACGCTTTACACGCTTGAAACCCGTTTGCTGGACCGCTGTATGAACCTAGAGGTAAAAGAGTACATCATTAGCTTCTAATATCGATATAGGGGAAGTTGGGTGGTGAGGCTCAGACTCAGGTACAGTTTTAGATAAGCGAAGTGGACGGGAACTACATTTCACGTATTCTTGAACCCTGTTTGCTAGACTGCTGCATGGAGTTCATCATCATCATCATCATCATTATCAGCCAATGGACGTCCACTGCTGGACATAGGCCTTTTTTAGGGACTTCCAAACACAACGATCCTGAGCCGCATGTGCCCAGCGGCTCCCTGCGACCCGTTTGATGTCGTCAGTCCACCTGGTGGGGGGTCGACCAACACTGCGCTTTCCGGTGCGGGGTCGCCATTCTAGCACCTTCGGCCCCCAACGTCCATCAGCTGTTCGAACTACGTGCCCCGCCCATTGCCACTTCAGTTCTGCGACTCGCTGAGCTATGTCGGTTAATTTGGCTCTTCTGCGGATCTCCTCATTTCTGATTCGATCACGCAGAGATACACCGAGCATTGCTCTTTCCATCGCCCGCTGAGTGACTCTGAGCCTTCTTATGAAGCCCGCAGTTAGCGACCAAGTCTCGGATCCGTATGTCATCACTGGCAACACGCACTGTTCGAAGACCTTCGTCTTCAGGCACTGAGGAATTTTGGACGAAAAGATGTCACGCAGTTTCCCGAACGCTGCCCAACCGAGTTGGATTCGGCGGTTCACCTCTTTCTCGAAATTGGACCTACCTAACTGGACTATATGCCCTAGGTATATATACTCGTCTACAATTTCGAGTGCAGAATTTTCAACAATAACTGGGTGGAGCGAAACATGAGCATTACACATGATCTTTGTCTTGCCCATGTTCATTTTAAGGCCCACCTGTTGAGAAACTCTGCTGAGGTCATTGAGCATATTATTAAGGTCATCTAGAGATTCTGCCATTATCACTACATCGTCGGCAAACCGCAATTGAGTGAGGTACTCGCCATTGATGTTGATGCCAAGTCCGTTCCAGTCCAAGAGCTTAAAGACGTCTTCCAATTCGGCGGTAAATAGCTTCGGGGAGATAACATCTCCCTGTCGCACTCCTCGCTGCAATTGGATTGGCCTCGTAGTCTCATCCTGTACACGGACTGACATGGTGGCGTTTTCGTACAGGCACTGCAACGCTTGGATGTACCGGTAGTCGATTCGGCACCTCTGCAATGACCTTAACACAGCCCAGGTTTCCACCGAATCAAAGGCTTTCTCATAGTCCACAAACGCCAAGCAAAGTGGCCGGTTATACTCTTCGGTCTTTTGTATAACCTGCCGCAGCGTATGGATGTGGTCTATGGTACTAAAGCCTTGTCGGAAACCGGCTTGTTCGGGAGGCTGGAAGTCATCAAACCTACGAGCGAGACGATTCGTGATGACTCTGGAGAACAACTTGTAGACATGACTCAGCAGCGAGATTGGTCTGTAATTCTTCAGCAAGGTATTGTCACCCTTTTTAAAGAACAGAACAACCACGCTCCTGTGCCACGCCTGAGGCGTCTTGCCCTCGTGAATGACGGAATTGAACAATCGCTGAAGGACTTCAAGTATCGGTTTACCACCCGCTTTCAGGAGTTCTGCTGTGATTCCGTCATCACCTGGCGCCTTGTTGTTCTTTAGGTGTTCGAGAGCCATACTAATCTCGTCTCGCGTGGAGTTAGTGGATTATAAAATTAGCTTCAAATATTATTGTAGGGATAAGTGTGGGTCGCGAGGCAAATAGATGTCACCACATTAAACTATCAATAATTGCAATTTTTAGCACAAAAATTTTTAAATAAATATAGAACCGACTCAAAACGCACTAAAATGTAAAAAATAACTGTCGATTAGTTGCTTTAAATTACTTAAGCAAATCTATGAAGTCGGTGCGAGCCAAGTTTAAGGAACCTTTATTTTACGTAGTAAAGCAGTTTGTGGGTTTTAGGACTTCTAGGTAACGTCCTTAAAGTAGAAACCTTGGCTGGCACCGACTCCTAGATATGCTTAAGTAAATTAAAGTTATTTTTTACTTTTTAGTGCGTTTTGAGTCGGTTCTATTTTTTTTTTAAATTTTTTATTTCTTACTTTTTAGTGATTTATCGCCACGTATCGTACTCGTACTATGCTGTCATAGTATATTATATGGCACTAGTAGCCAAAAAGCTACCGATACCCAGACAAAAACCGAAATCGCTGTAAGCGTGCCTCCAAAATTTGAAGAGTTCCTTCAATTTCTCCAGGATATCATCATCAGATCCTAACATGATGACAATGGGACCACCTTGGAAGTATGCCCTTTGTAATAAAAAAAGAATTATCGAATTCGGACAACTCTGTAACAAGTTATGCGTGGTCATCCATATAAAAAAAAAATACGTGTCGAATTGAGAACCTCCTCCGTTTTTTTCGTCGGTTAAAAATACAACGTAACGATTCACATCAAAGCTAATGGGAACTCCGGTTAAATAATATACCATTTGTCGCTCCGGACTTCAACTTTACAATGCAGAACAAAAAGCGTTAGGCTGCCTACGTTCATAATAATGTGCTCTACTATATTTATACTCATACAAGTTTTATGACTTCAAATCTGTTGAAACTCAAGATGCTTATAAAAATTTTTACCCTTTAAAATATTTTGTTTGATAAAATGTCTACGTATTTTGTATTGCAACACTTTTATCTCGTACCAACATTATAAATGTATGAGTTCTTACAAGTAGAAAATGGATTAGACACGTCGTGTTCAGGTCAGAGTTTGAAATAGAAAGCTAATCCGCTAATGTGCTTGTAATCGGCTTAAAACCTCATCCACTCCTTGCAGTAAACGCGTTGCAAAATGAGCTTTAAGTTCAGCAGCGTAAAGTTGATTTCAATGCAGCATGAATAAGTAAACACTTTTTTCTTATTTGGTGTATTCTGCAACAACACTTTGAAGGTCGTTACGATTATTTAACCATTAACGTAAAAGGAGGAGTGTTTTATAAGTATGTATGTATGTATGTCTGTCTGTAAATTACATCATTGCTTCTTCTAGAGAAAGTACTATTTGTAGATTTATTTTTTTGACGAACTCCGTGGCGCAGTGGTATGCGCGGTGCATTTATAAGGCGGAGGTCCTGGGTTCGATTCCCGGCGGGGCAGATTGAGATTTTTCTTAATAAGTCTTGCTCTGGCTGGTGGTAGGCTTTCGCCGTGGCTAGTTACCACCCTGCCGACAAAGACGTACCGCCAAGCGATTTAGCGTTCCGGTACGATGTCGTGTACAAACCGAAAGGGGTGTGGATTTCATCCTACTCCTAACAAGTTCGCCCGCTTCCATCTTAGATTGCATCATCACTTAACATCAGGTGTGGTAGCAGTCAAGGGTCAACTTGTAGTCGATAAAAAAAATAGTAAGCAGTTAAGTAAAGAAGTAGTATGTCATAAGATATGCGTATCTGTCTGTCTTTGGGTCTGTTTATCTATTTGTGGCATCAAAGGTTTTAAAGGAATGAATGGAACATTTGTGATTAGGTTTTTGTTCAGAAGCTAATGTTTCTTACCCAGATATTTTCGTTAAGCGAATTAAACGATATCGGCATTTCTTTAAGAACATAGGTTGCTTTATTATTTTATTTGTGTTCTAGAAAGCTTGCAACACATAATTTTTCTCGCGGGTGGACTCGCGGGCGTCTGCTAGTATAAATTAAAATTATAATTTTTTTATGTGTTTTATTAATTGTTAATGTATTTACTTATATCTAACTTACAATAGTAAGTAATCTTATGTCTATTTAATTTCAATTTTATAATTTGCATTCTGAAATTAGTTTTAGTACAATTTTAAGTGAAATTAATGATATTACCTAAAATAAATAGAATTTGAATTGATGCTGGAAAAACGAGGTAGTTATAACTTGTAGTCGTTACATAAGTAATTACCTACAGTTTTGGTAGAACAAAGTTGTTTTACTCGAACATTAATTAGTTTGAATGTTCTATACCATTTTCAGCACACCCTGAGGCGAACTAGGGGCCTAATAACTCCCAAACAAATTAAACCTAGTTAGTAGTTGTATGTGAGTACATTTAATCCCTGCCTCTTTCGTTGCTGTATATGTACCTAGCTATCAAATATATTTAATTACCTCAGGATATGATTGGCTTATTTTATTCGACTTCGCTTGGTCCTTCCAAAAAATACTTACCTAATATACATCTAATATATAAAATTCTCATGTCACAGTTTTCGTTGCCATACTCCTCCGAAACGGCTTGACCAATTTTGATGAAATTTTTTGTGCTTATCCCGTATCTATGAGAATCGGCCAACATCTATTTTTCATCCCACTAAATGTTAGGGGTAGTCCACCCCTAAATTTTTTTTTTTATTTTTTAGACAAAATTTTTAATTTCTAATCTCTCAATCCTTAATTTTCACCCTTCTACGATCAACCCTTATTTTTTAATAGCCATTTTAGTAATTTAATCATTTTTCCTCTCCGGTCGAAAACTGATCAATCGTCATTTAATTAGTTATCCCCACCAGATGTCTACAGGTGTCACTTCTGACCCAGTAAACAGCACGGAGTAGGGATGAAATGTTAGTTACCGTACTCCTCCGAAACGGCTTTACCGATTTTTCCAAATTTTGTAGGTATGCGTATTCAGAAGGTCTGAGAATCGGCTAATATCTATTTTTCATACCCTTAAGTGATAAGGGTTGTCGACGCCTAACATTGTATTTTAATTTTTTGGACATTTTTATTATAATGTGGCATTAAAAAATACATACACCTCTACATGATCAACCCTTATGTATAAAAAAATGTTTCCTAAAAATAATATACATGGCAAAACAACGTTTGCCGGGTACAGCTAGTTTAATATAATAAAATGACTTAATGGACCACCACAGGGTCACGCCTCACTTCTTTTAAGAGAGAAAATATGGATCCACCAAGTTGCTTCAATTTGGGTTAGTGGGTTTTTGTTCTTGATCACTAGCACATGTTAAGATAATGTCTGTGACCGACGGCTTAATGTGATCTTCAAGATACGGGAGTTTAACACTATCAACTTCTCAACTCCGGGATAAGACTTTTAAATTATTTACTGTGAATTTCTTAGAAGAACAAAGAACAGTTCGATATTTCATATATACCGACCCAGGTCCCGAACTCGGGACCTCGTGACCCCAAGCCATATAGTTATATTCATAATAGTACAGGATCAATGAAACAGTGAGGTGATTTCACTATAGTCACGTTTTCCTAGGATTATTTTTTTAGTAATAAAAATTTCGATTTATATACGCGGAACTCGTCTTACAAAGTGCCGCACTGTATCCATCAACCTGAGGCGTAAGTGTAAAGTCTAGTGTACCTGTAATTGCGCCGACCGTTCCTTTAAGTGCCCTAGCGTATAAGCCGGCTAAGTCGCCACGGCCAATTAATTCTTTCATGTCATCATTGACATATTAATACTATGGACTTCGGGTCTAATGCAAAATTTACGTCAAAAGTGTCCCAAGATATTTTATACACACTAGGATGTATTTATGTTTTTATACACAAAATAACATTGTAATGTATGTCTTATCGTATTGTTATACAGTCTAATTTGCAACGGTCTAATTGCATGCAATAAGTAATCAGCTTCGATTGACGGTTACCATGGCAGCCTTTTTTTGACATGACAGCTTCTCGTGAAAATAGGACAACATAAATGGTGTGGAGTCGGTAGCTTTCAAATTTTTTTGGCATCTTATATTTAAATATTATATTTACAACAAATTTTAATTTATATTTACATATCCCTGACCTCTATATGCTGGGATAAATCTTGTACCAAATAATAATTGTTGTAATTATCTTGTATAAAATAATAATCAGTTATAATAATATTTAATTACAAATCAAATCCACAAATGTACAAAATGATATGCCACTCGATATAGTTCTTTACTTTGAAATTTCAAGTTCTCGATATTTTCCTCTTTTTATTTAAACTGAAAATATATTTTTTTACTTCAATGACGTTAGATCACTTTTTTAAATAACTGTTCCTAATTTCATGTAGATAATTCTTATAGTTATCAAATTAATATACCATTATGGTCAAAGATATTTGATTAATATTCATGACATAAAAAATAAAAGTTGACATAATAAATAAAATTTTTTGAATTTAAAATAATCTAATTATTTTAATTCAAAAATTAAGTAAGTAAATAATTCAAATGTTAAACAACAAAATAACTCTATGCAGTCGTTGTTCTAAAACATTCTATTGCTCACGGCAGATCCGAACTAAATGTGGTTAATTAGATAAATATATTGCACTCCTTCTATCCTCTACGCGGGTAGCGTATGGGAAAAGGACAGATAGATACTTGTGTTCATTTTGGTTGGTTATGCAATTCGTTTCTATAGTTTATTAAAATTTTAATAAAATAGCCTGTTTCAAAGCAAAATAATACTTTAAAATCATCAGTAAATATTTACTTACTGAAAATATGGTACACCGTCTTCTTTTCTCACCTTACTCGGGTAGTTCCTACAAGTTTTTCATAACACATTACGGCATTATTGACGTGTATTCTGTCAATCAGCTAATATGAGACTGAATTGCGATTGGAAGTCATTTCGCGTTTTGGCTTACTTTTGGTTCGGACACTTTTTATCGCTGACCCGAAGTCCATAGTATTAATATGTCAATGCATGTCATACATAAGAGTGCTCCCTAGATGGCCAGCTGCCAGTAGCAATATAAGAGTAGCAATATTCTATTACGATGTTATTATAACTCGATAAAGTTTCGTATTCATCTCTATCTCTCTATGTGTATATAATAGACAGAGTGGTAGATAGACAGAGATAGAGACCAATTCAAAACTCAAAGTGTCGAGTCATAAATAAATCCTTTCTGCATAGCACTAATGCAGAAACATCACGCTCGAATACGAAAAACATCGAAACAATGCGGTCAGACGATCCACGAACAAACCACTCGATATGCACGTTATCCGACTGTCAAACTGTCTGACGAAGTCGAATTTCGTTTTAAAATCGATATGGTAATGCGCTTATACTAAAATACATCAGTTACCAGTATTAATTCTCCTACCGAGCTCTATCACTAAGCTGTTACTAACTACTTCTATAACTTACAAGGGGATGCTTTTTTAGCAGACGGGTATGCGCGATAGCCCTCCGAGGTCGGGCGTGAGGCAGCCCGCGGTGCGCGAAGTGCCATTCTGTATCTGAACCCAAAATCTGTAACAAAAAACAACAAAGACTTATAAAAACAAGCATACATTTTTTAACAAACATTTTTTACAAGCTTTTCTTTTGCCAAATTATCTAGAACACACTAATACAGCTATCTACTCGTAAGATAGTCAACCCTAAACCCGATGGTATTGTATCATTTTAATGCAGGGTCCTTAGAAGGTAGTTCCAGCATCATATCCTGGAATCAAAGGAGCTGAAACCCATCCAGCATCAGACAAGCTTCATTACATTGTACTTTTTGCATTGACACGCGAACTAATATTATAAATACAAAAGTACCGAATTTAACTGAACTGAATTTAAATCAAATTTGGTACACAGATAGACTAGAGCTTAAAAAAGGACAAGGGCTACTTTTAATTGCGAAGGTTTGTAAGGGGTTAAAAGGGAAATGAAATGTTGTATGAAAGTATCATCGTTTTTAAACCTAGAAGCTTAAAACGTATATTAAATGCTGAGTTTTATGTCGGCACTTCTGGGCGGAATCTGTATCAGAGTAACTACTCGCTGTTAAAGTTGTCTTTTAAAAGCACTTGTAGATAATTAAATATAGTAAAGATGTACCGAAGTCTCACCGAAACATGACTATTTGTTCGGAAGATTAGATTTAGATGTACAACAAATCTAAATCCTAACCTGCCGAACGAATATTAGTACAGCAAAAGCATACTTGTGTGTTCTTAAAAAACGGCAACACAACAGAAAAACATTACATTAAAATATTTAGATTGATTTAGTGTAAAAACGTTAAAATATTTAGTGTGACATCCAAACCCATTTAAAATAAATGGTTTTATGATTATTGTTAAGCAACAACTCAAAGATGCTAATAATTTATAAACACGCTAATGATTTGCTAAAATTCTTTCTGTACAACACCTACGCATCTATATATTTTCACTACAACCAAAGCCAGGCGAAGAAGAAGAGAGAGAAGAAGAAGAAGAGAATCCATAGATACCAATAAAGATATCAAATATATCAAGGGATGACCTAATTTGCAGTGTCAATCGACCGCGAATATCGTATCAGTTAAGCAAAGGTCAGAGGGTATGTAGGAAAGTTTCCATGAGCAGAGTTATGTAGACGTGTAAACTTAGATTATTTATCTACGAACAGTGAATAATAAATAATTTAGTCATCGTTCATAATAAACAATGTAACACCTTTCTAAATCTTGTTTGACTGGATACCTACCATCAACTATAATAGCGACTCAACTGTAGACGAAAACCGACCAGCAGAGTGCCTAGTGTCAGCTTTCACCAAAACAAGTCAAAAACTTCACATTCGCGTAAAGGCAAATTTTATATGGAATTGAAGCAGCGTCCCTGGCAGTATCGAGAGAAAACTCAAATGGGTGAGTGTGTGTGTCATATAAAACTTGCGTTTACCGTTCTCGATATCGACGCGGTAAAATCTTACACTAGCCACACAGTTTAGATCTACAGTTGAGTCGCTATTATAGTTAATGATAAGTATGCTGATCAATGCTATTCAGGTATCCGATTCGCGAGCTAAATATTTTGATCAAATTATAATTTGTTTCAAAAACGAATTATAATCTGACCGAAATACGTCATAGTAGACATCCGCGTTTTTCAGGTGTTCCCAAACACAACGTTCGAACCGCCTGTGGCCAGCGGTTACCTGCGACATATTCAATGAATTCAGAATTTAAACAATCGCAAGTATTATCCCTATTATTAAAATATGAACAGCTAAAACTCATATAACTGTTGTCGTTGTTTGCTCGACTAGTTTATAAACCTATACGTCCTTAGTCATGAGATCGTTCATGTAACGCGGCTTCAAAATGCAGAAACTGGTTTGGTATACTCCAACAACAGTGACGTGAGTTTCAGCCGTTTATATTTTAACTAGCTTTTGCCCGCGACTTCGTCCGCGTGGAATTATTTATTACGGCAGTCCAATTTTTCTAAGCTTTGAATGTCATATTTATTAATATCTAATCAACTGCCTAAGAAATAGGTCTTAAGCTTTTAAAATGACGATACTTTCATACTACATTTCATCCCCCCTTTAACCCCTTACAACCCTTTTTTCGCAATTAAAAGTAGCCTATGTCCTTTTTCAGGCTCTAGACTTACTTGGTACCAAATTTTATTTAAATCGGTTCAGTAGTTGTAGAGTGAAAGCAAGACAGACAGACAGACAGAGTTACTTTCGCATTTATAATATTAGTTAGGACTAGCGACCCGCCCTAACTTCGCACGGGTGCAATGCTGGTACAGTATACTAAATAACGCACGCCGCGCGCGACCCACAAACGCTCGCTATGTCCCTGCATTTTGAATCTTATATATCTTGGAAAATATTCACTTAAATTAAATGCTCAAAGTATATAATACTTAAATGGATAAGGATTAATACAGTATTGCTTAAAATCACTTCATAAATGAGCTATTACTTTTGGTTGAAAGTAAAAGATAAAAAATGGTTATTGTGGGCTATCCCTAAGAGATAGACATATACCATCGCGGACTTTTTGTAGACCTTTTTAAGGTGTGCAATACTGTAGTACATTACTATGATATATTTCGTAGGGTTAAGCCAGCGTTTGCAATTTAAGCGCAATAAATGCGTTAATTTACGACATCACATCCGAAACCTCTAAAATTATGAGTGTTTCTCTTCTACATTGTGCATGTATTATACACACAAACCTTCCTGATGAACCACTCTATCTGATAAAATAACCGCTTGAAAATCGGTTGCGTAGTTTTAAAGATTACATACATCCGGACAAACATAAAAGCGACTTTTTTTTATACTATGTAATGATAATACGTTTGATGTTATTAGAGCAATAATACTACGCTGTCCAGTGAGTGAGGGGTCAGCGTTTAGGAAAATTCGCGACATATTTTTCTCCAAAATTCCTCAGTGCTTGAAGGCGAAGTAAAATAATAAATAACAACAAAACAAATACTAAATGAAACGTCTTAATCGTATCGTACCCAGATTCCAATTCAACAATTGTTATTGACTCCAATATTACTGCAATAATAGACTGTACCGAGAAATAACATTCTTACAATGGAATCTAGAAAATGTAGGTAGTATTTGGCCATTTTCCGGTGAAATGCTCAATAAAGCACTCGAAAGGAACGGTGGAATTCGCTCGTTCAACTGTAACTCGGCAAATTCCACTGTCAAGTACTGTTGTCATCGCTTATTGAAAAATAAGAACTTAACATTTGAGTTTGTGTTAGAAATTTTGTTTGGTTTATGGATTCAGATGTTCAATTAAATTTTTAATTCTATGGCTTCTAGCTATACCAACTGCGTGCAATTTATTCCGCCAATGTCACGTGGTATGAAAGACACACTTTTAAAAGATTGTACGGTGTATGTTGGTGTATTAAGAACATATGCAACCAAATTTTGACACTATTGATAGCAGGTTTTTTTTTCAGATGTCAGTCCTAGATCTCAATCTGAAACCCTTTTTTAAAAAAAAATTTAAATAACCGACTCAAAACGCACTAAAAAGTAAAAAATAACTGTGTCATTTAGTTGCTTTAATTTACTTATCATATCTATGAAGTCGGTCCCAAGTTTAAGGAACATTTATTTTACGTGTTAAAGCAGTTTGTAAGTTTCTAGGTCGTCGTTAAAGTACAAACCTTGGCTAGCACCGACTCCTAGATATGCTTAAGTAAATTAAAGAAACTAAATGACACAGTTATTTTTTACTTTTTAGTGCGTTTTGAGTCGGTTCTATTTTTATTTAAAAAATTTTATTACTTTTTAGTGATTTATCGCTACGTATCGTACTCGTACTATACTGTCATAGTATATTATACGGCACTAGTTGCCAAAAAGCTACCGATACCGAGACAAAAACCGAAATCGCTTTAAGCGTGCCTCCAAAATTTGAAGAGTTCCTTCAATTTCCACATGATATCATCATCAGATCCTAACATGATGACAATGGGACCACCTTGATGTATTTCCTTTCTCATAAAAAAAGAATTATGAAAATCGGACAACTCTGTAAAAAGTTATGCGTGGTCATACATAAAAAAAAATATATAGATACGTGTCGAATTGAGAACCTCCTCCGTTTTTTTTCGTCGTTAATAATAAAATCTTGTTCCTCCAAAATAAATATTCTCCTAACCGTTAGTTAACCCGTCAGTTGTTAGCAATCATTAAAAAGTGAACATGCATGGTTTATATTTCTTATGATATGGCAGTCTTGAGAGTCAGTAAAGTGTCGCTGCGACACGTCGTCTTCTGCTATCGTCTGCCGGCGGCTACGAACTTACACCTTCCTATTTCGTTAATTTTCGTATTTTCATTATATTTGCAAAACTATAAATGCTTTACCACAACGTACTATTAACATAAAACCTGCTGCGAGCTATTAGTATTATACGAAGAGATAACACATATTTATTACTATATAGCTACTGCCTCTCTGCATAGTTTAACTATGCTGTTAGGCTAATTCAGCACCTCTTAATGTAATTAAAGTTCGAACCAACTACTGAAGAGACAATATGGTTTTCAAAAAAATCTAAATAAGAAGGTGAAAAATTGGTAGTAAAAGGGAAGGATTAATACATATAATAGAAGATTAGTAGTTATATTTTTTAATCATTATTTGTTTCGTTTTTTAATTAAGAAAGAAAAACATTATAAAGTACTGAAGGAATAACAAAAACAACAAATTCAATTTACTTTGCAATAGCAAAAGTTAGATACAGAAAGTGCCCACGCAAACTATGTTACTAAGATAATGAGTTTATCAACTTTACAGTGTTGAAACAACACAACACAAAGCAGGGTTTATGTTCTTGTGATATTATCAACTGCAATAAATAGGTATATTACATACGTATATAAGAAAAAAAATATATAGATTTTTCTAATAGATTGTGCAGGCGAAATGAATGTATTTTTATAGTCAAGTCCAGCTAACAACATATTTAACAATCAAGTGGGTTAGATAACTGAAATTATTTTTTTAAGTATAGAGGCATAAAAGTTCAGCCAAAATCGCAAACTACTACTAGCATCACAGCTGACTAGTTTTGGGCTAAATGAAACACCAAAAATTTGAATTTTTTTTATTGTCAAGTAGGTACTGTACAATTTTTGGGTTCTGATGAAATTACCGACCAAATTGGTTCCAGCCTCGGGGACCATTAGCATTGTACTCCATGCTTACTTCTCTGAGCTTAGAACTTTACATGAGGTCAGAGAGATGAGATCTTTGAAGGAATTCAAGACTACATCTTTATAAAAAAAAATATATATACATATGCGGGAATTTCGGAAGAAAATGTAGCCTATGTGTTATTCTGATGTCTGCTTATTTTGAAATCATTTAAATCCATTAGTAGTTTTTACGTGAAAGAGTAACAAACATCCATACATCCATACATCCATACAAACTTTCGCGTTTTACTATTTATCAGAGGTATTATATTCGATCGGATTAAAATCTGCTTATGTGAAATTTTAAAATATATAAGCTATATTATTGTAGTTTCATCAAAATCGATAAAATTATATTATTTTAGCGGGAAAGTGTAGCACACATCCATCGACACATACAAACCTTGGCTTTTATAATACGAGTACATTTATTAGTAAAGATTATTTATAAAGACTGTCATGGATACCCTAATTTTACCTTCGCACCTACTTATAAACTGCACTCGATTACCAACCACGGTAGGTAGCCTGCAATAGCAAAAGTTAGATATAGAAAGTTCCCACGCAAACTATGTTAATAAGATATCGTAGAACTTAGGTAAGTTTGTAAACTTTCCAGTGCTGATACAACACAACACAAAGCAGGGTTTATGTTCTTGTAATATCACAAGAACTGCAGTGTACAGAACAGATATCTACTTACAGATTCCTTTAAACTAGAAGACGCTTATTCTCAACTTGAAGGTAAATTGTAGGTGGTAGAGAAAACGGAAGCTGAAAGGACATTCCACTTCTTAGCAGTGTTATTTTTGTCTTTAGTAAGAGGGTTAAAATTTTTTTAACAAAAAATAGAACCGACTCAAAATGCACTAAAAAGTTAAAAATAATTAAAGCAACTAAATGTGCTTTAATTTAGTTAGTTTTTTCTAGTAGCCAAAAAGCTAACGATAGGTAAGCGTGCCTCCAAAATTTGAAGAGTTCCTTCGATTTCCGCAGGATATCATCATCAGATCCTAACATGATGACAATGAGACCACCTTGAAAGTATGCCCTTTCTAACAAAAAAAGAATTATCAAAATCGGACAACTCTGTAAAAAGTTATGCGCACATAAAAAAAATAATAAAAAAAAAATATACGTGTTGAATTGAATTACCTCCTCCGTTTTTTTTCGTCGGTTAAAATAGATAATAGATTTATCGATAAGTTTTTTTTTAAAGATAAAGAATACAATAAGGAACTTAAGCTAACTTATCCTAATAACTATACAAATCATGGCCACGTGGAATGGTGGCAAGAATACTGGCCTCATTTCCGCGTTGGATAGCCAGGCTAATCCTTTGCACAAAAAACGAGCCAGCCCTTCGGTCACCAGTTGAGACAATTAGGCACGGTTAAATATTACGGAAAATTGAACAAAAATATACACAAAGACGTGCCGCCAAGCGATTTAGCTTTCCGGTACGATATCGCGTGGCCGAAGGGCTGTGAATATTATTCTTCTCCTAACAAGTTAGCCCGCTTCCATCTTAGATTGCACCATCACTTACCATCAGGTGTGATTGCGGTCAAGGGCTAATTTGTAGTATATTTAAAATAGTTATGAAAAAAATCTCCAAATCCAGGAGTAGGGTCATAAGCGAAATACAACTGATATATTATTCATCACGAGATCTCCATAACATACACTCGATTCTCATTTAAAAAACTGATTACCCGGTACTCCCCCGGGAGTTCGAGGAAATTGGGAAATGGGATCTACACGGGTGAAGCTGCTGGGTACAGTTAGTATACTCTTAAATTGCACGCCACTATCAGAGACGGATGACAAAAACAAAACTAAATGAAATGGCTTCTAATACAGATGCCAAGTCGTAAACATGCGAGCGTGAAAACAAAGCCTAAGATCTCTTTACAGCTTTCTATCGCGTTTCAGCATAAAACTCCCTATATTACGTACTTCCGTCTTCAGCAATTTCTTCTAATTTCTGTATAGTACGCCTCAACGACGTTCAAACGAATAGCTACTTTATTACCGAGTAGTAAAGTCCAAGTGGCCATTACTTTTATGGCCAATACGTGCTGAAATTGTGAAAACACTTAGCGTAAACGTTGTTTTGACGAATATTTTTACACGACCTGAATACAAATTACCCTGAGAAATAACAGGGAGATTTAGTCCGACAAAGGCTTTAGATAATTAAGATAAATTGAGACGGACGTAATTGGGATTTCGTCTCCGGAGATTTGGGTATAAAATAGTAATTTTTGTACAAATTACTAGTTTACTTAAGTATTATTAATGCGCAATAGCGGCCTTGAGTAAAGATAATACTCTCGAATCGACAATCGAGGTCTTACGCTAACTACAACCAAATTATACTTGGATTCTTTTTACATTAAAATGTATTTAGGAAAGTGTATTTAGCTTTGTATGCAGTGGCAAGATTTTAGCATCGACTTTGTTATGCAATGTAGAGGAACTTAAAATAAAGTAATGTACGAAATAGTACATAACATTTTTTTTTAACGAACGAAAAAAAACGGAGTAGGTTCTCATTTGACACGTATAATTTTTTTTTTATGAATGACCACGCATAACTTTTTACAGAGTTGTCCGATTTTGATAATTCTTTTTTTATTAAAGGGGATACTTTCAAAGTGGTCCCATTGTCATCATGTTAGGATCTGATGATGACAACCTGGGGAAATTGAAGGAAATCTTAAAATTTTGGAGGCACGCTTACAGCGATTTCGGTCTTTGTCTCGGTATCGTTAGCTTTTTGGCTACTAGTGCCGTATAATTTACTATGAAAGTATAGTACGAGTACGTTACGTGGCGAAAAATCACTAAGAGAGAAATACAATTTTTGAAATAAAAAGAGGACCGACTCAAAACGCACTAAAAAGTAAAAAATAACTTTAATTTACTGAAGCATATCTAGGAGTCGGTGCCAGCATAGGTTTCTACTTAGGACTTAGGACAGGTACTTTAAGGACGTTACCTAGAACCCACAAACTGCTTTACTACGTAAATAAATGTTCCTTAAACTTGGCTGGCACCGACTTCATAGATATGCTTAAGTAAATTAAAGCAACTAAATGACACAGTTATTTTTTACTTTTTAGTGCGTTTTCAGTCGGTTCTATTTTTTGTTAAAAATTTTTATTTATTACAATTAAGCCCAGATTTGCAATTACAACTGATGGTAAGTGATGATGCAATCCACTTTACTTGGTGAACTTGTTTTTTATACCGTGCCTCTATCATGCAAACAGTAGAGTTTTAAAAACCATTATAATGCAAACGTTTCACAATCTACATATATACATATAATAGCTAGCAATGTATCGCAAAGTTCATATCAAGAGAATGTTGGTAAAACATAATGGAAGCTTGGGTCGTTTATTCCACAAATAAATAATGGTCCGTGTAACTGCTCCTTTAAGATAACACTGGGCGTAATAATAATAGCCTGCCAACAAGCGTCAGAATACCAATTAACCATCGACAATACACACGACACCAGAGAGAAAATCGTTTTTCTTTTGTTCCTTTTATAAAAGTCGTGAGGGAAAATTCGCGTCGAAAATACGAAATTGTTTTCTGTCTGTGGGTGCTGCTATCCTATTACCGGTCTGGGGTCAAATTAAAATACGCTTTTTACTTAACAAAAGGTTCGGATAAAGAGATCGCGATTCGTACACTGTCTATATCGGTCTTTCTTGAGAACGTTATTGGTATAACTGTTTTAGTACTCGACTCGCTTTTTCGTATTTTAAGGGAAAAGATAGTCCACAAAACGGAGTTCTTAGAATATCGATAAATTTAAGATTGTAGATTTACTCCGGATTGAATGATCATGTATTTTTTACAAGAGGTATTTTACAAGAGGTATTTTACAAGAGGTATTTTTTTTTCGGAAATTATGTTGCTTTACAACGCTATCTATTGTTAAGTAGTGTTGCTGTGTACTGGTACAGTTTTTCATTGCTTTAAAATACTAATAAAACAACAATTTCTTGTAATGAATCCTAGTTAGGTCGATTAATTGGTCCTGAAACCCCCTGCATATATAAAAAATATTGAAAAACGTTGGTGCCATTTCTGAGGTTCAACCCACCACCACCCATGGCCTTAACCTCTCGGTCATTTGGGCCCAATCTCGAGAGTGCAACCCGGAATCCGCACTTCTCTTCGCGTAAATTCTGAGGTTCAGATTACACACAAGTTGTACCTATATGTACAATTGCTTGTTTAAAGTAATTCGATTAAAACTAGGAGGTAGTCGGACTCAGTGTTGCGGCCGAATCATGGGTTCGATTCCCGCCCGTTGGGCTAGTAAAAACTGAGTTAGGAATGCGTACTAGTATTCCTAACACAGTTTATACGACTAGTTACATGGAAATGGGAATTTTGGTTATATTTTAAACATACAGCTTAAATTATTTTTTTAAACCTCCATGTAATTTTAATTTAATTTAATCATTGTAATTCATTAATTGATTAGGTGTAAAAATATATCAATATCTCATTTATATTATCTATCAATAATAGTTAATAATACGTACAAAATGGAAACCGTTATTCCACGTTTAAATAAAAACCCCGATTACTTCTAAGCGACATCGTCATTAAGGAACTCCGTAAGGAAAGATTTATTATAAGAAGACGCCGAGTTATTATTTTTATGAAAGTAATCTCCAAAAGGGTCCCTATTTACGTCAAGTTCATGGTCATCTGTCAACTGGGTGAAAAAAAAGGTTGAAGAGCACATTATTCATCTGTCACCGTGGCTGTGTCACAAATGATAACGGGATGTTTTGTGGAAATAATTTGCTTGATACATTATTACAGAACAGTCTACTGTCTTTCTTTTGTCTCCGGACGCAAAATATGAGTATTTTAACTTGGCATTATCTGTGTTAGTTAAGTTTAATTATGTTAATATAAATGAGGTTAGGTTTAGTTATGCAATCAATCTGCTACCAAAAAATATTACCTCCATTTATGTTTTAACGACATCCGTGGCGCAATAATTTGCGCGGTAGATTTATAAGAGGTCCCAGGTTGCATTCCTGGTAGGGCCGGTTGAGAATTTCTTAGTGGTGGTCAGTTATCATCATGCCGGTAAAGATGAACCGCCAAGCGATTCAGCGGTCTGGCACAATGTCGTGCAGAAACCGAATTGTGTGGATTTCATCGTACTCGCAACCAGTACCGTAACTAGGCCAGTGCCAGCGGTGCCCAGGCACAGGGCGCAGAAATAACCAGAGTATATACAAACTTATTTAGAATCAGTTACAAGTCTGTAGGGCGCAGTTACGCACGCTGGCACAAGGCGCACAAATTGCTGGTTACGCTTCTGCTCCCAACAAGTTAGAGCGTCCATTTTAACTTGCATCACTTACCATCAAGTGAGGCTACGATCAAATACAAACTTTTAATCAATAAAACAATGACACTATGTATAACCGACAGCTACGGGCCCATTAGCTACACTATCTGAGGCGTGGCGACTAGTCTCACATTATACATAATTGTATTTCATCATCTGTCTCGAAATTGCATATAGTTGGTTGCGTTACGCACCCAAATTTGGCTCGGTTTTAGATTTAATAGTTATCGTCACAAGATAAACATTTTCACGGTAAGTCCGGTGGAGCATGGTGGAATCTAAGCGCCATAAAAGTCCCTCCTCCTTTAAGAAAAGAGCTCTGGCCCTGTAGTGGCCATTAAAATAGGCATATTAAACATTCGGTTAGACAATATGCCACTATAGATCACACAAAGACTGATAATATCTCTCTTTTTTAAGTCAGAGGTTAAAAATATACAAAATACCTCAACACACCATGTCTACGCTTAAAGTTATAAATTATAGCGAAACGTAGAAGTGCTAGAGCGCTGGCAACAAAGGAAAATCTATGTTATTAAGTTAAACTGCACCCTTGAAAAGAAAAGCCGCGCCAAGTGTCTTAAAAGGATTTATGTTGTTGTTTTCAAACTTTACATTATTTATGCCCTCATAAAAATAATTTTCTTTGTGCTTACATTATTTTATATTAATTTTATCTTTTTTATTATTTTTGCTTGCAAGATTATCCACGTTGTATTTTTGTACAATTTTTTAACTGGATAAACTAAAGTCTGTAAAATTACTCGCTAACTATTTCTTTTCAACTATCTCAATCTATATCTGTATTATGATTAATTCATAGATTTATTTAATATTGTTGTATTATAGCTTGTATTATGACTATACTAATATTAATTTCGTTAAGGTTCTCAAAAAGTCGTTGGTGATTTTTATAATAAGTTTGTACAAAACGCAAAAGCTCATGCTTTCCCCTATCAGATTTTCAGTTTGATTTGGCTGATTTATCTACGTCAATACGGAAGAAATTTTGACTTCCTTTGCCATTAATATCACAAAAATGTTTTATCAATTTTACGGGCGGCGCAAAAGCTTTATCTCAGGCTTCGAATTGCCGCAATAAAACCTTTTTATCGTGCCCTTTTATAGTTTACGCTACATTTATTGCAAACGCTCGTAGAATCTGACGTACACAAAGCTTAGCTTATCCGGAGAGCTTAGGTCGCTCGTACTATCACAGGCACTTCACGGATTATTAGGGTTCCGTAGTTTCCTTTCGAACGTTTTGATTAAAGACTATTTGTTCTAGAAATACTCCTCTTTTCTGACACGGAAATTAAGATTTTTAGGTATCGGTAGTCTACAAAGAACCCTTAGTTTTAACATGTCCGTCTCTCTCCATGGTTTTTCTCAGAACATAACTCATTAATAAGCTATAAATAAAATAGAAAGTTATATTTTGGTATGGTATATTAAATAAGCTACAAAAGTGAAAAAAAAAAGCTTTCCACACTCGAGCAAGAGAAATATTTTATCAAACGAATTTATGAAACAACAAAAAGCTACTTACTACTTTTCTATTCATTTGTGAAAAATGTTGCTCATGACATATTTTTTTACTTTAATAGAAATAAAAGTAAAGTCTCTTAGTTTTAGTTCCATTAAAAATTAAAGTAAGCCAAGCCTGCGCTTTCTACAATGTTTGAGCGTCCACACACACGTCATATTATTGTTAATGTAATTTTTCTTTGAGTCCTAAGGAAATAATCATAGATTAAAGACTACTAGATGGAGTCATAATGCGGCTGTAGGTTCAAGAGCGTGACAGACTTATTTCATTCGGCCTTTATTAGAAAGTGATACAAGATGTGTCAAGAGTGGAATTTGTGACAGACAAGGGACATATCTGAGCAATTATTAGCTTTTTATTAAATTTGCTGATAAATAATATAACTTTGCGGTTACGATATTAATTTAAACGTTATCGTGCTATGGTGGGTTGTAATATTTTCGGCTGCAACAGTCGCAGCGAACAGAAAATCGAAGGAATTACGTTTCATACGTAAGTAGGCATAAACTTCATTGATTGATGCGTTTACTAAACTATATTATATAAAGTAATATTTCGTATTTTACGATATTTTAAAACATAACGTTTTATGATGTACTTTAAATGTTGACATGTCATGTCAATAAGGCTGATTTGCTGTCTCACGAGTGGACACGCTATGGGCTCTATCTAGTAGTCTTTAATCTATGGAAATAATACATATTGTCGATGACATTGACAGTATTATCTAGTATGAGCGAGCAGCGGTTTCAATGCATTGCGTTCGGAAAAAAAATTCACATAACATAGTATTCCAAATTTTGATATAAAATAATTGGCAAAAATCTAATGCGCAGTCCTCTACAGCGCTTTTTAAGTAGCAAGAGAAAGATAATAAATAATAAATGCTAGGGATAAAGTGGAGAATATACATTATAACGATAAACAAACATACGGCCGAGCCAGACACGTGACCTTTTGCACTTTACTCCGTAGGCACTTTGGAAAAGGCTCGGGTGCCACCATTTTTGATATTTAGCACCCCATTTGAATACCTAATTTTAGGACGAGACCGTCAAAATATACCTACTCGTATTATGCAGATGAGATAATGATTAACCGAGCCATGCCTCACAAGCCTCAATTACGCCACGGTTAAGGGGCAGCGATGAAGGTCACGGGTTCGATAGCCGCTAACTGGACTATTGTCGTGCCCACTCTTAACTTTTTATGAATAATTACAGGGACAGAGAATATTAATTAACCGATTTTCAAAAAGATAAATCTCTCGCTGAGTGCTTTTCAATTTTTGACGGGGAGGCACAGTGGTATGCGAAGTGTATTTATAAGACGGAGGTCCTGGGTGCGATTCCCGGCAGGGTCGTATAAGATTTTTTGAGTGGTAGGATGCCTTGCCTGTGGCTATTTACCGCCCTACCGACAAAGACGTACCGTCAAGCGAATTAGCGTTCCGGTACGATGTCGTGTACAAACCGAAGGGGTGTGGATTTTATTCTACTTTTACCATGTTAGCCAAGGGGTAACTGGTAATGATTAAAAAAATAGATATCAATTAAAACTTATACTTTATTTCGAATAAATAAATTAATTTGCCAATATTTAATCTAGTTGTTAAGAGATTATTGTAAATGTTCGCAATGTAGTAAACCTAAACTCTTAAAATTATGTAGATACATGTGATTTACTTTACCTCTATGAAAACTTCCATAAAAACTTAAGTTCAAGTAAGTAATATTGGTAATTAGTTTATGCAATTTTACTTAAATTTTTACTCAAAACAAAAATTTAATAATATTATTACAAAAATTCAACGCAGCAAAGACGCATGTAAAATTACTATATATGTTGGCAGCATTGTAGACTATAGACAATATAGTGGCCTCATTTGCTGTATTGTTGGTACCGCGGTTAAACTATAGATAAAAGGCGTTAGGCTATAAAATATGCCCCTATGGATAATTCTGGTCATTCACGTTAGTTTCCAAGTCTTGCGCAGTCATAATGTTTGACTATTGCTAGAATCTGTGCTTGTAATGTTTCATTTTGATCATATTTGATGTCTTTATAAATAAATTGTTATTAAGTTTGTCTTTTGGTGTTTTAAGTTGTATTCCCTTCTGGCTGTTTGTTAACATCAGAAGTGGTATGGATCTTAATGCCCACAAAAAGGTAACAGAAATTTAAAAAAAAAAAAAAATTTTTGTTTAAACAGAAATTAAAATGATTATCAAAATGAAATCTTATAAAAGTAGTGATTCGGGATTGAAGTGTAATTTTGCGTACGTCTGGGTTCTTATGGGCGAGCCTCTGACACACGTTGCCGCAAACATCGTGGTTTACTGCAGCTGAGTACTCATGTGGCGGAAAGTAACGAGGAGTTGTGAGTAACGGAAGATAATCGGAGAAAGTTGTGAGTAAGACAGTGGCTACGATGGTTGGTAAGAAAAAGAAAGACATTGTGTTTGACGGTATTATTGTGTGAAGTTGCATATTTTGTTTTATTACTAGTCGATTTGCTATTAAGAGTAACCTGTTTGAGTTATTGCAATAAGAAAAGATTATTACGTGAAACTATTTACGAATGAGGGTAGTTGAAGAACAAAGAACGAGTTAACAATAAACGGTCATAACGAAATTACGAGAATTTGTTTCGACACAATTACGAATACCTTTGTTGCTATGCTGGTTTGTTTGAAACAAAAAAAAAAAAATTTGTGTACTTATCAAATGAAAGACTTTGTCTCGCTTATGAGTAGTACCATTTTTAGAATAAATTAGTGTTCAATGTCTAATTAAGCAATCTAAAATAAAATGTATCGGTTAAGAAGTACCTATTGCTCTATAGTGTGGCGTTTGTGTGATGTTTTCTAACATAGATTTTTAAAGGTTACAGAATGGTGGCTTTGTCGCATGCTGTTGATGATACTACGTGACAAAATGATGATGAGCTGATGACAAAATGATGAGCTGTGGACATCAGTTGGCTGGCTGTGTGAGAATATTGTGAGAAAAGAAATTCGGTAAAGTTGACCAGGATTAGTAAGAAAAATAGTTTTATTATTAAACGAAAAGTAAAAGGTTATTAGTAAAAGTATCTATTATAAGTTGCAAAGTAAAATAAAACGTTAAGTTGAGGTCAGGGCTGACCGAGCTATAACGATCTAAGTTATTAATTTTGAAAGTACCCACCTGTGTAAAAAAAAAAAGTTTCTATCTTTATTTTTCGGAATTGGAAGTAAATAAGTGAAAAGTAATTATCTTTGTATTTTCTGGTATAAATCTAGTAGTAAACCATAATTATGTAGATGTAGCGAGCTGTAATAAAATAATAGAATGTTAGTTGAAACGGAATATTGGTCTAAGAATATACGAGTAATTTGCAGAAACACAAAACGACATTTAAGCTTGAAGGCATCTTAGTATGATTAAGTGAGATACATGCTCTTTAAGTACAAGATGTCTTCACCAACTTGGTCAGCTTAAGTGAGATACATGCTCTTTAAGTGAGAGTGGTTTACAACTATGGCGAATCCGGAATCCTAAGTGTGGCTATGACCCTTTAGGGAAGGGTGGTCGTGTTGTAAGAGCTTCTTTGTCGTAAAGAATTTAAGTGAAAATGGTCTACAATAATGGCGAATCTGGAATCCTAAGTGTGGCTATGTTCCCTTTAGGTGTCGGGTGGTCATGTTGTAGGAGTCGAGTTTGAGATTATGTAAGAGATTGTCGTAAGAGAGTAAAAACGAAAGGACAATATTCCGTTGACAACTTTGTAGCAATAAATAATCTGGTATTTTAAGAGTCTCTGATGGTTAAAGTATTAAGTCTAAAGTTTAGAGTATAAAAATATCAAGTAAAGTAAATATCAAGTAAATAAATAAAGTCGATTGTGGAATATTCCTCTAAAAACTACGCAAAATTTACAAAACATTGACTCAGGAGCGTCTAATCTGTATATATCTGTGTATATGTGTGTTGTAATCTGTATTGTTTCTAAACAGTGACTTTATCGCGACTCGTGGGGTGCCCGGGGCAGGCACCGTGCAGCATGGCCGTGTTGGCAACACTGCGTTGCTGACAGCTGTTTGCATCCGCGGTGTTGGCGCACCTCTAGCCGCGTGCACCACGCTCCTTGAACGATTGTCTTCATGCATGTGGTGGCTTGGTTAACCACTTATTTTCAATACTATTGATTACTTTTACTATTTTTGTTATCCTTATTAAAATATCAAGTATGCTCTATTCGTTATAGGGCGATACTAGATTCTATTGGTCTCTATTAGACTTCATGGACCTCTATCGTGCTCTTTTAGTCTTTTATCTCTACGGACAACTATTGGACTGTATCAAATTGTTTTTATTATTTTGAGACCCCTCGCAGATAAAACCTGTAAGAATGCATTTAAAATGATTCAGTTGTCTGATGTACGAGTTAATTGAAGGAACTGCTGTGATGACAGGATGCAAGAGTTGGAAGATAAAATTTAGAATGTTGAATTTGCCTTCTAATATATTGTTCTTCACAGATGACGGTGACGATGATGAATGTGCATTGCACTTCCTCAATGCAGGTGTCAGACACTACGAGCTCTACAGGCCTCTATAGTAGAGGCTAATGGTGCGGCTCCAGGTGCAGTCGTCAGTGACTGGTGTCGCTGGTCCCAGTCACGTCTCCGGAGATGCGGGGAGGGCGACCCAATATCAGGAGGGCCGTGTTGGCAGCATTGTAGACTATAGACAATATAGTGGCCTCATTTGCTGTATTGTTGGTACCGCGGTTAAACTATAGATAATAGACTAGGGGCGGTACTCGTCGGGCGTTAGGCTATAAAATATGCCCCTATGGATAATTCTGGTCATTCACGTTAGTTTCCAAGTCTTGCGCAGTCATAATGTTTGACTATTGCTAGAATCTGTGCTTGTAATGTTTAATTAAGTAATTACTGTAATAATGTTTCATTTTGATCATATTTGATGTCTTTATAAATAAATTGTTATTAAGTTTGTCTTTTGGTGTTTTAAGTTGTATTCCCTTCTGGCTGTTTGTTAACATATATGTATACTACGAGTATGTAATATTAAAAGTAATTGTACAAGTACCCACAAGTTATAAATTACTCAAGATATAAATTAGGAGTATAAATTAAACTTACTTCAATTATAATTTTGATGTCATTAGATACGGTCTACTTAACATTTTCATGAAAAGTTTTTCATCTTTCTGAGTACGTTACTCTATCTTGCTAATTAGGTACCTATTTCTAACAGAGTTCATAAATATTTCATAACTTTCCATAAAGCTATCAGAAAGTTGTTACTAATTGCGTCAAGTATAAATACTTCAATGAATAAGTTGATCTCAAAGTTTATACCTACTTGTTTGTATTCGCGAGGAGTAACTCACTTGTCTTGTTGATTTTACCATCAAATGATAGTGAAGCCGAAAAATAGAAGATGAACTCTGTATTAGTTTTTTGTAGACTTCTAGACTATAAACAGGACAATACTACAAAAGGCGTGCAAGAAACACGTCCAAAATGCAGCTCTGGATCCATCAACCTGAGACGTAGGTGAGAAGCATCTTGTGCCTGTATTTACATTGGCAGCCATTCCCTTAAGACCGAAACACAGCAATGAACACAGAAACAAGCATGATAGTGGTACTTCATTTGACTAGCTTTGTCACAAAAGACTCTACTACCAACTTCCTTACATCAGTATTATAAACCTTGATAACACTTTTCACAGCTGATCACAAAATCGCTCTTATGTAAATAAAGCAAATTACCTACAGTTTACAGAACAGGTTTACTGGTTCCAGCTCAAAGGCTGTACCACAACGTAACGGATTACACTTGTACATTGGTTAACACCTGTTGAGGTCAGAGCGGCACGATCGGGTATTAACGGCTTAAAGCCTCTTGTTCCCGGTAAATCTCATTCTGTTTGAAACCCCAGCGTTTGTGGTTAATTCCGGCACAGGCATGTATAGATTTATTGTTACATTGCCTACTGTTGTGATGTAGTGCAGTTATGTATATTGAGATAGTATATTAATAGAACGACAGCCTACAAATAGCAGAGCTTTGTTACTTAGCCTGAAAATATGCAACTACCCTAGGTAGGTAAATATGCTTGCGGCATTGCGACGCTTTGCAGCAGGATTAAAATGTGTAATCTCTTATATATAAAATTCTCAGGTCACAGTGTTAGTTACCATACTCCTCCGAAACGGCTTGACCGATTTTTATGAAATGTTATATGCATATTCAGTAAGTCTGAGAATCGGCTACTATCTATTTATTTACTAACTAACATTGTATTTTAATTTTTTAGACAATTTTTCTTATAATGTGGCATTAAAAAATACATGCAACCCTAAATTTTCATCCCTACCAACCTACTACTATGATCAACCCCTATGTAAAAAAATGTTTTCTCGAAATAATATACATGGCAAATCAACGTTTGCCGGGTACAGCTAGTATAAATATAGATTCTCACTGTTCTCAACCCTTACTAATATTATAAAGGTGAAAGTCTGTATCTACGAGTATGGAATGATGGATATTTGTTACTCTTTCCCGCAAAAACTACTAAATGAGATTTTGATGATACTTCACAATACCTTAGATATAAGAATAACAATACAATTTAAATTTTTAATAGTGTTTTTTTTATAATTTTATAAGCATTGTTAAAAATTTTAAAAATAATTGTAAATAAATAAATACAATACAATTTTATCCCGCAACTCTCACGGGAACGAGAACCACGGGAGACCTCTAGTATAATAATATTATGAGAAATTATGCCCAAATTATCCAGGCACTTAGCTTTGTGAGAAGCCTTCGCTAAAGACCCTTGAAAGTTTTGTAGTCGTAAAGTAGAGCTTTAAGATTTACCGTCTAAAATTACTGAATTAGCAATTCCTCTACGAATCGATTAAATACCAAATTAATTTTCCGATTATTCTTTTGTTTTAAGGTAACTCAATTTAATTTTGTTTTAAACCATGCCTATAATCTATCAAGCTTACAAATATAAAAAGTAATCCATTGCCACCAGATATTAGAACCAGTGCAGGAAGTGGGTATAAAACGAAATTTCATAGAAACGTATTTGGATTCGGAACTTTGTTCCATAATTCAGTCTGAGGTTTTGCTGCAGACTGCAGTATTTTCAAAGTAAACTAATAAGAAGCTAAAGTAAACTGCGGAAATCTCTAACTACTTTTGTAAAAAGGAAATGAAAAGATATTCTACAAAAGTCTTTTACTTTTCTCAGCGCTGAAGATTAAGCAAATAAAAGTGTTACTTTCCATAAATAGTTCTCGTTTAAACTAATGTTTGTTTTATACATATTCACATTAATAACTGGCTCTGTTGCACATTCTTTTCTTTACAACTACGAGGTTCTAGTTTCAACACAAACAATTTATAAATTAAACAAACTTACTCTGACGTTGTTTAGTGATAGGTTTATTCATTAAAACCTTGAGCAAGTACTATAGTCATCTCAGAACCTTGTACCTCCTTCACCTTTTTATCACCGCAATGCAAGACATCGAGTGAGATTTGGCTTACGTCGTTGATGTTGCCAGGACTCGTACAAGGTAAGGTCTGGAATGCCCTTTCAAGGTCAGTTTTTTCGTATTTTTATAACTTGGGTATCTTTAAACAAGAGGCATTTTTTCCAAACAAGCGCGTTATGCCTTAGACCACATCTACACTTACTATCAGATGAGATTGAGGTCAAGTGTGAGTTTATTTCATATATAAAAAAAAACCATCATTATCAGCCATTGACATATTAATACTATGGACTTCGGGTCAGCGCTAAAAAGTGTCCGAACCAAAAGAGAGCTAAAACGCGAAAAAGATTTCTAATCGCATTCAGTCTCATATTAGCTTACTGAGAGAATACACGTCAATAATGTTTTAGAACAACGACTGCATAGAGTTATTATGTTGTTTAATATTTGATTTTTTTTTCATTCCATCATTTTTGAATTGAAAATAATTTTAATTAATAAACTTTTATTTTTATGTCATGAATATGAATCAAAGAAGTTTTACCATAATGGTATAATGGAACCGTTCCGTCCTTCCGTCCGTCGGTCCGTCCTTCACACTCGATTATTTTGATAACTATAAGAATTATCTATATGAAATTTGGAACAGTTATTTAAAACAGTATTTATTTTACCTATTTAGTATTTATTTTTTATTTAGTATTTTTTCAATGCGTCATTGTAGTAAAAAATATATTTGTTGGTACTAGATTTATCCCAGAATACACTGATACATTTAAAGTTTGCTGTGAATATAATATATAGCTTAAAAATGCCAAAAAAAAAATTCAAAGCTACCTACTCCACACGATTTATGTTGTTCTATTTTCACGAGAAGCTGCCATGTCAAAAAAGGCTGCCATGGCAACCGTCAGTCAAAGCTGATTACTTATTGCAAGGAATTAGATCTTTGCAAATTAGACTGTATAACAATAATATAAGACATATATTACAATGTTTTAGTTTGTTTATAAAAATACTAATATATATATGTCTCGGGACACTTTTGTCGTGCATTTTGCATTACACCCGAAGTCCATAGTACTAACTATTAATATGTCAATGTTATCAGCCTATTTTTCACCAGTCAATTTTTATTGAGCGCCTAAACGCGAAATGACTACCTAACTAAACTAAATTTTAAGTTAATCGAGTGAACAGTTTTAGAGATCTCGTGATGAGTAAGTAAGTACCTATGCATATTATAAGTATAGATGTAGGAAGTTGAAATGGACACTCAAGAAATACAATCAACACGACTAATCAACATTTAAT
This sequence comes from Mycalesis mineus, assembly GCA_034621355.1. Taxonomy (NCBI): domain Eukaryota; kingdom Metazoa; phylum Arthropoda; class Insecta; order Lepidoptera; family Nymphalidae; genus Mycalesis; species Mycalesis mineus. The sequence continues at coordinate 4,766,054 of CM067901.1, forward strand.
TTTCTTCTTCAAGTTTATTGGATTCAGCTGGCTGTTGCCATTCCGAGTCTTTCTGAGTCTAATTAAATAACAATACCTATTGCTAGAGAATATCGTGGAATTGAATTTATTCCATTTTCACTCCAATATTCTACAAAGAAAGTAAAGATAGTAAATTCTTTTATCGTCAAAAGGATTTCAAAGCTATTTCTGGACGATAAATGTAAGGGAAAAATTAGAATTAATCTCCTCAAAAAAACGACTGCGTGTGTGTGTCGATTACGTATGAAATGTACTCTGCAAGTACAATTATAAGAATAACTAGTAATTAAGTACCGAGTGTCAAATTCAAATTTTATTTTGACGACCTCCGTGGCGCAGTCGACGACCTCCGTGGCGCAGTGGTATGCGCGGTGGATTTATAAGACGGAGGTCCTGGGTTCGATTCCCGGCGGGGCAGATTGAGAATTTTCTTAATTTGTCTTGGTCTGGCTGGTGGGAGGCTTTCGCCGTGGCTAGTTACCACCCTACCGACAAAGACGTATCGCCAAGCGATTTTAGCGTTCCGGTACGATGTCGTGTAGAAACCGAAAGGGGTGTGGATTTTCGTCCCACTCCTAACAAGTTAGCCCGCTTCCATCTTAGACTGCATAATCACTTAACATCAGGTGTGATAGTAGTCAAGGGCCAACTTGTAGTCGATAAAAAAAAAAAAAATTATTGAGATACTCTTCAAAATCAGTTTAATCCATTATTTATGGGACATTCCAAGTACATGTTAAGTATGTAAGGGACGTAAAGCAGAAAAGCAACGCTTTTTGGTAACGCTTGACTGACTTTCACTTCTCATAAAATTTTCATACCGGGCGATATGCATGAAATCGTTTCAAGGAATGAACTCTAATAAATACCGAATAAAAGTTACTCGTTGACAGACAGATAAGTTACTCGAAATGGTTGATTTTTTATGCCGTTCGGTATTGACATAGATCTCTTTGCCGTGGTATTAGTGAAGTCAGTTCGATGTAATGACGTCTATATCGCGATAGTAACTAATTAAGTCAATCGAATGTATAGTTTTATATAATTTTCACTTCTATAAGTATGTATAGATTATGCCACCTGTCGTAATTTTGGCAATGACATGGACTGCTAAAAAACCCTACACGGTCTGTATGACATCATCAAAAATCACTTAAACATAAAAGTAGGAAGCCTTTCATCTTATTTTTTTATTAAAAAAGAATCCAATAACATAACAATTAAGTCTTTATAATATGCATAGTGAACTTGCATAAAACATAAACGCCTGCTATTCAAAACAAAATCTTTAATTTACTTAGTTTTATTTCAATTCTTATTTCAGCCGAATAATTTTTTCATAAAGATAGTCTGAAGATACTATAATATTTTTTCAGTACAAAATCTCATTTTCCAAGCTGTAATTTGCAGTACTTATTGTTTGCGAAAACGTTAAGATTTACTGAGCCTTTGTTAGTATTCTAATTTAAGACTGTTGCTGAATTCACGTTGATTAACTTGCCTAACCAGCCCAGTCCCAACTCAGGACTTCCGACCTATAAATCCACCGCGCATACGCATACCGCTGCACAACGAAAACCGTTAGTTAATGATTCTCATAATTTCAAAGAAGCTTGACGTTTTAATTTTATTTTTAACGCTGTCAAAGCTAAGTTGTAAAACTAAAGGTTAGGATTATCAAATGTCTCAAAAAATAAACATTAGAGGCGCACCCAAGTGTGCGCTACATCTATTTTAATCAGAAACCTCCAGACAGTCCCACGCACAATACGAACTCATCATAATCATAGTGACGGTTCCTTAGGGGGAAGGTCGAACATTAATAAATTACAGAGTAAACAAGTCTGATCGTCTCGCTAGACATGGCAACGTCAGTATGACGTCTTTGATACCATAGACAATATTCTTGAGATATACGTCATTGATGTTCAATTAGAGTAAGAGGTATGATTGCCTCGTTGCTCCAGTGGTCGGCTATGGGAATTATGAAATATTAGCATGTTTAACCGACGAAAAAACGGAGGAGGTTCTCAATTCGACACGTATATTTTTTTTTTATGTATGACCACGCATAACTTTTTACAGTTGTCCGATTTTGAAAATTCTTTTTTTATTAGAAAGGGCACACTTCCAGAATGGTCCCATTGTCATCATGTTAGGATCTGATGATGATATCCTGGGAAAATTGAAGGAACTCTTCAAAATTTGGAGGCACGCTTACAGCAATTTCGGTCTTTGTCTCGGTATCGGTAGCTTTTTGGCTAATAGTGCCGTATAATATTTTATGACAGTATAGTACGAGTACGTTACGTGGCGATAAATCAGTGAAAAGTAAGAAATAAAAATTTTGGTAAAGGTGCCAGCCAAGGTTTCTACTTTAAGAACATTGCCTAAAACCCTCAAACTGCTATACTACGTTTAATAAATGTTCCTTAAACTTGCTGGCACCGACTTCATAGATATGCTTAAGTAAATTAAAGCAACTAAATGACACAGTTATTTTTTATAAAAAGTAAAAAATAACTGTGTCATTTAGTTGCGTTTTGAGTTGTTAAAATTTTTTTTCTTAGAAATTTCAGAAGCTTTGAATTGGAAAGTTAATGGATTGCACCCCGTATTCCGTTGCTTAAGTTATCGGTTGGTATTAATAACTCGACAGTGCAAATTTTGAATTCATATCTCTCTTTGTCTAGCTGTTAGACAGAGAAACTAACATGACTATTATAATAGAGAAAGATAGAGGTGAATTTGAAACTCTCACCGTAGAGTTTCGTTATTAAATAGCGCTACTGATAGTGATCGTTACCAAATTAAAAATTCATTGAAACGCAACACGCATATTTTGAGCACTTTTCTAAGAAGAAGTCAAAATCCCTTGAAAAAGAAGCCCCTGACCCAAAAAAAATCAAGCAGAGTTCTTTGAAACAAAGTTACTCATTTGTGAAAGCCGGTTAGAATAAAATAGCCATCTAGGACTTTTACATCATCACCTTTACGAAAAATGTTTATAATGCCGAAACGATTTCTTTTTACACCCTCCAAGCCATCCCCTGTCATAGGTATCAACTGTATAAAATAAAATAATCCCAAAAGAGTTAATTTAAAACAAAATGTAGCTGATTTTCTTTTTTATACTGATTTCCATATTAGTATATCGAAAACCTAAACTCCGACGGTCCTTTTTGTATTATGTAAATATAAAACAAATACCACGCAGTCCTTAAAATGGAAAGTTGTTTCGTGGTTTTGAATAGTTATGTAGGTAGGCTCGTATTTTATGTACGACCCAAAAGGATTTGCCGAACTTTGTAAATTAATGCGTATTTAAAGTGTTTTATTAACTATGTAGTATTTAAATGCCTATAATTAGGGACCTAAATTACCTTATTATATCCTCGGGATCAGAAATTGCTGATTTGATTTGATGATTTAATATTTTGAGACGTTATAGTAGTGCCACTCCTAGTGTTGTGCTTTGTTAAAGGACTTGTACTATATTGTATATTATATATTCTGAGCTTAAAGGTAGACTAGAATAATATTTGTATTAGTCCCGACTAGTAATTATATTTTTAATGTTGTATTTGGACATTCCGGTTGAATTTAGTTGATTGTGGTAGAGTACAGTAGAGTAGAGTAGTAGCAGCAGAGTGTGATAGAGAGATGCTCGTTTCTGGCGCAATGCATTGTTGTGCCGATGCGAAGGGCATGGTTGCTGGTGTAGATACAATCGCATGAGGCTTGCCAGCTACGCCTCAGGTTAATAAACCCAGGGCGGCACTAATGCCCTGCAATAGTTGGTTTTCCACTCACCATCAAGTACGCCATCTGTTTGATCCATCAATTAGAAACTCTACTTCCTAATCTCAGATCAAACTACATATTTATAAGTAGGTAGTTATATCGAACTTTATCTCATTATCGTATCTCAGAGTCAAGTTTCTTACCCATGCATGTTGACAATATACTTATAAACTTTTAAATTGACTAAGTTTGGTAGAACGTTGTTATTTACAACTATAGTAAAAGTAAGCGCTCTTGGCAATTGTGGCCATAATTAAATAAATATAAATGAATATTGTACGTATTGACGTTAGATATATACACGTTTTATTAAATAACTAATCTTCTGCAATTTTTATAGAAAGTTATACCTTTTTGTGTATTTTTGCTTAATTATTGGTCATAAAATTAATTCAATTAATTGGATTCATTAGAAGAAGGTATTACCTTATTATATCCTCGGGATCAGAAATTGCTGATTTGATTTGATGATTTAATATTTTGAGACGTTATAGTAGTGCCACTCCTAGTGTTGTGCTTTGTTAAAGGACTTGTACTATATTGTATATTATATATTCTGAGCTTAAAGGTAGACTAGAATAATATTTGTATTAGTCCCGACTAGTAATTATATTTTTAATGTTGTATTTGGACATTCCGGTTGAATTTAGTTGATTGTGGTAGAGTACAGTAGAGTAGAGTAGGTTGCTTGCCTCGTTGCTCCAGTGGTCGGCTATGGGAACTATGAAATATTAGCATGTTTAACCGACGAAAAAACGGAGGAGGTTCTCAATTCGACACGTATATTTTTTTTTATGGATGACCACGCATAACTTTGTACAGAGTTGTCCGATTTTGATAATTCTTTTTTTATTAGAAAGGGCACACTTCCAGAATGGTCCCATTGTCATCATGTTAGGATCTGATGTTGATATCCTGGGAAAATTGAAGGAACTCTTCAAAATTTGGAAGCACGCTTACAGCGATTTCGGTCTTTGTCTCGGTATCGGTAGCTTTTTGGCTAATAGTGCCGTATAATATTTTATGACAGTATAGTACGAGTACGTTACGTGGCGATAAATCAGTGAAAAGTAAGAAATAAAAATTTTGGTAAAGGTGCCAGCCAAGGTTTCTACTTTAAGAACATTGCCTAAAACCCTCAAACTGCTTTACTACGTTAAATAAATGTTCCTTACACTTGCTGGCACCGACTTCATAGATGTGCTTAAGTAAATTAAAGCAACTAAATGACACAGTTATTTTTTACTTTTTAGCGCGTTTTGAGTTGTTAAAATTTTTTTTCTTAGAAGTTTCAGAAGCCTTGAATTGGAAAGTTAATGGATTGCACCCCGTATTCCGTTGCTTAAGTTATCGGTTGGTATTAATAACTCGACAGTGCAAATTTTGAATTCATATCTCTCTTTGTCTAGCTGTTAGACAGAGAAACTAACATGACTATTATAATAGAGAAAGATAGAGGTGAATTTGAAACTCTCACCGTAGAGTTTCGTTATTAAATAGCGCTACTGATAGTGATCGTTACCAAATTAAAAATTCATTGAAACGCAACACGCATATTTTGAGCACTTTTCTAAGAAGAAGTCAAAATCCCTTGAAAAAGAAGCCCCTGACCCAAAAAAAATCAAGCAGAGTTCTTTGAAACAAAGTTACTCATTTGTGAAAGCCGGTTAGAATCAAATAGCCATCTAGATTCTACTACAGAATTACCTTAACGAAAAATGTTTATAATGCCGAAACGATTTCTTTTTACACCCTCCACGCCATCCCCTGTCATAGGTATCAACTGTATAAAATAAAATAATCCCAAAAGAGTAAATTTAAAACAAAATGTAGCCGATTTTCTTTTTTATACTGATTTCCATATTAGTATATCGAAAACCTAAACTCTGACGGTCCTTTTTGTATATGTAAATATAAAATAAATACCACGCAGTCCTTAAAATGGAAAGTTGTTTCGTGGTTTTGAATAGTTATGTGGGTAGGCTCGTATTTTATGTACGACCCAAAAGGATTTGCCGAACTTTGTAAATTAATGCGTATTTAAAGTGTTTTATTAACTATGTAGTGTTTAAATGCCTATGATTAGGGACCTAAATTACCTTATTTTATCCTCGGGATCAGAAATTGCTGATTTGATTTGATGATTTAATATTTTGAGACGTTATAGTAGTGCCACTCCTAGTGTTGTGCTTTGTTAAAGGACTTGTACTATATTGTATATTATATATTCTGGGGTTAAAGGTAGACTAGAATAATATTTGTATTTGTCCCGACTAGTAATTATATTTTCAATGTTGTATTTGGACATTCCGGTTGAATTTAGTTGATTGTGGTAGAGTACAGTAGAGTAGAGTAGTAGTAGCAGAGTGTGATGGAGAGATGCCCGTTTCTGGCGCCATGCATTGTTGTGCCGATCCGAAGGGCATAGTTGCTGGTGTAATTACAATCGCATGAGGCTTGCAAGCTACGCCTCAGGTTAATAAACCCAGGGCTGAACTTCGAATGCCCTGCGATATTTGGTTTTCCACTGACCATCAAGTACGCCATCTTTTTGATCCATCAATTAAAAACTCTACTTCCTAATCTCAATCTACATATTCGTAAGTAGGTAGTTATATCGAACTTTATCTCATTATCGTATCTCAGAGTCAAGTTTCTTACCCATGCATGTTGACAATATACTTATAAACTTTTAAATTGACTAAGTTTGGTAGAACGTTGTTATTTACAACTATAGTACAAGTAAGCGCTCTTGGCAATTGTGGTCATAATTAAATAAATATAAATGAATATTGTACGTATTGACGTTAGATATATACACGTTTTATTAAATAACTAATCTTATGCAATTTTTATAGAAAGTTATACCTTTTTGTGTATTTTTGCTTAATTATTGATCATAAAATTAATTCAATTACTTGGATTCATTAGAAGACGCTGTTTAGCCTGACCACAAAAATAAAAACACGAGGTTTTTATTTTTGTGAGTTGCGGATAAAAAAGTGAATTAACTTCTTTTAACAAATTATATATATACACATACACTTACAATAAACTTCTAATAAATTGCTAAAAAGAATCTGTGGTGCCCTCAAGACAGGTTTTTTTCCTGAGTAAAGTAGACTTTGCAATTTGATTTTCAGGTTTTCGTTAAATCGTTGTCGATAGCGTGGAATTCATGTTTGTGGCCATTCACTATTGTATCGCGTCAACAGTAGTGACGAGGTTTCGAAACTAACATTGTCGAATTACAAATGGTAGGTTCTAAAACAGCTGCATAATGTATGGGTTTTGTAATCTGATCGTGCATTTTATAAAACGACCGAAGTGAGTTTTATATTAAAAACACTTTTATTTATAGGAAAAACAAAATTTCAACAATGGTGATGTGACAATTCATGTTCTATTTTATCTAAATGAAACTTTTTGACAGAAGAATAAAATAATAGTAATATTAAAATGTAATTTCAACTTAATTAACGTAACGTTAAAAAAGTAAAATTCAACTTAATTAATTTTATTACAATAGGCTCGTGAATTATAGAATATAATAGTTATTTATTTGTCCACACAGCATAATTACAAAACAATAAAATATAGCAACAGTTAAAAGAGTAGTGTCGTGGACAAGATCAAGGACCAAGATCTTAATGTAATATACAAATTTGTCATTATATTTTTTTTAATTTTCATAATTGATATTAATTTTTGACATGAAAATAGATAAACGTCGACAGGAGCTACCAACGTCTTTTGTAAAAACTATAAATAGCAAGCGAGTCTACATCGTCAGAAACTCAAAAGAGCGATTCTACTTACACAGTCGGAAACTCGAAACATTTCTCACGTTTTTCAACCTCGATGGCCACGATCGTTTGCGTTTACTACAACTACGATATACCAACACTAGCTATTTACATATAAATTCATTCTCGTAAACTTTAAGGTAAGGTAGGTAAGTAAGATTTCTTTGCGGTAAAATAAGTATTGAATTTTATGGAGATTGGAAAGATTGGGTTATGTTGAATTTGCGACATTTGCAAAATCAGGCAGGCGGTCGGCATTTATTTAGTTTCGCCGGCCCCAGTGTCTGTACTGAATTCTTAAAAGTAAAATTGGATATTGGAACGAAGTTCCTTATCGCGCGTTGTGAAAGGGGGCTAGACGGAAAAAAATCGTACGAAAAGTTGTCACGACACTTTTTGATCAAAGGATCTTGCCGCCGCCTTTGATGTGTGTGCGCGTGAGCGGCGGGTGGCACCCGCGCTGTATGCTGTCTCGCGCTCTCGTGGCGCCCTCTGGTGTACAACAACAAATATTATTATTACTTAAAAAAAATAAAATTTTATTACAATTCCTTCACTAATTAATCGAAAGGAACTTCGTTCCATCCGAGTGTCCCTTGACACCTCTCAACTTTTTTTTCAAACATTTTCCCAGTTTTGCGTGCGGTATATCGCGTGACAATGCAATAATATGATGCCATGAGCTGATCTGATGCTGAACCTGAAAAGTAGCCCTAGAAACACCAAAATAAAACGATGCAAACACACCAAGTTTGCGAGTTTAATTCGCATTAATGAGTAGTTATAACAAACGCTCCTTTATTCCCATTCCCAAAAGATTATAACTTTTTTTAACTACTTTTAAAAATCAAAATTACTATACTAATGAGGAATACACGCTTAAGAATACCCGCGGATTAAACGCAATTGGATTAAACTCATACCAATTATTATAGGATTTAATAAGAGCTACTCCACACTAGTGTATCTTGAGCGTAGACGTCCGTCATAAATAACCGTAGCAAATGAACTGCAATGAAATATTAGTCTGAAAGGCCTTTTATGCCTATTCTCTTAATTCTCCAATATACCTCCAGGATCTTTAGGGTTAAGCTACGTCATATTGTAAGCTTTAATAAGAGCTCATCCACACTTCTGTCTTGAGCGTAGACGCACGGCGTAGGTAAACGTAGCAGAGGAGCTACGACGAAGTTATATTATTCTGAAAAACTTCTCATCATTGTACAAAAGTATTTTCTAATATTTTAACAGTAGGTGTATAACGTAAAAAGTCTGTTTCTGACATAAAATTGGCTTTCTAACATTTATAGAGGCACATTTAAACGTTGTTAAAAAGAACTTATACCCAATTAATAAGCTCCTTATATGACTATTGTGTTTCGTTTATAAGAGCGTATGAATTTACGTTCTATTTGAAAGAGTTATAAAAATAGAAAGAAAACTGTGCTGGAGCAAAATATGAAAGAAAATTATGCAAAAGAAAGTTGTACGACAATGCAAAGGCGGTCTTATAAATAGAAACTAGAAATGGACGCGGCCGGAAGCACAAAATGGGTAAAATAATACACGAGTATCTAGGTAACTAAACTCTGAGTCTTTAAAAACTACAGGTGAAATATTTTTCGAAAGTGACCACACGTTTCCGACTGGAGATATGTAAGAAATATGCAGTTAAGGATAATAGGAATTAAGGTTATTGGATCTTGATAGCTTAGAAAGACACTAGTGAGAAAAAACCAATGTTCTAAAATTTAATTTTGTAACACGAATACAATATCTTAGGATTTCCAATTCTTTCTAGACTTAGATTAAACATAGGTTTCGACCTGAAATACCTACTTTTCTGTTTGAAATAGATTCTCCGTCAATTCAGAGTCCTATCAGACAATAACGATAATGTTACATTATATTTTATGTATAACTTATTTTTATTTTCGACCTTTAGAGCTATCTTTTGATTTAGAATTGTTTTTTCGTATGGCTCTGAATAAAATATTGTTCATCAATCAGTGTGATGTGGGTAGCATTCTCTGGTAGAGAGTTTGATAAATATTTTACAAACACAAAATATTTTCTGCGAAAATCCATCCCTACAAATCATGGATGGATTTTCACAGATAATATTTTTTTGTTCGAAGATCTCATCTTTTATTATAGACCCAGACGTCAATACTCGACTTTTACATCGAGGGTTTACTTTTGTATCGAGACTAAAAAAAATTGAGTAAGCTCAATCTTTTTAGATGCAAAATAATAAAATATACTAAGTCAATACATGAATGATAAATAATATGAAAAGTAGGTAATTTTTCACTAAGTAAAAGTAAGGGTTCGTATTTGCTATTTTTGTAGATGTAAGGAGTAGATAGATTTATAATGTCGCGGCTTGAAAAGACTTCATTATTCTTGAAATATTACGTTATTTAAAACAAGTAATTTTTTTACTTGTTTTAAATAACGTAATATTTCAAGAATAATCAAGTCTTTTCAATTTCCATTTTATTCAGATTTTGATTATGAGACAAGATTACTTCAAACTGATTCTGCTTTTTTCGAAGCCGAATTTTATTATTATTATTTATTGTCTAAAGAAAAGTTGTATTATGTTTTCCAACGATTGTTTGGCTTTGGTTATACTTGTTAGAGTAGTGGTACAGTGCCTAAGCCACGTCTAAGCTATCTGCTTAGACGTAGCTTGTTTCTCTGTGAAACTGAAGGATGAACTGAGGAAGGAAAGCAGAAACGGATTACCAAAAACGAGACAAAATTCTTTGAGAAATCGTCCGTAACGCAGTATGCGTGGTGATTTTATACGACGAAGGTCCTGGGTTCGGTGCGGCAGAGTGAGATTTTCTTAATTTGTCTTGGTCTGGCTGGTGGAAGGCTTTTGCCGTGGCTAGTTACCACCCTATGGACAAAGATCTATCGCCGTAATCGTTTCTTTACCGTTCCGGTACGATGTCGTGTAGAAACCGAAAGGGGTGTGGATTTTATCCTACTCGTAACAATTTAGCCCGCTTCCATCTTAGATTTCATCATTACCTAACATCAGGTGTGATAGTCAAGACCAGGGCCAAAAAAAGCCTGGTAGATACCTTCATCACTGTAAATAATTTTCCAATAAGTAAGTATCTGCTGTGCTCACGTTCCTTACAAACGCGATTTTTTATTCATTACAAGTATCTCTTATTTGGTATTACACCTAATTGTGCCTTACATCCAAAGTCAAAGCATCTAGCGGATATGGATTAGAAATTTATATCCAACTAGAAGTCAATTTTACGAATTGAAAGGCAACATCAAAAAACCCTCCAATATAGGAAATTGAAACAGATAACGCAAAAAGTGTTTGACGCCTCTCTAACGTTACAATTCCCGTCGGGATGTGAATCGTCGACTACTAAATAGGTCACCGTGCATGTAGGTTACCCAGTAACCAATACACATGTACCTATTGACTTTTATCTTGTTGTTTTTTGCCAGTCAATTGCGGTATTGCACGTTGTTTTTTTATCAATCAAAACATTCATCACTATCGGCTAGTTTAATTACTCAGTACAGGGCCAGGCCACCTTCCTTATAGGAAAAGGGATATAGTGATTAGATCCAATACACAATGATGGTCTTATGTCATGTTTGTCTTTTTAACGATCATATGTTAATGGTAATGGTAATAACCGAGACCGACGGCTAAACATGCTCTCCAAAGCACAATAACACCACCAACTTTCTAACTTCAGGCTGAGCATTTTAACTGGGAATCGCTTGGAAGGAAGAAAAGCTCAATCAAGAAAAAAGAGACACAGACTAACCACTGAACTAACGAGGCAGTTAGCTCTGCATCACAGCATATTGTTTTTTTCAGATAGCGACACTTAAACATCGTCAAGAATTATACCTACACTGATTGTTCATCTTTATTTTAATATAACATTTATTTGCACACGAAATCAATACAATTTAATATATTATTTATATTTAATTTAGATCGTATTTTCACCTAGTTCATAAATACCCCAATTGTTAATCGACTAAGATCTCCACGGTGCAGGTTCCCTAGTGTGGAGACCACCGGTAAAATTACTGTAAATGGTTTTCATGGCAATAAAGATTATTTTCTTTTTATTTTTTTATTATATAAGAAATATTTATGCATGTACATAGAGGCAGTCTTACCACTTAGAGCAATTTCTTCCAGGCAACCAATAATTGTCGGAGACTATATGAAAATAAAAGTAAAGTAAAAAAAAACCGACAGTAGAACGGTGAAGGAAACAGATGTGTTTAATACTTAGATACTAAATAGATGCTACCACATTACTGTTTAATACTAAGATACAAATTCATCGTTTGATAATTTTGAATTGTAATTCAAAATAAGCAATGAGTTTTTAATCCTCCTGGTTTATAGCTATCCCCATCAAAAATAGTCAGTTTGCTACTAAAAATAGAAGCACCATCAAACACGTGTGTCCGATGAACCTACCCGCATTTCAGGACGTGCCTTTATCAATGTCAGGGGTATCTGTTATCGGGCGGTATCAGATGTGATCGGAGGCAGTCAGCCTATTGACGTACTCGAGCATTCAAGTCGCGTTCTTTAGGGGCATTCATCTCACGTCCATTTACGGTCCCAGCTGCATGCTTTATGGGAAATTATCGTAACGATCAACATGATTAGATATAGATACTGACGGCCTTTGTTACGCAGTAGTATGATCGGTGGATTTATAAGACGGAGGTCCTGGGTTCGATTCCTATTTGAGATTTTCTAAATTAGTCCATTTCTGGCTAGTGGGAGCATTCGGCCGTGGCTAATTACCACCCTACCAGCAAAAACGTATTGCATACTCATTCGTATTACAATCCGATTTAGCGTTCCGGTACGATGTCGTGTAGAAACTAAAAGGAATGTGGATTTCATCCTTCTACAGTTTTATACTAAAAGGCAGTATGCTTTTATCTTAGACTGCATTATCACTAATTATCAGGTATGGCGGTTAAGGGCCAACATGAATAAACATGTGACAGCGCGAGTTTCAAATTCGTCTTTATTTTTCTGTCTCACACTATCTTTATCACATTGGCTTTCTAACAAAACCACATCATTCGTTTAAAAGCTACGATACCACATACTGACACATAAATACAAATAACGACATGCAAAACCTACGACACCTCACTTTTTCTTTGAGGGTTAAATGTTTTTGACACCCACCGTTGCGTAGTGGTATGCGCGGTGGATTCATAAGACGGATGTCCTGGGTTCGATTCCTGGCAGGGCAGATTGAGATTTTTCTAAAATTTATCTTGGTCAGGCTGGTGGAAGGCTTGCGCCGTGGCTAGTTACCAAGCCATCGCCAGTATCGCCAAGCGATTTAGCGGTTCGGTACGATGTCGTGTAGAAACCGAAAGGGGTGTGGATTTCGTCCTATTACTAACAATTTAGCTCGCTATTTAACATCAGGTGTGATAGCAGTCAAGCCAAGGGCCAAATTGTAGTCGATAAAAAAAAATACAAAGCTGTAGCAAGTAGTAAGTATCTAAGTATAGGTATAAGCTGTTAACAATAGAAATCGATGCTTAAAAGCCAGCCTATTCGAGCTTCGACTTTGTAGCGCTATAGAGGTTGAAATATACGGAGTTTAGTACAAAGCCATTATTCAAATGTACGCGACACAGTCACGCTTTTGTGAAATCCTATATCGCTGCATGTTAAAGCGTTTTCTTTTATGAGTACATACGTGGCAAATTTTCCATATATTTTATGCGTGAACTAGCAGACGAACGTGACTCTTTTCACATATCTCTATAATGACATTTTTCTTACATCCGATTTTGACCAAACAAGCCTGTAATCTGTAGCTCCATACTTTGCTCATTCAACCTTTGAGCCATGTAAATCCGGTAAGTATCTAGTTATATTAGTTTGAAAATAGGCCAAACAGAAATAGGAACCTTGATACCATAGACAAGCAAAAATCTTAAGAACTACTTAACGTTTTGCAATCTGTCGCTCTTTTATTTTGTGTCATAACTCGAACTTTTTGGGAATAAATATTTTTCTTTTTTAGTGTGTTATTGAAAAGTTTACCCACACTTTTGGGATTATTTATACTTGTATATGATTTATATTTGTTTATACTTAAATATGAATATTTTTCATTAAGGAAGTCATCGATTTTGTAGTAACTACGACTAAGTACCTAAGTTTTCACACTTTTTGAAATTATGGAAACACAATGTGACCCAGTGACACGACGCACGTGTACCACGCGTACTGTTAACAGCATAGATTAAAGACTACTAAATAGAGCCCATAGCGTGTCCACTCGTGAGACAGCAAATCAGCCTTATTGACATGACATGTCAACATTTAAAGTACATCATAAAACGTTATGTTTTAAAATATCGTAAAATACGAAATATTACTTTATATAATATAGTTTAGTAAACGCATAATATATGAAATTTGCTAAAAAATAACATATCTAAGCTTTAAATCATCAATCAATGAAGTTTATGCCTACTTACGTATGAAACGTAATTCCTTCAATTTTCTGTTCGCTGCGACTGTTGCAGCCGAAAATATTACAACCCACCATAGCACGATAACGTTTAAATTAATATAGTAACCGCAAAGTTATATTATTTATCAGCAAATTTAATAAAAAGCTACTAATTACTCAATTATGTCCTTTGCTTGTCACCAACTTCATTCTTGACAAATAATAAAAACGAACACGCTGAAAGGGATAAAAAATAATCTTGTGTCACTTTCTAATAAAGGCTGAATGAAATAAGTCTGTCACGCTCTTGAACCTACAGCCGCGTTATGACTCCATCTATTAGTCTTTAATCTATGGTCACGACACTTACAATTTCCACTGAAATGCAATGACAAACATAGTAAAAAAGCTCGCCTACAATTCTCTGACGCATGACGTGTGTTATCTAGGAACACGATGTGTGAGCCGCGTCGGATTTATTCAGTTGTTACAAAATTAATTTAGTTTTTTGAGCTTTTTGCACATTTGGAAAATACGCTCGACGTAAGTATTTTTAATCTTCCGTCACGTCAATTCGTACGTTCAACGCACTAACGCATCATAAGGTAAGTATGGAAAGCTGCATGTTTTTAATCATAAAGTATATACTAAATTAATTTTCATTTAACTTCATGTACTACGCATCTTCCGTCACATTTACAAAGACTCTTAAATCCTTCCAAAAATATTACAGTAACAGCCATGAGTGAGCCTTGAAAATCGCGCTAAGCCGTCCGTCTAGAGTAGATCATCATAAAGAGGTCTTGATAGTTACAGAGTAATGTCTTAATATCCTAAGCTTTCCAAATCACAATTCAATGTGATGGTTGTAAGACAAAAACCACAGCTTACAGCAAACGGGACGGCGACGACGACACGATGCTGGCCTTGTGGCGGACCATTAAAATATGGACTTTGAAATTTGATGATGATTTCCTGAATTAATACGTCGGCTTTACACAAGGGGTCTTGTATAAGTTGAGCATTTTTTGGTTTATTACAAATAAGTCCTTGACTGCAATCACACCAGATGGGAATTGATAATGCAATCTAAGATGAAAGCGGGCTAACATGTTAGGCGTAAGATAATATCCAGTTCCCTAGCATCTCTTTGGTTCATTAGTTCAGGAAACTTCAATTGAACCCAGGACTTATAATCAGTCTTATAAATCCACTGCGCATGCCACTGCCACTCGGAGACCGTCAAAAATAATCATAAAGTATTATTAAGAGTGCATATACCTACTAGATCTTTTGAAAAACTTCTGATTCTGTTTTGATGGAGTTTTCTTTATATTTCAGAGATTTTATACAATATAATTTGATAGCAGCTTGTTAAACATACTGATAACAACAGGTGTGGCCACTTGTCGCAACTACACACGTTTTTCACCAATCAAAAACTCGACCGCAATTAATTTAATTTCAAAGTTTCGTTTACAAGTTCGTATCAATTAAAAGTTTGAGTGGAAAATTGTGGTATTATTTTTTAAACCAATATTTTTTTTACACAATATATATATATTTTTATGATATATATATATATATATATATATATATATATATATATATATATATATATATATATATATATATATATATAATATATATATATATATATATATATATATATATATATTCCCATCATTATCTGGATACTTATTGGCTCCTTATAAGAGAGAGATATGGATATTATACACGCCACGCAGCTCCAATACAGGTTGGCGGGCTATATATGTATAACCTAAGCCATAGGGCATTTTTATTAATAACCGGCCAAATATATAGGTATAATACTTGTAATTTAAATGGTTATTGTCATGTTGCCATGGCATATAGGTAGAGTTACTATGATGAAACTACCCTCATGAGTTGAAAAGAAATTTTAAACCAATAGCTTTTTTCACAGAAGCTTTTAAAAAACATTTTGTAAACTCTTGTTAATGAAAGTCGATGTTTAACGAACATGTCATAAGGTTCTATATTTTGATTATCACTATCTCAATAAACATTCTGACGGTATTAATTCATATATAGGAAGGTACGTATATAAATGCCTATATGCCTCGAATATAATTATAAAGATTTCACTAAATAAAGATAGGTATTTCGGACTTGACTTGAATAAATTCGCGTTAGTTACACTATTTATAATTCTATAGCGGTTGCATGAATCTCTATGAAATTTGACACAAAGATAGACCACGTGGTATAGATAGAAGTCTGGAATAACACATTATATTATGTAGGTTACTCTTTATATATCTATCCCTATCGTGTTTGTATACGCGAGTATAACCGCGAGGCATAGCTAGCTAATCATAAATAGGTACTTGACGGATAACCACATAATAACGAAAGCCGATTGACGAATACCAATACTTTTTAGGTACTTTTACATAACAGTATTCTATTTGTATTTGCTTAGAACTATAAGTTTTATAATACCCGCTTTACAATAGTTCCACACGTCTCAAAGCGGATAAAATAATAATCATTACTATCATCTAGGCATTTTTTTCATAATGGAGCTCTACTAGAATTTGCTTAATCTTATAATAAGTTCAAATAAAGTTTTATCATACCTACCCGCTGTTATATTAAGTTTAACACGTCACCAAGCAGATTATATAAAGCATTTGTAGATATGACGTAGGTACTCATACGATGAAATTGAATTTTCACCAAATGTAGCGCGTTTATCAATTTCCGTGCGAAAATCGCTCACTGAAATATAACGGATATGGTTATGTTTACATTCAATCACGTGGTCTTACCGGGCCGAGATTGTCGAAGCCGTGGCTCAGGGCCAGCTGGTGAGCCTCCTCATGGGCCAAGGACCGCTTGAACCGCACCAAGAAAGAGTTGGTAAAGACTTCGCGCGACGCTACCGCGGTAATCAACACCGTCGCAGCGAAGCATTGCAGCCACATGATTCCGCTGCGGCCACCGGCGGCTGACTGAAGCCGTGGATCGGAACTTCTGCTGACGTCACCATATATCGACCCGGGGCCCACGCAAGCGCACACCCCAAAGCTTCAAGCCTTTTCACAGATAATGAAAGGACCCGACTCGTAAGCACTGTTGCTGTATACCTACAGTTCTTGTTAAGATTGACCTTGTTTTACGCGCCCATGCTAATGAAACTCTTTAGGTTTCAAACACTCTGGGAATGGGATCTGCACGCCCGGATGGCTTTAAATTGTTTATGGTAATAGCTGTAGCTTATGAAAGAAAACTTTCAAGCACTTACATCATAAGTACCGAAATGTAGAATTGTGTTTAAGATGACTATCTATAAGTACTTGAGATATAAACACAAACTCTACTTTGATGTTTAAATACACACATAGGTACAAAAAAAATATATTTGTAATTATTTTTTTTCTGTTCCCCCGCTGATTTGATGAAATTACCTCTGAACCAAAATTAACCAAGACGTAGTTTCATTTTGAATGGCATGAAGGTAAGCTTGCTTGCATTAAGCGTTCTGCACTCTTGATATTTAATGCCGCCTCTAGACATAGCGTATCTAACAGGTGAATGTAGGATTTTTTTTCTGATTTTCTTTTTAAATTAATCTTTATTTTTTCTTGTTTACTAAGTACCTTATATTAACATTGGTAAGTATGTTACCGACAGATTACGTCTTACCATGCATAACTCTCTAGGTACCTATCTAGACTAAGGTCAGACATTAAGGTTGCTTCTAGGTTTATTAAATAGGTAAATGAATTCCAAGTGTACCGTTCGACAAATCTTGTCAATTCAATCATACTAAACTAAACGATTTTACGATCACTTGCGAAAATCGCCTTAATTAAAATCGATAAAAATTTCGCTATTTCATTTGTAATTTAATTATGGACTCGGCTGCATATTTTTCTCTAACCATTTTATGTTCAGGATTTAAACTGTATTCAACGTCTAAAATCGTTCTAGAAGGAAAAATAGTCAATGGAGAGGATGTGAAAATTAAGAAGTACCCGCATGCTGTGTTTATTGAAGTGATTAAAAGAGATGATGCAACACACGTTTGCGGTTCCTCAGTGCTGAATCAGCATTTTCTGCTGACTGCTGCTCACTGTTTTTCCGAAAATGGAAGAGAGGACGATGACAAAATTGTGGCATATGCTGGTCATGAAAATTTGAAAAAGGTGTTTTTTTAATTTACTACAAGTTAGCTCTTGACTGTAATTGCGTGGCGGTCGTTTTTCTGTAACTAGCCACATATTAACTATACTAAAGCCAAACTCGATTGAGAATGCTTTTCAATAAACAAATTAAAAATGAAGGGAGAAGTCAGTTTACACCTAATTATTTTAGTTAACTTGTTAATGACGAATTCATGACAATAAATTAGATAAGTAAGCTTTAAAACTAATTAATATATTCAATATCTTTTAAATAAGATTTTATAAAAAAATAAAACAAAATTTTTAATTTATTAGGCATAAAATGTGTTGCATTTTCTACTTTTATTTTAAATTTGTTTGTTGACAAGCATTCTCAATCGAGTTTGGCTTTAGTACCTATAAGTACATACTCTTTATATTAGGCATATTATTATAAACTTTTATTTAGTTTCGCCTGTGTCTGTAAATAAATCTTACAAGTTAGATTTGAGCCTTGAGCTTTTTTAAAGATTTTTAAATTATAATTTATTGCAGACCAATATTGTCAGAAAAAGTCGCTCACCAATAATACACGAAAATTATGACTCAGATGTAGTCATAAATGATATCGCATTGGTCTATCTACCTCGCGCATTACCTTTGGGCAGAACTGTCATGCGTATCATACTAACGAAAACTTTCCCATCAAGTTCCAAAGGTACAATAGCCGGATGGGGTCTTATAAACGTAAGTAGGAATAAGTTAAATTACTTAGGTTGGAGTAAGTTGAAAACTTTAGTCATCATTATCAGCCTATTAACGGCCCACTACAAGGACAGGTCTCCCTCCGTAAAGGAAAGGAGATATGGAGCGTAGACCCACCACGCTGCTCCAATGCGGGTTGGCGTGCTTAGGGTGATAATGTTTCATTTATTGTCGATCACTATCAGATGTTGATGACAGTGACCGGCACGGGGGTGTAACACCACCAACTTTCCGACTCCAGGCTTAGAATTTCATAGAAGAATGAAAAACTCAGAATTATTCCGTGACCCGACCCAGGATTCGAACCTAGGACCTCGTGTTCAAAGCCAGATAGGCTAACCACTAGACTAAAAAAACTTTAGTACGCGTAGTTAATTATTATGAGTGAACAATTATTATCTACGTATTTACCTTGTCGATCTTAAAAACTCTCTACACCGAGATCTGAATAGGCCGCACTTAAGGTTTCGCCATAAAGGGATCGGGTCGGAGCGGCGACACAACGCTGGCGCGATGTGAATAGTTGTGTAGAACATTTCAGTGGGGTTTTTATAGAGTCGCTGCGAAAAAACATAACCCCATTATATATGGAATTGAAGGAGTACCTACTATGTAGTACCTGATTATTTTTTCCCATATAAATTGACGTTACGAGTGTTTACGTTTTTTTCGCAGGCCTTATGCTTCAGCTGCGATCCTATTAAGGATCCTATAATAAATAATAACAAATTTCTTTATTTCAGGCAATAATCCCATGCAAACAAAAAGCTACAGCAAATATACAATCTAAAACATAAAAGTTTAAATTCATCGCCTTTAAAACGAAACGCCCTTATAGAATTAGGCACGTCTACGAAACAAGTTATAGGTACCTATTAATCTTAACACTTCCAAAAGGTTTATGGGCTCAAAGAGCGTTCTAAATTCCGAGAGGTTCTGGAATTAATTAGGTAGATGCCCAGGTAGTTATCCCTTTGACGATTCCTAGCTAGAGAATTTTGACATACCTACTTACTTATAAGCAGAATAAAGGAAATAACTTGTATTTAACCTACTCTTGTGCAATACCTAAATTAATTTCATTAGCACGCTAAGTAAAATACTTAAAGAATGTTTTGTGATGTAAGATATTTATTTGGAACACAGCACAGCTTATAGGTATTGGTAAAATATTTATTACGTAATTTTCAGCTCGACAGTTTTTTTTTATTTAGTAGGGTTGCCTGTATCTAAACTCCATAAAGGGTAATATGATTAATTGATTATCATCGGGTAGTTTTGAGCGAACGAACCTTTAGATTCCAACATCAAGAATACACGAAAGTGGGGGGGGAACGGAATTTAAATTAACTTATAGAGGCCTTTTAGGAGAATATTTTAAATTAACTTGTTAAAATGGCTCTACTTTATATACTATTTTCAGGATATCACTAATGAAGAGACAATATTACTCAAGGCGATAACACAAACGGTAAAGACCAAGCAAACGTGCTTACAAGTGACCAGCGGACCGGGCACGTTGTGTGCGGGGAGCTTGCGGAATTCGGACCCCAGGCCAGCTGAGTAAGGAATGCTTTAAGTACCTGAGTGCCGAGTGTGAGTTTTCACCAAAACAAATCGAAAACTTCACTTTCGCGTTAAGGGCATATTTATATGGAACTGAAGCAGCGCCCCTGGCGGAAGTGAGAGAAAACTCAACACTGACACTCGTCCATTTGAGTTTTCTCTCACTTCCGCCAGGGGCGCTGCTTCAGTTCCATATAAATATGCCCTTAACGCGAAAGTGAAGTTTTCGATTTGTTTTGGTGAAAACTCACACTCGGCACTCTGTAGGCATATAACTGAGTGCCGAGTGTGAGTTTGTTACCGAGCGACTGCGTAAAAACGTAACGCAAATTTGTATGGAATTTTAGTAGCGCCATCTAGTTATAGCAAGAGTAAACGCTTTTTTTGCTATATAATTTGACGGTATGAGTGAATACGTTTTTACGCGGTCGCTCGGTAAGAAACTCACACTCGGCACTCTGATTCGTTGTTCCGAACGCCAAACCAGCTTAGTAATGAATGTTTTTCTTTCTTAGAGTCATAATTCTTTAAATACCTCGTTGGGCCCGTGGTCAGCCTTGTGGCTTTCGGTTAGAAGCCCTAAATTGGGCTTGGAGCGTTAGAATTTCGAGTTTCTTAAAAGTAGAGAAAATTACTTAAAAGGATTAAACCGTCGGTCCCGGTCATTTCCAAGCCCGCCAACCCGCATATTAGAACAGCGTGGTGGACCTAATTAGCTCCATAATTGTCTCCGGCCTCACCTATAAATTGTAGAGAGTCATTAAGGTATTTTTAAAAATGATGAATAATATTATTAATTTCTTTTTTCGGCGACTTTTATCGAAATCGGTAGTTAATCGAAACCTGGGTTCAATATGGGATCAATTTAGGCTTTTATAATTGGTAAATTAGCTAAATCGATTTTGGCCGTGGTTAGTTATCATCCAGACATTACAACAAGCGATTTGTCATATTGATATGATAGCAGTAATGTATCTATGCACCAACTCGCAAGTCATCCACTATGAGCTCATAACTGAATGGTACCTATAGGGATGCGGGGGTGTAAAATAACGACTATACCGACCCTCAAATAAGTGATAAAAATAATTTAATTCGTCAGTAACTGCACGGTAAAATGACCAGACTCATGACATGACAGATCATGGGCTCGAAACCCGCTTATCTGTGCAATTAACTGAAGGGGAAGGGCTAAAATCGTTTTTGACTCATGCCGATTTGGACTTTGGTAGTTTTCATTGTTACCACCCTACCGACAAAGACGTACCGCCGATTTAGCGTTCCGGTGCGATGTCTTGTAGAAACCGGTAGGGGTGTGGATTTCATCCTACCCCTAACAAGTTAGTCCGCTTCCATCTTAGATTGCATAATCACTTAACATCAGATGTGATAGCAGTCAAGGGCCAACTTGTAGTCGATAAAAAAAAATAAAAATGTTTCAGTGTTTAAATTCAGATCATAGCTAGCTAGCTAGCTAGCACGCTATATAACTTGACATGACTGTGACGAGTCCATTGCTTTGAATATGCAATCTACATGTAGACAATTTTGAGTTAATATACCTAACTGAAGTCTGGATAGCCTATAAAAATAAATAACTTTTAAGTGTCTGTTTGTAATTTCCAATTTTTTCTTTTCACTAATTACATGTGAAATTATTTACGGTACTTACATAAAAAAATCAACTATAAAATGTTTGTTCTCTGTTTTTTCTGGCTAATCTCTGAAACTACCAGTCGAATTGTTAAATTTTTTCTGTATATGATAGCTAGACACTCTAGTAACATAGGCTTATCTACTTATATCCTGATATTCCCAATTAAACGAAAATTACGCGAGTGTAACCGCGGGCGTCCACTAGTCAAATAATATAAATACTTTTCTAGTCTTAATAATTGTTAATTTTATTTGTTTCAGAGGAGACTCGGGCAGCGGTTTAATAACTCCAAACCATCAATTAATAGGGCTCCTGTCGTACAAACTGACAAACCTACCTGCTCTTCCAGTCTACACTAATGTTTCTTATTACTATAATTGGATTCACTATCACATTAAAAGAAGATGTATAAAATATTAAAATTCATGTATTTCACTATACCCATAACCAATGATTTAAGTAAAGAGAGAAGACAAGTTCACTTGGTGCCTATACGCATTTTAATTCAGGTTGTCTTAGGATGTAGTTATAAGATAACAGCACATATTACATTTTTGTATGTTAACTAAAGGAAGATCAACACAGAAAGATACATAAATAAATCATTAAATTACTTAGTGATATAAGATATCATGAAATGACTGACATGTCATGTACACATAGTGCCACATGCACAAATCAGTTGAACTATCAATAATTCGCTACTACTTTAACAAAGACAGACAGTACTGTCATAGATTATGCATGCTGTGACAGTACTTTTTGCCATACATTGCCAATGGGGGTAGTGTCACTTCACTATTATTAATAACACTAATAGGTACCTTTTTGAACAGATTTATAAACATTATGTGGTGACAGTAGAAAGTCTGAATTAAACCTTTCGTAACAGTACAACATGCTCTTCCTTACAATTGCCTAGAAAATTATATGTCTTGAGAGGCATACTTATTTTATGAAAGAAACTTAGATGTCGAGGGGTATACTATCATAATACTTTTGACTACTTGACGTCCACAGGTGGTACTGTCTAACAATGTGTTAATCTAATGCTCCTTCAGTTTCACACACAAATGTTTTTTTTTTGTCGACTACAAGTTGGCCTTTGACTGCTATCACACCTGGTGTTAAGTAATGATGCAATCTAAGATGGAAGCAGGCTAACTTGTGAGGAGCAGGATGAAATCCACACCCCTTCGGTTTCTGCACGACATTGTACCAGAACACTAAATCGCTTGGTGGTACAACTTTGTCGGTAGGGTGGTAACTAACCACGGCGAAAGCCTCCCACCAGCCAGACCAAGACAAATCAAGAAAAATCTCAATCTGTCCTGTACCTATCGACCACCAGTTTGTACACCTTACAATTACCATATCCAAACCAGAATGAAAAACCTATAATCAATGAATGTCCTGCAAAATTTATAACAATGTTTATAGTTTTTGAAGATATTGTTATAGCACTTGTTGCATTAAATTATTGTTAATTTAGCTTATTATTAAAGAAAGGACTTTGAAATAGTTTATACCCAATTGTGAGTAATATAGCTAGTTTTTTAATGCTTTTTAATAATAATATAATGAATTCAACAAGCAACAATATGAGACTCCAAGTTCATATAAAGCTACCAAGTGAATGTACATTTTAATAAAATACAATATTTTACATATGATTTGTAAGCAAACTGTACCCTCTAATTACTTATAATGTCATTGTTCATAACATAAAAAATAATTTGTTACATAATATTTCTATCTAATAACATCTAATCAGTAGAGGTAACAGGAGCAGGACTTGCAGCTGGCGTCGTACATTCATTTTCCATTGCGTGTGATGGTGGATGCTCTAATATATTATCAATAAGACCAAAAACCTTAGCTTCGGATGGCGACATGAAATAATCACGCTCCATAGAACTCTGTACTTTTTCTATAGCTAAACCAGTGTGACGAACATAGAGGCCATTGATTTGTGCTTTAAGCTTTAAAATTTCTTCTGCTTGTATCTGGATGTCTGTAGCTTGCCCTCTAACACCACCGGATGGTTGGTGAATCATTATGCGCGAGTTTGGTAAAGCGTGGCGCATTCCCGGCGCTCCGGCTGCTAAGAGCAAAGATGCCATACTGCAGGCTTGTCCCACACACCACGTTGCAACCGGCGGAGTTATGTACTGCATGGTATCGTATATACCGAGACCGGCTGTCACATTACCGCCTGGAGAGTTTATATACAAGTGAACAGGCTTCTTACTAGATTCAGACTGCAGGAATAACAGTTGGGCTACAACTAGGGAGCTGATTTCGTCGTTTATCGGTCCCATTAGACAAATAATGCGTTCACGTAAAAGTCTGGAATAAATGTCGTAAGCTCTTTCTCCTCTGCCAGTCTGCTCGACCACTATAGGTATCATGCCAAGTCTCGCTGATTCACTCGTTTTTATTGCTCTCCGGGGTATAATTCCTGGCTTTGGACCGACAAGAGCGGCTCTGGTAAATTGACGAACGTAATTCATTGCCATGTTTTGTGAAAGACCAATTTGAGTGTGTAATGAGTTTTTAATCTAGTACTTGAACTCGTTATAATCCATTAACTGTGTACATATCCAGTTTTACGATGTGACTTTGCTTACCAAAAAATAATTCAACGAATTTTAAGTTGTTTCCACTTTTTAAAATGACAATTGGAATAATAATTATATTGACATTGACATAATACCATTGACAAAAAATATTTTTCAAATGGCTTCATGGTTCTAGGTTTTATCATTTTTGATACCTATATATATAATATATCTTTAATAATATAATAATATATCTTTATTGAACATACTTAAAATTAACATTTGACATACTCCTTAAAATTAAACACAGTTACATTAGTTACGGTACAAGTACAAAAAAGGTCTTAAGGAGTGCTTGGACACTCGTACTAGGAAGACCTGTATTACGAGCGTCGTAGCCTTCCTACGGATCCCACACAGTAATTTAGACGGAAGTTTTCAAATAAAACGGGAGTACGGTAGGTATGGTGAGGCGTGTGCGTGTGTGTGGGTGTGTGCATGTGTGTGAGTGTGTGTATGTGAGTGTGTGTGTGTGCGCGCGCGTGTGCGGGTGTGGTGTTATTATTTGTGTTAAGGTAAGGGTGGTAGGTATGTCATTTTGGTGGTATGATTGGTTCATGATTTAATTTCATTAATTAACGTTTCAACATCATAGTAGTCTAGTCCTTTGAGCCAAGTTATGATACAGTCTTTACAGCGTTTATGATTTAATATATTAATATTAAGAAGATCATCGATTTTGCTGTATAATCTCGAGCTGAGGAAATAATATTGCCGACCAGCAAGGGCTGTACTGCGAGGCAGAATGTCACAAGCTTTTTGTTTGCGTCTTTTTGATGGGTCTGCTACCGCCGGAGCTTGTATCCTGATAGCCAAGTGTTTGCGTGCTATAACTTGAGAAATAAACATCTGGCGGATACTAAGCACGTTCCAGTCTTGATAGAGTTTCGACGTGGGGTATCGACGGGGTAGGTTACCCATCACCTTTAGAACTCCTCTCTGTGCTCGTTCAAGACGGATCATATCTGTTTTGTTAGCGCCACCCCAAACTGTGATACAATAGCCTAGGATAGACTGCACTAGAGCTAGGCATACGGTTCTCATCACTTTTTGGGCGGCCACCGTTCTTAATTTTCTTAAAATAAAAATTAGTTTACGTGTTCGAGCAACAAGAGTATGTTTATGCTTTTTCCAACTTAGAGTGCTATCTATTACTACACCAAGATATTTTATATCCGTAGTTTTCTCTAACTCTTGGCATGCACATTCTTCAAGATTCTGAGTACAGGTATGAGCTTTTATACTGAATGCACTTGGTTGTGTATGTATAGTTGTATCGAAAGTAATAAGTTTAGTTTTAGTGAGATTTAGTGTTAATAGGTTATTTAGTAGCCAATTGTTAACGTGTTTTAAAGCAAACTCTGCATGGGTACGCGCCTGTTCCCAGGTTCGGCCTTGTACGAGTAGAACAGTATCGTCAGCATATGAGATTATTTTGGTGTGCGGAATGTTTAGCTGACATAGACTATTAATAAATATCAGAAAAAGAGTAGGACCAAGAACGCTGCCCTGTGGTACTCCGTATTCTATATTTTCAGTGTCACTTAGGTATTGACCGATTTTTACGTACTGACATCGATTAGATAGGTAATCCTTAAATAATTTCAGGACGTCACCTCGTATGCCAATTGCTTCCAATTTTTCTATAAGAATGGGGACAGAGACCGTATCAAAAGCTTTACACAAGTCCAGGAAGATGCCAACCGTTTTCTGTTTACTTTGTAGGTTTTGTGTGACATGAGTGGTTAGTTCCAGGATCGCATCTTCTGTGGACTTGCCCTGCCTGAATCCAAACTGATGTTTTGACACAAAATCTATTTTGTTTAAGTACATGATCAGACGCTTATTTAGTATTTTTTCAAAAACTTTCGAGACAGTAGTTAATACAGATATTGGTCTATAATTAGTTACTTTGTCTCTGACTCCACTCTTATAAATAGGATGAACCACTGCTTTTTTAAAAACAGCTGGAAAACAACCTTGCACAATACAGAGGTTAAGAACATGTTTTATTATCGGAATGAGTATGTGACGACTATTCTTAAGTATTGTGGCTGTTATGCCATCCCAACCGGTTGCACAATTGTTTCGAAGACACATTATCGTGTTCTCGATCTCTAGTTCATCGGTTTCATTTAGAACCATGGAGTCACAGGGTGGGCGTGCAATATCTGCTGCTAGTAAATTTGAAGCAGTTTGCTTTGATAAAATAGACATGGCTAATGTTTTACCAATACTAACAAAATGACCGTTAACACTGTTGACAGATGTTTGAGGATTGATACAATTTATGAGTTCATTTGGGGGAGAAGTTTGACTTCGAAGGTCAGTGATATTTTTTATAGCATCCCAAGTCGCTTTTTTATTATTCCTTGCCTGTTCTAACTGAGAACGTTCGAAAGCGCGTTTTAAATTTTTAAGCAGATTGTTGCAAAAATTGCGGTATTGTATATAATATATATATAATATATTGTTTATGCGCTATGTAGCATAGACCTTTATGATAATAATCTACAAGAAAATAATATGTACTAAGTACTACATTAGGTAACAAAAATGTTTACAACGCTGGTTGTCTGTTTTTTCGAACTCTAGCACTCTTCAGTCTAAGGCACTTCAACAGAAAATAAAGGAAATATTACAATGGAAACAGATGGAAAACAGAGTTAGCAACCTGTTTGTTGCTCTTCCTACAATAATGGCTGAACCGATTTGGATGAAGAATGTATAGTTTTATCTGATTAACAGATAGGGTCCACTTTTTGTTTGTTTGTTCCACAAATAGCTCACACAGAGCAATAAAGATTTGTTCTTTCAGCAATATAATAATTACTAATGCTGATTTTCAAAATAAGAAATCAAGGCAGATAGTAATCTACTAGTACCTACTTAATAAAACACTAATACTTCAATAAAATAATTATATTTGAAGTCTTGTTCACAAAATCACAATGTAATCACGTATAATCATAATTAAAATTGAATAATAAGTCCACAATAAAATGAGATGAAAACAGTCCATCCAAGGAGTAAAGATTGTAATATAATAATCAACTGGCAAAAATAAATTCCTAATTGTATTTTTCAATTAACAAGCCTTTTTATCAAAAAATATATCTTATTTCCATGCTATAAGTAAAAAACTGGTCACCATTTATTTCTGTTAAATAAATTTAATGATCTCAATAAAAAAACTCGTAAAAAAGAATGCTACAAGAGAATTGTTTTTAATTTTCATACCTACTTGTTTAATATTTGTTTATGAATAATAACCCTGTTTAATCTTCTACTCTTAATATGAAAAAAATGCCATTAACATTCTGTAATAGCTCTTCATTCCTGCCAATTTAGAGAATTTTAGATATTACTAAATTGACTGGAATTAATGGAGTTATTCTTTAGCTTAATTATTATTTATTCTGAGGCTGCCTTTTTCTTAGCTTCATCAAAGCTTCCTGCCTCTTTTTCTCAATTAGTAATTTTAAATTAACATCTGTATTAGTTTTCTGAGCACTATCTTTTCTTTCTGCTATAGTATTAAGTCTATTACTAGGGACTTTTAGCTGGAAGCTTGTTTTTTTAACAACTGGTTGTATATTTGACTGTGTCAAAGACTGCTGAGCGGTTGTAAATGGTAGCTGTCTTTTAGCCAATAGCTTTTCTCTTGCTTGCCTGTGTTTCATCTTAATTTCTTCTGGTGTGCATCTTATTGGTGAATCTCCTGGCACTGAAAATCAGACACACAGAATATTTAATGTCCACAGTAACAGAAATAAAATCTACCTAAATATAGATTTAAATTAATGTATGGTTAAGAAAATAATTATTAAGTCAATTACTAAAATTATCGAAATTAACTTAACAGTGTTGCCATCAGAGAAAAAAATTGATAATTAATATAAATTTACATAATTATTTCATTCTATTGAAATATGGAGCTCTTCCAAGAAATTAGTAGGAAGTTTGTATTGTTACAACCTTGCGACTCAGAGAGCAAATTAAGCTGTGAGTCCCAATCATGGACAAAACATTTGATAGAAATCTACACAAAAACAAGTATTTTCATTCTGGCAGTCTGTGGCGCAGTGGTATGCCCAGTGGATTTATAAGATGGAGGTCCTGGGTTTGATTCCCGGCAGGGCAGATAGAGATTTTTCTTCATTTCTCTTTGTCTGGCTGCTGGGATCCTACTCCTAACAAGTTAGTCCACTTCCATCTTAGATTGTATCATCATTTAATATCAGGTTTGATAGCAATTAAGGGCCAACTTCCTAACTCTACAGAGTCAGTCCTCCCTTAAATTAATTAATAGTGATAATGACAGAACCAAATTCTGATATTTCAGTTAAAAATGCCAAAATGAAAAAATCAATTTAGACCAAATTATAAATAAAATATACAAACCTAATATTTTTTCATCACTTTTGTTAAATGGCATTGAACTGTACCTTCCAAATGCCATTCCACTTGTTGAAGGCTTATTGCAAGTGTTAAGTGATGGCGATTCTGGCATAGAGCTGTGCCTGCCAAATATAGACTTAGACGAAGGACTACCATCGCAAACAACTAGTTCTTTCAACATCCAGCTACTCTCAGTTATATTTGTTTTTTTCCTTGATTCACTTTGTACTGGCATTTGTGAGAGCTTCTCTAAAGTACTATCATTCAAATTTTCAATTATACAATCAAAAGAATCATTGTTCATCTTTGGTGAATCACATTTTAACCTATTCACAGATGGCGAAGCTAATTTAATGTTACTTAAAATGGCATCCATAGAGTCCTGATCTATGTTAAAAACTGGTTTCAAATTTTTTGTATTTGGATCTATACAAGGCCTCTTTGCTGGATTAGGTTGTAGATTCAATATATTTTCTTCCACAAACTGGCTTGCTTTCAACAAGCACTCATTAATTGAATCATCTGACTCTAGGCCACTCTCTGGTTCGGTTTTAGTAAATTTTGAACTCAAAACATTCTTTCTGAGGCAGCGATTCTTGCTCTTAACACCACTTCTTGGAGAACTATCACTTGTATCAGTGAAGATATCTTCATCTGATTGTGGTTTACTAACTGTAGTTATAGAAGGTTTTTTAGAAATATACTCATGCAAATTTTGATTCAATTCCAGAAGATCTTGAAAGAGTTCAGTTTTCTTTTGAGAAGGTTTTAGCACTCTACGTCTGGCCTGTGGTTTTTCGATTGAAATTGGTTTCATAGTTCTTTTCGTCCTTCTACTTACTGGGGTAGAATTTTTGAGTCGCGATTTACCAGTTTCTGATTTAGGTGTATAGAAATTCCAAACAACATCGGTCTCACCCTCGGCTCCATCTTGCGTACATAGAAATGGTACAGGACTGGCTGATTCGGAATCACATATGGAGTCACTATCCCTTGAAGGCGAATCAAGTCTATGTTCCGGCGTCGAACATGATAAAGCTGGAAAAGAGATGATATCTATGAAATTATGATAACGTTAAGTATCACTTAAGTAGAATATTATGACCAAGTTTTACCTTTATTTTTGCTTTTGGCGACCATTTCTTTTGGTAATCTTTTATTGCTCATAAAGAACCAGTACTAACAACTGAATGAAATAATTCAAGCATAAAGCACCAAATTATACATATCACTTCACCGTGAAACATATAATTATTTTATATATTGTAATATTATATTCATCACAATTAGAAAATTATAAATCGAAAAATTCAGTTTCCAATTTGTGATCGTGAAATGTCAAATGTTCCGGCCTTGTTTTGACGACTGACATTACTTGACATCACTATCGCATTGACAATGACATATGAAAATTGCACAGATTAACAGAATAATACAATTGACAGATAAGCATTTTTTCCAGATTCGATAGATAGCTATAGACTTTTATTGCTCTATGCTTTAAATTAAATCGTAAGGGTGTGTCCCAGTTTTACAAACATGAAGCATCCAACATTATACATGTGTCCAATCGTATTTCAGCGGTATCTAACGTAACTTCTAGGCTAAAAGTTCTTTAAAATCAAAATTAAATAAAAAGGTATTTGGAAAATCTGATTGAATTAAAACATCATAAATAAAGAAAAATGTTTAAAAACCTATAAATAAAGTTGAAACTCCTCATTTGTAGTACTTGCACTTTCCTTTTTACGCCTAAAAATTAATTATTCACGGATGCTGAGCAAATAGTAGTATCTTTCAGGAAAGAATCAGCGTTGTTAAGAATATCTATCAGACAGCTTTTACAAACAATGTGAATGTAACAAAACCAATTTTTTTTAAGTAGGTACTATTTACAATACATGTATTAAGACTTTAAACTATTTAAAGCACATGATAAATATAAAAATTCTAATAATGAACTTTGTCAAAACATCCTTTCATTTTTCGTTTTTGTCTTAAGATAAAAAGCTTTCAGGAAGCTCCGCGTCGTCTGGGACCAGTGCGTTCGGGTGTCCATTTAAATAAATGTTAAATCGTTTTCGGTCTTTACCTCGGTTAGTATTTAAATTAGACAAGTTATTTATTTTTTATTTAGAATTAGAAAGCGCGCTATTTATATAAAACCTTGGAATGCATATTTTTGCAGAAACACATATTACCTTATATATGTATTTCTGAACTACGTTTTCTTTAACCGCGAATTTTTACAGTATTGGAAGTTGAATCGGAGTAATATATTCTTTGGTTGAGTCACATAAGTCAATTGGTCGGTAAGGTGTGAAGCAGCTTTTAAATTCAATTAAGCGGAGCCACCAGCCGACCGCAGATCGCCCTCCAATACTCCATCCGCCCCCCGCCCTCTGCATTACCATCAGCCATCAGTCGAATGTCATTCGTTATATAGAGTGGTTGTTTATCGTATATTTGTTTACATAAAATCGCGATGCTCCTTCGGAAGTGACTTTACAGTGCAAAGTGAATATATAAACATACAAAATGCTCGCGGACGGTGAAATAGTTGGTGACGGATCATGGAACCTCACGATATACGTGACGGACATGAACGAGAAACGCACTATGGTTGTAAAAGGAGACATGCACATTGGTGGAGTAATGCTGAAACTCACCGAGAGCTTCGGTAAGCTATCATTAGCGGATGAGTTCATTGCATATTTGTAACGACTGTAACATCTAATATACCGTTTATATCAACGCTGAGTCATGGTTTAAGAATAATGATTTACAGTTAAACGTACCATTATAAATTGACTCAGCAGTGGGTTCGATTCTACATTAATATTTAATTTCAATTTGAAATCTAAAATAGTTTGTCAAATAAAAATGTTATTTAAGCACAAAACTTTAGATATTTTTTGATTGAGCATGTTTCAATAATATTAAGCTATAAGATAGACCATTTTTTCTTATTGTTTGTTTTTCATGATTCTAGGGAAAATTGTAAGAATGCTTGTTCTCTTGAAGTAACCAGCCTGAGAGTATCTCTACTCTCTCTATAGTGTAGAGCTTGGAAACAGTTGCTTAGCGACTAAGCCCTAGAGCATTCTTTTGTGTTTGGATATGTTTACATCTTGGCGCAGTCTCTTCATATTTTTCTTGTGTTCTAGACATTGACATATTAATACTATGGACTTCGGGTCTAATGCAAAATTTACGTCAAAGGTGTCCCAAGATATTTTATACACACTAGGATGTATTTATGTTTTTATACACAAAATAACATTGTAATGTATGTCTTATCGTATTGTTATACAGTCTAATTTGCAATGGTCTAATTGCATGCAATAAGTAATCAGCTTCGATTGACGGTTACCATGGCAGCCTTTTTTTGACATGACAGCTTCTCGTGAAAATAGGGCAACATAAATGGTGTGGAGTCGGTAGCTTTCAAATTTTTTTGGCATCTTATATTTATATATTATATTTACAGCAAATTTTAATTTATATTTACATATCCCTGACCTCTATATGCTGGGATAAATCTTGTACCAAATAATAATTGTTGTAATTATCTTGTATAAAATAATAATTAGTTATAATAATAATTAATTACAAACCAAATCCACTAATGTACAAAATGATATGCCACTCGACATAGTTCTTTACTTTGAAATTTTAAGTTCTCGATATTTTCCCCTTTTTAATTAAACTGAAAATATATTTTTTTACTTCAATGACGTTAGATCACTTTTTTAAATAACTGTTCCTAATTTCATGTAGATAATTCTTATAGTTATCAAATTAATATACCATTATGGTAAAAGTTATTTGATTAATATTCATGACATAAAAAATAAAAGTTGACATAAAAATAAAAATTTTTGAATTGAAAATAATCAAATTATTTTCATTCAAAAATTAAGTAATTAAATAATTCAAATGATAAACAACAAAATAACTCTATGCAGTCGTTGTTTTAAAACATTCTATTGCTCACGGCAGATCCGGACTAAATGTGGTTAATTAGATAAACATATTGCACTCCTTCTATCCTATACGCGGGTAGCGTATGGGAAAAGGACAGATAGATACTTTTGTTCATTTTGGTTGGATATGCAATTCGTTTATATAGTTTATTAAAATTTTAATAAAACAGCCTGTTTCTAAGCAAAATAATACTTTAAAATCATCAGTAAATATTTACTTACTGAAAATATGGTACACCGTCTTCTTTTCTCACCTTACTCGGGTAGTTCTTACAAGTTTTTTATAACACATTACGGCATTATTGACGTGTATTCTGTCAGTCAGCTAATATGAGACTGAATTGCTATTGGAAATCATTTCGCGTTTTGGCTTACTTTTGGTTCGGACACTTTTTATCGCTGACCCGAAGTCCATAGTATTAATATGTCAATGGTTCTAGATATAATTGAAGACATATATAATTATATAGACATACATAAAAAAATTAGATTTGCTCCTTTCATCTCACTGCTAAAAAAAAGGCAAAACAACAACTGTCTGACCTAGCTATAGTGAAAAGACTTAAGTACTTGTACATACATAAAGTCCATTTTCTCTTAATGGACACTAGAATGATGTGTCATTTTTGTTTTGGTAAAGAAAAAATAGACATTGGTAAGTCCATTTTTTATTTATTAATGCAAGAATGATGGTTTTAATTGTCATTTCTTTGTCCTAAACTAAAAATAGAGTATAGGTTAAGTATAATGTAGGCAAAAGTCTGCTCAGCAATATCTCAAAAAGTCTGCACTTTGCACAGCAATACCTCACAACTGTATGTAACTTACTATAATTTATTATCAGTAAACACTGTTTATGCCTTTAAAAATGAGGCACAATAAGAATGTGACATAAGTTGATAAGATAAAAGATTATTATTACAGTAGCAATACATAGATTAGTATTGAAGCATAGGAGTGTGATTGTATGTATTGGAGTGCCATTATACATATAGTAGACATTCAGGCCAGACTGTGTTATATACTTTATTATGATAAATAGGCTTGTACTTGACTAGAATCATATCTCTGGGTATCTGTAGGTAAGATATGCGTTCCGGTACGACATTGTGTAGAAACCGAAAGGGGTGTGGATTTTCACTCTAACAACTTAGCCTTCTTAGACTGCATCATCACTTAACATCAGGTGTGATAGCATTCAAGGGCTAACATGTAGTCTATAAAAAAAAAAAAAATATGCATCAAGAGAAAAAAACATATTTGTGCCCTACAGTGGCAAAGTGTAAAATATCGCTCTCTCTTTCGCCCCAATGCAATGTAAAAGAAAGCAATATTTTGTCACTATTGGGCAACAATTGAACTTTTATACTAAACCAATGTCACAGTTAGAGTGTGCAAGATTAAGAGACTTGTTTGTTCTTTGTTAAGACCCAATTTGAAGACAACTTGGGTCTTGACAAAAGTCCAACAGTTGGGAATTTCCCCAGTTGTTGGACTTCATATAGGATAACGAGAATATTAATCATGCTGAATGACAAACAATATTATGCATTGTATGCTTTAATAAATATGTCATAAACACAACTATAGACATATTTTATAAATAGTGGACAATTTTGTCTGTTTTGGAAACAATATAAAGCATACAATTTAAAATCACAAGCAAAAGCCATTGCTTAGTGTATTGGAAGTTTATAATACTCAGAAGTAGCAAAGACTTATGTTGTTCTAAATTAAGTATTTTAAGATTAATTAAATTGGACTATTAAATTGCTCCATAGCTGTTGGCTCAGACCAATAATCCCAAGTGTACCGAGTCTACTGTTTAACCACTTTTTGGACCTCTTATTGAATCATTTCTAGCCAATTAATGACTGCATTCAAAACTCACTTAGTAAATTCAAAGAAATTCAACAAATGTGTAAGCATAAATAACACATTCCATAGCCATTAACACTGGATTCTATTCGGACAACCTCGCAAATAATTTAGCAAAAGTATACCAAGAATTTCTGATATTAGCATTTTATCAGCATTCATTACTCCCCAGCGGTTATGCTAAACTGGTTTTGATAGGTAATAAACGCTGTACCTGATTCGCGGTGCGGGGTGATAATTTGTGCGAGCGAGAAGCGAAATGCTCTCACGTGCTGGCCACGAGAATATCGCTGTAGCCCTTATGCGGCGGCCGCACAAATCGTTGTGTTCGCGACAATATTCGCTGTATCACTATGCTCATTGTGATAAAGCGAATATTCGGGGTATCACGATGTGTGTCTGAATCTCGCGTGGCTAAAATAATATTATCAGTAGCGCTAAATGATACTCCACACTCCACAGTATGACTCCACGGATCAGGGTGAGTTAAAGGGTTATTATATTTACGTATGGAACGTCTACGACTAGCTCGTCTAAACAGGGTAGAATACCAAAAATTAGTTGCTGGTAGTAACAAGGGGGTCGCTATTTCACCTCCATAGCGTATAAGTGCCACGTTGCACAGTTTAGGAACCTCTATTTTAGTCTTTAGATGGTTGGAATTCACTTCCGAGTGACATACGAAATCGGGGACCTCGTTCGAAATCACGCTGCGCCGACGCACCGCCCTTGGCGAATCCCGTTCCCGTAGCCTTGCGGTCGTACGCGTCCTTCGCGAACGATATGTTATGCGTGGCGAGCTGTTTTTATTCGGTCCGGTTTATGTAACTACCCATCGACACTATCCTTGGTATCCCATATAAGTTAGATTATTAGGACTTTGATAACATTGTAACTTGTACCTTTGCAACGTCAGGAAAGGCATGTTAAATTCTGCCGCCAAGCAGCATTGCTGTGTTCAGGTCTAAAAGACATGGATGTCTGTATGAATCGATGGATAATAACAGCGAGAGGCTTGTCTGTGCTAAGTGTGGTATAGACGTGTCTGATTGATAGACATGGCGGTACTTGCGTGTTCTGTAAAATATTGCAGATGGGTTACCTGTTTGGCACATCCATTACTATAAAAAACTCATCTGTTAAAAAGGCACCGAATTAAAACAGAAGCATAATATCAAGACAATCAATATTTTGTGCAAGTTGACTAAAAACAATTATTTGTATTCTCCGCGCAAGCTAACGAGTTTAATCTTTATTGAGTCAAAACTCGAGAGGCACCCAGGTGACCACTTTATCCACGTCTGCTGTATGAGGCATTAATTATGTTTTTTACCCGACTGCGTCAGAAGGAGGGTTATGTTTTTCGAGCGTATGTATGTATGTATGTCCATTTCTTCGGCACGCGCTACAGCCTAAACGGCTGAACGGATTTTGACATGTGAGGTGTCGTTGAATTTGTCAGAATTGTGGTAGTGACATAGGCTATATAAATTTTCATAATTTCGGCTGTAAATGGGGGAAAAAAGGGGGGGTGTGAGTATTTTTTTCTTTTATCGTAGCAATATGGGTACCAATTGAAAGGTCGTAAAAAGACCATTTCAAAAATATAAATATCATATCATGTTCATATTACCTTTTTAACAAAAAATGGAAAAAGTGTACTAAGTGTACAGTCTCATTTCTATACCATAAACTAAAACTAAAAAGTCTCAAATAAAATTATTACATATTATAAAAACAAAAAACCCGACTGCTTAGAAGTTATGAACTGAAAAGAGAAAAACAAGGATCACTATATCTGTATAAAATTCAAACGTAGTTTTGGTAAATCTTTCTTTCCCCGCAGGTTGAAGTATTTTGTCCCTGTTTGCAGCACCATATTGATCCTTGTTTTTCTCTTTTCAGTTCATAACTTCTAAGCAGTCGGGTTTTTTGTTTTTATAATAATAATTTTATTTGAGCTACGATAAAGCGGGCTGGCCATCACAGACTCTCACTCTAAATAGTTTAAGAGCTTCAAACTCCCGAGATTCGACCTCAATTAATTTTTCAACAATATATGTACTCAGCTACGTTAATATTTTATAATAAACAGTATACGTACACAAAGAAAGAATTTATTTCGCCATAACTAATAATAACGTCAAAATATTGGCGTAACCATAACATTTGCACCTACGCAAATACTATGGGTATGGGATAAACTTTCAAAATGGACGTTCGATATTCGCCCACTGTTATTCAATAGTAGCAGTGTATTATTAATTTAGTATCTCTTATTCAATGAACAATATTATACAAAATTTTAACGTAAATACTTATATTAATCAAAAGTATCCTAATTTAAATAATCTCTCATTCTAAATTAAACTCAAATATACATATTCGTACAATTTGGTTGTACGTTTACGATTTTCTCAAAAATTATTAACCAGATTTGTATAGCTTTTGAATTGGCTTCATTATTATTCGCATTGAAATTATTTTTTGCCGTATATTTTCTTGCCTTAATCTGAATGAAACAAACTTACATAATATGTAATTCAAAGATAAGTTTAATCTACCAGTACAAACCGCAGTTTTAATTTCAAAGACTTACTTTGCACAGATAGTCTGTACATTCTACAATTTCATTCATTTCCAACACTTTAATCTGAAATTCGTGTCTCACAGAAGACCATATAGAGTTTTACTATTGTCAAATGATTGGCCAAAGGGTGGTCATGGAACTTTCTTTAATTCATCAATCACTCTCCAACGAAGTCAATGATATTCGATAGGAATGGCTTACTTCAAGATTTTAACAAGATCTCAAATCATGTTCTTAATTGAAGAGAAAGGAAATTGAGTGATCTATGCAACTATGTTGTAAAATCTGGTTCTACCCGCATAATCACGCCTTAATTGTAAGGTACATAAACTGGTTACATGCATACTTCATTTACAACTGTTTAAGACTTAAAAGGGAATGAAATTACTCCTATAGACCGAGGACGAATATCATTTAAAGTAATAGAAATCTTTGATTCAATTTAATTGAAATGATGAGTGAGATCTCAAGCGACATTATTTTGTTTAGCTATTGATCTCCTCTGCTTCGGTGGTCCAGTGTTTTCCTATGTAGCTTCGGATTACGAGGTCTTAGGTTCGTGTCCTGGGTCTGTGTCATATTAAGCTTTTCTCGCTTTCAAGATATTCTGAGTAAAAAATTATAGCCCGGAGTGAGTGGTGTGCGACGTCCGTGCCTTGGCATCCTGAGTCCGGGAACCCGCATTGAAGATGAGATTGAATTACTCCCTGTAATTTGATAAATCAAAATCAAAATTGGTTCACCTACCCTCCCACCATAAAATCTTTGACATATTGGTTAGAGGCACGTGTTACTTAGCGTATAAAGTCATCACGAATAGTAATAATTTATTAATTTTGCTATTTTCCGCGAAAAGCTGACGAGTGAAAGCGATCTAATAGAATACTTTTTACGTACTTTTCGCTTCGAAATCGGGACATCCCTATGAGAAGTTGACTCTACAATGTGCAAGTTTCCGTAACGTCAAATTCATCAGTTTTTAGTGACTATACCACCGGATCTGAAGGCAGAGATCTTATGAGATGGTTTTTGCATGGACGTCTTTAAGAGCACGATGGCTTGCGTTGCGTATGCTTATATCGAGAAGCCGCCATGTTGTCACGTTTCCGGCGCCTCTGCCCGCCAGGCGACGCGACGTAGATAAGGCGTTATCATCCGCTCATTGTTCCTCAGCGCTGGTGAGGTACCTAATTGGTAGGACGTTGACTTGCCTATAACTTTCGATTTCCTCATAGGAAGATTTTTAAAAATTCGTGTTTCGTGTTTTTAAAATTTTCAAATAAATATATTTTTAAATTTTAATTGATCGGTAAGTTGAAAGTTCCAGTAAAATTAAAAGTAAATATGATATAGATATGAGATATGATCTATATATTCGAAACGAAAACGTCTGTGTGAAGTGAATTTGGAATTTAAACTATCCCAAAAAACTAAATAGTCCCTGAGGAAATACTTAGTTTTTCGGAATAACTAACCTATGTCCTTATCTATACTAATATTATAAAGAGGAAAACTTTGTTTGTTTGTTTGTTTGGTTGTAATGAATAGGCTCAAAAACTACTGGACCATTTTTAAAAATTCTTTCACCATTCGAAAGCTACATTATCCACAAGTAACATAGGCTAAATTTTATTTTGGAAAAAAATAGGTTTCCGTAAAATATTTGGGTTTTTCGGACACAAGGTGTAAAAAATCAACTAGAAAAGTTACTTATTTTGCGTACGCTGCCTAAACTATAGAAGATAGAACCATAACATGTCCTAATTAATTGAAGAACTTATAAATATCTACAAAAAAGTCCGCGACACACTATACCTATCTATGTCGAGTGAGGCACAACAACCATTTTTTATTTAAAAATCTCAATTTTTTTTGGACTACATTTAAACGCATTTATTTTAGACATGCTATTAATCCTTATTCAAATAAATTATTTCATCACTAAATACAGTTTATGTAGATAATATTTGGTATTTAAAAGATTAAAATTGGACGTTTGGTTTTGAAGTTATGGCGAAATTAAAATTTTACTATTTCTGCGTTGCGAAGTGAGCGTCACCAAGGCGGGGGTGCGCGCGAGGGGAGTTCAGATCTATGTTATATATACGATGATGAATTAAGAATTCGATCTTTGTTCAAATATCTATTTAGTACACGGAAGAGTTTGTTCGTTTGTTTAAACGGGCTAATCTCTATCTGCGTGTCGGATTGTAAAATGATTTTTGTTTATTCTAAAGGCTAGACTCAAGAGTGAAATATACTATTTAATATCAATTTATACCCATCAGCTTGCCATAAATATATATTTTTAATGTTAATGTACTGAAATGTCATACAATGTTTAACAAAAATGTAGACCTTTAGTACACGGGACGGGACGGAGAATATTGCTTCACGGGCGGGAGCGGGGAATGAGCACACTTTACACATTTTGTATGAAAGTCTGTCTTTAAAATTAGAAGGGTACCTAAGAGGTTTTCACGCGGACGAAGTCGCGGGCGACTGCTAGTTTAGGATATAATTAATCTCCATTTTAATTTTAGCCTATTAGTTTAAAGTATTAACAAACAAGCACTCGCAAACTTTCAACTTTAAGTGTTACTTTGACAAGTATTAGATTTCTGCACTTCATCTCCATCAACTAAGTATAGTAAATATTACAGATTATTGTAATGCTCGCTATCGTTCTGAAAATGTTAACCGAAGTTCCACTATAGTTATTATATACGTATATTATTATTCAAGCGATTCAAAATGGAGGTCATACAGTGAATATATTTCATGGCTAATTCATTCATTATTGTGGTTCGTTTTAGGTAAACACAAGATAATACACAACTTGTATTGCCAATTTCGGTGGCGCGTTCACTAAAATGGGCACACTGCACTATTGTGGGCATAAAACAGCAAGGCATTGAGCCTTTATTTACATACTGTGATTTAGGCATGGTCTTGTCTGGGTGACTATGCGTTGTAATTATCCATTAAAGCCTTCGCCTTTATCGGGAAACCGTTCTTTATGAAAAGGGCGAAATAAAAAATCAAGCTAAATATTGCATAGAAGCAAGTGTTACCTTGCGGGAGTTCATCATGCCCTCATTTTTTTTAGCTATTTTCTGCGAAAAAACCACGAATCCATGCAAAAATTTCTTTTAGATGCGATAGAATACTCTCTACGTACGTTTTACTCCACAATCGGAGCACCATAGCAATACTGGGTGCAGTTGTAAGTGTAAACAAAGACATTTCAAAAATATAAATTATTATATTAAATGTTCATAATTTACATGTTAACAAAACATGGTGAACTAAGTGTCGTTTTTTATACCAGATGCTAAAGGTAAAAAGTCTCAAATAAAATGAACTGATTCCTCACAACGAGAAAAACAAGGATTGAACTCAGGTAAATCATTTTTGAAAATCTGACAACATTTTTGTTTAAGAGAGATAATGATAATACTCGTCGCATTCACATAACAGTATTTATTCTTTTAATAAAATGAACAAACTATAGGTAATTTACATGGGTTGCAATTATCCCTGAAAGCTTTCGCCATTATCGGGAATACGTCAATAACTAGCGAAGGGCATGTTAAGCTATCTTGAAATGTGCGATAATGTACAACATAACACCACTTTGATATAAAGCCCTTTTGACGATACTTGGCCCGATATCCGCCCGCATCGCACAACAAACTTAATGAATAAATCCACTGTCAAGGATATTCGATATCGGTTAGCAAGTACTTGCATATTTAAAACGTTTGAGTTTATTTTTTTTTCTTTTATTTGCACACAAATACTCGTAGCATCATTATGATGGGCTCTTTAATTCATGATCTTAATAATAACGTCCAAGAGGAGACTTAGGCCTGTGTGCACCAAGATTTCGGTTATCATAACCAACGGCTAAACGTAAAATTTACTGTTCACGACAACCCGTACGCCGGTTAAGGACGTAAACCGTATCTTAACCGAGCTTACGTTCTTAACCGGCGTACGGG
The DNA here is from genome assembly GCA_034621355.1 of Mycalesis mineus. Taxonomy (NCBI): domain Eukaryota; kingdom Metazoa; phylum Arthropoda; class Insecta; order Lepidoptera; family Nymphalidae; genus Mycalesis; species Mycalesis mineus. The sequence continues at coordinate 4,807,816 of CM067901.1, forward strand.
TTGTAGTGAACAGTAAATTTATAGTAAAGTTATGTTAACCGTTGGTTATGATAACCGAAATCTTGGTGCACACAGGCCTTAAAGCTACTTACTCTCCTTCAACTTTCAACTCTCTTTCAACAACAGGCTTAAGTCTGGCCTCTTAATTGCGCAGTTACTGAGGTTTCAATTTCAAGCTTAAACGAGTATTATGATTTCTTGTCTTTTTAAAATTAAAACAAAGTAAAGTAAAGTAAAAATTATTTATAGATATATTTTCTTTATTTCAATTGTTAATCGCCAGTAGATATCTTTATTTCAGAATTCGATAATAATTACGTACGTTTATTTCTTTAAGTGGCAATCTGGTATCTCCTAAGCACAGAGGTCTAACACCAACTTTACAACTCTGCTATACTACAGAAGATTTATTTGCAAAAACTCTTTATTACCCGACTGCGTCAGAAGGAGAGTTATGTTTTTCGAGCGTATGTATGTATGTATGTATGTCCATTTCTTCGGCACGCGCTACAGCCTAAACGGCTGAACGGATTTTGACATGTGAAGTGTCGTTGAATTTATCAAAATTGTGGTAGTGACATAGGCTATATAAATTTTCAAAATGGCGGCTGTAAATGGGGGAAAAAGGGGGGATGTGTGTATTTTTTTTCTCTCATCTTAGCAATATGGGTACCAATTGAAAAGTCGTAAAAAGACCATTTCAAAAATATAAATATCATATCATGTTCATATTACTTTTTTAACAAAAAATGGCAAAAAGTGTACTAAGTGTACCGTCTCAACTAAAACTAAAAAGTTTCAAATAAAATTATTATTATAAAAACAAAAAACCCGACTGCTTAGAAGTTATGAACTGAAAAGAGAAAAACAAGGATCACTATATCGGTATAAAATTCTAAATACTCTATGGTGCTGCAGGCGGGGACAAACGTAGTTTTCGTAGATCTTTCTTTCCCCGAAGGTTAAAGTATTTTGTCCCTGTTTGCTTGTTTATTTAATACTGTTGATTAACATTAAAGTTTCATACCTACGTGTTGTATAAATCTTAATAATATTTAAAAGAGCACTCGAAGTTTATCAAGACGTTGTTCTACTGTCACCTACTAGGGCCAGCTAGCCGGACGCTAACGGTCGCGCGCATTCCTTTTCTCTTTCCTTCCAACACGAGCTAATTGCTTCTTATGTGCAAATGTGTCATTTTGTGCACACTGTTCGTATCTCTGAACTCTAACAATTGCATATTGTCTGTTCAAGCAACACATATTTTAATAGCTTTTAGCTTCCGCATCGTTCAGTTTTGTTTGTTCATCAGTATGTAACGCGATTAACTGTTGTTTTTCAATGTCACCCTATTTTACCAGCCTACTAAAGAAGCCTCGTTCCTTATAGGAGAGGGGATTTGAAGCTCAAACACACCATAGTGTGGCTTTGACGACCTGTGTGGCGCAGTGGTATGCGTGGTGGATTCATAAGACGGAGGTCCTGGGTTCGATTCCCGGTGGGGCTGATTGGGATTTTTCTTAATTTGTCTTGGTCTGGCTGGTGGGAGGCTTTCGCCGTGGCTAGTTACCACCCTACCGACCTACGTACCGCCAAGCGACTTAGCGTTCCGGTACGATGTCGTGTAGTAACCGAAAGGGGTGTGGATTTTCGTCCCACCCCTAACAAGTTAGCTTGCTTCCATCTTAGATTGCATCATCACTTAATATCAGGTGTGATAGTCATATATCAGCAGTCAAGGGCCAACTTGTAGTCGATAAAAAAAAATGGTATTGGACTATGCTCTGTCTGGACTCCAAATTGCGTTTTTGGTATGTTTAGGGTGGATTATGTTTTATTTTGTCACTATCAGATTATCACCGAGAACTTATCGTACGTATTCTCTGCATCCAAATTCCATTCCATCAGAGAAATGTCGAGAATGTCTCGGAAGAAAACATACTCAAATTTTCATAGCCTGGTTTAGAACTCGGAACCCAAGATATCGTGCTTCAACATAGACTTAACACTACACCAACGAGGAACTGTTTTATTATTACCATTTATCCATAAACATTATGATAATCCAAAATCAATACTGCAATGCTAGTTTGCTATAAAATAGCAGTAGATTGATTATCCTTTGTCTTGTCAGTTGTATTGTTTTTTTAATTAATACTTATAATAAGATGCGCATAAATTGTTTGACAAATCTGTGCACCTTGTATATTGAATCTTAAATAACGATAAGTATAACTTGAATTAGTGTATTGCTACTTACATTTACGATTCTCTTAACTAGTTTACACTACAGACTTTGCCCATTGAACAGTGCCTGTAAAAATAGTAAAAATAACAGCTTTCTGTCTCATAAGACAGAGGTCTTTATTAGGTCTTCCACGAATGGTCATCCAAATAAATAAATAAATATGATAGGACAATTTCATACATCGTTATATAGCCCGAAAGTAAGCGTAAGTAGCTTGGGTTATGGGTACTATGATAACTGATGAATATTTTATATATTATACATAAATACTTATAATATATAGATAAACACCCAGACACTGGAAAACATCTATGCTCATCACACAAACATTTTCCAGACGTGGGAATCGAACCCAGAAAGCCTAGGACGCAGAAGCAGGGTCATCAGCCCACTGCGCCACTTGGCCCAGTGGTTCTCATACTCTTCTACTTTCATACTAGACGTTAAAATTATTTGAATAAGACAATTACCATATAAAATCAAAGCACGTTGAATGAATGAATGAATTCTCCTTTGTCATCGATAATAAAAATCTTAATAGAAAATACGTTAAAAAAAAAAATTATTGGTATCGCTAATGACAATTCCCATATAAAATCATAGCACGTTTTTCAGTTTATGGCTGTTCCTCCGGGGTTACCATAGTTTTTTTATTTTTAAATCTTTCCTGTACATTCTGCTGTATACAGTAGTGAACAAAATAGAGTTCCCGAGTTTTAGCTCTACTAACTGACACCAATTCTTGTTTGATAAAGAATAGTTACTTATTTTAGTTTGAGATCGGTTCATAAATATCTCATCAAGCAATAAGTTATAAATTGAGATGTTCCATTAGCGATAAGCATTAGTATCTAAAGTATTCATGATAGATTGCGGTCGCCGATGCTATTTCTGTTCTACACTGTATTTAATGGAATGTGTTACATATCATGCTTTTATACAACTTCTTGTTTAAAGATTTTCTTGCTTTTCATATACACTAATTTCAGTATCGTGAAATTATCTCGCGAGATCTCGGTAATTTTTTGGATAATGGAGTAGACTATTGTTATTACAGATTATAGTCAATCTCTGTGTCAAAGTTCACAAAGACCCGCGAGGTAGCTGTTACTTGACTTTCAAAAATATAATCTATCGAATTTAAATAGTTAATATGACATTATTGACTTATTTTCTAATTTCGTTTACTACCATACTTACCTATTAAATTTTTGATCACCAGTACTAGATGGGATGCCATATTCTTTCTTTAACGGCCAAGTGGCGCAGTGGGTAGTGACCCTGCTTCTGCGTCCTAGGCCTTAGGTTCGATTCCCACATCTGAAAAATATTTGTGTGATGAGCATGGATGTTTTCCGGTGTCTGGGTGTATATGTATATGTTATAAGTATTTATGTATAATATCTATAAAATATTCATCAGTTATCATAGTACCCATAACACAAGCTACCTAAGTTTACTTTGGGGCTATATAGCGACGTGTGTAATTGTCCTATAATATTTATATTTATATTTCTTCTATAAGAATTGGAAGGAAACTATATCGGGCTAGTAATGTAAGCTAATGAAGATAATTTCGAGTTACTCCAAATAATGTCTAATAAATAGTTGTTACATTAAAAATATGAAATACTTGAAATTAATTTTTTTTAATAAATATTCCAAATATGCCAAATTACGACTTTATAGTAACGCCAAACTTTATCGTCAAAACTTATTTACTAAATATAATAAAGAACCAATTCTGCTCGTATACATTTATTTTTCAATTTGAATATTTTGTGTTTTTCAAACATTTTAGCTTACTAGATATAATTATAACTAACTGTTTTTCCTGTTATGCAAATTGCAAATATAGCACACGCTCGAAATGTTTGTTTATCCACACAATGTAGCACGTAATGCCTATTCTTAACTGAGTTAGAATTCAGAACAGTTGCCATGGTTTTGTAAAGTTTTAGTGCGTGTAGTAAGGCGATATCATTACTTTATCTTCGCCTTTAATACCTAGTTCTCTATTGGGTTTTTATTTTACGCATTTGAATCTTTTGTCCTCTTTTACTTCTGGTTCTGTACTTGCCAAAAATCTACATTTACCAGTACATTCTTAACTGTGTTAGAACTCTGGGTAGTTGCCATGGTTTTGTAAAGCTTTCGTGCGTGTAGTAAGACGATATCATTACTTTATCTTCGCCTTTAATACCTAGTTCTCTATTGGGTTTTTATTTTACGCATTTGAATCTTTTGTCCTCTTTTACTTCTGGTTCTGTACTTGCCAAAAATCTACATTTACCAGTACATTCTTAACTGTGTTAGAACTCTGGGCAGTTGCCATGGTTTTGTAAAGCTTTCGTGCGTGTAGTAAGACGATATCATTACTTTATCTTCGCCATTAAAGTTTCACAGCCCCGAGGGGTCCCCTGGCAACCGTCAGGCAAATAATGACAGCTGTCATTATAGCTCCGTCGCTACCCGGGTACCCGCGGGCCTCAAAGAAGGTTTGAATGTCAGGCCCACAGGGGTTAATACCTAGTTCTCTATTGGGTTTTTATTTTACGCATTTGAATCTTTTGTCCTCTTTTACTTCTGGTTCTGTACTTGCCAAAAATCTATATTTACCAGTACATTCTTAACTGTGTTAGAACTCTGAGCAGTTGCCATGGTTTTGTAAAGCTTTCGTGCGTGTAGTAAGGCGATATCATTAGTTTATCTTCGCATTTAATATCTAGTCCTCTATTGAGCTTTTATTTTACTTGTCTCTTTGTCCTCGAAAAGTTTACATTTATCATTACATTTTTAACGTTTTTGTGTTAGAAGTTGGAAGCGTTGCCAAGGGTTTGTACTTTATACAATCTTTGACGCATGGAGGAAGGCAAAAGTTTACTTTGTTTTTGTTTCTATTATCTTTTGTTCCGCGTGTACCGATCCATAATCTTAAAACTAAATTTATCAGCATTATGATAATTCTTAACTGTGTTAGAAGTTCGAACAGTTGCACATCCTTTTTGCGAATTTGTAGACGAAATTCTTACTTTATTTTCGTTTCTGACATAGTTTTATAGATAAAAAGCCTAGATGCTTGTAGATAGAGACGATCTGGACTTTTGAAACCATTCTTGCCTATCGCACTTAGGGGGCGTCCATAAATTACGTGAGGTGTTTTTTTTAATTCGAATCTCACGTGAGATTTTTCAAAATGTGAGTTTCTTACGTAAAGTACAGTGGCGCGAAAACAAAGGACGGACTACACTGTACCGTAAATTCAAATTAAATTGAGCTATTTGGTATAAAACAAATATGGTGGTTTGACAGTCAGTAAATGTATAACGTCGAAGTATGAATAAAATTATTTTCTTTCGAACGAATTAGTAAATGATCGTTATCGTACTACGATTACGCTTAAGATTAAATCTCAATCAGCATGTACAATCTGGATTAAATAGACCAAAATAGTATAAATTTTTTTTGTTTCAATCAGAAAAAAAATTGCGTGATATTTGCCGAGACCCCCCCTCTCTGCAACGTAAGATTAGATGAGATTTGACTCGACCCCCTCCCCCCCTTAAACACCTCACGTAATTTATGGACGCCCACTTACCTATGTTCAAGTTCAGCTTAAATTAAACAAAAGTCTGGCCATCACAGACCAAAATCTTACGTAACATACAAATTACAAATATTTACAATTATATTGATAAAGCGTTTCTTAGTACATCAAGTAGTAAAACGTGGATCACGGAGTGTACGCGAATCGATAACCGCAAACATCGCCGGATGATTCAGGATCGCGAATGACTGTAGCGGTCATGCGTGATTGGGACCGGTTTTGCCACAACCAATGGTGACGTCACGATTCCATAAGAATTGACGTTCGCAGCCTTGTCGACATTATTGTATGTTGTGAGAAAATATCAGTACTAGCGATGCTGTATGTAGTATTTAAATATCATAGTCGCCTTTGCAGCGATACTTGGGGAGACTGTCATAAACTATTTTAGGCGATATTTCTCTAATATGGCAAAGTCAAGAAAAAGCAAAGTTGAAAATTGAAAAAAGCCCGTCGAAATCAATAAATTCACCAATATTCATCTCCCGGAAAACTTATCCAATTTCTTTATAAAAGGGGTAATAAACAATTTAAAAAAAGACCTTGTGTAGACTTGAATAAAAAAATTATCAAGTCAAAAAGTTGGAATATCCTACTACTATTATAAAGGCGAAAGTTTGTATAGATGTTTGTTACTTTGTTACGTAAAAACTACTGAATGGATTTGAATGAAACTTTACCACAATATAGCTTATACATCAGAATAACACATAGGCTACATTTTATACCGAAATTCCTCTGTACCAATAAAATTGAAGGTTGAAAAGTCTTAACTCGTATATCTTTTCAAGCGTAAATACAATTTAAAAGATTAATTGTGTTAAAAAACTAGACCGTCTGAAATTGGCTCTACAGTGAACTGATTTAAGAAGGTCAAATTAATTTCACGGCTATGTTGAAACGCATTTCTTGCGGACATTTTAATATTTTTTATAGGATATTGCGTGATGAGAAAGTTCGGCATAAGAAAAATAATCTAAAGCTGCTGTGGATCATCGGCCATTTAAAGCATAATTAAACACGAAATTAGTTATTTTATTTAAAATATCATGAGGTTATGTAGAGGTTATAGAGTAAAGGATTAGCTGTTTACTTCGTCTTATGGCCGTAACTTGAAAATTTTTAGTATTTTAATAATAGTTCATGGGTTAACTTTGTTTTTCTATTCTTTATGTTTTTTTTTATTATCGACTACAAGTTGGCCCTTAACTGCTATCACACCTGATGTTAAGTGATGATGCAATTTAAGATGGAAGCGGGCTAACTTGTTAGTAGTTGGATGAAATCCACACCCCTTTTGGTTTCTACACGATGTCGTACAGGAACGCCAAATCGCTTGGTGGTACGTTATTGTCGGTAGGGTGGTAACTAGCCACGGCGAAGCCCGCCTCCCACTAGCCAGACCAAGACAAATTAAGAAAAACCTCAATTGGCCCCGCTGGGAATCGAACCCAGGACCTCCGTCTTATAAATCCACCGCGCATACCACTGCGCCACGGAGGTCGTCAAAACATTTGCGTTAAATTTTTCTGTGTCTTGTTTAGTTTTTAATAATAATCCTGCAGAATTTTATGAGAAAGTAAAACCAAATTAAATGGATTTAAAATCTTGTACATACCTACTTGTAAAGTATGTGAAATTGGTACGCTCTTTATGAAGTTAAATAAAAGCAATTAAGTATCATTTGATAAAGGAAAAAGGAAATAAAATCGTTTGAAAATACGAAATAATGAATCATGAGAGAGAGACGAATATCTTAGCATTCCATGGATTCACCGTGCGGGTGCCGGGTCCATCGCGTGGCTGAGAGAAAAACTCCGAACAGAGCCCGAGACTTGTGACACAGGTGTAGGTTTAAGGGTACCCTTAGTGACGCGCGTCAACACTCACCTCCTCTGTTCAAGTTGTTCTCCCTGCCCAGCCAAATTCGAAAGAACCCTACTAGAACAGCTTTGGACACTCGTTCCAATATGGAGCTTACTGCACTTTTAGACTTCGCTGGTATACCCCTCGCACCCACTTCTACCGCGTATAAACTAACCACATGTACTAACCACTATATTTTTAACCAACTGCCGAAGAAAGGCTATTGCTGTTCGATTATGCGTAGTGCTTGATAAAGTACTTTCATAAATCTTAAATCGTGCCATTAAATTTTAAACTGGTCGGTGTTTCGTTTCAAATCTCTATTTATAATCGTCTGATTTCATTTGCTGTAGCTATGCTGGTTTTACACTTTGGCGCCTACATTGCCATAATATTGATTCTAAATGTTTATGGCTTGCATACTTGGGTATATAGTCATATATTTGAATGTATAATTAAAACGAGTTTCTTATTAATTGCTTGGCGATTAAAAGAATCCTTTGTAAGTAATACAGCGATATGTGCCAGACCTTGTTAATACTGTGATGCTTTATTTATGCTGGTAGTGCTGTGTTTAGGTGTAGAAGATTGTTGATAAAAGTTGTTCTGTTACAGGCGATAAATTTCCATTCTAATATCAGTTGGTACATCTGTTTCGTGTTTCGTTTACTATAAAAATTGAGATTTGGTCGTTTTAGACACTTTCATATTTTGTTCTCGTCTATTAAGAACTATATTCGTAGATAATTTTTTTTTATCGACTACAAGTTGGCCCTTGACTGCTATCACACCTGATGTTAAGTGATGATGCAATCTAAGATGGAAGCGGGCTAACTTGTTAGGAGTACGATGAAATCCACACTCCTATCGGTTTCTACACGACATCGTACCGGAACGCTACTAGCCACGGCGAAAGCCTCCCACCAGCCAGACCAAGAAAAAAACGAACCCAGGACCTCCGTCTTATGAATCCACCACGCACACCACTGCGCCACGGAGGTAGTCAAAAATAATTATGCGTAAAATAGTACAACTAATTATGACAGAGCTTGTAAACGGAGTGTTGTAAATGAATGTATAGAAACATCAATATAATAATAATAACTAACCGAAGTACCTAAATATTTTGATGAAAAAAGTTATTCGTCACAGAACGCTCGGCAGATAAAGTATATTAAGACAATCAGCATGCCAGTTTAGGTTGTAAGACGAACAATTCCATAAAATGAACTAGTATTATTATATCGATGGTTTTATCCCGAACATAATCAATGGTGTGCTGGAATCACAGTTACCCTAGAAACACAATGAAAACTATTCTAACACGTTTACGCACGAAGTATTTGAATAGCTGCCAATAACTCATTTATACTGTTCGCGTTTCGTATATCCGATAACATCTGGTAAAAAATGCGAAAGACTTGCGCAAAATTGAGCACAAGCCAAATATGAATTAATAATTTATATTATAAACGTTTTACAGTATCAAAAGATCCTCTTAACAGTTAGTAATAAAAGAACAGTCATTTATGATGTCATTATTTTTTAACCGACGAAAAGAAACGGAGGAGATTCTCAATTCGACACGTATATATTTTTTTTATGTATGACCACGCATAACTTTTTACAGAGTTGTCCGATTTTGATAATTTTTTTTATTAGAAAGAGCATACTTCCAAGGTGGTCCCATTGTCATCATGTTAGAATCTGATGATCATATCCTGGGGAAATTAAAGGAACTCTTCAAATTTTGGAGGCACGCTTACAGCGATTACGGTTTATATCTAGGAGTCGGTGCCAGCCAAGGTTTCTACTTTAAGGACGTTACCTAGAACCCACAAACAGCCTTACTACGTAAAACAAATATTCCTTGAACTTGGCTGGCACCGATTTCATAGATATGCTTTATTAAATTAAAGCAACTAAATGACACAGTTATTTTTTACTTTTTACTGCGTTTTGAGTCGGTTCTATTTTTTGTTAAAATTTTTTTTTACTTATACATACTATAAAAAAATCCTGCCGAGGACGCAAGTATTTAAGAAGTTAAAAATAATTGAATTTTCACAGATCTACTGTATTATGTCATAATATTAAATCACAAAAATATAAGGTAGGGTAAACACATTAACTTTCATGTCTATAAAATGTATTCCGAGATTTTCATGTTCAAATAAATTATTTCGAAGTATGTCATGCGAAATTCTCATTCAACTAACATGTGTCGCCTTTTAAAACATCCATTACTGTTGTCATCATAAAATGGGTGTTTTCTGAACTTCAGTAGGTCAAGGTTCGTTGTATCACCGCTCCTTTTATTTACCGATCCATTAAGAGCAATTGTTTGGCCTCGAATCCTTTGTTCCATAATAAATAAATGTTTTTTTCGTTTAACGATCGTTTTCTTAAAGACTTCCTTTTTAAACGTCTCGTTATTGTAGTCATTATCTTATCACAGTTGTCGGTTGGACGTAATGATGGTATTAATTCTTGTAATCTACTTGTAGATTATGTAAGTCTCCACTCTACAGCGTGTTTGTGTCAGCCGTGTCTGATAGAATTTCTCAAATCGATGTTTCCTTGACTATACAATTCGTCAAATTCCAGTAGTTGTATTTAAGATCAGACTGATGACAATGGTTATGGACCAAGAACGTAATTTAATTTTGCTATGCCTATTTTTAGGGCTTAATAAACGGCTTAATAAATTCTTTACTACGATTAGATTATCTATCTTTCTATTTACGTTGAGTAGTTTAGTTTTTTTGATTTTATTTTTTTCATACCTAATTACTACACTCTTAATCAGTGTAACCGACTCGTATGCATGTCTATTAAACATAAAGAAATTTTCTGTTTTGTGATTGCTTTGCGTAGATTTGGTATCTCAAAGAGATGACTAAAAAGATTATAATCTTAACAGGTCTGTAAATTAATCACGTTTGGATGCAATTGTTTATTTTTATATCCCATCTGTTTTGGAAAGTTTGCTGAAGCAAACTTAACACTTAAAATAACATGTAATACTTACGGAATCTGGATCTTTGCATGAACTGGATTTTTGACGACCTCCGTGGCGCAGTGGTATGCGCGGTGATTTATAAGACGGAGGTCCTGGGTTCGATTCCCGGCGGGGCAGATTGAGATTTTTCTTAATTTGTCTTGGTCTGGCTGGTGGGAACCCTACCAACAAAAACGTATCGCAAAGCAATGTAGTTTTCGTCACTCCTAACAAGTTAACCCGGTTCCATCTTAGACTGCATCATCACTTAACATCAGGTGTGATAGCAGTCAAGGGCCAACTTGTAGTCAATAAAAAAAAACATTTCTTTCATAATTTTTGCTCACAGATGCTACATCGTCCTTAAGTTTACTCCAAACTCAAAAACTCAATACTATAGATGCATGAATTGTGCATTTTTGCATACCATATTTCTTTTGTTCACTCATATACTATCCTACTTAACTTGTATATTACATACTGTCTACCATCCAACCGACACTCTAAAAGTCAATACTTTGTCTAAACACAAAAGAGTACTTGATAGGGCTTGATGTCTATTTATACGTGGAAGATGTGATCCTCAAACACTTTTGTTCCAAATTTAGCCATTAAATCCGGTTCCCCTGTATAATCCGCAAGGAAGCCGTCTCGAGTAGGGGGTCGTTGTTCAGGTCAATGATCTGAAAATATTCGAATACTTCACTGGCACGTTGTTAAAAAGACGCCCAAGCTGGTTTTCTTTTTCAGCATTTCTGATGAAGGAATGTTTGGCATTTGGAATTTTAACAAGTTTGTTTGCGAGGAGTTTTACGTTCTCTTTTCTTAAACTCATGGTGAGGATATAAATGACCTTTCATAATTTTTTTTTTACACTTTAAAATTATATATTAAGTAAACACAAGTTAAGACTTCAAGTACATCTAGGTAAATACTTACACACTTTTTTACATGAAATATCTGGAGTGGTTTTCGAAATTCTGATGTTCCAAGTAAATTCTGTATTTCTTTAACTAAAACAGACTAATAACAATATCTATAACATAAAAGGAAGCCAATATCAAATAAGTTATCTTGCATTGTGCAACCTTTCCCTTTTAGTAATATAGTATTGAGATAACAAAGAAAGATTTGACTTAGATGCATGTATGCATATATTATGTAGTACATATATATGCATAGGTATAGATGCAGAGATACTTTTCAAGAGACTGTAGAGCTGATCAAAATGAAATTTATAAACCATATCAAGATTCAAGGCGTTGGATGGCGCGCCTAAAAATCAGATATTATAATTGACGGCACGAAAATTGAAGTAGCCTAACTCTCTAAAAATAAATCAAGAAAAAATCTAAATTAAAATCATTTTTAAATCATGATATTTTCAAGTAAGAACATAACCTGCAAAATATGCACATGCAACACATGTGCCTGTTTTTTAATACGTGATACAGAAATATATTATTTTCTTCATCTATATTTTAGTGTACTTATTGAAATATTCTCCCAATTCTTGAGCATACACTAAAATATATCTATATTTTAGTGTACTCGTGTTTAAACTTTATGCTGTTTAGGTTATGTAACTGATATTGGATATTTTGAAGATTTTTTTACTAGGTGCGCCAACATAAAATTTTGAAACAAGAACTGCATTTGAGTCCAACCCACCCCTGAAATATTAAGTTACTGAAAATATAATACATTTTTATGTATTTTGCAATGTAATTCTCTTTACACTACTGAAAGTGGAAACTGAAATTGCCCGGCTAAGCTAAAAAAAACTTTTTAGAGGAAATGTAATAACTCAGTTTGATACTTGCAATTAAATTTATTTTAAATAGGTAATAACGTTTTCACACATATGCTTTTATATGCGAAAAACGCTGTTCTTTTTTAATTTGCCGGGCGATTTTGGTCTCTACTTTCAATAGCCAAACTATACGATCCAAGAGTTAAGTCACTTTTCCGCCGGCGATCTTTGTTCTTAATGTATTGTACGCAGACTATGAAGCAACCACCACTTAAAACTTCCATTGAGCGTCCCAATGTGCATTTATTAAACAGGCGGCGAATGCAAGTCATCTCATAATGATTGGAGATAGGGTTATATTCACGAAATTGAATAGGGTTTAACCAGTTAACCCTATTACATGACCACCCGCATTGTGCTACTCACGACTATTATTAACCAAATTACCTTAGTTTAACCAACGCATGTTTAAAACGTGACTTCAAAGTCTAGATAAATAATTATTATGCCTAGTGTCTGTTTGCTACAACGAATCGCAAGAAATTAGTTTACATAGAATGAAATTGCTTTCATTAATAATGCTATGGCGCGCTGTTCGTAGTTCGTAGTAATATTTTATAGAAAATAACCCGGCAAAAGTTGTTTTGCATTAAAAATTAAAAAAAAAATTTAGATGAAAATTAGATAGTAGCCGATTCGTTGGAAATTCAGGATAAACTCTGCTATATATTATCGCATACAAAATTTGGTAAAAATCGGTAAAGCGGTTTCGGAGGAGTATGACAACGAAAAACTGTGAAATGAGAATTTAATGTTATTAGATTAATCAGTATATTTTTAAAAGATGTTTAATTAGAAATAATTGATTTTGTTTACAAATTTTAATATATTAATTGTTATTTTATACCCAGAGTTTCATATTCATGTATGTATTAGTGGAGTACGCCCGCGGTTCCCGTTGGAAATTCAGGATAAACTGTGGCCTATATATTATTTTGATATATAATTGTATAAGGTTTGTACGTAAGTTGTAAAACATTGTAAAAATTAGTTGACCTATTTTTGAAGCCTTGATGTGCTAGATGCCGCCCAATATCACAATAGTTGGCATGCTGCCCAATACTGCACTTACTTTCAGTTTTTAAATAAAGTGATATAAAAACGCATTTCTGTGAAAATTAAAATACACATAAACATTTCAAAATCTGACATAATTGCTGTATTTTCGTTTGGAAAATTCTAACAGACTATGATTTGGTGTTTACAGTTTCTAAGTACGTACAATAATGGTTAAGTTACAAATTCAAATTCCATTTTGGATTTTAACCGTCTCTGTTGCACTTAAAATAAAATTGATGTTTTTTTATACCTAGTGATACAGTAAACAAAATAAATGCATTTGTGTGAAAATTAAACTAGAAGTAAACATTTCAAAATCTCACGAAAGTGCTAATATTTTCGTCTGGGAAATTCGAACGGACTCTACCTATGATTTCGTATTTACATTCTCGCCTTTATTGTGCACATAATAAAGGTTAAGTTCCGTCATCAAAGATAAGAGTTTGTTCCCACGCGAAATGTTCGGCTGGTGGTAAGTGGCGAGATAAATATTTGTAAACACAGGCATTAGCCCCTGACCTCGCTAGGCGCTATACACAAGTGACATACTAACTGAACGCAGGCTGATTTAGATCCAGTTTAGATCTAATCACCGTTCAGCAGCTATTAAAATAAATTGAATGCTTGTGCAATGAATAACAATTGCCACATTGAGTCGATACCCTATGTGCAACAAAATTATGATTTCAATGTTGATAGATACTTCTACGAAGTAATGTTTGAATTTGATCCTTTTAACAAAGCTCCTTTTGTCTTGTATTTTGTTCTGGATAAATAATTGCAGTTAGTCAAATTTTGGTCATTGAAGAGTATGCCCCTGATAGTTGATCCAACTTTGTTACCATCAATTCTTATAGTATATCTATGAAGTCGGTGCCAGCCAAGTTTAAGGAACATTTATTTTACGTAGTAAAGCAGTTTGTGGGTTCTAGGTAACGTCCTTAAAGTAGAAACCTTGGCTGGCACCGACTCCTAAATATGCTTTAGTAAATTAAAGCAACTAAATGACACAGTTATTTTTTACTTTTTAGTTCTTTTTGAGTCGGTTCTATTTTTATTTAAAAATTTTTATTTCTTATTTTTTAGTGATTTATCGCCATGTATCGTACTTGTACTGTCATAGTAAATTATACGGCACTAGTAGCCAAAAAGCTACCGATATCGAGACAAAAACCGAAATCGCTGTAAGCGTGCCTTAAAAATTTAAAGAGTTCCTTCAATTTCCCTAGGATATCATCATCAGATCCTAACATGATGACAATGGGACCACCTTGGAAGTATGCCCTTTCTAATAAAAAAAGAATTATCAAAATAATGCGTAGTCATACATAAAAAAATGTACGTGTCGAATGGAGAACCTCCTCCGTCTTTTTTCGTCGGTTAAAAACACCAAAAATAAGTTAAGTGTTTGTTGAGTAATTTGAATCGATTACGTAATTTGATAGATCAAAATTAATATTAGACCAATGAGTCATTGCACTAAGAATTTGACGAATCTGAACAAGTAGAAACACCCAGACATATACAGTGGCACATGGCCCGTTCTGGGCGTTGTGTCCCGACGAAAATAGACGAGTTGCTATTTATACTGTATCCGCCCCGAGCACGCGCCGCGTCCGCGCATACGCGGCGCCGCGTAAACATGCTGCCGATTTATAGCATTCGTCATCTCGGAATTAGTACGCCGACGTTCAATTAATATGTTTAAAATCAATAAGCTCATTCATGAAATGTGCTTCCCCATTTATAGTCATGATCCTGTGTTTTATACTACAGGAAGGGAATTAACAGATTTACTTTGCGTTCTAATGCGCGCGCGCCGCATCCGCGCATTTCTAGCGATTTTTAATAGCATTCGTCACGTGCACGTCAAAGTTAGTGTATCGAAGAAGTTGATTAAAAAACCCATGTTATTTATAAAATCAATAGCTTATTCTTTATTATTTGACGGTATTTATGTATAATATATATAAAAATAACCATCAGTTATAGTACCCATAACACAAGCTACCTAAGCTTACTTTGGGGCCATATAGCGATGTGTGTCCTATAATATTTATTTATTTAATAGCTTCTGCGTCCTAGGCTGTGGGTTCGATTCCTACACCTGGAAAATGTTTGTGTAATGAGCATGGATATTTTCCATTGTCTGGGTGTTTATCTATGTATTATAAGTATTTATGTATAATAAATATAAAAATATTCATCAGTTATAGTATCCATAACACAAGCTACCGAAGCTTACTTTGGGGCCATATAGCGATGTGTGTCATATAATATTTATTTATTTAATTATTAATGAAAAATGCTTCTCCTTTTAATGTTCATTTAGTGATGTTGTTATTAAGATTGTATTTAATAAGAAGCGAATTCAAACAATTCGCTGTGCTTTGCGTAGGTGATAGATAGTTTTTTATTTCGGACTATCAATCATTAACAGCGTGATCTAGAACGATCAAATTGTGGGTCATGAAAGTTAATAAATCAAAAAAGCCTTTCAGCGAAAGCGGATGTAGTCCCATCAATCACGGTTAAGCTATAAATGCGATGGGGAAATTCATAATTTGTTCAACGCCCACGCCTTTCCCATGCTTCTGGGAGGCTTTGTTGCCTCTACCAAAAACCGTAACAAAAACTATAATGGCCTATAAATCTTGATTTTAAATTTCTCGTGTGATGTATTTGTATGAAGAATTACCCATTACAGAGTATTTTACAGCTCTAACACCTACCAGCTCATAGTTTTATAGCTACTTGATACTTAATTTTATTTTCGTCTACCTTCGCGATCAAGTCAAAAACTTTTAGTTATTATACTTGTACCGTCATATGCACCGCACTGTTTTCGTAACATCCATGACATTTTACTAGCGGTGTTATTACTCTATAATATCTATATTCTACAACAAACGGACAAACATTATCTTGCACTGGCTTATAATTTTCTTAGTATAAATCCTTATTTTCATTTTCGTTTTCCGAAGATAATAAGAACTTTTACAGGATAGTCTTGTAAGGTCACAATTGCAAAACTGTGCGTCTAATTTGCAACATCCATGACTAGAAGTGTCATGGCTCATTTTACGGCAAGCGGACGATCTTGATCTCGCTAAACTATTTCTTCCCGCTTTAAGCGATTTCCTGGTAACTACAGATCTTGAAGCTCATATCCATTTTCTTCATATAATCTGTTAACATTGATGTTCTATAGTGCAGTAGTAGTAGGGGTAAGTTGATGAAGGAGCTACATAGACTTATCCTATTAAAGGAGCCTGTTGTTCAGCTTTTTAACAGAAGGACAGCTTTTTAGATAAATATTGAATTTTTTGATATCTCGTATCATTCTTTGCATATATAAAGCAATTACTTGCATTGTCTTAAGCGATTGACTTTAGATCACATTGAATGGTAAAAATGATGTACCGAATAATTGCAGACAACAAGATTAATAGCGTGCGATTATTATATTTTAAACGAGCCAAGTGGCCAAGGTACATAGTGCCTAGGTACAACAGGTTCCCCTACATTATAACATAACAGTATGGATAGTATATGGAGGTTGAAGTTAATTTAAACTAAATAAACATACGCGTCAAGCCCAGTAAATTATGTAACCGCGGTGACGTTATGGCGTTTCTATTTTTGTGGCACTTAAAAAGCTACACTAAACTAATACAGTGACATTGACCATACGCCTTTTAGTGTGGATGGAATAGATTGAAAGGTCATTAAATACGGACACAGACACACATTTGACTGTTTTATTATGGCTTTAACTGTATTGTCTATGTGGCTTCGGATCGCGAGCTCCGAGGAGCCAGTCTTGGGCTGAGCTGTTTAATATTCCGCTTTTCTTCCGGGGAAGTCTCAGTAAATTCTCAGTTTGAAGTTGGAAAATTTGTGGTGTCATATCCCCGTGCCTCGTTAAGCCAGTCAGTCTCGGTCCTTCCTACCATATGATATTGATCTTTAAGTGTCAAATATTGGCGCCAATCTGCAGTGTATCAGCGGTGGACCTAAGTTCCATACTTTCTGTCCGAAAGGAGGGAAATCTTGTCTTATAAGCTGTACTTACATTACGTAATTAAAGTACGTACTTTAATAGGCAGTAAAAATAGGCTGATATTTATTCAATCAATCAATCAATCAATCAAATCTTTATTTGCTGAATACATTAATAACAATACATTAATATTATTAAAAACAATATTCGATCATTTCTGGCATGCAAAAATACAAAATTCAAAATATAAAATAAAACATAAAATTACAATTATACAATATAAGCTTATAAAAAATCCTTGACAGAATAAAAGCATTTCTCTAATAACCATAATTATTGAATCGCAAATATTATTTCAATTAGTAATAATAACTCCAAAAATTCAAACACTAATGTTAATGATGATGATTTATGACTTTAGTGATTGTAAGCAATATGCAAAGTCCTTTATCGAGTGTAGTAGTTGACATTCGTACAATTATAAATATAGTTTCCTTAAGAGAGTCGACGTGTCTTAACAAACACGTTATCTGGGTCACGGTCCATCGTGGATCTGGTTTTGGCTCATGTCTGTAACCTTTACCACTGTTTATGCGTCACATGTTACTGCTAAATGTATCATCGATATAAAAATCGAAGACGTCATTTGGATTTTACTGCAGTAGAGGAGCCCAAATGGGGATTTTGGGATTGACTTGCGCGCGGCATAAGAGCATAAGGAGAGGATTCGTTTTATTCACTACTAGCAGTCGCCCGCGACTTCGTCCGCGTGAAAACCTCTTAGGTACACTTTTAATTTTAAAGACAGACTTTCATATAAAGTGTGCCCTTTCCCCGCTACCCCTCTCAATTCAACTTTTTTAGTTTCCCGTCAAGCGTAATCTTCTGTCCCGTCCCGTGTACTAAAGATCTACATTTTCGTTAAACATTGTACGATATTACAGCACATTAACATATATATTTATGTCAAGCTGATGTGTACAGCTTGTATTAAATAGTCTATTTCACTTTTGAGTCCAACTTTCATAATAAACAAAATAATTTACAATCTGACATGCAGATCTAGAGATTAGCCCGTTTAAACAAACGAACAAACTTTTTCGTATATTATATAAATATGGTCTGCCATGCCAAATAAATTGAAAGAAAAGATTAAAGATCGAATTCTCAAAGATTATCAGTACCAAAATGTTGACCCCTATTCAGTACGTATAACATAACACGGAGGAGGTCAACTTGATTTGGACGTTATAGCGGCATTGTCATGTTTTTTAGAAATTTTGTAATATCTCCGAAACTATATAACTAATTAATATACTGTAAAAGGCAAATCTTATCTCTATAATTTCCTTGTGATTATTAAATAATTTATTTTGATAAGGATTTAAGTTTAGTTGTATAAACAATAACTTAAAATTAAGCATATAAATTAAATGATTTATTACAGAGTCGCGCTTTATAGAAATTTTGTAATATCTTCGAAACTATATAACTAATGAAGATACTGTAAAAGGAAAATCTTATCTCTATAATATCCTTGTGATTATTAAATAATTTATTTTGATAAGAATTTAAGTTTAGTTGTATAAATAATGACGTAAACATATCTAAGCATATGAATTAAATGATTTTTTAAAACACAGAAAGTTATATATCTGCCAAAATATAAAAGATAGATATATGCTATCGCGGACTTTTTTGTAGAACTTTTTAAGATGCATAAAGTTTTCATACAATGTTTTCAATTATATCCAATAGCTAAGGCAGCGTACGCGAAATAATGCCGATTTAATTAATTTCGCAGTCCGACTCGCGCGACAAAAACTGTGGTAACTCGAGTAATATATACAATACAAATATAAAATATAGCCTATGTCACTCACCGATAACGTATTATTCTGCTGGTGAAAGAATTTTTAAAATCGGATCAGTAGTTCCGAAGATTAGCCCCGACAGAGATTTATTTACAAACTTACAAACTTTACCTCTTTATAATATTAGTATAGACAAGTTAGCCATTGCCTGCTATCTCGCTTTGTGGTAATTGATGAAGCAATGTAAGATGGAAGCGGGCTAATTTGTTAGGAGTAAGATGAAATCCACACCCTTCCGACACGAGATCGTGCCGGATACCTTGAATATTATTAATTATAATTATGATATATCTACCAAGTACGAGTATGAACTCTTTGTAATTTTTATAGAATCACACGTTTAGGGCAATCCGTTTAAGTAAGACTAGAGACCATCGTAGTCAAGCGCTTTCCTTTACAGCTTATAAAAACCAGTTTTTTTAGAAAAAAGTTCGAACGAGAGTGGAAGGTTAGCTTTGAACACTATCAGACTCCTCGAGGTTAAGCTTGAATTGTCAGTTTTTCGAAATGCATCATTCAATAAGGGCTAAAAATATTGTTGGAAATACTCTACCACATGCAACCCTTATGTTGATCTGCTGCATTCGAGTTAATCCTAATATCCCCTCTTGGGCTCCCGTGTCAATATAGAAAGTAAAGTTTCCTGCCACTGGGATTTATGTGTAAAGTTAGCAACACAGTAACAACGATCATACAGTTTCTTCCTTTGGTTAATCATACACTTCTAAAATATATTTTGTATTTGTAACACATATTTTTATTAAATTCTTCCATTCGTTTTGCTTTACTACAAACTTTTTTATAACTTTCCTCTCTTGTAGAACAGAGAAAGCTGGTGCATTGCCTCTTATGTCTTAGTTGCGATCTAAACGTGTGACACTGGTCCAATAACTCTTTAATTGGTCATCGGTATTTAAAAGGAAAAGCCAGTTTCACCCTAAAACAAATAAACATAGTTATTGGCTTATTTAAACAGGGCCAGGCCTCGTATACATGGAACTTTGACCCACTACGCTGCTCCAATTCGGGTTATTAGATGTTACTGATGACTCTCCGAGGTACATCCCAACTCCGAGATATTTTATCTGAGAGATCCCAGGACTAGTGCCGTAAAATGTCGCAATGCCAATGTTGCCCAAAGGGACCGTTCAAGTATTACGTAAGCTCTATAGGGGGGTGGGTGGTCTTTGTTTTGCTTATTTTTGATGACATGGGGGTGGGGTATCTAGATGATGATTACGTCATCGGTAGTTATATATTTTTTCACACGAATATTAAAAAATCGTGACTTCTCTATGTTGAATACTGTATCAGTAAAATCTAATATCTACCCTAAAATAATTTTCTTATTTTTAAAATTATAATTATGACAATTATTAAAAAAAAACATTTATAATTGAAAAATGTTTACGTAAGCATGGGAGGAGGGGGTAAGAGCTTTGCTTACTTTTGCTGACAAGGGGGGTGGGGAGGTAAATAATTTTAATAAATCTGCTTACGTAATATTTGAACGGACCCAAATACAGGCTACATACCTTGGAGGAGCGCAGATGTGACCAGCCCTCCAGCAATAGGTACCACAGAGTCCAGAGAGCATAAAAGGCAAATTACGTTACGGCAATGCCCAGGACTTCGTGATCCGTTGCCTTAAAGGCTAACCACTGTGCAAAGGAGGCAATAAATAAACAATAACATTAAAATATCCCACACATTAATTTATAATTATTGAACAGTTCACATCCGTCCAGGACGAATTTCCTAAGCGTATAAATCTGCATCTATTTATAATTAGTATGGAAGCCCTGAATGACAATAGCAGCTGTGGCATCAGCTGGTTACCATATTAATGACTTAATGACGTCACGTTGTGCGTATATTCCATTGATTCGTTTGTGGATTCTCATGACTTATGTCACATGGTACTATCGTCGTATTATGCAGTAAGATTATGGGAACGTCACTGATTAGAACTATTATATTTTTAGCATTTTATCTTCTTCGCGTGTAGGTGTTTCTAATGAAGATAAATGTATAATACTGTTGTATTGGATTACTTGTTACTGGTAGACGTCGCTTAAGGATATGTTGGTTCTTTAATATAACTACCGTGCCATTAATGGTATGGTGTGTAATAAGGGCAAGATGGAATATTTATTCATAAATGGCCGGTTTCCATATAAATATAAGTGAAAGAGGATATTAGTAGGATATGATATGTGTATGCAACCAATAATTGCATTTATTTCTATCTATATCTACATCGATCTAGATATTACTGCATGTTCGTTTCGTTATTGAATTATTAACATCAAATGCGTTTGCTTGGTTTTTTTATCGACTACAAGTTGGCTCTTGACTGCTATCACACCTGATGTTAAGTGATGATGCAATCTAAGGTGAAAGAGCGCTAACTTGTTTAGGAGTAGTATGAAATCCACACCCCATTTAGGTTTCTACATAACATCGTACCGGAACTCTAAATCGCTTGGTGTTACGTCTTTGCCGGTAAGGTGGTAACTAGCCACGGCCTCCCACCAGCCAGACCAAGACAAAATAAGAAAAATCTCAATCTGCCCCGCCGGGAATCGAACCCAGGATCTCCGTCTTATAAATCCACCGCGGATACCACTGGGCCACGGAGGTCGTCAAAAATGTAAACTAAAGGACCGTCACCACAACAGGAACACATAATTGAATTATTAGGAGTGCTACAAAACTAAGAAAGACATCGAAACCTGTTAAACAAAAAATCTTTTACCATCCACTAACAGACATAAAAATAAACATGTTTTTTTAAAACACTTCTTCAGAAAATCAGTTTTACACACAGACGCGTTTTCAATACTTGTTTATGTACATTTATTTTTATAATAAAAGTCAAATATTTCAAGCATAGAGAATCTGTAACAGATAATTCCACAAGTTATAATAAAAAAGAAATCGAAACAGTTGAACTTTCTTCGCTCTAACATTTTTAGAAGTTTGTAACGGTCGGTGTCAGTCATAGGTTAACGACTTGATTGCACAAGATGGCGATCGGTAACGTGCTAAGTGGATGATGACAGTCTACTGCCAACCAATGTTAGACTGTCTTTACTACCAACTTGCTTCCTTTTGGCATGTGCAATTTTAAAATGTCTAATTTCGCTCTAAATTACTCGGTAACATACGACGTCATCGTCATCATCGAGTGCCTTTTTACACGACTGCGTCAGAAGGAGGGTTATGTTTTTCGAGCGTATGTATGTATGTATGTCCATTTCTTCGGCACGCGCTACAGCCTAAAGGGCTGAACGGATTTTGACATGTGAGGTGTCGTTCATTTTGTAAAAATTGTGGCAGTGACATAGGCTATATAAATTTTCAAAATGGCGGCTGTAAATAGAGGAAAAAGGGGAGACGTGTGTATTTCTTTATCTTATCTTAGCAATATGGGTGTCAAATGAAAGGTCGTAAAAAGACCATTTCAAAAATATAAATATCATATCATGTTTATATTGCCGTTTTAACAAAAAATGGCAAAAAGTGTACCAAGTGTACAGTTCATTTCTATATCATAAGCTAAAACTAAAAAGTCTAAATAAAATTATTATTATAAAAACTCACTGCGTAGAAGTTATAAACTGAAAAGAAAAAAACATCTATATTATATAAAATTCTAAATACTTTATGGTGCTGCAGGCGGGGACAAACGTAGTTTTGGTAGATCTTTCTTTCCCCGCAGAAATAAAGTATTTCGTCCCCGCTTGCATCTCCATAAAGTATTTATTTTATATATAGTGATCCTTGTTTTTTCTTTTCAGTTTATAACTTCTACGCAGTCAGGTTTTTGTTTTTATAATAATAATTTTATTTCAAAATGAAGTTTTGCAGGTAGATGGAGAAAATTCTTCTCGTCCTGCGAAACAGTTTTAAGCTTAGTGTAGCTTGTCTGTCGTGTTGTGCGTGTTTTCCGAGTATCTTACCTTGCAGAATTAACTTTGGGAATTCTTAATCCTCTTCGTAGATGTCCGAAAAATGCAACTTTCCTTTTCGTTATTGCTGTCATCAGATCGCGTTACGACGTATTGGCGTTATAAAATGAAAAGACGTAATGGTAAATACTCTAATGCAGATGTGTTTTTATTTATCGCAGAGGCACTAAAGGAATATTATACGTTAGATGTTTATTAGTGGGATCAGCATTTAAGCAATTATGATGCGGTATTTTTTTGATTGAAAGCTGACGTGCTCGAGATGGTCTATACGAAGATGTTGGCGTTAATTTCGATGGAAATAAGTTCCGATCTTAAAGTCTTTATACTATAGTTTGGCCATTTTATTAAAAGAGTAAATGTAAACCATAGATCAGTATGTAAAAGCGGACGAGTATCTGTGTTCTTATCTTTAAAAGCAAAAATGTTGTCAGTTTTGGAAGAATGTCTGATTTTTTTTATTTTCTCATGTTATTTTCTATGTTTTGTGTTTTTAAGTAATTTTTATGAAAATAGTTTTAATCGTCTATTTATTTCAAGTAATCAATGAAGTTGAAACGAATAGTAGTTGTTGCCTTCAATCCCTTATGAAATCGACAACATACGCATATGAAAAGCTACATAGATAAGATAGTCATTATCAACGTAAGAACTATTACGCTACGCAACTTTTCTCTCACTTAGCCAATCGTTTTATCTGGCAAACATTTACACAACCGAGATTTTGTTATATCTATACGTATATAAGCGAAATACTGTTCTATTGATCACCACAAGATCTCTAAAACAACACATGAAATTTAGCGTACCTACTCATTTCGCAATGCAGACGCTCACTTAGAAAGATTTCTGGATTTACGTAGGGGCACGGGGTTTACGTAGGTAAAACCACTAAGCACAGTTAGTATATATACTCGCATAGTGCTCGTCTGAGATGTGATAGGCGAATTTTTAGATATGTAGAGTTCATTCAACTTTTCTAGACAGACTCCATTTATAGCAAGCGAGATAGACGTAATTGCATTGACCTCATGTGAAACAGATTTGAGGTATTGCTGTTCATTGAAACTATATTAACCGGAACACTCTAATTGATGGCTTCGGCATATCTCGCCGCAATTGATAATTGCTCCAAAATTGTTAATTGCAACTCAGTGTAGACCGTGTTTAATTTGTGCTCAAAGAACAGCAGTTACTAAGCTGAACAATAAATTGAAATTATCATTTCTTTTTTCAAATCATTTTTTCTTTTTTTTGG
The DNA here is from genome assembly GCA_034621355.1 of Mycalesis mineus. Lineage (NCBI taxonomy): Eukaryota > Metazoa > Arthropoda > Insecta > Lepidoptera > Nymphalidae > Mycalesis > Mycalesis mineus. The sequence goes on from CM067901.1 coordinate 4,832,519, forward strand.
AAATTGAAAAAAGAAGTAAACGTCAAAAAACAGCTTCTAAGGGACGAATTCGTAGCCAACCGTAGACAACGTGTCGCAGTAAAGTACCCACTGGTTTCTATGAAATACGATTCGTGGCGGGACAACACATCGTTTCCATATAAATACAAAAAAAAAAAAAATTAAACCGACTGCAAAATGTGCTAAAAAGTAAAAAATAACTGCGTGATTTAGTTGATTAATTAAATGAGCCTTAAAGTTAAACCCTTGGCTGGCACCGACTTATGACAGATATGCTTAAGTAAATTAAATCAACTAAATCACGCAATTATTTTTTACTTTTTAGTACGTTTTGAATTCGGTTTAGTTTTTTGTTAAAAATTTTTTTCTTACTTTTTAGTGATTTATCGACACGTAACTTACTCGTACTATATTATTAGAGTACATTATACGGCCCTTATAGCCTAAAAGCTACCGACACTTACACAAATACCGATATCGCTGCGAGTGTGCCCTTAAAAATTGAAAAGTTTCTTCGATTTACCCACGATATCATCATTACATTCTAATATGATGACTACGGGACCATTTTGGATGTGTACTCTTTCTAATAAAAAAAGAATTATCAAAATCGGACTACTCTATGAAAAGTTATACGTTGTCATACATAAAAAAATACCTATCTCAAAAACTACTTAACCGATTTTGATAAAACTTACAGTATACCCTAAGTTGAACAATACCTAGTAGAACAAAAAATAATTACTTAATTCGGACTTGTAGTTCCGGAGATATGCCTCCACAAACATAAATACATACATACATACTTTAGAAATTTGCCACATTTGTTCAGACGTTGATATAGACTAACATATGCGAAAACTGGGCAGTTCTGGAAATATTACATACATACGGGTCGAATTCGCGAATCGTCGCCTGCTGCTGTCATCTAAGGTCGGCTACCAAGTCTCACCATTAAAATTGCAAAATTTTAGTACTAGGCATAACACAATTTGTGAAATAACATTGAATCAATACATCGAAGTAAGTTTTTGCAAGACGTACTGCTATTCAAAATCATTGTTGCAATATGATTGCCATTGTTCTAGTCATTTATGAACTATGAAATCCACTTTCGGGACGACTTTCACTTTTCGCCCACTAGATTTTTCGGGAGTGGGCGCATTGCAATACTGTTCGTATTTATGTTAATGGTGTCCATTCAGATGAATCAAAATCGAAGTAAGTACGTCTCTGGCCTTCAATTGGTACTAAGAACCTTTGAACGAGGCGAAACACACCAATTCAAATTCGTTTACAGGCTTAGTTTACAAGCGTCAAGTTTGAGCGACTCTATTGCAGGTTTGAAAGGCAGTTTAAAAAATCTATGTTCTTAAACTTATACAAAATATTAATATTTACAACCCGAATATATTACTTCTACGTTTTTTTGTGTAAATGAAGTACGATCTAATTCCATTTGAGCATTATAGTCATTAAAAAAAGTCATGAATTTTGTTATCGTTGCTTTTTTTTTTATCGACTACCAGTTGGCCCTTGACTGCTATCACACCTGATGTTAAGTGATGATGCAGTCCAAGATGGAAGCGGGCTAACTTGTTAGGAGTGGGACGAAAATCCACACCACTTTCGGTTTCTACCCGACATCGTACCGGAACGCTAAATCGCTTGGCGATACGTCTTTGTCGGTAGGGTGGTAACTAGCCAAGACAAATTAAGAAAAATCTTAATCTGCCCCGCCGGGAATCGAACCCAGGACCTCCGTCTTATAAATCCACCGCGCATACCACTGCGCCACGGAGGTCGTCAAAAATTGATAAAAAAAATGAATTGATGGGAGAATTCACCCAACCTTATGAAAGACTTTTTACTTTGCTCGTACTAATATTATTATTTTTGTTTGTTTCAGGTAAAGGTAAGCGATTGTCCGTGACCAATATCGCAGCTGGCAGCGAATTAGCTGGTTAAGGGTATGAAAGCTTTGCAATGTGATGTCATCCTTTCCAATCTATAAACAGGATATTGCTGTGTCCACTTTTTAAAACAGAAAACTTCCTCTTAAGATTGATTTTATCTATATGTCGTTTTTAATGTCTAAATTTTGTTTTTAACAAGTATATGAAATCAGTGCTTTGATTTGTTTAGTCCCTTATTAATCTCTCGTCTATGGAATCGCAGCGTGTCACTGATGTCATCAGTGGCCTACAGTTAGTAAATATTTTAACATTTGCATAAAATTACAAGTGGAAGGACACAAGAGGATAGAAAGGATAAAGTAAAGGTGTTTGAAGTAAAAGGCGTATGACAGAATGACATATTTTGGAAACCTCAACTAAATGAGATTAGGACGGATGATGGATAAGTTATTATAGTGGAATTAAAAGTCTGTTATAGCAGAGCATATGCTAATTTGAAGTCTAAATCAGGCCAACATTGAATTATTTAATAAACGATCCACACAGTTTTATGTTACATGCAACCCGTGGAGCGGTTGAAGAGACTTAATGAATGGTCATTACGTCTCTTTATTAAATCTTAGTAGGCGGTGTGGTGATTCACTTTTATTTTGAGTAGTATTACAATGGATAACTGTGACTTCGCAAGTTCTTATAAGTTGTAAACTATGTGCGACAACTTTATTTAACTCAGGTCCTACTTGAGACGCTTACACAATAAGAAAAACTATTTATTTTTGCAATTCATTCTGTCCACTCATTTTAATGTTGTTGCTTAATATTTTTTAATTCACATCTGTTTGACTTTTTTCTAGTTTAATTTGGCATATCTATTTCATTAATTTTTTAAATAGACAAAATGTTATTGTTTTTGTCTGCTTTAAATAAAGTCCGTCTTAATAAAGCTTCTATCAACGGTAAAGAAACTCTATCAACGGTATATTTTTTGGCTGTATGCTTGATTAGTTTTAGTAAATCTTTTATCCTTAATAGTGGAACTCTCAATAGCACTCTATTGAATGAAGCTTATAATTTATTTATTTTGCTACTTTCCACGAAAACCAACTGACTGACAAATACTAACTGTAAAGTTACTCAGATCTGACAGAAAGTCCTCAATATACGTTTTACACCGATACTGGAGCATCCTCTGGAGATACTCCAGTATCGGTAACTCTATCTACTATGTTCAATTGCGACGATTCAGATTCGCATTCCATTGCCTTATGAAACAAATGACCATTACATACAACATACAATTTATTTTGTAACAACGCAATTTGTATAATAAATTGAACTATGAATAATTTTCCTTATGTAATCGCGACAGGTGAATAAAATAATTTTATTTTTCCGTTTCAACACACGAACACGTGTTTGATTGTTCCACGACTCGTAATGGGCATTACGAAACTGTTGAAGGTTTTACTCATTTGTAGCGTTTATTTTAATCACCATATCATTATATTCATCTTATGTAACTTTAATGACTACATTGGTATAGATAAGATCTTGTTGGTTTCATAGCATGTATCGAACCAAATTAAAATAATAAATAAATTGTTCAGCCGTGAACTTCTGAACGTGTAGATTAGACGCTGGGTTTATGAAGAACAAAAACTGGACACTGGTTTATAAATTCTATATTACAATGAAACTAGTAACTAGTAATAATATGTACAAAAGAAGTTGGTAAACGTAGAAGAAGTGCGTGGCGAATGCCGCTCCTGCGCCGCCGCGCCGTTCGTCCCCCCTGGATTCGTCCGCCGTCCCCGCGCGTCTCCTCCCGTGCGTAAGAGATGTGATGTAGGTACGAACATAAATAATAAGTATTGGATGCCTGACATTCTTTATTAAACTTTAAGGAATCAACCTCTTCGATATTGATAAAACCGAACCGCTAGTCAGCAGGCGCGGGTGAAATGTAACTGAAAACGTGTCGAGGTACCTCTCGACTTCTGACTCTTAAAATCCTTTGCGAAGTTAAAAAGATCTGAAAGGTGTATAGACTGCGGGAAGCGATTGTTTTGTACTAAGTTTAGATGAGTAGTTTGATAATAATTAGTAATTAGGTTATTGAATAAATTAGAAGTGTCTCAAATATAATAGGAAATGCGAGAACTAAACTACTTAAACTATAAGACAAATTTTTTGACATTTCAAAATATGGTAAAGTATCAAACAGATGTAACCTATAGAACATGCAAAGATATTTCATACACACAAAAATATGCATAAAAGATTATCCTCCTTTGGCAGTCGAGTAAAAAGAGCAGAATCAAATTAAATTGAAGTGCAATTTGTCTTAATGATCATGTAGGTGTTGATAAAAGGATTTCTTAAGGCACTAGAACCCACACGACGACCTCCGTGGCGCAGTGGTATGCGCGGTGGATTTATAAGACGGAGGTCCTGGGTTCAATTCCCGGCGGGGCAGATTGAGATTTTTCTTAATTTGTCTTAATCTGGCTGGTGGGAGGCTTTCGCTATGGCTAGTTACCACCCTACCGACAAAGACGTATCGCCAAGCGATTCAGCGTTCCGGTACGATGTCGTGTAGAAACCGAAACGGGTGTGGATTTTCGTCCCACTCCTAACAAGTTAGCCCGCCTCCATCTTAGACTGCATCATCACTTAACATCAGGTGTGATAGCAGTCAAGGGCCAATATGTAGTCGATAAAAAAAAAAACATAGTATGAAATGGTTTGCGCAACTATTATAGTATGTTCTCTAGTGTTCTGTTTAACGATTAATGATGATATCCACATGTTAATCTTTATTAGCATTGATTAGACATTGTGGTCTGCGATACCGGATAAGCAGATCAATTCACATAACATTATTAGATGTACGCCTTCTTCCTTTTATTGTTTTGTCGCTATTGGATATAATATAATAAGTCTATGCTCGCTTTGTCGTTTCCTAATAGACTAAGAGCCTGTGATCGCCAGTCCTTCGTCATTTTATGAAAAACTAAAAGCTCATCAGGTATTGTTTCTACCATAGCTAAGTACGGTATTACGGTACTATGGAGTTATGACTGTGGTTTTAGGAGCTAGCAGGTTCCAAAGGAACAAATCCCCAGTCGTATTTTTTAATTTATTACAAAAAATTTATATGCCTAGTCAACAGTCAGTCAGTTGGATTCGTAGCAACCCTTCCAAAGAGGTCTCTAGTGAGGGGTTGCCAAGAATCTAAGAGTCTGGCGACTAGGGATATGATGCCGCGTAAAATCCTGTAGTCAATCTAAAAAAATACCCTTCTTATATCGTGAAATATCTATAGTTACCTACCCTACTTATCGAAGGTATGAGTATGAACGGACAAACCTTCAGCGTTTATAAAATGACTAAGGTCTGTAAATCACTGGCTCTTAATCTATAATAAGTCTATGCCCGCTTTGTCGTTTCCTAATGAGCATCCCGTGTGCCCTAGTTTCCCCTCTTTGATGTTAAGTCGTTAGCGATGCATATAGCATCAACTCAATTTAGCCGTCTATCCGTGAAATATAAATTTATTTAAATCTGTTAACTGTGTCTTTTGAAGTTTATTTGTTGCTATAATCTATGCGGCTGGGCCACACAAGTCATAGAAAACTGAGCTTTATTATAGAAACTTCTGCACGTATTTAATTTGCTTTGTTTTTACTCGTATGTGTAACCCATATCTTTAAAGCTAGATTAGAACTATTTTCTGAGGTTCAATTCGATTACGATTAAACATATCTACTTATGTTCTGCAATGGCAATGCAATAGCACAACATATAGAATCTTCTACTACTGCTACTAATAGCAGTAGTAGAAAATGTGCCTTGTGGTTTCATCTGCGTGGATCCAGTGGCAATGTCGGGACAAAAATTAGAGATTTTATATTCTGACTGGTAGTTTCAGAGATTATCCCGTTTAAATAAACACACTATTCTGCTTTTTAATAGTAATTAAAATACTTGGATCTTGCTCATGAGATTACCGTCATGTGGAATGTTGATTCAACAATGATTGTTCCTATAGTCGTTTCAGTCAACGGTCTTATAGCGAAAAGCTTTGACCAACATCTTAAAAAGCTTTCGCTTAATTGTTGGATCAAGGGTCGGGTACAGAAGGCAGTAATTCTTGAAACGGCGCGTATTGTGAGGAGGTTCCTCACTCTGGAGCCCTGACCACCGGTTGCTTGGACCCCCGGGCCCCGCAGCAGGCGGAATGGATTTTTTTATTAATTTTTAATAGTGTTTTTTTTATTATTTAATAAGCATTGTTAAAAATTAAATAAAAAATTGTAAATAAATAAATGGGTGAAAAAATGTAGATATATATTGTGGTATCTAAAATAGTAATCTAAAGGTTCGTTCGTTCGAATCTATTGAGTTTGGACTTATTTGTCTTGGCAAATACTGGTGCTATATGTTAAATAATTAATTAAAAAGTTTTAGGCACTACTTTATTATTAAGTAGAAACATGTATAATTATGTAGCTATTAACTTTTATACGATTAACAGGTGTCCCGATTTCATGAATTTTGGTACTCTTGCAGTAACTGCGCAAAATAAACCGGTTTCAGTATAGCGTCATACTCTAGTTAAAGGAAAATGAATTATTGATTTTACCATATAAGGCAATACGTTCATCCGTAGCTGCACTGACGACACAATTGATAATAGCGGAGACCGGCTAAAGGTCACTTTATCTAAATGAAACAATGAGTAATGCAAATGTTAATAAACGGTCTAATGGATGCATAATTATATGTCGTTACTATGTTGTTATCTGTGCACCAATGTTTATTTCAATTCTACTAACAACTAGACCAATTAAACGTTATATGTATTTTTATAAATGAATTGTTTTATTTGGTCAGGTGAGCTTAACATTTATACTCTGTCTGAATCTATTACATCTTATTTAAACACCACGGTTAAAGAGCGAACCAGAATCCTAAAGGTTAATCCCCGTTGTAAATAATCGTAAGTTAACTTTTTCTCTAATATAGAAATGTATATATTTCAAGATCAAGGCTAGTGATCAATAAACAAATCAGATATTTGTGTTTTACGTATACTTTATTTTGCAAAAAATTTAATTGGAGTTTACGCATATTTTTTAACCGACGAAAAAAACGGGGGAGGTTCTCAATTCGACACGTCTATTTTTAATTATTTTTTTTTATGTATGACCACGCATAACTTTTCACAGGGTTGTCCGATTTTGATAATTCTTTTTTTATTAGAAAGGGCATACTAAGGTGGTCTCATTGTCATCATGTCAGAATCTGATGATGATATCCTGGGGAAATTGAAGGAACTTTTCAAATTTTGGAGGCGCGCTTACAGCGATTTCGGTTTTTGTCTCGGTATCGGTAGCTTTTTGACTACTAGTGCCGTATAATATTCTATGACAGTATATTACGAATACGTTACGTGGCGATAAATCACTAAAAAGTAAGAAATAAATTTTTTTAACAAAAAATAGAACCGACTCAAAACGCACTAAAAAGTATAAAATAACTGTGTCATTTAGTTGCTTTAATTTACTTTATTGGACAAAGTCTATACGAGTATGCTCAATGCAGACGACATTTCTTTGAACTTCAGTACTTCGAATATTCTAACACTATATTTAACTAATTAAACCGACTAATTCACTTGACGACCTCCGTGGCGCAGTGGTATGCGCGGAGGATTTATAAGACGGAGGTCCTGGGTTCGATTCCCGGCGGGGCAGATTGAGACTTTTCTTAATTTGTCTTGGTCTGGCTAGTGGGAGGCTTTCGCCGTAGCTAGTTACCACCCTACCGACAAAGACGTACTGTCAAGCGATTTAGCGTTCCGGTACGGTGTCGTGTAGAAACCGAAAGGTATGTGGATATCATCCTACTCCTAACAAGTTAGCCCGCTTCCATCTTAGATTGCATCATCACTTAACATCAGGTGTGATAGCAGTCAAGGACCAACTTGTAGTCTATAAAAAAAATAATTATTATTCTATAGGATTAGATAATTTTCCATACACATTACAGCTTCCAAATCATTTTATTTGTTGTTTCTTACGTTCAACAACATCAATCGCGCCTATTCCATCAATATCGTTTCTCACCTGTTTGGCATTCGCGCGAGATACAAATACTTCACAATCAGGTGGTGTATCGCCTCCACGACGGAAACAGTGGGCGTGGATCGTCGCCCACTTAGCGCTTATGTCACCGATACTTCGTCATATATGGACAGCTGTGCGGAATACCACACTGTAGTACACTTGTGAGGCTTTGTTAGGGACATTTGAATGGCTGGTTCGTTTCTGGGCAAACAAGAATATATAGAAGTAGGCATAACTTTGCTAAACTTTTTGAATACAAATAAATATAATTGAAGTGTCTGTGTGGCTAGTGTGAGATTTTAACGCGTCGATATCGAGAACAGTAAACGCAAATTTTATACGGAATTGGAGTAGCGCCATCTAGTTATAGCAAAAGTAAACGCTTTTTTTCTATATAATTTGACGTTATGAGTGAGTACGTTTTTACGCAGTCGCTCGATGAAAAACTCGCACTTGCCCCACTGTTTTCGAATTAACAGCTTTTTATAGAAAACATATAAAAGTACATACGCTACTTATATTAAAACACCATTTTAGATTTTTTTAAACTGTGTCTGTTCGTTCCGGCTAATCTCTCTGACAGTCAGATCGTAATTTTTTTTATAAATGAAAACCAGACTTATGAGTAGTTACATATTAAGCTTATTTGTATTCTGACATTCCCGTGGGAGTGGGAACTACCGGGTAAAACCGCAGACGTCCGCTAGTAGTTAATATTCCGCAAAATAAAATTTATTGGAACGAAGTTCCTTATCGCGCGTTGTGAAAGGGGGCTAGACGGAAAAAATTCTTACGAAAAGTTGCCACGACACTTTTTGATCAAAGGATCTTGCCGCCGCCTTTGATGTGTGTGCGCGTGAGCGGCGGGGGGCGCCCGCGCTGTATGCTGTCTCGCGCTCTCGTGGCGCCCTCTGGTGTTTCGGTGTACAAGAACAAATATTATTATTACTTAAAAAAAATAAAATTTTATTACAATTCCTTCACTAATTAATCGAAAGGAACTTCGTTCCATCCGGGTGTCCCTTGACATCTCTCAACTTTTTATTTTGCGAATTTTCGCGAAAACCAAAAAGTCAACCAAATCTGACAGAAAATCCTCTACGTACGTTTCAATTCGAATCAATGATGATACAGTGGACATTGTAGCGTCAACATCATTTGAATATGCATTTATTTTATAGTGAAACGTATTCTGTGCCTACAGTTCCGATTTATACTTTACCTTCAATACAAATAATACAAAAATTTCATTCAAATAACGTCAATATTCTTTTTACTTTTTTTTTGTTTTCTCCAAAGTTTATCAATTCTTGCTTTCTCCAAACTTATTGTGTAACGGTGATTTGTTTGGGGAAAGTTGCTTCAATGACTGTGATCAATAGTATTTTTTTTGCCATTGTACATTCTATTCACGATTTTCCATTCCGATAAGTGTTGGTTTAACATTTTTTCGTCTACTTCACATCTGTTTTGTTTGTCAACCATTCCACGCTTGGTTCGCTCCGAATGATCTATGCACTTATGTGTTAATATTCATATGGAATACTGATGTGTTGTTCACCTTGTCAGTAGCTTCTGAGTTAGAAACAAACACATGGTTGTCCAAGTTTTTATTTACCATACTGTCTGTCACTATAAAAGTATTTGACATAACTACTTACTATCCAGGTAGGGTTTGAAGAGCAAAATTGAACCTTGCTGTTCGAATAATTTATTTAATTCATAAAAATAATTCTGTTTTGCTGATGCCCCTTTTGTCTCACTCATATTATGGCATTATGTGGTTTTAAGCTACATAATTACAATATGCCGGCGCGAAAAATTCGAAAAGCCATTTTCAGATATACCGATGTTTTTTTGTTGAAATGGACAAAAGGTGCCGACATATTTTTAATTTTAACATGTCCTTTCTGTCTAACAGCAAATTAAATATTTGTTAATTTCACTATTGTCACATAATATTTTCTGTTGAAGCTTAATTATCTCGGGTGTAAACAAAGCGACAGTAACGAACATGTCCCTTTGCTTGTTTGTTTGTTTTACGAGTCACATCTCGGAGATTTATTTACTTCAACAGATAACGGTTCAGTTTAACTGCTTTGTCTGTTTTATATTTTAACACACTTAACAAAACGCGTGTTGCTAGTTTATAGTTGGTAAAGTTTTAGAAGTTCTGCATGCATTTACGTGACAATCGTCTTATGTAGGATTGTTTTTATTGTCTATTTATTTAATAGAAGTCTCAAAAGCCTTGTGCAAAGTCTGCGAAATTTAGAAAATGGCGAAAAAAGTGAAAATGAATTAAATTCAATAATCTACCTAAACTGATTTTTTTTAATGTATTGCTAGCTCTTCTTGAACTATTATATTTTTTAATGTTTTCTATCTTATTATATTACTTTTAGCAACATCATCAGAGGGGGTCAAAGGGCACAAGCGGGAAAACAACATTAATTACATGTTAATTACAAACTTTCTTAAATCAAATGAAAATGAAACAATCTTACATTAAACACTATTTGAATTAGTTTTAAGATAGTATAACCACCTATGCTAGAACTGGAATTGATAATGTCCGCAATTTAATAAACCGTCCTTTATATAGGCCAAAGACGCCGCAGAGTACATTCTTTTTTTATGGTTTTCGTCTCTAGACTCTAGCCTTTTATAGCGCAAGGTTCAATGCTGCTAACAATACTTACTTAATTACTTTTAAACGAAGTTTGCAACAATATATATATAAATAGTTAAAGTCAGATGAGCAATTTAATTCTTCTTTATTTGTGCCAACTGGGTACAACTTATCTCGCCAATGTTACGTAGGTCGAGAACTTTTCAGATGTTAAGAAAATGAAATTGCCTGTGTCAATTGGAGTCACTGGCATTAATTAGGTACCTAGACGTACATAAGTTCAAAGCAGCTTGGTATATCATAATTTAAACAGAGTCTTGATACTGATATGTCATTAAATGCAACACATATTTATCATGAATGCTTAGATAATATCAATGAAATATGCCGTCGAGACGCCAGTGCAGGAAGCGAACAGAAATAGATTGTCTTGTCCTACATAGCTGTTGATAAACTCGAGAATACTTACATTTAGTGGGAAATTAACAGTCATCTATGAGAAACATTACATTTTTAACCGACGAAAAAAAAAACGGAGGAGGTTCTCAATTCGACACGTATATTTTTTTTTTTATGGATGACCACGCATAACTTTTTACAGAGTTGTCCGATTTTGATAATTCTTTTTATATTAGAAAGGGCATACAACCAAGGTGGTCCCATTGGCATCATGTTAGGATCTGATGATGATATCCTGGGGAAATTGAAGGAACTCTTCAAATTTTGGAGCGATTTCGGTTTTTGTCTGGGTATCGGTAGCTTTTTGGCTACTAGTGCCGTATAATATACTATGACAGTATAGTACGAGTACGTTACGTGGCGATAAATCACTAAAAAGTAAGAAATAAAAATTTTTAACAAAAAAGTTTCTCTTTTTAGTGCCTTTTGAGTCGGTTCTATTTTTTGTTAAAAAAAAATTATATTGTGGAAGGCCAAAAAAAAATTCAATTTTAAATACCCAGTCACATAGATTTTTTATAAAAAGCACTTCAAGACCAGGGCGTCTTATAAAAGAGGCATTTGGGGCATAAATCCACCATGCTGTTTCAATTATCTAACTAATATCTTATGTACCCAAACACGCTAAATTTGCAGTGTAATCAATGGACAGCGGCTCTAAACAAAAGTTTATAGATTGTTTGTTTAAAGAATGTTCAGTTTCCACGCTCGACGAAGTTGCTCTCTTACTTACTATTTGTACTACTACTTCCTTTTTGTGGCAGTAAACGGGTAGAAAATGTGTGTGTTCGTTGTGTGAGTGTTAAAGATGAGTAACAGCTGGCTGTCTGTCCGTCTGCACTTTGTTTTATCTCGATAAGCTGAGATATTTCTGCGCACACTTTATTTATGATTTTCAATTCAAGTCTGTTGAAACATCTTTGAAGGACATTAACAAGATACAAGCGAAGATATAACGCAAATCCTAATCTCAGCGACATATGAGTATTTATGCTGTCAATCATGATTGACTGCGGCTACACTTGATGGTAAGTGTATCATACCGAGACGGTGTAATGAACTTTAAAATAGGTATACCTACCCGTATTCACATACATATCATCACGCCTCATTCCCACAGGCGTTACTTTAACTAGCAGTCGCCCGCGACTTCGTCCGCGTAATAACCTCTTAGGTAGTACCCTTCTAATTTTAAAGACAGACTTTCATATAAAGTGTGCTCATTCCCGCTCCCCCTCTCAATTTAATTTTTTTATAGTTTCCCGTCAGTCAATATCCTTCGTCCCGTCCCGTGTACTAAAGATCTACATTTTTATTAAACATTGTATGATATTATAATACATTCGACCAAATTTGATTACCATTACATAAAAACGGTTCTAGTGAGTTAATCTTAAAAGATAGACATATACTGTCGTGGACATTTTTTTAGATCATTTCAGGAGGAATAATTCTTTCATAGATATATTTTTGGTATCTTGAACCGTTTTCGCAGCGCACGCAACGGAAGCCCTCAAGGATGAATAATTTTCCCCGTTTTTCACATTTCTTCGCACCTAATAGTTGCAGCGTGATGTTATATGGTGTAAAGCCTTCTTCGATAAATGGTCTATTCAACACAAAAATAATTTTTCAATTCGAACCAGTAGTTCCTGAGATTAGCGCGTTCAAACAAACAAACAAACAAACAAACAACAAACTCTTCAGCTTTATAATATTAGTATAGATAAAATATTGCTGTGGTCAAAGCAAATTAATTTAGGTAGGTTTCTAAAAAAACTATGGAAAAGTCAAGTTTTTAATTCAGTTTTTTTTTAACATTTCAGTCTACCTGCAAGAAACGCTACAGCTTAGTCACAATTTATGTACATTTTTTTATAATCAATTAATCATGTCTTGTGTGCAGTAGAAACCCGTGCCGCTTGACTCAATGAATGCCGAATTTTTGAAATTAATTTATTTATGTATATTTTATATTATCACGCTTTTCGATCCTTGTACTCGTGACAGGACTACCTTGGATAACAATTAAGAGCTGCGGCTAAGAACATCGGTTCTACGAAACACACTGTCCATTGTGCAAAACGATAACCGCGAAACATGATTTAGTATCATCTTGTCCCCTTCTCAGAAATTCGCTATCAGAATCGAAGTTACCGTGTATCATTTATGCATAAACATTCGATACATACATGCATGCCTCTGTAAAAGATCAACACGTGTACCAACGTTATTGGAATTTAATCTTTAAATTAAACGTGTTAACGTTGATTATTATACGTCTATATGAATCGAAGTTGATAAGGCTCGTTTGCACCTCAACGTCGAAGGCGCCACCATTTAAGGGGCAACTAAACGACAGTTGGAATAATTAATTAATCCCAAGTCAACAACAACATCAATTACATAAGGTCTAATTAAAATACTTGGATGCGTATCTCAAGGACTCGTGGTAGAGTTGTACGTCTTTGGATTATTGGTTATGCTTATCTGTTCGGTTTATCTTTATACGCTGAAAGACTACAAGGCTACCCGCCAGAAGTCTATGTTACTGTATTGAAAACTGACTTATAGGGTACTTTCGAAGTTCTCCTCTTGTTATTTAATACACAAGTGTTATTAGTTATTCAATTAATTAACTTTATTAGAATTACGTTATATGTTAAAGAAATCCACCGCCAAAGAATATGGGAATATTCCGACGTGATTTTAAAATGTTGTAGCGAATTCCGTAAAATTTAAGTAAGCGTAATTAAGAGCTATTTGAATCGAGATTTGTACTGGAATGTTATTCTAAAATGCTATGAATTTTCATCTCATTTTAAATACACGTGAAAAGACTTCTAACATACTTTATAGAACACATTTTTTAAATTTACAGCAGATGGAGATATGATTAGGAGTTCTAAACTAAAAAAAATCTGAAAAAAAAACATATATTTTTTTTAATTTAATATGCAAAATTTTAATTGAAAACAGTTAAATAAACACTTGTCCCCCAGGTTTTATTAGATATCCCTCTTTCATTAGGGACGTGCTTCAACAAAATGATAGTAAAATTCATGGAAAACGTATGTTCCAATACTACCTTCAGTTTATAATATCGTTATTATTGTATGGTTTGTAAGTATGAATGAAGGGGTTCACCCACGCAGCCGTGCACCCATTCACCGTTCACAATGGATTATTACCAGACTCGCTTTAGGCCGGGATCAGTAGTTGGCCTTCGAAGCTTACGATTACGAATTCATTGTAATCTTAAATAACTTACTATCTTAATAACTTTGACTGTTTCCTTAGGTTCATCTTGCTATAACTATATTCGCTATATATATATCGTTCGCTATAACTATATAACTATATTCGGTATAAAAAAGGTGGGTACTACTAAAGAATTATCACTTTCTTATTAGGCCTGTGTGCACCAAGATTTCGGTTATCATAACCAACGGTTAACATAAGCTAAACGTAAAATTTACTGTTCATTGTTAAGGACGTAAGCTCGGTTAAAATAACCGCCCGGTTTACGTCCTTAACCAGCGTACGGGTTGTCGTGAACTGTAAATTTATAGTAAAGTTATGTTAACCGTTGGTTATCACATCTGAAATCTTGGTGCACACAGGCCTTAGTGCAGTGCAGTCAATGCGGCTTAAGATTATGAGCTTTTGAGCTCGATTCCAGGGTCGGGCTATGATTTATAAGGTTTCCTTTCAAGTGATTTTTAGCAGCCCAGTGTTGGAATAAATCTTCATAATCAATGTCTTATAGCGAGCGTTAGTGTCTAACATTGTCACTTTGAAGCTGTGTGGTGGGTCTTAGTTCCAAATCCTCTCTCCTACAATGACAGAGGCAGCGTTCTGCTGTATGACAATTGTGAATAACAATGTATTTAACTATAAGAGTTAGCTAAATTACATCAACAACCGGTGGTTGAACGTAAAAAGACTTCGCAAAACTATTTTAAAATGTCTGTCCTTATGAATGATTCCCCCTTCTATTACTTGTATTAATTCATAAACGGTCTAATTCGTCTTTAAATGATCAAATGATAAGCAGTGTTTAGGCAGTATTAATTTTATTTAAATGAGATGTACGACAATTTAAAAAAAAACAATTTAAGGATCACTATATCTATATAAAATTTTAAATACTTTATGGTGATGCAAGCGGGGACAAAATACTTTATTTTCTGCGGGGAAAGAAAGATCTACCAAAACTACGTTTGTCCCCGCCTGCAGCACCATAAAGTATTTAAAATTTTATATAGATATAGTGATCCTTGTTTTTCTCTTTTCAGTTCATAACTTCTATGCAGTCGGGTTTTTTGTTTTTATAATAATAATTTTATTTGAGACTTTTTTAATTTTTTGTTAAAACGGCATGATATGATATTTATATTTTTGAAATCGTCTTTTTACGACCTTTCATTTGATACCCATATTGCTAAGATAAGAGAAAGAAATACACACATCCCCCATTTACAGCCACCATTTTGAAAATTTATATAGCCTATGTCGATTTTAACGAATTCAACGACATCTCACCTGTCAAAATCCGTTCAGTCGTTTAGGCTGTAGCGCGTGCCGAAGAAATGGACATATAGTCGCAGGCCGCAGTCGGGTAAAAAGACAGGTATAATCGCATTTCACGATGACAAAGTCGCGACCATCCGTTTGTTGTTATTGTTGAACTATAGTTGTTTTCTTAAGCAACGTCTTGTTTTATGAACTTTTCAACGTTTTTTTGTCATTACATGACTTCTACGAACAGACAAACATGTCCATTCAATGGGACTAATATGGCAGCCACCGCCTGGGTTACAACTGCTAAGCCTTGTATGGTGTTTTATTTTAATTCAGCTACATTGGAACAATATTCTGACAATTGTCGTAAAATGGACTATTAATTACTCTTTTTAAGTCATCGGGACTAAATTCGTAGGTTGGACATCTTTATCTTAACAAATAGGTTTAATTATTCAAAAATCCTGTTTACTGTGACGCGATAACCAACGAACAGATTATGGTGGTGTTTTCACGATAGTTTGGTTTTGTAATTCAAAATTTAAAACGCCTTATTATAATTTTGCACCGCTCTTGTATAAAAAAGTAACAGCAGTCATAATTAATTTTACAATGCATCGACAATTATAAAGCCATGAGACTTTCCTATAAAAGAAAGCTGCAAATGAAACTTATGTCAAAATCTCGGATGAATCAAAAATTAGTTTGGCAAATTCCGACAAATTTACTTACATTTATTTGTTTAATTTACATTAATTATTTATTTATCATTTACATGTGTAATAAATATAAAATATTTATCCGTTATCTTAGTACGCATAACATAAGCTACGCTTACTTTGGGGCTGGGTAAAGTTGTGTGTATTGTCCTATAATATTTATTTGTAAGTAGACCATTTTGACTTTACTACTTCAATGTCATGAACTACACTTGAGGAAAATCAGTGTACAACTCAAATATTATTTAGGGCCGTAGATATATGTCACTGTATTTAACAAATTCGTTACATTTAGAACCTCTGAGTCACCGTTACGGTCAATACACATTCTCGAGGTAGCAGTTTTGTGTTCTCAGAAAACTGTGACTGTGCGATTCGATTAAATTCATCGTCCACTACGAGACGTAATCCAAGGGGGATTCTTCACGTCCTATAGGATACTCGCTCTGAGTAATCTTTAAAAATTAATATCTAGATTTATTACTCCATCCAAACTGAGATTTTCACCCACGGTAATCACGGCATCAGTACTGTAGCACAATCACATCAGTCTGTAACGAAATACGACAATGCGAGTTACGAGTTAATATCTACCTATCTATCTAACAGGATATTGTAGGTACAGAGGGTAGGCTACTGATTTCACTCATCGTCACTCGGGTCACAAACTCAGTAGGTCCTAAATCAAATCAGCATCTTTTATTTTATATTCCAGATACTTTGTATAGGGTATTTTGAACATTTTACATTCTTCTAGTGCTAAGACTCGACTAGCACAGTTTCTACGCTCACTCTTCAAAACAATACTTCATTAAAAAAACATCACCCTCCTTCTGTCGCAGTCAAGTAATAATATTTGGCGGGTTAGGATTTTTTTTATGTGAACCTACAATTAACGCTAACTGTAATATCAATAAATGTTTTCCAGTAAAAAAACCTAAAGCACGCTCGTTGCCTGTTGGTTTATCATTTATGCGGAAAATTAATATTAAAACATCTTATGTCGTCTCTAAATTAAAATTTATGTATTTTTTCCTAGTATATATTTTTTTTTAGATTTTCCTACCTACCATCTTGGATTTACTTTATGTACGATGCAACAGGATTTATATTATATAAAATATCTTTACTAAACCCAAACTCTATTGAGAATGCTTGGCAACAAACAAATTAAAAATGAAGGTAGAAATTATTAGTGATTTTGCACCTATTTTTTTTTAATTAACTTGTTAATGACAAATTCATGACAATAAATTTAATAAATATGCTTAAAACTATTTAATATATTCAATATCTTTTATATAGGATTTTATAAAAAAACAAAACAATTTTTAAATTTATTAGGCATAAATTGTGTTCCATTTTCTACCTTCATTTTAAATTTGTTTGTTGACAAGCATTCTCAATCGAGTTTGGCTTTAGTATAGGTAACCGAGCTGCGCTAATTTATTTTTGTTAGATAATAATTTTGTAAAGAAAACTAAGTTGTTGATAGATAGACACAACTTAATATAAGTTTTAGCCCCAGTTATTTTTATTATTACCACAACTCGCATTAAATAGTTTATTATAACAATTTAGTACGGTATGCGTTCGCAGCTAAAAGTCAAGAAACAGTTGCTATCTTAAAGATACGAGATTGCGTGACGAGTATAATTATTACAATAGTAAAGTTTGTTGACATTAGTAAAGTGAGTGCAGGGAACCTATAAATGGTATGTACCTACTCCACATATATTAAACTTAAACCATTCCATGTCAAAGTAGAACAGGCCATAAATCAGAAACAGTTTAAGATGTTACCACGAACTGATTACACCAATAACTAACTACCAAAGGTTTTAGTTCAATGCGCTATGACTCACAAGTGGTAGGTATTAGGTACCTATCGGTACAGTTAGTTATATTTAAGATGCATACAGTCGGACTACAAATTATATTACGACAGTCTGGAGTCTTTAGTTTCGATAGGACCTACTTAAAGTGATAATTTTTATTTAAGATGCATACAGCCGGACTACATATTATATTATGACAGTCTGGAGTCGATAAGGTTGTCCGGGAATTTCTTTCGCCAAGCAGCATTGTTGTGTGGCGATCTTGAACGCAACAATAGTTCAATGAGTTTTAATATAACCTTATTTCAGATGTTATTACTGTTATTGTAGCTCTATCTCTCTACTAGGCTTTAGTTTCTGTACTAAGATAGGATCTACTTAAAGTGATAATTTTTATTTTAAAGATAATTCAAATGTTAATGATAACGGTTTGTCGTCTTACGTGCTTACTAGGCACGTTAATACCACCGACTTCATAACTCTTGAATAAGAATCTTAAATATTTCTCAGCCCGCCACAGAACGTTATGATCAGAAACCACATTGACTATATATTGCATCATACACTCTGAATAAATATTTATGAATATATATATAAAAATATTTAATAATATAAAAATTTAAATCTACTTTGTGGAACATTAAGTAGTAGTAGTATTAGTTTTACTCTTAATGTTGTTATTACATTTCGTTGGTAAGTGTACTATAATGAGTCTTGTCTTATGTTCATGTCATCCACCCAGCATCACGTGACTCACGCATAACATAAGCGAGAGGAGACAGTATAGCCTGTGTTACTGAACTTTTACTCTATAAATTTTTTTAAATAAAAATAGAACCGACTCAAAAAAATTTATCACTTTCTTAAGCATATCTATGAAGTCGGTGCCAGTGTCAAGTTATTTAACGTAGTAAAGCAGTTTTGGGTTCTGTATGTGCTTACAGTAGAAACCTTCGCTGGCATAACTTCTGATATGTTTAAGTAAATTAAAGCAACTAAATGACACAGTTATTTTTTTACTTTTTAGTGCGTTTTGAGTCGGTTCTATTTTTATTTCAAAAATTTTATTTCTTACTTTTTAGTGATTTATCGCCACGTATCGTACTCGTACTATACTGTCATAGTATATTATACGGCACTAGTAGCCAAAAAGCTACCGAGACAAAAACCGAAATCGCTGTAAGCGTGCCTCCAAACTTTGAAGACTTCCTTCAATTTCTCCAAGATATCATCATCAGATCCTAACATGATGAAAACGGGACCACCTTGGAAGTATGCCCTTTCTAATAAAAAAAGAATTATCAAAATGGGACAACTCTGTAAAAAGTTATGCGTGGTAATTTTTGATAATTCTATATATATATATATATACGTGTCGAATTGAGAACCTCCTCCGTTTTGTTTCGTCGGATAAAAATTGATCACTTTCTTAACTTGTCGTTAGTCTAAGCTTGCTCTCTTCTGCTCACAAGATGGGATAACTTGAATTGTAAATTATAACATACTACAGGACGCTCGCGGTTTTACCCGCGCAGCTCTCGCTTATGTGTTATTTCCAGAAAAAACTAGATTATTGTAAAGTTTCATCAAAATCAATTCAGTAGTTTTTGCGTGAAAGAGAAACAAACATCCATCCATCCACACATACAAACTTTCGCTTTTATAATATTAGTACGGATTTTAAAAGAGGAAGTTGCTTAATTTCTTGCCGGAAAAATCTTCCTTCCGAAACGGTGGTAGAGTCATTACGCACTAAAAGGCTCTTGAAATATTTTTCATGTAAATTGTTTCAGAATTCAAAAAGGACTGGTCAGACCACGCGCTCTGGTGGCCGACACGCAATAAATGGCTGTCCAGACCCAAGCACACCCTGGACCAATACGGCGTCCACGCGGACGCGGCGCTGCACTTCACACCTATGCACAAGCCGTTGAGAATACAGCTGCCTGATTTGAGATACATCGACTGCAAGATCGACTTCTCTATTGACACGTTCAGTGCCGTCGTGCAACTGTGCAAAAGTCTTGGTAAGATACCATATATTTTTAATACGTATTTTTTATACATACAGATATATATATATATATTTTTTATCCAGAATATCATGATTTTAATGGATCTACAGTCTTCTTTAGGTCTTTTCCTTCTTATGGGAGATGGAATATAGTTTTATGTAGAGTAAAATCATGTTCTGCCTATTTTAAGGTGCCTGCTTGGCAAGATCTACCTACTTGGACCTACTGAAACATATCAGTACATACCCTCTCTTACATACTCACACACGAACTAACTCATACACTCACTCCCACACACACACACACACACACACACAGCCACTCACGCTCTCTCTCTCATGTACTTGCAATCCAAACTCAAAACACAAATAGTTAGAAATACAACATTTTTAACATTTTTAATTTAAATTTGTAACTCAAATAATTATTATAATGTAAATAATTGTTTTGATTGTTACGTTATAAATTCCAATTCCAATACTATGTTTTGCTATGTATAGACGAGCAAGGCGTTCTAACACGCGTATATTCTTATCTACAAGAAGGTCTTAGCTCCCAATTAAATTTAAGTTATAATAATGTAAATTGAAATTGAATTGAAATAATAAGATCTTCCTACTATCTGGGTTAGTGGGCTTAAGAATAATTGTTGCTTCTTGTGACGATCAATATCAGATGCTAATGATAATAATGAACGGCATCGACATCGTAACGTATTCTTAGAGGCATGGAGATGTAAAACAACCAACAATATCAACTAGCTTTAATAAATAAATATATATAAAGACAACTCCATTTTTGGAGCCGTTTAAAAATTACGAAGGTCATATTAGGATCTCGTTTTATAAAATCATTATTAAGTAAGCTAAATAGTAAATTCATAAAATGTAAAAATGCCTCCTAAAATAGTGCTCAATCCGTGCCCGATTATCGATTAGTGATAACAACCAGCTTATCTTGAAGGGGTCGATTAATTTTGCAACTGGCGTGACTAGGAAGCTAACATAATCAATCAATATCGGTTTGCCTTCCGTAATTACATGCTCATCATCAGAATATTTACATTGCAGGGTCAGACCATTCTCCAACGAGGCAGCTGATTTATCTGTTAATTTATCATTACTGAATAGTCATTACCCACACTTTGGAATAATTTCTATTTGGAAATAAACATAATATATGAAAAATAGCGAAATCGACGGGATTCGAACCAGCGTCTCTCTGGTAATCCGGGTCTCTGAGCGCCCTACCGCTAAGCTACGGTGTCCAATGATGTCGGTGCCGAAATTATACGCGATATTATGTTTCTGATATTAGGCCTGTTATGCCATCTTTGTACGAACTTAGCATGTTACAATACTATTGAACGCTCTTATTACAATAAAGCTCTTAAATTTAAAGATGACATGTTACTGAATAGTGTTACCCACACTTTGGAATAATTTCTGTTTGAAAATAAACATGATATATCAAAAATGCAGAACCGACGGGATTCGAACCCGCGTCTCTTTGGCAATCCGGGCCTCTATTTTTAATACCTGTAACCACAAAGGGTAATAAACAATGCGGTTTACCCTTTACTCTAACTTACCTTTTGTCTCCAGGTATAAGACATCCCGAGGAGCTATCTCTGTGTTACCCTCTCGAACCATCACACTTGAAACAGAACTACCAGAATCTAAAGGAGGCAAAGAAACTAAAGTCAACACAAGCACCAGACACGAATACCTTCATAGCGGCCACCAGGGGCTCTTCGAACAGCTTGGACAGATCTATCGCCTGCCCTGCAACACCACCGCCTCCACGCTCCTTGTCCGCTACGCCGGTGGCTTCGGCCCAGGTAATAAAAAATTTATAAATCAACATCATCATTAAAATCAAAATATGTATGTATCTTTTCTACCACTTTATTCTCAGGGGCCATAAAGCCATAGCATATCAAAGGCACTTCTATGGAAGTTGTTGCGCCACGGTTGTTTAATTTTGCACTGATTCAACTAAAGACCTTTTGAATAGGCATTTTTTCAATTCAAATACTAGTCCTACCCAAGGAACACTTCAACAACACTACAACAAGGAAAACTTCAGTTGTTTTTCTAGGACCAACATAAAATATTTAAATATATATTTATATATAACGCAAACGTAACAGCATTTTAAAATATTTACCGCAATTCTCATGTTTTTGTCATTCCAGATTATAATGGCTTTTTGTGTAAACATGACTTGATTAAAATAGACTGTAATCCATAATGATTTATGGCGGAATAAAATAGAAGGAAAAAATTATTTGCTTAGTGTCCTTTTATGCGATTGTAAACATCAGCATTTTAGATGTTAAATAATACATAAAACTTTGGACATTATTCAATGCTCAGACAGATCTCTTTTAGGGATTTCCAAACGCAACGATACAGAACCCCCTATGGCTAGAAAACGTATAAAACTGTTGTTTCAGAACGGCACCCTCAGACGCTACGGCGGTCATGTCCAAAGCACACAAAGCGATGGCTCTAGTGACGGTGGTTACTGCGGGACCCCGCCCCGAGCGGCGTCTTTGGACGCTCTGGACTCTCTAGCAGATCTCTCGCTGGCTGACTCACCTCTAGAACCTGACAGCCAGTCGCGAGAATCTCTCCTCACACCAAAGTCGCTGATGGAGCGTGCGAGAATGAACGTTGGGTAAGAGAACAGTAATGATGATGTATTAAACTTGGTCTTCCCAAATCTTTGCAAGCTATAGAAATTGCAAATTGAAATTTTAACCGACAGTAGAGTCATTTTATCTGCTAAACTTTTCAAAACTTTATGAGATAAATCAATTTGAATTTACATTTATTTATTTTTAATCGACGAAAAAAAAACGGAGGTGGTTCACACGTATATTTTTTTATGTATGACCACGCATAACTTTTTACAGAGTTGTCCGATTTTGATAATTCTTTTTTTATTAGAAAGTATAGTATAGTAAAGTATAGTAGTAGCATACTTCCAAGGTGGTCCCATTGTCATCATAAGGATCTCATGATGATATCCTGAAGAAATTGAAGGAACTCTTTAAATTTTGGAGGCACGCTTACAGCGATTTCGGTTTTTGTCTCGGTATCGGTAGCTTTTTGGCTACTAGTGCCATATAATATACTATGACAGTATAGTACGAGTACGTTACGTGGCGATAAATCACTAAAAAGTAAGAAATAAAATTTTTTAATAAAAAATAGAACCGACTCAAAACGCACTAAAAAGTAAAAAATAACTGCGTCATTTAGTTGCTTTAATTTACTAAAACATATCTAGGAGTCGGTGCCAGCCAAGATTTCTGCTTTAAGGGCATTACCTAGAACCCACAAACTGCTTTACTACGTAAAATAAATGTTCCTTAAACTGGCTGGCACCGACTTCATAGATATGCTTAAGTAAATTAAAGCAACTAAATGACAGTTATTTTTTACTTTTTAGTGCGTTTTGAGTCGGTTCTATTTTTTGTTATTACTAAACATTTTAATTATTGTTTTAATAGTGTCATGATTTAGATTTCAGTGCTTTGCTGTAGAATTTGTTTTCCAAACCTTCCTACAACCATCCTTGACTTTTCAAATATGTTTGTAAAGTATATTTATCCCTCTCCCCAGATGGCTGGATTCATCGCTATCCATCATGGAGCAATACGTGCGGGAGTGGGACACGCTACAACTCCGCTTCAAGTTCTACTCGTTCTTCGACCTCACCCCCCGAGCTCAAGACGCGCCCCGGCTCAACCAGATGTACCAGCAGGCGCGCTGGCAGATCCTCAACCAAGAAGTGCACTGTACTGAAGAGGAGATGCTGTTGTTCGCTGCACTACAGGTAATTAGACCCAAAGGTCCGAAACATTAGCAATAGCTCTATGCTGCTAATAGCATAGGGGGATGGTAATCAAAAACCAATTCACATAAGGTATCCCACATGCACGTTAGAATAATTGGGCCATTTTGATACTTTAATTTACTTACCCATATCTATAAAGTCATGTCACCGACTGTCAAGTTTAAGGAAAGTTTATTTATCGAAGTACCAAAGCATTTTATGGGTTTTAGGTAACGGCCTTAAAATAGAAAGCTTGGGTGGTACCGACTTTTTAGATATGGTTGAGTAAATTAATGTAACTATACTAAAGCCAAACTCGATTGAGAATGCCTGTCAACAAATAAGTTAAAAATGAAGGTAGAAAATGCAACACATTTTATGCCTAATACATTTAAAATTATGTTTTGTAATTTTAAAAAATATTGAATATATTAATTAGTTTTAAGCTTACTAATTTATTGTCATGAATTCGTCATTAACTAGTTAATTTAAAAAAATAGGTGTAAAATGACTAGTGCTTTCTACCTTCATTTTTAATTTGTTTGTTGACAAGCATTCTCAATCGAGTTTGGCTTTAGTATAAATGCCGTAATTGTTTACTACTTTTTAGTGCGTTTTGAAGTTAATTTAATTTTTATTAGCTTTTTTAAAATACTTTTTAGTGATTTTTATCGACAACGAACATACGTAAAACCTACTCGTTGTAAACTATGAGTACTTATTATACGTCAGTTACTTAAATAATACCGAAATCCCTGTAACTATGCCTATAATGTTTGAAGAGTTGCTTCGAATTTCCAGGTCATCAGATTCTAACATTATGACGTTGGGACTATTTTGGTAGTATACCGTTTAATATAAAAAAAGAATTATCAAAAGACTACTCTGTAGAAACTTATGCATTGTCATACATGAGAAAAATGTTTATGCGTCCAATGGACCGTATGGAATGGACGTTGCGTTTTTTCGTAGATTAATATAGAATCCCTTCACCTATAAATATGCGTGTTACATTTTAGCTTCAAATCGAACTCCAAACACTCGCCGGTGGTGGGGTCGATGCCAACGACGGGTTAGCAGGAGCTGGCTCAGCCACTGCCCCCGAGGACGAGATAGACGCCGCCCTCAGCGAGCTGCAGGTGCAGTTGGAGGGAGGCCCGCCCGCAAGGCCCGACATCACGCACGTGCCCGAACTGGCGGCCTACTTGAAGTATCGAGGGTGAGTCGAAGTTAAAGTCAGCCCATTGAAATATCGAGGCTTACTCGAAGTTAGTTTGCCTTTTTTCGTGGGGAAATCCTCATGGATACCCTCTCGCTACGAGGAGGTTATTTCGGTGTTCGTACTCGTTGCGAAAGAATTGGATCACGGGAACGAAAAGCCGCTTCCAAGATATAGCTTGCCCTACTTGAACTAGGTTGAGTGGAAGTTAGAGTTTCCTATTTGAAGTATCGAGGGTGATTCGTTTGAAGTTTGAGCGCTGTCAAATAACAATTATTCATCAACAAGCTGACCTTGTGAACTGCACGCCATTTTATAAAACCGACATGCTCAAAAAAATGTCTACTTCTACTATTTAGATTTGCCATTATTTAAGACCTTTTCTATTTTTTAAGCAAGTATAAATACCTTTCAACACTTTACACATCTTATAAATGTTAATTTATATTTTTGACGTGACAACGTCTTATAATTCGATAGAGCCGGCTGCACGCACGAAAAAACATGACTCATGCCGCGTTACCTCGCTTTGAGGCGTTCCATGTAAGGCTTGAAGTGCAAGCGAGAGCGCGGAACGAGCGACAAAGAAGCACAATCGGCCTTTGCGTTCGGCAGCGTTCGACATCCGTCTATTAAATATAATTATTAAATTATTAATTTTAAATTAAAAATTAATATATTTATTATAAATTTAAAATATAAATTTATAAAATCAAAATAAATTATTTTATTAATTTAAATTAATATTTATAAAAATATACTTAAATTAAAAATTTTAATAACCAATTAAATGCTACCATTCTATCAGTATTTTCTTGAGACGTTGTCACGTTCAACTATCGTCAGTAAACCGACTTTACAGACAAAAAATTTTTGAAGCATAAATACCTTTTAACACTTTTCACGTCTTATAAATGTTAATTTATATTTTTTAACATCATTGTAATGACATGTGATTGGGCCTTAACTATAAGACATTAACGCTAAGGCTGTGAAGGTTACTACCTTAGTCTGAGAAAAGCCCACAACAAACTCAGCTAGGGTGGCTTTCAATGATTTATCAGGATTTTGCAGAAAATAAATTATCCCAATATTTATTAAAGGCTCAATAAGAAAGATCGATGTTCTTGCGAATCTATTCCAAGCTAGTTAGAAAGGAACAGTTATTTATATTAATTAATATAATTATGTTAACAATAGTTATATATTTATGATGTATTAATTGTTTTTATTTTATTATATTCCCGACGGCGTGCGAAGAAAGTGTCGCGGCAATAACTGTGTATTCTCGTAAGGATCAATTTTATTTACCCCTGAACTTGTTACACAAAAATCCCATACTAGATACGGAACATAGTAATTTCCCTAATGCGTCCTTAATTGTGTTAAACCACACCAAAAAACCATTCCTATGTATACCAGCATGAATATAATGTTTTTATCTGTTAATTTGAACGTTGGCACAATTTGAGATATACTTCAATAACCCCGTCCATTAGAAGGTGGTTTTCAGATGTCCGATTAATATTTTACTATTTTAATCTATTTATTGATAATTAGTCATATATTTTTATACTAAGTTATATTTCTATTAGTAGGTACGTTTTCTGGCTTAAGTCACTCAATGTATTACTACACCCATGTTGCTTGCTGTGTCATACTACATTGCTGTTTGACGATCTTCGAGGCACAGTAGTATGCGCAGCGAATTTATTAGACGAAGGTCCTGGGTTCGATTCCCGGCTGCGCCAATTAGGTTTGATTAGGTCTAGTTTTGGCTGATGGCAGGCTTAGGCCACCCGCCATAGTCCTCGTTACATCAGCAACCATGCACCAACGAGAACACAGCAAAGTTGCTTGGTGGTAGAAATAACATGACGACCTCCGTGGCGCAGTGGTATGCGCGGTGGATTTATAAGGCGGAGGTCCTGGGTTCAATTCATGAAGCGCCGGGCTGTAAGATTTTTCTTAAATTGCTTGGTCGACCGATGGAGCTTTACGTAACTTTAAAACAAATCTTCTAGAAAAAGATGTTATGACCGCCAAGAATATTTGACTTGAAAGAATTGACTAGCTGTAGATTATTATAACTGATTAGGAGTGTGGAATTTTTTAATTCTACTTCTAATTTATTTTTGCCATTTTCTATTTTAGAATTATATTAATACTTAACATTAAGTATGATAGCAGCCAGGGGCCAGTCATGTAAAGCATGTTAGTACAATAATTTGACATGAACGCTAAATAAATGAATTTGAATTTGAATTCGAAAGAGCTCAATGACAAGAAGCTCTGCTACTGTTGTTGTGTTTAATATGTTGTTTGTGCTAGACGGCAGCGGTTCACACTGCGCGCGTACAAGCGCGGCTGGGTGTCGTGTCGCGACGGAGTGCTGCGCATCCACAGCTCGCGCGACGCGGCCGCGCGCGGCGACGCCCCCTCCTACGCGGTCGAACTGCGGGGCGCCGAGGTAGGGGATTCCCCTTCTGATTTAATAATAATAATCAACTTGGAATCACTCAGCAGGCGATGGAGAGTTAAAAATATCACTGCGTGATCAAATCAGGAATACCGATATCCGCAGAAGAACCAAACCGATATAGTTTTATGCAAAGCTGAGGTGCAATGGACTTAACACATAGTTCATTTTATACTCGAAGTTTTCTTTTCTAAGAATTAAAAAAAAAAAATAATAAAAATCCCATCTACTTAAAAAATAACTGAAAAGACAAAATAACTTTAGAAGTGTACAAAGTATTGTACTGCAACATTCGGGTTCGTCCAATAGTAAAAGATATCGAGACTAAAGTATATTACTGAATGTAAATTTTACTTATTAAGCCTTTGAATTTGATACCGATTTTGCAGGATTCTAAAATGTATTTTATCACTTCAAACTATGGCGTCGCCATGTTGATTTTTATTAGGCTTGTGTGCACCAAGATTTCGGTTATCATAACCAACTTTTAACATAAGCTAAACGTAAAATTTACTGTTCACGACAACCCGTACACCGGTTAAGGACGTAAGCTCGGCTAAGATAACGCCCGGTTTACGTCCTTAACCGGCGTACGGGTTTATTATAAATAGGAAATTTATAGTAAAGTTTTGTTAACCTCAAATCATAACTGAAATCTTGGTGCACATAGGCCTTAAAAGTCGAATAAAAATAGGCTACTTAATTTTTATTGAACATATTTGACATTGTAAAGTGATGTTTTGTGTACAGGTAACACCAGACGCGCACCCAGCCTCTGGCAGGTACGGCATCAAGCTGGAGATACCGTCCGAAGACACCATGCACGAGATGTGGCTCAAATGCGAGAACGTAAGCTTAAAACTAATTGTTTGTGATAAAGGTCAGCTTCCAGCAGGTAGTCGTCTACAAAAACGAGTAACGTCGTTCGTTGGTCGTTTTTGTAGGTCTTCTTCCATACAATCCATTAATCTCTTTTTAGGTTATTTTTGGGTCTTTTTATCTATGGTTTGCATTGACATATTAATACTATGGACTTCGGGTCTAATGCAAAATTTACGTCAAAAGTGTCCCAAGATATTTTATACACACTAGGATGTATTTATGTTTTTATAAACAAAATAACATTGTAATGTATGTCTTATCGTATTGTTATACAGTCTAATTTGCAACGGTCTAATTGCATGCAATAAGTAATCAGCTTCGATTGACGGTTACCATGGCAGCCTTTTTTTGACATGACAGCTTCTTGTGAAAATAGGACAACATAAATGGTGTGGAGTCGGTAGCTTTCAAATTTTTTTGGCATCTTATATTTATATGTTATATTTACAGCAAATTCTAATTTATATTTACATATCCCTGACCTCTATATGCTGGGATAAATCTTGTACCAAATAATAATTGTTGTAATTATCTTGTATAAAATAATAATTAGTTATAATAATAATTAATTACAAACCAAATCCACTAATGTACAAAATGATATGCCACTCGACATAGTTCTTTACTTTGAAATTTTAAGTTCTCGATATTTTCCTCTTTTTAATTAAACTGAAAATATATTTTTTACTTCAATGACGTTAGATCACTTTTTTAAATAACTGTTCCTAATTTCATGTAGATAATTCTTATAGTTATCAAATTAATATACCATTATGGTAAAAGTTATTTGATTAATATTCATGACATAAAAAATAAAAGTTGACATAAAAAATAAAAATTTTTGAATTGAAAATAATCAAATTATTTTCATTCAAAAATTAAGTAATTAAATAATTCAAATGTTAAACAACAAAATAACTCTATGCAGTCGTTGTTCTAAAACATACTATTGCTCACGGCAGATCCGAACTCATTTAGTTCGGTTTCTTAGATAATTAGATAAACATATTGCACTCCTTCTATCCTATACGCGGGTAGCGTATGGGAAAAGGACAGATAGATACTTTTGTTCATTTTGGTTGGTTATGCAATTCGTTTCTATAGTTTATTAAAATTTTAATAAAATAGCTTGTTTCTAAGCAAAATAATACTTTAAAATCATCAGTAAATATTTACTTACTGAAAATATGGTACACCGTCTTCTTTTCTCACCTTACTCGGGTAGTTCTTACAAGTTTTTTATAACACATTACGGCATTATTGACGTGTATTCTGTCAGTCAGCTAATATGAGACTGAATTGCGATTGGAAATCATTTCGCGTTTTGGCTTACTTTTGGTTCGGACACTTTTTATCGCTGACCCGAAGTCCATAGTATTAATATGTCAATGATGGTTTGCATTTGTAAATCGCTTTTGTCATACTCATAGATTAAAGACTACTAGATGGAGTCATAACGCGGCTGTAGGTTCAAGAGCGTGACAGACTTATTTCATTCAGCCTTTATTAGAAAGTGACACAAGATTATTTTTTGTCCCTTTCAGCGTGTTCGTTTTTATTGTTTGTCAAGAGTGGAGTTTGTGACAGACAAGGGACATATCTGAGCAATTATTAGCTTTTTATTAAATTTGCTGATAAATAATATAACTTTGCAGTTACGATATTAATTTAAACATTATCGTGCTATGGTGGGTTGTAATATTTTCGGCTGCAACAGTCGCAGCGAACAGAAAATCGAAGGAATTACGTTTCATACGTAAGTAGGCATAAACTTCATTGATTGATGATTTAAAGCTTAGATATGTTATTTTTTAGCAAATTTCATGTATTATGCGTTTACTAAACTATCTTATATAAAGTAATATTTCGTATTTTACGATATTTTATAACATAACGTTTTATGATGTACTTTAAATGTTGACATGTCATGTCAATAAGGCTGTTTTGCTGTCTCACGAGTGGACACGCTATGGGCTCTATCTAGTTGTCTTTAATCTATGGTCATACCACTATTCACAGGGCTGAGCAAATTACATGCTTTGATTTATTTAAAATACAAATTGCAAATTATTTCTAAATTATATATTTGAAATACGAAATACAGTATTTGAAATACAGTCTGTATGTTTCGTAAAACGTATTTGTATTTCAGTCGCTGTCCAACCCTGACTATTCAACTTTCTCTATTTGTCCTTGCCATTGAAGATGTTAGGCTTTACAATCTCGCATTTTGTTACATTTTGTTTCCGTCGACTATTGTCTATAAATGAAACCTTTGGCAACAGGAGGAGCAGTACGCGGAGTGGGTGGCCGCGTGCCGGCTGGGGTCGCGCGGCCGCTCGCTGGCCGACGCCGCGTTCGGCGCGGAGGCGGCGGCGGTGAAGACGCTGCTGGCGCTGCAGCGGCCGCAGCCCGACGCGGCGCTGCACAAGCACAGCGTGCCGCACCTCGACCACCTGCAGCCCGAGAACTACCTCGCGCCGCGCTTCCTCAAGAAGCTCAAGAGCAAGGTGAGACAAGTGGCCCAGTGCTAACGATCCATTCGCATCAGTTCGAGGGACAATCAACACTTGGGTTGATCACATATCACGTGAACGAAATCGCCCGCCATCCCTTAGTTGAATATTCTTACTTATTATAAAACAGTCTCCCACCGCGTCTGTCTCTCTGTTCGCGATATACTCAAAGACTACTAATCGGAGTGTCATGCGGTTTTCACCAAAAGGAACTACTCCTGAGGAAGATTTTAGTTTATAATTTCTCTGTATTTGTTGAAAGAAATTTAAGCCGCCTGAGCTTGCACCTGCTGTTTCATCTATTTGAAATCTTGCAAACCCTAGTGGTTTTTAGCGTGTTATAATGTTTACTAATAAGTTGATTTGTATGATGATAGTAAATAAAAAAAAAAAAAAAAATAACGACACAATGTACGGAACAATTGTTTCTCTTTATAAACACTACAGGGGGATTAATAGTCTGCAGGGGCGCAGGCGTCTGCCATTAAATGAAATAATCCGAATGGTTGATTGGCAATAAGCACCAGATCATTTTCCATGGATATGGTGACAGTAGAATGATATTCGTCATTGATCCACAGTTCACTCAACGCGTGCTGGAGAGCCACGCGAACGTGAAGGACCTGCCGCTGCTGGAGGCCAAGCTGCAGTACATCAAGACGTGGCAGAACCTGCCCGACTACGGGCAGACGCTGTTCGTGGTGCGCTTCATGGGCCACCGCAAGGACGAAATCATCAGCATCGCCAACAACCGCATCATGCGCCTCGACCCCAACACCGGCGACCACATCAAGACGTGGAGGTTTAGCACTATGAAGGTTAGTATCACTTGCTCCTGCGACTGATAATGGCCGCTCCCACCATGGCGCACGCACTTTCGAATTTGACTCTCTGAAGTTGCCGACGTGGGCAATATCCAGTAATCATACTTTTTGACCTAAAAGAACTAAACTTAGGCATAAAGTGGCAATGGGCGGTACATATGAAACGATAAACGTTGTATGGTCCTACTTGCTGGAATTGCGATTTTGTACAGACATAATTTTGTATATGTGTCATATAATGAGCTATGATCAGTCAAGTTATATTTTCATTTTTTTTTATCAACTACAAGTTGGCCCTTGACTGCTATCACACCTGATGTTAAGTGATGATGCAATCTAAGATATATATAACTTGTTAGGAGTGGGACGATTTTGTACAGACATAATTTTGTATATGTGTCATAATGAGCTATGAGCAGTCAACTTGTTAAAATGTTGATTTTTTTTTAATTTACTTATAAACAATACACATGATAACAAAACTGTCTATAAACATAGCAACATAGAATATAAAAATGCTACTTAGCGATAGAACTTCTCCGGACAAGCTGTCATAAAATGTGTTACTACTACTTAGATTAAAAATTACGAATTAAAAAAAAATAAGGCGTTTTTGGAACGAAGTTCCTTATCGCGCGTTGTGAAAGGGGGCTAGACGGAAAAAATTGGTACGAAAAGTTGTCACAACACTTTTTGATCAAAGGATCTTGCCGCCGCCTTTGATGTGCGTGCGCGTGAGCGGCGGGGGGCGCCCGCGCTGTATGCTGTCTCGCGCTCTCGTGGCGCCCTCTGGTGTTTCGGTGTACAACAACAAATATTATTATTACTTAAAAAAATAAAATTTTATTACAATTCCTTCACTAATTAATCGAAAGGAACTTCGTTCCATCCGGGTGTCCCTTGACAGGTGTCAAGTTTTTTTTTTAGAACTAGGACTTTCATTATCAAAAATGAAAAAATTTAATAATTACATATTGATTCTCATTGCACAGATAGTTAATCGAATGCAAATAAAGCTACATTTTTTTAATTTTTTTTTTATTTCCAGGCCTGGAATGTGAACTGGGAGATCAAACACATGATGGTGCAATTCGAAGAGGGCAACATAATATTCTCCGTGCAGTCCGCGGACTGCAAGGTCGTCCACGAGTTCATCGGCGGCTACATATTCCTCTCCATGCGCTCCAAGGACGCCAACCAGACGCTCGACGAAGAGCTGTTCCACAAACTGACCGGCGGGTGGACGTAAGGACTAACAATGCCTAATATTTACCAACTTACTTTAGCATACTTTGGTCTATTTTTGGAAGTTTTTGGCTTTGGATATTGTTGAAGTTACAGCATGTATGTAAATTATCATTGTGTGAGTCGTTGCTAAGCAACGATTTTTTGCGGCCGCAGAGGCATATCACTTGTAATTAAAATTAAATTTGTAATTAGTATTTCAAATACCTAACGCTAAGGTATTTCTATTTCAAAAAATTATGGCTTGAAAATACATCTGAACATAAATATATTTAGCCATCTTGCATGATATATTCACGGTCA
This sequence comes from Mycalesis mineus, assembly GCA_034621355.1. Taxonomy (NCBI): domain Eukaryota; kingdom Metazoa; phylum Arthropoda; class Insecta; order Lepidoptera; family Nymphalidae; genus Mycalesis; species Mycalesis mineus. The sequence goes on from CM067901.1 coordinate 4,866,067, forward strand.
AAATAGGTGCATTTTGCCACAAATAAAATGACAACCATTAATAATATGTCAATCTTTAAAGTTAGCAACTGCATCTTTGCATGATTCGACGACCTCCGTGGCGCAGTGGTATCCGCGGTGGATTTATAAGATTTAGCGTTCCGGTACGATGTCGTGTAGAACCGAAAGGGGTGTGGATTTACCGCAATATTTTATATCTCAAGGGCTAATTGTATCGATAAAAAAAAAAAAAATGTATTTTAAAAACATGCTAGATAGTATTTCGTATTTTAACTACATCAAAGCACGTATTGCCAGCCTTGTCCCTATGTATCTATATTATTTAACAGTACGTTTCTGCTGTTTTCACGTTCCTTTTCATACACACACAAAATAGATTTTGCTGTCAACTTACTACCATCCAAAGCCAAACAGACTTCCCGTATTAGATTGACTAGGTACTTACTACGTTTGTACTCTAGTACTTTACATTTTGAATTACATTGACGAAACAATAAAATACTAAACACTAATTTCTTGCGTTGTCACATTGAAAAGTCTTAAAAAGTCGTGTCTTATTTTAAAAAGGCCAAATAACTGGAATAAAATATATTTTTTAATCTCTTCAGTGGCCAGATCTTGTTCTTTAAATAATAAAAGGATTACTAAATAAACCCTGTTGTTACTTTGCATAAGTTTGTAATATAAATATAACATTATCGTCAAAAATTACGTAAAATTTTTTATGTGGAAAATTGCAAATGTGTTACACATTGCAATTGACGCGATTACCGATCATCTGGTAAAATATATTTATGTATAGCTAACTGGTGTTAAGTAACTAAATAATATTATTATATGGATTATGAATGCCTTTGTGAATGTGCCTTGAAGATTCAGACATCAATTTTCTAACTTGATAGAATTTTTATTACCGACTACACTGAGTATAGAAAAAAAACTAACTTATGAGAACTTTAATATTTCCAAATAATGAGACCAGACGTGATGGGATATAAATAAATAGATTATCTGAGTAAAAATAAAACTATGGACTATTTTTTTTACAATTGAAATAATTTACAGCAATGAAGTCCAGGTTTTATTTTATTTGTGATATATTGGAAAATGATGTTACATTAAAAATAATGAATTTTAAATATGACTCAGAATAAAATAGATCTTAATTTAAGTGCTTCCACATTTTATGTATTGTATACCATTGCCAAATAATGTCTTTTCAGATCTTTGTAAAAGTACACAACTTTTTCATATGTATAATGTAAGTATAATATTAAAATAAAAGCGAAGTTTATTGACGTACGTTCTGAAAATTCTTGTTAAACGTTCTTGCTATCGAAAATAGTAAAAAATTTTTTTTCTCAAAAACAGGTATTTGTAAGGTAGATTCATAATATGTCAGAACAGGATCAAACTGACATGTTCTGAAGCAAAAGAATGATATTTCACAATTTGTCAGAACTTAATAGAACTGACAAATTCTGAAACGAGACCTTATTTCACATTTTTAGACTGACAAATTCTGAACAAGAGAACATTATTTAACAATTTGTCAGAGCACTGGCAAATTAATTAGAACAAACATTTCTGATGTAATAAACTTCGCTTTTCACCACCTTTCTGTAATTAAATGTCAATTAAATTAAAAGTTATAAAAGTAATTTTGATGAGCTTTTATATTTTAGGTAAGACATGTTTTTGTTTAGCTAAGCAATCACCATTTAAATATTTCCAAAACCAAAATTTACGTTAAAATTTTGTCAATTCAATGTTTTGTTTTATTTTGGTCATTATACTTAATTTATTTGGCGAACATTTAAACTATTTTTTTTAATGTACTATTATGATTTGTTAGGAATACATTTTAGTTCGATAAGAATGTATTAACATATAAGAAAGTGCCATTAGATCAGATGCAATTATTTTTTTGTAATTTCAATAATAAATAATAAATATTACATAATTCAATATGGTGCTTTAAAATAAAATATATTAAGGTTATAATATTGTTGAGTGGCCTTAATTTTTACAAAATGTTAATATTATTTGCTTTTCTGGTTTTAATATACATTGTAAATAACATTATTGATACTGTGTTAGTTTAACACCAGTGTTGAGTGGATGGCATATTTTTTTAGTTAATTATTTCGTATTTTATGAACTAGCGGGTTTTCTACAAGACTTCAAATTTATTTATTGGTATATAGATACAAATTGATCGCCTTTTATGTATTGAACGCACAAAAATGTATATCGAGATCAAGGATTTATGCTATTATATTAAAAATAAATAAACAAATACAATGCAAAAATTATATTTTATAAATGGCTGACCGCTAGTCACTAAGTCGCATGAAATGCTGTCACGTGAATAGTTCGTAGTTTATATTGATTTATATTAACAATATTAAAGCATAAATGTTTACTATGGATTTATTGTACAAAATGTATGTACACAAATATTATTATTAAACAAATTAGTATGTTTGTAAATGAATGTCGAAATAAATGTACATGAATAACAAACTATCTCTTTATTTTAATGAACACTTGAGATTTCATATAGGTAACATTACTCAACGCTACAACTATACAACTATGGAGGATAGAGGAAAGGAGGATCATCTGTGTATATGAAAAAGTGTCCGTCAAAATGTAACTCTCAAAAGAAGCGCCAAATATTGTAATACGTCCACTTGGACAACTTTTCACAACACGAATTTTACCCATAACTGTTCTGTTATTCACTCACTTTTTCATAAAATTAAATGTTTATATATCAATAACCGTACTATTTACTGATTACGAACTAAAATCACTCTAAACGCACGTTTGGTTATAATTCTGTAAGGTTATATTTACCACAATATTTTGTACAACGTAAGTTGTTGAAGTTCTCAATAATTAGTCGACAATGACATTAATTTTTTTAACTCGGCATACTTCAATTCATCTACGATTGCTACATTCATACCATACCCTGTGCATCCACCAGCGCCATTGTGGAGGATTTTTGAACTGTTATTTAACGCATACAACTGGACACTTTTTCAACATATATACAATTAAGGTTTTTTTTTAATTTATTTAAACGACCTGGAATCAAGTCCTTTATGGCCTTATTTTATTTGTCAAAATTTATCACAGATATTGACAAGCATAAAAGTTGTAAGAACTGTATAAATAGAAGAGCTCAAATTTCCGAAGGTAAGACAAAGATTGCCGAATCTCATCCAATTCATAGAACTGTATAGCCTGACTAGGAACAAAAAACATCTGGACTGAAGGACACATGTACAGTCTGTGCATAATATGCTTGTGGAAGCAATTAGTTTCTCATGTTTCCGCAACATGGCGAGGTTTTTATATTTCTGGTTGGGCTATTACTACTTACTATAAATACCCCGCTTTACGCGACTTTCAAATTTTCGCCTCGCATTACGCGAAAGAGTGCGTATAAACATAATGTAGTCATCAACTTCACCATGGCCGCAGGAATCCTCAGTTCCGTGCAATGCGAGGCACAGACAAGACAAATCTTGTTATTTGTAAATTTTTCAAGAATGGTATTGTAATAGTTTTTGCCCATCACGCAAATCCCACTGTGACAGAAATGGGCTTGAACCTAAAGTTGACTATGTTTAATCATAAATCTCGATATACGCGAATTTCAGTTAACGCGATTTTTTCCAAAACGTATCGCTCGTATAAAGCGGATATTTTTGAAGTTATTAAAAAAAACAAGTTATTAAAGTTTAAGCACGTTTATATATTTGTACACATGAGGTAATTGTTAGCTCTACTCTACATGGTTTTTGATTTCTACTTATGTATCTGTCATAAAGTATTGTCTATGGTACTGAGTGAGATGTGCACATACAGGTGGCATCGTCATTACCATGGAACAAGCGCTAGCAAAGCAGTAAGGCCACATGTTCTTCATTGGTGTTGAAACCCTTGTCACAGCCTTAACATCTTCCGAATCTTCTACGAAATCTTCTATTAATACTTCGTCTTTTTCCGTTCGTCTGAAAACTTTTAAATGATTACCTGTAAACAGAGAAAGAAGAAGTTTTTTAATTCGACCCGAGCTTTCTACTTTAACTCGGTGCCATCCAGGTTTAGGTAACGTCACCCAAACCTGGATGGCACCGACTTCATAGAAATGGTTAACTAAATTAAAGAAACTAATTGACGCAATTATTTTTTACTTTTTAGTGAGTTTTAAAGTCGGTTTTATTTTTTTAATTTAATGATTTTATCAAGTTCGCATAATAGAAAATAAAAAAAAAATTGGTTGTCTGTAAAGTCGGTTTACTGACGATAGTTGAACGTGACAATGTCTTAAGAAAATACTGATGGAATGGTAGCATTTAATTGGTTATTAAAATTTTTAATTTAAATATATTTTTATAAATATTAATTTAAATTAATAAAATAATTGATTTTTATTTTATAAATTTATATTAATAAATTTATTTATAAATATATTAATTTTTAATTTAAAATTAATATATTTAATAATTATATTTAATAGACGGATGTTGAACGCTGCCGAACGCAAAGGCCGATTGTGCTTCTTTGTCACTCGTTCCGCGCTCTCGCTTGCACTTCAAGCCTTACATGGAACGCCTCAAAGCGAGGTAACGACGCATGACGTCATGTTTTTTCGTGCGTGCAGCCGGCTCTATCGAATTACAAGACGTTGTCACGTCAAAACGATTAGGTATATGCTGTGGAGTATAATTGTACCAGTTATTTTCCAGATATGGTGGGGATGGGATACCAATGAAAAGCTTTATCTTTTTCACAGGAAGTAAACAAAATAGTAAATTAAAATAATCACTATAATTAAAATAATAAACTACAAACTGTAAACTTAATTTATTAGCGAGATATACTATTGTAAAGGCGAGAGAGACTGTGTGCACCAAGATTTCGGTTACCATAACGAACGGTTAACATAAACTAAGTATAAATTTACTGTTCACGACAACCCGTACGCCGGTTAAGGACGTAAGGTCGGTTAAGATAACCGCCCGGTTTATGTCCTTAATCGGCGTACGGGTTGTCGTGAACAGTAAATCCTAACTAATATTATAAATGCGAAAGTAACTCTGTCTGTCTTGCTTTCACTCTACAACTACTGAACCGATTTAAATGAAATTTGGTACACAGTTAGTCTAGAGCCTGAAAAAGGACATAGGCCACTATTAATTGCGAAAAAAGGGTTGTAAGCGGTTAAAGGGGGGATGAAATGTTGTATGAAAGTATCGTCATTTTGAAAGCTAAGACCTATTTCTTAGGCAGTTGATTAGATATTAATAAATATGACATTCAAAGCTTAGAAAAATTAGGCTATCGTAATAACTAATTCCACGCGGACGAAGTCACGGGCAAAAGCTAGTTTATAGTAAAGTTATGTTAACCGTTAGTTATGATAACCGAAATCTTGGTGCACACAGGCCTTATTGAGTACTGAATGGATTTTGATGAAACTTTTTATCCCGAATTTTTTACGGAAAAGGGAACTACGCAGGTGTAACTGCGGGCGACCTCTGTTTTAAAATAAGCAACTGTTTAATTCCTTGACGGCTTTTCCCAGCAGATGCCTTCCGAACTCTTAAAATAAAAACAAATTGACTTAAAACTAATTTTCATATTTATAATTTTAACAAGTATTGGAATTTTAATCTAATAAATCTTACCTAAATTGCAAATTAAACCTGGTCGATTGGAAGACGAATTAACGATTTGTAAGCCTTGATCCTCATCAGGAATAAATCTATATAATGCGGCATCAGTTTTACAGTACATATAGTTTTTAAATGATTGCATATGCGTCATTTTTACACCTGTGCTCAAAATCGGCTTCCAATAATCCATATATTTACTAGTTTCATAACTATAAATGTGTTGTTGTCCCGCCGCGTACAATTTATTATTGTGTATGCAAACACCTGGACTTATTATGGCAACTGGAAACTTTGCACCACTTCGACATGTCCTTTGTTTTAAATCATATACAACCGTAGTGTCTAACGATACTCTGTAAAACAACAGGTTCGTATAGTTATATAGTTCGTACGCGTTAAGAATACAATGACTCATCATCATTTGTCTTTATCTCTTAGACGAGATGTCTTTGTTCGCATCATAGCTCTACAAGTGTGACTGCAGTCAATAACTAACTTGTAGTAAATAAAAAAAAAAAATTGGTTGTCTGTAAAGTTGGTTTACTGACGAGAGTTGAACGTGACAACGTCTGAAGAAAATACTGATGGAATGGTAGCATTTAATTAATTGGTTATTAAAATTTTTAATTTAAGTATATTTTTATAAATATTAATTTAAATTAATAAAATAATTGATTTTATAAATTTATAATAAATATATTAATTTTTAATTTAAAATGAATATATTTAATAATTATATTAAATAGACCCTTTGACTTTGCTGATCACTTCAAAAACATATATATACTTATTTATCTCGTCACTCTCTTTCACTCCAAGATGACATGTAACGCACAAAGTGAGGTAACGACAAATGTACGTAAATTTTTTTCGTGCAACCCATCGAATTATAAGACGTTGTCACTTCAAAAAGAATGCAGTGAATCATCATTGTAATCCCCGCCTCCTAACCAATCAAATCTCTCAAATTGCAAGGTCAAGTCCACCAAGCCAAGTGACCAGTTGAAACGCGACGCGCATAATTTGAAAAAATTTGATTGATTGGGGGGCGGGGCTAACAATGATAAGTCACTGCATTCGTAACGCGAACGAACTATAGTGATTTTTTTTATTTACTACAAGTTAGTTATTGACCGCAGTCACACTTGTAGAGCTATAATGCGAACAAAGACATCTCGTCTAAGAGATATCGACAAACGCGTCAAAGCGTCTTGGTGACAATGGCGCAATCAAAAATATAGCACTTTTTTATTGATTACAAGTTAGCCTTTGACTGCAATCTCATCTAATGGTAAGTGATGATGAACTTGTTATGAGGATAAAATCCGCAAACCTTTTGGTCTCTATATGACTGGAACGCTAATTCGGTTAGTGGTACTTCTTTGTCGGTCAATCGACCCAGTCGAGAATATAACCCAGAATTTCTGTCTATAAATCCATCGCGCATACTGTTGCACCACGAGAGCCCTCAATAGCTTTTCATTTTAATAATCAATTACAGAACTATTGACTTAATTGAATAATTCGTAGATGTAAATTGTAAAATTGCAGAATGAGTGAAGTGGTATCTCTTCAAATCGAGGCGTTTGCATTCCAGGAGGGGGGAGGGGATTTGATGATTGTACAGCTACGTACTATACCTATTTATTAAATACTGACCTTTGCTCACCAAAACCTCCGATAATAAACAAAAGATCTCCCAGAATAACGACACCAGCGTGCCTCCGCGGTGGCAAATGCCCACCAAAATGTATCCATTTCTTCATTAACGTATCATATACCTTAATTTCTCTCATAAAAACCCCAGTACTTCTTCCGTATTCGCCACCTACGACTACAAGTCTTGTCAAACCCCAGGCTGTTAGATTCCATCCCCACAGACTTTCATCTGCCACCTCCAGATATTGCTCGAATTTGTCATTTTCAAAGGTATACAAACATTGTGGCAATCTTTCAAGATTTTGTTTCTTCGATATCCACAATGGTACCACGGGGACAAACTTTATGAGACGCGGTCTACTATCTTTAATTACACTCAATGTTTCGGACCAAACTCTTGCAGAGAACTTCTGAAGAAGCTCTGTTTGGTGCTCACGCAAACTCAACTCTGAGATTTCTATATCTTGATCGGTTAGACTCAAAAGACAATCTATAATTTCTAAGACCAGATTGTCAGAAAGTTGGCTGACGTAGTTTTCTAGTAACTCTCTTATATTCAATAAAGTTTCGTTCGTAACTTTTGTCATGTCTAAGCAAGCAACGATATGTGTAATAGCATTCAACTTGCGATTCTTGGACAGCCATTTCAAGCCCAATTCAAAAACATGAAATTCGTTTTGAGAATCCAAATATGGATTGGAAAGATACCATATTAATTTTTGAATTGTTGGTATGTACTCAAGCTTCATTGATTTAAAAGACAACAGGCCATACGTCGCTGAATACTGCTCGAGTTGTCTGTAACATAGGTCTTTGGCAATTCTTTCAATCTCAAAGCAGTTGCTCTCACTCAATTTTAAACATAACATATCTTGTATCTGTTGCTGCAATTCGATTATTTGTAGAAAATTGGCCGCCATTGAAATATCAACAATTGTTGCAAGAGAGTATTTATGTAAATTAATTGAGTCTGTTTCCATGAATTTAATTATAATTCTTACTATATTAGGGTCCAACATCTGAAATAGAATTGAACAGGAGAATTTTTGATGTTTTTTATGCAAGGACGCAATTTTTTTGCCAGGCGATTTCAGGATCGCCGAAAAAATTTAAAAATATTTTAGTTTGGCTTCTCAAATTAGAGACTGATCTCTTCTTTCAATAGCCAAACTCTTATAGGATATGGTAATAGGTATTTAGTTACATCCAGAAAGCGACTACGCTGAGTTTTTACGGTATTTCTTTCGGAGGGAAAGGTCAACAGTTTGTTTACAATTGAATTTCATTTATAACAAAAATATTTAAGGGCGTATTTTTCTTCAGTCTAAGATGGATGCGGGCTAACTTGTTAGGTGTAGAATGAAATCCACACTCCTTTCGGTTTCTACACAACATCGTACCGGAACATTAAATCGCTTGGCGGTACGTCTTTGTCGGTAGGGTGGTAACTAGTCACGGCGATAGCCTTCCTCCAGCCAGACCAAGACAAATTAAGAAAATCTCAATCTGCCCCGCTTTACCATTTGGTACAAGTTAATAAACCCCAAACCAATGCAACCACAACAGCGAGTTGATGAAGTGGCTGAGTGAAAACGCAGCAGATATAAAAATGTTAAAGTCGGAGCTTATTGCCTTACTCCGGCATCAAAAGGCACCAACTCCTACCTATGCTCTGGAAGAGATGGCAAAAGGTCAGATCCTTAGATATAATGGCTATTGAGCTAATTTGGGCCCAAATAACAGGTATGCTTTTAATTTCAATTCCTATTTTGAAGCTTTATAAAAACATCAGCTTTGCGAACGTAGCATTACCTATGAAATAATTGATTATCTGATTGAATGATTTGATTGATTGAATTTAAATACTTTTTTTCCATAATTCCATTTAATTTTAAGTCACGCCGCAAAAATTAATACCTACTTCACCGCCATTAACGGCAAATAACATGTTGGCACTGCTACAAGAGGCCATCAACAAAGATTTACCTGAAGACTGGTCAAAGGTCGTGAATAAAACAAAAAGGGAAGGGACTATATTTTGTTCTGGCTAATATCTGAAACTACATCAGTCATCAGTCGGATTGTAAAAAAAACTTTTGTATATGATAGACTCATGAGGGGTGACATAGGGTAATTTGTATCCAGATATTACTACGGGAACAGGAACTACGCGAGCGAAACACCGGGCGACCGCTAGTTGTTAATAATCTTCATAGATGTAAATGATGAATTTAGTGACAATTCAGAATTTCCTGACTCTGATATAAGTTTAGATGAATAAAATTTATTTTTTCTTAGCAACCTTTCCCTGATGTTCTTTTCTTGTATATAATTATAGACTTTTAATCAATAACATAATAATATATAATCAATAATATAATAATAACAAACAATATCATTTTTAGTAGCACAATATACGTTTATTATTTAAAAAAACATCGACTATCCATCGTAGCACTATATCCCATCACTAAATACGTCTATGGCGTTACGTTATACGTTATAACACTTTGGTTAATTTTTCTTTCACTATGATTTTATTTGTAGACCAGAACATTTTGGCTGGGTTTAACGGTTTTAAATGTAAGTTACTACAGCTATTAATGATTTAATATATTACTAATGCGGGACAGCTCAAATACTAAGTCATAATTTGTAAATCGCTTCAACTTTCAAGAGTGAAACGGAAAGTTACTGACATATGTCACCCGCACCTTAGAGCGTCATAACGCGGCTGTAGGTTCAAGAGCTACCTCGGCCTTTATTAGAAAGTGATACAAGATTATTTTTTGTCCCTTTCAGCGTGTTCGTTTTTATTATTTGTCAAGAGTGGAATTTGTGACAGACAAGGGACATATAAGCTTAGCATATCTAAGCTTTAAACCATCAATCAATGAAGTTTATGCCTACTTACGTATGAAACGTAATTCCTTCGATTTTCTGTTCGCTGCGACTGTTGCAGCCGAAAATATTACAACCCACCATAGCACAATAACGTTTAAATTAATATAGTAACCGCAAAATTATATTATTTATCAGCAAATTTAATAAAAAGCTAATAATTGCTCAGATATGTCCCTTGTCTGTCACAAATTCCACTCTTGACAAATAATAAAAACGAGCCCTTTGTTACTTAATAGATGATGCAATCTAAGATGAATCGGGCTAACTAATCACAAGTAGTTGAAATTCGCACCTCTTTCAGTTTGTGCACGACATCGTACCTGAATGCTGGGCGCATAGCGCGTCAAAAACGAAAAACTGTAATAATAAGCCATGGCCGAAGACTCCCACCAGTCAGACCTAGACCAATTAAGATCTCAATCGGCCCAGCCGGGAATCAGACCTAGGACCTCCATCTTATATGTAAATCTATCGCGCATAGACCTAAAGATGTTTAGTAAAACGTCATTGGCATAGACTAAGTAAATTAAAAAATTCTTACATTGATATTAATTTCCTCTTTGTCACTCTCCAAATAACATCCATTAAACATGGCCCTGAAGTAGTCACTATACTTACACAAAAGCTCTTTATTGACTTTAAAAACATTGCGACCAATTCTTAACGAAACTTCTTCCATAATAAAAATTTTTACATAGAAGTAGATACCCAATATAAATCCAAAAATTTAATTCCAAGCACATACATTCAGCTTAACTTAAAACTTAAACTCTCGTCCATTATTATAAGTAGCATAAATCAAAATTTAAATCCCTTTAAGGTTAGGTTTGTTTTCCGCACAATAGTCGACTTTTAGTTTATCAAAACACGATTTGTGGAAAATTGCGAAAATCACGAAACGAACTCTCATTTCTTTAATACATAATAATGTTTAAATATCAATGTTTTTATGTGGTAACGAGCAATCAATTGCACAATACACTGTAATATAGTAGAGTAGAGCACAGATTAGTTACAATAAGGAGCGTCGAATTTCATTAGGTTATATACCTACTTATATAGTATAGCTACTACGAGCAGTTATCGCGCATTCAACAAAAACAATAATTGCTTTATTTACCGTTTCGTATTAGGTTTTTTATTATTTTTATTTAGTTTCCGTTACTTTGTCATCCATAGGTATTTACGATGTTGAAATCGGAATAGATATGAGTCATACGTACCTACATAGGTATTCGTATCTAAGCGAAATACCACTGACTGACCTATTGACTCATTTCGACTACTTATACACTCGATTGATGAGCATATAGTTACTTATATCGCTGTAGACACTCACTACGGATTTCTCAATATACTTACCCAAGGAAACGGGATCTACGTAGGTAAAACTGCTGACCACTATATATATAGTCAAAGAGCTTGTGATGGCCAGACCTGAGTCTTTAAAAAACTGAAATAATGAGTTTTATTTATATGTATTATCTATTCTGTTATCATAGATAAGTACAAACTATGTTTGGAGTGTGCATCCTGGTTGCTTTGACAAATAGCAGGTTTCAAAGGGCCTCCATTGTACTAGTGAAAAGCGCAACTTTTAAACATATTCACTTGGCCATGATTATAATTATGTACAAAATTATTAGTAATTTTTACCAATCTAATAATGGCCCACTATAGGGCCAGACCTACCTGATTTGGTAATTGGAGAGGCATTCCCTCTCCGAAGCTTATACCCATCACGCTTTAAAAAGATTGTAGACAAACAGTTTTTTAAATGTTTATTTAATTAAAAATTAGCTATTAATGTCAATGTGTGACGCGAGATGTTGTTTGTGATATTGTGAAAGTTCTGCACACAACGGCGGCCGCTCTATAACTAATGAACAAGATCCAGCTACGTCATTAACCCTCATGTTTTCCATGTTTATGTGATGGACTCTTGGCTTTTCGTCTCCTAGTCTCTCCTTAAACTCTTCTGCTGTGAGTTCGTCACTCTCTGATCGGGTGAATATCATTAAACAGTTACCTAGAACCAAATGTTTATTTAAATAGTTTTATTTACCTCATGTTTAAAAAAATCGAGATCATGCTCAGCGATGCGTCGCGCTAGATGTGCACCGACTCTTGTACTACTTTATCTGAAAATTATAGTAGGTACAGAGTACTACAATTTTAGAATGAATTTTAGTACAGCCTACAAAAACTTTCTTAAATTCATTCTGTAGTTTTTTGTAACAATCCAACAGAAAAATTCAAATAAAGACAGGGTCCCCTTTGAAGTCTTGGTGGCTCTTAAGCTAATTTTATAATTGATAATAATATATAGGATGACACCAAGTTTAAGTTATTATGGTTAAGTAAATTAAAGTAATTAAATGACGCCTTTAGTTTTTACTTTTTAGTGTGTTTTTGAAGTCTTTATTTTATATTAAAATTCTCACCTAAATTACACATTGCTGTCGGCAGATTCTTTAAGGATGTTATTGGCTTTAACTCGTCTTCCATACCAGGTTTAAATCGATACAATTTTCGGAAAAAGCCTTGCATACAGTAAATATAGTCATTGTATGACCTGAGGAATGTCATTCTCCTGTCTGTGTGTGCAACAAGTTTCCAGTAATCAATGTCATCGTGTCTCGAATAACAGTAAATGTTCTTGTGTCCCGCCATGTAGACTTTGTTATTGTGCGTGCAAACTGCTGGTGATTGTATTGGATCGGGTAAATTGGCTATCCGTCTATAGCTTCTGTCTTTCAAATTGTACACTATTACAGTTTCTAAAACTACCCTGCAAAAAGAACAGAACAATAGTAATAAAAATAACTGCCATGTAGAATGTTTAGGCAACAATGATTGTTTCTATAGTAGTTTCAGTCAACGCCCTATAGCGAAAAGCTTTGACCAACATCTTAAAAAGCTTTCGCTTAGTTGTTGGATCAAGGGTCAGATACAGAAGGCAGAAGGGGGTTCCTCACTCTGGAGGAGACCACCAGTTGCTTGAACGGTTGCTTGCCGGGCCCTGCAGCAGGCAGACTGGATGTTTTTATAAATTTTTAATAGTTTTTTTTACAATTTTTATAAGCATTGTTAAAAATTTTAAAAAGAATTGTAAATAAATAAATGAAAGACTAAAAATAAAATATTTAAACAAGTAAATACCACAATAAAAAACCATTTATATTTTATTGATATTTTCCCTGTCCTGGGAACGCAGTCCATGTAACTGGATCAAAATATCAACAAAATAAAAATCATTAATCATGGTAATCATATATTATGTCGAATAACCATAAAACTAGTTTAAAATCTTAAGAATGAATTTATCCATTGGATAATGAAAATACTTTTTCACTATTGTGATCATATAGTACACTTGCTAGTTTTTTTTTTAATTTGTTACAAGTTACAATTACAAGTGATGCGGGAAGCGGGCTAATATAATACCTAATATTAATATAATAGTAGGATGAAATCCCCACCCTTAGGTTTCTACATAACATCGAACTGAAACGCTAAATACCTTACATCGTTAAATCAGGGTACGTGAATATTAGTGATCAATTTTGCAGGCACCTCTTACACTTAATTTAATTTTTTATGACATTTTTAGACTCCTTCCAACAATTTTAGTCACTTTCCTGCATTCATAAGCAATCAAATCATCTACAAATTACTGACCTAAAGTCACCTACACCTCCAAGTATATACAATTGATCTCCTACAATAGTGACACCGGCATGCCTTCTGGACGGTAACTGTGCGCTGATTTTCTCCCACTGCTTTTTCAAAGTGTCATACACCTTGATATCTCGCATAAACATCTTAGTACCTCTGCCATGTTCACCGCAAACAACCACCAATTTTGTCAGTCCCCATGCAGCTACATTCCAGCCCCACAGATTCTTCTCAGCCACTTCCAAATATTGTTCAAATCCTCTATTCTCATCAAATGTGTACATATGATGTGGTGATAATTCTAGTTTTTGATTTTTCAAAATCCATAATGGCACTACAGGGATATACTTCAAAAGGCGGGGTCGACTGCCTTTGACAATACTCAATGACTCTGACCAAACTCTCTCAGTGTACTTTTCACATATATCTGTTTTATTCTTACACAAATTTGACTCAGATATTTCGAGACTTTGACTTGTTAGATATAACAGACAATATAAAATTTCTAAAAATAAATTTTCAGAAATGTGGTCAATATAGTCATCAACGGATTGTCTTATGTCCACCAGAGTTTTATGTGTAACCCTTTTCATATCTAGGCAAGCAAGGATTAATAATATATTGTTCAACTGATGATTTTTGCTCAGCCAATGACAACCAAAATTGAAAACATGTAATTCACTGTTAGTATCTAGATATGGATGGGAGAGGTACCATATCAATTTGTGAATTGTTGGTATGCACTCTGGCTGCACAGAATTGAAAGAATACAGGCCGTATGCAGCAGAATACTGTTCCAACTCTGCATAATTAGCTTTCGTGGCAATTGCCATAGTCTCCAGCCAGTTGCTCTCATTTAATTGATTATCTAAGACATATTGTATTTGCTTGGTGAGTTCTGTTATCTGAAGAAAATTAGCTGCAACAGCTATTTCACCGATAGTTGTGACGGAATGTTCAGAAAGAACAATCAATCCCATTTGCATATATTTAAGTATTATACCCATTATATTAGGGTCCAGCATCTGAAAAAACAATTTTTTTTTGCAAGAAATTTCAAGCAGTAATTGGCAAATTAGTGTATGTCTGGAATAACATAATATGTGCTTTAAATATAGTAACACTTTAACATGTTATGTTATTGGTTCTGGTCAACATTACCGAAGATTCAAACAATATGCCTAAGCCCGCCTAACAGCATTAGGACAGCGTGGTTGGTCTCAGCACCATAATCCTTCTTAAATAGGAATGTCTAAAGAGTCCGTTACAAGTCAGAGTTATCTTCTTCTTCTTCCTGGGTCTTTTCCGCACTTGGCCGTTGTATGTGGAAGTCGCAGTTATAATGCTCGCATAAAAACGGTACCTACGCTACTGATTGTTTTACAAAAACATACTTACATCAATGTTAATTTCTTGTTTCTCGCTTTCGACATAATACCCACTGAACATGGCACGGAAATAATCACTATATTCACACAAAAGCTCTCTTTTTACTAGAAAAACTTCTTGGCCAATTCGCAAAGACACTTCTGTCATTTTTCTTATATTCTCAAAGCCTTAGAAAGAAGAATATCAATCATTCATACAATCACTTTATTTGTAATTGCCTTTTTCATAAGATTTGTTCAGATTGAGGAGAGCAATGGTATTTGATTACAGTAATATGTGAATAATGAAAATAAAAAATACAACTATAGTCTTTAAAGATAATAATTAATAATGCATTACCGGCTGGCATGCGATCACTATTTTTGAAAAGCGGTAAAAATTTTTTACCGCTTTTTTTACTAAAAAAAACCTTGAAAATTAAAAAATAAAGGCAGTGGCACAGGAGTCATACACAGAACAGAATCACAGGATCTTGAAGTTGAACCTTGACATATAGCTCTCCTCTATGGTCTAAACATCAATGTCAATAGTCAGCTGTGGCCTGTGCCCTGTACCTGTTTGAGCCTGCTGCTTGTTTTTGTTTGTTACTTTAAATCTTGTGGCTTGTTAATTTTTACTGTATTTAATACTAAAAAACAAATGACTGCCGCTACAGCATCAGCTTCTACTGTAACCGTTGACGAGGATCAAGAGGATTGTGGACCCCAGCTAGTTGCAAAATTAGAAGTAAGTTCTATAATCTTGCCCTTTCCCGCGTAAAAATATCTGAAGTTTAAATCTCTGTTCTTTTAAAAACATATTACTGTTCTATCGATTTGCTATAGCTTTTGTATATAAATCGAGTTAAACGCGTAATGTTTCGCTACAATTAAAATGTCGGTTATTGTATAGGTAGTTGAGAAAACAACCAAAACGTATCTGACATACACATAAATACTATTGCTGCTGTAGATATCTATATCTATACTCTATACTAATATTATAAAGAGGTAAAGTTTGTAAGTTTGTAAATAAAGTTCTGTTGGGGCTAATCTTCGCAACTACTGATTCGATTTGGAAAATTCTATCACCAGTAGAATGCTACGTTATCGGTGAGGGTCATAGGCTATATTTTATATTTGTATTGTATATATTAACCGAGTTATCACAGGTTTAGTCGCGCAAGTCGAATCTCAAAAATCTGTTAAATTGGCTTCACACGCGTACGCTGCCTTAACTATTGAGAATAATTGAAAGCAATGTATGGAGACTTTATGTATCTTAAAAAGTTCTACAAAAAAGTCTGCGAGAGCATATATCTATCTTTTATATTTTAACAGATATATAACTTTTTGTTTTAAAAAATCATTTAATTCTTATGCTTATGTTTATGTCATCATTTATACAACTAAAATTAAATCCTTATCAAAACAAATTATTTAATAATCACATGGATATTATAGAAATAAGATTTGCCTTTTACAGTATGTTAATTAGTTATATAGTTTTGGGGATATTACAAAATGTCTAAAAAGTGTGACACTGTAATAAATCATTTAATTCATATGCTTATGTTTACGTCATTATTTTTACAACTAAACTGAAATCCTTATTTAATATATATGAAGGATATTATTGAAATAAGATTTGTCTTTTACAGTATGTTAATTAGTTATATATTTTCAGAGATATTACAAAATTTCTAAAAAATGCGAACATGCGGCTATGCCGTCTCAATTTATTGACCTCCTTCGTGTTATATTATACATACTGAATAGAGGTCAGCATTTTGGTACTGATATGCTTTCATGATCAAAATATTAATACGGTGATCGATTTAGAATTCGATCTTTGTTCAAATATCTATATAGTACACTTGTTTATGTTCCAAGGGAAATGGAATCACATCTGGAGATATTAAAAAGTTGGAGGAAGCAGGATACCATACAGTTGAATCTGTGGCTTATGCTCCTAAGAAATGGTTGATTGCAATAAAAGGCATATCTGACGCTAAGGCCGACAAATTATTAGCAGAAGCATCCAAGTTAGTGCCGATGGGATTTACTACGGCCACAGAGTTTCACCAAAAAAGGTATGTAGGTATTTATTTCACTGATTCTGATCCTAATCTACATACTTCATTATGAAATCTCTAAAATGGGCATGAAAGGGACTTATACTGGTGAAACTGCAGGGCACAGCTAGGTATGATATAAGTTTGAGTGTCTTAGAACAAAATTTTTAACAAAAATAGAACCGACTCAAAACGCACTAAAAAGTAAAAAATAATTGTGTCATTTACTTGCTTTAATTTACTTAAGCATATCTATGGAGTCGGTGCCAGCCAAGGTTTCTACTTTAAGGACGTTACCTAGAACCCACAAACTGCTTTACTACGTAAAATAAATAAATGTTCCTTAAACTTGGCTGGCAATTTTTATTTCTTACTTTTTAGTGATTTATCGCCACGTAACGTACTCGTACTATACTGTCATAGTATATTATACGGCACTAGTAGCCAAAAGGCTACCGATAACGAGACAAAAACTGAAATGGCTGTAAGCGTGCCTCCAAAATTCGAAGAGTTCCTTTAATTTCCCCAGGATATCATCATCAGATTCTAACATGGTGACAATGGGACCGCCTTGGAAGTATGCCCTTTCTAATAAAAAAAGAATTATACATATAAAAAAATAAAAAAATATATACGTGTCGAATTGAGAACCTCCCCCGTTTTTTTTCGTCGGTTAAAAAATGCAATGCCAACGCACTGCATATTAAAACCAATACAGTAAATTACGATATTCTATCATAGTTTTATAGAGCAGTGTTAGCCTATTGTACTTGATTGTAACAAAGCACATGACGTTTCTAATTTCAGAGCAGAACTTATACAACTCACAACAGGTTCCAAAGAGCTAGACAGGCTACTGGGCGGTGGTATTGAGACAGGCTCCATCACGGAGATATTTGGAGAGTTTCGGACTGGGAAAACACAACTATGTCACACACTTGCTGTTACATGTCAGGTACAATTGTTCTTATTCTTAACTACATGATATTTAATTTATTGACTGAAATACCATTGAATAAGTGAACATCCAAACTAATCTGAGGTAACTCATAATGAGAATTGAGCAAAGACAAATGTCAACAACTTTTGCAAGAAATGCTTATACTCCTGGGACTGATTATTGATGGAAGTTACAAGAAAAAAATCTCATAAAATGTTAGGTGACTAACAATTTTGAATGAAAAAAAGTTGAGAGGTGTCAAGGGACACCCGGATGGAACGAAGTTCCTTTCGATTAATTAGTGAAGGAATTGTAATAAAATTTTATTTTTTTTAAGTAATAATAATATTTGTTGTTGTACACCGAAACACCAGAGGGCGCCACGAGAGCGCGAGACAGCATACAGCGCGGGCGCCCCCCGCCGCTCACGCGCACACACATCAAAGGCGGCGGCAAGATCCTTTGATCAAAGTGTCGTGACAACTTTTCGTACGAATTTTTTCCGTCTAGCCCCCTTTCACAACGCGCGAAACTCTTGAACAAATTTGAATGCGTTTAGTTATTAACATTAGTAGTAGCACTGCTGGTAATAATTACGAGAGTAAACATTAGTCAGCTAATTTATATTAGCATAGTATTGCGTATCCATTCAAGTTATCCTCGCTTTTGTTGTGTGCCATTAAGTCCTACGTCCCTAATTTTGAAATAAACCAGTAGCGTCGCCTCATCTGCCCGATGTACAGTACAGAACATAACTCAATAAATTTCTTCAGAGAGAATATCTTAGCATTCCATGGATTCACAGTTCGGGTGCCGGGTCCATCACATGGCTGAGAGAAAAACTCCGAACAGAGCCCGAGACTTGTAACACGGCTGTAGGTTTAAAAGGGATCTCTTAGTAACGCGCGTCAACACTCACCTCCTCTGTTCAAGTTATTCTCCCTGCCCAGCCAAATTCGGAAGGACCCTACTAGAGCAGCTTTGGACACTCGTTCCAATATGGAGCTTACTGCACTTCTAGTAAGGCCAAGGTCTTTTAGCAGGTTATAGAGAGACTTCGCTGGTATACCCCTGGCACCCACTTCTACCGCGCATAACCACATAGCCATTTTTAGTTAGTTAATTAGTAAGGCCGAAATATTTATTCACTTTGAATACATGGTCTTTAGGGATGATAGAGTTTACAACATGGTTTTAAGTTGTTTTGCACCTTTGTTTTGTTTTGTGACCTGGGGCCAACCACGCGGTCAGAGATGACAATCATCGCAGCGATCAACCATGGTTGGTCCCAGACACCTTAGGGTCATATAAGGCTGATAATAATCGGTATGTCTGGTGTTTTAGCTCCCAATAGAGCAGTCAGGAGGAGAAGGCAAGTGCATATACATAGACACGGAAGGCACGTTCCGTCCGGAGCGGCTGCTGGCCGTGGCGCAGCGCTACGGCATGGAGGGCTCCGCAGTGCTCGACAACGTAGCGTACGCCAGGGCTTACAACACGGAACACCAGACGCAGCTGCTGGTCCAAGCGTGCGCTATGATGACAGAGTCTAGGTACGTCGTAGTGGTAGAGTTGTCACAAGTGCAATGTACACAGGCACGGCAGACACGTTCCGTCCATCCGTGACGTCACTGTTTGAACCAGTAGTGAATATTTTATTAACCGACGGAAAAACGGAGGAGTGTTTTTTTCATGCATGACTATGTAACTTTTTGCAAAATAGTCCGATTTTGATAATTCTTTTTTATTTTTATAATAATTATTTTTATTATATTTTATTAGAAAGGGTATTCAAAAATCTCCAGTAGTTATCATGTTAAGACCTGATGATGAATGAGATCTTGGGAAAATCGAAGGAACTCTTAAATTTTATAGGCACATTTTGGTATTTTTTAAGTGACTAGTTTTTGGCTGCATGTGCTGCATAAATTCCTTTAATTTGGATGGCACCAACTTTATAGATAAGCTTAAGTAAACTGAAGCAATCATTATAATAATTATTACTTTTCAGTGCGATTCGAAGTCATTTAAATTTTTTTATTAGATTGAATTTCTCTGACATATATACATCAAACCAAAAACATAAATGAATACAAAGGCTAATTCACAATCTTCATTCTAGAATGAGTATCGATGGACCCGGCACCCACACGGTAAATCCATAGAATGCTAAGATATT
Organism: Mycalesis mineus; assembly: GCA_034621355.1. NCBI lineage: Eukaryota > Metazoa > Arthropoda > Insecta > Lepidoptera > Nymphalidae > Mycalesis > Mycalesis mineus. Next base: position 4,886,565 of record CM067901.1, read on the forward strand.
CGTCTCTTGCAGGTACTCCTTGATAATAGTGGACAGTGCCACGGCGCTGTTCAGAACTGACTACTCGGGGCGCGGCGAGCTCAGCGCGAGACAAATGCACCTCGCCCGGTTCTTGAGGATGTTGCTGAGGCTAGCTGATGAGGTAGGATAATAGTGGACAGTGCCACGGCGCTGTTCAGAACTGACTACTCGGGGCGCGGCGAGCTCAGCGCGAGACAAATGCACCTCGCCCGGTTCTTGAGGATGTTGCTGAGGCTAGCTGATGAGGTAGGATAATAGTGGACAGTGCCACGGCGCTGTTCAGAACTGACTACTCGGGGCGCGGCGAGCTCAGCGCGAGACAAATGCACCTCGCCCGGTTCTTGAGGATGTTGCTGAGGCTAGCTGATGAGGTAGGATAATAGTGGACAGTGCCACGGCGCTGTTCAGAACTGACTACTCGGGGCGCGGCGAGCTCAGCGCGAGACAAATGCACCTCGCCCGGTTCTTGAGGATGTTGCTGAGGCTAGCTGATGAGGTAGGATAATAGTGGACAGTGCCACGGCGCTGTTCAGAACTGACTACTCGGGGCGCGGCGAGCTCAGCGCGAGACAAATGCACCTCGCCCGGTTCTTGAGGATGTTGCTGAGGCTAGCTGATGAGGTAGGATAATAGTGGACAGTGCCACGGCGCTGTTCAGAACTGACTACTCGGGGCGCGGCGAGCTCAGCGCGAGACAAATGCACCTCGCCCGGTTCTTGAGGATGTTGCTGAGGCTAGCTGATGAGGTAGGATAATAGTGGACAGTGCCACGGCGCTGTTCAGAACTGACTACTCGGGGCGCGGCGAGCTCAGCGCGAGACAAATGCACCTCGCCCGGTTCTTGAGGATGTTGCTGAGGCTAGCTGATGAGGTAGGATAATAGTGGACAGTGCCACGGCGCTGTTCAGAACTGACTACTCGGGGCGCGGCGAGCTCAGCGCGAGACAAATGCACCTCGCCCGGTTCTTGAGGATGTTGCTGAGGCTAGCTGATGAGGTAGGATAATAGTGGACAGTGCCACGGCGCTGTTCAGAACTGACTACTCGGGGCGCGGCGAGCTCAGCGCGAGACAAATGCACCTCGCCCGGTTCTTGAGGATGTTGCTGAGGCTAGCTGATGAGGTAGGATAATAGTGGACAGTGCCACGGCGCTGTTCAGAACTGACTACTCGGGGCGCGGCGAGCTCAGCGCGAGACAAATGCACCTCGCCCGGTTCTTGAGGATGTTGCTGAGGCTAGCTGATGAGGTAGGATAATAGTGGACAGTGCCACGGCGCTGTTCAGAACTGACTACTCGGGGCGCGGCGAGCTCAGCGCGAGACAAATGCACCTCGCCCGGTTCTTGAGGATGTTGCTGAGGCTAGCTGATGAGGTAGGATAATAGTGGACAGTGCCACGGCGCTGTTCAGAACTGACTACTCGGGGCGCGGCGAGCTCAGCGCGAGACAAATGCACCTCGCCCGGTTCTTGAGGATGTTGCTGAGGCTAGCTGATGAGGTAGGATAATAGTGGACAGTGCCACGGCGCTGTTCAGAACTGACTACTCGGGGCGCGGCGAGCTCAGCGCGAGACAAATGCACCTCGCGCGGTTCTTGAGGATGTTGCTGAGGCTAGCTGATGAGGTAGGATAATAGTGGACAGTGCCACAGCGCTGTTCAGAACTGACTACTCGGGGCGCGGCGAGCTCAGCGCGAGAGAAATTATTGATAAATTGTTAAATAAATTGTTTAACGATCTTTATAAATGCATGAAATATTATTTTTTAGTTAATATTTGTTACACCCACAAACATTCAAATGCATTGTATGTTCATACTACACACTACACTGACAAACTTCAATTATTCACTTCACAAAACTACATCCATTATTCGTCATCTATCACACCATGCTTTTATAATTTCATTACACAAATTTTATTTTTACATAAAATCATACATTCAATATTTATTGCACTGCAACTAAGTTCAACTTTACCTACAAACAAAACTCACTTCTGCGAAGATACCTACATCATAGAATATAACTTATTCATACCTACTTTCTGGGTAGGTAAATATTGTACTACTAAGACGTCATATTCAATAAATTATAATAGACATACTCTTTCATGCGCGTCAAGACAAACCGTCGTTTTTACTATTTTTCATATTGTTTTGGTTCTTTTTTTTTTTTTTTTTTGGGATCACGATTTTGAATATTTACGTACTTAAATGGAGGCTATACATGAAACTATAAACTATCTAGATAATATAACTTTATTTAAGTCTATAAAATGTACCCCGGAATTATGCCCTTTGCACGTTAACTCAAACAATAAAACCACAAATATAATTATTCAGAACATTCGAAGTATATCACGTAACATAGATAATTTCCAGACTTTACTCGCAAGAACCAATACGGTACCAGATATAATTGTGTTCACAGAAAGCTGGCTGTCGTGTAACACAATTTTACCCCAACTTGTCGATTACAATTGTTACTTCACGACAAATAACCAAAATCAAAATGATGGGGTCGTACTATACATAAAACAAAATATTACAAGTAATACATATGAACCACCGTTTCTGGACGCAAACTGTCTCGTTACAACGTTAAACAACTTCATTACACTTATCAGCATATACAGATCGCCATCAAAACGGGACCTCACTATTTTTATGCAATCATTGCAAACCCTCCTAAACACAATTAAATCAAAACATATAATCATTGTAGGTGACTTTAATGTAGACATCAAACCTGACTCTTTGGACAATAGAGCTGCGAATTATCTTGACTTCATGTCATCATATGGTCTTTTACCAACGCACACACTAGCTACTAGAATAAACAACTGCCTTGACCATGTCTTTGTCAAGACTACTTATCCATCTGCTACATTGATAATTGAAAACTCTGTCACGGATCATGATACGGTACTTTTCTCTCTCGAATTAAAAAATACACTCATATCACTAAATACTTCAAGCATAAAAAAATATGATTACACGAAAATCAAAGATGATATAAAAAATCACGATTTCCAGAGTATTCTAAACACAAATGACGCAAATAAGGCTGCCGATAACTTAATTAGCGAAATACAGCCGATTTTAAATAAAAATTGCACCCAGATAAAGTTGTCTCGCCGCAAAACTCCAATAAAGCCTTGGATTACTCCTGGTATTCTGCGGTGCATAAGACACAGAGATACACTTCATTCTAAGGTAAAAAAGAACCCAAACAATGAAAATCTTAGTATAACGTACAAAAGATATCGCAATTTCTGTTCAATTATCCTTAAAAAATTGAAAAATGAATACTATAAACAAGAATTAAAAAATGCTAAAAATTTAAAAAGAACCTGGGATATAATTAATACAGTCACACACTTTAGAAATAAAAAAGTCACTTCAGAAAATCTACTCAAAATAGCAGAAACACCATTTCAGTCAGTAAATATAGTCAACAACTATTTCGTTAATACAGGTCGGTTGTTAGCAAATCAAATATCAGTTGGCACCGACAAAAATACTAATTTGATAAACCTTACACACACAACATATTATCCTCCGAATTCCTTCGTATTATTAAAAACCGATACTCACGAAATAATTTCCATAATAAATTCTCTTAAGAACACAAACTCTATAGGCTATGACGGTATATCGACCAAAATATTAAAACAAAATAAAGAATTGTTAGCTGACCTCATAGTTTATATTTGTAATTTATCTTTTAACTCTGGCATTTTCCCAAATATATTCAAAAAATCAATAGTCACACCGGTCTTTAAACAAGGTGACAAAACCGAAATATCAAACTACCGCCCAATATCTATTTTACCATGTATATCTAAAGTACTAGAAAGAATTATAAATAAACAATTAGTTAAGTATCTAGAAACAAATAACTTAATATCTAAGAACCAATATGGTTTCCGTAAGAAAATGTCAGCATCAGATGCTGTTTACGATCTTGTGGATTGTGTTGTAAAACACTTGGACAAAGGGGATAAGTGCTTGGCTGTCTTTTTAGACTTAGCAAAAGCCTTTGATACCGTGGACATACCCCTTCTTATACGAAAATTAGAACTTATAGGAATTAGAGGCATACAATTACAACTTATAGAAAGCTATCTATCAAATAGATGCCAGTCAGTTAGGATAGGTAATACCACTAGCAAAGCCCTCCCAATTACACATGGCGTCCCACAAGGAAGTATTCTGGCCCCGACACTTTTTCTAGTATATATGAACCAGCTTTGTAACCTGCAAATTAAAAATGGAAAAGTTATGAGCTTTGCTGACGATACTGCATTGATTATTTGGGGGAAAAATTGGGAAGATGTATTTGCGCAAGCACAGCTAGCATTTAATAAGATTGCACAGTGGCTTAGGCTAAATCGCCTTAGTTTGAACGCTGATAAAACCAAATATGTTACTTTCTCCATTACAAACAAATCACAACCAATAATAGATTCAGATTACTGTATCTATGCACATACTAACTCATGTATAGACCAACAATGTAAATGTCCAAAACTAGAGAATGTACCTTATGTGAGATACTTAGGTATACTGATCGATAGATGTCTGAACTTTGATCACCACATTAAAAAACTTTCCAATAGATTACGAAAGTTAGTGGCTATTTTCAAAAACTTGCGAGAAGTGACAGATACTAAACTAATTAAAACTGTATACATTTCACTATGTCAATCACTAATAACATATGGAATAGATACATGGGGTGGCGCGGCAAAAACACACATGTTGCATCTTGAACGAGCACAAAGACTTCTACTTAAAGTAAGTCGCTTTTTACCTTATCACTACTCTACAAAATTGCTATATTCTGAATATAAAATTTTGACAGTTAGACAATTGTTTATTTATAAACTGATACTAAAATATCACAATTGCTATGAAGACAGAAGCAATAATATAGGAAAGAGACGTCAATACAACACATTCAAACCGAAAAGTTATAAAAAGTCATTTACAACTAGGTTTCCATGCTTCTTTGGGAAACATATATACAACATTGCCAATAAGAAACTAAACATAGATAAATTAAATAAACATCAGTGCAAAAAACGCCTAGTTCAATAGTTACTTAATCTAGACTACGATTGCACAGAAAATCTTCTTATTATACAAAAATGATTCCGATTATAATATAGATATTTCAAAAACACACACATACACTCACACACATACATAAACTCACAAAATACACATAACACTCATATATTTACACAATAACACATACAGTCACACATTGTTAAGATTAATATTAAACCATAAGGTGCGGGGATAGGGCCTGGTGTCTTGCAACACAGGTTTTTACCCAGTGCAAGCTCCAGTCCCCACATTATTGTATTGTCAAATAATTATAAGCCTAACACACTGAACTTTGTAACATAATGTGGAGAAATAAATAAATTTCATTTCAAATAAATTTCAATTTCAAATGCACCTCGCCCGGTTCTTGAGGATGTTGCTGAGGCTAGCTGATGAGGTAGGATAATAGTGGACAGTGCCACGGCGCTGTTCAGAACTGACTACTCGGGGCGCGGCGAGCTCAGCGCGAGACAAATGCACCTCGCCCGGTTCTTGAGGATGTTGCTGAGGCTAGCTGATGAGGTAGGATAATAGTGGACAGTGCCACGGCGCTGTTCAGAACTGACTACTCGGGGCGCGGCGAGCTCAGCGCGAGACAAATGCACCTCGCCCGGTTCTTGAGGATGTTGCTGAGGCTAGCCGATGAGGTAGGATAATAGTGGACAGTGCCACGGCGCTGTTCAGAACTGACTACTCGGGGCGCGGCGAGCTCAGCGCGAGACAAATGCACCTCGCCCGGTTCTTGAGGATGTTGCTGAGGCTAGCTGATGAGGTAGGATAATAGTGGACAGTGCCACGGCGCTGTTCAGAACTGACTACTCGGGGCGCGGCGAGCTCAGCGCGAGACAAATGCACCTCGCCCGGTTCTTGAGGATGTTGCTGAGGCTAGCTGATGAGGTAGGATAATAGTGGACAGTGCCACGGCGCTGTTCAGAACTGACTACTCGGGGCGCGGCGAGCTCAGCGCGAGACAAATGCACCTCGCCCGGTTCTTGAGGATGTTGCTGAGGCTAGCTGATGAGGTAGGATAATAGTGGACAGTGCCACGGCGCTGTTCAGAACTGACTACTCGGGGCGCGGCGAGCTCAGCGCGAGACAAATGCACCTCGCCCGGTTCTTGAGGATGTTGCTGAGGCTAGCCGATGAGGTAGGATAATAGTGGACAGTGCCACAGCGCTGTTCAGAACTGACTACTCGAGTTTTAAGAGACAGTTAATCAAAATTTAACAATATAAATATAAATAATATTATAAATAGCAAATAAACAAGATAGAAAGAGACAGACATGTTTTGTTTATACGATCGTCGCTTCGAGCAAATAACCGGCTCGTGGTTATATCTGGTATCTCTTCTCGATGAAAGGACTTTATATGTATAAAACCCGCGGATAAGTTTGTAGTAATGTTATAAGCTTACTTTAGGGCTGGATGGTGTGATGTGTATTTCCTATAATATTTTAAATTAATTTATTTCAGTTTGGCGTGGCGGTAATTATAACGAACCAGGTGGTGGCGCAAGTGGACGCGATGGGCGTCTTCAACGCTGACACCAAGAAGCCCATCGGTGGGCACATCATGGCGCACGCCTCCACCACGCGGCTCTACTTGCGCAAGGTGGGCAACCTACTGCAACTTTAATTTCAACAACTAGATTTTCATTTTTGTTTACTCCCGAACGCCTTCGACTATATGTTTTAAAAATTCTTGTATTTCCCCTTAAAACACATTTTTTTAAACTTGATTTAAATCCCTTAGTTGCAGCCTACCAACACGAAAAAATAAAATTGTGAGTGACCATTTTTTAAGAAAATCAAATGGGACGTCTTTAAAAGTAGAAACTTAAGTGCTATCGCAGACTTTTTGTACTTTAAATAATGAATAATCCTGTCATACATTGTTTTGTTATGTCTTATACTCTTTTGACACTTCTTAAAATTACGGCCAATTTACTTCAAAAGCTAACGAAAATATCTTAGAGAGAATGAGAGAGCGATATTTTCTATTTCACACTGTTGACGTTAATACCTTTTTTTACCCGACTGCGTCAGAAGGAGGGTTATGTTTTTCGAGCGTATGTATGTATGTATGTCCATTTCTTCGGCACGCGCTACAGCCTAAACGGCTGAACGGATTTTGACATGTGAGGTGTCGTTGAATTTGTCAAAATTGTGGTAGTGACATAGGCTATATAAATTTTCAAAATGGCGGCTGTAAATGGGGGAAAAAAGGGGGGATGTGTGTATTTTTTTCTCTTATCTTAGCAATATGGGTACCAATTGAAAGGTCGTAAAAAGACTATTCCAAAAATGTAAATATCATATGTTCATATTACTTTTTTAACAAAAAATGGCAAAAAGTGTACTAAGTGTACCGTCTCATTTCTATACCATAAACTAAAACTAAAAAGTCTCAAATATAATTATTATTATAATAAACAAAAACCCGACTGCTTAGAAGTTATGAACTGAAGTTTTGGTAGATCTTTCTTTTCCCGCGGGTTAAAGTATTTTGTCCCCGCCTGTAGCACCATAAAGTATTTAGAATTTTATACAGATATAGTGATCCTTGTTTTTCTCTTTTCAGTTCATAACTTCTAAGCAGTCGGCTTTTTTGTTTTTATAATAATGATTTTATTCTCTACAAGTCCACTTTGGGCCTGCAGGAGTTACATATTCTTACATATTATAAAACTAAGTTCCCCGTCGCGTGTCTGTTGGCAATAAACTCAAAGACGTCTAAACAGGTTTTCTTTTCACCAATAGATAGAGTGGTCCCTGAGAAAGGTCTCTGTATATAATTTTTTGGGGTTATTTGTAAATTAAAAGAAATATGGCCATAATTGTTGGAAAAGTCAGAGAATGTATAGTTATATGGGGCCGTTCAAATATAACGTAAGCAGATTTATTACAATTATTTACCCCCCAACCCCCCTTGTCAGCAAAAGTAAGGAAAGTTCCTACCCCCTCCCCCTATGTTTACGTAAACATTTTTCAATTATAAATTTCATATTTTTTTTAATAATTGTCAGTTATAATTTTAAAAATTAGAAAATTATTTTAGTGTAGAGATTGGATTTTACTGATACAGTATTCAACATAGAGAATTCACGAATTTTTGCTATTCGTGTAAAAAAATAAATAACTATCGATGACGTAATCATCATCTAGATCCCCCCCACCCCCCATGTCATCAAAAATAAGCAATACACAGACCCCCCACCCCTCTATAGTGCTTACGTAATACTTGAACGGTCCCTATAATGATATTAATATAGTTTATAAGGGTGTTTCGGGCTGCGTTAGTGGCGGCGTCTGGACATGAATCCAGCGGGAAAACAGTGTTGCATGATCGATTAGAAGATTTTGTAGCCAGAATGCTGAGCTGTGTCTATTTTTAAGATTATTTTATTGACTACAAGTTACTTAGTTTACTTAGTAACATAGTTTACTGCTATCACACCTGATATTAAGTGAGGATACAATCCAAGATAGAAGCGGGCTAACTTGTTAGAAGTTGGATGAAATCTACATCCCTTTCGGTTTCTACACGACATCGTACCGGAACGCTAAATCGCTTGGCGGTATGTCCTTGTCGGTAGGGTGGTAACTAGCCACGGCGAAAGCCTCCCACCAGCCAGACCAACCCACCACCTTCCCATGGCCTTATCAACCTCGCGGTTATGCAGGCCGAATCGTCAGGAGAGCGACCCGGAATCCGCACTTCTCTTCGCGTTTCATCACCGGGCCGCCTTCTTGACTCCCGTACAAGTTATTTATCTCTGTCCTCGTCCCTCTATTTCGCACTCTCCCCCTTCTGGGGCATGGACTACACGTAAAATGGAGATACCAGCCTCCCCCGTAGCTCCGTCACTGGCACCGTTGCGCTCCGAACTACTCCGCCTCTTGTGCCACGCGTGCGCGAATTCCCGTAGTCGGTGGAAGTTTACCTGCGACGAAACGAGGTCCGCGTAGTACACCGGTCCCGCCTCCAGGCGAACGATACCCTCCAACATTCGTTGCCGCAGGTCCTCATACAGAGGACATTCCCACAGAGCGTGGTGTCTGTCCTCGTCGCTTTCGCCACAGTCGCACACAGCGTCATTCCATACAGGCGCGCCCGGAAACCAGCCAGACCAAGACAAATTTAGAAAATCTCAATCTGCCCTGCCGGTAATCGAACCCAGGACCTCCATGTTATGAATCCACCGCGCATACCACTGCGCCACGGAGGTCGTCATACGCCACACATCGCAGAGTATTATGTAGTACTAAAAGCAATTCCGTGGGGCAAGTGCGAGTTTTTCACCGAGCGACAGCGTAAAAACGTATTCACTCATAACGTCAAATTACATAACAAAAAAAGGGTTTACTCTCGCTATAACTAGATGGCGCTACTAAAATTCCATACTAATTTGCGTTACGTTTTTACGCAGTCGCTCGGTAACAAATTCACACTCGGCACTCTGACGTGTGGCATAATGTATGAATAAAGACATTTCTTGTTTTTAATTTTGTAGGGGAGAGGAGACAATCGCGTGTGCAAGATATACGACAGCCCGTGCCTTCCAGAAACTGAGGCGATGTTCGCAATCAGCACGGAGGGCATTACTGATGCGAAGGAGTAAATCACTTCAGTTCAATGCGCTATGGTGATGTATTGATTTGACTTGAGCCAATCTTCTAGTCCGCTCTGAATAACTGCCTGGGTTGCCAGTATGGAGGGTAGAGGAAAGGAGAGTCATCTTATATGGGAGAAAAGTTGAAAAAGTGTCCAGTTGTATGCGTTAAATAACAGTTCAAAAATCCTCCACAATGGCGCTGGTGGATGCACAGGGTATGGTATGAATGTAGCAATCGTAGATGAATTGAAGTATGCCGAGTTAAAAAATTTAATGTCATTATCGACTAAAGTAGTTAATTATTGAGAACTTCAACAACTTACGTTGTACAAAATATTGTGGTAAATATAACCTTACAGAATTATAACCAAACGTGCGTTTAGAGTGATTTTAGTTCGTAAACAGTAAATAGTACGGTTATTGATATATAAACATTTAATTTTATGAAAAAGTGAGTGAATAACAGAACAGTTATGGGTAAAATTTGTGTTGTGAAAAGTTGTCCAAGTGGACGTAAATCTCAAAACAAAAAAATATACTCTAACAATACTTGGCGCTTCTTTTGAGAGTTACTTTGATGCAACTGTGGCGCCATCCTAATTTAATACATTTTGACGGACACTTTTTATATACACAGATGATCCTCCTTTCCTCTACCCTCCATAGTTGCCAGGCAGTGCCGAAAATATGGCAGGACCTGCGTTACCCAGGCACAGGGCGCAGAAATGACCAGACCAGGAACACACATTATTATTTTGGGGGCGCAACTATATAGCTCGCACCGGGCGCATTAAAGGCCATTTACGGCACTTTGGCCAGGAGTCCAGTTAAGCCGGATATGCTTTTTGATTGCTTGTCCTACCAAATAAACTGGGACGGTTTTATTAATTTTATTTTATGAACATTTTGAATAGTCTAAGTACATAATAGCTCTCGGCTATGATACCTCTCCATGTGGTTACCAGATCGCCAAACTTAACAGCCGGACAGACCACCCAATTTGGCCGGACAGACCACCCAATTTGGCCGGACAGACCACCCAATTTGGCCGGACAGACCACCCAATTTGGCCGGACTTTTGGTCACCTTATAATATTGAGGATTGTGTTCCTCAGTATTAATAGATACGACAAAAAATACATAAAATTTCTATGATTATTATTGAATTCAATAATCTATCGTACGTATTTTAATTTGCAGTATCATTATCAACTGTATAGTTTAAATAAACTAAACTTGTATAAGGCTGTGTTCACAGCGGGCTAGAAATTTGGTGATACTTATACTTGATTGAAAGGCATTAAAATATTGTGATCCTATATTTCATGATATTTAGTTGGTCAAATCTTCGCTCTCTTAGGCCGGGCGCCCATTGTGATTTTTTGTCACGGTAACATTTTGTTGCCGCCACCCTCTGTCACCATCAAGGCGCCCACTGTAACTGTTACCGGGTGACAAAGTGAGCTTATTCGAGTTCTAGATCGATTTCAATTAGATTGCTGTAATATGTTCTCTGAGAATACACAAAAATAAATTAAACGAAAAAGACGTTGAAGGGTGTATCCTATATGCACACTGAAAGGCAAGGGATTATATAAGCGAAAAAAAAATTTGACTAATTAATGGGGCACCCAAAAAAACTCAAAATTATAACTTTCCATACAATATTTGTTTGCTTTATCTGTAAATTACTTTTAGTCTGCTTAAAAATATGAATAATTTTATAACATTTTGAGGCATCTCCTTTCAAACAAAAAGTGTTTATTTTTTACGTGCAGCATACGTCTAATCAGAACTTTCAGCAGCCCAATGGCGAAAAGTCGCCCAGTGAGCGCACTCGCATAGCGATGCATAAGTCGAGTGACAGTCACGTCGCCAGCAGACGAACCTATTTGTCACCGTATTGTCACGTCACCCTAGTGAGCGCACTCTCTAATATCTTCATTGCACTCGATTAGGTGGCTTAAAGTCACGGCGACAAAAAATCACAGTGGGCGCCCGGCCTTATAGAAAGAAGCTTGTGACTTAAAAGACCAAGTAAAAAATACTTGGGAACTAGCACACAGTCAAAAAATTACAAAATTATTGACAATTGACAGTATGTAGGATAATAATGAGTATTACTGTACTAGTGCGCTAAAATATTTGTGGAAATGGACAGCAATATTTTCATTCATCTCATTATTTAATTAAATGATTTATGTATTACCGAACATTTTAATTAAAATTTAATTAATTATAAGTAAATATTTTTGTAAATTGCTAATAAAACATATCTGACTACTTTTGTTTTAATTTTGCTTGTCTGGAAAATATTCCTATGGGGATTCCTGTTACAGTGGCGCCACCACTACCACAATATGTCACATTTCTGTATGTTGCATATTTTGTAATAATAATTTATTGTAGGTAAGTTAAATGAAGCCGTTCTGTATTGCAATCAAATTGAAGAACCTCAATTTTTTAAAACCTGAAAATAATTACAGCTTTTTATTTGTAAATATTATATTATGTGAAAAATATTAACAATAAAGTAAACCTACTGAGGCACGAAAATTATATAAAAAAAAACAGAATAATTATAATAACTAATTAATTAACTTAACTATAAGCATAATTCTAAATTTTACCCTTTTGGTAGGGTGCCCATCACGCAGGCAGCATTTCCGCGCTGAATTGCGATAGATATTCGTTGCGCGAGAAAGCTGCCTGCCCGAGGGTCGCCTGTTGCCTCTCTGAGGCGCCTGCTCAATTCGTTATGAAGCACCTGAGCGCTTCTGCCCCACGGACCCAGTGTCTCGACTCCAAATGGAAAGAACTCATACTAAGTGCCGAGACAACTGTATTTTAATGTCTTTTGATGCTCTCGGGCGTCCGCCGCCGCTCCGGCACGTCCAGAGGTCGAATGAACATAGGACGCCGCTAGGGTATCGGCACATGTCGCGTCCCATACTAGCGCACGCCCCATACTCCAGGGAATCAATGACATCCCGTCAGGGCGCTTGCCATTTTTATTAGTGTAGTGTATGTACCTATGAGTTCCTTATCGCGCGTTGTAAAAGGGGGCTAGACGGAAAAAATTCGTACGAAAAGTTGTCACGACACTTTTTGATCAAAGGATCTTACCGCCGCCTTTGATGTGTGTGCGCGTGAGCGGCGGGGGGCGCCCGCGCTGTATGCTGTCTCGCGCTCTCGTGGCGCCCTCTGGTGTTTCGGTGTAGGTACAACAACAAATATTATTATTACTTAAAAAAAATAAAATTTTATTACAATTCCTTCATTAATTAATCGAAAGGAACTTCGTTCCATCCGGGTGTCCCTTGACACCTCTCAACTTTTTATTATTGTAACGTGGGTATGTCGGTGGTGTGATGTCTGTGACACGCATCACGTAGTTTTTGAATAAACGTTGCTTAAAAGACACGCGTTCCGTTATTACAATTAGTATGTGAGCTGGAAAGATAGATAAATGGCTTGCTACTCCTTTTTCTTCTTCAAGTGCCTCTGACGGTCGGTGGTCAGCTTTTTGAACTTCTTATCCATGGCTAGGCGGAATAGTTCTACAACGGTCTTTATGCCTGTCCACTCTCTTATGTTTCATAGCTACGTTGCTACTCCTATTGATTGCATATTCCAGAATATGATATATCATTTATATATTACTAGAGGTAGGGTTGCCATTTCAAAAATTTGGAAACCAGGACAAGACGCGTAAAAACCCCGGATTTTAAGAAGATAGAAAGAAAAATATTTATTTAGGGAAAACACCACATAAAAACATATTAAAATATTTCACTATGCAGTATGTAAATAGTAATATGATCCCGAAAAAAATATTTGCTCAGTATTTTGCTGTGCTCGTCAGTACACCACAAAGATATACAATATAGAGCCCAGAAATGTTTAAACGATCAGGTTCCGTTAAACATAATGCAAAAAAAATTGAAATTCTCATAAATTAATTTTATGACATTTTTATATTTATGAGGGGTAGAGGACGGTGAATATAGCGACTCGGTTCGTCGATCGTGGTGTGCGAGCACAGTGTGTGTCGCGGGCGGCCCAAGACTTTAATTTTATAAACCCGGACAACAAATGAAGCTCCACCGGACGCACCCCGGATGTTCTCTAAACTAGGACAAATCCGGGGAAACCCGGACGGATGGCAACCCTAACTACATATTTCACCAGCATAGTTCCTGTTGCCGTAAAAATTTTGGGATATTAAGCAGTCCGATGTATAATCTGTATTGTAAAGTTTCATCGAAATCCATTCAGTAGTTTTTGCGTGAAGAGTAACAAACATCCATCCATGCTTACCAACTTTTGCGTTTATCATATTAATAGGGTATATAAATCTGGAGTAACTATTCTTTAATGGGGTATGCTGTTAACTATTTTGTACTACAAAATCAATTTGTATAGATCGCAGATGTACGTTTCTTTTTTGAAGTAGGTAGAAAAACTTTAAGATAACCTAAAAATAGATTATCAATATAACAGTCAATTATCTACTCCTTTTTTGGAGTTGGCTAAACTACGGCAAACAATATTTCCAGCAAGTAGTTTATAAAAAAGATTCCATTAATTTTGAAGGACTTTCCAAACAAACTTTCAACCTCTTCTACTTGTCGTATGTAATTCCTCAAAATATGAACTACAATTGTGTCAAGTTTTATTTTAATTCATTAAGTAGTTTTGGCGTGAATCGCAGCCGAAAAAAATACAGATAGACAAAAATTTTGAAAATACCATCAATCTGTACAGAATTGGTCCTGTTACAGTTTTATTATAAGTATAGAATAATAAATAAGGTAATAAAAAACAAGCAATGGAGGCAAAATATTTTATTCAAACTCCAACAACCAACCAAAGTAAGCACATTTAACACTAAAATATGACTTAGAGCACCACACAATAAAGGAGATTTCCGAAAATTAGTGACAAATACAAAAAATAGGTCGTCACGGGCCACAATTAGAAATTTAAAAAGTATTATTATACCTTTGTTGAAATTGATTGGCAAGAGAGGGCGGGGTCGACGCGCGATCAGGCGATGACGTAATCTTTTCCGCGGTCAACCACGATTAATCCCGGGCACATGATTAAATAAAAGGAACAGAGACCAAGTTCCATACTACCGCACAAATCGGTAGCACTACTACAAGCACGCGGGGCATGTGAGTGACCACCAGCCGCTTGTCGCGTACGCGGCGAGACTGAAAAAACCGGCTGACACTGGCACAGTTGACAATCTTAGGGTCATGTTACTGCGACACTTCGTTTGTATGGTTGTTTAATTTGTCTTAACCTATTGTGTCAACCCTACCAAAATAGGTAACAATTTTGCGCGTTCTTAAGACCTCTATTTCTTTAATCTACTCGTGTCCCGGGTGCCCTAGAGTACCTTCCCCCGCTAATACGTCGTTACTTACTGTTGTATAAAGACCACAGGTCAGACAAATAGATTGTAGTTTGTATTGCCATACACAGATGTCGGAATAGAACTATTCAAATCGACGTTATTGCCGCATAGATGTTACCATATTAAAATTTTCTACTGTCACTTTATAGTTTTAGTTTTGATGTGTAGCGCTCTTAGTTTGTAATAAATATACCTCACAATATGTATCACCAATTCATTTTGTTATAATTATTTTATTCTGCTAAAACTAAAATTCATGTCAAGTAAATAGATATAAAAATAAGAATGAAAATAATTAATTTATTATTTATGTATACAGGATGAACTGTCCAAATGCTTATGTAGTGTATAATTCACTTTTGGTTTATACAGCTCGGTGTTTGGATTATTTATTGAATTTTTTTTTAGTTTAGTGTTGGCCTATTCATAAATACTTCGAAAATTCACCCAGTATAAACAAATTAAAATAATAAAACTCGATTACATATATACATATATGTAATGTATATATCAACTTTATATATTATCACACCTTAAACATTATATTTCAGGGTCGAAACACAAAACTACGAATGTTTATGTCAAGGTTAGCTCCTATATAGCAGTTCAATAATGTGTTAATTAAATTCCATAACATATGAAAAACCATTATTAGGAGGAGCAGGAACCATTTTAACTCCCCGCGACAAAAGAGCGGTGTTATAAGGTTGACGCCAGTTTGTGGCATTATAGCTCCTGAACGGATGAAGCGATTTAATTTTTTTTTGTATTACAAGTACCAAATGTGCTAGTGGTTTGACATGTTTGATGAAAATCGGTGAGAAAGTGGAGAAGAATAACCGAACATTTGCGAATATAAAGTGGGATCTCGAATTAAATAGTTGGCAAAGGTATGTAGCTATAAAAAGTATAAAATAATAATTTTTTATAAAATAAAAATTTAAAAAAATTTTTAGAAAGAGAAAAACAACAAATAAAAGTCAATCTTAAAGTACATAAGTATCTACATATTAATAATTCTAAAAAAAATAATTTTGTCACGTTGGAGGACCGCATCAAACCGAACAATTTAATCATAAATACCTAGCCTTACCTAACTAAGCAACATAGACGAATTTAAAAACAAAACCCTTTGTTTACTTTAAAATATTGCGTTCAAGATACGAGTGTCAACGACATCTACAAAAAGAAACTTTACGACTAACGCTCCGCCAAATTATTAATAGATTTGGAGGGGTCGATGTAACACGACTTACTTTTTAGAATCATCTCTATAGAGATGAATTTGCAGATGACAAAACTGAAGACGCGTCGCTTCGAATTTAGCTTTAAAATCGAAGTTCGCTACTTCTTGCGACGTGTTTTGTTAGCTCGCAGGGTTCTGCGAAGTCATGCGTTTATTTGTGTTTCGACCCTACAACTATTCCACGAGAAATGCACGTTCCAATAATTTTGAGTCTAATAACTTCTAGCGTTGAGTTAAATTTAGTATTATGCTGTGAACCTATAGACGATTCACACTAACACACATCAATTCATTTGTACCGAGTTTATTATTGCTTGATTATTATTACTAGAAAGCTAATCGTATATGTTATTAAGTATTTATTGCATTGTTTATAAATAATATAATCTATTCAGTTAACAATAGGCGAAAATTTTGTTTTTAGATAAATTTACGCGTTTTTGATTGTAGAGGGGTTATTTTCCCTAAATTGATTGAATTACCCGCTTTAAATCATTACTTAAATAATATAATAACAGTTATTAAATTTATTGATCATGTGGATATCCTCTGTAAATTTATAGAAGTGTCATCGAGCGACGGCGTTTTCGGAAAAACCAAAATGGTGTTTAGCAATACGCTCATACAATATTTTTCGAACCCATTTTCCTAAACCGCCTCCTAGTATTCAGCATTCAAAACTTAAATTCAAATTAACCATGTTGTTTTCGTATTTTAGTTAAAAATAACAAACAGCATTTATAATAGAAAACATTTTTAAATCACATAATTGTTTTATTTTGCGAATAAAATATAAGGAATTTAAGAATTTTTTCTTTTTTTTACTTAAAAATAATAAAATTATCGTTCACTAAAGTTAGTTTTAAACATAATTTGACAGACACCCCATCATGTAGTACACAGCCAAACGTGTAGGCGTCAAACAAACATGGCGCCCGCTCAGTGAACGCGCGTTTGTTTATAATCTGTACAAGATCTGTTAGAGGATTTTTGATCTGTTAATGTTAAAGTTAATTTAAATAAAAATCACTCTGTATCACTCTCAATTAATTTTAGTTGAAAACAGAGTTGTATAAATTTTCGCCTATCGTGCCGTCTTAAACAAACACTCTCCTATTTAAAATAAATTACTAATTACATAATATACGAGGCACCATTATTAATATCTATATTATCACCGCATTTCATATTATAATGACAATATTTTAGGAATTATACCATGATTTTATAAATACACACTAAGACATTAGACAATTATAATAGGGTTTACAGATAATTAATTTTGTATCAAACGAAATTTGTAAGGAGTGAAATATATACTGAAGGTTTTATATTATAATTTTTTAATGATATAAAATTTTAAAATATTCGATAGCTGTAAAAGTTAAGAAAAGTAAAGATTTAATTTGTTTTTCTCCGCGAAAATGACGAATCCAAAAAAATGTAAGGATATAAACCAAAACTGAGAAACAATTTACATAGAGTTAAATCTTGAAAAAAAAAATATTAGGATTGTACCAGGTGTAAGGGACATGTTAACAATTATTATTACTTTGTGAAGAGATCACAATTAATGTCTATAGTTATGTCATAAATACTATTTATTTTTGACATGAGGGGTTACCAATTTTGACATTTTTAAAGCAGGCAATGCATTGCAAACAATGTGTTAACAACTTTCTGCAACTTCAACTATTGCAAGCAACTGAGCCCATTTGAATTTTTTTTTAATTTCAATTATAAATCGTAATGAGGTCGACTCTTTCTTCGAACTTTTGATATTTTCACTAAGAAGTTTGATTTTTTTCACAGCACTAAGGGACAGTAGACCGGAGTATTTGATATAAATTTTGGGAGTTATGATACCTCCACGCGTTTTTGAGAAAAAGGGTCTAGACAGACAGACGGACGAACAACAAGGTGATGTTATAAGGGTTCCGTTTTTTCCTTTTGAGGTGCGTAACCCTAAAAACTGATTTTTTTCAAAATAATATAAAGAGCAAAGAAAAATTCCACGGCTAGAGTTTTGTAATAAACAACTGCTTTAAGTTTTGGTCAACATGTCCCTTACACCCGGTATAGTTGCATGTAGTGTTAAGGTATTCAAAGCTTAGGCTCTGTAGGTGTCGCGCTGTGTCCCGCCTGCGCCTCGTCCGTGGTAGGCGTTAGCGAGGTGTTGGGACTGTGGGGGGAGGACAACCCCCCCTCACGCTCCAGCCGCTCGTGCTCCCTGGCGACCAGCGCGCGAAGCTCATCCTGCAACAAATTGATTTATTATGTAAAAAATAATCTTTGAACTCTATTCATTTCAATTCTCTGTTTTTAGCATATCTATATTTTATATGAGATAATTTAGGATTTTTTCAACCAAGAAGACGTCACCGCCGAGGTAGCTGTCAGCTTAAGCGTCAGTTTTTGTTTTTATTTAAACATAGAAAACTGACAAATTCCTTACGTCAATTCATACTAGCGCAGAGTAGACAATGTTCTCTTTGAAGCACGGCAACATAACAACACCATTGCTACTAAAACTTCCTGGGGATAAAATTTTTACTGAGTATTTTTCGGAAGATAGAAATTAGTAGATGCCACATAGACAATCACCAGGCCCGAATCACTTACCCCCCATCCGAGTTTATCAGCCAGTACCAGGCAGCCATCATCACAGTCCCCGAGCCAGGCCACATCTCGCACGGACTCCTCCTCCAACTGCAGGCCGCCGCCGCCCAGACCCCATAACTTCAGTAGAGGTGACCTCACGCCGGCCTTCTCACGGTTGATTAGTAGTCGTGGACACCAGTCAGGCACCCTGACAAACAAGTATCATCCTTACATATTATAAAACAAAGTCTCCTACTATGTAATATATATTAGAACTACAAAAAAGTATGTAAAGTCGACTACAAAGTAAAGTTAAATATGTAGGTAAAAGAAGATGTAGTGACTAAAATTGAGAAAGAGATGCTGAGATGGTTTGGGCATGGAGACAGAATGGTCGACCATTCGAAAGAAGATTAATAAAAGAGATTTATGAGCAAGGGTGAATGGAAATGTTGGAAAGGGGAAGGCCTAGGCGAATGTTCCTGGACCAAATTCAGAACATCTTAAATAATGGTCAGGTCAAGAGTACCCTAAACCGACGAACTTGTATGAAAGGATTAATGAGAGTGGAAGAAGCCAAGGAAGTATGCAAGGACCGTGGAAAGTGGAGGGATGTGGCCTCTGCCTACCCCTATATTAATAAGGCGTGATGTTATGTGTGTATGTATGTAAAATGAAGTGGTTGGAATGGAACTGAGTAGGGCATATAACATGACAAAATTACAACTGGAGTAGTATAACAACTCTCTTTGAAGGTACTCACAAGATCCAATGGATAGTACACAATGGAAGAGAGGCCTTCCTCTTCCATTGTGTACTATCCATGCCTAGGAGTGGAATAAACTATATCTTAGTCCTTTTGCCATGGAGACCCCTGGGCTTTGGAATTACAAAGCCAAAAAATTGTTTCATAACATTTCACTACACCCGATTGCTTAAACTGATGACAGAAGGGCTGGTTCTTTAATGGCGCAAAGGATTATAGCCTGGCTATCCAATGCAGAAATGCAGCCAGTATTCTTGCCACCATTAACCTGGCTATCAAATGAGGAAATGCAGCAAGTATTCTTGCCACCATTAACCTGGCTATAAAATGAGGAAATGCAGCCAGTATTCTTGCCACCATTAACCTGGCTATCCAATGAGGAAATGCAGCAAGTATTCTTGCCACCATTAACCTGGCTATAAAATGAGGAAATGCAGCAAGTATTCTTGCCACCATTAACCTGGCTATAAAATGAGGAAATGCAGCAAGTATTCTTGCCACCATTAACCTGGCTATAAAATGAGGAAATGCAGCAAGTATTCTTGCCACCATTAACCTGGCTATCCAATGAGGAAATGCAGGCCATGTGGGCATGACTTGTATAGTTATTATTAGGATTAGTTTGCTTAAGTTCTTTATTATCTGTATTCTTTCTCAATAACAAATGAAAGTTTTAAATAGTAGTTATATTATTGAGTTATTGAATCAACAGAGATAAAATGAATCATTCTTGAAAATCTGACATCATTATTGCTTGTAAAGGAAAAGGACAGATAATACTTGCTTGCTTTCACTGTCCTGTGTTTGTTTATTCTGTCGTTTCATTACCTCAAATGTAGTAATAAAGTTGATTTTTTTAAGGTTCTAAAAGGCTTAAATCAATGAATAGATAAATAGATATAATGATTTTGCAAACTAATCATTATTGCTTGTTTGTGTTTATGTTTATTCTGTGGTTTCATTACCTCAAATGTAGTAATAAAGTTGATTTTTTTAAGGGCTTAAATCAATGAATAAAAATAATATAATGATTTGTAACTTTCAAGGTTATTCGACATAGTAATATATTTGAACGGACACATACTATGATAAACAACAGTTTTTTATGGACTGTGACTCTGAGGTCTCCTCGTGACCACAGTCCATGCCACTGGATCGAAATATCGACAAAATTAAAAAACTGTTGTTTATTGTGTTACTTACCTGTTGAAAAAATAGCATAGCAATGAGACAAATAAATGTAACTTACATATCAATCAATGAAGCAAATGGTTGCACCTCAAGTGATGACCCCATGATAATCAGCATGTCACACTGCTGGAAGTCCACTTGAAGGCACCTCTGGAACCTGTGCGGCAGACTCTCCCCAAAGAATACAATGTCTGGCTTCACAACACCAGGGCACTCCGTACATATGGGGATCTGATCAGCAAATATTCTTTCTGAAAAATATAACCTTCACTGTTAAAGTACTTTTTCATTATAAATGCCAATTAATTAATGTTTGGAATTTCACCTTTAAAAAAATTTAACTATACAGTTTTGACTTATCCAGGGCTATCAATTTAAGCAAATTTCGAAAGAAACTATTTGGCTTGCTGATAAGGCCTACTAAATTTTGAAGTAATTTACCTCGACTTGCAACTAGAGCAGCTTTGGATATTACAGCAGTTCTAGTCAGGCCAAGGTCATTGAGTAGAAAGATTTTGCTGGTACACCTCTTGCACCATTTATGTTACTTCATTTGTAAGGTCATAATATTTATTAACTTTTAATGTATGGTCTTTAGGGATATTAGTTTCCCACGACACTATAACCTCAACAAGAACAATATGTTTAATTTGTTTGGAATAAATATTAAATAAATAATAAATGAAATACCTTTATAGAATTCTAATAATATTCACACATTCCAAGCAGTGAGATGTATAAAAAGTGCCATGCGCCTCTACTATTTTATCCTCAGGTATGCCTGCACCTCGCTCCAAAGTGTCAATGTTTTGCGTATAGTGACGTAACAGGATTCCTGAAACATTATTTATTTTGGAAAGTTGCTAAAAAGTAGACAATCTGACCATAGGTACACTTAAAAACTAGAACTCGCTATGATAAAAAGAAATTATGTATGCCATGCTTAAAGTAACTATTCTTTCTAAAGGCAACATTATGGGAATAATGCATTGACATATTAGTACTATGGACTTCGGGTCTAATGCAAAATTTACGTCAAAAGTGTCCCAAGATATTTTATACACACTAGGATGTATTTATGTTTTTATACACAAAATAACATTGTAATGTATGTCTTATCGTATTGTTATACAGTCTAATTTGCAACGGTCTAATAGCATGCAATCAGTAATCTCGGACGCGATGCCATGGCAGCCTTTTTTTGACATGACAGCTTCTCGTGAAAATAGGACAACATAAATGGTGTGGAGTCGGTAGCTTTCAAATTTTTTTGGCATCTTATATTTATATATTATATTTACAGCAAATTTTAATTTATATTTACATATCCCTGACCTCTATATGCTGGGATAAATCTTGTACCAAATAATATTTGTTGTAATTATCTTGTATAAAATAATAATTAGTTATAATAATAATTCATTACAAACCAAATCCAGTAATGTACAAAATGATATGCCACTCGACATAGTTCTTTACTTTGAAATTTTAAGTTCTGATATTTTCTCTTTTTAATTAAACTGAAAATATATTTTTTTACTTCAATGACGTTAGATAATTCTTATAGTTATCAAATTAATATACCATTATGGTAAAAGTTATTTGATTAATTTTCATGACATAAAAAATATAAGTTGACATAAAAAATAAATTATCAAATTATTTTCATTCAAAAATTAAGTAATTAAATAATTCAAATGTTAAACAACAAAATAACTCTATGCAGTCGTTGTTCTAAAACATTCATTGCTCACGGCAGATCCGAACTAAATGTGGTTAATTAGATAAACATATTATCCTGAAACATTTTTTCATTTTGGTTGGTTATGCAATTCGTTTCTATAGTTTATTAAAATTTTAATAAAATAGCCTGTTTCTAAGCAAAGTAATGCTTTAAAATCTGTAAATATTTCCTTACTGAAAATAGGTACACTTCAAAACTCGGGAACTCAAGCTATTATAAATTACGGCATATAAATTCTGTATGCCGATGCTTAAAGTAACTTTTATTCTTTTTATGGCAACCATAGTATTAATATGTCAATGGAATAATGGCTATTTTTAAACAATGAAAAAAACGGAGGAGGTATATATATATTTTTTTATGTATGACAATGCATAACTTTTTACACTTCCAAAATGGTCTCATAGTCATCATGTTAGGATCTGATGATGTTATCTTGGGAAAATCGAAGGAATTCTTCAAATTTTATAGGCACACTTGCAGTGATTTCTGCTTTTGTGTTAATGTTGGTAGCTTTTTGGCTACAAGTGCTGTATAATGTGCTATAATAGTATAGTACGAGTAGGTGACATGTTGATAAATCATGAAAAAAAACTCATTTGCAGTGCGTGTAGTAGAGCTGTGGAATGCACTCCCTGTTGGCATTGGTGAATCGAAATCAATTTTCATTTTTAATAAGGCGGTTAAATCCTATTATTTTACAAACTAAAGATGACTATTAGTTTATGTTCTTCCTATGATGTATTAATGTAGGTATTTATATTAGTTTATTTTATGATAAATAGTTTAGTTAATATTGGTGTTATTTGTGTATTCTGGTTTATGTATTAGTGTGTAATTATTTGAATTTATGTATATTTTATAAGTATACCACCTGCAGTCTCTTTCTTTATACTTTCCTAAGCCTAAGGTTGCCTGGCAGAGATCTCTGCTAAGCGATAAGGCCGCCTTTTGTATCCTACATATATATTTTTTAAGTTATCTCTGTACTGTTTTTTTTTTATTGTGTGTGTGGAATACAAATAAAGAATAAAAAAATAAATAAAAATAAAAAGTAAGAAATAAAATTTTTTAATAAAAAAAATTGAACTGACTCAAAACGCACTAAAAAGTAAAAAATAACTGTGCAATTAGGTTCTTTCATTTACTTAAGCATATCTATGAAGTCAGTGCCAGCCAAGGTTTCTGCTTTAAGGATGTTAGCTAGAACCCACAAACTTGGCTGGCACTGATTTCATAGATATGCTTAAGTAAATTAAAGCAACTAAATAGCACAGTGATTTTTTAATTTATAGTTTAGTTTTGAGTCAGTTCAACTTTTTATTATTAAACACATGTTGTTAGAACTACTAGAAGTTTAAAATGCACCTTTTGTGGCTATAAAGTGCTTGTTGCAGTAACTTGTGCTAAATATGAAGAAAGATTTATTGTTTATAGAATAAAACATTTTTAACAAAGTATTTAGATATGATACTTATGTGCTATCAAATAAAAACTAGTGAGAAACTAAAAAGAAAACAAAAAATTACTTATAACAAGCAATGTAGCATTCAGGTATATCATGGAGAAGCCAAAGGGCTGTGGATTTCATAACATTTGTAACAAGTTAACCCACTTCCACTTTAGATTGCATCATCAATTATCATCAAGTGTGAACGCAGTCAAGTACTAATTTGTAGAGAATAAAAAACAATTTCTTACCTTTTTCATGTAAAAGTCTTATAAAATAATGTGACACAGTCGGTTTAAAACTTCCAGGGAACAATTCTTTTGCAAGTGTGAAAAATGGTTTTGGGTTTTCTCTGAAGAAATTAATTTCAAATATAGCTTGAGGTTGAGGTAAGTTGTATTTTTGCAGATTGTGATACAAGCCCGTCTCTGGACTGCGAAAGTCTGGAATACCGGCCGCTGTAAAATGATGATTAACAGTTACCACACAATAAAAGTTCCACGCACAATTTTGGTGTTTACATGCAGATAAACAAATTGCTCAATAGCTGGTGAATGGTGATACAATAGAAATACTTCTTGTGTTGCATTTTGTTGCAAAAGTTGCAAAGCATTTCTGGGCAGCAGTGTTCACTTATCATCAAGTGACTCACTTGTGCCTGCTATTACTGGGTTAAAAACCAATAAAGATATAAGTATTTATTATAAGGAAAATATTGCGACCACTTCATTCTTCATATTAAACTTTACTTACATAGATCAAATCAATGTAAGGGCTAAACTCTAGAAAATGTATTTACAGAAAAGATTTACCTTTATAAACTAATCAAAATAAATAACTTAACTTACATGTAGATATACCGGCTCCCGATAATGTTATAACATTTTGACATCGATCACTTTTCATCCATTTAACGATACCATCTAAGTTGACTTCATTCAAAACTTTGTCTACAGGTGCAGAGGGCTCCGTCGGCTCGTAAAAACCCAATTTCTGGGCTAAATATCTTCTGATAGAGTCTACATCCAAGTCCCGAATTCGTGAGCCAAGAGTTTCTATCGGATTTGGCGGGACAGACCGATCCTGGGGTTCATCTCCTAAAAAAATAAAAATATATAATTTTTTTATAAAGTTTATTTTAATCGTGCAATAATTTACTGCACTCACCATCACTTTTGCCGGGAGGCGAATTAGCAGACATTTCTCGCGATTTATTAAAATTGCGACTCCAAACCTTTGTCCGATTTCGCCACGGCCCGTTTGACAGATATATAACGCGCATTCTCGGAAATAGCTTTTGCGAGTTGATGACAAGATTTAATTAATTAAATTATTTTAATTATATAACTATCTAATATGTTTCTTATAATCTAAGTGCTATGTATGCGTTGTTGTTATAAATAAATACATTTATTGGCTACTAATCATTAAATATGATGTATAGGTACCTGTAGTTCTGTTCATCATGATTCATGCAAGCTTCGTAAATGCACTTTGATTCTGTGCAAAGAGCATAGATAATACTCTATATACGCAAAGAGTAAATAAATTCTTTGTCAAGCTGCTGTCACGGAAGAATAATATTCTGTGCACAACCTTATGACATTATATGATTACTGTTATTGTGCCAAAATATTGATTTATGAAGTGGAAATTTTGTTGTACGATAGCTAGTAATCATGTTAAAGTATTGCTTGCAGTTATAGACGTGGTGGCTTGTTGTATTTTAGGCTTGTGAAAACATAACTTTACATTTGCGGTATTAATCATGAAAATTAAGAATGTATTAAATGATTCAAGATCAAGATGTACCTACACTTTGTATTTTGTATGCACACTGAATTTAGTCGAATTACATTGTTGCAGTCCCTTTCGGGGAAACTCCCAATACCAACTCTATAAGTACGATACTTACTTAAAAAGTATAACGGTTTTCTTTAGCTTTATTTTTTTGTCCTATAATTTAATATATTTTGGAAACTTTTCAATCTCTATTTAAAAACTCACTTTATAAAATGCACTTGAATTTAAAAAACCCGTATTATTCTATTGTTAAATAAGTGGCAGGTATTTTTAGCATACTTTATAAATGTAATAGGTACTTACTTAATTCTATTGAAAAACTAAATTGATGGGATAAGTGCTTGGATTAAATTAAGAAATTAAACTGCAATATTATTAAGTAAGAATCTGTTTTTATTAATTAATGTTATATTTTTATCTATCTATTTTTAGTTTGTTCTATTCTTTACTTATTCTTTAGTTAAAGATTAGTAAGTAAGACCATGCATTCGCGCGGCGGGCGGCGGTTACACGGCGCGGTCGCCCACGACGGCACACGCAATGTTGAAATCTTAGCGTGCAACCGCGTCAGTTTTAGCGTAGGCCCTTAGCGTACTTAGTAGTAGAGTAAGTAATAGGTACAGAGTCTGTGGACTGTGACTACACAAAAAAGATGTAGTTAGTCTATGTTGATATATGATGCGCGGGAAAATAGTAAGGTTACATACTTAATTACAGATTATACTCAATGTTTTTTTTGTTGGGATCAAATTATAATCAATATTTAAACATGGAAATTAAAGGTATAGTACCTATAGTATAAGCTCCACAAATTCCAGAAAAATCGAAATACAAAAAAATAAACAAACTCAATAATGCTTATTATAGAAAATCCTAACAGGATACCGCAAAATCCACCAACATTACCTGAAAAGAAAACAGGAAATAATTTAAAAAAATGATTTTATTTATGGTTAATTAAAGAGTGGGTAGTGGTTTCTAGCCAGAGCTAGATATAGATGTGCCATTAAGGTAGTTAGTTACATAGGTATACCTACTAAGTTTGTTGGAAGTTGGAAATATTGATCTTGGCTTAAAACCCTGAACAACAACATACTACTTCATCGACATCATTATCAACCTATTATCGGCCCACTACATGGCCAGGCCTCCCTCCCTGTTGGGGATGTTGGGGATTTTGTTCATTAAAGACCACTGTCAGGTGTTGATGATAGTGACCGGGACCATACTAAGCATCCCAATACCGGGCACGACCCAACCCAAGATTCGAACCCAGGACTTTGTGACCGAAGTTAAATAGTCTAACCGCCAGATAACTGGGTGTCAACAGGTTAAACTGTTCATATGAACATTTCTCTTGAATCACTATTTTACATCTAGTGGTGTGAACCCCATTTTAAAATACCCACGTTACGTCTTTACAGTCAGGGTCCCAACTCGCCAGAACTGGACTTATTAACAAAATCTAAATCGGCCTAGCTGGGAATCGAACCCTGTAACCCCGTCTTATAAATCCACCGCTGCGCTATAGAGGCCGTCAAAAATATTGTAAAAAGATTTTTTTAAATCTTTCAACGGCTGGAATCAACTTCTTTATGGCCTTTCATTAATTTTTAAAAAAATGTTGTATAATACCACAAAATACATAATAGTACAAGACAATACTAACTTAAAACCTCGTACCAATAATTCACGACGTCAAGGCGATTCAAGACCCCGTCCGTTGTGGGCTGATAAATGCTGAGCAAACATTTGCCGGACATGTTTAACCCGTTGCTGTAAATGAAAAAAGCTAATTCGTATCAAAAAGCAAATGTAAATTGCATGGAGGTTAACATCACAATGCATCTATGACATTATCATCATCATAATCCTATCAGCTGATAGACGTCCACGGCTGGACAAACGAGTAGGCCTTTTGTAGACACTTCCAAACACAAGGACCCTGAATCGTCTTTGGCCAGCTGCTCTCTGCGACACGTTTTATGTAGTCCAGCTAGTGGGGGTCGATCAACACTGCGGTTTACAGTGTGGGGTCACAATTCCAGCACCATGGGATTTTAACGTCCATCAGCTCTCCGAACTTTGTGCTCGGCCCATTGCCACTTCAGGTTACCGACTCGTTGAGCTATGTCAGTAACTTTGGATCTTCTGCGGATTTCCTCATTTCTGATTCGATCACGCAGAGATACACCGACCATAGCTCGCTTCATCGGCCGTTATTGACTGAGCCCTCTTATGAGGCCCATTGTTAGTGATCATGTCTGATCCGTATATCTTTGAAGACTTTCGTCTTCAGGCACTGAGGAGTATATATGTTTATTACGTTTAATCGGAGTCGTAAGTTAACTCTATCGCCAATTGTCTTTTGTTTAGAGATTCTGTTAATTCGGTAATATAAGTGCCCGCGCAGACAGTAAGCGTTTCGACAGTAAATGTTTTCGAAGTAACTTACATGAAGAAACTTGTGTACTCTTTATTTTGATTAGCAGAATAGGTGAGCGGAATCTTCGAGTGCTTAGAGTAATGCCGCGTAAGTTCACAGTCGGGCAAGCACTCCGGGCAATATAGAGCATCTTGGAGCTCCGCTTCGAGCCCGACTGTATTCTCAGCGCCTTTAGGAAATAGGTAAAATAGTTTATCTGAAAAATAAATAAATAACTTACATTGTTTTTAATTTCTGGCTCACGTACGGCTTATTTCTTTCGACAAATTCCTGTGAATTGAGCCGTGTAGATATGACAAAGCAAAAAATAGTGCGCTGAGCTTAAGAAGACTCTTCAAAACTGCGTGTGGAACAACAGCATTAACATCAAATAAAAAAATAAAACATCTTCATCATCTTTCGACAAATTATTATTGTAGTATAATCGGAAACGACTCCAAGGATTTTCATGAAATTTTGTATGCAGGGGGCTTCGTGGGCGATTAGGGCGTAGCTAGGTTTCATTTTTAGAAAAAGTATATTAAAAAAATACCAATAAAGCTTGGTCAACCAGGTTCTTATCATTATCATAATTGACAATCATTATTAGATGTTGATGATAGTGACCGAGAACTAAGTCTTGGCCACACCGAGCTTAGAATTTTCGTTGAAAATTTTGGGAAGTAATACTCAGGAAGGTCCGATAGCTCGGCCGAACGCGAACTGGGAGGGTCGTAAGCTACAGAGGATAACCACTGCGCCAATTAGGCACCTGATTGATGGAATAGAGAGTGCAAGCGCAAGCAATGTGCTATTTATTACTCTTTTATGCGTCACGTCCTTGCCTAGAAATCAGCCTCCTACGGATCAGTGTGCCTAGTGTGAGATGTCACCAAAACAAATCGAAAACTTCACATTCGCGTTAAGGGCATATTTATATGGAACTGAAGCAGCGCCCCTGGCGGAAGTGAGAGAAAACTCAAATGGGCGAGTGTCAGTGTTGAGTTTTCTCTCACTTCCGCCAGGGGCCCTGCTTCAGTTCCATATAAATATGCCCTTAACGCGAATGTGAAGTTTTCGATTTGTCTTGGTGAAATCTCACACTAGGCACACTGCCTGTTGGTCGAATCTTTTTGCAAAAAGACCATTGACTGAACTGAAATGACTATTGGAACAATACGCACCTGTTATGTAAATATTATTATGTGGCAATATCAACATTATTATTCTCTGTTATTTAGTTGTAGCTAACTATAAATTTGTGGTACGTGTCCCCTGTCTAGACAGCGCTGGCACTGCCCTAGTTATAGGACTGAGCAACATTTGGTTCTTGTAGTAGAACAGTTAGTTCTATAGAACAAAGATATCATCAAAATTCTAACCTTTATATTTATTTAAGCATTTCAAATGGTAGAGAGTGCATATAGGATCGCCTTCAGCAGCGGGGAAGTAATAAGGGACGCATTTGCAAAGCGTCTTGAGAGTCCTGAATCTACATTTCACAATGCAAGCGCTGTACGAGTAAAAGTCATTGTATTCGTCTTTCATCTCGTCGTGGAAGTAACAGTTTCTCTGAAATAAATAAATGATTCATCATTACCATTATTTTTTTTAGCTGTCCACTAAGTACTAATTATAGTAATTATCATTCACGATCGCCCGCGACTCTGTTTTGAAATTGAAATTCTGTTTTGTGATAGTTTTCTCTAAAATAGCCTCTGTCCTTTCTCAGGTCTAGACTATGTCTGTACCAAATTTCATTTAAATCGTTTCAGTAGTTTAGGCGTAATTGAGTAACAAACAGAAAGAATTACTTTAGTATAGAAGTATAGATAACTAAGTTAAGTAAAGATAAATTCCCAAAAACTACTAGCTTAGTTAGAATCGAACCTACGAACTTTTATGTGTCTCATTATGTTCGGATCCAAAACTTGCATAATATACATTTATGGTTTCAAGCATAATAGCTAATAATTGTTTAAATTATACTATTTTTAAACCACTCGTAGCTCGTAAGTAATTTACGTAAAAACTACTAAAGATATGAATTATATGCGAAGAACTAAAGAAGGCCGACTTCGCAATTAGAGGCATAGTTTTCTATTCAAGGATAATGATTCATTATTCCCGAGTTGTCTGTTTGAAGAGTTTCGAGCTCATCCTTGTACGTACAGAATCACATTACAGAAAAATTATTATTATAAAAACAAAAACCCAACTGCTTAGAAGTAATGAACTGAAAGAGAAAAACAAGGATCACTATATCTATATAAAATTCTAAATACTTTATGGTGCTGCAGGTGTGGACAAAATAGTTTACTACATTACTTCTAAGCAGTTGGGTTTTTTGTTTTTATAACAATAATTTTATTTGAAACTGGGAAAGAAAGACTCTTGTAAAACCATGATATGATATTTAAAAACTACGTTTGTTTACCGAGAATAGAACCAAGGATCTCCGTCTTTTGAATCCATATCACGGAGGCCGCCAGCCTTGTAACTATATTTGAGTATTGCTAGCTATATCGCCAGCTAGTTCATACTTACGTATGTAGTACCTACGCGTACCTTGAGTAAGTCTTCAAGTCAAGAGTGAGTAGGCACATTCTAGGCAAGCGCGTTCCACCGTAGTCTGCATCTTCGCTTACCGTCAGGCGTGATCGTAGCCAAGCGCTAGCCTATACAGTATAAAAAAAGAGTAACTACGTGCCGTTTCTGGTGGATATTTGCGAACTTCCTCAGTGGCAACTTGCTTGACGGTGTGGATCTCGAACAACGCTAACTGATCTGGTTGGATGATGCGCTGGATCATGTTGCCGCCGGTTGGATCAGCGTAGTGGGTCGCGTCATAAATAAGCACCTGGTGATAAAACAAACATGAGTTGGCTGATGGGCTTCGGTTGTGGCTAGTTACCACCCTACCGACATACCGCAAAACGATTTAGCGTTCCGCTGCGATGTCGTGTAGAAACCGAAGGGGTGTGGATTTCATTCTACTCCTAACAAGTTAGCCCGCTTCCATTTTAAATTGCATCATCACTTACCATCAGGTGTGATACAAGGCAAAGGCAAACTTGTAATGATTAAAAAAATGCTTTTCTACTCGCAAAAGGACAGTATAAATATGGGCAATAGAAAAAACTACTGATTATAATGACGCGACGTGATGAAATTCAAAATTAGTAGGTATTTGTACAAATCTATTGCGTTTGACTGAATTTTGATAGTGAAAAAAAATATTTTTACATTTCGGTTTTTAACAGACTTCTTAAGAGCAAGAAAGAAAAGTTATACTTAGAAGTCACTCCGTATTTCTATGGAAACAACAATATTTTTTGTTCGTAAAGAAAAGTTTTCTGTACTTAGTGCATTTAACAATAAGTGGCCTGTGACTGGAGTTGTGTAAGTAACGTTGCGACGTAGCGGAGAATATACGACAATAAAAATTTAAATAAACCCATAAAAGAAATAATATTATTGATACATTTATGAATAGAGCCATTTATCTAACGAGAATAGGTATTTTTTCAATCTTTGTAGAGGCAATTTATTATTTGTTTTCACTCCCATGTCATAACTATTTGACATGTAAAATGACTTAATGTGCTTACATTACGTAAACTATAGTCCTTAGTTGTTTCTTGTGTTACCACTAACAAGTAACACCTAATTTATTCTTATGTCTGTGTGCGGATGTACCTATCTACCATAAAGAATTCATGAACGTAGTGTTTTTTTCATTTTTTGATAATGAGCTGAATTTCTGAATAAACTATAAAAATATTAAAATTAATAACACCAATGAACTATAAACAATAGTACAAAATTACCAGAATAATAATATTTTCTCTCTTTATAAATCGTTGATTAACTACTAATAATTGGTATCCCTGATACACTAAAGCTGAAGGGACTTGTCTACAAATTTGTCATCCGGCCGGTTCTGCTATATGGCAGTGAGACTTGGCCAGCCTTAACGAGGCACGTGCAGGAACTCCGAGTCACGGAGATGAAAATGCTACGGTGGATGTGTAACGTAACGTCACTCGGTGTGACCGTCAACGTAACGATCACATCCGCAGTAGGCTCAATGTCCGTGACATCTGAGACAAGCCGCAGGAATCCCGTCTTAGATGGTATGGCCATGTCGCACGTCGTCCGCAGAGTTACGTCGGAAACAGGTGTCTGAACATCGCAGTCCCTGGCGCTAACCCCCGAGGCCGCCCCAAAAAGCGCTGGCTTGATATACTGAGCAATGACATGAGAGCCAATAAACTTAAGAAATCAGATGCCCAAGACCGGGCAAAGTGGGCTAGATTATGCCGGAAAGCGGACCCCACTTAGTGGGACAACGCTAGGAAGAAGAAGAAGAAGAAGAATTCTTTATCACATTAAGATTTTCTAAATCGGTGCAGGTCTGGCTGGTGGGAGGCTTTTGCCGTGGCTAGTTACCACCATACTGATATGAATTTAAAAAATCAGATGTTTACCTACCCTACAGACACCCTCACCTACCGAGTTAAATATTATCAGCGTAAACTCTAAATTAAGCAACTGAATAACCGTGCCAGGTATAACCAAATTTTTTCTCGTAAAGAAAATTCGCAAAATTCCTTTGAGAAAGAAAAGATAATGATGTTGAATGGAACACTTACTTCAAATCCAAACATATTGAACGTAGTATAGGTATAGTCTTCCACTTGGGGGTCCAGGACAACATTGAGGCCTTGCAACTGGCCGGGTTGGTGTTGCCTTTTTATCAGGTAAATACTTCTGCCTTTTCTGTTATAAATAGAAAATATACATAGCACCTCAGTTTCAGTTTTTTCTAATTGGTCCCTATATTTTGCCTTTGGAACACGAGGTCGGGTAGATATGGGTATGAAAAATTAAGTTTCCTCCTTTATGAACTTATTCGTAAAACTCTTAGTTCTTAGTTTATAAGTTGGGGTTTGTCTTGGAGTGCACGTAAAGCCGCTTTTAACACTTTCATTTCATTGTTTTAGTTGCAAACATTTGACGACCTCCGTGACGAAGTGGTATATGCGGTGGATTTATAAGACGGAGGTCCTGGGTTCGATTCCCGGCGGGGCAGATTGAGATTTTTCTTAATTTGTCTTGGTCTGGCCGGTTGGCGGCTTTCGCCGTGGCTAGTTACCACCCTACAGACAAAGACGTATCGCCAAGCGATTTAACGTTCCGGTACGATGTCGTGTGGAAACCGAAAGGGGTGTGGATTTTCGTCCCACTCCTAACAAGTTAGCCCGCTTCCATCTTAGACAGCATCATCACTTAATTTCAGGTGTGATAGCAGTTAAGGGCCAACTTGTAGTCGATAGAAAAAAAACCTTTAAGTGTACTCTAAACCGACGAACTTGTATGAAAGGATTAATGAGAGTGGAAGAAGCTAAGAAAGTGTGCAAGGACCGTGGCAAGTGGAGGGATGTGGTCTCTGCCTACTCCTACGGGAATAAGGCGTGATGTTATGTATTTATGTATGTAATAATCTTTACATCTATAATTGAAACCATGTAGATTGGCAATAAAGGGCATTGAACCCGCGTTGAACCCTGAAAACTTGCTAGAAAAGCAAATGAGAAGACAAAGTACTATCTCTTTTATCTATGTATCTATATTCCAGGGGTTTTATTGCCAACGTATATGGTTCGGGGTAAAGGTAAAGATTAATAGGTGTCGCTTAAAGAACTGTAAAGAATAAGAACTTAACAAAGAACACAACAAAGAAAACCGTTACACACCCATCGTTTTCTGAAAAGTTTCCAATGACCAAGTTGAAAGCGCAGCAGTGACCATGCACTGTGAGTTGGACAGTGAAAATGTCACTGCACTCTACTATTTCACCGGCCCAAGCGCAACGGATCAGCATTTTACTACAATCGGGCGCTAGCTGAAACAAACACAACTTCACAATCAAATCTGAAGACACAAAAATCCTTTGGAAACCTCAACTTTGTCTTTTCGTAGTCCTTCGTGTAGCATTGTTTTTCATCATGTCATCATCAAGTGCCTCGTTGGTGCAGTGATCGCAAGGTCCTGTACAAAACACTGAGCTTTTCTTTATGCCAAATGCCGCGTTGGCTCAGTAGTTAGTCAGTGGATTCGGATCATAGAATAATATTAAGCTTTTCTTTGTTATAAGTTCAGTAATTTTTTTTAGCCCGGAGTTATGAGAAGTTGGTGGTTTTACACTACCGTGCCTCGGAGACCGCGTTAAGCTATCAGTCATGGTAATGAACATTAGTACGTGATAGTGATGTTAAAGAGTCAAAATATTATCAGTTATCACCTAAAGCCCCTTAAGCAAGTAATGAGTCTCAATTCCATACCTACCTCTTCTCCTATATGGAGGGTGGCCTGGCTTAAAGCGGACAGTTAAAATAGTCACCAATTATGATGATGATCTTTTGTCATTATTAATTCATCAGAAGACGTTAATCTTTTTGCCAAAAAAAAAAACAAAAAGTTTTGCAGGTATTTTGATTATTCAATTTTTAGAAAGGAAATGATCGATCATAATGTAATACAATTCATAATTCGTAATTAATACACTATTGTCTACACATAGCTTTGGGCAATCTCTGGAAACAGTATCATAACGGAATCGGTAATGCCTAATGCGAATTTGTCGATTTTTCACCCCGTATCGGCCGACCATCGTAATCATCCCAATGACCTATTGTTTAAAATACGCGTTCAAAAACCAGCCAACTGCAAGTCGCACTTGAGCTCTAAGGGTTCCATACCATACTATAAAATTCAGGGAATATTTCAAGCGTCTACTTGTTCCCGTCATTAATATCGAGCAAAAGCTGCAAAACCGTTTGTTCTATGGGAACCCCATTTGAATATTTATTTTAATTTAATTTGATTAGCTCAAAAATCAATAATGACAAAAATTTTTAATTAAAAAAATTGAACCAACTTCAAAATGCACTAAAAAGTATAAAATAACTGCATCATTTAGTTGCTTTAATTTACTTAAGCATATCTATGAAGTCGGTGCCATCCAAGTTTAAGGAACGTTTATTTAAGTAGCAAAGCACTTTGTAAGTTTTAGGTAACGTCCTTATAGTAGGAACCTTGGCTGGCACTGACTTCATATATATATTTTAAGTAAATCAAAGAAACTAAATGACGCAGTTATGTTTTAGTTTTTAGGGCGTTTCGAAGTCGGTTAAATTTTTTATTAAAATTTTTTTTCTTACGGAAGGGTACCCTTGCTAATAAAAAAATTATCAAAATCGGAATACTCTGTAAAATGTTATGCTTGTCATATATAAAAATAATATACGCGTCGAATTGAGAACCTCCTCCATTTGTTTTCGTCAGTTAAAATTACAACTAAATATTAAGCCGTGTCCACACTATGTAGATCGACTCTGTCGACTCGGTCGATCGATAAAATCGCTCGATACCATCGACGATGTCAACTCGTCTAAATTGCCTCAGTACATGTGGACGAGTCGACCGACAACCATCATAAATTTTTATATATTAAAATATGAGTTTGTTTCTTTTTTTATAGTTAACATCACTTGAATCCCATAAGTAAGAACGATCACGGTACATTTCAATAAAATTCGATGTTTGGGTATCACTCCAATTCATTTTCAATAAAAATGTAAGCACTTGAACAACAGTATAGCACTATTCTATTTTTTAAAACGGCAGTGACAAGATCGACACGTCCACACTGGTGCCTTCGACTCGACTGTCTTTGATCCGGACCGACCTGATTCGGGTTGTGTTCGACTCGACTCGACACCGCTCAACAATGTCTAGCGACACGTCCAGACTTGTTCGACATTGTCGATCGGTGTCGATCGACATAGTGTGGACGCGGCTTTATGGAAACAATACAAATTGCCATCTTCTTTCTTCCTGGGTATTTTCAAAGTAAGTGTAAGTGGGACAAATTGCCATTGTTAATAGGAAAAATATGGCAAAAAAATGCTGCCAGGGATTCTGTTTTAGTATTTGGTG
Source organism: Mycalesis mineus (assembly GCA_034621355.1). Classification (NCBI taxonomy): domain Eukaryota; kingdom Metazoa; phylum Arthropoda; class Insecta; order Lepidoptera; family Nymphalidae; genus Mycalesis; species Mycalesis mineus. The sequence goes on from CM067901.1 coordinate 4,922,970, forward strand.
TTATAGCGGCAACAGAATTACATTCTCTCTGAACGTTTTAATTGTTCAGCTTTCATTAGAGATTTAGGAGTCATTAGATACAACCTGGTGCCAGAAACACAAAAGTACATTAGTATTAGCGTTTTTGCCATTTGTATACGGAACCCTAAAAGGTATTCGGGCCCTAAGGTTATTTATTGCTTCATCAAATCCCATTTATTAATCTCTGTCTTGAAGCTCTACCATAAAATTATTATAATGTTTTTCAATTTAAACCAATTTTTTGTGTTAGCATTTATTCCCACTTTATCAGGCTAGAACGCTAGATCATATTTTTAACACATCTAGGGAAGTATTTCAAAGAACAAACAGGTAGGTCAAACAGTAAGGACTTAGTTAGCCAACAAGAGTTAGAAAGTTGGTGGTGTTACACTTCCGTGCCTTGAAAAGCACCTTAAGCTGTCGGCTCCAAATATTGTCATCAACATCTGACAGTGGTCATTATAATATCAAACATTATCACCCTAAGTCCGCCAATCTGCATTGAAGGAGCGTGGTAGGCTTAAGTTCCTGATACCTACCCTCTTCTAGAGAAGACTATAACAATGAAGGCCCAACCCTATAGTGGGCCTTATTCCTACTTATGTATTGCTGTAGAACCTGTGGAAGCTAGGCATGATTCGTAGCTTAAAGTACTGTAGGAATATTAATTACATATTTTTTTTATTGGCTATGAACGTTATGTGCAAAAGGCATCTCCGTAATAGTAGGGACCGGATTAAATCAGAAAGGACCTAGATTCTACCTCTACTGTTAAAAATACCTACTTTTTCCATTATTTTGCCAACACCTTTCCTATCGAAATACTCATCGAATAAACTGAACAACGGCAGAGTTTCCATGGTTTTATTATATGAATAGTCAATCAGTCTTCCAAATTGTATCAAGATCTGTCTTAATTCTGAAGCACTTCCATCAACTCGTGTTATATTCTGTGTTCTACAAGAAAAATATAAATACAATTATATTTTTTTGACAAATCCATTATTTTCCAAGGTCAAAGTAGTACTTTGATGCTAGTCTATGCTCTTCTATACTGTACTTATAATTACACTGTAAAAGGTCCAATTCTGTACATATTTTTAAATTTTTTATTGGTGGTTGGTATGGTTTAAATTTTTATGAACACTATATAATCGATACAATATTTATATCAAATATTTTTTAAGATTCTTGTTCAATAATATAATACGAGTATAATAACTACTCATTCAGGTATATACTTAAGTGATATACGTTATCTTAAAATAGTAATAAATAGGCATCTACGCCCGCTATTTTGTTGCAGCTGTAAAAACCGTTAGGCTAGTTTTTGCATTTTCTGAAAAGGTTTACAATACTAGTGTATATATATTTTTCACCATTGTAAAGTAAAGATTTCAACAAACAGAAAGCACGCCAATTTTTTAAAAAAAAATTGATATTTTGTCAGCCAATTTTTGGGTTGAAAATTAGGTTATTTTTTTGATATTCATTCAAAATAAGGTGAAAATAAGTATTTAAAATCAAATAAATTATAGCGTGTTTGGGGCATAAAAAGGCAAGTATTCACCAAATTTTGTGAAAATAAAATTTTATTTATAAAAGATAAAAATAAAAAACGAAAAACTTGGCTTTTTGAGTTTTCCACATAAATTTTGAGGTTATGTGAAAAAAGTGTAAACGCAAAAGTTTTAGATCTTTTTATTACCTACAACTCTGCTATATGACTCTTTCCATAGGACTTTTAGTTTTGCTGGAAATCGACAAAAACCGTATTCTACCCCTGAAACCTAACCCACTACACCTTCCCGATCTCAGATCGCCCGTAATTAATTTTTCCTTTCATTTTTATAATATTCTCCTCCTTTTCTCATGGGTTTTATCCTACTGCGATTTTTTACTTTTTATTATTTTTAAGGCTATTTGCACTGGTGTATTACTAAAACAATATATAATAGTCATAATTCTTATATATATAATCTGAATCTCAGAAACGGATCCAATGATTTAAATTTTGTATGCAGAGAGTTTCGACCTTCGGGGGCAATTTATAGATCTAACTATGTTACATTATTAGAAAATGTTGTTATTAGTGTATTTAGGTAAAAAAAACTGCTACTACACTAAAGCTGCTCAATCGTTAAATAGTTGGTTTTGTGATGTAATTTGTATCTAAATATAAATTAAAACAAAAAAATACTGAGCTAAGCTCGGTCAATTAGGTACTTAACTCTATATATTTAATCATTTTTTCTCGACTAACTCTGTTGAAGTTGCATAAAGTTACGGCTGGGAACTCAATGTTGGATATGGGGTACGACGACGACTCCATCGTAACGATTAACGGTCTCGCCAGATTTTCGACCCACAGGTTTTGGAGAAAGTATGCAAAGATACCCAGCATTGCCAATAACAGCAGGAGCCTGATAACTCTGGAATAAAACAATTATTTATATAAAAACATCAATTAATATCAATAAAAGTATAACCATTACTGGCTGATATATTAACGCAGTGCTCAAACCACTAAACGAATAGGGTATTTTACTCACATAAAAATGTTTTAAATAGTTTTAGTAAATTGTTAAAAAAAATTACGGAATGACTAATTTACTAAATGCGATGGACCCGGCACTCGCACGGTGAATCCATGGAATGATAAGATATTCGTCTCTAAAAAATTTACGTGTTTAAATGTTTCTAATTAGACAGCGACGGCATCCTTATAACGTAACAGACTGTAACGCCTTAGTAACTCAGTACTAATTCGCGTTTTGCGAGAAAGGGACAGTATACCCCAAACCCAAGAATTTAAGTAACTTTGGATATTATTGTTGGATGGATTTAATTTTGTTTTCAGTGTACCTCAATATTTTCATTCTAGTTTATAACAAAGAAATTTTTTTTGTCTTATTGGACAAAAAAAATTCTTTACACAAAAATTTTATTTCAGGGTGTACCTATTGGTATACCCTGGCACTATTTGTCACACTTAAAGCTATTATGACGTAGTCGGGCGCTAAGAAATGATTTTCCAAAACCCCAAAGCGATGAAACGGGGTTTCAAGTAAACATCATTTTTCACGCGTACATTGTTCATCTTTTTAGGCAATTTGCCCCAACGAACATCATTGGCCCCAACCTGGACCTTATCCAACAGACAGGGTTATTTTATCGCAATCGTAAGGATTATTATATCCGTTCAAGGCCCGGTTGTACTGAAAAGTTGACTTGTTTGAGATTACTCTTCGATAATAATTAATGAAGCCAATTATATTATATTTAAGCCAATCCGAACATTTCGTCGTTTTTCTATTACGATGGAAAGAATTCCTGTCATCATCATCAATCACTGTTAGTTTATTAACGGTCCACTACAGGGCCAGGCCTCTCTACTTATAGGAAAGCGGATATAGAGCTTACACTTACCACGCTGCTCGATGGCGCGTTGGCGGACTTAGGGTGACATTGCTCGATTATCTAACGATCAATTTCAGATGTTGATGATAGTGATCGTATGATGGTATAACGTGCTCCCCGCGATACAAGGCGCCTAAACCCATGAGTTGTGGGTACTTTTAAAATATCAAAATTAAACTAATAAACCTTTGATGAAGACATTGGTCTTGATTCCAGAACCGTTGGAGACCAGGCAAAGAGCAGTGTTCCTTGTATTCCTTGAAAGTTGTCCTAAAGTTTATCCTTATAACAGTCTCGATGCTCATGTTTCTTGGATTAGGTTTGAGCGACCGCTTTCTGTATTCGCGCCACCACACAGTTTGATTGTTCTTCATGGTTTTGAAGTTAAGTTATTTAAGTTTATATTGAGTTTATTGTTTATAATCGAACACCCTCACAGTGGTCGTATGAAGAGTATTTAAACGACTGTCATTTAAACTTAAATGAACACGGAGAGTGGAGTTAATAAATCAATATCGAGTGAGTCGAATTTCAGATAACAGTTCCGTATAACATCAAAAAAATATTTATACCATTGACTGTTTCGTTGGTCCAGTGGTTTACGTAAGTGGTTTTACATCACAAGGTTCTGGTAGTCCTACAATATACTGTGCGTTTTTTTGTCCCAGAAATTATAAGTAAATTTTTAGTAGCTTTAGACTTTAGAGCAGAATTCATTGCTGTTAGTTTCGGAGAGAAGAGCGATGGGTATAAGCCCTCTGTATGAAATTGAAGGTCTCTACAGTAGGATCATTTTTGATAAAATAGTCATAATGATGTCATACAAAATGATACTATAAAAATTGGGGATTTCCCTTTTTAGAAATATATTTAAATAAAAGAATTGTATGGGATAGAATAGGAAGATATAATAAGGTTTCGTTAGTAATTTTGTAACGGAATTCTAAAACATACAACACATTATCGCGTGGTGAACGGTTATTAAGACATCAAATATTAAAGAATATAGTAATTAATCACACGTACACTTTTACCTTTTTCAATGCAATATTAATGCAAATGAGCATTTGAAGGTTCATCAGCAATCAATATTTGCTTTTTTATTTACTACAAATTACCCTTGACAGCAATTACACCTGATGGTGGGTAGGTAGGTGATGATGCAAAGATGGAAGCGGATTAATTTGTTAGGAGTAGGATGAAATCCACACCCCTTTCGGTTTCTACACATCATACCGGAATGCTAAGTCACTTGGTGGTACGTCTCTGTCGGTGGGGTGATAACTAGCCACGGCCAAAGCCTTCTACTAACCAGACCTTAAATAATTCAGAAAATCTATATCAGCCCAGCCGGGAATAGAACCTTTGTCTTATACATCGACTACACATACCTCTACGCCGCGCCGCCATATCCGTATTAGATACATCGCATTTTAAGTTTTAATTTGTCAATTAACAGAAAAGAGGCAATTCAAAATTTAGTAATGATAAACAATCAATTGGTGAAGTGGAAAAGTAAGACTTTTTCTAATTTCATGCACTACATGGCGAGATGACGGTATAAACCATAGAACTCGTTCAGCTAATTGTTTCATTATGTACCGAAATATTAAGCGCTATCCACGATGTTCTATAGATGTTAGAAGTTCATAACTTTTGTTTATTCATATCGGAGGGTCGGTCGACCTGATCTATCGTTGGTGTAAGTCATTTGGAATATCTTAGATAGAAGCTAATGTTACTTTTCGGAAGTTAAATCTTGAATTCTTAAAATTTTTAATTTTTAACTTTCACCCATCTAGTGTCTATTTCTCGTTTCCGTAGGAATTTTAGGATAAAATGTAGACTATGTGTTAATCCAGGCCGTTAACTAACTCCATTCCAAATTTTATTAAAATCGCTCCAGTCATTTAGTCGCGAAGAATTAACAAACATACATAGTCTCAAAAAAATTTCACCTTTATTAGTATTAGTAAAGATTTTGCTATTTTTACCAAAATCGGGCAGGAAATCTCGACGTACGTTACACTCCGAAACCGGAGCCTCTTCAGGAGAGGCAACATCTACTGAGGTTATTCAAATAGAGAAGGCTCTATTCGGGTGTAATAGTTAATTCAAATTTAGATAATCGAATGCATTCCCCTTTGGAATGCAAGGCCAAATAGATAAGCGCCAGCTAGTTAGTTGAGCTCGAATAATTTGTTCGAAAAAATTCAAGCATTTTACTCATAGATTTACTGACCAGCTTACACTTAAAGAAAAGACGAGTTTGCACTGTACGAATACTATAGTACGTACTATAAGAATGTATATCAAGCGTCTGCCTGGCAATTACTAAAACACCAGCATTCCATGCCATAATTATAATAGTAATAAATAATGCACGGGCGTTATCCTGTGATGTTTATGGAGCAGTGAATATTTGCAGTGGTATGATTAGATGCTGAGGCCCTAAATCCATACTGATATCCTCAGTCTCTCGTATGGGATAGATAGAAAATAAGAGAATTAATTTAGCTTTACTAAATAAAGGAGAGTGCCAGACAATGTATAGGACTTTAACCTACTAATAAAAACATATTGTACAGCAATGTATTATGCATAATTTTATTGCATTTTGTTAACTATTTAATATAAATTACAATTAAAAGCTCTAGAACTCTGAGTAATCGACACGAGCCTAACGTTGGTTATCGTCCATTTCCGTATTGTTCCGTATAGTTGTCACACTGACATGACAGTCGCAAAGCTTCATTAAATAAACTTTTAAACAGGCTTAACGACTCTGGATACTAGCCTTTTACAGTCCACTGTTGATGAAAATACAATAAAAACGATTTAAAAGAATAGAACCCAGTGCTACAATAAAGATTTAAAAATGCGTAAAGAGTGTAAAATAAAACGAAATAGTTCAATTACTTTTTTTAACACAATTTTATTCCGATGTCCAACAGTAAAAATGACTTATTGTAAAACATTTTTATAATAATAGGATATTTTAGTATATTTACAATTTGTGTTCTTTCTGGGTTAGGATCTGGCATTCTTATTTAGTTTCATTGTATGCAATTATGATAGACATAAAGAAAAATAAACAAATTATGATAGTTCTATATTAGTTTAGTATAATGTTAGTTCATCAGTGACTAAATGTTTCCTTATTCCTTAGACTAATCTTTAATTTTCTTTGAATGATGATGACTTTTTGTCAAGAAAATTTCTAAAAAAAAAAAATCGAAAAACCGAAAAGCTTGTCGGGCGTCCGTTAATAGAGTCTAAAATACACGTTTAAACACAGCGAAGCACATTACATACAGAGTTGCTTATATACTAGTATTATTAGATATATATTCTGTGGGCATATAAAGGCCCCTATAATTTGCGTTGACCCTCCCGCTGCGATTGGTTGTAACATGTAATTTTTGTACGATCATTTCATTCAAGTGTATCATCAATTGACGCCGACGGGATTAACAGGCAGGTAGTTAACACTCCCAGTTAAGGTCTGCGACAAATGTGACGTGTCACGTTTGGAGTTCTTTAGTACTAGATGAGCCCCATGGTTTCACCCACGTAAATACCGATGAACGAATAAGTATTTTGAAGTTCATCGAGTGTATAGGTTTAAAGATATCGTGACGAGTCAATCAGTGGTATTTCGCTCAGTTATATTAGGATATATTGATGGCCTCCGTGGCGTAGTGGATTTATAAGATGGTGGTCCTGGGTTCAGTTTCCGGCTGGGCCGATTAAAATTTTTTAAATTAGTTCAGGTTTGGCTGGTGGGAGGTTTCAGCCGTGGCTAGTCACCAACCTAGTCAAGAAGACGCACCGCCAAGCGATTTATTGTTCCGGCACAATATCGTGTAGAAACCAAAAGGGGATTCACGGGGATTTAATCCTACTCCTAACAAGTTAGCCCGCTTTCAACTTAGATTGCATTATCAGAAAAAGAATTCACACAAACATAAACTAACATGGCTAACAACCAACATTCAAAATCCTGCTGCTGCTGAAAAACTGAGAATTTCTTGGACAAATCAAAAGCTCAACAGCACAGAATTTGAATCAAAATTTCTTGAAAGAAATAAATGTTCAATAGTTGATAGCCCGTCCCAGGAGTAGGATCTAGAACCTCGTGATCTGAAACCACACATGCTAACCACTGGGCTAACGAGGCGTTTAATGGTAAAGAGATTTTGTCGCTATTAAAAGTACTTATAGGCAAATTTCATGTTCGTAATAAACTACGACCGTGCAAGTGTGGCTGTGCTATTACTTTAGTGAAAACGAGCCTGCCGACTGATCTATCAGATATTTATCTTAAGTGGAGGTAGATAATACATGTTTATCCTGTAGCTAGTGTAAAATCATTGAAGAATGGGTCAAAGTATATATATAATAAGCAGAATGTGTGCCGGATGGCTATATCGAAGTTGATTGACATTGATAATTCAGGTAATTCGTCCACTTTTTAACCGACTTTGACGACCTCCGTGGCGTAGTGGTATGTGCGCAGGATTTATAAGATGCAGGTCTTGGGTTCGATTCCCGCCGGGGCGGATTGACATAAAAAAATTATAATAAAGACGTATCGCGATTTAGCGTTCCGGTACGATGTCGGGTAGGAACCGAAAGGGGTATGGATTCTTTAAAATCAATCTAATCTTCTAAGCTAACTTGTTAGGAGTAGGATGAAATCCCTGCCTCTCTGACTTCTAACAAGTTAGCTCGCTTCCATCTTAGATTGCATCATCACTTAACACCAGGTATGATAGCAGTCAGGGGCCAACTTGTAGTCGATAAAAAAAATAAAAATAAACTTCAAAAAAGGGAGGTTATTAATTCGACCCGTATGTATGTAACATTTCCAGAATTGCCCAGTTTTCGCATATGTTAGTCTATATTAGTGTCTGAACAAATGTGCCAAATTTTAAAAGTGTATGTATGTATGTATGTATTTATGTTTGTGGTGGCATATCTCCGAAACCACAAGTCTACTACGAAACTACGATTTAAGTAATTCTTTTTTTGTTGTACTAGGTATTGTTCAACTTAGGGCACACTGTAAGTTTCATTAAAATCGGTTCAGTAGTTTTTGAGATAGGGATATTTTAATGCATGACCACGCATCACTTTTCGCAGAATAGTCCGATTTTGAAAATTCTTTTTTTATTAGAAAAGGTACACTTCCAAAATGTATATTCCATGTTAGGATCTGATGGTGAGATCCTGGTTAAATCGAAGGAACTCTTTAAACTTTATAGGCAGCGATGTCGGTAGCTTATGTGTGTTAGTGACTCGTAAGTTTTAGTCAATAAATCACTAAAAAGTATAAAAAAAAATCTAATAAAAAATTAAACTGACTTCAAAAAGGCACTGAAAAGTAAAAAATAAATGCGTCATTTAGTTACTTTAATTTACTTAACCATATCTACAAACTCGGTGCCATCCAAGTTTAAGGAAACATTATTCAACAAATTAGCAAAGCACTTTGTATGAATTAGGTTTCGTCTTTAAAGTAGTAAGCCTACATATAGCTGGCACCGACGTCATAGTTATGGTTAATGAACAATATAATACAAAAAATTGCGTTGTTGCCACTATTTGACGTAAGCATGATTTTCATAGTTATTGGAATAAGTTGACTTAAGTTCCTTATTAAATTATTTTCCGTTAAAAAATGATTTTTGTGACTAATATCATTTTACCATCACATCTTGCCGTTTACTGCTATTCTATGCCATAAAGACCTCTAAAATTACGAAGCTATTTGCATCCAGAAATACCCTTCAAAACAATAATGTTAGTATAAACTTCGCTGGCAGGTTACAGGCATTAAATTCATTGATTAAGTTCGCGATCGCCCTCGGAAAATGGAAAACGCACAACAGTGCGTTATCTATTAGGATGTATGTCTTCCGTACATATTAATTAATATTGTAATATTACAAACGATCGAAGTTTGCATAAAATACGAGTGTTAATTAAAACTTTTCCATGCAGTAATTGGCAGTAAAATATCAAAAACGTATTTAAGTATGGACCGTAAACTGCAGAAGTGCAGAGTAAGGTTGGAGCGTAAAACATTTAGCTTATTGCGTAGTAAAATCGTGATTGGTTGAGCACCTGTAGTAATATCCCTTGATGGTAAAGTTCTTCTTTGACCCTGATTTTACTTACAGATACTTGACGCCTTGACCTCCGATAACTTATAGATGGAAATGCATGGTGATAAATATTTATTTATTTTCTATAAACATTTTATTTTTAGAATATGATAAAAATTTTATGAAATCCATTTACTCAAGTATTTTTACTCGTTGCCAATATTATTTGTAGATGGTGTGATAGCTAGATCTTCGTAATTTTATAAACGTTGAAAGTTAGTTATCAGAGACCCTTAAAGTTTAAAATTTGACGGTGTTTTTTTGAAGAGTAGCTACGAAGTCTAGCTACGAAGCATCTATATTGTCTAAGCTTAAAATTAAAACAAGACTGTCGACCATCTGCCTGAAGCGAATCCTGAAATATTTCGGACACATTGCCCGGAAACACGGAGATAATCTCGAAAAAGTAATAGTTACTGGCAAAGTGGAAGGATAAAGGCGTCGTGGCCGCAGCCCCATGCGTTGGTCTGATCAGATCCGCGCCACACTCGACTCCACGGTCTACGATGCTCTCCGAATAGCGGAGGATACAGCAAAGTGGCGCCACATTTCGAACATTAAAGATGGAGGAGGTTTCCTCATTGATGAGGGTCGTGCCCATCAATGAGGAAACCGACGAGAGGAGGGAGCTACGAAGTGATGGTGATTAAGAACATGATTTTTCATATTATTTCAAAGAGAATATAAAATATCAAGGCGTTAATAAAATGTATAAATAAGGATTTGGAATTTTGGAATCTGCTGAAATCCAAACGCACCATTGTCCACTTCTCTAATCTCTACAGTCGCTTAACCCACTTACCGGAAGTAGTATTTATATGCATGGATTAACAAATCTTCAGCGTTTATAAAATCGTGAGGGTCTGGTCATCAATTATAAGCGCTGCATCTGAAAGTCTAGAGATCTATAGCTACAAATGGTTAACCACAGGATAATGATAAAGAAAACAATTATCTCCATCAACGGCTTACTTTAACGGCACACTATCTTTTACATATTATAGGGGTTTAGGTGTTTAGACCTAATGCGGATTGGCGGCCTCAGGTTCATAATCTTAATTCTCAATTTAATTAATAATGTAAATAATTTTATAGATTGACGCTGGTTCCCTGGGAAGTGGGACGGGCCCTAACGTGGGACGCTACTTGCGTTGACACATTGGCTGAGTATCATATCAGGGAGACAGAATCAAGAACGGAAGCCGTAGCAGAAATGGCTGAAACCGGTAAGTGGCACAAGTATGCCTCTCTGACAGAGAGTTACATATTTGTTCCTTTTGCCGTGGAAACCCTTGGGCCATGGAGTCGCAGTGCCAAAAAACTGGTGACCGAAGGGCAGGCTCGTTTTTTACTTAGCTATCCAACGCGGAAATGCTCTCAGTATTCTTGCCACCATTCCACGTGGCCATGATTTGTATAGTTATTAGTATAAGTTAGCTTAAGTTCCTTATTGTATTTTTTCTCAATAATAAAAAAAAAATGATAAACTTAAATTGCATTATCATTATCATCATCATTATCAGCCTATTAACGGCCCACTACAGGGTCAGGCCTCCCTCCTTATAGGGGAGGGGATATGGAGCGTAGACCCACCACGCTGCTCCGATGCGGGTTGGCACTCTATAGGTAGGTATAGGTATAGTATTATAGTGATACATAATTGATAAACCAAACAGACGGTTCACCTGTTTGTAAGTGGATAACCATTGCCTATAAAAAGAGCGACACTTCGGATGCAAGGATCATTTCCTACAGAGTGCTGTGCTGTGTCCAACAACCTGTGGTGTATGTGATAAGCCTGTAATTACAGTAACCATGTCCTGTAGAACGGAACACAATGCTACTTGGCGGCTGACATAAGCATGGTGGTAGTACTTCCCCGGCCGAGCTCTGTCACAAAAAATATTGATTGTCTGTAAAGCCGGTTTACTGACGATAGTTGAACGTGACAATGTCTTAAGAAAATATTGATGGAATCGTAGCATTTAATTGGTTATTAAAATTTTTAATTTAAGTATATTTTTATAAATATTAATTTAAATTAATAAAATAATTGATTTTGATATTATAAATTTATGTTTTAAATTTATAGTAAATATATTAATTTTTAATTTAAAATTAATATATTTAATAATTATATTTATTAGACGGATGTCGAACGTTGCCGAACGCAAAGGCCGATTGTGCTTCTTTGTCGCTCGTTCCGCGCTCTCGCTTGCACTTCAAGCCTTACATGGAACGCCTCAAAGCGAGGTAACGACGCATGACGTCATATTTTTTCGTGCGTGCAGCCGGCTCTATCGAATTATAAGACGTTGTCACGTCAAAACCTCTACTACTTTTAAATTTGTTCTGATTCTGCAAGCTGAGTTAAGGATTATCCGAGATCAACGGCGTCTCCGAGTCACAGATGTGTTACACTTTGACTCCCATAAAGAAAAGAAAATCCCAATATTTCATTACCAGGACGTCATGTAGTTCAATCATTAAACGAACAAGGAATAAGTAAAACAATAAAGTATACCTATTAAAGCACAAGGACTAAAACGACTGTGAGCTTAGAATAGACACTAAATTCAAAGCTAATTAGTCAGATGCGACAGTTCGCTCGTTTAATACAAAAGGACGAAATTGATCTTCACGACAGCAGATTTAGTTTTGTTTTTTAGTTTTGTTTAATAATTCTTGAACGTGTTTTAAGCTCGTGGTACATTAAACTCCATCTACACTATACAATTTGAATATGGCTAATAAAGCTAATTGATTATAAACTGTTAATGGCGGTTTAATTAATAATCAATTGGAATCCAATTTGAATACGGTTTTCTTCTTTAATGAAGTTTACTTAATTGATATACAAATCTCTGTTGATGTTGATGTTGATGTTAAATGTCGATGCAGTCAAAATTTACACCGCCGACCAAACAAATTAAAAAGAGATTGCACACTCAGCGACCAAAAACACGTCCTCACTACGTGAGCGCCAAAACAGATTTTGGGTGGACTTTTCAAGTAGTTCCACATGCAAATTCAACATTAAAATGATCAGTCTAAGGTTGAATTTTCTCTGAATTTGGGGTTTTATTGGAACCAATTTTAATATTGAACTTTGAGCAAAGGCATATTGGTTTAATTTTCTTCACATATTCTAAAACTGCGGAAACATACTTTTCTATCAATCCATGCATCAACCCGATCCGGAACACTGCGATTTTGATTGCTGCTACTGAGGTAGTCATAACCACAATAGAGTAAAGAATAAGTTGCTTTCCGAGCCGAAATACAGTTACTACAAAAAGTGAACATGACATTTCATATGTGCTTATAAACTAAGCGTGATAAGTATAAAGGCACGAATAACTGCATCAATTTTGTGTGTATGAGCATGACGGCGCCTGCGTCATCGTACGCGGCAAGAAAGAAGTCTGTGAACTGCACGTGCACCAGCTACGCCCTCTTGCGGCGACGTATCGTTCGATACCCCCACTCACCCCACTACTTGAGTTATTCTAACTTGTATAAAAGGAGCGGGTCTACAGCTGGTGGGCAGTCTACGCTCTGGCGTGGCGCGGTGCAGACGTTGTACTTTGCTAATCGCTTAACCTAGAATACTCGGATAATTAATTTGTGAAAACGAATTAATTATTACTCTCAGCTTGAGTCGCGGTGTCTTGGGGTTGCATTAATTAACACGAGACGTTACGCATCATTGTAATACCATAATTTGCCAGTAGTAATTTACTGTTAATTAAGTTTCTGTTAATTATTCTTTCAGTAATCTATTTGTGGTTTAGTTATAATTACACTAAATACAAAGGCTTACCCTATTATTTTATTCACTATGTCCGACCTACTTTCGACAAGCATAAAAATCAAATGTAAAGATAACGATTCAATTAACTACGTTTCAATAGAATATCACTGTCGGTAGAGCTTTAACTGCTTATGATAATTTGGTTCTAAAAACAGCAATAAGTAGCACAAAGACCTCTACCACAATTAATTCAACTATCACCATTCAATTTTACGTTCATCCAGAGCATAAAAATTTGATGGCGATGGCGATTCAATTGCGTAGATTTGTATCGACATTGTCGGTCAATCAGGCCCAATCAGATTGCATCGTGTGCGTGGAATGTTATTGATGCGACAAAGTATTGGCGCGCACACATGTGCACACTTTCATCTCCATAATCCAAACTGATGCTTGCGTCAGTGTCGTTTTGTAATACAAGATAAACTGATAGTATTATTGAAATGCGCAAGAGTGAAAATACTACTTTTATATACATCTACATAGTTTTCCCTATTAACTGCTATGATGGTGTTCACAAAATGTCTAGGATGATCACAGTACCTCGGCAGTTATACTTACATTATTTTCTATTATTATCCGTTAAATCAAGAATTTCAGAAAGCCTTGACTTTACAGACAAACCACAGAGACTCATAGGCGAAGCGTCCTATCGCATCTTGTTTGTTGCCTATTCAAATTCATCTTTATTTTCCTATACTATAACTAAAGTAAATTGTAGTATTATACAAAAATTGAATCAAACGTTGACACGCGTTGCTCCATTCCATATTTGAATAACATAGCTTGAGAATAGAGATACAGATTATAATTTGTAGTTGACGCATCGCTTCGCCCCCAATCTGAATTAAGCTTTTAAGCCAGTTCTCACTCCTTGACGACTTGTCGCGCCTTCAACTTTTCCACCCTTAGACGCTTTTTTATTACTAGTGAGGAGAGACTCATGTAGGAATCGCTATTTGTTCTATTAATTTTACTGTGTAATGAACAATAAATTATGTTTATATTATATTATATAATAATTATGTATAACATTAATTAAGTATATACTTGTATAAATCTCATAACACTACACATAAATTGTTTATAGTATTACATACAAACTTTCGGCCGAACATGTTTATGAAAATACTAACATGATATTTTTCTAAATGTGTAAGCGTAAAAATTCATCATCATTCATCAAATCATTACAATCCAAATTTTCATTTAAAAAACTATTAAAGAGATATCAGCAGATTGAATTTCAGCATCACGTGGCGGAGTTTTCTTTCTAATAGGCAGTGATAATTTGTATATATTTTTATATTTATGTTAGTATATGTAGAAATGTGTGTGTATTTAAATACTTAGACCTTGTTTACGCGATTTCCGCCATATTAAATGTTGAGGCGTTTCGGTGCGACAAATAAACAAGTTGTGATGTGTGGCATAATTTTCTATTACAATTAAGTATTATAATTGTAATATTTGAGTAACAAAAAGAATTTTTTTTACGTTAAAAATACGTTAAACGAATGTTTTTTTGGTAATCAGGATGTAAGGGACTACTGTATGCAAAATGAGAAAAAATCATTTACAATTAAATATTTACCAAATAAAATTAGAAAAATGCGAGAACAATAAAAAGAAATACCAATTTGAAACTCCTCATAACAATACACACAAACTGTTTATAATATTACACACTTGCCTTCGGTCAATTTCAAAAAGTTTCGACCTATACACTCGTGTTAAGAAGCTTTCGCTTGGCTATTCGATATAGGGATATAGAAGGCAGTTCTTGAAACAGAAAATTGAGGCCCTGACCACTAGTTTCCTTAGGATTCGAAAGCCCGGCAAGCAGCAGGTTTTAAATACTGTTTCTTCATTATATTATTATTAAAATCAACATTGTTAACAATTTGACGAACTCCGTGGCGCAGTGGTATGCACGGTGGATTTATAAGACGGAGGTCCTGGGTTCGATTCCCGGCGGGGCAGATTGAGCTGGTGGGAGGCTTTCGCCGTGGCTAGTTACCACCTTACCGACAAAGACGTATCGCCAAGCGATTTAGCGTTCTGGTACGATGTCGTGTAGAAACCGAAAGGGGTGTGGATTTTCGTCCCACTCCTAACAAGTTAGCCAGCTTCCATCTTAGACTGCATGCATGCGTGATAGCAGTCAAGGGCCAACTTGTAGTCAATAAAAAATAAATTAAAAAATATGTGAAAATAAATAAATGAGAGAAAAAACACAAACTTTCTCTTTTATAATATAACGTATACTTTTTGAAATTCACGAAGGCGTGTGAACTTAACTCGTGGTTGAAAGTGTAATTGTACATTGCTATAGTAAAGTAATAGTATAGTTACTTATATGTGATTGAATGTGTAATTTTAGTCATAGATACTTAGGTGTTTGTTGAGTTAATAAATCGTATAACAAGATAAATGGGAAGTAAGTTCATTTTCCTTTGCTTGTGCTAAGTTCTTCACGCACTATTACCTTGTTTGCGGCTTTGTCCTAATGATGTAACAGCTCATTTCACATGATTACTTGCATTAGATTTATTAAGGGGACTATTTTAGTATGTTAGGTAGAACTGAGGCTTATTTTTCAATTTAGTATGTTTGTGTTAAAGGAAACTGAATTTGCCTTTAACACGAAAGGTGATCCTTAAGCCTTTTCTTTTTTTATTGACTACAAGTTGGCTCTTGACTGCTATCACACCTGATGTTAAGTGATGATGCAATCTAAGATGGAAGCGAGCTAACTTGGTAAGAGTAGGGTGAAATCCACACCCCTTTTGGTTTCTACACGACATCGTACCGGAACGCTAAATCGCCTGCCAGCCGTGCAAGTGCAATCGTGGTGGGTTTATGCTTCATATCCCCTTTCCTACAAAGAGGGATGACTGGCTCTGTAGTGGGTTGTATCATTGACATATTAATACCGTGGACTTCGGGTCAGCGCTAAAAAGTGTCCGAACCAAAAGAGGGCTAAAATGCGAAAAAGATTTCTAATCGCATTCAGTCTCATGTTAGCTTACCGAGAGAATACACCTCAATAATGTTTTAGAACAACGACTGCATAGAGTTATTTTGTTGTTTAATATTTGAGTTTTTTAATTCCTTCATTTTTGAATTGAAAATAATTTTAATTAATAAACTTTCATTTTTTATGTTATGAATATTAATTAAAGAAGTTTTACCATAATGGTAAAATGGAACCCTTCCGTCAGTTGGTCCGTCCTTCACACTCGATTATTTTGATGACTATAAGAATTATCTACATAAAATTTGGAACAGTTATTTAAAACAGTGACCTAACGTCATTGTAGTAAAAAAATATATTGGTTGGTACTAGATTTATCCCAGCATATAGAGGTCACTGATACATTTAAAGTTTGCTGTGAATATAATATATAGATTAAAGATGCCGTAAAAAATTCAAATCTACCTACTCCACACCATTTATGTTGTCCTATTTCATGAGAAGCTGTCATGTCAAAAAAAGCCTGCCACGGCAACCGTCAGTTGAAGCTGATTACTTATAGCAAGCAATTAGACCTTTGCAAATTAAACTGTATAACAATAATAAAGGACATAAATTAGAGGATCACTATATCTGTATAAAATTCTAAATACTTTATGGTGCTGCAAAGGGACAAAATATAATAATAATTTTATTACACTGTTTTAGTTTTGTTTGTATAGAAATGTGACGGTACACTTAGTACACTTTTTGCCATTTTTTGTTAAAAAAGTAATATGAATATGATATGATATTTATATTTTTGAAATAGTCTTTTTACGATCAATTGGTACCCATATTGCTAAGATAAGAGACAAAAATACACACATCCCCCCCTTTTTTCCCCATTTACAGCCGCCATTTTGAAAATTTATATAGCCTATGTCACTACCCCAATTTTGAAAAATTCAACACCTCACATGTCAAAATCTGTTCAGCCGTTTAGGCTGAAGCGCGTGCCAAAGAAATGGACATAGATACATACATACGCTCGAAACAAATAACCACAAAATAATAAAAAATACAAACACATTCTAGTATATATAAGATATCTCGGGACACTTTAGCCGTGAATTTTGCATTACACCCGAAGTCCATAGTACTAACTATTAATATGTCAATGGGTTGTATTAATAAGCTGATAATGATGATGATGTTTGTGTAAAAGAGTTTTAAAACTTTACTTATATCATCCGTTAAGACTATTAGTAATAAATACCCTATTTAGTCTCACGTTCATAATAAAATAATTATTAAGTCATCTAACGAACTTACGCGTTAGTACAACACAATTTTCTCATAACAAAGTTTTTCTTACTAAATAAAAACAAATATATTATGTTCTATTGTTTTAGATTCGATAAATTATAGTTTTTCGATGTTAGGTAATAAACAGCTTATGCAATCATATACATATTAATTCCTTAGACTGTTAATGTATTAAAAAAATAATAATATACTTTTGGTGTTGAGACATTGGGTCCGTTGGGCAGAAGTGCTCAGCTGTTCCACAAGGAGATGAGCAAGCGCCTCAGGGAGGCAACAGACGATCCTCGGGCATGCAGCTTTTAGCGCGGGAATGCTGCCTGCGTAATGGGCACCCAAAGGATTATGTTTATAGTTAGATTACTTTTTATTTATTAAATATAATTTTTGTAATGAAATTATAAAAAACTTTATACGTTTATAAAAAATCAATTTTAAAGAAAAGAAAACTTAAAATAACTTCCAACAACACTCAAATTCTGAATTTGAAATATTTATCTAGCATATTATCCATAAATAATATCAAAAAAGGTGCAACCACGTTTAATATAGGTAAAACATGTAGCTGTGTGTGTAATAACAAATAATATACTTAACTAATAAAACTTCCAGAAAAACCATTCTTCCAGAACTCTATCTTTACTCTAAAAGGTAAAAAAGATAAATTTTATAGAAACTAGATTTAGTTAAGATAATAATAATATTAAAGTAATATAAGGCATTATTACATTTCTTTTTAATTCATAATTAACTATATAAATAACTATACCGATGGCGGTATAGTATCAGCTATTTAACATAGATGAGAAAGCGATACTCGTTATTCGCTTGATTTTTTTTCTATTTTTATAGTAACTACTACTCGAATTTTTTGTTGGGCATGCAATGGTATAATCCAAATAAATTGCGCCTGTCAAGAAAAGGTCGCGTCGTATATAAGATAAATTGACAAAATAATCACAACTCTTATTTTGTTTAAGAACATAAATTGCAAAGATAAAGTTATTATTTATTGATGGCTCTACAGTTCACCTTGCTATATTCACGATTATCTATTGGCTACATGACAATTTGACGTTGTAACATTCGGAAAATTAGCGTTACGAAAATTTACGGCTTGCTCTTATACTATGTTGTACTCAATTGTTACTAACAAGTATTGACAAGTAGGTTATTACTTATGTACAAATTGTAATTTATTTGTGACATATAATAAACTTTTTTATACATACGACATAAACTTTTTGACGACATATAATAGACTTTTTCTCCTGCTATTAAAAGCAATGCATAAGAACGCTTTCATATAGGAGATATAATTAATCTATCATATATATTTGACGGCCGAGCGGCGCAGTGGGTAGTGACCCTGCTTCTGCGTCCTAGGCTGTGGGTTCGATTCCCACCTCTGGAAAATATTTGTGTGATGAGCATGGACGTTTTTCAGTGTCTGGGTGTTTATCTATAAGTATTTATGTATTATATATGTCGAAAGAGGGTCAGACATAACTAGAAATAGGCAACTGAAAGAATAATTAACAGCAACTTAATTAACAGTGAATTACTACTGGCAAATTATGGTATTGCAATGATACGTAACGTCTCGTGTTAATTAATGTAACCTCAAGACACTGCGTCTCAAGCTGAGAATAATAATTAATTCGTTTGCACAAATTAATTATCAGAGTTGTCTAGGTTAAGCGATAAGCAAAGTACAAGGTCTGCACCGCGCCACGCCAGAGCCTAGACTGCCAACCAGTTGCAGACCCGCTCCTTTTATACAGCGTAGAATGACTCAAGTAGTGGGGTGAGTGGGGGTATCGAACAATGCGCAGCCGCAACAGAGCGTAGCTGGTGCACGTGCAGTTCACAGACTTCTTTCTAGTCGTGTACGATGACGCAGGCGCCGTCACGGCCATACTGACCAGCACACGTCCCAAAGAGTATTTGTGGATCTTGGAGTTGCATAGGTGGTGTCACACCCGCATTCATAAGCACCCATTAGGTCAATAGCACCTGGATCACGGCCAGTACTACAAATAGAAACAAAGTTGGGGCTTTGGTCAACTGTGTATTTTAAAACCCATGCTTGGCCTCGTGCGTGCAGCCTTGAATAACTAGTGACTCAATTAGCAGGTGCTAGGTTCGAGACCTGAAAAAAGAAATGGAATTTAGTTCTAGTTTATACATAATATACTAATCTATGTTTTCTCGGATACACACATACACATTAAATAATATTGTCAGTAAAGTAGGGTAAGGTTGTCCAAAGTCAAAAAGAATTTTTCAAATCGAACTAGTAGTTTTTGAGATTAACAGGTTCAATCAAACAAAAGTTCTTTAGCTTTATAATATTAGTATAATCCAAAGCTGCTCCAGTAGGATCCTATCAGATTAGGTTGGGTATGGAAAATAGCGTGAGCACGGAAGGTGAGTGTTCACTGGTCACTAAGGAGCTGCTTAAACCTAAATCTGTGTCACAAGTCTCGGGCTCTGTTCGAAGATTTTTCTCTGTCACATGATGGACCCGACACCTGCACGGTGAATCCGTGGAATGCTAAGATATTCGTCTCAACAAATACTATACCCTTTATACTGTTTTACTTACTGGCTTAGCTTCTTTTCTCAATTGTCTAAGGGCCAAAAAATGATCTATAGATTTCTCATTGCTAAGGGTCCAAAAATGATAAATTAGGTTACACAAACATACTTTTTTATTTACACATATATATTACACAAACATATTTATACATTACGCAGGTCACTAAAGCAATTTTTATCAACTGTATTTCTTAACACTACTATCATGAAAGTTCCTTAGGAAGTTCCTTAGAAAGTTCTCTAGTCACTTCATGATCTGCATTCAGTGAACCAGGGCAGTTCTAATTCAGGGTACCTCAGAAGTAGGGAATTGTAAGACGCACGGTCCGATCTTCTGTGACGTAACGCACGCACCGTCTTGAATGCGACGCACACATACAACGCTCCCGCACCCACACATAGCTAACGGTGTGATTACGCGAGTTTGCACGAGCGTACGTAGCATGCGATCGGATGGAAACGCTACGATACGACACGAGGTGTATTATGCGTTT
The DNA here is from genome assembly GCA_034621355.1 of Mycalesis mineus. Lineage (NCBI taxonomy): Eukaryota > Metazoa > Arthropoda > Insecta > Lepidoptera > Nymphalidae > Mycalesis > Mycalesis mineus. The sequence goes on from CM067901.1 coordinate 4,943,772, forward strand.
GACGGACAAGACGAGCGCCTATATTAGCGTGCTAGAATCGATTGCGAAAAATTTACTTATTTTTATAAGCTTTTATTTAGTTTCACCTGTCGCTTCCTGGTTTCCAATTGAGCTGTAATTGTAATTGATCGTATTTATATAGCGTGAATAATAGATATGAAGACAAGTAAGTAAGCTGATGACCTATCTATATACAGATTATATAGTTCTATACACCGATTTTTGTTTATATCTGCAGTCTGATTCGATGGTAGAGTCACAGCTGACAGACAAGCTTGACTTTTTGATAGCGTTTGTATAGAAGCCAAATTCGTTGCAAGTCGTTGCCAGCCATGGTTTCTACTTTAAGGACGTTACCTAGAACCAACAAACTGCTTTACTACGTTAAATAAATGTTCTTTAAACTTGGCTGGCATCGTCTTCATAGATATGCTTAAGTAAATTAAAGCAACTAAATGACGCAGTTATTTTTTACTCTTTAGTGCGTTTTGAGTCGGTTCTATTTTTTGTTAAAAATATGTATTTCTTACTTTTTTTGTGATTTATCGACACGTAACCTGCTCGTACTATACTCTCATAGTATATTATACGACACTAGTAGCCAAAAAGCTGCCGATACTTACACAAAAACCGAAATCGCTGCAAGTGTGCCTATAAAATTTGATGAGTTCCTTAAATTTTCCCAGGATATCATCATCAGATCCTAACATGATGACTATGGGACCATAGTGGGAGTGTGCTCTTTCTAATAAAAAAAGAATTATCAATATCAGACAACTCTGTAAAAAGTTATGCGTGGTCATACATAACCCGCGCCGGCTTCGCACGGGTGCAATGCTGGTACTAAAGTATGTCCCTGCATATTTAAGATACTTAATTGGATAAGCATTAATGCGTATTACTTAAAAACGCTTTGTAAAGGAAAACTTTTGGTTGAAAGTGAAAGATAAAAAATGGTTGTTGTGGGTTATCTCTAAGAAATAGAAAAATACCATCGCGGACTTATTTGTTGACCTTATTAATGTTTGCAATATTGTAGTACATTATTTTGATATATCTCGTAGGGTTTAGCTAACGTTTTCAATGCAAGCGCAAAAATGCGTTAATTTACGACATCACATGAGAAACCTCAAAATTATCAGTTCTTCTGTACTATGTTATGCATGTATTATACACAAACCTTCCTCTTGAATTACTCTATCTTTATTAAAACTGCATGAAAATCGGTCGCGTAGTTATAAAGATTTAAGCATACATAGGGACAGACAGAAGAAAGCAACTTTGTTTTATAAGTACTATGTTATGATTCTAATAAAACTTTTTGCAACCTTTCAAATTCTATTGAAAGATATTTTCATTGAACGTCACACACTGCTGAAACCATTCCGAAAGAATTGGCATTGAATTGTTGACAGTTTAGGATCTCTGTCTTATTTGAACATCATTTGAAATTAGTGCTTAATAGCGGTTTGTTTTTCTGATATCTATCGAATTTAGAGTAATCGTATCCACAGCAGTAACAAAATATGTAAATTATTTCCATAAACTACGTCTGGATTTCTAAACTGGGTGCATTCTAAAATAAATATAAATAAGTTCTATAACATAAAAAATATTGCTTAAAATTAAATATTCACTTCCCTCAACCCACTTGAATATAAAAGTTTTAAAAACAGCAAACTAAAATCTAAAATAAAGTTTAAAAAAAGTAATGGCTTCACTCTACTGTACTTCAGTCGTCGCGTCTCCACTTTCTGCCGCCCTCTTCTCACCACTCCACTCCGTTACATATTCATGGAGAGTTTTTAGTAATTTCAGTGGTGTTTTTCTATTGTCGCTTTATTGCTTTTGCTTTTGATCTGGTTTCATCTGTTTTAGTATTTACCATATTATAAGTAATGACTACTTTGTAGTGTTAACATATAAATAAACTGCAATGGTTAGCGATTTAGCACGGAATATGAATGATTAATATTTTTGATTTTGATTATATTAATTTCACTAGGCCTACTTATAAACTTTTAGTTGCTTTTCATATTATTGAAAAATATTTTGTTGTGGGCGTAGGTGCTTTCATAGACGAATCAAAAACACGTTAAAGTATTTATTAGCTTTAGTTTACGTTAACGCGATACGCGATAGGTTCTACTCGACTAGATAGTTATCCGTATTAGTGTTACTGGTGGACACAAAACAAAAAAACTGTATTTCTTAACACTACTATCATGAAAGTTCCTTAGGAAGTTCCTTAGAAAGTTCTCTAGTCACTTCATGATCTGCATTCAGTGAACCAGGGCAGTTCTAATTCAGGGTACCTCAGAAGTAGGGAATTGTAAGACGCACGGTCCGATCTTCTGTGACGTAACGCACGCACCGTCTTGAATGCGACGCACACATACAACGCTCCCGCACCCACACATAGCTAACGGTGTGATTACGCGAGTTTGCACGAGCGTACGTAGCATGCGATCGGATGGAAACGCTACGATACGACACGAGGTGTATTATGCGTTTGACGGACAAGACGAGCGCCTATATTAGCGTGCTAGAATCGATTGCGAAAAATTTACTTATTTTTATAAGCTTTTATTTAGTTTCACCTGTCGCTTCCTGGTTTCCAATTGAGCTGTAATTGTAATTGATCGTATTTATATAGCGTGAATAATAGATATGAAGACAAGTAAGTAAGCTGATGACCTATCTATATACAGATTATATAGTTCTATACACCGATTTTTGTTTATATCTGCAGTCTGATTCGATGGTAGAGTCACAGCTGACAGACAAGCTTGACTTTTTGATAGCGTTTGTATAGAAGCCAAATTCGTTGCAAGTCGTTGCCAGCCATGGTTTCTACTTTAAGGACGTTACCTAGAACCAACAAACTGCTTTACTACGTTAAATAAATGTTCTTTAAACTTGGCTGGCATCGTCTTCATAGATATGCTTAAGTAAATTAAAGCAACTAAATGACGCAGTTATTTTTTACTCTTTAGTGCGTTTTGAGTCGGTTCTATTTTTTGTTAAAAATATGTATTTCTTACTTTTTTTGTGATTTATCGACACGTAACCTGCTCGTACTATACTCTCATAGTATATTATACGACACTAGTAGCCAAAAAGCTGCCGATACTTACACAAAAACCGAAATCGCTGCAAGTGTGCCTATAAAATTTGATGAGTTCCTTAAATTTTCCCAGGATATCATCATCAGATCCTAACATGATGACTATGGGACCATAGTGGGAGTGTGCTCTTTCTAATAAAAAAAGAATTATCAATATCAGACAACTCTGTAAAAAGTTATGCGTGGTCATACATAACCCGCGCCGGCTTCGCACGGGTGCAATGCTGGTACTAAAGTATGTCCCTGCATATTTAAGATACTTAATTGGATAAGCATTAATGCGTATTACTTAAAAACGCTTTGTAAAGGAAAACTTTTGGTTGAAAGTGAAAGATAAAAAATGGTTGTTGTGGGTTATCTCTAAGAAATAGAAAAATACCATCGCGGACTTATTTGTTGACCTTATTAATGTTTGCAATATTGTAGTACATTATTTTGATATATCTCGTAGGGTTTAGCTAACGTTTTCAATGCAAGCGCAAAAATGCGTTAATTTACGACATCACATGAGAAACCTCAAAATTATCAGTTCTTCTGTACTATGTTATGCATGTATTATACACAAACCTTCCTCTTGAATTACTCTATCTTTATTAAAACTGCATGAAAATCGGTCGCGTAGTTATAAAGATTTAAGCATACATAGGGACAGACAGAAGAAAGCAACTTTGTTTTATAAGTACTATGTTATGATTCTAATAAAACTTTTTGCAACCTTTCAAATTCTATTGAAAGATATTTTCATTGAACGTCACACACTGCTGAAACCATTCCGAAAGAATTGGCATTGAATTGTTGACAGTTTAGGATCTCTGTCTTATTTGAACATCATTTGAAATTAGTGCTTAATAGCGGTTTGTTTTTCTGATATCTATCGAATTTAGAGTAATCGTATCCACAGCAGTAACAAAATATGTAAATTATTTCCATAAACTACGTCTGGATTTCTAAACTGGGTGCATTCTAAAATAAATATAAATAAGTTCTATAACATAAAAAATATTGCTTAAAATTAAATATTCACTTCCCTCAACCCACTTGAATATAAAAGTTTTAAAAACAGCAAACTAAAATCTAAAATAAAGTTTAAAAAAAGTAATGGCTTCACTCTACTGTACTTCAGTCGTCGCGTCTCCACTTTCTGCCGCCCTCTTCTCACCACTCCACTCCGTTACATATTCATGGAGAGTTTTTAGTAATTTCAGTGGTGTTTTTCTATTGTCGCTTTATTGCTTTTGCTTTTGATCTGGTTTCATCTGTTTTAGTATTTACCATATTATAAGTAATGACTACTTTGTAGTGTTAACATATAAATAAACTGCAATGGTTAGCGATTTAGCACGGAATATGAATGATTAATATTTTTGATTTTGATTATATTAATTTCACTAGGCCTACTTATAAACTTTTAGTTGCTTTTCATATTATTGAAAAATATTTTGTTGTGGGCGTAGGTGCTTTCATAGACGAATCAAAAACACGTTAAAGTATTTATTAGCTTTAGTTTACGTTAACGCGATACGCGATAGGTTCTACTCGACTAGATAGTTATCCGTATTAGTGTTACTGGTGGACACAAAACAAAAAAACATAATAAATTTACTTTAATGTACGTATCTCGTCGTTACAAAGTAAAAATGTAGAGCGTTTTCAATCGCTCAACATTTCACTACTTGAATGGAAACTGTGTTTCAGTATAATAATAGTGCAGTAAAATGATATCTGCGGTATTCGCATGGAAAGTGATTAAAACCTTTTAGGTTCGTTTATATTTGTGTCACATCCAGTACTCTATAGAGCTAGGAAATGCACACTTGCATCGTGCACAGCAATAAATGCAGTAGCGCGGCGAGGAGGGGCGCGGGGCGGGGCAGTGCAGCCGGCGGCGGGCAATCATCAGTAGCATCGTGACCGCGCGTCGCGCTGCATGTCGCTCCGGCCCGCGCGAGATAACATCGCGACCACGGCCGACACTAACGGCGACATGGTGTCCGTGGGCCCGTGGCGGCGCCGCACGCCCGACGAATGCGACGAGCGCTCCGACCCCGGCGCCTCCAGCTCGGGCGTGCCGCGCGCGCCGCCCAACTGCGCGCGCTGCCGCAACCACCGGCTCAAGATCGAGCTGAAGGGTCACAAGCGGTACTGCAAGTACCGGTACTGCAACTGCGAGAAGTGCCGCCTCACGGCCGACCGCCAGCGGGTGATGGCGCTGCAGACGGCGCTGCGGCGTGCCCAGGCGCAGGACGAGGCGCGCGCGCGTGCGCGCGGCAGCGGAGCGCCCGACCCGCGCCTGGAGCTGGACCGGCCCGAGCCGCCCGTGGTGAAGGCGCCGCGCAGCCCCGCGGTGCCGCCGCCGCCGCGCTCCTTTGGCTCGGCCAGCTGCGACTCGGTGCCCGGCTCGCCCGGCGTGTCGCCCTACGCGCCGCCGCCGCCGCCGCCCTCGGCGCCGCCGCAGCCGCCCATGCCGCCGCTGCTGCCGCCGCAACAGCCCGGTTAGTGCTAGCATTTCCTTAGTGATACCTTATCAGGACGAAACGATAAGCGTGCAGTGCAGCTGTAGAGTGTGGCGTAATCACAGCCTCACAATGTCACCGTGCAGTATGACCTTCATTTCACGGCTTGGTAATATCTAACTCTCTCAAAAGTATACTTAAGCGTTTCCCACACTAAATACTTATTATCAATTCCCACATTAATCTAAAGATCGTTACCGATAGACAACACATTACCGGCAGGCACGCTAGATGTCAGCTCTATATTATATTACATCAATTTATTTACATCCTATCTACTAACAAGTGAGATTTGCTTAAAATTAACCTTAGGCTTGTATAATAAGTCTAGACAATACACATAGCGGAGCTCATCAGCATATTTTAATAGAAGTGAAAGCAAAATCAAATGGGCGTCTATAGCAGTGCAACGTACGAGTAGATAAGCTAACACAATCACGCTACTTATTCGAGTAATTTGTATGAAAATCGTGAGGATCGCTCAGATGGCGGCTGGATGTGACATTACAATGTAGGTAGTTTTACAAAGGTCACTTACGATCAGTGTTGCCAGACGTGAAAAGCGAGGCGTCCCGCCTTTCGCGACTTCCTGTTAAAACTTAAAAAGTTATTAGAAACAATAACAAACAATTAAATTATTAACTGGATGTTATGTTTGTTTTTTAACTTTGTTACTACTTATTATTAGACTTTGTTATTACCTACTTATTATTTATTTATTTATGACTCAGCTAGCTCAAGGAACATTGCTGTGATTTAATTTCGGACTAAATAAAACAGTAGTCGTTTCTAATTAAAATTTAAATTTTTCAAGTTGGTTTAGTTTACTAGTAATTTTAACTATATGTGGTAACTCTACCACTATATCTATAATCGCCCTTTTCTTAGTAAAATAATTGTTTCAATATTATTTTTACATAATAAACAAGATTATTTATTCAACTTCCCGTGCGAAGATGAAAGCCGATCAAATCCAAACATCTTTGACATTTATAAATTCATCAAACATAATTAAGCTTGGCTTAATAAATGGTCTTGTTTAAGCTTATGCGTTGGCTAGTCCTAAACTTTCTTTGGTATCGTGCTAAGTATTATTAGGTACATTAAAGAATTTTGGTTCTTTATTAAATAGGCGTTGAAAAAGATAATTAAATAGGCGCTGGATTTCCACTGTATGATCTACTTTAAGGTTACTCAAAATAAATACGACATAATCCTGATGTAGTCGAAAATGAATTTGGCAACACTGCGTACTGTAACTTGTGTTACAAAGCAAATAAAACTAATTTCATGTATTAAAACCATTAATTAGGCAAGTATTTAGGTGTAAAGGTCTACTGAACAAAGATGTAATAATACAGCAACAATAGTTGTATTAAACTATCTATATTTTAATTTAATTTCCTGACGGCCTCCGTGGCGCAGGGCGGTGAATTTTACAAGACAGCGGTCCTGGGTTCAACTGGCTGGGCCGATTGTGACTTTTTTAATTGATCCAGGTCTGACAGAGGGAAGCTTCGAGTACAGCTGAAACTCGTTATCGCCCGCGGTTTCAATCGCGTAGCCCATATTCCTGTTGGATTATTACGATTGAGTCTATGTTACTTCTTATGAGTCTGGCTATCATATACAAGAAGTTTTTTTAATTCGACTGCTAGTTTCAGAGATTAGCTAGAGCAAACAGACAGACAACCAGAACGTAATGAAAAATATACAAATTTATTTATTATGTAACTACCGTATATACGAGTATTATACTAGTGAACGCCTGCGACTCCGTCCGCGAGAAATTTTGTTTTTTGATTGTTTGACAAAACGTAGCCTATGTGATTTCTCAGGCTCTAGACACTGTACGAAATTTCATTTAAATCGGTTCAGTAGTGTAATATAATTAGTTTAGCTTTGCATTCAGTAAAAAGGTGTTAATTTAAAATTACACATAGACATGTCAATTTTGTTTGTTTATAGATATCTATTATAAAATACTTCAATGATTATCGCACCGGTATTAGGTAATGGTTGATTATTATTGGTATAATATATGTAATTATCGTAAAATGTAAAAAAAATATTTTTATTTGAAAGTATTTTTAATTAAAATTGGATTGGCTTCCTATAAGGCATTCTTTATTTTAGTGTGTTTTTATATAATCTTTTATGCGTACTGTTTGATAGATAAGATCTCATGACTTAAAATTTAAATTACAAAATTAAATAAAAAATAAAAGTTTAAAAACTATAACTGGGGTCTAAGAAATCCAGAAACGCATAGATTCTCAAATAGTCAAGGTAGAGCCGTGGTCGCTCCAGTATTATTATATTATTATTTACCTCTTTTTTATATAGCCGGGTAATAGATTTTATTTATTTTTTCCGATCGGTCATATACACTAGCCGATTTAGTCGCATTTTAAAACAAAGTTTAGATCGTCTCGACTTTATTTGATTAGATAGAATAGTAGCATGAAACGTATGTATTCATAACTTGGTAAAATTGATTCTCTTATGAAATATCATAAATAATATTTAATTAATTATTATTAACTAGCAGACGCCCTTGACTGCAGCTGCGAGAATATAATGTATGGCTAAGATAAAAAGAAAAAGACGAAATGAACCTTAAAAAATATATGTACTAAATATCTTTCTAAGAATCACTCTATATATTTAACTATCATTTATTTTTTTTTATTTTCAATAATGCTTATAAAACAATTATAAAAAAACACTATTCAAAATTTATAAAAAAAACCAGTCCGTCTGCTGGGGGCCCGGGGACCAAGCAACCGGTGGTCAGAGCTCCAGAGTGAGGAACCTCCTCACAATACGCACCGTTTCAAGAATTACCGCCTTCTGTATCCGACCCTTGACCCAACAGCTAAGCGAAAGCTTTTTAAGGTGTCGGCCGAAGCTTATCTCTATAAGACCATTAACTGAAACGACTGCAGTAACAATAATCGTCGGCTCAACATTCCACATGGCGGTAATCTCGTGAGCAAGGTCCAAGTATTTTGATGCTTTTTACTTTTCGGCTATCACCAGATTATACTATTATTATTATTAGTGAAAACCGAAATAAAAACCGTTCAGTACTCATTGAGTTTATCCCGAACAGATAGGCAAACAGACGCGGCGGAGAACTTTGTCAAATAATAATATATTAAAGTGATTATTTATAATATGCACTATAATTCCTATTATGGAACCATTTTTTTACAAGATATTAATTTTAAATTGGTTCCCAGAATAAAATAAAAAATTTTAATCCATTTTAATTTTTTTTTCACAAGCCAAATAAACATTTTTTACAAAAATGGTTTCAAAAGACATTGTGTTTATTTAATCCGTAAAGTATTTAACAAAAATCTGACCTTAAAAATCTTTACATCAGCTCCAACATAGAAAAATGTAATTGAGGACAGAGAAAATTATTCATTACGATTTTTCCGACAGCTAAATATTTTTTTTATAGTTATATTTTGAAAATTATTTTTTATAGATAATTAGGTGATGTATTTCGTTTGATCCATTAATTATTTATCAGAAGAAATGTCCAATGCAAAATATTATCCAAAGCCATTCAGCCGTTTTCAACGGTTTTCAATGCAAATTCAATACATTTCAATTAGGTAAATGACCCAATTATTTTTTTAATGTCTTTTGAATTTGGGTCAATTTTTTTTTTATTTTTTTTGTTCCAATACACAAATATATATTTTATTTAATAAATTAAACATGTTCAATATAAAATCTCCCATATAATCCTACTAACAACTGCCAGTCTGTCGTTTTTAAAAATCACATTTATCTACTTTCACATTTACTTTTATAGGTAACTTAAAAGTAGCATTCCTGCATGTATAGTAGATTTTTAAATATTAAGCATAACATTTAAAACCATATAAAAATACCTATCTAAATTCAATATACCGGGTAAAATCCGAGGTAGGCTATTTTTACACATCCAGGAATTACGAGATTTTGAAAATACACTACACACACAAAAAGTTTTTTTTTTCACTGTCAAAAAACTACATTACTAATATTATCACTAAGCACATATTTCACTCGCTTTTAAACACACATAGATAAAAAATAACCAAAAAAAGAGTAAATAGGTCCACTAATAATCAGATACGTGATCAACTGAATCAAAAAAGTAAAATAAAAATAAAATGTAGGATAGTATGTGTGTTCCAAATGAAATAAAGACGAAGACTGCTTAGTTTGAAAAGAAATAGAGTCAATCAACCAAGACAAAGCATTCAAAATGACCCCTAAGTTATCATTATACATTTTGCAACATAGTGCTACATTTGTTACAACAATTAAATAGGTATTTATTTTATACAAACCATATTTTACTTACATACTATATATTACAACTCAATTAATTATGTATTTAAAAAATATTATTGTTAACATGTTTTTTTAAACCCAGTACATTAAACATTATTTAATTTTTTTCTATATTATCAAAAAATAATTATAGTTAAAATTAAAAAAAAAAAACACAATTTTTTTTAATATCCATATATTAAAAATATATTTAATGTTTTTTTCATTCGCTTATATAACCTTCCTGTGGGAATACTAATTAGACTCTGTCTTGGCTGACTTCGCTCCTGGTTAGTTAAAATTAAAAAAAAATCACAATTTAATAGGTCGTTTCGGATTTCTTTCTATAATAGTAGTATACATACATTTAAGGTACGCTACTCTAAGAACAAATTATAGCAACATTGGACGGTACACTTATGGTGTAACACCATTTCAGAGCGGTAGAAACACGTATTTCGCCATCTAGTTACAGCGAGAGTAAACGCTTTTTTGCTATATAATTTGACGTTATGAGTGACTACGTTTTTACGCAGTCGCTCGGTGAAAATCTCGCACTTGCCCCACTGTAACGAAACTCGACAGCGTGAGTTACAACTTCATGTCTACCTCTCTCTATCTAACACAGTACTATAATTAGAAACAGATAGACACGAATACGAAACTCGAACGATCGAGTTTTGTTACAGTAATAATGTAGAGGTGAGTAAATTGTACCTGAAAGAGTTACCCTAGTACCTGTTGAGTTCTGTCTCATATGACTATATTAAAAAAAACTATATAAGCAGTATTAAAAATTAACATAATGTCTGTTTCTCTGTTTGTTTCTTAAAGCAACATTCAAAAATCAATGAATCGATTTTCATAAGGCTGATGTTAAGCTTAGTTTGGAGCACGTTCTCTAAGGCTTTTTATTTCATTGAAATCGGACGTAAGGAAAATAAATAATCCAAAAATTACATGCGAAGTCGCGGGCGTCTGCCAGACGAGAGAGTGATATAAAATTTTATCTTGTTTACATACAAATTACATATTAACATAGATCCGTGTATGAAAAGTTCGATTGTCCTTGACATTTGATTTATCGAGCCAGCGATTTTATAAAATAGGTTACGCGGCGAGATGACAAAGTGCATCCAGACTTAAGTGATGCTCCCGATTTAACTACATTTTAATATGTATAGGGTTCGCATGACTGATAGGTTACACGTGACAGAATCAAAGCGATTGCAGCTTATATTGAGATGGGGGAAATGTGACGAAAGCGCCAAGTAGACGCTGATGTAAACATGTTTGTTTTATGCCCTTGGGTGGCAATGGTTTGTACTTTGCATAGGTCAATTTCGGAATTTATATTTGGTAGATACCTAGCGAAAGCTCTCAAATCCGGGTAGAAATAAAATTTCTTAATTAATTATTAATTAATTAATAAACTGCCTCTGACTGAAAGTCACGTCAAAATCGATTTAGCCGTTTCATATAACAGTTTAATAAATATGTCTAAGCTTTCGTCCTCAGTAGACTTCAGATTCACACAAGATAAAATTTTATCTGTAAACTTGACAGACTGTAACAAGGTTACAAAAAATTGTGACGTCATTTATGGAAGGTCCCCGTGGTTTAAGAGTGTTATAAAAAATAATATTGTTAATGTTTATTTTGAAAATCTAATAATAATTATTATTTTATCGCATCACAATATATTTCTTTTAGTTTCCACTTAGTACTACTAGGTTTTTTTATTATAAGTTTTTTAATTGCCGCCATTTTAGTGTTTTCAAATTTAGCATTTAATCGTTTAGTATTTTGCATTTGTATTCTTTGTGATGGTTAATAAAAAATATTTGTGTGAAATAGATAGAGAATGTCGTGTAGAGAGCAAGACATTTCGGGTGCATCCCACTAGTACCCTATACCGTAGTTCTATAGAACTGTTGGGATATTTTCCGTGCTGTCAAATTATGTCCCAATAGTTCTATATAGTACTGTAGTATAGTTTTTGCTCTTGACATTACTTATACCATATAAGTTATAAACTTTATATTATTTTGATTGATATTTCATTTTGTTTTTAACAAAAAAAATGTCCCTTGCGACAAAAGCTAAGTTGTTAAAACCAAGTAGTAGTTGTGTCAAAAAAAATATTCTCTTATTTTAGAAGTTACAGGGGGAGACACATTTTACTACTTTGGAAGTATCTTTCGCGCAAACTATTCAGTTTAGAAAAATATTATATTAAAACCTCAATACCATTTTAAAGACGTTTTGTGCAATTTAAGCAAAGCTGTATTCGATATAGTATGTTTATAGATATTCTCAAATTTAAGTGGACATTTATTATTGCAATCAAAAGAGATTCCATATTATATTTATAAAAACTATAGATATTTTATATGTAACGTACAAACAAGATTTTGATAGCGACATTTCTTTAATTTTGTCCCATTAGTTCTATATAGAACTTATATATAGAACTAATGGGACACTAAGCACTAATATGGTGTATCAACAGTTCTATAGAACTACAATTAGGGGGTACTACTGGGATGCACCCGACATTTCGTCGTCCAATGGTGGCGAAAGATAGAGAGTGATATTTTACTATTTTAGACTGCCTGTTACTGGGTATTTCTTTTTTTCACACGATATAATTATTCCGATCTGTGCATCTTAGGCCTACAAAGATGTGAACACTACTTGAAACATTGCTCCAGTTTTATAACTGTGGGGCGTAGACCTAGTATCCTCCCACCAACACGCTCCAATTTGATTAAATAGTAGTTAAGGTTTCGTTAGTAACACGATAATTTGAATTGCATCTTTGTGTTGTATATTATAATAATATCAGCGCGCGATAACAGAGTGTCAACGAGGTGATGCAGATAACATTAATACTTTACAATGAAACGAGTTGCATTGTTGCTGTTTCCTATAGGTGTATTCAGTTTAACGTCGTCATCATTATCAGCCTATTCTAACAGGACCCGGCCTTTCTGTCTGTAGGATATGTATGATATTAATGTTAGATTATTATATATACGAGATATATGTTACACCTCCGTGCCTCGGAGAGCACGTTTAGCCGCCGGTCCCGGTCGTTATCTTCAACATCTGATAGTGATCGTTAATAAATGAAATATTGTCACACTAAGCCCGCCAATCCGCAGTGGAGCAGCGTGCTGGGTCTATCCTCCATATCTACTCTCCTATAAGGAGGGAGGCTTGGCTATGTAGGCCGTTAATAGGCTGATAACGATATATGAGATTAGACCGCACCGCACTGTTTTCTATCCTAATGCAGGTTGGCGACCATTTATTTAATTTAAAGACAAGGCCTCAACTTCATATAAATTTGGATTTATCATTATTAATTCCGCTAATTTCCGCACAAATCTGGCAAATGAAATTTTTGCTGGTTGGAAGTTTTGACCGTAGCTAGTTATCTTACAGGCAAAGACGTACCGCCAAGAGATTTAGTTTAAATAAATAAATAAATCAGTGCAACATTCATGCATCGTTAACCCAACAGATTCGATACATGCTGGTTTCCAAACTAAGCTGAAATGTTGACTTGACTATATACCTACTTGAAATATTGTTGTTTTTGACGGTGAATTAAAAAGAAGCAGGCTTTATTTTGGTGTAGTTCTAGTAGTCTCCACCAAGAACTGGACAATAGTATTATACTTTGGCTTTCATCAGGAGATGTTGATCCAAGTATCGACTTTTAGGCAGTTTTGGGTAGCGTTGTCGGACCTATTCGTCGGTTTTATTCGGATAATAACGAAATTAATTTATTACTCTGCTGCGCTGCTTTATAAATTGAGCCCTACAACAGATTTCGTTCACCTATGAGATACCTTATCTTAATAAAAAATGCGATTCTTTATCAGAAAGACGTCGGAGACGTCCAGATGCCCAAATTTAACGACTTCCGTGGTATGCGCGGTGGATTCATAAGACGGAGGTCCTGGGTTCAATTCCCGGCTGGGCAGATTGAGATTTTTCTAAATTTGTCTTGGTCTGGCTGGTGGAAGGCTTTCGCCATGGCTAATTACCAGACTAAGACATACCGCCATGCGATTTAGCGTTCCGGTACGATGTCGTGTAGAAACCAAAAGGGGTGTGGATTTCGTCCTACCCCTAACAAGATAGACCGCTTCCATCTTGGATAGCATCATCACTTAACATCAGGTGCGTTAGCAGTCAAGGGCCAACATGTAGTCGATAAAAAAAATGTAAGCAATGACTCTTTCCAATCAAATGAATAATTTTTGACGTGATAACGTGTTATAAATTGATAACGGCTGGTTGCACGTTCAAAAAAGCATGACTCTTTGTCACGATCCAGCGTGTAAGCCAGCGATACACAGACACATAGGAAGCTAATCTAAGCTTGTGATGCAATTTTTCACGCTTATGATGTAAAATTATTATCCGTAAACCGACTTTATAGACACTAATTTCTTTTTAATTTTCTTACTCTGGCGTGGCATAAGTTGCCCTAAATGGTGATCTTCTATTTAGGTGTATGAAAGTAGCGATATTGGTTATTATTTTGGGTACATAGCTCTAATAACTGTTTTCTAAACATCTTCTAGACAAGTGTGTTCCTATATAGGCTGCATTATCGATTGCCATCAGGCGATTGTAGTCAAGCACTAGTTTATATTAACTGAACAGACTAACTGTATTTTACTACTATATTAAAGCCAAACTCGATTGAGAATGCTTGTCAACAAACAAATTAAAATGAAGGTAAAAATTACTAGTCATTTTGCACCGAATTTTTTTAATTAACTTTTTAATGACGAATTGATGACAATAAATTAGATTAGTAAGCTTAAAACTAATTAATATATTCAATATCTTTAAATTAAGATTAAAAAAAAAAACAAAACATAATTCTAACTTTATTAGGCATAAAATGTGTTGCATTTTCTACCTTCATTTTAAATTTGTTTGTTGACAAGCATTCTCAATCAAGTTTGGCTTTAGTATAGATTAAATATAAGTATGCTTACTAAGTAAAAATCGCCTCCATTATTGATTGACCGAGAACTTGATGGTTTTGGTTTTTATCACGGAATTGAAGTGACCCCTACGAGTACATTTTACGTATTTCAGATAAGAAATTGCAATTGAAACGTAATGGTTTCTTTTTAAATTGGGACATATATATTGAGATAACGTATCTGAGGTGAATGGGGACATCTTATGCGAGCCAAAAGAGTAATGCGCAAAATTGTACATTATTTATTTATCTATATTATTAAATCAGATTTTTTAAAAATTATTCTTGTGTATGCTTATTACATAAGCGAGTGAAGAAGATTAGGGCAATTTTTTTAAAAATCTTAAATGTGTTTGTTCTGTTTAAATGTAAGTAAAACGTTTTTCTTTATATTATTGTTCCATTTCAAGGATTTTCGAATCCCCCACTAGGACATCAAGCATTATAGTTACCACTGGATGCAGTTGGCTCAAGACAGTGTTGCTTAGAAGTCCTTGCAAGAGGCCTCCAGCAGTATATAGGCTGATAATGATGATAATGATGGTTTAAAATAAATGCTTTCTCTTTTTGACTCTTGATCTAAACGATATCACCGGCCTGCTGCTTAAATTACAGGGATACCTATATACTTAGGTACTTTGTATATTTGGAAATACAGAGTAAGAGTAAATACAATTTGAATTTGATGGTCCTACATTTTTCTAGTATCCGACCCTTGGTCCAACAGCCTAACAAAAGCTACATTTTCCTTTCGTCGTAAGCTCAAGTATTAAGTATTAAATGTCTTCAATATTCGACCCTTGGTCTTTCAGCCAAGCGCAAACTTAATTTAAACTTTTGACGACCTCCGTGGCGCAGTGGTATGCGCGGTGGATTTATATGACGGAGGTCCTGGGTTCAATTCCCGGCGGGACAGATTGAGATTTTTCTTAATTTGTCTTGGTCTGGCTGGTGGGAGGCTATCGCCGTGGCTAGTTACCACCCTACCGACAAAGACGTATCGCCAAGCGATTTAGCGTTCCGGTACGATGTCGTGAAGAAACCGAAAGGAGTGTGGATTTTCGTCCCACTAACAAGTTAGCCCGCTTCCATCTTAGACTGCATCGTCACTTAACATCAGGTGTGATAGCAGTCAAGGGCCAACTTGTAGTCGATAGAAAAAAAAACTACTTTCCACCAATTTAAGCTTTGCAAAGTTGAACAAAATCATTTTTAGCTGAGAATGCCTGAATTAACGTAAGACCAAAGCTTGTTATCATGAACAATTATATAAAGTCCGCTTATCTTTATTTATATAATTCAGTATTTTAGGTAAAGATTGTGCATGAAATAATTATCTACACAAATACGAGATTCGTACGAGAGTATTATATGACCATATCGACCTTTTTGGTTGAGTGGTTTTAGCTTGATTCTACAAACAGACAAAATCCATTCAGAATTCAGAGCCGCTAATCTACATGACACCGACTACTAACACATAAGCTACAGTAATTTAGCAGCCTAAACCGTATAATTATTTTGTATAGGTCTTCTGTCCTTAAACTATACTAAAGGCAAACTCGATTGAGAATGCTTGTCAACAAACAAATTTAAAATGAGGGTAGAAAATACAACACATTTTATGCCTAATAAATATAAAATAATGTTCTGTTATTTTAAAAAATCTTATTTATAAGATATTTAATAGATTAATTAGTTTTAAGCTTACTAATCTAATTTATTGTCATGAATTCCACATTAACTAGTTAATTATAAAAAGTAGGTGTAAAATGACTAGTGATTTCTACCTTCATTTTTAATTTGTTTGTTGACAAGTATTCTCAATCGAGTTTGGCTGTAGTATAGGTATATGATTTTGTGCCTGTTGACCCTGTGATCTGTCAGTTTCTGCAGCAGGGTTGTATTATCGGCCTCCGTGGCGCAGTGGTATGCAAAGTGGTTCTACAAGAAGGTGGTTGTAGGCTCGATTCACGGCTGGGCCGATTTAGATTTTTTTAATTGGTCGACCGCACTTCCGCGATGTCGTGTAGAAGCCAAAACGGGAGTGGATTAAATCCTATTCCTAACAAGTTAGCTCGCTTCCATCTTGAGTGCGTCATCGCTTATCATTAGTGATTTCAGTCAAGGGTTTGTAGTGAATAAACAAAAAGTTGAGAGTGAGTAGTCTGACTAACATTGAAAGCTCGTTTTCTCATAAATTCGTTCGCCTTGGAAACCCTTAAGTACATTACAATCATTATCATTATATAATCATCAGTTTATTTTAACATTCTTTATAAAAGAAGGGCTTTGGTCATTTAATATATATTATTATTATTATTATTAATATATAGGTAAATAATGTCATCATAAATATAACACTATGCCGTGGTTTATGGTTTCCCACTCTTTGTGGTTTAGAATTGGTTTTTATCTACTGATAAAAATATATTTATGTATTTAAAAAATCGAGACTGCACTACAAATCGCCCTCCGTTTCACCTCTACAAAACGTAAATAATAAATATTAAAAAAACCGGATGCGATTTTTTATTTGTAACTATATAGATTTTTGACTATAATCTTAGGTACACATCTGACATTTATATGTTTGCGAAATAACACTGACACATCACAAGATGTCTAAAACTATACACTCCACTTGTAATTTCTTATTACTTAGTTTCTCTTTTTGCAGTGTAGATGCTCACTAAGTACGAATTATCAATACTCTCACGGGAACGTGTTCTACGCGGGTGAAACCGCTAGGCACTGTTAGTTGACTTTGCAATTTAAAATAAAAACATCCTTTCTGTTCCTATGATCCTTGCATACTTCCTCAGCTTCTTCCACTCTCGATAGTCCTTTCATTCAAGTCCGTCGGTGTGCTCTTGTCCTGGTAATTATTTAAAATGTCTTGAATTTGTTCCAGGAACATTCGGCCTCGCCTTTTTTCATTTCCATTATATTCGTTCCTTTTCTTTTTAACCGACGATAAATAAACGGAGGAGATTCGACACGTATATATATTTTTTTATGTATGACCACACATAACTTTTTCAGAGTTGTCCGATTTTGATAATTCTTTTTTTATTAGAAAGGGCATACTTCCGAAGTGGTCTCATTGTCATCATGTTGGGATCTGATGATGATATCCTGGGAAAATTGAAGGAACTCTTCAAATTTTGTTGGCACACTTGCAGCGATTCCGGTTTTTGTGTAAGTATTGGTAGCTTTTTGGTGCCAGCCAAGGTTTCTACTTTAAGGACATTACCTAAAACCCACAAACTGCTATACTACGTTAAATAAATGTGCACCGACTTCATATATATGCTTAAGTAAATTAAAGCAACTAAATGACACAGTTATTTTTTACTTTTTAGTGTGTTTTGAGTCGGTTCTATTTTTTGTTAAAAAATTTTTAAAATTATATTTAAAATACCATTTCTTGCAAGTCATCGGCGAAGAGACGATATTTGATGAGTAACTCGTTCATTCTAGGTCCAAATAAACTCCTATTAAATCATACTATTGTATTTGTTCTGTAGTTATATATACAAATTTAGTTGTCAGTGTAGGTTTTGTTACTTATCTTTAACGTGACCTAGGCTTAGCTGCGTCAGTGATAAGGCCAGACATACATTATGTCTCCTAATTTAATGCAATGACTACTTATCATCTGAGTACTTATAAATATAAATGCAATATAATATTATATCTTATCAAAATACATTTTTGATATTTATGCAAGAGCAAAGGGCATATTATATAATATCAAATAAGTTACGTGTTTATCAATAATGAAACCTTAATAGATTTCCGAGATGGACTGAAAACCTAGATGTTTTAGGTTCGATCTCATCCTCGACGGAAGGCGCACCACGTCTTCTGTAGACATAATATGATGCGCCGATAGACATCTGTTGTGGAGACATACTGTTACCTGATAGGTAGTTGCGAAATTGTAAATATCGCTACCTCTTTCGTCCCATGGCAGTATTGCCGTAAAAAAATATTTTTTTTTTCGAAATATTTCACCGCGGCTGATTTGCCTTAACTGGTGACAAAAGAACACAGAAGGGGGTTAATCATCTGGCCAACGCGAAAATGCAGCCAGTATTTTTGCCACCATTCCACGTGGATAGGATTCGTATGTTTAAAGTTAAATCAGTTTAAGTTACTTAAATATTTATTTTTAATTTAAAAAAAAAGAATAAAATTCTATTTTAAGCACTGCACCAATTACGCAGTTATAGTAATATTATCACTGTTTTATATTATTTTATCGTTTATGAGTTTTGACTTTTGATACGACATATAGGTACCTATCTACTACATTACATAGTAATACAATACAAAGTAGTATTTATCAGTTACGAATATACGTATTTACTGTGTAAATATAAACATTGTCCATAACCTACACCAATTTTTTTGAAGTTGTTTAGGTTATACAGTTGATAATTTTGTATATCTTTTTTCAGTCATATCTACTCGAGTTACTATGTAACTTCAATATTTACAGTAGGTAGGTAGATAGAAATTGTTAAGCTGATATGATGGTTGGATATGATGGATGGATGGTTTAAATTTTTTATATTTGATATTTAAATTTTTCTAGTCTCTTTATTATTTGGACGAATAAATGTGTAGTAATTTCGAATTCAATTGAACTGATAAAAATTTATTCCAAATGGAGTTTATGGCCTTGCCTTCAAAAAATCTGTCAAAAACCATTTATAAAGTCATGGTTGCAATAAAATTGACGAATTAGATTGTTGGATGCAATCTTGCTCTCTGCGTTTTTTCCGCTCACAAGACAGGATAACTTGGAATGTCAATTATAAAAGACACATTCATTTTTAAAAGAGTCGCCTATTCTTATTAGAATCTTCGTTCCGAACCGGTGGTATAGTCACTACACACTCAAGACTTGACTTTTCATAAGTACTTGTTTAAGCCTGGTTAAAAAAAAATAATTTAACCTTTACTTTCATCCCTCTGCATTAAGTACCTGCCCGTATGGTAACACGGGCAGGTATCTACTTAATGCAGAGGGATAGTCGAAGAATAGCTGACAGATATGTCAGCTATTCTTCGACTTTTACTGTCATTCACTGATGGTACTTTTAGGCTTAACTGACAATAAACACAAAATAACAAAAAATATTGCGCTCAGGATTTTTTTCTCTATTCTATATTTTGTATATTTTGTTTATTGCGGATATAGAGGTGAATATTATAATTTGTATTTGAAAAAAGTGACGTTATGCGACGTTTTGGCTCTGCTTCAATCTGAAGCAAATAGCTGTTGCAATATGGGTTGTCTGGAGGAGATCGCTCTCAGCGATAAGACAATATGTACAAAGGCGTGTACATATTTTTTAATCGTTTTATTTTGTTTTGTTTTATTTGTGCTCTTTTTGTGCAATAAGGATTATTTTTTAAGTTTTTGAATTACGAGTGAGACTTCATAGTAATACTCCCCCTTATATTATCTAATAAGGTAATCCATTATTGTCACCCTCACTTCCATTTCGTTGCATGGATTCTTTCGTCCCTTTTTCGCCCAAAATTGCGATCCAACGGAACACTAAAAAACGGAGGAGGTTCTCAATTCGACACGTATATATATATATATATATATATATATATATATATATATATATATATATATATATATATATATATATATATATACTTCCAAGGTGGTCCCATTGTCATCATGTTAGGATCTGATAATGGTATCCTGGGGAAATTGAAGGAACTCTTCAAATTTTGGAGGCACGCTTACAGCGATTTCGGTTTTTGTCACGGTATCGGTAGCTTTTTGACGACTAGCGCCGTATAATATACTATGACAGTATAGTACGAGTACGTTACGTGGCGATAAATCATTAAAAAGTAAGAAATAAATTTTTTTAACAAAAAACAGTACCGACTCGAAACGCACTTGGCTGGCGCCCACTTCATAGATATGCTGAAGTAAATAAAGCAACTAAATGACACAGTTATTTTTTACTTTTTAGTGCGTTTTGAGTCGGTTCTATTTTTTGTTAAAAAAATTTCCCTTAACATTGGGCGCTATTCGTATCATCGCATAATACCTGAGACATGTCGCGATTATGTCTATCTATTTATTATATTCTTCACGTATCGATTAATTAACTGTTTTAAAATTAAACCCTCTCACCAAGAATTGTCAGTACTTATTATTTATTTATGAATGTCCTTTTTTATTCCATGTGTACAGTAAGGAATTTTAAATAAAATAAAACTACGAGAAAAATATGATAGCGTATGATATAAAAAATAATAAAATTTATCTATCCGTGGCGACATAAATACCTTGTTTTTGTATAAAGCTAACCCTCTCACTTTATTTTGTTCACATATTTAATTATTTTGTCTTAGAGCAAGTGAGACGATTACGTTATTTTAATAATGACGTAATTTCCGAGGAAACGGAAAAGGAAGAAAGTATACCATTATACCTATTAATATCTACCAGTATTGTGGATTTTCACTGATGCATTTTGAAATGAACTTTTTAAGTCTCAGTATACAACAAAGAGCATCAAAATGCGGATATTTATGTAAAAAAATATCTACTTATTTAAATATAAAAGCCTTAAAAAGTATCTTTTATATCTATTACTTATATCTATACTTAAGCCAAACTCGATGGAGAATGCTTATCAACAAACAAATTTAAAATGAAGGTAGAAAATGCTACAAATTTTGTGCCTAATAAATTTAAAATTGTTTTATTTTTTTATAAAATCTTATTTAAAATATATTGAATATACATTAATTACTTTTAAGCTTACTAATCTAATTTATTGTCATGAATTCGTCACTAACAAGTTAATTAAAAAAATTAGGAGTAAATGTCTAGTGATTTCTACCTTCATCTTTAATTTGTTTGTTTATAAGCATTCTACATCGAGTTTGGCTTTAGTATAGTATATCCTTCATGATACTGTATACATACCATAGAATGTATAAATAGCACAAGCTTAACACAAAGTTAGACAAAAAACGAACGAAGATGGTCGCACCGGCTAGGTGGTGTCTTATATACCCAATTGTATTTTTATATGTACTTAGACAAGGACCAATAGATAATATTGTTTTCTCGCTCGCATTATCCTACCGTCTCGCTCGTTCCTTAAGATCATGGTAACTCGATTGTAAGGGGTGGAACATTGCCATAGGTTGGCACGGGGTGGCAAAGAGGGGGAACTCGTTAAAAAGCCAAGCCTATAGGGTGCCGGTTGTGTTAACGATTTCGGGTAACTGCCAGGGGCCGAAATTATGTGGGTCAAATATTACATGTATTAGTAGATAGGTATGTACAATTTGATTATAGCTTTGAAATACTCTTACGTTAAGGTACGCCTTTTTGCTGTTGCCTTAATAGTATTAAGTAGACACAGTTATTAAATTTTGTTTATTGATTGAATAATAAAGGAATGATTACAACACGAATTTTGACTTTGTTAAATTTCATATTCTATATGAAATTTTAGATTTATCGAGAAGTTGGACATTCTGTCCAATATATGGCCAAAAAAGTTTGCTTTTGTTTTACTATTTAAGGATAAGTATTTTTCCTTTGTTTGAAATATATCTAAGGAAAAGGAAAATCATAAATTATCAGTTTTAGAAAAAATAATATTTTTGTAGAGTTGTGATTATTTAAATTATTAGAATGTACATGATTGCCTGATTGAAAAGAACAATACCACAGACAATCACACCATAAATTAGGATCTTGCTACAGTTGCAGCAGGCGACAATCTTTAGAAACACTTCAAAAGAACACAGTTATGAATTATGATCGATCTATATTCACACTTGCAGCCACACACACACTACTATACATGGTCTTTTTTTATCTATCACAAGCTGGGCCTTGACTGGTATCACACCTGTCGGTAAGTGATACCTAATGCAATGTAAGGTGGAAGTAAGCTAACTTATTAAGAATGGGAATAGGATAATAGACACACCCCTTTGGTTTCTACTTTCTACATGACAATCTACTAGAATGCTAAATCGCTTGGCGGTAAGTTTTTATCGGTAGTGTCATAGTGTGGCAACTAGCCACGGCCGTGGCCTCCTACCAGCTAAACCTGGGCTAGCACTGCCGGGAATGAAACCCAGGACCTCCGTCTTATAAATCCACCGCGCATACCACTGCGCCACGAAGGCTGTCAACGTGTCATAGCCAATTTCATCATAGACTTGTCGTACAGTTGCTATGAAATACTTGAAAAGAACAATCATTGTCATAGACTGGATTAAACAATCTCCAGACACGTTTACATTATATTCACTTATCTAATCTCAAGTGTCCAATTGTTTGGTATCTAAATAAGAATATACTTATTATTATCTAATGCAATCGAGACTTGCACGTGTACTAATTGCAGTGCAAATAAATCTCATGCTATGTGCATCTATTTATATGCCATATTTAATGTGGGATTAATTCAATGCTTACATTATTTATTATTTTATATAGGTTTAGTTTATGTTTATTTAGTATCAAAGGTTAGTTTAATTACTGTCTGTTACTTAAGTAATAAGTAGACTGAAGCAGAAACGCGTGGGTCTAGGAACCTGCGATAGCCAGATCGTTGTCATTTTATATTAGGTTTATTATTTATGTTAGTATAGCTGGTTAGTTTATATACAGTAGATGTGAGAGCGAGAGGTATACCAGCAAAACCTCTCTACATTCTCTCACGCTTAAAAACCTAGGACTGACTAGAACTGCGTTAAATTAAAACGGGTATCCAAAGCTGCTTTAATCTTACCAAATAAAAAAATCTTACCAAATTTAGCTCAGCACGAACGACACTTGCAGAGGTGGTGAGTGTTGAGGTGCATTTTTATAGAATTCTTAAAACCATTGCAAGAAGTCAAGTCAAGATTTTCGTCTCAGCACATGCTCTATCATAAGTCAGTACGGTATGGAACTACGAAGTTCAGATTATTACGCCTCTAGGAGGTAATAGTAGGTAGGTAGAGGTAATAGGTAGCTTAGGTCTAGAGGCCTACAATATTCTATCACATGATGAGTGCATTGATTTATGTAAGCCATATTCAGTTACATTATTTATTATTTTACATTGGTTTCGTGTATGTTTATTCATCATCATGTAAGGTGTTTAATAAGACTTATAATACACTCAAGATATTATCAGGGCTTCAGTCCGCACTAAGACGTTGTACCAAATAAAAATTTTTAAATAAAAATAGAACCGACTCAAAACGCACTAAAAAGTAAAAAATAACTGCGTCATCTAGTTGCTTTAAATTACTTAAGCATATCTATGAAGACGGTGCCAGCCAAGTTTAAGGAACCTTTATTTTACGTAGTAAAGCATTTTGTGGGTTCTAGGTAACGTCCTTAAAGTAGAAACCTTGCCTGGCACTGACTTCTAGATATGCTTAAGTAATTTAAAACAACTAAATGACACAGTTATTTTTTACTTTTTAGTGCGTTTTGAGTCGGTTCTATTTTTATTTAAAAATTTTTATTTCTTATTTTTTAGTAATTTATCGCCACGTATCGTACTCCTACTATACTGTGATAGTATATTATATGCCACTAGTAGCCAAAAAGCTACCGATACCGAGACAAAAACCGAAATCGCTGTAAGCGTGCCTCCAAAATTTGAAAAGTTCCGACAATTTCCCCAGGATATCCTCATCAGATCCTAACATGATGACAATGGGACCACCTTGGAAGTATGCCCTTTCTAATAAAAAAAGAATTATCAAAATCGGACAACTCTGTAAAAAGTTATGCGTGGTCATACATAAAAATATATATATATATATATATATATATATACGTGTCGAATTGAGAACCTCCTCCGTTTTTTTTCGTCGGTTAAAAAGACGTGAGGTGCAGATGAAAATGACGCAGTCTCTCTTTCCGTTTGACCTGGGACCAGACCGTGAGAATGCAAATATTCGGAATACTACTTTAAATTGTTTTAAGTTTTATTATTAATATTTCACTCTCAAGTAATAACTGAACTAACATGTGGTCTAAGAGCCTGTGACAGTTAGAACTTCGTAATTTTATAAAAGGTTTGTCACTTCTGGTGTCTATTATGGACTTCTACGGTAGGTAACTAAATTGCAGATTATTTTGGCTCTAGAAGGTAATACGTAACTTAAGTCCAGACCGTCAGTTATCATGAATTTGATTCTAAGTGCATCTATTGATATACCTAGCATATAGAAGCGAGATGAATTAAATGTTAACATTTATTATTGTATACTAGCGATGCGCCCGCGGTCTCACCCGCATAGTTCCTGTTGCTGTCGGAATATCGCAATAATAAGTGACTTATGTTGTAAGCTATAGTATAAACTATCTTCATAGGAAAATTCAGCGAATGGTCAACTAGCGGCGTGAAGGAGTCACAGACATAAACACATACACAAACTTTTGCTTTTATAGTATTAAGTTTCATCATCAACATCATTATCAACCAATTAGCAGCCCACTACAAGGCCAGGCTTCCCTCTTTTATAGGAGAAGGGGTATGGAGCGTAAACCTACCACTCTGCTCCAATGCGGGTTGGCGGGCTTAGGGTGATAATGCTTTATTTATTAACGATCACTATCAGATGTTGAAGATAGTGACCGGGATCGACGGCTTAACGTGTTTTCCGAGGCACGGGGGGTAACACCGCCAACTTCCAAACTCTGGGCTTGGAATTTACTGAACATTTCATAGAAGTATGAAAAAGCTCAGAATTATTTCATGACCCAGGAATCGAACCCAGGGCCTCGTGATCGAAGCCACATAGGCTAACCACTAGACCAACGAGCAACAATCAACTTTATGTTTATTTAATATCAAAGATTACTTTAATTACTGCTGTTACAGAACATAACTTTACGTTGCCGTATGTGTCTCAAGAGCCTGCGATAGCCAGATCTTCGTCATTATAAAATCTCATTTGTACAAGAACTGTTAACGTGTTAAATAAATTAATATTTATTATGACGTCACTGAAAAATCATCATGGCAGCCATGCTGATAACATTGTTAGAATAGCGTGTCTGTATATAAAAAAATACGAGATTATAACGAATGCGAAACATAAAATTACATTTGTAACATAAAATTATACGCCAGGGTGTTCTTGTGATCATTTTGATAAGGCCTGATAGTATCTGAGTAAATATCTGAAATTATATGTAGCTGCCTATGTAGAGCTTTGTTTTAGTAAGTGATTTATTATGTACCTAATGCACCTGACGCTTACGTTAACGTGTTTCTACTACCATATTCCAATGTTTAATATACTATTTTTTAACGTTAAAAGTAATCCATCCCGGAATGAACAGGATTATATTATTTTAGGGCGGGTAGGGATTCGCTAGACGCCAAGCAACTTAGCCCGCTTCCATCTTAGATTGCATCATCACTTAACATCAGGTGTGATAGCAGTCAAGGTCTAACTTGTAGTCGATAAAAAAAAACTACAATGACAAAGACATTCGCCAAGTAATTTAGCGTTCTCGTACCATGTCTTGTAGAAACCAAAAGAGGTGAAGATTTCGACCTACTCCTATCAAATCCCGCTTCCATCTTAGATTGCATCATCACTTGCCATCAATTGTGATTATAGACAACGGTTAACTTGTAATAAATAAAAATTTTTTTTAACTAAAAATAGAATCGACTCAAAACGCATAAAAAAGTAAAATATGGCACCGACTCCTAGATATGCTTAAGTAAATTAAAGCAACTAAATGATAGTTTTTTTTTTACTTTTGTGTTAAGTGCGTTTTAAGTCGGTTTTATTTTTTGTTAAAAATTTTTATTTCTTACTTTTAGTGATTTATCGCCACGTAACATACTCGTACAATACTGTCATAGTATATTTTATACGGCACTTGTAGCCAAAAAGCTACCGACACTTACACAAGAACCAAAATCGCTGCAAGTGTGCCTATAAAATTTTAAGAGTTCCTTCAATTTTCCCAGGATATCATCATCAGATCCTAACATGATGACAATGGGACCCTTTCTATTAAAAAAAGAATTATCAAAATCGGACAGCTCTGTTAAAGTTATGTGTGGTCATACATAAAAAAATATACGTGTCGAACTGAGAACCTCTTCTATTTTTTTTCGTCGGTCAAAAAATTAAGCGAAGTTCTTTTTATTTCTTATATATCGTATTGTGGAATAGACAGATACCAGCCATCCAGGTGTGATGAAAGACTTGTACTACAGAAAAGAAATCGAACTTACTGCACTTGCAATACACGTATTGTATGGTATTCTATTTTCCTTACCTAAGCTTAGAACTTTTCACCAGAAATAAATCGAGTTCGGTACTAGTAAAAGTTTAACTAGCAACATAAAGTGGATGGAAGTGATACAAGTTTTGATAGGAATGTGATGCCGGGGTAAATAACATTGGTTCTCTCTGCGTTCTGTAGAACTCGGATAAGAGTGTTTTGTTCAGAAGGTTACTTACTACCTAGGATATCCGAGGTTCAGGGCTGTCAGTTCAAAGTATCAAATTCGTTTCAATCAAAGAGGTTTCGTCATATCGCGGACGGGATGAGAAGGCGATGTGACGCTGGAGGTCGTTCACACTTGCCGTTACGTTCTGTATCTACGTATTTCTATCATCTATGTGTAAAACAAAGGTCAAATTCTACACCAAATAACAATAAATTATTTGTATAAAGTTTCACATTAATGTTCAATATATGCAACAATAACTAAAAATATTGAATGTTGCTAAGCGATCAGTACTCACATTAATATTATAGATGCGAATGTAAGTCGGTCTATCAGACAAATCCGTGCTGCAATATCGCACATCTTCTGGGTTATCAGCTAACTTTGTGTTTTACAGAGGATGAAGTCCATTGACCCTGTTTGACATTTATACGTTTTACAGTGCAATATCATTTCATATTAAGAGTGATTTAATATAAAAATTTAATTTTTAGTCAACAACGGTTGGGAAGTGACAACCCTATAAGTCATTTCGTGTTTTACGACTCCGCCACTCGTCATTTCACCCTTTGGCTGTTTTGGCAAAATCTTTAGGGTTGCTACTCTATATTAATATGTTATTTAAAAATTGAAAACTGTTTACGCTTTTGTGTAAATCCTGCTATTTTGGACGCATTAATTTTAGAACGCTTACGGTAAACCAATTTTATGTGACACAATAATTGTTATCCCAAAATAAGTGGTCTTTAGGAACGTTGGAAAGGAAAGTGTATTTAAAGAAATTTATATTTATGTGTCTGAGGATATGAGATACAATGTGGTTAATATTTTTATGTGTAAACAAAATTGTAACTGCAATCTTATTTAAAATTCGCGATTTTCATTTAGATTCGAGTACGTATCGTGATTTTAAATGAAAAAAATATGTGTGCGTGTACTAGCGTACACTCGTAAGAAGTGAAACTAACTTACTAACTTATCAACATTCAAGTATTAGAAAAAAATGATACCATAATTACACGTACGTGTTAGTGTATTGAAAAATACAATGAAAAACTGAGGTTAATTTTAAATAACGTGGAAAAATAAATACCATAATTACACCTAAGTATTAGAGAAAGAGATGTAATTACTTACTTTTTTTAGAAATTCACTGGAATTAGAATTAAAATAAACCTTTGATTTTATCACTTCAATATATATATATATATATATATTTATCACGTCACTTCCATAAGTCAAAGATGGCGCGTAACGGAAAAATGTGACGCGTAACGAAAAAATGTTACATTAAATTTTTTTCCAACCCCGATAAAGAAGTTTCACTTCAAAAATTAAATTTTATTATGTTGGATAGTGATTGAATAAAAATTAAAAACGTAATCCGTTGGTAAAACAAAGAATTGATAGGCTTTAATTATTACGTGTTAACCTTTAAACTCAACAATAAAAATTATACCACTTCCTTTGTCTTGTTTTTGTTCATAACTAAGCTCCCGTCGCATTAAATACTCGGCAATTATGCAAGCTTGTACTTATACGACCACTGCCGGTATACGAGGATACGGTAAAAGCTATGTAATGTCGGATATATCCACCTCCTGAATCATCAATTCACAGACATCGTCACAAAATTATTATTCATTTATTCATTTAATAGTAGCAAACGGTGGCACATATTTGAAAGTTCTTCATGAATTTTCAATGAAAAAAGATGTTGAGAGGCAATTGGATCGGCTTTCAACTTCACACAAGAAGTGGAAAATAATTTTTTGTAGCAATACAGTTAATATTGTAAAATTTTTTGACAAAAAATAGAACCGACTCAAAACGCACTAATTTTTAGCGTTCACTTTAATTTAAATGACACAGATATTTTTTACTTTTTAGTGCGTTTTGAGTCGGTTCTATTTTTTGATAAAAAACTTTATTTCTTACTTTTTATTATATATTTTATTTAAAGCCACGTAACGTACTCGTACTATACTGTCATAGTATATTATACGGCACTAGTAGCCAAAAAGCTACCGATACCGAGACAAAAACCGAAATCGCTGTAAGCGTGCCTCCAAAATTTGAAAAGTTCCTTCAATTTCCTCAGGATTTCATCATCAGATCCTAACATGATGAGGAGGCTCTCAATTCGACACGTATATATTCGTCGGTTAAAAATGAATGATTTGAAAAGAGCAACTGTTGAGTTTCTTACCGGCTCTTCTCAACAGGACCTGACTTCCGAGCCAATGGTAGAGTCACTAAAATAATCTAATATGACGTTTCAAAAGTGCTGGTAATTAGCCTACTTGAAATAAATGAATTTGAATTTCAATGGAGAATAATTTTGCTGTTTTCTGAGAATAATCAGTTTTTCGGGGCGATACATACATTTAACGAATAATCCTGTACGTACGGTTCTCCCATTCATTCATTATCAGAGGATATTGACTGTCAACATTGTAGAGTCAACATTTGGGTGACTTTGTCGGTTTTGACACAGAGAAGCATCAATAAATTATAAGTAGACAATCACGAGAAAATCAGTGTAAACTTTCCGGACACCAAAAAAGAAATTACGGGATATTTTGAGGGCAGAAATATATTTTAGAAAATAAGATAGAAATAATTGATAAGCTCCTCCTATTTGAAGTCGATTAAAAAGATAGACATAATATATAAAGAGGAATAATTTTTCCTTACATTGTTTTGTTATCTTAAAGGGATTTAACACCATTTTTAATGAAAGATCCCATGCGGCGCCAGACGGCCTTGTATTATTATTATATTTGAGCCAATTTATACAAATCTTTAGCAAATTATAGATAGAATCCTTCTATGTAATGGTAAAAACTGTATAAAAATCTGTTCTATAGACATACAGACAGACACGGCGGAATAGTTTATTTAATAATATGTACTTACTGTTGGTAAAATAGAATAATATTTGGAGACACCTGATGCCAGCCCTACATTGAAATTTCACGTTTACGGACACCCGTATTTCGGGCACTAGTTCTCGCGTTCAAGGACATCGATATTATCCAAATGTTTGGCGTAAATAAGTAGATAAGTTAGCGAATCCTTTGTTTGACCGGGCACTGGGGGACTGGAGTTTTCATCAACTAAGTTTCGGAGGAGACACGTGTCGTGACTAAACTTCGTGGTGCAATGTATGTACTTTCGAATGTGCTTGTAGCTTACAAGCTACTGAGAATCTCACAGGAGTAGCTTTTAGAAAAAAAGACGTGTGGCACTCGGAGACTGCCGCGGTTAAGCTATTGCATAGCATTTTTTATCAACTTATGTTTACCTACTGACGTCATCGGGACCGTGGCCGAGTGGTAAGGCGCTCTAAGTGCCCGGATTGCAAGAGAGACGCGGGTGCGTATCCCGTCGGTTCCGCAATTTTTTTTTTCAAGCGTGATATTTCAATGAAATGAAATTGTGCTTTTGATATTTATTTATTTATTTATTTATTTATTTAATGAACCCTACTAAAGACCTTCTGCTCCTACTATCAACCATCACCTTAAAATAAATTTATTTTCACGTCAATTCAGTTTATCGAGATATATTAAAAATATTTACGGGTAATAAAATAAAAG
The DNA here is from genome assembly GCA_034621355.1 of Mycalesis mineus. NCBI lineage: Eukaryota > Metazoa > Arthropoda > Insecta > Lepidoptera > Nymphalidae > Mycalesis > Mycalesis mineus. The sequence continues at coordinate 4,974,863 of CM067901.1, forward strand.
TTAAATAATAATTTGTTCTCAATTTATTCAAATTAAAGATATATTTGAGTAATTTGGGGTTTGATCCCCCATGCTATTACAGCATCTGCAGGCTATATATTAACTGCCTGCTCATAGCAAATTTTACGTTCTTGTATTACAATGTTGCTTGCTAACACAAAAACTCATAACTTAGCAACCGTTGCATAACTTATATTATAATTAACCTTTTAAGGTCAACATTTTTTGAAACCTACCGAGCTAGCGAAGTCATTTTGATATAGGTGTAGTGTTTGTAGATAACTTGAAATAAGGATGCACATAGACCACTATACGCTGCGATTAAGCGAGAAATAGACTTAGGTCGTACTCGTAAGGGCGTGTAGATTTAAGATTTTTGTTCTCTATGAGATTTTTACAGTACAAACTTAGCAATACTTTTACATTTGGCGACCTCCGTGGCGCAGTGGTATGCGCGGTGGATTTATAAGGCGGAGGTCCTGGGTTCGATTCCCGGCGGGGCAGATTGAGATTTTTCTTAATTTGTCTTGGTCTGGCTGGTGGGAGGCTTTAGCCGTGGCTAGTTACCACCCTACCGACAAAAACGTACCGCCAAGCGATTTAGCGTTCCGGTACGATGTTGTGTAGAAACCGATAGGGGTGTGGATTTCATCCTACTCCTAACAAGTTAGCCCGCTTCCATCTTAAATTGCATCATCACTTAACATCAGGTGTGAAGGCAGTCAAGGGCCAACTTGTAAAAAATGCATCTCTCTCAATGCAACATCTTGTCGATAATCCTACCTTCAGTTCGACTTCTGATTCGAATTCTGATTTCTGTTACATCCGCTTTGCAACCGATGTACATCGGCTTCAATAACTGATGTCTTTTTCGGGAATTCACAAACTGATCAAGAAACTGGTCATCAGATACTCTCTGTTACGAATTAGCGGCGGCCACGGTACAAAATTTACTGTACGTTGTTGTCATGAATTGTGCATAAGGTTACAGCTCGCCATCCGGTTGGCAACAGTCAGAAAGGTTACGCAATAGGACAGGTGTAAGCAAATTGAGCAGATCGTGGATAAATGTCGTAACGTCTAATATAGCGATTAATTTATTTTTTGTCCCTGAGCGACTTCCCAAAAAGTGGTTCGCAATTCTGCCTTATTGAGTAAATTGATAAAACATGTTGATTCTGTAAATTTCGATTTTAAGTAGGTAAATAACCAACCTTGCATTTTCCAAAAAAACTGAAAATTGACGTGTATTTATACACCATGGATACGCCATTATAAATAATTGCAAAAAAAATATATGCAAGGGCCACTACTTTATGGGTTAATATGGTTCAGCTATAAGTTTTTAAACCATTTTGCACTGAGACTGTACATGAGTATAGATACTCATTAATTCATAATTTCATGTAACATTAGAATATTACATGAAATTATGAATTGAAACATTTTCATGCACAATTTCACGAACTTAGTATATAGCTTAGTTTTCAGTATTATCTAAATAAAATAGAATGTACATTGTGATAAAAAGAAAAAAAATGTTGGAACTGATTAGGGATGTGTCTCTACTCGTAATGTCAGTTTACATTTCATAAGTACTTCACATACATCCGTGGTCATTTTGTTTTAAACTACTAATCAGATTTAAATGCTAGATTTCTTTATTTAAATGTATATTTTTCAGAGAAGTTTTTATATGATTTGAAGTTTAAAGGTAAAGACCGCATAGGCATTGAAGACCTTAAGAAAAAATGCACGTAACTTATTGTTGTGTAAAGAATATAAATGCAGTTTCCCCGCTCGTTTTATGACCTGTAAAATTGGAGTATGTTAGTGCAAGCGTCGGTACACTTTGGGTTTTTATATGTGCAACGTTCAAAGGATACGTGATTTTTTTTTATCTACTACATGTCGGCCCTTGACTGCTAACACACCTGATGTTAAGTGATGATGCAGTCTAAGATGGAAGCGGGCTAACTTGTTAGGAGTGGGCCGAAAATCCACACCCCTTTCGGTTTCTACACAACTTCGTACCGGAAGGCTAAGTCGCTTGGCGGTACGTCTTTGTCGATAGGGTGCTAACTAGCCATGAAAAGCTCCCACCGACAAAATTAGAACTTCATCATAAGTCTTATTAATGTCGTGGTTGTAAATAGCTTCATAGGTCTCCATTCCTATAGTAAAAAATTACAATTTTTTAGCGATTTTTTTTCATTTACCAAAGAAGGCTATTAGGCTATTAGTGCAACATTAACGAAAAATGTGGCAAAAAGGGACACTCTCTTCCGTTGCGTGCTCTGCGTAAATGGTTGAAGTTACGCAAAAATCATGTATCACGGAATTGCTTCTCTTTAAACGTTCCAAAATAAAGTCTGCGCTACAAAATACAGACTGGCATGTTTATGGTTATGTTTTCATGTACCAAATGTCTTTATGTTTCAATTAGATTTCCCCCCTCCGAGAAAAAAAATTAGATTTCTTGCTGTTGAAATTAAAAGCGATTAAACTGAAAGCACCTTAACATTATTTTATTTTTACTTGGATAGGATTACTTTGGATAGGTCACTTTTACGTACATAGCAAAATTGCGATAAGTATAAACAATTATTTTATTATCATTTCTTTACTCTATTTGCTGTAATAAAACCGAATACCAGACATCGCAGTTGCAGGGCAAACAAAAGGAAGTATCCATTTCGCAACGCGAAGGAGTTACAAATCAAGCCCAAATATATTGGTTATAAAAATGCAACAAGTACGCGAAAAATAATACGCGAGTATAGTAATCAACGGAATATCTAGCCTTTATGGCGTTTGTTTTAAGGATTATAATACGGCAGAATTGGATATCCCTGAACCTGGTCTGTCTGGATGTGTATCTCCACTTGGTTTTATAGACCATAAACGCTTTTTACGACTGGCAGGATAATAGTCATCCGACTAAAAGGGTTTGGGCACTATCACCGCGTAAGTATAGTGCTGTATAATTAAAAATGTCTAAATAATAGCTTCGGTCCCGCTTTGCGTTGGTATTGGTTACATGTGAGATGGAAGATGTGTACCTGTTCCGAATTATAGTGATGCCATTTTGATTTTCCAGATTTCAATATTTTCTTTGAAATTCAAATTGAATAATTTCAAGTTATACCTGTTGTTATATTATGTTTAAAACGTCAAAGCTTTCAGTGGGAAGCGAAAAATTTATTTTAATTTGTTTGTTATCTTTTATTTTGGGCAATATAAAATAATTAAAATTATGTTTTTGTCGTTATGTTTGTTTTTGTTGTTATGATCCAAAACATGTTAAGAAGTTAAATAAACGTATCATCTTCAGGCGATGTTGGCTCTACAATGTTAAATTGAGTTGGCAATAAAAAAACAGTATTGATCATTGTGGAGTCAACACCTCCTGAGGTTTCGGAGTGTACCTAACTTAGCGCGGGTTTTCTGTCAGATATGGGTGACTTTGTAGCTTGAATTATTCGGCTTTTCACGGATAATTGCAAAATAAATTATTGTCTTGCAGTTTTCTATGTACAATTATCTTCTTCAAAGTAATTGAGTCTATTGAATATTTATTTTAAATGATTAATCTGTTAAAAAAAAACAGACACAACTGTGGTAGTTCAAAGATTGAAAAACAGGCAAATTACAACTTAACCTACCAAGTAATATTGACAGTAGTAGTTTAACATAATATGTACTTCCGTACGAATGATAAAACTCCATTTACAAAATGCATCATTCATAATATCCTATTTGACCGTTGAGTCGCTGAAACAAAAACTGAATTAATCCATTCAAACAGATTCTAACAAATCTCTGGAAGGTTCCCTGTCAATTTATTCAAAGTTCACGGTTACTAGTAGGGTTGGTAACAAAAAGACACTAACAAGTTAAAACTACACTTAAGTTCATCCCCAACTGTTAATCACACAGCTTAGACATTTGTTTTAAGCTTTATTGAGGAATGCTGCTATCTTCCAACCAGCTTATCCGATTTTCATCATACAAATTGTTTAGATTATTAGCTTTTTTAAAAATGCGTGTGCCAAAATATTTTTATCTATCTCGTAAAAAGCTTGACTGTTGAATCTAGAATCAGGTAAAGGTAATATTGATTTTTGATTTTCCAAATTCAGCAATATCTTTTAAAATGTAATGATAGGAACCATTTGTTGTCTTTTAAACACAAAATTTTATTAGTACACATTTACCACAACAATACCCTTTTCACGTCCGTAATTACTCGAGTTTGCACAACATTTACGAGTAAGGTCGGGGTACAAACGCCGTCGTTTCCATAATAAAGTTTTTATTTCACCTCCGGTAGAGTTAGCCTTTGTGCGATATGTTTTAAACATTAAATTCATCGCCGACACTCTTGAGCAGTTAATGTCATTCTGACAAGTCGGTATAAAAGTTATGAGGATATCTACGAGTAGATATATAATGTATCTAAGTGTTTTAAGTTTGTCATAGCTCGAGGTTTGTTAAAGTGAGGTCAAGAACTCAAGAGCATAATATACACTGAGAGATTCTGTATGATTAGATTCTATTAATGATTCATATACAAAATATGTGATCAAGTTTTTTACTTCCGGCTTCTGAAAAATTACTTGACAATTCTTAGTCTAATTTTACTCAAGTGGTCTTCTGTCGCGGTCAGTTTTTCAAACCTCTTTTTGCCCTTGAATAATTTTCCAAGTCTTTATGCAACTCCCATAGGGTTTCATAGCCATACCATCATTTTTGTTCCTCGTTCTATTTTATCCGAAATATAGCAATTGTGCAAACAGGAGAACTACTTAGGGAAGTCATTAATGTTTAGTACATCTTACAAGGTAATTATACGAAGCGTGACAACCCTGGCAAGCCAGGCTTCGTCCTCGGAACGCTCGTAAACGCCGAGCGCACGGCTGTATGGAAAAAGAACCAACCACATTTCACCTATGTATATACATTAATTATACATAAATAAAACAAACATTTATTGCCAGATATATACATTTTATGACCTAAAGCGATCGCGTCGGATACAAGTCAGTTGGACGCCTAGACGTCGTAAATAAGCATGAAATATGATAATTGCGAATTCTTCAATATATTACGATTTAAGCATTGATGATTCCTTCGGCGTTTTGTGAGGTCGTAACCCTTAGTTGACGTTTCGCGGAACATTGTGTTGGGCACACTCTTAGTTGTATAATATTTCAAATACAAATAAGTAACTATACTAAAGCCAAACTCGATTGAGAATGCTTGTTAACAAAAAAATTAAAAACGAAGGTAGAAAATGAAACACATTTTATGCCTTGTTTTTTATTAAAAAGATATTGAATATATTAATTAGTTTTAAGCTTACTAATCTACTTTATTGTCATGAATTCGTCATTAATACATTAATTTAAAAAATTAAGGTGTAAAATGACTAGTGATTTCTACCTTCATTTTAAATTTGTTTGTTGACAAGCATTCTCAATCGACTTTGGCTTTAGTATAGAAGTAGTAGTAAGTACTTGCTTTCACGTTTATAATATTAGTATGGATTCAGTAATACATTTATGTTGGCGAAAATAAAATAAAAGACTGGCATACCATTTATGAGAAAGTCCAGTCCTTCTGAAGAGATTTTAAAAGGACCATTAGTCTCCAGTTTTACTTAATTAAACGATGCCGGCAATTGCTATATCTGACGGTATTTTCCATCCATGAAGAGATAAAACCATAAAATATAATACGAAAACGTCAAGTATACTAATTGACATTTTTTAAGTCGAAAGAAAGGAAGTTGATGTAAGTATTTACTCGTAATAATCCAAAAAGAAACCTATTTTAAATAGCGTTGGCATTTAAAGAACTCAGTTTTTTGTGTGAATCTGCCCACCCTTTTATATAATTGTCAATTTATATTATTGTCGTGAACTATTGTATTGCTGGAAAGAACCGATTGTCGTTGTTTTATTTTTTTAATAAATTAGTTATTTCCGAACGTATTGGCGAAAAGGTAATTTATATGATGAATCACGCTTCACTTGAAGTCAATTCGAATTTTAAAATATATTTGTTTGTTTTTTTTTATTCTGAATGCATGGCATTTTGAGTTTCGCGAAGCCCTTGCATTTCAATTAGAACTCCTCTGAGATGTTTTAATTAATCGGTATGGCGTATGAAGCGGAAAGTCATTTGCAACATTAAGTCGTAGCCGCGATAAGGTTACTAATTAATTTTTTTTATAGGCCCGTTCACAATTAGTAGCACACGGTGATTATGTACTGCCTTGTGGCAAACTGCCTGTGACCTAATAAATGTTTGGATTAATTATAAATGTACTACACACACATTTAGAAATACAGATATTTTTTTTATTGCAGTGCGGACTTAACAAACGGTCCACCTTATGGTCCGAGGACAACTATGTTGAGCCTCATGTGCTTTTAAATACACTTTTGAAACCATGTTCTTCTGAGGTAGCTTTTCTCCGAATGAGGTCTGAGCTCTACTACTTACCTACTTGTTCTGTATTAAGTATTTAGTGCTACTACCTATTAAAATAAAGTAAAAATGATATTGGACAGCGTAGGTACTCATTCTATCTTTAAAACAATTTTCGCGGTTGTTAGAAGATTATATTGACTATCAAGCAGCCAAAGTCGCGGGCGTCTGCTATAAGGCTCGTCCGAACATGTGGCCAAACAATGTCCGAGCATGTGTCCGATTTTCGGTAATTATTGTTTGATTTCTTCGGGTCTAATGCCGAGCAAATTTACTGGCATTTTTCAAATGTTTAGTGAGCATTCATTGTTCGGCGGATTGCGGTCCTAAGCTACTGTGATTCAACGAACATTCGGCATTTGGCGAATCTCGCATGTCTGGATGCGGCTATAATATACCTATATAGTTACAAATAGCGCACGGACCTGAAACATCGACCGGCTACTTTACAATGCAAGAATAGACATCGAATTTTGATGGAATTCGACAAACTCAATTTACTTTCAAATAGGTTACTGGTGACTGGGTCAGTATAATTGTGGCGGGACTAGACAGGCAAATCCCTGTACACATGGCATAGTCCACATTTGACTTTAAGACAAGGGGTTAAAGTTCGTTTTTGGTTGTCGTTTTTGTTTTCTTACTTTGATAGACTATTGTTTGTGATACGGATGATTTGTGATATATTATATCTATTAAGATTGTTCATTTTAGGTTTTTAAGTTTTCGGAACATGGTTTTAAAGTCTATTTGTAATTTGTTTTTTGGAAAAAAGAACCTTCACGTATTTTGGAAAAAAGATAACCCTCAAGTTAATAAAGATTGTGATTGGGTTGAATTTAATATTCAGTTATACAGTCTATATTTTTCCTTGGTTCTTTCTTCCTTCAAAAATGTTGCTGCTAATAGTAATTATTTTGATTTTTGAATAACACGTCGCTATTTAGCAATATCTTATCCAAAAATCTCGAAAATCCTATTGGAATCGAATCAGTAGTCCCTAAGAAATGTAATAAATAGGCATGGGTTGAATAAAGCTCCTCCCTTTTAGCTCGGTTAAGAAGAATAAAAAATACTCTCCGCATTTGCATTACATTCGTATAAAGTTGCTATCTGCGTGAACAGAATTCTGCAAAGGGTACCTATGACCCTTTCAAGTAACGGTACAAAATAATGTCAGTCGGTACAAAACGTTTCCGAGACTCGCAACTTTTCTAACCGCATGTTGGACTGGTGCATATTATTGCCTTAAATACATTTCTGTTTCCGTTTAACCTCTCGGGCTTATTTCTGTTGTGACCGGTCAATGTACTGTGCACAACATGAATGTGTGGGTACGGCAGGTGTTACTTTTGTTAAGAGTTTATAGAGATCAAAAGGAGGGCCGTGTACGCCGTAGGCTGATTGCAGAAGCCGGTGCATGCAAAAGTCGCCTTTACACAAGCCAGTAGTATAAGCTATTTGGGATATTATCCTTTCTAATTAGCTTATTATGTAGCTGTTCCGAATGAGATTCATGATGTATATGCTACTATACAGAATCATTAACTAAATGTTAGACCTGTCAAATGCTAAGGTTGAACAGTTTAAACATATTTATTACGATATCATCAATAGAAGAGGGAATATGCAGCTTAGATTTGACCCGGTCGATTGCTGGTTAGTGGGTTTAGGGTATTACTGTTTACTTTTGTAAATAATACTATCAGATGTTATAGATATTGACCGGGACGAAAGGCTTAATGTACTTTGCCCAACTTTGGGCTCAAATTATTTACCGAGAATTCTTGGAAACACCATAAATTATATAAAGATAGAAAAATACCTAAATTATAGAGCTTTTAAGCTATTGTATAGCTTTTATCGCGGGCCTTGAGCGTGGAGACCGAATACAGATTTTCCGTAACGAAAAAACCTAACACCCCCTGAGTATCAAAAACATAATATCAAAAGATCATCGGGGAACGTGGCTTAGCGGTAAGACGCTTTAAGTGCCCGGATTGCCAGAGAGACATGGGTTCGAATCCCGTCGAAATTTTTTTTTTCAAGCGTGATATTTGAAAGTCATTTTTTTTTTAAAAATTAATGACTTTTTGCAATATCACGCCTAAAAAAAATATTGCAGAACCGACGGGATTCGAACCCGCGTCTCTCTGGCATAGGGCACTATATAGGTAAACATAAGTTGATAAAAAATGCTATGCGATAGCTTTACCGCGGCAGTCTCCGAGTGCGACACGTCTTTTTTTATTATTGAATTATAGACTAAAATTCATATTTCTACTTGAAGTCGTAGCCATGTAGGCTAGTCGGCATTTGACTTAATAGGCTATAAATATTATATCAATGATTTAGATATACGCCTAAGTACAAAATACGCTAGAAAAACTTAACCTTTCTTCTTTAGTCGGGTAAAAAGGCAGGTGATTTTAAAATGAATAATCTAGACCTAACCTTTCAATAAAGAAATAAAAATCTCGAGACGGCATTTAAATTTTATGCTCGTAAGTGCCGACATGGTACATACAAGTTTATCGTGATTAAGTGGCAATTTTATTGTTTCAAACTTGACAACACTTCCGTAATCTTGATAACTTGTAACTGGATTATCACGTTAAATAGATAGACACACTTGTGAGTTACTTTTCTATTACATATTAATTAAAACAGTAGACAAAGATAGTTTGTACATTTATGGTACTATTTTTTCTTGCAAATTAAATGACCGTGGGTGGGGCGCATAATTCAAAGAACCGATTGACGTTCCGAGGTGGTGGAATGTCGACCCCGTACCGGAAAACGCAGTATTGTTCGACCCCCCACTAAGCGGACAGACGACATAAAACACGTTGAAAGAGCCACTGGTTGCAGGCATGAGGCAGCCCATGTTCATGTCTTTGGAAGTGCCTTAGGCCTACCTTTAGTTAGGATGTTTATCGGATGATGTGATATGATCACGATATTGATGATAATCACGATTTGACGACCTCCGTGGCGCAGTGGTATGCGCGGTGGATTATTTATAAGGCGGAGGTCCTGGGTTCGATTCCTGGCGGGGCAGATTGAGATTTTTCTTAATTTGTCTTGGTCTGGCTGGTGGGAGGCTTTCGCCGTGGCTAGTTACCACCCTACCGACAAAGACGTACCGCCAAGCGATTTAGCGTTCCGGTACGATGTCGTGTAGAAACCGACTGGGGTGTGGATTTTCATCCTACTCCTAACAATTTAGCCCGTTTCCATCTTAGGTTGCATCATCACTTAACATCAGGTGTGATAGCAGTCAAGGGCTAACTTGTAGGCATTAAAAAAAAATAATCAGAGTAGTTTTATAATTTTTGAATCAATCTTTTTTAAGTGTTCTAGTGTACTAGTCAGACTAAGTCAGACACACATTATGACACTTAGTGCCTACTTAAAACTATCTATACGTTTATATCTTTCTAGATAAAACTAGTTTTATCTATAGTAGCACTAGCAAAACCATATTCGAGAGTGTTACTTGAAAATATCATTTGTGACATTGTACTAAAGCATATAAAGTGAAAAAATATGCGAGTGCCCTTAACTCATGGGCGTTAGGTACTTTCGTAGAAGTAATTTGTAGCTAGGGAAATACTTGGAACCTTTCGTTCAGCCGACTTAACCCGGAAGTGTCGGCAAAATGTCTTATCATAGTTTTTCGATCTAGCTCCCATTAGCTCTTAACGTGTTTCTCATAATAAGGGTTTCCAAAATACTGTTTAAGTATTCGAGGCAACATTATAAAACGTGAAAACACTGTTCTCCATTACTCTAATCCTAGCGCTGTTTCCTATTACCATTATAAAGTAACCGCTTAAGGCAGCAAAGGCAGCGTAGATACTTGTAACAAAGTATAGAGATAAATAAACAAAACTATTTGCTAATAGACTAGGCTATTACTTATTTTATTTGGTTCCAAATCAAGTTTATTTTATTTTATGTTGGTTCCAAATCAAGTTTATTTTATTTTATGTTTATAGAACGTCAATTTAGCGTTAAGCTGTAATTTCACCTAATGTTAAGTGTCGCAATTTACGATTATTGCGCGCTGATTTGACTACGGTAGACATAGACACGAAAACATAATAGTAGAAAACAGGTTTACCTATATAATTAAATAAAACTCAAGTTAACTGTTTTTTACTAAATGTATATGAAGGTATTTTTAAATTTTCTTCATACATTTCTTCATTTCCGTTCCAGGTCATCTGCGAATGGACTAATTTTTACAGAATTTTATATGTACTCGTATTCCCACATAAACATTTGACACATTTGATTAATCTAAGGTTTAAGATCGATATCGCCTTTATTAGACAGTGATACAAATTATTTTTTATCGCTTTGAAATGCGTTTTTATTATTTGTCAAGAGTGGAATTTGTGACAAACAAGGGACATATCTGAGCAATTATTAGCTTTTTATTAAATTTGCTGATAAATAAGCATAACTTTGCCGTTACTAATCAATTTACGGATGGCTATGTGGGTTGACTCTCCGGCTATGCCGTAATAGCCCACAAAAACCCAGCGGACACTTCATTGATTGCGATTTAAAGCTTAGATGTGTTATTTTTTCGCAAATTTCATTATGTCGTATTGTATTATGCGATTACTCATTCTAACAAAGTAATATTCGTATTTTACGATATTTTAAAACAACGTTTTATCAGCACTTTAATTACATGTCATGTAAGAAGCTGATTTGCGCATAGCGACGCCTTCTTCTGCCCTGCCTTTGTCTTCGATTGAGAGGACCATCTGGATCCGCTTCGTGAGACATTGCCCTGCATTTTTTTCTAATTCGGTCTGAAGTTACGTCAACTGTCCAATGCTGAACTGCTGGACTGCTGGACTGCTGGGTCCAAACACAAAATCAATTTGTACATTTAGTTGCATACACACCTTGGGTTTAAAGCGGACTAGAAGTTGGCGAAACTCAATACATTTTGCGTCTATAAGAAAGGATCGAAGCTTCATTCCTTTGGAGCTTAGAATGTTTGCTCTGTTCCAATGCTGCTCGGACCATGATGTATAGTGGTAAATAATCCACTGTATTAATTTATTCGAAAACATTTCGCGGATAATTATAAGTTATTTGACACAGTTATAGATCATATTTTTCGTACACACCTAATCGGATTATCGTCTGACATGTTAAATGTGGTCGTAAAATGTTTGAAATCGTTTAATTTTCCGCAAAACGCTCTCATCTCTAGATGTCACAGCCTATCGCCAACAGATTATTGCGTTTTACTGTTGCCCCGCGAACGATTTTTATGTGCATTTGCATATTTTTATGGTTTTCTGGCGGTGAAATTAAAGTAGTATAAAACCGATGCGTCTCGTTGCGATACAGTCGGGCGATCGTAAAATATTGTTAGCGCTCGTAAAATCTCGTATAAAAACTCGTCGGAGCACAAAAAAAATTGCCAGCCCATTTAACTTTATCGATAAACTGCGGCCCTAGTGAATACACTCCAACTTTGAATACGTTTTTGTTTCTATTATAAAATATGTTATGATTCTAATTGATTTTTAAACTCTATGATTTGATTCTATTTTGTTTCTATACTTAATTTATTGATTTTCATATGAGGGGTAATGTTATTGCAATTTGTTATGGGCATATATGGTATGTATTTCCACAATCGGGATAGGTGGCACATTATGGTTTTTATTAGACTATGATGGGAATTTATAAGACGGAGGTCTTGGGTTCGATTCCCGGCTGAACCGTATGAGATTTTCTTAATTGGTCTGGCTGGTGACAGGCTATGGCCGTACCGCCAAGCCATTAAGCGTTCCAGTAGGGTGTGTTGTAGAAACCAAAAGGGATGTTGATTTCATTAAACTCTTACAAACTTAACAAATTGGACCGCATCCATTTTGAATTGCATCATCACTTACCGTCTGGTGTGATTGCGATAAGGGCAAACTTGTTGTGAATAAAAAAAATGCTTGCAACAATTATAATCTCAAAATTGGTATGCCTTACATGAGTGAGGTATGATGTTACCTCATATTCAATCGGCACTTTTGAAGTGGTCTAATACTTCGTGGAAGCGGAAACATTATCGAATTTTAACATCGCTAACTAAACAACTAATTTGTTCCGACAGAAAAACTTGATCGACGTCTCGTATTGGGTTTTGAGTAGGTATGTTTGAAGTGGTTTAAATATTTTTGTGCAACTTGGCAATTCTAAGCATCGGATTTATTTAAGGTTTTTAAGGTGCACTATTTGTTGGCCACTGTCTTTAGGTAGAGTATTAGGTGATTTCGTAGCTTGGTACAGCGAATGTGATGTGGCTTTAATAATCGGTATACATTTTGAATTTGGACTTTTATGCTAATATAGCCTGTAGTATCTGGCAAGAACGTAAAAGGGAAAGGCCAAGAATGACAAGTGTGGTTTTTGGACTGTTCTAGGTGTTAGCATACGTAAACCTAAAGCATAAGTCACTAAATAAATGTCAGCCTTGTAACTTTGTAGATAACTTTGGACTGTGTACTTTCAATACAATTTGGGAACAATAGTTTCAGATAAATACCATAAATGGCGAAATTCGGTGCAGAGATACTTAAAGATTTGTTTTAAAACTATTTACATGTATGAAAGTGTGTGACTATCATATTTAATCGATCGACGATCGATGACACTGAATAAATAAATAAATAAATAAATAAATATTATGGGACAATTACACACATCGCTATATAGCCCCAAAGTAAGCTTAGGTAGCGTTATGGTAAATATAAATTTATTTATAATACGATTGAAAATAACTCAAACATGTAGGTAAATATAAATTTATTGACGATTGAAAATTAACTCAAGGATTTTGTTAAATAACATTAATTTGATTTTGATTAAGACGGCAAATGGACTTCTAAGTTCATTTGTACAGACGCAAATTTACGCCTGTAAAACCTAAAAGATTGAAATTAAACCTACCACCGAAAAACAAAATACCTTTGGACTTTTGGTGACACGTAAAACAACTATGATGCGAAACCCATAGTCGCCTACAGTACTAAGGTATAGGAACTTTCAGCTTATATAAAATGACAAAAGTTTTACCATTACATTAGTCAAACACCAAATTAGTCATTGATGGTCGAGTATCCCGAGAATCAATATAAAGTCAAATCGATTAAAATTCAGCAGACGATCTGTCCAGTGCGAAATGTTAATCGATTAATATTCAAATCGTGATCGATCGAACAAATAGAGCATACTTACCTTATATCAATTCCGGTAACATTTTTTGTGTGACTATTATTTAGTTTTGACTGTGGCACACAGAGAGCTTTTTGCGAGCGAGTTTGTCCAGGAAATGCTTATTTCTACTATCATACATTACCATGTTCCGGTCTGAAGAGCATTGCCGGTGCAATAAAAGTCACAGGAGACAATACTAACACCTCAGATTGTCGAACACAGGGCGGCACTTTGTAGGACATGTTCTCATAATGTGAATGGGGCTTTACCAAGAAAACTCCATTCATTATGTTAGCGGGGTTATTGGCATCGGGATGTCCCACAAAAATCGTAACACCTAGTCACACTATCATAACGATGTATTAATACTAGAAGTTGTTCGCGGTTATTGTAAAGTATCATCAAAATCAAGTCGGTATTTTGACGTGACAACGTCTTATAATTCGATAGAGCCGGCTGCACGCACGAAAAAACATGACGTCATGCGTCGTTACCTCGATTTGAGGCGTTCCATGTAAGGCTTGAAGTGCAAGCGAGAGCGCGGAACGAGCGACAAAGAAGCACAATCGGCCTTTGCGTTCGGCAGCGTTCGCCATCCGTCTATTAAATATAATTATTAAATATATTAATTTTAAATTAAAAATTAATATATTTATTATAAATTTAAAATATAAATTTATAAAATCAAAATCAATTATTTTATTAATTTAAATTAATATTTATAAAAATATACTTAAATTAAAATTTTTAATAACCCACTGCTACCATTCCATCAGTATTTTCTTATTGTCACGTTCAACTATCGTCAGTAAACCGACTTTACAGACAACCAATTTTTCTTGCATGAAAGAGAAACAAACATCCATCCATCCACAGTTACAAACTTTCGCGTTTATAATACCAATAGGATGTTATTTAGTAATGCACGCCGGTGCACCAATGAATAGTTCTGGGAGCAAATCATTTAGCGATATTGTATGATAATTTATTCATGATCGGAAATCGAAACTGCCCAGGTGTTCCACATCGCCAGGAAGACATCGAAAAGTTTCGCGGAAACGTTTTAGCATTGTAATGGGTGAGCCGACTCGCATACACAAGAGTTCTACTCACAGTGAACGAGATATGCGTATCTCGTTCATCGAATTAACGCATTCGGATAAGTATAGAACTAGCGTTAGATAGTATTTTGTATTTTGGCCCCTCAACCCGCAATGGAGGAGCATGGTAGGTCAATATAATAAGTTCTATGTGTCCTCTTCTGTCAAGAGGAAGGCCTGGCCCCATAGATTAAAGACTACTAGATAGAGCCCATAGCGTGTCCACTCGTGAGACAGCAAATCAGCCTTATTGACATGACATGTCAACATTTAAAGTACATCATAAAACGTTATGTTTTAAAATATCGTAAAATACGAAATATTACTTTATATAAGATAGTTTAGTAAACGCATAATACATGAAATTTGCTAAAAAATAACATATCTAAGCTTTAAATCATCAATCAATGAAGTTTATGCCTACTTACGTATGAAACGTAATTCCTTCGATATTCTGCTGCGACTGTTGCAGCCGAAAATATTACAACCCACCATAGCACGATAACGTTTAAATTAATATAGTAACCGTAAAGTTATATTATTTATCAGCAAATTTAATAAAAAGCTAATAATTGCTCAGATATGTCCCTTGTTTGTCACAAACTCCAATCTTGACAAACAATAAAAACGAACACGCTGAAAGGGACAAAAAATAATCTTGTATCACTTTCTAATAAAGGCCGAATGAAATAAGTCTGTCACGCTCTTGAACCTACAGCCGCGTTATGACTCCATATAGTAGTCTTTAATCTATGCCTGGCCCTGTAGTGGGCCTTTGATAGGCTGATAATGGTAATGTTGATGATGATGATTTCTTTGGATTACTCCGAGTGTCTTTGCTCAGGTGAACCATGATATTATTAAATGTATATAAGTCATACATGATCGCAGAATTATATTTTTAACTTACTATCTGTTTTTGGATAGTAGGTACCTACGTACTACGGTCATTTGTTCTGCCGTCAAGCTGCATTACTGTTCCGATATTAAGCCTGCCTGTTACACCCAGTCGCTTGACAAATAATATTAATTTTCAAAACATACTTTTGATTTGCTTACCTTTGTCAATATTTCACCTTTCCCAGTGCTACCTATATCTACCTACTCGATTTTTAGATCCGCGGCATTCTTACGTATTATATTACGTTCTTCTTGTTATAATAACGTCACTTCAACGTTTCTGATGTCACACACCTTTTTGCATACGATTCACGATTGCATCCTGACCACCTTCCGAAGATGGAATCTATATATTTTTTATAAATGTTTATGGATGGACTACCTACTGAATAGGTATCTAAGCTATGCTCAACGTGCATATGTTCAGTGTGAACTATTTGTAGGTATTTACGGATCGAGCCTCTTTGCATAATAAATAGGACAAAGGTATTTAACACCCCGCCAGTGAACTCGGGTATGATATACCCAACCAAATTGAAACTTTTATAAAACATACAATTTACTATTAGTCGACTGATAATAATTAATAACCAATAATTGGAGATGATTTCGCCATTTTTACTATTGTAAATAATTTAGGTTTTTGCCTCTACCGATTTAAATCAATTTTAACTTAAAAATTGGTATATCGTACCTACTTGATTTAGAATTGGTATTAATTTCAATACTGATATTTGATAAAATATACAAAATTGATATTAAAATACAGTCATTATCATCGTTTACAAGTAATAGGTATACTCTGAGCCATTTTATAGTAGTGGCTTTGAGGGTGCAATAGGGCGAACTGCACATGTATAACCCCTCTAGGATATTATGATATTGTATACTGTGCAGTCATAAATCTCGTGTTCAGGACGGACTTGTAGTGTTTCGAGATTCTATACGGGTATGTCTTACCCACCTCATAACTTGTATATTTTTTTTATCGACTACACGTTGGCCCTTGACTGCTATAACACCTGATGTTAAGTGATGATGCAATTTAAAATGGAAGCGGGCTAAAGTTAGCCCACTTCCAGGAGGTTTCCGCTTAGGTTAGGAGTAGGACGAAAATCCACACCCCTTTCGGTTTCTACACGACATCGTACCGGAACGCTAAATCGCTTGGCGATACATCTTTGTCGGTAAAGTGGTAACTAGCCACGGCGAAAGCCTCCCGCCAGACCCAGACAAATTAAGAAAAATCTCAATATAACTGTTTTTCACCGCATGCACGCCGGGTTAAAAACTGCTTGGAATGTACTTAGAAAACATGAAACTAAGAATCAGAACAAGTATATATAGTTATATAATAAAATAAAATACACTAGAAGGAACTTTAGTACGAGTTTGATCGTTTCGTTATTGTCGTCGTTCGTATAATGTGGCTATTAATATTTATTTAGTTAGTTGTTTGTTTGTTTATTATGATGTAAATCTCGTCAAAAGTATAGTCTCTCCGCACACGACGCTTAGGTATATGATTGCGCAGTTTAAAAACTAATTTTGTATTTTGTGTGCATGTATAACAAAGGCTGTTATACGCTGCTACCCAGATTGTGACTTCAGAGCACGTCAGTTATTTGACGTAGATTATACCAGCATATTATGACTTGGCTGGTCTAATGTAACAATAATAATAATCTAACAAAGCGAAACAAAGTCGACAGATAAAGTTAACTTATTTTCAAGACTTACCTTTAGTTTTACATGAACTTTAACGTGCCCCTTTATCGCAACTTTCGACCGTGTGTCGCATTTGCATAACGAGAGCGAATATATACGGCTAGCGAAGGACCGATTGAATCGCGGTGCTTTTGCGATTGTATCACTACTGAATTGTTGCGAGAAGTCGCCGTGGGCGAACTTCCTTATCATAAATTGTTTTTATTAAAGGCCTTATGCTTTTTTTTAAATAATAGAGCTATGTGGTGGAATATTGTTGACCATAAACGGAACTCGTTTTAGAGTTCCGTTTATTGAAGTATATTAGGATTATAGTAGAAAGTATAGTTTTCGATAAGCATTTGAGTACCATTTACCATTGCGAAACTTCTAATCTCGTACTAATGCTACACGTGTAAACTGCTGAACTTATCATATATGGTTAGAGTAGGGTACTAGTAATTAAGGTTAAGGCAGACTACGATATACCTAAATGCCATTAATTAAGGCCTTAACTGATCTTAATTAGGGAATAACATGGGTTAAGTCACCCGACACCTAAAACCTGTTTAATAATAAGCCAATAGCAGTAAGTTTCTTTTTTTTTTAGTTTTCCGTGTAATTACTTGTTGATAACACGGATGATCACGTCATAATGTTGAAATAGAGCAGAGTTGGAGACGCTTTCGTAAGCCCAGTGGTTAGCCTATGTGGTTTCAGCGAGGAAAGTTCGTTCGGATTCGAACCGTCCTGGGTTCGTTCGTCCTCAGTCGTTTGTTAGATTAGTGGCTACATCAATGGATTTTGTTTCTAAAAGAGTAGTCTAAGTTACTCCTTATAAAATAAGCTGTCTCAGTATCTACTAAAACTGCTTGTAAATTAAGCCTACTTGAAATAAAATTTTGTCTTTGAATTAGAGGAGAGCACAGAGTCGAATGATTAAGCCTTCCATGGATTAACCATAGTGTAATATTAGAGCAAAGATTCGAACAGAGCCCGAGACTTGTAACACTGGTATAGTTTTGAAAAGCTATTTTATGATGCACCACCACTCGCTTTGTCTACTCGCTTTGTCTACTCCCGTTGTTCTTCCTGCATCAAGATTGTATGAATATCGATCGTATCGATGGAGCAAGTCCAGGATATTTTTTGCACAAGTAGGTACATGTGTAAACACAGGTGCACTTTCTGATCCCTCACTCTCAAAGTCCAATAGGACGGCATAAGGACACGACTACCGGAACTAACCATGGACCATAACGTGCCTAACTAACTAACGTATCAACGCATATCAACAACACTGTCAATTTACAACTTTACTATCAGTACTCGTAGAGCTTTTTGAAAGTTCATACGGGGAAGTACTGCTGTCATGTTTTTTTTGCCGCTTAGCAGCGTTAATGTGACTGGTATGAGGGCATGGTTGCCGGGTAATTACAGGCACATGGATTCACTTTGATTTTAGTATTAGTAGGTTCTCGTTTAGCTTTTAGAAATTACGCCCCAGAAAGTATTCCCGCTTTGTTTATATCTTCCGTTAAACAGCATTGTTGTGCTCAGGACAGTTGCTAGTATTGTTAGCACATGAGATTTGGTACAGTACCTATGCTTCAAGTTTGACGGCCGAGTGGCGCAGTGGGTAGAGACCCTGCTTCTGCGTCCTAGGCTGTGGGTTCGATTCCCACATATGTAAAATGTTTGTGTGATGAGCATGGATGTGTTTATCTATACATTATAAATATTTATGTTTGATATATATAAAATATTCATGAGTTATCATAGCACCCATAACACAAGCTACTTACGAGTACGCTTACTTTGGGGCTATATAGCGATGTGTGTAATTGTCCCATAATATTTATGTTTTAAGTTTATGGCGGCACATTGTATATCGTGTTCCTTATATGCCATGCGAAATCTTGTTCTGTTTATCATCGTCAGCTGGTGGATGTTAACTGCTGGACATAGGCCATCTTAAACTAAAGTAATAACTTCCAAACAGCATAATCTTCACCACATCCACCTAGTGGGTGTCGACTGTCGACTAACACTACGCTTTCCGGTACGGGGTCGCTTTCGGTCGGTCCAGGACTTTGAGACCTGCCTGTTATTCTGTTTGTATTCGTAAATTTATTCAAAGAAAACCTCAAGAAGTATTTTTTTACGTTTGATTAAAGATTCGAATGTTGGATCACATAATCAGAGCTAACGACTGGACGAACGAGGCATAAAAACAATATTATAATGAAGTTTGTTCCAAAGAATAGGCAGTGTAATTTGTGTGCGCTGAATTAATTTGACACCCGATGTGGTAGGTCGGCAGGATAATGGTTACAAGTAACTTGACGTGTCGGTTGTGCCATCCATTGAGACTGATATCTGGGCAACCGAACGACGCTCGGTGTTATTCTTGTTTAATTTTTTTTTACTGGCAACGCTAAATTGTACATGATAGAGTTACGGTGAGGAATGAAACTAATACATAGACTTTACACTTATTTTAATTAAAGTCTGGGAGCAATACAATATCAGATCGGGCTACGGACAATTCGATGTTACGAATTAAATGGCTGAATAAAAGAGAAAGACATAAGTTTGCACAGACTATATATAGGCAAAGGCCATAGACTTATTTCAAAGATTATAAGGCCGCTTTATACAATGCTGCCATAAATGTAGATTAAATTACATTGCCTATAAAGCTTTGTTCACACATTCTAACAGTACATTATTAAAGTGTTCCTATGTGAACATAAATTCATTATGAGTTTTTTATATTTGGATACGTTTCAGATCTTAAAATTATTTTATTTGGGCACTCGACACTGTGTCGGTTTAAATAACCGACACAGAACCAGATAGGCGGGTTCTCTAAGATGAAAGTTACAGGTACGTTATAAAAAAAAGGCTTGAATTTTGGTTGCGGAGTGTCCGTTATTTTATTGTTTCGGTTTATATACATAAGGACATAGACATAATAGAAATCCTACTACTATTATAAAGGCGAAAGTTTGTATGGATGTTTGTTACTCTTTCACGTAAAAACTACTGAATGGATTTGAATGAAACTTTACCACAATATAGCTTATACATCAGAATAACACATAGGCTACATTTTATACCGAAATTCCCACGGGAACGAGAACTACGCGGGTGAAACTGCGGGCGTCCTCTAGTAATACATAAACAAAACATAAACAATAAAAAATAGTAAAAAAATACAGATTAAAAATAATAATTATCTAATGCCATAATCGGACTAAAAGTTGGCGTTGACACACTGTTTATTTATTCTTTCACTAGAGGACGCCCGCGGATCCACCTGCGTGGTTCTCGCTCCCAGGGGAATTTTGAGATGAAATGTGGCCTATGTGTTTTTCGGACATGTAAGCTATATTATTGTGAAGTTTCATCAAAATCCACTCAGCTTTTGCGTGAATGAGTAACAAACCATTCATCCATAGGTACCCATAAACCTTCGCCTTTATTATATCAGTAAGGATTTTGTAAACTTTTGCAATTTGCAACACAATCTCGAAGATTATATCCTATCAATATAGTGTGTATAACTTTGAAACGATGAGTGTATCTGAAAGCTGTACCAGATTTAAAAGATCTAAGAGGTCTCGCTGTAATACAATTGTAAGTTGGCCAACTAAATTGCAGAGTATACTAATATAGTTATAGTGTCATACGTTAGCCCTGACATATTCTCCCACTGTACCATCCAACTAATTAATTGGACATCGATCGAATCAGAATGGAGATTCTCTTTCGACTACGCACAATTGAAAACTAGTCAACTAAAAGATAGAAGTCGTTCACAGTCGGCTAACGCAGGAGCTCTTGATTACGGAACCAAAGTGTACAGGCAGAATTTGACTTTAATAATTATGATAAATTTTTGCGGGCAACTAACGCTCAAAACGGGTGTAAGGGGGACGATAGTACCAGTCGGCCTTCTCAAATGTCAACCTCACTCGCTCGCGGTGCAACCTGCAGACGGACAATGGCTCTGGCAACCGATGAATGGCGGTATAACCATTTCAAATAGGCTGGACTATAAAATGAGGTCAGTGTCAGGCAGCAGTGACGCTGGTTCGAATAGTCCAGTCCTGCGGTGACCAACCCGCCTGCATTTTATGGAAGAAAATCAAACACAACAGCCCCTAGTCCCCGACAGCTCCGCTATTCCTGGCTTTGGCAGCGGTCATGGTAACGGCGGGGCAAGAGGTGTCAAGAATCTGTCGACCCTCCAGGTGTCACCAGGTGGACTGATGACATCAAACGGGTCGCAGGGAGCCGCTGAACACATGCGGCTCAGGATCGTTGTGTTTGGAAGTCCCTAAGAAAGGCCTATGTCCAGCAGTGGACGTGCACCGGCTGATAGTGATGAAGGCTTAAAATTAATTACAAAATTACTTATGTTAGCATTACATTTCATCCAGGTTTTATAAATTAGAAATAAAAACTAGGAATTACCGCAACAAAACAGATATGAATTTCTGTTGGATTGACGCATCCAGTTTGCTCGCTAGCATGCTTAGGATACTTTGAACCGACTCAAAACGTGGCGATAAATCACAAAAAAGCAAAAAATAACTGTGTCATTTAGTTGCTTTAATTTACTTAAGCATATCTATGAAGCCGGTGCCAGCAAGTTTAAGGAACATTTATTTAACGTAGTAAAGCAGTTTGTGGGTTATAGGTAATATCCTTAAAGTAGAAACCTTGGCTGGCACCGACTCCTAGATATGATTAAGTATAAATGACACAGTTATTCCTTACTTTTTAGTGATTTATCGCCACGTAACGTACTCGTATTATACTGTCATAGCATATTATACGGCACTAGTAGCCAAAAAGCTGCCGATACCGAGACAAAAACCGAAATCGCTGTAAGCGTGCCTCCAAAATTTGAAGAGTTCCTTCAATTTCCCCAGGATACCATCATCAGATCCTAACATGATGACAATGGGACCACCTTGGAAGTATGCCCTTTCTAATAAAAAAGGAATTATCAAAATCGGACAACTCTGTAAAAAGTTATGCGTGGTCATACATAAAAAAAAAACAAGAAAAAATATACGTGTCGAATTGAGAACCTTCTCCGTTTTTTTTCGTCGGTTAAAAAGGAACCATGTTTCGCTCTATCTCTGCTCATGTTCATTTAATGCTGCTAACAACAGATTTGTAGACTGAATAGCAGGATTAGTACTATAGTACTATAATAACAATTATTTACAAACACAACGCTAGTCACTGTACTATGTTTTGATATACACAATCGATGACAAAATCGGTTACGTAATCGATGGATTCTTCAGCCATTTTATTGTGTTTTATAAAGATTTTATATTGTGATCTTTGTTCGTTTTATTGAAAACACAATAATACGGAATTAACAAGCGACTCAATTGTGACAATGCCTCGCTAATTCAGTGGTTAGACAATGACTCTTCGTATGACAAGGTTCTGGGTTCGAGTCCTTTTAAGAGATAAGGTTTCAATAACTTCCAACGCGTGTTGATTTAACACGATGTAAACGACAAAGGTTTATGGTACATTCTGTATATACCGTCAACTCGCATTGCAGGTGCTCGGTGGGTCTGAACTCTTTTTTCTGTTATAGGAATATGTTAGTTAAGTCCTATGCTATGCAATAAGCTCATAAATATAAACACTCAATAATAGTCATGATAAATAGTCACACTCATTTTTAACCGACCAAAAAAAAAGGAAGACGTTCTCAATTCGACACGTATGTATACTTTTTTTTATGTATGACCACGCATAAGTTTTTACTGAGTTGTCCGATTTTGATAATTCTTTTTTTATTAGAAAGGGCACACTTATCATTATGTTAGGATCTGATGATGATATCCTGGGAAAATTTAAGGAACTCTTCAAATTTTATGGGCACACTTGCAGCGATTTCGGTTTTTGTGTAAGTATCGGTAGCTTTATGGCTATTAGTGCCGTATAATATACTATGACAGCATAGTACGAGTACGTTACGTGGCGATAAATTACTAAAAAGTAAGAAATAAAAATTTTTAACTAAAAATAGAACTCAAAACGCATTAAAAAGTAAAAAATAACTGTGTCATTCAGTTGCTTTATTTTACTTAAGCATATCTAGGAGTCGGTGCCAGCCAAGGTTTCTACTTTAAGGACATTACGTAGAACCCACAAACTGCTTTATTACGTTAAATAAATATTTTAAATGTTCTTAAAATGCTTGAGTAAATTAAAGCAACTAAATGACACAGTTATTTGTTAATTTTTTTTTAATTAAAATATACCAACCAAATTTTAATTTTAGTCATAAACTTTAAATATTAAGTTTATGACTAAAATTAAAACCGTTATGAAATAATAACTTGTGAATAAACTTCCTAATGCGGTCTAAGGTTGCTCCTTAACATGGACATTGTAACCTCGAATATTTATGTCAATTTTATTGAGAGATAAAATTGAAACTATTAATTATTTTACTTGCAATAATTTAGTCGTAAACCGCAGCTAATTTCGATAAGTTTAATGTCATTCCGACATTAAAACGACACACAGTACAGTATTAAAGCAATAAAGTTTTAATTAAAGCTATTCGAACTCAAGAGTTTTGAAGCACTCGACTACCTAGTCGAGTTATTTGATACTTCAAAAGTCTCGAGCTAACCAGTTAGGTTTGATGTCAAATGACGATAGGTGGCTAGTAAAATAAATTAAATTTTCATTTTTCATGTTTTTAATGTTTTTGTTTATAAAATCGATTTAAAAAAAACTTTAAATAGAAATAATTTCGTGTTTAGGTTTACTTTACAAAAGCCTGGTAGGCTGCCAAGTTGTACCTACTACAGCGAAAACCGTTACTATCCCGGCATCATTACAGTATTATTTCCTCTACTTTCTTCTTTCCTAACTTTATCCTACTTTAATTATACTACTATGTGTGCAGGCAATCTAATTTTGCTATAAATTATATTAAAATTCATTTAAGATAAAAACAATTAAAGTTATTCTTAAACACATGTTTAATAATATAATAATAATAAAAACTCTTTATTACACCAAGGAACAAAACATTACAGAAAATAAAAAGTATAAATATAAACAATGGTGTAACGGCGGCCTTATCACTAAAAGTGATCTCTTCCAGGCAACCGTTATGCCTAAGGAAAATTGAACAGAAAACAGGTGGTTGGTGTACGAATGAAAATAGTTCAAAAATATTAAATAAATATTTTACATGTTTGTTATTACTTTTTTATTATTTTTTTACTTTTTAAAAATAAGTATTTTATGTATGTCTCTAAGATAACTCTATCTGTATTAAGTTTCGTTGAAATCGGCTAAGCTGTTATTCCGTTAATTATAAATTCCATAAACTATCTATATACGTTTTTGTAATATTAGTACGATATGATAGAAAAAAATAATTGATAGGTTACAGATGTTAAAAAATATTTAAAAGATTTAAAAAAGAAACATCTTATTAACGTACGTAGTAATAATAAAATTGGTAGCAACTAAAACCCACCAAAATGCCATAAAATCAGAACATAATATTTGAGAATTTATTTTGAAGCAATTTGTTAAGAAGCAAGTTTCTATTAGCTGTACCTTTAGTTATTCAATTAAATACTGTAACCAGATTTGGCAATCCACGCCTCTTCAAATAATTATTCTGCATAATACAGACATAGTGAGAACACTCCCACTTCAATCGCCATATTTGGTTCTTTCGTTTAGATTTGCCGAGAATGTGGCAGCAAGTGTGAATGGCCTCACAGAAATGGCGCGGCGGTAAAAAAATGCGTAGACATTCGTCGCGCCACAGAACCTCGGTGTTCTACTATTATTAAATCATTTATTTAATGTGTGTAATATTTCAATAACGATTTATCAGATTATAAGATCGATTTAAATATAGTGGAGGGCTATGGATATTAAATCAATTGCACTAGTAATTTTTATCTGAATGTTGCGGTTTCTTCTGTTTTTTTTTTAAATAAATGTAGACTATATTGTTCACGATGATATTTTTTACTTGGTAACTATTCATTATGTTCGTTGATTTATTTATTATATTAAAATTGGATATTTGTCTAGTTAAGTTTAACTTTCGGTTTTGTGTCAAGTATTCCTAGTAATTATATTAAATATCATCACTCATGAACTAAAAATAAATTCGATTAAGAAGAAGTCATTAGTAAAGTAGCTGTAGAAAAAAAAAATATGATTTTTTGTTTAATATATTAAATTAAAGAAATAAACCAACCATATCTTCAAAAGAACAAAATCGGTGGCTATTGTCAAAGAGTCTATCAAAGTTTTATTCAAACAGTATTCAAACTCATGTTGAATCTACAATGTTTAAATGTTAAAACTCAACTGAACGTTTAGTCAACATTTGACTATAATCTGATATCGGAAGGAAACTAAATGCCCATCAGATTGGTCGGATCTGGGAGGCGTCACTTGATTTCATAAAAATAAATGATTCGGAAAAAAATGTTATTAAATTAATTATTCCCACTTCATAGTGAAATCTGCAAAATAAATGAATAAATATTTAAATTTAGTTAGCGTATCGGCAATAAAACGTACATTAATATAAGTCACGGTTTAATGAGTGAGGCAGAATGAGGTGAAAACACGAGGTGTTGGGTGTTATGTTCGTCGCGTCGTGTTGCTTGTAGTTGTGAAACTGTGACAATTACCCGCTCCCGTGCACACTAACCAAAGTAGAGCTACCGAACTGTTACCAACGTCTCGCGACACATACTCGATCATGTTATTTATTTATTAAAAACAACCTTATTACAAACTAGCTGCACCTCAAAGAAGGTATAAAATATAATCTTTTTACGAAAAGAAAAGAAGAAAAAAGAGAAGAAAAAGAAAGAAGCCCATACTCCTCCTATAATCTATCTTTGTATCAAATATTCAGATCTAATAAAATAATAAAAAAAAAGAATTAAAACACTAAATAAAGTGTAAGAAAAATGAGGTTTTAAGATTTTTCCAGGCAATTGTTCAACATTTCCTTCTCATAGGAATCATATTTGATCTTTATCAGTTACTTCAAAAACAAAACGATTTGCTTTAGTCGGTCTCGAGTTTTGTGTTTAAAAGAAACCTTGTCGTAGTGCGAAATTTTTATGATGTGCCTTGATAACTAACATAAATAATTTAATATTAAAAGTTTAATTCCAAGCTAGCTTTAAATAAAAGTTATTTTTTTAATATTAATTTATAACAAGTCTCCTATTAGCAGAAAGCGGGATGTAGGGATACGCTGTTTCAATGCAGTTTCTAATAAAAAAGTTGTTACCTTCCTAATAATAATATCTACATTTTACAATGTAAATAAAAAATATTAAATCGTAAAGTTATCGCGAAGTAGGGGATATTCTAGCAAAGCAAGTTTCATAGAGGCTATAAAAAGTTTTCATTGGCCCCGTCAACTCCGGCAGATTCAACTCAAACTTAACTTTATCTAGCCTTTATGATGCGCCGTGTCTAACTGCCAGCTCCTTGTTCGCACATTTTATTTTGTACTACCCGCTGTTGCTATTTTCGTTGTTTTATTAATCAAAAAAATAATAAATAATAAATGAAAATGTTTATTTGTAACCTCGCCCACGATATTACTACCACATGGAATGTGGTTATTCTTCCGGTAGTCAATAGTTGTATAACTATAAAGCGAAAAACTTTCACTTGGCTCTTGAAATCTTTGAAGATAGTTGAAATATTTGAGACACCCCACAATACGCTTGTATAGGTTCAAAGTAAGGACTTTGGTCCCTGTTCACCTTCTTTGCTTGGTTCTTTACCTCCACACCTGAATAGCCTTATCATACATTATAAACCTAAGCATATGAATTAAATGATTTTTTAAAACACAAAAGTTCTATATCTGCCAAAATATAAAAGATAGATATATGCTATCCCGGATTTTTTTGTAGAACTTTTAAAGATACATAAAGTTTTCATACAATGTTTTCAATTATATCCAATAGTTAAGGCAGCGCACGCGCATAAAGCCGATTTAATAAATTTCAGGGTCCGACTCGCGCGTCAAAAACTGTGATAACTCGGCTAATATATGTAATACAAATATAAAATATAGCCTATAACACTGCCCGATAGCGTAGCATTCTACTGGTGAAAGAATTTTTTAAATCGGATCAGTAGTTCCGAAGATTAGCCCCAACAGATGCCCCATTTACAAACTTACAAACTTTACCTCTTTATAATATTAGTATAGATTAAATAAGACATAGAATACGAAATAAAGCAATGTCACTTGGTAGTAGATAAACGCGATGACACTTCTACATGTAGTTTTAAAAGAGCAACAAAAATGTAAGCTTTGTTTTTCTTATAATAATAATTAAAAATCCATTTCGTAGTTTTGTGTGAAAGGGTAACAATCATCCATCAATCCATACATACAAACTTCCGTTTTTATAATATTGGTAAAGATTATTACTTATACATCCATTCGACTCTCAGTTTTAACCCCCGACAAAAAAGAGAGTTGCGTTACTTTTGGTTGTATTTGTGTCTGTAAGTGGCCTCGTAGCTTCTATACGAGTGGATCGATTATAATGTGTTTTTGTTTAAAAAGTTGACGTAGTCGAGGTGGATCTTAGAAACTATGCACAACCAAAGATTGCATCGTAAGCAGTGTGGGTCATTACTATCAAACCCTGTAAGCATAGCATAATATCAGTGGGGGTATAGATGTCGAGGTTAGGTAGGTACTCTCCTTGTTCGACTATATCGTGGGGAAACTTAGCTCCCGGGCTATGCTTTACAGTCATTAGGGCTGAAGTTATTAGCTTTTGAGGAGTATTCCCTAGATCCATACCTTCATTAGTTTAACTTAAATATATTATATATATTTATATGGTCATGAAGGACATTGCCAAAATTTGCCCCAGGCTGTCCAAACGTATGCTCATATTTAACTATTTTATTTAAATACACAATGAATTTTAAACAACTACCCATGTTTCATAGCAATTACTTGAAAATATATCAAAAATATAAGAATTTCAATCGATTTTTTGTGTTCTTAATCACGTGACCGTCGTCGTAGTTTGATAAGTCAACTTTTATAAACCTTCTTAACTTTTATCAGCGACTGCTTAGCTACAAGTAACTTTATTACTATTTAAATAGAATATCTGTACTATTTAATGACATATATGTCATTTATGGGCATCTCTGGGGCAGACTTCCATACATTTTTTACCTATGTCCTAAACTTTCAGTAGCGGAGGGTCTTTAAAACTAAAAATTTATTTTTGTTTATTTTAAGAAAGCTTTATTTATTCTTGTAAAGAAAGCCCACTTAAAATTGTAAAGTAAATCTGTAGGGTTTATAAAGACAGACTAATACCGGTTTGGAAGGCAGATTGTACGGAAAAGAGCGGGTAAGACACTTGCTTTTAAAAATAAAAACATTCATGTTTCACTCCTTTCGATACTGCCTGCTTTAAATAGTTATATTAAGTATTATCATCATTGTCAGCCTTTTAACGGTCCACTACTGGGCCTCGCCTCTATTCTTATAGTAGAGAGGAAATGGAGTGTAGGCCCACGCTGCTCCAATGCGGGTTGGCGGGTTTAGGATGATAATGTTTCATTTATTAACGATCAGAGACAGATCAGCTATCAGATGTTGATGACAATGACTGGGACCGACGGCTTCACATGCTCTCCAAGGCACGGGGGTGCCACCAACTTCCCGTCTCCGGGCTTGGAATGTATTGAAAACATACTGCCTACGTAAGAATTAATAACTCAGAGTTATTCCATGACCCGACCCAGGATTCGAACCCAGGACATCGTGATCGAAGCCACATACGCTAACCACTAGACCAACGAGGCAATCAGTTAGAGTATGCAGGTTGCAAACTTGAATAGAACATTTACGAAAGCATTGATGTTTTTCTATAGTGGATGGCCTATAAATAACATTATAGGTACTAATGTGACAACCACTATTCACATCACGCCTGTCTCTCTTTTCTTGATTTTTCACGTCTTGAATGTTCCCTTTGTTCTCCTAATATGCTGTCTGTATCAATAGCTTGAGCGTTATACAAAAACTTGTAAACAAACTATATCGACTACAATCGTAGGATTTTACATTATGCTCACGCGGCGACCTATTGCTTCGAATCATTAATAATTGTCGGTACATCGCTCCGCCCATATGCGCAGAACCATTACGCCGTACAAAACGAAGTGGCAGCGTAAACAGAACTTTAATGTGTTAGCAATAAAGGCTACAATATTGACATAAAATAACACATGAACCCCACCGACCATGAAACAACCACGCCTCGGCGAAGGAATGATAAATGAGTGCACCGATATGTTGCTTATTTTGTCGATCTTTTGTAGAATTTGTAACTACCTGATATTATAAAACCAAAATGCTCTATGGACCAATCATTCGCAAACTTTTGATTTTTAGGTACATCTACGGAATAATCAAACTTTAGAGCACTGATTCCCAAAGGGGTCCACGGAATACTCAACGGGCTGTACGTTGGCGTGGCGAAACGTGCGGGGTGTACAATTTGTAAGCGGGGGTAGACGAAAATTTATCTAGTTTTAAAGAAAGTGAAAACTGTTTGGTTCTTTGTGCTATGACTTAAGTCAAAAAGAAGTTAGATGGAATCACTTTTTCGAATAGCCAACTTTAGTTTTTTGACCTCCACTCAAAGAACAATTCATTATTTAATTAACCAATCAATTCTTACTTATATTTTTAACTGTTAATTTGGCGTGGTTGGTGAACCTAAAATTTGTAGCGGGTCCACCGGAATCAGCTAAATTTTGAAAGTGGTTTATGAGACATAATGTTTAGGAACCTCTTCTTTAGATGTACTTTAGAGGTACAGTATGAAGAAAAATAACCTGTGCTAATTTAATATTTACTTAAAAAATGTAAATTACTGAGTTGATTAAAATGGAAGCTTCCTTATCGCCGTGGGTCGTCTTAAAACTCTATTTATTTTTGGGTGGTAATTATTTTATCTAGTCTATGCAACACTGATGTAGATTATTAAAAAAGATATACTTAAAAAAGCACCATTGAGATAGAATACGCAATACAGAGATGGTCTAAGCATTTAATATGCGTTTCTGGTTTATTTATATCGTTCTTGAGGCAAATTACTTGATTATTATTGTTAGTTGCAATAAAAAAGACAATTGTATTATAAAGTCCTTCAAGATTTGTACTAAAAAACGGGCACTCATATTTCTGATTATTCAGTCCGAGTTGTTGTATACATTTAATTGATTTAAACAATTATTTTTAATTATTTAATATTGATGCGGCTACCTTCTTTTTTAACGACTACTGCCGTTGACTGCTATCACACATGTTATGTGATGATGCAATCTAAGATGGAAGCGGGCTAATTTGTTAGGAATAGGATGAAATCCACACCCCTTTCGGTTTCCACACGACATCGTACCGGAACGCTAAATCACTTGGCGGTACGTCTTTTTGGTAGGGTGGTAACTAGCCACGGCGAAAGCCTCTCATCAGCCAGACCAAGACAAATTAAGAAAAATCTCAATCTGCCCCGCCGCGAATCGAACCCACAACCTCCGTCTTATAAATCCACCGTGCATACCACTGCGCCACGGAGGTCGCCTACTATTGAACGCACCGCACTTATTTTATCTCTACATTGACATATTAATACTATGGACTTCGGGTCTAATGCAAAATTTACGTCAAAAGTGTCCCAAGATATTTTATACACACTAGGATGTATTTATGTTTTTATAAACAAAATAACATTGTAATGTATCTTTTATCGTATTGTTATACAGTCTAATTTGCAACGGTCTAATTGCATGCAATAAGTAATCAGCTTCGATTGACGGTTACCATGGCAGCCTTTTTTTGACATGACAGCTTCTCGTGAAAATAGGACAACATAAATGGTGTGGAGTCGGTAGCTTTCAAATTTTTTTGGCATCTTATATTTATATGTTATATTTACAGCAAATTTTAATTTATATTTACATATCCCTGACCTCTATATGCTGGGATAAATCTTGTACCAAATAATAATTGTTGTAATTATCTTGTATAAAATAATAATTAGTTATAATAATAATTAATTACACTAATGTACAAAATGATATGCCACTCGACATAGTTCTTTACTTTGAAATTTTAAGTTCTCGATATTTTCCTCTTTTTAATTAAACTGAAAATATATTTTTTACTTCAATGACGTTAGAATACTTTTTTAAATAACTGTTCCTAATTTCATGTAGATAATTCTTATAGTTATCAAATGAATATACCATTGTGGTAAAAGTTATTTGATTAATATTCATGACATAAAAAATAAAAAATTTTAAATTGAAAATAATCAAATTATTTTCATTCAAAAATTAAGTAATTAAATAATTCAAATGTTAAACAACAAAATAACTCTATGCAGTCGTTGTTCTAAAACATTCTATTGCTCACGGCAGATCCGAACTAAATGTGGTTAATTAGATAAACATTGCACTCCTTCTATCCTATACGCGGGTAGCGTATGGGAAAAGGACAGATAGATACTTTTGTTCATTTTGGTTGGTTATGCAATTCGTTTCTATAGTTTATTAAAATTTTAATAAAATAGCCTGTTTCTAAGCAAAATAATACTATAAAATAATCAGTAAATATTTACTTACTGAAAATATGGTTCACCGTCTTCTTTTCTCACCTTACTCGGGTAGTCCTTACAAGTTTTTTATAACACATTACGGCATTATTGACGTGTATTCTGTCAGTCAGCTAATATGAGACTGAATTGCGATTGGAAGTCATTTCGCGTTTTGGCTTACTTTTGGTTCGGACACTTTTTATCGCTGACCCGAAGTCCATAGTATTAATATGTCAATGTATCTCTATCATACCTTCACTACTTAAGCATTGCTTCAGCTATAATATCGTCGAGGTCCTGGGGTCCATTCCCATAATCCGGAAAATTATGAATTTGTATTTTTTGGCTCAGTCTGGTTAAATGTACCTAAATAATCCTTTGTCTCATAAATAATAAATATAAATAAATAATATAAACAATTACCCACATCACTATATAGCCCAAAAGTAAGCGTACTCGTAGGTAGCTTGTGTTATGGGTACTATGATAACGGATTAATATTTTATATATATTATACCTAAATACTTATAATGTATAGATAAACACCCAGACACTAGATAATATTCATGCTCATCACACATTTCCAGATGTGGAAATCGAACTCACAGCCTAGGACGCAGAGGCAGGGTCATTACCTACTGCGCCACTCGGCCGTCTCATGTATGAAAGCAAGTCACTTGAGAAAAACATTTTTTAATCCATAGAAAACTTTAATAATATTTGAAGGCTTAATGGGCCATATCTAGTAGGAGCAGAGCTTTGGAAGTTTTAGCTTAGGGTGATCCGGTGGTTTGACTCATGTAAAATCAATATCAGATGACAAAGACTGGGAGAAACTGTTAAACATGTTCTACCAATAATAGTGGGGTAACAACACTAAATTCCTATCCCTGGACTGCTGGTAAATATTTCAAAGGACATTGCCAAAAATTGTATGGAAGTGTACTCCAGACTGCCCAGTAACGATTTATATGTAATTAAATAGTGTAGATTTTCTATTTACAGAAAAACAAAATTGTATGTAGCTATGTAGTCGCAGGAAAAAGTTATGAAGGTTGAAAAAGTTGACTTTTCATACTACGACGACGGTCACGTGATTCAGAACACAAAAATCGATTGAAATTTTTATGTTTTTGATATATTTTCAAGTGATTGCTATGAAACATGGGTAGTTGTTTATTTTTATTTTATTTTATATTCATTGTGTATTTAAATAAAACAGTTAAATATAAGCATAAGTTTGGACAGCCTGGGCAAATTTTGGCAATGTCCTTTAAATTCGATTATTTCTATTATTTATTTTATGATTATTTCTTTTATTTCTAGTATTTTTTGAAACGCCAAGTTAGATTATTTGAAGTGACTACTACCGGCTCCGAAGGCATGTTCTGCTGAGAAGAGCGGACAGGAAAACTAACAGTTGCTCTTTTTAAATCGTTCATTTTTATAATATTCTTTGTGTTATTACTCAAAATTATTTATTCTACTACTTGTGTGAAGTTGAAAGCCTATCCAATTGCCCTTCAACATCTTTTCATGGAAGAAATTTTACAGCTCGGACTCGAAGCCTCACGTACTCGCAATTCTAAGCCGCTTATGCTTACCACTACGAAATAATTATAACTTGTTTGCTTTAGTTATTTTTAAATCTTAATTAAAAAATATAATTTTACATTTTTGCTTAATAGCAACATACTCCGCATTTAATATTATATTTAATATTATATTTAATATTATAATAAATATTTAATACTATTTATTTATTTAATGCGATATCTCATTACGGTTGTCATAACAACTTTTTATATTTAATATACGTTTAATGACCTATTTGAAAGTTTTTGCTTTTATTATCACATAATTTTCATTTTTCATTATTTTTAAAATGCACCTGCAATGCGTAATTAAAGGGACCGAATCGCTATTTATTTTTTATTTAAAGATTTAAATAAGACAGAAGGCTTATTTTATTTTTATTTTTATTTTAATAGTTTTGTTTAATAATGTCAACTGTTTACATGTCGCTTACTTACGAAGTTACGTACTTTAAGGGCACTTTTGGAACGTTATGATATTTTTATTATATTATTTAAAATAATATCATTAGTTGCTTTTATTTACTTAAGCATATCTATGAAGTCGGTGCCAGCAAGTTTAAGGAACATTTATTTAACGTAGAAAAGCAATTTGTGGGTTCTACTTTTTAGTGCGTTTTGAGGCGGTTCTATTTTTTGTTAAAAAATTTTTTTTCTTACTTTTTAGTGATTTATCTCTACGTGATGTACTCGTACTACACTGTCATAGTATATTATACGGCACTAGTAGCCAAAAAGCTACCGATACTTACACTAAAACCGAAATCGCTGTAAGTGTGCCTATAAAATTTGAAGAGTTCCTTCAATTTCCCGAGGATATCATCATCAGATCCTAACATGATGACAATGGGACCTTGGAAGTATGCCCTTTCTAATAAAAAAAGAATTATCAAAATCGGACAACTCTGTAAAAAGTTATGCGTGGTTATACATAAAAAAAATATACGTGTCGAATTGAGAACCTCCTTCGTTTTTTTTCGTCGGTTAAAAAGTGTTACATAATGGTAGGTCCATTAAGTGTAAATCGTGGTCATGGGGCAATACAAATCATCGTTACTGTATCTACCTGCAGACTGTAGAGTCGCAATAAATAACACTTTATTATTTTTACGTTCGGCGTGACAGAAAACATAATAATATAACTATTTCATTTTAACTGCAGTTGTATTGAATAGCTTGGTCACGCCTCTTTTTACGATTACATACAAAGTTGCTTATCAAGACGAAGGCCGAACCTAGTAGCTAGTGTGTGTAGGTATAAGTCAAGTATATATCGTATTTATTTACTATCATACGGACTGACATGGTGGCGTTTTCGTACAGGCACTGCAACGCTTGGATGTACCGGTAGTCGATTCGGCACCTCTGCAATGACCTTAACACAGCACAGGTTTCCACCGAATCAAAGGCTTTCTCATAGTCCACAAACGCCAAGCAAAGTGGCCGGTTATACTTTTCGGTCTTTTGTATAACCTGCCGCAGCGTATGGATGTGGTCTATGGTAACAGAATGTAGAACCAAAGTAACCGACATAGCTCAGCGAGTCGCAGAACTGAAGTGGCAATGGGCGGGGCACGTGGTTCGAACAGCTGATGGACGTTGGGGGCCCAAGGTGGTAGATTGGCGACCCCGCACCGGAAAGCGCAGCGTTGGTCGACCCCCAACCAGGTGGACTGACGACATCAAACGTGTCGCAGGGAGCCGCTGGCAACAGGCGGCTCGGGATCGTTGTGTTTGGAAGTCCCTAAAAAAAGTCGTCGTCCAACAGTGGACGTCTACAGGCTGGTAATGATGATGATGATGATGATTTACTATCATTTATTTATTTACATTGTTTTTTTTAATTTTTAACATTGTCTTACAAAAACATATAAAAACATTATTAAAATTCTATAAAAAAAATCTTCTCCTCCATTTGCGGGGCCTTTGCGGGCCCAAGCAACCGGTGGTCAGAGGTCCAGAGTGAGGAACCTCCTCACAATACGCGCCGTCTCAAGAAACTCCGCCTTCTGTATCCGATCCTTGATCCAACAGTCAAGCGAAAGCTTTTTAAGGTGTTGGTCGAAGCTTTTCGCAAAAAGACCATTGACTGAAATGACTATCGGAACAATAATAGTTGATTCAACATTCCACATGGCGGTAATCCCGTGAGCAAGGTCCAAGTATTTTGATACTTTTTCCTTTTCGGGTTTCACGAGGTTATCGTCTTGAGGAACAGTAATATCAACAATTATTGCATGGCGTACTGATCGATCGACTATCACTATATCAGGTCTATTGGCTACAATACATCTGTCAGTGATAATCGTTCGAGTAAGGAATTCTTAATTGTTCTCATTCTTCTCTAGTTAAGAATATATCGTTATTATTAAATTATTCCACATATTACAACTATTTTTGTGACGTTTCTTCCAGCTGAACGCTTAAAAAAATTAAGTAGATATCTACCTAGGTAGGTGTAAGAAAATCATTAAGTAGCAAAAATATATAAATTAAATTCAAAATATCATTTATTTCTAATAGGCTGTTTTACAAGCACTTTGGTAACGTGAAGTGTGTCACTACGCAGTGACTCTACGCCGGTTTAGAAAGCAAATCTTGCATAGAACAGCTGGCAAGCAATTTAAAAATCAAACAAAATTTGTATTTTATAAATTTGGTTCTCCCGTTCATAGTTTCTTGGAAGGACAACAAGAATCTTGGAAGGAATAAAATATATAATTCGAACGGTAAATAGTAAAAATCTAGCTTGGTTCTCGTTACACGGCTCGGTAGCTTCGTTAAAATTAAAATTAAACTTTTGTTAACCGGCAAATAATACCTAAGTCACTTCATCATAATAGAAAGAACTAAATACCTTATCCTTTCTATCAATAGAATTGCGTTCAAAATGGCTTATTCATAATGTTTCAGAAACTCGTTATGCGTAAAACCTACACCTCTATGTAGACAGTTAAAAAAGCCGAGAATTACGCATACTGTTAAAAATATCGTTTGTTCCATTATCCCACTCCTCTACACCCTAAGTTAAAAAAGTCTTGTGCATAGTTTTTTGTACAAGAGCTTCTCTTTTCAGCCGTCTGACAGGTTGTGATGATTTATATGATCTTATAAATTGTATATAATGAGGTTATAAGTTGATATTTAAATTTTTAAGGAAAAATTTATTTTCTTCTTTTTAGAGCGTTTAAATAAAAGCTTCATTCAAAAAAGGTTTTTCTTTAAATTTATTGTAAAGATATTGTGCAGATGTATACGTAGGGCAGTGATAAAATTTTGTTACGAGCTTGGATTCAGGATTGTAAAAATTAATGTGAACAGAAATTATTTGAGCTTTCATTACGACCACCCACATTCATACAATATTACAACAAATTAACTCTTTGATGACCACAATTAAAGACTGATTACATCTCAATTTATTAAGACTTTCATTTTTATTACTTTACAAAGTTTGTGTATTTTTTTAAATTTTTATACCTACATAGGCTTATCGGATCTTCATCGTACATCGTGATCAAGTCAGCTTTAAAAAAATGTAATATATTCAACAGAAATTTAGAAGCTCTGATGTTACACACAGAGACCTATTCAGATAAATAAATCAAACTTAGATTGGTCGGGGGTTAAAAAGTGGCCACCCTAGCTATACCTATCGTAAACTATTGCGTCTATTTTGAAACTTGAATGAAATATATTTCCTCTCAACAATAGCGCTATATAAACGTTATCGGGCCTTCCACTTCCTCCGCCCGCCGCCCGGAGTCACGTAGCGTCGCCACAATGTTGGCTTATTCGTTATGTTTGGACCATTGTTGGCACTTCAGCGGGCCCCTTGTACTACGTATCGCTCCGGACGTGCGAAATGTCACATTCGCACTGGAGATTATTTTCGTAGTAAAACAACATGTCCTCCTGACCGTATTTCACGCCAATTTCAGCTTAAGATTAGACGCAGAAGATTATGATAAATGGTAAATATTTATTGTTTTAATTTCCTGTGTAGTAAAAGCATTTTCGTCGCGTCAGTTTCAGCTCAAGATTACAAAACCATCTAGGCAGAATAATCTGTTTATGGTAAAAAATAATCGACGACCTGACCGCATTTCCGTCACATTATTTTCAGCTGAATAAGACATCTACGAAAAGATACTTTGTAATATTGGTTTATTGGTGTAGTAAAACCATAATAGAACAATATGTTCTTCTGACCACAAGCATTTACATCACAGCGACTACAGCTAAACATCTGCAGTGTTAGATGAACGCTTTTCCGTCGATACATGCAGATGCTGGAGATGTTGGCTTATTACCCTTGTGCAGTGGCGTGCTCATGTTTTATAATTAGGGTAGGCACTAGGTATAGGTACTTACTAACTACAAGAAATCTAACATTCTTCTCCAATACTGGTTTGTAATGTGTCTGTCCTCAGGGTACATACAGGATGCACAGGATGCCGGGTGTACAAAATGTCATAGTGGCTCTGAAGATTACTTCTGTTTCACGTCAATTTAAGGTTAAGATTTGATACACAGAATATGACAAATGGAATATCGATGATCTCCCGTGGGGAGAAGAATTGTGAACACTTTTTCGCCACGTCAATTTTTACTTCAAACAGAAACATCAAAGCAGGAAATATCATTTTTTGGTAACCATGTAAATCCTCCCGGCCGCATTTCCGAACATTTCTAGCTGAGTGAACCATCCACAAAATAAAGGTTTCTCAAGTAGATCCGGCCAAGGGCATGGTATAGTCGTTAGAAGTAGGTATGTAGGTAATACATTTATTTGAACACCTACATACCTAACTCAATAAATCTGGCTTCACTTGTATACAATGTATTGACAATTAACAAGAGAATTATGGGAGTCATGAAAAGCCCATAAATCCACCGCAACGGCGCAAGGACGTTGTTTATAACCATTGGCCATGACGCACTTTGGCCTGATTTAGACGTTACTAGTAAATAGCTAGCAGAGATTTGAATAGAACCGATGTGATTTAGACGTTACTAGTAAATAGCTAGTAAGGTGCCTATTTGTTCTTGACTGAAAGGGCATTTCATAATTTCGCAGTTAGATTCAGGAAAAGAAAGAGGAACCAAAACGTTTTGTACCTATGCGTCCATGGAATATCGACTACGTATGGGTGCAATCTACTACGTTGATTGAGTAATTCCTGGTGAAGGCTACACTTAAGTGATTTGTGAAGGTTTTGTGTAAATAGTCTCAAATATTGGAGCCGTCCAAAAACTAGAGGCATCGCTTTAATCGGAGCTTTAATCGTAAAGGATATTTTAATCCCTTTATCTAAAAAAGCTATGTACCTATGGTAAGATATATAAGGTGAGTTTGAATTATTAGCCAGCGGCGCAACTGGAGTAAGACTTATGCATATAGATTACAATAGAAAAAAAATATGTTCCCAGAATCAATACATAAAAAATTATAAAGCATTACAAAATATCTATTCACTTACGACAGTACGCATAACTCCATCCAACACATCCATAAATTACCCTAAAGTCAGCCAGCCATTGACTTCAAGGCTGTTATGTACCTAATTACACACTGAATTGATCAAAATAACAAACGTAATAGTTGATCGACGACAAAGGTCACTTTCCATTAATATTCAGGTCTGGTCTAGTGGGAGATTTTGGTGGTTTGGCTTTTCATTCCGTATTTTATTTGGTAGTAATCGAATGTTTAAGACATACGTTTGTTCGGTATCTTGTGATTAATTTATGAATGCCATGGATCGTGCTATGTAAAATGTCCTAAGTGAGTAAACATTTTGTAGGTGATTTTAAAATTTTTTGTTACTGGTTCTAGAAATATTTTTATTCCGCTGTTGTAATCATTATCTATTACACTTACTCCAGTTTCGCCGCTGGCTAATAATTCAAACTTACCTTATATTGTTCCACTTTATTGGGACTACGAAAAGTTTCCAACGGCAATAACCTATTTGTCTTTTTTTTCTTTTAAAAATTTATAGGCACACACCATCACGTCTTATTCCCAGGGTAGGCAAAGACCACGTCCTTCCACTTGCTACAATCCTAACATATCTCACTCGAATCTTTCATGATATTGGAAGATCCAATATCATGAAACCTTTCACACAAGTAGGTACGTCGGTTTAGGGTAGGTACTTTTGATCTGGCCTTCAGAATGTCTTAGATTTGGAAATGGTCAAATATCATTTCCTTTTTTTGGTTGGTGGTGGTTTGTTAGAAGGTTCAACACTTTACAAAAAAACTACTGATGTTTTCGCAAACGAAGTCGCGTACGTCCACTCGTATGTTATACAACAGAGTAATTTTACGTAGATATTCCGCATTGCAGTGGTGTTTTATAGTAGAGGATTTTATAGTGTCTAAGCACCTCTGCATCGTAATAGGGTTATTTATTATCTAAGGAACCATCTAATTTGCGCAACAACTGAGCAATAACACTAAAGGTATAAACTCAGTGGGAATGATACGTGGATGGCTTAAGGCGTTTCACATTGATCATTATAGAGACTTGGTATTGCTATAAAAAAATTTCTAGCGCAAGACGAGTTTTTTGGTTTGATAACTGGTCTCTCTCTACCTATAACCTACTTATGTAAGTACGTACTGTAATATATACCTAGTTATGGTATATATTTCAAACAGAGATAAATAGAGACGTTAGTCGCAAATAACAATGTTGATTTCGTTACGGATTTACAGAATAGTTACCCAAGTCTCAACTGCATTGATATTGATAAAATAGGGGATGATGGTTTAGAAATCATTCCATTTAATTTAGTTATGTCCGTACAAATTCGTTTTCTTCTTCTTCACCGTCACCCTCTTGACAGAGCGGCCGTGGCCGTCGCAGGCGGTCGAGTGGTGGCAAGTCCACAACCCGTCGTCGTTGGTCCAGTACTGCTAGGTACGCTTCTAGCGTAGTATTGTACGCTTTCACTGACATCCGGTTTGACATCGAGTGAAACCGAGGAGCAAAGCTAGTTTATTTAGTACAAATATATCACCAGACGTTTTGACATTTTTCTTTGCAAGTTAATTTTTTTATCGTATTCTCTTTTCAATAATGCCTACCCTCTCGTAATCGTACTCGTAGGTACACGGAATTTAGAATTGATATAGATATGTCAGAATTCATACG
The DNA here is from genome assembly GCA_034621355.1 of Mycalesis mineus. NCBI lineage: Eukaryota > Metazoa > Arthropoda > Insecta > Lepidoptera > Nymphalidae > Mycalesis > Mycalesis mineus. Next base: position 5,015,781 of record CM067901.1, read on the forward strand.
ACAAATGTTATTCAAAGTTACGAATTTTTGGGTCTTTATCTCTTGATGTAATGTAATATTATTAGCTCGTAGAGGTATTTGCGAGAACTCGTTATTTTTATAGGAGGTACCGGCACTAACTGCCCACATGACGTTAAGTGTAATAGGTACTATCATCTACCTATACCAAATAGAGCAACATTACGTAGGACATGCCAGTAAACTCCTATGTTTTCCACTGTATAGCTACTCTAGTTTACAACTTTGTGCACGCCAGTGCATGCCTTCTGATCTAACGTATCTAAAAATCTAAGTAACACAGAATACTTCTTGGACGGGATAAATAAACATGGTGGTAGATGTGACAGTGCAACAAGAATGAAGATATTTAGATACTAATTATAGGATTACTTTTTGTGTAACTATTTTTTTTTATAGACTAAGAATAGATATACTAAGGAACTTATGCTAACTTATATTAATAACTATACAAGTCATGCTCTCGTGGAATAGTGGCTACATTTCCGCGTTGGATTGCCAGGCTAAACTTTTGCGAAAAAAAACAGTCAACACTTCTGTCACTAGCATATTTACCATCAACTATAATAGCGACTCAACTGTAGATCTATACTGAATTGCAGCTTAGGTTATTATTACGTAATAACGTCAGCTGAGTGCCTAGTGTGAGCTTTCACCAAAACAAATCGAAAACTTCACATTCGCGTAAAGGCAAATTTTATATGGAATTGAAGCAGCGCCCCTGGCAGTATCGAGAGAAAACTCAAATGGGTGAGTGTCAGTGTCATATAAAATTTGCGTTTACCATTCTCGATATCGACGCGGTAAAATCTTACACTAGCCACACTGGTCGGTTTTGGTCTACAGTTGAGTCGCTATTATAGTTGATGGTAGGTATCCAGTTGAGGCAATTGGGCGGGGTGAAATATTTGTGGAATTTTTTGGCACTGCGACTCTGTGTCCCGAGGGTCTCCGCGGCAAAAGAAACAAATATGTAACTCTCTGTTAGAGAGGCATATTTGTACCACTTACTAGTTTCAGCCTTTTCTACTGAGGTTTTCGGGGGAAGCCGGAATTGTAGGAAATTAAAATTATTTTCCCATTCAACCAAATATATTATAGGTGTCAGTACTATTACTATTTTTAGTTATTTAGGTACTTAGGTTAAACCTGGATTTCTGAAAACGTAATCGTACTTATGCCTTTTAAGTACTGGCTTTTAGGTTTTTGGGTTGTATCAAATTTAAATTAATTTAAGTTAATCGCTCTTAATTGTATTTAATTTTGCCTGAATAAATGTTATTTCATTTCAATTGTTTAAAAGCATCTTTGAACAGTGCGTGTTGCCAGTGATGACATACGGATCCGAGACTTGGTCACTAACTGCGGGCTTCATAAGAAGGCTCAGAGTCACTCAGCGGGCGATGGAAAGAGCAATGCTCGGAGTATCTCTGCGTGATCGAATCAGAAATGAGGAGATCCGTAGAAGAACCAAAGTAACCGACATAGCTCAGCGGGTCGCAGAACTGAAGTGGCAATGGGCGGGGCACGTGGTTCGAACAGCTGATGGACGTTGGGGGCCGAAGGTGCTAGAATGGCGACCCCGCACCGGAAAGCGCAGTGTTGGTCGACCCCCCAACAGGTGGACTGATGACATCAAACGGGTCGCAGGGAGCCGCTGGGCTCATGCGGCTCAGGATCGTTGTGTTTGGAAGTCCCTAAAAAAAGGCCTATGTCCAACAGTGGACGTCCACTGGCTGATAATGATGATGATGAAAAGCATTCGATGAATCGAAGTGTTAGGATTTCTTGTGCCTAGTATTTTTATCTTATAGGTAGGCGATAAGTATCCCATTTAACATCAGGTGGGTTCCGCATTAAAAAACCTATAAACTACATCCGACCATCGTTTCAAAGACAAGATCGTAAAAACCGGGTTTTTTATTATGAGGTACCAATTGCATATGTGATGTAACCTTTACACAACAGTTAAATGCGGCTGAATTTTATGGGTTAATTACAAAGATGGCAAAGATATGCGCGGCCCATTTGTATTGAGGGCCCGTTTGTGGTTCTGTGCGCTGTAACTGATGCGGCTTGCGCAATAAAATGAATGTAACGACTGACGGAACAGACGTGAGTCACTTGTGTGCAATTAGTTGAACATCCTAACAATAATGAAGACTAATCCTAATTACTGTTCCTCATGAAGATAACCTCGTGAAAGCCGAAAAGGAAAAAGTATCAAAATACTTGGACCTTGCTCACGAGATTACCGCCATGTGGAATGTTGAGCCAACTATTATTGTTCCGATAGTCATTTCAGTCAATGGTCTTTTTGCGAAAAGCTTCGACCAACACCTTAAAAAGCTTTCGCTTAATTGTTGGATCAAGGGTCGGGAACAGATGGCAGTAGTTCTTGAAACGGCGCTTATTGTGAGGAGGTTCCTCACTCTGGACCTCTGACCACCGGTTGCTTGGGCCCGCAAAGGCCCTGCAAATGGAGGAGAAGATTTTGTTTTTATACATTTTTAATAGTGTTTTTTTATATATTTTTGTATTATATACCTATAACATTGTTAAAATTAAAAAAAAAATGTAAATTAAAATAAATGAGAGATAAAAATGAAGACATTTTAAATCACTTTGACAACGATGCATAGAAGCAATCGGGTAAGTTAGTGCTTGGCTAGAACCATGGATGGTCGGAGACTTTTAACACTTTTTTTTTTAAATGCGTTAACGCATCCCCTCCGCGCAGGAAGGGTATGTGGGACTCACCAGAGATCCGGAATACCCACTAAAACCCAGCGGACTCGACTGCGTCATTCGGAAGAGCGCCACAGGATCGCTTTAGCAAGCTACTGTGACGTCTTGACGCATATTGCTGTGCATATTTCTCTATACGTTCATCTTGTTCGTTCAGATTTGTAACACTGGTGTAGGTTTGATTGACTCTTTTGTGATGCATCAACACTCGCTTTCACAGCTCGTGTTGTTTTGTTGTTGTTTCGTGCTAAAGGTAGATAGATTTGACGACCTCCGTGGCGCAGTGGTATGCGCGGTGGATTTATAAGACGGAGGTCCTGGGTTCTATTCCCGGCGGGGCAGATTGAGATTTTTCTTAATTTGTCTTGGTCTGGCTGGTGGGAGGCTTTCGCCGTGGCTAGTTACCACCCTACCGACAAAGACGTACCGCCAAGCGATTAAGCATTCCGGTACGATGTCGTGTAGAAACCGATAGGGGTGTGGATTTCATCCTACTCCTAACAAGTTAGCCCGCTTCCATCTTAGACTGCATCATCACTTAACATCAGGTGTGATAGCAGTCAAGGGCCAACTTGTAGTCGATAAAAAAAAAGATCGTAATAAAGCAGCCAAATCCAAGATATTTATTGCACAAATAGCTACATGTGTATTTTTTTTATTATAAGTTGGCCTTTGACTGCAATCAAACCTGGTGGGAAGTGATGATGCAATCTAAAACAGAAGCGGGGTAACTTGTTAGGAGTAGGATGAAATCCACACCACTTTCAATTTTTACACGACATCGTACCGGGGCGCTAAATCGTTTAGCGGTAGGTACATCTTTGTCAGGAAGGTGGTAACTAACCACGGCTGTCTTCCACCAGCCAGACATAAACCGATAAAAAAAATCTTAATGAACTCAGGACCTCCATCTTATAAATCCACTGCGCATATGTAGATACCACTAAGCCACGGAGGTCGTCAGAAATATTCACCTTATAGTGCACCGATAGGTAATAGGCTGAATCTGTATACGGTGTATACCTACTTATCGATTCTTGAACAAAAGCGTCAGTTTTGACGCTTTTGACAGAAATCAGTAGGTATTCTCCAATGACATTTTGCAATATTGGACTCATAGATTAAAGACAACTAGATAGAGCCCATAGCGTGTCCCTCGTAAGACAGCAAATCAGCCTTATTGACATGACATGTCAACATTTAAAGTACATCATAAAACGTTATGTTTTAAAATATCGTAAAATACGAAATATTACTTTATATAATATAGTTTAGTAAACGCATAATACATGAAATTTGCTAAAAAATAACATATCTAAGCTTTAAATCATCAATCAATGAAGTTTATGCCTACTTACGTATGAAACGTAATTCCTTCGATTTTCTGTTCGCTGCGACTGTTGCAGCCGAAAATATTACAACCCACCATAGCACGATAACGCTTAAATTAATATCGTAACCGCAAAGTTATATTATTTATCAGCAAATTTAATAAAAAGCTAATAATTGCTCAGATATGTCCCTTGTCTGTCACAAACTCCACTCTTGACAAATAATAAAAACGAACACGCTGAAAGGGACAAAAAATAATCTTGTATCACTTTCTATAAAGGCCGAATGAAATAAGTCTGTCACGCTCTTGAACCTACAGCCGCGTTATGACTCCATCTAGTAGTCTTTAATCTATAATTGGACTGGTACTCGAACTGAAGGTGGGATGATCGACGAGATGTATAGCGAGATGTTCGTACGTTGTATCTTTTTAAGAATCGTCATACAGAATTTTTGATTTTTCAGATTTTTGAAAAATAAATGTTTTGTCAGTCAATATAGCAAAATGTCATCGGAGAATAAGTACGACCGGTTTCTGTTACATCCGTATTGCACGGCCGAGTGGCGCAGTGGGTAGTGACCCTGCTTCTGCGTCCAAGGTTGTGGGTCCGATCTTTACGTGTGGAAAATGTTTGTGTGATGAGCATGGATGTTTTCCAGTGTCTGGGTGTTTATCTATATATTATAAGTATTTATATATAATATATATAAAATATTCATCAGTTATCGCAGTACCCATAACATAAGCTAACTACGCTTACTTTGGGGCTATATAGCGATGTGTGTAATTGTCCTATAATATTTATTTATTTATTTATTTATTTATTTATTGCAACCGTTGTACCTAAATCGGTTTCAAAACTAAAATTTTCTTGAAGATACGACATACCGATTCTACTAACTGCTAACCTGCTACCAACGATACAGTCGAGAATACCATACAACTTATAGTTCTATACCAAATGACGTCTCTGCAAAATGCTTGAACCTCTATAATTCAATATTTACAATCTCTGGTTTAGAAATCACCAACATTTAAATTCGGAACGGATTTCCCGCTACGAACGAACGGAAAAATGTTTACGTGCAAGCTCCGTAGGCGTTAGAGAAAAAAAAAGCGGTTCTATATTCAAAGTAGGCAGCGGCCAATACCGTGCGGCGGAGGCGTGTCCGCGCGCCGCCATTGGTCGGCTAGTGATGCGCCGCTCGTAAAGTTACAAGTGAACGTGAACGTTAGACCGCTCGTTTTATTACGGTTACGGGGCTTAGGGATGTGTCAATGATTTACGATGGTTATTATTAATGGCTTTTAATGCTCCAACCTTGAATTCGTTGACAGTAGGTAACTAAAAGTTTTGTATGGATAATAAAAATATTAAAAATCACTTTGTTGGCTTTATATTTTTGGAACGAAGTTCCTTATCGCGCGTTGTGAAAGGGGGCTAGACGGAAATAATTCGTACGAAAAGTTGTCACGACACTTTTTGATCAAAGGATCTTGCCGCCGCCTTTGATGTGTGTGCGCGTGAGCGGCGGGGGGCGTCCGCGCTGTATGCTGTCTCGCGCTCTCGTGGCGCCCTCTGGTGTTTCGGTGTACAACAACAAATATTATTATTACTTAAAAAAAATAAAATTTTATTACAATTCCTTCACTAATTAATCGAAAGGAACTTCGTTCCATCCGGGTGTCCCTTGACACCTCTCAACTTTTTTATATATTCTGTACTATTAGTTAAGAAAATATTAAACAAAAGAAAATATTTTTTAAAATTATTTTGTTCAAAATTACAGGCTCTTTTAATATTTTCCAATAAGGGCAGAAAATTGCAATTTATTGATCCTCATTCCTTATTCATACGTACATACATCACATCACGGTTTGTTCCCATAGGGATAGACCATGTTCCTCTAAAGCCTCTACTTGAAACGATCACATCTTCCTCCAATTTCAGTAATCCTTTCATATCTACAAGTTTGTCGGCTTAGGGGACTCTTGACCTGGCCTTTTACTAGAATGTCCTGGATTTAGTCTTGGTTTTCCTCTTCCATCCCCATTTCCTTCTCGCCTTATTAATCGATTGATATAATAATTTTCAATTTTTACAAAAATATTAAATTACTTAGATATATATTATTATATTGGCCTTATTAGAAGTGCAGTAAGCTCCATATTGGAACGAGTGTCCAAAGCTGCTCTAGTAGGGTCCTTTCGAATTTGGCTGGGCAGGGAGAACAACTTGAACAGAGGAGGTGAGTGTTGACGCACGTCACTAAGGGTACCCTTAAACCTACACCCGTGTCACAAGTCTCAGGCTCTGTTCGGAGTTTTTCTCTCAGCCATGCCAGCCATGGAATGCTAAGATATTCGTCTCTCTGCCTATATCTCTTATCAAAGAATATTACGTACCTACCTACAATACTCTATCGCACAATTTAAATAACTTATTTGACGACCTCTTACCGACAAAGACGTTCCGCCAAGCGATTTAGATTTCATCCTGCACCTAACAAGTTAGCTCGCTTCCATCTTAGATTGCATCATCACTTACTATCAGGTGTCATTGCAGTAAATAGTTTTCTAGTAATGAATAAAAAAAGAAAACACATTCTTATGTAAGAAAATTAAATATACAAACCATAAGTATGTAGACAGGTAAGTATGTAAGTACCTATATGCCACCATATTATAAGGAAAGACTTGCATAAGCAATATTTCAAACTCAAACTCAAACTCAAACTCAAAATATCTTTATTCTATGAAACCTTTATGATTATTTTGAATCGTCAATTTTTAGATGATGAAAAGTAATGATGATATTTAAAGTCGGAAACTTAAAATTAAAGCTACGAGGGTTCCAAACGCTACCTGGTCGAGAAAAGCCCACAACAAACTCAGCCAGGTTATTATTATTTTTTTATTATCACCATCTTACATTATTATTTAAAACCAATAGAACCAAGGACCCGGCTTCTTACAATAATTCACTCAAACGCCTTTTTACCCGACTGCGTCAGAAGGAGGGTTATGTTTTTCGAGCGTATGTATGTATGTATGTCCATTTCTCCGGCACGCGCTACAGCCTAAACGGCTGAACGGATTTTGACATGTGAGGTGTCGTTAAATTTGTAAAAATTGTGGTAGTGACATAGGCTATATAAATTTTCAAAACGGCGGCTGTAAATGGTGGAAAAAAGGGGGGATGTGTGTATATCTTTTTTCTATCTTAGCAATATGGGTATCAAATGAAAGGTTGTAAAAAGACCATTTCAAAAATATAAATATCATATCATGTTTATATTGCCGTTTTAACAAAAAATGGCATAAAGTGTACCGAGTCATTTCTATACCATAAACTAAAAGAAAAAAGTCTCAAATGAAATTATTATTATAAAAACAAAAAACCCGACTGCATAGAAGTTATGAACTGAAAAGAGAAAAACAAGGATCACTATATCTATATAAAATTCTAAATACTTTGTGGTGCTGCAGGCGGGGACAAACGTAGTTTCGGTAGATCTTTCTTTCCCCGCAGAAAATAAAGTATTTTGTCCCCGCTTCGAGTTTTTTGTTTTTATAATAATTATCATTTATTAATTCATTTACACTATAATGTGCTTTGTAAAGCAGTTTGCGTTTGACAAAATTCTTGAACTTATTGAGAGACATAGTAGTGATTTCAGTTGGCAATTTATTGTAAAAACGTATGCAATTGCTCTTAAATGAATTAATAATTTTATTAAGCCTAAATCTAAGTGCAACTAGTTTATTTTTGCTTCTAATATTAATATTGTTACAGTCGCATCTTGTTTTGAATTAGCTTAAATTTTTATGCACATATATTATATTGTCAATGAACTGTCATAATTTTTATTTCTTTAAATTTTTGCTATAGATATATTTTTTTTAACGCCCTCTAAAACTGCCACTCGGGGCAGGTGATCCGGTACACCTCAATTAGTTCCACTGACCTCACCAGATGGATGATAATTGATACATGTTACTTAGTCATAAATTTGAAAGGGTTGCCAACAGTTTCTTCAATTAATATCCCTTCAATAGGGTGGCAATGCTCACCTTACATGGACAGTAAAAGCATACCTACCTGCCATCGATATGTCGCCATTTTACGCGGAACTTGCGCCATTTGTGATTGTCCTGTAGTTTTTGCTCTTCTGAATGTATCCAGACTTGATATCACTTTTTGTTCTAGTAGGTAGGGTAGGTTGTTACCGTTTTACAGGTAGGCATATGAAAGGTAGATTTTTAGTAGCACCTACTACATATAGATTTTTTGTTACAGACTTCTTCCAAAGAAGTTTTCTTATTTTGCAGGTTATGTCTATACTTAGATATTACACAGGACTAAGTTTCCTATACTAGGAAAGATGTGGAGGTCAGACCCAAGCTGTTCAAATGTGGGTTGGTGGATGATATCGATATATCGATTATTATCGGATGCTAACGATAAGGGACCGTTCAAGTATTACGTAAGCTCTATAGGGGGGTGGGGGGTCTGGGGGTCTTTGTTTTGCTTATTTTTGATGACATGGGGGGGTGGGGTGTCTACATGATGATTACGTCATCGGTAGTTATTTATTTTTTACACGAATAGTAAAAAATCGTGACTTCTCTATGTTGAATACTGTATCAGTAAAATCTAATCTCTACCCTAAAATAATTTTCTTATTTTTAAAATTATAATTATAAAAATTATTAAAAAAATACATTTATAATTGAAAAATGTTTACGTAAGCATGGGAGGAGGGGGTATCTAAGAGCTTTGTTTACTTTTGCTGACAAGGGGGGTGGGGAGTAAATGATTTTAATAAATCTGCTTACGTAATATTTGAACGGACCCTAACGACTGGGACCATCGACTCAACATGCTCTCGGAGTTCCGTCCAACTTTTACCCATAGGTATTTCCTTTTTCGTCTAGGATTCGAACCCAAGACCTTATGATTCAAAGCTACATAGGCCACTGTTTTACTTTTTATAATGGGGGTCTGGACCCTCCCTTAGCACAGAGCTTAATTAATAATAAAAAAATTTAACAAAAAATTGAACCGACTCAAAACGCACTAAAAAGTAAAAAATAACTGTTTCATTTAGTTGCTTTAATTTACTTAAGCATATCTATGAAGTCGGTGCCAGCAAGTTTAAGGAACATTTATTTAACGTAGTAAAGCAGTTTGTGGGTTCTAGGTAATGTCCTTTAAGTAGAAACCTTGGCTGGCACCGACTCCTAGATATGAAACAGTTATTTTTACTTTTTAGTGCGTTTTGAGTCGGTTCTATTTTTTGTTAAAAATTTTAAATTCTTACTTTTTAGTGATTTATATATTTAGTATATTTATTATACGGCACTTGTAGCCAAAACGCTACCGATACTTACACAAAAACCGAAATCACTGCCAGTGTGCATATAAAATTTGAAGAGTTCCTTCAATTTTCCCAAGATATCATCATCAGATCCTAACATGATGACCTTGGAAGTGTGCCCTTTCTAATAAAAAAATAATTGTCAAAATCGGACAACTCCGTAAAAAGTTATGCGTGGTCATACATAAAAAAAATATATACGTGTCGAATTGAGAACCTCCTCCGTTTTTTTTCGTCGGTTAAAAATCGCGGATTATATATCGGATGGATATTAGACAAAATATACCTCTTGGCCATCGCAACCATAACAATTGCATTAAGAATTCTATATTTTGGACCCTTGAACTCCCGCGTGAGAAATAGCTATTAGCTACGCCCTTGTATTAATTCATAAATATAAATAGACCGTCTATCTTTGTAGATAAGCGTAGTTTGCCGCGCCATAAACCGCGGCGGTCCATTGTTTGGCGCAACTGAAGGGAGCGCAGTAAAACGCCCCCTTAACCTCTAAACAGTTTAGTACCCACTGCGGAAATATACGTCACTTGTGTTTATCTATTGTCAGCTGCGAGGTGGCGGGTTTATGTGCCGCCAACGACCTCTATGTAGAGGAGATTCTTATTTGACATCGCCTTATCCGGTTTACACGGTGCCGGTTTTCCTAATCATGTATTGTGTGACGATCATAATCGTACATACTAACATATATAATAACACAAAAAAATAATTAAAATATATATAAATATATATATATATACATGTAAAATATATAAAAGTGTTTTATTAAAGAATAGTAAAACGATAAACAACAGTGTTTTATATAAAACACGTAATTAGAAGTATTTTCTAATTGAACACAAAATCGTGAAGCGTTCCTCATTCTATACATATTGTATGTCAAATACGCCCCGACGGCTGCCGGAGACGAATAGTGAAGTGACTTTCGAACGAATGCTAGATCAAAGGATCTGCTCAGTGTTTGAGCGATGCGCAATGCGCGGGGCGCCGCTCCGTCTGTTTCTGCTGTATCTGCTGTATCTATGTGCTCCGCGTATGTGTCAGTTCTATGAGAATGCGGTGTACCGACAGTGGCGCAGTTTCATTGTAACTCTGTGTTTTCATCGAGCGATGAATATAATACATAGAGGTCGGTTATAAATAATGTGAGAAGGCATATATGGAAAGAGATTAATACGCAATAATCCATCAAGTAAGGTTATGCACCCTTACTAAGAAATATTGAATTTAATAAAATAAATTATTGAATTATGTGATAGCAAGACACATTATAATATAAATATATTAACATCTTCATATAAATATGCCTTGACAGCTTGGGCATTTACACAATAAAATACGACTGTTGTATTTATATCTATGTTAAAGCTTTTTGAACGCATAACACCTCGTAACGAGGTATACTCATCTGATTGGTTGAGGAGTGAGATACTAGCCACTTACATTTGGTTCAGCTCTGAATCTGCATCTGACGAGATGTTTGAAACGGATGTCTGAGCTCTATGTTGACTTACTGAGTGCCTTATTCTCTTCTAACTTCTCACAATTAGAATCCAATATAAAGAGGAACACACCTCTATAAAATGTGCTGTTTTCGAACGCCTTACACCTCGGTATCGAGGTATGAAATTACAGAGGAACACACCTCTATAACTTGTGCCGTATACATTTCTCTCACACAGAAATGATTTGAGGGGGGGGCTCCGGTTTCTCTAATAAGAGATTCGATTATTAGATTCTTTCCACAGAATCGTGCCGGTTCTTTGAACGGTTCGTTGAGCTGTGCGACGTGGTCGGCGCAGAATGTTCTGGCAACTAGCGAAGTTCATAGAGACATTAACGGAGGCTGCATTCACGAAGTGTGGCTATCATATTATAATTATTAAGTTAGACGTTTTGCGGTAACCCTCACTCGGCCCGGGCATCATAGAACTAGCATTTCTGGTAGCGGGGCACCGTCATATTGCGGGATGGAGCATATGACCATCTTTCAATAGAAAGATGCCATCGATCTAAAGTTTATCTGAGGACTTACTCGGATCGCTCCGCGTGCGTATCTGTGTCACCACAATGTGGAGCAATAGTCTGTCCATCTTTCAATAGAAAGATGCCAACGATCAAAGGTTTGTCTGAGGACTTACTCGGATCGCTCTGTGTGTATCTGTGATACCACTCTATTATTGATTGGAATTTTAAGTTCTTAAGAGAATTTGATTCTAATCACATATTTTGGAAATATACGATACATGAAGATGCCACATAAATGGGAAACACTTCGTGTATTGAAAAATATAAAGCAATTAATTTATAAAACATGAAAGGGGCCACATATATGAGAATCAGTTCATGTAATAAATACAGTGAGAAAGTGTGAGTTTAGGGATAGTCAAGATTTGTTTATGGTTGCATGAATTTTATCTTCCGAAACTCTAAAAGTACTTGAGTTATTTATGGACATAACATTGATAATAGGGTCCTAATCGAAAGACAATCACGTGCCAATCTAATACTTTTAAATTAAAAGTATAATAACCTTTAGAAAGATCTAAAACATGATGTAAATTGTGTTTGTATTTTTATGTGACGAATGTTTACATTTGTATGGGACTTCGAAACAGTTACAATTGCCATGCCAAATGCCAAAGTTCATTGCTACTTCCTTCACATAAACGTTACTTAAACTTGGCACCAACTTCATATTTATTTTTTATCTTTTAGTGCGTTTTGAGGTCGGTTTAATTTTTCATTCATATTTATCCGTTAAACGCCCCTATAAACTTTAAACAGTTTAGTGCGCATTGCGGAAATATACATCACTTGTTTGTATCTTTTGTCAGCTGCGAGGTGGCGGGGCGTATGTGCCACCTACGACCTCTGGTAGCTACATAGAGTCGCCTCGTCTTTTCATCTCTAGCCTCGCCGTATCCCATTTATACGGTGTCGGCTTTACAAATCATGCGATGTTTCTTTTGCATCACCTTCCGTCAGTTATATTTATTTTCTTAGTTAAACGCCTCTAAACAATTGAGTGGCCACGGCGGAAATATACATCACTTGTTTGTATCTTTTGTCAGCTGCGAGGTGGCGGGGTTTATGTGCCACCTACGACCTCTGGTAGGTACATAGAGTTGCCTCGTCTTTTCATCTCTAGCCTCGCCGTTCCCATTTATACGGTGTCTGCTTTACAAATCATGCGATGTTTCTTTTGAATCACCTTCCGTCAGTTATAGTTATATTTAGTTAAACGCCTCTAAACAATTTAGTGCCCACGGCGGAAATATACATCACTTGTTTGTATCTTTTGTCAGCTACGAGGTGGCGGGGTTTATGTGCCACCTACGACCTCTGGTGGGTACATAGAGTCGCCTCGTCTTTTCATCTCTAGCCTCGCCGTATCCCATTTATACGGTGTCTGCTTTACTAATCATGCGATGTTTCTTTTGCATCACCTTCCGTCAGTTATATTTATTTTCTTAGTTAAACGCCTCTAAACAATTTAGTGCCCACGGCGGAAATATACGTCACTTGTGTTTATCTATTATCAGCTGCGAGGTGGCAGGTTTACGTGCCGCCAACGACCTCTGGAAGATACATAGAGTCGCCTTACTTATCCTTTTTTGGGCGGTTTTGTTAATCACGTTAACCCATTTTATTCATTCGTTTGCAACATCTTCCGTGAATAATATGTATTTTTTTTGTCCTGTCAAGTCAACCGTGTTGTGCATTCTTGATCTACTTTTCCCCCTTTCCTTCGTATTCATGAAAAAGCACCTTTTCACTATTACTGTACTACTGCTTGGCGCCGGCTGCCTGAAAAACTTTATGGTAGTAGGTGCCAACCACAAAAAGATTCAGTCACAACAGCCCTATCTCCAATTAGATACAGAAACAAAAAATAAAGGTTGTTGGTGGTTTTTCCAACGTCTGGAAAAGAGTTTGGATTAAAAATGTGTTCGAATAAGCAACTGTAAAATAAGGCTGCCGTGCAAGTCGTAAACCATGATACACTAGGGTTGGCACTTTACACATTTGTGTGGCAGACGCGTACACCCACCACGCTGCTCCAATAGGGTGATAATGTATTTAGATCACTATCAGATGTTGATGATAGACGGTTAACGTGCTCTCGGACTCCGGGCTTGGAATGTACTGAACATTTCATAGAAGAATGAAAAAGCTCAGAATTATAGGACCTCGTGATCGAAGCCACATAGGCTAACCACTAGACCAACGAGGCAGTCACTAGACCAACGAGGTTACTACTTAAGTACTACTTAAGTATTTATTCGCTACTATTACGAATTGAAAAAGTAGAAAAATAAAAAAGTAGGTGCATTTTTTGCTTAAAGATCTTACTAGCTATCTATGCCCGGTTATACCCGTAATATCCTATGAAATTTTTGGAATAAAAATAATGTAGGATTATTCCAAATTTTAGAAAAATGTGATTGACAAAAACAGATGGTAATTTTTAAAATAGACTTATCGTTTAAAATTTTTTTTTTGTTAGGTAAATAAATACTTCACATTAAAATTAGTTGGATATTTTTAGTAGTTTTCTCTGATTCTCATCTAACGCTTTACAATATCATCTATAGGCAAGGCCCTAAGTAATAGGGCTTCATAGAAGACTCATCCTTTCGAGTGCAGTTCTCGAGTTGATAAACACTTTTTTTACGACCTTCGTGGCGCAGTGGTATGCGCGGTGGATTTGTAAGACGGAGGGTTCGATTAACGGCGGGGCAGATTGAGATTTTTCTTAATTTGTCTTGGTCTGGCTGGTGAGAGACTTTTGCCGTGGCTAGTTACCACCCTACCGACAATGATGTATCGCCAAACTATTTAGCGATCTGATACGATGTCGTGTAGAAACCGAAAGGGGTGTGGATTTTTATCCCACTCCTAACGAGTTAGCCCGCTTCTATCTTAGACTGCATCATCACTTAACATCAGGTGTGATAACAATAAAAAAAACACTTGATTTGTTTTATTTATTTTTTTATAAATTTAAATTAAAAAAAAGAAATAAAACAAACTAAAAAAAAAATAAAAAATTTAAAAAGCCAACATCACGCGGTGTTCCCAGGCGGTCACCCATCCAAGTACTGAACGCGCCCGATTCAACATGGTATGGACGTTGGCGAACAAAGACGCGAATAAGACAATCTGATTAAAAAGTATCACCGCTGTGCCGATCGGAGTGAGGGGTGTTAGGTTTTTTCGTTACTTAATTTCTGGATTCGGTCTCCACGCTCAAGGCCCGCGATAGAAGCCATACAATAGCTTAAAAACACTTGACTAGATAGAGCCTTTCAAAGTAAAAGCGAGCGTGTTACAATCAATGGCTGTTTCGTGAATTATGCAATGCGTCCGCTCTCAGCAAAGTGTTCTGAGTGACACATTGCCGCAGTTTACGAAATGATAAGTAATTGGTCTTACTTGACGAATACAAAAATGGAGGAGGTTCTCAATTCGACTATATGTGTTTTTTTAATAGGAAGTTCTTAATCTCGCAAACGCAATACGGTGTTACTCAGGACGTAGCCTCAGATCATAAAAATAATATTTTTTTTTAACGTGGGAAAATTCTCATGGATACCCTCTGACCATAGGCAAGAAGATTATGTCGGACTTCTACCGACTAAAACCCCACGATTTTCCCCATGTCATCGCCTGGGACTGTATTACGGGAACGTTAGTACTACTACCATAAACGAGTCACAGTCACCTACAAAAGCAAGCTCTCCTCTAGGACTTATGGAAACCTTACTAATTAAAACCGCCACGGGAACTTAGACAGCGTCTACCTACTTAAGGGTTTATCTATTCCCCATACCTATCTCTCGAATTTGCCAACCCTAGATTAATTTACAGTTCGCAGTAAAAGTACGGATAGCGGAAAATCGGCACGTTGTTTTTAGAACAGCTGTGCGGTTTATGGGTTTTAGGCGGGTAGTTTCAGGAATTCAGGTTTATCGGAATCGAGTTTTTTTATTATTCTCATTACTTATTAACAAGAACTATAGTTTGTTCATGTTATTAAAATTATTAACGTTAACAAAGCACTGTTATGTAAAAACGAATGAGTATTATCAAGGGATAAGAATAAAGATCCTTATCTCTCATAAGCAAAAATATTTTCAATTACTCAAAAATGATTCCTTCGTTCCAATGGCTCAACTATGTCATAGGTCCAGTGGTCATAGTTACTTTGGGTCATATAGTCCTGGGTTTGACTCCTGGGTTGGGCTATGTAAATAAGTAGTCGTGTAGCTTCTATTCTGAAACTGCTTAAAAATATCTCAGCCTGCACTTGAGAAGTTGGTAGTGTTACACCTTAACTCGGAGAGCAAGTTATGCTGTTTGTCATTAAATTAAAAACAGTAAAACATTATCATGTAAAGTCCGCTAATCCGTATTGAAACAGCGTGGTGAGTCTATTTTCTACTCTATACCCTCACTAGAAACAAGGCCTGACCCTACTTAGTCACTGATGTGAACAACATTTTTGGTTATACAAACTGGAAAATTTGTTCTTTAATGTTAGCTTATAATCAGTCTCAAGGGTAGACAGGGCATTATTGAATCTATGAAAACCACGCTTATACCTGTATTCGACCATTAGAATAAGCTTATCATTATTAGGTGTTCACAGACGGATCATTGTTGAGTTCTTAGGAAGGTGTTACATTCTTCCGCGTGGTATTTGATCTCACATTGACATTTGATCTTATAAGCACTTGAATGTGCTAATAAGACGAATGCACAAAACAAATATTTATATTTTAGTCTGTCGTTTGTTTTATTTATATTTCGACCAAAGTGTCCGCTTCGTTAATAAGAGAGCGACATTTATAAACAAAGAATCTAATATAAGTCCTCGAGTGATTCGTAGAACAATAATACTTTTGTTTGCTAAAGTTATAACTTCCGTTTCGTGGTAGCATTCAAATTATTATATTTATTTGGAAGTACTCTTACCATTAGAATGCGTATTCGTGATAAATAGACGTTAGAGCTTAATCATCAAGCTGAGATCACCGATTCCTTACGGCATCAAAAAACCCTTGACAGCAATATCACCTATACTAAAGCCAAATTCGACTGAGAATGCTTGTCAACAAACAAATTAAAAATGAAGGTAGAAATTACTAGTCATTTTGCACCCATTTTTTTAATTAACTTGTTAATGATGAATTCATGAGAATAAATAAGATAAGTAAGCTTAAAACTAATATAATATATTAGTTATTATATTAATATATTCTTTTATATAAGATTTTATAAAAAAACAAAATATAATTTTAAATTTATTAGGCATGAAATGTGTTGCATTTTTTACCTTCGTTTTAAATTTGTTTGTTGACAAGCATTCTCAATCGAGTTTGGCTTTAGTTTAGTAAGTGATCGTGCAATCTAAGATGGAAGCAGGCTAACTTGTTAGGAGTAGGTTGATATCTAAGTACCCCTTTTGGGTTTTACACGACATCGTAACAGGACGTTAAATAGCTTTGTAATACGACTTTGTCGGCAGGGTGGTAACTGACCACAGCCGAAGTATCCCACCACTAGCCCGGTCTAGATCGATTTAAAAAAAACCTTTTCGATACAGCCGGGAATTGAATCCAGGGCCTCCGTTCTGTAGGGCCTCCGTTATTAGTCCATTGCCAGTTCTAAGTCCTCTGTGACTTGATTTGATTTCAACGACAAAGATTCTTGGAGGCAAACGGCAATGCTTTCATTTGCACATAAGACATGATAACTGAGATTGTAAATAGTCAAAAATAAAATTGTAGCGTTCATTTTTAAAAGCAGTTTAGTTTCTTTTGGGCGGTAGTCATGCACTGATAGATATGACTTCAAAAGTGCTCATATCACAGCCTACTTGAAATTATCTAATTTGAATCAGAACTGAAGCTTATATACCTGATCAGATCTAACATCTGACTGCATGGTCGTAGAAACACCTAAACATGGTAGTAGTTAGCAGCCCTTAACCGGACGAGGTTATCTCAAAGAGCTTTACTAGCTACTAATACTCGTACTAACTTTGACTTAAGTACTGCCTGTTACCTAGCCCTTTTGACTTCAGATCCTGGTCTTGGATTCTAGTCCTGGATCCTGGCGCAGTGGTATGTGCGGTGCATTTATAAGACGGAGGTCCTGGGTTCGATTCCCGGCGGGGCAGATTGAGATTTTTCTTAATTTGTCTTGGTCTGACTGGTGGGAGGCTTTCGCCGTGACTAGTTACCACCCTACCGACAAAGACGTATCACCAAGCAATTTAGCGTTCCGGTACGATGTCGTGTAGAAACCGAGAGGGGTGTGGATTTTAGTCCCACTCCTAACAAATTAGCCCGATTCCATCTTAGACTGCATCATCACTTAACATCAGGTGTGATAGCAGTCAAGGGCCAACTTGTAGTCAATAAAAAAAAAACCTGCTTCTTCTCAGTAACAGTCCTCTGTTAGGAAGTTATAATTAAGTATAAGGAACATCTCGCCGATCTTGGTCTGTATCATAACCAAGGTTATAATATGATACTGATAATTGCAAAGTTAAAATCATCTCTCATCAACCCGATATGACGGTGTGGTGGGTCTAAGCTCCAAATCTCATCCTGTTAAAAGGAAAACCAAGAGTTGTGTGGATCATTTAAATATTTAGTAGGCTTCTAGTGGTTTGACGTTTACTATAATTTTTTGTTTCTTTCTTTGCAGCGGTGTCACTGGAGACCCTAGTTGAAAACTGTCATAAACTACTAGAAAAATTTCACTATTCGTGGGAGATGATGCCCCTCGTGCTAGTCATCCTAAACTACGCGGGCAGCGATCTCGAGGAGGCGTCGCGGAAGATTGACGAAGGTAAGCGCTGGCGATGAACATGCAGAACCTTCTGGAATATTCTCAAACTTCATAATAGGTTAACTTGGTGCTTGTTTGAATTGCTTCGTTACAACGTGACGTCAATTTATACGGAATTAAAGCAGTACGCTCATAACGCCATCTAGTTATATAATTGGAAAATTCGAATTCCATATAAATTGACGTTAGGTTTTAAGCGACTTGACCTAGTTAATATATTCCAGGTTCATTTGGCTTTGGATGTAGTTTTGAGATGTACAGACAAACAGGCGTTTACACATACAAAGGCAATTCTAATATCAAGTTACCACTAGATCCAATGCCAAAAAACTTCCCGAAACATATTGATTGTATAAATGATAAGGTACACAAGACACTTAGTTGTTAAAAAGTATGCTATTAGGATGCATTGCAGCTGTAAAGTGCATTAAAACTTTTTTCTACTTTTTATAAGAACTTGAGTATTGTAATATTGAGAGCCCGCGAAGATAAACCGTTCTGCTATTCTGAGTTCTACGTCCTGCGTTCGATGTTCTTTGTTATGTATGTAACTTTATAGCACCGCGTAGATAGCAGGCAATGCGTTCTATGTTCGTATGTTATTTGTGCGGTTATATAAAGTTGTAAAGCCGCGCAGAACGCAGAACTCAGAACGCCTTATGGTCTAAAATGACACGGCTCTATTCTGCAGGTGTCAGTTTTTTGATTAAAGTAATTTTAAATGAATGCTGAGTAAGTATGCAATGGATGAGCTTATTAGATTGCTTATAGAAAATAAGCAACTATTTGTAATTAATTTTTGAAAATAAATATTTTCCGATCGTCATGACTTTTTAATCGATTTTAAAATCTCAAAGGGAATGATGCAAAGAATTGAAAAAAAAATGGTTGCCAGCTCTAAATCACCCGCAATGTTCGGGTTTCTAGACAAAATATATTATTATTGTTAAGTACTTACACCTGAGAACCATATATTTTTTCATTTATATACATAATTTATTTTAAAATTACATAAAAATTGTGAAAAATATATTATCGCCTTTAATATCACTGACTTGGTAATCAGAAAAATTTAATAAAATGCATTTGCTGTTTATTTTTAGCAGGCAATCTATCACTTATCTATTGTATACTATATATCTCAATATTCATTTAAGTTTAGTTTGATTAAAAAAACTGATATCTTCCGAGTGGGACCGCGGATCTCTGAATATGAAGTCTTTGTGTATACGCGGGCTTTGATAGTATCTATTTCAGATCAGTTTTATTTTCGTACAATTCTTGTTTCGTATTGATACCAGATTAAGTATTTTATGCCTGAATGCTGTTTGAATGAGAGAAAAATCAAAATGGCGCAGCGAATATAAGCTTATTAAATGTCTTTAAGGTTCCCTAATATTGCTTAACCTATGCTTAACATTTAGTGTTACTACAAAACGATGTTTAATATTGAAGTCCCTTTTCAAACTAGCGTAGGCGTAAGCTACACCCATGCTCAAATAGGTTTTAGTGTCCGTACCAACCATCGTTTTGCAGTAATACTGTTAATTTTAATTAAGCAAATTAGAAGACAGACTAAAAGTAAAGGGTACAGACGGATTCAGAGACAACAGATGTTTCCACAGGCTAATACAAATTTATCGCGATATTGACCTAGACTATATTTAGATAAACGGTTTCAGATTGATGTTTTATTGTCAATTATGCCTAACCTATTGCCTTAAGAAATTTAATAGAAATTAATGAAAAACATAAAATTATTTAATGGTGTACGGATCTGCCATGTAATGTAGAGTCCCATTATTATTCCGTTAGTCGTTTCAGTCTATGTTCTTATATCGAATAGCTTCCACTAGCATCTTAAGAACAAGAAGTTTTAAAGAACATTTACTACCTTCCATATATCACCTTATGGTTTTTAATATTAGTAGGATCGTTGTCTTAATATAGCTAATTACAAAACTTGTTCTCGGAAATACCTACCCATACATTACGTTTTGACAGGCTTCCTAGTGGAAATCGTTTATAAAAAGCCGGCTTTTTATTATGGACGCTGTACCATCTTCCGGCTATCGTTTCCTTTTAGTCTGTGCTTGTAAGTTGATTGAGATTTTTTGTTTGAATAAAACTCGTAACTAATTAATGTTTGAGCTCGACGTGCATCACATACCGGCGTTCCGAGTAACCGTTTTAGGGTTCCGTTGTTGAATAATCGTCCCTTAAAAACGCCCATTCTGTAAGTACGTACCTAGGTTTAATTGAAACGCTCTTGGTATTGAATAGTACATAAAACTGTAAAAAAATAGTATATAAAACTGTATATTCTAATACATGAAATTTCCCTGTTAAATGTTAGTTACCGTACTACTCCGAAACGGCTTTACCGATTTTTACCAAATTTGTATGCGTATTCAGCAGGTCTGAGAATCGACTACTATCTAATTTTCATCTAAATTTTTTTTTAAATTTTTAATGCAAAACAACGTTTGCCGGGTCAGCTAGTCTAGTTATATAATTATGATAATTACAAAAGATTTGAGAGTTTGAAATAGTTTTTTGGTTGATAGTAATTAATTTTGTATTAACTTTTGTCATACTCTATAACAGTTTTTAATTGTTAGATGAGAGTTTTATTTTTCCACTCTATTACATAATATATACATAACGTAATTTATAAACAAACTTGCGAAATAAAATATTGAACAATGTTGCGTGTAGATAATTTTTTTTCTTTATACATGGATCCGCTAGTTATTAAAGATTTTGCTAATAGTTATTACGTTCCCACATAATCTTAAAAACTGCAGTTGTTTATACAGTAGGTATGTGTTTAGATTTCAGGGTTTAGAGGAAAGCTGTCAGTTACTTAGCTTTCCAAATAAATTAGTTTCAAATTAAGTAGTAGGGCTATGTAAACTTACAAAATATCGGACACCTACGGAACCCTATACTGTTGGCCTGTTTTGTGACTTTAGTTCGCCATACAGTGGAGTTTTATTTGAACGAAAAACATCAACACTTAAAAATTTGAACATGTTTAGTTTATTTAATTCGAAATACTCATTTTGAATTAATTGAACTATTCCATGTATTTTGTTAAGTATAAAATTGCTATGCGAAATTGATTTCTGGTAGAGCCATACAAAAAGTATTGAGATGGTGGAAATAAATATAATAAATAAGAAAATATTATAACTGATTGAAAACATTTGTTACATAATATTGAATTTTAATTTCATAAATAAAAAAATAAAAGTACTTACCTACTAACCTAACTCAAAATTTTGCCTTGGGTAGAGTAAACAGAACTATAAATTTTGCCCCTTAGGTAGAGTGCCCATGACGCAGGCAGCAGCTCTGCGCTGAATTGCGATACATATTCGTAGCGGGAGAAAGCTGCCTGCCCGAGGATAGTCTTTTGCCTGAAGTGCTTGCTCATCTCCTTGTGGAGTAACTAAGCGCTTCCTCCCCACGGACCCAGTGTATCTACAATATTAGTTAAATTGAAACTTCAGTTTTTTGAGAAAACTCATTACATTGGTTTGCAAAAACTAGACTGACTATTTAAGTCAAGTTCAAAGTTAAATATAATGAACGATAAAATGAAAGAAACAAAAATAATGCACGATAGTTCATTCGATGCAGAATAAAGTTTTGGGAAAAATGCTTTGACAATTTTGGCCTGTTTTTGTCAAAACGCTTCTCTTGTATAATTTAGTATCATCTTCATCTATAGATGAATCATTAAATGTAGATTATTACTTATCACCTACTAAGTTAATTCGAGCAGCGATAAATTACGATTCAAATTTCTAGCGTGGCACCGTGCCTAGCGATTATCTAGAAGTAAGCAAAGCTTCGGACAACATTAGTATTAATATCAGCCATTGATAATTTATAAATTAATATATCTATTTACATAGATTATAGGTATATAATAATGAATTCCTATTTCCCTTGGTCATTGTATCACGCGTGAAAATTAAAAAAATATTGATATTTATTACTCAATTTGGTTGAACCGTTGAAGGGACGTGAATAGATTGGTCACACAAATAGATTAGTCTGTTATAACTCATATCACAACATGTTATATCCCGATATTTTCACAGAAAAGGGATTTGCGCGGGAGTGTTAAAAAAATGCAAACAGCTAGTGAGCCAAGGATGTTCATTGCACGTTACTATGGAAGCAGGTTATGGCCTCTATCCTCCGAGGGAACGATAGACGGCTGTCGCAATGATAGCCTCAAAGTTACATAGTCTGTGGTTCGGTCTCGAATTACATATGAAAGTGTTACCGTATTACCATAGTTTAGCACGGACTTAGTAACCGGTATACCGTAGTGGTACAAAAGTGTTTTACCTCAACACTGGCAAATAAATGAGAATAAGGGAGAATATATATTTGATACATTTTTTAATTTTTTAACCGAGGAAATACTTTTAAAAGCCACATCAGGATAGATAAGTTGGTTATCCAGCCGAGTATTGAATTTTTTCGAAGTAACTAAAAAATGTCGCCTTCGGGTGATGTACTTGTATCTCCCAGAAATAAAGCCATAACTGCCGGTCTAGCGCTGCCCTTTTTGTATTAAGCCTATTTTTTCTTGACATTTCAAAGTTTGAAATGCCTTCAAATTTATCAACTAACTTTTTTTAACTATACTCAACTACAGTTAAAAAAAATTGAAATTAAAAACACGCTCTTATTTGTATGAATGTTCAAACACGAAGAACAAACAGGTATTCCTTTTTCGTGGAAATAATTCTTTATCCGCCGTTTTATAAAATCTTGTGCCATCTCAATACTTTTTTATTTTGGCGTTTAATAATAAATATAACAAATTGTATTTTATAAACATAATAATTTGTACCTACATATTTTACTTTTGTTTGGTGGTGATTTATTTTTTGTTGCCTTCACACTGTATCTACCTAAATTAATAAAAAATCGAATTCATAAATTTTATTTACACTTGAAATATTACAAACAGTCAAAACGTTTGAATGTTTGTAATGACTCTGCCGCCGGTTCAGGAGTCAGATTCCTTTTAAGAAGAGCCAAGACTTCTAAATATTGTTCTAGCAGTGTTTGTAAACTTAATACAGCGTATAGTGAATTGTAACATAGGCCTATCTATACTAAAGCCAAACTCGATTGAGAATGCTTGTCAACAAACAAATTAAAAATGAAGGTAGAAATCACTAGTCATTTTACTCCTAATTTTTTTAATTAACTTGTTAATGACGAATTCATGACAATAAATTAGATTAGTAAGCTTAAAACTAATTATTATATTCAATATCTTTTAAATAGGATTTTTTAAAATAACAAAACATAATTTTAAATTTATTAGGCATAAAATGTGTTGCATTTTATACCTTCATTGTAAATTTGTTTGTTGACAAGCATTCTCAATCGAGTTTGGCTTTAGTATAGAGATGTTACTTATTATACCGTCTACCAAATCCTAGTAAATATTTAAAAAATAATTGGTAATAATATTAAATAGACTGTAATAATACATGTAAATATGTGTGTACAGAATATAAAGCTTCACAATTTTCACAAAGGCTCTTTATAATGCCGCAATACAGCCTTTAGTACTCTTATTTCAGATACTTAAAAATTAACCACTTATCTACGTAAAAATTAAGACCGTATCAGATAATAATAATACATGATTTATAATATGAAAAAAAAGAAATAAAACTAATTTTTGGTAATTATCTGTAATTATTATAAGAGTGTTTCAAGAGAAGAACGTGAATAAATGTGATGTAAATATATATCATACTGTTCCAAAGCGGGTTAGTGGGTTTAAAGTGTCAATAATATTAATAAATAAACTATACAATTATCAGATGTCATGAGTTATGATATAAATATTTTTTTGTAATATTACGTTTTAAAAATTTTCCGCCCGTAGTATTTCTTTGCATTATTTTTTTCGAGGGAACAAATTGCATCACATTCGGGCTGATTATACCGACCTTTTCCTCTAAAAAGGCGTGATTCTTAGACACGATTTGAGGTAGATTAGTAAAACGAATCAGTGTTCAAAAAGACGCAACATTAAAAATAAATCACCTCCAAACATTGTTCAGCAATTTGACGCTTTGGATAGACATTATTATAGTTTTTAATCAAATTAAATAAAAAATGGTCTTGATTCTAAAGCGTCAAATTGTATAGCGTACATTATTCATAAGGCGAACAAAGAAATGACTGGCCAATGAATTAAATGTTCATTCGTCAATCTGCTCGCGTTGCTTACTTATTTATAGTGGTACTAGCAGTCGCCCGCGACTTCGTCCGAATGAAAACCTCTTAGTTACCCTTCTAATTTTAAAGACAGACTTTCATATAAAGTGTGCTTATTCCCCGCTCACCCTCTCAATTTAATTTTTTTATAGTTTCCCGTGAAGTAATATCCTCCGACCCGTCCCGTGTACTAAAGATTAGCCGATTTAATAAATTTCACGGTCCGACTCGCGCGACAAAAACTTTCATAAATCGGCTAATATATAAAATACAAATATAAATTATAGCCTATGACACTCACCAATAATGTAACATTCTACTGGTAAAACAATTTTTTAAATCGGATCAGTAGTTCCGAAGATTAGCCCCAACAGATCTTTATTTACAAACTTACAAACAAACAAACATACAAACTTTACCTCTTTATAATATTAGTATAGATAAAAAGTCTTTTGCTGGTAAAAACTATGTGTTAAGAATTTTCATTTCTCCTACAGTTTAACACATAAACGCGGATGTGAACACCTTACAACAAAAATCTAACATCTGTATAAGTCAGGGACGGTTTATTAATCGTTAGCTGCTATATCATAGTTAGAGGTACAATAAGGCTGTTCGGACATTTATAAAGCTGTATTTTAAACTTGTTCTTTAAAACTTGTTTTTTAACAATTAACAAAATAAAAAAAAATTCTATGGCCACTCTCTGCGCTCGCCCTATGGCAATCATACAGTCGGAAAAACAAATTTTTTCTTGCACATGGGCATAAATGTTTGTTTTGAAAATTTGTTAATAAAAATAGAAAATTTTTGATGCCATAAATACTCTGCTTCTCTTACAGAAATAAATAAAAATAATTATTTGCAGATACGACAAAATTACGTAGTCCCATTTATATAGACTCATCAACTCACTAGTCTTGCCAGATCCTTTTATCCTTGGATGATTGGGAGATGAATGCTTCAACTCCTTTGGGGGCATAGGGAGTTAACAAAGAATTTCCTAGCTTTTATGTGCCTGGCTGGCTTTTATATTTTTTTACACCATCTTGCATATACAGGCTGAGTTTCTGCCACGGGTACCACAAATTGTTTAAATAGAAAATTTCAACGTCTAGGTTGCCTCAAAATTCTTTATTTGACTTAAAAACATATTATACAATTGTTGAACCAGCAGTTGCTTTCGTTTGTTCTCTTGTCGATTGTTAGAAATCTTCTTTTTTCTGTGAACACTGTAGTGCGATGTAATTTATTAGTTAATATAGTATATGGTTTGTCCGTATGCACATCCCTGAAAAATTGGCACCTATGGAACTTGTAAATCTAAATACAAACATAATAAGTGTAATTTTCACCAAAATCAGTCCGAGGCGAATGATTACATTGTGTCTTAACATGAAATGGTAAATCAGCCAAGCATTATAGAAAAAATAAAATTGAAGCCAAAAAATCTTTAAATCTTATTAAAACACCCTGTTTTCGCCTTTCTCTCTATGAGGGAATCTGTACCATTCATATTAAAGTACGAGTATATCGATCGTCGCTATTAATACAAAGTCTAGGGTAGTTCCACATTAGCTATGTTCGTGGTAATGTTTTTCAATAAATCCCAGTCTGAGAACTTCTCAAATGAACGAAACATATCCTTCTGAATTTTTGCAAATAGTACAGTCTTTACAGGAATGGGGATATATACTTTATTAAAAATTCTATTGACTAGTAGGCATGGCTAATACCCCGACACTAAAAAGTGTCGGGTGGTGACAATTGTCACAAAGACTTTTACTTTTAATTTTTGTCTACCTTTTTTTACAGTTTTTCCTTATCATATTTTTTATGCTAAACAAATATTTGTTTAAACTCGTAACTAGTTGATCTAGCAAATTCCCAAGCACTTAAAAACTGTCGGAAAGTAACGATACCAACAAAAAAATTCTTTTTATATCTTTGTCTTGTTTACCGTTTTTCGTTATATTTTTTTCCTAAGCAATGTTTTACTTAACCTACGTCAAACCGAATTAAAACACGGTCTTATATTCGTATTCCTTCTCCTACTTGAAGGAAGCAGAGTCTTAGGTCCATATCCCTTTTCCTATAAAGAGGGAAGTATGACCTTGTAATGGACCGTTAAAATAAAGTCCTAATGATGATATCCGTAAAAATGTAGTCACACCTTTACATTGCTCTACCTCCATTACGTTTGGAGATGTAAAATATTATTTCCATTTACTGTGTTGCCAAGGGTGAATTACATGTTACTTGCTACAGTCAAAGAAATGAGCTCCCCGCATTGTTCGCCTCAAGGGATGGAAGCTAGATTGGCTGTGATTATTAACTCCTTCGAATTATTTTAATTTATACTAGTAGATGCCTGTGATTTCGAAAAGCTGCGTACATATATCCCATCGTATACTATTTATAGTTTAAATAAAGAGGAACGATAGTAGCATATATCAAAGGAATTAGGTCCTATGATTGGTGATGGTGGTGATAGGTAAGGTTAAAAGATGTGTCTCATAGAGAAAGGCATGCAAGTGTGAATAAAGATTTATCTTTCAAGTTTTTTTAACTAGCTACTTTAAAAACTGAGGTGATTCTGAATTTGATGTGTATCTTTTTATGGTGGTTACTTCATAATTCTGAAATTTGTCGACGAATTTTGATTCTAAACTACATCGGCCCCATACAATATTTCCATTTCCACAGAAATTAGTTGAGTAGTTTGGTTGTCAAAACAAAATTATTAAATTAAGTATACAGCCAAGCCAAGTCAGCCAAGTAAACAAAATTAAGCATTTCGCTTTTTTATTTTTCTTTTGAGTTCAGTCCCAATGAACTTGATATATGTACCTGTAGCTATCATTTTAAACTCTTTAAATATTTCTTACAATGTTACTTACTTCACTATTGAGGAATGACAAGCATTAATGTTTAAAATTATTAAGTTTACAGCAAAAGACTTTTTAAACTCTGTTCTGTTTTACAATAACATTATATTATTAATGTTATTGTAAAATACTATTGGAAGCTCAAGTGCAGTGACATCAACCGAGTGAAAGAAAATGTAAGGAACTTTGAAAATGAAAATGAAAATGTTTAGGAAACCGCGTTTTATTTTTGACCGCACTGAATATCATTTTACTATTAAGTAGGTAAATTACCTTACATTTTCCTAACGTTGGTGTTTTCTGTGATTGATGAGATGGTAATGATTTCAAAATAGATAAATTTAATCTAATATTTTTTTAAAATTAAAACTATATAAAGTCATTTATTTTTTGATACACAATTTTTAATTTTGTTTTTAAATTTTAATGTATCTAACCATTATCTGACATATAAATAAAGTAATTAAGTATCTAAATAAAAATTAAGTGACACTTTTTTAAATTTAGATACACAATTAGTTAATACGGAATTTCTTATAATTATTAACGATGAAACATTTTATATGAATATTTGTAAACGTATTTTTAGTCCTAATTTGCCTAGTAGTAATGTATTGAAATCATAACTGTCTTGCGGTGGCATGCATACATGAAAACGAACGTATGAAATATTTTTCTTTCCTTTTCACAAAAGGGATATATATATCTCCTTTCCTAACATTATGCACGCCACTGTTGTAATACGATTTTTGCTTATGTTCTGTGCGAACGCGAATTTGTAGTGGCCGTATTTGTCCACAGGCAAGATGATCATCAACGAGTACGCGAGGAAGCACAATCTGAACATCTTTGACGGTCACGAACTACGCAACTCGACTCGCCAGTACGGACTATAAATTCAGTAATATTAGTTGTTCTAAACACAGTTTTACATATAACATAACATGACATGACATGGCATAACATAACATAACATTACATAAGTGCTGTACGAATATAACAATATTTTCTATTAATTAATTAAATCAAGCGATGATCATCAACAAGTACGCGAGGAAGTACAATCTAAATATCTTTGGCGGTCACGAACTACGCAACTCGACTCGCTCGTACGGACTATAAATTCAGTAATATTAGTTGTTTTAAACACAGTTTTACACATAACATGACATGACGTGGCATAACATAACATAACATTACATAAGTGCTGAACGAATATAATTATATTTTTTATAAATTATTAAAATCAAGCGATGATAATTTAAAAGATTGCACTAACTTACCTAGTGACGTCCAATCCCCAATTGTTTGAAGTGATCTCGTCCTCCGTCCGTCCTAGAAGATAATAGAAATATATTAGGTTACTACTCACACGTTATGGCGTCGCGACACTTTTTGACGTGACAACGTCTTATAATTCGATAGAGCCGGCTGCACGCACGAATAAAAATGACGTCATGCGTCGTTACCTCGCTTTGAGGCGTTCCATGTAAGGCTTGAAGTGCAAGCAAGAGCGCGTAACGAGCGACAAAAGACAATGGCCTTTGTTCGGCATAACATTTATTAAATATAATTATTAAATATATTAATTAATTATTTTAAAATTAATATATTATTATAAATTTAAAATATAAATTTATAAAATCAAAATCAATTATTTTATTAATTTAAATTAATATTTATAAAAATATACTAAAATTAAAAATTTTAATTACTAATTAAATGCTACCATTCCATCAGTATTTTCTTAAGATATTGTCACGTTCAACTATCGTCAGTAAACCGACTTTACAAACAACCAATTTTTTTTAATAAGTAATGATTCAATCCATTCCGATCTTCCGTTGATTTTTGATCGATATTTTTGCTCCTGCTTATTCATTTTTATACACATTATCTTTATGGGCCCACACAATATAGCCTTGCAATAATTTTTCTTAATAAGTAATGAATCAATAGATTTCAATCTTCTATTGATATATTTTTCATATTCTCGTTTTCGTTTACCCATTTTAACACAAATTAACTTGAAAATAACATAAAAAATCGAAAATGAAAAAATATTCAGTGATAACGCAATCGCACAAAAAAGTACAATGACATTAACAGGGGACAAGCAAAGATGGCGGATTGACAAACCACAGAATAGGTTTGTTGCCGTAAAGTAAAAATAAAATTTATTTTTCTAATATTTGAAGATTGTGACAGCGCAGTTTAAATTACATAGTGTACAAAAGTAAGGACGAGATCACGCAACACAATTAGTTATTCTAAACATAGTTTTGCAGATAATATGACATGATATAACATAACATAAAATACAATATAACGTAACTTAACATAAATATCACAGTGTACCTATGATATACTATATAAGTGGATGTATCTATTTATACATAGCCATCAAAATTAATAGTGTAGACTTACTTTTCATAGTCAGAAATCGTATCCATTTTTTTGATACATTGGTTGAACTTAGCAACAATATTGCTTATAAATTTAACCTACTATGCCAAAAGTCGAAAACGGTTGATTGGATCCAGTCAAGGGATTATATATTACACAATGTAACCTCCAGTAGATTCTACTTTTCAGACTGCCCATTAAAAAAAGAACTGTAAAAGTTAATTCGAAAGTGTATGTCACTTTAATCGATTTAATTGAAAATTAAAAAAAACCCTGTCAATGTGGTAAATCGCTATTTTTCACGACGGCCATCTTGGATTTGATACTTTCATAGTATCCTATTTGTCAAGCCTGGTTTCAGATATAAAAAGTACTTTAGGTTTTTCTGTCGGATCTACTCATAGGTGATTTTGCCATTTGGGTTCGTCGGTTTTTCTCAGAAAATAGCAAAATAAATGAGTTGTTCACTATTAATAATAAACTTTCGTAACGTAACGCCATCTTATCAAATCTTATACTCAATATGTAATATACATAAGTAATTCATTATTCTCACAATATAAATACTGGTATGTTACTGTCTTAAAGTGCATTTATTTCATAATCTCATACTTGGCATGTCGATTGCACACTGCTTCTAGTACCGCAAGCGGCTTAATCGCAAGAACATTTACATCTACAACTGCCATAAATAACAGACAATTTTTGAATTACATTTATCGAAATAGTTTACAATTAATCAGATGAAATATAATAATATAATAATGAAACAAAAAACTTACTTAAACTCTACAATAAACACTTGTACTATATCTATAAAACTTGTAGTATGTACTTGTATCTAATATGTAAAAATAAAGATTATATTAAGATTATAACATTGTAAAACCTAGCCTACTCATATTTTTGCAATTCCTTCAAAAAGATATAATAATTTTAGAAACAAGAGATAATTTTCGTCGTAGTCGTTGTTATCTAAGGTCCATTTAACGAACGAGTTAATTGATCATTCATTCCATTACTTATTTTCAAAATTATCTTAAATCGCATCTTTGGTCTATCGCATATATTAATTTATCTATCTTTAACATCTCATATAGTTTTCCTCAGTATATTATATATTTTTCCGTAACAAGTTATAATTATCTTAATAATTGTAATATATACATGTCAGACGACTCTTACAGCAGTCTGCTATCAACTTATGCAAATATTTAATATTACAATACATAATATATATCAGTTACAAATCTTACATTGTCCGATCGCGTCACAGTAAACACTCTACATTGTTACAAAACAGAATAACTTTGCTTACACATTGATAAAAGAAATTGTAAAGTCAGCCGATCCAATAAAATATACATAACCACTAACCAGTAGTGATTTCCACTTTGCAGTGACCGGACGAAGGTGGGGAAATTCCAAATATAAAAAAAAAATAAAAATCAAGTGACAACTCCACTGTGTCTCCACTACACTTACAAAATCCGCAATAGTGTTGTGCTAGTGTGTGTTATCGATGTTATGTTTTTTTTATTTAGTGTTATTTTCTTTTTTGTAGGAAAATGCTGAGCGAAATTAATAATATAAGTGGTGTACTATCTTCGTCGATGAAGTTGTTTTGCGAATGATACTTTGTTTTACAAGTGCAATGTTTTGTGTGGACGTGTGCTGTGCTATGCTCTGTGCGAATGCCGACGGACAATTATGGTTTACTTGTGGCGGACATTTTGGTAAGCATATTTCATTCATTTTTTATTAGTCTATTAGAACTTTATTGTCTATCGAACAGCAAGCTTAATTTGCTATATTTTGCGTGATTTATTGTAAGTCTTTACTTACAATATTTGACATGCTCTTCGCATAAGATATACAAAATTAAACTCGCTGTTCATAATGTATTCAGAATTTCAGCAAAGTAACGCTTGTTACCTTCACTTACGGAATACATAGGACGTATTTTAAATAAAGAGACTACTTTGTATGGAATATTTATTTGAATTATTTTTAATTTTTTGAAATTCAGGGAAACCTATTTTTACTACGTAGAATTTTTCTTCGTTTTAAAAAATACTCAATTGCAGTAGTATCCTATCATAAATATAATATCAAAGCCTATTATAAAAAAAGAAGATACGAATACAACACGATTTATAAGCACATGTAATATAATCTATCATAAAAAATATAGAGAATTAACAGAATTTTAGTTATTTGTTAAGCAAATATTTAAGATGATAATTGACTAGCGTATCAAAATAATTAAAAAGTACGTCCATGTATATCAAGATTGACAACTCGGAGAGTGCCGCAGAAAGCAATTAGCTATTGCATTTCTGTCAACTTATGCAATTATAAATTATAATTTATTTTATTTATCAGTATTTTTTTTACAAACATGATATTTCAAAAAGTCATGAAAAGTTCTGATATTTATCAATAATATGAAAAACTAAAAAGTATCACCGCTGTGTCGGTTGGGTGGGACTGTTAGGATGTTCAACCCACGATAGCGGAACGTTTAAAATAATCTGTGCCAAGTTATATTATTTATAGCAAATTTAAAAAAAGCTAATAAAGGATTTTTTTTGTTTATAAGAAGATATGTTACAAGTACAACACTATTAATATAATAAAACACATGTAAAAGATGATTTCGAAAAATATCGAGTATCAAAAGTAATTAAAAAGTAACGTCCATGTATATGGACAACGATAATGTTATTAATCAATCTGTGAAACTTTCCCTTCACATTATCTTCGCATCTTAAAAAAATTACGCCATTTGAGTAAAAGCTATATAATTTCTATCAATAACAGTTAACCTAAAACCACTACCTGTATATTTATTCCCTTTCACTTTTAAAAAGCAAAACCGAATTTTACTGGTATATACCCTTTCGACTCCCGACTAAAGTCGTATAATTTTTATAATATGTAATTAGGGATTATAAAAATGTGGAATCTCCGTAATTGCGCTGCCTGTAAAAGAGGCCAATAATTTGTAGGTAAATTTTATGTACTTATGTATAGTCGTATACAAGTAGATTCGCAGAAACGTTATAAAACCGCTATTACTTATATGAGGTTTCTTTTTATGTTTCTTTACTGCAAGATAATCCATGCCAACCGGGGAACTGAATTGACCACACATATTATAATGAAGGATGTTTCTTGACTTACAAATTATAGTTTTAATGGGAATAGGTCTTTCTCATATTCGTCGTTAATTAAGTAATATTGATAATTATAAAGGCAGTTTTTTAGACCTATACTTCAGTTTTAAAAATAGGAATAGGTTTCTATTTCTTATTCATACATAACTAATATTGTTATCTATAAAGGCAATTTCTTTACAGACAAAAACAGTTTTACGACGTTAACTTTTTATATTCGTCATTAACTAAGCAAAATTGACATTAAGAGAATTTCTTTACAGACTACAAGTTGGCCCTTGACTGCTATCACACCTGATGTTAAGTGATGATGCAGTCTAAGAGGAAGCGGGCTAACGTAGGATGAAATCCACACCCCTATCGGTTTCTACACGACATCGTACCGGAACGCTAAATCGCTTAGCGGTACGTCTTTGTGGAGCGACCAAGACAAATTAAGAAAAATCTCAATCTGCCCCGCCGGGAATTGAACCCAGGACCTCCGTTTTATAAATCCACCGCGCATACCATTGCGCCACGGAGGTCGTCAAAACGTAAACGTCAATTAGGGTTTTACTAATGGGAAAAGTTTCCTCACATATTCGTTATTAACAAAGCAAAATTGATATCAAAACAGTTTTTTTATCGCCAAATTACAGTTCTACTGGTGGGAAACGTCCCCTAATATTCGTCGTTAACATAGAAATTTTGTTAGTTCCTTTACAGCCAAATTACTTTTTTTTATATGAGTAGTTCTTTAACACATTCGTTTTTAACTTAGTAATATTTATCTTTGACAATTGAATAGGATATTGTATTCGTAAAAATAGTATGGGCTTTAATCAGCTCCCATTTTTAATCAACTCAATAAAGAAGGCTTACTTTATTTTAATGTTACAAAACAAATAAAAGATTGTTTTTTAAACCTAATTTCATATACCTTTAACACATTAAGTTTGCGAAACACTGCTTTAGTTGACCAATAGCCTTACTTATTAAAAACACGGCCTCCGTGGCGCAGTGGTATGCGCTGTGGATTTATAAGACGGAGGTCCCGGGTTCGATTCCCGGCGGGGTAGATTGAGGTTTTTCTAATTTGTCCGGGTCTGGTTGGTGGGAGGCTAGTGCCGTGGCTAGTTACCACCCTACCGACAAAGACGTAACGCCAAGCGATTTAGCGTTCCGGTAAGATGTCGCATAGAAACCGCAAGGGGTATGGATTTCCATTCTACTCCTAACAAGCTAGTCCGCTTCCATCTTACATTGCATTATCACTTAACATCAGGTGTGATAGCAGTCAAGGGCCAACTTGTAGTCAATAAAACAAAAAAAACACACTGTTGGGTGTATTACTTGACTACGTTTTCACACACAATTTTAATATGTGGGCCACAAAATAAAACATTGTTTACTATTATGGTGGTCGTTCCCATAAAACATTCCATCGTACATAAACGCCGCAAAGCAAGCGTTTAGTTGTATGGATATAGTTCATTTAAGTTTTTTTACAACCGCAAAACTGATTACCCGTATCCCCTATGCGCTAGAAACGTTTGCAAACCATTAAAACATTACTTTGTTGATCGACATGTGTCAGTAATATGGTTTTCTACTTCGGAGGTCTCGATACTGAGGCGGAGGTAGCACCTTTCGTGGTGGTCTTATTATATGGCAATATCTGGACATGGGCAATGTTTTTTTTTGGAAAATTGTATTGTTTTACTTCTCTTAATAATATCTACTACTGTTAATTCGGGATTATTTCAATTACTATAAGCTAGTCCTTGACTAAAATCATGTCTGATGGTAAGTCGTGATGCAATCTAAGTTGAAAGTATGCTAACTTGTTAGTAGTAGTATGCAATCCTCATCTCTTTTGGTTCCTGTTCACTGACAGGGTTGTAAATAACCACGGCCGAAGCCGCCTACCAGACCGATCACTTCGGAAAATTACATTCTAACCAGAAATTAATTCCAGTAGATACCTCCGTGTTATAAATTACCTGCACTGCCGCTGCCATAGATTAAAGACAACTAGATGGAGTCATAACGCGGCTGTAGGTTCAAGAGCGTGACAGACTTATTTCATTTGGCCTTTGTTAGAAAGTGACACAAGATAATCTTTTGTCCCTTTCAGCGTGTTCGTTTTTATTGTTTGTCAAGAGTGGAGTTTGTGACAAACAAAGGACAAATCTGAGCAATTATTAGCTTTTTATTAAATTTGCTGATAAATAATATAACTTTGCGGTTACGATGTTAATTTAAACGTTATCGTGCTATGGTGGGTTGTAATATTTTCGGCTGCAAAAGACGCAGCCAACGGAAAATCGAAGGAATTACGTTTCATACGTAAGTAGGCATAAACTTCATTGATTGATAATTTAAAGCTTAGATATGTTGTTTTTTAGCAAATTTCATGTATTATGCGTTCACTAAACTATCTTATATACAGTAATTTTTCTTATTTTTCGATATTTTAAAACGTAACGTTTCATGACGTACTTTAATTGTTGACATGTAGTGTCAATAAGGCTGTCTTGCCGTCTCACGAGTGGAGACGCTATGGGCTCCATGTAGTTGTCTTTAATCTATGGCCGCTGCGTTATGAAGGTCGTATATCAAATGTCACCCAACAACAAAGGTATAGCAGGCAATGCCATTTAATACCTGGTAGTGATCGTTATAGAGTTTTAACTCTAAACTTACTTATTGGCATGGAACAGCGTGGTGGATTTACGTTCCAAGTTCGCAAGCTTCGAGTTAGGTGGTGGTAGGAGGCCCGATGTAGACTGTACTATTCTATGCTATGCAGCCTCCTTCCGGGATGCATAAATGTATTTCCCAGAAACAAAAAACGCGGAAATGCAGCCAGTATTCTTGCCACCATTCCACGTGGGCATGATTTGTATAGTTATTAGGATAAGTTAGCTTAAGTTCCTTATTGTATTCTTTCTCAAAAAACAAAAACAAATAGAATATTAGAGGCTTAAGGCTTAAAGATGAGCTTATAATGTTAAACCTAAGTTTAACATCAGTGTTAGTGTTCATCAATCCAGTAATTTGGTCTGGCAAACACAACACAACAAAGATATTTAAAAGGTAGATGCGAGTGCTTACGTACGTACCTCGGACGAATTCTGTCACAAATCTACTAGGTACTTCTAAAATATCATACACACAACCATTTAGTTTCATTACTGAAAGTGCGTATTCTGAAACTAGAAAAAAATAATCCTTTTAGGTTAAGATAACTAACGGAGCGCGTACGAAACCATGGGACAATGGGGGAACGAAATATACCATACAAAATTACTACCATCATTGTTGTCTAGTGCGTTACAGCAATGTGTCTACGCAATCATATTACTATGTCTCTACCTACCTACTTTTCCGTCAGTTAAAATTACTACATATTATAAAATAAAATTCTCCACCAGACCAGTGGATTTATAAGCGGAGGTTCTGGGTTGAGTCCCCGGCTGGGCCGATTGGGATTGTTTTAGTTGGTCCAGGCCTGACTAGTGGGAGGCTTTTGCCCTGGCTAGTTACTACCTTGCCAGCAAAAACTTATCGAAAATCGATTTAGCGTTCCAGCGGCGGCGGATTCCGTGTAGAAATCAAAAGGGGTGTGAATTTCATTACTCTTAACAAGTTAGCCTGGTCCGAACTTAGATTGAATTATCACTTACCACCAGGTGTGAATGCACTTACAACTTGTGGAAAGTAAAAAAGCCACATAAATTTAACAATACTCAAAGTTACAGTACAAAAAGTTTCAAAGATATTGAAAGTTCAAATGCGTCTAATTGGCGCGAGTGGTGATCAAGGGCTGACTTTGGTTAAATTAGCTAAAATGCAGCCATAACAAATCAATAACAAGTAAAAAGAAATAATGTAAATATTTTTTTTAATATAATAATGTATAATAATCACCTTGTGTACGAAATAAAGGAAAATATTCTGCAAAATCATTTTGTGTTATTATTGTTTGTAATTTGAATGCAATCTTCATCTTGATTGTCATAGTAATCATAGCGGATGTCAGAGACTTCGTCCACATGAAATAGAAATAAATAAGATTACGAAAGTAAAAACGGCCTTAGTTACTCCTTATAACTTAAAATGTTATTTTAAAGTATCAAAAACCTTCTAGGTATTTTGACCATTCGGAACGAAAATGTATTGGGATTTATCTAGTCAAATATCAAAACACTAATAGAGGTGATATTTGACTAGATAAATCCCAATACATTTTCGTTCCGAATGGTCAAACTACCTAGAAGGTTTTTGATTCTTTGAAATTAGTATCGTGGAATGCTTGGGTAACCATTCATATATTATAATATTATATTTCAAATACTTTCAATAGTCATAATATCAACTTTCATAAACATAATATCTTGAAAAATAGATGCCTTTCCTACAAATTTTCTAGCCCTATTGTGACACTATAGGGGTGGAGTTTTAAAAATATTTGAATCACATTATGTTTTACATTTATTCTTATACCAATATAGAGGTGGGAGTCTCGTGGCTAAGTTAGACTCTACCGACAAAGACGTATCGCCAAATTTAGCTTTCAGAAACATGTTTAGAAACAATAGGGGTGTGGCCTTTCCTACAAGTTATCTCGCCCTATTGTGACACTATAGATTGCATCATCACTTAACATCAGTTGTGAATGCAGTTAAGGGGCAACTTTTATCCTTATACCAATTTTCATAAACATAGCTTTAAATGAAGCACTTCCCATACGAAATTTCAACCCCTATTTTAACCCCTTCTATTTTAATGTTTGCAATAGAAAGCATCCTATGTAATATGTTACAATATGAACTAAAATTCTGCCACGTACTGATTGAATTCATTCAGTAGTTGCGAAGCTGCTGTACCGATTTGGCGGGACTTTCACCAGCAGATAGCTAATATTATTAGAAGTAACTTAGGCTACATTTATTTTCGAATGTTGATTCTCTTTAATTGTATTTCCATGCGAAGGAAGTCTCGGGCATCTTCTAGTTGGCAATAATATTGACAATATTATTGAGTGTGGGCAACCTAACATGTTTACCTAATTACTGTAGTATGTAACGAGATTAAGCTAATTCTTAGTGAACCGTGTATAATGAAATGCTCGTGCGAACTCTGGCCTTCATCCCTTCTGAAACCCTTGTGGTGCAAAACTTTTCTAGTTGCGATTACAATGTACTTACATTTAACTGGATATCGCGTGCGGATCCACTAAGCATAGCCAAAAATTAATTCCAATTATAAAGAACATTTCCAAAATTTGCCCCAGACTATCCAAACTTATGCTCATTGTTTTATTTAAATACTCAATGAATTTTTAACAACTACCCATGTTTCATAGCAATCACTTGAAAATATATCAAAAAAATTAAAAATTTTAATAGTTTTTTTGTGTTTTGAATCACGTGATCGTCGTCGTAGTATGAAAAGTCAACTTTTATCAACCTTTATAACTTTTTCCTGCGACTGCATAGCTACATAAAACTTTGTTTTTCTGTAAAAAGAAAATCTGCACTATTTAATGACATATAATCATTACTGGGCAGCCTGGGGTACACTTCCATACAATTTTTGGCAATGTCCTTTGGCGCACGCCTAAATGTGGTAGCCTTCTATGTAGCTTTCGTAAAAATATATTCAAACATATATTTTTAATAAGACTTACTTATACAATAGTTTATAATAGCTATATTCATCATACGAGTTAATACAATACTTGTAGTTTTTTTTACTTGGTTTCTTTTTGTATAATTTTTTTATGATAAAAAAATCCATAAGTAAAAACGTTCAAGAGCCGTGCCTTAGGTCCAGTTGAAATGTGCAAAATTTTCATCAACACCAGTCCAGCTTTTTAAAAGAAGCTTTCATAACTCCGGCTCACTACAAGGACAGACTTTTCTGCTTATAGGAGAGAGGATATGGATCGTATAACCACCACACTGCTCCAATGCGGGTTGGTGGGTTAACTCTCTATATAATTATTTAAATATGTAGAGCGTGGGCTCACCACGATTGTCTTATGTTAATCAAATAGTACTAACTTTACATATCCCTTCACAGTTAGTTCACATGTGGGGAAATAATTTGATAACGTTTGACCTCCCGAACCTTGACTCTACGTCGCGTCTATACACTCATTACATTTTATCACCCTCTTAATAGTTACACGTGGAAAACAGATAGATTAGATAATAGGTAATTTATGATGCAAGTGTGGAAACTGGCAAACATATCATCGTCATCATTATCCGCATTTTAGCGACCCGCTTTAGAGCCAGACCTCCCTCCTTTTAGGACAGAGAACATGGCACTTATACAGAGAGAGGCCTTACGATAATATGTGATTATTTCATGATGTTGATAGTGACGAGGCTCTAAGAACAGGAGCATAACTCCACCAACTTGCCAACTCCAGGCTTGAAATTATCTGAAAATTTTATCCCAAGCCT
The DNA here is from genome assembly GCA_034621355.1 of Mycalesis mineus. Lineage (NCBI taxonomy): Eukaryota > Metazoa > Arthropoda > Insecta > Lepidoptera > Nymphalidae > Mycalesis > Mycalesis mineus. The sequence goes on from CM067901.1 coordinate 5,055,342, forward strand.
GGAATGAAGTAAAACTCATTATTATTTCACGACTTGACCCAGCGCTATAGGCCCCTGGATGTCGTGATCTAAACTAAGAACGTTGAAAAAAATAAATAAATATCTTTTTTTGATACCTTTTCTTGAGACAGTTGATTTTTTTTTATCGACTACAAGTTGGCCCTTGACTGCTATCACACCAGATGTTAAGTGATGATGCAATCTAAGATGGAAGCGGGCTAACTTGTTAGGGGTAGGATGAAATCCACACCCCTATCGGTTTCTACACGACATCGCACCGGAACGCTAAATCGCTTGGCGGTACGTCTTTGTCGGTAGGGTGGTAACTAACCACGGCGAAAGCCTCCCACCAGCCAGACCAAGACAAATTAAGAAACATCTTAATCTGCCCCGCCGGGAATCGACCCCAGGGCCTCCGTCTTATAAATCCACTGCGCATACCATTGCGCCACGGAGGTCGTCAATTGATTGTGCAAGCAATGCCTGCCTTTTATTAAATAAGACAAGTTAAAATTCATTTAATTTTTGTGCGAATTTACTGTGTCCATTCAAAATAAAAAATCTGCTGCTTTGGCAAATTGACCATAATATACGTATACGTACACTTTATACATATATACATCCACCTCTAATAGAGGAGTAAAATGAAAAAAAAAAAGGAAACAATAAAACATCAAAATAATTTCTCAATAATAGCAACATTTCAAAGCACGCCACATTTCTTTCCTACATGCGTAGTGCCGCTGACTTTTGCCATACACTGTTGCAACGGATCTAGCCTCCCTTTCATTTCGCATACACTGAAGGGAGACAGCTAAAATTTTACGATTGCATTTACGAATAGCTCCGAGGGCTTTAAACGTTTTTCATTGCTTATTTTGCCCTGTGACTAATTTAATACCAACAGCCAAGTAACATAGTTCCGAGAATCCATATAAACTGAAAATTTTACAACCTTTATACGGCCATTTTATGCTAATGAATAATATCTTTTAAATATAGCATTCTAGAGAGATGACCCTATAAAATATTTATAGCTGAGAGTGGACTATGGATAGTTGGATACTAAATTAGCCAAGAGAGAATAAATGAGAGACGAACGTACAGTTAGCTTATTCGAAAGATGACCGCTACTGTTCATGTCTGCAGACGCCCAGAACACAATTATGTTGTCAATATTATTAAACTTGGGTGTTGAAATATTATTCCGATGTCTTCAAACTTGTTTATTATTTTGTAAACTACATGGTCTTTTTATTAAATTAATTACAAAACCACACAATTACAATAATTAATATTACACTAATATAAACATACTGTCTAACAATCAAAAGAACAGTAAATTACACTACTCCTATACTAACATGTCAATTCTTATATTTTATTTTACGGCCTGGAATCAAGTCCTTTCAAATCATCTGACAGTCGACAGACAATTACCTTACGTTACCATAGACAATATTGTATAGTAATGTCTATGGTAACAAATTCTAATATTTTAAAATGCTAACAATATTATTGACACAGGATAAAGTAGCTCTTCGAATGCTACGGCTTTAGGAACCCTAAATTACATATTAACAATAAATTATGGAACCTTTTGCTTCACAGACACTAAAAAAACATACTGAACAACAACTACAACTGTACAAGTGCCAGATAAAACAGTCTAATATATAGTGGTTATTAATAAATTAAACATTATCAGTCTAAGACCGCCAACCCGCATTGGAGCAACGTGGTGGATCTACGCACCATATCCCCTCTCCTATAAAGAAGGTGGCTTGGCCTTGTAGTGGACCGTAATGATAATGACAAAAGTACACTATTATTAAAACTACAAGAATATGTATGTTATGGTACTTGTTCTTCATCGGTCCGACTCGCAACGAAAAAAACGGAGGAGGTTCTCAATTCGACACGTATTTTTTTTTTTTTTTTTATGTATGACCACGCATAACTTTTTACAGTGTGGTCCGATTTTGATGATTCTTTTTTTATTAGAAAGGTCATACATCCAAGGTGGTCCATGAGGATATCCTGGGGAAATTGAAGGAACTCTTCAAATTTTGGAGGCACGCTTACAGCGATTTCGGTTTTTGACTCGGTATCGGTAGCTTTTTGGCTACTAGTGCCATATAATATACAATGACAGTATAGTCAAAGTTACAACGAACTACAAGAACTTGTATATTATGGTACCCTTCAAGGACGTTACCTAGAACCCACAAACTGCTATTACGTAAAATAAAGGTTCCTTAAAGTTGGCACCGATCGCACTTGACCGTTTTTTACTTTTTAGTGCGATTTGAGTCGGTTCTATTTTTTGTTAAAAATTTTTATTACTTTATTTTTGTGTGAATTTAAATAAAAAATACATGTGACCCTAAATTTTAAGCAGACGAAGTTGTGGACAACAGCTACATACACATATACATATGTATATATGTGTACAAAATTTCTCTGAAAGGCGGAGAACATATACTAGAAACTATTGTTAAAAAAACACTGTTCGATAACCCAGCTAGTGTGATGCGAAATTTCTAACCATCCATTTATAACACATTTCTGAATACAATATCACATTAGCTCACTGAAAACAATATTGAAAAGTGTGAACAGAAAACTCAGGCACAATACCAAAATAGTAGACATGTTCATAAGCTTGTGAGGTAAGCCAATAGTACAATCACATGAAGCTATTATATTATACGCAAGTTCTCTTTCCCGTAGATATGCTTACGTTAAATTCGTTGAGTTAATTAAACTTCATTAGGTTTATGAAAAATCCTTCTTATTGAATGTCTGTGTAATAACTAGACTCGACTAAAATATTAAGTGATTCGTTTTCCCAAAACATTCTTAATAAAAATTCTCAGCACGGGGTTGGGAATTTGGTGATATTACTACATACCTCATAGAGTAGGTAAACCAAGTTTAGCTATTAAATTTTCCATTTTAGACATAGATCGTTCAGCCCTTGGGAATCATCACCTATTGACGGCCCACTACAGGACCAAGCCTCCCTCCATATAGGAGAAGGGGATATGAAGCGTACACCCACCACGCCGCTCCAACACGGGTTGGCGGGCTTAGGGTGATAATGTTTCATTTATTAACGTTCACTATCAGATGTTGATGATAATAACCGGGAACGACGGCTTAACGTGCTCTCCGAGGCACGGGGGTGTAACAACACCAACTTCCAGACTCCAAGCTGTATGTACTGAACATTTCATAGAATAATGAAAAAGCCCAGAAATATTCCGTGACCCGACCCCGGAATCGAACTCAGGATCTCGTGATCGAAGCCACATAGGCTAACCACTAGACCACCGAGGCCCTTGGAAATAAATGACTATAAATCAGTTATCTAGTGAAAATTATTAGAGAAAAATATGTACTATTCACTGATATAAAAGTAATTATGTAGGTTCATTTAAATAATAATTCTTCTTTCTTCTTCTTTAAGTGTCTTTCCATTACTGAAGGTCGGTCCCTTGAACTTTCTTTGTGCCAGTCCACTCCCTTATGTTTCGCAGCCAGGACAACTTTCTTCTTCCTCCAGCTCTTTTTGCCGATTGTGATTTCACCTGTCATGATGGTTCGCACCAAGCGGTACCTATTGTGATGTAAAAAATGTCCCATCATCCGTTGCTTAATGGTTATTAAAATCGGTAAAATAATAATGAAAACGGAAAAAATCTTTTTATTTTGCTCCTATTGTTAAATAACTAACTAACTAAATAACATACAAACGATCTTCGTTGATGACTTCAAATTAAAAACGATTTTCTCGAATGTTCCAGACGTAATATAACAACTTGATGTCTGGATGCAAGCATTATTGCTCTATATATAAATTTTTATTGAATTAGATCAACATAAGAAATATAAAACAATATTATATTAAATATACAATACCTTATTTTTTAATTACTCCATACTTTCTACGATCGGCTGTTCTATTATTACGAATTGTAAAACAAAAAAAAAACCGTTTTAACGTTTTGTAATAGTCAATCAAAGACACTCGAAACACTTTTCCAATTTCCACTATTCCATTGACAATAAAAAAACTTAATTAAGAATATTCATTTTTATTTATTTGTGCGACAATGAAACACGTATTAATTAAAATAAAAAATAATGAATCCTATAAAAAACAAAGTCTGAGTGTGTATGGATGACGTATTTATTTGTGGCCCCGAAAACTTCGGTTCTATTCGTATCGTCTACTAGTATATTTGTGACATGTTGTCACAAGTTATAAGCGTTTTGCTTGTTGTCGAATCTATGATTTATTAAAATAACACAAGTTCCTAATAAAATAACCAAGATCTTTAATACTTATTTTGGTTGTATTTACATGTAATGATTGTTTTTTTAAGTGGATGAAATCTGGCTAGAATAAATCTTTTTACAAGTATTGTTTATTTATTGCCTCCATCATTGAAGGTCGGCCGGTCGTCGATACCACTTTCTTTTGACGAGTTTATTTTCGATGATGTAGTAATCATTCAATAAAAAAAACAACTGATATAGTGTAAGAAATTACAACAACTGCATTTCAATTATTGTATGTATACTGAAATGATGAAGATGGCTAATTAATTCATGGTGAATTATAACCTCACTTATTCTGAAGAGTATGTTAATAATGATAAGTCAACTAGTTGTTCCGCTAAAGAACTAATTTCATGGCCCCAGCTGTACGTACGGGAACCGCTCTTGAATTAAAACGGCGCGCACCGACGCACTCGCGTTATCATTAATTTGCGATTGATTTCCGAACGAAGCGCACCCACTGACACTGTCGTACAAGTAACGAGTATATTTTACCACGGTAATAATATGTATACAGTATTCCAACTTCATACAAACGGACGAAGCGCGAGTTATACCTACGCGCCTCGATCTCGACATGCGCTCGACATGCAAGACGGCTTTGGCTGTGCCGCATTGAAGACACCAAATGGAAACACAAAGTAGGCAAATATAATTAAAATACTGGAAGCTACAGCCCTACCGCATGTTTACATGCCATGCGACTGTAGGCATTTAAAACATTTAACCGAGTTAAAATACTGTATACATAACATTACCATGATTTTACGTTGCGTCATAATATTCTACAGAATCTATCTACGTAGTAAACCTAAATTTAATATATTTTACTCTTTACTAACAATCTGATTTGTCATAATTTATTATCTTATTAAACAACCAGGCCCCCTCCTTATGCAGCAGGGTTATGAAGCGTTCACCCACCACGCTGCTCCAATGCAGGTTGGCAGGTTTAGAGATTTTTTATTTATTTAGTTTATTCGTAACAGCCCTTTAGTGCTAAATAGAGTAAAGTTGACAGGTGAAATAGAAAAATAATAATAATTTAATTAAGACTGCTGTCCCAGTCCAAAACAGTTAAAAAATATATGAACCACGGTCACTCGTCTAATTTGTCTCTCGTAGCACTTTCATTTGTGTCAAACGCATTGTATCGCCGCGTGGATGTTTCAGTACTGGAAATGGCTAAAAGTTAGCGTCATAGTTCCGTCAATATAGCCCAAACAGTAGTCCAGTATAAAGACTCGCTCTCGTTTAACTTAGTCAGTTGGTTCCATAACTTTGAAGAAACAGCTATACGAGTCATGTTTAAAAAAACTTTTTTAAACATGATTTTGAGAAATATTTGGAGACTAAAAATAATCCTACCATAATTATGAAATATCAAGTAGCATTATTTTATTAGACCTGGTTAAAAGTACCCTAAACCTTAGGTTAAGCACAAAGTAAAAAATTTGGAATAAATAAAAAAAATTTAAAAGTTTTCGAAAAATAACCCTGCTCACTTGAAAAAGAATGTTCAAAGATTAATATTTTAATAGTTATATTACATCATATTTACAAATTTAATAGTTACTGTACCTATTTTTTCCTGTATTTGAAGAGTCATAAAAAATACAAAAGGTATTTGTATTTTCTAATTAAATACAAAATGTTTCTTTATAAACAAATGAATGAAGAAAATTTTTTTTTTTATAATATTCCATGGCAACTCTTTTTGAAATACCCTTAAGGTATAATATGTACGTACGTTATTGTAGGTTTTCTCATCTAGTTAGAACAATGTCCATGAATCAACAACTGTAAAGTCGTTAAATGCGAACGAAATTTCGATTTAAATTAATCAACTTTTCAACATGTTCGAGTCATTGCTTATTTTAATTACTTTTAAATGAGTGTAGGTGTGAATTTGCACTAAAAGCTATGCAAACACGCTCGGACACTTTATCTTGTTAAAATAAAACGAAAACAAATTATTTGTTTGTACCAATTAATTTAAAACTTTTTTTATGTATGGACGCTGGGAATTATATCAAAGCTATTTAAGAGTATAATGATTATAGCGTTAGGTTAAATGTAGGAAACTACAAACTGTATTAGTTTTTTTGAAAAAGTAACCGATGAGTAGTAGGCTTAAGTTAGTCTGTGGGATAGTACACTTTATTAATTTTTAATTTAAGCTATTCCGAATTGGTCATAGATGGAGTCACTACTTACTCGCTGACAATCAACAAACTTGATTTTCAAACATTTTTATAGTTTACTTTAATTTTGAACAGACGAAAAAAAACGGAGGAGGTTCTCAATTCGACACGTATAATTTTTTTATGTATGACCACGCATAACTTTTTATAGAGTTGTCCGATTTTGATAATCCACGGTAGTCCCATTGTCATCATGTTAGGATCTGCTGATGATATCCTAGAAAATTTTAAGGAATTCTTCAAATTTAATAAGCACACTTGCAGCGATTTCAGTTTTTGTGTAAGTATCGGTAGCTTTTTGGCTACAAGTGCTATGGTACGAGTACGTTACGTGGCGATAAATCACTAAAAAGTAAGAAATAAAAATTTTTAACAAAAAATAAAACCGACAGCCAGTTTAAGGAACATTTATTTAACGTAGTAAAGCAGTTTGAGGGTTCTAGGTAATGTCCTTAAAGTAGAAACCTTGGCTGGCACCGACTCCTAGATATGCTTAAGTAAATTAAAGCAACTAAATGCCGCAGTTATTTTTTACTTTTTAGTGCGTTTTGAGGCGGTTCTATTTTTTGTTAAAATTTTTTATTACAATTAGTTGTTTCGAAGATTGATAGTTTCAGGGTTTCCTACTGATTCGATAACACTTTAACTTAGATTATATAATGGCTCCTGATCTTAGGATTTTAACATACCATAATTTGAAAGTTTTGGCAAAGAAAATATAGTAGTTGTTTGCTTTTCCATTTCACCTTTATCCCAGATAAAAGAAAAAATCATTTTTACTTTCAGAGCTCTATTGTACTAGCTTTGTATAACAGATGCAATTATTGATATACAAACTTTAGCCATGGTTAGCTCCTTGTTAGTTTACAAACTTCGCACCTGTGGTTTTATTTGCATCAATTCGCTCCCCTAGTCTGACCGGGCGGGTGTATGCCAACTAAATTGGACTTTAACTGGTCTGTATTAAACAATTTCGCTCGCAAGTTTAATGTTAATGTTTCGGACAGACGCTGGTGGAGTGCGGAAATTTGTCCGCAATTGTCCGCAAATTGACCACACTTGGAAAACAATCAACGCATAAAGTTTCGTGAATTTGTTTTGATGCGGTCGCTTTGTTTTGGGGTACGGATACTGTTCGGTTTTGTCTCACTTGCAAATCAAGTGTCCGTTTTCCAAGACAAGTTTGTTGTGACTTTTTACTAGTTACCTATATCATATTATGACGACATACAACTGGATAAATACAACTGTATAGACTATTTCAATATTTGTTACTTGGCCTTTTCATAGCGTTCACTAAAAACTATATAAAACTGAAGCCAAAATATTCTAACAAAATTGTGTAATCGTCTTTCTAATACAACAAGATATCGTATAAACCCGCCAACACGTATTGGTAATGGGCCGGGTGAAGATGATGATAATGACAAAATAAGAATTATCCGTTAAAAATATGTATATGACAAAATTCTGATAATTCCGATTCAGACAATAAATAATTTTTTACATTCAAGTTGCATTTACGCCAGACTTCGGTAACACAGCGAAATAAAAATTTTAAAATTTCATGAGCGTTTCCGCATAAAAGGGAAATGCGATAAAATCTTTAAAATTTTAGAACTAACATAAAAGCGAGACGAAACACGGACCTTGCAGTAAAAGCTATACCGATACCGTGGGTTCTCTCGGATCCTATCAAAAGTTTTATTGCCCCGAGGCTTTTGTCCCGCTCTAGCCCGGTAGTAAAGAGCGAGATATGATCTTTTTCAGGAATTCATTGTCGTTGCTAGTTTTATGGGTCTTGTGGAGCATGGCATATTTTTATTGCGTCTCGTAGATTGAAAAGCTTCTGAGCGTCGTTGTGTAGATTCAGGATATCCGGGTTATGGAGGACGGTATAATAATGAATGGGATACTCTCAATGCTTTTTGTTACTAAATTATTCAACGAATTGGTATTCATGTTGTGATATTACTAGATGTAATTTAAAGGAATATAAATCTGAATCTTAAGAAATAAAAATAACTAAAATTAAAGTGTTTTATACATTTAATATGTCGAGCATAGGACCTATTTAGTCTTTTTCTCTATTTGTTCTGGCTAATTTTTCAAACGGTTAAACCAAGTTTTTCACTACCAGATGACTATTGTTATAAGAAGTAACTTTTTTTAGGAATTTCATTTATTTTAAATCTTAATTACCTGCGCACAATATTGAGGGCGTCCGCTAGTAATCAGTATCACAGTATTTGTCATCGTACTCCTCAGAAACGGTCTGGCCTTGGATTTTTATTTCTGTGACTGGTAGTCTGGAATTGGTTTGGTAGTCTATTGGTAGTACACTATTTTTTGCACCCCTTTTCCAGAATTTTTTATTTTTATTTTGTGATAATTTTTTTAAATTGGGTATCAAAAATAATTATTACTCACGCAATTGATAATTCTCACACACACACACAAGCTGCAAGCATCAGCTATTTAATATATGAAAAAATATTTAAAAAACTAGTTCTTTACTTCGTATAAAACGAAATCGCTTCCCTCCGTCGGTACGTTTAGATCTAATTCATATTCAAAAGTCCTTTTATTCAATAAGAACAGGTGTTCATTTTGAATGTAGTTATTCAAGTCAATACATTTGATTTGAATACCTATATTATAAAAAAAGTAATGATGACTAATAAAACTTAAAATTAAAGGTACCAAGCGCACCTTGGTCCAAAAACAACTTGGCCCACAACAAATTGGAGAACGATTTTTTTGGTATTACTATTTTACAATAGGAATACAAAGAGCTAAGAACTGAGTCATTTTGACGACCTCCGTGGCACAGTGGTATGCGCCGTGGATTTTTAAAACGGAGGTCCTGGGTTCGATTCCCGGCGGGGCAGATTGAGATTTTTCTTAATTTGTCTTGGTCTGGCTGGTGGGAGGCTTTCGCCGCATACCGCAAAGACGTATATTTTTACGTGTCGTGTTGAAACCGAAAGGGGTTGATACACAAGTTAGCCCGCTTCCATCTTAGATCGCATCATCACTTAACATCAGGTGTGATAGCAGTCAAGGGCCAACTTGTAGTTGATAAAAAAAAAAATATAGAGCAGCAGAGCGACAAGAAGAAGACAACGCATCTACTGTCACAAAGCAGAACCAACATAGCACTAGTAGTAGGCATGACAACTGGGCACTGTTTGCTCAATAGGCATGTAAAGATAATGGGAATAAAGGATGATCCTTCGTGTCGAGTGTCGAGGAACAGTTATCACTTAAAGCTGAGACCCAACCGCTCAAATATCAGGTAGAATTACACTGACGAACCTCACCATAGGGGGAATTGTTTGGTTCACGAAGGCTACAGGTAGGCTTGAGGGGGGGCACTGTCGGGACACCAGTGAACCTGTGTCTCATTCGCGGGTATTGGGTGGAATGGTTCTAAAGAGGACTGACCACCCGTCTGGCCTTGACAGACGTCCTCTCTAGAAATAATTAAATATAGAGCAGTTAATTCCGTAGCTTTTTTAATGTTCTCCACTTTCCTCATATGCAAGATTTATTTTTAGGCTTGACAATAATACACTAAATTTTACCTAATTAAATATCTCTATAATCAAGTATGTTTGTAGGAAAATCGCATGAAAATCTTTCTCAGTGATATTTGAGTTTATCGAAGATTGAAAGACAGATAGATGCGGCGGAGGACACTTTTTATAATATGTAACGAAGAAATATAGAAGAATGGCCAAACGTAATCTTATTCTATATTATGGATTACACGAATTCAAATTCATAATCGTTTATTTCAAGTAGGCTTATTACAAGTACTTTTAAAACGTCGAATTGGACTATTTGTAGTGACTCTACCACCGGCTCGGAAGGCAGGCGTTAAGAAAAGCCGGCAAGAAACTCAACAGTTGCTCTTTTTATAATATTATCAATTTTACAATATTAAGTGTGTTGTTACATAAAGTTATTTATTTCACTTCCTGTGTGAAGTTGAAACCCGATCCAATTGCCTTTGAACATCTTTGTCATTTAAAAATTCATCAATAGTATAACAACCCTGACTCAGTAAGTTTTAAATTATTTATTTATTTTAGTGCGTTTTGAGTCGGTTTATTTTTATTTAAAAATGTTTATTTCTTACTTTTTAGTGATTTATCGCCACGTATCGTACTCGTACTATACTGTCATAATATATTATAAAAAAGCTACCGATACCGAGACAAAAATCGAAATCGCTGTAAGCGTGCCTCCAAAATTTGAAGAGTTCCTTCAATTTCCCCAGGATATCGTCATCAGATCCTAACATGATGACAATAGGGCCACCTTGGAAGTATGCCCTTTCTAATAAAAAAATAATTATCAAAATCGGACAACTCTGTAAAAAGTTGCTTATTTTCATATATAAATTAAAATAAGTGTTGAATAAGCATTTTATAAAAGCCAGTTTTTGCTGATTTGTTTGCCTACATAAAAACGGTTTGCTTATTAAAAGCGACTGCAGCAATGGGAAAGTTTATATGCAATTTCTGCAAGCGAATCTCGTAAATATATTCAGGACTATAAAAATGGGACGCATTCGGCTATAATGTTTTACACCGGCGCATAGTTCTGTGTAAGCCACCTTACACCATTGATCTAGTTGACCTATCTACCGCTACCTTGCTACTTCGGGTTACAGAGTAAACTAATTTAAGTTTGTTCATATTTGAAAAAACTTTTCATCTCGAAAGTGAAGATTCTCTCTCTGGAAACTCGATTGAATATTTGTTAGATATTTTTTTATTGACTACAAGTTGGACCTTGACTGCTATCACATCTGATGTTAAGTGATGATGCAATCTAATATGGAAGCGTGCTAACTTGTTGGGCGTAGAATGAAATCCACACTCCTTTCGGTTTCTACATGACATCGTACCGGAACGCTAAATCTCTTGGTGGTACGTCTTTGTCGGTAAGGTGATAACTAGCCACGGCGAAAAGCCTCCCACCAGCCAGACCAAGACAAATTAAGAAAAATCTCATTTTGCCCCGCCGGGAATCGAACCTAGGACCTCAGTCTTATAAATCCGCCGCGCATACCACTGCGCCACGGAGGCCGTCAAACCGAATCATATCTTCCGAAACCGTGGGTTTTCGATAATTTTTTGTAGTAACACTAAATATTTAAATAAGATATCCTGGTGGGAATCACTACAAAGCGATAAGGCCGCCTATTGTATTTCTTCTTCTTTTGTCATGTTCTTCTGTCTTTTATATTCTTTCCGCTTTTTAATCATGTGGCGTCACTTTGTTCTGTTTTTTGCGTCATCTTCTGAAAGGCCAATTTCCTTCATGTCCTTACGGACCCTCGTCAACCATGTTGTCAGCGGTCTTCCTTTTCCCCTCTTCTTTGTATTCATGGAAAGGCACTTTTTAACCACATGATCTTCCGGTCTTCGTATCACATGGGTGTACCATGACTTTAATTATAATGTATGTGGTGTATAAATAAATAAATAATAATTGTCAAACCAAGAAAATAGGTAGAGCAGTACTTTGAAGGACATGTAAGGAATACATACTTCGTGTCACCCTATATCCAACCTGGGCAAAGGTGTTAACCATGTGCCTGTAACACGGGACAACTAGGTATGACCTTCAGATTGGAACACAGCAATGCTACTGTGCGACAGAAATAAACATATTAGTATTTAAACTGTCGTGGTTAATTTCCATACTATTAAAGCGCTTTGCTTCAAGCTCATGTCCCGTATGGATTAAAATCTAGTCGGGCATACTCCGACAATAATGATGTGAGAAATAAACATGGTGGTAGTACTTCCCCGGGCTAGTTCTGTCACAAAAAACTACTACACTTAAAACAATATTACTTTTACGCAGTCGGTTTTGTTTTATTTTTAATTACCTTAATATTTATTTATTCAAGGATTTACAAGTTACATTTTCAATGTCAAGATAGTTTTATGTTGGCAAATAACTCCTTTGAAAATCGGGATAAGCACAAATACTGCAGTAATACAAGTTCGAACATTTATTTGTGCCCGCGTGTGCTTACGAGATTTTATGTGAGCTTCCAATGAAATCTCATTCGTAGAATAATATTTCTTTACTGACAGTTACCATTATGGAGAAACCGAATGTTATTAGTTTTTGGTAAACATTTCGACATTTCGACATCGACATTTTGGTGAAAATAGTGAAACGTTTAATAACTTTGATTTTTTATTACTATAAAATATCACATTTTTAATAGGGTTATTACATTACAAAGGGTCAATAAACCAATTTTTAAAATGCCGGTAACGCATTGGTGGCTCGAATGTTAATGGGCGGCGGTGATTATTTCACATCAGGTGATGCACTAGGTCGTTTCATCATCATTAAAAGGATATTCACTGCTGGACATAGGTCTATTAAGGACTTTGAAAAACCACAATCTCGCTTACATTCATAGGCGTTTCCCTACAAGCCGCTTGTGTCGTGGAAGTTGTACAACACTGCGCTTTTCGGTGCGGTGTGGCCATTCGAGCACCTTAGGATACCATAATCCATCGGATCTTCAGATTATGTGCCTTGCCTCCTTCTTCAGCTTTATGATTTGATGTGCTTGAGTAGAGTTGGTAACTTTGTTTTTCCTGTGGGGTTCTGTCACTTAAATATACTAGTGTACCTAAATATACTCCAAATATAGCTATCCCAATTTAATTCTGGGTGGTCAAACTTTCTTAAGAGGCCCATAGTTAGCGTTAGTTAGACGTACTCATTTAATAGCAAGTTAGCTTGTAGTTAAACTGTAGATGAAAAATAAATTTCGGACATTTGTACTGCACTCGGGTGGTCGTAAAATAAACGAAGAAATTTATACGTATAGCTGGAACGAACAAAAATTTTAGCATAATTGAACTTACATAATGCTAATTATCATTTAATTTCAATATAGTCAATCACGCTGGTAATTTTTTACCGATTTAAGTAAATAAAATCGTTTTAAACCGGCTTTTGAGATCCTAATTTGTCTTTTGCCTTTCTTTGAAGCATCAGAAAACAGTCGCCGCTCGTTTACGGTTATTATCAAAAAACGTGGTCATCGCCAGAATCGAATTCGTTACCTCCGTAGCAGTGTAGTAAGTTTAAGAACTTTGTATTCTATTCGGCGACATCAGAAAGTGCTCAGCAGGGGCACATTAATTAGGCTGAATCTTGACATTACTTGCCAACAATCTATCAAATATACCTAATGAAACAAATTCTTATGTGAGGGTACTTGAGATTTTTTGATGATTCGGTTTTAAATGTTTTATTTTGGACTCTACCACCCTTCAATAAGGATGTGAATTCACACGTTTGACGTTTGTTTTCCCAAACGTCACAGCCACCCGAATATTTGCGTTCGAGAGCACTTTAATTAAACTAAGGTGGAACGATGAACGTTAAATGTAGACGGCGTCCATTGTAAATTCCTCCAACGTTTCAGTTTCATGGCTTTAGTTGGAAAACGTTGGACTTTTATGAGCAATTTCGGTTCAGACGTTTTGTTATATTACCAATGCTTTTAAGGCTGCACCTCGCTCGGGTAAACATATGTGCAGTTTATGGCCCACTAGTTTATGGAAAATGCGCAATAATGGACGGTTAACGTTGTATGAAATGCGCTGTTCGTCTTGACAGATGCGCCTATTCGGCTATTGGAAAAGCAGCCAGTGAAAGGAATAGCCTGTTACTTGTGGGTTATGGCTTCATTTTATTGATTGTAGAAAAAAGTATTGCAACCGTCGCTTTGAGTTGTTTGCTTTGATGTTAGTTTGTATTAAAAAATACGCAAACAGTGTCCTGCGCATGATTTAAGAAGCTGAGATAAATTATTGTTGTTCTAGGACCATAGACCATATAGACATTTTTAATTTTGTCGTAAATAGTAAGTTGTTATGGTGATGCCTGCTAGAGTAGGTGCGTCATTTTAAGATCTTTCATAAACGTTTTTTTGGCCAAGGCCAAAAATATTTATACTTTTTTTTACATTTTATAGAAACGAACGTATTGTAACAATGAGGAACTCTCTCTATTTTGACTTGACCTATATTTTTATCTTGGAATTTTAAATTTCTGTTTTCTCTTTTAAATAAAAACCGTTATACTACAACATTTTAATAAGGAATGTTTAAGTAAAAATGTAATCAATTTTAAAATGCATAACATAGGTACGCATGTATTCACACTCCTTTTATTTCTTTTCCCGATATCCTAAACTTTCAAAATGTGCTCCTCAAATACAAGATGTGTTTTTCTCCAGATTCTCGTTCCACATAAAATGTAACGAAGAAAGAATCGATCACGACTCTCGTCAATAAAAATTCCGCGGACCAGTTCTTACAGAATAATAGACTAAGAGCCAGTGCAAAAAATTGCACAAAATTTACTACAGCTTATGTGACAGTTGATTATAGAAGTTGCGTACACATATTGTTTTGACCAAAGGACAGGTAGAACAGAATTCGCATGCATTGACTGACCAACTTTCTTTCCATACTGAACTGACATAAAAGTTGTAATATTGACTGATAGCAATATACAATCGGGGTAACAATTTCCGAGCCGATGAAAGTTGGGGTCCCAAGATGCTGAAATGACGACCCACATGGAGTCTTAGGATCGTGATCGGATTTCTACTACAACTATATTTGAGGCTGATGTGATGAATATGATTATAAAAATTTAATATAATTTTTTTTTATTCAGAAAGAATACAATAAGGAACTTAAGCTAACTTATACTAATAACTATATAAAACATGCCCACGTGGAATGGTTACAAGAATACTGGCTGCATTTCCGCGTTGGATAGCCAGGCTAATCCTTTGCGCAAAAAACGAGCCAGCCCTTCGGTCACCAGTTGAGACAATTAGGCGCAGTGAAATATTAAAGAAGAATTTTTTGGCATTTTAAAAAGTACGTTTATTTCAAGGTCGCGATGATGCAATACGTTATACATGTAATGAACGTAAATTCAGAACATTTCTTTTGACCTGGCTCTCACTCTACCATGCTGTCAATAAATGAACCTAACCTACTGTTACTCCATGTAGTCATTACGTGCCTATGGAATATACATACTCATAAACTTTACGATTACTCGAGAAATTTTTACTATTTCCACAGTGTTGTATAACTCCCAATTAGGACCTGAGCACACTGCACTGAAAACGTCATAAATAGAACTTTACGAGCTCGAATAGGTTCTAATAAACTTAGTGTTTAGTGCTGACTTCGCACAGTTTAAGACTGTGGAACAATTACCCGGACAAAATGGTGCTGCTTGTGTATTTGTGAGGCACTGACAATTTTCCCTGCACTTTATTGCTTATATAGCGAGCGTCTGTGACTTCCTCTGAACGATGGATGGTTAAATACTGAAACTTCTCCAAATTATCGTAGGGCTTTCATTGTAAGAACTTGTAATAACTATGAATTCACTTGACGTCACATGACAGATGATCATTTCTACTACATAGCATCTGTATTTTAGCTCGTCTGTTAAGTTCGATGATGAAATGATTTTCTTTCAATTATATCAGTGGTTTCATTGAAATAACTTGCAATTATGACTCGACATGACATGGTTGACGAATATACTGCTTATCTAGTATATTTTAGCACGTCTGTGACTTAAAAACAAATTATGACATAATGGAAAGCATATTTTTATTATTTTTACACGGTTTTTATAATAACTTGCAATTATGACATGACATGACATGATGATGATGAGATGGAACCTTTGAAAAAGAGACCCTGTTATACATTTACAAAGAAAGGCTCATTGATAGGTAAATTAAAAAAAAATATATGCATTTAAAACATTTTGGAGTTTACTATAAAATATTAATATATTAAAAAAATTTATTATAATAACGCAAATAGTAGAATTAAATATTGTTTGCAGTGCTTTAATGTACCTACTGGTTATTGGCGTAATCAAATCAATAATTCATTTAAAGAAATAACTGCATAACTTTTTATAGCAAAATGTCGAATTGAAGTTTTTATTATTTGCAAGCCAGGTAAATTAGCCTCCCGAACAAACAAAAAACCGAAGAGTATAACAACTTTCTTGGCGTTTGTGGACTATGAAAGCCTTTGATATGGTGGAAACATTAGGGCTATGATAACGCAAATAGTAGAATTACATATCGTTTGCAGTGCTGTAATGTACCTACTGGTCAACTGCGGTTGCCGATGTAGGATCAAATCAATAATTCATTTAATGCAATACCTGCATAAGTTTTTGTAGAAAATGTCGAAATTGTAGACGAGTATATATACCTAGGGGGCGTGTAGCTCAATAGATTACAAGTTTTTATTATTTGCAAGCTATAAATTTTAATTAATTTTGCAGTGATGACCTACGGATCGAATCTTGGTCGCTGACGTAGTTCGAACAGCTGATGAACGTTGGGGGCAGGTGGTAGATGGCACGAAAGCGCAGCGTTGGTCGACCCCCAACCAGGTGGACTGACGACATCAAACGTGTCGCAGGGAGCCGCTGGCAACAGGCGGCTCGGGATCGTTGTGTTTGGAAGTCCCTAAAAAAGGCCTATGTCCAACAGTGGACGTCTACAGGCTGATAATGATGATGATGATGATGATTATAATATAATTAATAATGTATTTTTTATTTGTACATTGCCGAGCAGGTCTTATCACCTCATTGGAAACGCGATTTATGACTGGTCTAGTGGTTACAACTTCCCGACTCGGGAAGTTGGTGGTGTTACACCCCCGTGCCCCGGAGAGCACGTTAAGCCGTCGGTCCCGGTCACTGTCGTCAACATTTGATAGTGATCGTTAATAAATGACACATTATGAGCCCAAGCCCACCAACCCGTATTGAAGGAGCGTGGTGGGTCTACGTTCCATATCTCCTCTTCTACAAGGAGGAAGGCCTGGCCTTGTAGTGGATCGTTAATAGGCTGAAAATGATGACATAGGATTATTTAGGTTACAATTCTAGTTCAAAGTATGATAGCAAGAAATTATTTTACCTGCGAGAATCTCGGTAGTGGATTTAGAAGTAGATTTAGTGAGGCCTGTTCCTAGGTTATTACCGGTGAACTATAGGACCAGGCCTCGCTCTGTAGAGGAGGGCCAGATACACCTATGAAGCTCAGATCCATCACACTGCTCCATATGCTATACTATGTCCATATATCCTAATGCCTAAATTGACCTGAACAAACCAATAAAGTATTTCCAATAAACGTAATGTAGTAAACGCGTACTCGTCGCATAAATCGCGCTTTTCGCTAAAAAGTCACGCGTCGAAGTCGAAGCTCGTAAACTCTACTAGTACGGGCATCTTTTACGGCATTGAATTTCTAGACTGAAAGTTCTAGTTGAAGACATTAAAAGTAGAACTTGTTTTATTAGCTCAGCTTTAATAGGGAGAGGCGCCGATTTTATAACGGTAGTTAATAAGTTGCTTAATTATCGTCACGTTTTCCTTTTTCAAATCAACACATAAGAAGGTGTTTGTAAATTTTATACTAATAATTGCCAGAACCAAGCAGTCAGTCTGATAGGTAGTGGCCATCGTCTATAAACAGAGCAACTCTTAGCAAGGCGTATTTTACTGAGATGCAAACATTGTCATGAGATGTAGTGTGTTTAATGATGTTAGAGTAAACGTATGGAGCTGATTTTTGTATCTTGACAAAATATGAAACTTTATTTTGCACATACACTAAATAATGTAAATCTTGTCATAGTCGGAATATTTAAGTTAAAGTAAAAACTCTTAGCAGGGCGTATTTTATAGACGTGTCCCCTTGGACACGTCTGTAAAATACCTTCAACGTGAGATGCCATTTGTCAACGTGAGATGCCAACATTGTCATGAGATGTAGTGTGTTTAAGGATGTCAGAGTAAATGTATGGAACTGATTTTTGTATCTTGACAAGGTAAAATATGAAACTTTATTTTACACATACGCTAAATATTGTAAGTCTTGTCATAGTCGAAATGTTTAAGTAAAAGTAAAAAGTGGTACGATATAACCCGACTCTCCCCTATGTGCCTGTAATTACATCGTCGGTCCATATACGTCCTTTATGCTGTAGTACAACAATGGATTTTGGCGGCAGAAATAAGCATCGCCGTAGGACAAGCTCTGTCACAAAATAAATGCAATATTAATATTCTTAGTTATGAATGATACAAATCAAGTTTGCCCAAAATAAAAGTATCGCTGGTATTTTTTCAGGTATTTCTGTCGCATGAAATGTTTTGTATCAATCGCATGATAAAAGTGTGGAAAGCCTTCCCGGCATCGTGTTTGCTACAAGTTACAATTCGCAATTGGAACACAGCTTTAAGGCTAAAGTGAATAGGCAAGTGCCCACTAAATCACACCATTACTGATTTCCATTAGGAGGGATTATAGTGAAGCGCAAGCCTCTATCATAAAAAAATCTGATCCAAAGCCAAAGTCGTTTTAAAATTTTTCAACTATTTCTATTCTGTCTAAATTGTTAATCGTCGGAATTTTTTACAAATTTTAATTTTGACAACCTCCGTGGCGCAGTGCTATGCGCGGTGGATTAATAAGACGGAGGAGATTGAGATTTTTCTTAATTTGTCTTGGTTTGGCTGGTGGGAGACTTTCGCCGTGGCTAGTTACCACCCTACCGACAAAGACGTAGCGCCAAGCGATTTTGCGTTCCGGTACGATGTCGTGTAGAAACCGATAGGAGTGTGGATTTCATCCTGCTCCTAACAAGTTAGCCGGCTTCCATCTTAGATTGCATCATCACTTAACATCAGGTGTGATAGCAGTCAAGGGCCAACTTGTAGTCGATAAAAAAAAATCAATCTAATATATAAAATTTCCCTGTTGTTACCGTACTCCTTCGAAAGGCTTAACTGATTTTTACCAAATTTTGTATGCGTATTCAGCAGGTCTGAGAATCGGCTACTATCTAATTTTCATATAATTTTTTTTTTAATTTTTGATGCAAAACAACGTTTGTCGGGTCAGCTAGTAAGAATATAAAGGCATGTATCGTATTATATATGTGTTTCTCAAAACTTAATAAAATCTCCTACTTTTATTATCTATTTAAATGAAAACTGTGCTAGTAGCCAGAGCAGCTATTACTATATAAAACCGTAAAATGAACAATTTATCGTACATTGTAATGAAATTGTTTCGATATAAATCCTATAAATTATTGTTATTATTATACGAGTCGGTAACAATCGCTGTGAAAGTTCACGAAGGTGTTGTTATCTCACTTGATTGAAAATTTGTTTACTTATTAATCACTGACCTCAAAACTGACCTTGGCATTTTATTTAAATATTAGTAAACATTATCTTTGTTGTGCATTTGACAAAATTATATTTAATAATAATAACTCAACATATATACACCAACAACTTGCTCTTCAGGCCTCGTCGATTTTGAGGTGCCTTACTATAGGTACGACCCAGCGTCAGTTCTTGAAAATAGCAGTGCGTTGCTCTACTGGGATCGAACAATTATCAATAATAGGTATATTATAGCCAATAGACCTGATATAGTGATAATTGATCGATCAACGCGCCGTGCAATGATTGTTGATATTTCTGTTCCACATGACGATTATCTGGAGAAAGCTGAAAAGGAAAAAGTATCAAAATACTTGGACCTTGCCCATGAGATTACCGCCATGTGGAATGTTGATTCAACAATGATTGTTCCTGTAGTCGTTTTAGTCAACGGTCTTATAGCGAAAAGCTTTGACAAACATCTTAAACAGCTTTCGCTTAGTTGTTGGATCAAGGGTCGGATACAGAAGACAGTAATTCTTGAAACGGCGCGTATTGTAAGGTTTCTCATTCTGGAGCCCTGACCACCGGTTGCTTGGACCCCCGGGCCCCGCAGCAGGCGGAATGGATTTTTTTATAAATTTTTAATAGTTTTTTTTTTACTTAACATTAATATATAAGAACTAGAAGATGCTCGCAGTTCCACTTCGCTTAGTTTCCGATCTGTAGGAATTTCGAGATGAAAAGTCTAGCCTAGTCTGGTTTCATTCAGAAGAAGTAACAGACATACATACACACACAAACTTTCGGCTTTATTATACTGGTATGATTTTACACTGATAAAAAGGTAATAGCGGCATATAATAAAATAAATAATGTTATGTGGACTCCAAAAGAACAAATAATGCTTGCTTGTATATCAATTACCCTTGGCTTTATTCACCTTTACATTATTTACCTACAGATAAGATAAACTGAACTTGTTGCAGTTTGCAATTAGCATAGACTGCTGAAGTATTGCAGCCTTTTCATTTAAATTCTCAGTTTCTTAAGAAAACGACGGCCTCCGTGACGCAGTGGTATGCGCGGTGGATTTATAAGACGGAGGTCCTGGGTTCGATTCCCGGCAGGGCAGATTGAGATTTTTCTTAATTTGTCTTGGTCTGGCTGGTAGGAGGCTTTCGCCATGGCTAGTTACCACCCTACCGACAAAGACGTACCGCCAAGCGATTTAGCGTTCCGATACGATGACGTGTAGAAACCGAAAGGGGTGTGGATTTTGTCCTACTCCTAACAATTTAGCCCGCTTCCATCTTAGACTGCATCATCACTTAATATCAGGTGTGACAGCAGTCAAGGGCCAACTTGTATTCTATAAAAAAAAAAGAAAAATCAAGAGCATTTTAGGGAAATTGTGGAAAAACTTCTTCACTTGCTGAGATTTACCCTATTTCTTATTTTAATTTTATAATAAAAACCTTATTATATTATCTGAGTAGTGCTCTTAAAACCTCCAACGATCGACAGGCAATTGAACGGCTTTGCCAGTGTACGTTAAACGTGACTTTGAACTCGTCTTTGTTACCTTCACTTACGTCAATACTGAAAGATTGTCTGGTGGTGTAATGACCAAACCATTAGCACATACTTCTTCCCTCTTCAATCATTGCAGTGATCTGGATCTCTTAATACTCTCTCTACGAACTTTTACTTAACGAAAGGAATTTAAACTTCCCTTTCTGCGGTATGGATTGAACAAAGGGAATTTCAGATTTTCCTTGCTACTACATCCTAATTATGGCAAAGAGTGGTAAATATTTGCGCAAAGAAGTGCAAAGTGGTCTAATTTATGCTAGAAAGCGGACCATAACTAGTAGAACCAAAAATAATCAAATACAAATATTCTTATAAGGTAAATTTAAATAAATAAACGCTTCAAATGGATCAGTCGATAAACTTATCGTAATAAAAAAACAATTGCCTCCGATTTATGTATACGACGTTTTGTTTTGTGTAATAAACTAATTCGGAAAACCGAATTCTCGTCGATTCAAGCGGTTGACGTTAATGGCCGAGGGATATTATGTTTTATTCATAAGACCATGTCTTTGTACTGGATTCAAATGTATGAAAAACCCTTATATCGTCCGATCGGCATTATAAAGAAATAAAATTTTATCACCTTTTCGCTCTACCTTGACCACATTGTTGTCTGACCGCCCACGTGAGGTAAAAAGGAATTCTTTGCGCGTAAATGTGACCAACTGGGAACTTAGGGTTAGACCGAACAGCGCGAAATCTCTGCAGTAAATACCAAATTCGTATTAGTAGTAAATTTAAGAGTAGTAGAGCTTTTTGTGACAGAGCTCATACTGCTACCGCCAAGCAATATTTCCTTCTGAAGCATGATCGCCATTATAATTAAAGGCAGATGAGGTTTATTACATATTTATGTGCCTGGTGCGTAAGTGAGCCCCTAAAATTATGAGGTATGTTCCTGATCTACTCATTTCTGCACCCCTCCATGGTCTACGCCCTATGCTTGGGCACCATTGCACTGTCCTCACTGTAATGGACACAGAGCGACACTTTATTGGACGTGCTCCTTGTATGTCCTGAGAAGTATTGCTTTGTTTATAAGCAATGGTATTTCACTTCCTTATGCAGGCATATTATATAATATTATTACATCTGCCGCCAAGCAGCATTGCTCCGAACGACATGATTGGTATAACTTACCAACTTATCATCAGGTGGCGGGAGGCCATGTATGTTCTTTCAATTGTTCATCTTCATCGGCCTATTAACGGCCTACTACATTACCAGACCTCCCTCCTCGTAGGAGAGAGGATAAATAACGTAGACCCACCTCAATGGACCAACCCAGGACATCGTGATTGAACCCAAATAGGTTAACCACTATAACAACGAAGTAGTGCTTTCTCTGCCAATTATTACTATAAAATATATAAGAAATGGGCCGTAGAAATAGGTAATGATGATATCAGTTTAAGGCTAAACTACATGTGCAATGTAACATTCCTCCACGCTATAGCAACAACGTTTAATTGTTTAATTATTCATTAATTATGCCACAACCACTATGTTGTTCAATCAGTAATTACTTCAATATCGACTGCGAAATCTTATTTACTTATTAACTCATAAATTGGTACTGTTTGGGAAATGATAAGAGTCATTACATTTTATAAAGCCACCCACGTCCAAATATTTATTTATTTATATTTGATAATTCATTTTACTATCGGAAAAGAAAATCGAATCATTTGTGCTGTATATACCTAGTTACGTTTATGTATGTACTCGTATATTATGGTGTTATAATTTTTTTTTGTATGCGTTATAAATTAGCTCTTGACTGCAATCACACCTGATGACAGTGCCGAAAGCCGGATTAAGATTTTCTTAATTGGTCTGGTCTGGTAAGTGCGAGGCTTCGACCGTGGCTAGTCAAGCGATTTAGAAATCTAGTATGAAGTCGTATAGAAACCAAAAGGGGTGTGAACTTTCGTCCTACTCCTAAGTTAGCCCACGTTCATCTTAATTGCATCATCACTAATCGTAATGACCTGTGCTATATATTATATCAAAGTGGTCACTTCGAGGGTTAATTTAGTTTGGTTTATCTTTTCAGCAAACTGTTACAACCTAGAGGCCGGATTGAAAGAACAAAAACAACAGGAGAACAGCCTTTTAATTATCCATAAAAGAATCACTTTACGTCGATTAGTGGTCCCAGACTTGAAGGAACTCATCAACAGAGACGATAATCTGCCTTGGTATCTCATAGATTTCAGATTCACCATACATAAACCATCACTAACTTGTAGGGAACATCTCTCTACGTTACTTCAGCCGTATTCACAGTTCGTTTTGAACTCTCTAAAATTTTCCAGTATATTTCTTTATGCATACAAAATAATTAGAATTTTCCGTTTTAAGCTATTGCATAGCTTCTATCGCGGGCCTTGAGCGTGGAGACCGAATACAGAAATTCCGTAACGAAAAAACCTAACACCCGCTGGATATCAAAAACATAATATAAAAAGCATAATTTCGGCGCCAACGTTATTGGGAGCGTGGCCTAGCGGTAAGGCACTCAAAATGCCCGAATTGCCAGAGAAACGCGGCTTCGAATCCCGTCGGTTCCGAAATGATTTTGACATATCACGCTTAAAAAAAAATAATTGCCGAACCGACGGGATTCGAACCCGCGTCTCTCTGGCAATCCGGGCACTTAGAGCGCCTTACCGCTCGGCCACGGTCCCGATAACGTCGGAAGGTAAACATAAGTTGATAAAAAATGCTATGCAATAGCTTTACCGCGGCCGTCTCCGATTGCCCCACGTCTTTTTTTTATTATTGAATTTTCTTTCAATTCAAACGACGTTTCCAATCAACACTCTCTTTTACTTTCTTAATCGCCTGTGAGGGGTCATCCGAGCTAGTAGGTACTATACTTGTTAAAAGTATACTACTAATAAGGGAATTTAAATAAGGAACAAGATAATCATATTTTCCAAGCGGTAATTATTTCGCTACCGGGTACAAAATCTCGGTGCATGACGCGTTGAACCGTCTATTCACTGATATACGTCATACTGTTTTGACACGCCATGCTTCTGCTACTGGCGTGGTATTGTATTGCACGGCGATCGGTAAGGGATTGAGTTACCGGTATCCCGCAAACTCTTCTCTTGAATATCTGCTTAAGGGGACTACTAAGGTGAATCACGAAAATAGCTGAATAGACTAATTCTTTGAACCAAATATTTTTGAATAAATATCATAAAAATTTTCAGTTAGTAAAAATAAAACTAACGATTTTTATTTCTATAAATATACAAGGTTAAGAAAATTAAATGGTTACCGCTGTACATCTTATGTAGGCGACATGAGTGGCTATCACTTGACATCAAGTGGCACGCACGCATCAGCTGATCGACGTTCACTGCGTTACATAACTGTTAGAGCTTCCAGCGGCTCTCTGAAACCCGTTTATTTTGATGTATACGCCTGTTTTTTACTCTACTAGTTAGCTCTTCACTGAAATCATACCTGATTTTATGTGATGATGCTATCAAAGTATGAAGCAGGTTGATTTGTAAGAAATGAAATCCACACACCTTTCGGCTTCTACAGATTTGCTGGATGGCTAAATCGCTTGGCGGTACGTCTTTGTCATCAACACTGTTACTATGGCGACTACCGGCAGCTAAAGTCTCCCACTAGTCAGATCGATTAAGAAAATCTCAATCGGCCCAGTGGAGGAAAGAACCCAGCAAAGTCTTCCAAGTCCACCGCGCATACCTACCGCTGCGCCAGGAAGACCGTCGAATCTTGCTAGCTTGATGGATATTGACTGCTTGAAGACTTGTATGGATTCCTGTAACCCGTTTTAAGTCCTCATTCCACCTAGTGGAGTCTATTTGAGATAAAAAAAAAGTGCAAAATACGCCATTACACTACATAGTGTCCCGGTGCCCTTTGTCTTAATATCTCGTCCCTGCATAAAGTCGACTCAATTAGAGATCGTTAATCGTAAACCAGTTGTTGTAATAAACTGGTTAAGAATTTTTTACGCTCGTTTAGCAATGTCAAAACCGATAAAAGCGTATGTTGAACGTGCTGGGCGGTTTGTTAAATGATCCTTTTAAAATCCCAAAGCTTTTGGAATACTCTTAAGGCAGGGAAAGCATTTGTGATTGTTTCAACATTTTCTTGCACAAAAAGGATGTGCGTGGGTGAAATTTAATGCTTTGATGCGTTTTCTGTGCCAGTTATGACCAGTTTTATCCAGGAAAAGTAATGTTTGTTTTCGTTCTAATTCGTATAAAATGCTTACTAATGCTTACAGTACATACTTTGGTAGAGAACATTATTAAGAATATTACTGAAAATTGTGATACTAAAAAAATAACGACAAAAAAATGCATTTGCTGAATTCTCAATAAAAGCCTTTCGAAGCGGTAGTAAATACACAAGGAGCGGCTTCGTTGATCCTTTCAAAGTTGCATTAAGCATTTTTTAAAAATTATAAATTAATTACATTGAGGAAACTTCAGTCAACCGTTAATTGGTCAATTAATTAAACAATATAAGAGACTGAATACACAATCACATAGATATATGCGAAAGTATAATGGTAATTTATCAAAGTGGGTGTTTGGCAAGGGGTAGCAACTGTCATAAGTGTCCGGCAATGAAAGACGAGATTTCTACAGTTATCCCGAAGAAAATATAAAAAATTGAGCTTTATGCTCTAACAAATTTTAGGTACTATTTTATACACCTTTACTACCTGTTACCTGCCAAAGTAATCACAACCCTAAACTCTATAGTCGCTGGTCGTTCTTACCTGTATAGGAGACATGTACAGAGAAAATTTCAACTTTTATAAAATAATGAAGGTCTGGCCGTCGCGGGCTCTTGGGCCAATATTTGGTATTAATTTAAACTGTACAAATCTTGTGCACGTGGAATGTTGGCAAGAACACTAGCTGTATATTCGCGTTACGTAAAAAACGAGCTAGCCTTTCTGTCACCAATTTGAGATATCACTTGCATTTAGTAGACAGAAAAGTCGTGACAGACTAGCAGACAAATGGACGGACTCCTTTAGGTCTAGGGTTATAGGGAGAGCTTAACTTGAACCATACTGCTTCAATGCGAGTATGTATTAATGTAAGTATATCCTAACGTATAGAGTAGGTGTGACTCTGACGATGACGACCAGATGTTATTAATAACGATTGGGACTACCAGCTTAAATACGGTGAGACTAACAACTTAAGTACAGCGCAGTAATACCGCCAACTTCCCAACACTGAGTTTCTATTGTCAATTTTTCAAAAGAAAAAATCCAATATTTCATAGCTCAAATCCAGCAGTTGAACCTATTAGGCAGCAGCGGTATAAATTTCAACTTTTGATATCTCTACACGATCATCGGAGTCCAAGAAAAAGGGTCTTGACAGAACGTAATTGTCTGAGATCCGAACTAGACGCGGCCTTCACCCATCTGTCTTCAAACTTTATTTATTCATAAAATAATTTTGATCCATTAGGGATGAAAAGTATAAAAGTAAAAGTAACTTTTTCATTCTTCTATGAAATGTTCAGTACATTCCAAGCCCGGAGTTTGGAAGTTGGTGGTGTCACAACCCCGGAGAGCACGTTAAGCCGTAGTGATCGTTAATAAATGAAACATTATCACCCTAAGCCCGCCAACCCGCATTGGTGGGTGTACGCTCCATATCCCCTCTCCTATAAGGGAGGCCTGGCCCTGTAGTGGGCCGTTGATAGGCTGATAATGATGAAGGATGAAAAGTATTTTATGAATGAATAAAGTTGGTAAAAATTATCCTTTACTAAACAGACAGGCATATAGACAGATAGACGGATAAGAGATACGGAACCCTGAAAAGCAGTAACAAACGGTTATTACAACGATTACACGTAGTTAGTACATTGTCCTCGTCTGGGCCGGCTCGCATAATTCGTGGCGCAGTGTCAAGGTCGGCCTACATTGTTGCCGTTTGTTGGCCTACTGACTGAACGACACGGGTGTTGCGTCACTGCTCTTATTTATAAGCGAAATGTTGACATTGCGATGGTACATCAGTCTTACTTTTTAGGGGTCGACTTAGGGTTACCACTACCAACTTCATTATTAGAAAAAATAAAGTAACAAGTGTTTTAAAAATACAACAAAAATAATTGTAAAGCGTGGAAAAATAACTACCATATACTCGTAAGAATTGAAACTAACTAAGTAATTACTTATTAAAATTCACTGGAATTAGAATTAGAAAAAATTGATACCATAATATACACCCATGTGTATATATATTATTGTATATAAATATACAATCAAAAACTGTATGTGTTATATAAATTTTAAATAACGTGGATATATATATATATAAAATATATACCATATATATATATATATATATATATATATATAGAGATATAATATATTTATATATATTTAGAAATTGACTGGAATTAGAATCAAAATAAAGGGTTTGATTTTGCTATCACTTCTAATTCCATATATATGAATTTATCACGTCACTTCCATAAGTCAAAGATGGCGCGTAACGGAAAAATGTGACGCGTAACGAAAAAATGTTACACTAAATTTTTTTCCAACCCCGATAAAGAAGTTTCACTTCAAAAACGTTATTACGGGTTACCTCTTACCTATGTCACAATAATCAGCTTATTTTAATGGTCTTAAAAGTCAGTTCTCCCTTCATATATCACAAATTAAAGCTTACACTTATCACGCTGCTTCAATGTGGGTTGGGGGTTAGGGTGATAATGTTTGATAATTACTAACAGGTGTTTGCCATAATGAGTGTTCATGATGGCTTCCGTGGCGCAGTGGTATGCGCGGTGGATTTATAAGACGGAGGTCCTGGATTCGATCAACGGCGGGGCAGATTGAGATTTTTCTTAATTTGTCTTGGTCTTGCTGGTGGGAGGCTTTCGCCGTACCGTTACCGACAAAGGCGTACCGCCAATGTCGTAAAAATCGAAAGGGGTGTAGCGTTCCGGTATCTAGATGTGCATCGTAGTAGACATCGGTGTGAAAGGGGTCAACTTGTAGTAGATAAAAACAAGGATGTGCTTCTACAGGGAAACACCATCAGCTTCCTAACACCGGACTACGATTTTTTACTCAAAACTTGAAATCTCAATAATCCAAAACAGCGTAGTCTTAAGCACTGAAACAACTGCCGCTGCTAAAATAAAAGGTTGTTGAGGCTTTCATAAAAGATACACGTGTTTCGCTGACGAGCGAACTACTTTGTACCATGGCAACACTTAATTAAATTAAACTTAATTAAAATTGCTAAGTTGCGTGTTGCCATCGTTCATGTTAACAATAGCAATCGTTGTAATTTTTATTATATCATCTGTTTCGTGTCATTTACAGATAAAATAACTATTTTTTTTACTGTCTACCAAGTATGAGAATCTTACGCTTGCACGCAGTTAGGACTCAATAGATAATTCTTTGAAAAAAGGAAGGAATTCCACTGATGTCTCAAGTATTGCTTTTGATAATTAATATCACTTATTTTTTTCTTTTTGCAAGGTTACGCACTAATTATGCAAATCATAACAATTTATTCTCCAACACTTACAAGCATCTGGCAAGTTTAATAATACGGTAGGCAGTTCTTTTATACATGGATAATATGGCGATATGTCTATATATATAATAACTATTAAATATGTAGATACATTAAATTAAATATTTACAATTAAATAAACAAAAAAGTAAAAGCTTAAACACTACAATCCTAAACTATATATAATATATTAAACAATAAAAATAAAAAAAAACAGTAAATAATAACTCTAAGTTACCAGTGGGCCAAATAAAAATCGTAAAATGGGCAGTAACTCTTAATCCTACAGAAGAGATCTACTAATAATCTTTCTAGGGCAAGTAGATTACAAATAATACATATAGAAAGATATCTTTCAAAAAAAGGAAGTTCTAAATTACAAAGTAGTACAAACCTCAACTTTTGCTAGTCATTCTGTATCTTTTTATCTTTAATCTTTATTTTTGGTGCGAATTTATTGACAACGATTTTTTAATGAACGGAAATAACTGAATTGTTGTTTTGATATCGACATTGTACTGCGCGTATTTTCAAAAATATTTTTTTTATGCTTGCGGGCTGTTATCAGGTTGTGTTCAAAATTAAATGGGATTGCGGCGAAATACAGCTTTTTGAGGTTTTTACGATTATTATAGGTATATAAAGGGACTCTAAATGTATTTGACTGCCATGTTGGTCTAGTAGTTTGCCTATGTGGCTTCGATTACGAGATCCTGGGTTCTAATCACGAGGTCCTGGGTGTCCGAATAACAACCCCGTCGCGTCACTTCAGAGAGCCGTCGGTCCCAGTCCTATCATGAACAGGGACAACCCACCACCACCCATGGCCCTTTCTCTCTCGGTCATTTGGGCTCAATCTCGGGAGGGCAACCCGGAATCCGCATTTCTCTTCGCGTTTCATCACCGGGCCGCCTTCTTGACTCCCTACAAGTTGTTTGTCATCTCGTCCTTGTCCCTAATGTACACTCTTCCCCATCTGGGGCATGCACGTCACACAACGCGACTCGCTCGCGACGCCGCGGTCCGTAGCAGCTCCACATCACCTCTGCACAGTGTTCGTCGTTCCGAGACGCTCCGCCTCTTATGCCAATGGTGCGCGAACTCCCGTAGCTTGCCGAAGTTGGCCGCCGAGCTCACGAGGCTGGTAGTACACAGGTCCCACTTCTTCGCGAACGATCCCATCCAATATTACGTGCCGAAAGTCATCATATTCGCTGCACTCCCACAAGACAAGGTGGAGGAGATGAACATATGATATATGAACATATGATATTGGTCATTAATAAATGAAACGTTACGTTCTACGCTCCGTATCCCCTCTCCTATTCGGATACCTTGGTACTTAGTAGGCTGTCAATAAGCTAATCGTATTAATGAAATGTACTTAATTTAACTATTTTTTTTTATTTACGATAACGCGAATGTTGATCTTTAAAGTTGTCTCACCTGATACTGACTGACGATGCAGTCTACAGAAGTAACTAGGCAGGCGACAGGTGTTTAGATTATTTTACTCTGTAAATACTTCCTTTATCCGGCATCATAGCGCTATACAGTAGAAGTTCCTTAAAACACTCGTGTTATGGGATACACAAATCGAAAAATTTTCAAATTCAAGCTGTTTTCGAATCAAGCGAGACAGACAGCAATTCATTTTAATACATAAGCCGATGGAAATAGTCTAGTCCTTTTTAGAATTACAAACTAGTGCAACAGCTTTAGCTTTGATCGCATATTGAAGTATTCCCGATCTGTGTCACGCAGTATTGCGGAATGGTAAGTGTTGGAGTCATTATACCGGTCGCGGCGCTGCCAACATTACAGTGCGAACGCCGCAACATTGTAGTGCGACCTTGATATCGATTCAATCCATAATTTTACACGTGTATTGCAGTTCCGTAATGAGAGAAACTAGGGCCGCCAACTGAGGATTTTTATTTTTTTGAAGTGGAAACTCCTTTAGGTGCGCTGTACTGTGTTTTGACTGAATCGTCACGTTAACGTTTCCGTATACGATACGTTCTGAGCACGTCGATTTTATTTATTTAGCACAAAGAATTAACATAAAAAACTTAAAGTTATTTCCCGCCATCCAACCATCTTAACCGGAAACCATCATATAATTATGATTATTCAAATCATCATCAGCTTTGGGCAAGTTTTAATGTCAGATGTTTAGGGCAGCCTTCTTCCAAAAGTATTGGGCATACTTTCGAGCAGCATGTCGAATCTGTTACGAAATTCGAGATTACGTATCTCGACGTTTTATCTGTCACTCTCTATCTCACAAGACTCGCTCTTCTTAGTTTCGTTACAGAATCGACACGCAGATTTAATTTTAGATTTGTTTGTGTTGATTATATTATTGTTGATTTTTTAACTGTAGGACGAAGATGCATATACAGAAGACGGCTGTGACGATGTGACAATGTGTTGAATATGGAAGTAGACAAAAAGATAAACAGTAGCTAAAGTATATTTAAAGCTTTATTTAGTAGTAATTAGTTTATATATATTTTCGATTTTGCCGCTATTAAGCGATGATATGTCTCTTTCTCTATACGAAATACCGCTTTGACCGCATCTTAAATCTACTGGTCATACATTTTTATACGTGCTATGTGATCTTATTTATCTTCTAAACTAAGCAGTTATAGACTGCCAGTCACATCCGGGCTCACTCCAAATGATGTAGGAGCAATGAATTATAATAAATTGATGTCTCGGAGCAATGTCTAACTTTGAAAGCGGGCAATGGATTGCAATTTTAATTTATTACTATACTGTTCTATTAAATACAAGCGCTTGTAAATATAAAAGAGACAGATAGCTGGAATCGACTTGCATTCCAACAATATATATCAGTACGATATAGTGACATGCTTCTAAAAAATGACCAGTGGGGCAAGTGCGAGTTTTTCACCGAGCGACTGCGTAAAAACGTACTCACTCGTAACATCAAATTATATAGAAATAAAAAACGTTTACTCTCACTATAACTAGATGGCGCTACTCCAATTCCAAATAAAATTTGCCTTTACTATTTTCGATATCGACGCGGTAAAATCTTACACTATCTTACAATCACACAAGTGAGAGTCGGACTATGGAAAAAGAACTTAATGTATCCATTTCTAAATAGTCGCAGACAAATAACATACAAATATACCAGTCAAAATGATATCTTAATCTTATCTTATGATTTAGATTATTCGACTCAATATTAATATTACAGATTGAATAAAAATATTTTGAAGCTAAACAGTATAACATGATGATTCCTAAAAGAGTAAATTGGCGAAAAATTGCACAAGCAAGCGGTGGCAATTTTTAATGGCGTGTAACCGGCTATTAAAAACGTATGACCATCTGTTTTTGTGCCATT
Organism: Mycalesis mineus; assembly: GCA_034621355.1. Classification (NCBI taxonomy): domain Eukaryota; kingdom Metazoa; phylum Arthropoda; class Insecta; order Lepidoptera; family Nymphalidae; genus Mycalesis; species Mycalesis mineus. The sequence goes on from CM067901.1 coordinate 5,087,750, forward strand.
CAGTGTGTTAGGAACAATGAAGGTTTACTGTTTTGTAGTAGGGATTTTATATTTAAGGTGTTTAATTAAAAATAGGTTAGTTTTCTAAAAACAATAAGCTACAGGACAGCTAAATTGTATCTACTCGAAAAAAATTGCATAAAATTCAATTGATTAGTTTTTAAGTTATTTTTAAATATATAAATATTAGACAAATATATATGAAAAAAATGTTTTGTAATAATAGCTTTAGTTTCCCTAACATGGAATTAAACATTGTTTACATTAACTTTCCTGAAATCACATTAAAGTCTTCCAGTTTTGTTATTCATATCTCTAATACCTTTCGAAAGCTTTATATACTGAAGGTAGATACATCACGAAAGTCATGATCGTAAGCTTAATTTTTTTGTATTGCACACTGATTGTACATTCAATTCGTAATAATCTCAACTTCTGTTTGTTTTTGTTATAGATATTGTTCCTAACAACATTTCCATATATCTATTTAAATAGTCATTTAAATTTGATACCGTGATTTGGGATATATTCTCTGACCCAATGGTCTTGTAGTTTGGCAGACAGTAACGTTGTGTTAGTTCTATAGATCGTCGTTACTCTTTGTTCTCAATCTGCAACATTGTAAGCGACCTTGGTGCAGCGAAGAAATGTGGAACTTGTCCTGCGAGTGCGACATCCATGACAAAAACGTTTATCCGACGGCCACGAGCGCACTGCAAGACGCTAATTAGCTTGAAAGCGTCAAGTTTGAGCGTCAACTAAATTATAAATTGGCTACGTATTATTATTTATTACCTGCGTAAGTGAGATCGAGAGTGATCTCGAGCGTCAAAATTATTTAATTAATATTGAAAGTAGCAAGCTCAGTGTCAGGCGTTAAAATTAGTTAATTGACATTGAAATTAGCTGTATGCTTAGGATCCGCCTCTCGGCTTGTATAGCTTTCTCTTTCGTTGCGTTTGGGCTAAAGAGAGAATCTGGATTTTATTACTATTGTCCGAACTCGATGGACTTAGCTTATTTAGTAGTAACGACCTACTTCTGACTCTATCATCCGATGAGCTCCTTTTTCAAATTCACATTGAGGGTTTTTATTTCAAAGACGGGTCCAAAGTCACATTTAATTTAGAATAATTTTAAGTAAGTATTTATTGTAAACGAATGATACAAATTACGTGGCCTTGTTTTTGACGCTGTCATAATAGCTGAAGCGAATGTAACTTACAAACGGGTCGATAGTTCCGTGGCCCAGGAAATACAGGTTGCTGCACGTTTTCGCAGAAGAGTAAGCCTTCCGCAAACTCGCGTGCGTAAGTCACCGCTTAGTTGAAAATATTGTTAAAATTGATATAGCATCAAATTTGATATCTTTTTTGTTGGAAACACGTTACGGCGAGCGACCGCGTAACGACGCGCTACACATGGGTTTTGATTTTTGCAACCGCGTACCAACATTTTGACTTTTTTCAGTGTGGACCTCAAAAGGAGGTTCAAATTAAATAAAACTCTTGTTTGCGTTGGGTAGAAAATATCCCTCCGAATTCCGCCCCAGAGTAAGCTACAGTAATACAATTATTATTAGCCTATTTTAGTACAGAGTTTTTACATTCTGCTTCTGTTAATATTAACCAAATTGTTTTACAGTTTAAGTTTATTAATACTAGCTATTGAAGTTACAAATTATAATTCGTACGGATTAAAAGTCTTCAAAGTAACTAATCGTACCTATAGCATAGTGGCCTACACTTGATTTTGTGCGAAAATAAAATACTCCGTGTTAACGTCAAAACAGTGTTTACAGTACGTAGTTGATACAACAAATTATTCTATTTGTGTTCTAGTCCACCTTGAGAATAAATCTGTGCCAACTATGGTGGCAAACCCTAGTTGTATCATTTTGATTTCTACTTCACCTATTATAAAACTCCTTAACACGTTTTTTTCGGAATTCTGTCTAAGGCTCAAGTTAGATTTCTGAAGAAGCGAAGCGTCGCGATGCATCATGTTATTTGTCTATAGTATATTCATCTCTATATTTCCATCATTAAGGTACAATATTGTTCTTTACAAAAAAAGCATCATATATACAGTCGAATCGAACATCGACGCGCGAAAGAAAATTGAGATCATATTTGGTTTTGATGCGCTCCGTGGCACAGTGGTATGCGGAGTGGATTGATGAGACGGAGGCCCTGGGTTTGAACTCCGGCGATTCCGATTGAGATTTTCTTTATAGGTCCAGGTCTTGCGAGGTCTTGGTGTGAGGCTTTGGTCGTTGCTAGTTACTGCCGGCAAAAACCTACTGCCAAGCTATTTAGCGTTCCAATACCGTTACCGTTAACCCGTTTCCATCTTAGATCGCATCATAACTTACCATCAGATGTGATTGCAATCAAGGGCTAACTTGTTATGAATAAAAAAAATATTGCAGTTGAACATCGCGACGCTTTGCATCTGCACCAATGTAAGTTGAGCCTTACAGTGTTTTCATCTCCATGTATATAGTATTTTAAATAACTGTCAAATTCAAATGTGATCACTACTAAGCGATAAGGCCATCTATTGTATTCTATTTCTTACATTATTACGAATATGTATTATTTTTTAGGGTTCCGTACCCGAAGGATAAAAATGGGACCCTATTACTAAGACTCCACTGCCTGCAGCCTGTCTGTCTAACTGTCTGTTTGTCTGTCACCAGGTGTGTGATTTAAAGTAGTACAAAATACATAATATTTAAGCGGGATTCCTATATTGCAAACGTGATTTTTGTTTGATCGGTATCTACGGAACCCTTTATGTGCGAAACACACTTGCGCTTAGTCGTTTTTTTTATCGATGTAAAGTATACATGAAATTGTTAAGTAGAAGCGCTAAAGTTAAGAAAGATCCAGGTTAGGTAACCTACCTAACCTGGATCTTTCTTAACTTACTTAACTTAACAATCATTTGGTATAAGTACCTACTTATACCAAATGATTGTAAATAATAATGTAGTTACTTCAAATAATCTGCATAATAGAATTACTTTAATTACTGCTTAGCCTACAAATCGCTTAGCTTACAAAGCGGTCAGTATAAATAAGAGTATAATAGCACGAGTTGTCATTACGTACTTCGTTGATGAAATAATTATCATTGTTGGAAAGATTAATATTGACACAATTATTACTTAGTATGGTAATCCTTGATAAAGGCGATAGTTTTTATGTGTGGATGGATGGATGTTTATTACTCTTCCATTCTTCCGCCTTAGACTTTATTATGGCGGTTTGCAATGGTACTTTGGAAAACTTGTATTCTTCTCTCTTTTTCTGAATTTCTCCTTCCACAATATTGTCATTTTCCACATTTCCATTATTCTTTTTACGCTTCTGCCTTGTATACTTTCTACAGCAATTTGTGCATTGCTTTCTTTTCTCTTCTATTTCTCTATTCCACCAATAAACAGGTAGTTTTCGTCGTAGACCTTTTTTTGGCATAGCTCTGTCGCATGCTCTTTTAGTGAATAGAACGAGCTCTTCGGGTGTCTTAATATCTTCTTTCTTATTTTTCAGAATCTCTACTATTATTTCCCTGTCTAGTTTACTTAGTTTCCACCCCACTTGCGCCTGCGGTATAAGTGCACAGTTTTTTTGGGCGACATGGAATTACACAGCCTAAGTGGGCACAGATATATTAATATCTGTGCCCACTTAGGCTGTCCTCTTCCAAGACTTGCTTCCACGCAAGAACTACTGAATCGATTTTGATGAAACTTTACAATAATATAGCTTACATATCAGATTAACACATAGGCCACATTTTATCCCGAATTTCCTACGTGAACGAAAATTACGCGGTTGAAACCGCGGGCGTTCTTTAGTCTATTATAATGTAGCATCGATTAACAGGATACAAATATAGTATTTTTAGATAAATATATATAGGCGTATCACCATTCTCCTTGGCATCATCTCTAGTAGTTCTTACTTTATTGGGCGATCCAGGGTTATGCAAGCACAAAAGAAAGTCTTTGTCTTCACGAACAGATTTATAATGTTTCTTTTTTTATCGACTACAAGTTGGCCCTTGACTGCTATCACACCTGATGTTAAGTGATGATGCAGTCTAAGATGGAAGCGGCCTATTTTGTTAGGAATGGGACGAAAATCCACACCCCTTTCGGTTTCTGCACGACATCGTACCGGAACGCTAAATCGCTTGGCGGTAAGTCTTTGTCGGTAGGGTGGTAACTAGCCATGGCGAAAGCCTCCCACCAGCCAAACCAAGACAAATTAAGAAAAATCTCAATCTGCTCAGCCGGGAATCGAACCCAGGACCTCCGTCTTATAAATCCACCGCGCATACCACTGCGCCACGGAGGTCGTCAAATGTTTTGATACATAAAGTGGATTTCTATAATTCCTGGCGTATTATTAAGATTCAGAGCAGTAGATTATTTACACCCATCTTACTTTACTCGTTAATTTAATTTACTTCTTAAGAACACTTTTACAGTGGTCCAACTCGACCAAATATCCTCACCGCACTCTAGACACCAACTAACTACTCAACCCCTTTGTTCCCTCCAAGATGGTGTAAATATTCCACTCTAGCACTTTCGCGCCCAGCTCTCCTATTGGTTGCATTACTATATCCCATCCTATTGGAGGCGACATATCAATGCACTAACTTTAAAAATGATTAGATGGGATATATTACAAAATATTACACTCCATAAAGCAAATTGAATTTAACTTAACTTAGCACAATGTTTCAAGTAAGCGGCTATCTGATAATCTCTCATTAAATGATTAACAATTAGTTCTATTTAGATTACTTCCATAAACAAACTAGGGATATACCATAAATAATTACGTCCACAGACAGTAACATTTCCATGACATTTATCACAATATTACAACAATCAGTAAGTCTCTAGTCTATTCCCTCCGACATATATATAGCTCTATAACAATTAGTTAAATATCGACTAATATTGGATATCAAATAGTCGTCGTATCTAACCATCTTATATTTAACCATTAGTTCAGAAGGTACAACGTCCCAGGAACGCAGATACAGACAGACACGTCATATATCTAACATCTTTCTTTTTACATCGTTTAGCTTTAAAATACCACGTCTAAATGGTAAAAAATGACAATACGTGATGTATTGATTGTCAGCTCTAAGTCAGTAAAATAAATAGACGAAATACGATAGTACGTATTGATATTACCGTGAAGTGGGGCAAGAAACTGCAACATAACACCCTTCTTTTCATGTCGTGGGTTAAACCACACACACCTCTTTCGGCATTCAGGTAAAAAAAGGATAGCATACATGGGTATAACACGTTTATCGAAAACAGCTATAAAACAATATAAAGCAGGCGAAATACGTCAGAACGTATTGATCAAAACCGCCGTTCAGTGGGGCAAGAAACTGCAACATTGTTGTCGAGAGTTAACGACCTTGACACGCCACGCCGCCGCGTCGAGTCCACTCAACAAATATGTCGACGGAACAAAACCTTAAGTGCCACACATATTTCAATACCGCGGTTCCGTATAAAAAGTGGATGGCTCTTTTATTTTTTATCTTCGATCCGAAACCGCTGGATCTTCGCACGGTAGCACTGAGTATTTGGTCTAAGTTATTTTAATAAGAATATACAAACTATTGACAGCCTCGTTGGTAATGTGGCTTCGAATCTTTTAACTTTTCTATTAAGTTTTAAGTTAAAATCTTGTCTAAGTTGATTCGTTTGACACATAAGTGCCTCAATTCCGGTTATTATCTTTAATAACTGATAGTGATCGTTAAGAGTTCATTATAACACTGTAGGTAACCTAACCCCGCCAATCCACATAAGAGCAGAGGGGTGGTTCAAAGCTCAATTTTATCTGTAGTATAAGGAGGAAAGAATGACCGTAATCGATTTACTGTGACAGTTTGATATTTGTCAAAATAAGTTGACTCAAGACGTATCTTTTTAAGTTTGATTGGTGTTTGAGTATTCTGGCAAATTATAAGTATGTAGATAGAAAACAATTGCCTGCTTACATTAATCTGTAGTAAGTATGTAGGTACTAAATGGTTTCATGCGGTATTTACAAGTAGATTAAACTAGGCTTAGAGCAACATAATATGGGCTTAGTTTCATTGAAATAGAAATAAGAAAAAAAAGTTAACCGAAATAACCGGATTCTACACAGTCAAATTCGCGGGCGTACACGTCCCATTCTAACTATCATATTATTTTATTAATTGTCTTTACTCAAAAATACCAGAACTAATCTAGATGATTTTTGGGATAAATATAAGCACTACTTCTGCACTAAATACTAACCTGTAATAAACGTTTTTAGTGTCACAGAATCAGGTGGGACGCGGATAAAAGTACAAACAAGAAATACATATTTTAAACCATTTATTTTTATAACTGCACTGTGACAGTTATAAAATGATGCAATTATATAACTAAGTAGCATGATAAATCCTATTGAGTTAATCGCGTTCGCTCAGTGGAGTAGGACAATAAACTGCAACTTTGTTGACGACCTTGAGATGAGTCGCTGTTAAATCAACCATGCCCTTGGCCACTAGTTGCTGTGTTGGAGAAAAGTTCAGTTGATTTGGGCGTCACATTTTAAGTCGAATGTTTCAGGAGGAGTTTGATCAAGTTGGGCAATGTTGATTTTAAGTGTCTTATATTGAGGTGAGTGGTTCAAGTTGAAGGTTTAGCCAGTTCAGTCCTATAAGAGTAGCTGTCCTAATGAGCGTTGACATCTAGTCGTATAGTATTAGAGATCTCGTGATAAGTCAGTTAGTGGTATGTAAGTTATTGAGTCAGATAAGGTCCTTTATATATGCCTTTTTGCGTTTGAGGCCAATTAGCATTGCAATTCAAATAGGTTAATTAAAGGCTAAACACTTACTTCTCAATATCTCCAAGTTTAAGTGTACGTCCTTGGCTTGTTAGCTTAAATTTCGACAATTCGTTGGATTAGACGTTTAATCGTAGTAGAGCTTTTTGTAATAAAGTTTGTTAAGGAAAGAACAACCGCCAAGCTTATTTCTGATCTTAATTATTCACTGCGTTTTGGTCTGAAGGACATAATTACAAGCACGTGAAGCTTAACACCTACATCTCAGGTTGACCCAGGTGGTCACTTAGTATCTCGGAAGCGGCTTTTCGTTCCCGTGGTCCAATTTTCACGCGATGAGTAGGAACACCGTGGGGTTGTGGGGTTTTAGTCGGTAAGAGTCCGACATAACCTTCTCGCCTGCCCGTAGCGAGAGGGTATCCATGAGGATTTCCCCACGAAAAAAAAAAAAAAAAGGTGGTCACTTAGTGTGACGTTTTCCTTACATACCTTGCAATATGTAGCTGTGTTTATAGGCGATAGATTTCGTTTATTATTAAGTGGCCCACCTGCTGGTTCGTATATTAATGTGTTATAAACAAATCTCACTCTTACCACAATTTTTTCTCTTAATTAGAGAGAAAATAATTGAGTAAACGTGGTAAAATTCCTAAATAAAATTATATGTATTATTGTTGATATCTCTAAAAAAATTATGTAGGTATTTTATATGTAAATAAATAAATAAAAATAAAACGAAAATATTTTATTTCATAATGGTCCATATTTTAGTTACACAATGGGTTCTTTTTTCTGAACATAAGCAAATAAATTATCAGAAAAAAATGTAACCTGTTAAATGCCCAATTTATTATAAAATATCAATAAAATCGCTAAAATTTGTAAGCGTCGTATTGATCAATTAAAATATTTATCCGAAGTCCTTACCTGTAGCAATTTATTTAAAACTCGTCTCATTCTTTTTCTGTCGTCGTGATTACACGCAGTGTCTTGTCATGTTGCTTTAAATTTTCAATCGGTTAAGCACCAAAATAAAGGTCACTGGGCTAATTTAAATTTTGCCTGTCAACGGTAAAAAATGTGCAGAGAGCTTTATTATTACGAATTATTATTAAAATGACTACCTCGTTGTTCTAGTGGTTAGCCTATATTGTTTGAATCACGAAGGCCCGGGTTCGATTCCTGGGTCAGGTCTCGAATTAATTCTAAATTTTCATTCTTCCATGAAATTTTCAGTACATCCCAAGGCCGAAGTCGGGAAGTTGATGGCCTTACGCTTCATTGCCTCGGAGAGCACTTGATATTGATCGTTAATTAATTAAAAATTATCACTAAACCCGTCAACCCGTATTGGAGCAGCGTGGTGAGTCTACACCCCATATCCCTTCTTCTAAAAGTAGGGCGGTCTGGCCCCGTAGTGGGTCGTTAACAAAATAAGTTAAGGCTAATTATGATAAGTACACGTAAATAAACATCAGTCCATAAAATATTAGGTACATATTCCATAAGATAACTCATATCTTATCCTATACTTACGTAACCTACCTCACACGCCTCTTACCATGTGTACCTGGTTCCGGTTCACAACGGAGGGGCGTCACTTAGAGGTCGTAAAACCTGATCTGTATTCCACTAGTCCCGACAAAGACCCCCGTACCCGTATTATGCATTAGCAAACATTTATTCATTTTTTGCATGACAATTAATCTTTCCGATTACATCAGAATCGAATATGATAATTAATACCCTTGACACAAATGACATCTGTAAAATATATGGGTATCGCTTAGGACAAGAAACGATTGTTTTATTTTACACTTGTGAACGCCGGCGACTTTGACGACGAACAATGATGAACTATACGTTTTAAACTTTCTTGTGAACCACTCGTTCTATTGATGACAACTGCATATGAATCCGTTGGGAAGTGACTTAGTTTAATGCCTACTATGTTAAAAATTTTGTTGTAGTGTGTAAATTGTCTAGACCTGTTTTAATCTTAATTGAAAATTCGGAAATATTTGATCAGTTTCTGCATTCGTCTGAATATTTAAATTCATAAGAATGAAACGTGTAATTTATTACGAATAGGTAAGTTACATTGAATATGGGCACTTAAGAAGAGAAGGCAATAAAATATCACAAAAATGGTTATAAAATTTTCGGACTTCAAACAGATTTCATGCAGTTTTTAGAAGTACGATAATAAGATGATTTTATAACTCGACAGTGCGAGATCCGAATTCATCTCTTATTTTTTTCTTTTTCCAAAACGATATTTTAGATAGAGAGAGATAGAGACGAATTTAACATTCAGTCTGTCGAGTGCGTTAAACGAAGACATCGTTACTCATTACTCTCCAGTCGTGTCATTCAGGGGAATGAAGTATGCACCTGTATTTGTGCACACTTGTGCACTATAATATTTCCTCTCTAGCTGGGTTACGGTCATAGATTAAGAGCCTGTTATAGCTAGACTTTCGTCATTTTATAAAAGCCGAAAGTTTGTCAGCTCACGTTCTTAACATAGATACGTACAATAAACAACAATAGTTTTTGAACTATGGCTTCGGGACGTAGCAAGTTTCAAGAGTCCACACTTTCAAGCGTCCGACTACAAAACGTATTTTAAATAGTTTCCAGACACCTTTGCTTCGTGGCAATAAACTAGAGAACCTTAAAGTTTGCTCTTCAAAAGTATTTTTCGGAGGATTGTCATAAAAATAATTGACGGGCGACCTACTGACATGATTTTTCGTACTATTTCAAAGAAAATGTTAAAAAGGTCACTTTACCACACAAAGTAACCTCGTTATTAACTTTAATTGTCTACCTCACACCCAGGCGCTTTGTTAGGAGCTTGCATTGACAAACATTAAGCTTTTATTAATTGACGAAGTTCTGTCCACCACAGGCTCTTAGTCTTTCAAGTCAAAATTAGCCATGGCCGAATCTGTTCCGAAGGCTTATTTTACTTTATTTATTAGTTCGAAAAAACGTACACGACGGATACCACAGCTATGAAAAGTATTCAACCACAATGTTGAAGGCTCGCAAAAAGGTTGTGTATTCAACGCTTTCATTCGTCCAGATGCTTTGGAAATTCGAACGCGCCTAAAAAGGGCACGCATAGAATTATTATGAGTTAAAATTTTTGTTTTTGTGAGATTTCGACATTATTAAATTAAAATTGATCAGAGGAACACATCTGGCAACAATTTAAGATGTGTATTTGTTGTTCAATATCTAAGAATATAGAAACTATCGTCTTTCTTAAAACGGATCTAAGTCAGTTACAGTTTATCGGCTAAGTAAAAAAAAATGTACGTAGGGCTAAGAGTACTATTGTACAACAAGATCACCAAGACGCCCGCAATTTCCGGGAGATAGTTTTGTGATAGTTCGAAAAAAGTAGCCTCTTAAAGTAGCGTACTTTCTCAGGCGTTGAATTATCTCTGTGCCAGTGAGTGAAATAACAAACAGACAAAGTTACCTTCGCATTTATAATATTAGTATAGCTGATTGCTCTGCAACATATTTACACGTTGTTCTTGTTTATGAATGAACTCATTGTTAGTTACATCATTAGTTACTTAGCAATGAGCCGTCAAGTCTGCCAGGACACTACACAAGTCTGCAATGAAGAGACTAGTTCAAAATAATTTATTCGTACCAAGGCTTAGAGAAGACAATGCCTAATGATTAATAACGAAATATTTAGAAGATCTGAGAAGCTTTCGCTTGGCAGTTGGTAAAGGGTCGAATATAAAAAGCGGCTTCCTTTCTTGGGGTGACGAGTACTGGAAGGTTATGATTTTTATAAGATTTTAGTAATGCTTTGCAATTAGCTATTGACATAGCTATTAACATGTTATAAATCAATGATTTTGTTTTATTAGCATCGTTAAAAATTAAAAAATAAAGTGTAAATAAATGGAATAAATGTTTCAATTACTTTGTGTAAGCGATTAGAATATATACTACTTACGATTAGAATATATACTATAACTTAATGTACTAATCATCATCATTATCAGCCTATTTACGGCCCACTACAGGGCCAGGCCTCCCTCCTTATAGGAAAGCGGATATAGAGCGTACACCCACCACGCTGCTCCAATGTGGGTTAGTGGGGTTAGGGTGATAATGTTTCATTTATTAACGATCACTATCAGATGTTGATGACAGTGACCGGGACCGACGGCTTAACGACGTGCTCTCCGAGGTACGGGGGTGTGACACCACCAACATCTCGACCCCGGGCTTGGAATGTACTGAGAATTTCATAGAAGAATGAAAACCTCAGAATTATTCCGTGACCCGACCCAGGTTCGAACCCAGGATCTCGTGATCGAAACCAGATAAGCTAACCACTAGACCAACGAGGCAGTCAGATACTGATACCATTTAACAAAAATTCGCTTGTGTCTGAGTGCCATCCATAAATTGTTAGTTTGATTACTACTTAACTCTTGAAAATTATCGTTTAGCATGCAAATTAATACAAAACTTATAAATAGCAAGCATGGGATTTGTGTCACTCGGCGCAACAAATAACTGGTTTTATTGGAAATGGCATGGTTATTAAAAGTTAATTCCGACACTAAGTTAGTGAGGTTTGACTATTTATTAGAGCGCCGGTTTCCTTTGATTCAGAGCACATCTCTGACTAACAAAAATAAAATTAATTACGGTACCCGCAATAAACTATTATTTTAAATTATAGTAATATATATTTATGTTATTGAAAATAAATTTGAAACAACTTTGACAGCACATTTGATGTTAAGTGGTAAACTATCGTCTATTATAAAGCAAACCTTTGTAGGTACATAAGAACTTCGTACAATGTAATGCTCTATGACCAATGTGAGGTTAATTATTAGGTATTAAACCATAATCTCTGTACGCCACTTAGCTGTAAAAAATTGCTATATTATTATATTCCATTTTAATTCCTTACGTAAATAAAAATTTTTAAATAAAAATAGAACCGACTCAAAACGCACTAAAAAGTAAAAAATAACTGTGTCATTTAGTTGCTTTAAATTACTTAAGCATATCTATGAAGTCGGTTACTTTTTAGTGCGTTTTGAGTCGGTTCTATTTTTATTTAAAAATTTTAATTTCTTACTTTTTAGTGATTTATCGCCACGTATCGTACTCGTACTATACTGTCATAGTATATTATATGCCACTAGTAGCCAAAAAGCTACCGATACCGAGACAAAAACCGAAATCGCTGTAAGCGTGCCTCCAAAATTTGAAGAGTTCCTTCAATTTCCCCAGGATATCCTCATCAGATCTAGAATGTCTATGTATGCCCTTTCTAATAAAAAAAGAATTATCAAAATCGGTCAATTCTGAAAAAAGTTATGCATGGTCATACATAAAAAAAAATATACGTGTCGAATTGAGAACCTCCTCCGTTTTTTTTCGTCGGTTAAAAAGAGAGATGTTGTATGTTTTAATGGCAATTTTATCGTTTACGTAAGACGAATATTATCTAAATATAATATATATCTGATACAGATATGTATATTTGCGAGTAGGTGTACTAAGAATAAGTTTCTCTTTAAACAAATAATTGCCGAAGGAAGCTTAAGCCCCATCTAAAGTTACCACTTAACTTAACAATCACTTAAAAACATTGCCTTTAACAGATACACGCAAGGAACATGTCTTGTAATGTACTGCCCCTGTCCATCAACGTGAGGCATTGTTAAGATGTACCAGTAATATATCCGGCAACTTACTTATATCCTAAGCTAAAACTAAGTTTAAACAAGTTATGTTGATTGCCGGAAGAAACAATTAAAGACCGTTTGATTTAATTGCTTTAAGGAACTGGTTTCTAAATAATGATGAGATGGTAGTCAAATTATAATTTTATATTTTTTTATTTTGTGTCTCTTGGGTGGAGCTCTCACAGCTTAAATTCTTAGTTTACCACTGTAATTATCTCACTATTATGTAACATAGTGCCAGTGTACTGTGCACTATGCCTCATTGCAGTGGAGTCGAGGCTTTAAATTTAATTTAATTTAGTTTTAATTATATTCTAATAATTTAAGCATATTTTATATTGATTAACAGTAATGTAAAAAAATGATAATTTATTGGCAAAGTAATCAATGTATTTTATTGAATAAAATTACTTCAATTTTGACTTTTGAATTATACTTCGAATAAGTTTAGTGGTATGATCTCTGAATTACCCAGATTTATCCTGCAACCTTTGGTTAGATAACTTTAAAAACATCTTGAGGTAGGCGTCAAATTAAAGGTCAGGTCCAAAAGGCTCTCATAATCCTGTTTTGAGACTTCTTTACCGTTTTCTTACATCGTAACAAGGACCCGTAATTCATTGAATCACTTACACATCATGTTTATATTATAATAGCTGAGTCTCGCAGTTTCATCCGCGTACAATCGTTTTAGTAGGAATATCGAAGAATCGGTTCTTAGCGAGCGTCTACCGCGGGTAATGATTAACTTTGCTAAATTTCAAGTCAATCGAGTGTATAGTTTTATCGACCTCGTGATGAGTCAGCCAGTCGGTGGAATTTCGCTTTTTTTTATCGATTACAAGTTGGTCCTTGACTGCTATCACACCTGATGTTAAGTGATGATGCAGTCTAAGATGGAAGCGGGCTAACTTGTTAGGAGTGGGACGAAAATCCACACATCTTTCGGTTTCTACACGACATCGTACTGGAACGCTAAATTGCTTGGCGGTACGTCTTTGTCGGTAGGGTGGTAACTAGCCACGGCGAAAGCCTCCCACCAGCCAGACCAAGACAAATTAAGAAAAATCTCAATCTGCACCGGAAATCTGCCGGAAATCGAACCCAGGACCTCCGTCTTATAAATCCACCGCGCATACTACTGCGCCACGGAGGTCGTCAAAATAAAGTTATAATATAGATTGTTTGCTTATTACTCAGAATAATAGTTAATTAAATAAAGGTTTATATATCAAAGAGAAAATCATTCAATGTTCTTGTAATCTCTCTTTTCCTAACCATCTATGACACGTCCTGTGAAAAAGTCGTGTATCAACTTCCATCTCCGCCTTGTATTAGCTGTCGACTTTTTGCGCTGCTGTGAAATGGTTCAACAGAGCTCTATGACGTTTATTAGGCTAGTAACAAGCCTCATACGCCACCCGGACGTAGAATCCAACAACGGTCAGTCGATCTCACCTCACTTCGTCTCTATATTTCTCTATCTGTAGTATCGTAGCTGACTGAATATAACCGTATTTATTTTAAAGGTTCCCTAGTCAACAAGAAAGCCTCAAAGTTTCGCCACGTCCTAATGTCTGGTTTTCAGTCAGTCCACGGTTTAGTTAAAAGTTTATTCGTACTATAAAGCTTTAATTTGGTATGGAGCATTCAATACATCGTGAACATCATCATTTTCAGCTTATCATCGATTTATTACAGGACTAGGCCATCATTATCATCATTGGCCTGTGAATCCGTCCACTTCTGGACATAAAGAACCAAACAAGGTGATCAAATTGTTCAATATTAATATATTAAAAAAATTTTAAACAATTTAATGAAGCTACAGCTTGCAAAAATAAGTCACCTGCCTGTCTGAGATGAGAATCGATTCGTGTGGAGACGCTTTTATCGAAACGATCGCGCTTGACAGGTGAGCGAATGCCGAAATCGCGTATTTTGTGTGTGTGAGTGGATTACATTGTACGAATGTCCGACAGTATCAACAATCAGGATCTTGACTTAACTTGACTGAAGCATCGCAAGGATAATGTGCTTAAAAAAGAAAAATAAATAAAAAATTCGATAAAATAAATACATAATAAAAATGGTTTAGTTTTAAATTTTTTTTATTTAAAATTTTATATTTGAGATTTTTAATACAAAATTAAGAAAAACACCCTTTTCTGTAAAAGCCACCGAAAAAGTGTCGCTGGATAAGGTTTTTTACGTTTTTGGTATTCCGTTACTTGGGACAATTACTCTAGGTGTATTCACGGTTTATCGAGTCTACTAATAAAAACGTAATATTCAATATAACTACATCATTGGTTCAGTAGTTAGCTGTTGTGGTTTTAGATCATAATATTCTGGATTCATCTCTTGACTCAGGTTATGAAATATTAAGACGCGAAAATAGTAGATCTTTTTAGATTTTTTGAATGTAATATAGCAGCAGTGTGGTGGGGCTAAGCTCCAAATCTTCTCTTAAAAGAAAATAAGTCCAGTGTGCAAAATAGGTTCATAATGGCGATGATGCTATTAAATATGACTCCTAGAACAGAAAGGAATCTGATGACACTTCATCTCTAATATATAAAATTTCTCTGTCATAATGTTAGTTCCTGTACTCTTCCGAAACGGCTTTACCGATTTTTACCAAATTTTGTATGCGTATTCAGCAGGTCTGAGAATCGGCTACTATCTAATTTTCATTTAAATTTTTTTTTAATTTTTAATGCAAAACATCGTTTGCCGGGTCAGCTAGTATTCTATTATATTATATACTAGCTTTTGCCCGCGACTTCGTCCGCGTGGAATTAGTTATTACGGCAGCCTAATTTTTCTAAGCTTTGAATGTCATATTTATTAATATCTAATCAACTGCCTAAGAAATAGGTCCTAAGCTTTCAAAATGACGACACTTTCATACAACATTTCATCCCCCCTTTAACCCCTTACAACCCTTTTTTCGCAATTAAAAGTAGCCTATGTCCTTTTTCAATTTTATTTAAATCGGTTCAGTAGTTGTAGAGTGAAAGCAAGACAGACAGACAGACAGAGTTACTTTCGCTTTTATAATATTAGTTAGGATTATAAAAATATCGACAAACACAAGTAAACTACGTCAACTATCCAGGTGGGCGCATAAAAAATAAATAAAATATAAAATAAAATAATTTACATGTGCAAAATGAACAGGTTTCGGCAAATAGTGGCGGTGCAACCTCGTGAGGTCAACGCCACCTTACAATGTTGTAGCCTAATGCACTCCGCACACTGCGCGGCAGAACGATTCGCGATCGAAAAAAAACACGTAATACGACACGATCGCATTGTTTCGAACAAAACCATCGAAAATATGCCTGCAAGAGTCTGAATTTAACGCAGATGCGGTCTGAATTAATGCCTATTATGTTATTGAAAGTGCAAGTTCACACATCTCTATAAAGAGTTTTATTATTTCGAATATGAGAAAGTAAAATAAAATGGTATAGCACTGCAGATATTATCTGCGTGTATAAATGGGGGGTTTATTAAGCGTCTTAATGAGTGGATGTTGTACGTAAATGGTTTTTAGTTGGGGCAGGTTATTTTAAACTGATTAAAACCAGAATTCTTCATACTCAAAAAAAAAATAAAGAACGCGTTATTTAAATTGTAATGTCATTTCATTCTTGAATGCGGTCGCTGCATATATTAACACGCGTAAGTTATCGATTTTTGATATGATACACACTTGGGATTTAAATGCTTGTTTTACATAAATTCTTATTGCAATGTTATGGGTACTGTCAAGCTGATATCGTTAGATGAAATGTTTCCCTGTAGTGTTTTTCTACTGATCTAGAATATCCAAAAGTTGTGGGAACTGTCTTGAAAAAAAAACCGAACACTTTTTCCCTTAATCATAATAATAAACTTTGGCAAAACATTGATTGACATAATACTCTGAAGCGGATATCTAGGAATAGAATAAAAACAACTTGAAATTTAAAAGGTAATATATAGAAATCCCGCGACACTAACAATTTCTCGTAGAATAGAGACTTTTATGTCTTGTGCCTTTTATCGTTAATAATAGAAAATCCGATGTATATTTATTTTCTTATCGGATCTTCATAATGTGGTCAATCTAGATTGCAAAAACAATCATCTAAATTATGAAATAATAATAATAATTATGATTTGGTTTCGTCGGTGTTAACAATACATACATTTTGCAGTATTGTCTGGACGTCCATCCTTAAGAAGGCTGTTGTGCCGGCAAGTTTAGCTTTATGACTATTTCAATAGCACGCGGAGACAATGATGTCGCTTTGTTACTTTTATCCGGGACTCGGGACTCGGCACTCGGGACTCGGGAATGGCAAGTTATGGGAGAATTAAATAAAGCTTTGCACGTTTTTATCAACTCGGTTTATCGACCTTTCTGGCGCAGTTGGTTGCGGTTGGCCTTACAAAAAGAAGTCCTTAGTTCGATTTCCAGTTCAAGTCAATTGATAATTATGTATTTTTTAAGTTTGCTCAAGTCTGGCGTGGTCGATATTATTTGACCGATTTCTTTATTTTTAATTTGAAATATATCCCGTGCCATAAAATTATTGAACTTCTTTTGGAGGTGCAACATTATATACTAAAGAAAATATTGTATTCTTTAAAAAAATCATAACAAGTCGTAAAACTCTCAATAAGAAATATTTTAACAAGCCATTTTTATCTTTGCTACAATAAGTTTGTCACTTTAGTTAACCATGACTACGACCCGCAGTTTAATACGAACTTGCTGTTAGTACGTACATAAATACTAATTAGTGGTAATATTTCATAATAATATCTATCAATAGACCTAACGCGAGCCAATATTTATTACTTATAATCCTTAAATAATTCCAACTAATAACTCTAAGTGAAAACAATACATTTCTACCTGTACCAAAGAAGTCAAAACACATTCAACATTATAAAAAGATAACATACTTCATAAGAGACTCGGACTTCTACGGTCGACATCATTATGATGAGATAACATACTTTAGAAACGGTAGTACAGTCCACGATTGTCAATGGACGCTCTAGAAAAAAAAACAAAGAGCCCTTCCTTCTCATCAAAACACAAAGACGCACCGCCAAGCGTAAAGTTAGAAACTTAGAAATGGTTTTTATCCGACTACGCCGAAGCAAAGGACGGGTGAAGTTTTAATACTTCGTATAGTCAAAGTCTTTATTATTAACGTAGGTATAAAAAGAAGAGATGTTTGACCTATCTGTGTCTTAGGCATCCTTATCTCTGAATGAGTGGAGCAATTATGATACAGTATTTATTTTCGCAAACTTAACTAATAAAGTATTAACATAGAATATTAAAACCCGACATAAAAAAGAGGGGTTAAAGTTTGACACATATTTATTTGTCCTCCTCTATTTGAATGTACTCATTAAGATAATTTTTTTTTCTTTTAAAAACTGTCGTGGTAGAGACTGTTATTTACATTCTATGAAAACCTATTCAGGTATTTCAAAAATCATTTTCTATTTGACTAACTTATACAGATCAGATTGATTTAAAATTTGGTACATAATTTTAATTCGATGGTATTTAAAACACGACTCGATAACGTAGCATTTTACTTGTTGAAGATTTTTTTTAATTGGTTAAAAGTTACCCCCTATACACCATTATCTATTTATAATATTAGAATATATAATAAATTATAATATACTGAAATATCGTAAAGCAAACAAGCAGTGAGCTGTTATATGATTGGAGTAGCGATAGCTGCCGAATCTATACGTCACACCAGTTCCTGCACGATAGATGTGGATTGCTTTTTACACTGTATAATTACTAAGCGATGATGCAATCTAACAAGCGGGATAACTTGTTAGGAGTAGGATGAAATCCACACCCCATTCGGTTTCTACACGACATCGTACCGGATCGCTAAATCGCTCGGCTGTAAGTCTTTGTCGGTAGGGTGGTAACTAGCGACGGCGAAAGCCTCCCGCCAGCCAGACCAAGACAAATTAAGATAATCTAAATATTCTCTGCCGGGAAACGAACCCAGGATCCACGATATATAAAACCACTGTGAAACGGAGGCCAGCGGTATACTGCAACAATAAATACTGTATCGCACCTGTTTAAAAAGAAAGTAAAGTAAAAAAAGATCGCTAACAACATTCGCAAACAAAGTGGCAACCTACTTATACAGTGCAACATATAAAATCTAGTATCATCGCTCGGCCCGACCTTGACCGTGTATGCACGTGGACGTGTACGTTTCAACGAGACGACCGTCTCAATGTTTTACTTTTCTTATTTTCTAAATGTTTTTTTTTAATTTAAGAATTGCCGTAAACTCCATATGACCACAGCGGCGTCACCGGGGGGAATTAAAATATGTAAAATAAATTTTAAATAATTAATTAAAACATGTACTCCTAAATACTTAATCATCCCTTGATTTATTATATTAGAAGTAACTTACTATGACTTTAACAAATCTTCATAAAAATAAACTGTACAATTGTTAATATGGTGAAGTACTTCAATCCTTTTGGATCGTTGGCGCTTCAAACGAACAGTGCAAAAATATAATAACTATTTTTTTCTATTTGTATTTATTTATTTTTTATTTGTTAGAATTCTCATAACCATTATCACTGCAAGTTATAATTTTTAAATTTAATTTTATTATTGTCTTTTGGAATAATTATTTACTTAGTATTTTTGAGTAAAAATAATAAATGATTATTACAAATATTCTAGCTCTACCAATCAACTATATATAAAATAATAAACGTAAATAAAGGACTGGTGTGTGAACGAGGATAAGTATTATCTCTGTCCTTATCTCTCGTTATAATTACGTCAGATTTTCAAGAATTATTCATTTGTTTTCTGTCGTTTCGTTGGCTCGTATAGTTACGCCAATAAACTGTTATAACTGAAACACTGTTACCGAGCGCGAGGCAGTCTTGCAGGTCTAATGCTCGCGCCGCGTAGTGCAAGTATTTGCATTGTGATTACAAGTGACCTGACTGAACCGAGCCTTTGGATCATGCATGCGACCTTGTTGCGAGTTATAATTTATATGATAATACACTTTGTATTTTATTCACATTACGCTTTGATGTCCAATGAGGTGGAAATAGACGCCAAGTTCTAACGCACGGGTTGTTCCTGGATGCTTTATCAATTAAAATGAATCTATGCTTATTAAACCGCGGACTTACGTTTGACTAGATGCCGCTTGTTTATTCAGTAGAATAAAATAACATTGTGAAATTAAAAAAAAATATTTTTGTGTAGTTTTCGTTCCTTTAAGAATTTCGGGATAGAATCTGGCCTATGTGTTGTTATTCGGATAGGTAAGCTATATTATTGTGAAGTTTCATCAAAATCCATACGGCGGTTTTTGCGTGAAAAAGTACCAACCAAGCATTCCTTTAATTTGAACGAACACTTTCTGAAATAGAGTGTCTCTTTGAAAACCATCTTCGGCCCTAGAGCAAATAAAACAAAACAATATTCAGACCAGTTCAACTGATTTCATTAATTTTAACAAGCCCAGAAAGACATTTAAATGTTAATAGACTTTGTGTGTTGGTACAAGTACGTTACACTTTCACGTCCAATGAGATGAAAATAGATGTTTATTATTTATTGGACGGTTGTTTGTTGCTTCATCTATTAGCTTTGTTATAAATGGCTGTATAAATTTAATATATATTGTTAATAAAAGTAAATAGTATATTATTAATTGTGTGGTCTATTATTTTAATTGAGGAACTTGCGTCGGACGTAGACCGACTGAAATAGGACCGTCGTAATTGCGACTACCAGTCACGATCTAACTCAAACTTAACTGGGATCTTGACTGACGTTGGGTGACTATATTGCGAATAATGGTGGGGACAATTTAATACGTAGTATCTATAAATGACGCATTTTAAATTGAGGCGTCTATCGGTTATACTGACAGTGATATGGAGGCATTCTTAACAATTCGTGACCCTTTTCATTGTACCTATAGTAAAGTAGAGTAGGTCTTATACAGGATACTACTACCATTATACCTCTTAGTAGTATTGTAGTGTTCCGGTTGGTAGTCTGTGAAATAATTAGCACATTTGAGTTAATACCTAGTCTCAGGGCAGGGCAGAGCATTTAAAAGTGTTACTTTGTTATAGACGAAGGTTACCCGACTTAACATTGGGTGGGTAATTTGCTTCCGTATTTATTACTATGGATAAGATGGTTTAGAAGGTTTCGTTGGTAGTTCCTTGTCTGAGAAAGAAATGCAGAATTTATATAAATACAGAGTAAATCTGTAAGATTTAAGTTATACTTACGCAGTGGTCGTATAAGTCAACCTAAGGTCACGACCTCCACGGGAGACGCGGTGTCGTAAGTAAAGAACATCGGTATAAAAGATCAATGTTATGGAGCTACACACAGAGCTTTATTATTTTTAATATAATTAATTTAGTTTGCGTTTGACTTTACGTTTAATATTACGTTTAAAGAAAGAAAATTAAATGAATTCTTCATTGTCTTTAAATTCATGAATACAAATTTGTCATTGCCCATGGGGTCGTAATTTTTGAATCGATCGCATTTTTAACCAAAATAAAAGAACTTTTACAATAATGGAAGTAAATCTAAATATGAATAAATGTAGTAAAGTCGAAGTAGTTAAATACTTCGTTCGATAAATATAGCCAATGAAATACAAGATCAAAGCATGTTATCTGAAATAGTGTCATTTCCATTTTCCTACTCGCGAACGTGTTAAAGTAATGCACATTCTAGTACTCTATAAATAGACGATACGACAAAATTATTGAACTTTAAAACTGAACATACGCGTGTTCAGGCGTTTGTTGAGTCACACGCCATTGCATATTTCGGTCATGGACAGGATGGTTATTCGGAAATGTTTTTCCTTACGCCCAATTTTTATGTGTACCTTTATCCAGCTAAATTTAATCGTATCGTTATTTCGTTTTGTTCATTTTCTCTATAATCAGTTATATAGTTCAATATTGGTCTAAACATGTAGACTGATGTCAATAAATTCGTCTATGAATACGTGCTTTTGTGTTTCTCTCTCTTTAGCTTCATTTTGACGGGTGCATCCCATTAGTACCCCATACCGTAGTTCTATAGAACTGTTGGGATATTTTCCGTGCTGTCAAATTATATCCCAATAGTTCTATATAGTACTGTAGTATAGTTTTTGCTCTTGACTTTACGTATACCATATAAATTATAAAATTTATATTATTTTGATTGATATTTCATTTTGATTTTAACAAAAAAAATGTCCCTTGCGACAAAAGCTAAGTTGTTAAAACCAAGTAGTAGTTGTGTCTAAAAAAATATTTTCTTATTTTAGAAGTTATAATGTCTCAATTTACCACTTTCGCGCAAAGTATTCAGTTTAGAAAAAAATTGTATTAAAAACCTCAATACCATTTTAAAGACGTTTTGTGCAATTTAAGCAAAGCTGTATTCGATATAGTATGTTTATAGATACTCTCAAATTTAAGTGGACATTTATTATTGCAATCAAAAGAGATTCCATATTATATTTATAAAAACTATAGATATTTATATGTAACGTACAAACAAGATGTTGATATCGACATTTCTTTAATTGTACTAAGCATATTAGTACTTAGCGTCCCATTAGTAGTGTATCAACAGTTCTATAGAACTAAAATTAGGGGGTACTACTGGGATGCACCCATTTTGACACTCAACGTGAAACAATGTTCGATTGTACCATCCTACGTACCGCCACACGATTTAGCGTTTCACTACGATGTCGAGTGGAAACCGAAAGGAGTCTGAATTTCATCTTATTCCTATGAATTTATCCTACTTCCATCTTAAATTACATGTTCACATGCCTTCAGGTGTAATTGCAGTAGAAGGCTAACTTATAATAATAAATAAACGTAGTAACTGATGGGGTTAGACCAATAGACTATAAAGGTCTAACCGTCTACGTGAGGTTAAACTTGAGGCGTTAGTGACCGTAGAATGGATCCACGTGGATACTACAGAGCGTGAATAATATATGGTATTACACAAACATCGACGTAACGTGTCGTGCCGGTGTAATGCACATGTCTGTATCAGACGCATTCACGGCGGTGCATAACAAAGTGAAGTATATTCTATATAGATAAGCCTCGATAGCAATAGTTAAGAGCTCAACTTAAGTCTTACGTTCAATTAGGTGTAGTTAGTTCTACGTACGATCATTGGAAGCATCCACTTTTGGTAGGTACATTGTTTTTATCTAGTTGATAATTTCGACGACCTCTGTGGCACAGTGCAGTGCGTGGAGGATTTATAAGATAGAGGTCCTGGGTTCGATTAAGCGTTCCGGTACTATGTAGAAACCGAAGGGGTGTGGATATTATCCTACCCCTAAGATTTTATTATCACTTACAATCAGGTGTGATTGCAGACAAAGGATATAACATCTTGTTTGTATTACATATAATATATCTATAGTTTATATATATAATATATATATATATATATATATATAAAACATTCTTAAATTGAGTAAAAAGCTGAGTTCTAATGTGCATGGTAGGAGTTGGGATTGAGATAAAAAATAAATCAAAAAACTATATAATATTTTGAGATTACCGCGGTATACGTAGAGGTATGTGTGCACCAAGATTTCGGTTATCATAACCAACGGTTAACATAAGCTAAACGTAAAATTTACTGTTCATGATAACCTGTCTGGTTAAGGACTTAAGCTCGGTTAAAATAACCGCCCGGTTTACGTCCTTAACCGGCGTATGGGTTGTCGTGAACTGTAAATTTATATTAAAGTTATGTTAACCGTTGGTTATCGTTACTGAAATCTTGGTGCACACAGGCCTTAACCGGTATTTCCGAGTTCCGATAATTGACTCTAGTGTCCCTTTACTAACTCTTTCGTTTGGGTCAAGAGTTAGAAGGTAGTATTCTATGAAAATATCCTGTACTGAAATTGCTGACTCCAAAGCCCTGACCGCTTTCTTGGCGCTCAAACTCGGCAACGGCTGGGTTGCCTTATTTAAATAATTTCATAAGTGCACATTCCTATATTTTTGGTAGATAGTCAGACACACATTTATTTCCCATATTTCAGGTAGTTGTCATACTACGAGTGGCAGTTTTCAGATTTTCAGTCCCATTCACATACGTCTGCGCCTGATTATTAAAAAAGATGTGTGGCACTCGGAGACTGCCGCGGTAAAGCTATTGCATAGCATTTTTTATCAACTTATGTTTACCCACCAACGTCATCGGGACCGTGGCCTAGCGGTAAGGGGTTCGAATCCCGTCGGTTCCGCAATTTTTTTTAACCGTGATATTGCAGTATTTGTGAAAGTCATTAATTTAAAAAAAATGAATGACTTTTTGAAATATCACGCTTGAAAAAAAAATAATTTCGGAACCGACCGGATTCAAACCCGTGTCTCTCTGGCAATCTGGGCACTTAGAGCACCTTACCGCTAAGCCACGTTCCCCGATGACGTCGTTGCCGAAATTGTGCTTTTGATATTATGTTTTTGATACTCAGGGGGTGTTAGGTTTTTTCGTTACGGAATTTCTATATTCGGTCTCCACGCTCAAGGCCCGCGATAAAAGCTATACAATAGCTTAAAAATATAAAGGAATTAATAAATAAAAAATAGAATCTAATAAAATAATAATATAAATTAATATTAAAACGCATGTGCAAAGAGAATACACGTGTCGCTACTATAAATAGCAAGAGTGTAACAGTGTATTAGAGTTGCCGACCGCCGATAAATCTGGCCTTAAGAGCCGCTCTCATTAGCTGAATAATTGTGGATCTTTGGACCGCATCCAACATAGTCCAGTTGATCAGATTTATGCTATTGTCTTCTTATTGAGGTGATCATGTCTCGTATATCGGAAATGCTGCTGGCAACATTCTAGAATCTAACTGCGAAGGAGGATTTGTTCTTTGATTGTATTCAAATTCAAATTTAAAATCATTTATTTCAAGTAGGATGTTTTACAAGCACTTTTGAAACGTCAAGTCTGTCAGTACGTATGTATAAGTCAGTATATGTATAACTATTTGTTAGTGTGCATACATACTTAAGTTAACGTTCTCAGGTTTAATAGACCAACTGCCTCGTAGATCTAGTAGTTAGCCTGTCTTCAGATCACAAGGTCGATTCGAGTCCAGGGTTGGGCTATAGAATAGTACCGAGGGTTTCTTTGTTTTTAGAAATGTTTTATTAATTTTATTAAGAAGTTAGAAAATTGGAGGTCTTACACCTCTATGGGAGAGCATGTTAAGTTGGTTTCGGTTATTTTCATCAAATTTAATTTTTTTTTATCGTCTACAAGTTGGCCCTTGACTGCTATCACACCTGGTGTTAAGTGATGATGCAATCTAAGATGGAAGCGAGCTAACTTGTTAGGAGTAGGATGAAATCCACACCCCTTCGGTTTCTACACGACATGGTACCGGAACGCTAAATCGCTTGGCAGTACGTCTTTGTCGGTAGGGTGGTAACTAGCCACGGCGAAAGCCTCCCACTAGCCAGACCAAGACAAATTAAGAAATATCTCAATCTGCCCCGCCGGGAATCGAACCCAGGACCTCCGTCTTATAAATCCACCGCACATACCACTGCGCCACGGAGGTCGATCATTGGGATCGGTAATCCAATATTGTTACCTTAAGACCGCTAACAATATGTATTGGTTTTAATTAATTATTAGTCTTTAAGTACCTAGCATAATTCTTCGAATAAAATAGCGAAACTTATTAGATATTGTTTCTGTTTGTCAACTTTATTTCTTAATTTTGCGCTATGTAAATAAGCTAAATTAAAAAAAGAGCATGAGAGCAGCATGTTGGGCTAATATTGATGCCTCTAAAATCTTCATATCAAAAAGTAATCTTACTTGTCCAGATGAGTTCAGTCACATATAATACACCACTTCAAAGTCCCAGACTAAAACTAGTTATTGAAAGAGAAACAGGCTGTCCTTATCGCGTTTGATTACCATTATCTAGACATAAAATAAAACGGCATTCAGTAATAACATTGTATTTAATAAATTACAGCCTTATCTCAAGAACTAACAACAAATTATTGATCGAACAGATAGTTTATTACTTACTGTCCGTGTGTGATAATTTTAATACAATCGATATCCTTGTGGCCAGTTGCAATTGACACATTGAACTGACAAACGTTCCGTTTTTGTGAGACTTCAATGTATAGTATTCTGTTAAAGTTTACCTCCAGATAGTCAATATCTGGAGGTCAATTATGCAGCGCAATCGCAATCAATGTAATTAATAATTATTTTAATTACCCTTTTGACATTATGTCTACCTATTTGACGCTGATTATTTTAAAAGAGCAACAGCTGAATTTCTTGTCGACTCTTTTCAAAACAAATTAGTGTGTTCTGAGCCTCTACTTCAATATTTTCTATACAAAAGCACCTGTAAACGAACTAAGTAGTCTGATATAAACGAATTTGTATTTTATTAATTCGTTATCCGAGTACTTGCCTTTCAATTTAGGATGAAGCAAGCGGAAAACGATTTTTTGGTAAGTGCAGGTTGTCATCTGTATTTGAGAAAACCTTAGGTATAGCCCAGTTACATTATCCAAGTTATGACGCGAAAAAGGTCTAAAAGTTATTTTTCAAATTTTGGAAATTATTACCAACTGATTGAATATGTCCACCGACACTGTCATGGTTGGCTTAAACTTTATAGAGGAGTCTCGTGCCATGCAGTAGAAGGTCCCTAACAAGTGGCTGATAATGATCCTCAATATCTTAAAATACCTACTTTAAACGGCCACGAGTTTTAATGTAATTTGGATAACTAAAGTACCATCCCTCTCTCTGAAGCAAAGTCCTAACTAGAAAAAGTTAACAGAATTGCCATTTTAGAAAAGAACTAATTACGTCAAAAACAACACTTGCTGTTATAAGCTTGCGTTAAAAAAAGTTTTTTTTTATACGCTTTGCTCAAAAGAGGTCTATTTAACGCAATGACGTCACAAAGAGCCCTCAGACAATGGGAAGTGGGAACTGGAGGCAACGTGGGTAATTTGCATTCGGCCTAGTGCTGGCAACAATGATAAAAATGTAAGCCAACTTTGTGAAAATAAACTTTCATAATTTTTTAATTTAAGAAAAAGAGTTCAGACGTACTGCGTTCTACGCAACGTTTTAAATCACCGCACAGATAACAAACGGTAAGACCGCGCTACCTGTCATCTGCTTAGTTGTATAAGGCTTCGAATATTGTGAAATGCCGCTTAACGTAGGCGTTCTATGCTTTGCGTTCTACGTTCGTAGCTTTATACCAGAACAGATCGCGTTAGTGTGAAGTTCACATATTACAAAGAACGCCAAACGCAGATAGACTTCGGGCGTTCTAAGCTCTGTGTTCTGCGCTACGTTTTTAATTTTATACAGCGCAGATAGGAGGCCTCAGACAACGCTGCTGCTATCTCTGCGCTGCCTGCTATAAAGTTACAACCATTACAAAGAACGTGAAACTTATAACGCCTGAACACTTTGTTTGCACGGCTTCTAAATCCATACATTCTTACGGTACGGTATTTATATTGACTTAATTTGTCAGGTTAATCGTACAAGTCTGACGTAATCTCGCCTCCCCACGGCGAGGAACTGGATTTAGGTTCAAAAATGATCATTTTGTACGAGATACAGCCTCAATAGCACCTCGGTTAAAGGGCTGGATTTAACACTGTGAAGTTATTGGTTTGAATTACGTCCATTTGAAAGACTGTTTTTGTGCCCACATCGTAAACTGTCTTAACGCCTCATAGGAAAAAGGAAATTTTTGTGATAACAATATGTTATTTCCATAATAAATTATTTTTTTAAAATTATTATTAATGTACCATCATTTATGTAGTCTGTTCAGATTGAAGGTGGTTGAGACAAAAATAAAAAAAACTTATTACAAAATGTGCTAAGTTAAGAAAGTCCAGCGGCGACTTTTCTTTGCGACACGCAAGCAACAGCGGAAGTTATGTATTCATAGCAAAGATGTCAAGAGTGCTCTTAAATAATGAAAGCTGGACGCAGAGTTAACGAAGCTCAACTGAACTAGGTTAAAACGGAGTTTGGTTTCTACTTCGAGTTTTGGTTTTTAAGCCTCAATAGTTCCATACACATACGCTTGAACTATAAAATTTCTAACAATTATTAATACATTATCAGGGGTTAAAGCATGAAATTGCCGATTTGTAATGGAAAATAAAAATTTGTTTTTTTTTTAATTTAACATATGTATTTAATCAAAATATTTACCATTATTATCTATACATTGCTGCCATCTAATAGGAAGCTCATTTATGCCTTTGCGATAGAACTCTGGTGATCTAGATTCGACAAACTGTGTGAAAGCAGTTTGCGCTGCCTCCTGAGAAGAAAACTTTTTGTCACGTAGAAAATTGTCCAAATAACGAAAACAATGGTAGTTCGTTGGAGCAAGGTCTGGCGAATATGGAGGGTGACGAATGATTTCGAATTGCAGTTCCTGTAGAGTTAAAACGGTTTCTCGTGCTGTATGAGGTCTCGCGTTATCATGGAACAATAATGGTGAAGATCTATTCATAAGTCGGGGCTGTTTCACTGCTAGTTTCGCTATCATTGTTCGGAATTCGGCGCAGTAGACATCTGCCGTTATTGCTTGACCAGATCGGAGAAAGCTATAGTGAATAACACCACGCTGACACCACCAAACAGTTACAATTACCTTTTTATTGGCAAACTTTGTTTTAGGATTTGGCGTTTGACCTGGGGTCAGCCATTGCATTTTCCGCTTACGATTATCGTAAAGAATCCATTTTTTATCACATGTCACAATTCGATCCAATATTCCTTCATTTCTGTATCGATTCAACAAGGCAACGCAAGTTTCAACACGCGTTTCTTTCTGCAGATCAGTCAAATCATGAGGCATCCATTTTTAATATTTTTTTATTTTATTGATTTGACGCAAATGAGTCAATAAGTATTGTTGGTAAAGTAACGTTTAAATAATGCCGCTAATTCCTGGGTAGTTTGCCTCGGATCGGCTTCCACCATCTCTTTCAAATCATTTTTATTCACCTATGTGGGCGGACTTCCACGTGGTTCGTTCTTCAAATCGAAGTTTAAATAAATAAATAAATATTATAGGACAGCAGTCCTCTCTCCAAACGCAACATTTATAATTGCAAGATTAGGAAACGTTAATTTCCAAAAAAAAAATACCGAGCAATGCTCAACCATCAACCATATAGTTGGTCTTTTAATATGATTAACCATACATATAAACTTTCGCCTTTATAATATTACTAAGGATTTGATTTTTTATTTTTTTATAAATATTGTCCAAAGTAATTCGGAGTTGGGCAGGTTTTGACACGTGCCTTGAAGGGCATGTTAAGCCGTCGATCATTATGACTAACAAGTGATTGTGAACGTGTCACGTTCACATTCACATATTGTTAGTAATGAAACAGGTTTAGTATTTACCAAGGAAGCCGTCGATAATACCGGTGTAAGTTAGAAGAAAAATTAAATTAATTTGGTTCCAAGAGCAACTGATAGCCAGATTTTAGTTAATTTATACAAGCTTCTCATAATTTTTTTACAATAATAAAAATTTATAAAAATAAATATTTAAATTCAAATTCATGTATTTTAAATAGACTATATAGGTACGCAAAAGAAATTTAGAAACACCAAATCTATCAGTATATACTGTCTCTACCACCGGTTTGGAAGGCAGATTTTGTTTAATTACAATAAATTTGTAAAGGCAAAGCGTACTATCTCACTTTTCAGCACCAGGTATTCTATAATAATTATTATGAAAATATAATAATTTTACCTGGTGTTGCTTTCGATCTATAGCAGAAACTACGAATTAAGTTCAATATTGAACCATGTGAATATAAGTTTAGATTTAGATACCCCTCCTCACATTTGCCTAGTACTCCTATTAGGCAAAAGTGAGGGTTCATTTATCATTTAGCATGGGCTACAAGTATGGACCTGTAGCACTTTATTAGAGGGAGATAGTTTCCGTCAATATTTGTCGGTAATCACAGCCTCATATCTGGCACTCGCTCTATTACAGAAACTTAAAATTAATTTAAATATAGGATCGTAAAAATAATTAGATTAACAGATCCACTCTCACTTTTGCCCAATAGCAGTCACGAGTCCATTTAGCCCCATGCTTGTAGCATTTTATTATGGTATATTAGTTCCTGATAATATCTGTCGATAATCACCGGTTTATATCCTCGGTTGGCGCTTATTATTCCATACATCAACATTAAAATCATTATGGCCGACCTTCGGGTTGGCTATCTGGTATGAATGCAAATTTTAAATTTATGGTTCTTTAAAAAGGATAAAAATATCGGAGGCAGTCGATTTTTTGGTGCTTCTTAATCATTATTTACGATCGGCCTTGACTCTTTTGTTTAATGAATTTATCTCATCGTATTTTCGAGTTGTACGTGTACGGTTAATAAATTTTATTTGTAGAGAGAGAGAGGGAGAAAGGTCATCGAAAACACTCGTATTACATCAGTTACGATAGCCAACTGTTCTGAATGAATCCGTAACCGGAAATGAACCGAAATCACGAAAAATGTCGGTATCTTTGTAGTGTATAACTAAAAAACTAAAACTTCTTAATGTACGTACTGAATACATCCTTATTTTTTGGATTTAGTACTTAACCCACCCAGGTTAGAACTTGGAAAGCATAGATTTAGGGTATATCTAAATTATTACAAAAATATAGTATCCTAACGTGTTATTTATGATAATAAAACAAACGGGGTGAGCTGAATAAAACCGTTTAAAAAGACTCACCACAGACACACTCTAACTTTGGACTACAGCTTAGTACTAAATAAAAACCATTAATTTATTGTTGGCGCTTCTGGAAGCTTTATGGGTCTATATATGTCACTTTAATGTTGACATTAGTATTTTAAAATTGACATTCGCTAAATAACGGAATCCAATTAATCGTCATCAATCAAGCCGTTTGGCGTGTATCACGTTCAATTTTAGTGTGCCCAATCATTTAGAGCTCTCGCTCTGGATGCGACTTCAACAAATCATTAGAAAATGCAGGAAGCTGACAGTGGTTTAGAGCTCATGTTACACTGGCTGGCGGGTCTGCAACTCATATGCATTGTAATGTATATGTAACACTGCCTCGTGGACTTATATCATACACTACGTAGTCTGTGTCATTGATATGAGAAGTGCACGCGCGTTTTTATTCAACACCAAAACGCCTTAACTTACTACGTTAATAATTGCTAATTTCAACTTAATGTTTCGGAGTTTAAGGTACAAATTGGATTGCAGTTAAACATTAATAAAGTGAGAAAGTGGATAAATATAAACGCAAAGCTTGATAGTGGTATGTTTATATTTAAATATGCATGGTCGGCGACATTGTATTGGCGTTGGTTGTATTGGTCTGCACATTTTACGAGCAGACTTCCTCGTTTCGTTGATAATATTATGGGAATGTTCTGCATTAGGAACAAATCGTGTCCTGTTCACGACCGATGATCCCATCTGAAGAGTAAACCGTGGGTTGTTTTAGCATTTTTGAGGTATTACATAGGATAATGCAGGACCAATTTCAGTTGATTGAAAAATGGTTCACAATTGGACGTTTATACCCGTAACCTTAATTGCAGATTGAGATACTTTAGCATTTTTTGATAATAGAAGTGAGATTATTGATTAACCATTCTGGTAAATAAACACAGTTCATTACACGTTCTGTTACGGGAAATATTATTTTTGCCAATTAAAGTCAAACAACCATTATCAATTAAAGTCAAACAGCCATTATCAATTAAAGTCAAACAACCATTATCAATTAAAGTCAAACAACCATTATCAATTAAAGTCAAACAACCATTATTACCATCTTACAGTATTATTAAACATCTCTTACTCACACTTTTTTAACGATTATGTAATATTTTTTCATGAAAATATAAGCTCACTAACTCGTGGTTGACAAATACGTTGAACTTTCAGAATCGTGCATGCACTTATGTGTTTAGTGTGTTTCTAGCTTTATTACACTGTAATACTACATTTTATTACTATTCTTACTATTCATTTAATTGTTTCTACTATTTTATTTTGTCATAATTATTTCAAACGGCGTGTATCTGCTTGATGCCAATTAATCGACCAAATATTGTAACACCATTCAATTGCAAAGAAAAGCCGCATCGGCCTAGTGCGTAACTGATGATCGCACGAAGGATTCCGTACAAATGTCAAGCGTATAATATCAAGAAAAGGGGAGAGTTAATAAACATCTCAAAGGCCGGCAACGCATCAGTGGCGCCTCTGGTGTCGCAGTTGTTCATGGGCGGCGGTAGTCACTTAACATCAGGTGATCCGCTTGCTCGTTTGCTCGCTATTTTTATAAAAAAAAAAAAAAAGAAAAACGGCAAAAAATTTAATATATGTATGGAAGCCCATATATAATTTTAAATATCTATATTATTCTATATTTAGTGATGTTATAGGCAACAGAAATACATCATATTTGAAAATTTTAATTGTCTAGTTATCACGTTTCATCAGGTACAGCCTTGTGACTGATAGACAATGGAATCTTCGTAACGGGCTGCCGTTTATACCATTTGGGTACGGAACCCTAAAATGTAACACCGTATGGAATAATCTTAATTGCTGAGCGATTATAACTAAGTATGCGTACACATACCTATCCTACGCGCAAGTATGCAACGATGCAAGTATGTCTATTAATGAAATGGTATTATTATAGGTATGCTCAATTAATGGTTATTATTGAAGCAAAAGTGACTCATTTAAGAGCTAATTTTATTTATTTTAATAGGTGAGTTCGCGGCTATTTAAAATAAATTGTTATTTCTTGTAGTTGTTTTTGTAGTTTGCTTCTCAATAACGACTTCCTAACCGGTGGTAGTGACTAGGAATGCACAGGGTCAGTCTTCATTGTGACTAACAGACAGACAAATATATTACATTTTTACTAGAGCGTCCGCTGTTAAAGCCTTTTCAACGGAGTATTTCTAGTCGAGAATATCTACTTACAAATTACAATTAGCTTCTATCACTCGTGAGCTCGTCTAGCTATAATATCAAGAATTAATACTCCATTTTAAATATATATTTATTATAATAATATAGCAATAATTTTTACAAACCGACTGGTAGATTCAGATATTATTCGGAACAAACAGAAATATAAATTTATTTTATTTTTGTTTAAGAACCGTATTTACTTTCATATGCATTTAATGAAAAGCTGTTAATTTGAATTAACTAAAAGACACTTCAATTTATATTTATATTAGATATCCTTTTTTATCGACTTACTTATAGTGCTTGTATAATATGTAATACTTACTTTCAATGTACAAAAATCTTCGTCTAACAAACCTACTAACCGTCAAAAATTGTAGGTGTTATTTGAATTAGTTTTATTAGTTATGTGAATGAAATGGTATTAAGTATAATTTCAAATTAATTTTCAATTAATTGAATTTTGGTAGGTACATTTTGAATGATCTACTTTCAGTCAATTTAGGCCAATAGTTGTGGCGTGAAGGCGTAACAAGCTAGTGATAAATCCATCTTAAACTAATTACTTTAATGAGTATAAAGATGGAATGTGCGTGATTGTATGTAAGTGTTGTTGTTAACTACTTCATCATTGTGAATGAAGTTTTTAAGTTTTTTATCCGTGGAAATGTTTGAGTCTTCGTATCACTTCTGCAATTGTTGGAGATTGTTCTACAAAGTACTCTATTAGCATTTAATGTGTGTAAGTCTATATCTATCAAATACTATTCTATTTTTTCGTATAGAAGTTTTCCAATATAATCATCGATTTTATTTGTGGGAGACAAGTGCCATTTAACTTTTTATTTTTATTGAATAGTTTAGGATAATTTCTTTTTGAAAATAAACATCAAAATTGCGAAACCGATTGGATTTGAACCAGCGCTTGTTTGGCCGTGCCGCTAGGCTATATTTCGTTATTTTTGATGTTATGTTAATTTTTAAATAGAAGTAAAATTGTATTTATAGAGTGTATTAAAAAAAATGTGTGCTTGTACTAGCGTACACTCGTAAGAAGTGAAACTAACTAACTTATCAACATAGAAGTATTAGAAAAAATTGATACCATAATTACACCTACGTGTTAGTGTATTGATAAATACAATCAAAAACTGAGGTTAATTTTAAATAACGTGGAAAAATAAATACCATAATTACACCTAAGTATTAGAAAAAGAGATGTAATTACTTACTTTTTTTAGAAATTCACTGGAATTAGAATTAAAATAAACCCTTTGATTTTGCTGATCACTTCAATATAACATATATATATATATATATATATATTTATCACGTAACTTCCATAAGTCAAAGATGGCGCGTAACGGAAAAATGTGACGCGTAACGAAAAAATGTTACACTAAATTTTTTTCCAACCCCGATAAAGAAGTTTCACTTCAATTAAACTAACTAATTAAAATCAAACAATTTTTTTGTGAAACAACATCATATTTCAAATTAATTAAACCGGGAATGCAAATGTATAGAACGCTTTATAATATAGCAAATGTTTTTCCCATCAATCCAAACCTGGATCAATCCATAAATTGACACTTAAGTTGATATCGCATTTGTGTATCCCAGAGTCCGGCCACTATCATCAGTGCTCAATCATGAGTTATGGTATGAGCTTATTATGGGTCCCATTATTTACGACTGGTGTTTAAGAAAATCACTCGATTCTACCATAATTGCGGATCTGAGTTATGGGCAGCGAAATCAAACACATGCTTTTTTTTTGCCGTAAACAGGTTTGCAGGTTTTCGACTACAGACCGCATTTGCAAGGCTGGCAATGCGTTTTATAAATTAAGTCACGAGTTCGATTTTCTGAGATCTGGTTAATTTAAATGTTTGTTACATTTCAACCAAAGCCATATAACGTTGTTTTTTTATAGTTATAATTTATGAATTGAAAGCCATCGGCGATACACTGAACAACATTTTGCAGGGTACGCAAAGAGTTCGCTCTACAAAGCTCTACTCGGAGTCCTGTAACCTGAGAGATTTTTAGCTTTATGTCCGATATTTACACCATTCAAACTGGAAATAAGCATTAATATTTGCAGGAAGATGAATAGCGAAATATTACTTCATGAGACAAGCTTTGTAACTAAAAACACTATTACTACGTTTACGAACATCATACGTAATCTTTGTAATGTAATGGTAAAATTGTCAAATACCCCTTCCCCCTACCCCCAAGATATTCCAAAATGAGTATCAGTTTTAATTACTTGTTTCAATCTTTCAAGAAAGCGGTGGAGTTACAAACAGAACATTTTTTTTTATCGACTACAAGTTGGCCCTTGACTACTATCACACCTGATGTTAAGTGATGATGCAGTCTAAGATGGAAGCGGGCTAACTTGTTAGGAGTGGGACGAAAATACACTCCCCTTTCGGTTTCTACACGACATCGTACCGGAACGCTAAATCGCTTGGCGATACGTCTTTGTCGGTAGGGTGGTAACTAGCTACGGCGAAAGCCTCCCACCAGCCAGACCAAGACAAATTAAGAAAAATCTCAATCTGCCCCGCCGGGAATCGAACCCAGGACCTCCGTCTTATAAATCCACCGCGCATACCACTGCGCCACGGAGGTTGTCGCACATGATGTTTCAAAAGTGTACCAGCATTAACTAAGCTCAGTTTCACAAATTTCAATTTCAATACAAGACAACTTCTAAGAGGGCATCATAACACGTTCGAGTAGGTACACATAATTTCATATTATTAAACTTTACATATATTTTATTCTATGACTTTTATACGCCTTGTCTTTTATACTTATCCTACAAATTCTACGTCAAACAGGATAGCGAGAACGGTAAACGTTTTATGTGTTTCCATTACACTATTTCATCGGAATCCGCTTCCAGTTGTATCCATGTCAAACCAGACTAATAGAGAAAAGAATCACTAGCTTTACTCGTTTTTTACTTTAGAAAGACTAGAGAATTAATCATACAATAATTTAATCTAATGCAT
Organism: Mycalesis mineus; assembly: GCA_034621355.1. Taxonomy (NCBI): domain Eukaryota; kingdom Metazoa; phylum Arthropoda; class Insecta; order Lepidoptera; family Nymphalidae; genus Mycalesis; species Mycalesis mineus. Next base: position 5,123,568 of record CM067901.1, read on the forward strand.
TTGTAGGCCAGTGCAGATAGCTTTAAAAATAATAAAAAGTACAAAAAAATCGCAGTATGATGAAACCTATTGGAATTAGGTTACTTTTTCGATATTCATTCAAAATAAATTATAGTGTGTTTGGGACATAAAAAGGTAGGTTTCACCAAATTTCGTGAAAATAAAATTGTATTTGTAAAAGATAAAAATAAAAAACAAAAAAGTAGGTTTTTTTTAATTTTTCTCATAAATTTTGAGGTTATGTGAAAAAAGTGTAAGAACAAAAAGTGCTTTAAATCTTTTTAGTCACTTTTTTCTATAGGACTTTTAGTTTAGCCGGAAATCGAGAAAAACTGTTTTTTACCCCTAAACCCTCACCCTACCCCTTCCCGACCTCAGATCGCCCGTAATTTATTTTAGCTTTCATATTTATGATATTCTCTTCCTGTTCCAATAGGTTCATCCTACTGCGATTTTTTTTGGTTTCAAAAATTACTGGGCCTAGTCTATTGGGGCTATTTTTTGATGGGCTATACCTATAAATAATCTATTGCATACTCCTTAGAGATTAATTTAAAAGTAGTTTTGTCAAAATCAATATCATAAGAAGCTTAAGCTAACTTATCCTAATTACTATACAAATCTTGACCATATGGAATGGTGGCAAGAACACTGGCCGCATATCCGCGTTTAGCCAGGCTTTGGGCAAAAATGAGCCAGCCCTTGTGTCACCAGGTCAGGTAATTATGGGGGGTAAATTATTATGTGAGAAAAGACTACCTGCAGATTCGAACAGTGGGATGTAGTAAAAAAACACCAAGTCAGTCCAGGCAAGTTGGAGGAGCATGATCGGTCTACGCTCCATATTCCCTACCCTACAAGGAGGGAGGGCTGGCCCACACTACAGGGCCAGCATACCTACTATCAACTATAATAGCGACTCAACTATAGATCTAAACTGAATTGTAGTTTAGGTTATTATTACGTAATAACGTCAGCTGAGTGCCTAGTGTGAGCTTTCACCAAAACAAATTCTTCTTCACATTCGCGTAAAGGCAAATTTTATATGGAATTGAAGCAGCGCCCCTGGCAGTATCGAGAGAAAACTCAAATGGGTAAGTGTCAGTGTCATATAAAATTTGCGTTTACCGTTCTCGATATCGACGCGGTAAAATCTTACACTAGTCACCCTGGTCGGTTTTAGTCTACAGTTGAGTCGCTATTATAGTTGATGGTAGGTATCCAGGCCATTTTCGTCATTTGGCATTAAAATAACCCACCTGTCTATAAATTGAAATGACTATAAAAGACATATTATTTACCTCAAAACATCAATTTTAAATGTAAATACTGCCTAATTAAAACCAAATAAATACTTTTTAATTAATGTCCACATTACGTTGTATTAAAAAAAAACACATGTTTATTTAAGTTACGCAAAATCCTTCAACTTAAAATATTTTATGACTTCTCCATACGGTTTGTATGTAATAAATAACCTACATATTTATTTTCTTTCTGTCACATTGCTCAAGGTCAGGTGAATATACCTGCAAAAAGAAAGGATTAAACGTATAGTTTCATGAAGAATGTTATGATTCAGGTGCTCCACGTGGACATCCCAGGCGTTTGAGTGGTAACCTTATTGGCCACTCAAAGGGGTGGGTACGTGTTACCACGTGTACAAGCGTTACTTTACTGTTATTATTTTGCTCTATTAGTGGTACATAGTGGTGGTTCAGGTAAGATGCTAGCGCAATTACATCAATATTACTATGAAATTAGGAAAACAGCTTAAATAAGTTCACGAGAGATAACATTAGGATGACAATCGAGAGTCAATTTTATTAGAGTACATAATATTTTGTTTGAAAATTCCTCAGACCATACATATTTTTTAATTAACTGCATAGGTCGGGTTAGTTAAAAGCATTTGCGCATGCTTGCGGCAATTGTGAAATGCGAATGTTATATTTACGAATTTGTAACATTTCGACTTTTACAACATTATTATATAGTGTGTAACATTTGCAGCACATTGGGTGGTCCACCAGTGGCAGATGTACGAGCGGTCGCTGCGCTCCATCCTCGAGCTGCAGGCGCGGAAGCGCACCTACGGCGTGTGCTGTTCACCGCGGTACGTGCTCGCGCCGGAGTACGCGCCGCACTTGCTCCAGCTGCCGCTCCCCGCCAGACTGTCGCCGCCACCTGCGCACTTGTAGCGGTGTACCACTGCGCCGAATGAGGTATGCACTGCCCCTAACTTTAATTCACTACAACTTACCCTTTGACTGCAATATCACTCCTCAACGCGGTAAGTGCTCGCGCCCGAGTACGCGCCGCACTTGCTCCAGCTGCCGCCGTTTGCCGAGAGGTGTACTGCACCAACTTAAGTACCTACTGTGACTGAAATTAATAAACGATGTATCGATTGAGTTGATGTCTGAATACTAAAACGTCACTACTCGTTTGAAGCCCTCCTGAATTTCAGTACCAACCTACCGCTTGCATATAAGTTTGACTGTTGTTTCATACGGATTTGGAGTTTAAATGTTGCTAAGTAATATAATAGGTTCGTAACTTTTGAGTAACGGTTCTTTGTATATGTCATTATATTAAAACACGTACATTAAAACATATTCTAATATAGTTTTCTGTATTCAAATCAGCAGGTGCACATCCAATAAACTATATTTAATCAGCGTGTATTTTGAATTGTGATCCGGTTAGATAATATTATGTAGATCCTAACATTATTTTGACTAAGTTATTCATCCACCTGTGATATAACAAAGGAAAGCTCAAACTAAACGCGGTAGATATAACTGCGTCATCAATTCCGGCACAGCAGCGCTATAGCTAATAAAATCTTTCGGTGATAACAATAAAACGGGACGTGTAGCGGATAAAGACCACTCTCCCAGCGAGTTATTACCAATAAAATACTGCAAACAATCCCGCACATTTTCAGACACGTAATGACAGAGGTATAACTGTCTAAGACCCGAGTTGAGATGAAACTATAATAGCGCGACTAGTTTATCACGTTGCATCTAGTGGACTGAATGTATTACACTTTTGTACTACATAATCGCGCTATAAGTTTCAACAGTTCAGTATATTATAGCTTTTTATGAGCACAGGCTTACATCAAGCTTGACAAATACGTGTGGCAGCAAAACGATTACAAAAAACCTCATTTAGCCATGTATCTATAAAATAGCAGTCGCCCGCGACTCCGTTCGCGTGAAAACCGCTTAGGTACCCTTCTAATTTTAGAGACAGACTTTCATATAAAGTGTGCTCATTCCCCGCTCCCCCTCTCAAATATCTTCTAAGATGTTCATTGAAATTACGTGATGTCAAAGACAATTTTGTTTACAATTAAATACTCTTAATCAACAACACATTTATTTGGATAAAGATTAATATTATTACGTTGATACAACTCTTAACAAATACATTAATTTCGACCAAATTTGATTACTATAAAAACGGTTCTAGTGAGTTAATCTTAAAAGATAGACATATACTGTCGTAGACATTTTTTTAGATCATTTCAAGAGAAATAATTCTTTCATACATATGTTTTTGATATCTTGAACCGAAAACGGTCCAAGATATCAAAAACAGCGCACGCAACTGAAGCCCTCGAGGATAAATAATTTTCCCCGTTTTTTTCACACTTTCTATTATTTTTTGGCTTCTAAAAAAGCCTTCCTCGATAAATGGTCTATTCAACACAAAAAGAATTTTTCAATTAAAACCAGTTGTTCCTGAGATTAGCGCGTTCAAACAAACAAACAAACTCTTCAGGTTTATAATATTAGTATAGATAAGGGGTTAGATATGCATGTATTCCACCAAAAACATCTTCCTGTAAAGTAAGTAGAAGATTAACGATAAGTGGTAACTTTTAAGCAATCACAGTCAAAAGCATTAATGTCATTAATATCAACTTGTACTATTCCTTATTATACGCATTTTATATTGTTTGGTTTTAACAACAATTATACCCATAAAGTGGCGTAATTGTTGTAACCTACAAATTATTTTATTTTGTTATACTTTAACATATTATTATAAAACAAAATCCCCCGCCCCGTCTGTATGCGAGAAACTCAAAGACTACAAAACGAACTGTCATCACCAACAGATAGAGTAGTCCCTGAGAAAGCTATTAGAATATAATTTGTCAAAGTTTTACGTAAAATAGATAAAATATGACGAAATTATTTGGAAAACTCCGGGAAATTTAAGCCGCCTGGGAGCTTTCATCGAAAAACGCTGCTTTATTTATTTGAGGTATAACGAAACAATTTATGGAAGAACTGTTTTTCTATATTTGGATTACAAAAGAAACCGCATAGGCTGATTTCTATCTTTTGAGGTTAACTTGCTCTACCTACTATTTTTTCTAAAAAAAGGGACGTATTATTTTTATTTTTTGTTTTCTTGTTATGTTGCAAAACCATTTTACACGCGGGCAAAGACGCGGGTGTTCGCTAATTTTCTTATAAACAGACGATTCCAAATGGTAAAGTCTATATGTACTCCGAAGCCGTAGCACCTTACACGTTGACTCTACAAAGTTTAACCCTCTACGTACGCTTTACGATAAATCCTCAAGTGTTGACTACTATGTTAATTTGTGAAGTCAACATTGTAGTAAATACTATTTTTCTAGTACAAACGTCATGAGCAGGCTAAGCCTGTGTAAAGTGTCCACTGTGAACTTGCGAAGGCCTCGGCGAATGAGGTAGTGGCCGCTGCGAGCATGAATGAACACATTATGATAATCCTCTGGCTTATGTTAAACGAGTACAGTGTCGTCTAGACGTCATAATGTTACTATGAAGCTGGGGTACGAGGAAGTATTGTATTTCGAACACCATAGCCGAGGACACGTTTTACGTTTTAGGGTTTACTAAATAATTATGACTACGAACTAAAGTTTACTGTTAAGATACGAGTATTCATCCAGGAAAGTACTGTTGTTTTTAAAGGATATGGTTATTGTATATTCACGCGTTTAAAAGTTCTGTGCAATCGCAGTCTTAAGATCCCTTTGCGCATGCGACTCTGCTACATCTGTTGTTACATCGACTTGTTACCTATACGGATGAGAAGCCTGGACAATAAAAGATGACATCGGGAAACGTATAGAAGCGTTCGAAATGTGGACGTTTAGACGCATGCTGGCCATCAGTTGGACTAATAAAGTAACGAATGTTAAAGTTCTGCGCCGCGTGAATCGGAACCGTGAACTTTTGCAGACCGTCAAAATGAGAAAACTTGCGTTTATGGGGCACGTGCTGCGACACGAGGAAAACTTGCCAGTAGAAGAGGCATTGGTCTTGGCTGAAGAATATCAGAGAGTGGACCGGAATCGCGAGTGCCGCACAATTATTAAGCCTCGCGAAAGATAGAGAGTAATTTGCGAAGCTGACTGCTAACTTTCGCTAGTCGGAGAGGCTCTCATATAAGAAGATATTCACGCGAAGTTTGTTAGTTACGACTTGTGTCGATAGGTTTTTTTTTATATATATAAATAGCGAGCAAACGAGCAAGCGGATCACCTGATGTTAAGTGAGTGACCGCCGCCCATGAACAACTGCGACACCAGAGGCGCCACTGATGCATTGCCGGCCTTTGCGGTGTTTATTTGCTCTCCCCTTGAAAATCCCCAAATTATAAAATTTTGGGAACACTGAGAATGGAAGCTCATTCCATATCTCACAGGTGCGAGGCAGAAAAGTCCTAGCATAGCGGATGGTAGTACTTTACCAGGCATCCAGATGGTGATGATTTGTTTCTGCGGCGTGAGGTACGAGCAGAGAATCCTGAAGCAGGATTTCAAAATTCAAAATTCGATTATTTAACGTAAGGCTCTGAACACAAGCACTTTTGAAACGTAAAGTTCATCTGTTTTGAAAATTGAAGAAACTCATCAAACTTACTAAGCGCGTTTGCAGCGCTTATGGTATTTTTTAAGTGGCTAGCGTATAATGGTTCTCACAGTTAAGTACGAGTACCCCGTTACTTAAAACCGACGAAGTGCTTTGGTACTTAGTTACATAAACTTTCCTTAAACTTGGATGACACCGACTTTATACATGACGCAATAATTTTTTACTTTTTAGTGCGTTTTTAAGCTATTGTATAGCTTTTATCGCGGGCCTTGAGCGTGGAGCCTAACACCCCCTGAGTATCAAAAACATAATATCAAAAGCACAATGTCGGCAACGACGTCATCGGGGAACGTGGCTTAGCGGTAAGGCGCTCTAAGTGCCTGGATTGCCAGAGAGACACGGCGTAAAATTTAAAAAGTATTTTTTTTTTAAATTAATGACTTTGTAATATCACGCTTAAAAAAATTGCGGAACCGACGGGATTCGAACCCGCGTCTCTTTGGCAATTGGGGCACTTAGAGCGCCTTACCTCTAGGCCACGGTCCCGATGACGTCGGTAGGTAAACATAGTTGATAAAAAATGCTCTGCAATAGCTTTCCCGCGGCAGTCTCCGAGTGCCACACGTCTTTTTTAATATAAATATTACACCCCATAATTCTACCATCTATTCACTAGTGTAAGTCACTACTCTTTAGAGGTGACATACTCGTAAATGAAAGGATAAGAAGCTTCTGTGCATTCATCCACTGGTTAGCTATTCACTACAATCTCACCTGATGTCAAGGAACGTTACACTTTAAAGCAACACCAAAGTAAGTTGAATGAGATATACCTATATTTATTTTCCAGTAGCACATTTATTTTATACCCACGTTTACGCTTTTACGCGTGTTGTTTCCGATTTAGTAGGAATATCAGAATATATATTGGCCTATGTCATTTCACGAGTGACAAAGGCCAATTTTTATTCTGATGATGATAGGCCAATTCTTCATACCTATACAAAAATAGTTTTTAGAATCCGATTGGTAGTTTAGCCCGCTTAACCGTACAAACACACACACCACATAGTTGCTATCAGCAGGGCGATATACCGAAATACTAAATTATTTTGAGGTAACTTTTGAGGTTTAGTTTCGATTCTCAGTTCATCTGAATATAAGGTATTTTAATATTAAACGAAATATACGTCGATCATATCAAAGATCGCGTAAATTTGTATGATCGATGTTTATCCATGGCTAAGTGAAACACTTCTCAGACTGTATTTATGTCATTACCCGACTGCTTCAGAAGGAGGGTTATGTTTTTCGAGCGTATGTATGTATGTATGTATGTATGTATGTATGTATGTATGTATGTATGTATGTTCATTTCTTCGGCACGCGCTACAGCCTAAACGGCTGAACGAATATTGCCATGTGAGGTGTCGTTGAATTTGTCAAAATTGTGGTAGTGACATAGGCTATATAAATTTTCAAAATGGCGGCTGTAAATGGGGGAAAAAAGGGGGGATGTGTGTATTTTTTTCTCTTATATTAGCAATATGGGTACCAATTGAAAGGTCGTAATAAGACCATTTCAAAAATATAAATATCATATCATGTTCATATTACTTTTTTAACAAAAAATGGCCAAAAGTGTACCAAGTGTACCGTCTCACTTCTATACAATAAACTAAAACTATAAAGTCTCAAGTAAAATTATTATTGTAAAAACAAAAAACCCGACTGCTTAGAAGTTATGAACTGAAAAGAGACAGGGACAAAATACTTTAACCTGCGGGGAAAGAAAGATCTACCAAAACTACGTTTGTCCCCGCTATGTTTCATTCTATGACGTCTTCTTTCTTCCTGCTCGTCTTCGCAAACGCTCATTTTAATGGTCTACAGCAAGAAATACCTACCTGTCGTAGTACTTATGTCGCAAGATATGTCTCATTTATGAGATCTTCTACTGTTTAATAGTTCTAACGTAAATTCATTTGTTTCAAGTAGGCTTTTTACACAATGTTTTGCAAAGTTAAAGTGACTCTACCACTAGTTCGGAAAACAGATTCTATTGAGAAAAATCGTGAAGAAACTTAGCGCTTCGCTTAACTAGCAAGATCTGCTTGTGCATTTGGGTCAGAACTTCTGGATAAAACACTTTTCCAACTCGTGAAGAACATCCTACGAGGCAAAAAGAGTTTTACTCCTAGTATGTATCTGATATTCTTAATTGTGGAAAACTAATTAAGTTCACATAAAGAATACTTCACGTAGTTATATCGCGTAGTTTTACATAAAATTAACTTTCAAACTAGGACGCTACTTGCACCACGATGCAGCAATAAAAACCACTAGAGAAATGTATAGCCATCTCGCCTTTTCACGCTCGTAAACCAACGCGGAAAAGGGATGGAGGCTTTATGGTCTCCGCTACAAAAACTTTTATTGCACGCTACCTACTCGTAAATTATACGCAGAGTTAACGCTGAGGAAAATTTTAAAGCGCTTTCTTTTATGGGTGGATCTTTCGTTCTTGTTGTTCTTTATTTAAACTTAGTTTTTCGACCGACTATATTTTTTATATCCACACAGATTAGGCATTGGCTTTGCTCCTTTGATATATCATTCAGCATATTTTAAGCCAGGTCAGGCCTTCCTCAGGGAACTTAGACCCACGTAGGTGGGCTTGGAGATAAAGTACTACTTATATGTATATGTATGTATATTTATATACCTAATATACTATATATATATATATATATATATATATATATATATATATATATATATTTATATGTTTAAACTATTTGTATATTTTTATTGTGTAGGCTCAATGTGTATGTAGGTATATTTTATTTTTTAATATATATACATTATTGCACTATCCGTTTTCCATAACTTAGAGTATTTCGATGAGGGTTGTCTGGAGGAGATCGCTTTTAGCGATAAGACCGCCTTTGTACATTTATTTTTGTTTTTGTGTCTCTGTATCTTTTAAAATGTGCAATAAAGAATTTATCTATCTATCTATGTAATTCATTAATGATTACTATCAGTTGTTGATAATAGTGACCTGGACTTACGTGCTCTCCGAGGCACGGGGTACATCCCGGACACCATCAACTTCCCAACTCCGGGCATAGAAATTATTGATTTTTTTTTAGAAGAAGGAAAAACTCAAAATCATTCCACGACCCGACATAAGATCGTACTCAGGACCTTGTACTCGAAGCCACATAGACTAATCAATGGACCAACGAACCAAAAGTAATACATACATACATACATAGCATCACGCCTTGTTCCCACAGGGGTAGGCAGAGACTACATGCTTCCATTTGCCACGGTCCTTGCATACTTCCTTAGCTTCTTCCACTCTCATTAATCCTTTCATACAAGTTCGTCGGTTTAGGGTACTCTGGACCTGGCCATTATTTAAAATGTCCTGAATTTGGTCCAGGAACATTCGCCTAGGTCTTCCCCTTACCATTTCCATTCACTCTCGCCTTATAAATCTCTTTTGTTAATCTTCTTTCATCCATTCTTTCTACATGCCCAAACCATCTAAGCGTCCTTTTCTCTATTTTAGTCACTACATCTTTTACACCACACTGTTCTTTTATTATAGTAATCTTAACTCCGTCACTCAGTAATTATTGAGTTTAGTTAAAAAAGGTACATAATTCAGTTTGGATTTGGATATTTTGGAGTCGATCAATGGTCGTTGCTTGTAATCTTCCGTACTCCAACAGTAACTTATCTTTTTAATAGAAACACATACAAAAGTAGAGTAGGCCTTTATGTAAAAGTTTTTGTCCGGGAAAGTACTACCGCTATGCTTATTTCTACCACCAAATACCATTGCAGTTCCGCTGCATGGTTTCCATTGCAATAACATTTACAGAGCTCTTACTACCTATATGGTAAGTTGATGGACACATGACGTAATATCAGTGCATTACTTTCAAAAATCAATCATCGAGCTGCAAAATCCTTAGCCATTGAAGAAAAGCTTTAAACGTTTTTCCAGACTATTCATACATTTTAATATTTCAAATTATTCCGCAAAACCACAATTTTGCTATTAAGTTAAATTTACAGCCACAAAAGCCAAAGCAATGTAATTAGATTTTACTGCTTACGAGTGCATATAACTATAAATTATTGCCGGTGTCCATCTAAAATTAAATTACAAATGCAATTTCATTTAAAACGTTAAAGTTAACATACAAGAAAATATAATATGTAAAAGGTACCTTTCATACAACATCGTTAATCCAATGACCTACCACAAGTTAAGACCCATTTAAAAATGGAACTCGGGTACGAGACGAGACGATCGTAAAAACGAACCTTTTAGTGATGTACTAAAAACCGGTAAAATCAATATACAACATCGATATTAAACGTAATTATTACGTTAACGTTAACAACGATAAATGGTTTATAACTGTAGCTTGGGTCAGCAGAATCAAGTTGTAATATACTAGAGGTAGCTTGGGGTTTCGTAGTTTCGCCTTCCCGTATAAAATCGGGATAAAAAGTAGCTGTATTATTGTTAGGTTTTATCAAAATCCATTCATTGTTTATTTATGTCCAGCATTATAGTAATGACGATAGAAAACATTTAAAAATATTATACTGATTGAGTAAGTAACTAAAAAAAAGCTACACTGAAAAACTTTTTATATTATACGTCACTTTTGAATGGAGAATTTTGTATGTAAATAGTTAGGACTAGTCAGGCAATCAGAGAAGTAGGCGTATAATAATATATTAACCACAAATATTATAAACATCGTGTTAACTGTCAAAAATATTAAATTTGATAGTTACTTGCGAGGCACGTTTACTAGTTATCTTATTAACATAATTGAATTTAATTTTCAATATTCAACAACCTAAGGAGTTTCAACATTATTGTAGTTATCGATTGCGTGGTCGAACAACACTATTTATTTGATGCGTCTACGGGTCGTAAAACTTTTCGCGCGTAAACGTCACTGTTGACATTAGCTAGCAGCTGCGGCGCTGCCTTAAATCCTTTGTGTTCCACCGTCTAATAACAGCGTTTGTTTTATCGCTCTTAGCGCTTGAATTGTGCAAACCTTGGAGCTAAAGAAAGCGTATCGATTGATAGAATTTGCTGTTTGTTGTAAAATTAAAACTGAAAAGTTATAAATTGTATTTATAATGTCCATATAAAGTGTATTTTAAAACCGACGACTAATATAATTCATTGTTGGGTAGTGGTATGTGCAGTAGATTTACAAGACGGAGGTCCAGGGTCCGATTCCCGGCTGTGACGCTTAAAATTTTCTAAATTGCTCCAGGCTGGCTTACTTGGCTGGCAAGTAGGCTTCGGCCGTGACTATTTACAACCCTATCGACGAAGACGAACCGCAAAGAGATTTACTGTTCCGTTACGATTTCGTGTAGACTTAATGTGCTTCAGGTTTCTAGTCGCAGATTACACGTAATACTAAAACTTCGAAAAACTGCAAAGCTTTCCACTGTTATACGCGATGGACTACCACTTTAAATAAGCAGATAACACCAGACCAAGAATATACTTCATTTTTAGAGTCAGTTACAACTAAACAACAGAAAATCACCACATAATAATAAATCTGTTGAAAGCTGAAAAGAAAAAAGAATCAAAATACTCGTTGCAGCTGTAAAAACCGTTAGCATAGTTTTTGCATTTTCTGAGAAAGGTTTACTATAGTAGTGTACCTATATATTTTTTTCACTATTATGAAAAAAACTGATATTTTGACGGCTAATTTTTCGATTGAAAATTAGGTTATTTTTTCGATATTCATTCAAAATAAGGTGAAAAAATAAATATTTCAAATCAAATAAATTATACCGTGTTTGGGACATAAAAAGGCAAGTTCACCAAATTTTGTGAAAATAAAATTTTATTTGTAAAAAGTAAAAATAAAAAACGCTAAAAATTTACATAAATTTTGAGGTTATGTGAAAAAAGTGTAAGAACAAAAGTTTTAGATCTTTGTATTACCTACAACTGTGCCATATAACTCTTTTCCATAGGACTTTTAGTTTTGCCGGAAATCGAGAAGAACCGCTTTCTACCACTAAAACCTCACCCCCTACCCCTTCCCGACCTCAATTTTTATAATATTCTCCTTTTCCAATGGGTTTCATCCTACTGCGATTTTTTTTGGTTTCAAAAGCTATCTGCACTGGTCTATAGTAATTTCAGTCAATGGTCTTATTGCGATTTATAAATATTTCGTGTAATACTAACTAATATAGTAATATTAGATTTTATTTACATTATATAGGCAGAGCAACATTTGTCGGATCAACTACAATAAAAACCAACAATTTTTTCCCTAACGATTCTACGGCTTGATTTAACATATATAGTTTGTTCCGGAGCATTTTTTGATCAGCTACGGAACCCAAAAGAAGTGATAATTGCCGGTCAGCGGCTGTAACCCAAGTTGTCGCAACCGGTTCAAATTTCGCACATCTCCGCAGTACTTTGTTGTGTGAAAACAAAAAGTTTTCGACGGCCTCTTTCGTTCAGGAAGATTGAATTTCTGCTTTAATAAGAACAAAAAAGTGTCGTGGGGATGGTATTTTAGAGATCCTTCGGTTGTAATGCAATATATTGTAATACTACCTGATGCCCGATTTTGGAAGGAAAGACATTTATAGTACCTAACCTAAGTTTATTTATTTTATTTTATTTATTTATAAAACCATTAAAAAGAATTACAATTTTTCATTAACTATTGTGCAACAAAAGCTACAGCTGGCTTTACTGTGCACAGTTACATAATACAATAAATTATATACAGGGTAAAAAATAGAAGAAATAATAAAGATATACAATAGTCAACCAAGAGGAGTAATTAATTTAGATAGTTTGTCAGTGTGTAGTTGTATAGTGTGTACTTAAACCGATTGCTCCAAGAAATACTTTTTAAATTTTTGCTTATAATTTTTTTCATTTAATATGTCTTTTAAAGATTTCGGTAGATTGTTGAATAAATTTGGGACACCAAACTCTAGTGTCCGTTTTCCGTAGTTGTTTGCAAATTTAGGTATCTGTAGTCTAGGATTTTTAGGGGTTCTTAAATTTTTATTATACTCGACTTTTTTAAATTTCGTTTCTATTGTGGTGTATTTTTCTGTTAAAATAGAGTATTTTGTCTTTATATCTATTGGCATTACTTTACATTAAGTAGAAGTGTCAACTATTATGACAAAATATTATTGAATTAAATACTATTAGAAAACGCAAAATTATGGAACATTCAATTCTATATATACTCGTACCTAATAACTAGGAATTTCAGTTTAATATTCAAGTGTACATACACTACATTGTGTAAGTAAAGTTACATAAATAAATACATTTTTACTATTTTATTACACTAATATACCTACGTATACAAGTTATAGGCAATATACTCGTAGTACCTAGCAAATGTTGTGTAGGCAGGTAAATAAACTTGACATCCATAATAACAAAACCACCTTACAAAATTTATGTAAAGTACTAAAAGCCTATCTTTAAAACGAAACGTTTATTGCTTTATCTCTTAGAACTAGTATTAAAATCTAGACGGACTCGGTCCCGTCTGCAGTCGTAAAACGTACCTAAATATCCCATAAAATATTGTCAGCCTGTTTAAATTTATCTAAGGAATGGCAGCTCGTTTCAAATCAAATGAACTAAATGTTATATTGCGCTATCAATGGAAAGTTCACGGTTGGTGTTCAATCTACATTTTTATAAAAAATAGCAGACGACCGCGACTTCGCTCGTGTAGTAAATAGTGTAACCTTTCAAAAATACTAAAAATGTACGTAACATTTTTTTAAGAAAAATGGGTATATTTTTATCGACTACAAGTTGGCCCATGACTGCTATCACACCTGATGTTAAGTGCTGATGCAATCTAAGATGGAAGCGGGCTAATTTTTTAGGAGCAAGATGAAATCCACACTCTTATCGGTTTCTACACGACATCGTACCGGAACGGTAAGTCGCTTGGCGGTAGGTCTTTGTCGGTAGGGTGGTAACGAGCCACGGCGAAAGCCTCCCACCAGCCCGACCAAGACAAATTAAGAAAAATCTCAATCTGCCCCACCGGGAATCGAACTGAGGACCTCTTAGGTCTTATAGGTCTTAAATCCACCGCGCATTCTACTGCGCTACGGAGGTCGTCGGTATAGCGAGGTATCCTTATAAGACAGTCATATACTATCACGGACTTTTTTGTATTCCTTATTCTTAAAGAAAAACAATTCTTCAATGCAGTGTAGTGTTTGCGATGAGAACTTCCTGGCAGCTTAAATTTCTTCGACTTTTCCTACTATTATCGTCATATTTTATCCAATTTATATTAAATGGTAACAACCCATTTGAGTTTTCTCTCACTTCCGCCAGGGGCGCTGCTTCAGTTCCATATAAATATGCCCTTAACGCGAAAGTGAAGTTTTCGATTTGTTTTGGTGAAAACTCACACTCGGCACTCTGTATCGTTATGAAAAAAAAATCCAATATGAACATTTTTAACTTGGCTCATTTTTGGACATGTATAACCGAGAAACAGGGATTCGAACTCAGACCTATACTAATAAAATCTTCAACAGAAACCACTCTATCTATTGGTGAAAGCTGTATAACAGTCCCTTCAGTTGTTTTAGAGTTTATCGTGAACAGACGCGGCAGGGGACTTTGTTTTATAATATGTAAGGATATAAATAAATGACAATAAATAATTGATAGAGATAATCTTTGTTAACATTACTCATATGAAATGTTCGTGGTAGTACTTAATATCCTTATTACGTGCTAAGTCAGAATCAGTTAAGAAAAAATAATGACGAAACTTAGGTCCCCTTTGTAGAACTGCGCCTTGGAGAATAAAAACAAGCGGCGTAAGGGTTCGTACCTCAGGACAGGACGAAAGTTGGGGTGGATTTGGATATAATCACTAAATATCACTACAGAGAAAGTATCTCTAACTATAAATAAACCCACTTGTCGGATGTCGGGTCCAGTTTTAAGAAGGCTGTTCCAGTGGCAATATATTTGGAACCGATTTTGGGTCTGTGTCGACAAAAATACACATTAAATGCTCTACCTCCAGAACATCCGATTAAAATCCGGGTCCGACTTCCGACAAGTGGGAACTAGCTCTATTTCCTTACAATTCCAAGCGTTATACGTTATTCACCGTCATCGTCCCTTAACATCAGATGATATCACGAAGAATGTATAATTCTAATGAAGTTTATATTGTCCTTTTAATTTTCCATAAAAAATGTAGTGAAAATTAATATTTTCCGATCTTCATACTGTATTCAATATGCTAATTTAAGGTTGCATGGGGCCACTTCACATCGCAACGTTGCATAGTTTGATGACTCTTCATTGACCCTTGAGCCAGTTTACTATGCGCTACATAGTTTTAAGCGAACGTAAACATAAAAAAAATTAAAAATACTTGAAGGCAATTTGTGAGATAGAAGAAGGATGATCTTGTTCCTGCAGATCGTTCAGTTTCCAATAATTGTCGTTTAATTCCTCTAGAGGATAGACGAGTTTATTAATTCTTCTAGGATTGGAATTGGAATAAACAAGGTAGTAGGTAAATAAGCTTGATATAATTTATGTCTTATTGCGCCAAATATAATTGCAAGGCACAAACGAAACGTCCGAGTGTTTACGAAAAAAATAAAGGAAACTTTTTATTATAGGATGGCCTGCGCGCTTGCTCTTTTTATACTGCTGTTCATATCTGCTCAAGATATCATTAAGTAATTTGTAAAATCGAATCACTTTTATAACGACGTACGAATATTGTAACCTTATATTATGATTCTACGAATATAAATCAACGGAATAACGGAATCTATGGAGTCGATGGTTTGCAAAATTTCTTTTTATTATTATCTGAATTTTAATGGCACTGTAGACTCTTCAAGGCCTCACTTCTCTTCTAATATAAGATGTCTTTGGAGCTTATGTTGTATATTTCTTATTTAAGATTCTATAAAAGACTAGCATTAGTATTTCTCATTTGTTCATTGAATGTTTATCTATAGTCAGGTAGAGCCATAAAAAAGACAAGAATTGAACTAATCTTGAAACACTGAAATTTTTGCTTTTAAAGAAACAAGGACACAAATAATACTTTACATATCGGTCCTGAATTTACATACTTATTCGTAGTAAGACGGTTTCTAAGCAATATTGCTTAAAAAAAGATTATTAACCAAAAATTGTGACAGCAAAAATAAAAAGTAACTAATAGTCTTTTTCTAACTACAAATCCAAAATATGAAAAAAGACTCTTATTCCATTAATATTTTCCAGCAATTTTAAATGAAAAAACTGTAGGTACTTAATTTGTAAAAATACGAATGTCGTTTCTTTTTACCTTAGTGGACGTTTTTCAAGATTTCATATAAAAACAGTCCAGCAATTAGTTACAAACGTGCAGGTTTAAAAGACAAAATTGTCGCTTTGTTTTTTTGCTAATTAACGAAAGCTTTTTCTGTGCGAAAACAATTATTTATTTATCTTCATCCGACTGACACTGACAATACGATTTCTCGCGCGTTTTCGTCGATTCTGGTCCGACGGGAAAACTTACAAGAGACGAGCCTGGTACCAAAAACATCTTAAAACACATGGTGTTGAAGCACGACAGCCGTCGGTCAGTTCTTCAACGATCACCACGGATAGAGTTTACCCTCACAAATCCCTTGGTGAGCCATTGTGCGACAGTTACCAGGAGTCCATTAACATCAGGACACGTCTTAGCATTCCCAGCTTGAAAAATACCACCTGGAAAGAACATGACCAAAACTTGGCGGTCCTACTGGAACACCCAGGACACAAACAAGATCTGAACGACCAAGTTTCCACTTTTCAAAATACAATTCACGCGTACTTTTCGGAATACTACCCACCACCGACTTGTTATGCTCAAAAACCTAAGGAAAACACGTTTAAATTGAGAATGCGGAGGAAGAAAAGGGAGTTAATAAAGAAGCTTCGTAAAGCAAAGTCTATGGGCGACAACCATCTTAGTCATCAACTGTCCAGAGCTTTACGATCAATCCTTAAACTCATTCAAGGAATATCTCTTCAAATATCAGAAAGCCGCGATAACTTATACAGGGCTAAACACGAAGTCAATTTTGATAAAAACCCCTTTGAGTACTCAAAAAGCATTTTCAAGGAAAAAAAGGGAAAACTTGTCCTAACCAATGAGCAGATTTACGACCACTTTAAAAGCACATATGAGGTACCAAGACAGGGGAGGCTATATTCAGATCCTCATACACTAAGGCCTAACAATCCTCTAGCAAACTTTCAAAGTATTCCACCCACCATAGAGGAAATAAACAATACTATCAGGAAGAAAACATCTAAATCTGCACCAGGCCCTGATGGCATCCCCTATATTGTGTACAAAAAATGTGCTTCAGTCCGTAAACATCTCTTAAACATATTTAATAAGATCTGGCTAGGACAACAAATACCAGCGACATTTGGCGAAGCGATTTTTGTCCTCATCCCAAAAAAAGTCGAAGTAACTCATCCAAAGGACACTAGACCGATAGCTCTAACTAATACTATTTCCAAATTATTTTTCAGTATATTGCAATCAAAAATGACAAAGCACATGGTAAACAATAGGTATTTCAGGCCTAATCACCAGAAAGGGCTTTTGCCCGGAATTTCTGGTTGCCTGGAACACAATTCACTTCTAGGCGAAAGTCTCAAGGATGCTAGAAAATATGAAAGGCAAATTACGATCTGCTGGATAGACCTAGAAAATGCGTTTGGTTCTGTCCAGCATGATCTATTGACTTTCGCCTTGAGGTGGTACAATTTTCCTGATCTAGTTATTGATTTAATCACTTCTTACTATTCAAAATTGAAATTCACCATAGCAGTAAACAATGAGTACTCAAAACCCCTACATTACAATGTGGGGCTGTTTCAAGGTTGCTGCTTATCCCCAATAGCTTTTAATGTAGTCATCAATATTCTAATAGATAAATTAATTGTTCAAGAAAAGAAATGGGGCTATCGGTTTAAAATTAACAATAAATACACAGAGTCCATCTTAGCTTTTGCAGATGACCTTGCTTTACTGACACGAAACCCAAAACATTGTCAGGAGCTATTGAATGTAGTGGATGAGTTCTGCTCATGGACTGGTGGGCTGAGGGTAAAGCCAAGCAAATGTCACTGTCTATGTCTGGGGAGACGAAATACTAAATTTACATCTTATGATCCGGGTCTCTCTATTAGTGGCCAAAGTGTAACCACCATTGCTGAAGCATTGCCTTTTAAGTTCCTCGGTAGAAAGATTGATTACAAAGGACGCACTCCATCCCTTGAGGTAGTCGTCGATAACTTCATAAATGACCTCAATAAGGTAGACCAACAGCCCATTAACAATATAAAAAAAGCGTGGGTCTATGACAACTATCTCACTTCACGTCTGACTTGGCCATTCCTCGTTTATGATATTGGCAGAACCCATCTGGCAAAACTAGATGCAAATGTCATAAAAACATTGAAGTCTTGGTTTGGTCTAGCACTCTCGGCTGACCCTTCAACTCTATTCAGAGATTACAATAATTTTGGGTTAAAACTAAAAAGGCCATCGGAACTCTATAAACACCTCAGGGTTACCAGAACGCACATTCTAGTTAAGTCCCAGGACGAACTAGTTGCATCACTTCCTAAAGACGAGGGTGCCGGAAAACTTGACTCTAGGCTTAAATTTTACAAACAATTTATGGCAGGGGCTCAAGTAAATAGAACCGGGTTGGGTGCAAGACGTAAAAAGGAAGACCAAGACATAATAAAATCTTTTCTTAAACAAGATGAGGACGACAACTACAAAGTGCATGCCATGAACCTAGAAATGCAAAACGAGTGGTTAAACTTAGGCGAGTTCTGCATCCCTCTGGCTCTGAAGTGGCGCGCCTTGCTGTACGATTGGTCTCCTGCCCTATTGAAATTTTATCTTAATGCCTTTCAACTGACTCTCCCAGATCAGAGTAACCTAGTAAGATGGGGAAAAGCCTCGGAAAAATCTTGCTATACCTGTGGTGAGGCAGTGGGCACTGCAAGGCACTTATTGGTAGGATGCAAGGTGCTCCTGGACAGGGGTCTCTACTCACGCCGCCACGACAGAGTACTAGAAATCATACGTGAAGCTATAAGCCTTTCAGTAGCTAGGGCTCAAAAAGGGTTGACGACGAATAAAAGACAAACTAACTTCGTTAAAGCAGGCTCAAGTACAAATTCCACCAGCAAGCCTTATTCAATTCTGGGCTCTGCTCCTGATTGGACTATATTAATGGACACGTATGAAAAGCACTATAAAATCCCGGAAGACTTAGCTATTACGACATCTAGACCGGACATATTTCTTCACGTCAAGTCAAACGTATAGTACTTGTTGAGCTTACAGTGCCGTGGGAAACAAACATCCCTAAAGACCATGTATTCAAAGTGAATAAATACTATGACCTTACTAATGAACTAACCAAAAATGGCTATGTGGTTAGTTTATACGCGGTAGAAGTGGGTGCGAGGGGTATACCAGCGAAGTCTCTCTACAACCTGCTAAAAGACCTTGGCCTTACTAGAAGTGCAGTAAGCTCTATATTGGAACGAGTGTCCAAAGCTGCTCTAGTAGGGTCCTTCCGAATATGGTTGGGTAGGGAGAATAACTTGAACAGAGGAGGTGAGTGTTGACGCGCGTCACTAAGGGTACCCTTAAACCTACACCCGTGTCACAAGTCTCGGGCTCTGTTCGGAGTTTTTCTCTCAGCCACGCGATGGACCCGGCACCCGCACGGTGAATCCATGGAATGCTAAGATATTCGTCTCTCTTTTATCCCGAGGTAAGTATGTACTCTGCGCTACGCCGACAGCCGACATCGTGTTTATTATTTTCAAAACCCGAGGGCTCTAATTTATTGCTTCTCACATAAATCTCGTCCGTATCTGATGATATACGTGCAACTATTGAAATGACTCCAGCCAATCATTTGGTGCTAGATTTGAATACAATATTCTCTGCTTAATCTCAATATAACCCTCCTTGGAACCCTCGTAGGTGTAATTTTTTTCCGACCTTAATTATTAACATTACTTTTACACAATCTAAAATTACATGTTACATTCAAAATAAAACTAAAGTTTTCAGTGTATAAAGATATTCTTGTCTTTGACTTTGATCCTCAATGCAAATTCACGCGCGTTTACAAACAGAATATAACAAATATTCTTCATCTCTAGTCAGTCAGTAGTCATCAGTATTTTTTAAGCTATTGCATAGCTTTTATCGCGGGCCTTGAGCGTGGAGACCGAATCGGGAAATTCCGTAACGAAAAAACCTAACACCACCCCCACCCTTTTTAGTTTTTTCAGATTGTCTTATTCGCGTCTTTTGTTCGCCAACCTTCATACCATGTTGACACATGGTACACACCGGTGAATACACCGGTTCTCGTCCGATCACCGAAGTAAAGCAACATCGGGCGCGGTCAGTACTTGGATGGGTGACCGCATTTTTACATTATTTTTTTTATTTTTTTATTTATTTATTTAAAAAAAAGTAATAAAACAAACATTTTTTATTTTTTTTTTATTTATTTTGAAAAATAAATAAATAAAAATAAAACAACCGACTCCTAGATATGCTTAAGTAAATTAAAGCAATTAAATGACACAGTTATTTTTTGCTTTTTAGTGCGTTTTGAGTCGGTTCTATTTTTATTTAAAAAATTTTATTTCTTACTTAATAAATAAAAAAATAAATAAAAATAAAACAAACTAAAAAAAAAATAAAAATTAAAAAAAAAGCCAACATCACGCGGTGTTCTCAGGCGGTCACCCATCAAGGTACTGACCGCGCCCGATGTTGCTTAACTTATATGCAATAGCTTAACCGCGGCAATCTCCGAGTGCCACACGTCTTTTTTATTATCTCGAGAATGTAGCCCTGCGTTACTTACAACCAAGCCAACTAGATGATGAGTGAAAAGCATCGCCTGTAAGCATAGCATAATTTCGCAGGCTATGTAAGGAGCACATCTTACTCACCGTCTTGTATATCATCCTGAGGGTTACATTTTAAACGCTATACGCCTGTAAAGACGCCGGTTTTCCGACCGGATACACAGCAATATTTCGCGACAGAAAGAAATATGGCTCGAACACTTCCTAGCCCCAGTTCTGCTATCAATAAAATTTTTTTTAATAAAAATAGAACCGACTCAAAACGCACTAAAAAGTAAAAAATAACTGTGTCATTTAGTTGCTTTAATTTACTTAAGCATATCTATGAAGTTGGTGCCAGCCAAGTATAAGGAACATTTATTTTACGTACTAAAGCAGTTTGTGGGTTCTAGGTAACGTAGAAACCTTGGCTGGCATCGACTCCTAGATATGCTTAAGTAAATTAAAGCAACTAAATGACACAGTTATTTTTTGCTTTTTAGTGCGTTTTGAGTCGGTTCTATTATTATTTAAAAAATTTTATTTCTTACTTTTTAGTGCTTATCGCCACGTAACGTACACGTAATATACTGTCTTAGTATATTATACGGCACTAGTAGCCAAAAAAGCTACCGATACCGAGACAAAAACCGAAATCGCGGTAAGCGTGCCTCCAAAATTTGAAGATTTCCTTCAATTTCCCCAGGATATCATAATCAGATCCTAACATGATGACAATGGGACCACCTTGGAAGTATGCACTTTCTATTAAAAAAAGAATTATCAAAATCGGACAACTCTGTAAAAAGTTATGCGTGGTCATACATAAAAAAAATATATACGTGCCGAATTGAGAACCTCCTCCGTTTTTTTTCGTCGGTTAAAAATTGTACTAGTACAATACTCAATACGATTTCACGCACCTCATATAGTGCAAATATTATTCGTCTCTAGTCCGGTAAATTTTTTATTCTCTCGAGAATAACCTGCGTTGCGCCGACAACCAAGATCGTGTTTATTATATTCGCAGACCCGAGGGGTCTAATTTATTGCTTCTCACATAAATCTCGTCCGTACCTGATTATATACGCTGCTATTGAAATAACAGCCAATGATACCGACCAATCATTTTGTACGAGATTTGAATATAAAATCAATATTTTTGCTGAAGCCGAGTATACAGGCCAGTGGTTCTCAAACTTTTTATTCCGTAAAATACTTTTTTTCATATTTTTCGGATTGTAAACTCTCCTATATATCTTTATAATATTACCCAGTTTTATGAACGTGACTGTGAGTTGTTTTGTTCCGTATTGAACTACTCGATATATCGTCGAGGACGATCGACGACCTCCGTGGCGCAGTGGTATGCGCGGTGGATTTATGAGACGGAGGTCCTGGGTTCGATTCCCGGCGGGGCAGATTGATATTTTTTTTAATTTGTCTTGGCTTGGCTGGTGGGAGGCTTTCGCCGTGGCTAGTTACCACCCTACCGACAAAGACGTACCGCCAAGCGATTTAGCGTTCCGGTACGATGTCGTGTAGAAACCGACAGGGGTGTGGATTTCTATTCGATTCCATCCTACTCCTAACAAGTTAGCTTCCATCTTAGATTGCATCACCTTAACATCAGGTGTGATAGCAGTCAAGGGCGATCTTGGAAAAAAAAATCGTCAATTATAATTGGTAGGATATCAACAAAATTATTGTATTAATTTTTCGGAAGATCCAAAAATCCCATAAACCAAAGATAAAAAATCAGTCCAGCCCATTCCTGAATTATAAATAACTAACCAAGCCAACTTTGTTTTATATACTCTTACCTATATAGTATACGGAATAATGAAATGTCGTTCCCACTTGTTATTCTTAGCGCGTACGGTGTTGAAGAAACTTGACAGCTTTTCCACGCTAAATTAATAAACAAAAAGTTATCATTTTATTTAATTATGTAGATGAAGTGAAGCTACAAGGTTTTATGAAGTCATTTACTGTAAATGTATGCGTAATATGACTTTGTTATGTTAATTTATGGTATTTAAAGCGCGGAAATCGATATTATATGTATTCATTATGCGAAACTTGAAAATAAAATAATTAACTCTGCACGGAAATTCGTTGTATCATCGTCATTAGCCTTTTTAATGATCCTTCTTTCCTTTTAGGTGAAAGATTTGGAACCCAAACCCAAAACAAACGTCCAATGACAAGTTTACAAGTTAAGAATATTAATGTTTGACTTTGTAACAGTCTATTATAGTCATCTAAACGAAATAAAACAAATGAATCATCAAACCATCTCAATCGTAATAATAGGGTCATTGGAATATTTTTGGATTTGCAGAAGGCGTTTGACACAGTCCCTATTCCAATTTTACTGTCTCGTTTAGAAAACTATGGAATAAGGGGAGTGGCTCACAATTGGTTTTCTGACTTTCTGACCAATAGGACTCTGCAAGTGAGAGTTGAAGGATGCTTAAGTGACACATATTCTTGTACCTGTGGAGTTCCTCAAGGCAGCACTTTAGGTCCTACTCTCTTTTTACTTTACATCAATGAATTATGCAACAAACAAATGCACAACGGAGATATTATAATGTTTGCTGACGATACAGTTCTTCTTTTTCTTGGCCCCACCTTGAAAGAGCTTAACCGTCATGCTGAAACAGGTCTCTGTGAAATAATTGTATGGTTGGAAAATAGTCTTCTTTCTCTTAACACCGAATAAACTAAATACCTATGTTTTAGTAAAACAAGAAGCGGACGACCTCCAACTCACTTTAGTATAAAAGCTAACTGCCATATTGGAATGAGACTGTAAACTTGTCATGCGATTGTAATTCTCTTGTAGCTGTTAACACAGTCAAATATCTTGGTGTTACAATCGATGACAAGTTGAACTGGGCTCCGCATATATCCAACACCAGTATGCGCATTAGACGACTAATCCATATCTTTAAAACCCTTCGCACGGTCTGCAGTGTTGACATGCTTACTAAGTTATATAAATCCCTCGGAGAATGTATCCTTAGCTACTGCATTTGCGCTTGGGGAAGTGCTTCCAAATCACTCGTAATAGAAGTTGAACGAGCACAGCGTGTTTTATTGAAGGTTATTATGCAGTATCCATTTACATACCCAACTACACTATTGTATGAGGAGTTTGATGTGTTAACAGTTAGAAAACTGTTTGTTTATGCAGCACTAAGGAGATTCCATCGGGAAACTATCCCTAATCTACCGGTAAACACAAAAAGGATTGACAGGTGCCCAATACCAATAACTAAAAGTAGTTTTGCACGCAGACACTATGAATTTTTAGCACCCTACCTATATAATATCTTAAATAAAACAAACAAAGTTAGTACTAAAAACATGACCAATAGGGAAATTAAAATGTATATTAAAGGATGGCTGAAAGAATATGACGATGATGGCACCGATGATACGATGTATATATTCGTGTTTATCTTAGGTCTTCTGGACTGTTAGGCGTCGGAGCGGGAGAGAGAGCAGGCGGCCGATGCTCACCCGCTCCGCAGAAGAAGAACGGGCAGGAGACACCGATATGCGCACCTCTTACCACCCCTGTAGACACCACTGAGTGCACCGACGAGCTGGATTTTAGTGGGTATTCTGGCTTCACAGCTAGCGAGTCCTACATACCCGGACGCAGACTGCGTTATGCAACCTCCGCCCGGGCGAGCGATCCAGCGAAAAAAAAAGGTCTTCTGGAACGCTACCCCTCATTGAAGCGGGCAGTTCCAATTGCCCTTTTCATGAAAAGGAGTGAACTCTGTATCAACTCTGGACTGGGTCACCGAGAGTGTTGAAAATGATTGTACAATTATGTACATATAAGCAATATTAACATAAAAGAAACCCTTTTAACGCTGTTATAAGTTAAATGACGCGTGGCGCTCGTTCAAAATGGGTTCTTATTGAACGTATATCTATACTGCATATTAAATTTTTTAAATATTAGATACATAACAATTAAAATCTTGAATATTCATATTTCCAGTACATAAATTACGCATCGCTGTATTTTTTCGCTCGATTTTACCTTTTAGGGTCACTGCACTTCCTATGGCGATTTTTTTATACCTGTAATACTTCTACAAACTGATAACAATGACTAACTGTTAACTCTATTTGTAATTAATGATCTTATTTGAAGTGCTGTATTTGTTCGGTCGTATTATGTACGATTATTTATAACGTGTCTCTTTACTGTTTATTGGATTTTTTAAATATTTGAAACATTACAACTTAAAAAGTATTTTATATATTTATATTCCCATTACATAAATTATTTGTATTTAAGAATAAACATAATATCAAATATTGCGGAACCGACGGGATTCGAAGCTGCGTCTCTCTGGCGATCCGGGCACTTAGAGCGCCTTACCGCTAGGCCACGATCCCGATGACATCGGTGCCGAAATTGTACTTTGATATTATGTTTTTGTTACCCAGGCTATATTTGATATAAGACCTGTAATGCCATCAACAGTATGAACCGAAATGTTACAATACCATTGAATGCTCATATTACGAATGGAGCTCTTCAATTTTATAGATGACATATTCCAATTTTATTCTTTTTTAGTTTTTATTGAATAGTGTTACCCACACTTAAGGGATTATTTACATTTAAGAATAATAAATCTACAGTATGAACTGAACATGTTACAATTTTCCGCAATTTTTGATATTATGTTTATTCTTAAATATAAATGAAATATAAAACAGAAAATAAATAATTATTTATGGCAAGAGAAAAAAGCAAATGACATTTTTTATATGGATGAATGGATCCAGCTCAGCATTCTTGCTACACAATCTTCTAAAAGATCATGCTGCCCTGACTGTCAGCTGGATTCATGACTAGATGCCGCCACGGCCGCAGCACGAAACAACCTTATAAACTATAGATATTTACTAAACCTAACTAGATTAAAGTTATATAAAAAATATTTTTAAGATCTCTCCTAACTAATTATTATAATTTTACATATTGACGGCCTCCGTGGCAAAGTGGTATGCGCGGTGGATTGATAAGACGGAGGTCCTGAGTTCGATTCCTGGCGGGGCAGATTGAAATTTTTCTTAATTTGTCTTGGTCTGGCTAGTGGGAGGCTTTCGCCGTGGCTAGTTACCACCCTACCGATAAAGGCGTACCGCCAAACGATTTAGCGTTCCGGTACCATGTCGTGTAGAAACCGAAAGGTGTGTGAATTTCATCCTACTCCTAACAAGTTAGTCCGCTTCCATCTTAGATTGCATCATTACTAAACATCAGGTGTGATCAAGGACCAACTTTTAGTGGATAAAAAAAATATTGAAACTAAACATATTGCTATATTGTGTGCGTATGATTTCGCATTTTAGGGTCACTGCACATCCGATGGCATTTTTTATTACCTATAACAGGTACTCTACAAACAATAACTCTATTTGCAATGATCTCATTTATTGTGTTTTATTTCTTCGGCCATATCCTATAGTGTTATACGATTATGTTTAACGTGTATCTGTACAGTTTATTGGATTTTTTTAAATATTTGAAAAATTACATCTTACTAGAAACTGGACCCAGCTTAGCATTTTTGCCACACAATCTTCTAGAAGTTTATGACTAGAACTAAATGACTATGATAATTATAATTTTAAATATTGTTACGACCTAGGGGTCGAGGATTGGAAGAACAACCACACATCATGGAGAATCAGACGTTTATTAACCAATAGATAGGTAGGTATACAAGATTCGATGCAGCACGCTGCGATGCTGTCGTTACATGCTTCTAGGCCTGAAAAAACCCATCACAGCGACGATGATCTGCCTCGGCACCTCACGGTCACACACTCCAACCACACTGGGGGACCACTACAGATCCATCGTCCTTACACGCACACTCGTAGGGAACATCTCCCTACTTTCATTCAACCGTCTGGACTCTACGACAACTCGCTTTAAACTTTCTGAATCTTGTCTTTGTTCCGCTCACGAAATTATTTGAATTGATCCATTCTTTTTACTTGTCCTTTTTTTAAATTGCATTTACTTTTAATCCAAATGAGGTTTCCAATCATAATTCCTCCGAGGGATCATCCGTAACATTATTAATATATTGCTGTATTGTGTGTTTATGATTTTACCTCTTATGGCCACTACATATCCAATAGCAATTTTATAATACTCTATAAATAGGTAGCAATGACTCTATTTGCGATGATCGGGCATTTATTGTCTGTATTGCGTTCTACAATATTCGATTCTATCTTTATACGTGTAAATAAAAATTATCTTGTCTTCTTATTAGCGAACTTACTTATAAAACCAATTATTGAGATATTTTCCGTTATATTAATCGAAGTTATTCGCTTATTAGTTGTATCACACCTTTTTATTATATATGGTAATATACAGATATTTCCCCAACCGAACGAATTACGCCGCGTGGTTTTTGTTGTTAAATTGTATTATTTTAATGAATACCGTAACGACATCTGCTCATTATATTTTGAAGTACTACCCACTGGAATTTCTTCAAAGATGTCATCAGATATTGTCATTGTCTCAATCAATCATCAATCAATTATTATTTAATAAAAAGGTGCAAAAAAATAATAATTGATTCAATAATAATGACATCAGTTAAAAATGTCGGTTTTAAGGTTCCGTACTCTTAAAGAGATCTTTCTTTTAAATCTGACTCAATCGCACATTGGTTCAGTAGTTAATCAATTTGACATTTGATCACGAGGTTTTAGGTTGGATTTTAAAATATTTCTTAATTTTAATTTTAACTTAGTTTTTGTAGTGTTGTTGTTAAACTTTTTGAAGCATGCTGTGTTCACATCCAGAAGATTACGGTCAAGTGTATTTTGTTTTTAATGGTTCACTTACTTATTTTTTTAATGATTGTGACTAATTTTATGATCCTAAAATAAAAAAGTTGAGAGGTGTCAAGGGACACCCGGATGGAACGAAGTTCCTTTCGATTAATTAGTGAAGGAATTGTAATAAAATTTTATTTTTTTTAAGTAATAATAATATTTTTTTATTATTAACAAATATAATGTTATATAAACTTAACACACGCGCACACACATGATCAAAAAGTGTCGTGACAACTTTTCGTACGAATTTTTTCCGTCTAGCCCCCTTTCACAACGCGCGATAAGGAACTTCGTTCCAAAAGAAATAAAAAAATGGTGCTTTGTTTTCTTTTAAGAGAATCTTAGTATAAATAAACAGTACGAATTTGGTTATTTAGTATAGTGTTAATACACTCCTTGTCCCAGACAGCACATCAGCCGTCGTCCCGTCATAGTGATTGTGCCAAGAGTAGGATAATAGTGCATCCTAATTCCATGGCCTAAGTGCCCGCGCACTGTGCATATGGATTCCACTGCGCAAGAAACAAACACTAAACTGGTTTTTAATTTGTTATGAGTGCGAGCGGACGTTTGACGTTTCTTTTTAACTGACATAAAAATAGGTATTATGACAAGTTTTATACATTGCGGACTCCACAAGCGTGATACGTCGACACTCATGATGTAGCCCTAACGCGCCATCTTCTAGTTGCGGATAGACAGATCAGTAGTGATGTATTATTTAACCGTAATGTTTTCCATTGACCCTGTCTGTAATACATTCCCTAAAGGTCGGTCATTCGGTCATGTCCACGATGCATATCACAGCCCTAGTGAGCTATGTAAGCTGCTGTACCATACATTTTTCTACCAAAATGTCCATAGATGGTTTATAAAGAAATAAATCTAATAATAAAATTTAAATAATGAATATTTTTTTATAAAATTGTTTATAAAACAACGTAAATAAACTAGCTCTAAATTAACTCCTTATTATAAATACAAGAATGTTGCGTATTTGTAGTGGTCATTAATATTATTCTAAAACTAAGCATCATATCGCAAACCTGTATTTAACGTAAAATAGCTAACCTTTCCATCATTAGAAAGTTTATAGCTTTGAAAAACAACCAAAATTATTTTTTACGTGGCTTCCCAACGCTATGTAGCAGCTCTAAGCTCTTGTTATTATAAATACAAGAATGTAGTGTTTTCGTAGTGGTCATTAATATTATTCAAAAACTAAGCTTCATATCGTAAACCTATATTTAACGTAAAATAGCTATCATTTCCATTATTAGAAATTTTATAGCTTTGAAAAACAACCAAAATTTTTTTTTACGTGGCTTCCCAACGCTATGTAGCAGCTCTAAGCTCTTGTTATTATAAATACAAGAATGTTGCGTATAGGTATGTAGTGCGCATTAATATTATTCAAATACTAAGCCCCATATCGTAAACTCGTATTTAGTGTAAAATAGCTACAAGTTACCGAAGTCAACGTAAACTCAACACTTTACGATCTCAGCGGATTCCTTAATCGAACGAGATATCAATATTTAAAAAGGATTACGCCCACTTATCTAACTGATTCTAAACTTAAAACAGGGCTGTAGTTCGTGTTTACATACAAATATTACATTTTGTATTTAATCTAAAGAATATAAAATTTTTTAACAAAAAATAGAACCGACTCAAAACGCACTAAAAAGTAAAAATTTGAGTCGGTTCTTCTTTTTGTAAAAAAATTTTATTTCTTACTTTTTAGTAATTTATCGCCACGTAACGTACTCGTACTATACTGTCATAGTATATTATACGGCACTTGTAGCCAAAAAGCTACAGATTCTTACACAAAATCCGAAATTGCCTATAAAATTTGAAGAGTTCTTTCAATTTTTCCAGGATACCATCATCAGATCCTAACATGGTGACAATAGGACCATCTTGGAAGTGTGCCCTTTCTAATAAAACTTCTAAATTATCAAAATCGGACATCTCTGTAAAAAGTTATGAGTCATACATAAAAAAATATATACGTGTCGAATGTGCATAGCATTTTTTATCCTTATGTTTACCTCCGTCATCGGGACTTTTTTCGTCGGTTAAAAAATTAAGTTACAAAATGTCATTAATTAAAAAAAAATTACTTTTTAAACCGTTGAAAAAAAAATAGCGGCTTTATCACTAGTAGTTAAAGGTGTAATCCTTATTAATATTAAAAAGGCGAAAGTAAGTATGTATGGTTGGATGGATGTTAAAAAATTAAGTTACATTACAATTTAAATGGTTGAATAGCGGCTTTTTCGCAAAAATGAATGAATTACTGAACGGATTTTGACGAACCTTCACAATAATATAGCTTACATATTAAAATAATATTTGTGGAATACACACGCAGATAAACCTGCATAAAAATATCCAAAAGGCGAAACAAAAGATAAAAAATAGACTGTAAGGAATTAGAAAAACCTATGAGTAAATATTTAAAAATTAATAAAATGCGTAAATATGTACTAACATCGCGTTGTACTTCATTTATTTAAAAAGTATACCGAAAAAAAAGTATAATAACTTCATATTTATTTTATTAGGTAATTTAATTAATATCAATTTAATGATTTATTGGGCAGTTTCGGGATTCACAACACAATAGGGCAGATCACCGTTAGACATTTTACAACCACCATAGACATTATAAACACGTCAATTTATAAAATTCCTTAAAAATCATTATTCATTTTTAGTTCAACTGTGTCTTTTTTATGAACTGTTCAACTTGTAACGAACTAGTTGACAATGTCAACTTCGTCCCACATAAAACAAACGCCATCTATTGAAAGTCAACCGAAGTTACAGTTAAGATGCAGAATTGATTTTCTTTTTTCTCTGTTACTAATCTTATCGGTAATACATTTTTAAATTCACAATACAAAACGCATTCATTTTCTGTCGTCTTCTTATTACGCTTCAATCTTTTTTTTCCGAATAACTCCAAATTCAATGTAACACAGAACGCAGTATATATCTGTAATATCATTTCCGACGTGCACTTCATTAAGCTTAGTGTTTTGCGAGTGCGTCACAACTCTCATATAGAAATATACGCCTATTTTAATTCGCGGCTCGCGGATTAACCGCGTACTACCGTAGGGTACAGGGTACAGTAAACCCGCTTTGTACAGTTGGCGAATAGCATTACTGTTAGGGATGCCAATGTTTTTCATTATTTAATGTAAATTTTTTTTCTTTATTTACGTTTTGGCAAAACTGAGTCTTAAGCAATTTTCAAACTTAATTAAACGTGATTTCCAGTAAATAGTCTGTTTGTCAGCCCGCAGCGAAGAAGTTGGTCGTGTTACCTTGCTTCGGAGAGCACCTTAAACAGACGATTCCGGTCAGTGTCATTAACAACTGATAGTCAGAGTCAAACATTATCCTTTTCCTACGTTCCTATCCTATCCTTACATTACCTTTAGTTCACCAAAATGCATTGGAACTCTTTTTATAAAACAGATTTTTTGTCTGTAAGCTATGATAACGGGGATGTGGCCCTGTGCATCCAAATGCTTATGTTAATTATTTCTACTTCTTTTAACGGGTATACTTGACTCTTGTAAGAACACAGGAGTTAAAAAAGGCCCATGTGCTATTCTAGACTAAAATCCATCTTTGCCAATTTTTGCAACAATATTTAGTTCTGGAGTTATAAATAGTTCAAATAATCCGAATTTTTTTTATTTGAATTGGCAACCCTGATTGCAGTATCAAATACAGACTGTACTTGGGCGTTATAAAAACAACGGATGGCATTTCAAGTGCCTTGTATGGTAACGTAAATGTCGCTTGCAACAAAGTTGCACTGTTGTTTGGCCTAAGTGATGAGTGATTTGTCTATAATTCATATTAATTAATTAATTTAGCCATAGGTTTTCTTACAAATAAAATTGCAATTATTTATAAGGGCCAAGACTCATGTCTTATTTGATGATGTTTGATGGAGTCTTAGTGAGAGAATCTACTTTTCTTACGGTATTTTCGTTTCCTTATAGAATTTTAGCAAAATCACTGCTGCACAAGCATTTACAGTCACTGTCGTTCTAACAGTAGGTACGCGGCCGCCTCCACTTTCTATGATTTTAGACAGAAAAAGCGTTGTTTTATCTGTCGATAGTACAACATACGAGTTTATGGCCGACACCGATTAGTGTCTTGAAAATCTCTGAGGGCCCAATGCCTTTAGACCTTCCATTTATTAATTGTAATTTAATATGCGCCACCAAAAAAGATATAAAATTGGAAATAAATAATCGAAGATTATATATGTGGTAGAAAAATATTTACGAAAATCAAATCTTAAAAATTTTATTTGATGCAGCTCCAGCATTGAAAAATATGAATTAGAACAGAAAAAATTAAAATTCCGAAAAAATACAAAAACTTGGTTACGTTCACGTTTAAATACAATAACCCTACGTTTTTAAAGTAGAAAAATATTTTTAGGTAATTTAGTGACGTATATCCCATTTAATTTTTTTCCATTATTTATGGGTCATCCTATACTTATTAAGTAAAAGATTTGCTCGTTTAAATATATTAGACGAAATAATCACCAAGTAGTAAAATAGTAGTTGATATTTCTCTTAGTAATCGTTTCATGCACCTTAGATACAGCAAACGTTATGCTCCGACATTCGTGACGTGACACTTACGTCATTAACTGCAGTCGCTATCAGCTAATCCCGTGTACCACAAACAAAGCCGCCAACTACAGGTGGTGTATTGACTTGAATATTCAGAGCAATAATCCCCCGACTCCATAGCTGTATAATATTCGCAACTAGTTATAATTATTATCACTAATTATTCGGTTACATGACCATTAACGTCAACATTAAAATATAAATAACCAGCGTAACTTCTATACCGTAGTTGGTTTAAGTAACTGTTGCAATTAAATTACTTATTGCAGAGGGTGAGTTCAAAGAAATTTTATCTTTGGTCAACGTTTGTCAACTTTGGCAGGTGTTTACATTTGTATGCAATAAAATATGTATTGCATACCTCGTTGGTCTAGTGGTGAACCTATGAGGCTTCGATCACGAGGTCCTGGGTTCGAATACTGTGTCCGGTCACGGAATAATATTGAGTTTTTCATTACGATTTCGGTTGGTGGTGATACGCCCTCGTGCCTCGGAGAGCACGTAAAGCCGTCGATTCGGATCCCTATCATCAACATCTGATAGTGATCGTTAGTAATAAAACGTTATCACCCTAAGCCCGCCAACCCGCTTTCGAGCAGCATGGTGGGTCTACGCCCCATATCCTCTCTCCTATATGGAGGGAGCCTGGCCTTATAGCCGTCGTACGGGCCGTTAATAGGCTGATAATGAAAATATGTATCATGAATTAGCAGACAGGCTTATACGACTAGGTATACAGGAATGAATCTCCACGGCATAACTTAAGAACCATCTGAACCGTTTTCATTAATCTTTTTTAGTTTTCAACAGGATGCGCGCGGTGCCTGGGCACTGCTGGCAATCCTAGTGCCTTAGACTGTAAAATAAATATCCGTGTAACATTCGTTAGATTTTCATATCTATTATCATCATTATCATACATTATATATTTATCTTGACGGCCGAGTGGCGCAGTGGGTAGTGACCCTGCTTCTGCGTCCTAGGCTGTGGGTTCGATTCCCACATCTGGAAAATGTTTATGTGATGAGCATGGATGTTTTACAGTGTCTGGGTGTTTATCTATATATTATAAGTATTTATAACATCAGTTATCGTAGTACCCATAATACAAGCTGCTTACGAGAACGCTTACTTTGGGGCTATATAGCGATGTGTGTAATTGTCCTATAATATTTATTATTTATTATTATTATTATTTATATTAAGAATTATATTTGATATGATTCATATTACACGTTACCTGTTACACGAAGAAATTACCAGAACCATAATCAAACTATATAATTATTATTATAATTTAGAGTTACAAGTATGTAGTAATACTTCGTTGCCGATACATCACATATATGGCTTATGTTAGTTAGTGAATAGTCCACATTTCCTGGTCGTTCCGTTAACTATGTATTACTACACAAAATAAATTACTCTTAATTTGCTTATCTGCGTTAACCAGGTCTATTATAGCTGATAATAATTTATATTGTATGGTACAATGCAAAACTCTTTACGGACTTATTCAACAAGCAATGTGCGCGATCCTTCAATCAGCACTTTTTATATAGTGTTTTCATTTATTTATTTATTTAATTCAAATAATACATTCATAATATCTTTGCAAACTTATTATTTTCACTATGTCAAGCGTTTTTTATATTTTTTAGGGATAAAGCTCAATCTATCTCTGTTCCAAATTTCGCTTACACACAAACGTTCGTCTTTAATAAGTGTCATAACGTGGTTGATTAGTTTTATTCTCTCATTGAAATAAAATAATAACAATATTTGTGTAGAATACATAAAAGACTATTAAAACGTTTATAAAAAAATCCATTTATAAAAAATTTAAAAAAAATGGTTGCGGAGCTTTTGAGTGCTTAGGCGTCTTCAGATTGCGCGCCATTTCAAAGATGCCTTATTTATATGACTCTTGATCTAAAAACCACGTGAAAGATTCTTAAGATTGCATTCCAATTCAAAGTCCTTCTTTACTATGACTCTTGTATCTAAAAACAAACATCAATTATTTTTTATTATTGACTAACAAATTAGCCGCTCATAGTTTATGCCTCACACTGTACACCGATCGACATCTAGCAACAGGTGGCCGATTGCTCTTGAACTTTCCGGGCAATGGTCACTGCTCACTGCAGCCGCGTGCTCTGATCACATTCATTACCACTAATAATCACTCAGCTTTGCTATTAAATCTAAAGCAACTTGTTGCCGTAAATATATTAATTGCAGAATCTATAGCTCTACAGTTTAGCTCAAATCTAAACTGTCTCAACTTTGAGTGACTCATTCAGTTGACAAAGCACAGAGATTTTTTTTGATCAGATCACAGTATAAATTTAACCGTTACTCAGATTTGCTAAGGCCTGTGTGCACCAAGATTTCGGTTATCATAACCAACGGTTAACATAAGCTAAACGTAAAATTTACTGCACACGACAACCCGTACGCCGGTTAAGGACGTAAACCGGGCGGTTATCTAACCGTGCTTACGTCCTTAACTGGCGTTCGGATTGTCTTGAACAGTAAATTTATAATTAGCTTCATGTTAACCGTTGGTTATGATAACCGAAATCTTGGTGCACACAGGCCTAAATCCTAAGCGACAAAATTTGTAGTATTAGGTGTGTTAATTCTTTTAGTTGGTCTCTATTAAAGCCAGTTACATAATCCATAATAATACAAATTTTGTCGCTTGTTGGCTATAATAATCAACCTATTTTAATAACTCATTACTGGGCCGAGCCTCCCTCCTTTTAAGAATGAAGATATAGAGCCGCTGTCCAAAGCTCCCGATTTACGTCCTTAACCGGCGTACGGGTTGTCGTGAACAGTAAATTTTACGTTTAGCTTATGTTAACCGTTGGTTATGATAACCGAAATCTTGGTGCACACAGGCCTAAATCCTAAAAGCGACAAAATTTGTAGTATTAGGTGTGTTAATTCTGTTAGTTGGTCTCTATAAGAGCCAGTTACATAACCCATAATAATACAAATTTTGTCGCTTGTTGATTATAATAATCAACCTATTTTCATAACTCATTACGGGGCCGAGCCTCCCTCCTTATAAGAATGAAGATATAGAGCCTAGAGTTACCACGCTGTTCCAAAGCTGTATCGCGGGCTTGGGATGAAAATATCTTTACTTTTATAACGATTACTATAACATGTTAATAAAAATAATGACCGGGGTCGATGACAGCGCTCTCCAAGAATGCAGCATTGCAGCATATAACATCACCAACTTCCTAACTACGGGCTGAAACTTTTTTACTGAGCAGAAGGAAATTAGTATTTTAGTCCCATATTAGAACTCAAACATAAGCTAGTTATATTAAGCGGTTAACTACTGCACCAATAAGACAGTTAAACAAGTAAAGCCATACTTTTTAATAGCTGAAACTACTACCTATCGTTTCGACATAGTGAAAACGTCTGAGATAATCCAATACAAAACAGACTTAAGTATCGAATTGTTCACACATTTACGATCGTATCGTCACAGATGTCAATCACGCGTCAAAAGGAACACTGTAAGTTTACGGCGTCTCATATAATTCGTTTAAAAGTTTTATTTATTTGTAACGCCGGCACGGCTGCTTGGCTAGGACACGGGTGTTAAGTCTCTATTAAGGGGAACATTAAAATAGTACAATGTTTTCTTTGAATGCTTTTACTTCGTCAAATCACCTATGTTTTATGTGTCGCCTTGGGTTTCATAGTTGTTCAATTAAAGTGGCGGTGAATGGGGCCTTTTGATTCACCACGATTGTATGTGAATGATAAACTTGTTTCGAGCTTTTAATATTTAGTGGTGAATGCTCATAAGAGATGATCGAGGTTTTAAGTATTGTAACATCGATCTAAAAGCTAAATTTTATCGTGAGTGTTTTTCATACCGAAACAGAAAAACGGCTAAAGTTTACAGTAGTTATCTCGAATTGTGCTTAACTTGTTTCATCTGGGATACTTAAACACACGCTTATTCGTGCAATGCGACATACTCCTAACTGTTTTCATCGCGATATGGTAGAAATAGTGCGCAATCTGACAGGAACTTGTAGAACGTTTTATTTTTTAGTTTATAATAAAATCGCAAACATACGAACATACTACAAGTAAAATACAGAACCTCGCATATTGAAGAGGGCTTTTATCGGCTACAAGTTGGCCCTTGACTGCTATCACACCTGATGTTAAGTGATGATCCAAGATGGAAGCGGGCTAACTTGTTAGGAGTAGGATGAAATTCACACCCCTATCGGTTTCTACACGACATCGTACTGGAACGCTAAATAGCTTGGTGGTACGTCTTTGTCGGTAGAGTGGTAACTAGCTACGGAGAAAGCCTCCCACCAGCCAGACCAAGACAAATTAAGAAAAATCTCAATCTGCCCCACCTGGAATCGAACCCAGAACCTCCGTCTTATAAATTCACTGCACATACCACTGCGCCACGGAGTACGTCAAACGTTATAAAGAAATACAGTAATTGGAACACCCTACCTAACTGATATAATTTTTACTATTCAAACGTAGTAGTTTATTAAAACATACAGATTGTACAATAATTATAACTCAAAGATTATAGTCCCCAAGTCTCTATTGTGACCTTGTTTAACAGCCCGTGAACCTGAAGTTACTATTTTGCACTTAAAACTTTTCAAGGTACTTGAGACCCGGCGGCCATTACATCCATCATCTCTTTCATTCTTTCCCGTTCACCCATTCACTCGTAAGTAATTAAGTTACAACTTACATTGCGGTGACGCAGAGAAATTAAAGTACAGTGGCGAATTGTAGGGTTATGGACTTGTGTTGTTCTGCAGTTAATTGTGCATGTGAAAAGCGAAGCAATATGAAGCCAATTTAGTTTTTCACTAAAATATAGTCTCAATAAATATAACTTCCGTAGGCTTTTCTGAACGCCGTACATTTCTCTCTTAATCTAACTTTAGTTTAATATACTTAAATACATAATGGTTTAAAACGAAATATTATATATTCTATTGAATGAATAATAATAGCTTCACAAGAACCCGAGCTTGTTTCAGTTTTCTCATGCTCACCAGTTAGACTTTCAGCGTATCCGTACTCTATAGAGGATTTTTGATTTATTTATTTAACGGGAATTGGAAATATTGCTTTTTTTATACAAAGACTAGATCAAATTAAGATCTAATTTTATTAATATACGCAAATGATTACACTGCTATAATCATTATTGAAAAAGTAAAGTAAAGAAAAAGTAGAACATAATTTTTTAAAGCTCTAAAGCTTAACCGAGAAAAAAATTTTGTATCGTTTTGTATTTGGCATAATCAACACACGAAGTAACATATTATATCTGATACCAAAACTATGTCATTTGTATTTATATTTTTTTGTAAACCTTAGTTTTTATTAGGTACTTAGATTTTACAACATATGACGACCTCCGTGGCGTAGTGGTATGTGCAGTGGATTTACAAGACGGAGGTCCTGGGTTCGATTTGAGATTTTTCTTAATTTGTAAACCGATAGGGGTGTGGATTTCATCCTACTCCTAACAAGTTAGCTCGCTTCCATCTTAGATTGCATCATCACTTAACATCAGGTGTGATAGCAGTCAAGAGCCAACTTGTAGTCAATAAAAAAAAAGAATTTTTTTATAGTTATTGTATCTGAACGAATTTAACACAACTGTCTGTTTGCTATACTGTGACTATGTATGATTTACGGTGAGGGGACAATATTTTCTCTGGAACTATATTTCACGTGTGTCCGGTCGTAAATGCCGGGCTTGTAATAAACTCGAAAAATTGTGTTCTAACACTTGGGTGGTAAAAGTTAATTTGTCGTAAAAAATAGTTTTCGATTTCGTATGCATGGTTTGGTTTCTTACTCTATTATAATTTTTGTTTTATGAATGTGACTTTTGTACCTGAATGTTGAACAAGGGTTATGTTTGTCTGTCGGGCGCGTCTCAATCGCATGCTCTACAGTCTACAGCCTAGACTGATTAACATATAACTTGAGCAATCGAAATTAAAACAAATTAATCGTTATTGTAACTCTGACTATATTTTCGCTTACGAGATAATAAGTATTCGTCCGTTTTTGTACACCGGTTTTGTTTATGTTTATTCTTTTAATACAATGGATGTTTCTAAAGGTATGGTAGGTAAGATTAATATTCGTCTCAGCTTTGATGAATTTGACGACCTCCGTGGCGCAGTGGTATGCGCGGTGGATTTATAAGACGGAGGTCCTGGGTTCAATTCCCGGCAGGGCAGATTGAGATTTTTCTTAATTTGTCTTGGTCTGGCTGGTGGGAGGCTTTCGCCGTGGCTAGTTACCACCCTACCGACAAAGACGTATCGCCAAGCAATTTAGCGTTCCGGTACGATGTCGTGTAGAAACCGAAAGGGGTGTAGATTTTCGTCCCACTCCTAACAAGTTAGCCCGCTTCCATCTTAGACTGCATCATCACTTAACATCAGGTGTAATAGCAGTCAAGGGCCAACTTGTAGTCGATAAAAAAAAATTACTTTTTACGGGCGAAATTTTCCGGCTTAGACTGGCTCTCGATAACACTAACCTAACAATATCTGCGTTTATTTGACCAGGTATGTTCCTAGAACTAATATATATTGTTGTTTTAAGGTGACCTCACATTAATTGGACACATTATCCATGTCTCAGGTTACACTGTGTGACCCCAATAAAAGGTCTATGTCCAGCAGTAGACGTCCATCAGCCGTTAATCATGATTGTCAATAATGTCAATTTGATAACATCTTGTTTTACTCCGGCCCTTTGCAACATTTTTTGCGAAAGCAGTTGTACCGTTAACAAATAATTAAAAATGATTTCAAGTGACGTACACATCTGTTGCTCAAACACGTTTGCGACATATCTCGTCTCTCGGACAATTCCTTTATGATTTATTATATCCTCGCTTCTTCAAAGAGCTTGCGTTCGGACCGCGGAGGGTGTCTTTTGAACGCGCTCGTTAAAGCCAACGGTCGTACAGTTTACGATATAACACGTTGTCGAGCTGCATGCGATACTAATATCGTGTTTATTATGTCCTCTCACTACAGCATTCTAGCGAACTATTATTTTATTTATAACTGCCTAGTTGGTCCAGTGGCAACTTGTTAGAGATCATGAAGTTGTGCTATAAATATTACAACGTTTGCCTCTTCGAGTGTAACATCAACTCACAACTCTGGCCTTAGGATCGTTACTGAGAATTTCATAAAAGAAAAAAAATTGAAATCTTCATAATCAGACCTAGAGTTTATACCCAACACATCTCCTCAGAAACCCCAAATACTAACCATTGGAGCAATTGTTACAAAATCGTTAAAATAGGCAAAACAAAGATATCCGTACAATATTCCGAAGGAGTCGTAAAGGTGCGAGCGTAATGTTCGGGTGTACAGAAGGAGTCTTGAATAACAAAAAATAGAACCGACTCAAAAGTTCAAAACGCACTAAAAAGTAACGACTGACTTCATAGATATGCTTAAATAAATTAAAGCAACTAAACTGTCATTTAGTTGCTTTAATTTACTTAAGCATATCTATGAAGTCGGTGCTAGCAAGTTTAAGGAACATTTATTTAACGTAGTAAAGCCGTTTGTGGATTTTAGGTAACGTACTTAAAGTAGGAACCTTGGCTGGCACCAACTTCTAGATATGCTTAAGTAAATAAAAGCAACTAAATGACACAGTTATTTTTTACTTTTTAGTGCGTTTTGGGTCGTCATTTTTGTTAAAAAAATTTATTTCTTACTTTTAGTGATTTATCGCCACGTAACGTACTCGCACTATACTGTCATATATTATACGGCACTTTTAGCCAAAAAACTACCGATACTTACACAGTGTGCCTACAAAGTTTGAAGAGTTCCTTCAATTTTCCCAGGATATCATCATCAGATCCTAACATGATAACAATGGGACCATCTTGGAAGTGAGCCCTTTCTAATAAAAAAGAATTATCAAAATCGGACAACTCTGTAAAAAGTTATGCGTGATCATACATAAAAAAAATATATATATACGTGTCGAATTGAGAACCTCCTCCATTTTTTTTCGTCGGTTAAAATACAGTAGCGTTACGATAGGACTTCTAAGGCGACCACAGATAACAGCAGTAGGTGTCGCTGTTGGTTTGTATGTATTCCTATGAAATAACTTTCTTTTTTTTTTTCTTATCGACTACAAGTTGGCCCTTGACTGCTATCACACCTGATGTTAAGTGATGATGCAGTCTAAGATGGAAGCGGGCTAACTTGTTATTAGTGGGACGAAAATCCACACCCCTTTCGGTTTCTACACGACATCGTACCGGAACGCTAAATCGCTTGGCGGTACGTCTTTGTCGGTAGGGTGGTAACTAGCCACGGCGAAAGCCTCCCACCAGCCAGACCAAGATAAATTAAGAAAAATCTCAATCTGCCCCGCCGGGAATTGAACCCAGGACCTCCGTCTTGTAAATCCACCGCGCATACCACTGCGCCATGGAGGTCGTCAGATGGCAAGCGGACCCGTCGTCTACTGCTATCGTCTTCAGTCGGCTCAATGCCGGATTTATATTTTTGTCAGTAAATGTAACTTTCTTAAATAATAATTTACTGTCTGAAATCGAGTTAGTGATCTAAAATTTGCCGCCCCTTAGACACAGCCTATACGGCCTATTGATAAAACCGGGACTTTGTCGGCTGCGAACTTACACCCTAAGAAGATCATATTATAGAAGAGATATTAAACGGTTGATAAATATTTATTATAAAAAAATATATACCTACTTACATTTTAATGTCTTCATAATGAAATGAAAATATTTCTTTAATTACAATAATTGTCTGTTACAATTACAATATTATAACCATTATTTAAATCAATCATTGTGCCAACCCGATATCTGATAGATTTCACAATGGCGTACAACCTTGGCATGACAATAATGCCAATAAATAATAAATTATTATTATAAGCGCCGCCCCATTTTTTTCACTTCCGAATAGATTACGATGCCTAGTTTACGCAGTAAAATAAAAAAAAACTGTGATAACTGTGCGTTGAATGCGCACGATGAGTGTTCCGCACGATGATCGATGCTTATTGAGTGTTTTACCATTTTTTTGTTAAGATCATGGTCATTTTTAATTAAAGGTAATTTTTTAAATCTTCCCACTTGACATTCTCCCTAAATTATTATATTCAGATTTGACTATTTACTTTATGCTGCCACACTGCTGATTAAAAAAAATATTGGTTGTCTGTAAAGTCGGTTTACTGACGATAGTTGAACGTGACAACGTCTCAAGAAAATACTGATGGAATGGTAGCATTTAATTGGTTATTAAAAGTTTTAATTTAATTATATTTTTATGAATATTAATTTATAAATATAATAATTTTTAATTTAAAATTAATATATTTAATAATTATATTTAATAGACGGATGTCGAACGCTGCCGAACGCAAAGGCCGATTATGCTTCTTTGTCGCTCGTTCTGCGCTCTCGCTTGCACTTCAAGCCTTACATGGAACGCCTCAAAGCGAGGTAACGCGGCATGAGTCATGTTTTTTCGTTCGTGCAGCCGGCTCTATCGAATTATAAGACGTTTTCAAGCCAAAATGTTTATAAATGTTAGGAATATTACATGTTTTAAGTGCTCTTATACTAATGGACAGTTTGAACTAACAATTTTGTTTAGAAATCTTTACTATTAATTACCTAACATGAAATCGTTTGCTGACATTGTAATTAAATGTGGGTTAGAAAATGTATACTAATGTTTGTAGATATTTTAAACAACCGAGTGACAGCACCATTACTCTTTTGCGTTTAAGGGGCATGGAAATTAATGAGTATCCAAGCTAATCGGTCTAGTACAGTGTCCTAACATGCGTCTCTCAAATATTGACTGTAGAAGTTACAAAGATACTGTGATGGACCGACAGATGAACTCTCGATTGTTCCTATAAGGTTTCGTTTATAGTCTTAAGGTGAGGAACCCTAACATTGCATAATGAACAATAAATTTAATTAAATATTTAAACAAAAAGCAGATATTGTATTAACATTCGACATGCAATATGCATTGACTGCCGTCGATTCCGATAAAAGAAATCAGCACAAATCACTATACGTCAGCCCAACACCGTACAAATACCAATATGTAAATAACTGGACATCCTGACTGATGGAATAATACTGGTTGTTTTAGTTTTTCGATATGCGGAGTCTGTTTTTTTGTTTTGTTTGTTCTGAAATTGCTAGTTTAACTAAAATGACGATCAAGGCCATTTCAAAAGTTTTTCATAATGAGATTCTAGTCGTAAAATGTTATACATTAGTATATAATGTAGAGCTTGTTTCTAAAATTTGAATTTAAATAGTTTTAAATAAACATGACAGTAAGCGGATGCAAGGCCATTGTCAAAAGTTTTTCATTTGAAGATATCCATTTTGTAGGTACACGTAAAATGTTATACATAAGTATATAATGTAGAGAATATTGACTACGTAAAGGTGTTATTCTTTTGCCATACCCGACA
This sequence comes from Mycalesis mineus, assembly GCA_034621355.1. Lineage (NCBI taxonomy): Eukaryota > Metazoa > Arthropoda > Insecta > Lepidoptera > Nymphalidae > Mycalesis > Mycalesis mineus. Next base: position 5,166,641 of record CM067901.1, read on the forward strand.
GTCCAGTGATAGAATTATGAAGGAAGTTTAAGAAGTTTAAACTGGTCCTGAACACACTTTCCTAAAGCTTCATTTGCTTCTTAACAATTCGTTTTTGAAACGGATACGTCATATTATTCCGAGTATACTACATATGTTTATGAGCTAAGATATTTTCATGATACGTCATATTATTCCGAATATACTACATATGTTTATGAGCTAAGATATTTTCATGATACGTCATATTATTCCGAGTATACTACATATGTTTATGAGCTAAGATATTTTCATGATACGTCATATTATTTCCGAATATACTACATATGTTTATGAGCTAAGATATTTTCATGATACGTCATATTATTCCGAGTATACTACATAAGTTTATGAGCTAAGATATTTTCATGATTCACCTTCAGCAATGCTTCTTAACATGTTTTTCTTACTGTACAAAGACAGACTTCACAATACTCAATTGCGAATTCCAGACAATCACTCTGAGCGACATGCGTAAATGCGTAAAAAAATCACAGCTTCAAAAGGCAACCGTGCACAACGCAACACATACGGGCAAATTAATACGAGATATGTATAGAAAGTTCAACTCATTTGTGCGCGCGTAGCTATGTGTGCGTGCGCTTGTAATCATACAGCTTTATTTTGTGTTGCAGTGACGCGGTAGTAGTCGACCAAGCAATACAAGTCACGCACACAAAGTCACTATACGTATAAAACTGTTACTCACACATAACGCTGCGCGTAATCATAAGTTGAATTTACTAATAAAGAAATAAAAAGTACCCGTTTAATGGCCTCCACACTTTTGGGGCGTACCATGAACGGACCATGGATGGGTCAAGCTACGAATACATCACTAATGTACATCGTTTCTTACACAAATCTTGCACGTAGGTCCTTCCTTATCTGTTTGCTTGCAAAAAGAGATCAATATTTTTTATTCCTCCGCGACGTCGTACGTGTGGAATTTACAGAATTTATTAATGTAATTAACTTATAAATTAGCAACACAATAATGTGTTATGAAAATACAAAAAAAAGCTTAAATTAAAGTCGGTGCATCACATAATTATTGTTGCTAATCAGTAATTAAGTCATGCATAGTTCTTATAATATGTAATTGCTGTATTTTTAATTAGCTTTTTTCATACAATATACTGTTACGGACATAACCCCTTGGAGGAAATAAAAAGTAAAGGGTTTATAGTTGGAAACCTCATTTGGATTAAAAGTATATGCAATTTAAAAAAAGGAATAAGTTAAAGGAATAGAACAATTCAAATGAAGAGAGTTCAAAGCAAGTTGTCGTTGAGTCAAGACGGTTGAAGGTATGTAGGGAGATGTTCCCTAAAAGTGTGCGTGTAAGGACGATGGATCTGTAGTGGTCCCCCAGTGTGGTTGGGGTGTGTGGCCGTGAGGTGCCGAGACAGATCCTTCAGTGATAAGTTCCTTCAGGCTTAGAAGCGTGAAACGACGGCGTCGCAGCGTGCTGTATCGAATCTTGTATACCTATCTATTTATTGGTTAATAAACGTCTAATTCTCCCCTGTTGTGGCTGTTCTTCCAATCCCCGACCCCGAGGTCGTAACAATACAGTAATAATGAAACAAACATTAAAACCTGAGGCTTTATGAAATTTGGTCTAAATTTTTGCTATGCTAAGACAAGAAACTGACAAAAATTTTCTGCTAAATTATATACCAAAGATTATTTTTAATGTAATGTAATAAATAGTAACCATTTCTAACGATTTTGTTACCGCAACAGCCACCGTTTTTTTCTGTTATTTATCACCTATAGAAAGCATAATAATATAATAGAAGTAGAGTAAGTAATTGCTGGCTTGAAAGACGCCTATTCAAGCTTATTTTAAAAATACCCAAGTTTTTAAAATTAGGAAACAGAGTGGCTAGTGTTAGATTTCACCGCGTCGATACCGAAAACAGTAAACGTAAATTTTATATGGAATTAGAGTAGCGCCATCTAGTTATAGCGAGGGTAAACGCTTTTTTCTTTTATATAATTTGATGTTAGGAAGCAGACACTTGAATTTTTAACATTAACGTACTCGTACGGTAGAACTGTTGAGGCTTCTTATTCCTTCCCAAAACTAATTCGATGCTATACAGTTTACATAAATTAATAAAAAACAACTAACACCTGTAAACCTGATAGCAATAAGTCAACAAGTTTCATGAACATCAAAACTTTTAATGTCCTTTTGTTGGTGAGCAGAAAGCTCACGGATATGTCCCTTGAGCAATTTGTATCGGCTTGTAACTGGTGATTGTTTTGGAAATATACGCATTGGTGCGGTCATGCGCACGTGACGTTACGGTAAACAAAGGGAAACAAAGAAAAGGTTTGTCAAGTAACAGTGTACCCGGCTGCGAACTGCCTCGTTGGTCTAGGGTTTGGACCATGTGGCTTCGCTCACGAGGACCTGGGTTCGTGATATAATTCTGATTTATTCTTTCTTCAAAAAAATTTCAGTAAATTCTAAGTCAGAAAGTTGGTGGTATTACAAGGTGCCTCGGAGAACATGTTAAGCCTTCAGTCCCGCTCACAAACGTCAACATGTGATAGTGAACCTTAACGAGTCTAATAAAAGTAATAACAATTTCTATAATAAAATCAGCCTCTTGATGACATCAACAATCTGACAGGGAAGTCCCGTCAAATCGGTTGGATACACAGAAAAAACTTTTAAAATGTTTTTTTTTATGAAAGTAAAAGATTTCAATTTCATTTATTTGTATAGAAGCTTCTGAGATAATTCACATAGGAAAAAGTTTGGATGCCTAAGATAAATACAGTAATATTATAACAATTTTATTTGTCCTCTTTATGTTCACGCCTTCCTGCAGCATTTTACAATTTAATAAATAAATTATGAAATATTATTTGTTAACTCCATCGGTACTTTCGGTTTTCATGCTCAAAAGCTTTGTTTGTATTCAAATATAAAATTAATACCGGTTACATACCTATAAACATCATCAACATTTTTACTGTCTGGAAAAAATTAAGAGGTATTCAATCATAACAACTTTACTGAGTAAATTAACTTTTTGTGCCGCGATGCTTTGTCGCTGACTGGTTTTGAAGTATTTAAAATTGTTTTAATCCCAGCAATTTTGTTCACACTCGCCAAGAATGATTGTGGTCAGAAGCAAACGTGTTATATGAATTAAAAAAAACCAGTCTGTACTTTCTACATCCGTTGGTAGTAAGTTATTCATTGCTTAGGCTTCATAACTTAAACGCAAAATTATAATATTTTGTGTGTTTGGTTTTTCTATATTATCTTTTTTTGAATAATTTTTATTCATATTGTTATGGATAGCAGAAGGATATTTAATTTTAATAGAACAATTTCTCATGATTGTTATTAACTACCTGAACAATTTGTCGTCATTTGTTTTAATTAAAGACAGCAAACGTCTATTCGCTAGCACGGCTATGAAGTAAATGACCATTGCGTGTCGTATGCGTTAACATGACACGAGATAGTTGGTATCATGACGTAACCACAGCAGGTATAATGACATACATATACACAACCAGAGATAATTAAGGACAAAAAATGTTTAAACGTAATATTAGCAAGCAAATATTCAAGACATACATTATGTAAAGATTGGTTGCATTGACTGTCATGAGAAAATATCTATTCGACGAGAAAACCAAATAAATCATATAACGAACATATAAATTATGCGGGTATTTAGATTGTTCTTAACAGAAACTTAAAAGAAAAATTGTATGTTTTATTACAGATTATGTGTTTCCTGTTAATCCTAAACTCAAAGATTATCGATTTGAACACAGTACAGGATAAACCAAATTATAATTAACTACGTTGTTAAGATATTTATATTTTTGTTTGTTCAATATGATTATATAACTATTTTTATTGACACCTTACAAAATTATGTAATAATTATAAAAATTACAAAAGCTTTTTTGGACTGGATTCTTATTTCACCAGTACCAGTTTATTACTTAAGCTTGATATGTTTAACAAATAAGTACGTGTTAGAAACTACACCTTTTTCCATCCGTGACTAATAAAGTGGAAATAGAACATAAAAATAACGATATTTATGTTTCATCTGACAAGATTTAACACAGTTAAGTAGAAGAATTAAAAACACTAGCTAAATAAATGTCTTTCACTCAGTTTCTTATAAAAGGCCAGACGAAGTAACTGTTTTAGAAATTATCGAAAGAAAATGTGGAGTTTACCAATTATTTTTTGTCTAATCTTTTTACATTTTAGTAATCTCATTGTAATGAATTGCTTTACATTTTAAAACTGTAGGGGATTTTCTGCATGCGACTTTGTGGCATCCGCGCCAAGGCAAATATAACTGATTATATAATCCAATGTAAGTTCAGTAGAAACAAGCCACAGTACAGTCAATTGGAGAAGTGTGTAGACAATACAATAAAATTTTGAAAAAAATGTGCATTTTTTGTTATTTTTTCAAGAAAGTTCTATATTAAATGACTCCTTTTTATGCAATTTGGATATATATAAATATTTATTTAAGCTAAAAAGTAATTCTAAGAGAAAAACGTGAATTTAAGAATTTTTTTTACACAGGTCTGATGTGTCACGCTCTTGCACTAACTTTTTAAACAATTTTAGGTGAAGTCTTAGTTGTAACTAATTTATATTACAAGAAATATCTTCACTGTCAACATAATCAAGTTACGCATGGACTTATTAAACGTGCCTTATGTTCGTCTATTTGAAATAAATAACATTTTATTATATAATCTTTATTCTTTGGTTTGGAAAACATTCTTGTATTTATGAAACTTTGCTGCACTATTTTTTTCAACAAAAATTGAAAATTTTGAATTTAATTAAATAAAATTTTGGGAAAAATTATCCACAAATATTAAATAGAACCCATTCTAGCAAACAACACGTTATTTTATTACCTCATATTCAAAAATTTATTTAAAAAAGAAATTATTATATTTATTGTAATCAAAAATATGAAGCACTTTACTTGTTTTACACAATTTACTCCATATTTTTAATATTAGCACATTAAAAAATTAATTAGTAATATGGTAGCTATAAGGTACCATAATTGATTTCACAATATCCTAGATTTACTAAACTTAAATATATTTTTACAGATTTTAAACATCGCCGTAGAATGTATTGTCATATACTCGTATGTAGCACATTTTGAATTCTTACTGTGTTTTTTGTAGATTATCATGAAATCATTCCTCATATTTGTCATTTAAGTCACTAAAAGTGTAATAGTAGATATTATTTTTACTATTTTGCAGGTGAATGTACTTTTGAGTCATTGATAGGATTACATAAGCCTGTCTACTCGTCATTTATTTGTTTAATTCTAATTAGTATCTAGTCCGATTAAATATCCTCTTTATGTCTGCGGGGTTTCGCCACAACACGCAGTTTCATTACATTATTACATTGCAAAGCTTTTAATCTTTGTATAGGCTTACAAGCTTCCAACTAAATAGATAATTTCCTAGAGCTTCTAAAATGCGGCTTCATATTCGATTTCAAAATATCTACAAATAGTTTAAAGCAAAGCATACAATATCAACTCTAACAAAAATATTAAATATTTTTTAAATAAGAATATCAGTAATACGTATAAACAATCTTCATACTTAATTGATCTTAATTAAATATAAACAATAGCTTTCTGCGTAACCCTTATTCCTGTTAAAATAACTAGATGCATTATTGTTAATTAAAAACATGAGTTAAAACACAATTTATCAAAATAAATTGCAAATAATAATCCTAAAAATATAGGCTGACCGAAAAAAAAAAAACATGAAGAAAATTAAGAGGAAAATGTTGACAAAGAAACTATCTTTTTCAAACTATTATAACTATGCATTGAGTGCATTTACAAAGCTTAAAATATTTAAATGTTCATAAAGGATATGAATAGTTTCCTAAAAATACTAAAAAATCTAATCGTAATATTTTACTCACAACACTTTACATAATTTAAAAATCCAACAAGAAAATTAATGACTATTATAAGTTTTTTAAAATATTGCCTTGTTATGCTCCCAATTATATCGGTCACCATGTTGGAAAGTCAAAATTAGCCCATAAAAACCTTCAGATTTACTGAGCTATTTATAGCATAAGAATAACAAAATAAATAATTTTGGTCAACAACAAACAATTTGTTAAAAATCTTAGTTGTAAATACTCTCGAAAACACTCTTATATTTTAATATATCACATATGATAGCTAATAAATGAAAAGCAAAATCACATTTATTTGTCATGTCATTGAATCACACACGTTTCATTTTGCACTTCGACGTATAAGACCATGTTCTATTAATTGCCAACTGAAATACTAATACCATACTTACTATAAGCCTATAGTAAGTACGGTATTAATTGCAAATCTATTTTGTGTTATGACACGCTAGGCGGTGGTAATATTGGATTTGCGTGATAACACTGCACGGAAGTCCACGTATCCGATTCTCGGCTTTTAGAACTTATCGTAGTAAGAATGAGATCTTAAGTTTCTGGTTAAAATATAAGCGCACCTATACCTCGAATTAAAGCTCGCAAGGCAGTGAGACATTTATAACGTATTCCTTTCATATCCAAACTACAATAGCCGACAAAAACAATGATAGTACATTGAAATAATTTGCTTTTGCTTAGCTATTCATATTCTTAATGTGACATTTAGACGAAGATCGTGTTGGCAATCTGAACTTCGAATACTGCGGGCTGAATAATGACCAAAAATATTTATTGAACTACTGGTGTGGTGGTATCACGTCACGTCACTAAATTAGCGGAGATGCATTTAGGCAAAATGTTTTCATTTCCTGTGCCTGTTTTGTTTATATCTTGTCTTTTATAACAAGGCTAGCACATTCTCGGAAGTATGAGCCTTAGGTAGGTACTCTAATTTTTGTAAAAACTTCCTAGCATCACGCCTCGTTCTCATAGGGGTAAGCAGGGACCACGTCCTTCCACTTGCCATGATCCATGAATATCTCTTTAATTTTTGCGTTATACCATGAATAAACTTCGGTGTTTACCCTTGAGAGCTGTTTTTTTTTACTTTATATCTAATTAATAATAAACAAATCATTAAGATTTTGTACCAACATTTTAAACGTTTTTAGTCTTTCTGTTGAAACTTCAGTGAGTTTTTAATCTTTGCAAAGATCAAAAAAAAAGAAACAATATATTTTATATTTAATAAAAACAGTTAGGAAGTTGCATATTTAATAATTTTACAAAAGACTTTCTGTATTTTGTAATTTGTTTTATAATTTGACAGATAACACACCACATTGGTCATTAACTTAAAATCCTAAACTTATGGGTCTTTTCACCAATATGTTTAGAAAAAAATTGTGAAAAGTAAATCTTATGCAATTGTAATTCAAAACAATATCTCAATAAGGGATATTTATTTTCGCCACAATTATTTATTATTGACTTTACAAAATACTAAAAAGGTTTGTGTTAACTTTAAAATTTTTAAATCGACCAAAAATATTAAAAATAAATTAAACAATCAATTTTTATTTTCTACCAAATTTATTCTTACCTAAAAATAACGGAAAATATCAACATACAAATTAAGTCTTCATAAAAACCATAGTCTATTATTATTTTCAACCTTTTATAGGTTGAAAATTTTATAGATTAAAACTATTTCACAACCTTTTATAGATTAAAACTATTTCACAGTATTTAATTACTTCTCGTCAAATATCATGTTGCGAATTTACTCTACATAAAACCATATCTACTTACGTAGATTTTTATATAACTTATTATTATTTTTTACTTGTAAAAATCTATCTCAATATATTTTACTTGTAAAATTATGGTATATATCAAACGCATATACTGAATCCAATATTTATGTAGGTTTTATTATTTTTTTTAACCAATAAATGTGGTAATTTTGGGGCGTATTAATTTTACTTTTTTGACCGTAAGTATCAATTTTAGGTATTTACTATACTTTTAATTATATTATTTCAGCAAATGTCATTCTACAAAATTACTCGATGTAAAAACGCACGTTTATGTTTTGTAAATATATTGTGGCACTTCTGTGTTCGAGCGTACGCGCTGTCATCGATAGCACGTCGGTTGGGTTACACGTGGACGAGAGTCTAGTTCCTAATCCTCTCTGAAACCCATAAAGCCCTTGTACAATTTAAAGTGCGAATTGTCGACAATGAAACTATCAACTCAATCAAAATGACTTTTCAATCACGATCATATTATAAAGACGAAAGTATATATATGTCAGTCTTTCACGCAGAAACTGCTGATTTCGCTGAAATTTTGAATAAAAATAGATTATACTCTGGATTAACACAGGTTCTTTTTTAACCTATTCCTACGTGAACTGGATTCGCGAGAGGGGATATGGAGCGTAGACCCACCACGCTGATCCAATGCGAGTTGGCGGTCTTTGGGTGATAATGTTTCGTTTATTATCGATCACTATCAGATGATGATAGTGATTGGGACCGTCGGCTTAACGTTTTCTCCGAGGTTGTGTTTTCTTGTGTGAGTTACATGATCCTAAAAACCCAATTAAATGTAAATAAATTTTAATAAAATCATATAATACTAATAAATATAACAATGAGGAGTAATCGTGAACGCAACTGGGAAAAGAGATAGTTTTAAATAAAGTAATTTAATGGTAAATTTGAATAAACGCTGTAATATTATTATTTGTACGTAAATTACTGTCCAAAGTAATGGCCGATATACATTCCACAGTCAATAAAGTTTATACGGCGAAGTATCGGTATAATTCTATCGCAGGAACCATTTACAGAGCATAAAGTACACGTTTTATTGGTTATAACGAAAATAGAGTTCTTTGTTTGATAATAATGATTCGACACGATCTATGTAGGAAGTTGCCAAAGGATTATTATCCACGAGTCTGTAAAGACTGCCACCTGAACGATTTTAGATCAGTTTGTGATAACTAATTCCATAGTTGCTCCAAATATTGTGAGTATATAATACAGTATAATTAAACTTCGGAATGAAGACAAAATAAGTAATTAATATATCAGGGATGAAAGTAGAAGAAGATCTATGATTATATGCAGCTACGGAAATTTTTGGGGGGGAACAATTACTGATAATTATTGCGTCCTTACATATGAAATTGGCGTTTTGTAAGGGAAGAACATAAAGTTGACGATTTTAAATATATATTTATTTAATCAAACTATGTGCCTTTTGGCATATTATGGCAGTTCATTGATCCGTTTACTAAATAAACCATTCGGACGAAAATCAATAAACTCATTTGATTAGCAAAAGCGCTTTGGACTGCCTCATCGGCGTTGAATTATTGGAATTATTTATGGGAGCATCGAGAAATCGGTTGTTAGTGAGCGCCTACATCGCGAAAATAGTTATTATTAGCATAATATGTTAATAAACTGCTACAGAACTGAGGCCTTCCTCGTTATAAAAGAGGGGATGTGGCTTATGTCTACCACGTTGCTACAGTGCGATATCGCGGGATAAGGTATGAGAATGTTTGATGAATCATTTGACAATGCTAATAGATGTTGGTGATAGTGACCGGGAACCATCAATGATGGTGAACGGTGGCACCATCAACTTCCCGACTCCACGCTTATAATTTTACTAAAATTTCTTAGAATAAAAGCTCAGTGCATAAAAAATTAATAACTACGCTAAATTTAAATTAAATCGAATGTATAGTTTTACAGATTTCTTGATGAGTCAATAGGTCAGTCAGTGGTATTTCGATTATATTTGTCTAGAGATTTAATTCTCCCTTTAATAAAATCTAACGCCATCTATCAATCGGAAGTAACAGTGTAATATTTTGTATATTTTATTTATATTTTTTATTTTATTACCAATTTATTTATATTTTTATATTACTATGCTGTTAAGCTTTTCCTTCGCTTCAAAACCCATTAAACTATTTCACAGAGATTATCACCTGACTACTAAACTTCGCTTATAGAAAGCACCTTACGTAATGTTAAGTTTTGTACCCTTTACCAATACCTCTTTAAAAATAAGCGAATACATATTTCATTAGAGAAGTTTACGATGATTTCGCGAACTCTAACACCGTACTCGTAAAACCACCATAGGTGCGTTAAGTTATAACAGGCGATTTTCGTCGAAACATCCGCTGAGGTAGTCGGCAGTAATAAAACTAAGTGGATGCAGCGTTTATGACCTAATTTTATGCGACTTCGCATAACTTGGGAATATCCGACGTTTGCATGATTAAACCGGGCGCGCTGAACGTCTATATAACCCTTATTAAAATAAATTTCAGCGGAGTTCTAATGCTGTTTTATGTAAGCTTAATTTATGCTTCGCTTAAATTGTTACAATAAGCAAAATATAAATAAGAAAATATTATGTCCCTACATTTGTTAATTGAACAAGAGAACAGTGTTGTGTAAAAGAAGATTTTTTTTTTTCTTGTACGTCGAATCTGCGATCAGTCCCAGGACTTTAGGCAAGCCTGTTGCGAGAGTCATTGTCTTGTGGAGGTCGAACCTCATTAGGAATCGGCCTTCATTTGGATACACCTGGCTTCAGCCGTCCAGGTCGAGTATGCGTTTACGTTTCAGACGCCTCAGAGAAATGTCTGCCAACAGTCTTTTAGCCAAAGTGTTAGGGTGATTGCGGAGTCTTTTCTTGTATTTTTGCGATAACTCCCGCACTTCATCCTTTATTGTACTAATTTGAAGATGTAAAAGAAGAAAAGAAGAAGAAGAAGAAGTTTGTGTAAAAGAAGTTGTAGTGACTAAAATTGAGAAAGGTATGCGAAGACCTAGGCGAATGTTCTTGGACCAAATTCAGGACATTTGAAATAATGGCCGGGTCAAGAGTACCCTAAACCAACAAACTTGTATGAAAAGATTAATGAGAGTGGAAAAAGCTAAGAAAGTATGCCGTTAGAAAGTATGCCAAATGTAAGACCGTGACAAATGGGACGATGTGCTATAATTTTTTTAAGGAGAATGCTATTTTTTATATGAAAGTCAGGCTAAGCCATTGCAAATCAAACAATTGCAATCAAACTTGTATTACCCTTACTGTCAGTTTAATTAAATTCCAGACGGGAAAACGTTTGTTATACCAACTTTACATACGCGACAAAACTTACCCACAACAAACTCAGCTAGTTTTTTGCTATCATAACCGTCTTCACTCAGGTTACTTGGTAAATTATCTCATCACGTTATACGTACATAATTGGCAACATATAAAAACTAATCCCGTCGACTTCTACTTTAAAACTACCCAACGTTAGTTTAAAGTGCTTTATTCCGGGGCTTTACGAGCCGTCGTACTTTGATTGGCACTTTCTGGAATAAGTCCCTTTTACGATCGGCTCACAGACTCGAATCCAGCGGGCCGTAAAACCTGACCAGACGTTTTAATACTAGATTTAACCGATAATTAAGTGGTTGGGATATGCTAATTTGTTGCTTAGTTCTTTGTTTTATTGCATTTTTTGCTCGCAAGACGCCAGGACAACGGTACGGTGTGTTGTGTTTTTTTTTCGAAAGCGATATTAGCCATGTTTTTTTAACTATCCTCTCGATAGATTATCGATGCCGGATAATATGCGATTAGCCGCATACTGATTATTACTGTTTCATCACATTAGCCGATGGACGTTCACTGCAAGACATAGGCCTTATGAAGAGACTTCCAAACACCACCAAACGCCAAGTCTGAGCCATTTTTATCCAGCGACTCCCTGCCTGCCGTCGGTCAATTGGCTGGCATTGACTAGTGGAGGGTCATCCAACAATGCCAGCCACTAAACATCCATCGGCTCTCCGAACACATAAATCTATCACTCGTTGCCACTTCAGTTTTGCAATTCTTGGAGCTGAGTTTGCTTCTGCGAATCTCATAATTTCTGATTCGATCACGCAGATATATTCCGAGTATAGTCCGTAGCAGATATACTCCGTCGTCTATTGAGCGTCGCTTTCTTTATACATTACAAGTTAGGCCCTGGACTGCAATCTCATCTTACGGTAGGTGATGATGCAATCCAAGATAGATGCGAGCTAACTTTTTAGGAATACCATAAAATCTACAACTTTTTTCGGTTTCTATACGACATCGTACGCGTATAAACGCTAAATCCTTTGGCGGCACGATATTGTGGGCTGGGTGGTATGTAACTAGCCACGACCGAAGCCTGTCACTAGCCAGACCTGGACCAACTTGGAGAATCATAATCGAGTCAGTAGGGAATCAAACTTAGGGGTTACGTCTCAAAAATCCATTTCGGAGAGTTACCTATTTGTAGACCGGGTTTTAAAAAATAAATAAATAAAACAAAAAGGCACCTTGTTCCTATATTCACCGTTCCAAGTAAAAAAGGTATTACTTTTCACGATTATACTTAATTTTGCTGAACGGTCCATAAAGTAGATCAGTTTTCCAAGTGAACCCTACCTATAACAAAAAGGCTCCTTGTTCCTGTAAAGAAAACGATATACATTTGCTGACGGCTCAAAGACAACGGCATATTATTATTAAACATTACATCTGTCTGTGCAGTTATTTGAGAAACATCGGCTAATATTGTTAGTTATGTTAAGAAAACTGTTGGAATATGGATAATATGTCTTGTTATGGAATCAAAGTAAAACGTTGTGGAACAATGGCATAGAATGTTATCATTTGAGAATATCTCGCAGGGATATACTTGCAAATGTACAACAATTCACAACGACAAAGGACGTATTTAGTTAAAGAAATAAGTATCTAGATTATCGCCGGAAAGTAGACTGTCTGTCGGTTTTCTACAGAATATATTTTGGTGATGAGCTCAGGAAGTTTTCTATCGATTTTTCCTTTCTACTATAGGACTGATGGGCATCGTAATAGTTTCCATCCATACGTAGTCGATATTCCATGATGCGTAAAAACGTTTTGGTTCCTCGCTCCTGATTCGAACTGGGAAATTATGGACTGCCCTTTCAGCTATCGTTTTTACCACCAACTGTAATGTATCTTCAAGTCAAGAGGAAATCACCTTATAGGCAAGCGTGTTGCAACGTAGGCTGCATCTTCGCTTATCATTAGGCGTTTTTGTAGCAAAATACATATTCATTGTATTTATATTGAAATCCTTAAAATTATGACATTAAAACATGATATACTGTGACTTCATCGGTTTTTTTATCGACTACAAGTTGGCCCTTGACCATACAAGCCTTGCTATCATACCTGATGTTAAGTAATGATGCAATCTAAGATGGAAGAGGGCTAATTTGTTAGGAGTAGGATGAAATCCACACCCCTATCGATTTCTACACGACATCGTACCGGAACGCTAAATCGCTTGGCGGTACGTCTTTGTCGGTAGGGTGGTAACTAGCCACGGCGAAAGCCTCCCACCAGCCAGAACAAGACAAATTAAGAAAAATCTCAATCTGCCCCGCCGGGAATCGAACCCAGGACCTCCGTCTTATAAATCCACCGCGCATACCACTGCACCACGGAGGTCGTCAAAACGTCGTTGTCGTCGGTTACTATTTATCCTCATAACTTTAAAGTAATAACAAAGTCATTAATTTATTATGATCTTTATATAAGCCTTCTTTGTAAGTTCCATAAAATAGCACATAATAAAAATACTGAAATTAACATAGGAATCCTTGAGATGGGATCATAAAACGTGTAGTCATTACTATTTATGGTTTCTTCTGTGTTCAAAGACATTGAGTGCAAAAGTTTTTGACGCCCCATACTTAACGAGTGTCGGTGCAGCTATTTGAATCACGCAACGAGTTTGGCTATCAATTACAATTTAATTCAATCATCGTGATTATTATGATATCCACCATTGCTGGTCATAAAAATCCTTTGAAAGTACTTCCAATACAGCGGCTCCGTGTAACCCGGTTGGTGTTATCGATCGATGGTGGGAGGTGGGAGGTTGACCAACACTGTGCTTTCCTCGACCTCGACCTCGACAGCTCTTTAACCAATGTGCCTCGTCCATTACCACAATTGCCTAGCGATTTCAACTTAATGGAAATTTCGATTCATTCGCCGGAGTGGCGGCGGACGCCTGAGAGCATCAAAAGACATTAAAATACAGTTGTCTCGGCACTCAGTATGAGTTCTTTCCATTTGGAGTCGAGACACTGGGTCCGTGGGGCAGAAGCGCTCAGGTGCTTCACAAGGAATTGAGTAGGCGCCTCAGGGAGGCAACAGGCGAGCCTCGGGCAGGCAGCTTTCTCGCGCAACGAATATCTATCGCAATTCAGCGCGGAAATGCTGCCTGCGTGATGCGGGTGCCCATGACCAAAAGGGCAAAATTTAGAATTATGCTTATAGTTAAGTTAATTAGTTAGTTATTATAATTATTCTGTTTTTTTTTTACATAATTTTCGTTCCTCAGTAGGTTTACTTTATTGTTAATATTTTTCACATAATATAATATTCATTCATTGCAATCTTTAATTTTTTTTTAATAGTGGGGGTAATCATCATTATTAACCTATTTTAATCAGCCACTAGTACACATAGCATACTCGAATAGGACTAGGCCTCGCTCATTATAGATGTGGAAATATGGCGCTACCACGCTGATAATATGCAAGCTAAGCGTGATAATGTTTAATTTTATAATTTTCGACGACCTTCGTGGCGCAGTGGTAAGCGCGGTGGATTTATAAGACGGAGGTCCTGGATTCGATTGAGGGCAGGGCAGATTGAGATTTTTCTTAATTTGTTTTGGTCTGGCTGGTGGCTTTCGCCGTGGCTAGTTATTACAAACCGACAAAGACGTACCACCAAGCGATTTAGCGTTTCGGTACGATGTCGTGTAGAAACCGAAAAGGGTGTGGATATCATCCTAATGCTAACAAGTTAGCCCGCTTCCATCTTAGATTGCATCATCACTTAACATCAGCTGTGATAGTAGTCAAGGGCCAACTTGTAGTCGATAAAAAAAATCAAATATTAGTAATCAATTTCCTAAATCGGTACTAAAGATTTATTGAAGAAATAAACGTTAATTCCAGCCCAGTACTCAATCCAATGCAACATAGGCTAACGGGACCAACAAGGGAGTTGATTTTTATGCACAAACCATTGTTTTTGAATGTGTATAGATTAAACATTTGTTACACTTCGTTCAAGTGTCCTTGGTGTTTGCGAGTGGCACAGTGGGTAGTGACCCAGCTTCTGCGTCCTAGGCTGTAGGTTCGATTCCCACATCTGGAAAATGTTTTTGTGATGAGCATGGATGTTTTCCAGTGTCTGGGTGTTTATATATATATTATAAGTATTTGAAATATATAAAAATATTCATCAGTTATCATATCACCCATAACACAAGCTACTTTCGAGAACGCTTACTTTGGGGCTATATAGCGATGTATGTAATTGTCCTATAATATTTATTTATTTATTTATAATTATTTATAAATCTATTAGTTGGTATAATTCGAAAATAAATCTGAATTGTAATCGCTTCGAACATAGCCAGTACAAGGCACAAATCGATTTACGCTGTCCTTAAATCAGAGTAACACCTGCAAGCCATATACTAACTCTCAGTGTGTAGAATTGCTATTATGAAGACGTTTATATAATGTGTTGCTATTTATGATACGTATAATATGTAAATTGTTTCGTCCTGAGCCTGACACTCCAACACATAGTGCATAAATGTGATTAATTAGATAAACATATTGCACTCCTTCTATCCTACACGCAGGTAGCGTATGGGAAAAGGACAGATAGATACTTTTGTTCATCTTGGTTGGTTATGCAATTCGTTTCTATAGTTTATTAAAATTTTAATAAAATAGTCTGTTTCTAAGCAAAATAATACCTTAAAATCAGTATTATATAATAATCAGTAAATATTTACTTACTGAAAATATGGTACACCGTCTTCTTTTCTCACCTTACTCGGGTAGTTCTTACAAGTTTTTTATAACACATTACGGCATTATTGACGTGTATTCTGTCAGTCAGCTAATATGAGACTGAATGCGATTTGGAATCTTTTTCGCGTTTTGGCATTCTTTTGGTTCAATGGTGGAAAATTTCACATTCGCGTAAAGGCAAATTTTATATGGAATTGAAGCAGCGCCCCTGGGAGTATCGAGAGAAAACTCAAATGGGTGAGTGTCAGTGTCATATAAAATTTGCGTTTACCGTTCTCGATATCGACGCGGTAAAATCTTACACTAACCACACTGGTCGGTTTTGGTCTACAGTTGAGTCGCTATTATAGTTGATGGTAGGTATCCTGATCTTCTATTCAAATGATAATAAAGTTACTTGTAGCTTAGCACTCGCTGATAAAAGTTATGAAGGTTTATAAAAGTTGACTTTTCATACTACGACGACGGTCACGTGATTTAGAACACAAAAAATCGAATGAAAATTTTATTTTTTTGATATATTTTCAAGTGATGGCTATGAAACATGGGTAGTTGTTTAAAATTCATTGTGTATTTAAATAAAATAGTTAAATATTAGCTTACGTTTGGACAGCCTGGGGCAAATTATGGCAATGTCCTTTTAGCATAGTTACTGACTTCGCGATCTAGATGCTCACAAAAGAACAGATCATGCGTCCGTAAAAACGTATTTTGACGGCCCCCGTAGCGCAGTGGAGTAATAAGATATAGGTCCTGGGTTCGATTCCCGGCTGAGCCGATTAAGATTTTATAAATTGGTGGGAGGCTTCGGTTGCGGCTAGGTACCACCCTACCGTCGAAGACGTACCATCAAGCGATTTAGCATTCCGTGTAGAAACCGAAGGACTGTGGATTAGTCATACTGAATTGCTCCATCTTACTCCATGCTCCTCAGTATAGTCCTCGCTACATAGAGCAACTGTGCTGTTAGCTGGTAATGGAGTAAATTGCTTAACTTAACTCGATTATTATTATCATCATCATATTTATTAGCCTATTAATGGTCCACTACAGGGCCAGGCCTTCCTCCTTATAGGAGAAGCGATATGGAGCGTACACCCACCACGCTGCTCCAATGAGGGTTGGCAGGCTTAGGGTGATAATCCTATGATAATGTTTCAATTATTAACGATAACTATCAGATGTTGCTGACAGGGACCGGGACCGACGGCTAAACGAAGGCTCTCCGAGGCACGGGGGTGTAACACCCCGAGTTCCCGACTCTGGGCTTGGAATGTACTGAGAATTTCATAGAAGAATGAAAAAGTCAGAATTTTTCCGTGACCCGACCCAGGATTCGAACTCGGGACCTCGTGATCGGAGCTAGATAAGCTAATCACTAGACCGACGAGGCGGTCAATTTTGTTATAATTAATTATAATTTTAAACTTGGTTTTTAAAAGAATAACCACTGACTCTAAAGTTGGTACAGGAAGCCTAACTAGGCTCTGCGGGTAGCTTGTTCGATTTGCATCTCTGGTCCAGCAAAGCAGATAATGCTTCCATTTATCCACCGCACACGTGCCTGTTTACACTTAATGAGTGCCTTTTATAGAATATCAATACAGCCATTTATAAACACAACAATGTTGAACTTTTTTTTTTATAAATGAAACTAGTGTCATGAAAATAAATGCCAAGTTTATGCTGACAGATGGTTCTTTACGAGTGCATTAACGAGTATATCCTTTGTACTTTATATTGGATAACTGAATACTGGCTTTGCCCTGCGATTTGACACGCGTAATTCCTTTCCCCTGGAATGATCAGAGTGAAAATAAATTAATGTTTTAATTCACAGTAACTCCAAATAGCTAAATCGGGTTAACAGTTGTATTGTGATTTTTTTTCATTTTTTTTATTTAGTTAGTCCTTTGGCTGGTGGGAGGCTTTCGCCGTGGCTAGTTACCACCCTACCGGCAAAGACGTATCGCCAAGCGATTTAGCGTTCCGGTACGATGTCGTGTAGAAACCGAAAGGGGTGTAGATTTTCGTCCCATTCCTAACAAATTAGCCCGCTTCCATCTTAGATTGCATCATCACTTAACATCAGGTGTGATAGCAGTCAAGGGCTAACTTGTAGTCGATAAAAAAAAATCTGCAACTACACCCGATGTTAAGTGATGATGCAATCTAAGATGTCAGTTAGGAGTAGGATGAATTCCATACATGTCTGTTTCTACATGACATCTTTCTCGGTAGGTTGTTATCCGCAGCGGAAGCCAACCCACCAACCAAAAATTACTTTATTATTAATTTGATTAATTTGTGCTTACTCGTAAAAAGGGATTCCATATGTTAATCATGGTATCCGTATCTTTATGTATTGTGTTTTCGTCTGTGTACTCATTTTAGGCGTCGCATTTTACAAACTGTAGTGTTAAATCAATTGTTGCATGATCAACTTCACAGCACATTAGAACTATTACTTCGTATATGGCGCAAGCAAGCAACATGCCCGTTAAAATGGCGTCCTATGTCCATGTTCTATTAATTCCATCGCTAACCATGAGTTCATGACTTTCAGAGCATAGCAATTGTGCTTGTCCATTCAATCCACACACCTTTCGGTTTGTGAACGACATTGTACCGGAACGCTAAATCGTTTGACAGTACGTCTCCTCCCGCCGGCAGGTAGCTACGGCATGGTATTTCGTCGGATGAGCCTTTCGGTTTGTGAACGACATTGTACCGGAACGCTAAATCGTTTGACAGTACGTCTCGCCCCGCCGGCATGGTTGTAACTAGCCACGGCAAAAGCCTCCCACCAGCCAAAAATTCATTATGTATATATGGTATTTCGTCGGATGAGCCTTTCGGTTTGTGAACGACATTGTACCGGAACGCTAATTCGTTTGACAGTACTTCTCACCCCGCCGGCAAGATTGTAACTAGCCACGGCAAAAGCCTCCCACCAGCCAAAAATTCATTATGTATGTATGGTATTTCGTCGTATGAGCCTTTCGGTTTGTGAACGACATTGTACCGGAACGCTAAATCGTTTGACAGTACGTCTCCCCCCGCCGGTAGGGTTGTAACTAGCCACGGCAAAAGCCTCCCACCAGCCAAAAATTCATTATGTATGGTATTTCGTCGGATGAGCTTTTTCGAACAAAGCTCTTGTAATCAAATCGGTTTGTTTCCGTCCACAACGATTGTTTAATGTTACAGACAGGTGTATGGTGCGACAAATATAGGTATAGGTGTGTGGAATATTGCCTTTGCATTGCTTTGCCTGTACTGTACTTCCTGTAACACTTAAATCTGAATAAATATATCTTATATCTTTCTTTCTTTCACATTAGTGTACAATAGTATTTTTTTATTATTCCTTAGTCTATAAATATCTAAGACTATGTGGGGCTATCTGCTTCTTCGATCATCTATTATGACAAATATATATTGGACTAAAGTCCTCATTAAGGCTAAACTCAGATTGGAAGCTACTGAAAAGAAAAAAGCGAAGCGACGCGTCCAGTTTGTCAACTGCAAATTATAATATTGATCTCTATGTTAAAATTATTAAGGTACCAAGTTGTTTTACATAACTATGAAATACAGCGATGTGCGTCGACGTTTGATTCCGATTTGGTATAATACTACTTTGTGTTTTAGTGGTGAGAAAATAGAGAAGAATTTGCTATAGTTAAACCCGAGTTAAACCTTAGTGTATCTCTAGAGTATCTTATTATTACCCGCATTGTAATTATTTGTTTTTTTACCGTCATTCACAATCATTATGCCTTTAAGGGGGTAACTATTGTACGGGAGGGTAATAAAAGTATTGTTTGTTAGCTAGTCATACGTAAAAACGCGTTAATGACCAGTATGTTTGACTAATTAATTAATTAATGACAGAATTTTACATCAGTAATGGATGTGTAGAATATAAGAAGGATAATGTTCCACGTAATTGATCGTGCGGCCAGCGGTAAAGGCAAGCGTTGGAGCGGAAATATTTCGCTTTTTCTATGTTCTTTTAAAAGGATTGCAATCAACTGGTCGGCCATTTTTGTTTTACCACTGTTATTAAATAAGTAAATAGACCACTGTGTTGTTTTTAGTGTTGCGTATAATGGTATAAATGTAACTCTTATACTCGGAGGATCATTCCGATATGCGTCTGATTGAATATTTTAGTTTACGATCTGGAAATATTCAGTTGAAATAAATAGCAAACGCTAAGGTAAACGCCTTGAAAATGTAAGAAAACAGCTATTACAACGATCTCATATTTTGGTACTTGGAACAAATGTATAGGGTATTTTTATACATTATAATTAGGCCTTAACTGCAATCCTACCTGATGGTAAGTGATGATGAAATCTACTATCTAATAATCTACATCCGTTCGGTTTCTACACGATATCGCACCGGAACGATAAATCGCTTGGCGGTACGTCTTTGTCGGTAGGGTGGTAACTAGTCACGGCCAAAGCCTTCCACCAGCCAGACCTAGACAAATTTAGAATATCTTAATCGACCCTATCGGGAATCGAACCTACTAACCTTTTAAACCCACTGCGCCACGGAAGCCGTCAAAAAAGGTAACGTAAAAGTTACGTCTTTCGTTTATGTAAAGGACATAGGTAAAAAAATGTATGGAAGTCCGCCCCAGAGCTAGCCAGAGATGAAATATATGTCATTAAATAGTACAGATCTTCTATTTTAATAGTAATAAAGTTACTTGTAGCTCAGCAGTCGCTGATAAAAGTTATGAAGGTTGATAAAAGTTGACTTTTCATACTAAGACGACGGTCACGTGATTCAGAACACAAAAAAATCGATTGAAATTCTTATATTTTTGATATATTTTCAAGTGATTGCTATAAAACATGGGTAGTTGTTTAAAAGTCATTGTATATTTAAATGAAATAGTTAAATACGAGTATGAGCATACGTTTCGTCAGCCTGGGGCAAATTTTGACAATGTCCTTTGACAAGCAGCACCATCCTGTACCTACCATACGTAAAAAGGAACCAAATCTAAAATATATATATAGGTACAATTTGTGCAATACCTATTAATATGTTATTGAATTATAATGAAAGAGAAGACGACGACCTTCGTGGCGCAGTGGTATGCGCTATGGATTTATAAGACGGAGGTTCTGGGTTCGATTCCCGGCGGGGCAGATTGGGATTTTTCTTAATTTGTTTTGGTCTGGCTGGTGGAAGGCTTTCGCCGTGGCTAGTATATACTCTACCGACAAAGACGAATCACCAAGCGATTTAGCGTTCCGGTACGATGTCGTGTAGAAACCGAAAGGGGTGTGGATTTTCGTCCCACTCCTAACAAGTTAGCCCGCTTCCATCTTAGACTGCATCATCACTTAACATCAGGTGTGATAGCAGTCAAGGGTCAACTTGTAGTCGATAAAAAAAAAGATTTAAAATAAAAACAAGTTTAAATAAACTGTAACCAGTCAGTTTGAAATTATTAACATTATAATGCACAAACGTGCGTGGTAAATAGTAATAACAAAACATTCTAATTCGATAGACAAAAACCAAGCGAGATGTCTTCAATGCCGATAAAAAATATGCACGACCACGGCATTTGAATTTAATTATCACATTATTAAAGAACTGCACGAGGACTGGTTTATAACTTTTTAGTTCAACTGTAGTCGGGTTACGGTTCAAAAACTTTTTTGTCACCGAGGGGCTGTGAGCTTCACTCATTAAACTGTCAGTTTAAAGTTCTTTCACAGAGAACAAGAAACATAATAGTGGAAATGTCAACCATATTAGCACATTACGATCGTATGCCACGCCTTTTATTTTTTTTTGTACTACTAGTTAACGGAACCAGAAGACCGACGGTTATATTGATCTGAAGTGAAATACTGCGTATACTAATTCATATTCATTCAATTCCGGTAGGTTTTTATGAGAGCGGGTTGTAATAGTAAAGTTTGCTAGGAAGGTATATTATATATGATTTATGGAAGCTTTTTCAAAAAGCAAGTCTGTCAGGGACTCTGCAACCTCTTGGTAAAGAAGATTCTGAAAACCTAGCAAGAAGCTCGAATGTAGCCTACATTAGTAGTGTTCTTTTAAATAAATGTCACATTTTCTAATTAACAGTTTAGTTTATCTTGTCTTGGGTAAAATCTAGTAGTACATGTTGAAGATCAGTATGCCCTACAATGCGCTGATCTAAGGAATAGAACGAATACCCTATACCACCTGGTGACCTAAATAAGCTTTGCAGTGACACTTCCTCAAACGACAAATAATACAGATACGGGCCGTATTACAGTGATAAAAACCATCTGTTATTTTCAGTCTGTTAATCGCATACTACCGCAAGAAACGCACTGACCAGAAAATGTAATTCATCACACAGTTGGAATTGACATTATCGTATCTATCAAAAGTGACAATCATTCGCATCTCCCGTTCTGTACCCAACTGAAATATTTTAAAAGAGAACATTTCAAGTTTTTCGCGAGCACGATCGGTATGCATTGATTAAAAGCGATTCATTACTGTCAGTGTAAAATTCGTCGCAATGATTAGCGCAAGAACATTACAGGACATTGCCGAGCCAATGACAATGCTTGGTTCGGTGTTCTCGAAAGGGCAAGAAGACATACCACCGCTTCTTCTGATTGCGTTGACGAGTTCAACCGCCATATTTGCCGCATTAATGTCGCTCACGTATCATCTTTTTTAGCTACATAAAAAAGTGTCGTTTAGACAGTGCATAAATCATCTGTCAACACATAAAAGGTAATGATGGAGGTTCACCGCAGTGTGCCGTAGGAACCGCGCGCTAGTACTAAAAATGGCAGTGATCTACCGTATTGGAGCTCACAAAAAGGTGAATTTTTAATTCAGCTGTAGCGACAATCTTTGAAAGTTAAAAGCGAAAACATTTAATTTATGGTTAAACATGTCTCATTACTGTATACTCGTAACTTGAAGACCGCGGGATGCGATGCACAGTGCTGTATTTTTGTTATTCTTGCCAATTTCACAGCTACGCCAAAAGTGTCGTCAAAAATCTTAATGAATATGAAGCAATTCTGGATACTTTGCATTTCTTTCTGGCGCAATTAGAAATGCCTGCTTTATAACCTTTTTCCGAAACATGTAACGAATATCAGTCTGACATATTAACATATCATTATCAATTTATTTGAAAGTTTGCGTACATCAAAGCTGGCGAGCTTAAATTCAAATTCAAAATCGTTTATTTCAAGTAGGCTTATTACAAGCACTTTTGAAACGTCAAATTGGACTATTTGTAGTGACTCTACCACCGGCTCGGAAGGCAGGCCCTGTTGAGGAGAGCCGGCAAGAAACTCAACAGTTGCTCTTTTTATAATATTATCAATTTTACAATATTAAGCGTGTTGTTAAATAAAGTTTATATTTCACTTCTATCCATCACACTGTGGAAGTAAGCAAAATAAACCAGTCTAGCAGTTTCTACATCGGTAAACTATCTTATTTCTCTCACTACGAATGCTGCCCAGCTAAGTTTAGCTGTCAGTGACTCTATATGAGCGTTCCACTGAAGTTTACAGTCCAAGGTCACTCCTAAAAAGACTGTAGAACTCTCCATTTTTAGCGTTTCACCATTTATCATTAAAGACTTATTTTTTTTTACATTCGGTTAAGAAAACTCAACACATTTAGTTTTCTTTGCATTTAATAGTAAATTATTAGCAGTAAACCAATGCGACACATGCGACACAGCACGGTTTACATCGTCAAATTCACTTTTATTTCTATCAGTTTTAAAAATTAAAGATGTGTCATCAGCAAACAGTACAATTTCACAAATGTCGCTAACATGGTGTGGTAAATCATTTATATGCACTAAAAATAGAAAAGGACCCAAAATTGAACCCTGTGGAACGCCCACTTTAGGAAATGAGCTTAAATTAATAACATTCGAAAGATCGATCACTAGAGATAGTACTAACATGAAGGCTTTTGATATATTTTTGAATAAGAAAAAAGTCATTATGTCACAGCCCGACCTAGGACCGAACCCAGGACATCGTCATCTGAAGCCATATGAGCTAACCACTGGGCTAACGAGGCCGTAATTAAATTTACAATTAAATATTGTACAATCAGTATTCCCTGGGGAGAGTTACGTGTTAGAGTTGCAAAGCCCTGAGTACATAAAAGAAGAAGAGATATTATATATTTTTGACGGCCGCCGTGGTGCAGTGGATTTATTAACCGACGAAAAAAAACGGAGGAGGTTCTCAACATAACTTTTTACAGTGTTGTCCAATTTTGATAATTCTTTTTTTATTAAAAAAGGCTCACTTCCAAGATGGTCCCATTGTCATCATGTTAGGATCTGATGATGATATCCTAAGAAAATTTAAGGAACTCTTAAAATTTTATAGGCACACTTGCAGCGATTTCGGTTTTTGTGTAAGTATCGGTAGCTTTTTGGCTACAAGTGCCGTATAATATAGTATGACATTATAGTACGAGTACGATACGTGGCGATAAATCACTAAAAAGTAAGAAAAAAATTGTTTAACAAAAAATAGAACCGACTCAAAACACACTGAAAGGAAATAATAACTGTATCATTTAGTTGCTTTAATTTACTTTTTTTTTTTATTAACTACAAGTTGGCTCTTGACTGCTATCACACCTGATGTTAAGTGATGATGCATCTGAAGCCATATGGGTTAACCACTGGAGGCACGAGGCTGTAATTAAATTTATAATTAAATATTGTAGAATCAGTATGCCCTGGGGAGAGTTACGTGTTAGAGTTGCAAAGCGCTGAGTATATAAAAGAAGAAGATATATTATATATTTTTAACGGCCGCCGTGGTGCAATGGATTTATTAACCGACTTGAAAATCCACTGCGCATACCACTGCGCCATCGGTTTTCATTAAAAAAGGCTCACTTCCAAGATGTGCCCCATTGTCTCATGTTAGGACATTACCTACCTAGAACCCAGAAACTGCTTTAGGAACTCGTTAAAATTTTATGTCCACACTTGCAGGGATTCGGTTTTTGCTTAAGTAAATTCGGTAGCTAAATGCTACAGTTCTTTTTTACTTTTTATGCGTATAGTCGAGTTCTTTACGTGGCTATAATTTTTATGAAATCCTAGGTTCGATTCCCGGCGGAGCCGATTGATATTTTCTCAATCGGTTCTGGTGTGGTTGGGGGGAAGGCTTTAGCCGTGGCTAGTTATCACCCTGCCGGCAAAGACGTACTGCAAAGCGTTCCGGTACGATGTCGTGCAGAAACTAAAAAGGGGCGTGGATTTTCATCCTTCTACTAACAAGGTGTGATTGCAGTCAACGGCGATTTATGAGGATATTGGTAACGCCGTTCTTCGTAACCTTAGACTAATTATACTGATTATGTATTTAGGTTTTATGAATAATAATCGGAGTCGGTAATGAACAGTAGCAGTTGTCTTTGACCAACTTTAAAAAGTGAGAACATTTCCCGCGCCGTTGGTTGCCGACCGGCTCGCAACATTGTTGCTGAGTTTAGTTTTTATACGAGTTCGCTATCGGTATGCTCCTGGCCCGATACATTGGCACATTGACCGATATTATTAACCGGCTTTACGAAAGAAAGTTATTTACTCGTAATACTCAACCCGATTCCAAACTTGGAATTTAGACTAATTTTTTTCTTTACTCATTAACTAGCGGAGCGGGTAACCGCGGTTTTACCCGTGTAGTTTCTGAATCAGAATCAGAATTATTTATTTGCATCAAACATAGGTACAACATGGGTCTGCTCCTGTAAAATATCAGAAAAAGAGATAATTGTATTTATTTATATGGATAAGTCACTGCAATTTCTGTTTTAAGTTATCTAAGATGGTAGCGGTTAAGATTGAATCTAAGATGGTAGCGGACTTGAAAAAGGTATGTTTTTTAACTTTTCCCGCAAATGTTTTTGGAGCATCATTCCGAAACGTTAAATGGCTTAGCTTAGTCTTAACTGGTAGAATAGTTACTAGCCACGAAAAAAGTCTACAACCAGACCCGATCTATACCAATTTATAAATAAAATCGTAAATTGGCGCGATGGGACAATTGACATAGCCCCAAAATAAGCGCCCAGACACTGGAAAACATCCATGCTCACACAAACATTTATTCCAGTCGTGGGAATCGAAGCCAAAGCCTAGGAAGCAGAAGCAGGCATCACTACCCTCTGGGCCAGTCGTCTGTCATAGTATAAACCCGTTTTGTTTGCCACCAAAGAGGATTCTATATAAAATACCTGTGTGTCTGTGTTTGCATGTAACTGAACCATAGACAACTAGGAGTTTGGTAATATTAAAAAAAATATTTTGAATTTGGTCCGATGGTTTTGATCGGCATTCGTGATCGACATTCGACTGTATATCACCGGCCTAAAACAGCTAGTACGGTCGCTACAATTTGTAGCACCAATTACCAATGTTAATACAGTGATCGTTGTATAATGCCGTCTCGCGTGCAACCAGTGAGAATACTCTATATAACACCTTTTTCTAATTTTTTTTATTGACTACAAGTTGGCTCTTGACTGTTATCATACCTGATATTAAGTGATGATGAATGAATCTAAAATGGAAGCGAGCTAAATTGTTAGAAGTAGGATGAAATCTACACCCCTATCGGTTTCTACACGACCTCGTACCGGAACGCTAAATCGCTTGGCGGTACGTCTTTGTCGGTAGGGTGGTAACTAGCCACGGCGAAAGTCTCCCACCAGCCAGACCAAGACAAATAATAAAAATCTCAATCTGCCCCGCCGGGAATCGAACCCAGGATCTCCGTCCTTTAAATCCAAACGCGCATACCACTGCGCCACGGAGGTCGTCAACGGACGTCGTCAGACACCTACCGATGTCTATCTGTACATGTAACTGAATCATAAACTTCTAGGAGTTTAGTAAAATGAAAAAAAAAATATTATAGTCCGACAATTTTGATCGGCGTTGGTGATCTTTTTCGACTTGATTTGATTAGTGCGGTGGCTACACTTTGTAATACCAAATGCCAGTATACAGTGATCGTAGTATAACGCCGTTTTGCGTGCAGAGGATACCGTAAAGAATACCTGCCGGTGTCTGTGTGTGCGTGTTACCACAGACAGAGGAAACTAGAAATGATTTACAGCGAAATTAATTACGTATTTTTATAGGGACCTGTGGTGCAGTTGGTGTTTTATAACCTAGAGATCTTCAGTTTGATTATTTTTTTTTATCGACTACAAGATGGCCCTTGACTGCTATCATACCTCATGTTAACTGATGGTGCACTCTAACATGAAAGCCGACTAACTTGTTAGGAGTATGGTGAAATCCACACTCCTTTCGGTTTCATCACGAGATCGTACCGGAACGCTAGATCGCTTGGCGGTACATCTTAGTCGGTAGGGTGGTAACTAGCCACGGCGAAAGCCTGCCTGCCAGACCAAGACAAATTAAGAAAATTCTCAATCTGCCCCACCGGGAATCGAACCCAGGACCTCCGTCTTATAAATCCACCGCGCATACCACTGCGCTACGGAGGTCGTCAGATTATCTAACCTACCTACTATTCTTAATAACTTAAAAATCCTCAAAACATACAAAATATATAACTATTCTTATATATAGGTGAAATATTTCTATATCTGAGCAAAATAAATTTAATCGTATATAGAAAAAAATCTAGATATTTTATTAGGGGAAGGTTTCACGGGACGCGTGTATTAGAAACATCATCAGAAGGGGTTAAAAGGCACGAGCAGGAAAACAATATTAACCAAAATATTAACACATTTTAATAACAAACTTTCTTAAATCAAATCAAAATGAAACAATATGACGGTAATCACATAATTTACTTAACTAGCATTACATTTTATTACACTTTAACTTTTAACAAAATTAACTGGCAGCATAACTGCACACAAAGAGAACACACAAAATAATTATATACAAATGGAAATACAGAATAACTCGGAACGTGGCTGAGAGAATAACTTCGAACAGAGCCCGAGACTTGTGACACGGGTGTAGGTTTAAGGGTACCCTTGGTGACGGCCGTCAACACTCACCTCCTCTGTTCAAGTTATTCTCCTATCGAAAGAGAATTGGACATAGTGAATAAATAATAGGGTAATCCTTTGTATTCCAAGTAATTATAACTAAACCACAAATAGATAACTGAAAGAATAATTAACAGCAACTTAATTAACAGTGAATTACTACTGGCAAATTATGGTATTACAATGATACGTAACATCTTGTGTTAATTATAGAAACGCCAAAACACTGCGTCTCAAGCTGGGAATAATAGCAATATACAAAATTATGTTACTTTACAATTAAACATAAATTGACATGCTTAGAAACCAAAATAGTAGTTCTTACTCAACTTGTTTGCGTAGCTCCGCACTGGTCGGCGACTGAATTGCAAATCCGCCCGACTGTTTATTGCCGGCCCTTTTATAGGGTAGCTTTTAAAAATAAGTCATACATATGACTAGATAATAAGATACATCTAAAATAAGTTAATATAATTTTAATTAGTTATATTATTTGCCCATATTTTACAACACACTATAACTTGATTAGCTTTAATTATTATACAATTAATAATGAAATACAATCGTTGTATTTACCTTTACTCAAAACAAGAACTTTCAAATAATTATATTCTTATTTGATATTCATGACTACTATAATTTAACTAAGAATCTATCACGGCCATACTGACTTCGTCCCCGAAGTATTTACTTTTAGGTTCCTCATATTATGTAATCACAAACGTTTGCAGTGAATTTATTTATACATAATGCTTAACAATACTGAAATCTTAAAATACTAATTTTATCGAGCTATTTGCATAGACATGGTGGTCCCCTTCAATTTGCTATTGAGATAGACCAACCACCAAACAAATAGATCTTTTAATGAATATTTGCCAATTACATCGACATGCCAGTCACATTCACACGCTGCGAGTGAGACAACTGGCACCAAATAAGAGGCCGCCCAGCGTTTAACTAACTTAGTTTTGTAGCCAATAACCTAGACATACTGTTTCCATTCATCCGCTGCCGATGAGATAAAACAAGTACCAAGTCATGGCTCAGCAGCGACAAGATAGTTTTACACAGTAATATTGTACATAAGAAACAGATTTTATGTAAATAAAAGATTGTAATTACAATAAATAAGTAACTAATATTAATAATCGTAAAGGAGAAAATCCAGTTGATTTTTGTACTGTAGTGTTTAGCGTTTGCTGCACTTTTGGCAATTCGTTCGACCATTCTGACGGATCATTACACACTATCCATCTTAGGTTGTTTCATTTTGATTTCTGTTAACTTTTTGTAGGCGTTAAGTCCTTTATCCCACTTCTGATATTAGAAACATCATCAGAAGGGGTTAAAAGGCACGAGCAGGAAAACAATATTAACCAAAATATTAACACATTTTAATAACAAACTTTCTTAAATCAAATCAAAATGAAACAATATGACGGTAATCACATAATTTACTTAACTAGCATTACATTTTATTACACTTTAACTTTTAACAAAATTAACTGGCAGCATAACTGCACACAAAGAGAACACACAAAATAATTATATACAAATGGAAATACAGAATAACTCGGAACGTGGCTGAGAGAATAACTTCGAACAGAGCCCGAGACTTGTGACACGGGTGTAGGTTTAAGGGTACCCTTGGTGACGGCCGTCAACACTCACCTCCTCTGTTCAAGTTATTCTCCTATCGAAAGAGAATTGGACATAGTGAATAAATAATAGGGTAATCCTTTGTATTCCAAGTAATTATAACTAAACCACAAATAGATAACTGAAAGAATAATTAACAGCAACTTAATTAACAGTGAATTACTACTGGCAAATTATGGTATTACAATGATACGTAACATCTTGTGTTAATTATAGAAACGCCAAAACACTGCGTCTCAAGCTGGGAATAATAGCAATATACAAAATTATGTTACTTTACAATTAAACATAAATTGACATGCTTAGAAACCAAAATAGTAGTTCTTACTCAACTTGTTTGCGTAGCTCCGCACTGGTCGGCGACTGAATTGCAAATCCGCCCGACTGTTTATTGCCGGCCCTTTTATAGGGTAGCTTTTAAAAATAAGTCATACATATGACTAGATAATAAGATACATCTAAAATAAGTTAATATAATTTTAATTAGTTATATTATTTGCCCATATTTTACAACACACTATAACTTGATTAGCTTTAATTATTATACAATTAATAATGAAATACAATCGTTGTATTTACCTTTACTCAAAACAAGAACTTTCAAATAATTATATTCTTATTTGATATTCATGACTACTATAATTTAACTAAGAATCTATCACGTGCGCCGAAACCTTTTCAAATAAAAAAGAATATATTTTTTTTTGGAAAACAAACCACTGGTACACTAATACATGTCAAAATGACATTAATTCAAGGATATCTTCTATAAATGCTCAGCTAATTATAGGTTTTCAAACATTCACAATATAATATTAAAATACAGTTGTCAATGCACACTATGTTTACAATATTAATTAATTAATTAAAACAGGCAAAACACTAATATAACAACAATACAAATTTAATTTTGTAAAACAAATGATAATTAAAAACGAAATACTAAGAAACAAAAGAAAACAGCGTAAGAACCAACAATATTGTTGTATGTTGTGTACCAAAGGATTTAGCGATCCGGTATGATTACGTGTAGAAATCGGAAGGGGTGTGGATTTTCATTTTCTCCTAATAACTTAGCCGGCTTCCAACTTAGATTGCGTCATCACTTAACATCAGGTGTGATAGCAGTTAAGGGCCAACTTGTCGTCTATAAAAAATCTGTTCTTATTGAAGGTCTACATCATAAGATGAGTAACTATCGCAAATATCTAGTCAATCGAGTTACAGTTTTAGATTTCTCGTGATGTATGGCGAAAAGAGCCTTACAACAAACAAACTGTATGGCACCGGGCTTCTTTTGCAGTTATTATGTTATTTTTAAATACGCGTTTTGTTTTTAAAAATAATGAAGAAGTATGTTGCTTTAAACTTGTTTTGGTTCATCATAAAGTTTTTGCTGTATGCATCGACAACCGCAGGATTTATACCTAAAAGTAAAAACTGATGTGTATGTAGACGTGACGTTTTGTTAGATTCGCACCCTAATTAGTATTGTCTAAAATGTAAGGGGTTTGTCCCCTTAAGGGAAGTGAAAATCAATATAATAGCCGAAATGTGAACAAAAAGGCAAACTCAATAGTTGCTCCTTTTAAAAATCACACATTTCATAGTTTCCAATGACGTTGCGTGCGCGTTACGCTTCTGTAATGTGGGGCAAGTGCGAGTTTTTCACCGAGCAACTGCGTGAAAACGTAACCACTCGATTATATAGAAAAAAAAGCGTTCACTCTCGCTATAACTAGATGGCGCTGCTTCAATTCCATACTCACACTAGGCACACTGTATTTTCTATTTATAAATAATTAGTCTTTGAATTATATACTACACAAGCTGTGCTCCGCGATTTCACCGCATAAATTCTGTTCCAGTGTCATGAGTCTATAACATAAGAAATATAACATATTATATAACATAAAAATAGAATTTTTATAATGCAACTAGTTTCAGAGATTAGCACGCTTAAACAAATAAATAAACTCCCGCTTTATATTAACAATAAAATTTCCAAAAATTTGACTTTAGCGGGTCTTGCGGTAGTGTACGACAAATTTTAATGGGAACTTACAAGCGGGGAAGATGGTAATAGGTCCGTATAAAAACTAGTACTCTAATACCAGTTGTAGGGTACCCACCTATATTTGAATCCACTGGGGTCCTTCATCATTGACTTGTTAAAAACTTCATTTAAAACGAATTAAATAAACATCGAAACTGACGTCATATTTATTGTTAGGTGAGCCCTTGACTGCTATCACACCTGATGGTAAGTGATGATGCAGTCTAAGATAGCGAGCTAACTTGTTGGATGTAGGATGACATCTACACTCATTTTGGTTTCTACATGACATCATACCGGAACGCAAAGTAGTTTGACTTTGTCGGCAGGGTGGTAATTAACTACGATCGAAGCCTCCCACCAGCCAGACCTGTGGGGCAAGTGTGAGTTTTTCACCGAGCGACTGCGTAAAAACGTAGTCACTCATAACGTCAAATTATAAAGCAAAAAAAGTGTTTACTCTCGCTATAACTAGATGGCGCTAGTAAAATAAATGTGCGTTACGTTTTTACGCAGTCGCTCGGTAAGAAACTCACACTCGGCACTCTGAATACATTTAGAAAATCTTTGTAGGCCCAGCCAGGAATCGAACCCAGGACCTCCTTCTAATATATTCATTGCGCAAAGGAGGCCGAGTTCTTATAAAGCCTATTGGTGCATATCGTTTATTCATAGGTCGAAATCCTTCACAATTGTTAAAAAACTTCACAATGGTTAGATTATAGATTTTACATCCATTTACATAATATCGTTAAAAAATTTTTTTTTCGTGTTTCAGACGGCGCAGTATGCAGAAACCCCAACGACCTCCACATCGAGGGACGCGGACAGTTAAGTGCGGCTTCGATTCCCGGCTCGAGTAGGAAAGTGAACTATGAACTACCAAACTAGTGTTTAGATCTGTATAGACGTCATGTATATATCGTGTTGGTGAAGCTAAAGAATACCTAAATGTTATTTTAAGGCCGTGTTAGGGCTTCCAATCGTGTTACAAGGACCGGTAGTCGTATATATTTGACTTAAAGTATACTGTTTTTTTTGGATTTGCGGAATAAGTAGCACTATTTTATGGAAACTCTGAAAAAGTATCTCTTTGAAAAAAAGATTGGAAGTTGATTGTTCTTTCGAAAGCAAGGGCAAATCGATCGCGTATTAGTCGTCATAATTATCAGCCTTTTAACGACCTTATATGTCTTATAGCAGAGGGAGTGTAGACCCACCTACCTTTCTTCTCTAATGGGGATGATAATGTTTCATTTATTAACGATCACTATCTGATGTTGATTATAATGACCGGGGCCGACGTCTTCACGTGCTCTCCGCGGCACGGCGGTGTAACACCAACTTCCCGTTTCGTCTGATGGTAAGTGATGATGCAATCTAAGATGGAAACAGACTAACTTGTTAGGAGAAGGAGAATTCCACGCCCCTGTTGGTTTTTACACGACATCCGGTAAATGGCTTAGCGGTAAGTCTTTGTCGTTAGGGTGCTGACAAACTACGCATAAGCCTCCCACCAGTCAGACCTGTACCAATTGGTCCTGCCGGGAATCGAACCCAGGAGCTCCGTCTTTTAAATCCACCGCACATGCCAAAGATCCTTGCTACGTTGCGGAAAAAATGGAACTGCTATCTTCTATCATCAATCTAGGCTTTAATTTTGCTAGGCTTGTTATTACAGAAGACGTTGCGTTGGGCGCGATGATTCCGTGTGACGTGTTCTTTATTAACTGAATCATTACAAGTTAAAACTCGCGATGCCGTCTCGTCACGTCCGCTGTGTGGCGAACAGCAGTTCTACTATAAAACCTCTTTCATACTGAATATTCAAAACGCCCAGGATTGTTTTTGTTTGGCTATCATACAGAAGTGATTATGACGACGACAATATAAGAAACTTTTATCAGATATCATTAAACTTATCCCGCAAATTCTAGGAAAGCATTTGCTGCATGATTGGAAGTACTGGTGCGTACGTTAAATTTAGTTTTTAGATAAATACAATTGAAAAGAATGCACCGGTAGGTTTGGATCACATGGTACGTTTCCACTTCGGCAAGGGTTGTTTTTAAAATAGTCTATCATTATGAGATGATAATAACTATATACCTTTGATATAAATTATAGAAAATAATACCATTTTTTTTTTAAAGTAAAACGAGTCAGAAAACTTTGCATCTTTGGCACTTTAAGTATTATTGAGAGTCCTTGTCCTTTCCTACGTTTCGGTCATTTCGGTCGATACTTCGACGCAATAATAGCGACAGGACACTGACGCTCTTATTGCGTAAATAACGATAGTAAATAACTTGTAAAATTATAAGTAGGTAGCTATTATAATTTTTATAAGGTAAAGTTTGAATTTGAATTTTTTCGAAATCTGTACAAAATTATAAGTTATGCAAGCTCGAAAAGCTATACAAAGAATTTAACCCCTCAAAGAAAGATAATCCATAAGTGGCACCATAACCGCTGTGGAACCGTATTCCGTGTGTTCCAACCTCAATATTTCTTGCGTCCATTTGATTTTGTCCAGTGATAAATAAAATTTAATTGTATTTTGTTTTACGAAGTTACGAAAAGAAATGTATACCGTTTCTTAGTCTTTTGGGGTATTTTAAATCATAATGATATTCTAGAGTAAATAAGGCAAATTTATATACCTAACTTTACTAATTAAAAATTATAAGTAGGTAACGAGTCGCAACGCAATTTTTTATGTTAATTTTATATTTACTTGTACGTCATGCTTGATAGAATGCAATGAAGAAAACGCATGTCTAGAATATGCCTATTTAGTATTAAAGTTTGGTCATACAGCGGACGGGGTGGGACGGCGATATGATGCTGATGAGCCATTGTAATGTGCTTCTTAATATATAACAAGTCATATCGAACGTCAAATTGAACGCGACGGCTTTGTGTGACGAGTTTTATATTAACTATTGTCGCCGTCCTGTCTCTACCGCTCTATGGCGAAATCTATACTTTGAAGGTGCCCAAGTTAAACGTAGAAAAAAAACGCCGAACAGACATTTTGTGAGTTATCCGGCCTACATTCGAATGCCTGTAGATTGCAGTTTTACATCAGGGAAGGCATTTTGGTCCATCAAGTACATATTACGTAAATCCAAATTAAAAGTGTGTTTAAATACCACAACAACGTGTGTCTAAGCGCCACAAATAAGTGCCCTAACCAAGGTTAACTATATTTCAGTAATCTCAACATCTTGAGACCTTAATTACCATCGACCTTTCAATCTATATACCCCGCCCTGACACAGCAAATTTTTGAATGCTTGTTGATAATAAAGTGATCTAATAGTGGGTGCTAATACTAATGACCAGTACCAAGACATAGTTGATAACAGTGCATGTTATAAGAAAGCTCATAATCACTCAGGGGTCGATGGAGGTGTCTGGGAGACCAACGCGCTTATCACTCACTTGTCTGTACACCGTAACTTACATTGAACTACAAACTAGTCATTTCCATAACTAGGGCGGTATCAGCAAAGCCCAGACACTGCTACAGAAATGAGAAAACCAAGACCCCATACAAACAATACCTAATTATTTATAGACTCATTTACAAATTAGTTTTAATAATATCAGACGATGGAGTGTCTGTACGGCGCAGTTATGAAGCTTGCAGCATAAAGCGGTACATTACGGTACCTACTGCACAGCCTTCCAAAAGTAGACAAACTATAAGTTGAATATGATACAGAATTTCTCTGTAAGGTTGGGCTAGTAGCCTTGGTAGAGGTATGGTGAAAGTACATTTTCACGCAAGCGCCCGGCGGGCGGGGCTTTCTCGGCGCCGCCCTGTTTCGAATCGAATTACTAACGCTCACTGTAGGCTTTATATTCAGGGCTGGCAAGTTTTTACGAAATTAAAATTATAGGAGAGCTTACCAAAACGGTTTCAAATAAATAATCGAGTTTAAAGAAAATTTTTGAAGACAAGATTAATAAAATCTTTAAAAAGGATATCACAGTCTTATTCTGAATATATTTAAACATAGAAATATTGGGACACAAGAGAGATAATAAATTTTCAAGAAAATGTTCTTGAAGGCTTATCGGATCCGGGTCCTATCTTCAGAAAATTCAAAACATCTTTAAATTATACTGGAATTAGCTAGAAACTTGTCAAAAATTTCAAGATTTTATAATCCTTTCTTACACATCTAACAAAAAGCTTAAATTGACTATCAATTCTTGTAAACAAAGCATCATCCTAACTAATATTATAAATGCGAAAGTAACTCTGTCTGTCTGTCTGTTTTGCTTTCACTCTACAACTACTGAACCGATTTAAATAAAATTTGGTACACAGTAAGTCTAGAGCCTGAAAAAGGACATAGGCTACTTTTAATTGCGAAAAAAGGGTTGTAAGGGGTTAAAGGGGGATGAAATGTTGTATGAAAGTATCGTCATTTTGAAAGCTTAAGACCTATTTCTTAGGCAGTTGATTAGATATTAATAAATATGACATTCAAAGCTTAGAAAAATTAGGCTGCTGTAATAACTAATTCCACGCGGACGAAGTCGCTGGCAAAAGCTAGTACCTTATAAATACTCACACATAGCATTGCAAGTAAGCGCTAGCCTATAAAATTGTTATATACTCGTCAACATAAATCTGGAATATGCGTGGAAAAAATTTTTTTTTTTTACGGCAATTATTGCCAGAAATACCCGTATAGACAGCCCTCTCTGTAATGCAACATTGCACTTTGATTGCCGATGATAAGTAGGTTTTATATTATACGCTCGAAGAACAACACGAAGCCCGCCTTGATTACGGGTAATTTTCTATACCCTTTCATGTACCTACACTACAGGGGGGCTGTTACCACATAATATCTTCCATTGGTGGCAAGGCTACGTGGAAGATTGAAGGATCTTTCATGTGTAATTTGGGTTTGCCGACTAACATTATTTATGATTATGTGTCTCTCCGTGCATTTTGCATTTTCTTTGCGAGATCGTGCTTGTGCGTAATTGTAGTATTATAGCGATGTTCGATCTGGCTTTGATTTCACATATGATTGTTAAGCAAGGTTCAGACTACGATATAAATTGCCACATAAGTTTAATATAAATTCCTGCACAGTTACACACAACTTTTTGTGTATATTGTCTTGATAGTGATGCATGAATATTAATGCACGAAAGTTGTGCAGGATCTGTGCATAATGTGTATTGAAAATGTCGAATCTGTTAAAAACTTCAGCCATACGACCTTTGGGTACCGACTTTGCCATATGCACGGGGCCCGTGTCCAAAGCTCTATCCTCACATAGATCAATAATAATTGATCATAATAGAAAATGTTAGTATAATTCGATTTCCTTACTTTCTAAAAGGGCCCCAAATTATTGTGTTCCCAAGGGCCCCAACATAGTTAAAGTTAGTCTTGCACACGACACTCTTGGGCTCAAAGTATTCCCACAATATCCATCGCGATTTCATCTATGCTACAACTTGAGTTATATCAGTGATTTTGTTTCTTCCGAGCATAGCCGGAACTCATAGAACGCTGAGCCTTCTTGACGTAGCGACAATTAAAAGTTACGTTTAAGTATTATCAAGTATCTCAATCCTTCCACTTATCATTATATATTGTAAATATTTATTTCTCAATAATATTTTATGTACTGTTCTGAAACATTATCGTCATCTTGTGCCTTGTCAGGTGGTCCATGAAAGCGTCACCAGTAGATACGTTAGAGTCCATTAATCATTCGAATTACGTACTCCGTCCATTGCCACATCCAACAATCGTAACTCATATTGTGTATGTTGTAATTGTTAAATCTAATATTAAAAATTTTTAAAACCGCCGTCATTAGCGAACTATTTGTATATTTTATAGCTATTTTCGTGTCTGAAATCGTTTCCACCGTAATATAAAACGCCGATATCTTCGGATTAACCAGTTTCTCTTTAAATACAATTAAGAACCACTCAACTAAGATCACTTATCACAGCTTTCAAACAAAAAAAAATATGCCATAATAGCTCACTTCACTTTAAAGTTCATTGCCACAGACAGATACGCCAAACTTATAAACTTCTTTTTTTTACATCAGGGGCTATAAACTAGAACCTTAAACAATGAAAGTTCAATATTCTTGACTTAACTCGACTGGAGTTCAATAGATCATTTATTTGCATAACATTGCTCCAATACCCTTTACGTATCTGTTAATGAGTTGGTCGATACTAAGTTTCGCTTTTATCTCTAGCCACACTTGCATACGGACAAGAAAATTGCATTTCTCGGTATAATTTTTCAATTTAAACGCAAAACTTAATGGAATATAAAAAATTCCGACGGAGTAATTGCGGAACGCACTCTCTATAAACGCACTTAGCTGCTTAATTTTCATATTATGATCAATATGTTTTATAATGGCTGATATTAATCGAATTCCAATAAGAACTTTGTGCACACATTATACTATAGAACGCACGCGTTAGTCTTGGTACAGATTAGACGATACATTGGAGGTAATATTTATTCTATATTAAAAATACGGGACAGATACGTACTACAGCCTCGCGCAAAAGAATGTAGTCTTCAAAAACATCGTCGTCTATGGGCATACTTAGTACACAAAGTTATTGGGCACACATATTGGGCTCTTATCTTAATACAACTACAGGCTGAAAACACACAGTATTATATTTGTATTTATATAATATATATATATTTGTATTTTATACGGGCATGGTTTATAATGGGCAATAGTTTTGGGCACACGTAAATTGTGTTTATGCAACATGATCATGTTAATCCAGATATAAGATAAGGTCCAGGTATTGCAGATAATTCTGGAATAAGATGCAAATACGAACGCAAACGTAAGAAATCTTAGTAGTAATGAAGTCTATTGATACACTTTGTATACAAACATTTTGGGCACTTATTGGGCCCTTATTCGAATACCGCTTTAAAAACACTTATTACAGCCAAATGTGTATTCTTCTAGCGTTCACAATGTTATGGGCTCACTTTGTATTTTGTTTATGCAGGTGATACTTTAAGGCGACTTTTTGTTTTGCGTTGCGACAAGTTCCGACTTTAATACAGATAAATTTAATCTTTTTACCCCTGTATATTATCGGTGACTCTGCCATATGCAAGGCAAGTGTACAAAATCGGTACCTGCTAGGTACGCAAAATATACTACATTTAAATATGTTTGTTTTCATACATATAATGGTTATAAGAATTGAAGTTTTAATCATTTACCTTTTAGGTTTAGATGTAAATTGAGAATGAATCCTAATAAACTTAAGATATTCTACTAATTAAGCTAAAACCTTAGAATAAGTGCTGTCTTTATTTATGATCCCATTTTTAAGGTGTAAGTCTTAGGGTTAAGGTTTCCGCCCATCGAAATGCATCACAATTTCAAGTATTTTCAATACATTTGTTGGTAATATGTTAACAACAGAAGCTCAAAAGACAAACAGGACAGAAGCTTATAGTAGAGGGGATATGGGGCGTAGGTCCACTACGGTGTTCCAATTCGGCTTAGGGTGATAATGTATTTCATATTCTAATTTTAATTATTATTGTATGGTTTTACATTGAATAATACATATAATATAATAGAAGTCCAATGACGAGCAATTTTTTCTTTTCTTTCGCCGAAATCGCTTGTTAGATTATTGCCGAACTGATTCCTAAGGCCTGTGTGCACCAAGATTTCGGTTATCATAACCAACGGTTAACATAACTTTACTATAAATTTACTATTTATAATAAACCCGTACGTTGGTTAAGGACATAAACCGGGCGGTTATCTTAACCGAGCTTACATCCTTAACCGGTGTACGAGTTGTCGTGAACAATAAATTTAACGTTTAGGTCACGTCACAGACGTCATTACGGTTATGATAACCGAAATCTTGGTGAACACAGGCCTAAGACAGAAATGAACATTATCGCTACACACATACAAATAATAATAGACATAAAAATAATAAAGAATATCCCGAAGGTAAAAGAAAATACTTGTTTGACATTTAGTAAAACACATATTTATAACATCTAATTACGCCAACATAAAACTGAAAATAACTTGCAAGTCTTGAAACACGAACTTCGATTCTAGTTTTCAATCGACGAAAAAAAACGAAGGAGGTTCTCAATTCGACATGTATTTTTTTTTATGTATGACGCATAACTTTTTACAGAGTTGTCCGATTTGGACAATTCTTTTTTATTAGAAAGGGAACACTTCCAATATGGTCCTATAGTCATCATGTTAGGATCTGATCATGATATCCTGGGAAAATTGAAGGAAGTTTTGAGTCGGTTAAATTTTTTGTTTAAATTTTTTTTTAATTTTTAGTGCGTTTTGAGTCGGTTCTACTTTGTGTTAAAAAATTTTATTAATACGAACAAATGTATTGAGAAACTCAAAACGATTACACCTGTGCATTAGAAGACGACATTAGGAAAATAACTTGGCGTAACTTAGTGCGAAGGTGTAATCAAAAACTTTTGTGATATTCATTATATTATACGTCCTTATGTAAAATTTTGTCCATTTTCAAACTAATACTAATCAACCTTTATCCAATGTATAAAGCGAATCTGCTATCCCTTTTATCTGATGTATAAAAAAGGGATGGCATTAATATGTTATTTAATATACTAAATATATCAAACGCAAGAATAAAATCTTGATGTTGTTATAGTAGAAACGAAGGCACTCTTATTCTCTGCGACATTGAATTGATAGTGTACCGTCAAATTTTACACTTTTCATTTAACTGTCAATTTTGATTTTCAAATATAGTAAGGGGTGTACAAACACATTCAAAAATACTGCCAATACTGTTGACAATAGGCAGGATAAAGTTTGACCTTAGTTGTACATTCATACTGCTGGGGTTTTCTATGACTTTAGGCAACCTTACCCTATTTGTTGTCAATAATATTAATATTGGTTAACTCTTTAATATTGTTAAAATATTATTGATAATATTAATGAGTGTGTGCGGACAACCTTATGATTGTCATAGAGAATAGTGGTCCCGAATTAAATGGATTTTCAAAATTTTCGTCCAAATTTTCATGTCTCAAAATTTGTAACTTTACCATCCATTAAGAAAATAATAATTTTTCATTTTAACAAAGTTACTCTATATGAAATGAGCGAATTCAAATGAACATATTTTAAAGACACTAAGGTCTAACTCAGAGTGGAAGCGAAGCGAAACGTCAAGTTCATCTTCTACAAATTATAATAGTCAACTCTATTTTTAAACCGTTAAGGTCGCTCCGTTATTGTACAATACAGCTTTATACTTTAGTGATGGGAAAATAGAGATGCATTTGCGATTAGTAATAATGATGACGTGTTGCTTCGATTTGCCTCTGCGCTAGTCTGAATTAAGCCTTATTGTCATGTTATTTAAATATTCGTGTGGTCCGTCCGTGCGCCAAGCAAAAGTAAGTTATTGCACGCATGCGTATTGCAAAGCTGACCGCACACTAACTCGAAAGCAGTTGTAACTTTTGTACTGCATATAATATTTTGCCGATTTTCGTATGGCCAATTCAGTTGTGAATTTGTGTCAAAATGTAAGTTAAATAAAAGAAAATTTGGTACATTTTACAGTTTTTTGATAAATGGAGTGTTTGTGATCTCGTAACAATTCTTCATTCGTGCAATTTTGGTTTTGTCAATAATTCTGTTCCAATATTTTTTATGCTAAATATCAAGATCAAGATGACACCACGTCGACAGGCTTGTCGATAAAATCTTAAAAATAAATGAAATTGACCGTCATGTTGAGTCGAAGAATCGCGGATTTAATGATAAATAGAAATTGTCTTAATCTTTTGCACTATGTTGAAAACAAAAAATCTCGCTATATACTTGCTTCACCTCGCTAATTTAACATGTATAGAATTTTCTCTTTAGTTTACTCTTCTTTTAATTGCACTGAAAGGGCCAAACGAAAACCGCCAAAAGAATTTATTTGTGTCACCTTGCCAACAAACGAAAACTTGACAATTTTCGATCAATCACTACAGCATTTTAATTTACCAAAAAACAATAGATTTTGTTTTCTCCAACCTAAATGTATCAGTTATATCATGGTTTTGGGAACTATTCTGTAATTACGCCCCACTTTAAGGCGGGGGAGGGGATAGGAGTGTTGTTGGAAGTGCATACTAATTTTCTGGGATAAGAAAAGGTGAGGGGTTAAAAACCATGATCTTCGTATGACGTTATTTTTAAATGACCTTAGAGTTGAATATTACGGTGAGGAGTTCTTATTTCGTATTTATTTATTTATTTACTACAAGCACGCGGGACACGTGTGACTGTAAGTGACCACAGCCGCTTGTCGATTACGCGGCGAGACTGAAAAGACCGGTTTACGCTGGCACATAGATTAAAGACAACTAGATAGAGCCCATAGCGTGTCCACTCGTGAGACAGCAAATCAGCCTTATTGACATGACATGTCAACATTTAAAGTACATCATAAAACGTTATGTTTTAAAATATCGTAAAATACGAAATATTACTTTATATAAGATAGTTTAGTAAACGCACAATACATGAAATTTGCTAAAAAATAACATATCTATGCCAAAGATAGGAAGAAATTGGAAAGGATGGAGGAGGCTTTTACCCATACAGGGGCCACATAGCAAGTAAAAGAAGAAAATTATAAATATTAGATAAATATTCTATAAAATGTTAGTGGAAAATTAAAGCTGTAATAAAAAAAATAAAAATAAAAAAACATATCTAAGATTTAAATCATCAATCAATGAAGTTTATGCCTACTTACGTATGAAACGTAATTCCTTCGATTTTCTGTTTGCTGCGACTGTTGGAGCCGAAAATATTACAACCCACCCTAGCACGATAACGTTTAAATTAATATCGTAACCGCAAAGTTATATTATTTATCAGGAAATTTAATAAAAAGCTAATAATTGCTCAGATATGTCCCTTGTCTGTCACAAACTCCACTCATGACAAACAATAAAAACGAACACGCTGAAAGGGACAAAAAATAATCTTATGTCATTTTCTAATAAAGGCCGAATGAAATAAGTCTGTCACGCTCTTGAACCTACAGCCGCGTTATGACTCCATCTAGTAGTCTTTAATCTATGGCTGGCACAGTTATTTGACAATCTTAGGGTCTTGTCAATGCGACACATTGTTTCTTTGGCTGTGTAATTTCTCTTACATTCACAAGAAACTTTGCCTCTGTTACTTTTATGTACTCATTTGGTTAGTTAGAAAGCAGTATTGTCGCTGAGACATGTCGCCTGTTGCTGTCGACTGCAGTCTGCTACGAACTCGCTCCCTAACTCACGTCATTCGTACTTTCCATTATGAAAAGCAGACATGCATGTCGATTCTGTAACGAAATTTGACGGTTCGAATTTACGTCGTCTCTATCTCTCTCTGACACAATATTATATATAGAGAGATAAATAACCGAAATCGAATCTCGCACTGCCAAGTTTCGTTTCATAATAGACATGCTTTTTCTAAAGAGCCATTTCTTTTGCCATATTTTTGGATTTTTGGATGGAACATGTAATTACACAAAATGGATGGTTTAAGAAAGAACTATTTCGTAAAATTACAATTCTGCTCGCTGTTATAAAATAACTTTTCTCTAGACATGTAAATATTAAGTACCTAATGTATAAGAAATAACGGATTATTTTGGTAAGTTACACCTAAGCGTAGTCCATCACAATATTTAGTTAGTTAGTTTTAAATGGTACTGTAAATATTTCAAATGATTCGGTTAAAAACTGATACCTACAATACAATATTAAAGTTTTTGAAATGTGGTGTTATTATGCTTATTTTTTTAAACGTATAATTTTGATCTC
Source organism: Mycalesis mineus (assembly GCA_034621355.1). Classification (NCBI taxonomy): domain Eukaryota; kingdom Metazoa; phylum Arthropoda; class Insecta; order Lepidoptera; family Nymphalidae; genus Mycalesis; species Mycalesis mineus. The sequence continues at coordinate 5,210,329 of CM067901.1, forward strand.
TTGAACTTGAAACTTTCCGAGATACCTACTTAAAGTTACTTAAACCAACATGGCTTTTTATAAATGTTTTTCGATCGTGTCTTTAATAATTTCTACTTTATCAGTACTTATATGGGGTATACTTTAAATACGTAGTCGTAGTAATTTTATTTTAAATTTATTATATTGATTAAAAATGAAACGGGATATACAATTTTTAAGTAAATATAAATCTTACTAAAACATACAGGAATAATCTCTTCTTCAATTATTCATTTTACAAAAACAAAATGAAATATCTGTTTAATATATTAATGTTCTTAATTTTTTTTGATGAACTATATTATGTATTGGTTATTGTCATATAAAAAATAAAATTTATAACAATCGACTAAGAGCTAGGTGTAAGAGCCAAAGCTTTGACTTTTTTTAAAATATTTAAAGATTGGCAGCTCGTGCTTCTATAATAGCTATGATCAACTCTAGAGTTTGAACCTTAGTGGCTTTGGGGTTTCTAAAACCTCAACTGTTCAATGGTTTCGCCAGCGAACAGCGAATGGGTCGGACGGTAACCCTAGCGCAACATGAGCCGTAATATCCTACTTAAATAGAACAAGTCACACAAAATTTCACATCGAATGCAACGACTATGTGACGTATACTATATTAAATAGTTCAATACAGCTCGAGTTACCGTTGCATCGCCGTCCCGTTCCGACCGGGACGCCGGATCACTGATATGTAGTAATGAAAAAAAACAAGTGTAATGGCACCAAAACAATAACCAAAAGCATAGCGACAATGGAAAGGCAAAAACCCCTGACGATTTCAGTCAAACTGAGTAGCTCCTCTACATGAGAATCCGAAAAACTACCCCACACTCTAGAATTGTCAAAAATAAAACCAAGGTCATAAAGAGTTGTTAAAAGTTTCAGAACTTGTGCTAAATATTAATTTCCAAAATGGCGATTCTATTATACGAGTATGTTCGTATGCTTGTATGTTTTAACTAGAGTCCGACCGAAACTGATTTTCCGGCCGAAACCGATACCAAAACCGGATATTCGGCCCTGGCTTCAGTTTCGGCCGAAACCGAAACCGAAACCGAAACTCATGTGGTCAAGTATAAAATTCCTTAAAATACTGAAATTTGATGCTTTTTACACATTATGCTGCATTAACTGACTAAGTTTTACATTAATGACTAAGTTTTGCTGCTACGAAGCTATCCGAACGGCGCACGACAATTCCCGAACAGGGCCGCCAGCGTCCGCCATAGTGTTGCCGCGAGAAACAAAGTTAGGCGAGCGTGCACGACTACTTCCGAAATCAGTTTCGGTTTCGGCAAAAGTTTCGGCCAATTTAGGCCGAAACCGAAACTGCTGCCGAAACTTGATTTTTAGCCGAAACTTGGCCGAAACCGAAACCGAAACCGAACTTTCAGTCGGACACTAGTTTTAATTAGAACAGCTTCTCGAGAAAGTTAGCTGCAAGTCCTTTGGTTGATTTTCCTTTCTATTGTCGGTAGGAATAAATCAAAATCGGTACAATGTTATCTAAGATTATATTTTTGACATATTTTGTTTTCTTTTCTATTTATTTTGTTACAGTTATTGTATCTATCGTTTATTATGTAAAATAAAGAGGCAATACTATGGATTATCAATTCTCTTTTTTTTGTTTGATATATTGTTTTTGTTTTTATGTGAAACTATATTAATAGAATAAAATATTGTAATACCTGTATTTCAAAACATGTTCTCATTATTTTAAAATGTATGTACTTATTTTAATTGTTTAGGTGAAATGTCTGTTTTTTGGTAGTAATACTATATGAACTTTTGAAAGAATTGTTGAAACAGTGACAATTAAAGTAGGTTTCAAATAAAAATGTTATTATTTCCCGTTTTACATCCAAATTTTACTCTAAGTAATATCTATATCAGACTCGTCTAGTGATAAACACGTTTGGATACGCATCATGAGTCTTGACTGCTATCACACCTGATGTTAAGTGATGATGCAGTCTAAGATGGAAACGGGCTAACTTGTTAGGAGTGGGACGAAAATCCACACCACTTATGGTTTCTACACGACATCATACCGGAACCGGAAATCGCACTACCAACTTCTCGACTGATTTTTTTTGTTAGAATGAAGAAAAACTCAGAATTATTCCACGACCCGACCCAGAATCTACTGATCGATGCCACATAGCCTAACGAATATACAAACATAGCACTCAAAGTGTGCTATTATTGATTCAAATAATATAGTAATCACGTCAAATAGGTAAGAACAAGCTAGCGGGAGTGTCTGCCCGCAGTGTGACATCCATGTCACGTAGCCGTCGCGCCAGCGTCGCGTCGCCCTCTTGCCCCGTCCGCTGTCTGCTCGAACCTTAAAGACTAGCTCTTTAATAGCTCCACTAGTTGGTATCGTCGCACTTTAAAGTTTCACAGCCCCGAGGGGTCCCCTGGCAACCGTCAGGCAAATAATGACAGCTGTCATTATAGCTCCGTCGCTACCCGGGTAGCCGCGGGCCTCAAAGAAGGTTTGAATGTCAGGCCCACAGGGGTTAAGAAAGGCCACTTGGATGGAAATAAATAATTGTTGAAGTATCGCAAACCTCGTTCTAATGTAGCGGAGTAAGAGCTACTTAAGTGTGCTAAATTTTTAGTTTTTAATGATAAAGTAACAAGCCACTAATTAAACAAACTTTTAAAATAATTTTAGTCAGTGTTACCAACTGAAAAACGTTAAGTAGTTTGTCATTTATCATTGTCAGCCTATTAAAGGCCCAGTAACATGTAGGAGAGGGGATATGAAGCGTAGGCCCACCACGCTGCTCCAATGCGGGTTGACGGGTTTAGGGTGAAAATGTTTCATATATTAACGATAATGTCAGAAGTTGATAGTAGTGACCGAAAACGACGGCTTAATGTGCTCTCCGCGGCGGGGTGCACCAACTTCCTGACTCCAGGCTTAGAATGTAGGTACCTACTGAAATTTTAATCGAAGAATAAATAAAAATTTTGAAATAAAAGTAGAACCGACTCAAAACGCACTAAAAAGTAAAAAATAACTATGCCAAGGTTTTTACTTTAAGGACGTTACCTAGAACCCGCAAAATGCTTTACTACGTAAATTAAGGTTCCTTGAACTTGGCTGGCACCGACTCCTAGATATGCTTAAGTAATTTAAAGCAACTAAATGACACAGCTATTTTTTACTTTTTAGTGCGTTTTGAGTCGGTTCTATTTTTATTTAAAAATTTTTATTTCTTACTTTATAGTGATTTATCGCCACGTATAGTACTCGTACTATATTGTCTTAGTATATTATATGCCACTAGTAGCCAAAAAGCTACCGATACCGAGACAAAAACTGAAATCGCTGTAAGCGTGCCTCCAAAATTTGAAGAGTTCCTTCAATAGTACAAATCTGTAAAAAGTTATGCGTGGTCATACATAAAAAAAAAAATTAAAAAAAAAAAGTTGTTGTCAAGGGACACCCGGATGGAACGAAGTTCCTTTCGATTAATTAGTGAAGGAATTGTTAGAAATATTGTTTAAATTTGGCGCCTTACAAACTCGTCTGTCACTCATCGAGTATCTGTCATCTGTCACTTTCCTTTTTTGACAACTCAGCTCTGTACCTCTGTAATATCTATATCGCTGTTTCCGTGTATCACTAATGTTTGTTAAAGTCTTAAAGTGTATAATATATCCATCCTTTTTAATCAAACGCCTAGTATTATTATTTATCACCAAATTATTAGGTTACGGGTCCAGAAAGCCCTTTAAAACAAATGTCTGGAAGTAATTCGCTGACACTTATTGAAAAATTGTCTGGAAGAGAGAATTACGCAACATGGCGATTTGCAGTGAAAACATATCTTCAGCACGAAGAACTCTGGGAATGTATCGAAAACAGCAGTGTTATCGACTTAAAACGTGATGTTAAGGCGAAAGCCAAAATCGTTTTACTAGTTGAGCCGATAAACTACGTACACATCCAAGAAGCGCGAACTGCAAAAGAAGCGTGGGACAACTTACAACACGCGTTCGACGACTCCGGGCTGACACGCCGAGTAGGTCTACTGCGTGATCTCTGTACAACAACATTAGCAGGATGCAAAAACATAGAGGAATATGTGAGTAAAATCATTACAACGGCACATAAGCTCCGGAACATAGGCTTTAATGTGGACGATGAGTGGCTCGGTACCATGCTACTCTCTGGCCTGCCTGACTCCTACAAGCCTATGATCATTGCTATTGAAAGTTCTGGTATGAAAATTACTGCGGACTCTGTCAAAACTAAGATATTACAAGATGTAAAAGAAACAGAAAATACTGCCTTTGCAACTAATCAAAGATTTCAGTACCATAACAAGAAGAATAAAGGACCTCGCTGTTACTCATGCAATAAATATGGTCACAAATCTCCTGAATGTAAATCAATGCCAAGGAAAAGGAATGAATTGTCAAAACAGAACAGTTCGAGCTATGCAGCTGTATTTATAGCAACTTCCACATACGACGATGCTTGGTACATAGATTCAGGCGCTTCAGTACATATGACAAAACACAATCACTTGCTTCAAAATGTGAAAGTGCCATTGATAAAGAATATAAAAGTTGCAAATAATAAAGAGTTACCTGTCATGAGTTCTGGTGAAATATGTTTGGAAATCTGCAACAACAAAGGTCAGACAAATAAAATTTTATTTAAAGATGTCTTGTGTGTGCCCCAGCTTGCAACCAATTTACTATCAGTCAGTCAGATCATTAATAATGGTGGCCAAGTAATATTTAACAATAAGGGCTGTATTATTTTAAATTCTCTAAAAGAAATTGTGGCAACGGCCAACTTAATCAATAACATGTACCGGCTGAACACCCCTAGTGTCTATGCATGCATGTCTGATGTTGATGAAAGAGATACTTACCTGTGGCACCAGCGAATGGGTCATCTGAACTTTAATAGTCTGAAAAAGATGGTGGAAAACACTGAAGGTGTTTGCTTATCAGAAAATAAAGATAATTTTGCATGTGTAACATGCAAGGAAGGAAAGCAAACACGATTGCCTTTTAAAAGGCAAGGGTCAAAATCAAATCATCTGCTTGAATTGATACACTCAGATGTCTGTGGTCCAATGGAAACCAAATCACTGGGTGGTGCTAAATATTTTTTAATATTTTTAGATGATTATTCAAAGAAAGTTTTTGTTTATTTTTTGCACAACAAATCACAAGTTTTTGAAAAGTTTAAAGAGTTCAAAAATCAAGTAGAAAATCAGTTAAACTGTCATATAAAAGTCCTCCGAACAGACAACGGACTCGAATATGTGAATAATAATTTCTCTGAATACTTAAAAGATGCTGGAATCATACACCAAACAACTACACCATATACACCTGAACAAAATGGAACAGCTGAACGAATGAATAGAACTCTAGTAGAACGAGCAAAGTGTATGCTTTTAAATGCTGAACTGCCTAAACATTATTGGGCTGAAGCCATCCACACAGCTGCCTACATAATTAATCGCTCGCCTACTAAATCATTGTCATTCAAAACACCTGAAGAGTTGTGGTGTGGTCAGAAACCAAATGTTAGTCACATGAAAACGTTTGGATGCGAAGCTATGGTTCACTTACCTAAGGAAAAGAGAAGGAAATGGGATCCTAAAGCACAAAAGATGCTCTTCATTGGTTATTGTGATAATACTAAAGGTTACAGGTTTATTGTACCTAACTCTAAGACTGTAATAAAAAGCAGAGATTGTACTTTTCTAGAATCTTCTATAAAAAGAAACTATGTTCCTGTGGAGTTAAATACAACAGAAGCTTGTCAAAACCTCTGTGATGATGAAGAAAATCCCTCTGACAGTTCACAAGACACAGTTACTGAAATAAACTCAAACTCAGAGAGTGAGTACATACCTGATGAGTCCATAGAGTCTCCAGAAGTTTCCCACATCACATTGAGACCTAGAAACAAAATTATTGATGATCAAAATAGAAAAATAGAAAATACTTACCTGTGCTGTAATGAAGATGTGTTTCCATACATGGTTCCTGAAACATATGAAGAAGCATTAAGTTCTAGTTATGCAGATAAGTGGAGAAAATCAATTAGTGAAGAACTTGAATCTCACCTGAAGAATGAAACTTGGACATTAGTTGAGAAGCCTGCCGATGTCAAAGTAATAGGATGCAAATGGGTTTTTAGAGTCAAAGAAGAACCAACGGGTCCACGATTCAAGTCAAGACTGTGTGCAAAGGGCTATTCACAAACTGAAGGTATAGACTACAAAGAAACTTTTGCCCCAACTGTCAGGTATGATTCAATCCGTTTACTATTGTCATTAGCTGTTCAACACAACTTGGAAATTATTCAGTTAGACGTCAAAACAGCTTTTCTCTATGGAAACTTAGAGGAAACTATATTCATGACTCCACCAGAAGGTCTTATCTGTCAAACAAACATGGTATGTAAACTTAACAAGTCACTTTATGGATTAAAGCAAGCACCCAGGTGCTGGAATAATAAATTTAATTCTGTGTTAAAGAAATTTGGTTTTGTAGCCAGTAAGGCTGACCAATGTGTGTTTGTTGGAAATAGAAATAAAGCAAAATGCTTTTTATGTTTATATGTGGATGATGGACTATTATTCTCTAAAAATAAATCAGTTTTATATGATCTTGTAAATGACTTGAAAACAATTTTTGAAATTAAAACAAGCTCTGTTAATAACTTTGTTGGATTACAAATAGAGCAGACTGAAAAATATATATTTATACATCAATCCAAATATATTGAGCAATTATTATGCAAATTTAATATGAGTGATGCCAACCCCAACAGTGTTCCAGTTGATCCTCATACGAAGTTAGAAAAAGGAGAGAGCTCGACTGACAAGAACATACCTTACAGAGAAGCAGTCGGATCATTAATGCACTTGGCCATAGTAAGCCGACCTGATATCATGTTTGCTGTAAGCTTGGTGAGTCGATTTCTAAATTGCTATAATAATCTCCATTGGAATGCTGTGAAGAAAATCTTCAAATACTTAAAAGAAACAAAAGAGTTTGGATTATGTTATCTATCTACCTCGGTACACAAGGTGCTGGGTTATTGTGATGCTGACTATGCCAACGACGTTGATACCAGACGCTCAACAACTGGCTATGTCTTCCTAATGAGTGGAGCAGCAGTAACCTGGTGCAGCCAACATCAAAAGACTGTAGCGTTGTCAACAACTGAGGCTGAATTCATGGCAGCCTGCGCTGCCACTAAAGAGGCGTTATGGATTAAACAATTATTAAGTGATATTGGTGAATATAAACAAGAGACAATGTGCTTAAATTTGGACAATCAGAGTGCTATAAGTGTTATTAGAAATGCTAATTTTCATAAAAGATGTAAACATATAGATATTAAGTATCATTTTGTGAAGGAAAAGTATTATGAGAAAATAATTGATTTAAATTATGTTTGTAGTAACTATCAGTATGCTGATATTTTTACTAAAGCTTTACCTAGAGATAAATTTCAATTTTTGAGAGAAATGATTGGAATGTCAACACTTAATACTTAAAATATTTTAATACTCTATATTGTTTAATAATTAACTTTGAATATTGATTGAGTTTGTATTAAATACCCTTACTAGTAATAATATTGTTTTGGTATATTAAGGCTAAAATTTAGTGGGAGTGTTAGAAATATTGTTTAAATTTGGCGCCTTACAAACTCGTCTGTCACTCATCGAGTATCTGTCATCTGTCACTTTCCTTTTTTGACAACTCAGCTCTGTACCTCTGTAATATCTATATCGCTGTTTCCGTGTATCACTAATGTTTGTTAAAGTCTTAAAGTGTATAATATATCCATCCTTTTTAATCAAACGCCTAGTATTATTATTTATCACCAAATTATTAGGAATTGTAATAAAATTTTATTTTTTTTAAGTAATATTTGTTGTTGTACACCGAAACACCAGAGGGCGCCACGAGAGCGCGAGACAGCATACAGCGCGGGCGCCCCCCGCCGCTCACGCGCACACACATCAAAGGCGGCGGCAAGATCCTTTGATCAAAAAGTGTCGTGACAACTTTTCGTACGAATTTTTTCCGTCTAGCCCCCATTCACAACGCGCGATAAGGAACTTCGTTCCAATATACGTGTCGAATTGAGAACCTCCGTTTTTTTTCGTCGGTTTAAAAGCGTTTTGAACCCAGGACCTCGTGTTAACTACTAACTACAAGATCGACGATGCAACCGTTAGTCGTTAATTAGGTATCTAAGTTTAATTAACCTAATTTCTCAGTTAGTTCAAAGTTAAGTAGTTTAATTACTGTAATCTCCTACCAACTGATAATAATTATCTCGTGTACGTAATCACAATTATAATCTGGTGCTGTCATCACTTGGTAACAAAATTATCTAGATACTGTTTGCCCGCCCCTTCCCTCGTATCTAAGTTATTTCTATTCCAAGGTTAAATAGGTATTTTGATTTTTTTTATGCAGTACAATATATCTTAGACTGCTATCACACCTAAGGGATGGTGCAATCTAAGATGAAAGCGGGATAACTTGTTAGGGGTAGGATAATAACCACACCCCTTCGTTTTCTACACCACATAGTACAGGAACGCTAAATAGCTTGGCGGTACGTCTTTGTCGGTAACGTGATAACTATCTACGGTCGAAGCTATCCGCCAGTCCCGGAACTTTTTAGAAATTTCGGCCCTGCCGGGAACGAAACCAGGATCTCCATCTTATAAATCCATCGCACATACCATTGCAACTCGGAGTTCGTTATAATATGAATATTGCAATGTTTCATGATCTGTAAAATGTCTAAATGATAAATATTTTTTTATTTCGTTTATGAGAGTAAGTTAAATTCTAAATCATTTATTTCTAGTACTACCAGCAGTTCTTACTGTACTACTACTACGGCAAATAACAATTTAAGTAGTAAGAGGGTAACAGACAAACACACATTAGCATATTGATACTAATGTGTGTTTGTCTATAACCCTCTTAGTAACCTAAGTTAAAAAAGTAATTTAAAATAATTTTAACGACACGATAGGTACCGCTTGGTACAACATATCATAATGGGTAAATTCGCAGCAAAAAGAGGTGCAGGAAGAAAGAAGATGGATGGAAACATAAGGGAGTGTACTCGCCGTTAAAGCCTAGCCATAGACAAGGAGAAGTTCAAAAAGCTGACCGCCGAGTAATAAAGAATAAGAAAAAAAAAATAAAAGTTTAAATACAGAGTACAGACACTTTTGTCTTACTCGTTTCTTTTAGATGCTTTACACGTGGCTTACTGTATAACTATAATATAGGTACGGTACGTTAACTGGTATACCTAATTAATGTAATTATACATACTTGAATGTTGATAGTCATACATTGTAACAATTTTTTTAAATGGGCACTTCAACCTTGAAGATGTCATTACCTTTTTGTTGTAATTAGCTGCAATTTAACCCTAGTTCGCGGCCTCACCTGATGTTAAGTGGCAATGCACTCTATCATCCATGTAGAGGATTAACTTGAACAAATAAGTTTATTTTCCTACATTTGACTAGGTTCTGAGGGGCAACATTACTGTCGTTGCTTGTAAGGTGACAAGTACTTTGCCAGGTGCCGTTACACATACGATGGTACGTTAGATTTAAGCTAATTGACCCAAGCTGGAATACGAATCTACTACGAAAAAAAAGTTTCTGCTAAGAGCATTTCAAAGCTAAAGCATGACCTTTTTGTAAATAATATTTAGGAATAACATTTGTTTAATAAAAATTAAAGAGAAAAAATATTATTATATTTCTCTACAGCCTACAGGGTTTACAGTCGCAAACAGCTTTAGTTTGACTTCAGATTTTATTACATACTGCGCCATCTACAGTACGGCATAAGTGTTAAGAAGGAATAGACTGCACCGCCTTGGAGTGATTCTTTTAGCACGTAGGTGGCGCTAACCCAGAGCTCAGTCCTAAGTGATGTTTGATTACCAACATAGATGGCGCTGTAGAAGCAACGAAACCGTCAGACTGTGTTTATGTCAAAGAATATTAAAAATAGAACCGTTTTTCCCCCGAAGGGTAAAAAACGGATATTTAGGTTTCAGCCGTAGCTTGAACCACAGATGAGATTAACGTTCCAATACTCGTCATCAACATAGTCTATCTCTCTCTAACGCTAAGTAAACTCACTACACCATGACTATACTTGTCCTTGTTTAGCACTCAGTGGGGCGACGTAACCGAAGAGGCAGCGCACGGCGGCCATGTTCCTCAGTACTTTGAGCCGGCAAGGCCCTTAAGTGTGGTTCAAGCTACGGCTGAAACCTAAATATCCGTTTTTTACCCTTCGGGGGAAAAACGGTTCTATTTAGGTGTTCGAGCCTATGCTTGAACCACAGATGAGACGTGTTTACTATCTGCCGGCGCTGCATCACTAGTCGTAGTGCTCGACACACGATACGTGATAGTGCTAAGCGTACTGTGACTCTTGAAGTAGTAATAAGAAAATAAATATGAACAAGATCGAAGTAATGAAATAGATTCATTAAGTCCAGTTCTGACACAAATTACGAATTGAAAACAAATTTAAATTTTGTTACCAAAATAAGCTTTCCATCTACGAACTAAATTTAATCGTATCAGTTACTATTTATACGTATAACTAAATTAATATCAACGATTTTGTTATTAGTCACTAGAATGGTGAGAATCTTCCAATATTGGGGTTGATAATAAGTTTTGTGGAAAGAAAGTATTATTTTTTTTTTTTTGATCGCTAGTTGCCTATTTTTAGAATATCATCAATGTTGCAATTAATACAAATCCGGTTGATAGTTGCAACTAGTGCTCTGAAACTACTAACCGTTGTAGAAATGCCTGCTGCCTAAGCAATGTTTTAATCCAGCCTGCTATCGTAGGTCGAGAAAAATTCCTAACTTTTCTCCTTATAGTAATGAACAGGTTATCATTACAAGATATGTTATGGCGCGTTTACGTATCTTAAATAGTTTTCTTAACCCAATAAACCAGATCCAGTCGAAATTTGGAAGCTGCTTCTCCTTTCTTTAACAGCCAGCCCGATTGTCTGTATACTGTTGAATCGTTTTTAGGACCCAAGTTGGGCCAAAAATATTATACAGTCTCCGTTATCTTCCAAGTTACCCTCTGCCCTCTATAGATAATAGAGTTAGCTCATAATTTCTTCTGCCAGTAGCTAAAAGAAGTAGAACTCAAGTGTGCCTTGACACTGTGAATATAAAATTCTCATTAAACTGGTATGAGTGTAAAAACCACATGTACCAAAAAATCGTCTATTGTCTATGAAATGTATTTTTTTTTTTAACCAGAGGGTTGTTAGCAAATAAAAGTTTGTAAGAAGACGCCACATCCCTTTTAAAACTTATTTAACAAGAAGATGGGAACTGAGTTCGTGAGCTTTCACAGGGTTTCCGAAGTTTGCCACAACTGATATATGTCCGAGTATACAACCTGAGCACAGGTACTTAGTCAAATTTTGAAGGGTAGGACTATCTTCTGGGATGTTATCCTCAGCCCACTTGCACCGTCTTGACCAGATTGGTCTGTAGGTTTTAATTAGTAACGAAAGTATCTAACATGACTCTAGGAGTCGCACTTCTTTTGACCAGTTTGTTATTTGGCCTGACCATTCCAAGCAAACCAAGCCGCAGCTCCAGGTGTTCTACTCCTTGAGGAGCACGATTTGTCCTCAGGTTTACAAGGTTTAAGCGAAGATTCGGGATCAAAAGGGGTGCTTTTGCCTACATTTGGTTTAGTTCCGGTTTCTAGAAGACTCTGTTTCGGTTGGGCGCTATTAGAATGTATGTTTCTTCTGACATTCGTAGATACCGCCAAAATATGTGGAATTAAAGCCGGTGACTGATATATCTATACCAGGTTGCATTTCGAATTCCTGCTGAACGCGTCGCAGCACGTCGCGTGGCTTCTCCGGTCGGTTGAGTCTTCGCTAACTAACATACTTCGAAACAACCGCTGAGAGTCTGGAGGCAAAAAGGTATATCTCTTCTGAATATTCTTGCTGATATGCCATTCCGGCAAAGCCATCTTCCTCGATAGCCCGTCCGCTATTTCGTTGTATAGTCCCGGAATATAATGTTCTATGAGGTGACAATTTTTTTGATTGCAAAATTTTACAATTTTCATCGTAGCATTCAATGACATCGTCGATCTATGCTATCATTGCTTGTTTATGTATGCTACAGTCGTTTCTCGGACTGTGCCATACTTATTTGTGTTGTTGAGTATCGGACCCCAGTATTCGGAGGGTTTTGTATATGGCCGACAATTCCTTTAGGTTGCTGTGCCATTTTTATTGATGAGGTGACCGTAGGTAACGACTGATTGCTATGGCAGTCCAACATCTGTCCGCTGCGTCCGTCGTGACAAATATTGTTGAATTTAGATAATGGATGGGTGATGTCTTATGCAGCCACCAAGTTAGTTAAGTTCTTCTTGAAGTATATCTGGGACTGGATGTCCCTGATGAGGTCAGGCCTGCGTTAGTGGTCGACTTGCTTTCTGAACCCGACGGCAATGAAAACGGCTTTGCAATGCAATCTTGCAAAGTTTAACCTGCCTGTGATAACCTTGGCAGTGTACCAACTCCATCGAGCTTTCCTTTGTATGTTTCGAATACATTTCTGCGACTGTTGAAATTAATGCTATCAAAAACCCTTGGTTTTCTTCGTTGTGTTCAAGGTAATTCCTAGGCATTCTATTGAGGCCGAGGCCGAGGTTGATGATTTCCTTTGATTGATTTGCCAACCCAAACTATGCAGGTATTCTGTTAAAAATACTACTTGACGTTCTAGCACTATCGGGTCCCCGTGCATAAACAGAAAATCGTCGAGGTAGATAGTTACTCGAAAACCTGAGGCGCCCAGGTGAAGCTGCTGCACAACCCAATTTGGGTAAACGATGATGAAGCACTTGCCAACTCAAAGGCAAGTCACGTCATATCGTATGTTTCCCCTTAATAAGAAAGAGACAGATATCGACAATGATCGATGGGCACATAGAAGTATACGAAAGAGATCGATTTTCATCATGTTGTCCCGTTACCTCAGAGGGAATGGAATTTGATAATGCGTTATCAGGCGAAACTTTGGAGCCAAGACGTAATCTTCGAGCTTTTTAAAATAAATATCAGGCGGTACTGTCCGTCTGCCCTTTTCCCCAAAGACATTGGTAAAGACCTGACCAATGAGTGCTGGGTTTTAAGACATGGGATTGTAACATTTTCTTTATTTCTAAAGACATCTCCGCTGATGCTCGTGTCCAATATCTGAAGGTGGTTAACCGGGAAAGTTCTGTTGTTGGAGGAATATTTGTAAATGGTATTCTGTAGCCATTCAATATTTCTATAATAATTGCTGGTACCCTTTTCAACTGTTCTGCTACCTTTGCAGGGTACGCTGCGATGAAAAAGTCACTTTTTACTCGTACTTGTAAAGGAGGGTTCCTTTCCCTGGTGTGCTTTGTAGGGAAGAAGGAATTTTGATGGCTACCCCTTTCCTCTCTTCTTATTGGGGATCTTTGTTTGGGTATTGCGATTTTTTCTTATTCGAAGAATAACATTTTGAATACTTCTGAATCCTTTTCTTATGTCTGTGAGGGCGTTGTTCTCAAAGAAATGAATTTCCGAAGGCAGGATATCCTGCTAAATACCAAAACACTTTATTAGGAATAGATTTGTGAAATTTCTGCAATACATATTTGTAGACTGCAAATATGTAAGGCATTTGAATTCTTTCTAAAATCAGAGTTTACCCGGCCGACTATATTCTTAATATTTGCTAGAACGGTGTCTAGTTTTTAGAAAACCAAGCGTTGTTGAATTAGCCAATTTATTATCGTTCCAAGAGTTAAGTCGTATTTTCTTAGTATGTCCACCATCTTACAGGATGGCGTTATTTCCCCGAGAAGATTGTTAGGTTTAAGGGAAGTAAATACTGGACTTGCTTGGGATTACTGTTTCTGAGTGTCAGAGTATACCTCACGTTACACCAATGTAGTGTAATGTAGTGGATCTGCTCGAGCCAAGTTGTTCTGTGGTAGATTGAGTAAAATGTTACGTCTGAATCATTGGCCTCGCTCAACTTTACTAAGTCTCTTTCAGCTTTAGCAATCTTCCTCCGCATCTCCTCTTTTTTACATTTCCGCAGAAACGTTTTCATGATCCTGAATTTGATCACAATCTTCTTCGGATTGTGTGCTGTCTAGAGGTAATCTATATAAATTATTTAGATCTTCTTCATATCATGCATCCAGCGTACGCCCTCGCTGGTTTTTCCTTGTAGCGTCGATGTTTTCGTGCTGCTCTGCCTGCTTTTTTAGCATTTAGTTAAGTAGTGACTTCTGCTGACTTAGCACTGAAGCGAGGAGGTGCTCATTGCTTTGTGGAGCAGTTCGGGGTGCTGAATCTGCGGGCGAGCTTGAGACGTTCGCGTATGCTGGCTCGCGTGTCCCCGCTAAACGTATGACTAAGGTCGTCAATATTGGATTTCCTCCTCACCTTGCCCCCCAACTCACAGAAAGCATGAGATCACTTTGTAAGTAAATGTATGAGGTTATCTTAAAATGTTCGATCTGATCACCCTGTAAATATATTATGCTAGTAAATTGGTATCCGGCTCGAGCTCGAGCCATCCACTGTGGGGATCGCGTAACCCAGCTTAACTACCATCGTTTGTGGCACGTGGTCTTTTTCAAATAAGTCTCTGAAGGAATAGTTATAAACGTGCCAATCGCGCCAGTCCTTTGGACATCAGTGGACGAAATTATTGCTTCAAATGAGCTATTATCTCCTACTGGACACGATACCAGCTCTCCCATTGTAGATAGCTAATATAAACGGGGAGTAATGTTTGAGTTAACCTCACGCCAGATTATGTCGACATTACAGTCCAAGTCGAGGCGACGCCTCAATAGTTATTGCGTCTATTCAATCTCGAGGCGACGCTTCAAAATAGGCGTTGCATTGTCATAATCTCGCCTCGTCTTCCCAAAGTCGAGGCGACGCCTCAAAGTAGGCGTTGTATCGTCGCAATCTCGAGGCAAAACAACATCTCCCACACCTCATCTCAAAGTCGAGGCGACGCAACACGTCATCTCAAAGCCGAGGCGACGTCACACTTCACCTCAAAGCCGAGGCGACGCCACACTTCCCCTCAAATTTGAGGCGACGCAACACGTCATCTCAAAGTCGAGGCGATGCAACACGTCATCTCAAAGCCGAGGCGACGCCACACATCCTCTCAAAGTTGAGGCGACGCAACACGTCATCTCAAAGTCGAGGCGACGCTACACTTCGCTTCAAAGTTGAGGCAACGAAACACGTTATCTCAAAGTCGAGGCGATGCAACACGTCATCCTAAAGTCGAGGCGACGCAACACGCCATCTCAAAGTCGATAGCTGAGACATTTGTGACGACGACTGAAACGTCGTGTCAAACGAAACGACAATTAACATTGTCTTTTCCCCGTCGCTGGGCCAGTAGGCGCCGAGCGAGGTGAAATCGTCGCTGAGCCTGGGGCGTCGAGCGGAATTGTTCGATTCCGAACAACTTGTTTGGATTCGGATTGTGTACAAAAACGTTTCAATAGAAACTTATCGTACACTAAAAATAACACAGTAAAACGAAGGTATAAGTAGACATACTTGAAATTTAATATGCCGCACGATTCGTTATATAACACTCGTGCGTGCACACTGGACGAATATTGAAAGCGTACTGAGGAACATGGCCGCCGTGCGCTGCCTCTTCGGTTACGTCGCCCCACTGAGTGCTAAACAAGGACAAGTATAGTCATGGTGTAGTGAGTTTATTTAGCGTTAGAGAGAGATAGACTATGTTGATGACGAGTATTGGAACGTTAATCTCATCTGTGGTTCAAGCATAGGCTCGAACACCTAAATTAAAATATTTTTTTAATTTGTTATCTGTGGTAATGTTTATTATTTTTCGTAGGTTATGTTTGCGATAAAACTTTTAAAAACCGACTCAAAAGTTCTTTTTTATTAGTTTTATTTAAGCGTTTCTAATATTATATTTGGTTTCACAATTTAATATAATTATGTAGCACGTCCTATTATTTTATAAATAATGGCTCAAACGAACATCGATCAAACTATTGGAAAGTATCAACTATTTATCGAAAATGTACTAAAAGAGGATCTACGTATACTACATTTAAAGTTACAACAAGTGAATGCTGAACTAACTGACTTGATACAACAGAAACATACACTCAAAGTTATCACAAATAAAACAGTACATCCAGATGGCATCAAAACACAGGTATGGAACATTTGATATCGCCAGCATAACTATTTTCTGAAAAAAAGAATATTATAGTTAGAGTGCCTTTGTCATCATCATTATATCAGGCGATGGACGTCCACTCTTGGACATAGGCCCTTTAAGAGACTTCCAAAGACAATGATCCTAAGCAGCCTGTGGCCAACGACTCATACAGCTCATATCTTTATGTACAATAAGTGCATTGCTAGGGAAAGTGGTGGTATAAAATAATTGGTTATACCACCGCTTTCCCAACTCGTGGCTGAGAATTTTACTAAGTATTTCTCGGAAGAAAGGAAAGTTCCATAATTTCTCTAAAGTCCATAGTCCTTGTGATCTGAAGCTGCATACGATGACCACTGGATCAATAAAACGAAAACTAAATCATCTTTATTATTAGTCTGTTTTTATGGTCCACTAAAGAGCCAAAGGTTTCTACTTTAAAGACGTTACCTAGAACCCACAAACTTGGCTGGCACCGACTTCATAGATATGCTTAAGTAAATTAAAGCAACTAAATGACACAGTTATTTTTTACTTTTTAGTGTGTTTTGAGGCAGTTCTATTTTTTGTTAAAAATTTTGATTTTTAGCTACGGCCGGACCTATCACCAGCTAAATTAAATAAATCTCTGATATTACTGTGCATCTTCTATACTTCATATATCAGTTCAAATTTGATTATTTTCAGTTTGAGCATTCAATACTCAAAGTTGTGAGATTGAGTATAATTTTCAATTTTCGGGCAATACTCTAAAATTTTATTACTTTTTACAGGTAAATATTGGGTGTAACTTCTTTATGGAAGCCACTGTGCCAGACACCTCACAGTTACTGATGAATATTGGTCTCAATCACTATTTAGAGTTCTCAACTGAAGAAGCACACAAATATTTAGATGCCCGAATAAAAGTCTACGAGCAGAAGTCTGAAGAAATATGCAATAAGGCTGCTGAAACTAAGGCGCACATCAAGTTAATGTTGATTGGTATTGGAGAGTTAGAGACCCAAAAGAATAGTAAAAATAGTTAACTAGCACAGAGTATGGACTATTTTATTGTAGTTTAATTCAGACTGAATTCTGGCCCTAGTGATGAAACCGAAAGAAGATTGATTGAAGCAGTTCCCAAGCATTTTTATGAGAGCCAATCTTTAACTTTGTTTATGATAAAGTTGAGGCATTCATATATAACCCAATTTCTTTTTTCTTTTATATTATCCATTGTTTTTTATAATGAGTAGCGGAATGGAAAAAATAAATCTGCTGTACTATGATTTTTTTACACTAAGTATTATAATTGTTTAAGGGCTCAGATTCTCTCAGGTGCTCCAAGTTATACATTCTGTGCAATGTTTGTATCTTAACATTACTGATAACTAGCATTCAGACCACATAGTCTTGCTATTTGCATTGGTGAGATGAAGTGACGTCATTAGACAGAACACAACATAGAACCCGGGACTGTCTGCACTATTAAATGATAAGCAAAATTATCCTAATCTCCCTTATGCCAGCCTTACTAGTTTCTCGTATAACCAAGTGATATTGTGAGTAAGATCATGTGATTGATTATTATAAGAACTGTTTTGTAAGTATAAGCAAAATAAAAAATAAATTTAAATTGAATTGTGTGTTTTATATTAAAAGTCCACTTTTAAGTATTGTGACGGCCTCTCTGGCGCAACAGTAAACGCTGTAGATTTATAAGATGGAGATTCTGGGTTCAATTCCTGACTGGGTTCATTGGGATTCTCTTAATTGGTCCCTGTGCGACTGGTAATTACGGTAATAACGGTAACTACGGTAGTAGTACGTTCCCGTAATGCAGTCCCAGGCGACGAGCTGGAACACCGTGGGGTTTAAGTCGGTACAAGTTCGACAAAATCTTGCCTCCCTATGACGAGAAGGTATCCTTTAGGATTTCCCCACGTTAAAAAGTGTGATTGGTGGGAGTCAACTAGGGTAGGTTTATGAGCCTAGATAATTATGTTTATTTTTTCTCCTTTAATATTTGTTTCTATTATCAACCTACACTCTAGAGTCTCTACTAAAGCCGAACTCGATTGAGAATGCTTGTCAACAAACAAATATAAAATGAAGGTAGAAAATGCAACACTTTAGCCTAATATATTTAAAATTACTTTTTGTTATTTTAAAAAATCTTATTTAAAAGATATTGAATATATTAGTTACTTTTAAGCTTAGTAATCTAATTTATTGTAATGAATTCGTCAATTAATAGTTAATTAAAAAAAATAGATGTAAAATGACTATTGATTTCTACCTTCATTATTAATTTGTTTGTTGACAAGCATTCTCAATCGAGTTTGGCTTTAGTATAGAAAGAGCTATCCAGTAGATATTCAAAAGGAGTATTGAGACTGAAATAAACAATAGGCATCATCTACCCACGTAATTATTTAACGTAACTACACCAGAGAAAATTTTATTGTGACGATTTTCAATATAGCACAAAACAGTGGTAGGTATATGTAGATAACGAAAGAAATGCCCCCGGGTCCAGTGGATGCTCACCAGACCTATACTTAATTTGTCAAGCAGTGCTTACGCGAAAGTTTTGTAGTGCTTCAATTTTCACTGTCAGGGGTTGCTTATATTTATGCCATTTAGAGATCATTAAGATGCACTTTCCGATTAGGTAGTTCTTAAAGATCGGCAAATGTAGGGGGAAACATGCTGCTCTAAGCGTTGTGGACAAATTAGGGTCAATTTGAATATTTTAAAGATACACGGAATTATATTTAACTAGATAATGATGATCGGATTAACTATTGGATAATTGTAATAAAATAGATACGATTATTTACTATAATTACTGCCTCATACACAATCGATATTACAAAAATCGACGTCAAAAAGTATTTTTATAGGTAACTAACGGGCACCTGCAGTTTCATCGCGTAGTTCCCATGCCTGTAGGAATATTAGGATACCAATTTTTTTTTTAAATAATTTATTCATTTAATTTAATAAATATTATAGGACAATTACACACATCGCTATATAGCCCCAAAGTACGCGTACTCGTAAGTAGCTTGTGTTATGGGTGCTATGATAACTGATATTTATATATATTAGACATAAATACTTATAATATATAGATAAACACCCAGACACTCGACAACATCCATGCTCAGCACACAAACATTTTCCAGATGTGGGAATCGAACCCACAGCCTAGGACGCAGAAGCAGGGTCACTATCCACTGCGCCACTAAGCCGTCAGCTTATGTTACTCTTCTTGTGTCAGGCAATATGCAAAATAACAATTAACATATAAAATAAATAATTTTTGCAATCCAACTGGTAGTTTCAGAGATTAGTCGGAACAAATTGATTGACAAATTTTAAAAATTGATATTTGGATGTATAAATACCTTCTAAGCTTGTTAAAAAGGAAAAAGGCTGATAATTTGATGGATTAATAAAATTTTAGACAGATATCTACTTGTCCAACAATCGTGACGTTATCGCGAATAGCTAAAAATGACGGGCTTTTATTATTGTTGTTAAATTGGCCATTAATTGCGGTATCACCCGATGTTAGGTGAAGGTACCTACTAGTATTTCCACTTAAGATTTGTTGCAATTTTCTCATATAGTTGTACTAAAATCCCTATACGTCCAATTGGTTTCTATGCGGCGTCATAGGTACTTGAGAGTTAAATCGCTCAGGGGCGAATGCGAAGGCGAAATATGAAATCCTAAATAGATCTGTACTGGGAATCGAACCCAGGATTTCTGTTGTAAGCCAAGGCATTACCAAAATACCAACTGTATCAAGGACGTCATTAAAAGTAAAATGATAATTTCATACTGCTTAAAGAACAAGCGGTATCTAGATAAATATAAGTCCGTGGGTATTCACGTCTCAAGATACAAGATCGCGGTAAGCACTAGAGTGACGAGACAACTTGAATACAATTAGCATCATGATTGATTTAGGGTCGCGTTGATTGCTGAGTGCCTGCGCAAGGTGCAATATGAGATTACTTAATTTATCTTGTATTAATTAATTACCTCAAGGATTTTGTTAGCCAAGGAAATTACCAAACTACCAACTGTATCAAGAACGTCAAAAAAATTAAAATGAAAGTTCAAACTGCTAAACACAATTGACGTCTAATAAATTAAAATTATGTTTTGGATTTTTTTTAAGTTATTTAAAAGATATGGAATATATTAATTAGTTTTAAGATTACTTCATCTAATTTATTATCATGAATTGTCATTAAAAGTCACGTAAAAAAATTTGGTGTAAAATGAGTGGTAATTTCAACCTCTATTTTAATTTTTGTTGATAATCATTACTACAAGGGAGTTAGGCTTTAGTATAGTTAGATTTGTAAGTTTATGGAATAACTGCATCCCACCCGCATAGATTCCGGTTCGGTAGAAGTACCAAGATATTAGTTCTTAGTGAACGAGAGTTCTTGATCGCGAAATGAGTAACTATGTTATATTTTAAGCCAATCGAAAATGTAGGTGTACCTTCTTACTTTGAGCGATTTCGTGATGAGTCAATCGATCAGTGGTATTTCGCTTATAATAACTAAAACTAACCTATATCTTTTTGTATCGAAATTATAATTTCACATATATCGATGGTCTAGGTATTGCTTAGCCTGAGGGCTTCGATTATTTTAATATGAGCATTATTTAGTTCATTCATCACATTATTCAATATTTAATTAGTTCTTAGTAAAAAAAATTCAGCTCAGTCTCGTAAAAAGATTCTTCTTCAACTTCAACTTTGAAACTTCAAAATTGTGTGACAATAATCCGAACTTACTAACATTGCAAGGTAAATAAAAGTTTATTGGTAATTAATAAAAAAATCTTAATGTATTTCATTTTAGAAACAAGGCAAGAATAAAATCCCATATAGGTATAGGATGAATGCTGAATCCCTCTGGCGGCCAATGTACAAAGTTTTATGAGACTACTAAATAGAGAACCTGCTCTTCTATGGAAAGAGAGAGACCTCTACTGTTATACATCAATGAGATAGTTCCAGAGTTTTTCCAAAGATGGCGCTTTATCGACAAACATACTATTTAGAATATAGATATGTTATTTGGCCGAAACATGAAAAACGAACATTAAACTGCATTAGCGTGGTACATTTTTATTTTTTGAGAGATTCAAATATTCAATACACCTATTCGGAAATATTATCTTATTATTAGCAAATTGTAGTAACAACGGGATACAATTATTGTGCTTAGGTAATATGAATGATTTTTATTTTCAAAGCCACGGTTATTATTTTGTTTTAACTTATTGAAAACAAAAATTATTGATTGAATTGAAAATTTATTAGTACTTAGGTAGGTAAAGGTCGGTAAATAAATATATAGAATCTTCTATATTTTCCTGAATCAAAATAAATCTGTAAAGATAGTATTATATTATGACTAGCAGTCGCCCACGACTTCGTCCGCGTGAAAACCTCTTAGGTACCCTTTTAATTTTAAAGACAGACTTTCATATAAAGTGTTCTCTTTCCCCGCTACTTCTCTCAATTCAATTTTTTTATAGTTTTCCGTCAAGCAATATCCTCCGTCCCGTCCCGTGTACGAAAGATCTATATTTTCGTTAAACATTGTACGATATTACAGCCCATTAACATTAACAATATATATTTATGGCAAGCTGATGTGTACAGCTTGTATTAAATAGTCTATTTCACTTTGGAGTCTAGCTTTAATAATAAACAAAATAATTTACAATCCGACACGCAAATCTAGAGATTAACCCGTTTAAACAAACGAACAAGCTTTTTCGTATATTATGTAAATATGGTCTGCTATGCCAAATAAATTGAAAGAAATGATCAAAGATCGAATTCTCAAAGAATATCAATACCAAAATGTTGACCCCTATTCAGTACGCATAACATAACACGGAGGAGGTCACTTAATTTGGACATTTGGATGTTGTTTTTTTTAGAAATTTTGTAATATCTCCGAAACTGTATAACTAATTAACATACTGTAACAGGCAAATCTTATCTCTATAATATCCTTATAATTATTAAATAATTTATTTTGATATGGATTTAAATTTAGTAGTATAAATAATAACGTAAACTTAAGCATATGAATTAAATGATATATTAAAACACAAAAAGTTATATATCTACCAAAATATAAAAGATGGATATATGCTATCTGGACTTTTTTGTAGAACTTTTTAAGATGCATAAAGTTTCCATACAATATTTTCAATTATATCCAATAGCTAAGGCAGCGTACGCGAAATAATGCCGATTTAATAAATTTCACGGTCCGGCTCGCGCGACAAAAACTGTAACTCGGGTAATATATACAATACAATACAAATATAAAATATAGCCTATGACACTCACCGATAACGTAGCATTCTACTGGTGAAAGAATTTTTAAAATCGGATCAGTAGTTCGAAGATTAGCCCCGACAGACCATTATTTACAAACTTACAAACATACAAACTTACAAACTTTACCTCTTTATAATGTTAGTACAGATAAGGCGGTGTTTCTTTAGACGGCGCGTATTGTGAGGAGGTTTCTCACTCTGGAGCCCTAACCACTGGTTGCTTGGGTCCTCAAAGGCCCCGCAAGTGGTGGAGCAAATTTTTGAGCACGATGTCGTACACAAATCGAATCGAATCGTTCTAGCAGCTATAATCCCGTTTCCATCTAAGTATCATCACTTACCATCAGGTATGTTTGCAGTCAAGGACTAACCTGTAGTGTTTCTAAAAAAAGTTTCTTAGGGTCCAATTGTCAATCGGTCGAAGATCATATCTAAAAATCCACTGACAGCCCCACCACCACACTTCTAAAAGGGTTGGGATGACAAGAATTTTGGTGTCTTCTTTTAAGAAAGAAATAAATATATTTGGCGCTAATAGTTCCGTAACCGACAGCAGCAGCTGTAGGCTGTCACGGTATTTTTTTTTAAATGAAATGAAATAACGATTATTCAGCCAAAAAATATACAAAATAAGAATCATACAAAGGTGATTATCTTAAATTATCTATATTTAACCAAAATTTGGTACCACGGCTTTCCAAAAACCTAAGAGCCGGTAAAGGCATAGGGACATTTTTCGAAAATCTGGCACCAAAAATCCAACTACCTACTGACAAAGTACTTACATCTGTGATATTTTGGCTGAATGGGGCGCTGCCTCAGCACGATGCTACAGTTATACAGGTATAGGCCGTAGCGTTGATTTTCAGGCATGACCCCAGAGTGCGCACACGGGCTGATCGGGTCCCTACGCGTTTGCCTATAATTTTCGCTATAGTTACTTACATGAATTATTTAAACAAATACTATATAATAATATTTATCTATATATTTAAATTAAATAATGACACATTATAATTTCTAAAATTGAATGAAAATAAAAAGGGGGGAAATAGTAATTATAAGAAAAAGGTTGTCGTACAAAATATTAGATCACAATTTCTGACTCTTCAAAAAATGTTGCTTAATTAATTTTCTGAAAGCATACAAAGATTTAGCTAGTCGAACTGTTGGAGGTAAATCGTTCCAAAATTTGCAGGCTGCGTATTTCAATGTATTACATTGCAAACAGTGGTTCCATGTCACCAGCTGCTGCTGTCTAACTGGCTAGTTAAGTGTCGGTTAGCTAGTTCGTAAACCAACAGTAGCCTTGGTACATCTGATCACTGCCGAAACTGTGGACACACAGTAAGTAAAAAGGTGCGATGGATCTGATGCGTGCTAGGACGCCAATCTTTAGTCAAACTACGTCATCCCTAGAGGATAATTTTAAATTAGCTATCTAATTAAATTATTTGAAGCTTGTTTACGCAAAGTACGCGCGTAAGTATTTACGCATTCGAGTCTTTTTTACCTTGTTTACCTTCAAAATTTCAGCGGACAAGATTATTGTCACGTACGTACTCATCTATACACTCGTTGATGCAAATTTTTAAATTTATTTTAATGAATTGGTAGGTACACATCCTTTTTAGTTTCACGCTATCCGTATGAGATGAGACTCTTTACAGGTTATGGAACGAGGTCTGCGATTGGATAACAAAACATAATTTTAAATTTATTAGGCATAAAATGTGTTGCATTTTCTCCTTCTCGCTATGAGGCGTTCCATGTAAGGCTTGAAGTGCAAGCGAAAGCGCGGAACGAGCGACAAAGAAGCACAATCAGCCTTTTCGTTCGGCAGCGTTCGACATCCTTCTATTAAATATAATTATTAAATATATTAATTTTAAATTAAAAATTAATATATTTATTATAAATTTAAAACATAAATTTATAAAATCAAAATCAATTATTTTAATTATTTAAATTAATATTTATAAAAATATACTTAAATTAAAAATTTTAATAACCAATTAAATGCTATCATTCCATCAGTATTTTCTTAAGATGTTGTCACGTTCAACTATCGTCAGTAAACCGACTTTACAGACAACCAATTTTTTTTTTCTCTAAATATTCTCGTTTCTTCGCAGATACCTACGGCAAAACGGTAGCAGATACTGTCGCACAAAACGGTGTTATACTCCGTAAAATGGTTTGTTCTGATAGATTTTTAACTTATAACTAATATAATATATAGAAAAATTTCCTGTAATTTACGGAGTTGACCGGTCACAAAAGGTAGGTACCCTTAAGCCTACATTCGTGTCGGAAGTTTCGGGGGTTTTCTCTCTGCCACACGGTGGACCCAGCACCCGCACGGTGAATTTATGGAATACTAAGATACCTCTCTCTGAAAAATGCAGGAAATTCTCCACTTCAAGTACTTTTTTCTTTATTAAAATTCATAACATTAAAAATAGAGTACATTTTAATAAAAAAAACCTGTATGTTGCTCCCGCGTGGAACCGCGTGGAAACCGCTTAAATACGTATTTTACGTTTTTACAAACGAAGGGTTTCGATAGGTTCGAAGTAGGTAGGTATGAAGACCTAGTTTCTTGGTTGGCTCAATTTATGAGGATGCGGGTTGGACAGGATCGTAAGAAATATGTGAAACTTTAAAAAGCAAAATATAAATAAAATTATTTATAACTTCTTATATTTTGTAGTCGTCTTTCTGGTTACCGGAGTTTAGGGTCCCAGCTTCATATCAGTTATGGGGTGCTCGAATGCTGGAATGAAATTAAATAAAATCGAATCAAATTAAGTCAAACCAAATAAAATAAAATCCTTTTTTTTTGAGTAAGCTTAGTTTGCGAACATCGTTTATTTGATTGTTGTGACTCTCTACTTTATTGATTTATTTAAACATCTTTTTGGCGTCTAATAAAAACATGAAATTCGTAACTGGCAATAGGTGACCTTATACCGTATATACCACTGATAGCAATCTCTCTTCCAGCCACAACTTCTTTGGATGTTTGTAAGGTTTTTTTGTTTAACGTTTTTTTGTATGACTAATTTTGTACTTTACGGTATAATACCTACATACATTTCGCCAGTAAGGATGACGGTGACTTGAGGTAAAAGTTAAAATGGCTTATCAACTTGCTTAGTAATAGAATTATAAATTTTCAATACCCTTGTATTTCATAAGTAAATTATAATTGGGCGGATAATGTATTATTTTCCTGGTTAATTTTGAACTCCTAAATCCAAGCATACCTATCTAAAGTAAAATTATTCCAACGTAGAGAAATTTAAGCTTTCTTATTTTTCAAAGTAGATATTACTCATTCCAATATTTGCATGTACATAATTTTTCATATTAGGTAGAAGAAAATATTTAAAAAAATACGCTTGGAGAATTACGGCCTATTGAAATTTTCAAGGCATTTTATGAATAATATCGCGAATACAGGCTTGATAATGAATTTAAAAATATCTAGATTGATTTAGTATTACCAGTTTCAATCGAATGCTCTGCTAACTGTTTTCGAAGTATACTTTTTGTATATTTGAATAGAAGTTTATATTTAGAGGAGCAAGGGGTAAGGGCATGAAATAAAAGACGTAGTTCAAATAAAAGCTTAGCTTTATTACTCGTTATATTCACGAAGAAACATCCCTCAGTGGTACCAACAAGTCTCCATGCTGATGTATGTCTACTTACTTACGCTTTACTTTTCTTTTCTTTTTCAATTTTGTATCAACATATTTTAGAACCGCCAATTTGTTTTAAATTCACTAATAGGTGTGTGAACGCAATTTGCAAGATGTCTAGGGTCAGTGACCGCTAGATCAATTTAGATTCGATTTAGATTACATTTTATGATTAACTTTTTCTTCCACAATATTCGTACTTCCACTTTATGTCTAAACATTAATCAGTGGTTAGATCCTAAACATTCACGGACAAAGACACACGCTCGAAAATATAAGCATTATGACAATGTGATACATTATATTAGTGTTGTATTATTAAGAATCGTAATAATTAATGTAGGTTAGGTTAGTTTTGTGACATTGGGTATGATTTGTCTGAGGCCCACAGATTACAATAGTGACCCGGTAGCAGCCATTCTAAGACAAATACCAAGGAATCGTTTACATTTATTCATTTTTTGTTTCCACTTTTTTGTTTACCTTAAAAATGCATTTAAAGTTATCTTTTTACACCCAGAACCATATAAACATCTTTTAGTTATTTATATATTTTTTTATCTATATAACTGGTTGCCCGGCCGCCGCCGCTCGCCGTCGCCTCTCAACTTTTTATTTACAAATGTTTAATGTTCCTAAACGTTTAAGTATATCCGATACTATTCTTAAAATTAAATACAAAAAACGCATGACATTCTAATTTACCTAATGTCCATTTTTGTCATCGCTATAATTTATGAAATTTTGATCTTTACACCAACTTTAGAAATATTCAATACAAAAATACTCTTTTGAATAAAATTTTATACACGACTCATTATATGGGCGAGGCGGCGCGGGGCGGCGGCGCTGGTGCCTCCAAAAGAAAAGCTTTGAGCCTCGTAACCTTAACATTTGAAATTTGTACTAAATATATCGAATACAAGCGGACGCGGGCCCACGTTACTTAGCCGAAATGCGAGGATATCGAAAACAATGCCTAAACCCTAGTCGAATTTTTATTTTTTTTTCTCAACGACAGCCTGCCCGTTTTCCGCTTACACCGCAGTCGAATCAAAACGTTCGAAAACGACGCGGGGAACGGACAACGCGTCGCTATTAATTAGTTAATTAATTTTGATTTTTTAATTTTGATTCTAATTTTATCACCGGCACCGCGTCCGCTCGCAGTAATTTACAAATATATTATACGAAACGGCGTCACACGGCCTGCGACTCGTCAAAAGATGATAACAACATAACACATAGTTACTCGTACATGTTAACACATAAGAATACGAAATGAACGTGTATCGCTGTTAAGAATGAAGACCACAAGGATATTGAAATTATCGTTTATTTTACTACTACATATATAATAATATATACTCTCATATACAAAATTACGAACGCTCAGACTTGGATCTTTCTCGACTAAGTATGTAGTTCAGAGGTGAAAGCATTTTGAATTTTAAAATGTAGAATTTTCTATCATGCATTTAAATACTTTTTTTCTGAGATAGAACATTATGCATTAATATGTTTTAGAACGTTTGTTCTCAATTCATTGTTATAGATTTCTTATTTATTTTCCAAGTATCTAGTACCGGCAAATATTTCCAGTTATTACCGATCCATTTTTAGTTCAATGGGGTTGATACCTAATGCAGCTTGTTTACACTTACTAAATTGTTATTCAGTGTATTTTCTTCAACATTTCTATAATCAATGTGATTAAGAATGTGGTATAGAGTAATTCATTTGTCTCAATATGTATGCAAAGATATTTAAAAAAAAAAATATGTGCATACGAATTGGAAAGAATGAGAAAGAAGAAATCATAAAGATTTTATATTTCTTTTTAATTATTAGAAATTAGCGAATTTTCGTTTTTGTATGCTTTTGTTATAATCTCTGGGATTCTGACAGGTAGTTTTCCTACAACCCTTAGTGTTCATATATATATATATATATATATATATATATATATATATATATATATATATATATATATATATATATAGCGCTGAGCGTTCGATCTATCTTACTTAATACTTACTGATTAGCATCGGCAGTATTTGTTTTTTTTCAGATCCTAATAGTACATCCGTGCTCAATTTTGTATTTTTTTTTCATATAAGATAATATATAAACGAATGATACTTATTTTATAACTAACTAATTTTTCAGCTTTTTTTTACTTATTGAATTTCTTTCGTATAGAAAAGTTGATACAGCTATTTGGTACATCTAATGTTTCCTAATTCGAAAAAATCAAACGCTACACAATAGAGTCTACTACAATTTCCAAAATTTAGGAACCATAATACCCAAACGCGAAACCGAATATATTATACATATATATTGTTTTTTTTGTCTTATAATCAATTTTGAAAATAATTAGATAATTTCATTTCATATCGATATACCAAACATTTCGTAGACGGATTCAAAAATACTACTAAAAATGTAAAGGAAAAACATTAGATACATTTTTTATGAAACTTAAATAAACTATTATCTAGATACGAACTGTCGAAACAATCTAGATGACATCGCCAAAAGGACAATTTTTATAAATCTACAATACATATATATAGTTACAAACATGAGTTTTTCTTAAAGTCACACCGAATTTTGTACTTTTTCTGCGGGTAGCCCCATGATCACTGTGGACTAAATATTTCGATGTTTCAAACGTGAGTCTTTACATTAAATAAGAACAAATTGTCAACCGATAACTTACAAGTGAGACGAACACGAAAATCGGTTAAAAATCGGCCCGATCGAACAATAATATATCCATTGTGGTCTTATTACTGTTGCACAGTGAGTCACTCAAGTATAAAATCCGGACAAAACAATTAGTTCGAGAACAAATAACATCATTATTACTATGTTCTCCTGTGTAATCTTACCTTGCCAGAAAATATATCTATCAAAAAAACGGCTCCAAGTATCTGCAAATTACGGCATGTCGGTTGAATATTGTTGATGGGAAATCAATACATTTCTATTGTAATATGTGTGTGTAGCCTGCGTTAATCGTTAACTTGTTTAATATAGATTATTATTGAAAAATCTATGGAGAGATTGGAATAACGGATTCATTACTTACTATACAAGGAATTACATAGGTATACCGAAATTGGTTGGAGTTTCAGAGCTAAAAAATATAATTTCTACGTTTCACTTCACGTGTGTGCTTAGTAGTTCCTGTAAACAGCTGTATTCAATTCCATTTTCAATTCAGTGTCAATTGTGCGCGGAGATTAGTTAGCTCTGAAACGCCACGGTTATGGCAAGAACAAAACAGGTAACATTAACAAAACACAATTTCAACGTAACATGGAACGATTGTCGTTCATGAATAAGCCCTGCGGCGACTGCGTTTGCGTACCGTACGAACCGACGTGAATCGAGAAAATGAACCCGGGCTATTGCTGTGAAAGATTGGCTGTGGACACTCCGTGGAGTGTGGGGGGGACGAATTTCGAACTCAAAACCGGTGCATCAAAGAGGGGGGAGACTGCGTGTTTATTCTATGTGTCGATGTCTTAAAGGTATCGTGTCATTCACACCTAACCTGAACACTACTCTAAGCATACCAGTCGACGCCTGGTCCATCCTAAACTGAGGTACTCTTATATTATTGTAATAGTTCAAACGGTTACAAATGAAACGTTAACAAAGTGTAATACCAAATGAAAAATGCTTACACTTGCTTAGCTAGGGCCGGCCGCATGCCCCGCGCGGCTCCATACCTTAAACTGAGGATGTCTTAAGATTCTGTACAATTCCGCAAATCAATTCACAATTGCCGTTCGTCTATTGAGCCTTAATTAAATATCGTAAGCTAAGATAGTTTACTCGTAACTCCTCTGTATTAAAATTACTGTATTTATGTACATGTCGCTATACATCTCTGTACAACTATCTATCTTATTGTGTTATATCTATGTAAAAAAGCGTTAAATTATATACTGTGATCGGTTTCCTGTCGAACTGAGGATGTGAACTGAAATTGTCTCCGCGTCGCGGGGTAGGTGGCCGGCTTCTACACGTTATAACAAATACATCAAGTTCAGCGGCGGACTCGAGCCTGCTTCTGAACGACCGACGCAGTGAAGGTATAGGTAGCCCTCGGTAGGCACTGTCGTCGTTTGATGGTAGCGACGTCGGTCGTTCAGGGCACGCGTCGCCTCCGTCGCACTACATATATCTACGAATCAAACTAAGTATTCTTCTATAGTATAATAGTAATGTGTGTATGTATATTGCATGTTCGATACGGCGAACTGCGTGCGTGTGCGTGCGCGCGCGCCTCGCGGCGGCTTCGGCTGGGCGAGAGGTTCTATTGAGGGCCCTTTTGTATTAATTTCTTATTTATTCTTTCGTAAAAAATCAACATTTTTGAAGGCACTTCTGATCGGACGAGGTGGCCCAGTGCGTTTGGTCTGTAGTCTGTCTGTGGTTGAGCTATGGGTCGGTGAGTCGGTCTATTGTTTTGTTGCCTTCAACTATTGTGCCGGTCTACTGGTGGGTTATGTATGAGGTTGATAGCCGCCGCGAGGCGCGCGCCTGCGTAGCGACCGCGCCGCAAATCCCTTTCAAATATTATTTCAACGGTTCGAAAAGGAATGCCAGTAAAATACGCTGTGTGGTTATATGTATAGGATTATAGATATAGTTTAAAAGTTTTACGGTCGCTAAAGTCATGAGTATTGTATATTTTTAAAAATTAAATATCAAAACGCTGCGGCGGGGTCGGCCGCTGCGCACTCGCACAGTGTTATTCGCACGCATTTTTCGGAATATAATATTTTATCTAACGAATAAACTTAACCCTATGTCCGGTGCGAGACTCGCCGATGGTCCGGACCAACTGAACGCTGCCGAACGATGCCGAAATGTGTAAAGTACAACCAAGGATGTTTACATTAATCGAAACTCAAGATGCTTACTGCGTTTTTGAATTTGGTGTCTGTTTTATCTTTATTCTATTTAAAAACCTGCACGAACTTATAACCGGCTATCAGTATAAAAATAATGTTTAAATTCTTTGTCTGTGGATCGAAAAATAACCCTGCTCTATTGTACTAATGACTATGGTTAACGTTAATTATTCCTAAAATAATTATGACGAGGTAAAGGTTGACAATTTACGGCGGCGCTAGTGCGCCGGAAACTAAGTACGGGAAGTAGTCAACAAATAAACTGTTCTCCAATGGGTAGGAAGGGGTATAAAGGACGGTAAAAATAATAAAAAAAAACAACCAAAACATTTAAAACTTAAGCAGTTAATATATTAATCGTTTTTTTCCTTAAATAATAAATCAATAAATGATTTTAAGATATACATAACTATAAAAACCATTTACGATAATACTTAATAATCATATAATAATAATTATATATAGCGAAATATATTATGTGCAGAAATAAAATTCTAGGTGACTTAAATTTTCTCTTACTCGTTATAACCTAATGAATTTCCTAGTAGAGCGCGGGTCGTGGCGGAGCGGGCGTCGCGCCACGCCGCGCCACGTCGCTCGATGTCCAACGTACAAATTCAATTTTTTTTTAATAATTTAATTAAACTTTTTTTATCAATAATTTTGAATCTGAAGGCCTAAATGCGAGTGTCGTAAAATTTTGGTGTGCGAAACAATCGTCCAATGGATTTCGTTTTTTTTTTAAATTTAGTTAGCCGAAAGTTTTGTGTGCGTCGATGCGATGTGGCGCTCACTCCAGCTGCTCGAGGAAGTTCGGTGACTTGAAGTACTCGGGCACAGGATCGTCGAGCCGGGAGATGACCTTGTAGATGGACTTCTTCCAGCTCTGCTCGTTATCCTTGCCGCCCTGTATGGCGCGGAAGAATTCCCTCAGCGTCTGCTCAACCACGTATCTGAAGTTCGGTGGGACCTAGAATTGAAACGACAGAATGTTTAGATTCATGATAGCTTTCAGTAAACTAAAATAGATTTACTTTTAATAAGTATTACAGTATTTTAACTTAAAGAGCCTTTTTGACTCAATTTAAAAGCGCCGCATTTTTCAATAAATAATTTACTAATTATGAACAAATGATAGCAGTTCTGAATACTTGTGCATCTTAAAATTCAAATTCGTTTGTTTTAAGTAGGTATTACAAGCGTTTTTGAAAAAAGCTCAATGACACAACTGAAAAATCGAAATTAGTCAGTGTATTAATTTGCTATTTTGAAATCGAATTTATCTAAGTGATACGAAGTCCATCGGGCCAACAATTCATAATTCGACTAACTAATACAGTCTTCAAAATAGTACCTATAGCTCTTACAGGCCATTTGTAATTGAGCTCGTCCGGGGCAGTTCTTCCGTTTTGTTTATTTCTATCATCAGCTCGTAATGGTTTGAAAAAACAAAGAGAGGAACTTGCAGGCTTAACACAAACGCCTTGATTGACAGTACAGCGCATAGTACAGGCTCTAATACAGGCGAAAAGTAGTAAATTTCCACTTAACATCATGTGAGTCATCGGATTGTCCCATCAACTATCTTGTTTTCGCCACATAGCGGAAGTTTCGGGACGGCATTTCGACTGGCGCGTTTGAGTCGTTGTAACACATTGTACATAAAATAAATTCTTCAAAGAAAACGTCACGTTGATGGATGACTCGTTTTACATTATTAAGTGTATTAACACTCGCGCTACCAATGCGTCGACGTACCGTCCCGTCCGCTGTTTGCTACTACAAAAAGTATAAATAATGATCGTACTCACTTCAATGTGGTTGTTTCTGTTGTAGTGCAAGTTGAGCACTCTGTACAGTTCGGAGTCGCCGGCTACGTGCAGGTCGTCGGGCGTCTTCATACCCTCGCTGATCGCCTGCCGCGCGTACTTCTCCATCTGGATATAGTAGAACTCTCTGGAACAACGAACGAATCGGTTAGATTGGGTCTAATTATGACAAAAAATTGGTAGGGGAAATCCCGGGAATTTACGTATCCTGTCTCAAACCTTATCATCATGATGTCATAACATTTATGTACACTTAGTTTACAAGCGCACATTTGAAACGTCAAATTCATCTGTTTGGAGTGACTATCACTGGTTCGAAAATTAGAAGGTAGTACATCTACTGCTGGAAAGACCATGAAAGGAGTTCCAAACACAAAGGTTTTGAAAAGTTTAAGTCTAATAGGTCCCTGCCGATAGTAGTAAGCTTACTTGATGTAGTAGTAAGCTGACCATCACTGAGTTTAGGAGGTATGGGGTCGCCAACGTCTTCTGGCCATTCGAACAGTGTGCCTCGTCCATTGTCACATTAGATTAGCGTTCTTATCTTAAATATTTGGCCCTTTTGGTAAATATAATCTATATAATACGTCTTTTTAAACATCATCTATTATCCCCTATAACAATGCGGAAATGTAAGCTATGTGTTTGTACGACCATTCTAAATTCAGGTGATTGAATGTATTGGGATCCTTGTGAAGTGAAGATATGGAGCAATAACATAGGCAAGGACTTGATGTTAACCCATCACGATGCGGGATAATAACTGGCAATATTTCAAGCTGTTTGTTAGTTGTCTGTACATCTATCGCCGGATCGAGCACCTACGCCGCTACGTGTACGCAGGCTCACCTACCGTGTGACACTTGAGGCACAATGAAAATATAAAAAGCTCTCGAAAGCCGCGGAGGGCGGAGAGGATTTGATTAGTCATTTTCGCTCAGTTCGCTTGTCGCGCCGCATCGCTTCGCTATCTTCGCTTCGCTTCGCTTACAAGGGCGGATCGAGAGTCTCGCGAGGCTAATTACTTACGAGTTTGCATTCAGACGGGCTAATTCAGTTTTTCGCGTCTCGTCGAGTGACGCGTTACTTTTGGAAAAATTGTTACCGGTTTATGGAGGGTTTTAAGTCGGGCTTTTTATTTCGACATGCAAATTTCAATTACGTTCGCGGATTGCTCTCTTTTTGAATGCACTTTGTGCTTATTATTTTTATTTTGCTATGCACGCTGAGAGCAAACAAAAGACTGGTAAAGTATTTTTTTTATTTATAAAATCGTTTTTGTTTAATGTTTTGGAGTATTTTTTTGTGTTGAAAAGTATAGAAGAGCGTTTGTGATGAGTGTCATGGAAGCAGAGGAACGAAAATAAAAAAGGAAACAGTCGAGAACTGCGAGATCTGAATCACTCAATAGTGAGCTATCAATCGACGCGGATCATCTCTAAGCCACTTGCGCGAGGGAGCACACTCGAGCCTCTCGCTCGCACACCGGGGTTTCTATTATTTTTTAATTGGCACTCTGCGAGAGATTGCAGCCTTACTAATTGAGTAAGTAAATGAAGTGTCTTAATAATTAGATGTCTTTTTAGCTGGTGTGGGTACTGGCTGCTTCTCTCCACGCCTAACGGTATTTCCCTAATTAGGAGAGGGATGTGACGATTTCAAACGTTGCTGCGGTTGGGATTATTTTACACCCATCATTATCAGCCTCTTTTTTAACGACTCACTAAAGAACCTGGTTTCCCTCCTTATAGAAAAGGAGATTTGAAAGTTAAACCTACAAAGCTACAACTCTACTCCAATGCTGTTTAGGGAGCTTCGAGTGAAAATGTTTAATCTTTTAAAGATCACTATGACATGAAGGGTTTAACGCACTAAATTGGTCTGCTTGCAAAAGTAGGACAATTTTGGCTTGGCCAGAGAGAGCAGGTAAGGTAGTCTGAGAGCGGGAATGGCCTGAAAGCTAAGTTACACAAGAATTCCTCAAATTCTCTCTTTGTTATGTCACCATGGCGATAAGATTATTGCCTAGAAATAAGATGTCCATTGTTTCGTAAAAATAAAACTGACAACATTCGAAAAACTTCTAGAGTAGAAAGAAGATTAAATATTTTAATATGCTTGAAATTAATTAAAGATGAAGAAACACCAACGTGTAAGTGCCATAAGTGTATACACGTGGTGAAAATATTTAATGTCATCAATATTCGGCCATTACTGATAAACTGTTTCAACAGATGGGACTATTAAAACAAGTCGAAGTGGTCACTGATCGTTTTGAAGTGTTCTTTATAATTATTATAAGTGCCTTGAAATTAGATATCGTTCATAAGATCATTGACCTAATGGAAATTACCTACTGCGATGTACATCTATGTATATGTCAAATTAAATTAATTATTTTCTAGTTAATTCTCTAGCATATCGCATGTGAAGAAGGAAAGAGTTCGGTGTTCTGCGTTCGGTGTTTTACATTCTGCATTTGGTGTTCTGCGTTCTCTGTAATTTACGTCACTTTTTAGTAAGTTTAAAATGATACACAGAACTCAGAGCTTTTTGACGCTTTCTGTCTATTTAGGTCATAACCTAAGTTTTCTGTGACATAGCTGATTAAAAAAAGGAAGAAAAAAAAAGTAATTCAGGAGTTAGGATTAATTTGAAATAAAGCACAGATTTAGAAAATATTTTTTCTTAACATGCCTCAGAGGATTCCAATGATGGTGCTGCCTAAAGCCTGAAGCTAAAAAGCACCAGATTTTTCACGGAAAGGCAAATTATCTAAGATATTGCCTAGAATACTAGTGAGCAATTAGGTAGCGTGCCTTTTTTTGTAAATTTTATTGTATTTCTTTTTTTCCTTCCGCGGCCGTAACGGGTTTTCTTTTTTCAACTGTATATCTTGATATGTTTGAAAGTAATTTGTAGGCCGACAACGTATCCGTCTGTATCGACCGATTCCAATAGGCATGCGGGTGGCTTAAGTAGGTGATGCGAAAAAAGAAATTACCCCAGAAACGGTACTTTGGAAAATGGAAATATCAATGCTGCGAACTAATTTTAATACAACTAAGTAATCGAAATGCTTTATTAATGCAACAAGATATATGTCCTTCTGATTTTTTTACTTAGTATAGAACAAAATCCCTTGCCGCCATTTTTTTTGCTATGCTACATATTTTAAATGCTATGGAATTTATGTGATTTTCGTCTATGGATAGAGCCATTCAAGAGCAACGTTTATATATAAAGAAAGGTGGACTTAGGGCTTCCACGCCGGCACCTGTACATAAAAATGAATTGGTATTTCTTTGTGTTGTTAAAACTACTTGAACAGATACGCTCTTCATAACTTCCTTAGTTTTCTCACAAAAGTTCATATCCTCACTGATATATTTCACATACAGATATATTTCAGTACATTTAAAAATTTATCTTACATTTAACAAGGTAATGTTAAGTTCGTTTTACAATAAATTCGCACTTTTCAACCCGAATCTGTTGACATCCATTCGGAATAAAAATGTGAATTAAAAACCGTTGCTGTGGGAATCAGCTGTTGCTATTGTGAATGCATTCGGGTAACGAATTTTTGGTGATGATACCGTTAAAGAAAATGCTGCCTTTTTACCAGTCAATAAAGTGTAATATCCCTTAATTGTGAGAGCCGTAACTTACGCGGAATTTTTGACGCTACAGAAAAAAAAAATGGTTTGTTATTACTGTCAAATAATTTTAAACTTTAAATCATGTTACGTAAAGTTCATTTTAGTGTGGAGTATTTTTTTATTGTCAATGGTTTTCTTAAGATATCGCATCTTGCGCCTACCTGGGGCTACGTCTTGAATGTCATTGTTTACCGAAGGCAGTTGGTCTTTTTTGCAAGGTCTCTAGGAGCCACGGCTTTTGTGGGCTCCGAGGAAGTAACTTGGCAGGAAATTAAATTGCATTGTCTAAGTTGGAGGTGGCTTGAAATTAAGCCGTTATGTTAATTGTCTACCTGCTTTGTTTTCTAACACTTGATCTAAATTCTATGTACGAGTATTATACTAACTTTTAACTAACATTCTGTGTTATCCTTTTCTTATTTAGTTACCTAACGTTTCTACCTATTGATGACAACTGTTTTAAAATTGTCTTGAAGTTTTAACACCTAAGACTGGGAAATGATACTGTTTAATGCTATTTATGTCTTTGTTATTGAGCAAAGATTGTAAAAGAGTAAATTTGAAACAGTGTGGCTAGTGTAAGATTTTACCGCGTCGATATCGAGAACGGTAAACGCAAATTTTATATGACACTGACACTCGCCCATTTGAGTTTTCTCTCGATACTGCCAATCGCTGCTTCAATTCCATATAAAATTTGCCTTTACGCGAATGTGAAGTTTTGGTGAAAGCTCACACTAGGTACTCTGGATACCCACCATCAACTATAATAGCGACTCAACTGTAGACCAAAACCGACCAGCTGACGTTATTGCCTAATGATAACCTAAACTGCAATTCAGTTTAGATCTACAGTTGATTCGCTATTATAGTTGATGGTAGGTATGCAGATTTCAAATCATCTTCTCATGGTTACAGTGTATAACAAGCAGTATACTCATTGTGCAAATATTCATGGAGCAATTTAGTTGATTTGCAACATTTTAAGCCCCTTTTGTTTTGCGAGTCGCAACCGCAAGGGGTCCGAACGAAGGAATCTCGGCGCTAATGTCTTAACGCACCCCTCAAGATCATACGATTCCCGTGTGAACCAAACACTCACTGTAGACTTGAGAACGAGTATAGGGGACGGTGCGTCTTTTGAGCGTAAGACGTGCTCACAACTTTACATAAAAGAGCTGTTTAACTCTAATACTAGTTAATATAAAATGGAGTTTTAATATAAAAAAGCTTTTTTCAATATCACCTGTCTTTAAAGTAGTAAAATGGTTGCGGGAGAGAGTGAGCACATCTTATCGCCGAAGATTAGGATTGAACCCAGAATCTTTAGGTTTTAAGTCTGACCACTTAACTGTGGTGGTACACAGGTTTAATATAAAAATATATTTCTTAACTCTAAATAGTTAACATATTTTTGTTAAAATTTCTAAGGTATACAAGCTTTACATGCTCTAATAAGTATATAATATACTTATTATTTGGATTTTGGCAATATAAACATACTAAATAAATTATTAAAAATATTTTTTTGGATACTCATTAATTTTCTTTACAAATATAAAGTTTATAATAATATGAGAGACCAGTTGCTGAAGATATGAGTCCTTTCTACAAATTTTGTATTCTACATCTATAAGTCATACACAAGATCTTTCTCCGAGGGGACACAGTATTGTTGTTTCTTTTTTACTCCTTCCTTTCATTGTTGACTCACTCGCTGCGAATCATTCAATCTTAAACCCGATTTCATGTTTATTTTTAACAGTTACTAATACTGCTTTAAGTTTCCGACCTTAATTATCACCATTACTTTTCATAATCTAAAAGTTACATATTGACAATTCATAAAAATTTCATTTAATAAAGATATTTTGACTTTGAAGTTGACTTATTACTTATTTCTGTTTGGCTGCTATACGTTTTAGGCTGTGGTTTTCCAGTAATTTAATTGTAACAAAACCCAATCTGATTATCCTTTAAACATTTTCCGTAGTGGTATTTTTAGCACTACTGGCTTTGAGAAAGCCAAAACAAACCAATATATGTTTAGGTCCCAGTGTTACAATGGCGCATGGGAAAACGCAGTTGGTCGATTGGTAGCAGAGCATTATGTGACAGAACTCTTCAGGGAAGTAATAATACCGTGTCTTTTTTTTACTAAGCAGCGTTACTTCGTTCCGGTTTGAAAACAATTGATGATTTTTGGTGTAATGAGAGGAATATAGGCTTAATATCTAAGCCAGAGATTGATGTATATGAGGTGGTACTTTGTACCTATGAAAAGTCCTAACATGTCCAGTACAGTGTTATAGTTATAGATGAAAGTTTTCTATTTACCATTAGCTGTGCCATATGTGGTTTTATCAACTATTATCACATTACGTAATAGTATGTGGGATGAAATGTATAAAAATCCTAACTAATATTATAAATGCGAAAGTAACTCTGTCTGTCTTGCTTTCACTCTACAACTACTGAACCAATTTAAATGAAATTTGGTACACAGTAAGTCTAGAGCCTGAAAAAGGACATAGGCTACTTTTAATTGCGAAAAAAGGGTTGTAAGGTGTTAAAGGGGGGATGAAATGTTGTATGAAAGTATCGTTTGAAAGTTTAAGACCTATTTCTTAGGCAGTTGATTAGATATTAATAAATATGATATTCATCCTAATCCTAACTAATATTATAAATGCGAAAGTAACTCTGTCTGTCTGTCTGTCTTGCTTTCACTCTACAACTACTGAACCGATTTAAATGAAATTTGGTACACAGTAAGTCTAGAGCCTGAAAAAGGACATAGGCTACTTTTAATTGCGGGTTGTAAGGGGTTAAAGGGGGGATGAAATGTTGTATGAAAGTATCGTCATTTTGAAAGCTTGACCTATTTCTTAGGCAGTTGATTAGATATTAATAAATATGACATTCAAAGCTTTGAAAAATTAGGCTGCCGTAATAACTAATTCCACGCGGACGAAGTCGCGGGCAAAAGCTAGTATCCTTATAAAAGACAATGGTCGTCCATCACCTTATATGATAAACAGAAAAAAACCGTATATGCCGCAACTCGGTGGCGTAAGTCTTAGAATGTGTCGAATATGGGTCAAAGTGATGTATGGGCCTGCAGTTATTTTATGACAGGCAATGCGGGTTGGTATCTTTTGCGAGGGTTAAGAACCTTTTTCGCTTGGAATATACGCTAATTAAGATGTTTTATGTCGTAGTGCTAATAAGGGCCGTAAAAATGATAATTGTTATGCCATTTCTATAGTAGTGGATGCCTGCAACTTTGTGTGGCGTTTTGCTTTTTTTATAAATATCGTAGATTCCATTTTAATAATAAAAATGTCCGTTTTCAGTATGCAAGTCTGTGGCAAGTTTCGTTAAGATCGGTTCAGTGTTTTATTTTAAGAACCCAAAAAGTTAACTGGTTTTCAATAATACGTTAAAATACCTTGAAATGTGAACATTAACGCACT
The DNA here is from genome assembly GCA_034621355.1 of Mycalesis mineus. NCBI lineage: Eukaryota > Metazoa > Arthropoda > Insecta > Lepidoptera > Nymphalidae > Mycalesis > Mycalesis mineus. The sequence continues at coordinate 5,250,698 of CM067901.1, forward strand.
TTATAATATCGTACTAAATAGAACAACAAAATGCAAATTATATATCTATTAGTAGAAAGTATTGTTTGGCCATATTATTAGAAGAATAAACGTAAAGAAAGGACCGGTATGTAAAAGCGCACGAGTATTATCTCTGTCCTTATCTCTCGTAAGCAAAAATGTTTTTAGCTTTTCAGATTGCGTGATTAATTTTGCTTCTGTTTAGTCAATTTCTATTTAGTAATATTATGTAATTAAGTACTAATTCACTTAATATATGTAAAAGACACCTCAATTATTAGATCAGCCATTAGATTACACGTCACAAAAGACAGCGGATGTTAAAACTCAACGTAAACCGTGCCCTGTCCCAAAACTCAATGCACAAAAAAAAGTAATAAAAAAAGCGTATAAAACTAAAGGGGTGCGTAATTTAGTTCGCAACTGAAAAATAGTTTCCAGACATTTCCCAGTGACTTCACCAAACACTCATTTCGATCGCTGCCAAATACAATGGTTATTAAAACCTGATGCCGGCTCAAATGATATGGGGAGGTATTACGTTATACGCACACCTATACCTGTGTACGTAGCACGTACGTAGGTGCGCTTGTGAGAGTGGACGCCGACCATGGTCCAGCTTTACTAGACTACGGCGGAATGAGCGCCGCAGAGTAAAAAACCTGTAGAGGGAGTTGATATTCTTTTTTTTTACATTTTTTTTATTTAACACCTACGGCTCGAGAATTTTGTCGTGGTAAACAATAGCAAGTGGTTTAGAGTTTATTGATTTTTCTTGGTCAAAATGGGTAATCGATTTTTAATTTGTTTAAGTTATGATTGTAAATTTTTGTGATAGTAAATTTGTTAAGTATTTGATATTTGGTTCAAAAATTTGAATAGTAATAGAAAAAGTAGAATATTTAGATGAATAAATTGTTGTCTTTTGTTAACACAATTTTTATGTTCAAAATTTTAAAAGATATTGAAATTAACATATTTTGTTAGAATATATATTGTTAGAACTATATAATGATAACTAATGCCTCGCACTTACAGTAATAGTAATCACTGTAACGAATACTACCTATTTCAAAGTGTGCGACAACGAGACGTAAGATTTAAAACTGTACTTTGAAAATTAATTTGAGTCAGTAGGCTTAATACGGGCCACGCTGCGTTCCATGTAATATCGCGTTGGAAAAAGTTGATCCTGTATATAAAGAGTGTAAAGTTAGGAGAAAAGCGCCGCGTCTGTTTATTTGTTCTCTGTGGAAAAGTCGCACGGCGCTGCGCACACATGCACACGGTGCACACACAGGCGCGAGTAAAAGCGAGTAAACTAATACCGGGCCGGATTAATGCTTCAGTTAGTGAAAAAACTTTTTTTTTAGACTGCGCCGTCCGACGCAGGGCCGCACTCAGACAAAGTTCAAAGGAAAATTATTAAGTCATGCGATATTACGTAATATGAAACATAATATTAAAGAGTTTACTCGTCGGGACAAAGCTGCGTACGTTAGCGACTATCGCAATGAAAAATGCAACGTTCCCCGGTTACACGAGTCGTGTCTTTTCAAAATGGCGTAGCTATGTGTAATTTGGTCAATTTTGCGGACAATTATGTATTGGATTGTTATTTACGATTAAATGAAAGTTTGTCAGTTTTTTATAGTTTTAAAACATCTTTCATTACGTTTATTCAACAATTCTAATATGTCATTTATTTTAAACAATGCATTAAAGGCAGTAAAATATGTAACAAAATAACGAATTTACAAACAGCAGTGATGTTTTGATCGTTTTTGATAACATTTTTGGGAATTTAGTATTTTTACACTTTCGGCATATTTTTTGCGAGTAAAAAGGTCTTCAAAGATTTACAGACAGACTGTAAGCACTGAGTAATAGAGAAATTGAGAGTTTCATTTATGCGTTTGCAGTAAGAGATCGGCAATACAGTGATTTCTAATCAAAATCATTTAAAAACTCTCGCCTCAGATAATACATATTTACGTAAAATGGTAAACAATACATATTGAGTTAGGTATACTTACAGTATAAGTTATCATTATAACAAATGTCGTAAGTCTACATCATGCGGGCTGTAGACTATAATCTATGGTTGTTACAACGCAACGGTAACTTTCTCGCGAATAGCTCCCTTATCTTGTAACGGAAAGCCTAAAATTGGCACACGCGTTTGCACAACTTAGTCGGCTATTCGATGACTTTTCTTTTATTTTCTTTATTTATTTAGTAGTAACAATGTAACGCACGAAAATTCACGTCACGAGTGCGTCTCGAGTTGACTTACTTTGGCAGTTTGCAATACTCAAGCCGTACATACATTTCATTATAATTTGATGCGTTCGAGAATTCGGGTGTTAGTGGAATAAAAATAAATAAAAAGCTAAGTCTATGCGGTTACTCGGAATGATTATATATACTCGTATTTATGTACGTTTACATTTGAACAAATCCATTTTAATAAAATAACTTTGCAGTTATTTTTTTAATATCTTGCTAAATTATTAAACGGATTTTGGCTGTTTTCTTGTACGACCGATATTTTATCTGTGCGCTTTTGAGCGAAAACATAGCATAGTTATATTATTAAAAATTAAATATTTTAGTTAATCATTTATTAGTGTTTTACAAGTTTTAATGATTTGATGACGGATGATGAAAATGACGATGAGCAGCTATTCTCAAATAAAAACTAACGAATGCAAAAATAAATAAAGTAGGTATGTCTTGGTTTAGAATTTTAACGCGGACAACGTAGCGGGTGTTTCTTAGTATATATTATTTTACTTGTGTGGTAAGTAAATTTGTCATCGGCGGTGGAGTGCGGGCCTGGCGAATGACTCCCCCGCTGACCTGCCTCTGTCTTGTACCCCACGCTTCAAAAGTTCAGCTCATTTGAGTGCTTGCGGAGATTTTATTACCCCAACTATACTCGGTATTAAAATTTCGAAAAAAAAGGGTTGAGCAGACGCGAGGCCGTTTAAGGGCCGCATAAAGCTGACCGTTCGCGGTTACTTGATTTCAGGATTAGTTCGCTAATTACTGTTTTGAGACAGTTTCAAAAAGCGGGCGCTCTTCTTTACTTTTTTTTTTACGGACTGCTTTGAGCACGACTCGGTGCCTGCTGGTGTAATTAATGTTATACGATGTGGAGTGCACTGTTTTATTTCTATAACATACTAGTTGAAATAGCCGAGCCGGTAGACTATGTAGGTATTTAAAAATATTAAATTATGATATATAAATATTATTTTTTTAAATTTGTATTAGCCCGACCATACTTGACGCGATGGACAACATTTAAATTGTTAAACTGATAATTCCCATTTTTTTTATAATTGACAATAATAATAATGAACAGAGCAAGATGGCCTACTTGATAGAAAAAGCCATCGTCTTTTTTTATTTTTTTTTTGCTAAAAAATAATTAAAAAAAGAGACGATGGCTTTTTTGATGTTGATGAGGATGATTTGGCCTCGGCCCTGGCCGACCACCCGACCGACTGAGACATACTGTCTAGCGATCTAGCGTTCTGGTACGATGTCTTGTAGAGACCGAAGGGATGTGGATATTAGCTACTCTTGCCTAGTTTTCCCGCTCAGGTGTGATTGAAGTTAAGTTCTATCTTGAAATTAACAAAAAAACCGCCAAAAGTTAAACAAAGCAACACTTTGCAAAAGATGTGTGGATCAGGTCTTACAAAGTGTGACTGTCCAAAAAACCTCAAATAAAAAATATTACCTATTTTTTTTAAGTAGAATTTTTCTATTCGTTCAACTACATTAGCAGTTAGGTACGTAATAAATAAAATCACTTCATATCCTCTTTCGTATTTACATAAACATATCCCAGTTGTACGCAAGCAAATTTAAACAACTATTTTCGTATTAAAAACAAACAAGTAAACACCGTGCGTACAAAATAATAAACAAACTAATAATTGTAAAGCGTTATTAAATAGGCATCGTCTAAAAATGGCCGCCGATGTGAATTTAGCAGAGAAAAATCTCAATACAAATATGAACCAGATGCGTGCAGATTTGTTTTATCGGGACAAAAAGTAATACTACTTTTAATATAGTCCGAGAGATCGTTACTTGAAGCACGAGCCTAGAAATTATAGACTAGTAATCCTGAGTTACTAAATTAAAATCACATCTCATTTAAATGCTAAAGTAGTCTTTTGATATGCATAAAATATACGTGTCGAATTGAGAACCTCCTCCGTTGAGAACCTCCTCCTCCTCCTCATGTAGGTAAATTGATTTTCATATATAAATAAGGTGAACGTTCTAAAGATCAGGTACCCTAAACCAACGTACTTGTATGAAAGGTTTAATGAAATTGATGGAAGAAGAAGCGAGAGATATATGCAAGGATCGTGGCAAGTGGAAGGAGGTAGTCTCTTCCTACTTCTATGAAATTGAGCGTGATGTTATGTATGTATGTATTAGGGTATTTGTCATGAAATGTGTCATAACCTCTAAAGATTAAATAATTTTGTCTTCAATTAAAAAGTTAAAGGTGTTTTGTCTATAAAGTAAAATTAAAAGCTAGATTGAGAAGAATACAAGTACTAGAAATCTATAAGAACACCCGATAACAATACATAAGTATTTCTTAATTGAATTTCATTTCATTAATATCCCCTTTCACATAAGGTAGGAAGCCAGGCACCGAGCAAATAATAGGTTGATAATGATGATGATGAATTATTTTTTAATTTTCTACCATTTATTATTATTTAATTTAAGTTAATGCAGATTATTTAAAGTAAACCAAGCAGTCGTCAGCTCCCGATCTATTTGTTTTATCGCGACGAACAGTAGGTAACGCGAGATGTTAATATGAAGGGTGTTGATCACGTGTCTAACAATAATTACTTTAGTGTTGGCAGGCGTCATTACGTCAAACTGACTGCTTGCTGTCGCATTTTCAGTTTTACTCAAGTTATTTCCCCGGGGTTTTTGTCATTGCTATTTATTACTAAGATTTCCGCGGCACGAATTTTCACTTGAACTTGTTATGCGTGGGTTTCATGTAATATTTTTACATTCGATTATAAATTAGCACGTATTTTATTATTTAGACATCTGATGGTAAGTGGCTATTCATTCTAAGCGTTTGATAGGTGTTGCTTAATCACTTGACAGTACAGTTTTCCGTGGTTGGATATTTGCTTTTAACAAACGGCAATTATTTCGCTAATTTACAAATTAGCTTTTTATACAAACAAATAAACATATGATTTAATAAAATATTTAATAAGTAACTTTGATGAATATGTCATGTAAATAAATTCTTACTTATTTCGAGTCAGTAACCAAGCATTTCTCATAACAGATAATAAGAAAGAATAGTTTTGTTGATTCCATTTTATAGATATTTGATAATATTAAGTATAGACAACGTAGCTAAATTATGCATATGAAGAGTAAAGTACTATTTTATTCTTGTTATTTTTATTACAATAGGTATAATATTCAGAATAATCCCCGCAAAAAGCGAACAAAGAGCCGCAGTTTTGTAACATTATCGTATTATTTTCTTGTTTGAAACAATGGTATTTTTACGCTGTTATCATGTTTTGTCCTTGTCGTATCCTTCTGTCTTGCTGACCACTATCGGGTACGGCGGAAGTGAGCGCTGGCGCAGCCTTATCTCCCTTGGGAATGGAAACGAGGCGACCAATCGGCGCTGATCTCTGGCACTTCGAAAATCTTACACAATTCGTTTGTTCTGGCAAGTATCTATAGGTCAAGAGTCGTTGGACGTGCGCAAGAAGTGTTAAGTTACAGTATACAATTTATTAATATTTTAATTAGTTATATTTTACGTCTTTATTGTTAGTTAAAATAAATATGCATTCATTTTTAAGTAACAATTTAAAAAATATTTTTTTGTGTTAATCCCTGGTATTATCTAAAACAAAGTCTCAGAACGTTTATTGTAACCTGGGTAGCAGAGGATAATAATTATTAGTATAGAGGAAGGAAGATTATAATTCATGTCCATAAACAAGGCGTCCTATTTTTTAAAACCTATAGGTATATATTGTGATGATTCTAGAATAATTGTAAGGCCGCCATGCCACGTTAGGCCAGCGTTGTGGGTCTTTCTACTCAAACAGGAAGACTAGTTGGCATTGACATTAATGAGACAGTTATTGTTATGAATAGGTTTTCTTATGGAATTTTCCCTTTTGTTACTTAATAGATAAGTATTATATAAATTACTGTAAACAAACTGTTGTAGTCATTACCACAAGAGATTGGAATAAAGTACTGGTATTTTAATTGATCTTAGTACATACATAAACACATTTTCTGTGATTGCCTACCAACTATTGTTATTATATTTTTGTTATATTCCCAGGAGCATTTCACAAAAAAAAAACGATTTTTTACTAAGTTACGTGCTTTATGATCACAAGACAGATATTAGTTCAAGCATTATTCATTTAGGCTAGGCTTCATCTAGGTCATTTATATTTATTTTGGACTCGAAGATCGAAGGTTATTATAAGTCGCACAAAATACAAAAGCTAGAAGTGATTTCCACAATCTTAGTAGAGCCTAACAACCAAAAACAGGGCTTAAAAACTTTTCGTACAATTTTATTGAATTTCGTTTACAAAATGATGATTGCAAGACATCAGTCAAGACTAAAAGTAGTATCTCACTTGGTTGCTTGTAAGAAATCAGTCGGAGTGATTGTCTAAAGTAAAAAGGCGCGGCATAGGCTGTTATACACATGGGAAATTATCCAAGTGCCGCGACCAAACAGGTCTCTGACCGCACCCTAAGACGTAATTAATTAAGTGCAAAACATAGACCTACACGGTAATAACAAATAAAGGAAACAGATAACGAAATAAAATACAATAACAGCGAATTTAATTTAGGAATCTAGCTACCAGTTTACGATACGATATATACTACCTACCGCAGAAAAATTCAGAGAATTCAAGCAATAAGCTCTCACCAGTAAAAATGATGTACCGTTACTGAGAAACACTAATTAGTTATTTCTTTGTATTAACTACGACTGTGTTCTTGGAATTGACTAATGTATTCTTTGAAAGAAATAAAGATTATTAAAAACCTTTTTTTTCCGTCCTAACCTTAGCTTGGACTTTTCAATAGAAAAACCTTAAAATTCTATCAAATCCAAATTGAAGATTCTTCCAAGATTGTCAAAGTATTTTTAATAAATGTCATCATCTAAAATCAAGAACTCCAAACAGGATGGGTCATGTTTTTAATTCAGGGATTTTAAGGCATCACACCAGTGCCTTCGTACTATTATATATCGTATATTGCCTTTTTTATTATAAAATTTATTATAATGAGACCTATAAAAAGAAAGCAGAAGGTTCAAAATTAAATACACAATTACAGCAAGTTAATAAAAAGCTTGTGAAAAGGTTATAGCTTTATCAGTGGCCAGCTATCTTAAAAAAAAGAAAATAAAATCGCGTGACATCCAAGTTCCCGCCCAAAAGTCGTGTGTCCTGTCATTAGAAGTGTATTAAGTTTTTTAAGGTAGAGACTAATGAAAGAACGCCGCGCCCGCTCCTTCGAGACTGCGAGGTGTGCCGTGACCTCGCATGTTTATAACATGTACAGACGTATTAACTCACTAGAGGAATTAAAATTATCAAACGTAATATTCCCCGTTTTTACATTTTCCACTGATTCGCTCCTATTGATTGTAGCGTGATGTTGTATAGCCTAAAGCCTTCCTCGATAAATGGATTATCCAACACAAGAAGAATTTATCAATTAGAACCAGTAGTTCCTGAAGGTTTACATTTCAAAAATCTTTCTAAATATTTCAAGGATTAGTAGTTAACAAGCGCTTTTTAAAACTTAAATCTGTCTGTCTATCTCTTCACTGGTAGTGAAGAGAGAACAAATTCAGAAGTTAGCCTTTTTAACAGGAAACTGACTATAAAATAGGTACTCTATTTTTTTAAAAACATATTTAATCTACCAATTTATTTAAATTGTTTTGTTAGTGATCACCACAAGGTAGGATATCTTAGTGGATCAGATTAAGAACTGATCACAAAACTTGGTTTGTTTCGTTTATGTTTCTCTCTTTGTGAACAATAAACATTGTTATAACTAAAGAATACTTAATTAATAAAAAAAGTAAGTGTATATGAAAACGGGTCTACATATTCTTTTATCGCAAAGTATTTATGATGAGTAATAGATGAAGGCCCGAATTAATTCAGTAATAGGCGCATGTAGGTAGGGTGGGGTAATTAAAAACCTAATGCCCCATCGAAGACAAGATAAGGCAGGCGGTCGGAAGAAACCTCCACTTTTCTAATTACGCTTTCATTAGCTGATGGATGCCTTACTCGTGCTTTCGTCGGTTATGTCATAGCGCGTGTGTGCCATGCTCTATATAAGGCTGCCTATACACTATGTGCTAGACAATTGTATAGCGAGAGAAGTGCCATTAGAATTGAAGATAATTTTTATGGTGATAGTTTATAATCGAAATTTTAATTCACGCCGGAATAATGGATTCGAAACCAAAAAATAAATCATATAAATAATAATAATATTATACTTAGTAACAAATAAATTGTTTCATTGAGATATCCGATCTTTGGGATTTTAAAGAGAAACCGAAACTGAAATAATCCAATTGTCGTACTGAAGAAGTCGTTTACATTTTTGATAGAAAGGCAACATTGTTGTCTAGTTTTTTTTTATATTTACACATAAAACATGTATTGTTCCCCAAATGTAAGACTTCGCACATTTTTGTACTGGAAATTTGAAAAGATACATCTATGCCAAAGCAAGCAGCAAGCAATGAACCCCCAAGCGTTCCGTACCGTATGAGATAAGGCGAACAATTTTTTTGTTACTCAAAATAGCTGTGCATTTTCATATTTTTAGTATAAAAAATAAAGTAGGCCACTAGATAACCGGCGCATCGAGTCCCTCACAACTCGCATTTCTTGATTACAACGATAAGTACCTCGCCTTGCGTGTTTTAATTATATTATTAACGACGTGGCCGGCGAAAGGCTAATATTTTATGATGGCTCGCGTATCGCAATGATATGTAAATATTCAGCCTCGCCCCTCGCCTATTAGGAGCTTCATCGCGTGCGTGTTAACCTTAACGTTCGGAAGTAAAGACATAGTACGAATTTAGTACTGACGCGTAACATTTTTTAGCCGGTCCCATAAATGGAACGACAACTTCACCTATCTTACGCGTAGATAAAAATTAAGTGTTCCTTAAACTCAAACTAGAAAAATGCTAACAACTTATTTGACTAAAAAGTTTTTGGTGGCTCTAATATGAGGGTGGCTTGTGAAATAAGGAATTAAAAAAAATTCTCAGCCGAAAATTCGAAAACGAAGTCAATTGGGTCAGCTAATAGGTAGTAGGTACCAATAATTCCTAAACAAAAATAAGATTATTATTTAGTGACAAGACGAGAATTTGTCGAAATAGTTTTTTTATGTCCAACAACTGGTATACTTATTAATTGCACTATTTTTCATTAGTTATAAATGTATCCAAAAACCAATTAGTTTGTATTAGAACCGTAAAAACTTTTCGCTCGTACGAAAGCAGTTTTCGAGTTGCGAAACATTTTGAAAAATAACTTTATTTTGAGGCCATGTTTCATGCATTTATATACTCTTGAGGCGACTTCTCTTTCATAAGACGCGAGAGCTCAAGTGACGAGTAATTAGCAGCTTTTGAGAAGGAAAACTACTCATAAGCTTCCTCGAAAGGGTCGTATTAATTACTGGAGCTGCTCGTACGAGCGTGGCGCGCTATAAATGGCCGGCCACTTGGCGCCCTAGCCTCGCCGGGCCTTATTAAAAATGTTAACACGTAAATTAGACTCCACGTTTGCACTGTATTAGCCAACCAATTAAATTTTAGAAGCTGCGCATACAATGCAAGACTTCACACGTCGCAAGTTCGCAACGTAACTAGTAGCCGAAGTCGTGCCCCCAGCCCGCACTTACGAGTAGATCCGCAATATTACCTTTACACTTGGATAACATTTCGAGCGTTTCAATATTAAATTGCGCACTTAAATTTTTTAATTACAAAAAAATTAAATATTGAACTAAATACGTACGAAGCGAGTTAGCGCGGTAAGTTAAAAAGGCATATCAAAATTGCGACGTAAGGTTGTTGGAACATTTCCGTTTCCGACCGTGAGAGTCCTTGCATACGAGAGATTTTATTCTCAGTTGAATTAATTAAAATATTTACTTTTGATACAAGTTATTCTAATTAGTGGTGAACTTATTACTTCGTGCTATTTATCGTATGGTTAAATAAGTTATGATTAATGCCGGCGTACATTGTAGCTTAAATGGGAGGTCGGGGTCTGAAAAAATGTAATTAAATTGTACGATGGCGTTCGCTTTAGAGGTTGGTGTAGTGACGCTTTAGGACAAGTGTGAAAGGTGTTCCCTCGCGCTCAGTCGCCAGGTCGCCGGTGTATGACGCGTTAAAAGGCCTGAGCTCAGACTAAGTGCAGCCCCTCATCCCACTAGTTGGATGTGTGTAAAGATTAATTGGAGTGTTGCCTATTCTAACAATTTACGCCTTCCCTGACGGGCCGGCCGCAGACCACTTCTGCGCAACTTAATTAAGCGAAATAACTTAAACGAGTCACCGTTGCTAATTAGTGCTATCGTCGTCGGCTAATTCTACGAGTGACTCTTTGTTTGCCTCTGGGTTTCTTTGAGTAGCGCGCCAAAAGAATTTGTCTTTGCATCGACTTTGTGCAGGCTTGTTTGTTTTGCGCAGTCTAAAGATTGTAGGGTTAATTTGGAGAAGTTCGGCGGCTTTAGCGGATGAACATTTCGTGGATCTTGTTGCTTGAGGAAAATAGATACAGTCGATTTGTGTTTACTTTCAGACATCCTTACCACGAAACTGTGCAATACTAATTGCATTTCCTTATATCAAAGTATAATATATATAAAATATGAAATAAGAAACTATTTCTACTTTCGTCAAATTATAACATGACATTTTGAAAACCTTATAATAGTTTAGTTAAAATTAAGATTTTTATGACAGAAATTAATATTATTTGAAAAATGCTGATACTAAGATCAGCTTTCAATGCAAAAATAACTTTCCGTCTCTGGGTGTTACGATGCTATCAACAGGCATTGTGTATATGTTTGACGACCTCCTTGGCGCAGTGGTATGCGCGGTGGATTTATAAGACGGAGGTCCTGGGTTTGATTCCCGGCGGGGCAGATTGAGATTTTTCTTAATTTGTCTTGGTCTGGCTGGTGGGAAGCTTTCGCCGTGGCTAGTTACTTACTAACATCCTACCGACAAAGACGTACCGCCAAGCGATTTAGCGTTCCGGTACGATGTCGTGTAGAAACCGAAAGGGGTGTGGATTTTCGTCCCACTCCTAACAAGCTAGCCCGCTTCCATCTTAGACTACATCATCACTTAACATCAGGTGTGATAGCAGTCAAGGGCCAACTTGTAGTCGATAAAAAAAAAGATGTGAGGCTGAGACACACATATACACAAGATACACAGACGCACAGTAAACTAAAAACACCTCTATTTTTTTGCCATAAAAAACCGTTACTTTAGGCAGAAAAACGAAACCGTCATGTTGGCACACATGAAAAAATGTCGCGTAAAACATAAGCCGCACCACTGTTGTTCTGTCGACTTGTTTGCCACTCAAAAGGCTGGAGAAATCGGCTTAAGGTGCATGCGACAAAACGGCTAAGCGGCTGAAAGACAAGGAGCTCTCAACGCTAGAGCCCTTGCCGTACGTACGTCAACAAGTGGCCAGTTGTGCCTTCTTTGCGCCTTCAATATCAATGTGTGCCTTCAACATTGCCGCCATTTTGCCAAGGCATAATATTTTTTAACGGATTTTTCTTCATACACTTACAAGTATTTCTGGTACTGGAGGAAATTTGTATACACATTATTACTTTGGTAAGATGATAAAAATCGATTTTTAATCCTCACGAATTTCATGAAATATTAACCATAATTTGTGTCTATACCTATTACTATTAATATCTTACATTTAGTTGTATGAAAAACCAGTATTCTTAGTCACACTAAATCTAATTTTTTTTATTTTCTAAACTCAATAGTAATTCATTAAATTGTGTATAAAAGAGATTTGTGACAGAAAAAATCTTTTGCATTAATTGACTATGGAGTAACTATGATAGAGTTAGATATAGGTACATATAATTTAATTTAATCAATGCTGTTTAATCGTAAACAACAGTTTTAATAGTTACAATTTTTATGTTACTTCGTTAAAAGAGTTTTTCAAACATTAGTTCATTATACTAATCTTAAAAGTTGTAATTAGTAACCCGATAAGCGTTATAAAATGAAACAATTAATTTTTTACTTTGAACAACACGGTACTCGTTTATTATTTCCTTAATTAAAATAATTATGACTGACATAGAACAAAGTGTGATTTTTATATTAATGCAGAATCAATATTATATATGGCTGAGATATATTGTTTTTTATTACAACAACACTTGTTTTCTGTAAAAGAAAAATTACTGATTCACTTAAATTTTAAAAAGATTACTTCGGGCACAGTGTAGCTCTCAGTAAAGAATTAAAGGTATTGAAATATACTCAAAAAATCGACATAGACTATGTAATCAAACTTCGGCTAAGAAATGATATAATTATTAATAGTCACATGACAAATGGCACCTTTCCCATTTTAAAACGCGAACCATCAATTCGTCTTACGGACACCTTAGTTTGTAATTACCAACTGACCCCTCACCCTTTCAGGTTTCCTTTCAGATGGTTATCGCGAGGAAATGGCCGTTTTCCGTCCACAAAGCGGCCATTAAGGGACAATACAAATGGGGCTAGTTCCGAAGAATGTTTTAACTTTTTATTTGTGTGTAGTTTTGAAAATATCTTCATTCGGTCCGATATTTAGATTTTCGTCGATCGACATAAAGCTTTGATTTTTGAGGTCATAACATTGCATGTTTTATATTATATAGGATATTGATGATATTTAAATATTTTCTTTAAAGATAATTTCGAGATCCACAACTGAAGTAAACTTTAAAGGCATAAATTTTGAGTATGAATTAATTAATAATTATTATTTAAAATATTTTCCTATTGCGGTCAAAGCCAAGTTAAAGTAGAGTTGATTATTATGCATCCAGGAAAATACCGTTTAGTACAATCAATAATTCTATGAACAAAAATACCTACAATGTAAGTGTGGTGTAATCTTATCAAAGCTTTTACCAAGTTCTCGTATCGCTTGATAAGAGTGGCTTGAGATACGAAAGCTCTAATATTGGTAATGTACGGTTCAAGTGGTAAGTACACAGAACCACGTGCCTACTTTTATTATATTTTTTTTACAAATTTCGGAACGATAACTACGATATATATATGGGTACTATGCAGGTAGTATGATGAGAGTTAGAGTAATATTTATTTTGTTCTATGGGAATATATCGGTAAAAAAATGTATGGAAGTTGACAAAAGTTGACTTTTCATACTACGACGATAGTCACGTGATTCAGAACACAAAAAATCGATTGTTTTTTATATATCTTCTATGTCGATAAGTGATTGCTATGAAACATGGGTGATTGTTTAAAATTTATTGTGTATTTAAATAAAATAGTTAAATATGAACATACGTTTGGACAGCCTGGGGAAAATTTTGGCAATGTACTTTTGGATAAATTCTATTATAAGTCTGATAAAAATAGGTAGGTATGTGCATTATGATACTTGTAGTCCCTTTTTTATGTAAAAAAATGTAAGAAACTAATACAAAAAAAAAACAGACAACTATTTACTGAACCAAATATAAATATTTGGCATTAATTATAAAGCTTATGTTTGATTCCCATGTACCTAATACATATACATTTGACTTTGAAAATAATATATTAGTAAGAAATTTCATTACCATAATTTTTATAAGTCTTGTCATGAACACAAAATCACCGGACACTATTAGTGCTATACGTTATTAAAGAGTTTGTGTAACCTTATCGAGTGATTGCTATCCACATGTATCCCACTTAAGTGATAGCAGGTTATATCGCAGAATAGGGAGATATGCTAGAAGGGGAAGTGTGCTTTATCGTATAAGCACGGGGTGCCAGTGTCTCTTATCACGCGATTGATAAGGCGAAAATTAGCCGAGTGTGGCCACCAAGTGTAAATCAATACTTTTACTTGCGATGATAATATTCCCAGTTACGATTTATGAGGACTTACATTTATCTAGATGTTGTTCAATATTATGAAATTCAACCCAGCAGCAAAAATATTATTTTCAGGCAAATAAAGGACTTACAGTTATTGTATAAATCTATTTTAACTTCGGTTAAAAAGGTTCAATTTAAATTATATAGCGTGAAATATTTAACTTTTACGATATTTTTAATATAATTACACAAAATAATCTATGATTTCATTGATTTGGAAAATAATATAAAAATCTTTCACCTTTCTATTAGAATTTCAAATCTGTTTAGATCTTAGAAAATTAGAATATATATTTTTTTGTGATCACTATCAAGTTACTCATAGTGTAGAAAGAATCTTTCGTAGTTATTCGTAGAGGTTTTCTACAGTTCGTAGAGGCGCTACGAAACAACAATTATAACTGAATTCAATATTATAATTATTTCCTAAACGCAAAAGCTGAAACTAAATACAAAAACACAGATCCAAAATTAGCAAAATAATTATCCTCTTTCCGATAACTACAGTTTTATCGTAATGCAAAATAAAAGGAAACACAGCTTACATGTGTTACGTATGTTTACTTTAAATCCTGTTGGTTTTAATGTTATGATTATTACGCGTTTTTGCATCTTTGAGGCTTAATTACGTTTTATGAATGTACAACATATCATTTATTTTTCTCTGAACGGTATCTGAATAAATATTTGTCTTTGCTCTAAGCTAAGTATAAAAATATGTTAAAGTAAAAAGTTCAATCAAAATTGATAAAAAATAGATTTTTCTTTTTATTCCATCACCCCTTCATTAATTGTTTTGTTATTGGGCTATGAAATTCACGTATAAAAATCACGTATATTCAAATAGGTACAGTTGCTCAAAGTTTATGTTGAGGAATTCAAAATTGATTGAAATAAATTCCTAGTGTAAAAATAAAAAAAAAACAGAGGAAAAATATTTTTTTCAAATAAAATCAATGCAAGTCAAACATGTTTGTATTCCGATCAATTTATCTGTTTCATGTCACCAATTAAACGGGGGCGTAACCCTATCAAATTTGTTAATTAGGAAATAGTGAATTTAACAGCCCTTCATAACATTGCCTGGGATAATCTAATATGAAACAGTTTACTATTTATAGAGCCTTGTTGTTAATTCTCAAGTTTCGATACTTTATTATTCCTATTTATTTTATTTTACAGATTAACAATAAAATATTACAACGTGAAAGTATGTTCTAAAATAAATATCGTTGGTCGTTTTATAATATTTTAATACTTAAGCCATTGGTAGAATTTTAATGATTTTCAATAGATATACGTTAATAAAAAATATCCTTTGTCACAAAATAAAACTTTAACAGGTCTATACAAAAAAGAAGGAAAAGAACTGGATTAGGAAATCAAAATAAGATTATCGTAAGTAGATAAATTAAGAAGCTTAAGTGTAGTTTACTTATACGATTGTCCTTAATGAAATCTTTAATGTTTTAATTGGATTAGTGAATAAGTAGATTGTTGTTTATTTGACTTCTTTCGCGAAAATTTTTCTTTTAATATATAATAATATCATGTTATTGGTACAAAACTTTCAAAATACTGCTACTTGGTGTTTTATGTTGCAATCGTTAATTATTTATATAAATTTTTTTTTTTATAAAATTGATAGACGGAACAGATAGTAATTATGTAGAGATTTTAATACTAATAATATTAGTTGACGTAATTCATTTACTGATTTAAAGCTTCTAGCGATAAAACCGATTTAGCGCAATTCATTTTTTTACTTTTATTATCATATTTGCTGGTTAATTTCGTTAAAAACATTGCTAAGAGAATTTCCGGAACTGCTACGAATATCTAGAAAATTCTTTCTCTATCTGAAAAGTACATAACCAAAATTGCAGTGGGTGGTTAATAGATTATTAAAAAAAGTCTTACCTGAAGTTTGAGAACCACTTGACAAGCTGCGCCGTGTTGTTCTTGTTGAACTTGATGTCGGGGAAGTACATCTTGAGCACCGCGGAGCTGGGGTACCGCACCCAGAAGAACATCAGCTTCGCTTTGCGCAGGTGCATCGGCGTTAGCGTTGAAGAGTACACGGGAGTTAAAGGTCATATTGGTGTGAATGATATTGACATATCATAAGACATAATTAATATTAATAAACAATCATAAGACATAATTAATATTAAAGTAGAAAACGGCTAAACTCTCGTAATTATTGTCGGAATATGCCCGACTTGTTTCGATTCTAAGGAGCCTTTAGTCTTAAGTCAAACCGAAATGTGACTATCATAAGGGTAGAATTTATAATAGGTTGACGCTAGTCTACTGATGATTTAATATCACCTGATGTGGAAACACAGGAACTGAATCCGCATCCTCGTTCCGTGTATAAGTCATGAGGAGAATGGTCTATGGATAAAATGCAAATGGTCTTTAATCTAATGTTGAAAAATTATAATAAAAGATTAAGGAATTTAAATATGTCATCTATGACGTTATTTAATCATAACGGAGAAGATACATTTTTAATTAAAAATTAAGTATTAATACATCAATAGTCTTTTTATATCAAAATATTTAAAGGAATAGAAGGTATTTTTTCATTTGGCCACGTGGCGGAGAGCCAATGATTGACATAAAATTCTTACTTGCCACTAATCCAAGGAATCGGGATTGAGAAAAAAAAAGTTACGTAAATCTGATTATATCCCGGTATTACGTACCTAGACTGATTGAAGCACCACAAGTACTTAATCCGTTTGCATCTAATCTTATAAAGTACCTTAGCAGATATCTATACCGTCGTCTGTATTGTAATGCGGATCAGAAAAATGGAGCAAATAGAATCGAATGACGCAACTCATTTAACAGAGAAATATGTTTTTATAGACTGTTATACCCTTGCGTAAACATAAATTGTTTACCTGTTTAAGTTTTGCGTTCTGCGTTGTAAATATTGTTACCTTTAAAACCGTCACATAGTGCTAATTGGCGACAGAAATGTATTAATAGTTAATAATATAGTCCTCTCTCCTATTAGGAGGGAGGTCTGGCCCTGTAATGAACCGTTAATAGGCTGGTAATGGGAACTTAATACCGTTTTTTGGGTTCCGTAGTTAGTGTCAGTCTTTGTGTTTGCGGATTTTTCAGAGATTATTAGCAATAGTTTTAAATTGCTATTTTTCACTTCAGTAACTCGATAACGAGTTATAGTATCGAGTTATAAGGCAGCGTTTAATTAAGTTTACGGTTATTTCCTTCGTATCTATACATGGACGATAGACAAGTATAGTAAAGCGTAGAAACCGCAACACTTGTGGGGTTTCAAGAGTCGTATATTATCAAGTATTGAGTACTGGGTAGGAAGTAGGCAGGGCATTCGTAAGGTTAAACATTACAGAAATAAGATATGTGTGGGTTTTTGCCTGTATGGCTTGAGCAAGGACTGCTTGTAGGATAGTACGAGGTACAAGTTTGAACGGTAAGGACTACTTGTAGAATACGAGGTACAAGTTTAGTACGTATGCATCTAATTAGTGTTTTAAAGTAGTTTGAGTCAATGTTAGCTACTCTATAAAGTTTATGTTGGAAGTAATACCTGGCCGTAGATTTAACTTGTTACTTCAATATTTACTCTTATTGAGTAGGTTTGTGTGTATCTTTACTGATAGTAGAGTTATTTGTGAGAGAGTTCTTCCGGGGATGTATTAGTGCTATGCTTATTTCTGTCGACAAGTAGCATCGTTGTGTTCGGATCACAACTATGCCTCAGAATTGACGTGCGTAGAATAAATAATACATGAATGTCACAATGATGTTTTTTTGACTTTGCATGCTCTATAAGGTATTGCTCTGTTAATAGTTCGCGGTTTTCCACAACTTTCCACTTAACATTATATTGTGTCAGGTGGAAAACTGTGGACAATATATAGTATGAAATTTGTATGATCTATTTGAAAAGGATATAGTAGGCTGAACTCCGTCGTAAGGCAGGTCGGTGGAGTTGCAGTCGGAGTGCGGGTCCTGCATGTCCATGTGGTGCGGGTGGTGCGGGCCGGCGGCGTGGTGCGGCACGTGCGGGTGGTGCGGCCGCAGGTAGTCGGGCGAGCCGTGGTGCGCCAGCAGCACCGGGTGCAGCATCGCCGGTGCGTTCGGCAGCGGCGGAGAATCTCGCTCCGGCGCGGGCGGCGAACGCGCTAGTCCTCCTCCCGCTCCAAAGAATGGCGAGTACGGCGAGAATACTTGGCTCTCGTGCAGAGAAGGGTTCGGTATCGCCACGCTGGTGGGCAGATTTAACCCGCTCGGAAATGATCGGGGCGATGGCGACTCAGGAAACTTGCTCTCGGGCGAGTGCCCTACTCCCTCGCCCAAAATCCTGCTCACTGTCCTGGGCGTAATCCGCGTGTCCGTCACCTTGTGCCGTTTTTTCTTTGGCGTCACTACAAGGCTGAGGGGTTCGCTCGGGTCGGGGTTCTGATCCCGGTCGAAATGTCCGTTCATCGGGCCGCCGAAGTGCGGCTGCAGCGGTTTTTGCGGCGCCTGGAACATGCCTGTGGGAGGTCGCATGTGAGCGCCGTGGCCGGGCCCGCCCGCCTCGTGGTGCAGCGGGAATGCCGCACCACCCGGCGCACGGGCACCGTTCATGTGGTTCATGAACATCGGGTTATTTGTCATAAACGGGACGCCGTTTGGCGCGCCCGGGTGATGGACGGGGGGGTTACCTGACATTTGCCCGGAAGGCCGATCGGGCACTTTTGGCGTAGTCGGCTGGTCCAGTAGTCGAGTTGCTCTCAGCAAGTCCTTGTTGAATTGTTCAGCTGCAGCCACTGCGGCTTCCGATTGCTTCCCCAATATGCGACGCTGGTGCACAAATCGTGTGACAATAGAGTCGATTAAACTCGCCAGCGAGGCTGTGATTTCACTTTTGAGAACTTCCGCTAGTCCCTCTAGATCGGCACCTGATACAGGGCCTACTGAACCGGAATTACTCCGCAAAGCGTCCAAGCGTTCTGCTAGCTCTGAAGACAGCGGAGGCTTCGGAGTCGGGCCTAATTGTCTGTGCTGTGGTGAATGCTGATTAGACTGTAACCTCTGTTGTTGATTATTTTGTTGCTGTTCATTGGCTTCCTTCATTCTAGCCTCTTGCTCTAAAAATAGCTTTTGACTTACGTTAAGGTACATAGCGGCAGCATTGTTTAGATGTTGATGGGTGTGCGGTGGGTGCATGTGATCCCCAGTCGGGAGATGGGGCATTAGAGGCAAGGTCCCGTTGAAGCCTGGTGGGAGATGACTGTGGGCTGCGGAGTGTGCTTGTTGTATTTTCGCAGTCATCATTTTGGTCATAACTTGTGATAGTAAATTTGGTGCTACACTATTTGGTATCGAAGGCGGTGTTTCTTTGACAGGTGAAGATGGCTCAGATTTGGGCACGGGTTCATCGTTTTGTTCTACCTCACTAGAAGCACCATCATTGTCTACCGTCTCCGAATCCTGTCCCATCCTATTGCATAATTGCACATATTTTTCTTGCATTTCCGCGAGCTGTTCTTGCATAGTTCTTAATTGAGATTTTAAAGCATTTTTTTCTACTAACTTTTGTTGAATAGGCGGTCGCTCACCGTCATCCTCGGACTCATCGGAAATTGTCTGTCCGTTGCTGCCGTGGCCGGTGCCGTAGCGTTCCGCTGCGCCGTCGTGTTGCTGTGGGTGGTACAGTTTCCGTTTCTTACAGCCGTTCACTTGCGGTTGTTGCGGAGCGGGACTAGCACGCATTGTCGACACTATATTTTCTACACGAGCACGTTTAACGTCTAGAGGTCGCGGCGAAGAACGCTGAGCGTCACTGTCACGATCCTCAGGTTCCGACTTGGGAGCGAGAAGTGGTTCACTGGA
Source organism: Mycalesis mineus (assembly GCA_034621355.1). Lineage (NCBI taxonomy): Eukaryota > Metazoa > Arthropoda > Insecta > Lepidoptera > Nymphalidae > Mycalesis > Mycalesis mineus. Next base: position 5,270,874 of record CM067901.1, read on the forward strand.
TGGAGGAGCGGGAGGCGGCGACGTCCGGGAATCCCCGGCGCTGTCGAGGTTCAACAGAGCCTCGTCCAGATCGGGCCGGGAGTCGCACGAGACGGGCCGCTCCGGTGACCTCTTTTCCTCTTTGGGTTCATCGTTATTATTATTTGCGAGTACGTTGTTGTTGTCCGGGGATAGCCTCATCAACCCCTTCTTCTGGCTCTGGAGGATGTCGCGCAGCACTCGGTCGCGCAACATATCGCCCCCGGTGGCATCGTCGCCGGAGTCCTCCTGCCTGGGCGCTCGGCCTAGCAGTTCATTGAGCATCTCAGCCGGAGCGTAGCAGGGGCCGAAGAGTCCGAAGTGTTGGCGGCCCTCAAAGATGGCGCCGTAAAGTCCGCCACTCATGTGTGCGGCGCGCGCGGGCGCGAGTCCGTTCGTCGCGAGAGTCGAATAAGAATTGCGCGGCTCACCGGCGTCCACGCGCTGTCTGACGCGTTTCTGTTTCTTCAGTAGTTTATCCGAGTAGGGCGCGTGTGAGTCGGCCTCCTCCTCCGATGACATCATAGGCGAGGCGGGCCCCAATTGGCCGGACGGGCGGCGGGCAGGGCCCCACCGCGCTACTCGAGGCGCATCGCCCGGTCTGCAACAGAGAGGGGAGCGCTCACACCTGCTCGTGCGACGCGCGCCCGCAAGGCTTGCCAGCCGCACGCGCGCGCGCTTGCTTAAACTTTCTTATAGCATGCACTTAAACTTAGGAATAAGTAAAATATACAGCAACTTCCCAAAACCGACCTTATCATAATTACTATAATATTATTTTATTTACAATATAATTTTAATTTTGTTAACCAAACTTTTAAGATTAACTTAAAAGTTTGATTATTTTAATTATTTTTCAGCTATAAATATATATTTGAATTATATAGAACATAAATTAAGCACACCTGAAAGGTAGATATTTACGTATTTACGTTTGTTTGGGTCTAGATTATTATCAAGAAATCGATAAGAAATTGCTACGCCTCGTGTAGGTATTTTATACGTGTTGGAAAAATATAAATTAAAGATGAGTACCTAGGTACCTACTACGCGTTTTTCAAATAATATTTACTTTAATAACAATAGGTAGGTACATGTAAATAATGCAGAATGTATAAGGCATGAACCTAGTTGTAGTTATAAAGAGAAACTGAACTAATCTGCAGTCGGTGACTACAATGTAACTCACAAACCAAAGTCCTTGAATACTAGGCAAATAAAGTTATTAGAATATAGATAGGTACGAAAGAGTTCAAGGCTTAACACAAACTGGTATCAAAGCGACGCATCTTCTCTTTTTCCAATAGCATAATGCAACAGAATTGTTTGCAAATGGAGACGAATTTGTTATAGGCGAAAATCAAGACGCAACGCGTCGATTCGCTCCCAATCTGAATTAAGATATAAGTTCACAAGAATCTCATACCTTTAACGAAGGTGACCAGGTACATTATAAAAATATATGGCCAAGTTTTACAATTTGCTAGTCTCTGCATGTGTTAGCAATCAGCATGTAAACAACAAACAATAATATAATGTAATGTAACCGTAAGTATGTCAACAGAATAGGTATTTGAAAGGCAGTTACGGCAGCAGCATGTGAAAATATGTGCTGCAAACACAACAAAAGGCCGAGCGTATGTATCAACCGCATTAATTTCTTTTGGAGCGTGACTCCGTATTCATGGAGGACAATGAATCTAAAAATGTCAGAAATAATTCTGTGAGACATGCGCTGCGAACACACGACTCCATTAAAACACGGCACGACATCGGTTCGCTTTATTATATTCCCACTTTCAGGTGTAAAAATGAAACAAAGCTTCTTTTTTTCATTCTCTGCCGAGTTTTAAATTAATTTGTTTGCTCTTTAGATCCTTATAAGAAATATTAATTTAAAAGGATAATGGAATTCTAATAAGACTGGCGGATAAAATTGTGTTTTACACATGTTAAGGCAGCGGTTTTTATATGGTAGATCTCAATGTAATACCGTGTATACATTTTCACAAAACACGTTGTGACTTTAGAACCTTTTAAAAAGTTACATCTGTCAGCAGTAAGTAGTGACTCTACTAATGGTTAAGAAACTATACGATGATTTTGGCAAGAATTGCCGGCAAGGCATTCAGCAATTTCAAATAAACTGTTACAATTGTATAACTAACAAAACAGAAACTTTAATGATTTGATGATGAAAAAAGATGAACTACTCACAGACGAAGTCTTATGTACATATTTATCTATATATTATAAGTATTCATGTATAATATATAAAAAAATATTCGTCAGTTATTATAGTACCCATAACACAAGCTACCTCAGCTTACTTTGGGGCTATATATAGCGATATATATATATATATATATATATATATATATATATATATTGCCCTATAGGTAGTATTTATTTATTTATTATTATTAAAATTATTTACTAAATACTTAAATATACTAGTAAAAATTAAATTAAAAGATCTAAATTATTATGTGCCCAACAGTCCTTCAAGGTATGAGTAGTTACCTATTGAAGTACTTCTAAATCGAGTCTTTGAGCTTTCTTATTAGGCCCTTGTGATTATTATATGGAGCCATGTTTTATACACCTCATCACCACACAAAGAAAGACATAGTTTCACATTAATGTTGGTTAGACTAATGTGCCTCGTAACCATCTTAAGCCATCGTTTCCTTATGACTGCGTAAATGCCTACCTAATTACGCATTTACCCGTTTTATTTACAAAAAAAACATATCTAATTTCCATTTCCGTTATTCGGCTTTCAAACTTAATTTATTATTCAGTTTTTAATTCATAAAATCCCATAAGAATTTTGTGAGGTAATTCATAACCATCCTATTATTTCTTTGCCTCCAAAAATTCCTGTCTATTTTGTTGACTTTTCTGCAGCTTATTTAATGAAAGCTGTGTATTTTTTCGTGCAGAATTTTAAGGTAAGTGGTTTATATGCTGGCGTACCTACATACACAAACGGGAATTAACTCTTAAGACTGCTAACGTAATGATTTTATTTTTATGCTAATTATAAACGTAACGCTCTAGGCGTTCATATTCCCATAGGCACTAACCACTCAATGCAGACCTTTTTTACCCCGCAAATAAAAAGATTTTATATTGGTTGTATATATTATTAGAAACGAAATTTTTGCGAACAATTTTTGATATCAAACTTTGTCGAAAGATGCTTTGTTCATCGCAAACTAAGACGGACATATCAAGACATCGTGTCTTAACAGAAACTATACTAAGTCAGTCAACTAAAATTACATAAGTTATTACTTAAAAATGTATTTAAAAAAACATCTTATATGAATCCTTAGCACCTATTAGAGAATTTGCCTTGACAATTAACAACAAACGCAGGGTTTATTCCGTTTGTTTTATTTATAAATTCATATATCCATCTTCCGCCTTCATCATTAAACTAACTTCATAACAGGTAGGTAGATATATTACATTTATCAGTAACTATTGAAGATACGCAGTTAACACCAGCCCTAGGTTGGTACTTTTATTTCTTTAAGGCCAAAACAAATAGGCATAATTTAGACAAGCGCATTTCATTGTATCTATGTTGTATCTTCGCTTGCCTGATCAAAGCCTTGCCTGATAAAAAAAAATAATAAAAAATTTAAGTCTAAAACGTTCAACTGTAAGTTTTAGTTGTCCGATTTGTTGTCATTAAATTTCGGCAACGTGTGTGCATTGGAGCCGAGTCTCGCTCGCGTCTCTAGCAACATCCGGCTATTTGCGAACAATGAGATGCTATCAATAGCGGATGACTTCCGATGATGGCCGGCTTACGACCGCCGTCACGGTGGCTGCGGCCCGCGTTCAGCGGCAATTGACCACCTCTGAACTTTCCTACCTAAACGTTAAGCATCAATACTGTAACTGTAACAGCAAATTCTAATAGCACCATCGTAATTTTAATATATTTATTTCTTCTCGTTTCTACCACATAACAGCGGATGACTTTCGATGATGATGCAGCCCATGTTTAACGTCAATTGACCACCTCTAAATTTCCTACTTTTTTATGTGCAATAACTCAAGTCAAGCTCGCGCTTGACCACGATTTCACCTGATACCTAAACATTAAGCGACAATAGTTATAACTGAATAAACTACAATGTTTATAGCACCATTATGGTAAGGTATTTCTTTTGTCTCATTTCTACCACATACCAGCTCTTTATTAGAGGTAGATATTTTGGTTTTGGTTACTCCATTATATTTGTAACATAGAACGGTTAATCGTGGCATCTTTATATAATTCGAACTGCTGTGATCTAATGTTGTAGAAACATATAGAACTTGGGCTCTGTTTAACATTATATTATTTTTAATTCTTTCTTTACAAGGTATTTATGTGTTTAAACCAGCATAGCATTTAAAACAAAATTATTTTTATTTTTAATTGAGTACTCATATTATGTAAATTCACTTAATATTTATACGAATGTTTTGAAATTCGTTATGGATATTAACGGAAACGCAATAATAGTGTTACCGCCAAGGTCCCACCCCTCGTTGAATATTAAAAAAAACTTGTGTATCGTAATTCGGCCGAGCGCACGAAACAATTTCGGTAATTACCGACATGAATAAGCAATGTACTGTCAAACTGTGACCGCGATGGCCTACGACTTAATAGCTTAAAGCTTAACAACTCTTGATCCTGTATGTCGAATTCTTGAAAAAAACGTCAGTTTTGAACCCGATGTACAAAGCAAAGCGGATATAACAGAAATCGGTATTCTTGAATGACATTTTGCCATATTAAACTGACAGTCGAACTGAAGGTGGCATGATCGACGAGATGCAAGCTAGATGTTTGTACGATGTATTTATTTCAAGAATCGAGGTACTGGTTTCTTAAATGTAATTTTTTCAAAGTACAATGTCCTTCTGAGTTGATTAATATTGGTTTGAAATTCAAAATAGAGTAATTTATTTTAAGTACGTTTTTTAATTTTTAATTAATTTATTTATCTTACTATTAAACTATTAATTACTTACCATTAAATAATAAAGCATAGTTGCATATTTTTTATGCATAATTGGCTGGTGGAAGGCTTTTCGCCGTGGCTAGTTTACCACCCTACCGATAAAGACGTACCGCCAAGTGATTTAGCGTTCCGGTACGATGTCGTGTAAAAAGGGGTGTGGATTTTCATCCTACTCCTAACAAGTTAGTCCGCTTCCATCTGAGATTGCATCATCACTTAACATCAGGTGTGATAGTAGTCAAGGGCCAACTTTTAGTCAATAAATAAAATACTATTACTTTTTTCATGGGAATCATGTAAGCAGACTAGTGGAAAAGAAGCATTTCCGTAAAAATTAGACGTAGGGTCACGCCAAATTACTGCAGGGTTGAAATAGGGTTGTCATATGACGATAATACTCGATTAAGAATATATATTAAAAGTTCTGTGAACTTATTCAAATTTTATTATATTTTTGAAAAATTTAGTATCATAGTGTTTATTATTGAACATTGAACAGATTGACGGGTTTTATGAATTTTTTTTGGTTGGTCTTAGAATTAGAATAGATCGTATTACTTTTAATTTTTTTTTGACATTTCAATATGATTTTGATTGTAACACTAAATTTTACCCAGACGAAGTCGCGGTCACCACTTCGTTTAACGATAAAAATTATCGACACATGTTCATCAATAAGGGTGTATTGTACAACCCTATATGTTTGACGGTGCAATATGGAAAATCAACAGGTCGTGTCGGGCCACATGCCTGCACAGTTCATGTTCGTACCTTTAGTTCCCACAGATATGTCAACGTATTATTGTTAAGCATCCTTAGTTTATAAACAATAACCCTGCTACATTAAAAAATAAAAAAAAAAAATGCACCTACATCATGTTTTACCATTTTTTTTATTATGGTGTCGTATTATTAACGACCACCTCCGTGGCGCAGTGGTATGCACGGTGGATTTATAAGACGGAGGTCCTGGGTTCGATTCCCGGTGGGGCAGATTGAGATTTTTCTTAATTTGTCTTGGTCTGGCTGGTGGGAGGCTTTCGCCGTGGCTAGTTACCACCCTACCGACAAAGACGTACCGCCAAGCGATTTAGCGTTCCGGTACGATGTCGGTTAGAAACCGATAGGGGTGTGGATTTCATCCTACTCCTAATAAGTTAGCCCGCTTCCATCTTAGATTGCATCATCACTTAACATCAAGTGTGATAGTAGTCCAGGGCCAACTTGTAGTCGACAAAAAAATAGTGGGTTGATTCTGGAACATCAGATATAGAATTGATAATAATGATGAGTTCAATTAAAAATTTAACTGCAATTTTGCAAATCTAAACCATTTCTTATACTCTCTAATCAAGTTAAACTTTGTGTTATAGATAATACATTTTCACAATTTTCAGCGCTGGTAATAATTTAACCTTCAAAATCTCCGTTAAAATAGCTGAGGTTTTCTTGGTAGCATTAGACTTTCGGGATCGGAAATGGAAATCCCATTTGTCAATCTACACTACCCACATATATAATATACTAAATGACTAAATATAGATTCATTTGTGCTTAATAATGTAATCAATCTTGCAGTGAGTGAATATAAAGAAATTATTTATCGTCTAAGTTTTCTATCCGTCGGTATTTCTTTTCTATCATTATAAGAAACTATTTTAAAATTAAAGCCACTATGGCTATGTCCAAACAGTCGTTGAACTCTTTATGTTCTAATCGTAAAAATAATAAGACTTCGATGCTATCGCGTGGCATATGGCAGCGTACGGTCATTTCTACCCCAGGACAGTATAGGAATGCGTGGGAATGCTTTCCACCCTCGCAATTACCTTCGCATTTATTTATTGTTCTTTACCGGTGACTTATGGTCAGTTGGACCATATGGTCACATTGAGGGGGTTGGTAATAAGACAATTGTACACAGGTGTGTAATATTCGCAGTACGGTTAATATAATGGATACGGAAAGGGGTTGTGTTCGTCGGGAGTTCGTATCATGCGAAAGTTTATATATTTTAATTGTTATTACTTTTGGTTGTATCGCTCATCTGAAGCCATGCTTATTGATGTCGCTTAGTAGCATTGCAGCGACTCGATTTTAAAATCATGGTCATGGTATTGGCATGGATTTTTCATGGGGTGTGCTACGATTGGGATTTTTAAAGATGCACGTCTAACTTTGATATACAGTACGTGTGCTTGTTGCATGAAGTAGAAGTAATAACACTAGTACTTTTTTTTAATTCATTACAAGCTAGCCCTTGGTTGTAATCACACCCGATGTTAAGTTTTGTTTTTTTTTGTTTTTCGACTACAAGTTGGCCCTTGACTGCTATTACACCTGATGTTAAGTGATGATGCAATCTAAGACGGAAGCGGGCTAACTTGTTAGGAGTACGATGAAATCCATACTCCTATCCGTTTCTACACGACATCGTACCGGAACGCTAAGTCGCTTTGCGGTACGTCTTTGTCGGTAGGGTGGTAACTAGCCACGGCGAAAGCCTCCCACCAGCCAGACCAAGACAAATTAAGAAAAATCCCAATCTGCCCCACCGGGAATTGAACCCAGGACCTCCGTCTTATGAATCCACCACGCATACCACTGCGCCACGGAAGTCGTCAAAAAGTGATGATGCAATCTAAAATGGAAGCGGGCAAATTTGTTAGGAGTAGAATAAAAGCCCAGCTCTTCGGTTTTACGTACGTCTTTTTACGGTAGGGTACGTCTTTTTCGGTAGGGTGGTAGCTAGTCACGGCCGAAGCTTCCTACCAGCCAGAACCAGCCGGGAATCTAACCCGGGACCTCTGTCTTATAAATCCATTGCGCATACCACTGTGCCACGAAGGTCGTCCGTGTTTTGATCAAATCCTAAACAACTTAGTTTTAATGTCATGATGCGATATATTTTATGATACGGAAAATACCTGCAGTCGCGTTTTAAAAAGGTTTCAATGTTATGGTATACCGTCACGATAGGTGGCACTGGTGTCGCGTGATGGTCATTTTGTGCAATAACTTATATAGGTAATAAGTATGTTTGAATATGCGACAGCGAGAAATACTTATCACTTTCTATCTGACTGTTCTCGATATTCTCAAAGATTACTGAAGGTTTTGACCAAGATAGAGTGGTTTTTAAGGAAGGTTGGAGAAATTTAAGTCACCTGGAAGATTTCATCAAAAACGTTGCTTTATCTAGTCTGCCATGGCATATATCTATCTTTTGAGGATAACTTGATTACGTACATTTTTTTTTATTTTTGGTGTTTCTAGAATGTTGCAACACACTGTTAAATAAGCTCACAAAGATGCGAGCGTTTTATTTGTGAAAGTTACTGGGAATTGTAACAATTCACAGTATGTAATATTTTACTATGTACCTATATTTAGTGGTATAGTATACCAATATTATTTAGGTATCCTTAAACACGACCATAATATATTGTTTGCAGTTATTTTTGATTAATTAGCAAAACTGTGGTAATGTGTAATCAAATTTTCTAATTTAATTAGCACGTGACATAACAACTAAGTACTCTGTATAAAAGCTACGTAAATACCTACACGTAAAGTAGTTCTCCAATTAGAATATTGATGCTTGGAGGCAATTGGATCGGCGCTCAAATTCGCAAAAGGAGTATAATTGCTTATTTAATGTAATAATATGTATTATAATGTTAAGTAAGTTTCTTATCGTCTCTTCTCAGAAAAGCCAAGAGCGGAGGCTTCCGAGGCGGAGACGTTTGAAAAATGCTCGTAAACTAAACTTAACTTTGCAGTAAAGGTAGTAACGGTCACTATCAGATTTTAATGATACGGGACCGACGTTTAACTTGTTCTCCAAGATAACATTACTTTTCATTCCTTCGCTCAGAACTCTTATTGGAAATTTCTTATAAGTAATAAAAAAAGACGTGTGACACTCGGAGACTGCCCCGGTAAAGCTATTGCATAGCATTTTTTATCAACTTATGTTTACCTTCCGACGTCATCGGGACCGTGGCCTAGCGGTAAGGCGCTCTAAGTGCTCGGATTGCCAGAGAGACACGGGTTTGAATCCCATCGATTCCGCATTTTTTTTTTTCAAGCGTGATATTTCAAAACGACATTTTTTAAAAAAAATTAATGACTTTTTGCAATATCACGCTTAAAAAAAAATAAAATTGCGGAACCGACGGGATTCGAAACCCGCGTCTCTCTGGCAATCCGAGCACTTAGAGCGCCTTACCGCTAAGCCACGTTCCCCGAGGACGTCGTTACTGAAATTGTGCTTTTGATATTATGTTTCTGATACTCAGGGGGTGTTAGGGTTTTTCCTTACGGAATTTCTGTATTTGGTCTCCACGCTCAAGGCCCGCGATAGAAGCTATGCAATAGTTTAAAAGCTAAATTATATAATCGTCCAAGCCCAGATTTAATAGGATATCATCGGAAACTAAACGCAAGGACCGAGCTTAACTACAACTTAAAAATATTACACTTCACTAGAAGTTCACCTGGCCACTAAACTTAAACTTTAAATGATGAGGTTATTCATACAGGCTACATAGTTATTATTAAAATAGGAAAATATTAAGGAAAGCCTTCATACCTAACCTTTTCAAAATGGTTTACGGATTTCCTAATTTGGATTTGCTTGTGAAACACTCAGAAAAGGAAAAGATAAGCTTAAATATTAAAACGATACCTACCAAAATGTTATAGGGAAAATGGATCCTAATAAATGTATAGAGCTCTAAAAGGCATTTCTAATAGAGCTTCTTCGGAGAAGTATGACTACTATGGTTGTTTGTACCGTCATAGGCAGTATTATTGTGTTCGAGGCTGAAGAGTAAAATTTTAGGCTCACGAGGCTTAACGCATCAGATAGACCTAGGTCAGCGCATGGTAAGTAGGCTGTGCTCCTCGCAAAGTATTCTCAAAGTATTCCTCTGTTTTGTTATTTGAAGATTTACCACTTGAGATCAACTTCAAAGTATATAAAAACATAATATACAGACACCTATTTGCATTTTGAAAAAAATATAAGAAATACAAATAATTACTTAATATTTTATTACTACACTGATGTGTTGCCATCTTTTATTTATTCGTCCCTAAATTATATGAATGAGGGAACACCGAGGATAGAAGCTGATTCCACAGTTTGCAAGTGCGTGGCAATAAAATTCTGGTACATTTAGATGGTGAGGATGAAATTTGTTTCTGAGGTACGGGCAGAGAATCCAGACGATAGTGTTAGACCAAATAGCTCTTCAGAACATATGTATAATATATGTTTTAATATAATATAAGAAAACTTTGAATATCACAGTCAATGGCGATATTTAAAGATAGTAAAAAAGACTAATTGTGTCCAGTAAAGGGTTGTTATGAGTATAATCTGTACTTCCTTCCTGTCACACTGACAAGTCTTACATAATACACGTTATGGTCATGGGAACGTCTTTAATTATTTATATTATAAAAGCCCTTAAACACCTCTTAAATCATACATGGTGTCAGAAGTGAACTTAAAAAAGTGCCAACGAAAGTCAAAAGTTAAAATATAAGTCAAAAAATATACGTAAAATAACACGTGTCCGATGGCGTCCGAGACAAAGAAAACGCGTAGTAATGGCGCGACTGGTGAAGAAAATTTTGCATCATCTAAAAGGTTGAACCTTACAGGTAATATAAAGCCTATGTGTCTAGAAGGAAATTTATGTACAAATTGGAAAAAATGGTTCCAATCTTTCAACATATTTTTAAAAGCAAGTGGAATTTTCGAAGAATCCGACACAAGGAAAGTCGCCATGTTGTTACACTTTATTGGGAGTGACGCGTTAGAAATTTTCAATACATTTGGCTTGGATTTGGAAAATGTCACATTCGAAGAATTAATTACAAAATTTGAATCGTACTTCGTACCTAAAGCAAATATTACTTATGAATGCTACAAGTTTTTTACAACCAAACAAAGAGGTGATGAAACTCTAGAGGATTTTTTAACAAATTTAATAAACAAAAGCAAGTCCTGTGAGTTCGGAAACTTGGAAGAAAGGATGATAAAAGATATTTTCATTACAAACATGCATGAAAATTTTCAACATGTACGAGAAAAATTACTGCTAGAAGAAGAGTTAACGCTAGAAAAGGCTAGGAACCTGTCCAAAAGTATTGTGTCAGCTAGATCTCATGCAGTGGAGTTTAAAGAATCTACAAATGTCTTTTATCAACGTCAGTCATTCAATCAGTCAAAGTCGAGGGCGAGGTCTCAGTCAAGAACCAGATCACAGTCAGGGTCAAGGTCAAAGTCACAGGAAAGAAAAAACTGTACACGGTGTGGTCAAATTCATCGCTATAAATGTCCAGCATATAATGCTAAGTGCAGGAGGTGTAACTTAAGAGGACATTATCAAGCCTTTTGTAAGTCAGTGAAGTTCATACAAGCTAATATGGATCAAGAAGGTAATGAGTCAAAGTATTTATTTGTTGGACACTTAAATACATGTCAAAACTCAATTTCAGAGTGGAGTGTTAACTTAAATATTAATAATATAAATGTTCAATGTATTTTAGATACTGGAAGTGATGCTAATGTTATGTCATATAAGTTATTTCAATCATTGAATGTCAGTAAAAATTTTTTACCATGTCATTATAAAGTAACCTCTTACTGTGGAAGTACCATACCCATATTAGGTCAACAAAAGCTAGAATGTAGTTATTATATCAATAGTCAACATATTTCAAAGATAATTAATTTCATTATAGCTGATGTGTCATCACCAACTGTCATTGGAAAATATACATGTTCACAATTAGGTCTTATAAAAAGAGTCTTTAATATTGAAAATACAGTCAATAAAAGTCGAAATTTTGATTCTACATTAGTCAATAGTCAACATCATATGTCTGAGTTAAGTAATAATTGTCATGTTAACAATAAATATCAGTCACAGTCAAATGTACAGTCTTGTATTAGTAAAAGTCTTTATAAGTCTAATGTTTACAGTAATTGTCATAAAAAGTCACAAAAGTCATATTATATCAATAAAAATAATTCATTACAGAGTCTACTGTCAAAATATAAATCTGTATTTGAAGGATTGGGCTGTCTACCGGGTGAGTGTCATATCACTATCAACACTGATATACGTCCTAAAATAGATCCACCACGGAAAATTCCATTCTCATTACATGATAAACTGAAGAAGGAATTGGACAGTATGGAAAGTCTAGATGTCATCACCAAGGTTACTGAGCCAACGTCATGGGTGAGTTCACTTTTATTAGTTGAGAAGAAAAATGGTCAACTTAGAGTCTGTCTTGATCCCAGAAACTTAAATGAAGCTATATACAGATCACATTATCCAATACCTACCATTGATATGGTGCGATCTAAGCTACAAGGTGCATCATATTTTTCTACTCTTGATGCGAGCAGTGGATTTTGGGTTATTCGTCTGGATAAGGAAAGCTCAATGTTATGCACATTCAATACGCCGTACGGGAGATATAGGTTCAAACGTCTTCCATTCGGAGTTAACTGTGCCCCTGAAATCTTTCATAGAATTATGACTGAAACATTTGGTGTACTACCAGGAGTCATGGTGTATGCAGATGATATTTTAGTCTATGGAAAAAGTCGCCAAGAACATGAAGAAAATTTAGAAAGAGTGTTTAAAAAAGCTCAAGAAGTCAATTTAAAATTTAATAAAAGTAAGTGTACATTTTGTCAACCACAGGTTAAATACCTTGGTCATATATTTTCTCAAAAAGGTGTGTCACCAGATCCAGATAAAGTCAGGGCTATCAAAAATATGCCGTCTCCAGTCTGTCTCAAGGATTTACAGAGATTTCTAGGTATTTTAAATTATCTGGGAGGATTTATTAAGAATTTGGCTGAAGAAACTGAACCTCTACGTCAATTATTAAAAAAATCAAGTGAATGGTCATGGAATGATAGTTATGAAGCTACTTTCAAACATTTAAAAAATATTATTTGTCAGTCACCAGTCTTGTCACATTACAATGTCAAAAAACCAGTTGTCTTGTCAGTTGATTCCAGTCAGTCAGCAGTCGGTGCAGTCTTGCTTCAGGATAATCATCCAATTTCTTATGCATCTAAAACATTAACATCAAGTCAGAAACGCATGGCGCAGATTGAAAAAGAGCTGTATGCCATTGTCTTTGGTTGTATTCGTTTTCATCAATATATTTATGGAAAAATAGTCACTGTAGAAACTGATCACCGTCCACTAATAACTCTTTTCAAAAAGCCTTTAGCTGAAGTCCCAACACGTTTACAAAGATTAATGCTTAGGATTCAAGCTTATGATTTAAAAGTTGAATATAAGCCTGGTACTAAAATGTACATAGCAGATACACTATCACGAGCAGCTTTACCGGAGTCTAGTGAGGATGAGTTGGATGAAGATGTCATGATACATGTCAACATGCTTGTTAAAAACTTGCCTATTTCAGCTGAGCGTCTAGAATGGCTTACTGAGGCTACAGAAAATGATGAATGTCTACAACTACTGAAGAAATATTATGAGGAAGGATGGCCTGAGAAAAGGTCAGAAGTCAACAAATTAGTCTTACCTTATTGGAACTGTCGTCATGAAATTCATTCAGTCAGAAATTTATTGTTAAAAGGTAATAGTCTCATTATACCTACTAAATTAAGGCCAGAAATATTGAAAATAATACATAGTGGTCATCAAGGCATAGAAAAGTCAAAAAACTTTGCAAGAGGAGTTGTGTATTGGCCTTTAATGTCACATGATATAAAAGTGTGTGTGGAAAATTGTGAAATATGTCTGTCACACAGGAGTGCCAATTCACCAGAACCATTAATGTCACACAAAATTAGTTCATTTCCTTGGGAAAAGGTTGGAATAGATTTTTTAAAATTTAAAAATCAAACCATACTGGTTGTCGAAGACTACTATTCAAATTATATAGAAATCGCTAATGTGAGTTCAACGGGTGCAAAAGCACTTATTAATGCATTAAAATCTATATTTAGCCGTCATGGAATTCCTTTAACCATAATATCAGACAATGGACCACCACATAATTCACAAGAATTTAAACAATTTTTGAAATCTTGGAATATCAATCATACTACTTCGAGTCCATATCTGTCACGTTCTAATGGTCTAGTTGAGTCAGGAGTGAAAATAGTAAAACGTATACTCACTAAATGTGCAGATTCTGGAGATGATCCATATCTTGCATTATTACAGTATAGAACAACACCTAGAAACAATTTACCGTCACCTGCGGAATTGTTAATGTCCCGTCGTCTTAGAACACTTATACCTACTGTTGTAAAACATCTTCAACCTAAAGTCATGAGTCATAATATGTATAAAAAAACAAAACAACAAAATAGTAGTAAACAAAAGTTTTATTATGATAAAAAGTCAAAAAATTTATCTAAAGTAAAGAAAGGAGATAAAAATATGTTCAAAAAGTCACCAGAGTTGAAGTGGCAACCTGCAAAAGTCATTAAGGAATGTGAAGAGCCGAGATCATACATTGTCGAAGCACCTGATGGTTCTACATATAGAAGAAATCGTCAACATCTGTTACCTTGTCATTATTCGAGTCCCATAAAAGAAAGTGTACAATGTAAGAAAGAATTTAGTCCAAATGTCAGTCCAAAAGTCAGTCCAAAGTTTAGTCCAAAGAAGGAAATGAGAATGGAAGAAAATATTCCTCATGATGGAATAAAAAGAACAATTAGTGGTAGACAGGTCAAGCCTCCAGTCAGATTTCAAGATTGTATGTAAAACTAAACTTAGTTATAAATAGATTTAAAGTTTTAGATTGTAAGTCTGTCTATGTTTTTTAAGATATGTAAACCAAGTTATAAATAGATATAAAGTTTTAGATTGTAAGTCTGTCTATGTTTTTTAAGATATGTAAACCAAGTTATAAATAGATTTAAAGTTTTCTATTGTAAGCCTGTCTGTTAAATTGTACACATGTCTTTAAAATATCAACTTGTCATTTATCAGTCGGTATGTTTAAACCAGTCTAAAGTTTCAATATTGTCAGTTCGTATATCTTTGTAAAATTATTATTTGTCTTGTCAAACAGTCTGTCGTTTAAAAAAAAAAAATGAAAAGGGAGATGTTATGAGTATAATCTGTACTTCCTTCCTGTCACACTGACAAGTCTTACATAATACACGTTATGGTCATGGGAACGTCTTTAATTATTTATATTATAAAAGCCCTTAAACACCTCTTAAATCATACAAGGGTGAAGCGGCAATCAGTATGCATAAGTTATGATTTGGATAGCGTGTCTCCTACGCCATTATGGCCTTCTATGAAAAAGGACATTTCCCTTATCGGCAGGTATCACGAAAATAAAAACCGGCGATAAGATCGAGCGTGCGGCGACTTTAATCGATATCGATAAATGCAATTGTCTAGTGTGGTACGACACTCGCGATGGGAAATTGTTTTGTTACTTTACCTTCCGATTTTGTGCTACAATTTACTTAATATCAAAAGTGAGGCTACTTTTATTGATATCGATAAATGCAGTAGATATTATTACGTACAAGGACACTTAGGATAGGAAAATGTTATTCTATTGTTTCATTATATTTTGTGTTACATAACTATTAAACTATTCGAGTTTATAGTTGAAATCGCTGTTAGTAGAAATGAAATCCAAAGCTGATTGAAGAATGAAAATTATCGATCTCTTCACACCCCAGTCTATAGAAGACTTAGCTCGATCCAGGACGTGGTAATCTCACTGGATCCACGAGGCAGTACAGAATAAAATAGCATTAAAAATAGCATGACTTATAAAAGATGGTACATGTAAATTTATCGACCCCCGCACACCCCAATGCATGGAAGACAGGCACTTATTACTCATTATCTACCGGCGGTATCGCGGTGACATATGGCCAATATTGCACGATCATATCTCCGATGCGAGAGACACGCCACCTAGGGCCTTAATTAGTCTTTGTTTCATGTAATTCTTTAAGTACTTTTTTTAAAAAGGTAGGTCTCGTGTTTTAATCGTTTGTTTAAACAAACCTGTTGTGTGTGGAGTCCTCATGAGCAAACACGGATGGGAGTGTCTGGACTGTAACGCTAGTCTGTAACGATGTTTTAATAACTCGACAGTTTTAATTTCATCTTTATCTGTCCTTGTGTAGGTATCGTTTTAGGTAGAGAAATGGAGACGATATATTAAGGAGCAAAATAATTTTTTTTTTTATTGACTACAAGTTGGCCCTTGACTGCTATCACACCTGATGTTAAGTGATGATGTAGTCTAAGATGGAAGCAGGCTAACTTGTTAGGAGTAGGATAAAATCTACACCCTTTCGGTTTCTACACGACATCGTGCCGGAACGCTAAATCGCTTGGCTTTACGTCTTTGTCGGTAAGGTGGTAACTAGCCACGGCGAAAAGCCTCCCACCAGCCAGACCAAGACAAATTATGAAAAACTCAATCTGCGCCGCCGGGAATCGAACCCAGGACCTCCATCTTATAAATCCACCGCGCATACCACTGCGCCACGGAGGTCGTCAAATAATAATAAAGTAATCAGAAATTTAAAGTTAGGAATGCCTTGTTTTATAAGAAATTTATATTTTACTGGAAGCCGTTACTTATCACCAGATCGACTAAGACCAGTCGGAGGTACGAGTAGACTGTTGAGAATAAACTTGGTTTTGTTATACTAAAACACGAGAATTTATAAACTACTTATTTATTAAGTATTTTTTAAACTTTTCTCATTGTATATAACTGCAAATAAATATAACTACTAAAAATATACGTCAAAATATATCCTCTTTTGGTAGTCGATTGAAAATAGGAATAACATTTCCAGTTTGCAAGTGTGCCTTTGCATTGAGAGGGAGGCACTAAGAACACAATAGACGATAATCACAGCCTTATATATTGTACTACTTATAAGAGAAAGAATATTTAAGCATCTTTTTCGGTTATTGTTTGGCTCCCACAAGAGGTTCTTTGGTACGAAAAATTCTTTTTGTTGGTAACAGATTATACAAAGAGGTAAAGAGAGCTATGAAATAATTAAACTGGTATAAAGCGAATACTTACTTCGGAATTGTTGTGTTCTATTTTGATTTTTGCTTTTTGAAAAACTATACATAGCATCTTGTATGAAAAAATGCAAGGGATAGAGAAAACTAATAACCTACATATTACTTCCTTACAATTTACTTAATCATAGAATTATTGTTTCTTTTTAAAGATCTATTCATAGAATAATTATTTTAAAAATTATAATAAAATAAGATCGCAGACCCCCCACAAAAATTCCATTTTATTTGACTGTCAGAGTTTTTAAATGGAATTCTTTATGGGCTTCTTACAGATAACGCTAGTTCTGTATTTGACTAAATTCTGGATTTCAAATAAATAGGCGATATTCTTTTAAAAAACTGGCCTGCCAGTTGTGGTCATGTATTGTTATCAGGTTTCATCATGCTATTTCACACAATAACGCGCCTCCTTACTGTTATAACCAATACCAACCGTTTTTCCGAAATAGACTTACTTTTATCCATACCATACATACATACATACATAATATCACGCCTAGTTCCCATAGGGGTAGGCAGAGATTACATCCTTCCATTTGCCGTGGTCCTTGTATACTTCCTTAGCTTATGCTACTCTCATTCATCCTTTCATACAAGTTTATCAATTTAAGGTTCTCTTAACCATGGCCATTCCTTAAAATGTCCTGAATTTTCTTAAGGCTACCCCTTCCAATATTTCCAATAACCCTCGCCTCATATACATGAAGTAAAAACTATGAAAAATGTCCTGAATTTGTTCCAGGAACATTCGCCCAAGTCTAGATAAAAAGTTGTAAGTAAAAATTAAAGTTGTAAAAAGTAAAGTTACACTTATTAATTATTAGTAGTGAAGTTGTATACCACAGTTCTTATTACTTTGAAACGTATACATCTAGTACACATAGCCGTTCCATGAACTGCATACACACGATCGTATTTGATAAAGTATTAATTATTCACGATAGGTATGAGTAATGTGGACAAAGTTGCGAAACGATGCCTCCTTATCGCGAACACTGGCCTGTCCTGAACAGAAAACCGATAAACATATCACGTTGTATTGAATACCGCCCAAGTCACGAGTGCTGGACGCTTTTAATATTTATTTATAGAGGCTATAACCTACAGAGGCTCGCCAGCAACGGTGCGAAGATTGATAAAAATGCAACGATTGCGGAATTATTTTCGTTTGATTTTTTTTCATTTATTTATTTATTTGTAGCAATGCTTTCAAATATATGTTAAAACTGTTACATAATACTATTAAAACTACATAAAGATTTACAAATTGAACATCGTAGAGTCTAAAACGCCTAGGAATGCTAAGGTTTTGGAGTATGTTTCTTGTATATTACGTTCTTTTTCTTGGTTTTCGTTACTTTTTTATTTGATAGATATTTATTATCTTTGGAATTTTTACGTATAAATTTGGAATGCGTAAATGTATACATGAAAATTCCAAAGATGTCATAACGAAATCCGAGAGTTTTACCGTCCCGAAACCGAATATTAGTTTGAATTCGTAAGAAAGCAGTAATTTATTTCTATAAAAGCTCATGCCATGGACTTCAGTCCGATAAAGTAACTGAGCACACATCTGGTTGGTGTCTTATCAAAAACAGAAACCCTGTTATTGTATTTTAAAGGAAAACAAAGTTTTATCTCAATTACATTATTAGTATATCCGGTCTTAAGTTTTTATGCTCATTAGACGGGTTACGGCGTAGTTTTACGGGTTTAAGTTGAAGAATGACTTTTTTTGTTTCCTATAGATAACAAATAATGGTTTTTTTTGTTGTATTATTAAATGTGTGAGTTTGACGCGTGTGTGTGGTTTGCGTTTTTCTTTTCTATCTTTTCTTATCTTTTTCATCAGCTTTTATAGGCTTGAACCCACAAGCTTGTTCCAATGCGGGTTGATGATACGAGTCGAATTTTTTAATTCAATGTTATAAATGGAAAAATTTGTATGATTAAATGTTTACTGTCGGAATATACCCGACTTTTAATCTTTACTGCTCCTGTCATCACAAGATTTTTCAAGCAACGCGGCGTAAACGTTTTGAAAGAAACTACCTACTTGGGGTTTCTCTGACAATAATCATGTCAGTTGAGTAATTTTCCTTTTCAATATTATGGAAAAAACGATAATAGAATGAATTTTTGTTACTATGCAACTTAATTCCGAAACTAAGCTAAAAATTCCTGTTTTCTTGACAAAACCTAAAAAAAAAACCATGCCCTCCAGAATCTCCAGAGAGCTTTTTCTTCCTAGAAGAAAAAAGGCTTTCTGCCTAGTTAATAATAATGATTCAACAATGATTGTTCCTATAGTCGTTTCAGTCAACGGTCTTATAGCGAAAAGCTTTGACGAACATCTTAAAAAGCTTTCGCTTAATTGTTGGATCAAGGGTCGGATACAGAAGGCAGTAATTCTTGAAACGGCGCGTATTGTGAGGAGGTTCCTCAGTCTGGAGCCCTGACCACCGGTTGCTTGGACCCCCGGGCCGCGCAGCAGGCGGAAAGGATATTTTTATAAAAAAATTTAATAGTGTTTTTTTTTTTATAATTTTATAAGCTTTGTTAAAAATTTTAAAAATAATTGTAAATAAGTAAATGAGTGTGAAAATCATTATCAGCCTATAAAAAAGAAAAATGTTACATTTGTGATAAGAAGAACTTACTAATGATGTTTTTTTAAATAATTAAATAATGCATCGAATTACTACATTAGCATCATGTTAGGTATGTTTTATCTCGAATAGGATATTTGACACCCACTCTGTTGAACATTATATCCCATGTGCTAGTGATAAGTAATATTATTACGTTTGAGATTAAGGTTCTGCCTTTGGCATACCTACAATATTCTAATCAATAATAAAATTATATTACATTTAAATTTTATTGTATAAAAAGTATTCCTACAAAAGATTGAGAGCTTTAGGTCTAGAACAAGACCAGTAGCTTAACTTGCTATACAAGACATATTTTGTGGAACTACCCACTATTTAATTCCGGATTGTTAAGAAAGTCCTGAAATAAAATTATTTTTATAATGTTGACTTGACCTTTACTTAAACAGCTCATTGCTGGGCTAGACCAATTAATAGAAGAGGTTTCATGGAGATCACCGTCACAGTGACACCCAGAGACGTAATCAGCAATTGTTGCGTCCTGTGTCAGCATGCGTAACTGCGCCCTACAGACTCGTATCTGACTCTAAATAAGGTATTGTTTGTATATGATCTGGCATTTCTGCGCCCTGTACCTGGGCACCGGTGACACCAAAAAGTGATGCACCCGTCCCATTGCTTATTCCTGTCACTTGCCATGGTTTGATATTGCATAGTAGAGATGTTGCAATCTAAAAATATAATAGTAAAATGATTAACGAGCAGTCAATTGCTTGAATAGAGACATCCTCGAGTCGGAGACGGCTCGTCAAAACATCTCGTCCATAGTTGTGCGCGAGTTCCTTCCACTCGCTGTTCACAAATTGTCTCTTCCTCCCAAACAAACATAAGGCTGTGATCACACTGTACACAACTATTGACTGCTCCTATGTATTACTATTAGCTGACTTTACTGTCCTGTCATGAATCTTACCTATTAACTAGAGACATCCTTGAGTCGCAGACGGCTCGTCAATACATCTATTCCATAGTTGCGCACGAGTTCCTTCCACTCGCTGTACACAAATTCTCTCTTCCCCCCAATAAAGATAAGGCTGTGATCACACGATATATACGTATTGTTTTCTAATAGCTGACTTGACAGACTGTTCTGCTATTTTCGCCATTTATTAAATAAACATCCTCGAGTCGCACCAAAACATCTCGTTCAGTGTCGTGCGCGAGTTCCTTCCACTCGCTGTTCACAAATTGTCTTTTCCCCCAAAAAACATAAGACTGTGATCACACGATATACCTACACGTATTGTTTATTACTAGCTGACTTGACAGACTGTTCTGCTATTTTCGTCAATTATTAAATAGACATCTCTGAGTCGCATCAAAACATCTCGTCCAGAGTTATGTGCGTTGTCTCTTCCTCCCAAACAAACATTAAGCTGTGTTCACACTATACACAACAATTCTTGTTTACTACTATATACTTGTTTCTGACCAGAACTAATTTTCTGCAATTAACGTAATCTACTAAAACGTACATAAATTAGATGATGTGTGCGACGCACCTTCACCTTATCCCTAACCCGTACAGCAGGAGTATAATAGCTTTGTATATGTGTAATTACCGGGTAAAATCTATTTTCCAAACGTCAACTAAATTGTTATAGTATTGGCGTGAATTACTAACAAACTAGTGACTTATATTTAATTATTTATAAGTTATATTCAATTATATTTAAGGTTCTTTGAAATATGAATTTCTCACCCAGCCTTCGGTTTCAAATTTATTTTTGGATTAGAATTTCTTTAACTAAGAGAATACTTCCAAAAGTGAATTGCAAAAATCAATTACAGAAAATGAATTATGTGGTTTTACTTTGTTTTGGTACCAGAGACGCCCCGTGATGCGCTTAGCATCGCGGATAAAAGATAAACCCTAAGATAAATAAAATTTTTGCTTGAGCAAAAAATGTTGTGCCTGACGACACTTGTTTTTGTTTGTTTAGGCTTAGAATATCTCTAAAACAATACACAACCCCCAATTCCCAGTTAGCTAATAAAAAGCTTTAGTAACGATAAGTCATAATATTTACAGCATGTTTGTAGAAACTGCAGTGTTTTTTAACCGATCTTTTTGGCTGGTGACAAAGACGTACGTCAAGCGTTTTAGCGTCGCGATAAGATGTCGTGTCAAGAAACCGAAAGAGGTGTGGATTTCATCCTTCTCTTAATAAGTTAGCCTGCTTCCGTCTTAGATTGCATCATCACTTACCATCAGGTGTGATAGCAGTCAAGGGCTAACTTGTAATAAATAAAAAAATATACGGTTTTGTGTCATTATGATCAACGTAAGGATTTATATCATAAAATAATATTGAATTTTTAACCTTATTTACTAGCTATAAAATGCTATGCTTGTTATTATTATGTGAAATATAACATTTTTTTACACATATTATTTTTGCTTCTAAGTTTCATCTCCATGTATGGCCATCGTGATCATGAGCATAAAACATGTTGTCGTCACATAATGAAACATTGATGTGGCAACACTATGATGGTGAGAATCAGTATGCACTCGCCTCTACTAGGGTAGCAGAGCTCCGCAAGCGGTGTGCGTACAACTCGCACAAGATTGTTTCCTCGTTAGCCGACCAATTGAGCAGGAGTTCCGCAAGGAACGGAACCCGCCCGGCCCTAATGGTTCAATTGATCACTCAAGTGCGCGCTCTACGTGTGCCCCTCTCACTGCTCTGATGATACACTATGAAGATCACTTGTTACCAATTTTTTTATCAGGCACGAGTTTGTAATTGAATAATAGTCTTGCTTTTAGTAATAATGACTTCTAGTATGAGTAGTTTTTTATCATCAAAAAACTCTTTAATCTTTTTTCAATAGTTCCAGAATTATATTATGCAATCAATCAAGCTTGATGAAAGCAAATATACTACTATTGGGCCTCGTTTGTCTTGAAGACAGTCGCTATATTTTACTTGGATTGAAAATGTCAAAATTCTCTGCCAGCTTCTAGTAAAGCATTTCAAAACGTGCGAATTAGAATTAATAAATAAAAAAAAGAAATAGTTTATTTCAGTAACATAACAAGGTAACAAACAGTAAGTAATATAAATAATGGTAAATTAGAAAAGAAATAAATAAATAATAAAGACAGAAGACAGCGCCCAATTTTTATGTCAACGACTTTCATAACAATCTTTTTGAAAGTAGATACCATTATACTCGTAGTTCGAGTATTAGGTCTCATAAACATTAGCAGGATACTACGCACTCGTGGCAGGTAACAATTTTGTGAGACAGCAAACTTATTAATTCACCAACGATGATTGCTAACGACACCTTACCTCACACCAACCTGTCATCGTTAAATACTTTCCAAAGAAGTGACGTACTACGAATGGACAGTTTAATGGTACATTATCATCATTATCGTAGCCTATTATTGTTAAATAGTTACTACAGGACCAGGCCTATAAGGAGGGGCTAATAAAAGTCCTTTTAGGAAATGTAATGTATTATGTTTAGATCCACAACGCTGTTCCAGTTTGGCTTGGGTTTAAGGTCATATTTGACGTTGTAATGTTCAGTCTTGATGCTTATGATATTGAGCAGACCCGATCGCTCGGTATGCTTTCTAAGGCACAGGGCGTCTGACATAACTAACATTTTATCTCCAGGTTGAGCTACGGTCTACGCGACTTTATTTAAACAAGCTCATGATTAGTCTACTCGGGTGAGTTGTAATCTATATTCCATATTAATAATTTCGTCATATATCCGAAAAATTCGATCGGATTAGGGAGAATTTCGTTAAATTCTAATGATACTGACAAACGAACCGTAGTTGCTATCCAAACAAACTGCAGTCGCCATCTTAGATAGACCTCGCTAATTAACATAATATATAACATCATGTGTCAAACGAAACGTCTTGCCGGCAATATTGAGTGAATCTAGTGTTGTCAGAAGCAGACAGAGGGAGCAATAGGTAAGAAAATTTGTATGAAAGTCTGTCATAGAAAAATAGAAGGCCAAGAGGCCAATTTTGACGCGAACGAAGTTGCGGGCGACTGCTAATATTTATTTAAAAAAAACACTCGTTTATATTAAATTCTCAAAAATATTATTCGCTGAACTTTTAAAGGAATACTTTATTGATTAATATTTTGTTTTACGAACAAGCACATGATTAAGGGTACTCGATTATTTTTAATTCTCAAAAACATTACCTAAACTAATAGAAACATTGCGCGTACGAAACAGTTTTGCAGTTAGGAACACGAACCTCTAGACAGTTATGCAATAGCTTGGTAGGAATCCGCCTGTGTTGTACAAGTTGCGAATGATATCTTCAGGCCAAAAAGACTCCTGGCTAACGTCCAAAGTATACAGAAGTGCGGCTGTGATCCTGGAGATGTGGGACACATTGCCTACCAGTTAGCTAACCGTAATTACTGTTTTTACCTACATACAAAAGGGGGCTGTCAATTCGACCCGACTGTAGGTAATGTTGTAAGAATTGCACAGTGTTTCTGATATGTTAGTCTACACCAGTTTCTATTAAATTAATTCAAATCGTGTAATTGATTTGCTTATGATTAGGATCCTCGGGTGGGTTCTAATCTATATTCATAAAACACTTGTTTGATATTATGAATTCTCAAAAACATAATTTTTCTAAGCATATGAAACTCAACTTGTTCCATATCTATGTACTAGCAATACTAAAATAAAATAAAATAAATACTATAGGACAATTACACACATCACTATACAGCCTCCAAGTAAGCTTAGGTAGCTTGTGTTATGGGTACTATGATAACTGACAAATATTTTTATATTATATAATACATAATTACTTATAATATATAGAAAAACACCCAGATACTGAAAAATATCTATGCTCATCACACAAATATTTTTCCAGACGTGGGAATCGAACCCACAGCCTCGGACGCAGAAGCAGGGTTACTAACCACTGCGCCATATTATTAATACCGTCATACTATTAATATTCTTCCGCGTGGATTAAGCTGCGGCGGGAGTTTCAAGAAATCCGTTCAAAGTAAGCGCCTACAGGGCGAAATGAGTATTTTTTTTAATTTAAAGTCAATCGAGCAGTTATAATGTTAGAGAGTAGTTGTCAAAAAAATAACTCATCATTATTTCTGTATACTTTTACGGCCAACTACAGGGCCAAGCCTCCCTTCTTTTACTAGAGATCATTTGCTGCTTAGACCTACCATGCTCTGCTCAATACAGCATGGCGAGCTTAGGGCGATATTGTTTTACTCTCTTAACGCCAACACCCTCTTCTTAAATCCGGTCTGACAATTTTTCTATGAATTACTTGTACTTATCAAAAGCCAGGACTCGAGTCCAGGACCTTGTGAGATTTCAAAATACTTCCACAGAGCCTAGTAGACTTTTTATATACCGGGCTTATATACCTGGCAAGATAGTTGTGGGTCTAGGGAAATTATATAAGACGAACAGTTTTCTTGGCAGTGTGTCGCACAGACTTTGGTTATGAATGACCCCGGTTCAAACTCGGCTCGGAACTGCATGCATATGTAACGGGATAAGTTTCCTTGCAGTTTTAATGGCGGTTGTTCATAAGTGTAATATTTGGCAGTAATGCTGAGCTTCGGGCGCGCCTTATAGCTTTACGACATTACAAATTTCTAGACGCTACTACTACGTGGATTATGTCTAAAGAATAACAGTAAAAAAAAGAGATGTAGTGACTAAAATTCAGACAGGGATGCTTAGATGGTTTTGACATGTAGAGGAAATGTCGGAAGGGGGTGGCCTGGGCGAATGTTTCTGAACCAAATTCAGGACATTTTAAAGAATGGCCAGGTTAAGAGTAACTGATGAACTTGTATGAAAGGATTAATGAGAGCGGAAGAAGCTAAGGAAGTATGCAAGGATCGCGGCAAATGGAGTGATGTAATTTCTGCCTACCCCTATGGGAATGAGGCTTGATATTTTTTTTTTATCGACTATAAGTTGGCCCTTGACTGCTATCACACCTGATGTTAAGTGATGATGCAGTCTAAGATGGAAGCGGGCTAACTTGTTAGGAGTGGGACGAAAATCCACACCCCTTTCGGTTTCTACACGACATCGTACCGGAACGCTAAATCGCTTGGCGATACGTCTTTGTCGGTAACTAGCCACGGCGAAAGCCTCCCACCAGCCAGACTAAGACAAATTAAGAAAAATCTCAATCTGCTCCGCCGGGAATCGAACCCAGGACCTCCATCTTATAAATCCACCGCGTATTGTATGTATGTATATCGCATGAGTAATAATTATGGTTTTAAGTCAATCGAAGGTATAGCTTTGGAGATTCCGAGATAAATCAATAGTAGTAGAGATGTCATGTGCTCAGCATATCAATGAAAAGATAATATTCGTTATATTTAAAAGATATCATAAACATTTTTTTTTAAAAAGATTATTAGTGGTGCTGTCGATGATGTCGTGGCATAAAATCTTTTAGACAACGGTTTTTAGAGAGTTATTTTCTTGCGTGTAATAGAACTTAAATAGGAGTTACAGAAAAGTTTATTTACACCGAACGCAAGATAAATACGAAACAACGTTTGAAGCAACGAAGCGAAATGGCCGCAATTAGTCGTAATGCGTTGAATTGTTTCTTGCTGAAAATGGAAAACATGTGCTAATTAATTTACAGGCCGCACCTAGAGTTTATTTATAGCTGGAGGAAGTGACCGGTCGCCCAACCGGTCGCTAGATTAGTTGGATTGCCCAAGCAATTATTATAATCTTAATGTATGTGACCTCGTCATAATTAGCTCTACCTGTTGTCTAACAATAGACGAGACAAATTAATGTTACGAGTATTAATATCATCTGCCTTGTCTATCTTTGTTTCACTGTGGTATGCTTTTGTATTAAAACTTACGCTGTATTTTTATATAAGGAGCTTTAAAGCTAAATATCTAATTTTGCTACGTAGATTATTAATACGGGTAAAAATATTATAATTGGCAATTTTTGAATCTAATTGGGATCGACTATTTAGTATGATGTATAATATGACTATATAGTATGGTCTAGTGATTAGACAATATGGCGCCCTTATCGCGCCGACTCGCTTTAGAGCAGTATGGTGGGTCTATGCACCGTGTCTCTATTCTTATAGAGAAAGGTCTAGCCTTGTCTGTAAAGATAAACTAAGAATAATGATGATGAAAATATTATTTTATTTTTTTTATTGTAATTTTAATGATTTTATGATTTACGTTGATACATTTCAGTAATTTATTATGGCACTTATTTTTTCAATGTTTCCTTCTGCTAACGGTCACTCATAGAAATCTTTTTATATAGTGTACTAGTGGACGCGCGCGACTCCGTCCGCGAGAAATTCTATTTTGTGATAATTCAACAAAAAGTAGCCCATGTCCTTTCTCATCCTTTACACTATCTCTGTACCAAATTTTATTTAAATCGGTGCAGTAGTTTCAGCGTGAAAGCAAGACAGACAAACATACAGAGTAACTTTCGCATTTATAATATTAGTATAGATGTTCCCGTGTTCACTTTTTCATTTTATTTTAATTATGGCCCTAAATAAATAAAAACAAATGCAAGTACAGTGAAGAACATGAGTCTCAATAACCTCTAAACAGTTAATCCGGATTTAGTGTCAATTGCAACAACAAACAAGTCGGCTCGTCTTGATTACTCACTCATTGAGGATGTTTCCTTTTTACCAATTAGTATGCGGACTCATTTCACACTTGCTATAGTTCTGCGTCATGTTGGTACACATGTGGCGACTGAACGAACCGTCTTGAATGGAAGCTTGTATAAAACAGTATATAAATAAATTAATAAATAAATAACTAATTCAAAAATATTAAACAAACTATTTAAAAACCAACTACTAAATTCATTGAAGGTTAAAAATTTATTATTTTTTTAAAAGTACGCGCATAGCTTTTCTCATTTTTGTATACCTATTGATTTCAGTCGCTGGGGCCGACGTGTTTTGGAGTGGAGACCACGAACCACTAAGCGCAGTGTAGGACGCCCTCCAGCTCGATGGTCCGACGACCACAAAAAGGTAGTAGGAAGTGGTTGGATGAGAAAGGCAGAGGATCTTGTGTGGTGGCACACTCTCGGAAAGGCCTATGTTCAGCAGTGGACTAATACAGGCTGATGATGATGATACTGATGATGAATAGTAAGAGTCATTTATAAAAATCATATGATTTAAAAAAAAATATTTCATATATATTCATATCTTAGAAGGAATAAAAAGTTCTTAGAAGTTATTATATGGAAATCTCGAAATGCAGCCCTCAGCTTTGCGGCGCGCTTTGCACGATTAGACCAGAATCAATTTATAATTTTTAAAACCATAAATGATAATAGTAGGATGAAATCCATTGGAAAAGGAGGAGAATATTATAAAAATGAAAGTAATAATTTTTTGCAGTCAAGGATTAAATTGTAATAAATAATAATAAATAAAATAAAAATTCGTTTATTTCAGTTTCTACCTTACGTTAATACATGCGAGTTAGGAGCTTTCTTTTAGGAGTAGTATAAACTACCCCTGTACCAGAAGACTCCGCTCTTCCATAACTAGGATACATAGTTAAATAAAATAATTGTAAATTAAAAAAGAAAAAGAAAATTAAAATTAAAACAAAAAACAAAACGTAGAGCATACTTTATATAACAACCGACTTTACCTAGAGACTGCACACTGCTTGCAAGTGTGCAAAACCATAACATAAACTAGTAGTTGCACTAATTAGAAGCACAATATGAACGCGCACGAACAATTAACACAAATTAAGCAGGAAGCGCGCGAGGATGTGACGATATGGATTTAACCTTTGGCACATCCTACGTCGTCTTAGTTTTGACGCCATGGCGCAATTGGCTGACTCACTGATTGAGATGGCCTACATGCAATTGATACATCGCGAATGCATTGTCCTTGACTGTACTATTTGTCTATGGGATGACTGGACAAGCTATTGAGTTTCATAATTTTGTTTATATTACTAACGTGTACGGGATGACTGGAGAGACTATTTAATTTATTCATAATTTTGTTTATATTACCTAATTGTTGCCTTTCTCACTAATTATTAATAATAAATATTATAGGACAATTACACACATTGTTATATAGCCCCAAAGTAAGCATACTCGAAAGTAGCTTGTGTTATGGGTACTATGATAACTGATCAATATTTTTATTACTATTATACATAAATACTTGTAATATACAAATAAACATCCAGACACTGGAAAACATCCATGCTCATCACACAAACATTCGTATCGCCAGGTCTTTTTTTTTGAGTTTTTATTGAGGTTTTTTTCTACCAAAAATTCTCGTCTCGGGATGAATTAACATCTATTCAGCTACAAGAGGCCAGTCAACTCATAAACAGTATTTTGTTTTTTGACAACCATCACTACATGTACTACTTGTAACTCTACTCAGTAAGCAATATGAGGCGTAATTTGTTTTCAATGATCTATGTTCGTGTCCAAATGGGGCATATTCGTGGCGTAGTGGTATGCGCGGTGGATTTATAAGACGGAGGTCCTGGGTTCGATTCCCGGCGGGGCAGAATGAGATTTTTCTTAATTTGTCTTGGTCTGGCTGGTGGGAGGCTTTCGCCGTGGCTAGTTACCACCCTACCGACAAAGACGTATCGCCAAGCGATTTAGCGTTCCGGTACGATGTCGTGTAGAAACCGAAAGGGGTGTGGATTTTCGTCCCACTCCTAACAAGTTAGCCCGCTTCCATCTTAGACTGCATCATCAGTTAACATCAGGTGTGATAGCAGTCAAGGCCCAACTTGTAGTCGATAAAAAAAAAATATTTAAAATTTATTGTTCCCGATATTTTAAAACTAATTTGTTCAGCCGACAAATATGGTAAAATGACCAAAATATGCATCACTGCACTGTACATTTAATTTATTTAATGGTTATTAACATAAATAAATTATACAATGACCCTTCGCAAAAAAACGCCTGCTAATTATCAGTATAAACCATGTAACGTGGTTAGCTGCAGTATCCACAAGCCAGTGCCCTATTTATTTGTTCTATTTTCACCACACCGGTCGAACGCTGTGAACTTCAAAGTGGCACAGTGTCAATCCCAATAACACAGTAACCACAAAGTAAAGGCAATTCCTAAACACAAACTGCCGTAGAACGTAAGCTGGAGAACTTAAGACACGGATCTTGCTAATCTGTTCTAAGTCTAAGTGTATTGGATAAGTTTGTACGAGATAAGACTCGACTCACGAGTATTCTGTAGCTTTAGTTCCATTAGTTATTTATTCAGTGAGAGTAAAACCTTTTAGTACTT
Organism: Mycalesis mineus; assembly: GCA_034621355.1. NCBI lineage: Eukaryota > Metazoa > Arthropoda > Insecta > Lepidoptera > Nymphalidae > Mycalesis > Mycalesis mineus. The sequence continues at coordinate 5,301,052 of CM067901.1, forward strand.
ACTTTCAAATGTATTACGTCGATTATATCATCATCATTATATTCAGCCTATTAACGGCCCACTACAGGGCCAGGCCTTCCTCCTTACAGGAGAGGGGATATGGAGCGTACACCCACCACGCTGCTCCAATGCGGGTTGGCGGGCTTTGGGTGATAATGTTTCATTTATTAACGATCACTATCAGATGTTGATGATAGTAACCGGGACCGACGGCTTGACGTGCTCTCCGAGGCACGGGGGTATAACACCACCAACTTCCAGACTCCGAGCTTGGAATGTACTGAACATTTCATAGAAGAATGAAAAAGCTCAGAATTATTCCATGATCCGACCCAGAGATCGAACCCAGGACCTCGTGATCGAAGCCACATAGGCTAACCACTAGACCAACGAGGCAGTCAATCGTCACGTCACGTCGATTATATACAAATCACTTTTACTATAAGGAGGAAAGCCTGGTCCTGTAGTGGGCCGTTTATAGGCTGATAGTGATGATAAATCAGTACACTGATTTAGCCCAGTGGTCAGCCTCTGTGGTTTCGGATCAAAAAGTCCTGGGTTCGGGTCTTAGGTTGGAATATAAAAAAGCTTTTTTTTCTTCCAAGGCATTTCGAAAAAAATGTGTGCGTGTACTAGCGTACACTCGTAAGAAGTGAAACTAACTAACTTATCAACATTCAAGTATTAGAAAAAATTGATACCATAATTACACCCACGTGTTAGTGTATTGAAAAATACAATCAAAAACTGAGGTTAATTTTAAATAACGTGGAAAAATAAATACCATAATTACACCTAAGTATTAGAAAAAGAGATGTAATTACTTACTTTTTTAGAAATTCACTGGAATTAGAATTAAAATAAACCCTTTGATTTTGCTGATCACTTCAATATAACATATATATATATATTCATCACGTCACTTCCATAAGTCAAAGATGGCGCGTAACGGAAAAATGTGGCGCGTAACCGAAAAATGTTACACTAAATTTTTTTCCAACCCCGATAAAGAAGTTTCACTTCAATAAATAAATATTTTCAACTAGGAGATGGTAAGTTACACCGTCGTACCTCGGTATATTTCCATAAATTTTCAGCCATTCACATTCAATAGTAAAAACTTTACCACTCCGCCAAACCGTGTTGGAGTAGCGTGGTGGGTACATATCATCTTTCAGGAGATGGACCTCGCATTGTAATGGACTGATAATGATGCAATTACTTGGAGTCCAAAGTTAGTTTACTATCTCTACATACAAGTGTAATAGCAGTGACGTGGGTCAAAACTCCATATATCCTATGCTAAAAGGTGGGCCCGGCGTTGTATAGGGCTGTTAAAATAAGTTGATAATGAATAAAATTATTATTATAAAAACAAAAAACCCGACTGCTTAGAAGTTAAGAACTGAAAAAAGAAAAACAAGGATCACTATATCTATATAAAATTCTAAATTTTTTATGGTGCTGCAGGCGGGTTTTTTGTTTTTATAATAATAATTTTATTTGAGACTTTTTAGGTTTACTTTTTAGTATAGAAATGAGACGGTACACTTGGTATACTTTTTGACATTTTTTGTTAAAACCGTAATATAAACATGATATGATATTTATATTTTTGAAATGGTCTTTTTACGACCTTTCATTTGGTACCCATATTGCTAAGATAAAAGTAAGAAATACACACATCCCCCCTTCTTTCCCCCATTTACAGCCGCCATTTTCGCCAAAGTCAACGACATCTCACATGTCAAAATCCGTTCAGCCGTTTAGGCTGTAGCGCGTGCCGTAGAAATGGACATACATACATACATACATACGCTCGAAAAACATTGTCTCCTTCTGACGCAGTCGGGTAAAAATATGATGGATGTTGGGAGGATGAATCAGTTAATAAATTATTGGTTTATCATTGTATTGGGAAACGAACATTTACTTCATTTGATACCAATATTACAAAGACCTACTATTGTATAGATAGGCTGTAGTTTCCATAATAAGTGTTTTGTTACCTTAATCGCCACAGACGGTAATTAAGGCGAAGTTGTTCTGCAACAAGCACTTGAGTCAAAAGTTCGTCTATTATCTGCGATCGACGGCCTAGCACTTGCCGAGTCAAGATAACATCCTTGCAAACTTCGTGTGTACTAAAATTTTAACTGCAATGTTCCCTTGGAAGTTTAGTAAAGCAAACATTTAAGCACTGTAAAAGGAATTTATAACGAAAGTGAAGGATATTTTTAAATTGATATTTAATACTTTAAAACTAGTTGTGTCTCGTGGTTGACCCTGCCCGGAGTTAAAAATCTAGATCGTATCTCAAAGGCAAATTATACTAAAGCCAAACTCGATTGAGAATGCTTATCAACAAACAAATTAAAAATGAAGGTAGAAATCACTAGTCATTTTACACCTATATTATTTAATTAACTAGTTAATGACGAATTCATGACAGTAAATTAGATTAGTAAGCTTAAAACAAATTAATATATTTAATATCTTTTAAATAGGTTTTTTAAAAATATAAAAACATAATTTTAAATTTATTACGTTTTCTACCTTCATTTTAAATTTGTTTGTTGACAAGCATTCTCAATCGAATTTAGCTTTAGTATAGAATTTCGCCCCAATTATAAACAAAGATCCCTGTATTTTTCAAAAACATACTTTTTATTATTTTCATTTAATTTTACTTAGTGCAGATTTAGTCTTAAATTAGGGCCTAAAACTGAACTTGAAAATGCTCAGAACACGCAATCTAAAATACATACATCTACAAGTTTCTAAACATGTTGCTTCAAATATTTTCTTGGAATTTTATTGAAAATTCTTTTTCTGTGCACGAAAAATGAAGTAAAAATAATTCATACAAGCTGTAGAGTTTCACACTTAGCCTGTTGGAAAAATAAAGTATTTCCGCAGTATAATTATGCGGTCTAATAAAAATGTGCATCTCAAGACAGTGTTAAGGTGTCGAGTGGGAGGCGAGAGGCGAGACGCGGTTTCAAAGGGTTTCAGTTCATTACTGTCTTACCAACCTTCTTAAGTGTTAGGGATGTGGCGTTTTCTTTGGTTTGTATCTATGTATCGATATTTTTAGCCTTTTTTAATGTAACATTATAGTAAAATTTTATTATTGTAAGAGTCTAGTATAAACTTGCAAAGTCTATGTTTTGATTCTAACAAAATTTTATCTCGACGCAGTTTTATAGGTTCAGTTCATGTTTGTTTGTTTGTTTGTTTGTTTTTGTATCAATGTTTTAAATCTTATATTAAGACTTAAATCTTAATGTAAGATCTTGTTAAAGTGATGAGTGTGAGTTAAAACCTATTAGGAAGATTTAATATAAAGGAGTTACATTTATATTATTATGTAAATTAACACCTATTTCTCTATCCCAGCGGCAAAACGGTACAACAATAAAACGCCTAACTTGAGAACGATTAATTGATTTTATTTATCTTTATTTAACGTTTATTCATATTTAGGTATAGGAAGGAAAAGAGAAGACTGTTTGTACAACAATTATCCAATGGGTGAAGATCGAAACCATGACTCTCAACAATGAGCATTGAGTCCAACTCCATAAACATGGAGTTATGGAGGCGTCAATTCTTATCATAGATTTCAATAAAATCCTACGTCATTAGTTTCATATATAAATGGAATACATGACCTATTTATGAAATCGATAGCATCTTCACAATCATTAGAAGGTTTATACGAATCATCGAACGACAAAGAGGAGCGGAATGAGTGAAAGAAAGAAGAAAAAAAAATTAATTACTACACAAAAAAAAATATCCAACGCTCGCAATCCAAGTCACTCGAACTATCATCGCCGAGCGGAACAAACTACCGCCAAGTGTGTCGATTCCAACGTCCTCGAGAAAAAAATATTCTGAGTCGCAAGTTCAGGGGGGTGGGTGGCACCCCCCTTCCTCTGGACCTCCTTAACTGCTCCAAGCGGACAAAAAGAATGAATGGATCCGCCCCTTAACGAATACACCGAGCGGGATAATTCATACTTAGGAAAATGCAAGGAGTTGACATGGAATCTTGTTGTTTTCTTTTTAATTACATCGATATAATAGATAAAAATTAAAGTGACCACATCACTGGACGCTTTGCATATGTGAAACATATATAATTTATAATTAATAAAAGAGCAAATAGGCATGAAATTAATTATAGTTTTTAGCTCATTCACAGATACCTTAATAAAACAGCGACAGGCTATTTACCGTCACGGCATTCGAATCAAAGCGATTTTACTTCCAATGCCCTAGAGCAAAAGCTAGATTTAATGTAGATTATGTTAAAATTTATGCCCGACGACAGTTTTATTTCATCTTGCACACCTACCTTTATAGTACACTGTTAAAATATATTATTCCAGTACACTTTGCTATTATAGTTAAGGTGAGAAAGTGTATAACATGACATTTGTAGAACTTTATCTGTTTTCAGTGAATTTTATTTTTATAGTACCTACCTATATCTTTTTAAAATTTTAAATTATCATAATTGCTTACGAACGCTTATTATTTGCGTATAAAATTGTTAAATTTAATTTATTTTTAATGTAAATAAATTAAAAAAATTACCATCTCTACGGCTTTCGGTAACAATAATTAATAACGTAAAACGGTATGAAAGAAGTTTGAGTCAAACAAACGAATAGTCGGGTTAGTTTAGCATTGTCCTGTAAGACGATAGTTCAGCCGGAGCGTTCTCATACTCGCGACAGTTACTCATATTTTCCTAGTTAAAATTCGGTCAGTAGTAGTTGTAAATAATAATATTATATGCATAAGGTTTAATGATGTGTAAGACTTAGAAATCCTTCTTTTAACTTAGAAATTTGTTGTGAAATAATTTGTATGTTGTATGTTTGCAAATATCTTAAAACTATTGACCCGATTTGAATTGAGTTTCTAAAGGCTAATTCTTTAAAGGAGGAAAAATAATATTTTATAGTTACCTTGAGAGTGGTCGTGCTTTTAAGGTCTTCAATGAAACTCGCACTATTTATTACTTTTGCGATAAAAGATTATATAGATACTAAAATACTCTATATCCTATCTGTTTTTAATTTAAATGTAAAAATTAAATTTATTTTCATGGTCAAGTATGATCCGAACAAGAAAGAAATAAGAAAATAAAACAATGGTCATTTAAAAACTGTGCAACTCATTACCATGCCTCAGCATGATGATGCCTCAACCATGCCATTGTGTATCATCATCATCATTATCAGCCTATTAACTGCCATGTCATTGTGTATATCAAATCTTAAATATCTAGTAGAAGTATCAAAGCATCAAAGTACAAAAATACAAGAACATCAAAACAACAAAAGTAGTTCAGTTTCAAAAATCAATTCAAGCGCGCTTGCCCAGCAGGACGCGGCTCGGAAGGCTGCTCGGAAGTTAAGATGCGTCGGTTGCCACGTATAATTTTTTCCACTCTCTTTCAATTCCTCCCTACCACCCCCACCTCAACCCTTCCGTCTGTCAATCTTAACTACAAGGCGGGAACGCAGGGTTCAGTAGTGGGCACAATTTATTTTTTTTATTTTTAATAGGACTGCCATTACTGAATCGATGATTCAAAGTGAACGGCATAGTTTTCAGTTTTGTGCGTTATGCTGTATTAATAAGTGTAGTATTCGTGTGGTTGCAGTTTCCTCTGATTGAGGACTTATTGCGTAATTGGTAAATTTGATTTTATGATTTGGTCGCTGCGGCCTTCTGCTCGATTTTCTGTGGAATATGTGTACCTATTAATTGCTAGATTTTATATTGTATACCAGTTTTATATTGCACGAGCTGTGTCATTAAAATTTTGTTTGCGTCGAATTTGCTTTTGTATTTTGAGATTTCGCAAACGGGTGTGGCAATTTTGATACATTTTGTATTAAATTTTTCTTTTGAGTATACTCGTATCTACACAAATAGTTTTTACAGAAACCGCAACCAAAAAAGTATATTCAGAGCAATAATATACACGTACAATATACCTCCCATAGCGCCATCTAATATACCTGTTAGATATATTTTCGAACAGAATTGGATATTTTTGAGACGTAGTAATAAGAAGTGTTTTAAAAGGCATGATGGTAGGAGGCAAATAAATATTAAAGAAAGTACCAAAACTACTACCAGGTAGTAGTTTTGGTTTGAAGCAATAATATAGGTAGCATTTCGTAACCCAAATTACAGCCTTATTAGAAAAACAAAGAGAGCAGTTTGGTCGCCTTAATATTAATTTTAATCAAAGTAGTAGTTGCATTGGTGCTACAATATCTACATAATTTCTGAAGGAGGTATTGGGTACTAGGAATAAATAAAATATAAAATAAGACTGTCAAATACAGAAAATTGAAAAACGTCAAGTAGCTACTTTAATAAACAAATAAAACTTTTTAGTAAACAAAAAAAATAACTGTACAACTCAAGATGTAGCAAAAATAAAATAAAAAACAAAACGCTGCAGCTATCTATGGTAATCATAGAGACGAGAAAAAATCGAAGAAACCCATTAGACGTCCAAGAGCACGTTAATCACAGCATTGTGGCGGCTTTGAAGGCGAAAATGGGAAGACCAGACAGGCCGGGGGAAGAATAAAAAAAATAACCTCAACTTGCATACACGCATAAGTAGTAGGCGGCGTTGCGGCCAAAGTGCGAACGAATGCGTGATAAATATTCACTTACCTTATTACTTATACCTTTTCTGCTCCAAATATGGCACTGTTGATTTAGTTACTTCATCGGCAAGAATTATTAACATGTGTAGGTAGATTTTGAAGTGAAACTTCTTTATCGGGGTTGGAAAAAAATTTAGTGTAACATTTTTTCGTTACGCGTCACATTTTTCCGTTACGCGCCATCTTTGACTTATGGAAGTGACGTGATAAATATATATATATGTTCTTCAATATATATATATGTTATATTGAAGTGATCAGCAAAATCAAAGGGTTTATTTTAATTCTAATTCCAGTCAATTTCTAAAAAAAGTAAGTAATTACGACATCAATGATAGTAATAATTCTATTACAATTAATGAAATTCAATAATAATCTTTGTAGTAATAAGCTAAAATGAAATAATTGTAGAATTTGTATTTATATCTATGATAATAAAAACCTTTTATTAAACTTCATCTAATTTAACTTTATTTAACCAATTTCTGTAAAGTTGCATATAGTAAATTATTTTTTGAAAAATAACGTCATAAAAAAGTTTCATTTCTTACGAGTGTACGCTAGTACACGCACACATTTTTATTATTTATTACAGTTGTTATCGTTGATAATTTTTTTACCACTACAATATTTAGAACAAAACTGGTTCTTGAAATAATACATCGTACGAACATCTCACATCTCGACGATCATCCCACCTGCAGTTCAACTGTCAGTCCAATATGGCAATGTCTATTGAGAATACTAATTTCTGTTACATCCGCATTGCAACCGTTCTCCATCGGCTTCAAAACTGACGTTTACAAAAATCGACATACAGTTACTTTAAACTACACTTAGTTAAATCGAGTAGAAATCTTATACCTACTGATGTCTGTGATTAGGTTGCACAGATAGATAAATAGACTATGGTTTTTCTTAGACACATAAATTATTTCATTACTTTTCTAATCGTCCAATATTAAATGTTTTTATTTACTGTTGGGTTCTACTCTTATTTCACCTTTATTTTTAAAGCAATGCGGCGGTGCCTCCGAAATTGATATTTTTGTAACTCGTGCAGAGTCCATTACAAGTTTAATGGTCGTTAAAATCATATATACGTTTTATCAGACTTTAATCTACAAGATAATAGTATTGCAACACTTTCATTCGACTGTTTTACATTTCTGAAATCGCACTGTTTTACGAGTTGACGACGAGATATCTGATTTCGATTTTTATAATCTTAACTTACAAGAGTCATATTAAGAATATAACGTAGTAAATAATTAGATAAAATAAAAACTAAGCCTCAGGTAAGCTTACTAAAATATCCAAAAACAAGTAAAGTTTTCCAAAAACTTCCAGATGCATCTACCCTTGAACAGTGACATGCAATTCAAGAAAGAGTACAGATTAATATTTTAGTAATTATTTGTAAGCGTACTTACATATCCAAAAAACTAGTAAAATTTTAAAACGCCCGGTTGCATCTTTCATTTGGACAGTAGCATGCGACTCAAGATGCATCAGCAAAGGGGTCCCCTACGATCCACTACGCTGTACAAACTTACAACAGATAAGGGCCTCAAGTACCCCCCAAAAGGGGTAAGACAGACTCCCCAAGTCTGCCTAGACTTTAGTGGAAGAAAAAATAATGGGGGAAAAGGACAGCGCACCGATATACCGATTCGGTGAGTTCTTACATCATTTTCGCAACGATGAATCTTTTATAACGTTTTATGTATATTTAACATTCACTCGAAATGAAATCGACCAAATTTAATTGTACATTTTATTTAAAAGATTTGTTTTTAAGTTTTAGGCATTTACATTCTTTATTAAATAGTTTATTTTTTAATAAACTACTAATAATACTTAAGAGATACGAACGAAAGAGGTGTGCTTTAATGCTTTTACACAAATCATCAAAATAACAAATGAAGTTCAATTTCAAATATAAAACCTCTATGAAAATAAGGAGGACTATATTTTTTTCAATAAAACAGGTTATCTACATCTTGGTGTCTAGTTATTTAAAAAAAATATTTTGACAGTTTAGTTGTTTTTGGTTATTTTAACGTTTAGGAAAATCTTAATTCTTTTTCTTCTTCTTTTCAATCTTAATTCTTAAAATTAGTCCTCAAAACGACAGCTATTTTTATTGTTTATTTCCTCACCTTGAATAAAACTGGCACATTTCGTAACCTAACACCTGCTACGACAGTATTGTTACGTTTAATTTTCAAATCAACCAAGCACAACGAAACGTTTGTGGCGAAACTTGTTTTGAATCTTTGAAAAATCCCCGAAAAAGTTTGTTTTTTTTTTTATAATGGTAACAAAATCCTCATTGTCTCAAGCCAAGGGTCTGAGGCGCTCTAATTATTCCCACGTATAAAGTTACGGCGTATTGTGATGGCTAGTTGGCAAGTCTTTCTATATCTTGTCTCTACGTAAAGTAATCGTTTTTGTACAGTTGGTCACATTTTTTTATATTCTTCTTGGGTAAAAAAATAATATATCTGATGAAAAGCAATAATAAGGTTGTAATACAAAATAAAATGCCTATTTACTTCATGTCTTTAATTTGATATTAAATTAAAATCTTTTATTACAAATATACTTTTACTATGTCAGATAACTAAAGGAATTATTATTATATGTCAGAAAAATAAAGGAATAAGTATATCAGGTATGTATCCCCAAAAAAAAACATTTTTTATCAAATATAATTCTGTCTTCTTCGATCTGGTAAATTTCTAATTAATTATCTATGTTTATCCTAGAAATAGCAAACAAATAGAGAAAAAACATTGATAATCCATATAATTTCCTTAGTTTAGTAAAAAAGGTTATTGTAAGACTGACTCGTGTTAAAAACTAAAAATGAAGAAAAATGAAAATCATAGTTTCGTCACATCGCAATGTCAAATTAAATAACTCCGGGTAAAAGAAAAAGAAAACTGCCCTTTCATCCAAAAATGGAAAAATAATTATCCGTCCTGTCAACGTAATTCAATACCTACTATACTATATTTTCCATTTAATGAATACGTTACGAATTTAATGATTTTTTGCAAATTAGGTTATATTAAAATTGCTCATGCACTGTATAATATAACAACGTAACCAGCATTGACGCAGCGTGGTGGGTTTAAGCTCCACATCCTCTTCTATAAGCTAGAACGCCTGACCCTGTAGTAGGCTAATAATCATGTAATAGAAAACATCATAAGCAAGATTTGCTGACTTAAATTAACACCAAAGGCTTTGTTCAAAGTCATACTCAAGCACGGCGTGTACTAGAAGACTTTCCCCCAACTAATCTGCATGTAAAAAAAGTGTTGTTTTCTCGACGACTGTACGCGGACGGTTGGTTAACCTCGCATGAACTTGATACATGACATTGTCTGCCCTTTCACGCACCTCGCAAGTCCTTTGTACGTGTCAGTACTAGCTTTCTTTGGAGTTACGCTACTTGCGCATCTAAGCTGTTCTATTTTTAGTTCTTTTTATGCACTTTTATTTTTGTTACTAAAATATACGTCAATGTAAACATTTAAGTAAATGGAAGACTATAAACATAAAAGGTTTTAGGAGAGGCCGCCATGCCTAGGAGTATTGAGCACACACCAGTTTTGTGAATGGTAATCGCAAAAATATAAGCCAATTCAAAACCTTAACGAAGCTTTATAAGGAATAGAGTTTACCTTTTGTTTTTTTTCATAATTCGTTAAAAAATGGCAAAAGCTTCTTGGTGAATTACGTAGCACCTATGACTGATTGAATGTCTTCTTAAAAAAAATAATCGTTCAAGCCATTTTTGAGTTTAGTGATTTTTATATGAGTTGAATATTTGTAATTTTAGACTGATTCATATATATTTGATTATATATGAAACCCAGTACGGCTAAGTACAGTATACTTAATATCTGTATAATGTTTTATTTAAACAAAAAAGAAAATAAATAAATAAATATTATAGGAGAATTACACACATCGCTATATAGCCCCAAAGTAAGCGTACTAGTAGGTAGCTTGTGTTATGGGTACTATGATAACTGATGAATATTTTTATATATATTATACATAAATACTTATAATATACAGATAAACACCCAGACACTGGAAAACATCCATGCTCATCACACAAATATTTTCCAGATGTGGGAATCGAACCCACAGCCTAGGACGCAGAAGCAGGGTCACTACTCACTGCGCCACTCGGCCGTCCAATATTAATAAATAAATTATTATTAAATGACAACACAGACAAAGCCGCTAAGAACCTAACACTAAATTTTTTTTTCAAATAAAACCAGTTTCAAGCTCCTGAATAAAGATTGCAGGAAAAGTGTTGACACAAGATTTTCTTTTCTTCCGTAAATGCTGAGGTGTGGAGTTTCCTTTTCTTTTTAAAGTAACAAAACAGTTTTTACGGGGCACACCCTGAGAGCTGGGGTGGTCAAGTGTTTCCGTCCTTGAGCCTGAATGTTAACGTAGCTTAGTAAAAACCTATCTTTATTCATGTGGTTACGCTGTCGAGTTATAATTAAATTATTTTCACACCTTCCCACTCTTGAAACTCTGCTATATACTGAATAGTATACATAACACTGTTTTTAAATTAGGGTGGACGCGGGTTTCAGAGTTCCGTAGACTGGCACAAGAATATTGATAAGAGCAGCATTCTCTGTGTTAAATGGTATATTTTTTTTCTTAATACTTTAAGATAGTCAATTGTTTTATTATTGTTGTGTTATTGTATCACAATAACACAGATTTCACCCGAAATTTACGGGAACAAGAAATATGCTGGTAAACCGCGGGCGACATTGTAATAATCAAATCACAATAACACCCTAGCAATAATAAAACAATTGGCTATTTGACACTAATCAAAATATAAGAATTTAAATTTGATTCTATTTGAAACTTGATTCTATAACAAATATAATGTAGTAAAAATAATTAAATTGATTAAATAAATAAAAAGTTATAAGCATTTGAATATGTCTGATTAGACAGGGACAGCCATACTGTGATGTGACGTCACACCACAGTATCGCCGTATTGGCTTAGTACAAATATTCGTTTTGCGAGAAAAGGACAGAAGACCCCTACTCCATACATTTAAGTGGCTGTAACTTTGCAGATCTTTATCGGGTTTTTATTATTTTTGCAGGGTACGTTATTATTTTCATCTTAGTTTATAATAAAGTAATAAAATAAATTGAGTCAAATACCCACTTCATCTTAAAATATTAAGAAAAAATATATACCATTTAACATAGAGAATGCTTGCTAAGCTATATTATTGTAAAGTTTCATCATCTATTCAGTAACTTTAGCCTGAAAGAGTAACAAACATCTATCCATCGATACAAACTTTCGTCTATGTAAGGAAGTAAGGACTAAGGCCTGTGTGCACCAAGATTTCGTTTTATATATATTTATAGTAACCGACGGTTAACATAAGCTAACCGTCGGTTACTATAAATTTACTGTTCACGACAACCCGTACGCCGGTTAAGGACGTAAGCTCGATTAAGATAACCGAGCGGTTTACGTCCTTAACTGGCGTATGGGTTATGATAACCGAAATCTTGGTGCACACAGGCCTAAAAGTAGGCCTAATAGTAGTGGTTACTTTTGAATTTAAATTCTCGTATTTTATTTGTATATAATAATTACTCGAAAATAAGAGCAGCAGACGCTATAAGAGCATTACATGTCTGAAATTTGTATTGAAGCCTTTCATATTATTAAATTCTTCTTATAATATCGCTCATTAATTGTACTTTACACTGAAAGTGCCTACTTGAATAACTTGACGTTGTTTTTATTTTGTGAACCATTTCGTATCATCGTATGAAATTGAATTGGAAGACAAAAACGCTTTGTTGGTCGAATAAGCTTGTGTATGGACAATCGTCGCATAATAAAACAGGTAATCATTCATTAGCCATTTTTTATTAAGAATCGAAATCTATATCACGACATTTTTTATAAGAAGTTCTTTATTGCACTTTAGAAATAAAGTAGAAAAACCGTTACTGACTGATTTTTTATAAATTTTTATTAATTAGAAGTTAGCCCTTGACTGCAATCACACCTGGTGGTAAGTGATGATCCAATCTAAGATGGAAACAGAGACGGATTGTTAGGAGTAGGATAATGTCCAATCTCCATCGGCTTCTATACTACATCATTGCGGAACGCTAAATCGCTTGGCGGTATGTCTTTGTCGGTGAGGTGGTAACTAGCCACGGCCGAGACCTCCCAGAGGCCAGACCCAGACCAATTCAGAAAATATCAACCAGCCCGGCCAATTCGAACCCAAGTCCTTCGTTACAGACTGCTATCACACCTGATGTTAAGTGATGCTGCAATCTAAGATGGAAGCGGGCTAACTTGTTGGGTGTAGGATGAAATCCATACTCCTATCGGTTTCTACACTACATCGTTACGGAACGCTAAATCGCTTGGCGGTATGTCTTTGTCGGTGGGGTGGTAACTAGCCACGGCGAAAGCCTTCCACCAGCCAGACCAAGACAAATTAAGAAAAATCCCAATCTGTCCCAACGGGAATCGAACCAAGGACCTCCGTCTTATGAATCCACCACGCATACCACTGCGCTACGGAGGTCGTCAAGTCTGATAATTATATATGAATAGTTATTAGTATTGTTACTGTCAACGGCAAATTATAGCCCAATTATGGCTTTGGATAATAATCATTTTTTATCTGTATTTTTTTTACTATTTTTGTGTCTATGTTTTGTTTATGTATTCTTTCTATTATGTCTACGTCCTTATGTATATAAACCGACACAATAAAACAACGGACACTCCGCAACCAAAATTCAAGCCTTTTTTCTTTCAACGTACCTGTAACTTTCATCTTAGAGAACCCGCCTCTCTGGTTCTCATGTGTCGGTTTAAATAACCGACAGTTACAAAACGCTGTTTTTCATTTAAAAAGACAGATTTGCAGTTTCACAGTTACAGTCTAGAAAATACTGCTAGAACTTCGACGATTCTCAATGCAGTAAGGCTATTTCCACGTATGGTCCATTACAATACTAACATAGGCAACGATTTGCTGAGAACTATTTCGCATGGGCGATTAAATGGGCGACTCAGCCGTCGACAGATCTGCCAAGACTCCTGTTCTATGGAAGACTGCACTTGAACAAACTGATAACCGGACCGGTAAGTCTGAATAACTGGTATAGTGTACAGGAAAAATGTACAATAAGTCACAACAATTATCACTATCATTATTATCATCAAACGGACGGCCGAGTGGCGCAGTGGATAGTGACCCTGCCACTGCGTCCAAGGCTGTGGGTTCGATTCCCACATCTGGAAAAATGTTTGTGTGATGCGCATGGATGTTTTCCAGTGTCTGGGTTTTTATTATAAGTATTTATGTATAATATATATAAAATATTCATCCGTTATCATAGTACCCATAACACAAGCTACCTATAAATATAGTAGGCTTTATCTCTCTCCTTTGAGAGAGTTGTTAATTATAAATTAATAATTCGATGCATATAAAAATTATAATAAAGATTTGTGCTACAATTTGTGTTTTGAAAATTAAAAAAATATTCATTTGAAATACGTAATAGTTCATTTCAAATGTATAAAAAATTTCAAGCACAATCTGATTCGTCAACTAACATATTATTAAATAAATATATCTATTATTGTTAATGACTAAGTAACGTAACGTGCTCATTTCTTCTAAATGATTCAATATTTGAGAATTAACACACGTCGTCGAAAATTCTCAAATCGGATTTCAAATTAATGTATGTGTGATCCGCTTTACATTTTCCTACCTCATTATAAGCAAGGATAGGAAATAAATAAATAATCATTCATAAACGTAAAAATTATTGGAAAATCGATAAATTATGGGTTTTGACAAAAATAGTGGCACTTATTTGCTTAACTGGCGTATCTCAAGTCAGCAAATGAGGGGAGGGTAGATTGATGAATAATTAATGTGCACACTTTTCGCGCCAATTATAATTATGTAAGGAAAGCAATTACCACGGCACTGGCTAGGCACCGCATAAGTGAAAATTTGCATACCTCGCTTAGAGGCAAAACTCATATAACACATAATTAAGAATAATGAACTACTTATCGAAAATATCTGGGCAAAAATAGCTTATGTACTCACTAACTTGCATACTACGAAATATTAAAATTAAATCATTTACATATGATATTATTTTTTTATAATTTTTTGTTTAAATATTGTTTTTTTTTTTGGACTACAAGTTGGCCCTTAACTGCTATCACACCTGATGTTAAGTGATGATGCTGTCTAAGATGGAAGCGGGCTAGCTTGTAAGGAGTGCGACGAAAATCCACAACCCTTTCGATTTCTACACGACATTGTACCGGAACGCTAAATCGTTTGGCGATACGTCTTTGTCGGTTGGGTGGTAACTAGCCACGGCGATAGCCTCCCACCAGCCAGACCAAGACAAATTAAGAAAAATCTCAATCTGCCCCACCGGAAATCGAACCCGGGACCTCCGTCTTATAAATCCACCGCGCATACCACTGCGCCACGGAGGTCGTCAAATATATCGTCGGTGTTCTATCAATTGGATAATTAAAAATCGTTGAAAACGTTGATTGTTACTTAATATATTTTCAGATTACTTCTGATATTGTTGTATCCCAGTAACGGATATGGAATACCTACTCCTAATATATTCACTTATTATTTTTTTATAATCAAACTTAAATCCCCGTGAATTAAAGGCTATTAATATAAAGTATAAATCATATTTTATTAATATAACAAAATATCAACATCACAAAAAGTTGTCGAGCTTTAGTTAATATAAAAATTGGTATAAAAGTAACTAAGGACAAAAAAACATTGAGATAAAAGAAACTGCATTTTAAAGATTTAAAAAAAATGAGCGCTCTAAGACAAAAAACGAGCTTTTTTCCCAACATTAATTGCTGCAATTTCAGTTAATTACGACAAAGCACCAACCTTATATAACCTCTGAAAGAAAAAGAAAATTCTTTTTTACAATGGAAACATTTTCACCATGAGAAAGTAAAACAACTTGCTGTGTAGAACTTTAAGCGGGAAAATGTTTTTCAAGTAATGAAGCCGGATCTTAAAACAAATGGCTCTTTAAAAGAACAATACGGTAAACGCATAAAACTTAAGTGCAAGCAAAGTGAAAGAAATATGAAAGAATGAAATAACACCTTTCCTGTACATTAAGTTGCAGTAGAACCAAGGAATTGTATTATGAATACGGAAAAGTGCAACGCTTGATTTTCAAAATGAACAATTTTGCAGTTTTTAATATTTTTGAAAACACTCATCAAATAACATGAATATAGCGTATATTATCATGTATAAAAGTTTGTATACTTGTTCCATATTTGTTCATTTCCATTTTTTTTTCAGACTATAGACATTATTTGCTTACCTATACTAAGATATCCTGCCAAATGATAAAACGATAAGTCGTATAGCTTACGATAGAGTCTATTAAAATTGCTAATAGTCTAAAATATAATAACAAGACAAATAGTTTAATAGTACAAAGGCACTAATTACTAAGTTAGCTAACATTAGTTCTAGATAACATTAATCACATCATCATATTATAAATGAAGTATTAGACAAAATTACGAGTAATTCATGTATTTTATCCTCCTCTACAACTTTCCAAAGGTCTATGACCTACAACGATCTGGCATTATTTGAAGATCATGTTATTTACAAGATTATGTAAATAAAGTGATATTCAAAATTAATCCAGGTATTTCTGTACTACTCCCGCGTCTTCCGAATTGAGACTCCGCGGGGGCTGCGTAGGCGCAGAAAATATCCACCTGACGAGTATCCATATAAAAGAGGACTTGTAAGTCCTTGCTTCATTTGTACTGTGAATCTTTGTAGAGATCAGTTATTAGTAATATTGACATTTAGAGTAATAGCTCTACATTATGATTTTTATTTGTGTCATGATTATGGGAGTAATTGATCTATGTAAAATATATAGATCAGAAGATTTTTTATGCAGGTATGTAATATATTTTTTGTGTATAGTTTGACAGAATGACCTGATGGCGTGAGTGATTTGGTGTTTACATTAACTTAACTGCTCCAGTAGACGACGGAGAACTACATATTAAATGTACCTAATATTACATTATAGCCACTACAGTACTTTGCTTGAACTCAGACCTTCAGTCAGAATTTAGGTACACAGGTTGTTCTGTGAGTGTTTCAAATGTGTCATTATTATTCTAACAATCAAACGTCACACCTTCAGCAATAATAAATGCTGGTAATCAAACACTCTTTTTAAAATAACACCTTATCTGATCCATCTTCCGTTCCATATAGCACGAAATCTTCCTAACATCGGCTAATTAACAATGGCGCGTGCGCAGGTCACAGGCGGAACGTCACGCCTTGCCGGAAGCCGGCCCCGGCACCGGACGCCGAGATTGTGCCCCGAGCCCCTGATTCCTTCCGGTGACTCCTATGGTCGCGCAATGTGAACGCGCCGCAAATTACAGACGTCCACGGTGAGGCATATCAGAACCAATTTATAATATACGAAGAACGATTTTTAATCCTGGACGTAGGACATTAAAACTGAGTATCTGTGGGTTTCTTTGTAATTTCTTTCAATGGCTCTCTAGCATTTTATAAATTGCAGAAAACTACGATGATAATCATATGAATAAACTATATCTAAAACACATAAGCAATTTAAAAGGGACATGTTGAAATTGAGGAAAGACTTTTAACATACATGCCTAATATTCGCCTCTCGTCTATCATCGCTAGTCTCTATTTTGAAGCTTTATTTAGATATCACTACATCAGCATGAAGAATACATGTTGAAGTATCGCTGTATACGCTATAAGTTTTTATTTTATCCCACACTTGAAGGTCGACGCTCCCTGATCTTTAGCACGGAACGATTGGCGGTGATCGTTTTTTTATTGAGCTCGTCATGTAGCCATGTCTGACTCAGAGATTGATTTATTGTCGGCAAACGAGATGATATCTTTGTAAAAATTAAATGAAATCAACTGGGCTTCTGATTTGTCGTGTGAATTTTTGTGTAGTGTACTGGAAACAACAGGAAACGCCTTGCATAACTGAAATTAATCAGGGAAATTTCAGTTAATAATTCCTTGATATTACTAAAAGTACAAAACTAAATTGTGGTTATTTTCACATTATAAGAAAAATATATATGTTTTGCTATCCTTTAAAGATAAATATCCTATTTCGGATGTTTTTGTTGTCCTTATAAAGGGGTACAAAACTACCTTAGATATTGTCAAACTTGTTAAGCAGAGATTGCTATATTGTCGGCAAACGAGATAATATCTTTGTAAAAATTTAATTTAAATTACATTTTTGATACTTATCAAATTACTCTGATATAATAATTTGCATATAACTGAAATGTATCTAGATGTGAATTTCAGTAAATTATTCCATGAAATTATGAAATCCTAAGAATTTTCCGTGTTAAATCTCACGTTATAATGTATTTGATTTTCTCTATTTTACTAACTAACAAGGCGCCTAGTATTATTGTACTTAAAATATAAAAGACTAAATATATTATTGAAATGACATTGCGTTTATTGGTAAAATGGTTATTGAAATACCCAAAAGTAAAAAACACAACTAAGTGTATTGAAATACACTGTATGCAGTAAACAATATTATCTTAAACAAGATAAAAAAATAAAAATAGTCTCAGTGAATTTTGTGACCTTGTTGGGTACTTATGAAATGCTTTTCAATCTACTAAAAGAATGACCTGCAAACTGTTTAGATATAAAAGTAACGGAGAATACAAGTTACTTGTACATTTTTATTAGCTAATACTCGAAAGGTCAGTTAAATAATAAGAATCTTTTATATTACTGAGCATAATATCCAAAACTCTAAATTCGTTTCTCAATCATGACTCAAACATTAAATTTGGGCGGTACTGAAATTCAGGAATACTTCAAATAAGTAATGAATTTGACTGACGGTTCAGTTAGATATAAAGTTTATTTTCAAAATCAACACCCTTTTGTGTCTTTTATTATTGAGCATATTATACTAAATTTCGAATTCGTATACTCAATAATGACTCAAACATCAAATTTCAGTTATATTGAAATTGAGTGAGAGGTGAATTTGAGTTTCAGCATTCTGAAATTTGAAATAAGTGACATTACAAAACTACTTATAGATTAGATTCCCATTCCACTACCAGTAGATATAATGTTTCTTTTCAAAATCAGCTCCCCATTGTATCGAGAGCTTTTGTTTCTGCGACAATAAAAGCAAAGACAAGCGCGGTTTCTTACAAACCGCACCCGCTCCAATATCAATTACGTCCAGTAGGTAAGTGGCGGCCAATAAGTTGCGTTTCTCACGGCGCGGGCGTCCTTCTCACGCGCTCGCCTTACACTTCCTTCCTGTTGGCCCGCCGCGCCGTCCGCTCCAGCCACTGCGTCTGCGCATACACTTCGTTTGGATACGCGTAGTGTATTTCATGTACTTGCTTGTCATGAAGTAGTATGGTAAATGAAAGTAGCTATTTTACAATTTCTAAAGACTTTTGTCTGTAAAATATAAAAAAATCGTGTTTAATCGTGCTCATCGATTTTAATGATTTATGTTCGTTTATTTGGTATTTTTTAACTCAAACCCTAATTTTTATTCCCGATTTTAGTATTTATTTATAAAACAAATTTATAGCTACTATATAATACGAGTACAATATATATTTTCATATTATAACAGAAAATCTACATTTTCATTACTTTCATAATATGTTTATTAGATTACAGAACTTGTAATTTGTTTAATATTTTCTATAATGCATTGACCATAACTGTTTGCCATTTATTGTTTTTTGTCAAATTGAGGATTTTTTATCATCCGAAAGTGTTTTATGAAAGTAAAAGTCTAAGTTACATTAAAGATATTAATTTTTAATCTGCTAATAAAGTGGCTCATTTTTTTTTATTATTATGCATCGATATTAAAATAAATACGTGTTGAATATCCGACCGCATCACCGTCAAGGGTCATCCAGCGGTTGTAAGCGATACTTAAGGGCGATAATCGTTTGTCCGCCGCCTGGGAACCTCTCCTTCCGGAATGGGTTACTTAAGTGACAAATCTTTTTTTGATTGTGAGAACTATACCCAGGATGCGCTATTGACGGGTTGAGGGAAATAGCCTTTCGGAAATCGGCGTTTGAGGGGAAACTGCGGGGTGCTAAGTCAATTAGCTAATTATGATGGCAAATGTAAATAATTTGGCTATTTACGTGATAAATCTTTTTTGAATTGTGGGAACTACTATTGCAGTTAAAGGGTTAACTATATTATCGCACATTTCCAACTAAGGTGGTTAACTAATGACTCATAAATGTAGTATATACCTATGTAGAAATATATAACTGTACCCTGTAGATAGATTATGTTAAGGCTTTTATTGGGTTATAAGAGGAGGATACCCGATAAGTCAGAAATGTAGTCTCTATGTGGAGTTAGAAGTATAGAAAGCTAGTCTATAGATATAAATGTTAAGGCTGTCAAGGAACTAAGTATATTGAAAAGTTAACAGCATGTAAATATTTTAGGTACCTACTTATAAATTTTAGTATCAATTTTTATAATGTACCAATTTTAATTGGGTAAAATAATTCTTTAGTGTGCTTTAGTTTCGAAGATATTTTTCCTTAAAGTGGGAAAACAAATAAATTAATTGTAAAGAAATGTCTTGGAACCAAAGGATAAAGTACCTATATGAAGACATTTCACAGTTACAATAAATGGGTATAGATTCTAACGGTGTCTTATTACGAACCTATTCGAACTTCTACAACAGTTAATTAAATCGATTCACTGATATAATAAAACCACAGACCATCCTCGGCATTGAATACAAGAATTCATTGTACACGCAGTGGAACAAAAGAAAAGAAAAAAAAAGTAGCACAAAATGAAAGATAGCCCAGAGTGAGCTCAAGAACTGTATCAATTAACCCGTGCAAAGCGTTTGAGCAAACATGAATATTATATCGCGAGTCTTTCGTTTTGTCTTGCGCGATTTCTTCCCGTTTCACATCCTTTGTGGTTGGCTAAGGACTATTGTTCGAGCCTCACGGGCGAGTCTTGAGAGCAAACAGGTCACGCTTTGTCTCAACGCCATTGTTCCACTAGGCCAATATTCCCATGGGAGGGCCCCATCTGTGGTAAACGTTATTTTATTCTAGGTAACTTTTTACTATAACTTGAAACTATCACTTACTGAAAAAGACAAAACTATTACTTAATCTCAAAATAAAAAAAGACGTGTGGCACTCGGAGACTGCCGCGGTAAAGCTATTGCATAGCATTTTTTATCAACTTATGTTTACCTACCGACGTCATCGGGACCGTGGCCTAGCGGTAAGGCGCTATAAGTGCCCGGATTGCCAGAGAGACGCGGGTTCGAATCCTGTCGGTTCTGCATTTTTATTTTAAGCGTGATATTGCAAAAAGTCATTAATTTAAAAAAAAATTACTTTTTAAAATATCACGCTTGAAAAAAAAACATTGCGGAACTGACGGGATTCGAACCCGTGTCTCTCTGGCGATCCGGGCACTTAGAGCGCCTTACCGCTAAGCCACGTTCCCCGATGACGTCTTTGCCGAAATTGTGTTTTTGATATTATGTTTTTGATACTCAGGGGGTGTTAGGTTTTTTCGTTACGGAATTTCTGTATTCGGTCTCCACACTCAAGGCCCGCGATAAAAGCTATGCAATAGTTTAAAAACAACATTATATCTACCAATGCTAATAATCTAAACCTTCTTAACCTAGTATCTATACTTGGACCTCGCTCACGATATTACCGGCATGTGACCCATCGGTTATTATTCCGATCGTCATTTTAGTCAATGATTTTATTGTAAGAAGGCTTCGATTAACCACCGCAGCTTTGGTTTGGTTGTCGATTGTCACATTCGGAACGCAGAATTCCTTGACACCGGAGGTTCCTAACTTACGATCATACCCGGTTAAGATCCTATACCTCGAGTAAATATAAAAGGCACAGAACAGCACACTGTAGGATATATTCCAAGCCTAAGTTTTTGCGCGGTCATATTTTGTTTAGAGAATTTGTTTTATCCTTTAACCATTAGTAGGTATATGCAGAAAAATTAAAAGAACATAAATTGTCTATGTGAACTATTTATTGTCAACATACACTAAGAGATTAGTTCATGTTTCTTATGTAAACCGCAGATAGGAATCTCATAATCGGATTGACGTGCGTGCGTATCATTAGGGTCCTCGCAAGCGTCATATTGCATATTGCGTAGATAAGTAGACTCGTAATCATAGATTAAAGACTAATAGATGGAGTCATAACGCGGCTGTAGGTTCAAGAGCGTGACAGACTTATTTCATTCGGCCTTTATTAGAAAGTGACACAAGATTATTTTTTGTCCCTTTCAGCGTGTTCGTTTTTATTGTTTGTCAAGAATGAAATTCGTGACAAACAAGGGACATATCTGAGCAATTATTAGCTTTTTATTAAATTTCCTGATAAATAATATAACTTTGCGGTTACGATATTAATTTAAACGTTATCGTGCTATGGTGGGTTGTAATATTTTCGGCTGCAACAGTCGCAGCGAACAGAAAATCGAAGGAATTACGTTTCATACGTAAGTAGGCATAAACTTCATTGATTGATGATTTAAAGCTTAGATATGTTATTTTTTAGCAAATTTCATGTATTATGCGTTTACTAAACTATCTTATATAAAGTAATATTTCGTATTTTACGATATTTTAAAACATAACGTTTTATGATGTACTTTAAATGTTGACATGTCATGTCAATAAGGCTGATTAGCTGTCTCACGAGTGGACACGCTATGGGCTCTATCTAGTAGTCTTTAATCTATGCTCGTAATAGTAGTGTGTTCTGTGTTACAGCTTAAAAATAATAGACAATTAACTTATTTTTAATCCCCGATGCGATAGAGAGCTGTTATGAGTTTACCATAAATTTATTTGTGTTTTTATCTGATATTTTTCTTTATAAGAAATGTAGAATTTTTTTATTCTGGAAGGTATTTTTGGCATATACTTCGTAATTATTCTTGAAAGATTACTGAATTCCGGTAACTTAGGAAACCACAAAATATTTTATTAAAAACATCTTTACTATCATCCTGTGTATAGCATTATGTCAATGATGGCCAACTACCGACCAGGTCTTCCCATGTTGGAGAGAAAATATAGAGCTAAGACTCAAAACGCTGTTTCAATACGGGTCATTGACCTTAAGGTGATGAATGTCTGACAACAACTATCAGATATAAAAATAATGGCCAGAGCCAAACAGCTTAGTATGTTCTACGAGGCATTTTTACACCTCCAATAAGAACAACCTAGTCCACGATAATAATTACGTAACAGAAATAAAAGTTCAATATTTTATAAAAGTTACAAAGATTGGACGAGGCCACACTACAGTGGACAGGTGAGACAATATAACTGTGTGTGGGGGCAACCTTAGATCGCATTTGTACGTTAGGTACGTAATGATATCTTTAACGGGCGTCCAAGCTGTCGTGGCTTACCGACCGCTACACATCTGTCACTGTGTTCTAACTTCTCATTAGGTAAACGAAAAAATATGTTTTTATATTAATGATATCTTCTTGTGGCTAGTTCGGAGCAAATTATGAGGTCTAGAGTTCCAATTGTATAATCTGAGACAGTACCTAATGAAAAATCATATATAATCTCTGTTGCAAATTAAAAGATGCGCTTTTATGTTAATGACAAAGCCTTCTTGTTTGGGGCAAACTATGGGAGAAACAATCGCATTTTAAGGACGAGATAAAAATTATTTTGCCCTACAAGTTAATTCGCTTCCATCTTAGATTGCATCATCACTTACCATCGGGTGTGAATCTGGTTCAGCTGGTTACAGTGAAGGGCTAGCTTGTAATGAATAATAGAAACCTATTGATAGGCAATTTAATAAGCTAATCCATTGCATGATCTCTCAACATTCGTTTAAACTTAGTTTAAATAAACAAAAAACTGGTACATGTTGAATCTAATAGCGAGATCTTAGTCTATTCTGACTCGAATATGTTTGTATATGTTTTCTCTCTGATATTCTCGTGTAAGTACCGATTTCACACCAAAATATGATTTCCTTATAGCTACAGAAATTTGTGAATTCCAATTATTTCTGTTTTCCTTATAGTATTTCCTCATAGTGATACTATCTGTTACATTATGTATCCCGCGTAATGTGGTAGAAAAGAGGAAGGACTAAGTGGTTTCTACATGACAGTTATATTTTTAATTACCTACCAGGAAAATATTAATTGAGTTGAGTGTACAATAAATCTATCTCTGCTGTAAAGCATTGTAATAATATACATTGAAATAATAACCCCTAGTGTTATCAAACCTGATGTTAAGTGATGATGCAATCTAAGATGGAGTCGAATCTATTCTGTCGGGAGTGGGACAAAATCCACATCCCTTTTGGTTTCTACACGACATCGAGCTGGAACGCTAAATCGCTAGGATATCTTTGCCCGCAGGATGGTAACTAGCCACCGCTGAAGCCATCAAAGGAGATGGTCCAAAATTGTATGGAGCACAGACCCACTTTCTGTACATAAGTTGAAAAAAAGTACATGTATTAATAATCTAGTTTTGATTAGCCAAATCTCTGAATTCACTTTTATTTGGGCGAAATATTATTTATTCTCTCCAAAACAATGTAACACTTTACGTATAATCATGGCGGATCTTAGATAAGTTATATTATCTATGGTAGACATTCTCCAGGTGGCGGATTGATGTTGTTTTGACTTTTGCTGTCAGTGTTTATTGACGTATGGTCCATTTGATTTGATGGTTACTGGTTAGGTATAGGTACCTAACGGATTACTGAATAATCAGATTAAAATATTGAGTTTTGTTCTTATATTTCTAAGATGTCTGTCTAAAATGTATTATAGCTAAAAACAAAGCCCGGAACACGGAAAAAAAGACTTGTCAAAATGACATATTTTGAGTATGACAAATCAATGTCACCTACAGACTAATATTAGAAAGACGCCATCTTTTAATACCTCAAAAACTAAGAATTTTATTTTTAACTAACGTTTTTATTAGTTCGTTTCGTTCACTTATTTTATTTATGATAAAATCTTTGTATTTTTTCCATTTTAATGGTATGTAGTACAAGAGTGATGCGGAAATGGACCATCTCCTTTAACTAACTAAGATAACTAATTAAATTTCCAAACTAACTAAGATTTCTTAGCGAAAACTAGTCTACTTTTAATGTTTGATCCGGGACTCAAATTAAGCGCCTGACAAACCGTAGTCTAGCTAAATACAATGAGTTAATTAAACATGCCTAACTTAATACCTTAACCCTTCACCGTGATTCAGCGTCTTTACAAATCAAATGAAATCGATTCATGTTTCGAATTGAGACGAATGATGGTCGAATAATTAAAATATCTCTTTCTTCGTTTCTACATCCATATGTGAGTTAGAACATGTGTGACATGACTTTGTAGTTTTAATTTTTTTGGAATATATTGTCCCTATTTGGAGTTCTTATGTCTAACATGCATTTGTTTACAGTAATGGGCTTTGTGTTGGTTCATGGTTGCACACTACCGTAATAGCCGCACATGGACAAAGACGACTAGGTACTTACGTCGTCATATTTTATTATACATTTATACGTATCTGAAAAGGATTTAATAAAGAGAAGGATGAGATGAGTTTAATGCGTCCGTAACATTGAAGGTGTAAGTGTGATGTAATGAGTATTCTTTGCTATGTGCAATGATTTAGTGATTGACATTGCATTACAACCATAGATTTATAAGTTGATTACTACAGAATATATAATTTGGCATCATGTAGAGATTGCCCGTAGAAGGACTGTCGACAGCACTCTCTGAGGTGTTCCTTTTAAGGCGGATAGGATAGTGGAAGGGAAAAAAGATATGCTTGTGGATCAACTTCATCTTAGCATATGAATAGTACATACAAATACTCGTATAACTTATAACCGACGGCAAGTGATGTAGAGTCAGGTTAGCTACTTTTAACAAATATGTATACATTTGTAAAGTATTAAAGTATACTTTTAACATACAGTAAAGTCAAGTAAAGATGCTAGCGGTATTCATGTTTTCAGACTAATAAATATATTATTAGGTACGGGTACGGCGGCTATAGCAGTTATATGCAATCAACTTTAGGTAGGACATAGGTTAAATTGTCGACGTCACTGCGTATTCTTACGTATCCAATTAAACAAAGCGTCTTAAAGGAAACCAATTCGATTCCGTATTTCCGAAACAACCCCGTCATGCTGGCGAAAGGAATGATTAGACAAGTTCCAATTTCTTGAGTTGATTAGTTTTGAGTTTTTGTAGCGCACTTCCGGGTGTATAGTGACGTCGTACGCACGACCAGTTTTCTAGAAATTGATATTCGGGCTCTTAGGTGGCCATTAGAGCGTCTGTCTTCCGGTTATCGGTGGCTACCGGCGCGTGCGCTTAATAGCTTCATTTGTGACGATAATTCGTGATGATTGAAGTATATCGGGTGATAGATGGAATTTTAGACGCGGGTCGTTCCGCGCGACCGCTAATAGAAATATATTATGCACCGAATTAGTGATTACAAATAGTTAGCCCTGCGTAACGCAAACAGCGGTAATGCGTCCCAATCACGGCGACGCATCGCGCCGGCCGCGTAAACAAAATCAGATAAAACTCATCATTTTCCGCCTAAACGAGTTATCTAGCGAATTTTGGGTCGCGCCGCGTCCCGGTGCGTCCGCTTGTTCAAACAAAATACCGACCAATCACGATTTTGTGAATTTGAAATTTGTTAAAGCCCAGTACAGAAAACCAATACTGCGTACATTGTAGGTGCACGTAGGTACGTAAAACTACGCACAGGCTAAGCAAACTCGCGCCTGTGTTGCGCACCCACACGCGCGCGCTCCGTACTCACAGACACTCACACAATGCGATACTGCAAATGGGCTAGTCGAATGTATTCGTTCGCCCGCGCGCCGGCCGCTGGGGTGGGGAAGGGGGAAGATGCGTTTTTGTGCACAACTCTCCGCTTTAGCTACATTTACAGGCAAAATATAAGTGCGTAACCGATATATCCTTAATAAGGTGCGTCTGTGTGGGTGCGTTCCGCGTCACGCGACATCTAGCCTCGAATCCAAATTTTAATGGTCCTTGTTCGAACGCAAAAAAAATACGGAATATTCGCCTTTTTTTGTGAGCGTACGAAATAGTGGCGTAGGTTATAGGCATGTACATTTTCGGGTGGAACAAATGCCGGTAGGTATAGGTAGGCGTTGATTGGCTGGTATTGTCCGGAGCGCCGCGGGGCCTCCCGGTTGGCAAAACAAAAGGAGTGTTTTATTAGTGACAGCAGCAGACTAAGTAGGTAAGTCCATCGGCCCGAGTTAGTGCACCTGACTGGAGACGATCACAGCCCGGCTCACACTTCTGGCAGGGTCCGAACCGCCCGAATGGAAACTTACATGAAAGGACCCGTTTACTTCGTAACTAAGAAAAAAAGCGAAACAGACCGCTCGCGCCGAGCTTTCGGCTTCTGTCAACTTTACTCGCTTAAACTAAAATACCTACATTGTTACGACTCGCTGTAACACCTAGATCTATTCTTTTAGACCCGGCAAGGTTTTATAAAAACAATTGTTTCTAATCACGTTAAAAAAGTAGATACGTAACAGTAGTGAAAATTCGTTCTGGAAATACACTTTTGGACCAATTTCGATGACAATAGTTCTAACATTTAAAATTTACCAATTTGACATTTAATTTTACCAAGTTAATTATTTTAATCTCGTTAGCCTGTCCAATGTAAATAAATAACAAAATATAATATGTTTTTAAATATTCATCAATCAATTAAAACGTAACTAAACAACAGTTTAGATACAACAATCAATAGAATCGTGTAACCAGAGACAAACGCGAACTAACTTGACAGCTCGACCGCTGAATTCATTACAGGACGCGTGGACTCTTTAATTAGCTAACTAACCTCACGTCAATAGTGCCGATTTATTTAGATTAGCTTTCCTACCATAATACCATTTCCTAGGGCCACGTATACAAAGAGGAGCGGGCGATGTCCACTCCTCTTAGCACACGAATTTTCACACACACTACCAAAGGTTTTACCGTACATCGGGGCTTGTATAAAATTTATGGTGCACACTTTTGCAGCTATAGCATAGATCTGTGGGGGTACCGACTACTGGTCAGCCATTTCGCGTCGACTAGATTTACAACCTCGTGCGTACAGACACCAAGATTGGATAAGTCTGTCAAATGTGTTCATGCTATTGTGGTCCCTAGATTTAATTATTACGGCATGTATTTGTGCAAATTATACAAAACGTTTGTTCGGTGTGCGAGGCTGTGCGGGTGACGGCTCTAATTGATGGCCGTGTCACCGGACAGTTCATGTGTTTTATAAACTGTTTCTATTGCCGGACCACGTGACGCTCTTATGTCCTACGTCACATACATTCTAAGTAGCACAAGATATTCTTTGTTAAAAAACATCCTGTCATGAAAACAGTGCAATTTTCATTCTAAATATCATGGAAATGGTATAACTTTAATTTCACAAAATCATAGCAACTATAGGTACATGCTAAAATGTATAAGTCTTTAAAAGTAGTAATAATTTTTATAGAGCCTCATAGAGTAAATAATCAATAATAATAATATATTTTTTTTATATAAACGCAAATGTGAATTTAGGTTTATTAAACTTTCATGCTTTAACTACTAAAACGGATAGGTAAGGATAGGACATACCGTAAGGTAATATACCATAGATAAATGTTATCATAAATAATTAATGATTGACACATTTTAATATACCGTATATGAAAAGTATTTAAAGTTATTTTCATATACCTACCTACTAAAGTAATAAAATTATATTTTAGAGTTGAATATTCATGAATTTAAATGTATTAATCAAATACAAATAAATATATTTAGTTCATTAAACTTTTCGTGAATGTTAAGCAATCAGCTCAACTTTATTACATAGAACTAGTTCCCATTAATAATATATACCCAAAGTTCGATTCACTAAAAACATTTATAAAGTTGACTTTTTAAATTTTTAAAAAAATTTATAGCGATTTTGTAAAAGCGAATTTATATATTTTGGTCATTGAGTTACTTAATATTTAATCTGTGGATGCCTGTAAATTCTTCCGTGTGAAACCTTGAACTGCGACATTCTTTATTAAAATTCCTATTACGTATAAAACAATCACTATATGTATTGACGTAAACTGCATTAAAATCTATTACATAGTATAAAAGATCTATCTATATATAAATACAAAGGGACGATAGGAAGCAATTTTGTTTTATACTACAAGTCTGTTCTAGGATACGAAAGATTGGATAGATTATAATCTAAAAGGGCATAGGTTACATTCCCATTTTTCCTCCAGGAATAGCATTTATGCATGTAAATGGTTTAAAATAAATTTGAGAATGTTTACAATTATGTATAATTAAATATTTTGCTTGTAAGCAAAATATTATTACATAGATCATTCGTAGTGTTCCATCAGAAGTGAATCCATGATGCAATTCACAAAGTAGGTACATAGGTGAAAACTGCAAAGTAATATCTGCACGAAAAAAATCCAACTCTATATGTAGCGAGAGGGTCAATAATATCTCTCTTAAGCATCGGTTAAAAACTCCTCCCGCACTTGGGGGGCATTATTTCAAAATGCACGTTAGGTGGGGGTGGGTAGACCGGGGTCAGTCGGCTGTTTGTCTATTGCCGCGTTTTCCCATTCACCGGGTGAATTTTCCGAAGCCCATTGCGCTTACCCCCTACCTCCCCTTTCAGCAGCCTCTCTGTATTTTTATTAAAGGAATTATACCGTCTGAATAAGTGCTTATATACTTATATTGATTAGTATGCAATCAGGAGTGAGTTGCGAAATGTTGGAATTATTTGCATAGAAAATTTTTGTAAAAATTATGTAAATAACCTATTCCTGTTTACTTTTGATCAGCGTAAACCATCCTGATATTCATCTTCTCTACGTACCTCAGTTAAATAAATACCTACGATTTAAATAAAATATTTATTTTTAATTGAACTAATATTGGAACATTAATACTTTGAAGAAGAATTTTAATTTAGGCAAATTTTGATAGAGTTCGAGCCAACTAATAATACCGAAGCCTCTTCTAATGTCCAAATCAAATTTAAATTAAAAATAAATAAAATCGAGATCAAAATGTTATTTTATAATTATTCAGTAGGTAAGACTAAAAATAACAATTGATTTTTAAATATATGAAGATTAATTTAGAACACCGGGGTGACAAATATGATAGTAAAAATATTATATTTAAAATTCCTTAAGTATATAATGTTCTGAGGGCCTATTGTGAGTTTGTTATAGAGTCGATGCGTAAAAACGTAACGCAAATTTATATGGAATTGGAGCAGTGCCATCTAGTTATAACGGGAGTAAACGCTTTTTCTATGTAATTTGTCGTTACTTGTGGTCACGTTTTTATGCAGTCACTCGGCGAAAAACTCACTCTTGTCCCTCTCAGATATAAAAACTTCTATAGAACTTTTCAATTGACAGAACCCAATATTTTTCACCCTAAAGTGCCGTACTCAAAGCTATTCACTTATTAAAGTCTATACTAAAATCAAAGCATTCTAAAAACTATGTATGAATTGGTTAACACCTCCAAACAGAAATAGATGAAGAAAATTCGCATTTCCTTTTGTATAACACCGGATCGGATTCGCGTAATGGCTGTGCATGGATATCAGATAACATTGCTTTTGGCGTTCGATATTCAAAACTGCGTTGTTCTTGATTAATGTTCCGCTTTATAGCTTTGTTTGTATTCCGAACACTGTGTTTGGAAATTATCTTTCGTCAATCGATTTTTGAATTTCGAACGTTCTAACTTTCAAAATTAGTTCTTTAACTGCATATTTTATCTTTCGTCAACCGATTTTTGAATTTTGAACTTTGTTAACGAAAGACTTGAATACATAACTTGATTCCAGGCGGGTAAATAGTTAAAAAAAAATTCGAACATTCTAAATTTGATAATTAGCATTTAATAACTGCATATTCTTAACTCTCTCAATATAGTATTAATAATCAAATAAAATCAATATAATGACCAAATATAATAAAAATATTTATATTAGCGGCTCGATTAAACGAGTAATTTCTGTACTTGCATTTGCATATTTTTGATTTTCCATGTTATGTATGATTATAATAAGATAATAGCATGTTAAAATATTTGATAAAAAAACGGAAGTTTATTTGCAATATTGATTATGTTTAAATTTCTTAAGAACCTCGCAGGTCGCATTATTTGCCATGTAACAAGAAACACAATTCTTGCAACTTGAACGAATGTCGATACATAACGGTAATGAAAGCAGTAAAATGAATAGGTAAACAGCTACGTAGGTAAGTACATATTCAGTACAGACAAGATATAAAGAACGCCTTTTTTGCCCGGAGTGCCGCGAATAGTTTATAAAATTGAATTGTCAACCCTTTTATAACTTCGATGCAGGTCCGTCTGATCATTTGAAAATTCATGCGATGTCCACCCCTGTCAGCCGGCAGACAAAATACGGTTGTGCAAAATCCTGCCGGTTTTATTCCGGTAGCGGCGTGCATAAGATAGGGTTGGCACCTGTTATTTGCTTGTTTAATTTACATGTATTTTTCACGTGAATGTCTGCTTCGGTTCTGTATTGTGCGAGGTTATTTTTGGAGTTGTAGTAGCCAAACGGTAGACGTAATAAACACCTTATCTTTACTGATGTGTGAATCTATATTCATGAAAGTGATTGGGTTAATCTTAACTACTTAAGAGTAGATTGACAGTTAGACACGTTTGAGGCGTCGCTATGAAGTTCTATCTATTATACTTTTTTGTTTCTAGATTTTAATTTTAAATTTGATGATGATGATGATGATGGTGTTACAGTAGAATATATTATCCTAAAAAAAATTACAAGATATCCGTTCCTATTTTTAATTTTTTTGTTTGTTTTGCTAAATAACAATATATTTCATCTAATGTAAATGATTTTTTTTAAAGTAAATTGTGAATTTTTATATAAATGCATTATAAAACGTCATTTTTAATACAAATATGAATATGTAAGATAAATATTTGGCAAGGGTAAATTATTTTTTTCAAACCAAGGTAGCAACCCTATCTGGTACATAGCAAATATAGTCTGTAGATAGGTGTATAGCTTACAGGCGAGGCATGTGTTAAAACTAGATAGTGTTATGATAATAAATAAAATTTTTCGTGAAATATTTCGTTTCTAGGGCACTAAATTAATTCGAATGATTTTTTTACTTGCTCCATAGATAACACAATGAAATATAATAGATTTTTGGAAAGTTGCTGTAAAATGTTTAATTTTTAATTACACCTTTAGGGAGATGTGATTTTCAAAAATTTACTCCCTAAATTGACTCACTAAAATTCGGAAGAAAAATCCTTACAATATAATCCGTTGTATACCAATATACTATTTTTTCTACTTGCTTTAAAAACTAATTGCAATAATATTATGTATTATTCATATTAAGTTAAATAAACTAACAAACAATTCTTACCATTAATATGATTTTGAGGTACTATCCAACGTGAAAAATGCCTGCGGCCTTTTGGTGGATCTGAAACAAAGAAAAGCACTGTTGTAAGTATTAGTTACAAGTCGAAGACATTTCGATTTCTAGCGATCATGAAATTTTCTTCAAAGAAAGGACAACAGTTTCTTTCCTTTTCAGGGCTAACTTGTATTAAGTAAAAAAATAAAGGACTTTACTAAGTAACTTTACTTAGTAAAGTCTGCCTTTCGAACCTTAATTTTTTTACTTAATACAAGTTAGCCCTTAAATGCAACCAAACCTGATGTTAAGTGATAATGCAATCGAAGATGGACGCGGGCTAACTTTTTAGGAATAGGATGAAAACCCACACCCCTTTCGGTTTCCCCACGACATCGTATTGGAACACTAAATCGCTCGGCGGCACGTCTTTGCCGGTAGGGTGGACAATTATAGACATTTGAAAAATAATTTATAAGAACTTGTATAGACATTTTATTTTTGGGAGTTTTGGCTTTTGACAAGAGCGTCTGGGTGTGACTGAAGGGACGTCAGTAATGCAAACACGTGTTTAATGTTACGTACAGCCAAGTCAAGAGCGCTGCCGTGTAAGCGCGGTCCTAAAAACCAAGCATACGGCACCAGCCGCATGAGACGTTGACACTGCAAGATCTGTATGCAAGACTCACGTAAACCGCTGTTACCTCCAAAGTTAGGGGCCTATGAATATCATTACTGGAGCGATCGCCGGTATGTAGTCATCTTAGGATAAGTTTAGGGTTAGGTTTTAGTTGTAAAAATATAAAAGATCATTCGCTTATCATCTATTACATACTTAGTAATTTAATCAAAAATTTAATTTAATCATAGTTTTTATGTAATGAATTACTTAATTAAATAATTATCAATTAAGGGTATAAGTTTTGGCTGGTGGGAGGCTTTCGCTGAGGCTA
The DNA here is from genome assembly GCA_034621355.1 of Mycalesis mineus. Classification (NCBI taxonomy): domain Eukaryota; kingdom Metazoa; phylum Arthropoda; class Insecta; order Lepidoptera; family Nymphalidae; genus Mycalesis; species Mycalesis mineus. Next base: position 5,334,524 of record CM067901.1, read on the forward strand.
GTTACCACCCTACCGACAAAGACGTACCGCCATGCGATTTAGCGTTCCGGTACAATGTCGTGTAGAAACCGATACGGGTGTGGATTTTCATCCTTCTCCTAACAAGTTAGCCCGTTTCCATCTTAGATTGCATCATCACTTAACATCAGGTGTGATAGCAGTCAAGGGCCAACTTGTAGGCATTAAAAGAAAAAAAAAAGTAAGTATGCATTTTTTCAATCTCTAACTACCCCCAAAACGTTAGTAATTGTCATCTAACTGTGTTTCTCAGCATCAGTTTGTTGATAAACGGGCTCAATACCAAACGCCTCCTCCAGTATCACTCTAAATAATTAAACAACGTGTTTCTGCTATGCTAACGTTCCATTAGTTTACACACATACGTGTTCGCTCGTCATCTTACCACGACACCCCAAGTCAAACGGACTTCCTACAATAGATTGACTATTACATAATTGTAAATATTCAGTAATAAATACGAGTTATGAGCTCCTGAAATGTCAGAAAAGAAATGAATCATTATCTGACAACATTTATAAATACGCGAGATAAGGATAGAGATAATATTCGTCCGCTTTCAAAAATCTGTTCATAAACATAAACAAATTATGTTTATTTTTTTTATTGAACAAAGTATATGATATAGTAAATTATTTTTTTAAAACGAAAAACTGAATTTCTTGACGGACCTTCTTCAGAAGAAATACAGAATACATAATTCTTGCATCCGTACCGTGGTAGAATCACAACAAACATACAAAATTGACGATTTAAAAGTGCTTGCAAGCTACTTGAACTTTGTTTTGATTAAAAAAAAAACTAACTGTCAAAGAAACACCGTTCAATATCGATTTTCGATTCGATCGCCATACGGGTGCTCGATTGGTCGTATAAAAAACTAGTCGCACGCGCTCTCACCGGGTGGTCCCGTACTCCGCACGTGGGCCCCTATGTTGATCCTATCGATATCTAGTGACGTCTTATCGATAAGTGTTTGAAGGAAGAGTTATATTGTTTTGTCTACTAGCGTAGTTTTGGTGTTAGCTGTTGGTGGTAAGGTTAGAGGCACGTGTTGCTTGTCAAATTTTTTCTTTAATAAATTAAGTGTTAGAAGCTTAAGCTGGACTACTCTTAGTAGTTTACTTAGAAGTCTACTTAGTAGTTTACTTACTTAAAATTCAGTCTGCGATTTTATTAATCTCTATTGTATTATATTAATGGAAAAAAATACCTACTAATAAGTTTAAATAAAAAAGTTTTAAAATCCTGAATCTGACGAATTTTGATAAAGAATTTCAGAATTTCTTTAAAACATTATAGAAAAACACATCCTTGGGTCATACCTTCTTGGTATATCTATGGAATCATCTTGATCACGTTTAAGAAAAATACTAGCTGTGACATACAGACAGACAGATATGACGAAACCATAAGGATTCCGTTTTTTGCCATGGCTACGGATCTCTAACGAATTTTAGTTAGTTTATTCATAAAATCCACAATGCTACAAACATACACGTCTAACTTCTTACACTTCTCTACGTATTGTTCTAAATAACCATTATCGCAATATGTCTCTGATTAATTTTAGTAAGTTGGTACTCTATTATCAAGGTTTCCTATTCTATTCCAGGGATGAGGATATAAAACCAATTGATTGACGAAAACGAGTCCAGCTATTCAAAGTCTCAAAGACCCTAATAAATCACTATCATAAAGTAGCCAGTAACATTTGTAAACATGTTAATAATTACGAACCTATAAAGATACATTGAAAGAGACGCCAGGTGATGGAGGCGTGTATTTATTGCCTTATTCAAGAGTCCAAATTGGCCGTCGTAATAGTGGTAGCCCTTGAAAACCGGAAGTGTTAACTTAGGCACCGATTTATTAATACTTTTTGTTATACAAACTTAGATAACGCATCTGCTTATAAGTTTTGTAAAGAAAATCGAAACGGTATTTGAAATTTTCATTTTAAATAAAGCAATGCGGATAATTTAGGAAAGAAGAGAATGATTTTTCCGATACATTGGCAAAGACTTTCTTTAAAACCTTATAATTTTACTTTCATGACTTTATTCTTAAGACTAGTCAAATCAGAAAAATTAGATCTTTTAAATGATTTAATCTGGTAAAAATGGATTGTCTTGAACTCTTGAGTCATCTGCATCTATCGATAGATACTTTCTAACACGCAATGTTTCCGGTCCATCTTGTGGGAGGAGGGAGATCAACACAGTATGTACTACCTAGTCAGATAGGTCTGTTTTTTATCGGATTTTTATAACTAGACAGTGTGAGTTTCTAATTCTTCTCTACCTTACACTAGATAGCCGTCTCAGACAGAGAATCACTTCGAATTTCACATATTCGAATTACAGAATATGTGCAGCAAAGACAGACCGCCAAGCTATAAAGCGCCTGTCGATTATTTTCGAGAAAGATTGAATTACGTATACGTGTTAAGCTTGGTATCGTTTGGATTATCTTAACTTGCACAAATGGTTTGCAGAAACTTTTGTAAAGCAAGCAGATGTCTTAATTCGACCTTTATCGGTTTCACTTGGAACCAATAGGATTATGAGAATTGGTCTTTATAAGAAATTCAATTGACGTTAACGATCGCATTATTTCTATTGTCTTTTAGAGATTTTATTCGAATGTAACAGTTATAAGTTAACGTTTATAGTATGTTTCTGTGTATGTGTATATGTATCTGTATTTTTGCGACTGTTTGTCTGAGTGTTTGTTTTTTTAATTTAATAGTCTGTAAATAATTTTAATTAATAGCCAGATCCGGGATTGAAAGCTATCTTTAATCGCACAAGTTAAACTTAATCAATAAGACAGTTTATACTAAGGGTTCGGTTTCAACCATTATTAACATTTTTGCATGGCCAAAAAGCCTTGTCTCCTTTCATGTAGAGTCAGACTAGTTAGTAGTATCAGTTAAAATTGTAAGATGTTCTAAAATACTGTACAATTTGTAAATAACCGTCCTGACATACTCGAAGATCTAAAAACTGTGACAACGAACTCCAAAGGACACCGATATTAATATTTATTTGCACTAATGCGGGCGGTACAAAGAAGTAGCTAGTCTTGCTTGCACAATAGACTGGAATTGGTTTACTTGGCCCAAATTACCACCATGCCATCCCGCATCCTTGGCCAGAATGACACTCGAAATAAATAAATTTTTTCGCAGAACGCCGGAAGCCATTTCTTTATATGTGTCAACTGAGATGTGATACTCTTGAATTTGAATACAAATATATTATTTTGCAATTCAAACAGGCTTTATACATATTTATGAAATTGATATAAAATCTTTGTTTGTTATAAGGGTAGTACAACTAAGGTGGTAGATCTGTGTAAAGTAGTTCTAGCTTATTACGAAAGTATTCTTTTGATAATAAGGGGTGTAAAATGTTCAACCAATAAATATTATACAATATTTTGATTCTTCTTTATGCTTATTCTTTTGAAAGCGTAACAAAATTACACGTTATCGAATACCCGATGAACCCTTTACTTATCTCGTCACCGCGCAAGTATCCGCCGCAGGCCGCGACCTGTCAATATAAAAGGCTCGGTAAAGCGTCGCTCACACGCCCACTTGTAAGACGGGTGACGTCACCGGAAGTGACGTAAGGAGACCGTCTCACCGCGTCTTGAATGGGCCACGCACACCTTGACAACGCAGTCCCTACGGCGTCTTGTGCGTGTCCGTGTGTGAATGAACGTACGCTGCGCGTTTACGTAGTGATTGTGTTGTGGAACACTGCTATTGAGATTGACGTGCGAGCGTCTAGTGGACAAACATCGCTCGCTAGATGCGACATCCGACTAATTGAACGACGCCAGTCACATCGACGGACGGGAAGCGAATTAAAAGTTTTAGTCGCCGCTCGGAACTAGCGACTTCTAATGAGCAAACATACGAACCATTTACCGTCATAAAGTCTCGCTTGACCGCATCTAGAACAATTGGAGTCGAAAAACTGTTCGTCATTTCCGAATTTTAATGAGCGAACACGTTACGATGAATGACAGGGGCATTGGACCTTGTGCCAAAACCATAATACACCGGTAACTTGCTCGCATTTTTTAATTTTAAACCGAGATGCATTTTGAACTTTATTCATTCGTTTGACACGGAGCAATTTCGAAGTGGAAATTGGTTCCGAGTTTCCGAACAGTAAGTATCGGTATGGAGTGCGTGCGGAGGGGCGCGGGCAGGTGTGAGAACAGATGTCTTGAACAAATTGCTATGCCATAAGGTACCGCGGTGTGGACACACCCTTACCTTTGTTGGGCGCTTGGCGTGTGCCAAGGTTTAATTTTATGCTTGATTACGAAGCGATCGGGGGACTACTAATTAATAGTTGCGAGATGAACGCTCCAGACTTCCAACTTTTGAAGTATCGGATGCATTGTTTTTAGTTCTGTAAATTTAAATCGCGAAGCAAAAAAATACTGAGATCATTAAAAGTTTAAAATGCAAGTACCAAGGTATACTCGGCGTATTTTGCGATGATATTGTACAAGACATTTTTCGGAAAGTAAGTTTGAAATGCTACTACATTTAGTTAGTTTAGGATAGATTTTTTATATCAAAGTACAAAATAATTGTTGTAATGAAATCTGTCTTAAATACACGTTGATTTAGGTGGTCGACTAAACTTTAAAATGTGTTAGGTATAAGTCGGTGTTTGCATCTTTATATTACTATATTTTTACCCAATTGCCAAGAAGGCATGTTAAGGTATTATGTTTGTCGTACTTATCTTGTATTTACGAGTATGAATGTATTTAATCTACTTTAAATTATTCAATCTCTTGCCAAACTTTATTTTAATCATAATTACCTAAAAGATGTACCATGTAATGTAATGATGTAATAATTACCTAAAAGATGCGTGACCATTATGTAGTTATCTTAATACCAGTTATGAATAGGCAATTATTCACTCATCTTACCGCTCTTCTTAGTTATCAACCTCTGATCTATACCCACGATCTGCTTATACTAAAAAAAAAACAAACCTATTCTACTAGATAAAAAATGAAACGCCTTAAAAGTCAAGAACAATACATAATCTTCGCCGCAATGTTTTGAGGCAGCTACTTGTTTAACGTTATATAAAAGAATCGCATTCGCGTTTATAAAAGCGAAATGGAAACAAAACTAGCATTTTATTCATTTCTATCTGTATATTGTCTTTTACCCTGTCCGGCCGGAGCAAGGTAATCAAAGGTGCACGACAAAGCCCGTCTATGGCTTTTTGAATCCTTTGCCCTCCTGCTTCAACTCTCAGTAATTGGCTTTCGACTTTTCACTTGTTTTTCAGTTTGTGCTCCTCCACCGATAAGCGGTGTGCGCAAATCGATTGTTTTGTTATTTGATTTCATGACATTGAAAAATATTGCCTGAAAAAAAAAATTGAATAGTTACGGAATATTTAATTAGTTTTTTATTTTCCGCGAAAAACCAACGTATCGAAACAAGCGTATCACCCAGATTCGATAAGAAATTATCTACGTTTCACCCCGAAACCGGAGCATCCTTAGGAGATGTTGACTCTACAATGTTTAATTGCAAAAATTTCGCAGAAGTAGCAAAATAAACAAATAATTTTACTACTAGCAGTAGCTTCTAAGCGACTGTGCCGGAAAAGATGGTGAAAATCCAATGAGCCAAAAATATCAGCGGTTTTTATTACGATGGAAAAGATTAATCAATAAAGTCATCATTCTAACCAAATTTTTAAATATCCTTATAGTGGGTAGTGGGCATCTAAAATTTTCTGATTTCTTTAAGTACTACAGACATTTGTGGCAGTACTTTATATGGTAAAAAATATTTTATTACACTAAAATGTCTACTAAACCGATAGAAATAATTCACCACCCTCAGGAACATCGATTGTTGCTAAGGACAGTGTATCGATCGGCGTCCCCTGCTGCCATCTTAGCTGCAGCTGCGCCGGCGCAGGGTCAAAGGTGGCGAGGGGCGCACGCGCAAGTAAGCATAAGTGTATAGTACTAGTGGGCGCTGAGTACTAGAGATTAGACGCCATGTTGGATCGATATTCGGTTTTTGAACATGTTTGCCAGACTACCCTCACTTGAAAAGAGGGATAACGTATACTTACAGTAGGTTTGTAATCGTTTTTATAGTATTTATTTTTTCTTAGAAGTTAATAATTATAGTAGTAGAACTGTTCTTAATAGAGATCCAAGAAAGTACGGCCATGTTTATTTCTGCTGTGGGGCAGCATTGCTGTAGTACAGGCAAATAAAGAATACCACTTAGGTACATACTTACACCTCAGCCTACAACCGTCATAGATATTGATAGAGATAGGCAAGGGCCCCGTCCTTCCACTTGCCACAATCCTTTCGTATTCTCTCGCTTCTTCCTCAAGTACGGTTTATGGTACTTTTACCTGGCCTTTAATCAGAATGTCCTAGATTCGATCCAGGAACACCCGATTTTTTTATAGGCGACGTTTTTCAACTAACTGTCCTTTAAAAAGACTCTTATAAATCACTTCTCATAAAAAACGTACCTAGCAAATACGGAAACGCTTTCTACCCAAGTGACCGTCGAAACACCTGGAACTATTGTCTTAGGCGCCATGCCTTGAAAGCGGGACATCTGATACGCCCACAAAACACATTAATACCGGATCAAACAACATGTGCATAGATATTATCTTCAAACACGTGCCTTTGGAGACAACCCAAGCAATAATACACCCTATTTTACAAACATTTACGTCACGAAATTGATTGCTATATATGAACACCTTAAGGGTTCAAGAACCTTACAAGTTATAATGGCTGTTATATTTGAATAACGTCTTCATAGTTTAGAAAATAAGATATATTTTCGAATAAATTCTTTTTTACGTTGAGGTGTTAACGTAAAATCAGCTGTTTAGAGTATTTTTTCACTTGTGAAGTTTCTTATACAAGCAAAATGAACCTTAAAACTTTTCCTCAAGATTGATTATGTATTGACTGAAATAATGTCTTACAATATGCCCAAGAAATATCTATTAAAGGAATTTGCTAAGCAATTTTAAAACTTATCCTTTAGTATTACAGTTCTTTATTAACTGTCTTAAAAAACTTCTTGTAGTTCGATACACTAAAACCCCGGTTTACAAAAGCGTGAAACCAGATGTGTAACTTGATTGAATGAATTGTAAAGGTTTCGCAAGGTGTAATTTTTAATAGGAGATAGATTTTAAGATCAACTATTCAACTAACTAATTTTATAGTAATTTTCAAGGTATATTTTATAACTAGAGAAAATCCAAATATGTCCTATTTTCTGTCAAATCTTACAGTAGTAGTATTTTTGTCTGACAGGCCTTCCTTGAATGGTCTTCCAGTACATTTGTCACATTATAAATAGCAGCAAAGAAGATACGTAAGATAAGTAAGTTAAGAGTGAGTGACGAAACTCACTGTGGTTTCTAAAATCCACAGTGAGTTTCGTCGTAAGCAGAATCTTCTTATCATTAGATGTAGTAATTGCATCCTTAAATCATTTAGTTAACGGAATTCCGCTATAATTTTCAGTGCATAATCTCCTGATCCTCTTTCTATGTGCCCTGCTAGAGGTTTTAACTGTACTTTATTCTGCGAATAAACTACAGTTAATAAAAATATTTCGAGTATAACTGGTTTCATCTCTTTCTGAGAGACTCAGAGTTTTCGTAGAAGGCCAAGGGCTAGCCGATACAATATAAAAAAATAAAAACAATTAAAATGTACAATACAACTAAGAACAGCCAAAGTAACTTTCAATAATCCGTGAACAATGGAGGAAAGTAAACACAAAAACGCGTAAGAGCATTACATTACGCACAACTAGTGGGGTATAGGGACATGTGCGCACGCGCCGGTCGACAATCACAGTAATAATATCTAAAAAATAATAATAAATCCGGGTGAAGAATAAAGAAAAATCACCCCCCGGCTCCCTTTGCCTTTATCTTGCAAACAGACTTCAAAATGTTAAAGATAATAGGGGTGGTGGCCCCCCTGTGTAAGCGGCAACGCACACCTTTAGCGGGGGTTGCGTTGTACCGAGCGTAGGGAGAAGTGACGCGCTTTCAATTGGCGGTTTATTTCAAATTTCGACGCGTCTTGCACTTGAGTTTACCGCTCGAACTCAATAACATTACCATTACATTTTATATTCAAAGTATCGGACGATTGCTACGAGGGTAATTAAATTCTACACATATTTTAATTTTTTATATATAAAGAGGCAAATTGATGTATTTTTAAATAAAAATAAAAAGAGATTTAGGTTTGGTACTGACTTTTTCATTCGAATTTTTGATTAGGTACATCAAAATTCAAGAGAAATGAGACTACTCATATTCACAGATAACATCGCTTGAAAACGCTGTGATAATCATAACGAAACTCAAAAGACGTAGAGCCGTTTTTGTACGACATATTTGGATTAAATAAATACGGTTTGGCGGATGCACTTCCATGCGGCCCCAATGTGACACGAAGGTCAAACAAAATAAAAAGAACATAATAAAAAAAAATAAAAAACTAGAGCCTTTTAGAATTTACATCAATATTGCTCCAGCCGTCTTGAATCCAGCGCGTAAAAACTTTTTGGCAAATTGATTAGGCAATAAACGTTCAAACAAACATTTAATCATCCAAAGAACACACTATTAATTATTACCATTTAGTTGATAAATGGTAATAATTAAGCAGATCGACGTAACATAATATTATCGACAAAAGCAATCATCTATCATACACATAACATCTTACAGATCCTGTGCAGAAGTCAGAAACGCACGCGCGCGGCAGATGCGTACAAAATTGCAAAGAAATTAATGGGTACCATCTTCATCCATTTCTTTTATATTTATTCAATGAAATAGATGATTTTGCAAATCTTTGGAGAAGCCTGGGCTTTTGTTTTGTTATTTAATAGATTTATTCATTTTTGGTACATATAAAATAATTTTAACAGTCATAAAATAAAGTAGTTTGCTGCTGTGCCTCTGTAACCTTAGATATTTTAAACCACGCAACGTAACCACTTTGAACGTGAATTTCCTCAATAGATAGAATAACAGAAATTCGAGAGAAAACTTCAATTAATTTCCATGCAGACTAGTATTTATTGCTTCTGCATCTTATTCATTCGGATTGCTTTACCCGTCTTTACACACTCGAGTATTACGCATTTATTTTTGTTATTAATGTCTTTTATTTGTATATATGTGTGTATCTGGCTGAGTATATACTGGTTAGAGCTAATACATAAATAAGTATTATTCCTTGCAACGTCTATCGTTCATTATTATGCATCTTGGACTAAAACGAAGTAAGTATCACAAATCAAGCGCTTACTTTTCTTTGAATAGAAATAAAATTATAAAAAAAAGAATTATTCGCTCAAATTCATCTTAATGTCCGTTTTTGTGATATACCGAAACCCATGCGGGTTAAAGGTGCCATGTGCAAGCAAGGTGGTGGCAATCAAAGGAACTCTTTCTGCGAGAAAGGTGCGAATTTTGAAGTAGGTCAGTTTTTTTTAACATCTCATGATATTGAAAGACGACTACCTGAGGATGCGCCATTGATCAATTTCTTTTGGCAAATTGAGATTTAAGAATGAAGTAAGAATTTCCTTACTTACAATGTTCGGATTTCGGAAGTAACCTTTAAAGTATTTAAAAACTGGTAATATTTCAAAATTGAAATGGCAACTATTGTTTTGTCAACTTAGTATTTTTTGACAACTTGTATTCTGAGCATGAAAGATTCTTGGAGGCAATCTGCTGTTTTGTAACTGCAAGCAAGATAGGATAACTTGGATTGTAAAATATGAAATATAAATTATAACATTTATTTTAAAAGAGCAACTGTTAAGCTTTTTGTCAGTTCTTCCCGGTAGAATTTGCTTTCAGAAACATTAATAACATTTTCGTATGTTGCATAGGAAACTATGGCGTGCACAACATTTTTAACTAGGGTAGGCACTAAACGTACAAGTTATAGAAACTGGAAAATTTGATCTTTAATATGAGTTAATATTAAATCAAGGGTAGGCAGTGCATTTTTAAATCTATAGAGTGCACCTAACTGACAGGATTATTTTTGACCATGTCAAAAATAATTAATAGAAAATCTGCATTATTTTGTCAGATTTGCCAAAATAGCTGCAGCGTAAAGATTTCTTTTGAGACTGATTTTTTTAATAAAATACTTACTTGAAGATATGCAACTGCAAAGAACATTTTCTACGATACAAAAGCCAAGCAATTGAATATTAATTATATAGGTACTTATCGAATATTTCGATTCTACATATTACTGTTTAAAATTCATAAGTCCCTATAATAGGTCCATTGCAATATCAAGGGCGATCAGTATTTATGTCAGTATGCCACAATCGGCATGCTATTATGATCAATAATCAAAATCGCACAGACCCTTCCGATTACCTGTCATTCAAAATGCAACTTTACATCTCTTTCGCTATAAACTAATTTCATTTGCAAGATTGACAAAGTATTTAACTATATCCATCCAGCTATGTAGCCATGCATCAAAATTAAACTCTATTTGTTTTGTAATAAGATGAAGTTGAAGGTCAAGTTATGTTGGTCAATTATAATGTTCCCATAGCCATCTGTTTGCATAGTCTTGAGGGTTGCAAACCGTGACATTTGCTGTTACCCTTAAACGACCGTTGAAGGTTTTCTAATTGGACGTTTTGGTTGCAAAATAAATAAGTAGTTCCTAATTATTTTTGAAGTCGAGAATCATCTTTTCAGAATATTATGCTTACAGAATAATAGAGTAGTAGAGATTACAGAGTAGTATTAAACTTACTACCTATGTAAGAAATTATGTTCATTTTATTTAATTTTAGCTTTTAGTAGCAATAAATTAGCGTTACTTTGTTTATTACATTTCTATAAAACACTTATAAGGTAACAATTTTTATTTTAGTTTACAATGAGGTTTTAACTTTATGTTTAGCTTAAGAGTTTGAAACAAATAAATTTTAACAAAAAGAAACCGCGGAAAGAAATGATTAACCAATAAAGTTACTTAAATCACATCTCCCCTTTCAATATAACTGCATGCATTTAATAATCAGCTGTACAAGTTACAAGGTACGAGCGATTCTTGCCCCTCTTTACAAAATCACTTAACTGACTATTGTCAATTATTTAATTTTTTTATTTAACTAATTTTTTAAATACTACGAATATGTATAATACCTTTCACATTCCTTGAACATAGTGCGGTTGAAACTTCCATTTCCGATTAGGATTTTAAGCATTTTCGAATATTAACAATATATGTTACACAGTTTCACGACTTTACAATGTAAAGAAGTAGTGTTAAAACTACTAGTTATTGATTGAAATTATCAAATAACAGTAAAGCTTTTCCATTTTCCGTCTGGACATTTTCCTAGAACTCTAATAAAATGTATACAAAATTTCAATAAAGTGTGAAAGCTTAACAATAATACAAAGTTTTACATACTGCAGAGCTATACTATACGAGTATAAAAACTATGAGCCAAACATGCAAAAATATGCTCATATATATCTGACAATAGAAATATGAGCATAATATTTGTATAAAATTTAATGTTGAATATTTTTGTTCACATTTATAAACTCAGCATTTATAATCTCAGTAAAGAAATATGTAAAACGCTTCACGCGCAACTTGGACCACAACACGCCTCACACAAGACAGGAAGCAGTGAGTACACAAGCCCTCCACAAAAGAGATGAGCGGAAAACATATAATTACGCTATCACATAACGGAACTAGGCGCAGATACGACGCTGTACAAGAAAAGAACGGCACGTGATTCACTTGATGCTTCCTTTACTTATTCAATGGTTTTTAATACATCAGGTTAGTGTCGTATGTCATTTCGTTATTTAGATTGTTGGTGTTTTTTATTTATGTCGAAATGACTAGCACCTGATGCACTTGTTGTTTCCTTTACTAATTCAATGGATTTCAATATGTCAGGGGTATGTCATGTTTGACTTCTTTTAGCAAGGTTGTTTTAATTCTTTCTTTATTGACGAGAAGATAATATATTTTATTAAAATTGACTTTTTGCATTATATAACAATATTTTAAGGTGGCTTTCTGAGTCTTTTTTATTAATAAATGTATTGTTATGTTATGTTATGTAGTCAGATAGAAGTTTAGGTAATATGAATAAATTATTTCTTATATTTAGTGTAATTAATTAATTATATTATTTATTTGTTAATTAAGACATCATCCAAGTTAAAATTCAATTTATCACCCTCTAATAATTCCACTTAAGGAAATAATTTATAAAGACTTTCGCATACTTTTATTTATACCTGACTTCCTTAGAATTTTATTGAATATTCAATTTTGTTTATTATTTCTTATGAATCTGGTTATCATAAAAAATAATTGTTACAATCAGACTAATAATTTCAAAGACCAGTGTATTGAAACAAACACGCAAATTGTTCCACTATTTAATATTATCATACCTTTAGATTTTAAAACGGAAATTAGGCACAAGTCTCATACTAATAGTCGGAAGGTGGGAACATTACTACTGTCACAGTAATTTCATGTAACCAACAAGTTGCTTTTATAACGTTTCCGGAGGGTGCTTTGTTATGGCCAATAAAATTATTACACCTGTTACAAGTAGCGATAGAATAAATAATGTCATAATTTATTAGTGTTTTTTTTCATAAATATTTATTAAAAGTAAAATATTTTATTATTTAATTGTCATTTCTTTTTACTTTTTAGTGATAAATTATATATAATTATTTGTATTTAATTTAATGTATTCAGTTTTTCTTATAAGATGAGTTATATCTTCTCTTATAGGAAAAATGACCAAATCGGAGTAGGTGCATAATGTTTGCATTTATTAGTAGAATTTTCCCAATACAAATTTAATATGCTCGACATCAAAATAACCTTAAATAATTCAATTGTTGACACCTTACATACTTATTAAGTTTACAACATATTACATTATTAGGTTATACCTACTTATAATTATAAAAAAACTAGAGGACGTTAAGTCGCGGTTTTACCCACGTTGAACTTTCGTTCCCATGGGAATTTCGGTATAAAATGTACCTATGTGTTATTCTGATGTATAAGCTATATTGTGGTAAAGTTTCATTCAAATCCATTCAGTAGTTTTTACGTGAAAGAGTAACAAACATCCATACATCCATACATCCATACAAACTTTCGCCTTTATAATAGTAATAGGATTGTCTGATTTCAGATTTAAGTTGCTTTTTTATTATAATTATAACATATTATAAACACATTGAACATTTGATATAACATAAAAAAATCTTTTTAAATGAATCTCCTTTATTTGCGAACGTTACACGGCGTTCCTTCGCGCGTAACCTAAAGGATCCGGAACTGGTCACGTCATCGCGTCTGTGCGCTATGCTTGCCCACTTCCGCTCGTTCTTATCACTTGGGTATCTTTTATTTAAGTTCACAAATGATACCAAGTTTACCAATATTACATTTGCGTTCTTTATATTCTTGTATTATCGTCATTGTTAGGTTTTTTAACGGCGCTAGACAAGCCTTATAGTCATGTGTATAAGGCCTTCCTCCTTTTTAGGTGAAAAGATGATATGAAGCTTAGATTTTTTAACCGACGAAAAAAAACGGAGGAGGTTCTCAATTCAACATTACTACATATGTTATTTATTTTATGTCTCACCACGCAGGAATCTTTTTACAGATTTTCTGAACTTCCAATTTTGATAATTATTTTTGTACAATAAATTCATAATATTTCAAACCCCTTGTCTTCGGAAGCCACATGTTTTTTGAGAAAACGTATGGTCCAGGATAGTCTCCTGGTTCAGTTTAAGGTTACTGTAATAAAAATGAAAGTTATCTCCCAATTGTAGGTACAGTTAGGAACAAATTACAAAATAAACAAAATTCTTAGTTAAGTTTGTTTTTAAATCACTAAATATGAAATAAAATGTATTTTAAATCAAAAATATACCTTTCGACTCAAAACCACTAAAAAGACAAATAACAGAAAATAATTTTTCCATAATTTAGCCGTACAATAAAAATCTGTGCCAGCCAAGTTTCTACTTGTTAAGGATGTTACCTCAGAACCTACAAACTTTTAAAATACGAACAATAAATGTATCCAGCATCCTTTAATTGGGTGCACCATTTTCAATTATACAATGATACCTAATTCTTTAATAGCAAGGATTTAATCATACTTCGAATCGGCGCAGGAATACGTACAATTGTGATAGCACTCAGACAGTCAAATAACAACGATCATTTTTGTACCAAATTAAATTATAAAATTACAAATCCCATGTCATGTAACACATTTTTCGAGCCCGAAACAGTTCTCTAAAGTGCTCTTGGTTAAGTTTAAGTATTTTTAGTGTAATAAAAATTAAAGTTATCTTCCAATTGTAGGTATAGTTAGGAACAAAATTAACAAAATTCTTAGTTAAGTTTGTTTTTAATATACGTAAATATGAAATATAAATGTATTCCTTTCTTTCATAAATGTATACCTTTCGTTTTTATACACCCAACAAGACAAACAACAGGAAAATAATTTTTCCATAATTCAACCGTACAATAAAAACCTTTGCCAGCATTAAGTATCTATGTTCGATACTCAGTAATACCAACTTTTAAAATATGAACAACAAAAGTATCCAGCATCCGTTTAATGAGTGCCCCATTGTCAATTAGACAATCATACCTAATTCTTTAATAGCAAGGATTTTAATCATACGTCGAGTATCGGCGCAACAATAAATACAATTGTAATAGCACTCAGACAGAAAAAACAAGCGATCATTCAGATTGTATCAAATTGGAAACAAAAGGAAAAATCGCATGGAATGAACACAAAACGAGCCCGAAACAGTTCTCCAAAGTGCATCGATTGGTCTAAATTCAAGTATTTTTTGTCGCTAATGCAGTAACAAAACATGATGTGGGCCTGCTCTAGGGTTTTTGTTTTCATAAACTTTTTAAGCTATCTGGTACTGTTGAGAAGGGCCTGTTTTACAAACGATTAGTCCTGAATTTGATTTTGGGACTTCTAGGGAGTTTTATTGGTATTTAAACTGGTGCAGTTATCTATTGGTCTAAATTTGTTTTTTATCAACCTTTCGATCTCTCTGTTACTATTATGAATGTTTTGCTTTCGAGAACCTCCAGATTCAACTTTTTTAAAAAGTAAACCTATTTGAAATATTTAACGAATTTACGCTCCATTAATACAGTATAATTTAAATTGATCTTAATTCAATGTACTTAATCAAATCATTTTCATTTACATTGAAATATTGTGTAATGTTTTATTCGATCTAATGGATAATCTATAAAACTGACAGTCAAAATCTTAAAACTGTTGCTTGAAAATATTGTACCATAAGAGCACTGACCACACCCAGTAAAAAAAGATTATTTTCTTAAAGACATATAATAGATACAGTAGTATATTGTAAAAGAAAAAAACAAATTAAGTGCACACAGACAAAGTCACGAAGCGCAAATATTAATAAGAGAAAAAAGAAATAAATTATCACTCGTTAAAAAGGTTTTACACGAACCTGCTTTTAATAATGTACTCGTACACTAGTGTGGTGACTTTTTCATTTCATTTTCTTTTGGATCAAACGAACTACAGTCACCTGACGTCTTTGTGCAGGCCGCCGCATTCCGATATCACTTTCCACATCAAAAAATACCAGCAAATTTTATTTGAAAAAGTAGCGGAATAGTCATTATTTTTAATTAATTAAAGCAACATCATCACATGAAAGCGTAATCTAAACCGAAATAGGTTAAACAAAGACCTAAGTAAGGCTGCTTTCCCATCGGCGACGTTGCGTATGAGAGAGATGTGTCCAGGTGATGACAAATTATGAATATATTTCAGTATTTTTGGTCGCTGAAGTAATTTAATCAACTGATGCACCGACAACTATGCTTTTTTTTAAAATTCAATTTTATTAAAAGGGACATCAAGACAATAAACCCTAATGTTTCCTAGATTCTTTGTGGCAGAGAATACGAGGTCATAAAGCATACTAGATAATGTTGCATCAGCTGCTCCCAAGTAATGTTACTAGCTGCACACTCTCATTCGGCGCAGTAGCTTCGCAAACCTATCGGCGGACAGCCTAACGGCTCTCAGAGTCTGTGTGGCAGTGAATACGAAGACTTTAAGCGAACCAACAAACGCCGCGTAGGATAGTAAAGTTGCAGATAACTCCGCTCTCTCGCACGGCTCGGCTACGTCGTGCACACATGGGCGGGCTGCCTAATGTCTCTCCGCCGGTGCATGAGTGGCAATAATTGAAAAGATTTGAGGGACCCAGCTATCACTGCTCGTGCACTAAAGTAAGAATTTCGACAGTGCGAGTCTTGTGTGTCTGTTATGTCTCTCTGTCTAATACGATAAATATTGAGAAAAAGTCGACACTCGTGCTGTCGAATTTGGTGGCTGCGTCGCGTACACATGGGCGGGGTGTCTAACGTCTCTCAGGGTCTGCAACGCTTCTACTATTAGCTTGCGTTGCGTAAAGTTATGGTCGTAAATTGGTTTCGCATTAAAACCTATGAACCTGTAGTTTTTTGTATGAAAAAGAAAGAGTTGCTAATTTCTTTTTTGCCATTTTGGAAATCTCGTGCACTCATGGGTAGGCAGCCTAACGTCTCATCGTTACGTAGGCGGCAGTGAATATAAAGATTTTCAGCGACCTAGCTAAAACTACCTACGTTCTGAAGTCATTATTAGTAGCACTGTCAAGGCTCGTCTCCGTAGCTAATACATGGGCGGGCAGCCTAACATTTCGCTGGGCGGCAGTGATCCGAGGGTCTACAGCGCACTAATGCCGCATCTGCTGCAAAGTAAACGCGCACACATGGGCGGGCAGCCTAACGTCTCGCCGGTGCGCGGGCGGCAGTGATCCGTGGGCCCGCAGCGAGCTAATGCCGCATCTGCTCGTAATGAGCTACTCAAGTACACACTAACTTGTTTACATTGTTTCTTTATTGTGTTTTTTACCCATCTCCTCCTTCCCTATGGCGCGGGTAACGAAATGATTTTTTTCCCCGCAATAAAACGAAATCTCGCGTCTGTCGTCCCTTTGTCTTTTACGCGATTTATTTTTAATTAGACGATGCGAATAGTCGCGTGTGTTCTGGCGTGAGGATGTGCGAACATTTTTTTTAAGACTCTTTTTAAACTTTTTTTACGAGCCCGTGTTAGTGACACGTCTCTTTCAGTTGTCGTTGTTTCAAGAAATGCGCTTTGTTTCGTTTTGTTTTAAAAATTTTGGACACACCAAACTTTTTTCTAAACTTCTGTTTTTCAAAATGTTTCCAATTTTTATTATGATTTTTTATTTTAATTCTTACTATAATGTTATAAAGGCGAATGTTTGTATGTATGGATGTTTGTTACCCTTTCACGCAAAAACTACTAAATGGATTTTGATGCAACTTTACAATAATATAGCTTCTCCTCTCCAATAGGGACGAGAACTACGCGGATGTAACCGTAGGCGTTCGTAAGTGTTTTAAAAACTACACTTTCAACAAGAATTTTGTTAAAATCATGATCAAAAACGGAATTAACAAAAGACTAATTTATATAGAATTAACAAAATTATCTATCACTACATTCTTTATCAGATCCTGCTAAATCTTAAATCGAACCAAATAAACTACCAAAGAAAAATAACAACATCAAAATCAATTTAGATTTCACAGAGATGGAGCGACATCGCCAAAAAAACACGTTTTGAATTTAAAACGTTCGATAAGTTTGTAAGTTGATTAAAATTTGATGAACATTCCAGCTTTTTTGAAGGTAGTAGGATATTTTTGCAACGTAAAATCATTTTATGGACATTTTATACTGTTAAGCCGCTAATTGAGTAAACTACCTACTATTAAATAAATAAAACTATTGTGATTTACTAATATATTTATAATTTCTAATAATTATTATTTTTTATGTACAATTTAGAAGTACTACCAGCAAACAATGTTTTAAGTTAGAAGTAATATAATAATTTACAAAAGAAAAACAGCAGCAATAAGTAATAATAATAAATATATTTACGGTACGGCATTAATTTAGTTTAATTTATAAATGATGTAATAGTTTCCGCAAATAAATCGTTTGAATTTAATTTAATGAACTTAACTGCATTAAGTAAATTGTTTAACAATTAGACAGTGTTAATACAGCTAGTGGTAGTACTCGTATATCTACTAGCTACAATTGGTAGGTGGCCAAAACAAGTTGTATCTACAACTTTACGATATTAATACTCACTAACGTTTTTTAATAAAGCGAAGCAATTACGGCCTCGGAGCGTCACAATCCATATGAGCTAAAGTTCCGGGCGGGTACAGTTGGTAACAAAAGTGCGGTACAGTCGCCAACAAAGCGGCTAATCATTCTCGTATGTGCGTGGCCCGGTTTCCATTGTCTGTTCTGTGATTAAGAGGATTGTCTCCAGCCTTCCTCGGATATTAAAAGCGTGTCTTCTCGATGCGATAGTCTAGGAATTGTGCACTCGGTTGTACGTGAGCTAGATATTGCGTAAAATGTGCCGCTACAGAAACTTTCGCGGGACGTTTTTTTTTGTTTCTATTATTATCTGCCTTTTTGTGCTACGCTTTGCCTTTTTTTACGGCGATCTTGATATAGATGTGACGTCATGGATATTTTCGCTTTATTTTCTATTTGCGGTGGTAATGAGCACCCTTTGCGAGTGTGGACTGTAGGCGGTTCTATTATCTATGGCTAATTTTTTTTTAAATATTGAAATGATGGGGATCATTTGTGAAATATGTGTTTATTTTCACGGTCCTACGGAATAATAGTACCTAAGTGGTTATTAGTACATACCCATATATTGCCTTATATGGCTTTTTAATAATCGTTTGTTAAAATAGGTTTAATTTTTTATAACTTTTACTTAGAATTATAAGAATCAAAAATCTTTTTCTGAGTAAAATAAGTTTCTCTTAAGAACTTGTTTAAAATATAAAAGGTCTCTTTAAATTTTCATCAGCTCAATCGTGAGAAGTTAATAAGCGAAAGGACGAAATCGCGGTAGTTTGTTAGTTACAAATAAAAAAGTGAATAGTTTTAATAGTCCAGATTACATCTGTGATAATGTGAATAAGTGATAGTGCGAAGGGAACGCATAGAGAGGGATTGAGCCCTCTTGATCGAATAGAAAGTTGAGAGGAAATTAATATTCGAGAGAAAGCTACTTTCTACACACTTTTTCACATATTTTTAACCGACGAAAAAAAACGGAGGAGGTTCTCAATTCGACACGTATATTTTTTTTTTTTTTTATATGTATGACCACGCATAACTTTTTACAGAGTTGTCCGATTTTGATAATTCTTTTTTATTAGAAAGGGCATACTTCCAAGGTGGTCCCATTGTCATCATGTTAGGATCTGATGATGATATCCTGGGGAAATTAAAGGAAGTCTTCGAATTTTGGAGGCACGCTTACAGCGATTTCAGTATCGGTAGCTTTTTGGCTACTAGTGCCGTATAATATACTATAACAGTATAGTAAGAGTACGTTACGTGGCGATAAATCACTAAAAAGTAAGAAATAAAAAATTTTAACAAAGTCGGTGCCAGCACACAATTATTTTTTACTTTTTAGTGCGTTTTGAGTCGGTTCTATTTTTTGTTAAAAATTTTTATTAAACACAAAACTAAATTGCTTTAAAATTACTATTTCATATACAGTAAGGGAATATTATACAATATAAAATAATTATTTTGAATGCGTAATTTAACTTTTGATACTTATATTTAAAAATGGAATACATAGATGCGTAAATTAATATATAATATAATAAATTAATAATATTTTCTTTAGCAATATTGTGGTTGATGGCTTAGTGGCTGGTGGCTTTACAGATGATTTTTTTGCTTTTTGTCAAATTTCATTATTTTTTTTAAGCATATAGTCTTTTTAAATGATATATATTACTTAAATATCATAAATATAGAAAGACAGGAACCCTCTTCACAATCATGTTCTACTTAAAAAACAAATAAATAAGAATAAGTGGTGTAATTGAGTGAGAAAACATCGGGCACTTGAGAAGGGCCCCTCGAAAGAGGAAATCTCAAGCGACTGTTAAAAAGATAAACGTCTTATAAATATGTCTAGGGCTGTACTTTAAACATTTTTATATTTAAAACTGCTGTTTTTTTATCAACATCACTGTCAGTCTATTTATTGACGACTTACTGGCAGGCCAGGCCTCTGTTTGCAAGGAGATTTTGACGACCTCCGTGGCGCAGTGGTATGCGCGGTGGATATATATGACGGAGGTCCCGGGTTCGATTCCCGGCGAGGTAAATTGAGATTTTTCTTAATTTGTCTTGGTCTGGCTGGTGGGAGGCTATCGCCGTGACTAGTTACCACCCTACCGACAAAGACGTATCGCCAAGCGATTTAGCGTTCCGGTACGATGTCGTGTAGAAACCGAAAGGGGTGTGGATTTTTGTCCCACTCCTAACAAGTTAGCCCGCTTCCATCTTAGGCTGCATCATCACTTAACATCAGGTGTGATAGCAGTCAAGGGCCAACTTGTAGTCGATAAAAAAAAAAAAAAAGAGGGAATTTTCTGTTTAAACCAACTCTCCATGATTATCACTTAACCTGTGTGTTTCAATCCCGTTTTGGCGAATTTAGCTTATATAATTCTTTTACCTCTTGATTTGATGAATTGAATGATTACAATCAAATAAATAATAAATAAATAAGTATTATAGGACAATTACACATATCGCTATATAGTCCCAAAGTAAGCGTAGGTAGCCTGTGTTATGGGTACTATGATAACTGATGAATATTTTTATATATATTATACATAAATACTTATAATATACAGATATACACCCAGACACTGGAAAACATCCATGCTCATCACACAAACATTTTTCCAGATGTGGGAATCGAACCCACAGCCTAGGACGCAGAAGCAGGGCTACTACCCACTGCGCCACTCGGCCATCAAATCAAATGATCGGAACGACGTCTTGTACTTAGTGCTTTTCGTGGCGAGAAGGTGTAACATCACTTTTCCAACTTTGGGCTGAAAGCTTTAACTGAGAACTTCTCCTAAGAAAGATAAGCTTAAACAAGAACAATATGATCCGAAACCACACAGGCTAACTAATAGACAAACGGCTATAACGAGGCAAAGCATTGTACATATGCTGCAATAAAACGCATGCCACATTTTTTTTATCGACTACAAGTTGGCCCTTGACTGCTATCACACCTGATGTTAAGTGATGATGCAGTCTAAGATGGAAGCGGGCTAATTTTTTAGAAGTGGGACGAAAATCCACACCCCTCTCGGTTTCTACACGACATCCTACCGGAACGCTAAATCGCTTGGCGATACGTCTTTGTCGGTATGGTGGTAGCTAGCCACGGCGAAAGCCTCCCACCAGCCAGACCAAGACAAATTAAGAAAAATCTCAATCTGCCCCGCCGGGAATCGAACCCAGGACCTTCGTCTTATAAATCCACCGCGCATACCACTGCGCTACGGAGGTCGCCAAACGGCTATAAGAGGACATATGCTGCAATAAAACGCATGCCACATATTATAATTAGTATTATCGCAATGCTAATTGTTTACAAAAAACAACCCCAAAGATTCCCATTACCATCATAATAAACAAGTAAAACACGAACAAATTGCGTGTTTACTCTGTCCCGCACAAATAATCGGGAAAACGTAAACAAATAAACCGCAAAGTGTTCGCGTGAACCCCACCAGCCCTACGTCTTGGCCCTCGCTTGCAAGACGCCGCGTGTAAACACTCTTAATCGTCATACATAGTTCACTTACCACAAGAAAGCGGTGAGCGGAGCGGAAAGCGATTTTAGTTTTGTGAATTTGACAAAAAAGAAGGTTTTGGTCTAATATCGGATAGAGTAATGTCCCGCACAAGTTATTGGGAAAGCGTAAACAAATAAACCGCAAAGTGCTTGCGTCATCATACACAAGAAAGAAATGAGCGAAGTGGAAAGCGATTTTATGCAAATGCAACAAATAAGTGGTCCTAAAAGGAGGTTTTAGTTTTCAGTAACCTATATAAATCTAAATTAGATGATGACCGCGACTTGCAGTTTTCAGTATCTCGAGGAAGCTCTACAGTAGCAGTTTCCGGATTAAAAGTACCTTATATTTTAATCAAAATTTCAACCAAATCAGTTCTGTATTTGTGGCATGACGTAAAAATACATAATTATTACGAGTAACTGAAAATATTTAATAAATATCACAATTAATTTGCTTCGCGTGCTACACTGTGATCGCGTCTTAACCCTTAAATAGTCATGTCTGAAGGGGTCGACATGTGTTTCTTAAGCGATGAACGGACTTGTTCGCGAGGGTGGTTATTGGAGCGTCTGATTTTGTACTTAACGTAGTGTTTAAATCTGGATGATTGGTATTAGATAAATAATTAACTAAGAAAGAGTAAAAAGTTATTTATTTATTTGTCAAGGCTTATATAAATCAAGAAAAGTTGCATGATCATGTGATCGCAAAATCCATAAAGGCAAATCTTATAGTTTTCATATTACCTTCCTACATAATTGCACAGTAAATTAAATATATCTTGTAAATATTGTCACATTTTTTATCTCCAACAACATGAGGATCTAAAAAGTAAAGTAATATTTAGTAAAATAATAAAACAATTTTTTTGTAAGTTTTGCATGAAAAAGTCTGACTGCCTATATTTTTTATTAGAAAGCAAAAAATATACGAGTATGTCCCTATCAATTCTAGTTAGAAGGTAAAGTAATCTTTTTTATAGAATCTAAAACTGTACACAAATATCTGACACACACAGACACAGTTACACGTTTCGATCGGAAGTAAAAGGGTTAACTGGCAAAAAGTTGAATCAAATTTGCGGTTCGGAAGTTATTAAAGTAAACAAACGGTGGCCGTAGTTTAAAAAAGCACACAACAAAACGAAAAAAAAGCACTTGGAAAAAACACGCGAAAGCTGTTTAATCTGTGGCAGATAGATAAAACACCTTGACTCCAGATAATCTTTTTTGCAACGACAGAAAAAATTCAAATTTAGAATGAAAACATATGTCAGTTTGGGCGCGTGCGCTTTGCGGTTGCACACCTTTCGGCACTTTTGCGAGTGCATCTTTCTGTATTGATAGTTCGGTATAATAAAAATTTCTTCTATTGAGCATTCATATTGATATCTACCTCGTCGGGTAGTAACTCCAGTGGTTATCTTATGTAGCTTTGCATTATGATGTCCAGTGATGTCGAATTCTGGGTAGAGTTCTGAAAAATTTACTTTCTTTCGTCTGTTGTTACACCCCAATATCCGCACGTTAAGCCATCGTTCCCAAATTATTATTATTATTATAGGTAAAGATTAGATGACGAGAAGATTAGATGATGAGAAGTGGGAAATAAATGATAATCAATTGTTTATGAAGTCAGTCATCGTTATCAGTCATTAACTAAGTCAGTCAGTCAGTTATTCATGATTACGAATTTTTAAACTTAGATTATCTGGAAATCTTTCCAAACAAAAAATAAATAATCTAAAAGATTCCGACGAAATGATAGTCCTCTTTTTTGTCGTTGGTTAAAAGTCGGTTCACATTATTGGAAATATCGGTGAATTAAGAAAGATTTTAAAGATCAAAAGAAAATACTAGGTACATTGTTATTTGAAATATGTTTCATCATTCATTTTAGATTATATTATCAACATATATATATATATATATATATATATATATATATATATATATGTTGATAAAGCTAACAGGAACATATTGCGTTAAACAGAAGACTGTTTTTGACCTTTGTATGTTTTTCTGTCACTGATTCAGACATTTAATATGATTTGTTTGCGTTAAGTGCCACGTCGCCGTCGTTCCTGTTAATTCAAAGTAAAAAAAATTCAAAATTCAAAATCCCTTATTTCAAGTAACGTCATGTTAGACTATTCGCAGTTGTGTCTTCCACCAGCTCGGAAGGCTGTAGACCTAAAGGCACTTTACACCTGTTAATGCTCGTCTCAGAATTAAATAACCTATCCGGGTTAAAGCAACATGGTGGGTCTAACTTCCTAATCCTCTTTTCTATAAAGAGGAGTCCCTACAGTGGGTTGCTGGTAGTTACAATGACGTTAAGTGTTTTATGTTTCTTCAATTTTATGTGTACCAAGTAAAACGTAAAAGATAAACCACGAATGAAATTGCGGTAGAAATATTTAAAAGCTGTCGGGTATGAAGTTAAAAAGAACATTCAATTTACGGTTTGAAAACAAAGTATTTTTTAGGGACGAAAATCGAAAACTTGTTGATATCGTATTTGAAAAATTGATGCCGAGAAAGCGAAAAATAAAGTTACAAGCTTTTGCGTAAAGATTTAATAAAACTAGAGGGTTTTGTTGAGGTCGAACTTATGCATCTACAGTAGCTTCAACTTGCGAATTTAGGGTTAGAAATAAGAATGTCTTGAAAAAGTGATAATCTCTATTAATTAATTAAAAAATAAAATATGGCTGTATGGCATTGGAACAATAATGGGACAATATTACTCCTTAACGACAACTGAAATAAAATGACAAAATAATCAAATCAGTCAGACCGTACAAGACTAAAAGGAACGAGTCTAAATACATTTTTACAAAATACAGAAGGAACTCCGACTTGTTTATATAAAAAAAATATAAAAGTTTTTAAAGTACATGTTATCAGTTGGATACAATATGTAACAAAAAAATTATTAATTTCTTTCTTTTATAACTTTCTTTTGCATTAGACCTACGTAAATTCTGTCATGTTGGTAATTATTAAAATTTCCAAATCTCACAAAAATATGATAAGAAAATATTCGGATTATATAACTTCCTTAATTAAATCACACTCGCAATCCGATGCGCCGTACAAGTAAAGCACAGAGTCCAAAGCTGGAACTTATAAAAAAAAAATAATCGGCAGAAGCTTTGATGGGGGAGCTGGTCGCGTGCCGCCAGGTGTTCACCCCCCTGTCTATAATAATACTTATTATTACAAACTCCTTATTATTTCTTGTTTTAATTGTTCCCCGACTTGCCTTTTACTCCTTTTGTTCAAGTTTAATGGTGTTTATTGTTTTGTATTTTTTTTTAAATGCGTGAGCGTGCCGGCTGCGTCTGCAAGATTTTTCAAAGGCAATTTTTCATAAATTTTTGCGACTCCTTTTTTAAAGACGACTGCGGACCAAGTTGGAAAGTACTTAATTGTTAATTACGTTTTTGGCGAAATGGTTTAAGAATAATGGCTATATTATCTTTAGCACCGTTTTCATGACCCTTTCATTGTTCTGCGGACTTTACTTGTTATGGTAGGAATTCAAAATTTTTATGCCTACCTTATTTTATATGCACATACTATACCACACTATCTTTGTGTCATTTCATCCTTTCTTTATAACTTGTATTTAAAAATAATACATATCTTAAAAAAATAAAAGTTGAGAGGTGTCAAGGGACACCCGGATGGAACGAAGTTCCTTTCGATTAATTAGTGAAGGAATTGTAATAAAATTTTATTTTTTTTAAGTAATAATAATATTTTTTTAGTATTAACAAATATAATGTTATATAAACTTAATCAGTAGGCTCAATTTTCGTAAAGGGCGCCACGAGAGCGCGAGACAGCATACAGCGCGGGCGCCCCCCGCCGCTCACGCGCACACACATCAAAGGCGGCGGCAAGATCCTTTGATCAAAAAGTGTCGTGACAACTTTTCGTACGAATTTTTTCCGTCGCGCCCTCTTTCACAACGCGCGATAAGGAACTTCGTTCCAAAAATCCCTTATTTTGCTTAAAAAATTAAAAACTAATGTAATAAATTCCAGCAGTGTTCAATGTTTCCCACCCCTGGAATTCAAACCCGACGACTCTATACGTTTACGCATCCCAAGATTTCGAGTTAGCTAAGTTAGATTAGCACATACCAACAACACCGCACGCCCCGTATCTGCATTGACAAGGTGGCTTTTCCCACCAACTTGTAATTGATTCTGGAACTTGTGAGCAAAGATTTATACGTGACTACAGTTTACATTTATCAGAGCCATGCGTGACAATTACTAGCTGTTCTGTAGACAAATTTAGCTTTATAAATAGTAAGCGGTTAATCTTTTATTAATTACATTCTCGCAATATGCAATCCTTACTGCACTTTGTCATAAGACACAATTATTACAAAAGCTAATCTAGAGCTGCATACTACTATACATAAGTATGTATGCTGTGCTATGTCTACGATAGGGCTTGTATTTAAGACTTTATGAGACAGAAATTGATATTTAATTTTTAATTTTATTATAGTCTTTAAATTTCTGATTATTTGTTCCGGATTGGGTGTATATTATAAAACTAGCGGACGCCTTTTTATCTTCGTTTATTGATCTGTTTTTGTAAAATTTAATCTTTTATGAGTAAGAGAGATGAAAAGCCAAATTGTTTTGACTTATTAGTCAACGATTCAAGATAAAAAAATAATTAATATTTTTAACCGACAAAAAAAACGGAGAAGGTTCTCAATTCGACACGTATATATATTTTTTAATATTAAGTCGTGTTTGTTGTATTACTTGTAACTCAAGAATAGCAGAACAGATTTATTATAATTTATTGAATTTAGATGTTTTAGTTACTATAAAAAGAAATATAGAAATCGGTGGATTTATTTAACATTACATAGTCGAAATTATAACACAAGATAAGTACGTGTTAAAAACTTTTATTGCATTAAGTCGAATTTTCTTCTGTATACTGTCAAACTGATTTACTGTTCGATTAATTTTGCTATAACTCTAATACAATTGGACTAACTTAAGTAAAAAAAAAAGCAAAATAAAATTCATATAACATATAGGCGATTTTAGGAAAATATATTGCCCCTTTGCCGTAGAGTTATTATCGCTAAAAATTACACTCAGCGTACTTAATATCCTAAAACCTGTGGGTAAAACTGCGAGACGTTGCTAGTATACCAATAAGCTTATCGCCACGTGGCATACTCAATTTTCCTCACCGATAGCCCAAACAACAATGCATTGTCGCCCAAAAGAGTGTAACTTCAACCCCATCGAGAGCATTCCTGCATAAATACCAGTAATATAATAAGAATTACACCCTACACGCGCCGAGTAAGCCGTCGCCATCTGTCTTTGCTTGCACCTGGACTACTTGACAAGCAAGCAGAATTAGGATAACTGGGTTTTTAATTTACGACATTATAATGCATATTTGAGAAATTTTGACTTAATTTATAAACCTGTCTCATATATTATAATAGATCTATAGTAATTGTGGTAGTTTTAATAGTAATAATGCACAGGACAAGAATAGTTATAGCAATTGTTAGGTAGAATCGTCTACATCTGAGCAAGACTTCATAGAGCTTAACATAATCTGTCTGAAGACATTTAGTCTTCAAAGCTTTGCAAGTACTGAAATTGACATACTATCTTTCTTATTTCGATTCGATTGACTTTAAATTTGGCATAGTTGCTCCTTTCGCGATGTTGACGCTCACTAGTAACGGATTTATCGATTCTCCCACTGGATCAATATCTAGGATGATAAAACCCAACCGCAAATATCATCTTATACCTATAACTTATATAATCGTACATACTTACGCATAAAAGGACATCAAAGTTTTGTTCGAAATTACAAAATGTGCACACATTGAAACACAATACTGTTCGTGTGTGTGTGTGTAGTTACAAAACATGTACACTCCAACAAATTATAATTATTGTAGGTAGATGGACATCCTTATGTACGAGTGGACAATGGCTCAATGATTGTGACTTCAGGAAACGGAAGTGCCCAATGGCGGGCCGTCACGGCTTCTGCGCTGTGCTTCAATCGCACATACATACGTTTATTAGTATTTAAAGATATTATTCATTTGTATATATGGACATTTTTCGCAATATATTGTACTTAAAATTAATTAAGAACCTATTATCTAAATAATTAATTTTTTTAACGATATGTTTCGTTTTTGTCATACGATTTTAAGTGGTGATGAAATCTGAGAATCGTATAGAGGATTGACTTTAAAAGTATTTTGTTTTCAACACCTTTATTTAAGTCAGCGTTTAGTTTTTTCTTCCCTAGTGTTAAATAGCGATGCAATATTTGATGATAGCTGAGTGGGAGAAAAATAATATTTTTAAGGGCGTGAATAAGAATTCAAAAACGATAACTTTATCGCCAGTAGACAAAAGCCTTAATAAATAATAATCGAAGCTCTCCGAGGCACAGTGGTCCCAGCTTTAGGCTGCTAATATCAACATTTTTTTAGAACGAATATCTCCTATAGCTGTAAAAAGGACTCAAATCAACATTTTTTTAGAACGAATATCTTCTATAGCTGTACCAAGGACTCACATCTACATAGCTAATAAGACCAACGGATAGTTCCTCGGCGACACTCTATGAGGCGATCGGACACCTGGGCGGCCTCCTAAGTTTCTGGAGCGAGCTCGGCTGGTTGGAATAAACCACAGGGGACCTACACCGGAGGAATCACGCACAACAGCCAACATCGTGGCCAAGTGCGAAAAAAGATGAAAAAGGAGAAGAAGACCAACAGTTAACTAAAAGACAGCACATGGCCACAGAATCATAATCCTTACTATAACACCTTCGATATACAAAATATTAAAATATAATATCTAGTAACTAGATACTTAGCTACTTAAATAAGTACATTTCATGCTTGCGTGTAATTTCGAGGGTAAAACTACTAAAAGACATTCCAAGGGAGTCCACGACGCGTTAAAATCTCGTGACACGGCATTTTTGCACAAAGAAGTGTTCGCGACAAGTCACGCCACTATGAAGTTGCTGGAGAAACGTGACGCAAATTGAATAGACACCCAGAAAAGGGGAATGTACGGATTTAAAACGTGGACTTTAACGCGCGATTCAATATATTACTGTGAAATAATTATAGATTAAATAAAAAGTAAAATTAGGCTTATTAATATTAGGTTTATGAAAAACTTTGTGTAGTTCAATTGAAATCGTTAATATTATTGTGAAAATTCTAGCTTTAACAATAATGAATACAATAATAACATCTAAATGTGTGGCAGTACAATCGGGTATTCTACTAAACTGAAATATATTCAAACATAGTTGGATTAAAAGCCCATGAAAAAATCTAAGAAGTCTGTTGGAATATACGTCTTTACCGGAATTGCGCTATTATCTTCTGATTAGTTATTTTTTCAAATAGAAAGAAAATATAGCAAGTCGAAAACTTTATATAGCATCATTAAAATAAACACATTGCTGGTAAACTATAAAATTTAAATATCATTATTTTATTGTAGGATTGTATCTACTTTTATTAAAATAAAATCAGTAAAATGTGTATTTCGTTTAATAAACTTGATTTGACTATTGTTTACCTACATTTCCAATTTTATTATATTCAGTTTGTATCGAATTTATACATTTTTTGTTTGAAGGCGTGTGAACAACAATCAGCTAAGCTTTTAGCCTACTCTAAAGCTTATCGATAACTAAGAATATTTTAAAGTTTCTATTTAAAGTATCAATACAAACTCTGTGGGTTATTTTATAGCAAAACTATTAAACGCTGCATTTCGTCAGTTTTACGCGTTCGTGTGTTTACAAATTAAGTGTACATACGTTTACACGGCAACTTGGGCGCTCACAGTGAACGCTCTGTCACTTGCGTTATAAAGGCCAAGTCTAAAGTTTTCACATTATGACGAACACGTAAAGTAATTATAAGTCTTTGAGCTATTTCAGAACGAATTCCGAAATACAATAGAGAAGTCATGTTGTATGGAAATTAGCTTGTAATTACGTGCAGATAGCTACAGTTACAGATAAAATGAGTTTGTACTGTAAAACAAAGTCTTTCTTCCTGAAATCGGTGAGATTAAAGAAACCTCAATGGATTTTTATACTGTCTTAACCCATTGAGTGATGCATGTGGATGGTTTAGATTTTTAATTCATCAAGGTTTAGTGTGAATCAGCTGATATCACGTGACGATAATGATTGTTAAACTAAAGTAAAAGAAATGAGTAAGTTGATTACATCTTCGCGGGCTTTTTTATATTATATATTTATATTTTATATTTATATTTATAATTATAACGATAATTATTGAGTAAAACTTAAGTTATCAACCCTAGTTAAAGCAGAGTTGTGGATAGAAGATATTTTAATATCATACTGAATTAAAACAATTAGATAGAATTAATATTAAATGCGATCCATTGCATTACATCTGAATTTTTATCATCACTTATCACCAGGTGTTATTGCAGTCAAGGACTAACTTGTAAGGAATAAACAAAAATCTAGATTTAAACTTGTTAAAAATAGTTTCATATATTCTTTACCTACCCTTGCCAATATAAAGTTGAGAGGCATATTTTAAATCAGGATAGTCTAATTTTATATTAAAAACCGTGAATCTATTCCAATATCTATAAATATTCTAGAGATGTTAACGAAATCGAATGTTTTAATTTATACCAAGATAAAAAGTACAATAATTACAAACTTGAAGGTAGACACAATTTTCACATAAAAGAAAAGAAAGAATGCTTGATGAAGCTTCAAAATGAAAAACTTCGCATATAAAACGAACTCCGAATAACATTCACTTTGACTCTACAAAAGGTACATTTCTAAACCCAAGTGAAAAAATATAGAAAAAAAAATATATTTCATAAAGCATAAAGGCGGTGACACGGCCGCGTTCCGTTCTACGTAATGATCGCTAAGATTCCCGCTCCATCAAGCCGAGTTCTTAATTCCAAACCCTTAATGAGATCTACCTTCGTGTCTGCGTACAATGGAACGGCACGCGTGAGTTTTTTTTTTCTAAACCGATTCAAGGATCGAGCCCATTCAGACTTAGCGTTTAAAAAGATGCAGTTTAAGTAATGATTCTACATGGAGGTTCTAGAAAATGAGGTTGCAACTGTTTTTAATTTCGTTAGTGGGTTATTGTTGGCGTAAACCTAGGCCGGTTCAATTTATCTTAGTGCATAGGTATCTGCCTCCTTTTCTTTGCATTTTACTTCAGTTTGCGGCCTATTTTTTGTTCAGACATTTAATCTATTCAATTTTTTCTTTTAATTACTGGATTGCTGTAAAATTGCGTAACAAACCTACTGACGTAAGAACATAGATTATAAATGATGTATTTTGGTATCTTCTTTTTAATACGTAGGTACTTTTGTAAAGTTTTATCAAATTGAGATTAAAATCTTAAAACCGAAATATTTTTCCAAATTGGCTCAATAATGTTATAGTAAGTTCAGGTCATGGTTTTCTACCTTACCGAAGGGATTCCGATTGTCTACGCGATGTCGCGTTAAAAGCTAAAATCAATCAATAATACCTATGTACTTACCTATAGATTATTTAACTGCATCCTCAAACAATTGAGAATGGAAAATTAATTGTTTTTTCTAAATTTACGACACGAGTCTTTGTTTCTCGTAAGGCAAAGAATAAAATATAAAGCAAGAGTAAAATTTATATATATTTTTTTATATTTTCAATGTCACCAAGCCAAAGTTCCATTACAAACAGATTACAAAATGTAGCAGGAAACATTAAGCGCAGATAAAAAAGTCTTTTAAAAGGCCCACAAACGGCAAAGACTGTAAACGGCTCGAAGAGGCAACTCTCCATTAAACGGAGAGCCGGAGAGATGCGACTCTGCGATTACCGGCTTAAGATAGCGTTTGTAATTACGCGTTACACTGAGCGAAATGTGACGTCATATTGCCGTCTAGAAATTTCTGGAAATCATGCTAAAAGTGAAAATTATATGCACGGAAATAAGTGCATATAATTTTTTTACTAAAATGATTTTGCTGAGATTAAATATTGAATACAAGGTTGTCTACTGTGTTAAATTGAGATGATATCTAAACCCAAAGATATCAGCATTCTTCCATTGGAATTAATGGACAAAGTTCTCAAGTCTGAGATAAAATTTGTTATCCTAGTAGCTCATTTAGCTATTTAGACCAGTGGGAAGATTTTCAAAATACATATATTATGTTTACTACTTAACTTTTTAATCACTTTACTTATTAATCACTTTTATTCAACTAATGATTTAGAACTAAAAGAACTAGGAAGAGAGTAGATCGATTCGGCCTCGCGTCTTCAGCTTCGCACCTCGAAGCCACCTTCAGTCACGTCGTTACCACGGTTCATGTAACTAAATCGGAATATCGACAAAATAAAAAACCGTCGTATATCGTCGTACGTAGCCATTGAAATATATTATTATGCTTTTATTCACTCTTTTTTTCGTAAGCCGCGCACAGTTGATTAGTTTTAAAAAAATCCTAATTCTAAAGATTTGTTTTAGCTAGTGCAATGAGGCCACCTTTGTACCTACTCTAATTTTAAAACAAATAATTCTTCTTTTGTCATAATTTTTGTATCAATTACATTTTAATACATAAATGAATAAATATAAAATTATTTTGTCAACCACTCTACTTACCTATGGATGGGGTGACGTCACACGCGACCTCGTCTGTTGTAGTTTGGTGATGCTCTGAAAAACCGTACATTAATTATTTACTATTAACGCACATTTTTACTGCGCGAGATTGATAAATTGATTTTGATTTTTGTTTGATAAAATATTAACATTATATCTTAGTATTTATTTACAATAGAATGTATGCTTGTAGGGGCATCCTACTGCGATTCAAATCTTGAAACGGTTATTAATAGGATACTAGCGTCCTGCGGTTTCACCCGCGTCTTTCCCGTTTCCGAGTATATAGTTTTAGAGATATCGTGATGCATCAGTGGTATTTCGCTTATAAATTTCAAGTAGATTAATTGGTCAAAGTTCGTCTCAGAAGTCAGAACTTAATCTATGAGTTACCTACTGACGTAATTAAAATTAACAGAGCATTAGATCTAAACAGATCAAATATAAAATAGAAAGAGGCCTATAATAACAGAACATTATCTTACTGGGTTTTAATTCTGGGTCTCCTTGTGGAATTTTTTTTATCGACTACAAGTTGGCCTTTGACTGCTATCACTCCTGATGTTAAGTGACGATGCAGTCAAGATGGAAGCGGGCTAACTTGTTAGGAGTAGGATGAAATCCACACCCCTTTCGGTTTCTACACGACATCGTACCGGAACGCTAAATCGCTTGGCGGTACGTCTTGGTCAGTAGGGTGGTAACTAGCCACGGCGAAAGCCTCCCACCAGCCAGACCAAGACAAATTAAGAAAAATCTCAATCTGCCCTACCGGGAATCGAACCCAGGTCCTCCGTCTTATAAATCCACAGCGCCACGAAGGTCGTCAAAAATTTAATAAAGAAAAAATTTGATGGTGTTACACCCACGTGCCTCGTAGAGCATGTTAAGCCGTTAGCCACTATCATCAAAATCTGATAGTGGTTGTTAATAAATTAAACATTATCAGCGTAAGCCCGCCAAGCTGCATTGCAACAGCGTGGTGGGTCTACATTTCATAACCTCTCTCCTACAAGGAAAAGGCCTGACCCTGTTATGAACCGTTAATGAAAATATAGTTAAGTCTAAATACCCACAGCAACTCAGCTGGATATAAAGTATTATAAGTATGCATTTTTACCGTCATTTATCTTGTATCACATCAACAAAAGCCCAATGCCATTCCACGGCATGATAGTAGGTCAAATAGAAGGCGGGCGAAGGAAGTGGGCGTGCTAAGACGCAGGCGTGGCCTCGGCTATTGGAGCCTATTGTAAGGTTGTTTGTGTGACGCATCTACCTTACATCATCACTGCATGTTATGAAATAAAGTTTTCTGTCGCGTCTGTTTGTTTATGAACTCGACGACGGACGTTGAACGGATTCTCATGCGGTTTTTAACGATAGATAGAATGACTAATAGATCTTACTGTATTTAATTAAGCTTTTGTGTAAATTGGTTTAGGTAAATAAAACCTACCCATAGGTAGATAATAATTGAAAGCTACTAACAACTAAAACCAAAAATAAATTTATCAATTAATTTATTTTTTGATTTTTATCTGCATCCTCAAATTGTTTGTTATAGAATGAACATTCCACAACGAATTTGACTTTAGCAAGTAGGTACTTACCTACCTACTTCTGCCTAAATATCTTCTTATTTACTTTCGATGGGCAGTTTGGCTTTGGATAAGTACCTAAAGTGAAGAAAAGTCGGAAAACAAAAACAGAAACGTCAGCGCATTGTTAGATTGCTAAGACTATTGCAACATAGAAACCAACTTGCAAAAAAATCATTATGTTTAGCAGTCATTCATACAAAAAAACTCAAACGCAATTTAAATTTAAGAAGGTCTCATGTCATCTCACTTTGACAGTTTGAAAAAGAAATATGTCAAAATATGTAGAATATCAATTGTAATAACTATGAGGGTAACATAACAGATAGATAAAAGAAGTGGAACATTGTTCATCTTAAAGCGTAAGATAATGAGTCAATAGATATTCCAACAAAGCCTTTGCCAATCGAGTCAAGCCCGCCCTCGCACGCCCCGTTTCTTAGAAGATTAGCCTCCTTGTGTCACGCCCCCATCTTAGAAGTTCACTACACGCCCCTTTACTTGAGGGTTACGCCTACTTCCTTCATATGTCGTTGGATATTGTTTTAATTTTGTAAGATTTTAGTATCACCTCAAAGCGAAAAGGCTGCTTTTTTATTTAAATGTAAATTAAAAAATCAAATTTATAAACTTTTTTATAAAACAAAACTTAAAGGGATTACCTACTGAATATTAATAATAGTCATTTCAATCAATGATCTTACGAGTATAGCGAAAAGCTTTGAATAACATCTTAAGAAGCTCTCGCTTAGTTGTTGGATTAAGGGTCAGATACAGAAGGCGGTGATTTTTGAGACGGCACGTATTGTGATGAGGTGCCTCACTCTGGAGCCCTGAGTTTTTAATAGAGTATTTTATAAGTTTTGTTAAAAATTAAAAAAATTGTAAATAAAAAAAGGAAAGAAAAAATTATATTCTCTCACGCCACCACGAAGAATTCGAATGACACCTTATATCACGTCCGATTTTAATGAAATAAAGTCTAGTTTAATTTGCAAATAAAATATATCATAATATTTAATAATTTTATTTGTTGTAAAAGTTGAACACCAATTATTACAGAAAATGTTTAGAAAAAGTAATAAATAATTATCTCTGACACCATCAGCAAAATCTACACCAGTAGCGCCACCTATGTGATAATGTCAAAACTGAGGCCACATGCGCACGAGTTTTTCGTGAGACGCCATCTATGAGTGTTCTGATAAACTGCTTACGTAAGAACAAATAACGGCTACTTAGTTACACTTGTCACCGCTAGATGTCACTATATTAAATATTACATTATTAATTTATTTTCAATTGTTTCTGCTTTTTTTTCTTTTTAAATTGAAACATTATTAAACTTTTCGTTATGTTAATAAATTTATCAATGCCAATAACATGTAACAATGTGCCGTTTCTATTTAAATGAAGTTGGTTTTTCATAGTAGGGTAACCAAAATTATTAAATTTAAATGAAATATTAGTAGTGTTCTTAATTAATTGAAAAAAAAATACAGATTATTGTAAAATTAAATTTTTATAATAATCTGTATAAATATAAAATAAAACGCATTTGGATAGTTAAATTGAATTGAAGTACACTCTTAAAAACTCATGTCCATCCAAATTCGTCAAAATTGAAATATACTATATAGGTAGTGTCTAATTGACTAAATTTTAAAGTACCTACATCAAAGCAAATGGGATTTTTTGATTTCAACATCCTTATTGACTTTAAATGATCTTAAATTTAAATAAATACCTATTGCGCCTGATTTGATTTACGGTTGTTACTTTTTATATCTATAACAAGCGGTACCCCTCGGATTTACCGACGTATTTATGTAAAATTCTGTTCATATGAGAATATTTGAATAAAAATCAACCTCTGCGCAGTTTCATATTAAAATCTGTTTTTAGCTACGATTAATAAGACGAAATAATTTTTCATTATTTTTTTTACTTTTCGTGGAATTCTTCTATTTGTTATAAAGATAAATGTTACATATTAAAACTCATGAAATTAGTTCTCGCTGTTCTCGGGTTACAAATGCCGTAAAAAGTTAACCCGCTTTTATTTTATATGTATAAATGTATCAAATCAAGGATCATGAAAATCGGTAGATCCTTTTTCGATTTAGTAGAAGTCTTTGAAGAATCTAAAAGCAAATTTAAGTTTTTCGAGTTTTTTCGTAGATTTTCTTCGACTTCTCATTTATGTCCACCAATACATTAATAAAAGAGGAAACATGATAAAAACTATGCATCGTGGTCTGATATTTTATACTATACTAAAGCCGAAATCGATTGAGAATGCTTGTCAACAAACAAATTTAAAACGAAGGTAGAAAATGCAACACATTTTACGCCTGATAAATTTATAATCATGTTTTGTTTTTTATAAAATGTAATTTACAAGATATTGAATATATTAATTAATTTCAAGCTTACTAATCTAATTTATTGTCATGAATTCGTCAATAACAAGTTAACTAAAAAAATAAAGTGTAAAATGACTAGTGATTTCTACCTTCATTTTTAATTTGTTGAGTTTGGCTTAAGTATAGATAACTCTTCTGTCGTTGTAAGTGGTATCGATATGTAAGTTCGTGTTAATGCGGGACGTTAAGCAACTTATGATAAAAATAAAACTAGTAAAATGCGTGGTCATAAGAATAGTAACTAACCATACCTATATTATAATTAATCTTATATGTAACTAGCTGAATCGCTAAATATTCCGTATATTCCGTCTCAGTTCGTTCTTAGTAAGCATCTAAGTAGTACTAACTTGTATTGAAAAAATTAGAGTTCCTATGAGGACATCTATGTTCTAGTTCTCATAAGACACTGCCATCTTTCTGCTACACGAATTGTAGGTAATGATTTAGATTTTTGCGAGATTGTATTTTATTATAGATTATTTTTTCTATAAACAAAATTATTTTACGATATTAAAAAAAATGGTTAATAAGTTAATAGCTTACCTCCAACCAATAGCTTACCCAATTATTAACTAATCATTCCATGAATTCCCCTAAGTCTTAGCTTTGTCCACAAAAAAGTTCGATTTTATCTAACAAAATCCATCGTTTTCAACTCTGTAAGTATTTTTGATTTTTCATATTTGTTTTGTTTCCTTTATTTTTTTGCTTGCATTTAACACGATGTTATTTCAATAACCTATTTCTTCAAAACAATAAGCAGAATGTTTATTATTAACAACAATATATTTTTTATAATTTTTGTATTACAGTATGTAAGAATCTAGCAGTGTATCTAAGATTCAATCCTTCAATGATTTAAACGATGTTACCAGTTTTAAGCAGGACTTTGAATGATAACAGGTGGAGACAAAAGTGATATATTGAAGTCACTTATTATTTTACGCTGGGTTAGATACACCAAGGTTTCAAGAATATTAAATATGTAAACCCCTGGTAACAAAATAAATATAGGTATATATATATAATACACGATGTTTTATAGCATTTTCTGCAAGTGTGCAAGTATAAGCGGAATACCATTGACTGCCCCATTACGAGATCTATAAAACTGTTGTTGACTTGAAATTTAAGCATAGAATATAATAATTTAATATAAAAATAAACTCATTTTACGGTGTAGACACTGTCTTAGAACGAATTTCTCGATTCTCTCACAGATAAAATGTGAAATATATAGAGCCTCATTCTTGTAGTAAGTCTGGTTAATTGTAAAACCATAAAAGTATTTATAATATTTTATTTGTCTTACTAAAGTAAAAATATTTCACTTAATATTGAAGACTTAACATGTTGCCTTTTTTAATGATAGTAAAGTTATGCTCAAATGATGTATTTTTTATCATATATATATATATGTCATTTACAATTCATCTAAATAATTTTGATAGAGTAAAGGCTTCCAAATGTCTGTTCCGTTCAAAAGATTTCGAGACAAGCCGTCGGACAATACGTTTTAGAATTTCGTTGCTACATTATGCAGAGTTTCTACTGCGTTGTAATATCCTATTATTCAGTGCATTAGGCATTAAAAGAAAAACTGCTAAGTTATTAAGGAATATTAATTACACTGATACATCTCTATCTGTTACAAAAACCCAAAAACATACAGCAAACAGCAAATCAATTATACTTTAAAAGTCATAAAAATCAATATTGTTATATGATAAAAAGAGCAAAATAAAAAAAACACAACAAAAAACATAATTTATTGAGGTAAACTTCATACAGTAATTATAAAGACATTTTCAAAATTAAAACACACTATTTCTAAAAAGCTTTCGACAAAGAACTAAAAACATGTAAGTATAAATATTCGTATAACAAAAACAAAACACAAAAAAAAGAAAATTATAAAATAGCCGACGGTTACAATTCTTCGGTAGTGAAATAAAAGTTTTTGAAAAGTTGTTGCAAGGAATTATAAATAAAAACAAAAAAGGCGTACTTACACTAAACTTAAAAAGTAAATAAATAATTAACTTAAACAAAATAAAATAAAGCTAATGAATAAATAATTAAAAAATAAACAACTTTAAAAAAACAGAATCGAAGAGCATACCACTTTATAAACTACTATTATTAAATTATTCTCATCACCGTGTTTGGTCCTTCGAATAAGAATCTTCTTGATTGAAGCACAGAAGCTATTTATTGTCTTTGTTGTAACCACAAGAGTCCCAGTAGCCAGTTAATCTAATTATAAGTAATCGTGGCAGTCTAGTGGTGTTATTATTGACTTTGTATCTTAAACCTTAGTATTATTTTAACGCTTAATATTAATTTTGCTTAATATGAATTATTTGCTCACTCAAGGTGTCGCTCGTTAGTTAAGAAAAATAAATTTTGAAATAAAAATATTCTCAATAACGGCCAAACGTTTAATCTCTTTACAAATTTAACCGACATAAATATTAAAAATTTCGCAAAACTTTTTCACTGCCAACAGTTTAGGTTAAAAAAGTGAGGGTAGGGAAATTTTAGCCTAAAAATATCTTTGGTAAGACGCGGTTAGAATTTTAAAATTTAGATTTTTTTGAAATTTTGTATTATTAAAATTTATAATCACAAGAGCACGAGGAACGTGTATTGCGCCGCGCGGCCCGGCCGGCCGCCGCGACTCCAGACGGACGACTGAGACTGTCCGCGGCCCGCCGCGCTACCACCCCGAGCTTGCTTCCCCCTACCCCACCCCCTCACCACCGCACCTCTCTCGCCGCGGGGCCGACTTCGTTACGAGCCACTTGTAATCGCCGCGCGATTTTTCCGCCTAAGACAAATTAGGCGGGCCCGCGCCCACTACCCTCCTCGGCCTTGCTTTTGGGCGGCTTCTTAAGTTGTGAAGACGTTTTGTTAACGCCTTGCCACTTTCTTCACAATATATGTGAACAAATGCTGAGAACCATTGGGATTTTCTCATAAATAAATAAAAAAATATTTTTAGAGTTCCTTGTAAAATTGTATCTAATACTGTATTTGATAACATAACATTGTTAGTATTGTTAATATTGCTAGTTAACAATACTAATACTATGGTTAGTTGAAGGTTTATTGTCACAGTTGCAGTAGGTCCGAGCATAAATTATCCACATTTCAATGTTATGGCGGCGAACTGTTTTATTTTTAAATGGCATTTAATCGTCACTCTCACTTTCGACGATGCCGAGGCCGGGTTAATTGTAAATAAAATTCAATCATTCGCAAAAAATCCCCGTAATCGGCACCGACAATATCAATGAGAGATACGTATTTAAAGCACATTTTATGCATAATAATGGGCTCGGGTGAGAGAGTATTTTTATTGGTAAATTCTGGTGGTTTTTTAAAAATTGTAAGCATTTTATCTGTGATTCGGATTGAATCAGACACATTTAAAGTATTTTTATATTGATGTTTAACTTTACATTTACGTTACGAGTGTTATCTAAAACTGATATGCGAAATATGTAATTTAGTGCAACCACGTTTTACGTGGTTGCACTAAATTTAACATTATAAATAAATTTACATGTAATATTATAGGAAAAGTTCTTTAGGTCAGAGAAATATACTTTTTCTGGAGAAAACTTGTATTTTGCAAAAAAAATACCGAGTCGTTATTTATTTATAAAATGAAAACAGTGAGGACAAACAACTCATAGACATAATATTTCAAATAATTTTAATCAAAATTCATTATAGCAAAAATGTTAAAGTAGGTTTTATAGATTATTTTAACAGCAAAGACATTCTTTCCGGCCTTGTTTATGGGCTTAGTCTTATTAGGAAGAAAATAAAAGTTTATTGATATTAAATTTAAATTTAAAACCTTATTTGTGAGGTCACTATGCACCACTAAATTGCTTCTGATTTTCGTACAGTTCGAAAAATGTATTACATAAAATAACGATAATATGTAAATTTCATATTTTAACCACAATATTTGGGTTGTTAAATACACTTCAGTCGTAATATAAAGTGGTCATTTTTTACAGACATCGTGAGCTGCCGAAACCGTGCACGATTGAGTTGGGGATGAATTGATAATATGATTCTTTTTCAGACAGCGATCCAGCAGTAGTGGGGTCAATAAACTCGCTGTGATTTTAACGAAGCATCGATTACAAAATACGTAAAGATAAAATAAATAAAAAAATATATATTTTACATTTTAATGTGTTTTATATATTGTATGTAAGATTTATTTGGTATTGCAATGCAAACCATTATTCGATCGATTGGTTATTTTATTATTAAATATTAATGATTACGACACTTCACTTGATTAACTTTTGTCCAAATTTATATTTAATAAGTATGATAAGTATGTGAGTGTAATGTTATTGTTTTTCATAATAGAAAATATAAGTTCTACATTTTTCATGTACATAATTATTACAATTATTAGACTGGCTACCGTGACCTAGAGTCATTCGGGTCAAGTGCGCGCACTTTACTGTTTTCAGCCTCACAGAGCAGAACTAAAGAAGAAATTGGAAAATAAAAAAAATGTTTCGAAAAGAATGTTTATTAGCCTACAAATTGAAACAGAAAATAAAACATCCTGTTCCATAGTTAACAAAAAAAATCAAAATTTTGAGAGTAAGTCGGAATGCGGACACTTGACCCGTATTGCGGGTAAGTGTACGCAGCACTGTGGGGTAAGTAGACGCAATAGGGTAAGTGAGCGCATTCGATAAATAATCAATATATAACAAATAAATTGAAATGAAACTTATAAAGCCATCTTAACGAAATATTTAGCTTTCATTTAAACACAGTCAAAAGTATCATAAAATCTAACATTAAGTCTTGCAATGGAGATCTATCTGTTATTAAATCTTCATGAATATTCTTACCTCTAGTACACAATTAAAACAATCAACACTACAAACAAAGTATTTTAACGTTAAACCTGTTGATATATGACAATATCATGTTAAAAAATTTAAAGAATTTTACATCAAATTGGAAGAATAATCACAAACAAATAAACTATTATCACCTTCCTGAGAAACACACAATTTATGCCATCAATCCTTATTATTTTCGCATTGAATCCATTCTTCTGTTGGTCAACATATTTATCTTGACATAGGTAACGGGAAATAATATTGGGCTAAGTCTAACTTTGAAAGGATTTTTCTTAGTTTAAGCGCGCGGGTAAGTGAGCGCATGCGCACACTTATCCGCGCACACTTTACCCAGAATGCCTAATATCAAACAAATGGCCGCCGACTTACAAACACTCAACTTAATCTTAAATAATGATTTAAAAAAGACAGGAGAATATGCACTTCATAAAGTAAAACGTCGCCTACCGTCTTCACATAACAATTTTAGAAGTACCCGTGTTTTCCAACACGCTAAAAAGTTAAAATTAAATCAACAAAAATACTTTTTTGACAATTACTAACAGAGTGCACGTAGTAAGGCGTTTGGGCATGTCGAAACTAATTCACCTTACCGGTGCCCCTAATTGACCAAAACAAACTCCTCACCTCCAGTGCCCCTTCCTGGAGATAGAAGCAGTGCGCTCACTTACCCACTGCGCTCGGTTACCCCGAATGACTCTACACTTATTAATTTTAGATTGTAACAGTAATGAAAATTGTATTTCTAACAATTTATTATTTTTCCACTATCTACTTTACAAATTTATTATGCTTTTTTATATAATTTTATAACAGAAATCAAAAACAAAAAGAAACTAAATTATAGATACAAAACAAAATTCTAAATCTAATAATACACTGGAAAGTACAACACTTGCATACAAATTACCTGTATATGGTGATAAATACAAATCTTCTTTAGTCTTCTTCTAAGTTTGGAATCACGGAACTTTGTTAATTTTTGTAGTTTCAATTTCAGAAATTTTCGAGCACCACAAAAAATAACAACGACGTTTTAAAATCTTACCAGATAACTTAATCTACAAAGTTTCTAAATATTAACACAGTTCAGAAAAATGTAAGTTCCTATCACTTAAAAAATTTTGTCTTCAATAAAAAGTCCTGAACACTCGAAGTTAATTTTGAAAGTCTTTAATTTAATGGAAAAGAACAAAATAAAAAATTAAACGCGGCGGAGGAACTTAATACCACTTATAGACTATGCGGCAAAACGAGCCGAATATTTACATTGAAGAAAAAAAATGAGGTCAATCGGAGGTTACGGGCAACGCAGCCGGACGGCGCGGGCCGCGACGGGATGTGGCATTCGCATCCTCGAGCATCCCGCGCCCCGCGCACCCCGCGCGCGCCCGGACCGGGCCCGCCGAAAACCACGTGCGCGCACTCGCGACAGAGAGGCACTAGCGGACTCTGCACCAGCCAGACAGGGACAGAGCTATTCTTTTTTCAATTTACTATATTTGCCGATTTTTATTATTTTTTCGCATTTCGATATTTTATTTTTTAGTTGATGTGCTCCGCAACTCACCTGTTGTGCTTGACCCCTTTCGATCTGTCGACCGATCACATGATCGACAATTTTCGATACTTTGTATCGTCCGAGAAGCTGATACGTAGAAATCCAATTCATTTCTAGTAAATACTATGAAAAAATGTAATATTTGATAAAGTACAGTCAGAATAGATAACTTATCCACTATTTATGAAATAATTTTATGGACACCTCTTACACAAAATAATTACGTAATACTGCGTTCCATTTGAAATATAGAAATAGAAAATGAAAACTTTTCATTTTGTAAAAAAAACTAATATTCATAGAATAAATATATTTTGAAACTTAAATATATTCTATTGCAGAAAAATAACTATTAAAATAATTGATTCTTATAGAAATCCAGTAGAAAAATGTATTAAGGCCTAAAGAGTATTAGTGCTGCCACATAAAATAGCGTCGAGTAGCAGAACTAAACATAAACACACGCGACCGTAGCGCCATGACACCTCACGCCGTCAATGGAAACTATAAACCGATGGTTCATTTCTAACGTGTTATTTTACTTTTTATTTTTTAATTGTGAAAGTGCAACGTTCACTTCGCCTGGCATTCAACGGCCATTTTCGTTTGGAGTTTCTTTTTCGTTTTCATTGGTTTTTCACAGACGTTTTGATCATGTCGTACAATTGGCGTGTACGTTACGTAGGTTGTAACTTGTTCAGCATTTTGACCCGTTATTCACGCGGTTAACCAATATCCATTTATACAATTGTATATAATATTTTAAAATTAATATATTTATATAAACATATGAACATATAATCAATAATAAATGACGTTTAATAATATTGTTTTATAATTTCATTAATTCGTATACTTTAATAATGTATTATAATATTCAGCCTCATTATAATAGATGGCGTTAGAAGTTTTGAAACTCCTTTCTAATTGCATTAAT
Organism: Mycalesis mineus; assembly: GCA_034621355.1. Classification (NCBI taxonomy): domain Eukaryota; kingdom Metazoa; phylum Arthropoda; class Insecta; order Lepidoptera; family Nymphalidae; genus Mycalesis; species Mycalesis mineus. The sequence continues at coordinate 5,378,701 of CM067901.1, forward strand.
TCTAATATTCTTATAAGACAAAGAATACTATTTTCTTATTAGACATTAATAAAATGTTTTTAAAATAATTTGGTAAATAAATTACGTTTTAAATACAACGAATAAAACTTGTGAATAGGAACTACATTTAATAATAATATAATTTATGAATAATATAGTTATTCTGTTTGAAAGTTTTATTTAGATTATTTTAATGCTAATAAAGACCATTGTATTTTAAAAAATAAGATTTCGCCAGCTAACATTGCACCTAGTTGTGTAATAACGTACTAATCGCTTGTTCAGCTGAACTTGGAAAATCCTTTAACTCAAATTTTTTTCTTACCTAATCATTATACTTTGCACTTTCATTTAATTAGTATTTTAATTTACAAGGGCTAAAAATTTTCGGAAAATACCTCGGATGTCGTTGTCTTGTACTAGTTGTTTCTAATTCTTATATAAATATTCTAATAAGAATAATTGCGCTTCTTTTTATTCTTAATAGATGGCGCTACTTTTAATTTTGCTTGTTCGGATCCAGAAGGCAGTAATTTTTGAGACGGCGTTTATTGTAAAGATGTTCCTCACTCTGGAGTTTTGACCATTCTAGCAAGTGGTTCTCTTCATTACTACTTGCTGGAAACTTCAAGCCAAAAAACGTATCTAATTTGTATTTTTTAAACTCTGCTAAAAATAAAAATAAAGATAATAAATATTTTTACTAAAACTTTTATTATTTCTTTATGTCTAACGAAGTTAATGTTTGAATTGAGCTATGTATTTGTTTTTAGGGTTCTTAGGGTAAAACTTTTACCTACAAGATATTACGAAACCCTAGGTACGCGAGTCCGACTCGCACTTGGCCAGTTTTTTTGTTATGCTTCTATACTCAACCATTCATCTGAATTCTACATAAACAAGGATCGAAATATTATTACTATACTTAATACAAATAGACATAAATTATGATTATTTTAATTTACAATTGTATAAAAATTATGGTAGACCATTAAAATATCAGCGCATTTTATCAAATATTATAATATTATACTAGCTGACCCGGCAAACGTTGTTATGCATTAAAAATTTATATATTTACTAGCACCAACAACTTAAAGACAGACTTTCATACAAAATGTGTAAAGGCGTTTCTGAAGCAATATTTCCGTCCCGTCCCGTGTACTAAAGGTCTACATTTTTGTTAAACATTGTATACACTTCAGTACATTAACATTATAAATATATATTTATGGCAAGTATGGGTATAAATTGATATTAAATAGTATATTTCACTCTTGAGTCTAGCCTTGAATAAACAAAAATAATTTTACAATCCGACACGCAGAAGAGATTTCTTCCGTGTACTAAATAGATATTTGAAAAAGATCGAATTCTTAAATCATCATCGTATATATAAAATAGTGATATTTTAATTTCCCATAACTTCAAAAAAAATCAATTTTAATCTTTTAAATACCAAATATTATCTACATAAACTGTACTTAGTGATGAAATAATTTGATAAGGATTAATAGCATGAGTAAAATAAATGCGTTTAAATGTAGTACAAAAAAAAATCAAGATTTTTAAATAAAAAAATGGTTGTTGTGCCTCACTCGACATAGATAAGTATAGTGTGTCGCGAACTTTTTTGTAGATATTTATAAGATCTCCAATTAATTAGAACATTTTATGGTTCTATCTTTTATAGTTTAGGCAGCGTACGCAAAATAAGTAACTTTTCTGGTTGATTTTTACACCTTGTGTCCGAAAAACCCAAATATTTTACGGAACCCTATTTTTTTCCAAAATAAAATTTAGCCTATGTTACTCGTGGATAATGTAGCTTTCGAATGGTGAAAGAATTTTTAAAAACAGTCCAGTAGTTTTTGAGCCTATTCATTACAAACAAACAAAGTTTTCCTCTTTATAATATTAGTATAGATTACAACAACAACATACAAACAAAATTTGGTAAAAGTCGGTAAAGCCGTTTCGGAGGAGTACGGTAACTAACATTCTGACAGGGAAATTTTATATATTAGATTATATTAGAGTATGTCATATAATCACTACATAGTATAAAACTCTCTGTTCACGATAAACTCAAAGACTTCTGAACAGATTTTCTTGCGGGTTTTTCAAATAGATAGTGATTCTTGAAGAAGATTTTAGTTTACCTATCATTTGTTAAGGTGAGTTTTTATAAATTGGAAGAATAGTTTGCCCTTATGTTGGATGTTTACTTGATAATATAGCTATTTTTCTCGCGGGCCAAGTCGCAGACGTCTACTTGTAAAAAATAATTATCATAACAATTGAACTTCGTCTAGTCTCTATTATTTTCATTTATTTATTTATTTTACTATAATCTTGTATTTATGTATGTAATAATGTATGTATGAATTTAGATAATTATATTATATAAGTAAATTTTTATTTTAGTTCAGTAAGATTCGTTCTTTATTTTTGTGTACGTACACCCGAGCCTACTCCAATATATACACTTTTCCTTATTATTGGTTGTCTGGAAGAGATCGCTCATTAGCGATAAGACCGCCATTGTACATTAGTTTTTAAGGTATTTTCTCTTTGTTTGTTTTTGTTTTTGGTGTACAATAAAGAATATTTCATTCATTCATTCATTCAACTTTCTAACAAAAAAAAAACAGTTACTTATTAGGTATTACTTATTGACTTCTTAACGTAGTTCCCGGTGGTAGTTTATTTCTAAATTAAAAAGTTATTGTCTTGCGAACACGTCATAGAGGATATTATAGAACTATACATAAGTTGTAGACTCGCGCTTGATCACAATCGCGATTCATTATTAAAAACACCGAGGACGAAGAGCTTCCGACTGTTCTCATTCTGTAATAGTTATTTTATGAAACAGTTCTTGTATGGCGAGGTGTTTTATGATTTATTTTTTTAATTTATAGTATGCATTTGAATAATGCAAGTCATTATGATATTTTTAAATGAAGTATAATTTTATTAATGATTCGAGATTAGTTAAAAATGTCATAAAAACTTTTAAGAATTGGAAAAAAAACAGAGCTCAGAAGAGCATTATAACAGACAGACTTGGACGGTTTATACTGCTCTAGAAACAGGTTCAGTGCCATTATAAAATAGTAAAGTAGGTATTAGGCCTATCTTGCTGGGGTAATTACAGCCACATGAGGTTTATACTGCTCTAGAAACAGGTTCAGTGCCATTATAAAATAGTAAAGTAGGTATTAGGCCTATCTTGCTGGGGTAATTACAGCCACATGAGGTTTATACTGCTCTAGAAACAGGTTCAGTGCCATTATAAAATAGTAAAGTAGGTATTAGGCCAATCTTGCTGGGGTAATTACAGCCACATGAGGTTTATACTGCTCTAGAAACAGGTTCAGTGCCATTATAAAATAGTAAAGTTGGTATTAGGCCAATCTTGCTGGGGTAATTACAGCCACATGAGGTTTATACTGCTCTAGAAACAGGTTCAGTGCCATTATAAAATAGTAAAGTAGGTATTAGGCCTATCTTGCTGGGGTAATTACAGCCACATGAGGTTTATACTGCTCTAGAAACAGGTTCAGTGCCATTATAAAATAGTAAAGTAGGTATTAGGCCTATCTTGCTGGGGTAATTACAGCTACATGAGGTTTATACTGCTCTAGAAACAGGTTCAGTGCCATTATAAAATAGTAAAGTAGGTATTAGGCCTATCTTGTTGGGGTAATTACAGCTACATGAGGTTTAACAATTAAGCCTGCTCTAGAAACAGGTTCAGTGCCATTATAAAATAGTAAAGTATATTACAAAATTCCCATAACAAAAAAAATACATAACTCGTCTATTTGAAAATAAACATAATATTAAAAATTGCGGAACCAACGGGATTCGAATCCGCGTATCTTTAGCTGTCTGAGCTACTCTACCGCTAAGCTACGGTATCCGACTGACGTCGTTGCCGAAACCCTTTTTAAAGAAATAAAAAGAGTTTTAGCGTGCTGCCATTAACAGACGGATGTATGCCGTCGCGGAAATTTTATATTGTATAAAGAGGAACATGCATCCATGCATTGTTTTGCTATATCTCAAATGGTTTAGGCAGCGTTGTCAATACAATAAAAGCCCCTGGCGGCCCGACATTATCTATTTGAGCCAATTTACACACAACCTTAACAAATGATATAAGGTTAAGTATAACCTTCCTCAGGAATCACTATCTATAGTGAAAAACGCTTGAAAATAAATTATGTAGTACATAATATATGAGTTAGTTTAAGTTGATTTGAGTTACAGTGATCGAACATATCATATCGCGATAAACTCAAATACTATAGTGAGACGAGTTTATTTTTTAATATACTAGAGGCCACCGCCTGTTTCTCCCGCGTAGTGTTCTCGTTTGCGAAGAAATTTCGTGATAAAATGTGACCTATGTGTTATTCGGATATGTTAGCTATATCTTTAGTCTATCATTTATTTAATTACAACTAGCTTTTGCCCGCGACTTCGTCCGCGTGGAATTAGTTATTACAGCACTAAGTACTTTTGTAGATTGAATTTCATATTTAAATATTAAAATTCCAGAATTAGGTCTTAAGTTAAATGACGATATTATCATACAACATTTCTGCGTTGGAAGGCGCGTTACAAGGCGGGGGCGCGTTTTTCGCAATGAAAATTAGCCTATGTTATTTTTTATGAGGATTTAGACTTCAATCTTTGTCCAAATTTCATTTAGACATCGGTTCAGTAGTTGTAGAGTGAAAGCAAGACAGACAGACAGAGTTACTTTCGCATTTATAATATTATAGTTAGGATTTTTATTTAATTTTTAACAATGCTTATAAAACAATTATAAAAAACACTATTAAAAATTTATAAAAAAATACTCCATCTGCTCGGGCCGTAAGCATCCAGTGGACAGGTCCAGAGTGAGAATCTCCTACAATGTTTAAGAATAATGTAGACCCTTAATCAACAATTAAGCGAAAGCTTTTTAAGATGCTCGTCAAAGCTTTTCGCTATAAGACCGCTGACTGAAACGACTATAGGAACAATCATTGTTGAATCAACATTCCACATGGCGGTTATCTCATGAGCAAGGTCCAAGTATTTTGATACTTTTTCCTAGCTATATTATTGTTAAGTTTCATCAAAATCCATTCCGGATTTTTGCGTAAAAGAGTAACTAACATCCATCCATACTTTATAAAATTAGTAAGTATATACTTATATAGTGATGCGACGATAGACAGTAGATACATTTACTAGCAAATAAAAAAATATTTAAAAATAAACTTAAAAAATAGATTTAACCATTTTAACATTTGGTTTAGGAGGACGTTTTATGGATAAGACAATAAACTTAAAAATACAAAGTTTTTATACCGCATATTGTTACAGGTAGTTAGGGCAGTAAGTTATTACCATTGGAGAGACGTTTGGAGTAAAAATTGAAAAGGGTAATACGATGACGAAATTTGGCTCAATGACTCAATAGGTATCAACTGCTCGTTGTCATGGTAAAATACTTGTAATGGGCTGTAAATGTAATTAAATTTAAATCAGTTGTCGTATGTATGTAATTAGGACAAACGGAACAGTTTTTAAAATAAATAATTATAAATTTATTGATAAGCACTAGACTATACCATTAAAAATATTGTAAGCCAAAGTTCTTACAGTCAGACTATTAGCAATAAGGAACACATTTTAAGAATCGAGTAATATACATTATATTATTTCTTAGTTTTTTTAATATGCATTGACAGAAAAAGCAGGCTCTCATAATTATGCACATAAACCATACGAAGGCAGTTCAGTTCCAAGTCAGTACCTTTTTCGACAATCTGGCGTTAGTGGTCGTCGCAAAAACAAAAAGTGTTCTTAAGGTAAAGGCCAACACGGCACTTAAACTAATAAACCGGTGGATGCTTGGAAAACAGCTGTCTTTAGTCTACAAGAAAAGACAGAAGCAGTAGGTAGTATATAGTATCGTCCTTTCAAGTCGGAAATTGTAGACAGGCAGAAGTCCGTAAAATACAATAATATAAGTGTCATGCGATCTTTTAAAGCAACTTTAGTTTTTGAAACTCTAGAAAAATTATCATCTTACTGCTAGACTGTTTTCAAGTTTACTCGTGTTATAAACTGCCATACTAAACAAAGACATTAAAGTTGACTTTATATTTTAAAACGTTGCTACATGGTTCCAAGGCTAGGGTTTGGCCACATAACTATGATGCGGCAACCGCGTCGTTTCTTTTATCTTAGGCTCCTATCAGACTACCAACGGGTATTAAATATCTTGAGCTACATGCTCTCGCGCCAACAGCGTACGAGTACTTTTCATAGTACGGAAGCACTGTTTAACACTAGTTGCATTAAGACAAGATATGCCTTAACTATCGTTGCCTGGGCACTACTGGCACTGCACAATGAGCAGACTACTATCGCTCATTGTTCGTATTTTTAGTTACAAGAACTATTACTTCCTATTAACGATTACTTAATGTTAACTTTTTTTATGTAGTTTATTAATTAATTAATTTATTTTTTTTAATATTATTATATTTATAATAAATTTAAGTAATTTCTTGTCAGTGCACCACCCTGCTTACGATACTTACCGTATTAATAATTATGTACCGTATGTTTAAAAATAATGTGGTGGTTTAAGTTCCTTGCGCACAAATTCGTATAGTTACCTATTAATATTTCCATTTGTTGTGACGGTTATCGCAACGCACCGTACAGTTGTGGCCGAGCCTTTTGTTTTCGTCTATAATAATATGATATTCTAGTTAATTTCATAGTATTTGACACTATAGTCTTAGTTCCAATGGAGAAACTATATCAATCAGGATCAGGAAGCAGTCCAAAGTTCGATGCACACATTGCAATATTATTCCTACTCCTAGCATAAAGTTATTACTTAGTTAAAAGGGTTAAGGGATCATTAAAATAAAAGATTTTTTTTTAACAAAAATAGAACCGACTCAAAACGCACTAAAAAGTAAAAAATAACCGTGTCATTTGGTTGGTTTAATTTACTTAAGCATATCTATGTAGTTCGTATCTTTTTTGGTGCTGTTTTGTGAATACTTACACAAAAACCGAAATCACTGCAAGTGTGCCTATAAAATTTGAAGAGTTTCTTCAGTTTTCCCAAGATATCATCATCAGATCATAACATGATGACAATGGGACCACCTTGGAAGTATGCCCTTTGAAATAAAAAAAGAATTAACAAAATCGGATAACTCTGTAAAAAGTCATAAAGAAAATATCTATATGTCAAATTGAAAACCTCCTCCGTTTTTTTTCGACGGTTAAAAATAAATTATTTAGGTAGTTTTGTAACCTAAATATGGCCCTCTATCGGTTAAAAATCAAAATTAGGCTTTATTACATATCGTATAACCAGTTTTTTCATGTCCATCATTATTGGCATAGTAAGGGCACGGCTCACTACAGAGGCAGGCCTTCCTCCTTATAGGAAAGGGGATTTTGAAGACCTTCTACACTGCTACAATGCAGGTTAGTGGGCTTTGGATAATAATATTTAACTCATTAAATAACATTATCAGATGATAATAGTGACCTGGATCGACGGCTTAACGTGCACTCAAAGGCACAGTCGAGAAGTTGGTCTCGACTCCGGGCTTATAAATTACCGAAAAATTTTGACGTGAAAACGTCTTATAATTCGATAGAGCCGTCTGCACGCACAATAAAACATGACTAATGCGTTACCTCGCTTTGAGGCGTTCCATGTAAGGCTTGAAGTGCAAGCGAGAGCGACGAACGACAAAGATGCACAATCGGCCTTTGCGTTCGGCAGCGTTCGACATCCGTCTATTAAATATAATTATTAAATATATTAATTTTAAATTAAAAATTAATATATTTATAAATTAATATATTTATTATAAATTTAAAATATAAATTTATAAAATCAAAATCAATTATTTTATTAATTTAAATTAATATTTATAAAAATATACTTAAATTAAAAATTTTAATAACCAATTAAATGCTATCATTCCATCAGTATTTTCTTAAGACGTTGTCACGTTCAACTATCGTCAGTAAACCGACTGTACAGACAACCAAGTTTTTTAGAAGAATGAAAAACTGTTATTGTGTGAATTATTTCAGGACCAGACCGAAGACAGGATTCGAACTCAGATTCTCGTGATCGTAGCCACTAGACCAACGAAACAGTCCTATTTTTTGTATGTTATCAAGTTTAACTTTTGGGCCCAAAAAGCTCGAGCAGGTTAGCGCGTCATTGTATCTTCGTGCATTTTCAAAATTGTAGATCAACTATTCTTTGAGAACATAATACGGATTTGATGTAGTCAGTTTATGGGGCATACAATTGAAGTTTTTTTGCCTCGTTGGTGTAGTGGTTAAACTATGTGGCTTTGATCACGAGATCCTGAGTTCAAATCTGGGCCGAGTTACGGAACAATTCTGAGTTTTTCAACCTTCTGTTAAATTTTTAGGACAATCCGAACCCGAAGGCGGGAAATTGGTAGTGCCTCGGTAGATAAGCACGTTAAACCCTCGGTCCCGGTCACTATCATCAACATCTGATAGTAATCGTTAACAAATGACACATTATCACCCTGAGCCCGCCAACCCGCATTGGAGCAGGTGGTGGGTCTACGCTCCATATCCCCCATCCTATAAGAGGGAAGGCCTGGCCTGACAAGTCGGACATCGTTTTTAAGTCGTAATATATATTGTTACAGTTTCTATCTAATGCTGACGTAAGATACTATGACTGACGTCAATGTAATTGTTTACCTATTGTAATGTCTTACTTATTATAAAGACTTACGCACATTACTGCATGCTACACCTGGTTCATGCAATCTGCTCGTGCCCGCGGTTTCAACGGCATTATCGAGATAAAGGTAAGCCTATGTTTTAATCCAGGTTATAATATCTACCTTTCAAAGTTCAGCCTCTTCTTGAGGACGTAACAAACACACACACTCACAAACTCTCGCTTTTATAATATTAGTGTGATAAATATATACGTGGCTAAGTTTATTGTGGGTTTCCGCTCAGACTAGACTCGTTTGAAACCATCCTAGCTAGGTGACTACGTCAAATATACCTATTACTTTACAATAGGTAATGTAAAAAATTAAAAAAAATTGGCAAATTATTATAACGCTGATTTTATTAAACAAAATATACTTTAACTTGGTCTCTAAAAGAATCTAATATATACACATAAATGAAGTACCACTGACTGATTCATTATAAGATCTTAAAAACTATACTCTGTTAACTTGAAAAACAGTTACTCAATTCGCGATGTAGAATTGTATTGAATTTATTCTACGAACGGATTTTTCGATATTCGGGAACGGGCTTTACGCAGGTAAAACCGCTGGGCACAGATAGTATTATATTAAAATATTTTGCAACTCTCCGTTGCATTAAGGTGAGCCCTCATGTACGCTGGGCTTTATACAATCAAATACATTTTGTTGTTTCAAGTGCCATCTGAATACATACAAAATTTGTTAAATATTCAAATATCGTTAAAGTCATTGTAAAATAATATTTTCTTCACTTTTATATATCTAACTTTTTTTTAGGATTTCATACCCAAAGTGTTAACGGGACCCTATTACTAAGACTTGGAATTTTTACAAATTATTTAATTCTGTTTCTGCTATAAGAACATTCAGCAAAACGTTATTTTTGCTCGATATCAATAAATTATAACAAGTAAGCTCTTGAAATATGCACAAAATACTTAGGCCTGTGTGCACCAAGATTTCGGTTATCATAACCAACGACACGACACCAACGTTCACGACAACCTGTACGCCGGTTAAGGACATAAACCGGGCGGTTATCTTAACCTAGCTTAGGCCTATGTGCACGAAGACTTCGGTTATCATAACCAATGTTTAACATAAGCTAACCGTCGGTTACTATAAATTTACTGTTCACGATAACCCGCACGCCGGTTAAGGACGTAAACCGGGCGTTAATCTTAACCGAGCTCGCATGCCTCGGTCATCCCTCGGTTACAGAGTTTGACTTGTAGTGATTTCCTAGTATTTGTTGTTCTGTCTATCCGCTTATTTTCTATGATATTCTTATATTTTTGTATTAATTTAATCAAGACATTTATTTTATTTTGCTACTAAAATTGGAAGTACGCTTTATTGAAGTAGTATTAATTTTAAAATAAAACTAACAGTGCAATAAACAATATAACTTTAAATTTTAGTATACCTATTACTTTACTGTTTGATTTACCACAAAATTTTCCACCTACAGAATAACAATGTAGATAACTATGTGAATACCTATCTTCTTTGACAAATTAACATGCACTGTAAAGTGACATAAATAGCAAATTGTGTCTACAAAATTTGTTACGATGCCAAATTGAGATTTCTTTGATATATGCGTTCGTCCTATTCAAAAGTAAACATTTACATTTGATTAAGTAATATTTTTCACAAATCGTTCATTCACCGTTCGTTCAAACGCCCGGTTAATAAACTTAGTTATAAATTAATAAAGTTGGAATGCGTATTATGAACAGTAAATAAACGCTCCTTGTTTATCGGCCGTTCATTTAACCGACGTTTAAAGTAAAGTCTATGCACACCGCCCTTACGTCCTTAACCGGCGTACGGGTTGTCGTGAACAGTAAATTTTACGTTTAGCTTATGTTAACCGTTGGTTATGATAACCGAAATCTTGGTGCACACAGGCCTTAATTGTTTAACTACTCAATGGTACGGAACCCTTAGTGTGGGAGTCCGATTCGATATTGATTCGAGAGTTAAATTTTTTTAGAAACTTCTCATGCCTCAGAGAGCACATTAAACCATCGATTCCGAACACTGTGACCATTTGATAACAATGATTGTTAGTGAATTAAACATCACTCTTCCATCTCACGTCTTCCACAATAGGCTGGTAATGATAACGATAAATACGTTTCTTCCTACTTTAAATAATTAAAAATATCGGCATCTAACCTAACGACATTAACTCGATTAAAAAACATCGTGTATAGAGACGCAAGGGCGCGTAACTCGTACATCGTAAAGCGGCACCCTTTGTAATTTTGACACTAAAGTGCCTCGTAAACGTGTTCTCGATTCCTCCTTAACTCAATCCAGATATGTTCCGCGAGATGAGCGCCGTATAACGCGTAGTTAGACTTCTGAAAGCTCCTGGTTGGAAGTTTATTTTTTGACTAGCTCGTCCCCGTGGTTTTACACGTCCAAATCTGGATGGCATAATTATTAATTTTGTATAGACATAGATTAACACGTTTAAAAACAAAAATCTACGAACTGTTTTGCTCTATGGTTTTAAAACATCAAATGCCGTGATATGGTGTGACACTGTTTGTTGACAAACTATTATGTTTAAAAGTTTAATATAACGCCATCTTAGTATTTATTTGGATTTGCTCTAATGACAAAATATACTTACTTGATGTTTTTATATTTACATAGATATTTCAGTTTTACACATGCCTGGGCCTAATGATCCTAGCTAATTTCTTTTAAAAATATTAAATTAAAAAAAAACTTTCACATGACTAGTACAATGATATTTCAGGTAGGGATTTCCAATAATCACTTTTTATTGTAATATTAATAGTCAATTTTAATTAAAAAAAATAAACTATTGCTTATAAACTAATGCATACAAATAATTGTGTACAATTAATAGGAACACTTGAACTTGTCTGTGACTACGACTTTTTGACATAAGCCTTATATCTTTGTTATTCGATAGCCAACTAACATATTTTATAGATCGAAACCAAATTATACTGCTTGGCAAATTCATATTTTGAGCAATGACACTGTACCATCACCACGAATAGCGTACGAATCTATAAAATGAAAAGTTTGCTTTTAGTTGCGTAGCTGGTATCATAAAATAATCAAAATTATCGTATTAAAGAAGAAATGTACATCAACTACACCGAAACAAGCACAATCGAAATATTGACTTTTCAAAATAATTTTGTTTTAAACTTTTGGAAAAAGTGGCAAATTTCGGAGAAATAATGCGTAACTAGAATAAATGTCAATGGTTAATTTATGCAGTGATTGCGTTACTACTATTTATTATAGAGAATGTTGGTGTCAATATAAAAGAAAACTGTAATTTTTTATAAGCATATATATATTGACTGTCAATCAACAAAACAGTCGTAATTAGTGCCATTATTAAATATCTTTCAATATCGAGCTTTGTTCAGTAATTTTTGGAAATTATACGTTTTCTTCAAATGAAACCTAGCTAAATCGATAAATCGCTCCCAAAAATTTGAGATTTAGATTATTGTCATGTATAAATGAACTGTTAGTTTGAAATTTATTAGATTAGATAGTTTTGAAGTACTCGTAATTAAGACGAATGTCAGAGATTTACTTTTATTAGTCGCTTTACAAATATTCTCGTAATTTTAATTTTAACAACATTGCTTATAGAGTATTGTTAGTATTTGAACAAAACCTGTTTGTTTCGATGTACATTACCTTTTTAAAATGGCTTAGACATAATGTGTAAAAACAAAATAAATCACCACCTTCGGGCCCATATTCGCACCTTGTAACAGCGCGTTACGTAAGGAGCTAACTTCTTTTTTATTGACGCACCTTTAATGTTTTCGCGTTCCCAACAACTTTGAATATGGGACTTTTTATTAGGGGCTCCTAATTTACTTAGACAAAACTCAACTCTATTGCTTCACAGTAAGGTATTCTTTCGTGTGATGCTCAATAATATTTGAATGTCACCGATAGATAAAAACTTTTACAGTCACTTCATGTGATAAGATATTAACTTACAATGAGTATCATGCAAATATAAACCTAAACGCGTTGTAGCAAAGTTGGATTCCAAATAAACCTGAAGCGGCTGTTACGGCATATGTACGTCGAGAGTCATCAGTCTCGCGTATTTTGTTTTAGAGTCATGCTATGTCCTTTTTGATGTGTCGGTTTGCAAAGCATTGTGCTCTTATAATGTTGGGATGAATCTAAAGTCCGTTTATGACATCTATGCGACCACTGTTGGCGTGAAAACGAATCCAAGTTTTTTTATCACTCGTTTTATTTTAAAGAGCTGGCAGTAAAAGAGTCGTATACGAAGACGTTAACGGGATTACAGTACTTAAGTACGTACAGGGGACAAAAATAAGATTAGGAAAGAATTAGAAGTTATTCCAAATTTTTAACAGCAAAATGTAGGTCATAATTTAGTTGAGGTGTATGATGTTAGAATTTTACCCTTTTAACAAAACGAATAACAATATGTTTTAATAGTAGTAGAGCTTTTTCTGATGTTTTTGGAACGAAGTTCCTTATCGCGCGTTGTGAAAGGGGGCTAGACGGAAAAAATTCGTACGAAAAGTTGTAACGACACTTTTTGATCAAAGGATCTTGCCGCCGCCTTTGATGTGTGTGCGCGTGAGCGGCGGGGGGCGCCCGCGCTGTATGCTGTCTCGCGCTCTCGTGGCGCCCTTTACGAAAATTGAGCCTACTGATTAAGTTTATATAACATTATATTTGTTAATAATAAAAAAAATATTATTATTACTTAAAAAAAATAAAATTTTATTACAATTCCTTCTCTAATTAATCGAAAAATTGAGCCTACTGATTAAGTTTATATAACATTATATTTGTTAATAATAAAAAAAATATTATTATTACTTAAAAAAAATTAAATTTTATTACAATTCCTTCACTAATTAATCGAAAGGAACTTCGTTCCATCCGGGTGTCCCTTGACACCTCTCAATTTTTTCTGTTGCCCTTGGATGTCCAATCAAAACAATGCATATAAACAGAACAATCATCAATCTCATGTCCTTGCATGCCCCTTAAAATATTGCAGGGTTTATAGACACGGTTTTCCACATCCCTTCAGGTAGGTTATCTTTAATTCTTCAACATTTGACAGCCTCTGTGACGAACTGCATTTATGAGAGGTCCGGTAAAGCAATTTGGCGCTCCGATACGATGTCGTGTAGAAACTAAAAGGCATAAGTACGATTTTCATCCTACTCTTAACAAGTTAGCCAGCTTTCAAAAAAAAATTTAGATAGCATTATCACTTACCATCACAGGTGTGATTGCAGTCATGTTTAACTTGTAAATCAGCTATAGGTATATAAATGTTTAGTTTGGTATATCTTCTTTGGAACTACGATATCACAGACAAACAGCCACAAAATATTAAAATTATAACACACCTCTTTCAAATGGGTTAAAAACATAAGTATCTTTACTTCGTTTGAAAGTTTTATAACAAGCGAGCATGATAACGATTCCAACACTAGACGCGAAGGAGGGAAGACAAAGGAAATGCGAATAAAAGGGTAATAATCCTCGAAATAAGTATTGCAAGTCCACTTTGTAACGAAATAAGTTTACAAAGAACTCAGAAAGGATTGCGGCTTGTTCCTTTTGCTCTGCTTTCCAAATCGGTTTGTTGAAAGCGAAAATAGTAATGAGCGGGGGTCTTAAAAAGTTGTGGACTTCGGACGCTGAGTATTGATTGACTGGCGCTTGTTCCCGTCTTTGTCCGGGTCTTACAGGTAAAATAATTAATAGTAATGAGCGGGGGTCTTAAAAAGTTGTGGACTTCGGACGCTGAGTATTGATTGACTGGCGCTTGTTCCCGTATTTGCCCGGGTCTTACAGGTAAAATAATTAATAGTAATGAGCGGGGGTCTTAAAAAGTTGTGGACTTCGGACGCTGAGTATTGATTGACTGGCGCTTGTTCGCGTCTTTGCCCGGGTCTTACAGGTAAAATAATTAATAGTAATGAGCGGGGGTCTTAAAAAGTTGTGGACTTCGGACGCTGAGTATTGATTGACTGGCGCTTGTTCGCGTCTTTGTCCGGGTCTTACAGGTAAAATAATTAATAGTAATGAGCGGGGGTCTTAAAAAGTTGTGGACTTCGGACGCTGAGTATTGATTGACTGGCGCTTGTTCCCGTCTTTGCCCGGGTCTTACAGGTAAAATAATTAATAGTAATGAGCGTAGGTCTTAAAAAGTTGTGGACTTCGGACGCTGAGTATTGATTGACTGGCGCTTGTTCGCTTCTTTGCCGACCGAGACCGAGACTTTGGGACCGAGAGCACAACGTGCTCTCCGAGTAACGGCGGTGTATCACCACCAATTTCCCGACTCCGTACTTGAAATGAACTGAAAATTTCATAGAAGAATGAAAAACTCAGAATTATTCTGTGACCGGACCCTGGATTTGAACCCAGGACCCAGATAGGCTGACCACTAGATCAACGAGGCACTCAACTAGTAGTCGTTAGTAAGTATCAATAAGTATATAATAAATAAAAATATTTTGATTGTGTTTATTTTTTAAATGAGGGGACCGCAGATAGAAATGAAAACGCCTGCGGTAACGATGACTCAAGTTCCATATTTTTTTTTCCCCAAAATCTGCTCAACGCATAGAGGAGCTATGCAGAGCCTGCATGGAGGAAAAGGAGACACCTACACATAGTATGTTTAGATGCAGTGGTGTACCGGAGCAACGAGCGACCTACATTGGTTCGTCATCGGCACACCACGAAGGTTATACGTAGACCTGGAACGACCTCCGTGGCGCAATGTAATGCGCGCCGGATTCATAAGACGGTGGTCCTGGGTTCGATTCCTTGCAGGGCAGATTGAGATTTTTCTTAATTGGTCTTGGTCTGGTTGGTGGGAGGCTTTCGCCGTGGCTAGTTACCAACTTACCCACAAAGACGTATCGCTAAGCGATTTAGCGTTCCGGTGCGATGTCGTGTAGAAACCGAAAGGATTGTGGATTTCGTCCTACTCCTAACAAGTTAGCCCGCTTCCATCTTGGATTGCATCATCACTTAACATCAGTGATAGCAGTCAAGGGCCAACTTGTAGTCGATAAACAAACCTGAGCTGCCAAAGCTTCTGGAACGAGCTCGGCTGTTTCGAATAAACCAGAGAGGACCTACACCAGTGGAATCACGCACAACATGGCCAAGTGCGGAAAAAGCCCGGAACGAAGAAGATGTGCTCAACGCGCCTAAAAAAGTTCTCACTTCAATATTCATAGTTCATTGCTTAAAAATCTCGCACTTAAACCATCAACAGATAAACAATACGATTGCAAGTTCCATTGGCAATTAACAGAATCGAAGCCGGACTGTGGTTGACCGCAAGGAGCAGTCTAATTGAGGAGATTTATGGCTGGGGATGTGTTGCCCGAATAGAAAGTCGACTATAAATTAGCCAGCCCTAGCCGCTGACATTCTGACTAGTGCTACCCTCGGTGGTATAAACTATGCATAGAGTGCACGGTACACGGGCTAGTATTGTCATTAGTGCCGATTATTGACTGTTGTTTAGGAAGATTTTTTTGGTTATTCATTAAAAGTTTGCCCTTGACTGTAATCAACTTCTGTTAGTAATTGGTGATGTAATCTATAATGGAAGCGAGCTAATTTGTTAAGATTAGGATGAAGATCACACCCCTTTCGGTTTCTACACAATATCGTACTGGAACGCCACATCGCTTGACGACACGTTTTGGTCGGTAGGGTGGTAACTAGCCATGGCCGAAGCCTCACACCACCCAAACCTGGTACAAATTAGAAAATCATTATCGGCCTAGCCGGGAATCGAACCCAAAACCACCGCCTTAAATTGCGAGTTTTAAGTAAAAATTCTCAGCTCGGTGTTGGAAAGGTAGTAGTGTTTCTCTCCAATGCCTTAGAAAGAACGTGCCTCGGTGTGATTATCATTATTAATATTGATAGTGATCGTTACGATATTATAAATCTATGCTCGCCATACTGTATTGGAGGAGCGTGGTGAGTCCAACCTCCATATCTCCTCTTCTATAAGAGCCGTTAAAATTAGGATGATAATAATTGACAACGTTTCTGACAGGACAACGTCTGTCGAGTCGGCTAAATATGATTAAAAATATTACCACAGAATGGTCTGGAGATCGATTTCACTGCCCCATCGCTGCATCCCGGAACGGGGTCAACAAACTTATTCGCGGACCGAAAAACTCTCATTGCGTGCGAAATAAATAAAAATACATTAACACGTAATACGGGAGCTACGTCACGCGGCGTGACGTCATAATTGGCTCCGTACAACCTTGCCCCAATAATTGGGGCGGGCGACGGACGAAAAAACGCGTTATTTTAAAACGTTAAACGAAATAAAAGAGTAATGAGTTATTGATTCGGCCCGGGGTTAATGGTCGACGTAATAACGTTATGGAATTCAGTGTCAAGGCCGCCGGTACAGATTAATGGATGTTTTAATTCGTATTTATAAATAACGAGTGGTGTCCGATTGCACCTGCCGGTTTTTAACTTGTGAAATTTTTGTGTGGCCATTACGTGGGGATTCACTTATGGGGAAGTATTAACTATCAACCATAATTAATTAGGAGCCTATTGAAATATTTCAAATCACGACGAAACCTACCTATGTTTTTACCTGTCAGAAGTAGGGTAATGTTTTTCAGCGTATGTATGAACGTAAAAGGATGGACGAGTATTGGCATATGAAATGTTGTGACATAGGCTATATAAATTTTTAGTGGCTGTAAACAAAAAAAGGTTTTTCTTAAGCAATATGAGTATCGTTAAAAAACTATTTAACAACAACAAGTACAAAAGGTACGAACTACGAATAATATTATTACTTATTTAGGTATATATATATATATATAACAAAATCGTAATGAAATCAATCTGTCAGTACATAAAACTATTTTTAAAAAATATAGCTTTTTTTAAACGGTATTCGTTGTAGTGATACTGAGTATGGTTTTACTGTCATATTGTGATATCTGGCCCTGAGATATCTCGCGCCTTTCTGATTTCTGTAGTGGCATCCGTGGACCACCTAAGTTTCGCGCGAACTACGGTCGCAATAAAGCGCTCGACCCCTCTCCAGAAATTATTTTATTTATTCGACAGTTTTTTTATTTGGCATCAACAGATTATTCCACGGGCCTATACCTAGGTATATATGCTTATTGCTGCTGTGTTGAATGACATGACCGGGGGTATAGTCGGTCTAAGCTCTCCTCCAATATAAGGAGTATTCCTTCTCACAGTACTTCTTTCCTTTCTAGATCCTTCACTGTAGAAGCCGTCAGGCTTTGGAACTCTCTCCCTCTTCATATCAGACGTGCGAAATCTTTACCTATATTCAAGGGACTCTTAGCTAAACATTACTATCCACCATAAAATGTTTCAGATTACTACCAGTCGATTTTAATGTTGAACATAATGTAATTATATAATAAGTATATATGTATTATATATATTGTATGTTTTAAATATATTTATTTATTTTACATTTTGCATATGTATTCATATTTATTTATTTTTTAAATATTATAATGTTTATTATTTATAAGTAATTATATATTTACGTTATGTATAACGTGTGTTTTAGTTTTTATTTATTCTCGATTTATTTGCGAATTAAGTTTTTATTTTCTTTTTAAGTTCCTTGTTCACCCTCACCCTCTCTTTAATTTATTGTAGCTTCTTAACTAGGTTGCCTGGAAGAGATCGCCTGTTGGCGATAAGGCCGCCTATTGCGCTACTGTAAATTCTTGTGTGAATTATATCCTGTTTCGTATCTTTCCTGACATGGTGTGTGCAATAAAGAATATTTTCATTTCATTTCATTTCATTTCATTTCAGGAGTACTCTTAGTTAAGAGCCTATGATGTCCAGACTTTATAAAAAACTGACCAGTTTGTCAGCACATGCTTTGAGTTCTTACCTTTGTGGCTCGGGATGGCTTTAGGATGTAGCAGGTATGCGCGGTGGATTTATAAGACGGAGATTCTGGGTTCGATCCCCGACGGGGCAGATTGAGGTTTTTTATAATTTGTCTTGGTCTGGCTAGTGGGAGGCTTTCGCCGTGGCTAGTTACCACCCTACCAACAAAGACGTACCGCCAAGCGATTTAGCATTCCGGTACGATGTCGTGTAGACACCGAAAGAGGTGTGGATTTCATCCAACTCCTAACAATTTAGCCCGCTTGCATCTTAGATTGTATCATCACTTAACATCAGGTGTGATAGCAGTCAAGGGCCATCTTGTAGTCGATTAAAAAAAAGGTATAAAAAGTCCAGAAACTCAATCGTCCAAATATAAAACGCATTTTATTATATTCCTTATCATAACATAAAATAATCATCCTTAGGTTTAACTGGAAGCGAAGCACCGCGTCTAATTCGTCATCTACAAATAAATATTAGCTTTATTTTCAAATCATTAAGATACGAAGTTGTATTATTAAGATATGGAAAATTCGAAAATGGATCGGCACACGCGTATACTTGATTCCATTTTTGTATATAATACAACAACTTTGTACTTTAATGATAAGAAAATAGAGATGAATTTACTGTTGGCAAAATCGATAACGCGCCGCTTTGATTCGCTTCGCCACCAGTCTGAGTTAAGCCAGTCACTTAGCTTCGTTGCAACCCTTAGAAAAAATTGACTAAACAAACGTAGTCCTTGCTTTAGAAAGAATTTCTTTAAAAAAAAAAAATATTTTTTTGTACCTCGATCCCAAGTGCACTAAGACATATTAAAAAATAGACTAACGAGGCATTTGATTAGATCTGATTTTTGTAAAACGGCAGTCCCAGAAAACTAATATGCTAGCTGGTTTTGATGGCCTCCGTGGCGCAGTGGTATGCGCGGTGGATTTACAAGATGGAGGTCCCGAGTTCAAACCCAGCAGGGATTGAGATTTTCTGAATTGATCCGGATCTGGCTGGTGGGAGGCTTCAGCCGTGGCTAGTTACCACCCAAACGACAAAGACAAACCACCAAGCGATTTAGCGTTCCGGTACGATGTTGTGTAGAAACTGAAGGGTGTGGATATTATCCTACTCTTAACAAGTTAGTCGGCTTCCAGGTGTGATTGTAGTTAAGGGCTGACTTATAACAATTTAAAAAAATCTTAGAGTATGTATGTTATAGAGTTACAACTGGGAGTATCCCCGTAAGGGACTAAAACAAAGTAACACATGATCAACACAGTTTTCACTTTTATTCGAATATTACCACAATTACAAAAAAAATCACAAAGTTTGTTTGAATGAGCTCCGAGTCGGTCAAACAAGACTCTGATAAGGAAAAAAATATTTCGTCGTACTCATTCGCTCTTTAAGGTCTCTCATTTGTTTGCAGTATTGTTCGTCTATGTCAACTCTATAACATACTTACTCTAAGACTGGCACATAATTCTAATCTTTCTAATATATAAAATTTCTCTGTCACAATGTCAGTTACCGTACTCCTCCGAAACGGCTTTACCGATTTTTACCAAATTTTGTAACTTTTGTAATTTTGTTAATAAACTATAATCAGAATACAAAATTTTGTGGCTCTGGGATCATTCTCTAATTTTTTATTTTCTTCTTTATTTTTCTATATAATTTTATGATAAATAATAAAAGATCGTGATCTTCATCTTAAAGAACTAATCTACCCAATTTACTTTAAAAAATCAAAATATCTTATTACAATTGTGACAGTTTGTTATTTATAAGATTATTTTAGTTATATACATAATATAAATAAATAACTTACCCTTTTACATTAAAAATAAAATAGTCTTGAAAAAATTCCAACAAAAATACACTTTTTAGCACCTAATCAGACCACTTGTTACACTATTGCACAACACAAATCTTAATTTATTTAGTAATGTACAAAAAAGAACCTTATTTTAAAATGTAAATTTCACATTTGCACATATAAAGAACCAAATAAATTCTAATGTGTTTTAAAAATTAAAAAAAAGCGGGAAGGCTCGGCCCGCGCATTCGGCGGTCGGCAAGGAACTCGACGTCTTGAGGGCCGAAAGACGTTACGTGGGTCCCTTCGATCCCCTTCGTTGAGTTTGTATTGTGATAACGATTTGGTGCTTTTTAGTGGCGCTTTTAATAATTCTTTATTTGATATGAACGTGAGCGAAATATACCCATTTATATTTTTGTACATATGGAATAAAAGACTCATGACTTATGCGTATGTTTAATGATTAAACTAAATTGGCGCATTTAGTGCATAACATATTTTTAATTTTTTGCAGAATTAACAAACTTTTCTGTTTTAATAAACTAACTAACTAGCTAGTCAACTGTAAATGAAAATGTACTGTTATAAATAAAGCTGTTTTTTATTGAATGATAAAATAAGAGCTAATGATGATTAAATAATAGTTGATTATGTATAATCAACTATTTTTCAACTCATTTGATTTCTAGTGAACATTTATAAAACTCTATCAAGTTGAAAGTAGTTATATTTTTTATTTAGAAAGCTCTATTTATGTACTAAGTGATATATTTCAGGAAATAAAATAAAAATTATTTTTATTTTTATTTCAACACTAATTTAAAAGAGGCGACGGTTAGAATCCTAAATGTAGTCAATTTTAAATACACGCGAACATTTTATGGTTAATGTAAAAACGCCTTTATGTTGATAAACTTAGGGTGACTTTATTAGGGCAGGTACGGGCGGTAAAAAATATTTGTTTTGAAGGGCACGCTTTCTTTGCGAACACTACTTTTGTTCGTATTCGTATGAAAGGCGACAATGGCGACAGAGGCGGACTTCCTACAATTTTTTTTATGTTCACATCTAAGGCTGTGGGTTCGATTCCCACGCGTGGAAAATGTCTGTCTGATGAGCATGGATGTTTTCCAGTATCTGAGTGTTTATGTCAATATTATAAGTATTTATATTATTGCCCATCACATATTGGACTAACTTTTTATTTATTTATTTCTTATTGTTTTTTAATAATGTTTTACAACATGTCCCATATTCTCTTTCCCCCACCAACTAAGTATATATTTATATAATTAGTTAATACTTTAATGGACGCATTTAGGACCATATGCACTTAATTTCGGATACTAAGCGTAGGTCTACGAAATAAATTTCAGGGGTTAAAGTATGAAATTGCCGATTTGTACTGAAAAATAAAAATTCGTTTTTTTAAAATTTAACATATTTATTTAATCAAAATAATTACCATTATTATCTATACATTGCTGCCATCTAATAGGAAGCTCATTTATGCCTTTGCGACAGAACTCTGGTGATCTAGATTCGACAAACTGTGTGAAAGCATTTTGCACTGCCTCCTGAGAAGAAAACTTTTTATAACGAAGAAAATTGTTCAAATCACGAAAAAATGGTAGTCCGTTGGAGCAAGATCTGGTGAATATGGTGGATGACGAATGGTTTCTAATTGCAGTTCCTGTAGAGTTAAAACGGTTTCTCGTGCTGTATGTATGGTCTCGCGTTATCATGGAGCAATAATGGTGAAGATCGATTCGATCGGGTAGTTTGCCTCGGATCGGCTTCCGCCATCTCTTTCAAATCATTGTTATTCACCTGCGTGGGCGGTCTTCCACGTGATTCGTTCTTCAAATCGAAGTTTCTATCACGATAGCGTTTAAACCAAAATCGCACAGTGCGTTCATTAGTAGACCCCCTCTCCAGACGCAACATTAATATTGCGAGCTGTTTCTGCCGCGTTAGTTCCGCGTCGGATACGGACCTTGTATTCAAAAATCAAACGAATTTTCGAAGTATCCATCTTTATTGTCTAAGCTGAATAAAAAAAACAACTGAAAGTTAATAATCGAATATTGCACATTTTTAAAAAAAAGAACTACACAGGTACCGTATGAAAAAAGTTTTACTTTAAAATCTTAAACCATGAAGGTTCTATATCAATTCGAAGTACCTATTACAATAAAACGGCAATTTCATTCTTTAATCCCTATTAATACTGTTTATCAAGAAACTGGTCTGTCAAAGAAGAGTCTGATCAAACATTGACTTTCGTACTTTTTAAATTTAGTTTAACATGATTACATTTTAAAATAGTTTTAAAATTGACAAATTAACATAGGTATTTAATTTTAAGTTTGATAATATTACTGATAATAGAGGTCAAGAAAAAAAATTAACTTTATTCCTATATTTAATTATTTGACGGCCTCCGTGGCTTGTAGTGGTATTATATTATATAGTGGATTTATAAGACGGAGGTCCTGGGTTGGATTCCCGGCTGGGCCAATTAAGATTTTCTAAATTGGTCCAGGTTTGCCTGTGGCTAGTTACTACACTACCAACTAAGACGTACCGCAATTTAGCGTTCTGGTACGATTTCATGAAAAACCCGAAGGATTTCAACGAACCGCGTGAATTTCATCTTATTCCTTACTAGTTAGCCCGTTTTCATCTTAGATTGCATTATCACTTACCGTCAGGTGTGATTGAAGTCGAGTTTACTTGCAATGTACTTTACTTAGTTGGAAGTAAAAAATAATAACTGTCATATATAAAACAATGCTATAAAAAGTCATTTAATTTAGTTTGATCATTCAAAGAGCAACCACTGCCAGTATCTTAGGCACTGTCTCGTTGCAGTTGAGTCGAGGAGGTTTTAGATTTAATTTAGCTTTAAGCAGTAATATATATTATGAATGTAGTCAAATAATAATTATAGAATCTTTAAAAACAATTAAAATATTTTTTAAATACGTCAGAGTCCGTCCCTGCGTTAGGAAGTAACGCACGGTGGTTTATTTTTAACGGTCACATTTTATCGAGTAGCTAGGTACGCGACCTCTGGCGCAGCTGTGTGTTTTGCTATCAAAAGTTCCGGATTCGATTTTTGTTCAATATCCATACTAATAATATCATTTCACCCCAACCTAATATAATAAAGTTTGTTTGTCTTTTTTAAATCTTATTTTTATTGTCCTTTTTTAATCATGACCAATATTCCCCTTGCTATCCAAGTAAGTGAAGGCAGTGGGCAGAACAATAGTTCAATGTGTAGGTGTCATTAGTTTTCTTTATTTCAAAGTTTAGTGTAGGTTCTATGTAAATAACTCTATAAATGCTCTATGGTTTAACTCGGATTAAAAGCGTAGAAACGCGCTAAATGCGCCAACTACAGATTATAATCATTTTATTATCAGCCTATTAAAGGCCCACTACAGGGCCATGCCCCTCTCCATATAAGGGAGGGGATATGGAGCGTAGACTCACCACGCTGATCCAATGCGGGTTAGCGGGCTTATGGTGATAATGTTTCATTTATTAACGACACTATCTGATGTGATGATAGTGAATTAGTGACCCGGACCGACGGCTTAACGTGCTCTTCGAGGCACGGGCGTGTAACACCACTAACTTCTCATGCTTAGAATATACTGAATATTTCACAGAAGAATGAATAATTCCGTGACCAGACCCAAGATTCGAACTCAGGACCTCGTGATTGAAGCCACATAGGACCAAGAAATTATAATACTCATCTTTATTTTTTTTTATCTACTACAAGTTGGCCCTTGACTGCTATCAAACCTGATGTTAAGTGATGATGCAATCTAAGATGGAAGCGGGCTAATTTGTTAGAAGTTGGATGAAATCCACACCCCTTTCGGTTTCTACAAGACATCGTACCGGAACGCTAAATCGCATGGCGGTACGTCTTTGTCGGTAGGGTGGTAACTAGCCACGGCGAAAGCCTCCCACCAGCCAGACCAAGACAAATTCAGAAAAATCTCAATCTGCCCCGCCGGGAATCGAACCCAGGACCTCCGTTTTATAAATCCACCGCGCATACCACTACGCCACCGAGGTCGTCAAAACCGATTTTAATGATTTTCAAATCATTAAAGTATAAAGTTGTGTGACGCTTGATCCTAGAACTTTGTACTTTAGTGATAGGAAAATAGAGTTGAATTTGCTATTGGAAAAAATTATGCGCTACTACGCATGTACCATTTCGAATTTAGAGCTGTGACGTCACTTGAATCTAATTAAGTCATTCTTGTAGAATATTATTGTTATTAGTTGAGATTTAGTAGAGTATAAAAAGTTCTAAAAATTATCGTGTCTCTATTATATTATTATACGCAAATTAGTACTTACTTTGTATTGAAATAGACTTTTTACTCTAGTTTAAACTCTATTATACAATCTCGTTGGTCTAGTGGTTAACCTACGTGGCTTTGATCACGAGGTCCTGGGTTCGATTCCTGGGGTGGGTCATGGAATAATTCTGAGCTTTTTCTTTCTTCTATGAAATGTTCAGTATGTTCAGTACATTCCAAGCTCGGAGTTTGGAAGTTGGTGGTTTTACACCCCCGTGCCTCGGTGAGCACGTTAAGCCGTCGGTCCCGGTCACTGTCATCAACATCTGACAGTGATCGTTAATAAACGAAACATTATCACAATAAGCCCGCCAACCCGCATTGGAGCAGCGTGGTGGGTGTACGCTCCATATCCCCTCTCCTACAAGGAGGGAGGCCTGGCCCTGTAGTGGGCCGTTAACAGGCTGATAATGATGTTGATGATGATACAATCGGTTGATCTGAACAATACAGCGGGAAATATTGTGATCCGAAATTTTTAATATCGCAAGGTATGGAAGGTCTTGGGAGAGGCCCATGCTAAAAAGCAAGACGCCGGTGTTGTAACAGACTATGTAGATAATAATATTTTACAATATAAACTTATGTGAATTCTTATATAAAGGCTATTATTATTACTATTTTTATAATCTGTGAAACTGTTTAACGCCACTGCGTCAGCCCTATCTTAGTGCTAGTGTTTAATTTGTGTAAAAAAATGAAAGAAGAAATTTACATTATTCATATTATGTTTATGTTGTGAATAAAAAACATTATAATATTTTTAAATTTTAACAGTTCTTTGTAAGATTTTCAATAAATATGTTCCAATACGACGTTTTTGTCGTGCTCACCAGGCTCTGGGAAGGTTAAATAAAGTTGATAACTATGATGACGTCATCTCTATGTCGAACGTTAGACAATTTTCAAACGCAACGGTCACTCCAGATGCGTACACGTGCATAGCGCACGCGCCGTCGCGCGTCGGTCACGAGACCGGATATTACTTATTTCCATAAACGCGCCAGCGGGTTTATTTTAAACTGCAAACAGATTTATTTTCGACCTAAAAGTCTTGTGATAAAATTCAAATTTGATTGCATGTTGTGGCATATGTAACGCACGCGCCGTCTTGGTGTATGATCACAAGACAGGATGACTTAACGCAAGGGTGACAACCCTATTCTTGAAGACGTTTACACCCGACTTTCAAGAAAAGATGATTCTGTATACGATGCCGGTCTTAAAAACGACCTTCGCTATTTTATCAAAAAAACTGATCTGATTTGATGGGGTTTTCGTTTATTTAAAGGTCTAATTATATTTTTCAAGGAATTATATGTGATATTTGTCTCTAGACGCTCGTTTACGGAGTAAATTAAGTGAGATTATAAAAATACACTATATTTAGTGAACTCAGAATTAGTAAAAAACCATAAATCTCACAAGTTTTACTAATTTTTGTCCGGACCCTTTTCAAAACATCCAAAATGACTCGAAAGCATCATTACGCAGTTCCCGCTTTTTTGGATTGTCTCTTTGACAGTGTATGTCATTGTCAAAATAGTCAATCACATACTGACATTGACGTTTCGTATTACTCAGAGTAAATAACAGAAATTTGGTTAGAAAGATTCCTTATTCTATATACAACTTTTACACCTGCTTGTCACGTTAAGTCACGTCAAAGTCACGCTTGGGGTCGTAGCGTGCCTTTGTCGCTTAATCTGACAAGATCACATAGAACTTTCTTTGGGATCTCGGCAGATCTTCTACGAATGTTGCACTTCGAATCGGAGTATCCTCAGGAGATGTTGCCTTTACAATGTGTAATCGCGAATTACACATTGCGCAATAAATTATTGTTAAGTACCCTCTTGTTATCCCCTCTCCTTTAAGGAGGGAGATTTGACCTTGTAGTGGGTCGTAACAAGGTTGATAATGATCATGAACGTTAAGATTTCAACAAGCGTGAATGGTTATAGATCTTTTCAATAATCAATTATCATAAAGATATATTTTTTACGTCGAAACAGCTAGACACAAATTGATTGGCGCGACAGACTGTCGACAGTTGTTGGATTGAGATGTCTCATTGTTAGCGTAGGAGTCAGGTGCCGAGTCATTAAAACTACCATTTTAATGATTCCAACAAAAAACACATTGTTGTAAACTAGCTTAATTTACTAACGGACTTGTAAAACTCTTCAATAGAAATGTAGTTTTTTTATTGGTCGAGAAATAAATTGAAATTATTTGTCCTTCTTTAGAGGGCCTTTATATAAATGCATTCGTACATGGCCCTAACGAAAAAATATGGTGGACAAACTTAATTTTGCTCTTGGAGATTTGTTGTCCCCATACGTTAAAATAGGTTGCGAACAATTTACCAGCTGCAAATACATTTTTAAAGGTTTTGTCCTCTTCCATGAACTGCGTCACGTATGTAAAACTTGTAACTTTATTTTTACCGGCATTTGAAAAAATCTTTATATTTTCACTGATTTAAATGGTAAACCGAAGAGGGAGATGATGAGTAATATAATAAGTAAAATTATAATAAATACTTAATTAAAGGTAAATAAGTAAATTAAGTTAAGTTAATAAGTAAATGTTAAGGCGAAACGAACTTTATGTCCTGATACATAGAGCCGTTATGATGAATAGTAAACCTTGACTACCTAGCGCCGTTTCTTGTGGGACGAGATTATGAGAAAGAGGTTACGACTTAAAGATCTCCATCACACTGAAATGCGTGTTGGCGGGCTTAGGGTAATAATGTTCTCTCTCTGGCTGAGAATCTCTCTGTCAGATAATAACATTGACCGGCAATGACGACTTTAGATGCTCTCCAATACACGAGAATGTATCACCACAAACTTCCCGATAGTACTTTCATTACAACGAAGAGTCAAGTGTCTAACTCGGAAGGATGTGAGATGGTTACTACTATTAGTTTGTATATTTCTATAAAATAATTTTGGTGGAGAGCGATTAGTGACACGCCTAGTCCATAGAATGACATACTTGTACAAACCAACATATTGTCGTCGCGACACGTCGTCTGCAATCAGCTGGAATCATTAAGGTAAACGTCCCAATAGTCGTCAGTTTCTGAACTTCGCTACCTTTGCAGCCTTGCCAGATTACTACTAGTCATAGTAGAGAAAAACTAATTACATGTCAAGAAAGCAAATTTAATTAATTTTTTCAGAAATGTAATTTTGGTATTAATTAGTTAATATAACGTAACTAAATATTTAAAAAATTTCAAAATGAGCTATTTGTACCAGTATCCGTCGGGTTTGTCCTAATTATCGTCAAAATGTCCCAGAACTCGTCAATTTTTAAAAAGAATATGAACTTTATTGACTTACACATAAAGTTCATTTTATTATATATTTTACAGTTCAATACATATGATATGATTGTTTTGATATTAGCACTCCAGCTTTGAAAATCTGTAGTCATAATGGGAATAGTATGCAGTCGATCTGGTGGTACTTGTTAATGGTAAATTTCCGATCACTGTGTCTTGCCAATCGACCGAACTATAACCAAATCCTACAGAGATTTTGTAATGTGACGTACTAGTTATGGGAAGAGACAAACTCAAACATAATAAGATTGACTGTGAGTTGTTATGTTTCATCGAGTTCGATTCTAATTTGTTAATGAAGCATTTGTAATAAGCAACATTATTTGGTCTAGTTCCCATCCGTTCAGAACGCACGATAAGAAACTGCCCTCCGAGACAAAGTTATTAAACTAAAATCAGCGACCGACTCGAACCTAAATGTGAACATGTGTGACCAAGACGTGGAACACTGCTTGTAACAAAAATATCCAAATGCAGGACACTTGAAGAAAACTTTTAACGCTGCCTCCAAATCCTACAAAAGTACTATTGCCAGGGCAAAGTGCAAGTTCATCAACGAATTGGCCAGAGGTTGCTTATAATGCCATCTGGATCTCGTGCTTTTTGGTCTCTTTCCAAAGCCATTCAAGGCAACTTCTGCCGTTCTTCTTTTCCATCACTCTTCAAATCAGACGATACACTGGCCTATTCTGATAAAAAGAAAGCAGAAATTCTTGGTACTCTCTTTGTCAATAATTCTACGCTTGAAGATCGGGGAAATACACCGCCTACCATCCCGCGGTGTAATAGCTCTTTGCGTGACATACTCTTCATCCAGCGTGAAGTGCACAAAGCGCTTTTGTCCCCAGACTGACAGACAGACAGTATCCCAGCGGTTGTGTTGAGAACTTGTGCACCAGAGCAGACTCCAGTCCTGACACGTCTGTTTCGACTTTCCTACTCCTCCAGTACTGTTTACGTGGAAGACTGCCTTGGTACATCCTGTACCCAAAAAAGGCGATAAGTCAATTCCATCCAACTATTGGCCTATTTCTATAAACTCCCTGCTCTCCAAAGTGATGGAACAAATTATCAACCCGCAACTTCTTGGGTACCTAGAAGAACGTCAACTCCCAAGCGAGCGTCAATATGGCTTTCGCCATGGCCGATCAGCTGGCGAACTCCTAGTTTACCTGACTCACCGTTGGGCGAAAGCCTTAGAGAGTAAAGGAGAAGCTCTTGCGGCAAGCTTAGATATTGCGAAGACGTTTGATCGAATATGGCATAAGGAACTTCTGCCCAAACTACCTTCTTATGGACCCCCGGAGAAGCTATGCGATTAGGTCGCCAGCTTTCTAAATGAACGGAGCATTAAATTCGTAGTTGACGGTTTGTGCTTCCTTCCTAAATCAATATTAACACTGGTGTTCCACAAGGTTCAGGTTCAGTTCAGTCGCCCACGTTATTCATACTGCACACAAATGACATACTTTCCAGCAACAACATGCGTTGCTATACGAATGATAGCACGGGCGACGCCCTTTATAATGGCCGCGTACAGCTTTCTCCTAAACAGCTGGATGAGTGTAGGTCAGACTTGAGCCTGAAATTGAGACATCCCTGAATCATCGTTACTTTCAGCCTCAACATAGGCTCTTGCCGTATAAAGCCCAAGTACTTCCGCACATGGAGTACTACTCACATCTATGGGCCGGAGCACCTTAATACCAACATCTTCCACTTGATCGCATTCAAAGGCGGGCAGTTCGCTTTGTTGACAGTCCCAAACTCACCAGCAAGTTGGAGACCTTAGAACACCGTAGGGACGTTAGCTCTCTATGTGTGTTCTATTGTCTTTATTATGGCGAGTGTTCTGAGGAGCTGTTCGAACTTATACCACCCTCTGTCTTCTCTCAGCGGAACTTGCGGCGTAGAAACCAGTTTCACCTGCACCATCTGGATGGCTGGCTATCTACAACCTCTAGATTTTCTAGATCGTTTCTGCCGCGCATATGCAGACTCTGGAACCAACTTCCTGCTGCGGTATTTTCTGCCAATTATAACATAGGGGTATTTAAGGGGCAAATAAATCAATTCCTCAAAGGCTGGCAACACATTAGCAGTGCCTCTGGTGTTGCAAATGTACATAGGCGGTAATCACTCAACATCGGGTGACTCGCGGGTGAGCTCGTTTGCCCGCTTTAATAGCGATGAAAAAAATACATATCTAACGATATGTTTAAACAAAGCTGATATTTATATATAACACATTAACCTAAAATCATATTTCAATTTTGATTTTTATAACTTCAATTTTGACTTATGTTAAAAATGAAGGCATTGGAACTATCAAGCGGATATATTATCATCTTAACATTTAAAGCTAAGTTAAAGACTTAACACTACCAGGCCGCGCATAATGCAATTTTCATCCTTACCCCCACGCAATAAAGCTTAAATTAGAAACAGTGTCAGGTTTACGTTCATTTGTTGTGTATGTCCCAGTAGTCGTCAAAATTTTGACGAGTTCTGGTTCAAGTTGGGAATTC
Organism: Mycalesis mineus; assembly: GCA_034621355.1. Classification (NCBI taxonomy): domain Eukaryota; kingdom Metazoa; phylum Arthropoda; class Insecta; order Lepidoptera; family Nymphalidae; genus Mycalesis; species Mycalesis mineus. The sequence continues at coordinate 5,409,615 of CM067901.1, forward strand.
AAAGTACGAGTAGACGTCACACGCCCAAAATAAAAATAAAAAGAAATATAACACGGTTGTTTTAATTATTTCGGTAGAAAATTAAATTGACTCTTGTACAAAATAATTGGATATATCAAAAGTTGACAGCAAATGTTACAAAAGTTACATCGTATACAAGCATGCAGAGCTGCGATTCAGTGCCTAAACTTGTAAAAAAATACAAATATTTAAAGTGCTGATTAAAACTTTGCATACCAATTATCGTGTATAGTACCACAAATATGTTAGCATAAAAATATTTTACTTAGTTATCATAAGAAATAAATAACAGGTCATTTTTCATTTTATGACGGCTATTGGGACACTGTCGAATTTACCAGCGTTTACCTTATAACAGGTTGGGCAAAAAGTTTCTTAGCATTTTTAAGACAATATGAAACAAATTTTACTATAGTTTATTTATATTTAACTAACGTATGTAGGTACTATTTTGTTTGATAATTTTTTGCCATCGTGCAGAGGTATAATTCCATTGCTATAGAAATTTCGGGACTTCTGATCAAAATACCGCGACAAGTGATTTTGTGAAGGTCAGGACTATACGGCGGATGCATTAACACCTCCTAACCGAACTTTCTTAATTTTTGCTAAAAATGTGTGGAGTCTAGCGTTATCATGATAATAAACTACATCCCTTCTGTTGATAAATTCCAACCTCTATGTCCTAACTTCTTGCTTTAATCGCATCAGTTGTTCACAGTAGAGTTCAGAATCGATGGTCTTACCTTATCAGCTTCTTCACAAATGGTTCTGTTTCATGACGTCGTAATAAAGAATTACAAAACAGTACTATTGGGTTTCTTTCAGTGAACACGTGAGGTACCCAAATAACGAGCTTTTTTGTAGGTAGGTATTCCCAGTTTTCAGGTTTCTAGTCAATTCCCAGTTATTCAGTTAAGTCGTAACTACTGATATGCCGATCTTGCTCCACTTTTTCAAAAATGGCATCCATTTTATCCGTAATACGGCGACCAGAGCGGCTTGCATCTTTGACATCAAAATTTCCGAATTGAAATTTCTTTAACCAAATATATGCTACTCTCACAGGCTCAGCACTAGGTCCATAAACATAGCAAATTTTTTTTGCGGCTTGCGTTGTATTTTTACCTTTTTGTAGTAAAATTTTAAAGTGTATCGAATACGAATTTCTTCGTTAGATTCACTCATCTTTACAGTAAGAAAAACAAATAAAAATCACATATTTTCCTAATTTGAATTTATGTTCTTTAAAATTTGAATTCTCAATGATACCAAAACCAGCCAGATACAAATAGTATAGCCAAAGAAATTTTATTACAAGTACATACATACTATAATGCGTAAAAACTTTTATTAACTTATTATTTAATAAGTAATAAAAATATTTAGGGCTCAATCCCTGCCCATAGAACTACTTTAGTTGCGATTCCTAGAACAAGCTTTTCTCTGTTTTTATTATAAAGATTTATTTATATTGGATACGTTCAAAACATATGGCTGCTATTCTATGACGTGATGTATGTAAGTACACTTATCGACGCTTTGCAATAAATTACAATGAAACTTAATTAAGGTACAGTGAAGGCAAGTTAGGGTCAGTTTACGAGCGAAGAACGACGTAACGATATTTGGAGACCTCTTCAAACATTGGAGGAATTGAGACAAATCCTTGCTTGCACTTGGATAATATTTGAGCTACACTTGTGACCCCGTAATCTTATAAGGCCTTATTATCTGATGGCCGAAAGAGAGTTTTTAAGAGTTGGTTTAATAACTAATACCTCCGTGTTTCTTTTAGTAGTTCATAATTAAACAATATCTTGCCATCAAAGGGAATTTTGAGGAATCATGCTAAATAAGAACACCTTAATTTTGTTTCATTAGGTACTTAACACATTTTTCGGCCTATGCAACATACGAGGTAGTCGACATCCAACATTTTTTTATCGACTACAAGTTGGCCCTTGAAAGCTATCACGCCTGGAGTTAAGTGATGATGCAATCTAAGATGAAAGCGGGCTAACTTGTTAGGAGTAGGATGAAATTCACACCCCTTTCGGTTTCTACACGACATCGTACCGGAACGCTAAATCGCTGGGCTGTACGTTTATGTCGGTAGGGTGGTAACTAGCTACGGCGAAAGCTTTCCACCAGCCAGACCAAGACAAATTAAGAAAAATATCAATCTGCTCCGCCGGGAATCAAACCCAGGACCTCCGTCTTATAAATCCACCGCGCATATCACTGCGCTACGGAGGTCGTCAACATGTTACAAAGGGCGCTCTATTCAAGGCCACTTTTGAAAAAATGTTGTACATTTTTTATCACAGTTTCTGAATATATTACCTATTTATGTAAACACAAAAACAAAATTATAATAGGTAGTCTAAAATACACATTATAGCATAATAGCATTTTTCTAAATCACAACAAGGTTATTGAAATAATTATGTTGTAAAAATTTTTTAATCTCCATGTTTTCATACCTAGCTCTCAATCCCAGGATTAAGGGATCGACGTATAGGTACGTCCAGCTTTTCATCATCCAGGGGTATTCCTCAGACATAGTTTCCAGGTGTTCTCATCTCGCTAATGGCGAATACTTGCACATGCATAATCAACTAGATAAGGTAATCCACCAACCACTTGCTCTTCAATATGGCCTTCGATTTTGAAATGCCTTACTCTAGATACGACCCAGCTAGCCAGCTCTAGCAGCTAACCAGCCAGTCAATTCTTGAAAATAACAGCGTGTTGTTCTACTGGGATGAACGATTATCACTGACACGTATATTGTAGCCAATAGACCCGATATAGTGAAACCTAGTCGATCAATTAGTGCGCTGTGTAATGATTGTTGATATTATTGTTCCACATGACCATAATCTGATAAAAGCCGAAAAGGAAAAAGTATCATATTAGACCTTGCTTATGAGATTACCATCATGTGGAATGTTGAGTCAACGATTCTGGTTCCTATAGTCGTTTCAGTCAATGGTCTTATAGCGAAAAGCTTCGACCAACATTTTAAGAAGCTTTCACTTACTTGTTGGATCAAGGGTTGGATATAGAAGTCTGTAATTCTTGTGACGGCTCGTTTTTTAAGGAGGTTCTTCGATCTGGTGCCCTGACTCCAAGCCCCGCAGTATACGAACTGGTTTTTTTTATAATGAATTTTTTATAAATATATTTTTTTATAATTAAGTGTGTTTCATAATTTTTATGAGCATCGTTGAAAAGTTTCAAAAATTGTAAATTAAGTAATGATAGAAAGAAATTGTAGTTTAAGTTTAAGTCATTAATGTTCATTTTAATGAATTAAAATAAATACGTTAGCTGTTGATCAACTCTCAAAAATTATTGCTGTGAAAGAACCTTCAACAACAGTAGTTCAACGCATAGCAACATGCGCCATTCCGCTATTGCTATAAAATAATATCAGGCGTTTTGAAATTTAGTTTATCATAGCTTAATATCTAAATAACAGCCGTGATCGAGTGCGTAACAAACACTGGAATCGACTAATTCATACAAAATGTGTGAAGAAATAATAGTTTTCTCATAATTTTTGTCTGGATTATTATTTTTTGGTTTTGTTTCATACTAGATTTTTAAATTTATTTCTATTTGAAACCAAAATTTAACAGTCGTACACATAAGTAATATTTTGTTTATCATCATCATCTTTATTCGCCTATTAATTGCCCACTACAGGGCCAGGCCTCTCTCCGTATAAGAGAGACGACATGGAGCGTACTGCGTAGACCCACCACGCTGCTCCAATGTGGATTGGTGGGCTTAGGATTATTTATTAACGATCACTATCAGATTTTGATGATAGTGACCAGGACTGACGGCTTAACGTGCTCTCCGAGACACGGGACTGTAACACCACCGACTTCCCGACTCCGGGCTTGAAATGTCCTGTAAATTTGATAGCAGAAAGAAAATGTCAAGAAATATGACCCGTCCCAGGATTCGAACCCAAAACCTCGTGATCGAAGCCACATAAGCTAACCACTAGACCAACGAGGCAGTCATATTTTGTATAATTATAATTAATTAATAGATCTGCCGGCTTCTCTCAGTGAGAATCTGCCTTCCGAATCTCAGTAGGTAGTAGTCACTTTTATAGACACGTAAACTTTCAGTTTCAATGTACTTACTGTTACATGTATGTGTGCTTACTGTGGTACTTTCCCGGGAATTTTCCCGGGTATTTGCCGGGTAAAATCCCATCTCTATTACTGATATAATAAAATTATTATTATAAAAACAAAAAACTCGACTGCTTAGAAGTTATGAACTGAAAAGAGAAAACAAGGATCACTATATCTGCATAAAGTATTTAGAATTTTATACAGATATAGTGATCCTTGTTTTTCTCTTTTCAGTTCATAACTTCTAAGCAGTCGGGTTTTTTGTTTTTATAATAATAATTTTATTTGAGACTTTTTAGTTTTAGTTTATGGTATAGAAATGAGACGGTAAGGACGGTGACTTAGTACACTTTTTGCCATTTTTTGTTAAAAAGTAATATGAACATGATATGACATTTATATTTTTGAAATGGTCTTTTTACGACCTTTCAATTGGTACCCATATTGCTAAGATAAGAGAAAAAAATACACACATTCCCCCTTTTTTCCCCATTTACATTTACGCCATTTTGAAAATTTATACAGCCTATGTCACTACCACAATTTTGACAAATTCAACGACACCTCACATGTCAAAATCCGTTCAGCCGCTTAGGCTGTAGCGCGTGCCGAATAAATGGACATACATACATACATACATACATACATACATACATACGCTCGAAAAACATAATCCTCCTTCTGACGCAGTAGGGTAAATAACAGCTGAAGGGACCATTTTTTTGACTTGATATGGATCCCTACAGCTATCTATAAAAGCAATGGATTACTTTTTCTATAATATATCTAGGTACAGTTAAAAAAAGTCAGGTTAGTTAAATTATTTAACATCACAAACGATAGCACAGAATTGGATAAAATTTAGGACAGAGATAGATTGAATTCTCGAAAAGAAATTTTTTTTCTATTACAGTTTTGGCCAGAGTGGGGACAACACAGCAACTTAAGCGAAGCAGCTACATAATAATATATGTAGTTTAAGAATTATGAAATTATATTATGAAAATGACCGGGTTCCATATTGATTATAGTCTAGAACACATCGACAATCATTCATTGTATACCTACATGCATTGTCTGCATAACAATAGAAGTAAAATTAAAAACAAAAATTACATTAATTGTTTTCGTTTAACTACGTAAAATAATCCGTAAACAATATATGATATAATGACATCTCAATAGTTATGATTATTTATTTGAACAGATGTCTTAGCGTTCAGTTAAATATGTGGTTAAACTATGGATACCCGCGACTACGTCCGCGAAGAAACCTTGAATTACCACATTGTTTATTAAATCCTTACATATATAAACGAAATCCGCCGTCACGTCTGTCTATTTAAGATATACCTAACGAAACAGGGTATGGAAGAATCGTTACTATTTTTTCGCTCATTTAATAGTTTTTAACAATGCTATAAAATATATAAAAAACAGTATTAAAAAAAAAAACGTGTTCCTCCGCTACTTACGTTTAGGGGGCAGCAAGGGGCTCGGAAAGAAATTCAACGATACGTAATAATTATTTAATTAATAATTAAATACAATATAATTAAACTACATGTCTAAATATCAACGATTGATCTTCTACATCCTAGCTAAGCCTAAGGTGACTACCGATCGGCGATCGATCAAGAAGTGATTCTCGTAGGCTCCTAACTTTAGAGGTAGCAGCGGTTCACGTGAGACTTGCATGTAGATCTTGCTGCGTAAGCGCCTCGTGCGACTGGTTCAGTGTGCAGGTTTTTAGGCCATCGCTTACACGGCAGCGTCCTTGACTTGGCTGCACGTAACACGCTTGCGGGGCCATTGAGGGCCTAAGCAACGGGTGGTCAGGGCTCCAGAGGGAGGAACCTCCTAACAACACGCGCCGTCTCAAGAATCACCGCCTTCTATATCCGACTCTTGATCCAACAGCCAAGCGAAAGCGTCTTGAACTGTTGGTCGAAGCTTTTAGCAATAGGACCATTAACTGAAACGACTATAGGAACAATAATCGTCGAGTCAACATTTCTCATGACGATAATCTCATAGAAGAATCGTTTCTCTTTATTAAGACTCCAAAAAATAGGTTACGTACATTTTTTTGTATTTTTGAAAGGTTATTATATAATGTTATACATTAGTTACTGTCAGAATTGTGTCTGTTTGAGCGTTTGCATACTTTAGATGTAGATTTTACTAATATAATGTTGTAAGCTTCACTTAATATTTAGTATTTGTCAATTGCTTCTTAACTAAAAAAGTTGTGTCAATTTTAAGAATCACGTTCTATCCACGCGTACGAAGTATCTACTTATATATTAACTTTGAATCAATCTATCAATCAATTTCATTTATTTATTTGCTGATACAGTGTAAGTACATACAAAAAGGTGTCAAAAATATATTAAGTCCAACCGTATCACGCCCATTTGGCATGCAAAAATCATATGTTTTAGTATTTAAAAGAAAAACACAAAAACAACAAAGCAATACAATTCACAAGTCATAGTACATTAAAAAACAACAAAGTGATACAATTTACAAATCAAAATACATTAAAAAAAAACAACAACAAAGCAATACAATTTTCAAGTCAAATAATAATAATAATATTAAAAATAATAATCATCATTATCAGCCTATTAACGGCCCACTACAGGGCCAGGCCTCCCTCCTTATAGGAGAGGGGATATGGAGCGTACACCCACCACGCTGCTCCAATGCGGGTTGGCGGGCAAAAAAAATAATAATAAAAATACTAAAATAATAGCTAAAAATAATTGAAAATGTACACAAAGTTATACAAAAATGAGACGTGGTGGCGGCCGAAAACGAAACGAAATGCGCACAATCAAGAACTAGAACATCGTCGTCGTCGTCGCCGCCGTCGGGAGAGTATGGTACCCCGCCATCATCTGCGAGTTCGGAGGATACATCGGGGCGTCACCACACGGCGCAAAATAACGACGATGGAAGACGGGCCACCAGCGAGCTTGGGGCAACAGAAGCCGATGGCCCCCGCGAATGCTCCCGCTGCCGGTGGTATAGTGCGCCGCATAAGATGGTTTCATAATATGAATGACAGTGTCATGCGTGCGTACTACGGGGCGACAGAGGGGGGAACTAACCTCACTGCGTACCGTGCAAGAATGCTGTCTCAGTTTCAGGCGCTTGAACCAACAGTGACCGTGACTGCACAACGATTGGAGGATCAAGTACGGGCCATCCAGCGACGTCATCTGCTGGATGAGGCTCTACTTGAACGGCTGCGTTCAACTCTACCACAAGTTAATACCACTTGTAACTTACCTCAGCATGCAATATCAACTGAGAACCGAGCATTGCAAATTAACATCCAAGAGGAGTTACAGAGTGGTATCGATCTGACAGTAAGTAACCAAGATGATGAGCAACTGAGGAGAACTTTGGAGGATGCGATTCTGATGTACAGGTATATGCCTCGTAATTTAAGACCACGTTTGCCTCAGTTGCCTATACATAGACGAAATATGGCATTAGTGGGGGTTCTAGACCAGATATTAGGTAATTACCTTTTAACATCTGAGGACCTAAGTGATACGCATTCGATCCTATACTGTGGAGCCGTTGCGGCGTGTCGAATCGGCCGGCCCCGCAGAAAACGGGTCAAGCTCCAGCTTGGCAGACCAGAATCGAAAGGCGTGGCTAGAACTCTCATTGCTTAGCTAATCTGCTTTAAGGAGGGCAATAACCGCCCTAGGGTCATGCGATTCGTGAACCAGGCTTTTGCTGGGACTGATACACGTCCGTCCCAGTACTTGAACTGTGTCACGGAACGCATCGACTTCTTGAAGCAGAAAGTCTATGCATGGGCAAAACGTATCAGGCGTTATAAAGAGCGCAATAAACCGATACACTATCAGAATCGGATCTTTCAAAGTGACCAACGGAAAGTATATAGGAAATGGGAGCAATCTAGTGTGTGTGTGACTAATGGAGAGTTTCCAACTTCTGATGCTATGTCAGATTTTTGGCGTAGCATCTGGCCGGCCCCCATTGATCACACAACCGGCGTTTGGATGAATATTGTCAAAGAGAAATGCGCGATGGTAGAACAAATGGTTCCGATAACCATAACTGCGAAAGACGTAGGTTGTGCATTTCGGCCGGCTTCCAACTGGAAATGTCCTGGTCCGGATGGATTGCACAACTTCTGGTTGAAATGGTTCCGTAGTGCGCATTCTATCTTAGTAATACAATTCCAAAGCGCCGTTGACATCGGATCGCTACCGACATTCTTAACAACTGGTGTCTCGTTCCTATTATACAAATCCGGAATTACCACGGATCCCAAAAACTACCGACCGATTACATGCTTACCTACCATCTATAAGCTCCTTACATCCATTCTGACATCAAAAATAACAATGCATATTAATGCAAATAATATTTTGGCCCCAACACAGAATGGATGCAAGGCCCGGTCTCGTGGTACAAAGGAATTGCCCCTCATTGACACTGCTATTTGCCAGCAGGTTCGGCGAAACAGAAATAATCTCACAGCTGCTTGGATTGATTATAAGAAGGCCTATGATTCAGTGCCTCATTCATGGCTCATGGAGGTCATGTGGTTGTACAAGGTCGATGCAACACTATGCTCTTTTCTTGAGTCGTGCATGAGTCAGTGGGTCCTTAACCATCCAGGCATCTCTGAGAGTTCTGAATTGAGTGAACCGATAGGGATTAGGCGGGGTATTTTCCAGGGCGATAGTTTGAGCCCTTTATGGTTTTGCCTAGCTCTTAATCAACTCAGTACTTTGCTGATGGATTCAGGGCTAGGCTTTCGCCTTCGCTGGGGTGGTGAGCTCATATCTCACTTGCTTTATATGGATGACCTCAAACTGTATGCATCAAAGCGTTCAGACCTTGTGTCATTGTTGAAGATCACTCAAAACTTTAGCAATGATATAAGGATGGACTTTGGTGTAGACAAGTGTGCGGTAATCAATATCGAGCGTGGCAGAGTTGTGAGCTCTGAGAATATAGTACTTTCAGAAACTATTATTCTCAAATCACTTTGCGAAGGGGAGACCTATAAATACCTTGGAATGTCAGAAGCACTTGGTATTGCAGGAACACTTCTTTAGCCGCCTGAAAAAAGTCCTAAAAAGTCTTTTATCAGGTGGTAATAAGGTCAATAGCTGGGTCATGCCCTTACTCATGTACTCTTTTGGCATTCTAAAGTGGACTCAAACTGAACTGGGCTCCCTGGACTGTAAAGTCCGCAAACTGCTGACGTCATATCGGATGCACCATCCACGTTCATCTGTAATTAGGTTGTACCTCCCACGCAAGTGTGGGGGACGTGGTTTCTTGAATGCCAAGAACCTCCATAATCGTGAGGTGTGCAATCTCAGAGATTATTTCCTCAAGATAAATGTGGGTATGCATAAGGATGTCGTTGCAGTGGACAAGGGTTTTACCCCACTATCCCATGGCAAAGAAAACTGGTGTAAGCCTGAAGTAATTATTAACTCAGATCGTGTGGCGGTATGGAAGAGTAAGAAGTTGCCTGGACGTTTCTACAAGGCCCTCACGGGGCCGGATGTAGATCAAATAACATCTGTATCTTGGTTGCAATTCGGTGACCTCTTTGGGGAAACCGAGGGTTTTGTCTGTGCAATTATGGACGAGGTTATCAAGACAAGAAACTACCGGAAACATTTTATGAAACATGGCACTCTAGACATATGTCGAGCGTGTCATCAGCCTGGGGAATCCCTCAGACATATAGTTTCCGGGTGTTCTCATCTTGCTAATGGCGAATACTTGCACAGACATAATCAAGTAGCCAAGATAATCCACCAACAACTTGCTCTTCAGTATGGCCTTGTCGATTTTGAGGTGCCTTACTATAGGTACGACCTAGCGTCAGTTCTTGAAAATAGCAGTGCGTTGCTCTACTGGGATCGAACAATTATTACTGATAGGTATATTGTAGCTAATAGACCTGATATAGTGATAATTGATCGATTAACGCGCCGTGCAATGATTGATGATATTACTGTTCCACATGATGATAATCTGGTGAAAGCTGAAAAGGAAAGAGTATCAAAATACTTGGACCTTGCTCACTTGAGATTACTGTCATGTGGAATGTTTATCCAACAATGATTGTTCCTATAGTCGTTTCAGTCGACGGTCTTATAAAGAAAAGCTTTGACGAACATCTTAAAAAGCTTTCGCTTAATTATTGGATCATGGGTCGGGTACAGAAGGCAGTAATTCTTGAAACGGCGCGTATTGTGAGGAGGTTCCTCACTTTGGAGCCCTGACCACCGGTTGCTTGGATCCCCGGGCCGCAACAGGCGGAATGAATTTTTTATAAATTTTTAATAGTGTTTTTTTTATAATATATAAGCATTGTTAAAAATTTTAAAAATAATTGTAAATAAATAAATGAGTGAAAAAATACTATTAAAAATAACAATGTCATAATTCGTTGACATTATAGAATATTCTATCCGCAAGAATTTCATAAAGCCTTCTCCTAAAATGTATAAGGTTACTTTTTTGCCGAATATCCTTTGCCAGCTTATTATATATTTGGATTGCCATTACAAATATTTTAAGAAAAACAATATTATGTATAGGAAACCGGAATCTATCCTTACAGCGTTCCCGTGTGTACCTTTAAAAAAATATCGCAGGATTGAAGCAATCTGTGCATGTGGCTATGCTACTACAAATGTTTTTTATCTACCTTTTTAAATAGCATTGACAGCATATAAGACAATTGATTTAGTTTCGAACACACATACTCAGCATGCGATTTTCAGGTCAAATTATTGTCAATATATAGTCCAAAAAATTTCAATTTTCTTACCTAATTAATTTATATTAATGTCATAAGTGGTTTGTTGTCGTATATTTTGGAAATTAATAATGTTTGTTTTACCTATATTTAATGATAGAGTATTTTCATCTAACCAGTTTATTACATTAGACAAACTATTATTTAATGCAGGTTCGTGTTCGACAATATTCTTATTTATGTATATTGTTGTGCAATCGTCCGCGAATATGGTGTTAACCATACCCTGCCCTATGGTGTTAACCATGTAGGTGTTAACCATGGTGGGTAGGGTGATTTGTTGCCTTTGGCAGATCATTTATATATATTAAGAAGAGGAGGGGACCTAACACATTTCCTTGTGGTACGCCACGTGTAACCATTTGAGCATTAGAAAAATATTTTGTCTCTGTTCGTGTTCCTACATTAATGCGATCTATTTGTGTTATCTGTGACCTATTCATAAGATAAGATTTTATTAAATTTAAAGAGGTACCTTATGAATTAGTTTCTTTAATAGTATACTGTGATCAACATTATCGAAAGCTTTACTCAAGTCCATAAATAATGCTGATACTATTAATTTACTATCAATATTTGTCATAACATTAGGAATAAAATTATAAATAGCTGTATTTATTGTTTTTGTTTTCCTGAAGCCCATTTGGTTGTCGGTGAATAAATTATATTTTTCAAAAAATGCATTAAAATTATTATATATTACTTTTTTCAATAATTTTAGAGAATACCGGAGTCAAAGACACCGGTCGATAGCATGTAACCTTTACTACCCTTTTTAAATAATGGTTTTATAATAGATATTTTTAGCTTGTCTGGAAATATTCCTTATTCCAAACAAAGGTTAAGTATATAGCATAATATGGGCGAGACAATAGATGACACCTGTTTTATAACTACTGTGGAAATATGATCATAGCCAGTGCTACGTGTGTTTTTAAATTTTTTATGATAAACGCTATATCTTGAGTATTTTCTGGAAACATAGATATTGAGTTGGGTATATTACATGCCTGACTATATCTGTTACGCCACTGGCTGTTGTATTTTTTAGGATGTTGATTTACAAAGAAATTATTAAATGTGTCAGCAATGTCAACTGGATTCTTTAATATCTTCCCACCGAAATTTATCTGTTGAATGGTTTCTTTTGGGTAGTTATTTTGTGGCCTTACGTTCCACATTGCTTTAGTTTTGTTTTTGAATTATTAATGGAGTAGGTGTTTTGCGATTTTTGAGTGAGGTTAATAATTGTTTTTAATCGTTTTGAGTAATTTTTGAAAATAGTTTTGTTTTGTTTATTTCAATTAGTTCTACATTTCCAAAGAAGTTGTCTTTTTCGCTTGCATCCTAGCTTAATTCCTTTTGATATCCATCGTGGTTTTTTTATGACAATTCATTTTAACCTTTATAATTTGGAAGCATAAGCAGGTTATAAAACAATTCAAAAACTGTAATAAATTCATTAAATTCATCATTTGCAGAACTACAGTTTAATATATCTGAGAAAGATATACTAGCGATATAATTTTTAAATTTATTTATGTTCTCTTTACTAAAGTCTCTGTCAAATTTAAATTCAAAATCATTTATTTCAAGTAGGCCAATCATAAGCACTTTTGAAACGTCAAATTAGACTATTTGTAGTGACTCTACCACCGGCTCGGAAGGCAGGTCCTGTTGAGAAGAGCCGGCAAGAAACTCAACAGTTGCTCTTTTTATAACATTATCATTTTTACAATATCAAGTGCGTTGTTACATAGTTATTCATTTTACTTTCTGTGTGAAGTTGAAAGCCGATCCAATTGCCTTTGAACATCTTTGTCATTTAAAAATTCATCGATATAACCCTGACTCAGTAAGTAAGTTTTAATACATTGCTTAAACTTATGCAATGGCAGATCTAAAACTGAATTGGGCATCTTGTTGTAGAAGAGTACACCCAGTCCAACGAATGACTTTTGAACTTTTCGAAGGCGATACGCTGATAAAACCAATTTATGTCGATTCCTAAGAAGACGATCGTTAAAGTCCTTTTTCTGTTTAAACATATTTATATTTAGTTTGACAAAGACTAGATTATTGTATATATATTGACAGGCTACTGTAAGGATTCTTATTTCTTTAAATTTATCACGAAGGGACTCACGGGGTTTTAGTTTATACATCGACCGAATTGCTCTTTTTTGAAGTATAAATACAGAATTTATGTCAGCAGCCTTGCCCCACAATAAAATGCCATCAGACATCACACTGTGGAAGTACGCAAAATAGACTAATCTAGCAGTTTCTACATCGGTAAACTGTCTTATTTTTCGTACTGCAAATGCAGCTGAGCTAAGTTTACCTGTTAGTGATTCTATATGAGCGCTCCACTGAAGTTTACAGTCCAAGGTTACTCCTAAAAAGACTGTGAAGACCATTTATCAATAAAGACTTATCTATTTTTTTTACATTCGGTAATGAAAACTCAACAAATTTAGTTTTCTTTGCATTTAACAGTAAGTTATTTGCAGTAAACCAATGCGACACATGCAATATGGTACAGTTTACATCGTCAAAGTTTGTTTTATTTCTATTAGTCTTAAAAATTAAAGATGTGTCTGATGATCAGCAGACAGTACGATTTCACAAATGTCGCTAACATGGATGGTATGGTAAATCGTTAATATACACTAGAAATAGAAAAGGACCCAAAATTGAACCCTGTGGAACGCCCATTTTAGGAGATGAGCCACGCAACTTTATATCATTAAGGCATACCTTTTGAGTTCTATCACTGAGATAAGAGGCAATGAGATTAAGTGCAACATTTTTAATGCCATAGTGGCTCAATTTAATTAAAAGAGTTTTATGGTCAACACAATCAAATGCCTTGGACAAGTCGCAGAATACTCCAATAGCATTCTTAGATCTTTCCCAGGCATCAAAGATATGTTTTAATAATTCTGCACCTGCATCAGTTGTATTGCGACCTTTTGTGAAACCATATTGGTCGGGATGAAGCAAGTTATTCAAGGTAAAATGACTAATTTGATTAAAAACTACTTTTTCGAAGACCTTACTCAGTGATGGCAATATTGAAACCAGCCGGTAGTTATTGAGATCTGCTTGGTCGCCTGATTTGAAAAGTGGAATTAATTTGCCATTCTTCATTAGGTTCGGAAAAGTACCTAAATCCACACATTCGTTAAAAATAACAGCTAAGTGTGGAGCATGTCATTAATTATAATTATTAGATATCACTTTTACTAACATCCCATAGATCTCCAGTTCTTTTTAATTTTAGTAATTTAAATGTTTTTGTAATGTCAAAATTAAATTTAAATGGAACGTTGAACTCTTTCACATTGTCTCTCAGTAACCTCTGGGCTTACATACGACATGAATCGAGCGAATTAGTCAATAAAATGGGAACATTTTGGAAAAAGTCTTCAAAAGCATTAACAACCTCGTATTTATTATTTACTTTTTTATTATTAATAAATAATTCATAATTCGTATCGCGGGATTTAATATATTCAGTTGTTTTGTTAATTATGTTGCACGTGGTTAGAATCTTATTATCAATTCTAATTATCATCTCCTTCGTGTGTATGGATTTTGCAATAATACATACGCGTTTGAAAGTTTTTGAATAATTTTTAGCAAATTCGGAAAAAGTTCGAGTGTTATAGTGTCTTTCATCATACAACGCATACAATTTATCCCTACTTTTATAAATACCTACAGTAGATCAATCACTAAACTTTAATTTTTGGCTGCCATTGACATTTTTCTACGAACCAGTATTGGATACGACAACTTCTTTTTACTGGACAAAATTTGAGTGAAATGATCAGACAACGCCAGTTCATGAATGGCAATCATGGCTCTTGGTACATTATGTAAAATATTATCGATGCATGTTCCGCTATTGAATTGTCGGTTCATTTACAGAAAACTTTAGATTATATGATGTTATAATTTGCTTAAATTTGTTAATTTTGCTTACTATGTACATTCTCATCTTTTCCTCTTGAACGACTCTACCTATAAATAAAAACCCTAACTATAAGTATGTAGGAATAGTAACAGGCTGCAGGGGTGCTTCAGAGTTTTCACGGAGGACTGAAACTGCAGCGTAAGCATCTATTGTTTTATAGATGAATGGGTCAGCGGGAACAGTTACTCCATGGTGACTTACGTTATTACTTTTATTCCAGTTCTATTAAAGTAATAAAAAAGTTCGAGTTATCTACCCTGTTATCGACTGCCTCGTTGAATCAGTGGTCAGCTTATGTGCTCAGTACGGCTCCATAGGCCGAGTAACACTGGGTTTTTCTTTCTTCTAAGAAGTTATCAGTTATATTTTAAGCCCGGAGTTGGGTAATCGAACAATGTAAGGAACAGGGTGTAGCATTACTTTACACCCTGTTCCTTGATCAGCACGTTAAGTTGTCGGTCTCGGTCACTCTCATCAACCTCTGATAGTAAACGTTAAAGAATTTAACATAAGCCTCCAACCCGCATTGGTGCAGTAGGGTTGTTGTTATTAAATATGTTACATCATAGATTCTTAACTTTATTTTATTAACCGTGTTAAGCATATGATCAAGAGGATCGTTTGAAGACTACTTTTTCTGCCTACGTCCATTGACTGTCATCCTGGACCTATCTCGACGACGTTTACTATTTTGGTCTTCTACTACCCTTATAAAAGTAAGACTAAAACGCCCATAAGAGGGCTTTGAGACCCTAGGTATTAGATAAACCCATGCCTAAACTGAAATTTTGAAAAAACAATACTTTAATCAATATTAATTACGTATTGTTGAAATTTCTTAAGATAATTTGCACTTTGTTAATGTTAATAGCTAGCTTTATTTAAAATATTGGAAACATCAATATTTGGACAAGTTGTACGTCAAGGCTTTCAAAGAATTTCATGTATAAAAAGCCATGAAAATTGTGACACCACATCAGTTTGGTCCCAGCTCTCAGAAACATGAGAGTCACAGCCTTTGTGATCTTGTGCTGTGCACTTCAGGTGAGTTTCATTATTTCTTAATATGTATAATGTCCATAGATATGTTTTAAGAGTTTAATTATTTTGTATTCATTGCGAAATAGCCCTTGACAGCAAATATACCTTATCGAAAGTGATAATACAGTCTAAGATGAAAGCGGAACAAATTGTTAGCATTAGGATGATAATCCACACCCCTTTCGATTTCTGTTACTTTTTATTATTGTCTGTTACGAGTACAAGATATAAAACGTAACTTAAAAAACGAAAAAGAAATATCATTGCTAAATGCGGTCCCAACTGTTTGATAAATAAATTGTAAATGGAACTAAAATTAGCGTTCTTGAGCAGCAGCCGCGGCAGCAGCAGAAGCCGCGGCAGGAGCAAAAGCCGCGACTGCAGCAGCAGCGTTAGCAAGCGCTGGTGCACGAGGTCAAAAGTGGTATGGATACCAAGGACCTAACGTTGCATCCGGATCTGAATCTGTCACTGCAGATTCAACAGCAACTTCAGCAAGCGCTAGTGCAGGAGGTCAAAACTGGTCTGATAACCAAGGATCTTCAGCAGCAGCGACAGCAAGCGCTGATACTGTAGGTCAAAACTGGTCTGGAAACCGAGGACCTTATGGTGCAACGGGATCTGGATCTAGCGCAGCATCATCTACATCCACAGCGTCAGCATACTCTGGTGCCAGACAAACAGGGGCCTCAAACGCAGCCGCAGCAGCAACAGCCGCGGCAGCAACAGCCGCGGCAGCAGCAGAAACCGAGGCAGGAGCAAAAGCCGCGACTGCAGCAGCAGCGTTAGCAAGCGCTGGTGCACGAGGTCAAAACTGGTATGGATACCAAGGACCTAACGTTGCATCCGGATCTGAATCTGGTACTGCAGCTTCAACAGCAACTGCAGAAAGCGCTAGTGCAGGAGGTCAAAAGTGGTATGGATACCAAGGACCTAACGTTGCATCCGGATCTAAATCTGGTACTGCAGCTTCAGCAGCAGCGACAGCAAGCGCTGATACTGTAGGTCAAAACTGGTCTGGAAACCGAGGACCTTATGGTGCAACGGGATCTGGATCTAGCGTAGCATCATCTACATCCACAGCGTCAGCATACTCTGGTGCCAGACAAACAGGGTACAATAAATTCGGTCCTAACATAGCCTCAGGACCCACTTACGATGCAACTGCTGCCTCAAACGCAGCCGCAGCAGCAGCAGCCGCGGCAGCAGCAGAAGCCGCGGCAGGAGCAAAAGCCGCGACTGCAGCAGCAGCGTTAGCAAGCGCTGGTGCACGAGGTCAAAAGTGGTATGGATACCAAGGACCTAACGTTGCATCCGGATCTGAATCTGTCACTGCAGATTCAACAGCAACTTCAGCAAGCGCTAGTGCTGGAGGTCAAAACTGGTCTGATAACCAAGGATCTTCAGCAGCAGCGACAGCAAGCGCTGATACTGTAGGTCAAAACTGGTCTGGAAACCAAGGACCTTATGGTGCAACGGGATCTGGATCTAGCGCAGCATCATCTACATCCACAGCGTCAGCATACTCTGGTGCCAGACAAACAGGGGCCTCAAACGCAGCCGCAGCAGCAACAGCCGCGGCAGCAACAGCCGCGGCAGCAGCAGAAACCGAGGCAGGAGCAAAAGCCGCGACTGCAGCAGCAGCGTTAGCAAGCGCTGGTGCTCGAGGTCAAAACTGGTCTGGATACCAAGGACCTAACGTTGCATCCGGATCTGCGATCTACATCTGGTACACTGCAGCTTCAACAGCAACTGCAGAAAGCGCTAGTGCAGGAGGTCAAAAGTGGTATGGATACCAAGGACCTAACGTTGCATCCGGATCTGAATCTGGTACTGCAGCTTCAACAGCAACTTCAGCAAGCGCTAGTGCAGGAGGTCAAAACTGGTCTGAAAACCAAGGATCTTATGGTGCAACGGGATCTGGATCTAGCGCAGCATCATCTACATCCACAGCGTCAGCATACTCTGGTGCCAGACAAACAGGGTACAATAAATTCGGTCCTAACATAGCCTCAGGACCCACTTACGATGCAACTGCTGCCTCAAACGCAGCCGCAGCAGCAGCAGCCGCGGCAGCAGCAGAAGCCGCGGCAGGAGCAAAATCCGCGATCTGCAGCAGCATCGTTAGTCAACAAGCGCTGGTGCACGAGGTCAAAAGTGGTCTGGATACCAAGGACCTAACGTTGCATCCGGATCTGCATCTGTCACTGCAGATTAACAGCAACGTCAACAAGCGCTGGTGATGGAGGTCAAGACTGGTCTGGATACCAAGGACCTAACGTTGCATCGGGATCTGCATCTAGCGCAGCAGCATCTACGTATACAAGCGCTGGTGATGGAGGTCAAAACTGGTCTGGATACCAAG
This sequence comes from Mycalesis mineus, assembly GCA_034621355.1. Taxonomy (NCBI): domain Eukaryota; kingdom Metazoa; phylum Arthropoda; class Insecta; order Lepidoptera; family Nymphalidae; genus Mycalesis; species Mycalesis mineus. Next base: position 5,428,025 of record CM067901.1, read on the forward strand.
GACCTAACGTTGCATCAGGATCTGCATCTAGCGCAGCAGCATCTACATCAGGATCGTCAACAAGCTCTGGCGCTAGACAAACAGTTGGGAAACGCAGCCGCAGCAGCAACAGCCGCGGCAGCAACAGCCTCGGCAGCAGCAGAAACCGCGGCAGGAGCAAAATCCGCGACTGCAGCATCTACGTCAACAAGCGCTGGTGGTGGAGGTCAAAACTGGTCTGGATACCAAGGACCTAACGTTGCATCCGGATCTGCATCTAGCGCAGTAGCATCTACGTCAACAAGCGCTGGTGGTGGAGGTCAAAACTGGTCTGGATACCAAGGACCTAACGTTGCATCCGGATCTGCATCTAGCGCAGCAGCATCTACGTCAACAAGCTCTGGCGCTGGAGGTCAGAAACAGTTTGGAAAGCAAGGACCTAACATTGCATCGGGATCTGCATCTAACGCAGTAGCATCTACGTCAACAAGCGCTGGTGGTGGAGGTCAAAACTGGTCTGGATACCAAGGACCTAACGTTGCAAGAGTTGGATTGAATATTATAGAACATACGGTAAATCGGAAAATGAATCAAAATCTATAGCAGCAGCTGTAGCATCAAGTGCATCTAAAACAACAGCAAACTCTGGACCTGATGTGAGATGGCTTAAATATTATAGGCCTCAGGTAGCTTCAGGAGTCACATTCAATAATTCAGAAGCCACAGAAGCAGCAATAGCAGCTGCGGCAGCAGCTGCTGCTGCTGCGGCCGCGGCAGCAAGCGCCGCAACTACAGCAGCAAACTCTGTTGCTGATTATAATTTGCCAGGATACTACGGACCTTATATTGAATCAGGAGTGCAGTCGGAAACTACCACCGCAAGCACATTAACAAGCAAAACAAACTCTGTTTCTGACAAAACCTGGTCCGAATATTTCAGAACTTACATAAAATCTGGTGCAGAGTCAAATGCCGCTTCAACAGCTACTGCAAAAGCCAGTTCAGCTACCGCAGCGAACTCTGGTAGTAGTCAGAATTTGTTTGAAAACCATGGATTAAACGTAGTATCGGGATCTAGACCTAGTGCTGCAGCAAATGCAGCAGCAACTGCAGCAAATTCTGGTACTGGTGATCAGAACTTGTTTGGAAATGGTGAATCAAAAGTAGGATCGGGAACTGGATCTAGGCCAACAGCAACCTCAGCAACAGCAGCAGCAAACTCTGGTGCTAGACAAATCTCGTCCAGCAAATACGGGCCGTACGTAGCCTCAGGATCCAATTCCGATTCTGCTGCAGCATCAGTAGCATCATCATTATCAGCAGCCGCATTAGGAGCTACAGCAACCTCTAGTGGAAGTGATCAGAAATGGCTTGAAACCCATGGATCAAACATAGGATCAAGAGCTGTATCTAGTGCAGCATCTACAGCAATTTCTGGAACCGGTAATCAGAATTGGCTTGTTAACCGTAGACCAAACGTAGGATCGGGAACTGGATCCGGCGTAGTAGCTGCAGCAAACTCTGGTGCTGGTCAGAAGTGGTCTAACAATAATGAACCTTACATTGGAATAGGTGTTGAGACTAACGCAGCAGCAGCAACCACAACATCCGGCGTATATGGATATGGACCTCAAATAACATATGGAATACCACTACCAGTTACTAGTGTAAACGAAAGCGGTACACGATCAACAGCTGTGGCAAGTAGTGCAGGACGAAACAGAGTCCGCCAAGCTTGCAGACTTAGACGCAACCAGTATGCTGTTAGAATTGGCAGGAAAGGTCAACCATGTACTACTTGTTAGTAATCGAACAGAAATTTTATATATTAATAATAATTTTAATGGATACATCTTTATTTTAGTCCGCAAATAAATATTCAAGAATCAATTTTAAAAAGTGTTTTTTTTTATATTATTAAACTTAAACTTTAAGCTACATGCCCAATTAATCACTTATAAATCACTTATTAGAAACCTTATAGGATCACTTTGCTGTCTGTCTGACTGTCAAGACCCATAGATTAAAGACTACTAGATGGAGTCAGTACGCGGCTGTAGGTTCAAGAGCGTGACAGACTTATTTCATTCGGCCTTTATTAGAAAGTGACACAAGATTCTTTTTTGTCCCTTTCAGCGTGTTCGTTTTTATTGTTTGTCGAGAGTGGAGTTTGTGACAAACAAGGGACATATCTGAGCAATTATTAGCTTTTTATTAAATTTGCTGATAAATAATATAACTTTGCGGTTACGATATTAATTTAAACGTTATCGTGCTATGGTGGGTTGTAATATTTTCAGCTGCAACAGTCGCAGCGAACAGAAAATCGAAGGAATTACGTTTCATACGTAAGTAGGCATAAACTTCATTGATTGATGATTTAAATATGTTATGTTATTTTTTAGCAAATTTCATGTATTATGCGTTTACTAAACTATCTTATATAAAGAATTATTTCGTATTTTACGATATTTTAACACATAACGTTTTATGATGTACTTTAAATGTTGACATGTCATGTCAATAAGGCTGATTTGCTGTCTCACGAGTGGACACGCTATGGGCTCTATCTAGATGTCTTTAACCTATGGCCAAGACCCTATTTTTCAGGATCGGTGGCTTGAAATTTGCTACGATGCAACGTTTTATAGCACAGATGAAGGAAAAGTTTGCGAAAACCGTAAATTTTAATATTTTTTTAATAATTTCAAGCTTAACTTTCCTCGTGACCGCTTAGAGGTATCAAATTAAAATTCTTATCAAATACTCGTCTATATACATTTAAGCTGCAACAAAATCAAATATACCTACAGGTTTGTACACTCGCACTTGGCCGGTTTTTAATTTTCAACTGTTTTCGATAGATGTTTTTTATGTAGTGTATATATGGCTTTATGTGGAATTGTTTTAGCTGTACTAAGGATCTACATTTTTTGTAAACTTAGCACGTCATTACAATACATTCACGTAATAATAACGAAGTATCAAAAAACTTTCTAGGTATTTTGACCAATTGGAACAAAAATGTATTGGGATTTATCTAATTAAATATCAAAACACTCATGGAGGTGACATTTTTTAAATTTTTGATTTTTGACGTTTCGACAGTCTCTGCGAGGTCATTTTCAAGCCTTAAACAAAGAAAAGAAATCATTCCTCAAACTTGCTAACGAATTTTCAACTAAACAAATAAATAATACGCAATACATTTTCGTTCCGATTGGTCAAAATATCTAGAAGGTTTTTAGATACTTTGAAATTAGTATCGCGTAACGGTTGGGTAACCTTTCATATATAGTAATAATAACAGTTACAGTTTAAAGTCTATATTTATGGCAAGCTGATGGATATAGCCTGATATTAAATAGTCTATGTCGCTCTTGAGTCTAGCTTTCATTACAAACAAAAATATTATTTACAATCCGACACGTAGATCCCTTCAACCCATTTAAACAAACGAACAATCTCTTCCGCTTTATTATTATAGATATGGTCTGCTATACCAAATAAATTAAACAATGATCAAGTTCTCAGCTCATTACCGTATAATTGTTTCTAGCATCCTATTTATCCTTACTAAAATGCTGACCCCTATTTACGTATAATATGTAGGAGTTCAACAAAATTTGGATAAACCGCTTGCGTGTTGCGCTTTTTAGAAATTTTGTTTTATCTCCGAAATTATATAACTAATTAAAATACTATAAAAGATAAATTTTATCTCTATAATGTCCCTGTGATTGTTCAATAATATATTTCGATAAGGATTTTAGTTATATAATTATATGCATTAAATAATTTATTAAAACGAACAATTCTATATGTGCTAAAATAGAAGTATTATGTCGCGAAAGTTTTTGTAGAACTTTTAAAGATATATAAACTCCCCAAACATGGCTTTCATTTTCATTAGCCCGCTTCCATCTTAGGCTGCATCATCACTTAACATCAAATGTGATAACAGTCAAGGGCCAACTTTGCTTCGATAAAAAAATCCATATATACATTGCATGCGCATAATGCTGATTTGACAGATTTTATGTCATATAACAAACGATATGTTTTGATTTATTTACTTACTAGCAGTGCCCGCGGACTCCGTTCCGCGTTAGAAATATTTTTATCCCTACCCGTTTGTACTTCAGGTAGAAAGTTCGAGATAAATAAAAATTATGATGATGATAGCAAGTCTAGTAGAAGTCCTTGCTCTTTTGCTGGCTAGCCTCTGCAAACGTTCGGTTCTATACTGAAGCCAAACTCGATTGGGAATGCTTGTCAACAAACAAATTAAAAATGAAGGTAGAAATCACTAATCATTTTACACTTTATTTTTTTAGTTAACTTGTTAATGACGAATTCATGAAAATAAATAAGATTAGTAAGCTTGTAATTAATTAATGTATTCAATATCTTTTAAATTAGATTTTATAAAAAACAAAACATGATTTTAAATTTATGAGGCGTAAAATGTGTTGCATTTTCTTCCTTCGTTTTAAATTTGTTTGTTGACAAGCATTCTCAATCGATTTCGGCTTTAGTATAGATTGCCTATCACGTATTTTCGACGTATTATATCTGTGGTTAGCCAGTCGCTGAGATTTTTTAGTGCTAGATTCTCTCAAACGTCTTGCAAAGGTAATAGCTCTTTACTTGGCTGACAAGCCGCTGCGAACGTTCGGTGCTAGATTCCCTATTACGTATGTTAGACATATTCTGTCTGTTTTTAGCTAGTCGCTGAAATCTTTTGCTGCTAGGTGCACCAGCAGATGCTTGCGATCTATATTCTCTTTCATTCGCAAGACAACGGCATGCTCAAAAGAAGTCTCTCTATTCGGCGTACAGAGGCCGCTCTTGTCTGAGATGTATGTCTAGATAGTTGAGAATTTGTTTTGGGCATTCCGACGTTGTTTCATCAGAACAATACGATTACTTCAAAGAATCAAACGGAGGAAATATCTAGATTGAAGAAATTAATAAATTTAGTAGAACAAAAAAACGAAGTTGTTGAGATAAGAAAGAATTAAATGTAACTGCCTATATCGCCACGCTACGGCCGGAGCGATATAGGCACGCAACAAAATTATTTATAAACATATAGATTAATACCATATGGGCTAAATAATCTTCACAAAAATTAATTGTAATTAACTGTAAAATCAGTTATTATGAGTTATCCGTAGGAAATAGTGACTTTTACTTTTTATACTGATTTTGATACGTTCTTTAATAGTGTATTACATTGTTTTGTTCTATACTCAATAGTTTTCGCAACGCACGCGATTAATGCAATTTTTTTTACACAATTCAAATAGAATATATATAATAGAAGAAAATACACTCAGAATTATCCCATGACCCGAGCTAGGACACGAGCCTAGGACCTCGTTATCAAAACCACATATGCTAACCACTAGACCAACGAGGCAGTCTCCTTACTTACGTATTTACACAAACTTAAATATTAGTTACTTTATTTGTGATTAAATTACGAATGACGGCATGGCGCGTCTGCTACAAAGCAACTGTATTCAGGTGGTAAAGATATATGCAAATTAAAACAAATTTATGTGAGAATAAGAGATGACCGTTGCCCCAAGACTTTTGCATCACGCATTTTGATACGGACTGTCGATTTAAAAGCATCAAACGTGTATTCGGAGTATGTTATTTCATGAAATGTGTTAAAAAATACTAAAAGTTTTGAGTGTAAGAATTTTACCTGCTTGTAACAGTTGGTAAAATTTTAAAAGTAAAGAAAAGCAGCATTCAAGTCTCAAAAAGTAAGTAGTATGGTATTTGGTTTTGTACATTTTATATAAATAAATATATATTTAAATTTAATTTCTAAAAAATTTATAACGTGCTGGTCAAAAAATTCAAATCTAGGTAAACTTCGTAGGTTACTAATAGTATTTTGGGCGATCCATTTTGAATCATCAATTAAGTCGTTTTTGTGAAGTAACAGTAGAGTAGTAAGCTAAGGTTACACGGGTTAAATTAATTATAGATCGTAAAGACCAAAATATTTCTTTTTTCTTGAAAGGAGTTTACTACAAGTTAACAATGAGCAAGCTTTTTAAAAAAACGGATGTATATATACGTGTCGAATTGAGAACCTCCTCCGTTTATATATATATATTTTTTTTATAACATAAATTAACAGTAACAGTACCACGCATAACTTTTTACAGAGTTGTCCGATTTTGATAATTCTTTTTTATTAGAAAGGGCATACTTCCAAGGTGGTCCCATTGTCATCATGTTAGGATGTGATGATGATATCCTGGGGAAATTGAAGGAACTCTTCAAATTTTGGAGGCACGTTTAAAGCGATTTCGGTTTTTGTCTCGGTATCGGTAGCTTTTTGGCTACTAGTGCCGTATAATATACTATGACAGTTTAGTACGAGTACGATACGTGGCGATAAATCACTAAAAAGTAAGAAATAAAATTTTTTAAGTAAAATTAGAACCAACTCAAAAAAGTAAAAAATAACGGTGTCATTTAGTTGCTTTAATTTACTTAAGCATATCTAGGAGTCGGTGCCAGCCAAGGTTTTTACTTTATGAACATTACCTTTAACCCACAAACTTCTTTATTACGTTAAATAAATGTTCCTTAAACTTGCTGGCACCGACTTCATAGATATGCTTAAATCAATTAAAGCAACTAATTGACACAGTTATTTTTTACTTTTTAGTGTGTTTTGAATCGGTTCTATTTTTTGTTCATTCGTGGGAAAATCCTCTCGCTACGGGGAGGCGAGGAGGTTATGTCGGACTCTTACCGACTAAACACCACATTGCTCCTACTCGTCGCGTGAAAATCCTCTCGCTACGGGGAGGCGAGGAGGTTATGTCGGACTCTTACCGACTAAACACCACATTGCTCCTACTCGTCGCGTGAAAATCCTCTCGCTACGGGGAGGCGAGGAGGTTATGTCGGACTCTTACCGACTAAACACCACATTGCTCCTACTCGTCGCGTGAAAATCCTCTCGCTACGGGGAGGCGAGGAGGTTATGTCGGACTCTTACCGACTAAACACCACATTGCTCCTACTCGTCGCGTGAAAATCCTCTCGCTACGGGGAGGCGAGGAGGTTATGTCGGACTCTTACCGACTAAACACCACATTGCTCCTACTCGTCGCGTGAAAATCCTCTCGCTACGGGGAGGCGAGGAGGTTATGTCGGACTCTTACCGACTAAACACCACATTGCTCCTACTCGTCGCGTGAAAATTGGTCCACGGGAACGACAAGTCGCTTTCGAGATACAACAAGCGTGCCTGTCTCATATGCAAATATCATACAAAAGCAATTTACATATAAGCTAAGCACTGACTTATTGACTGTAAATCTATATAAGTACTCGATTGACTTTAAAAATCATAATTATAGTTACCTACTTATTTCGCGAGCTCACTAAGAACGGTTATCTTGATACTCCCAAGGGAAAGTGGTTTGCCTATCGAGGATCACAGGACACAGGTATCTAGTATAATAGAGATAGGTATCTACCTAAGGAACTATTTCTATATATTACCTATATACAAATGTAATTTCCACCTTACCTTAGGTACCTACTATAAGTGGCTCAACAGTTTCACTCACACAGTACCATGGACACGGAATAGTGTTTGTGATATTTCAGATTATAATTTATATCTATGGTAAGTTTCATCTAGATCCGGCCAGCCTTTCTGGGCCTAATGCTCCTAACCCTCCTCCTCTAGTCGTTTCCTCATTGATGAGGGTCGTGACCACCTCCATCTTTGATCTTATTAGAGATGTGACGCCACTTTGCTCTGTCCTCTGCTGTCCGAAGAGCATCGTAGACCGTGGTGTCGAGTGTGGTGTGGATCTGATCAGACCAACGCATGGGGCTGCGGCCACGCGGCCTTTTTCCTTCTACTTTGCCAGTAACTATTAGTTTCTCGAGGTTATCTCCATGTTTCCTGGCAATGTGTCCGAAGTAGTCCAGGATTCGCTTCAGGCAAATGGTTGAAAGCCTTTTTTTTAATTTTTAGTTTAGTCAGAATAGATGCTTTGGTCCTAAATGCTGTCCACGGGATTCGGAGCATTTTTCTCCAGCACCACATCTCGAAAGCGCCAATCCGTTTGCGATCTGCGGATCTTAAGGTCCAGGTTTCAGCTCCATACAAGAAAATGGAGAAGACCAGTGCTCTTACTAGTCTAATCTTTGTTTTTAGAGAGATTCTCCTATCTTTCCATGTTTTATGGAGCTGATACATGGCACTCTTGGCCATTCCGATCCTTCTGCGGACGTCTGGTTCACATGAGCCATTATTTGTTATAGTTGATCCGAGGTAAACGAACTCTGTTACTGCCTGTAATTTGAGTAACCTAACCCAACTAAATACATTTTATATTTGTACGATTAAATTGCAAGGAACAGAATTTCAAAACTGTGATGATCGTTTCACTTTACTGTAAACAGTCATTATAAGTAACAACTATATACAATCATTTCCTCAAATAATTAAAAATTTAGTTATTAGATAGGACGGGACGCAAAAAATCATGATGCGCAAAAAAAACTAAAATGGCCGCGCAGTGATCGTCATGGGGTGGGCATTTTAAATGTTCATTCTCTAACACAGGCGCAATAGTCAACGATGACGCGACGGGGGTGGCCCCCTGACTATCGCTTAACTACACGCACACTCGCGCAGCCTCTACCAGTATACACGGACCCCTACGCTCCGCTCGCCGCTGACGAAGCGCCGTGTTGAGCGTCAAATTGGTTCTGTAGCGACGTCGCATTTAAAGTTGGTCGTCCTTAACTATACCACACATGGGCGCGGAGGGCGCGCACCGTGTGAATACGTGGTAGGCATAAAATTCGGAAATATAGGTACATGCGAGTAGGCGCACAACACTCCTCCTCCGAGAACCGCAAATGCGATCGCAGGCGATGTGGAACGAGTGCACAAATTCGCTGCACTATTTATTTTAGTTGTTTCCGCGCTTATCCACGCAATCGATTTATTATTTATTGACAAGTAGCAGCCGCCCGCGACTCTGTCCACGAGACAAATAGACTTGTGTAACTTTCCAAGAACACTAAAAAATTATCTTACGATCTTACTTTTCAAAAGAAAGAACGAAAATACAGCAAGCTATCTTTAAGAGATGCCATCGCAGACTTTTTGTAATCATAATAAAGAGGAACAATCCATACCATATATTGTTATGTTATATTCCATAGGGTTAAGATAGCGTTTGCAATGAAAGCTTCCAGGCGGCACTACTCTTCTATCAATTATCGTCATAGTTACGCTAATTTACAACAAATCATATATTATCCTTCTAATGAATTATTCTATCTATTACTGAAAACCGCGTGACAATCCGTTGAGCAGTGTTTGAGTTTAACCTGAACAGACATACATAGAAACGCGACGGGGGACTTTGTATTGTATAGTTTTATGTAATTGTATTATTTATTCCAGAATTTTTACTTTTCGCAGACTATTTAAAGACTTTGTTTCGGATACCCAATTTCTTCAGAGTGATGTTGATAATGTGTTGCAATGGCGTACTCGTGACAAAGACAAGCTTCTTTTAATTTTAATAAATGCGCAATAATTACATTTATTAAGTCGGAAACTAGCACAGATTATCATTACTTAAAAGCTGGGCGACGTACGTACGAGTCTGTCAAGGGTAACTGCGATTAGAGACTTAGGAACACCTGACTGGAATAGAACTCTGGGAGTTGTGCTCCGACAATTTAAATATATTGAAGTCATAAAACTGTTGTATAATGCATATATGCGAAGCAAACTCGAGTGTAATGCTACAATATGGAATCTATTTGAATTAAACTACATGTGTATGACCGAAAAGATTTTTTTTTTTTTTTTTTTTATCGACTACAAGTTGGCCCTTGACTGCTATCACACCTGATGTTAAGTGATGATGCAGTCTAAGATGGAAGCGGACTAACTTGTTAGGAGTATGATGAAATCCACACCCATATCGGTTTCTACACGACATCGTACCGGAACGCTAAATCGCTTGGCGGTACGTCTTTGTCGGTAGGGTGGTAACTAGCCACGGCGAAAGCCTCCCACCAGCCAGACCAAGACAAATTAAGAAAAATCTCAATCTGCCCCGCCGGGAATCGAACCCAGAACCTCCGTCTTATAAATCCACCTCGCATACCACTGCGCCACGGAAGTCGTCAAACAAACAATATACAAAAAAAGTTTTTTTCGTTAGCTTTACAGGAAGAGTTATGGATATTGGGTACTCATTATTGTAACCTGCTATATATCCAAGCTCTCTTTCGCCTTGGTATGGCCGGGTATGACAGAATAGAGTAAGCATCGCTACAGTAAATCATAAATTTAATTTAGGGCAAAAATGTCACTTTACCTTGCTGGAAACATAAGCATGTACTGTACAATTATGTCACAGATATGACGTTGCTATTTGTTTGTGATACCGTATGCTAAAACATAAAAATTTTTAACAAAAAATAGAACCGACTCAAAACACACTAAAAAGTAAAAAATAACTGTGTCATTTAGTTGCTTTAATTTACTTAAGCATATCTATGAAGTCGGTGCCAGCCAAGTTTAGGGAACATTTATTTTACGTAGTAAAGCAGTTTGTGGGTTCTAGGTAACGTCCTTGAAAGTAGAAACCTTGGCTGGCACCGACTCCTAGATATGCTTAAGTAAATTAAAGCAACTAAATGACACAGTTATTTTTTACTTTTTAGTGCGTTTTGAGTCGGTTCTATTTTTTGTTAAAAATTTTTATTTCTTATTTTTTAGTGATTTATCGCCACGTAGCGTACTCATACTATACTGTCATAGTATATTATACGGCACTTGTAGCCAAAAAGCTACCGATACCGAGTCAAAAACCGAAATCGCTATAAGCGTGCCTCCAAAATTTGAAGAGTTCCTTCAATTTCCCCAGGATATCATCATCAGATCCTAACATGAGGACAATGGGACCACCTTGGATGTATGCCCTTTCTAATAAAAAAAGAATTATCAAAATCGGACAACACTGTAAAAAGTTATGCGTGGTCATACATAAAAAAAAAAAAAAAAAAACAAATATACGTGTCGAATTGAGAACCTCCTCCGTTTTTTTTCGTCGGTTAAAAAGTAAGTCAGTACGCGACGCTGGCTGACGCGCTGCGCTTGCTCAATGATCGTAAGACTTACCGTGAAACGATTCTAGCAACCCAGCAGGGGGATTCATCCTATTCCTAAATGTCCTGCTAGTCCTAAGACTAGATCGCATCATCAAAACATCAAGATTAGGTGTGAGTACAGTCAAGAGCTAACTTAGACTTAGTGAATAAAGAAAAAGCCGGAACAAATAGACAGACTAAAACTTTTTATTTATTTAAGTCCTTGTATTTACTTTTCTATATCTATTTCTGTCTTTTGGTACTTATATCTTTAATTTTTGATCATTTTCATTTAATGAAAAGGTGCTTATTTAAATTACAAACAAACAATTTTATTTATTTGCATAAATTAAACCATACGTCTTCTTGATTATGTAGCAAAGCATACAAAACAGTACTAGAAAGATCGTTTCAAAAGTGAGAAAAATCTTAGGTAGAACCTGAACAGTTCTATAGGTAAATATGGGGCTCGTAATCGTTAACTGCCACTTTGGCTTCGATTCTGTGGTTGAAAAATATTGAATCTTCTTTCCAAGATATACTTGGTTAATATTTTAGAGAGGAGGCAATAAAACTAAAACTAAAGATAGTTTAACGGGATTTGGTTAGATGTTTATGTACAATATATACATCAGATTATTACCCAATAAGAATTTAGAAAACGAAAATCATTTGTAATTTAAGTAAAAGTACAAAGAAGATATATTAGAGGCTCAAATCTATCAGAACATAAAACAATAGTAAACTTAATTTAAAACCAATTTTACAATCTCATTTTGGAAAAAATAAACAGAATAAAGTAACGCTATCATTAATAAGTAGGTACGCTATTATTAAGCAAAAGTGTAGTATACGAGATTTTTTAGATTTCAATAATAAATGTTTTATGTTATAAAATTTAAAACTACACTAGTTTTGGTTAGTTAATACATTTTTTAGGTAAGTTACCTGTTCTTTTATTTTATGTATATTTATTTTGGACTAACAATTGAAGCCCATCTCCTTCGGGAATATTTGTTGTGATATAATGATATAACAACACAGATGTATCATATCTGTGCCATGTGTATCTGTCTCTGTGCCTATGTTTAATACAATTTATTCCGACGCTAAGCCAAGATTGAGTGACAAATATCCATGTAATAGTGATTACGTTATTAATCTATGTTATTTTCCGCCCAACTTTCTAATTGTTTTCATTTATAAGACCCTTCTCCTGACACCAAAAAACACAATAAAAAAAGAATTAACTATCTCGGTCGAGGTGATATATGACGCCATGACTAAGCGCAATAGGGATTTATTTTTATATATAGGTATAGATTTTCTCTGAAATGTATTGATTTATTTATTTATGCCTACGTGAGTGCCAGAGAAAGGTCGGTGGGCAAGCTTTCAGTCGCAGACGAAGTCGAAGGGCGTCTGTAATACAGATATTTGTAACCTAATAACCCTCCAAAACCAAAACCGCAGCAACAACGGAAAACAAAACGTGAAATGTTACGTTACATAAACTAGTAGCGATTTTTGGCGCAGTTCTCAATATATCACGTCGCTCGCAGAACGTCACGCGTAGCACACACTGCTGTTTGCACGCACACACATGCCGGCGTCATCGTCATGCCGTGACGTATGGTCAGAAAAAAAAAACAACAAAACTAATTTTTTTTTACAAACGATTTATAATTTTTTTTATATTGGTAGGTGATTACTTGCGAGTTAACTTTACTCTATACACTCTACAGGCAAACCAAATATATTATGTAAAGAGATTTTATATAGCCTTTCGGTATAAGTAATGTCGCGTACAAACCGTTAGCGATATGGGTAGGATTAATTACCTCTCCCAACTTTGCCCGCTACTATCTTACACTGCATTGTCACTTAACATCAAATGAGATCGCAATCAGAAAGCTAAGAAGATTGAGACCCATAACCTCTGAATTATCGTAACCGACATAAATCAAATTTTAGAGGAGACGGCTAATTTTCAAAATAAGTATAGTACTATAGCCCTCAAAATGTCCTATTTATAAAGATATGTCACTTTATGAATAGGGGGTTTTGGGGGCAAAAGTCGATATGAGCCGATCAGTTACCGTTTCAAAATGCCTATTGCACTAAAATTTTCGCTTACGTTATTTCGGCGGTTGTGTTTAATTGTTGATAAACTAGATGAGGGTGGAGATGAGGCATCATCATTTGTGTCATTTATGTCAACAAAGTCCAGGGTTCATATCTTCAGAAAAAAAAATTGTTAGCGATGAAAATGCGTGAAAATATTGAAACAATTGTGGAGGGGAAGTTTTTCGGCGTCAGTACCCCCCGGCGGGTATTTTCCGAAGTGTGAGCGCGTTATTAGTTCGCCGCCGAGCGACGGGATAGGTTTTCACAATTTTGAGTCGACTCGCACAATGCTACGTCATTTTCTATGATTAATAGTGGCGCGTCACTGTGTATGGATATAGTTCAATGCAGATGAAGTACCGGTTCAATTTTATCTGTGCGAAATGAGCATTGTACTGTATTTGACGTAGGTTTTTGATGCGTATCCGTCTTTAGGGGCGACAGGTGCTTTTGGGTGTGCCTTACATCCAAACAGTATATTTATTCACGACATTATTAACGAATTACTATTGACTATTTGAGTGCAAGGGATCTCTCGTTGACATGAGAATAGGTACTCATTTTGCGATGTAGACGTCCGAACGCGGGATCTACGCATGATACCGAAAATATACAAGAAGTTTTTACTTCTGACCACACCTCCCCTACAAGGCACTTAACTTGACTTAACTACAAGGCTAGACCTCCCGTTTGGCCTTGTAGTTAAGTTAAGTTAAGGCTAACAACGTTGATGATTTTAGTCAACTATTATTAACTAACCAAAGCACGGGGATGTAACACTCCTAACTACACAACTCTAAGCTAAGAATTTCTAGGAAGTAAGAAAGTTTCATAGCCCGACTCAGAACTCGAACCCAGGATCCCAACTACATAAACTAACCACTCAACTAACGAGGCAGTTAAAATCCTAGAAATAAAAACCATGACTACATCTATACATACACAAACTACCATCCATTTGATATTACACATTTATGAGAAGAACATAACTCGAAATAAAGACCAAGAAGGTGAGAACACAAACGAAGTGGGTGGTAAAATCTAGTATGTGCATTAAAATTTCCACCAAGCGTATGTGCGCGCCATACTAAAAAGCCTGATAGGCCTAAAAACGTGGATTTCAGCCATCATTCCACGGCCCCCTTTTTGCTAAAGGGTGGGACACCTGCACTATCCTCCCCTCCTCGTCACTTGCCGACCGCGGCACTAGAATATTAATATTTGAACTTAATTGAATATTTTTGACTTGTACATTATCAATTTCGTATTTTTTTATTAATTAACATAGTATTTCTTTTACTGATGTTTATTTTATTAAAATTCGTTTGGTGAAACAAATGATTATTTTATTTTAATCAATCATGTGTTTTATTCAAATCGGCATACGGGCGGATTGTGTGTGTTTAGTTTTCAGTTCTGTTAATTTTTGAAATTAAATGATCATACCGATACACAAAAGCATCTCATTTTTAAATTTAAAGCATTGCGCTAGTACCGGACGAAATCTTTCATAAATATCTAATCCTAGATAATGTATATTAATAATTATCTATTTATTGTTCAATTTGCCTGTTATAATCAAATAAAGGTTCGTCTTGTTTTATTTAAGAAATCTATACTAATATTATAAAGAGGTAAAGTTTCTAAGTTTGTAAATAAAGATCTGTCGGGGCTAATCTTCGGAGCTACTGATTTTAATAATTTTTTCACCAGTAGAATGCTACGTTATCGGTGAGTATCGTAGGCTATATTTTATATTTGTATTGTATATATTACCCGAGTTATTATAGTTTCTTTCGCGCGAGTCCGACTGTGAAATTTATTAAACCGCCTTTATGCGCGTACGCTGCCTTAGCTTTGAAACTGTTTCGAAGTCCCATATAAAGGTAAACATCCGTCACATAAAAATACAAACACAATTTACATCATGTTTTAGATCTTTCTAAAGGTTATTATACTTTTAATTTAAAAGTATTAGATTGGCACCCTATTATCAATGTTATGTCCATATATAACTCAAGTACTTTTAGAGTTTCGGAAGATAAAATTCATGCAACCATAAACAAATCTTGACTATCCCTAAACTCACTGTATTACATGAACTGATTCTCATATATGTGGCCCCTTTTCAGCTTGCTATAATTGAAAACATTTTATGAAAACTTTATGTACCTTTAAAAGTTCTACAAAAAAGTCCGCGATAGCGTATATCTACTATTATTTTATATTTAGGCAGATATATAGCTTTTTCTGTTTTAAAAATCATTTAATTCATTTGCTTACGTTTACGTCATTATTTATAGAAGTAAACTTAAATCTTTATCAAAATAAATTATTTAATAATCACGACGATATTGTAGAGATAAGTTTTGCTTTTTACAAATTGTTAATTAGTTACATAGTTTCAGAGATATTACAAAATTTCTAAAAAAACATAACACTGCCGCTATATCGTTCAAATTAAGTTGACCTCCTTCGTGTTATGTTATACGTACTAAACGGGGGTCAGCATTTTGGTACTGATATTATAAGAATTCTGTCTTTTCTTTCAATTTATTTAGTATGGCAGACCATATTTATATAATACACGAAAAAGTTTGTTCGTTTGTTTAAACGGGCTAATCTCTAGAACTGCGTGTCGGATTGTAAATTATTTTGTTTATATTAAAAGCTAGACTCAAAAGTGAAATAGACTATTTAATACAAGCTATACACATCAGCTTGCTATAAATATATATTGTTAATGTTAATGTACTGTAGTATCTGTAGATCTTTAGAACAATGAGACAGAGGATATTTTAACAAAATTGTAGAGGGGTAGCAAGAAAAGAGCACACTTTATATGAAAGTGTGTCTTTAAAATTAAAAGGGTACCTAAGAGGTTTTCACGCGGACGAAGACGCGGGCGACAGCTAGTTATATATACGCCTTCTTGTAATTATTATTATAACTTTTGATAATTTGATTGATGCTACAGTTACATTGAAAGTACAAATCAATGGTTTTAACCACAGAAGGAGGATTTAAGTGAATTAGTGTTTCATGTCAATAAATTCAAACATTTATCAATTCAATAAAATCATAAAGTTATCCGTTTTTTATCCGAAATGTAATGGTATCCTAATGAATAGTTAACAATAATAGAATTTCTAACATTTAGATTTTTTTCCTTTAAAATGAAATCCTAGTTATCCGTCCAATATCCGAAGAGTAATTACTATCCTTTACATTAATCCCCCAATCGTAAAGTGAGCAAAACCGAGTTCACAACAATGTTATCTCAACAAATTGGAGCCCCGGTTAGAGAGAGACAAAAGGCGGCCATGTCGAAATTTAACAATTTTGCGCGCCAGTTTTTAGTACTGTTTATAGAGGGAGGGAGGTATAGTGGCGTAAAGGGGGGAAAGGATAAGGTGTCCCCTACTCTTGGATATATTTGTGTCGACCCTCAAGATACGGATCGGTGGACGGGAGTCTCCCTCGGGCCGCTGACGATGTTTAGAAAGCTTTTGTGAAATAATTGCGCGGATGCCTAGCTACAATGGTGCCTTTGCGTATTTTGTCGGGAAAATCTAAATTCATGCTCTTTATCTAAAATCATATACTCTGTAAAATATTGTCGGCTATCATATAGGTATTTTATAAAAATTGTGTAACATGAAGATTGTTGCTATCGTCAATGTAAAACTAATGTAAGGTCTTTAGATTAGATTAGTTGTCCTTAGAAAGTTTGACGAACGTCTACAGAGACAAAATAAGATCGGGGACGGGTAGGGATAAGTATAACAGAGATTATCAGAAACTATCAGTTCCGGTTACTACTGTTATCCAGCCTCCCGAGTCACGTAATTTGACTTTTCAAAAGTGTCTAAGACTACTTGAAATAAACGAATTTAAATCAAACATCTGATAGTGATCGATAGCAGAGTCAAATATCGTCAGCCTAAGCTCTCCAACTCTGCTTCCGCATTAACAGGATGGGGGGCTTAAGCTGGTCATCCCCTCTCCTAGTTGATTGGAGGCCCTTTAGAAATGGTGCCTTGAAATATTTTTAGTTTAAACTCCATGTCGTAGTAGTATTATTTTTGCCGGACGCCCGCGACTCCCTTCTCGAGAAATTATCACCATTATCAGCCTATTATCAGCCCACTACAAGGCCAGGCCTCCCTCCTTATAGGAGAAGGAATATGGAGCGTAGACTCACCACGCTGCTCCAATGCAGGTTGGCGGATTTAGGGTGATAATGTTTCATTTATTAACGATCACTATCAGATGTTGATGATAGTGACCGGGGTTTTTAAATTTGAAATTATGTTTTTTGATAATTCGACGAAAAGTATCCTGTGTCCTTTCTTATGCTCTAGATAATCTCTGTGCTACATTTCATTTAAATCGGTTCGATAGTTTTAGATAATTCGACGAAATTATTATCCTATGTCCTTTCTTATGCTCTAGGTAATCTCTGTACTTCATTTCATTTAAATCGGTTTGATAGTTTTAGATAATTCGACGAAATTATTATCCTATGTCCTTTCTTATGCTCTAGGTAATCTCTGTACTTCATTTCATTTAAATCGGTTCGGTAGTTTTAGCGCGAAAGTGAGACAGACAGACACAGTTACTTTCTCATTTACAATATTAGGATAGATATTCCTACACAAAATAATAGTTAGATATAGTAAGTACTAAGTAGGTAAGGCATATTATTTTGTGTGCATTAATACATTACTGAAAATTGGAGAATATCTCGTTTAAATATAACAACAGATATACGAGAGACAACTGGTTCTCTAAAGCGATAATTCTGATGAAATTACGCAAATTGCTTTAGTCGATTCGGAGCGTTAAGACATTCTTTGTCCTGTCAAATCGAATGTGTTTATCCCAGGCCCGGCGTTTAGTACGGTCCACCCGGCGACAGCCCGATTTAATATTCTATTTCACTCCAATGATAAGATTAAAGTATGTAATTTCTTGTCGGGTTGGGGGATGTTGTTTACGAACTAGATATGGGTAGGGTTGCTATTGTTTTGTTCGCTTATTAAAATTTCAGCGTTAATCATATTATTCAGTTTTTGACGTGACAACGTCTTATAATTCGATAGAGCCGGCTGCACGCACGAAAAAACATGACGTCATGCGTCGTTACCTCGCTTTGAGGCGTTCCATGTAAGGCTTGAAGTGCAAGCAAGAGCGCGGAACGAGCGACAAAGAAGCACAATCGGCCTTTGCGTTCGGCAGCGTTCGACATCCGTCTATTAAATATAATTATTAAATATTTTAAATTAAAAATTAATATATTTATTATAAATTGAAAAAATAAATTTATAAAATCAAAATCAATTATTTTATTAATTTAAATTAATATTTATAAAAATATACTTAAATTAAAAATTTTAATAACCAATTAAATGCTACCATTCCATCAGTATTTTCTTAAGACGTTGTCACGTTCAACTATCGTCAGTAAACCGACGTTACAGACAACCAATTTTTTTTTTATTTATTACAAGTGATGATGCAATCTTATATAGAAGCGGGCTACCTTGTTAGGAGTAGGATGAAATCCAACCCCTTCGGTTTCTACAAGACATTGTATCGGAACGCTTAATCGCTACATGTTTGTCGGAAGTTTTAATCATCGGAATCGGTTTTATTCCTAATTCTTATGAACTAAACTGAGAAAGAAGGCTCAGAGTCCAAAGAACCTAATCCTTGCCGGATTCGGCTAGGCTGGCTTCGGCCTTAGAGGCGTTCAGGCACTATCCGGCGGATGGTAGCTACGTACCACCGGCCGCTCGGCCGAGGGCATGAACCAACTGTCCGAAACTGTGGTTCCTCTCGTACTGAGCAGTATTACTATCGCAACGACGCAGCCATCAGTAGGGTAAAACTAACCTGTCTCACGACGGTCTAAACGCAGCTAACGTTCCCTTTTGATGGGTGAACAATCCAACGCTTGGCATCGCAACGCATCGAAGGATCAAAAAGCAACGTCGTAACTTTTCTGGCACCTCTTGCTAAAAACTCTTTATACTAAAGGATCGATAGGCCGTGCTTTCGATAGTCCAAAGAACCAAAGTCCGGAGAGAGAGAACCAAAGTAACCGACATACGAGTAGCTTAACGAGCCGCGGAGCTACGCCAATGGACGGACCACATAGTTCGAAGAGCAAATGGAAGTTGGCATCCAAAGATCCGAAACGACCCCGCACAGGAAAATGCAGAGTTTGTCTATTTTCAAATTCCCTTATTCCTGTGGTATTTTCGAGTTTTTTAAAAACACTTATTATGCAAACGTTAAAAAGGAGGCAGACAGGATTCGAATCCAGGATTTCCTGATCAAAGCCACATATATAAAAATAAAATATAATTAGCTACCTAATATTCTTCAAATGAATCTACACGCTTAGAATCTCAAAATGGCAGCCCTTGCGTCAACCGTAATAAGAAGTGCGCCCCCGCCGCGCCGCAAACCGCCCGGTCCTATAATAAAACCCTCCCAAACCCACCCGAATAAGATGACGCCCCTGTACCTATATTGGACAATTTTCGTACAGAATTCGTGACTCGTTTAGCAATTCATTGTCGTCTATTCCGCTTTGCACGTTCCGTTACATTTATATATTAAACTTTGTATTTATTGCTTTGCTTTTTGCCCTTTTATTTTAATTAATTGAATTTTATTGATAATTTTTTTTATTCTGTACGACAATAGTAATATAAGATAGGGATTTGTTCAACTAGGCTCAACACAGATTGAAAGCAAAGCGATAATATTCATCATTATCCTCAAATAATTAAGGCTCATGCAAATATATATATATATATATATATATATGTGTGTGCATTAAAAATTAAAAAAAAAATTTAGATGAAAATTAGATAGTAGCCGATTCTCAGACCTGCTGAATACGCATACAAAATTTGGTAAAAATCGGTTGAGCCGTTTCGGAGGAGTACGGTAACTAACATTGTGACAGGGAAATTTTATATATTAGATATATATATTTTAATGACTACAAGTTGGCCCTTGACTGTTATCACACCTGATGTTAAGTGATGATGCAATCTAAGATGGAAGCGGACTAACTTGTTAGGGGTAGGATGAAAATCCACACTCCTATCGGTTTCTACACGACATCGTACCGGAACGCTAAATCGCTTGGCGGTACGTCTTTGTCGGTAGAGTGGTAACTAGCCACGGCGAAAGCCTCCCACCAGCCAGACCAAGACAAATTAAGAAAAATCTCAATCTGCTCCGCCGGGAATCGAACCCAGGACCACCGCCTTATAAATCCACCGCGCATACCACTGCGCCACGGAGGTCGTCATATAGAATGTAATGTAATGTAATTTAATCCATTTTATATATGATACAACTTTGTAAATTAGTGATGGGAAAGTAGAAATGGATTTACTATACGAGTATTGGCAAAAATCATAACGCAACGCAACGCTCCGCCTCTGCGCTAGTCCGTGTTAAGTAGTAGGAATTTACTTAATAAATACTTGTTCATATTTTTACTATTTTTAGCTCCACCAGAAATCTAGTTTTTATTTTCAAAATTTAAGAATTAAATATTACACAAGGACTTATACATTTATAGTATTATTCCTACTTTGCTTTGATTTCAAATCTATACTAAAGCCAAACTCGATTGAGAATGCTTGTCAACAAACAAATTAAAAGTGAAGGCAGAAATCACTAGTAATTTTACACCTGTTTTTTTTAATTAACTAATTAATGACGAATCCAAGACAACAAATTAGATTAGTAAGCTTAAAACTAATTAATATATTCAATAGATATCTTTTAAACAAGATTTTTTAAAATAACAAAACATAATTTTAAATTTATTAGGCACAAAATATGTCGCATTTTCTACCTTCATTTTAAATTTGTTTGTTGACAAGCATTCTCAATCGAGTTTGGCTTTAGTATAAGTATGTCCTGATATTATGTTATTATATGCTTATATTAGAATGGTCTAATGCCGTAAATTCACGAACGAAAGCCGAAACCCCGGGAAATTATTATTTCGGCATGACAAACGAAAACTAACCCCACATAATCTTGCTAAGCAACGGACCCTCGTCCCCTCGTGATTTTCTTTTCCACCCCAAGGGGGGTCAAGTCACCCTTAAGATCAATGGTGGGGAGATCAGACTTTGCGATAACGCAGGGACCGAATTAAGGGCACCCTTTGTCTCAGATGGGTCGAACTTCGGGCCTTGTTTTGACGTGTTTTATAATTAATTTGCTAGTTTCGGGGCCTTAGTTTAACGAGGGAGCGAAATTTGTTTTAATGAATTTCTCGACTGTGAATTTTTGATGTGTTGTGTAATGTAGTTGATTATTTACTAGGACCGCTATTTGATGTTAATATTTAAATTGTTTTCCTACTTTTGAGGACGGTATAGCCAATTTGGGTATTTCCTGGCCTAGCTACGAATTAATTTTATGGGGAAAATTATGATGAAGGCTGACTTCCGTTCTGACGTTGCAAAACTTAGAATTAAAATTTTATTCTAATAAGACATTACATGACATGAGATTAATTCTAACAAGAGTAATAAGTAACAAGACTTACACAAAAAAGTTGACTTTGGTGGTGGTAAAAGAACCACAATGGATTATAATTATTATAACAGTTTTAGGATGTCCTAAAATTCCCCTCTAAGCAATAGTTCAATAGGTGGGAACTCAATCTCTGAAAGCATTTTTTTCAGGTTTTGTACCCATAACTGTGACGTTATTAAAAATTATGACAAAAAATATAAACGAATGAAACTCATTTTTTGAGTCATTTAAAAATATATGAAATTTTTCTTTGCAAACTTTCTTTATCTCTATTATGTGTAATTTTGCAAAGGTAAATAATTCACATATATTTCTACGTTGAAACAGTTTCTATTATTACCGCGGGTACATTACTACACTGAAATTAAATATCCAGTCATTCTAAACAATCAGAGAGAGATATCTTAGCATTCAATGGATTCACCGTGCGGGTGCCGGGTCCATCGCGTGGCTCAGAGAAAAACTCCGAACAGAGCCCGAGACTTGTGACACGGGTGTAGGTTTAAAAGAGTACTCTTAGTGACGTGCGTCAACACTCACCTCTTCTGTTCAAGTTATTCTCCCTGCCCAGCCAAATTCGGAAGGACCCTACTAGAACAGCTTTTGACACTCTTTCTAATATGGAGCTTACTGTACTTCTAGTAAGGCCTTAGCTGGTATACCTCTCGCACCCACTTCTACCGCGTATAAACTAACTACATAGCCATTTTTAGTTAGTTCATTAGTAAGGTCATAATATTTATTCACTTTGAATATTCCGAAAAGTACGCGTAATTTAAATAAGTTTGTTTGTCTGTAATCGTTGTGTAGAAATACCTGGTAATTCAAAAGTTCCGACCTAAAAATGCTGTCATAAGTTTGACCAGTTTGTATCTGTGTCTAATTGATAATGTAGGTATTTATGTCTATCTGTGGCATCGTAGCTTCTAAACGTCGATAATAGATCGATAGCGATGCGGTACAAATTTTTTCAAAACTGACGTGATTGAAATTATTCATAGTTTTACATTTCTGTTATAATGATATCGTTATTTTAGCTAAATTAATTGGGATGCATTTTCAAATTTTCTAATGTGGCCTTGTGGTCTGTAGAGTGACTACAAACTAAATTAAGCTTTTCGTTAATTTTCCTAATATCTAATTGTAACGTGAGCATAGAATAGGTAATTGAGAACATAGATATAATCCTCCAGAGATTAACACGTTGAAAGTAAACACTAACTTATCTAAATAATCACGGTAAGCTTGCTTTTCTTGTTTGTCCTGTCGTTATGTAAATACTTACTCGCCACTGAACTCACAAAGGAGATGACGTAATTGGGAAACGTTACATTATTAGGTGTATTTAACTAGGTAGTTATTTTCAGTATTACAGTACACTACAGAAATTACTGCTACTCTCTGAAGAGTATCAGAACAAATAATACCAACAACAACTAGAATGTTTTATAATTTTTTTTAAATCAGTTTTACTGATATTCCTAAATTATAAACGCCCGAAACTCACGTCACTGTTGTCGGAGTGTGTCCGACAGCTCAGTTGCTCAGTTTGCTCAGTTAGATGAACAAGCAAGCTTTTATCAAAGGATCCCGTATGGGTTCTAAACTATACTAAAGCCAAACTCGATTGAGAATGTTTGTCAACAAACAAATTAAAAATAAAAGCAGAAATCACTAGTCATTTTACTCCTAATTTGTTTTGTTAATTTGTTAATGACGAATTCATGACAATAAATTAGATTAGTAAGCTTAAAACTAATTAGTATGTTCAATATCTTTTAAATAAGATTTTATAAAAAAACAAAACAATTCTAAATTTATTAGGCATAAAATGTATTGCATTTTCTACCTTCATTTTAAATTTGTTTGTTGACAAACATTTTCAATCGAGTATGGCTTTAGTATAGTCGGGCATACACCGACAACAATGATGTGAGTTTCAGCAGTTTATATTTTAATAATATGGAAAATACGTTTTGTTTCGTAAGGATACCACCACAGAACCAAGGATCCGATTTGGCTAAAATTAAAAAAATATATAATCTCGATTATAACCTAAAATATGTACTTGAAAACTAAATACTAAAAAGAGTTATTACGAGTTGTGTATATATCCTTTTGTTTATTTTTGCTTCCATAACCTACAAAGGAAAGAGGGCGTATCTAGTAGATGGAATAGTCTCAAAAGGCAGTACAGAACAAATAGACTATTCAGCAGGTATTTAATTATTATGGCCATTGATTCCACCGTCTTTGTCTCATTGCCTATCGCTGAGTGGGTATTGTCTTAGCACGCAGTACCTACGCCACACCCACTATCGCGATAGGTTCAATATCAATACATACAATAACCATTGTCTTCTTATAGATTGTATTCAAGCACAAGCAGTCTTAGAAGAGCTATCTATCATTGTATGTTGACTAGTCGAGCTGTTATAGTGCACAAACAGGCACGTATATTATTTATTGAAGTGAAACTTCTTTATCGGGGTTGGAAAAAAATTTAGTGTAACATTTTTTCGTTACGCGTCACATTTTTCCGTTACGCGCCATCTTTGACTTATGGAAGTGACGTGATAAATATAAATATATGTTATATTGAAGTGATCAGCAAAATCCAAGGGTTTATTTTAATTGTAATTCCAGTGAATTTCTAAAAAAAGTAAGTAATTACGACATCAATGATAGTAGATCTTTGTAGTAATAAGCTAAAATGAAATAATTGTAGAATTTGTAATTATGATAATAAAAACTTTTTATTAAACTTTATTATTAATCTGATTTAACTTTATTGAAAAATAACTCTAAATTTCTGTAAAGTGGTGCATTTAATTGGTTATTAAAATTTTTAATTTAAGTATATTTTTATAAATATTAATTTAAATTAATAAAATTATTGATTTTGAAAATTATATTTAATAATAACGTCATAAAAAAGTTTTCACTTCTTACGAGTGTACGCTAGTACACGCACACATTTTTTTTTATTTTTATTTGTATTCTACACTTAAAATAATACGATACCATTAAAATAAAGTATAGCAATTTCTTTAAAAAATACGTAGGACACAAACGGTGGCCTTATCACTTAGCAGCGATCTATGCTAGGCAACCTGAGGGTTAGGAAAATAATAAAGTAAGAGTCAGCAGGTGGTATATCTACTTATAAAATATACGTACTTTCACATATTTAAATACTAAACCAGACTATACAAGTGATACCTATAATATATATCGTAAAATAATCGCGGAAATGCAGATAGTATTCTTGCCACCATTCCACGTGGGAATGATTTGTATAGTTATTAGGATAAGTTAGATTAAGTTCCTTATTGTATTAATTCTCAATAAAAAAAATAAACTAATATATATAAATAAATGACTCAATAATAAATAAATATTATAGGACAATTACACACATCACTACATAGCCCCAAAGTAAGCTTAAGTGGGTACTATGATGACTGACGAATATTTTTATATATATTATACATAAATGTTTATAACACCCAGACACTGGAAAACATCCATGCTCATCACCCAGTCATTTTTCAGATGTGGGAATCGAAGCCACGGCCTAGGACGCAGAAGCAGAGTCACTGCGCCACTCGGCCGTCATTATATACCTACATTATCATGTCATAATTATTATAGTTAATGTCTAATATAGTGTGTACAATAATAAGATTCAACGGCCTTTTAAATATATAAAGCGATTTCGATTGACGGACCTACTGGTTCTACGTATGTAGTTACTATGTGATTTTTTAACCGACGAAAAAAAAACGGAGGAGGTTCTCAATTCGACACGTATATATTTTTTTTTTAAGTATGACCACGCATAACTTTTTACAGAGTTGTCCGATTTTGATAATTCCTTTTTTTATTAGAAAGGGCATACATCCAAGGTGGTCCCATTGTCATCATGTTAGGATCTGATGAGGATATCCTGGGGAAATTGAAGGAACTCTTCAAATTTTGGAGGCACGCTTACAGCGATTGCGGTTTTTGTCTCGGTATCGGTAGCTTTTTGGCTACTAGTGGCATATAATATACTATGACAGTATAGTACGAGTACGATACGTGGCGATAAATCAGTAAAAAGTAAGAAATAAATTTTTTTAAATAAAAATAGAACCGACTCAAAACGCACTAAAAAGTAAAAAATAACTGTGTCATTTAGTTGCTTTAAATTACTTAAGCATATCTAGGAGTCGGTGTCTAATATAGTGTGTACAATAATAAGATTCAACGGCCTTTTAAATATAAAAGCGATTTCGATTGACGGACCTACTGGTTCTACGTATGTAGTTACTATGTGATTTTTTAATGAGTTATTTCTACAAATTTTTATTTAGTTTCACCTGTCCCAGCGTCAATGATAAGAGAATCTTGCAAGTTAAATTAGTCTTCCCAGAGTGCCGAGTGTGAGTTTTCACCAAAACAAATCGAAAACTTCACATTCGCTTTAAGGGCATATTTATATGGAACTGAAGCAGCGCCCCTGGCGGAAGTGAGAGAAAACTCAACACTGACACTCGCCCATTTGAGTTTTCTCTCACTTCCGCCAGGGGCGCTGCTTCAGTTCCATATAAATATGCCCTTAGCGCGAATGTGAAGTTTTCGATTTGTTTTGGTGAAAACTCACACTCGGCACTCGGTTGTCGATTAAGCTGATGCATATGTATGTCCCGTGACAAAGCAATATTGTGATGACATGGAGCTCATCTGATGCTGAAGCTGCAAAGTGGCCATAGGAATTCTACAATAAACGACACAGCCATACCGAGTTTCAGCTCGATTGATTCATCTTGATGAGTAGAGTCTTGTCTTAAATACTATTGCAAAATTAATTTATCATGTGTGAAAAACAGTGTTAGACAGCACTATCTATCATTGTAATGTATTTATTTCATATACAAATATATATTTATGTGTATTTATATTTTTGTATGTATTTATTAGTATTTTATATTATTTTTTTTATGTGGGTATATGTTTATTAATTTGTATGTATAATATATATTTTATTGTATATGTAATCTATTGTACGTTTATTCATATATTGTACCTTTTCAATTGTACATTAATTTTTCTTTATTTTTATTGCAATTCCCCGTCACTCAAATGTAAAGGTCCGATAATCTAGGTTACCTGGAAGAGATCACTTCTAGTGATAAGGTCGCCTTTTGCGCTTAAGTTTATATTGTACCATTGTTTTTTTTTTTATTTGCAATAAAGATGTTTAAATAAATATATAAATAAACTTTTGATAATTTATACTTTTAATTTAAAAAAAACTTTTATCTCCTCGCCTATACGGAGGGTGGCCTGGCCTTGTAGTGGTCCGTTAATGGGATGATAATGATGATACTTTTAATATCGCCAATATTTCCTTTTCCATTAAATTAGTCACACGATAGTGGGTCCGACAATAGCCCAACTATTAAGCGATGGAGGATTAAGCCTACAGCCTCTTGGTGTAGATTTTTACACCTTAACTGTAAAGCTATTAAATTTTTTCCTTTTCTTTGCTTCAGGTTGGCGGGTGCGGGACAACGATATGTAGGTCATGTTTCTAGGGGATGATTTTCAAATGTGTAGCTCCCCACCTAATGGATTAAAAAAAATCAAAATCAAAAAAAAAAAGTATTTTCGCATAGGTATGTAATTTGTACATACTTGTTTTAAAGGCAATCGTAACTGAATGATTTATCAACACTACGCTCAAACATGTTTTACTAATTTACATCATCATCATTATCAGCCTATTATCGGCCCACTACAGGGCCAGGCCTCCCTCCTTATAGGAGAGGGGATATGGAGCGTACACCCACCACGCTGCTCCAATGATGGGCTTAGAGTAATAATGTTTCATTTATTTAACGAATTTTACATAAAAACTAGCTGACCCGGCAAACGTAGTTTTGCATTAAAAATTAAAAAAATTCTCAGACCTGCTGAATACGCATACGAAATTTGATATTGGTAAAAATCGGTAAAGCCGTTTTGGAGGAGTAGATACAGTAACTAACATTGTGACAAGGAAATTTTATATATTAGATAGTTATTGGATTTAGATTAATAAGCCAAAAAGTAAAAAACTAGAGCAATAAGGTATCTTTTTCGCTTTGACAAAAGTATTATTTAACACTGCTCGCTGGTGAGAGGAACTTTTCCAATTCAAGTCATTTTAAATTTGATAGTAAAAGGTAAAAAGTTCAATTTTAATATATAAGTAAAAATAACAGTTCTTTAATAATAAATCGGCTCGTCTACATAATAAGGTATATACTTTGACAAAAGTAACCTTTATCACTGCTTGCTAGTCAGAGGAACTTTTCCAATTACGGAGTCCGTCAAGTGACCTCACGTCCCCCAGGACCGCCGTACAAAGAAGTTTTAATTGCTAGCCTACGTTTTAGCAATCTACCGAATGGACACTATTTAGAACATTATTCATTACTTTGTGCTTCAATTTCGTTATTAAATGTTATTTACATAATATATAAAATCACTATACAAATAATTGAAATTGAAGTTATCACATTAATAGCTTTCACAAAATGTATGTGAAAGTTTAGTACTTAAATTAAAAAATAAATTTTTAAAATCTGTCTATTTGTGTATTATAACTAATCTCTGAAACGGCTGGACCGATTCCCCCGTCACGGAACTTTTACTCGCAGATAAGTTACGATAAGAAGAGGCTACTTCTATTTAAGTAATAATTATATATTTTAATTCCATCCGCTAGCACATAATAATATAATTAACGTTATAATGTAGCTATAATAACTTCTGCTAGGGCATATATTACTTCAATCATAATACATAAACAAAAACCGCCGATATTTTTAACTGACGAAAAAAAGGAGGAGGTTCTCAATTCGACATGTATATTTTTTTACGTATGACCACGCATAACTTTTTACAGAGTTGTCCGATTTTGATAATTCTTTTTTTATTAGAAAGGGCACACTACCAAGATGATCCTTTAGCTCCTTATCTATCAATCTTCAAACAAAACGCCTTCTAATAATTGTAAGAGAAGATTTAGAAGCTATGACAACTCTTCTTCTTACGTACGTTCTAGAATAATAACACTTCGTAATCAGGCCACATTCTTTACTTATTGTTTTGGAAGGGAAAAGAATATTCCGTTGCTACGACGCTATATACAACGCCATTATATTCATAACACTCCTATTTTTACCTAGGTACTTACGGTCGTTATATCCTAATCAGATCAGGGATCGTAATTGTTATTGTAAAATTGATTACCCGGTTGACCGAGCTTTACTCGATAATTTTTTTTAATATTACAATTTATAAAAATCAAACCTAGCTAGATCGATCAATTTCCCCCGAACCCCTCTGCAAACGAAATTTCATAAAAACCGTTGAAGCCGTTTCCGAGATTCAGATTATATATTTCTATAAGAATTGCTCGTTTTTGAGTATCTAAGCAAAATTTAATAAAAGCTGTCATATATATAAAATTGAAATCTGTATGTATTAAGTAGGTATTATATTTTATGTACCAACCTCCTCTACATAAGCTGGGGGGATGTCTAATTTCATTCTGAGGAGGGTCGACGAAAACTCCAAAACTAATTTTAGTTACAAAAGCAAATATCCTGATAGTAAGGGAGCCTTTGTTTCCCTCGCAAATAACAACTGGCTACGAAAAGGTATTTGGAGTTTGAAATTTAATTATTTCCGTCTGTGTGTTCTGTCCTGTTTCATATTAGTATTTCTCAATTAAAGATGGTGGTAGGTACGTAGGCGTATTAGTTACCTGCAAATATCGACAAACAAAACTTATCCAGTATCAGCAAATACATATTTAGCAAATATAAATTTGGTAAAAATCGGTAAGCCGTTTCGGAGGAGTACGGTAACTAACATTGTGAAAATGAAAATTTTATATATTAGAGATATTGGGAAGATGACATATTTGTTACATTTTCTAAACAGTGAAATAGGAGAGCAAAATTGTAGTCATAGTGGCAGACCCCGTCGGATTTCTTTGCGTTTTTTGTTTAAATCATTATATTTTTTTTATCATCGTATATCTACTTACATACAGTCGAGTAAATTCGTAAAGAATAATTAACTTTTTCTATTTAAGAGAAAAATAATTCGTTTAATCGTCGTGGGATTTTTTCAATATTTTTAATTTTGCTTAGTTAAAGTTGAGCTACGTAGTACAGAGCTCTATAAATATCACCCATTTTTGAATAATTGGCATTATAGCATGACGATATTGAGATATTTATAGCACTATTATAAAACTTACTGAAGTAATTCGTTTTATAAAATGTACTCATGTGTTAATAGCTTCTATAATGTAATCGTTCCATAATATACTTTACTTTGACCATTTCTTTAATTTAAAAAAGTCGTAATTTGTTCGAAAGTGAACTCATTCTCTAAACATAAAAACAAACTGTTAGTCACATTAAGCGCAAGTTCGGTATGTACTGGTCGTTAAGAAAATTACCATTAACATTCGTCCCGTTCTTCTGAAGGGGGGTATAGGGGGCATTCATAGATGGCGGAGGGTCTTAATTTCACTGTATTAGCAAGTCTTGCTCCCTTGGCCATTAATCGCGAAGGGTCCAAGGGGTCGGTGACCCCGAATTAAGATGAGAAGATAGGGTGAAGGCGATCGTTACGATCCGCATCTCGTGAGTCCGGTTTAACTTAGCTATGTGGTCTTTTTATAATTATCCATACTTTAATTTTAGAGATATTAACTGAGCTAAAGAAAACGCTTCTCTCTCTTTTTGGTGTTAAATCGTACTCAGCATTTTACTGACATATTGCGATCTCATTTCTGCGGGAATATAAGTCAACAAAATGTGGACTAAAAGTAATAATGTAGAATTAGACTATAATCTATATCCAGTTTGATTTTATTTAGATTGTATCGATTTGTAACGTACATGGAACCAAAATTCTATAATTGTAATAATAATTAGATTATCGTGTGTCGGATAAAGGTGGGTATTGATTTTCATTCATACATAAAACTTATCTATTTACTTTTAATTAAAAGACGATGGATACGGCCGGGTTTATATAAGTGTAAACACACTTGTACTTCATTGTTCGCCTTAAAAAATTTCAATATTATATTGAAGATATTGTTAAAAGTTTGAAAAGAATCCTATCATTTTTCTTCTTATCATTTTTATTTAAAAACTTTTGTTAATATACCTACCAACTAAAACCGATATAAAGTGCAGTGTATACCTATATACAGTGAATAAACAACGCCCGTGTGAAGTTACGAGTAGCTATAATGCGGGCAAGATAAATAACACGGGGTATCGTCGAGCTATCCAACTTTATAAATTACTTTCTCAAGCTCCTCCTACATAGCGCTGCCTTCCTAGTACCTAGCTACAATATAAAGGTTAAGTATTATTTCATAGTTCAAACATTTACGCTGTGTTTTAAGTTAAAATCGATTTTCAAAATACGTCGCAGATGTACACTGCCAAATTCTATTTTGGTTTTAAATATATACGAGTATATCGATTTTCAAAATACGCCGTAGATATGGACACTGCCAAATTTCATTTTGGTTTTTGCACAACATTGAAATGTTAAAGTTTTAAATATATTCTATCCTTCTTTCATCATGTAAATCTGCTAGCATCGGGCATGATTAAACTTTATCCCAAGTAATCGTCCTCATCTCCTGAAATAGAATTAACTGGATAGAGAATTTTGAGGGAATTTCCATACACCAAAGTTATAAGTAAACCTTGGTAGGTCATGATCATGTAATTGTGATCGACTGTTTTCAGGAAACGAAAGTCACATACGTTTGCTACTCTCAATATACGAGTACCTTCGTGTATGACATGCGCAGCTGTACTAGACGATGAGTTTGAAACATTTATATTACAAAATCTCTCGTGCGGACAAAATTGCTAGAAACTACAACTAGAAAATAAACTGTGAAACGTACAGTGTTGTATAACTACGAGTAGGTGTTGCGTGCACTATCGCATGTAGTCAGCAGTAGTTTCTTACAGCGGCGGAGTTTTCCAACTCATTTGCATTCAAAAGCAGATAACGCTGATGCGCTGATACCGAGCGAGCATACCTTTGTGGTTTCTATATAGTCTACAAAGTTCTAGAGCTCTAGTTCCGCTAGAGTGGCAGCAGTTGCCAACTTTTACTACAAGTTGGCGTAATGCTGCGGCAAAAAGCGCTCACGCTAGGTTTAACAATTACCTAAGCAGCGCAAAGTTTTGAGTTTGTTTATTCCGTTTTTGTGCGCGTATGTACTCGTACCTACTGCTATGTACATTGTTGTTTCCAACTGTTATGTAAAGGCTTATTTATTTTGATGTGCAATGTAGGTATATGACAGGATCAGATATCCTGAAACTGCCGGAAAAGAGGAGATGAATCTGGGCAAAGGATAAAGAACTAAGGAAGATCGTAGAATGCATTTTACCAGAAAAGAAGCTTTTTTTCTCATTACTAACTTACAAAGAATGTTTTTAACAATGTAGTCAAGCTCTTTTTTATTTCTACTATATATATTTTATATTTAAAAATGAATTGTTTTAAGAAAAACAAAGAACACAAACAATTAATTAAACCGATAACGGCTTTATCTATTTATATGATTATTCTATGGGAATATTATTAACTTGATGACTTATGAGTAATGACTTGGACGGAATTTGACAGCTCTTGTACAACCTACTGTTAATCTTATTATATTTGGTAAAAATAAAAGTAAAAATCCGACAAATATATACACTTTAGGCACTTTAATTTTGCAGTAGGGCTGTTCCGCCCCTTTATCGAAAAATGAAAATTTTGTACTAAGCTCTTATGGCGTTACTCAAGGTATGACGTCACGTTATTGTAAGGCGGTCTCAGTCTAATCCTTAACACATAAAGCTTTGTAACTTTTTCATTATTTGATCAATGTCATTATAGTTTTCATAATTAAAAAAAACAATGTTTTTATAAAGCGTTTAAAACACTAGTATTTTGATATAAGTCAGCTAACTATTTCCCTTAAGACATAATATACACTAAAAATATTTTGCATGTACAATGATGCCTAATTTGGCTGAGTTCACAGATGTGAGATAACATCACATTCAATCACAGACACTAATAAAACTGCGGGCAACTATGGTATAATTGTGAATTCTGTATTTAAAATAGCTCTATTCCGCCTATGCCTAAACGTGGCTTGCAAATAAATCGGTTGTCGGCGTTGCATTAGGCAGGGACGATTAAAACTGCCGGAACACACTATGTTTTCAATTACGGAAGGCTCGCGAGATATTCACTTCCCGTAGGGTTGCCACGAAAATTAATTACTATAGAGATATCATTTGAAATAAACACGTTTTTGACGTGACAACGTCTTATAATTCGATAGAGCCGGCTGCACGCACGAAAAAACATGACTCATGCGGCGTTACCTCGCTTTGAGGCGTTCCATGTAAGGCTTGAAATGCAAGCGAGAGCGCGGAACGAGCGACAAAGAAGCACAATCGGCCTTTGCGTTCGGCAGCGTTCGGCATCCGTCTATTAAATGTAATTATTAAATATATTAATTTTAAATTAAAAAAAATATATTTATTATAAATTTATAAAATCAAAATCAATTATTTTATTAATTTAAATTAATATTTATAAAAATATACTTAAATTAAAAATTTTAATAACCAATTAAATGCTACGTTGTCACGTTCAACTATCGTCAGTAAACCGACTTTACAGACAACCAATTTTTTTTTATTTATTATTTTATTGAGAAAGAACACAATAAAGAACTTAATCTAACTTATCCTAATAACGATACAAATCATGGCCACGTGGAATGGTGGCAAGAATACTGGCTACATTTCCGCGTTGGATAGCCAGGCTAATCTTTTGCACAAAAAACACATTTATACACCTTGTTATTGTTGCTGATACACTGCTAGGCATATTTTAAAAAATCCACTATATTTTATGACTACAAGACCGCGGTTTTACGTAGTTCTCGTTCCCGTGGGAATTTCGGGATAAAATGATGTGTTATTTTGATATATAAGCTATAATATTGTGTAGTTTCATCAGAAACCATTCAGCAGGTTTTGCAAACAAACATTCATCCACACATACAAACTTTATGATATATTGATATAATATTATGATATTAGTAAAAATAATTTCGGCTTATTTTCGGAAGGTTGGCCAGTTGATTGGGTTTACGCATCTCAGAGTAAGTGTAAGTAAGTAATAGCAGTGCAGCGCATATGCTGTATTTACCCTTAAAAACAATCCACGTGATTGCTTGGAATAAGTTTTAACTTGTAGAGTATGAGAATAAGGTTACCTAAATAAATACTAGCCCGCGACTCCGTCAGCTAAAAAATATTTTTGTGATAGTTAAAAAAAGTAGTAGGTGTATGTCCTTCCTCAGATTCTAGACTATCTATGTACGAAATTTCATTTAAATTGTTTCAGTAGTGTTTGCGTGATTAATAAGTAAAAAACAGTTACTTTTCCATTTCTAATATTACTAAAGCTTTATAAGGTATTTCAAGTTAAAAAGTAATTATTGTTAACAACAGCAAAATAATATCTTTATTTAAAAGAACAATAACTAATTGCTAATTTGTCATGAAGAAATGTCGTACTAACATTGAATTTTAATTCCGTTTACAGGACACCACATTCATCTGTAGTATTTGCCACACAAGACGAAACTACTGAATCCACCGTTAGGCTACCGTAATTGGATTTCACCAGCGAATAACACTAGGCTTCATTCAAGGTCAGTAATATCTTCAAAAATTAAGAAACATCCAACTAAATTAAAACTGAAATTATGATATATTTTAATCCATAAATTTTAGATTTCAACAACAATTTATAAAATTCATCACAATCAAAATTAAATCAAAACAAAAAAAATATTTATTGACAGCAGCTTTTAAGAAATGTTCAAGTAAATCTAAACAGACTAATAAATAATAATTTGTAATCAATTCATAAGAATAAATAAAACATTAAATGTGTTGACGTTTCAAATTATTCTATAGTAATCATTGACATATTAATAATATGGACTTCGGGTCAGCGCTAAAAAGTGTCTGAACCAAAAGAGAGCTAAAACGCGAAAAAGATTTCTAATCGCATTCAGTCTCATATTAGCTTACTGAGAGAACACACGTCAATAATGTTTTAGAACAACGACTGCATAGAGTTATTTTGCTGTTTGATATTTGAATTTTTTAATTCCTTCATTTTTGAATTGAAAATAGTTTTAATTAATAAAATTATATTTTTATGTCATGAATATTAATAAAAGAAGTTTTACCATAATAGTAAAATGGAACCCTTCCGTCCGTCCGTCCGTCGGTTCGTCGGTCCGTCGTTCACACTCGATTATTTTGATAACTATAAGAATCATCTACTTGAAATTTTGATCAGTTATTTGAAAAAGTGATATATTTAGTATTTATTTTAGTAATTATTTTTTTTCTAATGACGTAGTAGTAAAAAATACTTACAAAAAAATATATACGTCAAAAAATATATTGGTTGGCCTTAATTTATCCCAGCATATAGAGGTCACTGATACATTTAAAGTTTGCTGTAAATATATAAAAAAATTTTAAAGCTACCTGCTTTACCATTTATGTTGTTCTATTTTCACGAGAAGCTGCCATGTCAAAAAAAGGCTGCCATGGCAACCGTCAGCCAAAGCTGATTACTTATTGCAAGCAATTAGACCGTTGCAAATTAGACTGTATAAAAATAATATAAGATATATATTACAATGTTGTAGTTTGGTTATAAAAATACAAATACATTCTAGTATCTATAAGATATCTCGGGACACTTTTTTCGTGAATTTTGCATTACACCCGAAGTCCATAGTACTAACTATTAATATGTCAATGGTAGTAATCCATCATTCTTGCCGAATGACATTCGGATTTTCTTCGACTTTCTCAAAACTAAAACTTAAACTCATATATTTCAAGTAAGCTTTATTAAGCAAGTATGTACTTTTAAAATTTACATACTAGTACTCTACCGCAGATTATGCCAAGAAAAGTCACTAAGAATCTTAGTGACTCAAAAGATGAAGACACAATAAGACTGTATAATGAAGATACCAGAACCATTTAACGCTTTCGGCAGCCCTGTTGATAGGGCGGCACGTTTCTCGCGTGCCTTTGTCACCATTCCATCAGAGCTCCGCGCCGTCCAACACCATGGCGCGCTTTTGGCTGCCAATCCTTCCCAGCCACAGACTAAATGTACGACTAGGTTATCTGTTTTCGTGGGAACATATTTCATAAAAAAGGATTTAATTACAACGCAAATAACACATTTATTAAATTCTATACTAAAGCCAAACTCAATTGAGAATGCTTGTCAACAAACAAATTTTAAATGAAGGTAGAAAATGCAACACATTTTATTATAATATTAATAATAGTGTAAATAAAAATAATTTATTTTATTTTAAAAAAAGCGTGGGGTGCATGGTGTCAATATAGTTATAAATATTTTATTGACAGATATGAGTAGAGTGATTATCATTTTGATAATATCTTAAAAAGCACCCCACGCTTTTTTTAAAATAAAATAAATTATTTTTATTTACACTATTATTAATTTATAGTTAATGAAATTTTTAACACTATTCTTAATTTAAATTTATTAAAATTTATTTTCTATTTTTTAGTTCGGGTTTCTATAAAAAGCGTGTTTTTAGTTTTTTTTAACTATTATTTATTTTTTACTTTTTAGTTTGGTTTATTTATAAAAGCGTGATTTTTTAGTTTTTTTAAACTATTATTTCTTTTATAGAGAAAATCTCCTTAGTATTCGAAAATTTGTCAATATTAGAAATTATTAAATTATTAATTAAATTATTATTTTTATTAAATTAAATTAAATTTTCAGTAAGTAATTTTTTTTTTTTTTGGAACTTACGCATCAGCCTATTTTGGCCTAGATACGTGGGATTATTGAATCCCTCCTTATTTTGACTATTTACACTCTCATTACCTCTATAGCGGCTGTGGCCGACTTACAATCTGTACCCGCATTTGCCTGTGCCCCACCCTTAGCACAGTGACCAAGGAAACCACAGAAACCTGGCCAGAGTACAGTCGGCACGGGAGCGAGCCTTGGAAGTCGCAGAAAAACTGCGACTGCCAGGGCTCGAACCCACGCCTGAACGACTGTTGTACGGGCAGTTTAGCACTTAAACCGCTCGGCCACACAGTCGCTGTTATTTATTTATTAGTGAGAATAAAATAATTATTTATAAATATTATAAATACGGGGAATCAGAGTTCAATTTCTGAGCCTGAGAAACGGCTACCAGAACCAAGGAAGGCCGCAGGCGCGCAGATTACCCACGGAGAGTTACATACTGACATACTGACATACAAGTGAAGCTAATAAAAAGCGTGTAAAATTTAAAATGAAGGTAGAAAATGCAACACATTTTATGCTTAATAAATTTAAAATTATGTTTTGTTATTTTAAAAATTCTTATTTACAAGATATTGAATATATTAATTAGTTTTAAGCTTACTAACCTAATTTATTGTCGTAAATTCGTCATTAACTAGTTATTTAAAAAAATTGGTGGAAAATGACTAGTGATTTCTACTTTCCTTTTTAATTTGTTTGTTGACAAGCATTCTCAATCGAGTTTGGCTTTAGTATAGTTGAGGTATTTACTTGTATCATTACAGCAAATTCGTTTCATTAATTTTTGTTAACACGGGTTGTACAAAAAATTTTTAAATAAAAATAGAACCGACTCAAAACGCACTAAAAAGTAAAAAACAACTGTGTCATTTAGTTGCTTTAAATTACTTAAGCATATCTATGAAGTCGGTGCCAGCCAAGTTTAAGGAACCTTTATTTTACGTAGTAAAGCATTTTGTGGGTTCTGGGTAACGTCCTTAAAGTAGAAACCTTGGCTGGCACCGACTTCTAGATATGCTTAAGTAATTTAAAGCAACTAAATGACACAGTTATTTTTTACTTTTTAGTGCGTTTTGAGTCGGTTCTATTTTTATTTAAAAATTTTTATTTCTTACTTTTTAGTGATTTATCGCCACGTATCGTACTCGTACTATACTGTCATAGTATATTATATGCCACTAGTAGCCAAAAAGCTACCGTTACCGAGACAAAAACCGAAATCGCTGTAAGCGTGCCTCCAAAATTTGAAGAGTTCCTTCAATTTCCCCAGGGATATCCTCATTAGATCCTAACATGATGACAATGGGACCACCTTGGAAGTATGCCCTTTCTAATAAAAAAAGAATTATCAAAATCGGACAACTCTGTAAAAAGTTATGCGTGGTCATACATAAAAAAAAAAAAAAAAACAAATATACGTGTCGAATTGAGAACCTCCTCCGTTTTTTTTCGTCGGTTAAAAAGTAGATCAAATTATAGAATCAGTTCATACGAGCTTGATGATGTCTTCGCATATTATTGAGGGATTTTACGATTACAATTTATCTAACTTAAAAAATGCAACTTATGCCTATTTTGCTCTATCAAAAAATTCACTCTAATATTTATATCTCTAAGGTCGACTATGTTTACGGTAGTAAAAATCTGACACCTAAAACACTTTCTCATTCCATTTTCATAGTTCAATAAAACTTTTTAGCAAAAAAATTGAACCGACTCAATACGCACTAAAAAGTAAAAAAAGTCATTAAGTTGCTTTAATTTACTTAAGCATAACTATGAAGTCGGTGCCAGCCAAGGTCAAGGAACATTTATTTAACGCAGTAAAGCAGTTTGTGGGTTCTAGGTAATGGCCTCAAAGTAGAAACCTTGGCTGGCACCGACTTCATAGATATACTTAAGTAAATTAAAGCAACTAAATGACGTAGTTATTTTTTTACTAGTACGTTTTTAATCTGTTGAATTTTTTTGCTAAAACGTTTTATTTCTTACTTTTCAGTGATTTATTGACACGTAACCTACTTATATAAGGTGTAAGGGGGATAATAGTTCCAGTCGGCCTCCCCAAATGTCAACCTCACCTGCTCGCGGTGCACCCTGCAGATGGACCGACGAGGCTCTGGCGACCGATGAATGGCGGTATAACCATTCCAAATAGGCTGGACTACAAAATGAGGCCAGTGTCAGGCAGCAGTGACACTGGTTCGAATAGTCCAGCTCTGCGGTGACCAACCCGCCTGCCCAGCGTGGTCACTATAGGGCATTTCTTTTATGGGAGACGGTCCAAGAAAACAGCCCCTAGTCCCCGGCAGCCCCGCTATTCCTGGCTCTGGCAGCGGTCATGGTAACGGCGGGGCAAGGGGTGTCAAGAATCTCCGGAAGAGATTCCGCTGCCAACCCCGACGACTGGACCTGGCAACATTCAACGCACGCACTTTGAGGACTGACGAAAAGGTGATCGAACTGGAAGAAGTATTAAGTAAGTTGCGCTGGAGCATTATAGGATTGTCTGAAGTCCGAAGAGAGGGCGAGGACTCGATAATCCTGAATTCCGGCAATTTACTATACTACCGGGAGGGCGAACATCTGTCCCAAGGTGGTGTTGGGTTTATCGTTCACAAGTCCCTCGTTAACAATGTTGTACGATTCGAGAGTGTGTCGAGCAGGGTAGCGTTCCTTGTCCTCCGAATTACCAAACGGTATTCGTTGAAGGTTATACAGGTTTACGCACCGACCTCGGCACAACCCGACGAGGAGGTAGAGGTATTGTATGAGGATATTTCAAGAGCCCTGCATGCTTCGAACTCCTACTACAATGTTGTTATGGGGGATTTCAATGCAAAGCTGGGCGAGAGGAGTGGTTCAGAGTTGAGAGTGGGGCAATTTGGCTATGGGCAACGGAACCACAGGGGCCAAATGTTGGCTGACTTCATGGAGAAGGAGGGCCTCTTTATGATGAACTCCTTCTTCAAGAAGCCACCACATAGGAAATGGACCTGGTTGAGCCCCGATGGTTCCACGAGAAATGAGATTGACTTCATCTTGTCGACCAGACGGCATATATTCAACGATGTCTCTGTGATCAATAGGGTCAAAACCGGCAGTGATCACCGACTGGTAAGAGGCACGTTGAATATCAATGTACAGCTTGAACGGTACCGACTGGTGAAGTCAACGCTCCGACCTACTCGTGCCCACATCCAAAACCCCGAAAGCTTTCAACTGGAACTCCAGAACCGTTTCGATTGCCTAGCATATTGTGTTGATGTGGACGATCTGAACAACAGGCTAGTGGAAACTGTCTATTCGGTTGGGTCTAAGTTTTATAAGACCCACCGCCCAAAAACCAACAAGAAATTCTCTGACCAAACACTCAAGCTCATGGAGGAAAGACAAGGAATGCGATTACAGTCTTCAGGGGACGCTCTGAACTACCGACGTATCAATAGACAGATCTCTAAGTCGCAGAAATGTGACTTACGCCGCTACAACACCGAGCGTATCATAGATACAATAAAACACAACCGTGGCTCGAAAGTGTTCGCGAAAGATCTGTCTATTGGACGCAGTCAGTTGACGCGTCTGAAGACCGATGACGGTAATCTCATTTCTTCCAAGCCCGAGATCTTGGGTGAGGTCGAGAAGTTCTATGGACAGTTATACACGTCAACTCAAAAGCCTGTTGACAATTTGGCTGAAGACCCCAGAGCCAAATTGACCCGACACTATACCGAAGATATCCCGGACGTCAGCCTAGACGAGATTAGTATGGCTCTCGAACACCTAAAGAACAACAAGGCGCCAGGTGATGACGGAATCACAGCAGAACTCCTGAAAGCGGGTGGTAAACCGATACTTGAAGTCCTTCAGCGATTGTTCAATTCCGTCATTCACGAGGGCAAGACGCCTCAGGCGTGGCACAGGAGCGTGGTTGTTCTGTTCTTCAAAAAGGGTGACAATACCTTGCTGAAGAATTACAGACCTATCTCGCTGCTGAGTCATGTCTACAAGTTGTTCTCCAGAGTCATCACGAATCGTCTCGCTCGTAGGTTTGATGACTTCCAGCCTCCCGAACAAGCCGGTTTCCGACAAGGCTTTAGTACCATAGACCACATCCATACGCTGCGGCAGGTTATACAAAAGACCGAAGAGTATAACCGGCCACTTTGCTTGGCGTTTGTAGACTATGAGAAAGCCTTTGATTCGGTGGAAACCTGGGCTGTGTTAAGGTCATTGCAGAGGTGCCGAATCGACTACCGGTACATCCAAGCGTTGCAGTGCCTGTACGAAAACGCCACCATGTCAGTCCGTATACAGGATGAGACTACGAGGCCAATCCAATTGCAGCGAGGAGTGCGACAGGGAGATGTTATCTCCCCGAAGCTATTTACCGCCGCATTGGAAGACGTCTTTAAGCTCTTGGACTGGAACGGACTTGGCATCAACATCAATGGCGAGTACCTCACTCAACTGCGGTTTGCCGACGATGTAGTGATAATGGCAGAATCTCTAGATGACCTTAATAATATGCTCAATGACCTCAGCAGAGTTTCTCAACAGGTGGGCCTTAAAATGAACATGAGCAAGACAAAGATCATGTGTAATGCTCATGTTTCGCTCCACCCAGTTATTGTTGAAAATTCTGCACTCGAAATTGTAGACGAGTATATATACCTAGGGCATATGGTCCAGTTAGGTAGGTCCAATTTCGAGAAAGAGGTGAACCGCCGAATCCAACTCGGTTGGGCAGCGTTCGGGAAACTGCGTGACATCTTTTCGTCCAAAATTCCTCAGTGCCTGAAGACGAAGGTCTTCGAACAGTGCGTGTTGCCAGTGATGACATACGGATCCGAGACTTGGTCGCTAACTGCGGGCTTCATAAGAAGGCTCAGAGTCACTCAGCGGGCGATGGAAAGAGCAATGCTCGGAGTATCTCTGCGTGATCGAATCAGAAATGAGGAGATCCGCAGAAGAACCAAAATAACCGACATAGCTCAGCGAGTCGCAGAACTGAAGTGGCAATGGGCGGGGCACGTGGTTCGAACAGCTGACGGACGTTGGGGGCCGAAGGTGCTAGAATGGCGACCCCGCACCGGAAAGCGCAGAGTTGGTCGACCCCCCACCAGGTGGACTGATGACATCAAACGGGTCGCAGGGAGTCGCTGGGCTCATGCGGCTCAGGATCGTTGTGTTTGGAAGTCCCTAAAAAAGGCCTATGTCCAGCAGTGGACGTCCATTGGCTGATAATGATGATGATGATGATGAACCTACTTATACTACACTATTATAATACATTGTACGGCATTAGTAGCCAAAAAGCTAACGACACTTACACAAAAACCGAAATCGCTGCAAGTGTGTGCCTATAAATTTTTAAGAATACCTTCAATTTTTCCAGGACATCATCATCAGATCCTAATATGATGACTATAATGGAAGTGCGCTCTTTCCAAGAAAAAAACAATTATCAATATCGGACGACTCTGTAAAAAGTTATGCGTGGTCATACATAAAAAAAATATACGCGTCGAATTGACCTCCGTTTCTTTTCGTCGGTTAAAAATTAAACTAGAGTATTTTTATTTTATAATATTTTTAACACAAGAAGCTAGTAGGTATGTCAGACACGACAATTCTCAACGAGCGAACGAACGATATTCTCAACGAACTCTGATTTGCTTATGGACATGTAGACAAACATGATCAAAGTCTAAAATTATCCGTTGTCTTTCGAACATACACATGTAAACTTCGTAGGGTCCATATAGATGAATCAGCCAAAACTACAACTAAGGGCCGCAGGGGTGAGTACACAAAAGGCGAATTACGTAAATTAGGCAAACACACACACTTGCACCAACACACGCGTCTTTACCACACCATTCACTTCGCTGGCATTACAACGAAATACATGTTCTAGATGATACCAACCTAACAAAAATATAATAACTAACATTTTATCGATCGCATATCAATATAAGCATCGATATTTGTTTTTTCATCGAAATTTGCCTTTTTCTGTGAGCCTCGTACCCTAAAAGTGATGAACAATTTTCAATTATTCGGCTTTCAAAGTTAGAATCTCGCGTACAAATTTATTGAACACTAGATAACCATCTAAGATTTGATACTTTGCCCTGAGGATGCAATAAGTCAAACTGTTCAGAATTGATTTATAAAACGCCACTATCTTGTCCCGTAGTCTAAAACAAATAAAATTAAAGTATGTTTGTAATTTCAAATTAATAGCTTTTCACTAAATAAATATGTAAGTATGTACAGTAATTTTAAAATTTTTAACAAAAAATAGAACCGACTCAAAACCGACATCGACTCCTAGATATGCTTAAGTAAATTTTTAGCTATTTATTGCCAGTAATATTTTATACTTCTTAGTATATTTTATGGTTCTATTTATCCAAAAAATTTTATTTCTTACTTTTTAATGATTTGTCCCACTCAATTTCCTCAAGATATCATCATCAGATCCTAACATGTTGACAATGGGACCACCTTGGAAGTATGCCCTTTCTAATAAAAAAAGAATTATCAAAATCGGACAACTCTGTAAAAAGTTATGCGTGGTCATACATAAATATATATATATACGTGTCGAATTGAGAACCTCCTCCGTTTTGTTTTCGTCGGTTCAAAAGAAATAAAAATTTTCAAAATTGTTGTTTGTCTGTAGGTACCTACTACCATTTGGATTGTATAACTTCAGGAGAAGTTGCCTTGTTAAAAGAGTATGCAACGGTTTGCACTTACCTTTAAATTAATTTGGGTATCATTTAAAAAGGTACTTCCAGAATAAAAGTAATTATCGTAATCTTTGTATTAAAGCCCCACGCACACATAGCAAGTCCAAAGATAAGAGTAAAGGGTCGGGCAAGGATACGGCAATAATGAATCCGGGAGTCACAATTAAATAGGGGAAGTGCGTACGGACGATCTTAGAGGAGTAATCTAAGGGATGAAGAGAGGGTTGCGAGGGTGGGCCCTGTATACATCCAAATACCTACTAGATAGGGTGTTCAAAATGTTGGTAATGGCACATCGGCTTTTGGATTCCGATAATTTATTTTCTTAATACATACAATAACTAATGGAGTTAGAAAGTTACTTAAAATCATAATATAATATCACTTCAATAATATTTTGCAAAGTACGAATTAGTAGGTAAATAAAATAATACGTAGTATTCTTAGTAGAGTGAGTTGATTTTATTCATAAACTTGCAAACTTTTTGAAATCACACGAACACAAATGAACTTTTTTTTTGGATTTCAGTAGTTCCTCTGGGTGAAAAAAATACATATTAAAATATATGAATAATATGAAAAAATGTAAAACAACAAGCCACCGACCCAGTCTAAATTCCGA
Source organism: Mycalesis mineus (assembly GCA_034621355.1). Lineage (NCBI taxonomy): Eukaryota > Metazoa > Arthropoda > Insecta > Lepidoptera > Nymphalidae > Mycalesis > Mycalesis mineus. Next base: position 5,472,275 of record CM067901.1, read on the forward strand.
AACTGTTTAACTGATTTACGTTCAAAATATGATGTACTTTGCGCTGTAGATATATCCAATCAGTAATTATCCAAAGATTTAATTAAAATTTAATAATAATCCAAAGAGCTAATTCTAGGAGGGGTTGCGATCTAGATTGAAGTTTTGTTTTCCGAATCTGGAAATATCTCCAATACGAAGCTATCCAATTAGCCACAATATTACCTACACGTACTTATTATTGCTCATAGCATTAATGTAACACTTTCACACATCTATACCTATTATGCATGAAAGTCATAGTATGACTATATTAGACACTAGTGGTCGCTCACGGTTTCTTCCGCTTACTTCCTGTTAGCGTAAAAATTTTGGGATGACAAGTAAGTAGCCTATGTATTATTGAAGTGAAACTTCTTTATCGGGGTTGGAAAAAAATTTAGTGTAACATTTTTTCGTTACGCGTCACATTTTTCCGTTACGCGCTATCTTATGGAAGTGACGTGATAAATATATATATATATATATTGAAGTGATCAGCAAAATCAAATTATTTTAATTCCAGTGAATTTCTAAAAAAAGTAAGTAAGTACGACATCAATGATAGTAATAATTCTATTACAATTAATGAAATTCAATAATAATCTTTGTAGTAATAAGCTAAAATGTAATAATTGTAGAATTTGTATTTATGTCTATGATAATAAAAGCCTTTTATTAAACTTTATCTAATTTAACTTTATTTAACCAATGTCTGTAAAGTTGCATATAGTAAATTATTTTTTGAAAAATAACGTCATAAAAGTTTCACTTCTTACGAGTGTACGCTAGTACACGCACACATTTTTTTTTATGTATAAGCTATATTATTGTAAAGTTTCATCAAAATCCATTCATCCATACTTACAAACTTCCGCGTTTATAATATTAATAGGATAAATTCCTTATTCAATAATATCACACTTATGCATCGCCATACATATTTTTTACAATAAATTATCTACATTTTTTTTTATCGACTACAAGTAGGCCCTTGACTGCTATCACACCTGATGTAAAGTGATGATGCAGTCTTAGATGGAAGCGGGCTAACTTGTTAGGAGTGGGATGAAAATCCACACCCCTATCGGTTTCTACACGACATCGTACCGGAACGCTAAATCGCATGGCGATACGTCTTTGTCGGTAGGGTGGTAACTAGCCACGGCGAAAGCCTCTCACCAACCAGCCCAAGACAAATTAAGAAAAATCTCAATCTGCCCCGCCGGGAATCGAACCCAGGACCTCCGTCTAATAAATCCACCGCGCATACCACTGCGCCACGGCGGTCGTAAAAAAGTCTACATTTCCCAAGAAAGAGTGATAATAATAATCAAAGGTGAATTTTAAAAAGCTAGGAGGGTTCCAAACGCGCCTTAAGTCAATAAAAATACGCACTATTTTTTGGATTAGCCAAATCGATTTCTGAATTCGATCCGATATTCCTGGATCTCGTATTCAAATCGGAAAGAGCTTTTAGACTTCTCCGACATGTCTGGTTCTACTAAAATTATATTTTAGCCTCTTACGTTAGACGCTAAGCTATCTCGTGCAACGTTTTGGATTGCGGCCAAATCATAGTATCTTGAAGTTTTCCCGTCTAATGTGTAAATGATTTAACGTGTAGGAAATAACCACGTAGATTTAAAACTCCTATTTATTATGACGTTGATGTTTTACTAAATTTTTTATTTACCATAATGTAATAACAGTTGTAACGAGTAGTCTTGACCTTTGCTGGCACACGATTAAGTGAAATGCAGGCAACCGCCTATTATTTATATTGCCAAAATGAAGCGCTAACAACATATCTACTTTTAAAAACATCTTAGATAACTAATGCTAGAAAATACATTCATCTTCAGCCATCATGCATCCACTGTTGGACATAGGCCTCCTTCAAGCAGTGCCAACTCAGTCTATTACAGGCTTTCTGCATCCAGTCGGTGCCAGCCACCTTCCGGATATCGTCGCTCCATCTAGTTGGGGGACGCCCTACACTCCGCTTGCCGAGACGCGATCTCCACTCCAGGACCTTTCGACTCCAACGGCCATTAGACGTTCGACAGACATGACCAGCCCACTGCCACTTCAATGTACTAGCCCTGAGAGCTATGTCGGTTACTTTAGTTCATCACTTCGTTCCGGATTTTATCCCTTAAAGAAATTCCAAGCAAAGCTCTCTCCATAACTCGTTGAGAAACTTTTTTTTTGCTTTCTCAGCGAAAATACATTGATGCTACAATATCCTTACGACACTACATCTCATAATTTTACATTTTCTTTGAGCCCGCGCGGACAGTTAAAGTTCTGGCGTTTTGTGTTCTACTTTCCACGTTCTCTGTATGTTTGTAACGTCATAATGCGCAAATAGCAGGCAACGCAACAACTGCCTGCTATATGTGATGAAAATTACAATAATTGTTCAGAACGCATAAAATCTTTTTGTCGCGTGCGCTAAACATAAAGAAACGTTGCCGTGGTTTCAAATTCAAATTCAAATTCAAAATCATTTATTTCAAGTAGGCTAATTATAAGCACTTTTGAGACGCCAAATTAGACTATTTGTAGTGACTCGACTCTACGTTGCCGTGGCTTCAAATTCAAATTCAAAATCATTTATTTCAAGTAGGCTAATTATAAGCACTTTTGAAACGTCAAATTAGACTATTTGTAGTGACTCGACTCTACGTTGCCGTGGCTTCAAATTCAAATTCAAAATCATTTATTTCAAGTAGGCTAATTATAAGCAGTTTTGAAACGTCAAATTAGACTATTTGTAGTGACTGTGCCACCGGCTCAGAAGGCAGATTCACTGAGAATTATCGTTACAAAGACAAATATCAAAAATATTTCCAAATTTCGGAAAAAATGTGGCCCCTGTGTGTTATTTTGATATGTAAGCTATATTATTGTAAAATTTCTTCAAAACTCATTCAGTAGTTTTTGTGTTAAAGGGTAACAAACGTATACATACAAACTTAAACCGTTATATTATTAGTAAGGATTGGAGCAGCGTGGTGGGTCTAATCTCCATATCCCTACTTACGAACGGAAGGAGTTTATTTATTTATTTATTTATTTAAGTCTACTAGTGATTTTTACATAACATATATAACTTAAAATAACATGCCTAACGTATGCAAAATCGTTTTAAAGTAGACATTGCTTGCACTTTTGCACACGCTTTTATCTAATTTACAAAACAAATACATAAACTTTACCACTTAATTACATATCTAATGTACACTAATAACAATAAGAAAAGCATGAATATATATAATTGTATCTAAAAATTATAATCTAAAAATCTATTTAAAAAAAAATATGTATTATAAAATAAAACGATGCAAAACAAAATAAAGCAGCCTGTCATATTTGCCTGTTATGATCAGTCTTCGAAAAGTGTTTGGCGGATTTACATTGATGTCCAAGAACCCACTGCAATTATTGTACAATTTACAAAGCCGAGGGATGGTGGAGTTGGCGCCGAATACTGTTCTGGTGCGCGGTGGAACTAGTGGAGTAATGGCAGAACGTGGATATCTATGTGGCACTCTAAAATTTATTTTATTTAACAAAAAGTTCTAGCTTGTAGAGGGCCGTTAAAATAGGCTGATAATAAAGGATACCCCCAAACCTGAAAGCCCGAACATCGTCACGTAGTTTGATCCGAGAGGCGTCGGCTCACTGGTTCAAAGCTCTGCCAATGAAGCGAGGATTTGTTACAGCTAATAAAATTGTCCTCAACAGCTCAATGTGTCCCTTCAATTAAATTCCGCTGTTCAAATATTGTGTAGACGCTTTAATTTGAAATACTGTAATATTTAACAAAAGTAAAATATATAACATTATGTATATGTACAATGAATGAATGAATGAATGAATGAAATATTGTTTATTGTACACCAAATTAAAAAAAACTTACTAAGAGAAAACATCCTATAAACTAGTGTACAATTGGCGGTCTTGTCGCTAAAGAGCGATAACTTCCATACGGCCAATTATATTGAAGATGAAGAATCTTATCTTGTTATCTATATTATACAGTATACTTACATAAAATATTTATGCTCTATATAAAATGTACATACATACATACAATGATTGATTAATTGTTTTTAAGGCTTTTTCGCGAATCGGTGTAGCTAACCAAATGCGACCAATTAATCTTTACTTTACAAAATCAAAACAATACAATTTTACTATCGATGTTTATTCCGATCCAAATCAACACATGAACATCGATACAAGGGATTTGCTAGGTGTTAGGAACTCTCGCTTCATTGATCCGGCTTTGAACCACTGAACCGAACGCTCTGAGATCAAAAGACGCGGACGCGTGCTCTGAGTGTCAAATGCATCGGTGACGTATTGCTGGGTGTTCTTTTTAATGAATGAGTGAATGAATGGATAAATACATTTTTCTTTTTTTTTAAGTTTATAAACCTCGTTGGTAAAATTTAAATACCATTTAAATAAAACATATTAGTCATTATTCGACAAACGGCTTTGATGTTAATTTTCATTTATTTTTGTCCTAACAAGAAACACGTTCATTTGAATTTACATGTAAATAATGCCTAATATTGTAGTATTTATAAATACTTGTAGATAAATATTCATAGGTTATATTAATAGTTGTCTAAATTAACTGTCATACATTACAAGCTCTCAATATCTTCTTGAAAATTTCAAATAAAGGAAATGGTCCATTTCAGCTTCACTCTTGTACCACACACAAAAAATACAAGGATTTTATCAAAAATAAAATAAGTGAACAAAACGAACTAAATAAAACGTTGGTTAAAAAATGAATTTCCTAGTTTTTGAGGTATTAAAAGATGGCGTCTTCCTAATATTAGTCTGTAGGTGATAAAGAGGCGGTGACATTGATTTGTCAAACTCAAAATATGTCATTTTTGACAAGTCTTTTCTTCCGTGTTCCGCGCTTCGTTTTTAGCTATAATACATTTTAGATATAGACATCATAGCTATAATAAGAACAAAACTCAATATAATAATCTGATTTTTCAGTAATCCGTTAGGTACCGATGCCTAACCAGTAACCATCAAATCAAATGGACCATACGTCAATAAACACTGACAGCAAAAGTCAAAACACCATCAATCCGCCACCTGGAGAATGTCTACCATAGATAATATAACTTATGATATCTAAGATCCGCCATGATTATACGTATAGTGTTGCATTGTTTTGGAGAGAATAAATAATATTTCGCCCAAATAAAAGTAAATTCGGAGAATTGGCTAATCAAAACTAGATTACTAATACACGTAGTTTTTTTCAACTTATATACAGAAAGTGAGTCTGTGCTCCTTACAATTTTGGAGTTACAAACTTACCATCTCCTTTTCTGACACTACGTCAGGAAAGGATTTATCAAAAATTTTTTTTTACATCAGATACAGTAGGTATATTCATTGTTAAATTCACGTCACATTCTTTTATTAGTTTCATATGAAAAGTATTGTTTATATGTTTCGTTACTTGAAAAGCCAAGTTTCATGAAAAACAAATTACTAATTAGATGAAAGTGTTATATAATTACAATTAAATTTTGTTATTATTTTCGTGACATATTTTATGTGTTTTATAACTGGTTTTGTTTAGCTGTACATCTCTTACGAGAAACTTAAAAACATTGAAAAAATACATGCAAAGCAATTTGACCTCTCCCCACTCTCCATTTAGAAGAATTAATTAAAAGTGGCAACACCGAGAAGGGAATCGCTTCCACTTGACGCCGTCCTTTTGGATCATTTCCTCTCCACTGAGATCCAATCAATTTATCCGACAAGACGTCATGTGCTGTTTACATTTTCAAGTCTATTTCGTACAGCTTTTTTACTAATTAATATCATACCAATGGGTGATCTAAACAAATAAATAAAATTGAAATGTCTGTTAATCAATTTGAAGTTAACATTTTTCACTAAATATTTGTCTATATATTTATTACGGCCAATCTCTAAAGCTACCAGTTGGATTGTAAAAAATATTTTTGTATGATATGATAGCCAGATTCAAAAGCGTGACATAGGCTTATTTGTGTTTATTTATATCCTTACAATCTTACGAGAACGGGAACAACGCGGGCGACACCGCGGCCGTCAGTTAGTAAAAAATAGTTTTGGCTTTTGTTTTAGGGTTTGTTTATCAAATAGAATTAGGAAAAACCCAAAAGCAATATTCGAAAAAATCTTAATTACTTATTTTGTATGTTCAGGAATTGTAAAATTGTGAATTTTATGTGTGTTCACCATTACTCGATTATAAATTTTGATTTTTTTGTCATCACAATGTCTATGAATTATTTTTTAAGTTTTTGATAATTCGTTAAGGCTTTGACCTTAGCGCTTGCTTAATATATTAAAATATAAATATATTTAGTGACATTATATCATTGTTTCTTAATAAACAAAAACAAGATGGCGGCAAGCTTGACGGATAACGTTAAGCCATGCATCATTACACTAGCGAAAACCGTCCGGATCAATACACGGCGCAAAACTTAAATTCGTCCCCCCTCAAGAAGAAGGCTGGCCAAATTCGTATGTTAATACACCCCCAACCCCTCTCTTTACTTGCACCCTACACCCTCCGCCCGAGGGAACGGACCGAACTATTATAAAGGGTAGCACGAAAGTTAGATTAATGATGTTAGAAGCTGACCAGAGTACACCCGCAGGGGATAAGCAAATTTTCGATTCTAATCAGCTTAATAAAAAATAGGTCTATTGGTCGTTGGACTCAAATCCAAGAAATCTTTAAGTATGTCAAATCTTGACCTTATAGAATAATTGTCATACACAACTTCTTAGCGTTATTGGTGTAAACAGAAAATACAAATATTATTAAAGAAAATTAATAATATAGGTAATCAGTCCTTTTTTTGTCCGTTGATCTAAAATTTCATATAATAAAATTTAGTATAATAATAATAAATAAAAAATATATTATGATTTTGTGTTAATAATTAGCAAACAAGAACTGCATTTGTACTTTCAAAAGTTCGTTATTTACAAAATCCCTTAGGACCGGAGTAGTACTGTAGGTTTAAAAAGTACCTTTGATTTTTGTCAGAGGCGCTTGAAACACTCCACACATTTTGTTATTTGTAAACAACGGGATGTTTAAAAATTAACTTAGGAACCTACGCAGACATAAAGATTTCACGCGTTCTGAGTTGTGCGTTCTATATTTTTGTAACATTGTAAGTAGATAGTCTGCTATCCCCGCGGTGATATAAAATTATAAACGTTTAGAAAGCTGAGCATAGGACGCTTAACATTTTATCGAATTTAATTTGTATTTAAATATTTATCATAATACCTCAAATAGGATTTAAAACTGGATTTAGTTCGAATTTGTTAGGATGGAAACATCCATCATAATTTTAAAATTAAAAATTTCTATCAAATGTCTCCTGCCTCTGTACAGTTTCTATCGAGGCTCGGCGGTAAAGTGTGGACGATCTAACTTCGCCTTACACACACGTACAGCTCAACAACACCCACACACACACGCTCGTATACACGTCAGAATGACGCCGCGAGCTGTAATGTTGAGTTCACATGGGATTATACGATAAGTCTTCGCACACACAAGGCCACTGTGTCGTGAATTTGTAGAGAGACCAACGGAAAAGTCGACACTGTGTTCACTGTTGGAAAATTAGATATTATTTGTGTTACGCTTTGATGATAATTTACGTTTCCCCGAGTTAGTTTAAATGAGATATTTTATAAATAAATATTAAATGTACGAAAATAGGTGTACCTTATGTACACAAAACTAGCGGTAAACGTTGCTACGAATACCTACTATTGACACTAGCTACCTAATAGGATAGGGCGTACCAATATTATTTATGTCGATTCTTGGAATGCGTCGTACAAACATCTCATGGATCATTTCACCTTAACGTAAGAATCCGATTTCTGTTACATCCGCTTTTCGAACGTTCTACATAGGATTTAAAACTGAAGTGAAAATTTTAAAATTGCTCTACTGGTCATAATTATGTTTTGTTTAAAAAATCTATTATATAATTTTAAACATAATTTTTGAAATAATTTCCGTCAATTGAAACCCAGGCATAATATTTAGGTACGTCAATAAATATTAATACATGACGCGTATGTGTGCAGCACCCACACACGTAAAGCTCCTCAAGTGAGCCACCTTCACTACAAACAAAATGTGAATTCAAGCAGTCCAATGCGGAATATGTAAAATATTTAGATTAAAATCACACCGAGTGATAAAACTGCACATAAAAGATTTTGGTGTAATGTCTATTCGACATTAAAACAAATATGATTACGACATATTTTTTGTCACATTCGTAAATTCTTTCAAAATTGACTAAAAACTTGGTCTTTATAAAATAACTAGCGAACGCCCGCGACGTCGTCCGCGTGAAACTTGGTGTAGACTTGAACTCCCGTTGACCCCTTAAGGAGGTGAGCATTAGAAAAAATGTTTCTTAGCGGTCGCCTACGTCATTATAGCTATATAGCAGTCGCCCGCGACTTCGTCCGCGTGAAAACCTCTTAGGTACCCTATTAATTTTTAAAGACAGACTTTCATATAAAGTGTGCTCTTTCCCCGCTACCCCTTTCAATTTAATTTTTTTATAGTTTCCCGTGAATCAATATCCTCCGTCCCGTCCCGTGTACATTTTTGTTAAACATTGTACGATATTACAGTACATTGACATTAACAATATATATTTATGGCAAACTGATGTGTATAACTTGTATTAATTAGTCTATTTCACTTTTGAGTCTAGCTTTCATAATAAACAAAATAATTTACAATCCGACATGCAGATCTCGAGATTAGCCCGTTTAAGCAAACGAACAAACTTTTTCGTATATTATATAAATATGGTCTGCCATGCCAAAAAATTTAAAGAAAAGATCAAAGATCGAATTCTCAAAGAATATCAGTACCAAAATGTTGGCCCCTATTCAGTACGTATAACATAACACGGAGGAGGTCAACTTAATTTGGACGATATAGCGGCAGTGTCGTATCTCGTTATCTCTATAATATCATTTCGATTATTGAATAATTTATTTTGATAAGGATTTAAGTTTAGTTCTATAAATAATGAATTAAAAGATTTTTTTAAAACACAAAAAGTTATATATCTGCCAAACTATAAAAGATAGATATATGCTATTGCGGACTTTTTGTAGAACTTTTTAAGATGCATAAAGTTTTCATACAATGTTTTCAATTAAATTTAATAAATTTCACGGTCCGACTCGCGCGACAAAAAGTATGATACCTCGGGTAATATATACAATACAAATATAAAATAGCCTATGACACTCACCGACAACGTAGCATTCTACTGGTAAACGAATTTTTAAAGTCGGATCAGTAGTTCTGAAGATTAGCCCCGACAGAACTTTATTTACAAACTTACAAACTTATAAACTTACAAACATACTAACTTTACCTCTTTATAATATTAGTATAAATATTCATTTTAGAATTTAACACCAAAAAATCGAAATTATAAATTATTTATTGCCCAACTTAAATTTGTTACACAGATCCAGTAAAAGTGAATCACAAAAATTTAAGATAAGTACACAAATCTAATGCTCTATTGAATATTTAAGAAACCAGTATCTAGGATCAACGGTCAAGTCATAGGGTAACCCTGTCACAAGGTCGGCGCATGTGTAATTGTGAGAACGACGCTCGCATTATAATTTGAATTGATCTTTGACCAGGTCTCACGATGACCGGTTAGACGCTCAAAGGATTCTGTATCTCCCCAAAATTAATTCACCTCTTTTGTACTATTTGGTAATTTATGAAATTTTAACGGCGTACTAACTATAAATTTGAATTTTTAGGAACCAAAGGGCATTTTTCTCACGGTAGTGAATAAAGATTTTGTTGACCTCAATAATTAATATTTTTATATCATTAAGTATTATATATAAATTCCAATATAATCGAATGAGTTGTTAGTTGCAATATATAATACATAACACGTTCATACTACTTTAGTATTCTATATATTATCCAACATAATGCAGTCGTGTGTTCTAAAATTTTCGCATGTACTGTCTTGTCCATGTCCGCCCACATTTCGCGAATTTCTAAACTATACTCACACTGATATATTTACACCAAATCCTAAACTTGTCCTCTTCTATACCGTCAGAACCTCCCTCGAGCGTCCCCGGGCTTCTCTAGGTATACGTATTATAGGGATGACATTTCTACAATGAGATACTATTTATTCTAATGTTAATTACAACAATTGATGTTAATTAAAGATGAAATGGTTTAAGTGCTAATATATAGAGAAATACCAAAGCAATAATTTATTATATAATGTATCATGGTCATTGGTATTTTGTATAGAAACGTTCGCTTAGTTAGGGAACATTTGGTACGCCGGTTTATTTAGTAATTTTAATCATCATTAATAGCACACAGGATAGACCTCCTACCTTATATGAGAAGGGACGTGGAGCTCAGACCTACCACGCTGCTCCAATGCGGTTTGGCGGGCTTAGGGTGATAATATTTTACTATGACGATCACTATAAGAAGTTCCGAGAGCGATCTTAGATGCACAGTGCAACACCACTGATATACCAAATTCGAGAAAAGAATTTTTATTAAACATTTCTATCTTGACTGACTATAAGTCATACGCATTAGAGGACGCCCGCGATTTCGCAAGCGTAGTTCTCGTTCCCGCGGGTGTCCTTTGTGTTATCCACACATATACATGATATAAGCCATATTATTGTAAAGTTTCATCAAAATAGATTCAGTAGTTTTTGCGTGAAAGTGTAACAAACATTCATCCATTCATACATACAAACTTTCACTTTTGTAAAATTAGTAATGTACGTGTCCGTATTTCCTATGTAGTGGTCAAAAAGAACCGTTCTCAACACCGTTATAAACCGACAAAATGAGCGATAAACCGATTTAGATCCCTCTCCGATTCGATTATCGTTCGGCTAAAATAAAACTAGATAGCTATCTACCTAAATAAGCAATAATCGATGAAAAATCAACCTTATTGCCAAGTGATATAAGACGAAAATGCTAAAAGATTTTTCGTACAATTAAACGGCCTTCGTAACCGTCAAGACAGGAATGTGATTATAAAGAAGGGACTAATTCCCTTAAAAATGGGTATCACATTTCATAAGCTCCATTAGGTATGTAAGTTTAGGTCTGTACGTTAGACGTACAAACATACGAACATACGTATGAATCGTCGCCATTAGCTTGATATGATTGGCTTTAGTCTTTCTCTCTAAGGTCAAGTTGTTAGCGTATATGACTTCGGGTCACGATTCGGATCGCAATTGCTAAGCTGCGATATACGGAGCTTTTTTTTTTATTATTATCGACTACGAGTTGGCCCTTGACTGCTATCACACCTGATGTTAAGTGATGATGCAGTCTAAGATGGAAGCGGGCTAACTTGTTAGGAGTGGGACGAAAATCCACACCCCTTTCGGTTTCTACACGACATCGTACCGGAACGCTAAATTGCTTGGCGATACGTCTTTGTCGGTAGGGTGGTAACTAGCCACGGCCCAGGACCTCCGTCTTATAAATCCACCGCGCATACCACTGCGCCACGGAGGTCGTCAAAAGCTTTTCTTTCTTAGAAGGTTTCCAGTCAATTTCTCGGAATTGGTAAATTAATCATGCTACTACATCATTTAGCCATAAACCCGCAGTTCTGGTCAATATGATTAATATCTGATAGTGATTATCGTTCATTAATAGAGTTGACATTATTACCTAAACTCGCTAACGCGCATTGTGCAGCGTGGTGGGCTTATAAGATGGGATGTATGACGACTATCATCATCACCATTTTCAGGCTAACGGTCAGGGGTAACGGCCCACTACAGGGCCAAGCCTCCCTACTTATAGAAGAGGGGATATATGACGACTGTACTAGCCGTTAATATTGCCGATTATGATGATAAACCAGTTAAATAATTAAATACACATTGGGTGTGATTTCAAATAAAAAAAATTTTAAATAAAAATAGAACCGACTCAAAACGCACTAAAAAGTAAAAAATAACTGTGTCATTTAGTTGCTTTAATTTATTTAAGCATATCTAGGAGTCGTTGCCAGCCAAGTTTAAGGAACATTTATTTTACGTAGTAAAGCAGTTTGTGGGTTCTAGGTAACGTCCTTAAAGTAGAAATCTTGGCTGGCACCGACTCCTAGATATGCTTAAGTAAATTAAAGCAACTAAATGACACAGTTATTTTGTAGGTACTTTTTAGTGCGTTTTGAGTCGGTTCTATTTTTATTTAAAAAATTTTATTTCCTACTTTTTAGTGATTTGTCGCCACGTAACGTACTCGTACTATACTGTCATAGTATATTATACGACACTAGTAGCCAAAAAGCTACCGCTGCCGAGACAAAAGCCAAAATCACTGTAAGCGTGCCTCCAGAATTTGAAGAGTTCCTTCAAACGACACACATTCTTAGAAGTAATCGACTGTGCTTTCTTCTGAAAAAAAGTTAGGATAAATAGGATAGAATTATACTTAAATCAAAAAAAGAGCACCTGCTAAGTTTTCTGCTCTTCTTGGTAAAATCTACTTTCCGAACCGATGATAGAGTAACGAAGCTGTGACAAACTTGACTTTTGAAAAATACTTGTATAATTTGAAATAAATTAATTTGAATTAAGATTATATTTTTTTATTTTTAAATACCAAAACGTCTAGACGTTACTGCGGCAGTAATGGATGTCATTAATAAGTATAAACTAATTACATAAAAGAGAAAATACAGCTACTTTAGCTTGAAATCGTATTAGTTAGTGTCGTAAAAGTGCAACTTTTAATTGCAACTTCGAATATGAAACTATTTATGGCACCCTCGAGGTTTCTAATGACTCTAGTTTTAGAAAACGTTCTATTATATATTTATTATTACTTATTAGATTTGTTAGACTGCTACGTTGGTCTAGTGGTTATCAGATGTGGATTCGATCACGAGTTCCTGGTTCGGATCACGGTATCATTCTTTAATAACAAGTTTTTTCACCTTGGAAATTTTCAGTTTATTCATTACATTATTTATATGTGTGTTAGCATCCAGTATAGCCACAAATAGAGTCTAAAAACTATAATCCATATCTAACAAGAATTAAGAGTTAAAGGTAGCACAAACGTTTTGTACATACAACGTTTGACAAATTCTCATCCAGCATAAATGTTTGTGACCCGCTGCGAAACACCAATAAAAAGGGGCTACCAAAATAAACTTAAAATATGCGATTCCAGATATTCGCTGTTCCGGAATCCGCCGTTCTGAAAAGCATTTTGGGAATATCTCCGTGTTCAAAAAACCCGCGAACAAGAGACGGCAGCCATCTATTGAAAAGTCTATTATGTAAGTATAAATAATATTAATAAAAACTATTTATTTTAAGTAAACTTATAGGAGAAAGGATATGGAGGCCAGATCCACCACACTAGTCCAATGTGGGTTGACGGGTAATATATTTTGTACTCTTGTGCGTTGCGTAACAATCGCCATGAGATTATTAATGATAATAACCAGGGCCAACGTTTTCACCACCAACTTCTCAACTCTGTTTTTTTTCTAAAGTATTGTATGTTTTGTATATATTTATTTATTTTACATTTTGCATATGTATTTATATTTATTTATTTATTTTTAAATGTTTTTATTATTTGTGTTTATTATTTATAAGTAATTTTATATTTAAGTTATGTATAAAGTGTGTTTTAGTTTTTATTTATTCTCGATTTATTTGCGAATTAAGTTTATTTTTTTTTTCTTCTTAAATTCCTTGTTCTGTACACCCTCACCCTCTCTTTAATTTATTGTAGCTTCTTAACTAGGTTGCCTGGAAGAGATCGCCTTTTGACGATAAGGCCGCCTATTGTGCTACTGTAAATTCTTGTGTAAATTGTATCCTGTTTCGTATCTTTCCTGTCTAGGTGTGTGCAATAAAGTATATTTTCATTTCATTCATTTCAAAGTAAAAATTTAATGATTTTCAGGTGAAAAATGACGTGAAAATGGAACCAACCAGCCAATTTAAGCTCCAACACAGTAAGCACCTTCGGTTCATCTTTGCTTCCGGTGCTACGCAACGCTGCCTTACGCATTCTGCGCTACGCTTACGCATTCGCGCTTTCTCACAGTAATGTGTATCTAGACTATAAACCAATAAAGTGCGTGTCTTTCCACGCACAGTGCAGGGTTCCGTAGTTGCAACTTACCACAGCATTTTTTACAGACCTACTCAAGTATAATATGCCATATCAACGAGGAAAAATGTCATCCCCACTATACCCAAAGGGGTAGTCTAACATTTTTTTTTCAAGATATTATTTTATCACTTTGGAGGAATATTTAAGACAGGTTAAATCTTCACTAAATTACAGATTAAAGTCTTTTAGCTATTTACAGATAGACGGGCGGAAATGGCGAAACTAGAAGGGTTCCGTAATGACTAGGTAACCCTAAAAAGTCCGTAAAAGCAACGCGTATTATTTTTTTTTATATATATAGTTATTGGACCAAAACCTGTCCCACCTAGCGGTAAGTTAATGACCTAACTCTTCACAAGGCATGCAATGTACACAGAAAGCTATATTGTGCCTAACCTAGAGTCGTAGGTGCTAAGTGTTAAGCAACTTTTGCTTTTAATTACACCGGAAACCACCCTATAGACCGGAACACAACAACAAGCTCTGTTATAAAAAGCTCTAATACATTTGCTTGTTAACACTTCGACACACCTACTACCTAGGTAACATCATCGTACATATCTGTAATCCCAATGGTTCGATTGTTTAACCGGACTCGCTAAATAGGTATAAATTAACTTCGATAAAATGTCTGGGGAGTCGGTCCTATTAACTTCATTCCTCCTGACAAGGATCCCATATTAATCATGGAAAAAACCCATCAAAAGAGTCAAATGTTTCATTACAAACTTTATTACTTTTGGACTCATTTATATTCTTAATAGAATAATTTATATACGTAGCATATTTTTAATAAATTATTTGACCAAGACAAATACGATATTGATACAAAAAATAGCAAATGTTTTGAATAAGGTTCTAGTTAGGTAAATTCCAAAAAAAATTAACATTTTAATCCTGATGAATGAAAAAAAGAGAATTATGAATAAAGAGTTATAAAACCAAAAATGTTGTTTCATTTGCTAACTCCCGCTATAAGCGTGCTTACTAAAGCTTAGCTTAAGCTCATATTCTTTGAAGAACTTTCATGCTCACTTTAATTATATCTTTAATATAAGCTAAAAGCCTTGTATAAATTACTCTTAAGCGTGAAAAAGTCGCTTCTCTATTACTTAGCAATTAGTATCAACTTTTAAAAATACTACTTCTTCAATTAATAATTATTTTTCGAATTCAAAAGTAGGTAAGCCTTAGGATCTTGCACATTAACTCATATTCATTAATATGTATCTAGCCCTTAATACTGTACTAGTACTTTAAAAGATAGAATAGATCGTCTAACTTTAATTTTTGAGCGTAAAATAATTATAATATGTAGCTACTCAGCTTTTTTGCATTCAAAACAAAATCCACTTTGTGAACGTGTGCCATAAATCGTTACGCTCGTTAAGTAATTTGTTCAATATTTTGTTTAAATAAATTACCATAACTACTGCATGATAATATCACAATAATATGCAAAAACCATTAGTTTCTGCTTGTACTTCAATAATTTCGTCCTGTTTTTCATTATTTGTTTAACTGCATAATTAATCTAAATTATATTCGGTAATGATGTTCGGCGCGCACTCATTAGTGCCAACATTGAGCGCTACTAAGCCTACCCGTCGAACCTCCAACTCCAAGCTCGCAACCGAGGCGCCACCGCGGTAATTTTTTCATAACTAAATTGCTCTGGAAAAAAATAGCGCCAGCAACGGCATCTCTTAGCAGGAGGGAGAATTTTTCCCGCGTCGGTCATAACACCCGGCCACGTGCATTTGTTTTGGTTGGCTTTTTTCTCAAAAAAAGATAGCATACATAAACCTCACCTAGCCGCGTCGTAGGTGCGCCAAGCAAAATGGTTGTCGTTTTTTTCTTCTCTTTTCAGCCATCTGTCCGTCCTTTTCGGTCAAAAATGCGATCGTTATTTTCTGTTCCGGTGCGAATGTGTGCGTTTCGCGACCGACGCTGAAGATATACGCCACGCGAGCGCGCTCTAAAATACTCGCTATGTGCGTGCAGTAAAGCGAAAGTTTGCGTGCGCAAAAAACCGTCTTACGTCTAATGGTCGGTGGAGAAAAAATAGAAATATAGGAGGCACGGCGTGCACGATAAAGAGAGCGGGAGTCGTTAACGATTCTGCGCCGGAAAGTTGCGCAGATTGCGTTTTTGGTGCTTTTTTTGGGGGCAGCACCTCACACCAACGGGTGTTTTTTGTGCCTGTCTTTTTCTCGCACGCAGTCTCACTCCTTGGCGGCGCGTGTGTGAGTGCACGCGGGTGGCGGCGCGTCTGTGTGCGGTGTCGGGGGCAAGCACCTAGTACTAGATTTTTGCGTGCAAACGTCCTAGATAGCTGATCGCTCGCGTATACATAGACACGGTATATAATGAGATGTCACCGCTATAGAGCGCGTACATAGAGCTATGCAATAACGCGGGCAGGTTGCTATTCACGTTGATTAATCACAGGCTTACATAATTGTTCTATATAAAAATATATTCGCCGGCAAATAGCAACTGCATTTTGGTAAAATAAAATGAAGCTGGAACTGTTTACAGGGTTTAGATCATTTTGTTTGACTAATTGATTGCATTCCGTTCGCCGTATTGAAATTATTGTGAAAAGCTTTGGAAAGCTCTCTGATTGAAGGTAGTCTGTTTGTTTGGAAGGGCACGTTCGCCAAGAATTATTTTATTTATATAAAAATATTACTTTCCCGTACGGTGAAAGTAAATTTAGATACGACGGTTGATATTTTATCAATCGCCGGTAAAAGATAAGAAAGGCAAGGTCTAAGAAGAACTTAGTGTGCATGAATATTTACAATGGGATATAAATTAACCTGATCGACGAACCCCATAACAAAGTCTCGTTTTTTTTGTAAATGTCGTCATTTCCTCAGCTCATCTCGATATAACTAATTGCTAGGACCTAGATTTTTATTTTAACGCTCACTACAGGCCAGGCCACCGTTCTTATAGAAAGAATATGGAGCTTACACTCACCACGCTATTCCAATTTGTAATGGCGGGTTTAGGATGGTAATATTTGGCTTTGTGACATCAATTATAAGAACTGTAGCCGGCGCCTAGGAGGAGAACTTTTATTTCTTGGATGAAAGAAAAGTAAAATTAAAAAAATTCAAAATTCAAAATCGTTTTTTCAAGTAGGCCGTTTTAAACGTCAAATCTGTCATTAAGTAGTTACTCCACCAGCAGTTTAGCACATAGATATTGTTTATGTTAAATACATATTACTTACCATGCCACAACTTCAAGCAACAAGCAATGACACCCTAGTAGTGTATGTTGTTATTTGATCAATTTAGAGGGTTTTTTTTTATTTGTTATTAAATAGGTTTAGGTAAATTTTAATTGTTATTAATAATAAACATATTATACATAAAAGATTTATAGTACACCAATTTTGATTTCAGTCATCTTCCGTATTATACGATATAATAATAGTTTTTATTTAAAAATACCCAGTACACACAAACATATACCTAATGTTATAAATACAGTAAATATATAGACACAATACATGAGGAAAATAAATCTTATGTAAAAAAATAAATAAATAAAATCTTACGCGCTAACTAAGAAGGTTAAAAAATCTCTTCTCAGGCGTCACTAGGTGATATATTTATTTATTTTCTATTTTTATTATTTTATTTTATTATATTATTATAATAAATACTATGTAGAGTGCTAACGAGGCGTCCGTAACCGTATCTTCAGTTGTCCGGTGCATACACTGGCGAATACACGTACCTACAGTCAATATTAGCGGGCTTTTATAGCACGAAACGATGTTGTGTTGCGTCGTTGGTCCGGTAGTTAGCCTATACAAGGTCTAGGGTTCGAGTCCGAGGACAGGTTATGGAATAATAATGAGTTGTTTTCTTTCTTGTAAGAAATTTTGAGTAAAAACTTTTTGGAAGTTGGTGGTGTTACAATGTGTGCCTCGGAGACCACATTAATTAATAACTTATTATTGATCGTTTAAAGGCTCACACATTCCCCAACCGAGCCAGCCAACCCGTACAGATGCAACATGGTGGGTATGAAGCTCCGTATCCTCTCCTATAAGGAAGGTGGTCTGGCCTTGTACTGGGCTGTTAATAGATCAATAATGCCGATGATGGAAAACAATGATTTTGATTGATATGAACAGAAATCGAAATTTTACTCCGTTTAGATATCCCAAATATTATATAGGTAGATACTAGCTGATCATCGCGATTTCCTCTACATTATTAGTAGATAGGTAAAAGGTAGTTGATTGATATAAAAATACCTACTTAATTTAAACTTAAATCTGATTTAAACAAATACAATTATGAAAAAAGTAATGCAATTAATTAAATATTAAAAAAAATAATAATCATTAAGATTAGACAGAGACGGCCTAACAACAGCGTGACGTCATACTTAAGTAGCGCCGTAGTAGTTCAGTACAAATAATCATTTTGCAAGAAATGGACGGAATACCCTTCTCCAAAATTAATCCTTATAAACTTGTATATTTTTCTCGGATTTCGCTTTTATTTTCATTGTACGTCATTATTTTTATTCTAGTTTATATAAATTTATAAACATTTTCGTGACGCCTATACTATTTAAAATTCACTTATATTCAGGGGAAATGAATTTTTCTCGAAATCTTGTGATTGCGGCAAGTAGGATAACAAACAAACACACACAAACAAACATTTACCGTTATCAGTGATGTTGTTTGCTACGATATCTTAAAGTTCAAATATTTTTAAAATACATTTATTAAATTATTTATTTATTCTTTATTTGTATACAGCAACGAATAAAAACATTAAACAGAAAAATAAAATGCATTAAGTATAAAAGGCGGCCTTATCGCTCAACAGAGATTTTTACCAGGCAACCTTAGGTATAGGAAAACAGGAGAACACTAGAGGTGGTGCATGATACGTGTAAAATACTTACATTCCAATACATTAACACTAATACATACACAAAATACCTGTACAATAATTATAATAAATATTTTAGACGGACTAATTTATATTTATTTAATTATAGGTGTAAAGCGATACGATAATGCGATACATGTTTTTGTAAATAACAAAATGATAAAAATAAAATATGCTCGGTTTTGGTTAAAAAACCGATTTTTGTTCTCACGCAGGGAATAGAGTTAATAATTTATATTAATATCACAATTAATAATATAAATTGGTAATAACTATTTTAACGACTTAGACCCCAGATGTAGGTCAAAAAGAAATAATAACGTCAGCCGGCTGTCGTTCACGATCTGACTCAAGAGTACAAGTTGCACACCATAGTGTATATATAACGAGTCTATCATTATAATAGTTATAAACACAAACACTACAGTAACTGCTACTTGCCTGCTCACCACTATAATCTGCTTTATCCGGTGGCAGAGACACTACAAACAAACATGACGTCTCAAAGTGTCAACTAAACCAACTTGTCGTAAATGAATTAAAGCTAGATTCTGTTGGCTCCAGCTCAGAGATGTTTGAGACCTAGCAGCGTCACCTGCAAGCCTGCGCGAGCGCAGAAGCTTTGCTAGATGACTAGACTCCTACAAGACCGTATCCAGGCTTAGAGGCATGATAAAAGATGAAATCCCCATATGCATGCTAAATAAGATCAATCCAGATATTCCCATGATCATGGTTTTAATTTCCGTCCAGGTGACAAAGAATCAGAAATCCTAAAACTATCAATTGCACTATATTTTTCAATTGGAACACGGTAAACTTTGGCATCCAAGTTAATCCAAAACGAATACGATTAAAATAACGTGATATACAACTTACGAATGGGATTCGTATCGATAATTCTAATTAGAACAGATAAAAAGTAGAATGGTCTAACAGCGTCAGTGTTTCCTGTTGCATATGATTTGTGGACCTCCATGACATCTTCTATGAATGTATCTTCTGGAAAAACGCGCCCTACGCCTTATTAATAAGTGTACTCAAGGGCAAACCTAGTTAATACAAAAGAAAACCAAAAATCTGTATATATAACGACATGTTCTTTCACATAGCGATTTAGAGTTGGCCTGCATAAAAAATCAGATAGAAGATAATTAATTACTGACGTTTATATATAGACCAAAATAAAGATCACCTTTTTTGTCGCTGGTAAATGCATTTACGCATCCCAGAACTGCGCTCTCTACGCCCGAGTATGTTGAACTCACTGCTACCAGTATACTCACTAGAACTCAGCGGAGATGCCTGCATCCTTTTTTGGGACGTTAAAGTATCGTGGAAACAGGCACTTTTACGTCTCGACGCGCTCGTCAGTGTACTCAGTAGTGTATACACGGGTGGACAGGAAGTACCCGAATTGGCATCACCTACCACTCGTTCTTCTTCTGCGAAACGGATGATCATCAGCCGCTTGCTCTCTCTCCCGTAGAAAGGCAAAGGCGTGCTTAAAAATACTAGAGCCGTAAGTCCTGAAAGTTCCCCATTCACAAAAATATTTTTACGGCATGCAATAAATTTTTACAGAGGCTTTGGAAACTTAAAAGATAAAGATAAACTGAAACCAAAATGGATCACTTAAAATCATAAACAAAAAACGCAGTAGATATATAGCATTGCAGCAATATGAACCAATAATGTAGGACCATTTGCAATCAATAGGAGTCAATAAATGGGATCTAACTATGAAAGTATTTAGAAATCATCCTTTAAATATATCGAATACGATATTGCCAAATCGGGAACCTTATTTTTTATTATAGTGATTTTTTTTAAATACCTATTAATAATAAAGGAGGTGATAATAACAAATCGAATAAACAAATGCCTGTTATGCACTGCAGTTGGCAAGTACCTCACGTGTTTACTAGTCTATCAAATTCCTTATCATTTATTAAAAACATCAAAGTAAGCTATCAAAGCATTAAAAATCTCTGAAGCTAAATAAAATACACAACGGATTTTTATAATTTATACAATGTCAGTGAAACTAGTTATTAAGGCTCGTAGAATGTAATGCTAACTAAAAATAAGTGCAACAATTAAGTGAAAGAAAAATGATAAAATAGCTACAACTACTGATGCATCTCATTTATAAATAAGGCATATTCTGCAGTTACTCATTACTTTAAAAACCAAGAAGATTTGAAGAAACTTTTAAAGAAAAAAAAACAAGGCGAAAAATAAAAAATACCCAAAACAATAGACATTTTTAAATATTACTTTACGTTACGGTGGGTTGTTTGATCTAGCCAAATACCTACAGCAATGATCATTATCGTATTTTGAATTGTTGTTTGTGAAAAAAACAATAATTTGTTCCCCAAAATGTAACAATGTATTATGTTTAAAGATCAACGTTAGAATTAGATTGTTATTTACGTAGTAGTTTACAGAGAAATTACAAAAAAACCTCCTCCGCTTTTTCGTAATTATTCTGTAAACTACTACGTAATTTAAAATTGCTTTTTAAATATTAATTTTAATTAAAATTTGGTTATTAAAATTAAATGTTGTCAAGTAGACGCGTATATTTTGTTTTTATGTATGACCACGCTTTTTTGAATTTGAACTTGAGAATAACGTACGAGTACGATTTTGATAATTCTTTTTTATTAGAAAGGTTAAACTTCTAAGACGGCCCCGTAATCTTCATTTTAGGATCTGTTGGTGGGATCCTGGGAAAATCGAAGGAACTCTTCAAAAATAGGCAGAAATCGACACTTGCATGTATTTTAAGTGGTTTTTTGTTTACCTATATTCGCGGTCGATACATCACTAAGAAGAAAAAATGTTATAAAAAAATAAAATTAGTGTTTCTTAGGTTTTAGCTTTTAGTTTTTACTTTTCATTTATTTTATAATTGTATTTTGCCTAGATTAATATTGTAGACTTGGTGTATATAGACAGCTGTATTTTATTTTATTTTATATTGTGAACGTTGTGGACTCCTGTAATAAGCTGAGCATTTGCGGAAGTAACCATTGTATAAAAGTATATTAACATGTAATTAGTGTATCAGTTGTTGGTGTTCCTAAATAAATAAATAAATAAATAAAACCGATTTTAAAATGCCACATTTAGGTACTATACATAAGCATAATTATCTATAAAGTCGGTGCCACCACAACTTTCTGATTACGTTAGGGACGGTACCTAAAACTCACAAAATACTTTGCTACTTCGTTAAACTTTACTTCAAATTGGATGGCACTGGCTTTATGCATAGGTAATGCATAAGTAAATTAAAGTAAGTAGGTAAATGACGCAATTATTTTTACTTTTTAAGCGAGAGCGCGTTTAATATATTTAGTATAGATATGGTTTTCCAGGAAATTTTGCTGTTCGAATATAATTTTAAACCTATGAAGTAACTACAAAAATAGTCTTGAAGTATTAGCTATACTTATTTAAAAAAAAATCTAAATAATTATGCTCTTAAACTTCTTGCTTATTATTTGTTATAGTATATTTTTACAGCGCCATCTATGTTTAGTTTTATAAACTAATAAATATGCCAAAGAAACAAAAACAGTATATTTTAAACAAAAAAATTATTATTTACTTTTCATTTTGGAATTATTATCACAGCTGATTATAATATTAAACGTACATAGACGCTTATGTTTAATAGAGCGCCATCTGTTGGCGAGTAGCATCTTGTCGTATAAATTGACAAAAACATTAGTTTTAGTTTATTTTTTTTTTTAATTTCAAGTTTTACGAAATATCTTATAAAAAATTTGAAAATATAGCTTAATGAAAATAACTTCATTATAAAATAAATTTTAACTCAAATTAACATAGCTTGTCTATTTCACGGCTTGCTTAAGGAATTTTTCTTCAATGTAGTGTTAAAATTTATATTTCTTTGAAATAAAATTGTATAATATTATATTATATAAGGATAAAAGCAATATAAAAAAATGTCAAATAAAATACTTTCTTTTTGTTCCATTCATTTAGTTTCATTCTTATTAGAGTTATTCCATAAAAAGATTTCCAGAGCATCTAGCGGTTGCTTGAGGAACTACTTTCTGTCATACAAAATATACTCGAAGAGCTAGCGGATTGAATACTACATCATATTTCATTTTTATTTACCTTCTTTATGACGATGTGAGGTGCTTTCCTTCAATCTAAAATATCATTATAATTCAAAGACAATATTAATGTTATAAGTAATATTATTTACACTTACATAAACATAATTAAAAACTTTTTTATATTAAATTAAAATTCATTAAACTTTATAATAAAATTTAAACTTATAATTAAATTGAAAATTTTTTGCATTTATTTTTATGTACATGAAAGGATATTAATTACATATTATCTTATTTCATATTCCTTTTCCAATAGGAAAGGAAACATGTACCTTGTATACACTGAATACAGATTCTAATTGGAAAAGGTAAAATGAGGCTTCACTCTAATAAGAAAGACAGGTAATATTACTTATAATATCCATTTTAAACTTTCGATTCCTACCTCTGGTTTGAAGAGCTGGAGGCCGTTAGGGGCCCAACGTGCTCGCACTGGAAAGCGCAGTGTTGGTCGGCCCATCACTAGGTTGACTGACAACATTAAACGTGTCGAAGCGAGGCGCTGGCAACAGGCGGCTCAGGATCCATCGGCTGATATTATTTCTAAAACCTTAGAAAAGAAAGAGAAACCCAATCGTATTCCAAAATGATAGCCGAGGTCGTCGGTAAGATCACTTGTATTGCTAATATCTCTTCACTTGCTTCACAAGTACCGGCCGTCGTCTCTCACTCGAACCATCTTTATGTAAACATTTCCAGAAGAATTTAGATCAATCGATTCTGAGAATTCCAAATAAAAACGTTTCTCTAAAAAAGCAATAAACAAGATAAGGATCTATTGAGTCACAAGCTATTGTGAACCTTATGCATTAAGCAATAAGGTATTTTGTTTTAAATGCGTGTCCCGGTCATCTGCCCTATTGTATTTATGGTCTAAAGTTCAAAAGTCAAAATATCCTGATCCAGATCCTGCCGAGAAGAACAAGCAAATAACTCAGCAGTTGCTCTTTTAAAAATAATGTTACAATTAGTATTTAATATAATTTGCAATTTTTGCTATCCCATCTTGTGTGTAGAAAAAAAAGCCGATTGCTTCCAAGAATCTTTTTTCGTTAATAGCCAATAATTTTACAGTAACCTCTACTTGTAAATGGTTTTTAACATTTGTTTTGAACACAACCATCTATTGCTACTAGTCACATGGTCATTACCAAACTGGTTAACAATGCTACAAGTAACCTGTATGTCAATTCTTGAAAAAATGCATTGTACGAACGTCTCTCTTACATCTCGTCCATCATCCCACTCAGTTCAATTGTCACTCCAATATGGCTAAATGTCATTGGAGAATACCGATTTCTGTTACATCCGACTTCAAAAGCGACTTTTTTTACCCGACTGCGTCAGAAGGAGGGTTATGTTTTTCGAGCGTATGTATGTATGTCCATTTCTTCGGCACGTGCTACAGCCTAAACGGCTGAACGGATTTTGACATGTGAGGTGTCGTTGAATTTGTCAAAATTGTGGTAGTGGCATAGGCTATATAAATTTTCAAAATGGCGGCTGTAAATGGGGGAAAAAAGGGGGGATGTGTGTATTTTTATCTCTTATCTTAGCAATATGGGTACCAATTAACAAAAAATGGAAAAAAGTATACCAAGTGTACCGTCTCATTTCTATACCATAAACTAAAACTAAAAAGTCTCAAATAAAATTATTATTATAAAAACAAAAAACCCGACTGCTTAGAAGTTATGAACTGAAAAGAGAAGAACAAGGATCACTATATCTGTATAAAATTCTAAGTACTTTATGGTGCTGCAGGCGGGGACAAACGTAGTTTTGGTAGATCTTTCTTTCCCCGCAGGTTAAAGTATTTTGTCCCTGTTTGCAGCACCATAAAGTATTTAGAATTTTATACAGATATAGTGATCCTTGTTTTTCTCTTTTCAGTTCATAACTTCTAAGCAATCGGGTTTTTTGTTTTTATAATAATAATTTTATTTCAAGAATCTACACACTGTATGTTGAAGGCTAAAGTCGCGTATGCGCGATAAGGTTCGCGCAAGCGCCGTAATCTTACTATGTTTATTGCCGCGCCATTTTCAACTTTTACTTACAACGCTTCTATCTAAATAAATATGTAAAGATATTTCATGGTCGTAGTAAATGCATTGTAGTTCACTGCACGTAATTAGCCATTATAACACTCATCGTGTGTCTAGTAAATAAATAAAAATACACTGTGTTCTGACTGCTAGTGTGAGCTTTCACCAAAATAAATCGAAAACTTCACATTTGCGTAAAGGCAAATTTTATATGGAATTGAAGCAGCGCCCCTGGCAGTATCGAGAGAAAACTCAAATGGTAAGTGTCAGTGTCATATAAAATTTGCGTTTACCGTTCTCGATATCGACGCGGTAAAATCTTACACTAGCCACAATGATGGCACTCACTACTTGACAAGGGTATGATAAATATTTTTTTTCCGTCGCTCTGGCTAGCATTACAATAAATATAATATGATTTCAAAATACTTTTGTAATTATATTATACAGTCGTCGATCGCAATTAAAAGGTGGCGGCCACCTTGGCGCAGTGGTATGCGCAGAGGATTTATAAGAGAAAGGTCCTGGGTTTGACTCCCAGCAGGGCTGATTAAAATTATCGAGACCGGCTGAGGTCCAGATCTGGCTAGTAGAAATCTTTGGCCGTGGTTAGTTACTACCCTACCGAAAAAGACAAACTGTTACCGATTAGTAATTAGTTCCTGTACGATGTCGTGTAGACACCGAACAAGTTGGCCTGCTTCTATCTTAGTTTGCATCATCACTTATCATCAGGTGTCATTGCAGTAAAAGGGTAACTTGTATTGAATAAAAAAATCATTTTTTAAGGAAAGAATAAAAATAGTGAGCTATCCTTAAAACACTGCTATCCTTAGATATGTGCCTTTGGAGAGTGTTTATTGTCCTAATAAAGAAGAACAATCTTTCCATATATTGTTTATGTATTATGTGTATGTCCAATGTTTTCAAGGTATTTTCGATGAAAGCTCCCAAGCGGTGCGACCCTTTTGCAAAACTTTAAAACTATATATACTAAACCTTTCTCAGGAATCACTTTCTTGGTAATAACTGCAAGAAATAATACCAAAGATATATTGGATTATTTTTTAGACGCTGGCAATATATTGTACTTAAGATTGAGAATACAATATAGCATTGTACATTTTAAAAATTAATGCAATTATCATTGTAGTTTTTAAAGTAGGTGGTTAATGTATGGATTTGAACAGTTTTCAATAACATTCTATATTTTCAAACTCATGGGCACTTGTAGGAATCTAAGGCCCATCTTACACTGGCGCAACAAGTGTAGCGATCATGACTTAAGTCTCAATTTTAACGACGTAACGTTCAAACGTACTTTCGGTAGTTTATTCTTTGCCCGTATGTAGTTAAGTATTGTTTGCCCCTGTCTGCACTATTATAAAGTTATTAGAATTTTATACAGATATAGTGATACTTGTTTTTCTCTTCATTAGGTACTTCTGAGCAGTCGGGATTTTTGTTGAAGTGAAAAAATTTAGTGTAACATTTTTTCGTCACATTTTTCCGTTACGCGCCATCTTTGACTTATGTAACACACGTATATATATATATATATACATATATGTTATATTGAAGTGATCAGCAAAATCAAAGGGTTTATTTTAATTCTAATTCCAGTGAATTTTTAAAAAAAGTAAGTAATTAACATCGACATCAATGATAGTAATAATTCTATTACAATTAATGAAATTCAATAATAATCTTTGTAGTAATAAGCTAAAATAAAATAATTGTAGAATTTGTATTTATGTCTATGATAATAAAAGCCTTTTATTAAACTTTATCTAGTTTAACTTTATTTAACCAATTTCTGTAAAGTTGCATATAGTAAATTATTTTTTGAAAAATAACGTCATAAAAAAGTTTCACTTCTTACGAGTGTACGCTAGTACACGCACACATTTTATTTTTAAAATAATGATTTTATTTCTCGTTATTAAGGTACAAAGTTGTGTGATTCAAATATGAATTGGGGAGTAGAGACTTCGATTTTGCGCCAATGGGAGTTAAGTCTAAGCTACTTCTGCAGGTAAAGATTTGTCATAAGAATTTGAATTCAGAGAAAAAAATATTGGTAGCTGCCTCATGGTAATTAATGACCTTTGTTATTGTTGGTCATTATTGGCAGAAACCTATTGTCTGAGAAATGTTTCAAATTTTGTTTTAATTTAATTACGCGGACGACATGGTCACTGAGTACGTCCTTCTGCAGTTTAATTAACCTTACAGGCATCTGTGAGGACTATGTTCAGCATCACGGCCTTGTAGGAAAGTCACTGCCCTGTACCGTTTTTCCTATAATACTCTGTAGAACTCCACTGACAAGGAGGGAACGCTTTAAATATCTGACAAATTAATAGGCAGATACTGATGTACCAGCCATCATCATCAGATGATGATGAAAGTTACTACAAATGGTACGTAATGATTAATATCGAACAAAGATTAACTCAATAAGACCAATATAATAATATATAATTGTAGTTCAAACTCTGACTTAACATGAAATAATTTGTTTTCGATGAATTTTTTTCTTTCGTATCTTAAATCGACCAACACTATTTTTCATGGCGCAGTGGTATCCGCGGTGAATTTTTTTTTTTTATTTTTTAGACAAAATTTTAATTTCTATTTTTTTAGATACAACATACAGAGATACATAATTCTTAATTTTCTCCTTCTGGCGGTGAACGCTTATTCGTTATGGCCATTTAGTAACTTAATCATTCCCTATCGACAAAGACGTACCGCCAATATTAAAAGTTCCTGTCACAATGTAGTTACGAATCTCCGAAAAGTTAAGAATTTTTTTTTTAATTCTACTGCAAAACAAGTTAGCCCGCTTCCATGACTTAATATTGTATTCATCACTTAACATCAGGTGTGATAGCAGTCAAGGGTCAACTTGTAGGCTTTGTAAAAAAAAAAACCTTCATGACGGAAGCAAGCTATTCATTTTTGTCAAACATATGTATTGCCCCTGATCCATACAATTTATTTTACCTATTTAGATAGATACGGAAATCCTTTATTATACACGAATGTTAAGATACGAAGTAGTTATGTTGTAAAAAAAGAAAATTTAATTACTCTCCTTCGAACAACCCACATTAAAGACTAGTTAATATAGTTTGACGACCTCCGTGGCGCAGTGGTATGCGAGTTGGAATCATAAGACGGAGGTCTTGGGTTCGATCCTGGCGGGGCAGATTGAGATTTTTCTTAATTTGTGTTGGTCTGGCTGATGGGAGGCTTTAGCCGTGGCTAGTTACCACCCTACCGACAAAGACGTATCGCCAAGCGATTTAGCGTTCTGGTACGATGTCGTGTAGGAACCGATAGGGGTGTGGATTTTCGTCCCACTACTAACAAGTTAGTCCGCTTCCATCTTAGACTGCATCATCACTCAACATCAGGTGTGATAGCAGTCAAGGGCCAACTTGTAGTCGATTAAAAAAAATATTGTTGCAAATGTTGCAATAATAAAATAACATACGAGTATAATAAAAAAATATAATTAATATACATTACATAATAAATATATAGATATTATGTAAATTTACATACATATAAAGCTACTTAAATAGTAAAAATTAAAGTATATTTTATAAGTAGTAGTTTTTCATCGATCGTATACCTATTTAGTAGATATTTATTACTGCTTTTGTATTAATACATAAATTACCATAATTGTAAAACAGTTCACCCGCGTTTATAAAATACCAATAAGGAAACCGATGAGACTACATAATTTATATAAATACATAACATTACAAAAGAATAGCGACCCCTTTTTAAAATAGTTCACCCCTGTTGCGAACTAGGCGCCTAGACAAGGGCGGAGTGAATTTCGATGTTCTTTAAGTTTAGATCTTATTCGCACTGTACAGAATCGATTTTACCTTAGCACAGTTTTTATATATAACTGCATAGGACCAAATCTATGTTTACATAAGCGACTATGTAGGCTTTTTTCTGGCTTTCCGCTTCCCTGTAACATTACCTGCAATAGTTGATCAAAACGGCTAACGGCGCAATTTATGTATAAATAAATTAAAACATACTGTGTTTTTTTATTATAATATTATATTAGCAGACGCCCGCGACTTCGCTCGCGAACAAAATAGTGCAATGCAACCTTCTAAAAACACCAAAAAAAGAATTATGCTTTTAACTTTTTAAGGAAAGTGACTATAAGTTTTCCTTAAAATATAGATAAATGTCGTCGGGGATTTTTGTAGTCTAGCAAACCTCCTTCTATACGTTGTTTAAATTATACACTAAAACCTTCCTTTGGAGTTACTCTGTCTATTGGTGGAAAGCGCACGAAAATTCATTTAGTAGTCTTTGAGTTAATCGCGAACAAATAGACAGACATACACACGTGCAGACTTTGTGACATGGCTGACTGACAAGACGTTGGAATACAAATGAAAGCCATAAAGAAGAATTGAGTTGAATTGAAGACGTTGGAAAACTATGATAAAAGATAAAACACTAGAGAAAATAAACAACAATTTTTTAGTTATTTTGGGTATAAAAGCCCCCGTACCATGAGAAAAATAAAACACAGAAAGAATTTTGAATTTTTTATTACACAACACGTCTTATTAGGCTAGGTTATAGGTCGCTGATTACATCGGTGGGTATTATTTTATATAATTAATGAAATGAGTTAAAAAAAATGAATAAAAGATGTTTATTACAAGATGTTATTTTCGTCACTATGTTATATAGTGTGAACTACCTTTCGCTGGATGTTAATATGTTTGTATTGGAATTTATTTGTCATATTATACATAAATATTTAAATTCAGCCATTATTACAAAATATTAAACAAGGATTACAATCAGTATTTGTTATTCAATACCCATCAAAGAATATATGTATATCATTAAGTAGTCACTTATTAGAATCAAAAGTTACCCGTCAAAATATATTTCGATGAATATTTACTAAAACTATTTACTATGTACTTAGAATATTTTGATTATGAACGATAACATATTTTATTACTTCAAAAATAATTTTGGCAATTACTTTTATAACGTGGGAGGAAAATTTTGAGGCAAAAATCAAAAATTTTTATTAATCAGAACAAGCTGTGGCTCGTATAGTCGCCATTGTAGCCACAGCATTGTCCATTACAGAAGTTTAAATTACACGAGATTTAAAAGTAACCTTTCTGTCCTCTGGTACTAAGGATGGCCTCAAATTACAAACAGAATCGATGCATTCACATCGCATAGATAGAGCAAAGTAACAGACAAAATATTGGTAATAGGAAAATAATGAAGTACAGTATAAGTTAATGATACAGGAAGAAATGACAGTAGTTTGGGAACAGAGGTTCACAAAAGTCTGAACTACCCTTTACATATTTTTGACAGTTAAGAGGCACGTTTGGAATACGTCATTGATATTAGTGGGGAAGTTTTTTTTTAAGTAATATATCCATTTTTTTCTTTGCTTATATTACTTAATCTCCGCAGAAAACGTGATCCTGCCATTGTGAAAATGACTTGCGACTTGCAGTCATTAATTGTAAAAAAATCGTACTAACAACAAATTGAAAGCTTCATTGAATTGGATTAAGAACACAGAACATGACAGTGACAATTTGGACTTGGTGTATAAGGTGTTACAGGCAAAGTACTTTCAATGTCTCCAGGCTTTCATGATCTAGAAATTTATTACAAAAAAAATTTTAAATATATAAATTGAAGATTGTATAAATTATACCAATTTGGAAATCCAATAATCGTTGTTTTCTTTTTATATTTGGCAAAAAATAATCAGACCAATTACTAAACTGTAGCATTTTCATTTCTATCAAAAATTACATTTGATCGTAGGGTATCGAAAATTAAGTTGAAAAAGCTGATATATAGTGTTGTTTTGTATTATTACTATTGTAGACATCGTAGTTATTAAAGTAATTCAATCACTAATTTAGAATATTATTATGTAACTAACTAGGGTATCATGAAATTTCAAAAATTTCAATGTTATTGCATTATCAGAAAATCGATTTGGATTTAGGTACAACTATGAAATTAAAAAAAGCAGTAGGTAAAAAAATGTAAACCATAGAGGAACTAGTTAACATTAAAATGAATAAGTACGCTTTGGAATCCTTTCCTTCTTTGTGAAGTTTAAAAAATTAAAGCCTTTGAATTCCACGGGCATAAAGCATAAAGCAAAGCGACACAACAGCCAACCTTTATCTTTCGCGCGCAAAACTAAAACCGAGCGTGAATAGGATCATAATTTTTTTTCAAAAATGTTCATAACACAGACATTATGCAAGTCAGAAAGAAATTTATTTTTATTACGAGTTTTGATAATGTTGTTTGCAAACTAAATTTAAGGAGATCTATAATATCTGTCATAGCATATATATATAATATTATGATCTATAAATTGAAAACATGCGTTGTAACTGTAAGCACTCTAATACGGTGAAAGTAATAACAAAATAATGTTAAAAGTCATGCAAAAAGCTTTAATATTGAATGACAATCAATTATCTGTTATTTATTTTAATAATGTCGAATTATTTTTCTGATAATACAGCAAATACAGATAATAATGCAGTTAATATGAAAAATGTCTACGGTAGTTAACCAAATGCAAAATAATAAAAAAAAATCTATGCTTTTTGAAACATCAGACTCGGCGATAAAGCACCACGTTTCCATTTCCATTACACAGTTCCACTCTGCTACCCCAGAAAAATTAATAATATATCACTATATAAGAAATCTCTTCCCTGTGAGGGTGGGTCCGCTAAATGTGCCTCGCCGATCCCTATGCGCTAAAACGCAAAAAACAACAAATATTGGTTCAAGCAAAAATACACCTTGAACCCTTAGAATAGGGCATACGTTTCTTTGAAACTTTTTCTCTACTTAATCACCGCTGTCTCCCACATAATACGTATGTATTAAACTCGGACTTAGGCCTTTTTTTAGCAAAAAGGTCGCTTGTGACGCCTCGCGGATTCAAGATGGCGGCGTTTCGCTGCGCGCTTTTTTCGTATAATTACTAACCTCTCCCAGAAAATGTCGTTTGAATTTTAAAAATTCTCTTTCGTGAAAAATGAATGTTGTTTTGTTTGTATTTTTAAGAGTAATGCTATGCGCAATTAGGCTATGCGAAACAGTAGGGCAGAATTATTCTAGAGTGGGAAAACTGTTTTACAAATTATAAGTTTAAATTAGATAACAACTTTCTTTGTTTTTAATTAAGTCAATCTAGTTATCTAAATGTTCAATTGAAGTTTAGGCATACCAACTGTCAACAACAGTAGGTTCCTAAATAACTGTATTCAAATTTAAATTATGGTTTTGAAAATTATTGAAATCTCATAATTGTCATTTTAATTATTTTACGTAGGATATTGCCATCAAATCGGTTAACCCAAGTGAAAAAAGTTAGTAGTTAAGTTAGTAGAATAAAGTTCGACTTGCGGCTCGGGAAACTAAAATATTTTTAAATTTTTATAATTACTTTAGTAAATGAATATTGTATTTTTTCCCGCAGGGAAAAGACATAAGTATTTTAGTATAAACTCAATGGTGTTTTGTAGATACGTGAAGTATACTACGTATACTATATTTTAGTATTAGGTAGCTTTTAATGAATAAAGTTTAAATAGGATCGCGGTTATGTCTCATTATTGGTTTTGAAAAGTAATACGCTGACGATATTGATTATAGATTCTTGACACTTCCGGATATCGATATTTTAAGTGGATACGATGGTGTTTACACAAACTTAGCTGTTGTTAGAATATCTGTTACTTGACATAGACACTGATCAATAGGTATAATTTTATTTAAGTAGAACTGGTATCATGATATTTGATTTTAAGGAGACGGACCTTATTAATTTCTTATTTCTAATAATTATAATAATGACACATTCATGAAAGAAAATATAGAAGCATATGGTTAAAGACATTTTTCAAATTGAGTTACTTTGAAGTCTCTCTGTTTGCATGACTCTTAATTAAATATGTTTATAAAAGCTTCTAATACCATAAATGCCAGCTGTGTCAGTTTTAAAAATTGAAAATTAATGATTTTTGGATAAAAAAAAACAGAGAAACTTTCAAGTTTTCTTCTTTTTGTATTTGCATCTATGCTAATAAATAATAGATCGTAAATTGGTTGTACAAGTTTTAGATGATTTAAATAGATCACTGCGTTCATATTTCGTAGAAAATAATCGAAAGGAGTTTATAACGTCTATTTCCGAACGTTCCAACTACTGAAGTCGATACGTCATTATTAGCGCACCGCAACCGACAAGTTTCACTTTCAGTTTGGTAGTGAAGATTATTTCATTCAAGCACCAAAAATTATAGTGTTTGAACCTCCAAACAAATATGGCCGATAATGTTGGTGTTCGGTTATATTTTTTAGATGACGTTGAAGTTTGTAACTGTGTTCAACATTTTTGATTTGATATTGTGTGACCAATATAGTATTGATAATTACGGATTTTAATAACTCGGATTTGATTGTCGAAATAAATTTTGGCAGTACATAATTTACCTAAGTCTTTAGAATTAATATTTAACAATCGTATATAATTATTTATTATAATCCTGTAAATCGTATTATGAAAAGTTGTATTTCAATAGTTGTTTGTTAATACCACATATTATCTGTGCACCTTTTGATATATTTTATTTTCTCTTAGTTTTTATACATTTTGATGTTTCGTTATGATTGGTACAATATAATAAAAATAGCTGCTTACTTTCTAAACGAATCGAATTCATGTACAATATAACAGAAAATAATTGTGATTAATAACGGATATAAATTAAGAATAAGATACCGATGACAGTACATTTTAATATCATCGATATTAAATATCGGTCACATATCGATAAAATACTCCTGCGTGCATAAATTTCGTAGAACACGTTAGCAAACTGATACCGGCTTGCGTCGATGAAAGAATATTCGATTTTCGAACGTTGGAGTCAAATATTGTAGTTGTCTTTTTACGGTGCGCCCGTGGCCGAGTTAGAGGTTGCTGTTCCATTTTCAAACTTATTTTTTTTCTTTAATGGCTGCCGTCAATGAAATGTTTTCGCGCCTTTTCTGGAACAAAACAGATTGTTTACTAATCCATCCACCATTCATTGAAAGGTTTAGATACAATGTACGTTTGTTTTATTGTATTTATGTTGATTTTTAACTCAATTCAGACTGAGAAGGTACTTTTATAACTAAGTACAACTTTTGTCCAATATCTATAAGTTGAGAAATATGAAATAAGCGTCGATAAACAACAAAATATATATTTCTAAATATTCATCAAGTTTTTTTTACTCATTACTGCCTTTGACTGCAATCACACCTGATGGTCATCTTAGATGGAAATGCGAAAACTTGTTAGGAATAGCCAAAAGGAATGAAAACCCAGTCCGGTTTTCATTCCTTTCGGTTTTTGCACGACATCGTATCCGAACGTTAAATCGCTTGGGAGTACGTCTATGCCAGTAGCGTGTAAACTAGCCAATTCAGAAAATATCTCGTCGGAACATGAAGTACTTACCTACTGAGTTTTTCTCACTGTCTCTAAGAAATTTTAGGTAACAATTTGGAAGCTGGTGGTATTACAATCTTGTGTTTCGGTATTCAGATCGTATTAAATAGAACGATCCTTGTCATTACTATTAACTCTAATAGTAATTGTCTTATCATTACTATATAATAGTAATTGACTTGTCATTACTATGAACTCTAATAGTAATGACAGTTACAGGTAAACTAAATCAGCCCGTCTGCAAGTGGTGGATTAAATCTCCAAAGGAAAATGCCTACCGTCTTTTGTATAAAAATCCGCCTAAGCTATTACACATTAACCGAACTCATAGTAACATTTTGAAAATATATTCAGGGTTATGGAATAACCAAATTACAAGGAAACAACGGGATTTTGTGATATTCTGATTTTTAATTTTGTTATTAATTAATATTTTGGAGGTAATCTGTTGCAAATCACTAGGTCACACTCAAGAAAAAGTGCTAAAAATGTCATGCCACGACGCTTTTCGTAATAATAATTAAGAAGACATCATCAATAAGGAGCATTAAGAACACAGTGACCAAATTATAGCTTATCCTTATACGGAATAATGCAGAACTTTTGACTGAAATAATTTTTGAATCCTAATTCACACCTAACTAAAATTAATTTTGTTCAATAGTAGGTATGATTCAAAAGAAGAATTTTAACATAAAAATGGTTGATGAGCCCAATAAGTGAAAAATATAGGCGGATTTCGGCATTCTCCTTCATAGAGTTGTTACGATATTTATAAAGTCACGTAGTCGATAAGTGTATTTACATCCACATAAATACATATAGAGTACAATTTAAAACAAAAGATGTCAATCTAAAACCCGGCGATTCACCTATAAATAAATTAAATCCAGCAGCGCTATGGGCCTGACAGTCGGAATGGTGTAGTCAAGTTTAAAAAAAAAACAAAGTCGATGGGAGTTTCCGAAAGTACACAACAACAATTGTCTCAGTCTGATTGTTGTCATTTTGCGTACGATCCGTCGCCCATATGGCGTGCGTCTCTCCGAAAAAAATACATAAACATTTTTTTGTTTGCGGTCTGCTTTGCTATCGGACTAATACTCGAAATGCGGAACTTTTTTACTGCATTTTATTTTTTTTAACTTTATTAAAGTTCTCCGACTTGTTTCGGGAAAGGGTTAATTATTTTTTATAAAATACAATGGATTTTTTGATAGGCCAGCCATCGACTTCAATGTAGACATTAAAAAAGGCTACGCTTTGTTTAAGTAAAGATTTTTAAGGGTTCGATTAATATAATTATACGTATTAGTAAATTTTATCTCGTAGGGCGCGTGAGAGGGCTATGAAATTCCTATCGAGAGTTTTATTTTCTTCCAAAGAATTGACAGTAATATTTCTGAGCCCGAAGTTGGGAAGTTGTTGGTGTTACATTTCCGTGCCTGGAAAAGCACGTTTTGCTGCCGGTCTCGGTTTCGGTCATCGTCATTAGCCCCTGATAGTGATCGTTACAATATTCACCTTAAGTCTGCCTACCCTCATTAGAGCAGCATGGTGGATCTAAGCTCGCAAATTGTCTATCCTATATGCAGGAAGATCTGGCCCTGTAGTGAGTCGTTGAAATAATCTAAAAATGATTATTAGTAAATTATTCAAATTCTACGTACCATTGAAGCATTTTTCACTTTACATATTATCACACACAATTTTTCAATTCAACTGTAAGGAATTTGCCCCAATATTGGCCACGTTTACGCCAATATTGGCCACACGAATACTATGTGCACTACATGATCGCGATCAGAATATCGACCGAATGAAATCAGCGATACTATTGACCAGGTATTTTAAATCGACCCCCCACCCAAAACATCTTCGCTAAAATAATTTCAATCGACTAATCTTTATTACGATACAGATAAAGTTTATAATCGCATGAAAATTGCAGATGAAAATAAGTTTCCTAAACAGGTTTCCATTCTTGTTTGGCAAAGCTTTGGGCTATTTACTGGAGTGTGCAGGTAAATAAGCTTGCAGCGGCGTTGATGCAGAATCGAGCTCATTGCGAAGGGTCTTAACCCTTATCCGTGCCTACTCGTTTTATATAAGGGTTGGGTTTGTATTATGGTGATAATAATTATGATAGATTTTACAAAAAGTAAGTATATGTGAAACTAGGCTACTTAATTCGCTTCGTTTTTTTGTAAAAATGTTTGTTTATGTGTAATCAGGTTGTCTCGTGTGTTAATGCGATTATTATTTAGAAAGACTGAAAGAAATTAAGCTTTAACTTGTTGGATCTAAGTTCGGATGAAGAAAGAAGATAAAAAAAATTAAAAAAAAGCGGAGATCATCATCATCATCATTTGAATGGCTCATTACAGGGCCAAGCCCTTAAGACGGAATTTAGAGCGCGAACCATCACGCTTCTTCATTGCGTGTTGGTTTAGTGTAATAATGTTTGACTGTGACTTAACATTTACAATCAGATTAGTCAGACAGTTAATCAGTTAATGACAAGGACTAGTTAATGATAATGGTCAGACTATTGAAAGCAAACATAGACTTACTTAGGCATATAGCAATCTATTTTATAATCTATTAAAATAAATGTGAAAAGGTCGGCGCGAAAGTAAAACACAGAACTAATCTAAATGCAAATGAAGCAACCGCATTACTGGTAGCATATTGGACCTTATTGATTATCTTCTATGCTATGCTATGCTATGCCGGCCCAATTTCAAAACAAATTCATAAAGTTAGCTATACGTGTGTGGTAACTCGATGCACATTTTACACGAGTTTGAATTATACGATTCACTGCAAATATAAAATTTATCGAACCTTTTTTTCTACCTTTTCATACTGTGAATAAAATTTTTTGGATTTCATAGATATGCTTACGTAAATTAAAGCAACTAAATGACACAGTTATTTTTTACTTTTTAGTGCGTTTTGAGTCGGTTCTATTTTTTGTTAAAAAATTTTATTTCTTACTTTTTAGTGATTTATCGCCACCTAACGTGTGCCTATAAAATTTGAGGAGTTCCTTCAATTTTACCAGGATATCATCATCAGATCCTAACATGAATGGGACCATCTTGGAAGTGTGCCCTTACTAATAAAAAAAGAAATAACAAAATCGGACAACTTTGTAAAAAGTTATGCGTGGTCATAAAATATATACGTGTCGAATTGAGAACCTCCTCCGTGTTTTTTTGGTCGGTCAAAAAGGAAAAGATGCCTATCCGAATCTTTTTCTCTCTCTTTTCTGTTTGTCTAGCCTTTTTTTCAGGAACGCGAAGAGGTATCAATACGTAATATAAGTATGGAAATTAATAGTTTCTTCCTTATCCTTACATTTATTTTAAAACAAACTGTCATACAGTTTTCACCTAAAGATCGAGTGAATCATGAGAAAGGTTTAAGTATATACTTAATTTGTCAAGGTTTTATATAAATTGAAAAAAAATGTGACGATAAATGTTGGAAAAGTCGGAGAAATTGAAACCCCTAAGAGCTTTCATCGTAACCGCTGCTTTATATATTTGAGATGTGATGAAACAATGTATGGAAGAATTATTTCTCTTTATTAGGACGACAAAATAGTCCGCGATGGCATATATATATCTTTTTTTTTTCTTTCGTAGGGGGGAAAATCCTCATGGACACCCTACATGGGTAGTGCCGGACTTTTGCTAAAAACCCCACCTAACTTCAGAACGTTAGTGTCCCTGCCATTTGGCCTACCACTAACATCGCAGTCTGATTCATCTCTCATCCCTTGATCTTTATAATATATTCTAAAAAATTTGCTATCAGATTCCACTTCTCACTAGATTCTAACATAACATTAATGAGGCCTTCCATACATTAAACTCTTGTCTGAACTCATTCCTTAATTTCTCTCTTTCATAGTCGAATTGGGGGACTGAAGAGGGTAACTTGTTTGCTATACGCATTTTCAAGAAAAATGCGTATCTACAGCAAGCATGTGTATGCGGTTATGTATTTTTTATGGTTACCTATGCATTTTTATTGATAGTGTTTTTGTTAGATTGCAACATTAACGTCGTTGCTTGCGTCTTCTAGTACCTCATATGGAAA
This sequence comes from Mycalesis mineus, assembly GCA_034621355.1. Classification (NCBI taxonomy): domain Eukaryota; kingdom Metazoa; phylum Arthropoda; class Insecta; order Lepidoptera; family Nymphalidae; genus Mycalesis; species Mycalesis mineus. The sequence continues at coordinate 5,511,427 of CM067901.1, forward strand.
AACCAAAGCCTTATATGGTATAATTATATACAACAATTATGTCTAGATAATTATTTCCAGAATTACGAGAAAGTTTCATATTAAAATTAATGGTTTTCACAAAAGAAAAAACTTACCCTTATGGGATCTTAATCTATAAGACAAGAATATATCTCAAAAACGCGTGGTTATGTGAAAAATTAATACTATCAAAAATTCTAAATCTAATCTTTGTGAATTTAGACATTTCTTGGGAGCTGCATAATGAGATATCGACGTTTTTGCCAAATATTTAAACATTTGCTACTTTTATTTATAATCATGAAAATTATTCTGCGTTTTAAGTGTGTATCTAAGCGCGGATATATCTATTTAAATAAAAGGCAACCGTTACTAACTATGTTCATTATCAACGCACACATTATCTAGCACTTAAACCAATGAACAAATCGCACCAAAATTTGCAATATATTGCAATTATGCATATCTATAGCTATTATGATGTAGACGTGCGATAAGAAAGGATTTCCATAACTCATTCCCTAAAGGGGTAAAACAGAGGTCGAAGTCTGTGTGGAACACCAAGAGAGCATAGGCTTATCCTTTCCCAAAAAACGAATTTCACACGGCCAAAGTCGCGAGGGTCCACAAGTTTCAATTAAAAAATCAGAACCAAATTATAAACAAATCAAATAAATTAATCAAATCAGCAAATCATGAAATCCGCATCAGTGAATCTCTGTTTTCGTTTGAAATATTTATAAACATATTTTGAATATTTATTAGTTTTAAATAATATTTGTGCGTATATTTTTAAATGTACGTACTGTAACATTTGCGTACAGCCTCAGGCGATTAATCCAACACAGTTTAATATTTCTATAGCGTAGGAATATGTTGAACTAGCTGTAATTTGATGCCGCAAATGTAAAATCCACGTAATTATGAAAGCCTTCGTGATCGAAAACTGATACGCACTGATGATTTATTTGTTTTTTTAACGTCAAATTTGCGTATGACTCTGGTGTTAAGGACGATATTTGTAATAGAGCTCGGGGAAGTACTACCACAACTCTATTTGCTGTTAAATGGGTTTGATTTGTTCTAGTCTAGTTGCCGGTGCAATATATAGTACAAGAGTAGGATAATTTCGGAATACTTTTTTCCCGGACAAAATAGATATTCGTCCTAGCATAAATTTCCAAGAAGTTAAAAATTTACATGTGCGCTGGAGACACCATTATATTGAAAATCTGAAAGTCCCCATTGATCATACATTTACATCTACTTTTTATCTTGTTATTGGCTTGGCTTTTTTATAGGTTTTTTTTATCAACTACAAGTTGGCCCTTGACTGATATCACACCTGATGTTAAGTGATGATGCAATCTAAGATGGAAGCGGGCTAACTTGTTAGGAGTAGGATGAAATCCACACCCCTATCGGTTTCTACACGACATCGTACCGGAACGCTAAATCACGCAGGCACGTCTTTGTCGGTAGGGTGGTAACTAGCCACGGCGAAAGCCTCCCACCAGCCAGACCAAGACAAATTAAGAAAAATCTTAATCTGCCCCGCCGGGAATCGAACCTAGGACCTCCGTCTTATAAATCCACCACGCATACCAGGTAATGGTAATCCCCTTAACACAAAGTGGTCCATCTATTTGTTCCGACAATTATTACTTTTAAAAACGTCTACAGCAAGCCACCCAATTTTTGCAAAGCAACGCTGCTGCATTGCTTTGCAGTGCATTGTCCTCAACAAGCACATATAACCCGTTCCCAACCAGTCCAATTATATCAATAGGCATATTACTGAATATTCTAAAGGGTTCTTTAACGTGCAACTCTTTAAAGGGTTGATTTTGCAACGCCACAGGTACGCGGAATGCAAACTTGGAGCTGCAGAAACGGGTTTGGAACCCGACTCGATAAACAACCTCTTTGTTGCTTTTTTATAAAGTTGCCAGTAATCGATTACAATGCTGAGGGGATGTGGTATAATGCAACGGAACGCGGGAAACAGCTGCAATTGGCAACAATTTTTTCATTCGTTTTTCAAACTTTCGTCGAACAAAGTTTTGTTTGGTGCAAGTAAATAATCCTTACACAAAAAAAATGTATTGTCATAACATGATAAACTGGTAGCAAAACTTAAGAGTAGTAAAATAAGGTTTTGTTTTTGCAAAATAGCGTTTTTGTCTAAGCTGAGCTTTGTATTTCTTCTAAGCGGAAGATTAGCGATTTTTTCAATCAGTCACATTAAGCCAGTCTCTTATATGAATATCTAGGTTTAATTTAAGCACAATAAGTGGGAATCTAAGTTAGAACCTCTCGGCTTTCAGTCCATCCCAAAAATTCTAAGCGATTTGGTTGAGTTTTGACTTTTATGTATTACCTTTATAATACATACATAGGTTGCTTTATTACAAAGATTACCTAGACTAGATTACCAGCTTAAATTATTAAGGAGTTTTTTATTATAATGCTCTCAATTTCGATTCCTATTCTAATCTTTATACGCAGCCGAGTAGCACAATTTCAGTAGTACAATTAAAGTTCCATTAATATACTGCCACGTAACTAACAGTAAATAAGAACCTATTCAAAGAATTAACGAACAGCAAACAGCGCGAAAATTCATGTTTGTTTTGTCGCGTTTTCTACTAAGATAACGCTCGACCAAGCGAAATATGAAAGAATTATCAAAACGATCTCCGTTGCACTAAATCACTGTATATAAGGGGAAGAGGACTCGTATTTACTCGCGTACGGACAAAATAAATGTTTTTATTACATAACGCGCGTTTTCTCAAAGGCTTATTTAGATCTCGCTAATGGAAAACCTGCTGTGCCACCTTGGGATAAGATTTCGAATGCAAAGTTCATAATTTTACACAATCTTTTTATATTTTGTTACTTGAAAATGTGCTCTATTTTTTAAACGTTAATGTTGTGTTTTATTTGATTCGTAAAACAGCTAGGTTTGTGTACAGATATCATAAAGGCTGGTGCAAAATTTTAAGTAGAGGGATTTGGTGTCCGTATAAAGCAGTAGGTAGATTTCGGCACCTAGCTATAATAGTAGAGGCGATCGTAGACTGAGGTAGGTCCCAAATGTGCTAGACTTATCTGGCTTCCTTCTTTTTCTCTACTTGTATCTAAATTTTGTATAAAACTGTCTCATTTCCCTCACTTACTTTTATGCCATAGGACTTTTTTCTTACTTTGATAAACCACTGTGCGATAATATTTAAAGTATCAGAAGGTTTGTTTTTTCTGCTTCTATCTTGGCGTCGTCAGCATTTTGATCTTTGTGTTTTCCTAGTTTAGTGGCAGAGTAATTATGATCTTGTTATGATTAATACTTTGATCATTTACATCAAATCAATGCAGCGCCGTCACACAAAATGACTAAAAACCCTGTCTTGTCTTCAAAAATGAAGCATTCTCAAATGTTTTTGTAAATATTATTGATGACCGCCCTAGCTTTACTGATGATTAGTAGACTATCGTTTATACACAACTAAGGGTCCAAGGTCCAAGGTCCAAGTGAAACCTGGGACGTAGCTTGTAAAACTCATATGCCTGTAATTCAACAGATTGCCATCCACCTTCATTTCGAAACATTGGGGTGCTACTTGATCCCAAAAATAAACATGGCACCTATAGACTCTGCCTGCTAATACTAAAACTAAAGACTTTAAAGTATTTTTGCTTAGTGGTATCTAGCATATATAGTAATATCTTTGAGTTTTGACGTGACAACGTCTTATAATTCGATAGAGCCGGCTGCACGCACGAAAAAACATGACTCATGCGGCGTTACCTCGCTTTGAGGCGTTCCATGTAAGGCTTGAAGTGCAAGTGAGAGCGTGGATTGAACGACAACGAAGCACAATCGGTCTATGCGTTCGGCAGCGTTCGACATCCGTCTATTAAATATATTAATTTTAAATTAAAAATTAATATATTTATAAATTAATATATATATTATAAATTTAAAATATAAATTTATAAAAACAAAATCAATTATTTTATTAATTTAAATTAATATTTATAAAAATATACTTAAAATAAAAATTTTATAGACCAATTAAATGCTACCATTCCATCAGTATTTTCTTAAGACGTTGTCACGTTCAACTATCGTCAGTAAACCGACTTTACAGATAACCAATTTTTTATTAGGTACTCTAAATCAGCGTAAAGCAGGTACCTACCCAGTTTTTTTGCATCAAATTTATTTTACTCTCGGAAAAAATACTTTTTCGTTAAGTTATAATTGGTCTTATTTGCAGCCCTAGTAATGTGATCCTATACAGAATTTCATTATCAGATTTATAAATCTATACTAGATTAAATTTAAAAATATAATAGTAATACAATGTCTGTACCATAACCATTGCGGTTGCAATATTGGACAAGATTCCCGCTTTTATTCAAAATAGAATAGTTCTAAACGAACGAAAAGAAAGACAGTAAAATAATTGTGGTCAGAATGTAGAGAACGGGATATTCGTTCTTGTTTTACTTAAATTGCTAGCGCTAGGAACTTGTATTGTGGTTGGGCATCTACCAGTATATTGTATTTAGAGAGCTTGTGTTCGTGAGCTCCGTTATCTTTTTTATGGTTGAAGAGCCTATGCAGTGATGGCCTGACATTTGTCGTTTTATTATAGCTAAAAGTTTGAAAGCCAAAGTTTATATCATACGTACCCAAATATGGTAGAGAACTATGGAATTTAGACATTAGTAGCGTTGGAAGGTAGCAGATAATAAAAGTCAAATCCTCAGAGTTAAATTATAACCCTTTCAGAACGAAAAAATATATTATTGATATTGAATTTTTTTTGGGTATTTATAATGTCTCTAGCGGGTAAAGTATCTAAGAAAAATAATGAAAATAATCCCCTCCTTACCTACTCTCTTAAAACCCCCCCGCACGTTCGTGCGTTCCCGGTTTTACATAACAAACGCACGTTCGTGCATAAATATAGCAAGGTATTAAATGAAAGTAACTTTTAACAAATAAAGCGAATATTTATTAATTTTCATATATTATTAATAGGACATAGGTCATTGAGATCATCTTTCAGCAATATTTATGACTTAGAATCAAAGTTACACGATCGCAGTAATCAGTCTTCGAGATATTAATTTACTTATTGAGACATAATGTAAAATATTTAACATTGCTATAGATTTTTAATGTTTAAAAATTAAAATAGAACGTCTTATTTGTTGTGATATTCTAAGAAACAATTTTTGTGTCTTAGGATGCACAAGTAGATGTCGCATTTAGTACAGCGTACTTTTGTAGTGGAAGAACAACTTTCTAGCCTACATTTCCTACCCCTTGAAAGATCGTCGAATACGGGGAAATGGTTGAATCTATCAAAACGTTTATCGAACGACGGTGGTGCTGCAGGCTTGTATCTCTTGCCAGGTATATCAACAGATGGTGAAGCCTGCTCGTCCTCTATCATCTCACTGGAAATAACCTTAGAGCTGTTCATGAGGGCGTCTGCTAGATCCACCCTAAACCAAAGCAAATCTTTGGATTTGATTTTATTTACATCACAGTCGATTTTGTATTGCCTCCAAGCGTTTACAACTGCTAGATCAAGGAAGTGTATTAGCACTTTCACAGTCCATTTTTTTGTTTTTTGATATGTTCTGTAATATTCAATGAGCTGATCGAGTACATCGACTCCACCCATATTTTTGTTATAGTTTAAAACTACCTGTGGAGCCGTAACTTGAACGTAAGTCTTTTGTTTCTTGTCCCACCTCGGAATAGACGCAGTTTCTTTCCCGCCAGTGCAATTAGAGGCCATTAATATACCCTTGTTATCCATCCACTTTACAAGAGAGACGCCGTCGGATGTAAACTGTAATATATCACCACGCTTCATTGTTCTGTCATGTTTTAGGTTTAACTTCTTGTGATCTGGAATACGATTAAGCATAATCGTTCCAGTCCCATGCAACTGCATGCTGTTCAGACGATCCAATAGTGGGATTGTATTAAAATATCTGTCAAAATATAAACAGCTGTTTGCTGGAACATTCTTAGCGAGACATAAAATAACTGCAGGCCCTTCCCCAAGAGATTTGTCAGTAAAAGCCGGATTATTAGGGTAATATATTTCGAAATCTAGCATTAAGCCGTTGCTAGTTGTGATGACGTAATTTTTAAGCCCAAGAGGTCTTGGTTTGTTCTTAATTAATACACGTAGTTTGCACTTTCCAGTAAAGGGAATGATTTGTTCATCTATAGAGTAAGTGCCAGGAACTCTTTCTATTGACCTGCATGCGTTTTTTACAGCATCAAGCATAGGCTGTACTTTCCAGAGTGGATTTGTATTTCCTGGAGGCGGATCATCTGAATTTACAACGTGCATATTATTTCTCAATAAAAAAAAGCGATCTCTTGGCATTTGATTCGCGATTACTTCTAGTCGCATGCCAGCACGCCAATACATGTTTATGCGAGGATATGGTATACATCCCATCATCAAAAGTATACCGAAAAACTTCCGAATCTCTTGGCTCCGCGTATTCAAGACGGATCCGGTTTTACGAAGGTAGTAAAGATTTGTGCAATTGGCAAGGTTTTCAAAAAAATCATCATTAAAATATTTTTCAAAGTACTGTAATGGAGATTTTACTTCTTCAGTACTCCGGCAAGTAGAATAGTCATGATCCTTATCGGTAAAATCAGTAACTCTCCAAAGTCTCGATCTTTTCGGTTGTCGTGGACGAGTGTTTCTTTTAACGTTACTTTGGGCAGCAGGTGGAATGTTTTCCTGATTCCCAGGACGTACTTGGATATTGGATTCTGAATCACTATCACTAGTGATGTTGCCAGGGAGATTCTGATGAGGTAAATCCTCATCAAACAGACGGGGGGCCTCAGCTGTTGGTTCTATCTCCTCATCTGAAACCTCCAGGTCTGACTCACACCCATCGCCAAGCAATTCTTCCAATAAATCAGCGTCTAAAGGCCGTCCTACGAAAAAAAAAACATCTATTAGTTGTATGAATATCCTACTTCATAAAAACACTTTTAAACGACAACGCACGATCGTGCGCTCAAACTTTGTGGATAAATTACGATGTCTAATATTAAAATTTTGCTAAATAATATTCATACAACAATAACTTAATACCCATAGTAACTATTTAAACTAAAACTGTAAATATATATCAAATTTAGAATAGAAAACAAAACACTTACGCCGGCCGCCTTCGCCTACAAACATAACGTCCGTCTTTGGGCACGTATCACGAGGCACTGACTCTCCACTGCCCCGCAACTCCCGATAAACTATGTACCTAGATGGACGCACGAACGATCGACGCCGTGTCGGCCGTGTAAAATAAAATTACGCGCCAAAAAAATTTTTTGACCGTGAACGCACGCTTGGTATAGTCAGTTCTGAAAGGGATAAAGCATATTTTTTATATTTTTGACGAGATAAAAGGAATTACGTCATAACCAGAAATGTAGATTTTCATTTAAGTATGGATATCTTATTGTCACAGTTAAATAAAAACGAAGTCAAAATATCTGTATTCTGATGAATTTGATTGAATATTTAATTTTTTGGATTATTTTGAATCAATATGTAATTTTTTAAGTACTTAAATAATTTATTGGTGATATTTTTAAGTCGAAAACTTAAAATTAAAGCTACGAGAAAAGCAAAATATCTTCGTATTATGAACGAAATTAAATAAGTATCTTACTATTATAGAATAGCAATATGTATCTCTCAATAGCGAAAAATTGCCTGTATCACATCATTAGAAAGATTAGATATGCAAAAAGGTACTCGATATTGTGTGCTCCCAGCACAGGAGAGATTGCAGATGTCCGCTTAGAACGGAACTACTTACTTACCTTTGCAACCACAACACCTATTCAGCAAGTCCCATGTAAAATCACATGATGCCATTAAATTTACATGGACCCATCATTCCACATCTAAATTGTTATTTTTTTTAATTAGCGATGTAGGTATATAGATAATTGCGTCCATTACCATTCTCTCTAATGCTACCTTAAGCTCGGCCGTTGAATTGTAATTGGAGGACTCATAAAGGGGTCGGAGGGACCGGAAAAGGGGACGAAATGGAACGAAAAGGGGGCAAGGGGAGGGGTAAAATGTATGGAGATGACGCACCGCCATTTCCCTGTTTTTGTATTTGATTATCCTTTCAAGACAATATTTCGCGGGTCCGGAAATTAATGAAGGCAATTTATGCGCACAGAGCGCGGGTGCCCGGTTTTATTTAAATAACTTTTGTTTTTTTTTTACGTTTTTTTAGCGCCGAGGGTTTTGGGGAGGTCCTTTTGTGATTGGAGTGGGCAGCGCCTATCGGATTATGCTGAGGTTAGAATTAATGGAGGACATTATTTCAGCAAGCATTACTTTTTAATACCGATCAGAAGGTATATGTACCTACGCTATATTAACAGCTATGATATAAAGCTTACGGTGCAAACAAACTATGATGCCACAAATGTTACGTCCTTCAGAAGGCATCGGCTTTGATAGTAAATATATGAAAATTATTTAGAACCCATTTAACCAAATCCGAGTCCACGTGTACTGCGTACGCGTCAGATCAAGTGAAATGTGAAATGCATTAGATTTCCTTGCGCTCATAGCTTTTGCGAGAGCCTTTCTAACGGAACACTACTTAAGCTCGATAAGCTCGTCTTCACTTAAGCTCGATTTTGTTTCTGTCGCTGATGAGGCTGATTGTTCATGTATTAAACGGCTAGTGCACTTCTAATGTAACATTACATCACGTGGTGTGGCTTTACACAAGCTCAGTCTACTGGTATATGCACCTTTTAAAAACCTCTGATGCATGTGCTCTTTGGTATAATCTGGTGATAGGTTTCAGTCGTCGCAACCAAAGACGTATCTAGTTACTACTACACGATTTCGTCTATTCGATCCAGTATTGTGAAATTTAGCGTATATAAAATTTTGTAGAAATGTTCAATAAGACATGTTACTTAAACTGATAAATAAATTAAACTGATAAAAAATAAATTCATACGAAGTAATCCAGTTATGTGGTATCTAGTGAATCAACAGGCAAAAGAAAATTTATTGTCACCAAGTAATTTTAAAATATCGCCATCAATGACTATGTCCATCCTAAGTATTTTTCAAAATTAATTATTTTTTCGATTAGACCCTAAACAGCCTTTTTTAGACAAGATGTGAATTCCTGCTTCATTTGCAATATCTTGGTATACTATTGTGAATTTATAAAACCTCGATACTTTACATCTTTTTGTGGAACTGCTTTTTTATACGCACATCAAATACATGAAACAACGATGACGCCAACCTTAATATTTAAACCTTCAACTTCAACATAAAACCTAACTGAACTAATTAACAAAAATCCCTAATTGGATTCCAATAAATATGCTAAATTTCCTTACACAGCGCTGAGCAAACGAGGGGAAATCGGGGAATCTTGCATAGCCACCTGTAACGCGAAATCGTTTCGGGTCCTAAACAAACAACAACGCTTATTGGCTGTGTTTGTCCCCCCACTTAATTAATTTTCTCATTTCCTAGATACAATCCGGCCAAATTGGCGATAGGTAGGATAGGTAATATTGGTTACTTTAATAAGGATATAAGAATGTTTTAATACTTAATGGACTATGTATATATTAGTTAGTTTCTCTTATCATTTCAAAGACACGAGGGTTTGAAGATCTATTATTTTGGGTATCTAATTGAATCATCGACACTCAAGATTCAAGTGTGAATGGGTTGTTAACTAATTTCGTAATGGTAACGCTCACTAAGAACTGATTTGACGATTTACCTACCGGAACGGGATCTACGCGAGCGAAACCGCAGGGCACATCCAGTTATGGATACAATTTTGTATTTTATGTGATGAAATTCGTAATTAAGTTAGTTAAAGTTAATAGTAATTTTGTTACCTTCAATTATTTCGTTATAAGTTTTGTAGTTTCTTTTGCAATCATTTAGTTCCATTTTGGATTGGTAATTTATCGATAGAAAAAAATAATTAATATAAATTAAAACATTAATGTTTCTATAATAATTTCTAAATTATGATTAATTTCTTAGGTATATATATTTACTGGTCATCCGTATTAAAATCCTTTACGCTGTTAGGTAAGTTTTATATCCACATAAAAATCTACGTAAAATAATATAAGATAGTTAGATATAAAAAAAAACCATTTAACAGATTTTATTTACAAAATTGGGACGTGTACCTAATTCAACTCCTCGCTTAGTCGCACGCAGTTTCGGGCAATTTGTCACAAAAAGTTGGCAACTTCGCCCCAGCGCGGCCGGCGTCATTTATTATCCGACCCCAGCCTCCCCTCAAGGGCCAGTAATTTTACCTTCAAAGCCTTGTGCGTAATGAGTAACGACGTGACGTAAATCGTAGGGATTTACCCTTTTATCTAGGGTGGCCATTGGCTTAGATACAATTTTTTTTACATCTCGAGTCAAAACAAAAAATTAATAAAATTAATATTTTTTCGTTTATATTTGAGAATATATTCACTGCACTCAATGGTTTTACCTAATTCTCTTTACCACCGGAACGACGTGGGTTAGTACACATTCGTTTTTAGTGAGCGTCTACAACGCGAAAGCAACTATGACAATTTTCAAATCAATCCAGTGTATCGTGACGGCGCTTAAATACTGTTGTGTTCTGGTTGCATCTACCAACGGAATCAAAGTCAATCGACGACAATTCACTAAGTTGAAATTATGTAATGTACATCACACAATTCAAAAAGCCGATGGACGCTGGAACAGCGATCCCGCAGCGGAAAATGCCCACTCGGTGGAGCGATGACATCAAGCGGGTTACATGGAGCTACTGGTTGCAAGCAGATTATAACCGTTGTGTTTGAAATTTCTTACAAGAAGTCCTGTCTAGCAGTGGTCATAATGATCGTGATGAAGACTACGTGTATGCTTTGCTAATGACCGGATGGGAAGGTAAAGCGTGAGAATATAACAATTACTGTCGAATTTAAATAATCTATTAAGTAATATGGATAGTTAAGATTAAGGTTATTTAATTATAATAAGCAGTCGTAGCAGAAAATCGTTCAAAAAGTTCAATATGGCCAGGATTGAACGGTAGGCAGCGAGGTGGGTGTGAAAGACAAAGGGCTCAATTTATCAGCGGTTTTCTTTCAAAAGCGCTTAATAGGTATCGACTTGCACGGCGCTGTGTCAGCTTTATACCTTGTTTCAGATTTTTAATCCGAAAACCAGAGTCATTTCTCGTACAATGTAATGAACTTTTATTTTTATATTTATTAGAATACCTACCTACTTGACTTTACCGTTAAGTGTTATCGTAGAAAGATTGATAGGTAATTATGCTCATGCTGAGATAAATTTGAATTTATAACCGATTCTATATAATAATAAATCTTACTATTTAAGGACTTACCAATAGGTTGCTGATGTTTCTTGGTTAATTAATATTCTTCACGCCGCGTTGCATGAATAAGCAGCTTATGAGTAACGACCCCGTATGGGTTCGAAACTAGTCGGGCATACTCCGACTATAGTGACGTGAGTTTTTAATATTTTTTATAATATTTTTAATAATTTTAATAAGCCGTAGCCTATTTTAGTATGTATATATTTGATTATCGTAAGGTACCTAGGTCTTTAGTACCAGCGCAAAATCATACAATTTTGCTTTATTACAATAGGAATGGATTAGGGAAAAACACGGATAAGGACCTTTAAGGAGCAATGGAGGTCATTTCATATGAGAATGGCAGTATGAAGTAATATATACCTAAACATGATTATCATCATCATTATCAGCCTATTTACGGCCCACGACAAGCCCAGGCCTCCCTCCTTATAGGAGAGGGGATATGGAGCGTACACCCACCACGCTGCTCCAATGCGGGTTGGCGGGGTTAGGGTGATAATGTTTCGTTCATTAACGATCACTATCAGATGTTGATGATAGTGACCGAGACCGACAGCTTAGGGTGCTCTCCGAGGCACGGGGGTGTAACACCACCAATTTCCCGACGGCTTGGAATGTACTGAGAATTTCATAGAAGAATGAAAAACTCAGTATTATTCCGTGACCCGTCTCAGGATTCGAACCCAGGACCTCGTAACTGAAGCCAGATAGGATAATCACTAGACCAACGAATCAGTCACCTAAACATATAAGTAATTAAATAAATAAATAAATGTTGTTCAATGTCAAACCCTATGTCAGTGGGTGTGACATAACATAAGCATATAAAAATACTATGTATATAGTATAGCTATGTGAAAACAGCAACATTAAAATTCGCTCTGCGAGTGGAGTATAATATGAAGTCATTATGCAAATTCCGCGGGCTTTTGCGCCAAGTTTAGGTGATTTGCGGCCCGCTTTAAATATTGAGCCTTTTTACGACAAACGTGGCTGAAACTGTAAATAGGTATGTACTAAATATAAATATATATGTATATTATATAATTTTAATGAGTTAAACATAATAAGGTGATGTAAGTTTATCGTTCAAAGGACAAAAGCTTTCATACAAGTTTTTTCTTTCATTATTTTACTGTGTGGTTATTATAATTATAATTATGTGATTTGATTTTTATATTTTTTCAATTTAAATCAAGTTCGGAAAAGCAAATTTAAAAAAAAGGTTAGTCAAGGCTTCTTTACATGGAGGTCCTTATAACTAAATATTTCCTTATTCTTTTTTTTAACTTATTAGCCCAATTTGTAATACACTTTATTTATTTTATAGTTGAGTAATTAAAGTTAACTTATTTTTGGCACTAATAAGAAATTGTACAATAATATCCCAGCCATACAAATTAAAACCCATATTCCCTGTTCAAACAACGCTGAAACGTAATATTTACCTACATATAAAAACACAACTCGTGTAGAGTAAAAGCACATAAACTCAAATATAATAGCCGTTTTTTTCAAATACATATATAACAATACATAATCATGTATTATGTATCCCTCCAACACCCTGGAGGTTGCATGAATGTAATATTCATAAAAAACACCCTATTTACGGCCTTGTAAAGGGCGGCATAAAAATTTAGAGGCAAAAGCGTACCCTTTAGGCGTGCTCTTGGGATGGGCCTGAAGTTTGTAATTGAATTTTTGCCTGGAGCCGCAAAGGGCGTCCCTGCTTAATTTGCCGTACCCTGAAAAGGGTTACTTGGTATGGTTTGAGATACTAGATTTCGCGATCAACCTAACTGTTATATCACGGAACACAAGTGATACACACCGGTGCTAAAGTGACACTAGTTTATTCAGATACTTGACGAAGCACCGTCGCACACAGATGCAGTTTGTGAAATAAGACCTTGTAGAGTTAGGGCGACGGTTGGCTCTACATGATATCTGATAACTTTTTGACAGTGCGAGTCATAAATATATTCTACCAGTATATACGAGTATATAAACCCTCAGATCGGTTCATTTACAATTTTAGCACAGACAGTAAATCAACCTTAATAATAAAAAATCGAGATAAAACATCTAAGATAATCTTTCATAAGCTACGGCACAGACTTAGTCGGGACTGTCAGCTAGATTACATTTATAACGGGGGAATTAGACTAAATATTTCAGTTACGCTTTTAAGATATAGGTATTTTTCCAAATAACTTATTACGTCCTCGTTCATTATATTCTGGATTAATTGGCTTGCTAATCATTTTTCTTTAGCATAACCATATGTATTAGACATTAGAAACAAACATAATATTGAACATAAGAAAACTGTTAAGCTTTTTTGTGATAAATAAAAAAAGATATAGAAAGAAGTATGGGATATTAATATTATAAAATTCAATGACCTGTAATGTACTAGAATCGCTTGTCTTATCACTTGGGCCGATCAAAAAGGCACAGTTTATATTGTTGTAATCAAAAAGAAATATTTCCTTTTTCCCCGGCATAAGGGTTGTGGGAGGTCTAACTTTTTTTTCGGTACGTGATAAAATTTTATTCGTACTTTCCGGATTACATAAAAGGTCCACACAATAAGGATTAATACATACGGATCTCATTCGATTTTATTTCATTGCCTTTTTTCTTGTTTGCGGCAGAAACCTGCTCCACATTTTAGACTAAGGGATTTAAATTAATATTTATTTTTTTGTTTTAGCGATGTAATTAATTAAAGCTTTTGATTATTCCCCCATTTTGTAACTATTATACTACTTAAGGGAGGAGGTATGGCTTTGCATATCTACCAGAATAATATTTTAAATCTGCCTTTTTAAACTCAAGATAAAAACATTTATTTACTTTCATCAGGCACCTGTCGATAAAGGTACATCATAACTCACACATTCGGCATTTTGAGCTGTAATAATTATATGAGCACCTGAACTGACCAACGAATTACTTAATGTTCCTCTTATAAAACTAAGTATGTCATTGCAAAGAGTCTGTGAAAAGAGGTGATTTTCAAAGGCCCAAACTTATCAGTGAATTTTCATTTTACTCTCTTATTATAAAACTTCCATTTTAATGTTGTCCACAAGGTACTTGTATAGGAAAATCTAAAATTTTTAACTTAAATCAATAAAAGACGAAATCCCGCCCTTCCGAGTTTTGTTACCAAATTTACATTCTGTAGCGTCTTTCTCAGAGCCAATTTCACCAGTTACGTACGCTACACAGATACTTACTTTGTCACCAGTTAAAAGTTGAATAGTGAAGCTCTTAAGAAAAAAAAGATATTTTTTTACATTAACTTTTTTAGTCATTGAAGATAGAATAGGTTTTTCAATAGATAAAAATCGCATAATTTTAACACGTTAATCGGCTTCATAGAAACTCCATACGCTTGACCTAATGGGCTATTACTTTACTTTATTGACTTAAGGCGGGTGCAGACTAACAATGGTGAAGTCCATTAGCTCGTCGAGTTGTGTAGGTTTACTTAAGGATGCTTTCACCGTACCTAATTAAATAGAAAGTTCTCGAGCCTCGGCCTAATGGGGTTTTATAGGATCGCCCGGAAGAGGGGTTGAATGGTCTTTTAACTAAGGCTGTAGGAAACAATCCTAACAAGCTTCATTGTGAAGACGGGTTATTTAACTTCAACTCTTATTTACAATTTAATTTTACTGATTTAGCTATTGTAACTTAAGTTGTTTGTAGGTTTCAAACGGTACAAAATTATGATTTTTATTTAAATTAGTTTCGTTTAGGCAATAACAGTTATATAAAACGACTAACCGCGACTTCACACATTTGGAAAATGTTGAAACTTACAAAAAACAGACATACAAAGTTCACCAACTGTCACCACTCCCCATGAAGTAGAAGTATCAAAAAAATGTGTTATAAGTGAGCTTTATAGACATAATGTCGATCAGGATCTTCAAATGTTTACTCAGTAAGTAAAACAAGTTTTAAGGTTAATTTGCTCTTACAATTTCCATAGAAACGTTTAAGCATAAAAAATTGGTTGTCTGTAAAGTCGGTTTACTGACGATAGTTGAACGTGACAACGTAGCATTTAATTGGTTATTCAAATTTTTAATTTAAGTATATTTTTATAAATATTAATTTAAATTAATAAAATAATTGATTTTATAAATTTATAATAAATTTTTAATTTAAAATTAATATATTTAATAATTATATTTAATAGACGGATGTCGAACGCTGCCGAACGCAAAGGCCGATTGTGCTTCTTTGTCATTCGTTCCGCGCTCTCGCTTGCACTTCAAGCCTTACATGGAACGCCTCAAAGCGAGGTAACGCCACATGAGTCATGTTTTTTCGTGCGTGCAGCCGGCTCTATCGAATTATAAGACGTTGTCACGTCAAAAACACTCCTTCCTTCCTTTCTAGTTTTTTTATACCTTTTGACTTACTTGCCTGTAATTTTACTGTCAGTTCTTAGGTACATTTCACAACTAAACAGCGATGCTGAACAGTTGAAAAATAAATATCGTTCATATCAAATTAGACTATTATTCAAGGAAAATATGTTATTAGGGTCACGAACGAGTAGGTAGGTACCGAAAAAATCCCTTCATCCACTTAAGTGAAGTGACGTAGGTACATATCCAATAACACCTGCCAACAGCGTTCCGGTTTATCTCACCATTCCAAAAAACGTCACTCAAAGAATCTTACGTTACGCACAAACAGACCCAACTCAAAATATGCCGTTGTCCTTTGCATCCGCGTCAACCACCGTAATAAGACCCTACCCGCACTGATCCCGTACAGGAAATGCGTTAAAAAATAGGCTCTGAAAGAGAGCGAGGAGGTCAGGGTAAGTTGGACGCTTTCCCGCCCAGCGTCATATGACAGATGATTATCTACGGCCGACGTCAAAGTGAATAATTGGGCTTTAGAGCGGCAGAGCGTATTTTAGTATGGACTTTTTATCGATAATTTTGTAGGTTTTCCTATTCAATACCGAACTTTTTGTAGGTGTTGAATAAATATTGATGTTTAGTTAATTTTGCAGCACTATATTTTCAGTAAGCAATTACTTCAATATACAGTTTTCATATTGACAGAGCTACGAGTGTAATACGGATATATATTCATATAACATATTTCTACATTCTACGGAAAGGAAAGAAACAATCGATTAAACTGACAGTACCTAAATGTATTTTATCAAATATTTCCTCTTCTTTAATTGTATGAAATGTTTCATATTTATACATAACAAAGATACATTTGATTGTATAAATAAGTAATGAAAATATTATACGGGATGTGAAACATTCCACAGCGCTCGCCGCCTACACCTACAGAATAAAATAAAATTTTCCACCACACCCAGCAAGTTAAAACAAACCATTCCCACTTTGTTTAACGAACTACAATTTAACCAAGCATTACGTAGGAATTTTTCCACGAATACCAAACCATTTGCATCCGCGCGTGTTACAGAAAAGAGGAGGATAATGAGATATTCAAATCAAGCCGTCTTTGATGAAGGAAAATATTCGCCGCGTTTTCCATTCCGCACGTGCCACGAGATTCATTAAGAATTCGTTTGTTTTCAAAGCTGACCCTAAACAAAAAACGAAGTCCTATGTTTTTATAACGAACGCCTAATACGAAACAACATAAGCGGAGCAAAAATTAAAGCACCCTCTAATTAATTCTGCAAACACAAAAGCCCACCCGCATATGTACCTGCGCGCGTATAGGGCCTCAGGGTAGAATCATAAACCGCATCAAATTATTCGAATATCAAAGGGAAATGCTCAAGAAAGATGGACGGAACCGTGCCTACGAAAATAAAACCCCACCTCCCTTTATTGCCCCAAGTGCTGGTTTACCCCTGTCTCCCCGCGGCACGTCGCATAGGGCGGCCCGAACGCACATGCGTATTTGAATCTCGCCCCAGTAATACCTAAGCTAGCCTTCCATTTTGTTTTTGCGCAGTCATTGCATTTTTTTTCATCTATTTTTTAGTTCTCTCCAGACAACTGTTTTAATATGCTCTGGAATTGAAAACTTAATTACTTGCCTTTTGTTACAATCTTTTTCATAACAAACCTTGCATAAACTGCTTTCAACTGAAGAAAATTAACCTAATTTCTCTTTGTTTAAAAACAAGTGGCCGTTTTTGTCCATGCTCCACTTCGCGTCTAAGCTAACATTTCCTGTCGCATTCAAACTCATAAGAGCAAAATATCATAATAGAGCAGTATAAAAGTGTAACTACACCTAGTTAGATGCATTACTAACATATTTGTATTCAGGACTAAACTATACTAATATAACATTTTACATATTCGATTCTTCATTTAATATAATACGTACCTACTACCGTTTACCAATAGTATGAAATTCTACATACTTGCAATCGAAGAGCTATAATTTACGTATGTCCAAACTTACGTCAAAATATGTACCTACTCGTAAAAGAGAAACATGATTGCATCTAATAGGCTAATTTGATGTAAACTTTCCCAGGGTCACGTATGAGGTAACTTTACATAGTCATTAGGTAATCAAGGTGGTCCATTGTCCAGATCTAATGCGATATCCTGGGGAAATTGAGAACTCTTCAACTTTTGGAGGCACGCTTACAGCGATCTCATTTGGGATCAGTAGCTTTTTGCTAGTGCCGTATAATATGCTATGACAGTATACAGTACGTTACGTGGCGATAAATCACTAAAAAGTAAGAAATAAAATTTTTTAACAAAAAATAGAACCGACTCAAAGCGCACTAAAAAGTAAAAAATAACTGTGTCATTTAGTTGCTTTAATTTACTTAAGCATATCTAGGAGTCGGTGCCAGCCAAGGTTTCTACTTTCAAGGACGTTACCTAGAACCCACAAACTTCTTTACTACGTAAAATAAATGTTCCTTAAACTTGCTGGCACCGACTTCATAGATATGCTTAAGACACAGTTATTTTTTACTTTTTAGTGCGCTTTGAGTCGGTTCTATTTTTTGTTAAAAAATTTTATTAATCGTCATTATCAGCCTATTAACGGCCCACTACTGGTCTCGCTCCTTAAAGGAGAGGGGATATGAAGGATAGACTCAGCACGCTGCTCCAATGTGGGTTGATGAGCTTGGGATGATATAGTTTCATTCATTAATGATCCGGACCGGAACCGACGGCTTAACGTGCTCTCCGAAGCACGGAAATGTAACTACCAGTTTCCTGACTCCGGCCTTGGAATGTATTGAATATTTAATTGAAGAATGAAAAATTGAGAATTATTATAAAAAAACCCAGAATTCGAACCTAGGACCTAATTAACCAGGCTAACCACTAAACCAACCAGGTTTTTTCTTTTGTTGTTGAACGACACGTGTTGAGCGTCAAATGTAGCCAGAGCACTAAGAGCGCGTTCCCACTAAGCATGTCGTGCAACTTAAAGGTAAGAGATGAGAGGAAGAGGGGAGGAGGATATTATGTTTATTCTTAAGTATGAATAATCCCAAAAGTGTGGGTAAACCTTTTAATAAAACTAAAAAAGGAAGAGGAGAATTCACATATAGGATGGAACGACTAGTTACGTTACGTTACGTTAGTTAGTTAAGTAGTCCACGACTTGTTGTATGACGTGACGACAGAATGTCGTGACAAGGGGAACGGCGAGAACGGCGAGGACTGTCGTCCAACGGTAAATTAATCATCACGACATAGTGAGAACGTGCCCTTAGGTTAAGGATTCTGCCGGCCGACGACGTTCTTGCCATCACTCTAGTTGGATCATCAGAAAATAAACTGAAACTAACTAAAAGTTGTATGTTATTTTCAGATTTCCTTGGCCAACGGAGTCGCAGAATGAAAGCCAATTTAGGAAGGAAACATAGGTTGAATTATTATTAAGGTAAATGTAATAAACAATAATACATTCAAATACATTATAAATGTATTAGAAATAGTTATTTGTTATGCTAGGCTGCAAAATTGATTTTTACTGCAAGTGCACGTATTGAATACCGAGCAAGCGAAGAATATTTTTCAAAATAATGGAACATACAAAGGTTAATTAACTCTTTGAGTAATTTAATCTTTGTTGGTGCGTATAAATTTTTTTAGTGTTCTAATTTTATTTATTTATGATTTTTTTATCATCTGAAATGAAAATAAATTTCTACCTGATTAATATTTATCCACTGTATGAAATTGAAATTAATGAAAATGTCAAAAAACTAAATTAAGATATCAATACTCACTTTTAACAGGAACCCCGGGCCTAAGCTTTCATTTTTTTTAAAGTTACTTTGCCTGCCTAGACAGCAAAAACGACTTTTGTGTCATAACTTGACCAAGCAAAAACTACTTTTCCGAGCAAGTGGGATGAAAAAATATTTGTCATTAACTACCTAATAGGCAGAATAGTTTCTATTTACATAGCGTAAAGCCTTAATACCATTTAATCTAAAATCAACTAACAATTTGCTGCAATTTAATGGTAAGCGTATTTCAGCGTAAAAATTTTACCATATTAACTTCATTGAATTACTACTGTAATAAAAAATAATCGGGGCCAGGCCTCCTTGTAGAAGATATATTAAGGAGTTTAGATACTTCGATTAGAGGAGATTGCTCTTGACTATTGACTGCTGTAACGATTTCTATCAGATTTCATTGATGACTGAGATTAACACACAACTTGCTCTCCGAGGCGTATCAGTGTAACATCACCTAACAATATCATACCATTATAAACAAAACTCTTTGACGCAAAAACTTGTGAATAAATTTTGATGAAACTTCACAATAATATAGCTTGCATATCAGAATAACACATCTGCCACATTTTATCCCGAAATTCCCGATGCAACGAGGCGGGTGAAGAACGAGCGTAAAACAAGTAACTTTAGCTTACCTAACTTTAACATACATAGTTTACTACATTTTAATGTTTATTCTATCTGTACGGACGTCGAGTAAAAAAATTATAACAATCGTGAAATTTACTTATCAACAAATCATTGAGTCAGAACTCGAGAGGCAACCGAGTGACGTTTTCAGGCGCTTGACCTTCTACTGCCTAAGGAATTATAATAGCAGCGTTGTACAGTATACTATCAAATAATCAAAATAAGCACGATTATGATACAATTTTGCATCTCGATCAAGCTACTAGCAACAACAGAGTTGGCTCTAAAGCGCAAAGCACTAAATTGACGAGTTAAAAGAATATCGAGAATAATTGTCCGCGTTATGTAGATTTGGGTTAAGATTACCACAAACAAATGCGTGAAATGTGTACAAAACCAACAAACATTGTTTCTATTAATACAAAAATCAAACCCTTTTTTTGTACAGTCGGTTAGAAAGGGGTAAGACTGCTCCAACCAAGGCTTATTCCGATATCTGCACATTATCTGTATACTCAATTACCCTGCGCAAATAGATCCACCCTTTTCCCTAAAAACGATAAACCCCCGTAGTATGTACACTCCTATTTACTTGCAGATAGCACAGCCTTGCAGGAGCCGAGCCATTTTATTGTAAATTTTATACTCGAACGCACATGAATTTGAACCTTATGGGTATATGAATAAGATTGTACGTTGCGATGTTTAAACGGCTAAATTATGGTGGCCGCTGTTCGCCTGAAGCTGTAATCCATCATCGTGACATTTCTATTTATCTTGATGAGGCTCACACTTCCGATACTGATGACCCTTTGTTTTTTGCTGGGGACAGGTACTCGGTAATACCTATACGTTTTTTTATTTTACCCGATGCGACGAGTCAGCGCAGTCTTTACGCCATTTTTCTAGCATAATATAGGTAATATTACAATAGTTATAATAACAACCTTACACATGGGTTCAAAATAGTGATCGAGATATGCTTATGGTTTCAAATATGTTTTGCTGTCTAGGCGTGTAAAATATTTTAGACAGTGTATCCTTACAATTATTATTTTTTTAAGTATTATTACAAATTCAATACATAATAACAGCGTTGTGTTATGATACAACAAAGTCTATTTTACAACAATATTATTAAAGCTTTTCTTTATTAGCTTACGGACAAATGGCATGCTTAAATTACTGTAAGCAAATCCTAAAGTCAAAGAGATGAAACTGAAAAACTTGTGAGTTCACCACCACCACCACCCATAGTGGCAAATTTTGTTATTTTGGTTACAGTAGGCTAAGATGTATTATTTTTTGAAAAAATGTGTACAAATACCATTTTCAGTGAGCCTCATGCCCTGAAGAAGGTGATTAACAAATTTTAGTCTTTCAGATTTCGAGATTAGACAACCGCACGAACAAATTCACTTTCCACTAGGCAACCATCCAGTCCTTTTACTTCGCCCTGCAAGATACAATAAGCCGAACTGCTCAGAATTGATATACAATACCCCTTTTCAAATTGTTGAGTTTGTCCCATTCGTTTGTTTGTATCTACTCGTAATTTGAATTAAACAGCCCTTCAGTCAATGCTTAATATAGAAGTAATTATATACCGTACTTACTCAATATACTAATAACATAAGATACTAATCAATTTAAAAACAAATTCTATCTGTCTGATTGCTCCGACTGTTCTCTGAAACGGTAGGACCCATTTTGACGAGACTTACACTAATAGACATCCGTTGTTATAAGGAGTAATTTAAGCATATTTGTAACTCGATATTTCAACAGAAATTATTATTATAAAAACAAAAAACTCGACTGCTTAGAAGTTATGAACTGAAAAGAGAAAAACAAGGATCACTATATCTGTATAAAATTCTAAATACTTTATGGTGCTGCAAACAGGGACAAAATACTTTAACCTGCGGGGAAAGAAATATCTAACAAAACTACGTTTGTCCCCGCCTGCAGCACCATAAAGTATTTAAAATTTTATACAGATATAGTGATCCTTGTTTTTCTCTTTTCAGTTCATAACTTCTAAGCAGTCGGGTTTTTTGTTTTTATAATAATAATTTCATTTGAGACTTTTTAGTTTTAGTTTATGGTATAGAAATGAGACGTACACTTAGACATACACTTTTTGCCATTTTTTGTTAAAAAAGTAGTATGAACATGATATGATATTTATATTTTTGAAATGGTCTTTTTACGACCTTTCAATTGGTACCCATATTGCTAAGATAAGAGAAAAATATACACACATCCCCCCTTTTTTCCCCCATTTACAGCCGCCATTTTGAAAATTTATATAGCCTATGTCACTACCACAATTTTGATAAATTCAACGACACCTCACATGTCAAAATCCGTTCAGGCTGTAGTGCGTGCCGAAGAAATGGACATACATACATACATACGCTCGAAAAACATAACCCTCCTTCTGACGCAGTCGGGTAAAAAAGGGGATCTGCTAGTGTGTAATAAACTTTTCACCCCTAATAATTTTTTAGGCGTGAAAATATCAAATGTATAAATTCGAAATGTCTAGGATACTCAAAAAAAGTTCAAAAACCAAGTCACAAATTGACATCAGTAAGTAAATACAGGGGGTCACCCCATATTCCAGCTACAACGAGACCAAAACGCACCCGGGTACACACTGAAGCCTAAAAACATCGTATTACCAAACAAATAGAGAGCTGTGTCAATCTATGGTGGAAGTTTGCTCAACGTGTATCGGCTTTTACTGACTACTTCGCGTAAGTGCTTTGCTGGTAACATATTTATGAATTCTCTATGCAAGAACCACGTGGGCGTAAATTTTGACGAGCTCTATGATGTTGCTCGCCAAGCCGATTTAAGCAAGCATGGTGGGCGCTCTAAGTCCCAATCTAATACAAATGAGTAGGTATGTATGTTTTTAGCAGTGAAAATATCTCAATTACAATACCACATTATTATTGAATAATAGCTGACTCGCCCATTTTACTCACGAAGACCCCGTTCCCAAATATTGAAAAATTCATACGTAGTAAAGCAATTTGAATTTTACTGCTTACAGTAAATCTGTTTTAGATTTGAATCCTCTTTTCTATGATGACTACGTGCAGCGTACGCGTTAGACTCAAGTCTCAACTCAGTTTGGAAGCGAAACAACGCGTGAAGTTTTTCAACATCATATTCATTCTATTTTCAATTAATTAAGGTACATAGTTATATTATTCAAATAAAGAAAGTTGGCATAAATCAAGACGTAACGCTGCGCTTCGTCTCTGCTACAGTCTGAGTTAAACGTTACAACGGAGAACGAACTCCCGGTAGCAACTAACCTTGTCAACGGACACTGTTCAAACGACTACAGAGACTCTTATCATTCTTCCTGGGTTTTTCCGTACTTGGCCAGTAAGTTAGCTGTTGTGATTGCAGTGACTCTTATTTCCTGAGAACGGCCAATTTAGCAAATAGCCCATGTAACCTAGTCCCCGTTCAATTTACAAATGTATATCTAATTTGACCCACATACCATTAAATGGAAAAAAACCAGGATTTTATCAAAAATAAAATAGGTACACGAATATATAATTGGTAAAAATATGAAATTTAGGACATTAAAAGAGATAATGTATATGTAGTAGTAGTGCAGGTACTGTTCTATCCTATATATAATATAATTAAATTAAAAATTTTAATAACCAATTAAATGCTACCATTCCATCAGTATTTTCTTAAGACATTGTCACGTTCAACTATCGTCAGTAAACCGACTTTACAGACAACCAATTTTTTTACGAAATTTTGAGTAACCATTTTCAGCTTGAAATTGAGAAGTTAGTAACATCATCAAAGTGAGTCTGTACTCAATACAATTTTGGACCATCTCCTTTATATCTAATTTGACCCAGGTCTGACCGATAGTTGTGGCTTGTTACCATTTCATGAGCTTACAAACGATATAGGTATCCGAGATTTCGATATGTAGCACATTGAGGCAATGTCTATGTAGTAGTAGTGCAGGTACTGTTCTATCCTATAGTAAAATACATGCATTCATTCTTTTGGCATTAGATATCATAGTTATTGTTTTGTACTTAGCCTATGTGGTTTCGAATTAATTATAAATTTCGAGTCCTTGAGTAGAGATATTAAAAAGAATAAAAAAATTACTCCAATACAATTATAATTATAGAGCCGGCTGCAACAAAAAACATGACGTCATGCGTCGTTACTTCGCTTTGAGGCGTTCCATGTTAGGCTTGAAGTGCAAGCGAGAGCGCGGAAGAAAAGAAAGCAAATCGGCCTTTGCGTTCGGCAGCGTTCGACATCCGTGCTATTAAATATAATTATTAAATATATTAATTTGAAATTAAAAATTAATATATTTTATAAATGTAAAATGCAAATTTATAAAATCAAAATCAATTATTTTACTACATGAAGGGAATATTTATAAAAATATACTTAAATTAAAAATTTTAATAACCAATTAAATGCTACCATTCCATCAGTATTTTCTTAAGACATGTCACGTTCAACTATCGTCAGTAAACCGACTTTACAGACAACCAATTTTTTTTACGAAATTTTGAGTAACCATTTTCAGCTTGAAATTGAGAAGTTAGTAACATCATCAACGCATCTGATAGCGTCCATTTCAAATGTAAAACATCATCAGAATGGGGGGTCTAAGCTCCATATACTCTCTCCAATAAAATTATTATTAAAAATTTTAAGTATGAACTGAAAGAAACTAGGATCACTATGCTAGGGGACAAAATTTTAGTTTATGAAATAGAAATGAAACTGTACACTTGGTACACTTTTTACCAATTTTTGATTAAAACAGTAATACGAACATGCTATAATAATTTATTATTTTTGTTTTAATTTATGTTATATTTTACACTTGGTACACTTTTTGCCAAATGGTAAAAAATACACACTTTTCCCCCATTTACAGCCGCCATTTTGAAAATTTATATAGCCTATGTCACTACCACAATTTTGACAAATTCAACTACACCTGACATATCAAAATCCGTTCAGCCATTTCGGCTGTAGCTCGTGCCGAAGCAATGGGCATACATACATACATACATACGCTCGAAAAACATAACCCTCCTTCTGACGCAGTCGGGTAAAAAGGCTCAGGCCGGTTGGCTGTTATAGTAGGCTTAGCATTATGGTGATTAAAACGACATGACGACTAAGAACATAATATTAAAAAAGAATGATTTCTAATGAGTAGACCTAACAAGTAAATCGATAATTCACATTCAGATATTGCAAACCTTATAATAACCTCACTGCAATTATAATACTGCAGTCCTAATTAATCTCCTTTATGCCTCTCTATTTACTGGTTACCTTTCAAAAGCAACAGAGGTCGACAGAACAATGGATTTTATTACCGCACTATCACCAAGACAAATGAGAAATAGACAATATCTACCCTATTTACCTCTGTCTGTCTGCCCGGCCGCAAAGCTGGCGCCTTCTTTTATACAATCAACGGGATACAGGCGAAAACGAGTTTTATAATAAAAGGTCGAAAGGCATTTATTGCTAAGCTTTGCAGTTGCGTTCAAAACTCAAAACCGTTTCTTTTACATAGCGAATGTTGACGCAAACGATTGTATATCCTGCTCAGTTGTGTTAGAGCGACTTTTTGTGCAGCCGGAAGTGTAGGAGTGACGCCATTTTGAATTGATGTTGGCGGTCAAAATTTATTGCGCATAAATGTACCTCTGGCTAACCCGGGAGTTAGAGGGGGTGGGAGTAGGCTTAAAAATCGGAGAAAGGGTAGAGGGGAATGTTTTTAGCGTTCGCAGCGTCGGCCTATTCGGGTGTTGATGGGTGTCAGGGTCGGAGTACGGAAACTTTTATATCTATTTTCTTTATTTGGTGTTTTTTCACTTCTACAGATTTTTCATTTCTACACCAGGACTAAACTGCCTTCTTGAACTACGTCTTAGCTGCGAGACCTGAAATACTATTTTTGTAATAGTGACACAAGTTAGTCCTTGACTACAATTACACCTAATCATAAGTGATTATGCAATCTAAGATGGAAGCGGGCTAATTTTTAAGGAGTAGTACAACTTCCTCACCTCTTCGGTTTCTACGCGACATCGTATCGGAAAAATACGCTAAGTCGCTTGTGTAGGGTGGTAACTCGGTAGGGTGGTAACTAGCCACGGCCGAAGCTTCCCACCAGCGAGATATGGATCAATTTAGAAAATCCATATTGGCCCAGCCGGTAATCGAACCCAGGCCGTTGGACTATAACCACTATACCTAATCTAAAAACAATAATCATCAATATAATTAAATATAATTTACAAACTTCAGTATTCATTAGCATCTGCGTGGTTGGTGGCTTGTAAACATAAATTGATGATGATATCCATCATTGAGAAAACAGGAGATTCGTAATTATTTCAGTTTAATTAACCAAATTTAGTTTTAAAGAGCAAGTTTAAACGTCTTTAAATCATTTCGAGTAAATAACATAATACATAGATATATAATAGATTTTTTGTAATTACTAAGTATTTTAAAAATAATAAAAATATTTTGTTAAAGGAGTTCTCTGAGTACATCAATAAATTAATTAGAGAATTGTCTTGGTTTTTGTTTTTTGGATATAAAACTATTTTAGTGTAAATTTTTAAAATATATTTGTTGATATGGTGCCAATTTATTTTTTTAATATTAATTTTTCGTTACTTATGTTTGTTTTATTATTTTTCAGGTTTCCCTCTCACGGAAATCAATCAGCTTCAAATTGAAATACGAAGACTTCAATCATGTGAGCATTAAGTATTATATATGAATGGTTACCCAAGCGTTCTGCGATACTAATTTCAAAGTATCAAAAACCCTAGGTATTAAAATCCCAATACATTATCGTTCCGGATGGTCAAAATACCTAGAAGGTTTTTGATACTTTGTAGTATTAAGTATAATAAATATATATTTCAGTTTTCTTTTAAGAATTAAACAAAAGTTAAAAAAAAAACAAATATAAAAGCACATTTTTTTGCACGCACAGTACGTCCCTGTGGCGCGTTTAACCCGCACCCTCGACCTCTACGCACGTCTCACTCGCACAAACTCCAAAAAGAACTCTCCATCGCTTTCCACCCCTTGCTTAAATTATTGCACCTCCATTTCTACACTAGAGAATTGGACTTATCTGTACCAAATTCCATTCTCTAAAAATCGAATCTGCCGCCAAAGCAATACGGCTTAATTTGGAACTCGCGTGTACAATCGCGAGGACAAATTTCTACGAAAAGCATGTAGTTCTGCTTATCTGTCATCCTATTAGACAAGGATCTAACTCTTGTTTCTTTAAAAAAATAATGTAGGCTTTATCATTAGTGAAATAAGGCTGATTATAGTTTAAATGTTGGAATGGAGAGTTCGTCTTTTAAAAGTCACATAGCAATAACGGACGAGAACTCAGTGTAAAGGCGGTGAACAATAAAAAGGCCACCCGTAGCTTAATGCTGGGGGATGAGGTGGGTGAAGTTGTGGGGATGAGGGTAGTCCGCGTACGCAAGGCGACAAGACGCATTACTCGGAGACCTATGCTCGAGCGAAGACGTTTAGAACATTCACGATAATCCTATTAAAATTACGCGAATTTCTTTCTGTATATTAGTTTACCTATATATATTTAACTTCCCTGACGCAATGAAATGTTTTACTTAGGGATATTACAAGGTAGATATAAGTTCGTTAAAGTCCTACGAGATGGCGTCACTTGTTTCTCTTAAAAAAGAATAAGAATTTCCAAAAAATTTAAACATCAAGGGAAGCCGAACCTTAATTAGATACATTTTATTAAATGTAACAAATTAAGTAATTTGTATTAAAATTTATTATCATGATAGGTAATTAATTTGATTTTCATTGAAATAATTGTCGTGATTTTCGTCATAATGTAATTTTAGACAGGGCAATCAGCATGATCATTCGAGACCCTTTTAAATTGCACAATTTTCGAGAAGCAAATTTTGGCTTACCGTTATTCCTGGCTGGCAGCTCAACAATACAGACAATCGATTATGGTTTAAATATGGCTTGTTTTATGTGAATTTTGCGCAATTATAAAACTCGCTATAAATTAGAGGCAGCTGTTTACCCTAACTAAATTGTGCGGTCGGCGTGCGCAAAAACCCGCTCACAATGCACGTAATTATGTTGAGTACCCCGACTATTTATTGTGAAAAACACTGAAAATAAATCTATTGTTGGACCATAAATGAAACTATACGATTATTCACTATACTAATACAGAATCTATGTCTATCATTCGTTATATTTTTCTTACAATAACTTGTAAGGAAAATATCTGTACAATTTTTTTTAAAGTAAGACTTCAACTTCAACTTGTAGTCAATCTGTGTAATAAATCGCAAGGCATGTGCACATAGGATATATATATTTAAAAAAGAGCCAAATATATTTTACTTTAGCCTAGATATATACAAATCTTCAATCGAATCGGAGGACAAACTCTACGAAAATTAACCGACAAAAATGTAAAGACCTCTTAAATCATCTTCTATTTACATGTAGTAGGATTGCCTCATAAAGCTTTTTGTGGCACCTGTGTAACCTCGACCTTATTCTGAACGTTTCTAAAAGTAGCATTACTAATACATTTCTAATATTGGAGAAAACGATAGTTTAGACCTTAAAATATTTTACATTAAACTTAAAAACATTTTATTTTTAAAACCTGTACATCGTTAAAACAAATTAAACTTTTAATACTAATAAATCCGATATTTTATTTCAATTTCAAAGGTGCAAAAAATATTTTAAATGCAATCACTTTACCCGTCCTATTACTTTAAGCCTAAAATAAAAGCGGCTTGTGAATCACTGGTCAATTGGAAAATGAATGTGTCGGTGCGAAACCGTCACTGTGCGACGCGCGGGCAACAGTACTTCAAATTATCCAACAAGGTACCTAGTCATTATAAAAAAAATAAAAAAATAAAACTATCTCTTTGGCCAGTAGTTTAGCCTTAGTTTGGCTTCGAATTTGGTACCACGTTTGATTTTAAACTCGGGCTATAACTTTGGAACATTTGTTTATTCCTACAAAACAAATTTCGTAGTTGAGAAATTGGTGGTGTTATACCGCCATGCCCCACATTAAGCAATCGGTCAAAGTCATTGTCAACTTACCATCTGATAGTTATCATTACAAAATTCAAACATAATTCGATAACCTGAAGTTTAAATAAATATGTAAAAATAAATAAACCCTCATATGGTGCCTGTAAGTACATCGGCCAGAATGAGTGACGATAGGTGGACTTGTCGGCTGACATCATAGACAGGGCCCCTAGGTACTAGAAAGAGAGGAAGACCTAGAAGTAGACGGGCAGATGACATTGAAGGGACGGCTGGAAAACTGAAAGAAAAAAGGCTTAAATAGAGTTTACTGGTCATCTTTGGAGGAGATCTTCACCCTCAAGTAGAGGAGTTAGTGCTAATTTTGAAATTTTTTACTGACATCAGGCACTAAAACTGCAGAAAAACTCACCAAAATTTCATCATACTCTGTATAACATTCATTTTCATAATAATAAAACACACATTACACATCACGCATACGATCAAATAAATAGGCAATAATTCCATAGTAAAACTGAAAAAAACGCTCGCAGCTTAGGAATGGAAATCTATAATTTCCTATTATTTCCATTACGTCTTTTAAAGCCAATTTAAATAGAAGACGGCACAAAACGTTAGCCGCAGCAAGGCAATTAAGTTAGCGCATCAGATTACATAATACCGGGTATTTATAATGGAAGGTAGAACAAAAAGGAGCCGGTGGTATCAGATGGGCGTAATTTTTCATTACATTAGTATAGGATAGTCATGCGCGCGTGAAGATAAGCCCGGAGTTGGGACCGGCGGCCCCCGTACCACGCTCCGACAGTGCGAAAGCTATCGTTAGATACTTGCAACGTCCCGCGGCTTCTATTGGTTATTTTTTTCATTTTTTATTGTGTATCTTTTTTGTTTAATTTAATTCCAGTAATCAATTTCTATTACTGCTTTTTTGTTTCGTTAAGTATGTGGCTCACGGAGACTTGATTTCACTGTTTGATTAAACTATGAAATATGTATTGAGCTTTTCTAATTTTTTAGAAATTTTCAGTAAAAATACTTATTCGTGAGTAAGGAAAGGCGATATTGTACCCTTGTGCCTTGGAGAGTATGTTAAACCTGGTCCTGTTGATTATCAATAACATGATAATTACAATATAAAATTCAAAAATTATCACTAAGCCTGACATCCCGCTTTGGGGTAGCGTAGTGAGTCTGAGCTCCATATCCCCTCTACTATAAGGACGGAGACCTAGGCCAAGCTGTTAAAATAGAGTGATAATTATATTAAGCAATTTCTATACAAACATCAGAAAATCAAATCAGTGTGACTCTAACACCGGTTTAGAAAACTGATTCTAAAGAGCTCTCCAGAATTCAAAGCTATAACCAATGTAATAAACATTATTTAATTCATAGGTTCCTTGTGTTTTTAATTTAAAGTCCTTATTGTCCTAGTAAAGCTAACAAAATAAAATAATAATAACAAATAACGTGACCCTAAATTTTTATCATAAATGTATTTAGAAATCCAGGCGTACACTAAATATTTACCTACTATACAATAGCAAGTAATCAAACAAAAATAAATATTATAACAAAAAAAAAGGAAATTCAGTTCAAAATTAATAATAATTTATTATACACTATCAAGTTTATGTACCTATACGGTAGTGGGTATATTGATTTCCTTATTTTTAAAATTAATATGTATCTATCATATTATCAAATTACTTTATTAAATACATATAATATCGAAAACTTTAATACACAAAATAAAAAAATATATGAAAAAATTTCACGTAAAAAATAAAACAATATCTCTAAGCGAAACACTTGGTACGGGGGTTGCGGGTGTAGAGTTCCCTTAGGAAATTAATAGTCGAGTTTCTGGGACCCTTCCGCAGACAGTCGAGTTCATGCCTTATCCGTTAGATGGCGTTGGTAATACGATTTTCAGTTTATTTTTAACTGTAACAAGTAGAGAAGTAACATTTTTTTTTCTTACAGGATAATAGGTAATCAAGTCAAACTTAAATAGCTCAACGTGAATGAATTCAAATCCGAGAGGTCAAGATTTGATTCCTGTCTATTGAGCTTTTTTCGCTCTTCATATATAAATTTTTAGTAGGGTGGTAACAAGCCACGGCCGAAGCCTTCAAAGGTAGAGTGATGATGATGATTACTCTATTGTATATACATCCATAGATATCCTGAAGTAATGATCACCACGGTACCAGGAAGGCGGTCGGCGAATGCAGGAGGTTTTAGTCCGTAGGGCACCGAGGATATCGGTGACGTCGGATATCGTCATCTGGGTTACCCGAATGTCATCCATGAGGATTTCCTCCTATAATAAAAAAAAATATACATAGATATTCCTTAAAACTATACACTTGATTGACTTGAAATTTGGCATAGTTACGTTTTTCGCGAAGTAGATGCTCAATAAGATCGTAATGCTTGACAATCCTACACAAGCAGTATCTACGCGAGTGACACCGCAGGGCACAGCTAGCAGTGTCTATTTACCACTAGCAGGCAGCGTAAGTGACGCACTCAATTAACAAGTTGCGTAGGAAGTTAAAACCGCTCATATATCCATTAGGCGGAATATGAGCAAAGTGCGAAGTTAGACGGCGCTGTCCTTTGGCGGTCGTAATTTATGTGGGAGGCAACTTATACTGAGTACGGTTCGCACAAAAATATCTTAGCTAACTGTACCTAAGTATTTAGAGCTCTCATCCATCAGTTCCCATTATGTGTTTTAAGGACTTTATTATGGGAAATGTCTTAATAATTGGTGTCTTAGCTAACTGTCCCTTAGTATTTAGAGCTTCCATCCGTCAGTTCCCATTATGTTTTAAAGACTTTATTATGGGAAACGTCTTAATAATTTATATCTTAACTGTCTTAATTTAGAGCACCGACGGTACGTCCTATTATCTGTTTTAAGGGAAATTCTTCCTTTATGGGAAATGTTTGTTAATAATTGATATCTTATTATTAACTGTCCCTAAGTATTTAGAGCTCCGATCCGTCAGTTCCCATTATGTGTTTTAAGGACTTTATTATGGGAAAGGTCTTAATAATTGATATCTTAGCTAACTGACCCTAAGTATTTAGAGCTCTCATCCATCAGTTCCCATTATGTGTTTTAAAGACTTTATTATCGGAGTGCTCCACTATTAAATTGATTTCATCCCTACCATCTGGGCGCCTGTTATAGCTCTACCATCCGTTACACCAGGTCTTTTCTATGTAGCTTGTACAACTGTGCTGTACAAACAGCATGCCAAACTCTAACTGTCAAATTTCGTTGCAAAACCAACGTGCTTCACAGTTTGTGTGCTGTAAACTTCAGATGGGACACGATGTTTGTACTTACTTCCCAACAAACTTCATGTCTATGCTTGTTTAACTTGTTTTTTATTCATTTTTAACATTACCTTAAACCAAATAAAAGCCACTGGCAAAATACGGCATTTACATTACATTTACCTGGCTAAATATGTTACCAGTATTACCACAGATATAGCTTGGTCAATCCACGATGGCTCGTAGTGTTTTGTTTTTCAAACGCTTACAGTGCAAGTGTGCAATAAAAACTGCAAGAATGTGAGTTCTATTACTACGTAACGAGTAGCAATGTGTGCACACTCACACAAAGTGTCAAGTTAATTATGTCAACAAGAATGTCATGTTTGACTAGCAGTATGCTCTATTCATTTTGACTCATTTTTTAAAAATGAATATGTCGTGTTGGTCCTGCACAGCAAAATTATATTGTGATATAGGTTAATATATATATCGGAGTATCACCATTCTTCTTGACATCATCTTTAGTGGTTCTTAATCTCTTAGACGTTTTCTAGGGTTACAAAGACTTTGTCTACACGAACAGATATATTGCAAGTTCACAATGTTTTGATACATGAAATAGATTTTTATAATTCCTGACGTATTATAAAGATTCAGAATAGTAGTTTATTTACACCCATCTTACTTTACTCCCTAATTTAATTTACTTCTTAAGAACACTTTTACACTGGTCCAACTCGACCAGTGTAAAAGTATATCCTCTCCGCACTCCAGACACAAACTAACTACCCAACTCCTTTATTCCCCTCAAGATGGTGTAAATACTCTACTAGGACTTTGGCGCCCGACTCTTATTGGTCGGAGTATTAAACAAATCAATCATTCATTCATTTATCAAATCAAATTGAATTTGACTTTGTGTTAAAGTTTTAAGTAAGCACCTATCTCATATCTCTCATTAAATGATTAACAATTAGTTCTATTTCGATTACTTTCATAAAAAAAAATTGGTTGTCTGTAAAGTCGGTTTACTGACGATAGTTGAACGTGACAATGTCTTAAGAAAATACTGATGGAATGGTAGCATTTAATTGGTGATTAAAATTTTTTAATTTAAGTATATTTTTATAAATATTAATTTAAATTAATAAAATAATTGATTTTGATTTTATAAATTTATATTTTAAATTTATAATAAATATATTAATTTTTAATTTTAAATTAATATATTTAATAATTATATTTAATAGACGGATGTTGAACGCTGCCGAACGCAAAGGCCGATTGTCCTTCTTTGTCGCTAGTTCCGCGCTCTCGCTTGCACTTCAAGCCTTACATGGAACGCCTCAAAGCGAGGTAACGACGCATGACGTCATGTTTTTACGTGCGTGCAGCCGGCTATATCGAATTACAAGACGTTGTCACGTAAAAAACTCGTGACATACCAAAAATAATTACATCCACAGACAGTAACATTTCCATAAACAATGACGTCTATTACAATATTACAACAATCTATTCTAAGTCTCTAGTCTAATTCCTTCGACATATATATTAACCCATTTAAAAATATCTTAAAAACACACATACTCACAATCATCTCAGATAGGTACCTAGTATGTCTATTTATTTTTGTTTAAACAGTTTAATGATCTCAACTCCACGCTGTCTTGTCTACCATACCCCTAGCGTTTTTGTAAAGCGTGAACCCATGATATCTATTATTATTTTGATTCATTACAAGTTAGTTTATGTAAACTAAGATGGAAGCGGGCTAACTTGTTAGGAGTAGCATGAAATCTACATTCCTTTAGTTTCTACACAATATCGTACCGGAACGGTAAATCGCTTGACGGTACGTCTTTTTAGTAGGATAGTACTAATGTATATATAGTACAAATACCAAAGCTATTTTGCTAAGCTAATTTGGAAAATCTATATTGGCAGTATCAAACCAATCAAGTGACCTTTGTAGAAAAATTAAAGTCGAGTCGGTCAACCTGAAGGAATGGGCAACGGAACGATTCTTCTGGATAAGTCACATTTAAATGTGTAGTTTATCATCATACGATACGTTTTTTTGACATTATAAATATAATATTGGTAAAAAAATTAAGTAGAGCATCATTCCGTTGGGTCATTACACGCAGCGATACAACCTACAATAGCCCGTGTACACCGAGCCGTGGTCGACTCGAGACTGATGTTCAAACTGTACTCCCCGCACCCTTCGGTTTCCCCTCGCGAGAAATAGTGGGGCGCGTCTTAGTGAATTGAACTATCAGTAGGTATTTTACCTACCTTACCTATTTTTCCTACTAAGTTGAAGTTCCTTTACAATTTGTACACACAAAGGCCGTAACGCTATCAACATAATATTATAGCTAATGCTATCACTACATACGAAGATAATAATTTGTCTTGCCATAGTAAATTGACTATAGCGACTTGTTAAATGGTAAATTCCTTATTATTTGCGGTTGCTGACGGTACCTACTGAAGCAAAGCTCTGTAGCTGCGGCGAGCGGTAATTTCACAAAACTTTCGATCCTCGGTTAAGCTGAAAATATATATTATGTTGGTTTAAGATAACATTACTTCTGTAGGATATTGTTTTAAAATGAGTGTTATACAAAAAGCTTCTACTAAATTATGTTAAGACATTTTTTTATGAAACTATAGTTCATAATAAAATGAAACCTTACACACACTTCAGAAAATGAACATTGTATTACGTGGCAGAACCATTTATTATAATTTATCTATATCTATGCTCTATACTAATCTATTTGTTACTCTCGGGTAAACTATTAAACCAATTGAAATAAAATTTGGTACAGAGATAGTCGGCAGCCAGGGAAAGGACGTTTTGTCGATCTATCACAAAACAAAATTTCAAGTGGACAATGTCGCGGGTGTCCGCTAGTTTCATATAAATAAAAAATTTACTAGCTAATAGGTAAAATAAACCAGCCAAGTACGAGTCAGACTCGCGCACCGTAGGTTCCGTACAAACCAGTAGGTAAACTTTTTTGGTATCAGTAAGAATTTGATATGAGTTCAACTTGATATCTCTATAACACGTTCAGGAGGAAAAGGGTTAATAAAAACATTAATATGCGTATTGTATTGTATTACAATGTTGACTCGACGATTATTGTTCCTATAGTCGTTTCAGTTAATGGTCTTATAGCGAAAAGCTTCGACCAGCACTTTAAAAAGCTTTCGCTTAGCTATTGGATCAAGGGTCGGATACAGAAGGCAGTTATTCTTGAAACAGCGTGTATTGTGAGGAAGTTCCCCACTCTGGAGCCCTGACCACCGGTTGCTTGGCTGCCGCCGCGGCGGACTGGATTTTTTTATAAATTTTTAATAGTGTTTTTTATAATGCTTATAAATTGTTTTATAAGCATTGTTAAAATTTAAAAAAATGTAAATAAATAAATGATAGAGAACATTAATATTATTAAAAAATAACTACTTACTATATCTCGTTCAAACCAATTTTCGTTGGAAGTTTGTATGATAATGTACATCATATATTTTTTTTAGTTGTATCATTATATTATTTCAAAAGTTAAAGAGGGGGACCAATATTTTACCACTTTGGAAGTCTCTCGCGCAAATAACCTTAATATCATTTTTAAAGACCTATCGATAGATATCCCACACATACGGGTTTGATGAAAAAATAATTTTTGAATTCCAGTTATAAGTATGCGGAGACCCAAAATTTATTGCTTTTTTTTCTATTTTTGTTATTAATGCGGTTCACAGAATATACATTTTTTTACCAAACTTCATGAGTATAGTTCTTATAGTTTCGGAAAAAAGGGGCTGTGCCATATCCGGACAGACAGACGGACTTCACGAATCTATAAAGGTTCCTTTATTTGTCATTTAGCAACGGAACCCTAAAAAGCGTATTTGATTTGATATTTTAGGGTCTCAAAACTCATATTTACGTCAATTGCTGTAGGAAATAGACCTATAGTAGATTTCATTTTAAGATTCGTCAGATCGAGAAGTCATTACATACTTTCATGCTAATGAGACCAAAAACGATTTCATCTATTATTATTATTATTATATTTATTATATTAAAAAATCAATTGATATTTATCTACCTTTTTTAAATAAATGAAGTACATCTGAAAAATATCTATATTTTATCGCGGATAAATATTGTAGGTTAAGTAAATAAATGTTATGTAAAACAGAGGCAATAGGAACGGCCCCAAAGGACTTAACCCTTGGTACTTGGAATAACAAAAAAAAACAATTCCTCTCTAAAAACACAAAAAAAAGCAAAAGGTTAAAAGTTGTCCTTATTTGAATTTTCATTAAAACTTTCTCCCGTCAGGAACAAAGAACATTTATATTAAAAAAGTCGGACCGCGGCCAGATAAATATCAGTAGTCTCGAGAGCGGACCCAAAATTTAACTTGGGCATAGATCAACTAAATCGCAGAAAGGTCACTAGGTACTCTTCTCTTTAAGTTTGCGTTGGATTGAGTGTTCATAATTGTGTTCAGGTGTTATCAATTTACAATCATCATCCTTATCATCATTATCAGACGGTATCACAGTCTGATCTGTAAGGACTTCTATACACTACTAGCAATTATGGAGTATGGAGGTAGTTTGAAACTAACTCTGATTCTGTTTGTTGGTACTTACTCCATTCCTATTTTATACCTTGATCTTGAGCGCTGTTGCCAGTTCAAACCATTTAAAGCATCTAATTTCATCGATTGTAAGCTAGCTATACTAGGCTGTCATTATTATCAATCTACATTCTTCATTATACGGAAGGCTAATTTAATGTTTATAGTGAGATTTTCTTGAAAGAAAGAAAAGCTAAATATTTCATAGCACAATCTTTTTATTATCGACTACAAGTTGGCCCTTGACTGCTATCACACCTGATGTTAAGTGATGATGCAATCTAAGATGGAAGCTGGGTAACTTGTTAGGAGTAGGATGAAATCCACACCCTTATCGGTTTCTACACGACATCGTACCGGAACGCTAAATCGTTTGGCGGTACGTCTTTGTCGGTAGGGTGGTAACTAGCCACGGCGAAAGCCTCCCACCAGCCAGACCTAGACAAATTAAGAAAAATCTCAATCTGCCCCGCCGGGAATCGAACCCAGGACCTCCGCCTTATATATACACTGTGCATACCACTGCGCCACGGAGGTCGTCAAAAGGACTTGAAACCTAGACCTTGTGATGCCACGTAGAAATCAATTATGTCATAGAGATAGTTATTCGTGTAAGAAAATTGTACTCCATCAATGGAGTTAGTTTAAGAATAGATAAAAAATTAGATCATTAGGTTTTGAGAAAATCGCAAGCATTTAACACACTTATAATTTCATAAACGTAGACAGGTACCTGCAAATGATAGGCCGTGTTTGACCCATTGTAGGTATAAAAATTTTCTTTTTTGGCGTCAATTACTATAGATATAAGAATATAATAACAGGGCCGAGTTCCATATCCTCTTTACTATAAGGAAGGAGGCCTATATTAGTTCGTGTTGTAGCCCATCTGCGGCCCGCCTGCTCAGCGCAGCCTCCAACTCATTACGGCGCGGAGCCGCAAGACCCGCCCGGCCGCTGCCCAACTTCCACCGCGGTACTTCCCCGCCTCGCGCCGCCGATCACACCTACACCTACACTTTAGAAATGGCAGAAAAGCCTCACCCTTTTTTCCGAATACTAGTTAGTTCATCTGTTCCCTCACAACTTAGAAAAATTTGTATTCTTGTAAATCTACAC
Organism: Mycalesis mineus; assembly: GCA_034621355.1. Classification (NCBI taxonomy): domain Eukaryota; kingdom Metazoa; phylum Arthropoda; class Insecta; order Lepidoptera; family Nymphalidae; genus Mycalesis; species Mycalesis mineus. Next base: position 5,550,052 of record CM067901.1, read on the forward strand.
GTTATTTACAACGTACTTAAAACATCATAGTTATATTACTAATACTAAGTCTTTGATACTTGCTCATTCTGAACACTGAGCATTTTAATTCGACATTCTCCTCGTAAGAATTTTTGAAAGTCAAATAGAAGACCTTACCTACCTAAAAGACGCCTATGCACTCTTGGCTTAACGGTGTTCAAATTGTAGGCGGTAGGAATCACTGACACCGGAAGGGCATTTCACACTTTTGCTATGCGTATCAAAATGCGCTTTGGAATGTCTATTAAAAGCATATAAGCTTTTCACATTACTAAAATTTTAAAAAGTATATTTTTAAAAATAATACGATATGAGCATGCCCACAGTATTCAAGCACATAACGGTACTAACACAGAATCCATCCATAGTTAAATACATAGGATATACAACATCCGCATTAATCCAAACTCTGCCGGGAGCGATAAATGTCGTCTTAACAACGTTAAATCAGAAGGGGCGGGAATCTAATTAGCCGATTGTGATCGCCAATCACATCGCCCTAATGCATGGAGATTACATTCAAATTGAATGCTATCGAAGACAACAGTTCTAGACGTAAAACTGGAAAATATTCCATTTCCCTTTGCATAATTGTATCGACTCTTATTTAGTTTTTTCTTTTTGAAACGCGTCACCATGCAGTCAAATGCAAAGCTTTTTTATTTCAATTCACAATAAATAATTATCATCTTGCACCTCTCAGCGTTCGTGCAGGGACTACAAACTTCGTACGGTCAAGTGTAACACACAAGGATGTTTGGATTCTTTCACTCAGAAAGCAATCTCTCTATTGAACGCACTCCCTGATGACATAAGAGGGTCAAAGTCGTTAACAATATTTAAAAACAGAGTTAGACAGCACTATCTATCATTGTAATTTAATTATTTCGTGCACAAATATATATTTATATTGTGTATATATGTATATATTTATTTTTGTATGTATTTATCTTGTTTTATTGCAATTCCCCGTCTCCCAATTGTAAAAGTCCGTTTATCTAGGTTAAATGGAAGAGATCACTTCTAGTGATAAGGTCGCCTTTTGCGTTTAATTTTGTATTGTACCATTGTTTCTTTATTATTGAAAATAAAGATGTTTAAATAAAAATAAAATAAAAAATCATCATTGGACCGACCGATATGTCGTCGCCGAAATGAATTCTTATATTTAAAATGCTTTGTCTCTGGGTTATCCGATTTAAAAATTCCGGCCCAACAAGAAACAAGTGCGAATGAGCTCTTGGATCAGAGAATGCACAGCTTAGACCCACTACTTTACTCCATTCTGGATTGGCGGGCTAAGGGCAATCCTTACTAATATCGTTAAAGCGAAACTTTGTACCATACATAAGTACCAACTTTCGCCCTTGTAATGGATGTTTGTTACTCTTTCACGCAAAATTACTAAATGGATTTTGATGAAACTTCAAATTAATATAGCTTACATATCAGAATAACACATAGGTCATATTTTAGCCCGAAATTCCTACAGGAACGAGACGTACGTGGATGAAACCGCGGGCTTCCTCTAGTGAGATATAATTTTGGAATAATGGCTATAAAATATTAAAATTAATGGCCAGACACGGCTAAAAAAACTTAATATTTCTTAATCGGACTGCCTCGTTGGTCTAGTGGTTAGCCTATCTGGCTTCGATCACGAGGTCCTGGGTTCGAATCCTGGGTCGGGTATAATTCTGAGCTTTTTCATTCTATGAAGTTCTCAGTACATTCCAAGCCCGGAGTCGGGAAGTTGGTGGTATTACACCCCCGTGCCTCAGAGAGCACGTTAAGCCGTCGGTCCCGGTCACTAACATCAACATCTGATAGTGATCGTTAATAAATGAAACATTATCACCCTAAGCCCGCCAATCCGCATTGGAGCAGCGTGGTGGGTGTACGCTCCATGTCCCGTCTCCTATAAGGAGGGAGGCCTGGCCCTGTAGTGGGCCGTTAATGGGCTGATAATGATGATGATGATGATTTCTTAGTCTGACAGAATACAAACCCAAAATCTCGTGATCAAAGTCTCATATGGAGCTCCTAGGTTATTAGGTGGTTTCGAAGCAGGTACTTTCTAGAATATAAAAGGTTTATTTTAGAAGTGTTTTTAAAAATTAAATCTAAACTGTTACTTTGTACAAAAGGTCTACACAAAGAAAACTGACAAAGGTTTAATTATGTTAATTATTCTGAAGCAGGCAGGACAGGCCTACTTCATTAAAATATGTTGCTGGCGTAGACTAAATAAAGAGGGTCTTATTTGCCCAGGAGCCCTGAAGCGGACATTGAAATGTACGGTAGGTAGGTTACCCATGCTATATTACATTGTAACGACCTTGTTATTTAGCTATTTATTTCCTTATTCCTACAGCTTAGGTATCTTAAAAACAAGAGTGAATAGGCGTTTTTAAAGCAAGCGCGTCTCACCTAAGACCGTATCTACACCATCAGGTGAGATCATGGTCAAGCGCGAGCTTATTTCATATTAAAAAAAATATTTCTAAAACTAAAAAAAAATTTAATAAAAACACTCGAAATCTCTCTACTTTCTAGTAATGCCTAAAAAATAATGGTTACTTTTAATTTTTATAGATCCACTGCAGATTTTTAACCGACGAAAAAAACGGAGGAGGTTCTCAATTCGACATATATATATATATATTTTTTTTTATGTATGACCATGCATAACTTTTTACAAAGTTGTCCGATTTTGATAATTCCATTGCCATATAATATACTATGACATTATAGTACGAGTACGATACGTGGCGATAAATCACTAAAAAGTAAGTAATAAAAATTTTTAAATAAAAAAAGAACCGACTCAAAACGCACTAATAAGTAAAAAATAACTATGTCATTTAGTTGCTTTAATTTACTTAAGCATATCTAGGAGTCGGTGCCAGCCCAGGTTTCTACTTTAAGGACGTTACCTAGAACCCAGAAAAAGCTTTACTACATAAAAGAAAGGTTCCTTAAACTTGGCTGGCACCGACTTCATAGATATGCTTAAGTAATTTAAAGCAACTAATTTTTTACTTTTTAGTGGGTTTTGACTCGGTTCTATTTTTATTTAAAAATTTTCTAACGCATCTTTAGGAACACAATTCGCCTTTTGAACCGAAAGAAGAGAGAGCAGCATATTTTTTTTTCTAAATGACAAAGATTCGTTTTAGTAGATAATCGATTAAATTTTTTTCTGCACTATAATCGTATTATTTTTTATTATTCGGCGATTTGAAACCACATTAATATATTAAAAAGGTTACATTTTCCCCTTAAATGTTCGTATAATTAGGGACATATATAAATGTGAGTGTCCCTCAATTTCAAACCCAGGCTTGGTTTACGAAGAAATAAAAAACCGTTTTAGGGGATAAAGGACTCGGTCATTACGGGGGAATTCCTTGGGGCAATTAATTACGGGTTGTGGTGTTGACGAAATATGAGAGGTCTGAGTAAACTTAACTCGTTCAAACATCGTGCATGTATTTATTTGTTTCAAAATGAACTTTCAGTTTGTTTTAAGTCAGCCTACCTTAAATAGTATATTGTTAAGCTAGGGGATAAAATAACCCATTTCAGACTCCCAAGGCATTGAATAGAAATCGGGCTTTAATGAATCTTTAGCGCCTGGTTTACACTCTACCTTTCGCTTTGGTTTTGAGAAAATAAAATACCTAATCCCATATATATATATACATATAATATAATATATACATATAATATAATAATATTCATTTGTCTGTGTCCCCTACGTATACATAATATTGCTATGCTTGAATGATTAGTAGCAGAGGCAGAGTGTTTAAATCACTTTAAAATCCTTCTACGATTGAAACGAATTATAGCGAATCGTCATTAATCCCGAAAAATAATAACATAATCGATAAGTATTTATTCTAATTCTCGAGATTATTCTAATTACAAAATTATAAGCAGACAATTTGTTATTAGAATATATTATAGATAAAGAAAAGAAAAGAATAGAAAGAACAAATTATTAAAAGTCATATGATTTTAACTGAAATTGTAACAAAGATTGTGTAAGTGAAATTAATCTGATTAAAGACCAAATTTCCCATCTACCGACGTATTGAGAGATAGAGATTTTTCTTATAAAATTTGTTTGTCCGCTTTTAAAAATTTTAAAATACATAGTAGGAAAATGGGTCCCTTTTTAAACCCTTTTGTTTAACACAGCGAATGTGATATCGGTGGGCATTTGTAAAAATACGTAAAATTAAGTACCACTTGAACCTTTTCACTCGCAAAATTAAAATTCTCAAACCATCCACACTTGGAAAAAGATATATTGGGGTGTTCTTTCATCTTCCCTCCGGGTTAGCCTTAGCCGCTTGCGGTGGGTCCGAAGGGGGGAGGGGTACAGTGTACCATAAATTACATAGCCATAATACTATTAGGTATAAAGCTTATTTTCGATTAAAACGTTTTTTCTCGTTTCGCCCACCGTACGGAGTACCACGGACCCGGTTATTTATGGCCCTCTCGGGCACGCTGAAGTACTCGGATTGTAAATCCTGAGCGAACTTTTATAAAATAAGAACGTTAAAAACTCTCGAATTTAAACTTTGTTCAACTAGAACGTGATTTGAAATTAATTTAAATTTCACGGGGATATGAAACTAACAAAAACGGATTACAAGAATTCACGACAAACTGCTGTAACTGTCAAATCCATTCTAACAAGTTATAGCAAAGAACTATTTTATTATCTAAATTACATTTTATTCGGAACTTAGTTAATTGCCTACATGGAATGTCTCGTATTGTATATACCTAGTACTTCAAAAAATCCCTTATTGTGGTAAGAAAATACAAATAATTATATATTACTTTAATATATTAATCGTTAAATAAATTACGATCCTTATATACCAGTGCCTGGATAGGTGAAAAAGAATTATTTTATAAAAAGCATAACAAAATGCTATCGACGCATTTTACACAAAACACTGAGATCTCGTGAACTGTGTCAGCTTATCGTGCAGTAAAGTTGGTGAAAAATTCATCCACGTCCTCAGCGTTTTGATGAGCTTGACTTCACCTAAAGCTGTTAATTTGGTCCAAGTTACAAGCGGTACCAGTAGACCGATATCGCAGAGTAATTTTGTATATGTCAGTCTACTCGTACCATAAGCAGCTTAAGCTTTTTATTTTAAAATATACATGGTTCGTGTTTAACATTACGAGGTATATTTTTTGCAATTCTTTAATATGCATAGAAAATTATTTTTTTTACTCCTTTTCGTAATCTACTCAATATATAACCTCAAAGCATGACACAAAGCTATTTATTGATTGCTACAGGTCGTAATAACGTAATTTTCATTAATTACCACACGTGTAACCTCGCCAGAATTTTTTTTTTATTCCAAAATAGTTCCATGGCATTGGCTACTATAATTCAAGCATCCGTATTTTAAAAAATACGCTATATTAGTTGCGCACCGGGATTAGCGCATGCGCCCTAGACTGACAGTTTCTAATAAAATTTTGGCGCTTTGGCATTTTAATTTATACGCAACGCATTTCAGGCTATATAAATATATTTTATTGAAGTTTTTCATGATCGTAGAAAAAGTATTGGACAGGGGTCTCTACTCACGCCGCCACGACAGAGTACTAGAAATCATACGTGAAGCTATAAGCCTTTCAGTAGCTAGGGCTCAAAAAGGGTTGACGACGAATAAAAGACAAACTAACTTCGTTAAAGCTGGCTCAAGTACAAATTCCACCAGCAAGCCTTATTCAATTCTGGGCTCTGCTCCTGATTGGACTATATTAATGGACACGTATGAAAAGCACTATAAAATCCCGGAAGACTTAGCTATTACGACATCTAGACCGGACATATTTCTTTTTTCCAAACAAATCAAACGTATAGTACTTGTTGAGCTTACAGTGCCGTGGGAAACAAACATCCCTAAAGACCATGTATTCAAAGTGAATAAATACTATGACCTTACTAATGAACTAACCAAAAATGGCTATGTGGTTAGTTTATACGCGGTAGAAGTGGGTGCGAGGGGTATACCAGCGAAGTCTCTCTACAACCTGCTAAAAGACCTTGGCCTTACTAGAAGTGCAGTAAGCTCCATATTGGAACGAGTGTCCAAAGCTGCACTAGTAGGGTCCTTCCGAATATGGTTGGGCAAAGAGAATAACTTGAGCAGAGGAGGTGAGTGTTGACGCGCGTCACAAAGGGTACCCTTAAACCTACACCCGTGTCACAAGTCTCGGGCTCTGTTCGGAGTTTTTCTCTCAGCCACGCGATGGACCCGGCACCCGCACGGTGAATCCATGGAATGCTAAGATATTCGTCTCTCTATGCCACTGCACGTAATTAGCCATTATAAAACTCGCGCTGTTTATTGTGCTCCGATTATCACAGGAGACACACATAGACAGTAGTTTTACCTCCATTCATTATTAAGATACTGTAATCCCATAGCATAAATACACACTCAGAAAAAAACGCCCGACAAAACCGCCCGAAGAATACGACTAGCGCTGTAGGTTAGAGTAAGAGAGGAGGACCCTGTCTACCGTAACGAAGCGGTTTATACTCTCATAAGAAGTTCTACGTTCAAAAATAATATTATTAGACCTATGTTACCATGTATTCTGAAACCATTGTTACCGATTCATAACTCGCTATCTCCTACAATTTTAGACCACAAGCTTATCCATGACGCGGCACACAATCCCTCAATAAACGACACCCGTACCGGGAACGGTACGACAATTTATGCGAAGGTACGAGTGACTCGTGCCGGACCTTTGTTGGAATAATACTTTGCATTAGCACAAAAACTGAATTGGGAGCAAAACGCGTGACTGCTGAGGTAAGATTGCGCTTTACGAGTTATGTGGACTTTTTTTATAATTATTCCTGAGTTTCACATACCTTTATTGTTTTAAAAATATATCGTAGCTGTGTGTCTGTCATCAATCAACATCCGCCTAAAAATTCTCACTGGAAGGAACATAATTAGTTTAAGCTCGAAATACTAGCAGCTGCAGCGTTTGAGTAAATACAAAAATCTCCTCTCGTACTACGATTATTATCGGAGAGAAGACATAATTTTGAAATTAAAAAAAAATATTAGGCTCTGAATCACTTTGTTTCTTTATTTAGTTGTAAACTATATTTTATTCATTTCTTACAACCTGCGAGTCATAAAAAATGAATTTAAGGGATTTAGATTGAGCTCCACAGTATTGTGTTTAACGCAATCCTATATCTAAATATCATCTCTTATACGAAAGAAAGTTTTGCCCTGCAGTTGACTGTAAGTAATACATATGCTCGAAAAACATTACCCTCCTTCTGACGCAGTCGGGTAAAAAAGTATGGACTACCATAGTAAGTAGTCCATATATTTTTTGGAACTGAACTATTGAAACTTGTGGATAACTTCAAGTTGTTACTATGTTACTTGCTACTGTGTTTTTTTTAGTATAGTAATATTATGTTCTTATTTAACTTAATGTGATAAAAGGGACTCTAAAGTATTGCTATAGATAGACTTTCGATATAAATTGAATATCAAACTTAATATTATAAATGCGAAAGTAAGCATGTTTGTTTGTTTGTCTGTTATCTTTTCGTTATAGTGATAAAAAGGACTTCAAGTTCAATGTCATTTAAATGTTATCGAAGATTTTTAAGAATTTAAATAACATTAAACTTGAAGTCTATACAGGAATAATTTTGTAAATAATTTTGTCATAACGTCACTGTAACAGGGAATGGAAAATCAAAATTAACATTTAACGCTTCTAATATATAATTCGTTCCGGTCTTGTTCGTACAACAAAAGGGGATAATTGATATTTTCCGTTAGGAAAGGCTTCATGGGAAAACAAAAGGAATGCTAAATAAACAAGGGGCTCGGTTCGATGACAGCCTACGTACCACCGCGTCTGGTTTGTGTTATGCAAATTATCATATAATAGTACTTTGTAGAAATGTAATCACATACTTATATATATAGTTATAGGCTATAGTTTAAACCATATTACGTTGACTAATCTGTTGTTTTCTTGGTAATAGATAATCTCTTTGGTAGAGTCCACCAGGGCATTGTTATGTTATTAATGAACAACATGAAAGTAAAGCCACGTGATATTAACTCATTATAGGTAGCTTACGTTGAAGGGCAATACATTGTAGTGCGTTGTTCTAGCATGTTTTGTGAGGTGATGCTATGTGATAATTTTTCACTGATACCCAGAGCTGATAAAAAATTCTTTACATACGTTGCACTCCGAAATGGGAACATCCTGATGTTGGCTTTACATTCATTCATTCATCAGCCCGTATCCATCCATTGCTGGCATGAACAAGCACGATCCTCTGTCATCCAAATCCAACCACTTCCCACAACCTTTGACGTTGACGGCTGAAACGCGTCAGCTCTACAAAATAAGGATTTTCTTAATTATTATTATTTTAATTTTTTCATGGTGATATTCTAATAACGATGCTCTGGCAATCGCTGCTATTTCCCCACTTGATAAATTCAATACACCTACTATCAAATAAAAATGTAAATAGAAACCTCAAAACCATAGTACAAAACAGCATAACAAAAAGGAGCAGAGACAATATATTTTTTGTCTGCTTGCGGCCGAGAGGCTCCTAATGAGTACGGTGGACAGTTTCAATTACGCAGCTGCATCCTTTTTGTACAGATGGACTTGTCACGGAGCGGAATTGTTCAGTTCATTTGCTTCTCTCCTTTGTTTCCTTCTAAACATGTTTTATTACATGTACTTACTGCACTGTACGTACTGAGTATCTTTTACATGATGTAATTTGTTAGTTAGGTAAGTATATTTTACTTGTTTGCGACAATAAGCAATTCACTGTATGACACAACATCGTAATAAGCTTATTTCAGGGAGTACTGGACTTCCTGTTTAGATGTAGAGCTCACGCTGCTCTAAGCTGCTTGGGATGATAATGTTTACAATAGTAACGTCTCCAACTATTTACACTACCAACTTCCTAACTCTAATCTGCTACTGAGTACTTTTGGAACAAAGTACTCAAAACTTGACGGCCGAGTGGCGCAGTGGGTAGTGACCCTGCCTCTGCGTACTAGGCTGTGGGTTCGGGGGTGCGGGTTAGGTAACCTCCACGCGGTGCATCCCGGGCACCGTTCAATAACTTACTGAACAAAGTCCCAATAAGTTATTGAACGATGGCTAATAACCTGACTGGGGGGAATGGGGACTCTACGTGGGCCTTTCATCAATAAAGAGCGCACTAGAGAAGGCACGGTATCAGCGAGTATACATTTATACCACCACCGCCAACTTCGTAATCCCGAATTGCAGCACACACATAGGGACCGAAAGTCTTGCCTTAACCAGCCGGACTACGAGGAAGAAAACCTCTATAAAAAATCACCCCGAATCTCAAGCGGCGGCACACCGTGATGAGATGCATGGCTGACGGGATGGTCAGTCACTAGTGCGTCCCCCGCCAGGGTACCGGCCGACCCCCTGAGCGAGTTACGGAAAGGCTTACCTGGGTGCAGGAGGCACCACCCAGATGGACCACATATATCCCCCATACTCGTGGGACGAAAATGGAGTCTAATAATCTAAATCCAAAAGACCATATGAGAGGGCTAGAAGGCCCGTTAGACGAGGACGAGGCGTGCGTTTTCGCACGTCCGTCGGGAAAAGAGAGTGAGGCAGATATTTCTGACTGCTCGAACGCTTCCGGTGCCAAAACACGAAAAAGGCGACAGCCATATCTGTGCAGGCCAGGAAAGGCGAAAAAACCGGCTGTGGACGAAGAGGATGTCGTGGATCCTTACGAAACTGTGCCGGTTACAAGGACGAAAAAAGACCTTCCGTCCGTAGAAGACATGCAACAGGAGTTAAAAGGTCGGACCTCTGAGGAAGTGAGAGCGCAAATCATTGAGTCCGTCTCCACGATTGATAAAATCGTTGACAGCTTGCGTAGCTTGAAGGGACTAAATGCACAAAGTCTTCGGATAGCAGCTCGTTTAGCGCTAGCGGCGGCTTCAGAATGGACATCAAGGAATCCAACTCCTGAAATAGAGATGCTCCAAAAAGAAAATAGAGAATTGCGCTCAGAGCTGACCAGCTTAAGATCTGAAGTAGCGAACTTGACTGTAGAGGTAAAGAAGTTTCGTTCTCTGGGTGGGGAAAGCCCAAAGAGCACGCAGTCTGGGCCAAAGAACATACCCTACGACGATAACGATGACCCACAAGTGCGCAGTATATCCGCCATTATAAATAAAAAGCTGGCAGAATTCCGTACAGAGTTATTCCCTGAAATCCAGAATAACAAAAAATCAGAGAGCTCTAATAATAAAAAAGAGCAGAAAAAGAAGGGAAAGTCCGCGGTTCCAGCGTCTGAACCATCTAGGTCAAAAGAACCTCTGATCTCGCCGGCTCCCAACCCAGAGCCGAAACAAGCAGATACAGCTACTTGGAGTGAAGTCATTAGTCGCAAAAAGAGGAAAAGCCAAGCAACCTCGAAGGCTTCAGCTACCACTACAGCTTTAGCTAAGGCTCCGAAAAGCTCGTCAAAGATGAATTTGATACCAGCCCCTCCTAAAACCGCAGCAGTCACTATTACATTGACCGACGAATCAGGTGCCAGTTATGCCACAGCTATGGCAGCTGCCAAGCAGCGTGTAAACTTGGCGGAATGCGGAATATCGCAAATCCGCCAAAAGAAAGCAATCACAGGGGGGCTTGTATTACAAGTTTCGGGTCCTGACAGTGCCAAAAAAGCTGACGCTCTGGCAGAAAAACTCAGGACAGCCCTCGCCGACATGAGGGTGCGAGTTGGAAGACCGTTCAAAACAGGAGAGGTCAGGGTGATGGACCTGGATGAATCCATCACTAAGCAGGACATAGCCGAGGCAATAGCTGCGACTGGAGGATGCTCTCAAGAGGAAATCAGGGTAGGCGAGATACGTCTCAGTAAATTTAGAATGGGCACAGCCTGGGTTCGTTGTCCACTCACGGCTGTCCGTAAACTTGCAGAAGTTAAACAGGTGCTTATAGGATGGGTCAGTGCAAGAGTTCGAGTTCTGGCAACCAGGCAACTGCAATGCTTCCGATGCCTGGAAGTCGGCCACATCCGTAAGCAATGTCAGAGCACAGTAGACAGAAGTTTATGCTGCTATTGTTGTGGAAAATACGGACACATAGCTCGCGATTGTGAAGCGCCAGGTCCGAAATGCCCAGTATGCGCTGATCTTGGTCAACCAGCAGACCACAGGCTAGGAGGCAAAAATTGCAATCAACGCAAAAAGAAAGCCTCAAAAAGCGAAACACAGGGTGTGCCCGAAGGAAAAAAGGGTAGTAAACCAGATCAGTCTTCCAGTCAACTGGCAGAGGAGGCCTCAAGCAAACAAAATTCGAAGGGTTAAGGGTACTTCAGGACAACCTAAACAATTGCCGTGCAGCTCAGGATCTGCTGGAACAGTGCCTTACGGAGTGGTCGGTTGCTCTTGCAGCGGTGGCAGAACCATACAAAGTCCCAAACCATCCACGCTGGTTCAGTAGCATTGGGGACAACGTCGCCATATACTGGGGTGGTGCGCAAGGCGATCCTCCATGTACACTTTTGGAGAGAGGATCAGGGTACGTTTCAGTGGAATGGGGTACTATAGCAGTAATAGGCTGCTATATTTCTCCCAACTCCGGTCTTGACGGTTTTGAAGCGTTCCTAGACGAGTTAGCTGCATGCATTCGTCGAAGTTTACCCCGTCCAATAATTATACTCGGGGACTTCAACGCACACTCGAAGGTCTGGGGAGACAAACGAGATGACCGCAGAGGTGATATCATCCAGTCATGGGCAGCCGAACTTGATCTCCAGCTACTAAATCAGGGCTCTACAAGCACGTGCGTAAGGTGGCAAGGAGAGTCCATAGTAGATCTTACGTGGGCAACTACCTTAGCATCACACATGGTGTCTGGATGGCGAGTTGCGGAGGAAGTTGTTACACTGTCGGATCACAGACATATTCTTTTCACAGTGGCTCAGCGACAGCCTCTCATTGCCGACCGAGCAAACAGAACCCCAGCCCGTCGCTGGTCTCTAAAGAAGCTCAACCGCGAAATGTTAGCGGCAGCTGCTCACATCGCTGCGTGGCCAGACGTGAACCAAGATTTCCCACGCGATCCAGAAGAACAGGCCACCTGGTTTCGCAAAACGATGACCACGCTTTGCGACGCTTCAATGCCACGAGCTAGAACAGCTACGAGAAGAAAAGTATACTGGTGGTCTGAGGACATTGCAAAATTGCGTAGAAACTGCCTTAAGTTAAGACGCCAATACACGAGAGCCAGAAGGAGACGGCGCTCTACGATCGAAGATATAGAAAGCGCGTACGTTGCTTACCGAGGGGCCTCTAAAACGCTTCAAGCTGCTATAAAAGACGCTAAAGCGAAATGCTGGAAAGAGCTGCTAGAAAAGCTTGATGGAGACCCATGGGGGCGTCCGTATAAAGCTGTGTTGGGTAAACTTCGACCATGGGTACCGCCACTTACCGAGACCATGGACGCAAATTTATTAGAAACGGTAATTGGGACACTCTTCCCCAGCGTTCAGAGTAATTCGACAGGCTCCGTGGAGCCCATAGAGGATGTCACCTGGTCTGGCAACCTAGATGTATCTGAGGACGAGCTAAAAACGGCAATTAAACGACTTGCAACCCGTAATACAGCTCCCAGCCCTGATGGTATACCGGGCCGAGCATGGGTACTTGCCTCTGAAGCTTTAGGGAACAGAATGAGAACCCTTTTTAGCAACTGCCTTAGATCAGGCGTTTTCCCACGCAGTTGGAAAGAAGCTAGGTTAATACTTCTGAAAAAAGATGGGAGGGCATCAGATTCCCCATCTGCTTACCGCCCAATATGCTTGCTGGATGAGGCGGGAAAATTGCTCGAGCGGATTATTGCTACGCGCATAACGTATCACCTGACTCACAGTGGCCCAGACCTTTCCAGCCGGCAGTTTGGTTTTCGAAAGGGCCGATCGACGCTAGATGCGATCCTGCACGTCCGCAGTATTTCCCAACAGGTTGTTAGCGCAGGCGGGGTAGCGTTGGCGGTGAGTTTAGACATCGTGAATGCCTTTAACTCCCTACCATGGCCAGCTATTAAAGATGCACTGACCCACCACAACGTGCCTCCATACCTGCGGAACATAATTAGGGACTATCTGCATAATAGAACAATTCAATATGTTGGACGAGACGGTACTACATGTATCAGGCAGATAAGCTGTGGAGTTCCTCAGGGATCCGTACTAGGGCCGCTCTTGTGGAACTTGGCGTACGACATAGTTCTCAGCATGGACCTCCCTATCGGCGTCCATAGTGTTTGCTATGCGGATGATACCATAGTGCTTGCCGAAGGAGCAACCTTTGCAGAGACTTTGAAACTTGCGGAAGACGGAGTAGCAAAAGTAATTGCCAAAATAAATGGGTTGGGACTCAAAGTGGCTGCTCAAAAAACAGAAGCTTTGTGGTTCCATAAACTTCCAAGGCGTTTGGAACCACCAACTATAGCAATTCGGGTTGGTGATGTGAACGTCCAAGTGGGCAAATTTCTTAAATACCTGGGTCTGACGCTAGACAGGCGCTGGGGTTTTGAGGAGCATTTCGACCGACTGGTACCCCGGATCCAAAAAGTAGCTGGCGCAATACATGGATTGCTTCCAAATCTAGGAGGTCCACAAGAAGGAGTCCGGCGTCTCTACGCGGGGGTAGTTCGATCGATTGCTCTATACGGTGCACCAATATGGTCACAGAGACTTTCTGGGGTGCAACGGCTAAGGGCAAAGCTCAACAGCGTGCAACGGAAGATCGCAATCCGGGTAGCAAAAGGGTATCGCACAATATCGTTCGAGGCAGCAACCGTGTTAGCTCGTTTTCCGCCCCTTGACCTACTGGCGGACATGGATGCAAAGATCTATACCCAAAGTCACATACTCATTGAAAAATCGGGTCACAAAACAGATCTTAACGTGATTAGGCAACGAGCGCGCCAACAAGTGTTGATTGCTTGGCGGACGCGTCTTGAAGAAGACAGGAGTATACGCCAACGAGTGGTTAAAGCAATCTTGCCAAACTTCCATATGTGGCTAACCAGAGAGAGCGGACGCGTCAGCTTTAGACTCACACAGGTACTCACCGGGCATGGTTGTTTCGGGGAGTACCTGTTCAGAATTGGACGTGAGGTGACACCGCAGTGCCACCACTGTGATTATACCGATGATACCGCTCAACATACATTCGAGCAATGCCCAGCTTGGGAGCTAGAGCGACGTGCCTTAGTTCGTCACGTTGGTAGAGATCTCTCTCTAGCTGCTGTGGTGACTGCAATGCTGTCTGAAAGAACAGCCTGGGAGGCGGCAGTTACCTTTTGCGACGTGGTGATGGCAAAAAAGGAGGCCGCAGAGCGAAATCGCGAACGGAATGATCCCGCTCGAAGGCGCAATCGCCGAAGCGCCCCACAACCTTCCATACAATTTTCCCGTCAGTAGGGGACATGGAGGTCGCAAGCTGCCTGATCGAGGGCTCGGGTAGCTTACTTATTACCACCTCAAGAGCGACCTAGAGAGGAGAGATGTTGAGAGATGAACCTTAAAAGTGTAAGGAGACACCGGTATGTATTTCTCACGAGAGCCCGGGGTCTCTAAAAATACACTGAGGATGGCCACCGAGGGGGTTTTAGTGGGTAAAAATCCCACATAACCCGACCTCTCCCTCAAGAGTTCGGGTATCTCTAGGAGATAGAAAAAAAAAAAAAAAAGGCTGTGGGTTCGATTCCCACGTCTGGAAAAATGTTTGTGAGCATGGATATTTTCCAGTGTCTGGGTGTTTATCTATATATTATAAGTATTTATGTATAATATATATAAAATATTCATCAGTTATCATAGTACCCATAACACAAGCTACCTACGCGTACGCTTACTTTGGGGCTATATAGCGATGTGTGTAATTGTCCTATATTTATATTTATATATTATATTTATATATTTATAAAGGTAAGTAAGTCGAGCTCAAGACCCAGGATCTCATGAACTGGAACCACTGCACCGACGAAGCAGTTCCACAAATTTTAAAACCTTTGATTCAGTGTTTACAAACGTACATTATTAAACTGCAAATCTACCAATATAGGTACTCGATCTACAAACATACTCGATCTACATAAATAAACTTTACAATAAAAATATTAAGTACTAAAATCTTTATTCTTTCTTTAATTGTCAAACAATAAATCTTAAACTAAGTGCTAGTTAGAAATAACCAATAATTAAAGGGAGCTAAAAACAAAAATGAACGTTAAATCTGTTGAAAAATCTATTTTCTGTAATCCAAGGATGGATAATGGATATAATGTCTCCGGCAAGACGGGGATAAATATGTACTATTTGTCGGACGCGCCGTCCAATTAAATCCATTCTCGTGTAATCTGCAAACATCTGAGCCCACGTATAGTAAGGATATACGGGCACGCTTATGTTATACTAGAGGACGCCCGCGGTTTCACCCGCGTAGTTCTCGTTCCCGTGGGAATTTCGGTATAAAATGTAGCCTATGTATGTACATCAGATGTTATTCTGATGTATAAGCTATATTGTGGTAAAGTTTCATTCAAATCCATTCAGTAGTTTTTACGTGAAAGAGTAACAAACATCCATACATCCATACATCCATACATCCATACATCCATACAAACTTTCGCCTTTATAATAGTAGTAGGATTTATAAGGATTTCTCGGTTTTATTTGCAGAAACTTAGATAGAGTAAATTGGTATTACTAATAATACAGCAAAAAAGCTTCGACCAACACCTTAAGAAGCTTTCGCTTAATTGTTGGATCAAGGGTCGGATACAGAAGGCAGTAGTCCTTGGAACGCCGCGTATTGTGAGGAGATTCCTCACTGTGGAGTCTTGACCACCGGTTGCTTGGACCCGCAAAGGCTCCGCAAATGGAGGAGCAGATATTTTTTATAAATATTTAATAGTGCCTCTTTGGTCTAGTGGTTAGCCTATGTGGCTTCGATCACGAGGTCCTGGGTTCGATTCCTGGGTCGGGTCACGGAATAATTCTGAGCTTTTTCATTCTTATATGAAATGTTCAGTACATTCCAAGCCCGGAGTCTGGAAGTTGGCGGTGTTACACCCCCGTGCCTCGGAGAGCACGTTAAGCCGTCGGTCCCGGTCACAATCATCAACATCTGATAGTGATCGTTAATAAATGAAACATTATCACCCTAAGCCCGCCAACCCGCATTGGAGCAGCGTGGTGGGTGTACGCTCCATATCCCCTCTCCTGTAAGGAGGGAGGCCTGGCCCTGTAGTGGGCCGTTGATAGGCTGATAATGATGATGATGATGATGATTTAATAGTGTTTATTTATACATTTTTATATTATATAACATTGTTAAAAATTTCTAAAAAATATGTAAATAAAAATAAGTGAGAGTAAGATAACAGCAACTTATTTAAATGACCAGGGTCCAGGCCTCCCGTTGTATCAAAAAGAGAGTATGTATGGCTACGATTCGCATTGGGGTAGCGTCAATTAAATAGTATCAACTCAAAAACAATACCACTTAAGCCGGATCAAAGCACTGTTACATTGTACTTCCCCCAAACGTGTTCTGCCACAAAAAGCACAGCAACTACTTATTCTTGTTATTCTTTTATTTACAAAGACGGCAAAAGCTCATACACTTAACTACATGAATACCTATTATAATGGATAAGTTATTATAAGCCAAGCTTTAGTGTAATCTGGAAATTAATATCTTACGCCACAGAAAAGCTTTGTGCTAGCGATTTAAATAACTTCCTTTGTCGCTTGTTTTCTTTAGAGTAAACAGCTTTTAATTCTTTAATTTACTAGGCTACTTAATTGTGTCTTAAATATAATGCTTTAAATCAAAAACATTTAATCATACCTACTACTGTTATAAAGTCGAAAGTTTGTGACTGTTTGAGTGTGTATGTTTGTTATTACTTTACGACTGAAAGGCTGGAGCGATTTTAATAAAATTTATGGAGTTAGTTGACACTCTGGATTAACACATAGCACCGCATGTTCCTGGTGCGCCCCGGATGATAAGGATCATCGATATTATCTATTTTTTTACACGATTAGCAAAAATTCGTGAATTCTCTATGTTGAATACTGTAAGTAAAATCCAATCTCTACACTAAAATAATTTTCTAATTTTTAAAATTATAATTATGACAATTATTAAAAAAAAGAGGAAAATGTCTACCTCGGTGGACGCCGCTTGCTGAGTTGCGGAAGATTTTAGCTGCTCCACAGCCGGGGAGTCCCACATATCCCTCCGGAAACAGCGCAGATATGGCCGCTCTATATCCGGGGGGATGCGTAAACGCATTTCCCAGCGTAAAAAAAATATTATTAATCCCGCTATTTTCATCCCGATTGTTTTGCGGAAACGGGAACTACGCGGGTGTAACCACGGGCGTTCTCTAGTCTATAGCTAATTACCAAATTGCCATCACTATTAAAAATAAAAAAATATATGTTACGATAAATAATAGCTTATATTTTTAGTTTATTTTTATTAGTGTGGGAGCCAGCCAAATAGAGGATCAAATATATTTGAGAGATACAAAAGAAAGGTCCTGGGTTCGATTTCTAGCACTGGTTCATTTAGGGTTTTATATTCGTATTTTCTAAATTGATTCAGATTATATAGGTTTTACCTAAACCTGAAGGTATTTAGACCTTAAATTTTTACCTTTTTCAGTTTCATTTTACTAAATTAAACTATTGTTTCTAAATATCCGTATATTTCATTATCAGCCTATTAACGGCTCACTATAGGGCCAGACCTCCCTCTTTATAGGAGAGAGAATAGACAGGGTAGACCCACCATGCTGCTCCAAAGGGTTGACGGGTTACATAATAGTACCTACCTCTTATTATTTATTTTTCTTTTTGACATACATTTTAAAAGACAAACATTTATCCAAGTTCTTACACTTGTTATACCTACACGTTCCCAAAACCATTATGTACATCCAAAAATGGTTTCTACTTTTGTGTTTCAAAATAATATAGCAGCAGTGGGAAATACAAACCACAATAGCAATAATTTGCGTCAGCCGTCTGTACGTAAATATTTAACTTGTCCACTGCCGAGATTCATAAGTATATCCCGTATATTCGGCTTATTGATCGCAGACGTTTAATAAATAACATCCTTGCATGACGTTTCATTATTATGAAGTTTAAATAGACTGACAGAGCTTTTCAACCGCACATTTGGTGAATGAAGTCTTTGGACGTATGTGACTAAGTAAGACTTATATCATTCTCAGCCTTGCTGGCTCACTAAATGGTTCTTTAGTTTATACCTCCTCCATTTTAGGAAAAGGAATATGCAGCTTATAGTGATCAATACCGAAGGCTTAACGTGGCACAGATTTGTGACACAATCAACTCCGGAATTAATGAAAATTTCATAAGAGAAAAAAAACTCAAAATAACTACAACAATATTATCATCTACCTATATATTACTATTTCTGTGCGATTGGTCGAGTAGTTAATGTGTAAAGGTGTAACATACAAACAAACTCACTAGATATTCATACAGTGAGTATGAACTATAAATGAATATAATCGTACATACTTATCTATTTATACGGCAGTCTCAAAGCCGGCTTATTTTGTATCTGACAGATCGCGGCTTCTACTCCGCTAATGTTGTGCTGACTTTACATAACAAAGAGTTGAGAATCTATTAGACAGTACCCATCCCACTAAAACATTTTCATATAATGTTATACTGACACGAATGCACTTTTACTTATACTATACAAAAATTATCATATTATCTTTTAGAGAGCCAGGTTCTTAACTCTACACACCCTCTCCTTACACTAATTCTTATCAATATCTTAGCATTATTACATGGCGTCGGTTAAAATTCGCTTTAGTACCAAACGCTAATACATATTGTCATGTAGGGTTTGTATAGAACTTAAGATAAGGATTCACGAACACTATAGGTACGCTATAATATACCTTGTAAAGTTAATTGCTTTTAGTGAAAAAAATACTATACTGGTAAGTCGAGCACTTTAATATAATATTTGCTAATAAAATATTGTAGTAGCGTATCTCCTATCCCTCCGGATAACATAAGTAATCCTACCAGTTCTCCTCCTGAGAGGCAACAAAGCCAATGAGATGCTTATGGCCGAAATGGCGATACCGAGGTGTATCACAGCATTATACGCCTTCATGCAATATTATAAAACCCAACTAGTTAAGTAATTACCTGAAGCGTAGCTTTCTCATGGGCTATTATATTTATTAATTTATGTGGTAGGTTACTCGGCCGCGTCGATGATCGGATGAGCTCTGTATATAAGCACAGACACGCCCCGAAAAACACGTGCGACTAATGAATAATTATTTCCAAATCGTAACACGAGTACATAAACAATATAAACTCTATTTAATAAATGTATGTGTTTAATTATTAAAATCGTGGTTAAAAGATTTAGGATAAAAAAGTAGAAATTATCACGAGTGAAATCCCACGCTGAAATGAGGTTCTAAGAAATAAATGCCGTGTCTATAACATTCATTGCTCACCCCGCCTAAGCTTTTAGACTTGCACAGGCTGCTTCTAAACTTTAAGCCCGGCTCATATATAATTCTAAAGCAAGCTTTTGTTCCGGTGGGAAATAGCAGAGTTTCATGTTAAATAATTTATCCGGAGCTTGGCGGCGGTGTGGCGCGCTTTAAATCTGTTTAGATAGTGAATATTGTTCCGTGATTCAATTAGTTTTGATTTAGATAACTGCACTGGAAGTTAGGTAGCTTCCAGTACAGTTGGTACTAGAACCTGTCTGATTTCTGACTTTATTTTACTGTGCGAGTTTAATTTTAAGTAACAGTAATTGCTAATTACACTAATTAATGGTTTAGTATATAATATGAGTGAATTTCACAGAAGATTATCTATTCAAAACCAATATGTGGTGCTCATAACATAACATGAGGTACATAAACCTCATGTTATGTTATGAGCAGACTTCTTGGTGTTTGGAATAAACGCTGTCACTTAGTAATCTTAGTCCGTGGAACGATATCGTACATGTCAATACATGTCAGTACATGTCAATACATGTCAATACATGTCAATACATGTCAATACATGTACGATATCTTTCCACAAAGTTGAGACAAAGTATACATAATACTTACTCGTATCTACTTTAGAATTTAATAAAGATGTATCTATCAGTTATTTGTCTCGGTTTTTAAGTATTATTAAATTAATTACGGTTTTGAAGCCAATTTAATGATAAAATTTTGCTAATCATAATCGGTGAATAAAGTTCCCGTCGTCAGGATAACTGACTGTTTTTACTGAAGTTATTTAACTTACCTTAGAAGGGTTAAAAAAACTCAATTTAATTAAGTCTATAAGATGGTAAGCTTCCGAAAAATTCTCTCGGTTTTTCAGGAGAGTTTATTTGTTTAGTTAGTTTTTTTGTTTTAAATGTAATTTAATAAGGATCCAACATCTGAAAATAACTTAATATAATAAATTCCCGAGCTCAGCTGTGCTCCGTATAATGAGTAATAAGATGTCACTACTGGGACTGCAGTAAACTAATTAATTTCATTTTTCTCGGAAACTTTGTAATTGTTCATTTGTTTGTTTTCATCCGCAACAATATCCTACGAGATTGTTTTACTTAATTAGCTTAAGTTCTTGGTTTCACCTCTAATTCACCGTCACCGTGGAAATATAATTATTGTAAGTATTTTTTTGCCATTCTATCTATAGCTCAGATAATTACATTCAGAATTTTCCACATTCAGACTTAGTTTATACAATTTTATAGACACGTTAGCTTTCGTTGTAATTTTCAGAATATGTTTGGTAATCAATGAATGAAAACTTGACTACAACTATTCTGACGTTAAGTGACAATGCTGAAGAAGTATAAATGAGGATAGTATATTCAACGCGGTGCTATGCCAGATTAAAAAGAAAGAAATATTATTAAGCTATTGCATAGCTTCTATCGCGGCCTTTGAGTGTGGACACCGAATCCAGAAATTCCGTAACGAAAAAACCTAACACACTCCGACTAGTTTTTTTAGATTGTCTTATTCGCATCTTTGTTCGCCAACGTCGATACCATGTTGAATACTCCGGTTCTCGTACGATCACCGAAGGTAAGCGACATCGGGCGCGGTCAGTACTTGGATGGGTGACCGCCTGGGAACACCGCGTGATGTTGGCTTTTTTTAATTTTAATTTTAATTTTTTTTTATTTTTCTTTTATACTGACCGCGCCCGATGTTGCTTAACTTCTATGCAATAGCTATACCGCGGCAGTCTCCGAGTGCCACACGTCTTTTTTTTTTATTTGTCAATTACAAATTCCATCTCAGAATAAGATTTCGGAGGAAAGTAAAATCACATATCCGGAATGTCTTTGATAGTAAGTGAGGTTATAACACGATACAGCCAAATCCTAATAGTTATATCATAATATATTCAGTAGTATTATAAATTGACCCGGCTAGGAATAAAAGTCAATACTGATTTGTAATTACTCGTTATTAGATCACACTATTTAAGAATTTTAAGGTTCCATACAAAAAAGGAGCGTAAAATAGCTTTCGGACCCGCCCTCGTAACCACAGAAACCAATTTAATTTATTCCTTTACCCAACGTATCTATTCGCCCCAATTATTCCTGATTCCTGTTAAACTTTGCTAAAAACGTAAACTGAATCTCCCGAGCGAATCGGCCTCGATTGAATCAATTTAAACTCCCAAAATCTCATGTCCGAGGGACCCTCTCTAATTATACCTACGCAAGGACTGACCATAAAGAGACCAACATTATATTTACAATCGAAAAAAGAACACCGCAAACAATTATAGTCTCTATAATGAAGTCATTAAAACTGTACAATTTCGTAATAAATATTTTCTAACGCTATTTTTAATGTTGTAGAGGCGCAATCATATGTTCGAAGGGAGAGGGATAAGGGTATCCAAAATGGCGTCGGTAAGATTTCGTTCTGCTATATTAATTAAATCTTCGTAATTTATGAGCGGATGCGTGCCATGTGCTGGGTGTGATTTATGGGTTTTACAGTGTTTTAAGTAGACTGTGGTTTCACAGATATCTACCTACTACATATATATATCTATAAAGCTACTATACATAACGGTCGCTTTTACGAGTATTGGAAGAAGGCAAAAGATGTGTGCTATTTTGTAAAATAAAGTCGCCTCCTAAAGGTAAGGTACAGGCGGCGACAAACAATACTCTTTACTACGGGCAAAGAAAGATCTACTAAAACTACCGTTCGTTACCGCCTGCAGCACCATAAAGTATATAACATTTTATATAAATACTTGTTTTTCTCTTTTCAGTTAATTAATTCTAAGCAGTCGGGTTTTTGTCTTTATAATAATATTTTTTTGAGACTTTTTAGTTTTAGTTTGTGGTATAGAAATGAGACGGCACACTTTTTACCATTTTTTTGTTAACAGTAATCTAAACATGATATGATATATATATTTGAAATGATCTTGTTACGACCTTTCATATGATACCCATATTGTTAAGATAACAAAAAAATATACACATCCCCCTCCTTTTCCCCCACTCCAGGCCGCCATTTTGAAAATTTATATAGCCTATGTCACTACCACAGTTCTGACGAATTCAACGACACCTTATGTGTCAAAATCCGTTTAGCCCTTTAGGCTGTAGCGCGTACCAAAGAAATGGACAGACGTATCTACATACATTACCACATACATACATACGCTCGAAAAACATTACCCTCCTTCTGACGCAGTCGGGTAAAAAAACGAATTTTAATTCGGTTTTCATCAATAGATGGTGTGCTTCAAGATGTATATTAAAAATGTCTTGTTCAGAGTTGTAAGTTGTTTAATCCACGTACGTGAAACAGCTGGTATTGCAAAGTGGCACTATCCGTTTCTAACAAAAATCTAACAACACAGATGATCTCGAGATGATCACTGTTAGCAAAATGACCGCCTTCTGTGCATTCTAGTTTCACACCTAAATTATTTTGTTTTGTGCCGCTACATCATCTTGTGTAGGCATATAATAATTAACCCATCTAACTTTAACAGGAATCATTAATTATGATTTACATAGTTAAAAAAAGATATCACGTTACGGGAAAATGTAATAAGCACAAAAAATTTAACTTAAAGCGAGGTCTAATACCTTTTTGTACGTAGGTAGACCCTTATAATGTGCTTACCTAACCCAACCTCTTCCACGGACCTCACCCGTATGCCGTAAAAAATTAGGCCAACCCCACACACCCTCTTTACCATCATTTCACCCCGCGATAATTCACCCCACACGTGCGGCCCTTGAGAAAAATAGCTCGAAAAACAGACAAGATTTAACTCGCCCCAGTTTTAGGTATGTTGAGGGATGATACCGAAATCAGATTGCGACAATTTTATGTGACTTGCTCTTCATCATTACCATAAGGCTATTGCAACAGTCCAAAACTGAGCCAAGCCTCCCTCTTTATTGGAGAAGAGATTTTTATAGTAATAATAATTGACGGTCCAATTGGTTGGCCCTAATGGAATAAAACTAATGGAGGAAACTAAAAAAATTTTTAACAAAAAATACAACCGACTCAAAACGCACTAAAAAGTAAAAAATAACTGTGTCATTTAGTTGCTTTAATTTATTTAAGCATATCTATGAAGTCGGTGCCAGCCAAGTTTAAGGAACATTTATTTTACGTAGTAAAGCAGTTTGTGGGTTCTAGGTAACGTCCTTGAAAGTAGAAACCTTGGCTGGCACCGACTCCTAGATATGCTTAAGTAAATTAAAGCAACTAAATGACACAGTTATTTTTTACTTTTTAGTGCGTTTTGAGTCGGTTGTATTTTTTGTTAAAAGTTTTTATTTCTTACTTTTTAGTGATTTATCGTCGCGTAGCGTACTGAACTATACTGTCGTAGTATATTATATGGCACTAGTAGCCAAAAAGCTACCGATATCGAGTCAAAAACCGAAATCGCTGTAAGCGTGCCTCCAAAATTTGAAGAGTTCCTTCAATTTCCCCAGGATATCATCATCAGATCCTAACATGATGACAATGGGACCACCTTGAAAGTATGCTTTTTCTAATAAAAAAAGAATTACCAAAATCAGACAACTCTGTAAAAAGTTATGCGTGGTCATACATAAAAAAAAATATACGTGTCGAATTGAGAACCTCCTCCGTATTTTTTCGTCGGTTAAAAAAGAGAATCACTTCGCAAAAGAGGACATGCAAGGAATACGCGCTAAGTAACTGCGTCTACTCCCACTACCTCAGGCGTAGGCGTTAAGCCTCTTGTACTTGTAAATTAACCGGCACTTGTCGATGCCCTTTACACGTGAACACAGCAATGCTCCTTCGCGGCAAATAAGCTATAACATTTAGAGAAAATAAACAGCAAAGAATTTTTCTTTCACTTTCCCTTTAAACCAAATTAGACGCGTTAACATTTATGAAATATTGTTCCGATAACATACGTATACCACACGGAATATCAACTAAAAACACTAACTATAAATACAACGTGTAAACGTATTAGAATGATTGCCAAAGTAATCGCTTTGTGTGGTTTTTAATCTAGGCAAACGTAGCGATGTATGGGCCCAACTGTTTGATGATTAATCTCGCAGGGTTTTGCAAAAACTTTGTTTATTTAAGCCGCGCGTACGTGGAGAGACAAGGGCTTTTGAGTTCAACTTTGCGCCGCGAGCCTCCATTAGCGCTTTACAAAATTTTCAAATAACTGCCTATTAATATTCCAATTTCGGAAGAGCACTGTTGACATTAGAGATCCCACTGTACTCGGACCTATTTTTTTGTGTTAAGGGACATTTTAAATTATTGTTTTATGTAGCAACACTTTAACTCTAACTATTCTTTTCGTGTACTTTTGATTAATAATGAAAAAAATATACATTTTTATATTAAACTTTCTTACACCTCAATACATAGAATACTTAAATTTATTTTGACAGATTTCTACTCCAAATTGCCAAAGTAAGTCGACTGAAGACATATTTAAATTTGATTTGCGTTTGAGTATTAGGACTAAGGTACCTACTTAAATGAAAATTATGAAATCATGAGGATAATTAGTTAATTGTACAAATAAAAAATATCATCCTAAACCGTTTAAAACGCACTGGAACTAAACAAGGAGCGAGAATTGGTCCTGAGAATTTAAAAGTATCTGATAATAAAAATTAAAAAAATAAGGTTCTTAATAAGGTTAGAATCTTGAATCGCAGGCAAGACCTGTATAACATTGATAGGTAGTTGAGTAGATAGTAATAATTAATGATTAATAGAGGGTATGTTAAGCGATTCGATGGATCATTCGATTAGGGTTGTCGCTGTGCGGGACACCTGACATCTTCGACAGCTCTCACCTTGACGAGTGGACAACCCTACTTGAGATGGAGATACCTACTTAGTGATAGATTAGATCCCGTAAATGCTATTGGAGTACTATTACTACTATATTATACTACTATACTACCAAGCTGTCCCAAAGCAGGTTGGCGGACTTTATAAATAATTGACAATGTCATTAACAATCACTATAAGATGTTGATGGTAGTGACCGGAACCGACGGCTTAAAATGCTTTCCGAGGCATGGGGGAGTAACACCACCAACTTCCAGTCTACGTAAATAGTTTAAAATCTAGTATTCTCTACTCCTAACGGAAAATTTGCTGAAAATTTCTTAAACGAAATAAAAACTCAGAACCATTCTACGAACTGACCCAGATGATTCCAACTTAGAACCTTGTGATCGAAGCACATAGGCTGATCGCTAAACGAACGAGGCAGTCACTCGATAAGAGCTGCATAACAATAACCTACATACAACCTATGAAGAAGCCTCTTTCTCCCATATTGAACTTGTTGGTTAAGTCGTACCTAAGCCATACGTACTTATCTACCTACACAAATATACACTTTACTCTAGGCGTTACGACTGAAGTTAAATAAAAAAAAACAAATTCTAAATGCACTTTAAGTGCAGTGTCTACGGAAGGCGCTCCTCTGACTCCATTCAGCCCCATAACACTTAGGCGTTTCATTGTCAATCAGGCAGCGTTTTGTTCTTTGTATCAAAGTGCCCACATCAGAATATCTGATAGAGTGGTAAAGGGTTAAGCATTTTAAAAAATACTTCATATAAAAATAAGAAAATCGTAACATTTTAAATGAATATAATTAATTAAGCAGATGGTTTGTGTCTTTTGACACATATTTACATTGTCCGTCTAGTAAAAATCATGTATTTTCTACAATAAACAGTAATTATAACAACAAAACATCAATATAAAAAACAACTATTTGGGGATTAGAAGACCAGTTACTACCGAGAAGCTCCAATAAAACAGAAGTAACCATTTTTCTAAATAAATATTAATAAAAAATGTTTATTTTTTTATTTTGAATATTGACACTCGACTTACACTTACACTCGAATTTACACTTTTTAAAACATTTTTAAAATAAATGAAGTAACCTTTAAAATTTTTTTCATAATTTACAAACGTCCCTATCAAAATAATTATCTAGAATCTAGATTCATAAATAACAATATACTATGGTCTTATTTTGTTTAATATGATCTATAGATATTAGGTACACGTTTACGTTACCGTTATACAAAAACCGAAAATATAATTCACAAAAACAAAAGCATTTATATATCTCTTGATCTCCTAGCAAACGTAATCCCATTCCACGGGTATTTATTAGACCTCTGTATATCGCAAATTACCATACCTTTTTCCTTTTATATCTCAAAAACCTTGATTATCACGGCGCAATTCCCAAAACGGAAGCCCTTTTGTTGTTGTCAAATTAGCCAATCCTCAAGATAACAAAAACATCCCTTTATGCCAAGGGAAAAGGGACAAAACCCTTTATTGACGAGCGAAATTTATTCAGGAACGGGTTTAACTATCTTCCCCCTTATATAATCCGAGGGGGTGGGAGGGTTCGGTAGGAGGTAATTGTGGTCTTCACCCTTTGCAGAATGTAAAGGCCTATACAGTTACGAAAGATAACTTTTCAGCCGAATTAAACCTTTTTGTTCGGGAAATTTTCGACGTGTTTTCATAAATTTCGCTTACGTAAAATGTAGAAATGTTAGATAAAAGCAGAGAATATTATCTATATGATTTAAAATATAGGCATTCAAGTATAAAACCCACTTCAGTGTACTGCTGTTAATCACTATACGCTCCTATTTAAAAATTGTTCTGTTTATTAGCCCATTCCTAGTGTTGTTAGGATATTTGCTACATATTTTCTCTAGTCAAAAATTGCTATGGTAAAGTCGTACCATGGCTACTTAGAGGGTATGACTTCAGGCAACCTTATTGTGTGTGCGCGAGGGATCTAACACGCCATTGTAACAGTTACTGTTTCGTGGATGCTGTTCCCGTATCCGAACAAAAGTATAGCAAATTTTAAACTAATCAAGTAGTAGATCTAGAGATCTCATTATGAGGTAATATGTCAGTCAGTGCTATTTCGCTTAGTTATAATATATGTATAAATAAGGCTTTATAAAACTAAACCTGCATTTTGTGTCATATATTCGAGACTAGTCCCACACGCTTTAGAGTACCATAGCTATGTACGAGTATAACGGCATAAAAACATAACCCTCCTTCTGACGCAGTCGGGTAAAAAAGGAATGTTCCTCATATCTGTAGGTATAAAAATGAAATTGCTTAAACGCAAACAGCTCAGAAATTTTATTGAAGACATAAAACCTACTGTAGGGGAGACTGGAGCCAGTTTGACTAGCCTTGTATGTAATGAGGGGAGAACGGGGATTAGAAGGGTGCGTCTTGCAAACGGCTTTGCGTGCCCGGCCGCGGGCGGCGGCGATTTGTCCCTCACTTCCCCCGCAATACTCGAGCCAAAGTTTATTTACCTACTGTATTTTTTACTTCTACTGCATCTACATGTGAAAATAATTGCACACAAACATACCATGTGTAAGAAACTTAAAGTTAAAATTAATGAACAATGTTATTAAACCCTCCGTAATAGGGTGTAAAAGATATTCATGAAAACTATTGATAAGATTAGTGGAAACTCTCACGATCTGTTAATAATTGTACTTTCTAACCCCGTATTAACGATTTAATGATTTGCTAAAGGGCAATTTTGTACGTTTGATAATAAATTGCCAACAGAAATCACTGTTATGTCTCTCAATAAGTTCCGGGATTTTGTCAAACGCAAGCTTCTCCAAAAAGTATATTATAGTGTAAAAGAATTTATAAACAATAAAATGGCGTTTGAATTAATTTATGTAAAGGACCGGGTGCTAGTTTATTAGTTTTTTAATAATAATGTAAGATGATGATAATGATGAAAATTTTTAACAAAAAATAGAGCCGACTCAAAACGCACTAAAAAGTAAAAAATAACTGTGTCATTTAGTTGCTTTAATTTACTTAAACATATCTATGAAGTCGGTGCCAGCAATCGTGGGTTCTAGGTACGTCCTTAAAGTAGAAACCTTGGCTGCTTTTTCCCAGGGAATCATCATCAGATCCTAACATGGTGACAGTGGGACCATAGAATAATCAAATCGGACAACTCTGTAAAAAGTTATGCGTGGTCATACATAAAAAAAACCAAAATATACGTGTCGATTTGAGAACCTCCTCCGTTTTTTTGTGGGCACTTCTCGGACTAATAAATAATATGATATTGTTCAAAACATTTCGCTTAAATGATACATCTATTTTAAAACCATTAAAACATCAATAGGGTCATAACGGTTAAATCGACATACATTTCGATATTGTTCGAAGCTTTGCTGAAACGCTGACTTTAATAAAACTTTCAGAACTATAACAATAGAATCAACATTATATAGATTTTTATTGCAAATAGGGAACTTTGGGAATCGATGTAAAAACGCGTGTTTACGTCGTAAAAGGTGGTTGGGGGAGACGCGGCCCTTGTGACGCGCCCGTCATACATAACCCGGCTATAGCCAAGTAGGGTAAGTACCTAGGTATTCAATGACCGCTTCACGGAAAATAACGTAAATTTTTAAAGTAACAATTTTAGAAGCCTCTTTCATAAAAGAAATACGTTTATATAGTCAACACCCATTATTTCTTTAATAAAAATTTAGTTATTATACAGATCACAACTACTAAATTATTTTTTTGGTGCGATATGTCTGGGCGTTTTTTTTATCGACTACAAATTGGCCTTTGACTGCCTGATGTTAAGTGATGATGTAATTCAAGATGGAAGCGGGCTAACTTGTTTGGAGTACGACGAAATTCACACCCCTATTGGTTTTTAGACGACATCCTACCGGAAGGCTGAATCGCTTGGCGGTACGTCTTTGTCGATAGGGTGGTAACTAGCCATGGCGAAAGCCTCCCGCCAGCAAGACCTAGACAAATTAAAAAAATCTCAATATGCCATGCTGGGAATCGAAACCAGGACCTCCGTCTTATGAATCCACCGCATACCACTACGCCACCGAGGTGGTCAAAAGGTGAGTTAGGTACTTATCAATGAATTCAGTATTGTATTTATAATATTAGTGTGGTAGGTATTATAATTATGTAGAAGTATAGGCGACAAGAAAAATAATCTATAAATAAACAAATATGGTTAACATAAAATGACTAGAATACAGTAAGAAATTATTGAACTGGAATAAATTTCTAACCTACCTACAGACAATCTTTCCGCAAGACATTGTAGTTGTTAGTGGCGAACCAGAAGTACCTACGAATATAAAAAATGCACATTCCAAAAAACCGCAAGCAAAAATAAATGAAACTCAAGCGGGCAATGTTCTTGTATAAAATGAGCAAAAGGCACTAAATTAACTGCTTCTGTCCGGCAATTCTCTGGAGCGCCGTGCTTTACGATCTCCAAGTGCAAAGCTCTGGAAAAGATCAAATGTATGGGGAATGATTTATTTCACGGGGTTCTGTAGCGGGTTGATTTGTTTCCTGCGGTTGGTTCCGTATATTGCCGCGCACATTGTGATCAGCAGAGCTTCTGTGACTGTGTTTTTAGAACTCTAAGTGAGAGTTTAGGACTATATCTGTTTGTTCTATGCAAATAATAAAGATGGATTGAAAACTAGCACTGTCGAGTTCTAAAAGTTGAAGAAATCAACAATTACCTATATATTGTTATTTAATTGAGCGCGCAAATTTATTTATTAACCGACGAAAAAAACGGAGGAGGTTCTCAATTCGACACGTATATTTGTTTTTTTTTTTAATGTATGACCACGCATAACTTTTTACAGTGTTGTCCGATTTTGATAATTCTTTTTTTATTAGAAAGGGCATACATCCAAAGTGATCTCATTTTCCTCATGTTAGGATCTGCTGATGATATCCTGGGGAAATTGAAGGAACTCTTCAAATTTTGGAGGCACGCTTACAGCGATTTCGGTTTTTGACTCGGTATCGGTAGCTTTTTGGCTACTAGTGCTATATAATATACTATGACAGTATAGTACGAATACGGTACGTGGCGATAAATCACTAAAAAGTAAGAAATAAAATTTTTAAACAAAAAATAGAACCGACTCAAAACGCACTAAAAAGTAAAAAATAACTATGTCATTTAGTTGCTTTAATTTACTTAAGCATATCTAAGAGTACTGCTTTACTACGTAAAATAAATGTTCCTTAAAATTGGCTGGCACCGACTTCATAGATATGCTTAAGTAAATTAAAGCAACTAAATGACACAGTTATTTTTTACTTTTTAGTGCGTTTTGAGTCGCTTCTATTTTTTTTTTAATTTTATTTTAAGTAGGTCTCTATATAAACACTCCTAAAAGTCAACTCAGTTAATAATTATTGAATCTAGCGCCTGTTCGTTAAGCAGATTCTTATAAAAAATCACCATAAAACTCACCAGTTGCAGAATTAACTCGTTTGTTTTCAGAATATAAAAACCACTGGGCTCGATGGACTTTTAATGGTTTTCCATGGGTGCATCCCAATAGTACACTCTAATTTTAGTTCTATAGTAAAACTGCTGACACACCATATTAGTACTTAGTATCCCGTTAGTTCTATATAGAACTAATGGGATAAATATACATATAAAATATCTATAGTTTCTTCTTGGAATCTCTTTTGATGCAATAATAAACTGAAATGCATTATGGTGAAGTCTCTAAATATACTACATTGAATACAGCTTGCTTTAATTGAACAAAACGTCAGCAACAATTTTTTTTTTTTAATTGCTGAAGATTATTTTGGGAATGACGAAAGCTTTCAAAAAAGCTTTTGGTGACATGCTAATAGCATTGCACAAGAAGTCAAAGGCCGATAGGGATCATA
Organism: Mycalesis mineus; assembly: GCA_034621355.1. Taxonomy (NCBI): domain Eukaryota; kingdom Metazoa; phylum Arthropoda; class Insecta; order Lepidoptera; family Nymphalidae; genus Mycalesis; species Mycalesis mineus. Next base: position 5,581,606 of record CM067901.1, read on the forward strand.
AACAAAACAATTCGATATTTTTTTAGGATTCCGTAGCCAAATGGCAAAAAACGGAATCCTTATAGATTTGTGAAGTCTTTCTGTCCTGTAACTTCTAAAATAAGAGAATATTTTTTAGACACGACTACTACTTGGTTTTAAGAACTTAGCTTTTGTCGCAAAGGACATTTTTTTGTTAAAAACAAAATGAAATATCAATTAAAATAATATAAAGTTTATAACTTATATACTATTAGTAAAGTCAAGAGCAAAACTATACTACAGTACTATATAGAACTGTTGGGATATACTTTGAAAGCACGGAAAATATCCCAACAGTTCTATAGAACTACGGTAGATATGGGGTACTGGGATGCACCCTTTTCCATAGAGAAAAAAAGAAAATTATTGTAATTTTGCCATAAAACTTAATGACAATTAATACAAATAAATAAACTCAAAGAAAAAGAACACACTTATTAAAGTCTCTCTCTCAACATTAACTATGACAATAATCATAAAGGACTACTACTAATTTTTGTATTACTCATAAATTCCAATGCAACATTTCATCATCATCATTCATCGACAATGGTGATTATGTGATACCTATATTGAGGGAGTAAAAATAATTCGTCGGGGGTTAAAAAGAAAAGCTTTTGCACCGTAAAAGGATCTCTAAAACCGGTTACTTAGAAATGCAAGCGTTTCTCTCGCCCCGTCTCTGTCCTAACTTTACCCGGGAGTGTCGTTGTCGGCCAAAATGCAAAGCGGACTTTTAAGGATTCCACCGCAATTCTAACGAACTGAATAAGTTTCTGTAAAAAACATTATTTGAATAACAATTTATTTAAAGCAGCATTTACATATTCATAAAGATAGCTTGCCGGCTAAGTCTCGTTGCGAATTAAAGAGTTAAGTAGTCTTGAATGCTTTAACGGTTAACGGTCAGTTTAAAATCTAACACTCCACACTGCCTTTGCGTACAATGATCCAGTCGATTGTTTCATTAGCAATAAGATATTATTAAGATATATTAATTTATTTAAAGTAGTATTTACATAATTATCCAATAAGATGTCTAGCCGGTTAAGTGTTGTGGTTAATAATGACTTAAACTGTCATGAAAGATTTAACTAACTGTTTGAAATCTAAGAATTAAATATCAATATTGGCTAGAGTATCACTAGTATATGTACTCATGTGCAATTGTTTTATTTGATTAACAATTTATATAAAGCAGTGTTTACATATTGACAAAAATAGCTAGCCGGCTAAGTCTTGTTGCGAATTATACCTAGAGTTAACTTGTCATGAAAGAGTGATCTGTCACTTTGTCACGATTCTGTCACCTATATCTTAGAGTACATGAATATGATATAATTAATTATCATTACGCCATTTTTAAAGCATATTTACATGTTCATACAGATAGTAAAAGACACTTTGATTTTTATATCAAGCTGAGCTGAAAATCGAATTCAGAACTGAGCTGCTAAAAAGGTCATTAAATCTACTAGTCTATATGAATTGCTTTATAATCACAAATTTACCTACTGTATTTAGTATTTGCTGTTTTTTATTGGTCACGTCTACGATAAATCAAGTTAAACTACCTGATCAATATTAAAATTAAACATATCTTCTCTACCCGTATAACTAATTCAATAATAAATAGGTATACTCATTCAAAACTTGACACGCGCGCCTAAACGTGCCTGGTCAGAGGTCATCTAAATTCAATGAAGCAGGGGTCGTGTGCATTATGCTCCGTAATAAACACAAATCGCTGTCTGTTGTTAATAGCTGCTCAGCAAAACTTGTTCTCAAGTACAATTTTTAAATGTACGTATTAATAAAAGATGCGAAAAAGATTTCCTTTGCCTTTACTCCGTTCCATCTGCATGCTAATAATTCTTACTAATGTTATGAAAGCGAAAGTTTGCATGTAGGGATGGATGGATTTTTGTTTCTCTTTCACGCAAAACATACTGAATGGATTTTAATGAAACTTCACAATAATTGAACTTACATATCAGAATAACACATAGATCACATTTCATCCCGAAATTCTCACGAGGACGAGAATTACGCGGGTGAAACCGCGGGCATCCTCTAAAATAAAGTCTTTAAACTGACTGAATGTTTACCAAACTCTACTTAATTATCACGTTAAAATCTATAAGCTCCATTTGCTATGATCCGATCAGTGCTTGATTAACAAAAAAGCAATACACCGCAAATGAAAACACCGTTAAAAAAGTTCCGATAAAGTAGGTGCGAAAAAATACGCTCAACAATTTTATATTGGAACATATTTAAAATCATGAGCACTCATTGTGAAAGTGATAATGACATTGAGAATTAAAGTCCGATGCATTCGTCCCATTGACGGCGGGCGCTCGTAACACAAAAAAAAATCAACAACACGCTGCCCAATAAAAACGTAAAATTGCCGACACTGACATTATCCTATTACGTCATCATTCCATTCATGAAAACGATTCGCGAAAAAACAATCGCATCGGAACACGTGTTAAACGAGGCCATTAAGTTGCGGCCGGCGAAAAATATTAATTATTAATTAACAGCCGGGCGGAATTAAAATATTTTTATTGGCGACAAAAGGCGAAAAGTTGGGAGTTAATTCGGTGGCCGCGATGGCATTGTTTGCGGGCCGCGTGCATAAAAAACAGAAACGAGCCGCCGGAAAAAAATACGGACAAAACCGGTGGGGAATAAAAACACCGGACCGCGCGAAGCACGCCGCGATTTAAAAATAAAAAACGTCGGACGTCCGTAATGAAATCGAAAGGCGGTTCGTCGATAGCCATTGGAAAAAGGTAAAAGAAGTGCGACACTTTCACGCGTGAGAATTTTGGCTTTTTTGGCATCGTACGCGGCGGTCGCGGCCGCACCGGGGTTTGTGTTTTAATGGGTTAATAAGAAACACAAACCGGGCTGTGAGTGAGATGATTGGCTCCCGTTGCGTGTTTTAGAACGTTAGGGAAACTTTTCGTACAACACGTAAAAGGTGAATCCGCAATATCTCTGGACATTTGACTCCTTGCATACTGTATGGAGCGCTCTTAAACAATTATGTGTACATAATAGGTATGATGATCCTAGGTCCGATTATTATCAACCAATGTATTTATCGAAGCAACCATCAAAGATTTATCGGTAAGCACTTTTAGCATTCCGATACAATATCGTGAATAGCCTCTAATAGTTTACACTACTATTTTGATCCAGTGGTGAATCTATGTGGATTCATACCAAAAGATTGTGGATTCAAATTCTGGATCGGGCGCTGAAATATTGAGATTTTCTTATTTTCAATAAACCCGGAGATGGAAAATTGATGGTTTTACATCCCAGTGCCTTAGAGAGCGGAGTTAAGATAGTTAAATTGTAATGTGCAATCTTACTCTTTACATTACATATTAGATACGAATTCGTGTGTAGTTGTTACCTTCGCTGTAGGCTATGTTGGGCTTAAAAGATCACATTTCCCAAGTGTGGCAAAGTAACTTATAAAAATGGAACTTGAAACGACTTTAATATATCCCAATAAAGGACTGGGGTTTGCTAGCATCCAGTTTTACTAGATTCTTAGTCTCTCAAATCAGACGTTGTTACCTTATATTAATGCCTTGTAGTTAAGCTTCTGTATCTTAGCTCAACTTAAGCGAAATTAAACATTTGTTGTGTAAACTCATTTCATATAAAAATGCAAACGTACAAAAAATAAACATAAAATACCATTTAGAATCTCCTTTACAATTTTCCAAGTAATCGCCTATTAATTTTGATTAAAATACTAATTAACGCCCGACGACGGGACGCTCTAAATTACGTACTTTACTCAGTTTAAAAGCTTAGGCCGTTTCCCCAAAAAATATTCTTCCAAAACACTCCATTTATTATCATTTCTCCCACTCTCCACGCTTAATTCTTTGTTAAGCGAAAATTTCAGTTGATTATGTAAACGGCTAATCCGTAGGCTTTCGTACCGTATATTGGTGCTAATGTGAAATGTCGTTATTAAACCTATATAAAGTAAAGTAATATAACATAGAGTTTATATATTATAGGTATTTACATACATATATAAAACCAACGGACTTGTATGCAAGGATTAATGAAAGTGGAAGAAGTTAAGGAAGTACGCCAGGACTGCAACAAATAATATAGAAGGATGCCGTCTCTGTTTACCCATATGGGATGTGATGTTTAGGTATACGATGCTACAAATTATCACAATTAATTGTAATGAAAAGCTTGTTGAAAATAGCTAATATTTTAAAATTATCAACTGAATAATATAATAATACTTTTACGAAAAATTAAAATTATGAAATGACTATCAATTAATTCTTTTGTCAATTTAATTTTGTTCAAAAGATCGTTTGACCTTTAAAAAAAGTTTCTTTTTAACCCCCAACGCAAAAACGATGGGGTGTTATAAGTTTGACGTGTCTGTGTAAATGTATGTGTATTTGTCTGTCTGTGGCATCGTAACTCCCAAACGGATGATCCGATTTTATAAAGAAGGTATATCAGTCGAAAGTGTTTGGTTTAAATCGGTTCAGGTCTTCAAGGTCATCAGGTCGTTTGTTAGGTGAGATAGAAATGTTACACGCTCAGTTTGCTTGAAAGCATGTGTGTGATCGGACATTTGAAACACTAATGTCTTCTGGAACCACTGAGCTGGTCTGATGGTAAGGCTCGAAGGTAGGAGACGTAACTCTGGTCTACCTTTTTATTTTTTAATTATAATTTATAATTTAATGTTATTATTATTGTTAAAAGACAAGATAATAAAACTGTGTTCAATGGTTTTTGAAATTCAGTTAAATAAAACACAAGATAAAGGTAAACTTGTTACTTTTACTAAATCAATCACCCATTCAATATGGAGATAGAAATGGTTTAAATATCCATCTGGCGTTGATGCAATCTAATTATCCAAATAATAGTGAATTATGCCGCGGTTTAGATGATTTCGAACACTTGCTATTAGGACGCATCAGTAATATGATTTCGAGGATGAACACTAAATATGATAGGTAAATTTAGCTTAATAGCTTTCTCTGAATCTTTTTTTGTTCATTACAAGTTAATCCTTGACTGAAATCACACTTGACGGTAAGTGATGATGCAATCTAAGATGGAAGTGGGTTAATTTGTCAGGAGGATCACACCCCTTTCGGTTTCTACATGACATCGTACCGAAACAAAGGAACTCCTGGCGGTACGTCTTTGTTGGTAGGGTGGTAACTAGCCACGGCCAAAGCCTCCAGGCCAGACCAATTTAGAAAATCTTAATCGTCCTTCCGGGAATCGGACCCGGGACCTACGTCTTATAAATCCACTGCTCACACCACTGCGCCACGAAGGCCGAAAAATCTAAATCTAAGTACTGCCTGCTTTTAAATACTTACCGGAAAAATTAACAAACGTACTTGTAGTCCCTACAATTTTTGAAAGTTCCCCTCGGTTTCTCCAGGATCCCATCATCAGATCCTGGTTTCCTTGTCATGGTACCACCACCGGACTATCTACTTTCCAACAAAAAAATAATTATCAAAATCTGTTCATAAACGACGAAGTTATGCGCGAACACACATAAAAAAAAAAAAAAATATATATATATATATATATATATATATATATATATATACGGTCGAATTGAGAAACTCCTTTTTTCGAAGTCGTTTAATAATGTTATGATAATTACCTATAATAATAGATTTTTAATTTCATGCAAATTAATTATTTTTTCTGTCAAATTATAAAAAATACCTAATGCCTATTAGTTATTGAACATGACCAATAATAACTACACTTTGTTATATGTAATAACAAATTACTGTAACTATTACACCCCAAAAAATCGAAAAGCATTTTTTATGTTAGATAGACTTGCCATTGACTACAGCCATGCTCGATGGAAAGGATTAACGAGGTCTAAGTTGGAACGTGTCTACTTAGAAGATGCTCATTCATCTTTGCCTTGGAATTAAGGTCTGATACTTAACACTTTTACTATACAAATCAATGTATTAATCATGGACTGATGATTAGTGAATTAGATGAGGATTAATGAATCATGGACGTGAATGCGTAGTAGATACAACAAAATATAGTATGATGGCTTCGAACCCAAGAACGACGGCCGAGTGGCGCAGTGGGCAGATACCATGCTTTTGCGTCCTAGGCTGTGGGTTCGATTCCTACATCTTGATTCTTTTGTGTAATGGACATGACATTCCCAGTGTCTGGATGTTTATCTACAATCTACATATTATAAGTATTTAAGCATATATTAAAGTATTTCAGTTAACATAGTACCCATAACACAAGCTACCAATGCTTACTTTAGAGCGATGTGTGTATTGTCGTATAATATGTATTTATATATTTATATTTCATTAGGCGTGGTGCTGGATTAAAACAAGACTAAAAGAATAGTATAATTAGTAAAAGTAAGTATGACATAACGATAACGAAGGGCCACCGTTTTCATAAAACGTACTTTAATGAAAAGCCTTCTATAGAAACCTGAATTAGCACATCACAATGCCTGTAACGTATCTACATAACACACATATTATACGCTCTAAAGGCCGCCCAACTGTTATTATCGCTTAATGAAAATACGAATTTTGAAGGAAAATTTGAAAAGGGACTCATTATACTTCAGCACCCTCTACGCAATATAATAACCCTCCTACGCCCCGCGGGGTCATAACGGACGTCCCTTCGAAATATTCTTTCAACAAATTCACCTCCGTCCCTTTAGAACAAAAAAGAAAACGCCGCATCACGGTCATTTTTAATTTTAACCCCAACGACGCCATTGGAGGCATTTAACGGGCGCCATTAGGCTTTCACTATCTGGAACGTACATCTTGTGCTAAATGGCCAGGAAAGAGCCTTAAATACGAGCCTTTTTGTGGAAAACATTTTTTATTGAAGCTCAGGATTTTCATATTTATATATAGCTTCTATTTAGTATGTATTAAGTTAGGGCCCATTCACCCAGTATGTCCGTGTAAGTGCTCATACGCTTAACGAATAATGTATATTTCGCACATGATTTACTAGGGAATGATAATGTTGTAGCTTAGATACACGAAGCTTAAAACTGTTTCGCAGGATCGAAAGAATTTGCTCAACCTGACTGCCAAACTTCATTTTGACAACGGCATCTAATGATGATGATGAATATCTAACACAACTACCTTTTTACTACCACAACACAACTACCTATCAACATAACTAAGTTAACATGTTAACCAAGTTATATTGTCACAATATTATAGCAAAGTAACTGAACTGTGTCTTTTTAAATTTGAGTGAACTTGTAACGTGGCGGTGCGTACCTTTCGATTTAAAGATTTGTTTGTATATTTATAGCTCAGATTTTATCACTCGCTAAAATAACACCTTAGAGTCCCAAAATTTTAGAATTGCTACTGTATTTTAACCATTACATAATATCCACTACTTCTTGACCGAAAAGCCGAGTTTCGGACCAGAAACCATCGTATCTTCTTGTTTATTTACCTGACAGCATAGAACATTAGGCTATCTACGTAATATATCTACGTGTACATATTAATATTAATTCCTTAATTTACATGTCCCTTCATTTCCACCCCTTTGCGTGCAGTCTCGCGCGAAAAGCCTCTGGAATGATGGACGTGAGGGTAAATGGCGCGAGAAAAATTACGCGAGCGAAATTACAGCGAGGAAATTAAGCGGCGTGACTTGCTCCTGAAAATGGCCGACTTGCCAGATTCTTGCTTAATTATTGCCAAGTTGAACAAACGAATGTTTCTAAATGCATTAAGTTTCGTGTTTTCCATAAAAACTGCACTATTTTCCTTAATTTATACTTCACAGAAAATACGAAAGCGAATTTGAAGAGAAGAATTTTTTACTGAATTCGTTTACAACAGCGTTCTCAAACTTTTCAGACCCTATTTAACTGACTTTGTCTTATTCCTGAAAATTACCGCATTTCTTGATTCTTGATTAATGCCAAGTTGAACAAATTTTGAATTTTTCTGACTGTTTGTTATACAAAAAAAAGATCACGAAATCAACTCAACCTTAACTGACTTATTTTTAATACGGCTTTACGGCTGTTAGCTCTGACTTTCTTTAACCGAGTATATTACTGTAACTAAATTACCAAATTCTTGTTTTATTAGAACAGCACTGATTTTACAGCTGTAACTCCAGCTCTTCCATTCTTCTTTTACGGAATAAAAAAAACAAGGTTGACACGCAAATTTGAGTTTGGAATAAACTGTTTAACAATTTTGTACATGTATTTATTTTCCTCGTTTCTTTATTTAAAACTTCAAAATCAAAATTCGTTTATATCAAGTAGGAAGCCTAGTTTTCAAAAGCAAAATATCACAATTGAATGATGAAGTACAGAACCCTAAAAACAAGCCTCTACTCACCCTTAAGCACACAGAATACAAAACACACATCTATAATAGAGGATCTTCAGGCTTAATGAGTAGTAAACACGGGGAGAGCGGGCCTGGGGCGGCAAACGAGCCGCCGATTATTTGGTCTAATGTCTAATCCAGACTGACGACACCAATACGACTCCCTGTCAGTGTATGTGTCTTCATTTCACTGTAAATGACAATTGTCAAATTATAAGATCTATGCATCCATCCATGTCTTATCTTATTCATCATCATCCTCATCATTACTAGCCTGTAGACGTTCACTGTTGGACATAGGCCTTTTTTAGGGACTTCCAAACACAATGATCCCGAGCCGCCTGTTGTCCAACTAGTTGGGGCTCGACTAACTCTGCGCTTTCCGGTGCGGGATCGCCAATCTACCACCTTGGGCCCCCAACGTCCATCAGCTGTTCGAACTACGTGCCCCGCCCATTGCCACTTCAGTTCTGCGACTCGCTGAGCTATGTCGGTTACTTTGGTTCTTCTGCGGATTTCCTTATTTCGGATTCGATCACGTAGAGATACTCCGAGCATTGCTCTTTCCATCGCCCGCTGAGTGACTCAGAGCCTTCTTATGAAGCCCGCAGTCAGCGACCAAGACTCGGATCCGTAGGTCATCACTGGCAACGCGCACTGTTCGAAGACACTCGTCTTCAGGCACTGAGGAGTTTTGGACAAAAAGATGTCACGGAGTTTCCCGAACCCTGCCCAGCCGAGTTGGATTCGACGGTTCACCTCTTTCTCGAAATTGCACCTACCTATCTTTTTAATAAATACAAAAGTAGCTCAAATGCATTTGCAGATCAGAAACAGATCGTATACAAGCTGTCAAATATCCATATCAATCTAACTCTACGGAAAGCTTTATAAATTAAACCAAGCGCAAGTGCAGAAAAGTTTTTTTACCACAATTTCATAATGACTGCATGAACAAAGATAACTGCCATCCTTTTTTGAAGTCAGTTCTGCCAAACTAACACCTTTTGTCGACCCGTCTGTTTAGATCCTAACCGCGTTTCCTCACTAATTGATGCTAGCATTTTTCAGCAGTTTTGCTAAGGATATGGCAAAATGAAGTTTTAAGCCTACAAACACTGCAACGAAAGCGGAAAAAGAGGCAGTTGTTTAGTTCAAAAACGCTTACAATATTACGAGAATCCTTGCATTTGCCTACATCTTTTAGTAAAAGAAAACCCAACGGGTCTAGAACGCTAAATTGCTTAACGTATTTCTCAGTAGCGTGACATCTAGGTATAGTTATCACACTACTAGTATAGTCGTAGTATACGTGTGTAAATTATCTTAGTTTAAGTCTAAAGATAAGACTTAAACCAATTTATAAAATTTAATTCTATTAAAAGTTTCTTCGCCTATCCATTTACTGTGTCTGAAAATGTTTTACCTACTCCTTTTTTATTTCATCTCATCACAAAGCTCTCGTAGGTACACTTACAGAACTCTCGTATGCCTACTTCTATTCTATTATTGTTTTTGAGATTGCTTTACTCCGTTCTTTTTCCTATCTTTAAGAACCAGTAAATTATTTATCTAAGATTCCACACCTATCAATAATCGTTTCAGAAAATGGTCCGGCGATTATTTTTTTAATTCATCCGATAGGCCTTTACAAACACCGTTGCGTAAAGTATAATTCTGCCTAAAATTTACATGTGTCGACTTAACTCGCCCCTCCGGGGTGATTGATGACGCATTGGGAAATTATATTAGCGTGGAAAACGCCCATTTTTCTAACGACTCGCCCGCTTATGTTGCATATACTATACACATAGTAAGAAAAAAGAAATGTCTAAAAAGACTGATGTATACAATTTTTACTTTAAAGATTTTTTACGTTCAAGTAGAACGTGTTCAGGAGTTCTGTGGTTCTGTGTAGATATGTAACTGAATACTATTGCGCAGATAATTAATATATGGTCAGACGGCGCTGCTTGTTAAGAGAACGTGGAACACAGAACGCTGAACTCAGAAGATAAGTAAATAGTTATTAATACATACATATTGCTATCATCCTCATCATTATCGGCCTACTAAAGGCCCACAACAGGGCCAGGCCTGCCTCCTTATAGGATAGGGCATATGGTACCCACCACACTGCCCCAATGTGGGTTGCTGGGCCTAGGGTTATAATGTTTCATTTATTAACGATCACAATCAGATGTTAATGATAGTGACCGGGACCGACGACTTAACATGTTCTTCTAAACACGGGAGTGTCATCAACATATATCACATACTTAGATATAATTGTAGAAGTAAATAGTCTTTTTAACGAGTTAACTTAAAAACTGATAACAGATTATACAAATTATTTAACGCTTATTTTTATTTAAGATCAAATTGCAAACTTCTTCATCTCTTTAATTAAAAAGGCTTTGAAAAACTAACTAGTTTTAAAATAACTCGATAAACATCTTCAATATTTGTAACATACAAGTTAATTAAACTGCATACGCTCTACGATCTGCTTTTGTGGTAATTAATAAGTTTCCGAACCGTAATATGACAGCAATTAGCTTTAGGAAATTGCTCAATGAAACCTACTGTTTCATTATGTTGTTCTGACCTAACTTGACTTCGTGACATACCACGAGCGAAGTATTCATTGCGCTTTTTGTACAAGCCCAAGCTGATAACAACTGTGTTAATAGCGCAATGTATAATAAACACATGAAAGTTTTATCTAAGCGCCTATATCCCGTGATTTAGGCGATTATTTTATCAATACCTATTGGTCTGCACTAGAATGCTTAGACTAAACTGTAGCGTCAGTACATTAAGTTAACAACTGATTACATTTCTTTATAAAATACGGCAAGTTTTCTGTACATTCAATAAAGATTGATAAGAAATAATGACAATTAATATATTCTTGTCATAAAAGTGCTAAAAATAAAAACCAGAAACCTGATGTGACTGCAAAGTTATCTTTGTAAAAATGTAATTGTAAGTAATAGGCTTTAATTGGAGTTGATTTTGTGAAGAGGCTTTTTGTATTATAGTTCATCTCAGTCAGTTAATGACGCCATGTTTAATTTTTCAGCCAAAGAGCATTTCTGTGTTTCCATTTTAAAGGGAATATTTGCCAGCGAAGGGTAGAATAGCTTAATACTGCGATTTTTATAGTGCTGCATCGTAAAGTAAAGGCCGATATTGTAACGCCATAAAAGTATCAAGTAACTATCTTCGGTAATAAGAGCATATATTTTAATAAGCATTAATTGGGCGCCATTATTATTTTTGGCATTCAACTTTTTGTTCTGACGGTACAAAACAATAGCGTCATTGTTTAGAGCAACTCTGTCATATTGCCACTTTCACTTCTATTAAAGTTTCACAGCCCCGAGGGGTCCCCTGGCAACCGTCAGGCAAATAATGACAGCTGTCATTATAGCTCCGTCGCTACCCGGGTAGCCGCGGGCCTCAAAGAAGGTTTGAATGTCAGGCCCACAGGGGTTAACATAGCATAGACTTGTAATATAACAGTCCGAGAACGGAAAACCTGATTGCCTCCTGTAACACTGCTAGTTTCGTGCTGTTGGTGTAATTAGGGTGGCATGTAGTAGAATGAGTTAGCGAAAATTTCCTGCAAGATAATGCTATAGTTATTTCCCTTACTCATGTGCGCAATCCTAAATGAATTTGCGATTCCCAGAAACTTTTTTCCCGCTAGGAAATTCATTTACGCATCCTTCCCGGTGGTACCCTGGACATGGTCGCGGTACATCCCGGAGGGTATCCGGGACTCGCTTTCCGAGAAGCGGCCAGAATATCCACTAAAACCCAGCGCTGCACTTGGCATACACCAATGGTTCGTAATGAACATTCTACATTGGCGGTATCCAAGGAACTCTACGATTATTAGCAATTCTTAGGACCTATTTTGTTATACATGACAAACTAGAACTTGATTGCGATCTCATCTGATGTTGTGTGACGATGCAGTCTAAGATGGTAGCGAGCTTCGAGACTTGGCAGAATATTTTTATCATACGAATACGTACGATTCTTGGCCATATAAGATGAAGATTCAACCAAATTCGAATCTTCCATGTAAAGCTTTCTTTTATTACGAAAGAACGTAATTAAGACATAAGTTGTGACTTTTAAAAACTTTAAAAACTATTGTCATAGTAAATTATCTTATTCCCAAAATCCATTTTTTTATCGCTTTTAAAGCGGGCAAACGAGCCTATGAGTCTCCTGATGTTAAGTGATTACCACCGCCCATGTACATCTGCTACACCAGAGGCACTGCCAATGCGTTCCCGGCCTTAAATGCCCTTAAAATTGGCAGGAAATACTGGAATTAAAATATTGTAACTACAATAAATAGATGTCAATATATTATAAATATAATTTCCATCTATTCCCGATGTGTGAAGACCGATCTTGCTTGCTTTAACCATGATACGTGTATTCAATCAAGTTGCGGCTACTAGAAACAATCTTAGGAAAGCCACCTGTTGCGTGTATTAGATTGTACCCACCTAGTGTGCAGCTGTGTACCTAGCTACAGTACCTAGTGTGCAGTGCAGTGCATTACTCGACCGGCGCGTATCGCCGCCGGCCTTCCGAGTGCCTTCGACCGCGAACTATCCAGTTACTATGTATGACCTATCGCTTGCTGTTTACATTATCGGTTTCGGTAAACAGTTTCAAGTGAAAGTCTTGTTAAGCTTACAATGCTTTGATTTAAAAAGTTATTAGAATAGAGATACTCAATTAATTTTTTTCGGTTTATCCAAATATGTATATATGAGTGTAGAAATTGCCTCGTTGGTAGTAGTTAGTCTATGTGGCTTCGATCACGAGGTGTTGGGTTAGAATTCTATAATTGCACCTTAATATTCCTATAAAAAAATAAAAGGTGACATTCAGAAAACATATATTGAAAAATATCTACAAAGGACCAAAGCTGCTCATTTTAATATTTCCTGTAAAAAATATTGAACATTTATATAATCCATCTTAAAATGTAAAAGTAGTTCAGACTGTTAGGTGTAACAATCGCTGAACCAATTTTAATTAACTTTTGGCACATGAATAAATTAATTTTTAACTGACGAAAAAAAACGGAGGAGGTTTTCAATTCGACATGCATATTTTTATTTTTATGTATGACCACGCATAACTTTTTACAGAGTTGTCCCATTTTGATAATTCTTTTTTTATTAGAAAAGGTATATATCCAAGGTGGTCCCATTGTCATCATGTTAGGATCTGATGATGATATGCTGGGGAAATTGAAGGAACTCTTCATATTTTGGAGGCACGCTTACAGCGATTTCGGTTTTTGTCTCGGCATCGGTAGCTTTTTGGCTTCTAGTGCCGTATAATATACTATGACAGTATAGTACGAGTACGTTACGTGGCGATAAATCACTAAAAATTAAGAAATAAATTTTTTTAACACAAATAGAACCGACTCAAAACTCACTAAAAAGTAAAAAATACCTGTGTCATTTAGTTGCTTTAATTCTACTTAAGCATATCTAGGATTCGGTGCCAGCCGAGGTTTCTACTTTTAGGTCGTTACCTAGAACCCACAAACTGCTTTACTACGTAAAATAAATGTTCCTTAAACTTGGCTGGCACCGATTTCATAGATATAGCTTGGTCAATCCACGATGGCTCGTAGTGTTTTGTTTTTCAAACGCTTACAGTGCAAGTGTGCAATAAAAATTGCAAGAATGTGAGTTCTATTACTACGTAACGAGTAGCAATGTGTGCACACTCACACAAAGTGTCAAGTTAATTATGTCAACAAGAATGTTACTTCATTTTAACTCATTTTTTAAAAATGAATATGTCGTGTTGGTCCTGCACAGCAAAATTATATTGTGATATAGGTTAATATATATATCGGAGTATCACCATTCTTCTTGACATCATCTTTAGTGGTTCTTAATCTCTTGGGCGTTTTCTAGGGTTACAAAGACTTTGTCTTCACGAACAGATATATTGCAAGTTCACAATGTTTTGATACATGAAATAGATTTTTATAATTCCTGACGTATTATAAAGATTCAGAACAGTAGTTTATTTACACCTATCTTACTTTACTCCCTAATTTAATTTACTTCTTAAGGACACTTTTACACTGGTCCAACTCGACCAGTGTAAAAGTAAGGATATACTTTTATACTCCGCACTCCAGGCACAAACTAACTACCCAACTCCTTTATTCCCCTCAAGATGGTGTAAATACTCTACTAGGACTTTTGCGCCTGACTCTTTTATTGGTTGGAGTATTAAAACAGATCAATCATTCATTCATTTATCAAATCAAATTGAATTTAACTTTGTGTTAAAGTTTTAAGTAAGCACCTATCTCATATCTCTCATTAAATGATTAACAATTAGTTCTATTTCGATTACTTTCATAAAAAAAAATTGGTTGTCTGTAAAGTCGGTTTACTGACGATAGTTGAACGTGACAATGTCTTAAGAAAATACTGATGGAATGGTAGCATTTAATTGGTTATTAAAATTTTTATAAATATTAATTTAAATTAATAAAATAATTGATTTTGATTTTATAAATTTATGTTTTAAAATTATAATAAATAAATTAATTTTTAATTTAAAATTAATATATTTAATAATTATATTTAATAGACGGATGTTGAACGCTGCCGAACGCAAAGGCCGATTGTCCTTCTTTGTCGCTAGTTCCGCGCTCTCGCTTGCACTTCAAGCCTTACATGGAACGCCTCAAATCGAGGTAACGACGCATGACGTCATGTTTTTTCGTGCGTGCAGCCGGCTCTATCGAATTACAAGACGTTGTCACGTCAAAAACTCGTGACATACCAAAAATAATTACATCCACAGACAGTAACATTTCCATAAACAATGACGTCTATTACAATATTACAACAATCTATTCTAAGTCTCTAGTCTAATTCCTTCGACATATATATTAACCTATTTAAAAATATCTTAAAAACACACATACCCACAATCATCTCAGATAGGTACCTAGTATATCTATTTTTCTTTTGTTTAAACAGTTTAATGATTGAGCTCAATTCCACGCTGTCTTGTCTACCATAACCCTAGTGTTTTTGTAAAGCGGGAACCCATGGTATCTATTATTATTTTGATTCATTACAAGTTAGTTTATGTAAACTAAGATGGAAGCGGGCTAACTTGTTAGGAGTAACATGAAATCTACATTTCTTTAGTTTCTACACGATACCGGAACGCTAAATCGCTTGACGGTACGTCTTTTTTAGTAGGATAGTACCAATGACCAAAGCTATTTTGCTAAGCTAATTTGGAAAATCTATATTGGCAGTAACAAACCAATCAAGTGACCTTTGTAGAAAAATTAAAGTCGAGTCGGTCAACCTGAAGGAATGGGCAACGGAACGATTTTTCTGGCTAAATCACATTTAAATATGTAGTTTATCATCATACGATACGTTTTTTTGACATTATAAATATAATATTGGTAAAAAAATTAAGTAGAGCATCATTCCGTTGGGTCATGACACGCAGCGATACAACCTACAATAGCCCGTGTACACCGAGCCGTGATGTTCGAACTGTACTCCCCGCACCCTTCGGTTTCCCCTCGCGAGAAATAGTGGGGCGCGTCTTAGTGAATTGAACTATCAGTATGCTTAAATAGAATTGAAGCAACTCAATGACACAGTTATTTTTTACTTTTTAGTGCGTTTTGAGTCGGTTCTATTTTTTGTTAAAAAATTTTATTATAATCTTTAATCTGCAGTATTTTTTATTATTATTTATAGTTAATTACTTTTTAACGTGTCAGATAAGCGAGTTAAAAGTGCAGTACCCGAAATATGTATTAAGTTTAAAACCTTATTTTCCAATTGTTCTATAAATACAATACAAGTTTCAATACTAATTCCTTGCACACAATAACATTCAGTAAATGAATTCTCAGTGTATTAGAGCCAGTAGGTTAGTAGTATACACACTAGCAGCTATTTGCATTAGCTACACTGTGGTTGTGGTAACGTCTAAGCCCGGTGGCACATAAGCATATTATATGGCGGCGTCCATCCGGCCAAATAGCACTCTCGCTATCGGCGGCATCCTAGGCATTTGTGTATTAAGCTGGGTCAAGGACGCTTTCCCTGTCTTTGATTAGTGTGTACAAACAGGCGTGTGAACAGTGATCACTTGTATCTGACCGGAGAATATATAAAGACGGAAGCAGATTTAACCAAGTTACGTCGTCAGATTTTAACGTTTAAGAATAATCCAGGCGCTATATTAGTTAACAACTATACTAACCGATAGGAGTGTGGATTTTCATCCTACTTCCAACAAGTTAGCCCGCTTCCATCTGAGATTACATCATCACTTAACATCAGGTGTGATAGCAGTCAGGGGCCAACTTGTAGTCATTAAAAAAAACTTACCTTTTTATATAGACCATCAATTTCCCTTTTTCAATTTTCCGGTTATTATTTTCTACGTACAATTTCAATGAAACGTATCTATGTTATAAGTAAATATAAAAATATAAAGCCTTAATTTAATTTTAATTAAGGTTTTACGTACGTTTGAATTATGCCAAAACAATTGAATTATACAATAATATTTTCTTTATTTTTTTTCAATAACTATCGGCAAGCGGTCCTTAGTTTGTTGCAGCTTGTCTTCTGACGTAGGCATCTAAAGATTTCCATTCTATTATATTTTTGCCTTATGAGTCCTGCTATATTCTTACTGTCATCTGCCACCTTTTAGTCTGTCTACCCCTGTTTCTCTTGCTGTCTCTCGAATACCATTCTGTTATTAGCCTTGTCAATTTCTCTTTCTGCTCCCTAATCATATACTCTATCCACCTCCACTTTAGTTGTTCACGAGTAGTGTATGCATTTTAATTGAGTTTAGAGAGTTTTAAATTAAATTGAGAGTTTCAATCTTAATGTCTTTTAATTATACTCGGTTCTTTCTTCCGACTCCTATAGTGCTTCTGTCTATTCCTTTCTGGTAAAATTTCATTTTGTTTTTCACTTGTTCCGTCAACATCCATGTTTGACAACCATATAGCAAACATGGCAAAAATACATAATATTTGTTGAAAATTTTCCTTATTTTTTCTTATTTCGCTCTATGGTACCTATGTAAGGTGGGTATTATATTAAGGAACGACAGAGAACCGGAGATACAGCTAAGGATTTAAGCTCTAGTTTCAGATCACGAGGTCCTGTAGCCCTATTCTGTAAGGATATTTTTATAAATCATCTGTGTGATTAACGAATTCGTCTCTATCTCTCCATCTATGCTATTGATAAAGAGAGAGAGAAATCAGATTCGACTATTAAAACATAATACATTTTCAAAAATTACTTAAAACGTAGTTATATGGCTAGGATAGCACAGATATGGGTTATCGTCTGGTATAACACAGGCTATTTTTTATCTGACACTCTTAGGTACATAAGCGGTAACTTCGCGGGTGAAAGCGCGGGGCAACACTCGTAATTATAATAAACAAAGTCATTTTCCGCGTCTGTATGTCCGCGATAACCTCAAAAACTTATAATTATATTTATATATCAAATTGTTTTATATGGTAGGATTATTCTTTCTCGTCACTTTATGAGAACTGCAAAACGTATTTTTAACCGACGAAAAAAAAACGGAGGAGGTTCTCAATTCGACATGTATATATATATATATATATTTTTGTATGACCACGCATAACTTTTTACAGAGTTCTCCGATTTTGTTAGAAAGCGCACACTTCCAAGGTGGTCCCATTGTCATCATGTTAGGATCTGATGATGACATCCTGGAAAAATTGAAGGAACTCTTCAAATTTTATAGGCACATTTGCAGCGCTTTCGGTTTTTGTGTAAGTATCGGTAGCTTTTGGCTACAAGTGCCGTATAATATACGATGATAGTATAGTACGAGTACGTTACGTGGCTATAAATCACTAAAAAGTAAAAAATAACTGTGTCATTTAGTTGCTTTAATTTACTTAAGCATATCTAGGAGTCGGTGCCAGCCAAGGTTTCTACTTTAAGGACATTACCTAGAACCCACAAACTGCTTTACTACGTTAAATAAATGTTCCTTAAACTTGCTGGCACCGACTTCATATATATGCTTAAGTAAATTAAAGCAACTAAATGACACAGTTATTTTTTACTTTTTAGTGCGTTTTGAATCGGTTCTATTTTTTCTTAGAAAATTTTATACAATACTATGAATGTATTAGTATAAACTTAATTAAATTGTTAATAGGTATAATTTAAAATTCAGTTAAGTAAATATTCCGATTTATGGAAAATAATAATTATAGTTTAAAATAAAAAAAACAGTCAAGTGTGAACGTTAAGATTTTTATTCTCAATTCACTTTTATCGTTCACCCGTTGGTATCGGAAATGATGCCGACCGCCCAACTGCCGAGCTCGGCCCAAAAAAGATATCCGATGCCAACGACGGCCATTAGGGACCCACCTAAGCCTATTAAAGAAAATTATATCGCGCGGCATTATCGACCCAAACGAAGGCGCGGTAGCCTAGCAACCGGCGATGCTAACCCTTCAGATGCCGCGAGCTTCACTTTGTGTGGGACGCCAGGGGATAGGGCCCCCGTTTTTCGGCATTGATCCGGACCCTACCGCGCCTGCGTGCTAAACGAAAAACGAACCGAGGAAAAGCAAGGTCACGTCACTACAAGTTCTTTTTTCAAATCGGAATATTGAATGGAGAATCATCGTGTTCGGAAAGTGTTGGTCTTCGTTTTGCGTGCATCGGGTTCAGTGGGTTACGATCTTGTTTACCGATCGAGGTCGGTGTCAATATCGAGTCGATCACTTGCAAGTCGAGGCTTGTATCGCACACTGCACATCTCTAGCTCGCATCGTGTCCGCCAGTGCGCCTATGAAACATTGCGTGTGCCTACTGCCTACAAAAATAAAAGGCAACACGGTTTATGGATATTTGTTTCTCCTCGACGTTTAGATCGGCGAAAACATATTGCCACAAGAGAGAGCTTTGTTTAAATTTATTTGTTAAGCTGGACTAGATTAGACTTATCCACATAAGTTGAAGTGACGATTCAGTCTAAGATCGTAGCGGGCTAACTTGGAAAACTGAGAAATTTAATCTAAATGGTTTCTCTTCGGTATCATACCGGTAAGCGAAATCGCTTAGCACTAGCAATCTGTGCGTCTTTGCAGATAGGATGGTAGCTAGCCCGAAACCAGAGTGAAGCCAATTTAAACAAATCATAAAATTGACCCATCCTTGGAATCGAATCCAGTACCCGTTTGTATCGAAGCCAAGAAAATACCAACTGCGCCAGCTAAGTCGGCAAAAGCTATATAGATTTAAAAAATGTAGGGCGCTTATGAGCTGTTAAATAATGTAGGTGCTAGTACCAAAAATATACTTCATACAAATAGAATATTTATTTCTTTTCGATGAAAACAAAAAAAATGGTAGTGTGTGCGTAATAATACGAAACACAAATACTTTTTTTTATTCTTTATTCATAAAGTTACCCACTGCCTTAATCTACGAAATTATGGATGTAGTCTCTGCTTACCCCTATGAGAAATGGCATGTACAAGTATGTATTAAATGAACGTCACATAGCGTGACGTCAGTTTCATTCAATAATCACAAAATAAAGTACCAATGCGGGCCTAATGAAGATTTCACTTCAATAATAAAGGACACTAATTACGCGACTTCGTAAAACGTACTTAATGAATTCCGTATATCGGGTGTTGGTATTATTTTATTCCGCAACGAACCGATCGCAAAGCAAATGATCTAATAAATTAACTAGCGTCACTGCGCCGAGCCGTGGGAAGGAATCGAGCGCGAATCGTTTTGTCGGTTTAATTTATTTTAAATTTATACAAACCGTATTTCAAATAGATACGTGAATAGAGATTGGACGAGTAGGTATAGTTTCGTATTGATTGAATGAGTGACTGTTAAATAAATCTATCGCTTTATATAAAACATGACAATTGTTACTACCAATGGTCGTTATATACTTTGACACCACCCAACTGATGAGCCGCCGGTTTCATTAGAAAGACAATATTGCAAATAAGGCAGATGTTTTTATTCTGATAGCCTACCATATACTAGTATTAGCTAAATTACTAAAACTTAGCGTCTGTGCATTTACTATTATTAAAGAAAACAAAATTTTAAAAATTCTTATTCGTCCATCTATAATCTATAATCTGTGATATACTTATACCGTAACGAAAGTAGGTATAAGATGGATTTCAATTCGGCTATTTTATTGAGATTAGGCATAGTTTATTATAAGCTGTGCTTGTGCTATATGATACTTAAGGGTTTGTTTAAACTTTAAATAAGATAAAGGGAAAAGTTAATCTGAAAAACGATATAGACATTGGACTAAAACGAAAATAGGTAGTAGTAAGAAAATTTATTTAGGTTCGTCATCCTTTATCAAATTATCTCAATATATCGATGTTGATAATTGTATGAAATGTATAGACACTTGTTCCTACTGTATACTATACACCTATAGATATTAGAACTTTTAATTTTACTACAGCTATATTTAACGATTTTGACTATATTTTTAACGTAAAAAGGGATAAATGATTTACAGAAATATTTTCTTACCAAAAAGTTCGTTAAATCGTTTCGCGCATTCTGCAACCAAAACAGACAGCAGCGAAGGGTCGAAGACGCTTTTTCTAATGCAAATATGGTGCGAGATGTGAGAAAAAATCTGGACCTTCTTTTATATGCTAATCAAAGTAATTAAACATGCAAAGAACAGGTGAGGTCAGATCGTAAAGGGGTCAGCAAGAACTTTGCTTGTTTTGCTAATTATAATTGCAGATGCTTTTTTAATTCCCACGAAATTTTCGCTCTAAGCTGCTTTGAGGATTATTTTTGGAACGTTGTGTGTGAAATTTTAAAACTTGCATAACTTTGGAAAGGGGGTTGAGGCTGAAAAGACGGTATTTATCGCTAGTATATATGCTAATATTAATGCAGTTTGGTAGTTTGTAGTCATCTTTTAAGAACTAAAATTCAGACTGTAAAATGACCAAATACTTAAATACCGTCATAATAAAGTTTAGTATGCTAAAAATTATTTGATTGAGAAGATGTTTTGAATGATAATATAAAATAACACCTTTAATTCGATCGGATGGTGGACTCTAATAGAGTCAAAACCCTAGATAGTTTGATATTTAAAAGACATAGATCGAGCTTTATATTTATTTACCTACGAAATTAATGGGAACAGTATAATTTTTAACATTTGATTTCTTTGCGTAAATTCTTTAGATAGGTATTTGTTAAGAAAAAAAAAGAATTATTATTATTAAGTACATAGTAAACGATCGTCAAAAATTAATTAACTTTGTAACTTTATTTGTAATAAAAAAACTCAGATGTAATTTCATCAACATAATTTAAAAGATTTAAGAATCTTGTAAGTACCATTTTCATGCTAATGGTTATGGGGTCAGAAGTCTTGACCTTATCTTGTTGGGGTCACTTGAAATGAATATTCGTTGAACAGGTCCCGATGACCCTTGACCCTTCATTCTCACGGTTGACCCTTTGGGTTAAAGAATTATGCGCATCTTGCACGATTAACCCTCTAATTGGGTTTAGGGGGATTCTTAAAAAGATCTTCTGTTGACAATAAAATGTTTGTTACGTATATCTGTAGCTGGTTTAAAATTATGAACAGTTTTGCAACCAATATTTATCTACGAAATTTGTAAATTTTATTTAAAAGAATTAACGTAAACGAAGGAATATGTGCAAAAGCGGTCGAGTTTCATCTATGTTTTTCTTTCTTGTGCGAAAAGGTTTGTCACCTTTTCAGGAATAATTCATTTGTTCTCTGTCGTTTCGATGACTCTGACTGATCTAGGACTCATCAGAAATCTGTAAATCGACATATACCTACTAGGCTGACTTAAGAAATAATTACTCATTTCACGATGCAGAAATACTTAGAATGAATTTCAAATTCAGATTCACTTATATCCAGTAGGCTGTTATACAAGCACTTTTGAAACGTCAAGTATGTCAGTAGTGACTCTACCATCGGTTCGGAAGCCAAATTCTGCCGAAAAGAGTCGCCAAGAAATTCATCTGTTGCTCTCGATAATACCACGGAACCCGAATCTACACTTGGTATAGCTATTCTACGTATATAAATAAAATGGTCAGCAATAGTCATTCCCATATCATAAGGCTAAAATCCTATATTTTAGCTTTCCCAAAAGACACAGTTTCGTAGTAGATCTTCTTTTAAGAGCTTGAGGGCGCTGCTACGTTCTTAGGGCGCACGCGTACCTAAAGTTCTTATAAAATGGCGGCAATTTAAACTCTCCTAACGATATTTTCTGCGTAATTTTTATTGGTCTCACGAACGCTGTTTCAAAACTGTCCTATACTACGGATCTGTTTATGGGCTAAATGTTCTGCCTAATGTCATTTGAGAATCGCCATTTGTCGCTCAACATAGACTATGCTGTACTTTCCCTATATTAATGTCTATTGTTGGAACATAGAAATATCGTATGCAGATTTATTGTTATAAAAAATTAAGTTATTATCAGACTATCCAAGGTGGTTTTTTTAAACTTTGATTTAGCTTTTCGGGACGAAAAATAGTCACAGCACTCTGAGAAAGACGACAAACATCTAAATAGTTTCGAGAAAAATTCTTAGTATGCGAGCTCATTCTTATGCTCTACTTTGCCTTCGATGATATTCCACGGGTTCCTGCATGACTATGTTTTTGAAATTTCGCATAATTTATTATTAACTTAGAATTTTTGTGACTCTAGAATCTTTAATAAACCTTTACATAATTAAGTTTTTATTTAGACTTTTAATTTGTAAGGCCCTTTTACGATCACGGACATTTAGTTGTGACTAGAAATGCCCGCGATTTTATCCGATTTTCATTTTCGTGGGTATATTGACATAAAGAGCCAATGAGGAATACCTTAATAGATTTTATTGTAACTTTTACTTTTTAGGACCGAATCTTGTGCTGAGTATTTCTGGATTAGGTCAGGCTTACCCGTGCTCTACGAATCTGCTACATCAAATGTTAACCGAAACGTGACTTATATTTAATGTACTATTTTACAAAAAAAATGGACACTCACTGCCCGGACATATTGTATTAAGCGAACTCTCACTAAATCGTTGTCTCAGTCTGGATTTTTTTTTCTGTTTGAATATTTATTTTATGCTTCTTAATGGAGCCTCAGCTACATCATCAGTGGCAAAAACCCTATTCAGACAGTAAGTATGTTGCGAAAATCTCCTCTACTTATCTCCCGCGGAGGGCTATGGAAAAGAATGGGAAGAACCGATACAAGAGACAGCACGGACATAAATGAGTAGCTTTATATAAAATGTATAATTTAAATTATTTATTTAATAATTTTGCATTAAATTTTTGCTGTACCCCGTCCGGGACATTAGAACTCGGTCCAGGACACCGATCGTT
Source organism: Mycalesis mineus (assembly GCA_034621355.1). Taxonomy (NCBI): domain Eukaryota; kingdom Metazoa; phylum Arthropoda; class Insecta; order Lepidoptera; family Nymphalidae; genus Mycalesis; species Mycalesis mineus. Next base: position 5,605,599 of record CM067901.1, read on the forward strand.
CTAATGCGATTCATCCTTTATTTTGAGTAGGTAGTACCTACCTACTTATTGAAGAACCTGCCTATAATTAATACGTGTCGGTATTACTGTATAGGATACCTATAATAAACCGCTCATTGTATTGTGCGTATCTCTCTCAAACAACGATCGACCGCAAAACGAATGGCCACACCATCGAGTGGCCCTGCTAAAAATGCTAACTAACACATTAATAATATACTTTTAACCATTAGGAAAACCGCATTCTAATTAAAAATGCGACTAAAAATTTTCAATTAATGCCAAACTCATTAAAATCATTAGCACAGCTATCAGGTTTTCATTAAAAATTTCAATTCATAATTTCCAACGACAAAATTGGAAATTATTTTTGCCCATAATTATCTCATATTTCCGCGCCGGGGCTAAGTACTCCAAAAACCGTGATTAAACATTCTACACCACTATTCATTATCTATACAACGTGTGTATGTATGATTTCACCCCCTAACATTACACGCAGCTACGCGGTCGTTACCCTCCCTCCGCTCACACCACGCGCATCCCAAACGCACCATTTTTCTCCCCACAAGATAAAGACCAAATAAAAAAAGAAAACGCGAAAAATATCTCCATCTCACTCGCTCTTCAACAAAATGGATACGTGCGAGCAGAGCGACGCCTAAGCTACGAACGACTCACGAAAACTTGGACCCCGCCCGAGACGGTGCGCTCTATCCGTCTCTTTCACTTTTTCACACTTTTCATCTAAGCTCTATAGTTTCCTAATGCCATATCTAGCTCTAACGCTGCAATCAAATTTGAACCTTAAAACATATATCTATAGAGTTCTATTTAGTTTTGGGCAAAGAATTGGCGGAAAATATTTTAGAACGAAAGCATTCCAGAGCAGAAGTCTCTCTCGCTCGCAAAAAAGCAAGCTCTGCTGGGTCGGGGGATGAGTTAGGGGTGAGTGGGGTGAACAGATAGTGGCAGCCATGTTGCTTCCGACGGCGGACGAAGACTGGTATTAATTTCGGCTTAATTCACTCGTTGATTTCAAGAATTTTTTCCTGATTTTCACTTGAGCTAAGAGTATTTAGAGTATACGTGTATTGCAGCTAGCAACTTGCGATTCTGTCACTCGAAAATACTCTGCTTTACTCTTGCTTTTGTATATACAACGTACCTTTAGGAAATCTTAAAGAGATTCAGTGAACTCATGGCATGCCATTGCACTGATTGTAAGAAAATTAACAGGATTTTATTTTTGTCGTATTAATTTTTGATTGGGTTTCATCTAAGAGTAAATTGTTGGTTATTATAGTAAATACCATATATATCTACTTCTTGAAACTTGCTTAACTGGAGGCAGTTTAACTCAATGCGCTGTCGTACCGTAACGCTAAAACACCCCAAAAGAAATGAAAATTTCGTAATTATCTTGTTTTATTTAAATAAATACTTAATTTTGTTGTAGCTTATTTAGTAATTAAATAATTAAATAGGTAGGTTTTTGGAGGACTTAACATATAATATGTTTACAATTTATAAAGTGGTTAAAGAGGATAATAATAAATATAAATATAGGTTTAAACAAAACGTTATTATTATTACGAGGGACCTAAGGAAATGTAGTATTATATTTAAAAACTTAATACATTTTTATTTATTTTTCATTTCAGGTACCGATCAAGATACCATTTCAGATTCCAGATTTTGTCTTTCTATTCAGGGGAGAATGTATCAAAATTATTGCGTGGGATAAAATTTCAAAATAAAATAGAGAAATGTCAACCTTTTTTTAATAAACTTTTTTGTCATATTAATGCGATTTTTACTTTATTTTTTTTGTGTTCTAATTTTCATTTTTGTCCGTCAAGAAATAATTTTTATGTATAGGTGTACTGTATTTTAAATATATTTTTTTTCCTACAGTGAAAAAAACCTTTGCCATTAAATAAAAAAATAATATTTGTCAGCTATGTATGATAAGCTACTGTGGATTTTGGAGTATTAATATATATACGATAAGCTACTATGGATTTTGAGTTATAGTGAGTATGAGAGGTAGTAGGTAAAAATTATGTCAATGGTCGCCAGATACGGAGTTCCGTAGCAACTCTTCACTAGCAGCCAGTAGAGATAACTGTAGGGGTGACGAAAATTATATCCTGTGCCTATTTGTTTAATGATCCACTGGAACAAGAAGGATTTAGAACTTAACCCAGCACGTTACTTCGTGCTGATTTCTAATATGCTGTTCTAGAATTGGCACAATCGAAAAAGTAGGAATAACGCTTTTTTTCTATTTTACATTTTTGTTTATGTAAATGAAATAAGGACCAAATTAAACCGCAACAGCTCAATGATTTAATAGTAAAATGGAAATCAGAAAGTCATATGTTCATTCACACTAAGTAAAAAAAATGTGTGCGAGCGTACACTCGTAAGAAGTGAAACTAACTTATCAACATTCAAGTATTAGAAAAAATTGATACCATAATTACACCCACGTGTTAGTGTATTGAAAAATGCAATCAAAAACTGAGATCACTTCAATATAACATATATATATATATTTATCACGTCACTTCCATAAGTCAAGGATAAAATAAATACCATAATTACACTAATTTTTTTTCCAACTCCGATAAAGAAGTTTCACTTCAAAAATCTAAATTCAAACTTATTTTTCTATTAAATTTTTGAATCTCCATTTTTACTTAAAAAAGTAAATAATATTTTTACCTTATCGTAAACTGATAGCATAGGTAAGTATAGCTCAATAAGTTTTGGTTTTATATAAAGTTTTAATTTTTTATATAGAGATAAATAAAACGGAAAGCACTAAAGTTAATCAAAACGCGTCTGAGAAGACAGCTAGATACCAACCTAGCCAACATTAAATAAAATAAATAAATAAATTATGCACTCCCTTATCTTACATTAATTACCTATTATCACCTACAGATAAGAAACTATTACTCCTGGGCCGGGTTACAAAAAAATACTGAATTTTTCGTTCTTGCAAACGCAAAACGCAAGCATGAAACGTAGGCAGTATCTAGAAAATTTATATTCGTTCGAAAATATGCACCATATCTACTGTAGACCAAAGTATTATAACAGTACCAGTACCCAGCAACGCTTACGACCTTATACAGATCCAAAGGTTGGATGTGCTTATGTATGAGCCTCATTAGCTTCGAGTGACCTAAAACGTAAACGAAAAGGCATTTAGAGGTTAACCCCGGCAATCAAGAGTTTTAAGATCTAAATAACTTTTCGTGAAAAAATTGAAAATTATGAAAAAATATGAGTTCAAGTAATAATAAAAATCCGACTACGAGAAAAATATCATATATTCAAACACGATATGTATTTATCTTCTTACCTGTAAGCATCTTTAAAATGCTTTAATCGTTGATACCCCACTCGGTAGATATTAAACAATAAGATTTTAAGAAATATCCGCTCCAAAAACCAGCCATTTCAATCAAATCTCATGATTAAATCAACATCAGAATTCGTTTACAGGCATGTTTAAAATGTCAAATTCACCTATATTTGAAGTGACTCTGCCACCATCTCGGCAACTAAGATAAATATAACGTAAAAGTAAAACGAGATGCAAAGCTAAAGTAGTACAAAGTAGAAATGGCAATAGTAGGAGGAACGATAAATATTAAAACCCCCAGGGTAAGCAACGCAGATCCCACGCTGGGCTTATACCTATAGACTGCCTAGTGAGGACCTCGTAGACCCTCACTAGACAGACGGATGATGGCAGACAAGTCACAGGGAGTAGCTAGTTACAGTAACTACAGATTAATGGTTTTTATACATTCTTACACACCCAACATATTGCTATCATATCTATATTTATTAACAAAACTTACAATAACGTGTGTTTAGAAATACACATAAAAATAAAATTTATAAGAAATCTGCTTCAGTTGCAAAACTTTTGCGTACAATCAGTGGTCTAAGTTCTAGAGTGCCTGCCTGACAGAGTGATACCTGTGCCTGAGTGTACTTAGGTACTTAAAGTACAAACACATTTGGAACGTTATGTTAGACTATACTATTTGATTATTTTTCTTTTCGTTGATATTTTATTATAGGCACCTCAATAATGATGCAAAATAATAATTTAAAGAAACAAACAAACAATCAAGACCACCAAGAATATCATGAGATACCTATATACTTTACTGACTATACCATATACCATAATTTTTAATAAAATAATACTTAAGTAAGTAAATTGTACCTACTAATAGAATGAATCTTTTCAAAAGTAATAATTGAGGGACTAAACTATTGGCCCACCTGACCGTGAGTGGAAGCCCATCGAAATAGTGCACATGGTGTGCGTGGAACACTTTCTATAAATAAAATACCGCCTTCTGCTTCTGACTCTTTCTGCAAGCAAGGTCCAAGCAGTGAACACTGCTCTACATTGAAGAAAACTCTTTTAAATACGCACGGTCTACAAGTGTTATCTCATCCTTGAAAAAAAAGTGCGGAAATGACCGTGTGCGTCTCGGGGCACCTGACAGAGTGATAACTTAAATACTGGCTGGCGCTATGGGTTAGAGTGTGAGAGGAGGAGCCTGCCGTATGCCTGAGAGATAGAAAAGTAAGACAGACTGGAGCCGTACAGCGTTACATAACGAATAATAGATAATAAACCGTATTGAAAAATTCGTACAAAATATGAGCACTCACAAAACCAAAGAATACTAAAATAAAAAAAAAAACTCATAAATAACCAATACAAAAAAAAATGTAAATGTCACGCGTCTACCATAATAAATTATTTTAAAATATTTATAAACTATAATATAAATGCCCGGAGAGAGTTAGATATTATCGGTATCGGCTGTGACGCCATCGGGATAAATAAATTAGAACCAGCGGAACGTAACGGAACGTAACACGTAACCTATAACATTTGAATTATTCATATTATAATATTATTGCTCCCATAATCACCCGACATTGAAAATTACTGCATCGTTTAATATTTCTATTTAGCTCGTACAAATAAATTGAAAATTTTTAGTCGAATTTTGAAAGAAGTTGAAACGTAAATAGCTTCACCGGAGTCAAATTCGAGAGATCCTGATTTCGATCTATAATATTATTATCATGTACGCTATAGCTAGATTTATTTCTCTTATTAATTTTTATTATTTTGAAAATTGACAAAAATTTTATAATTTTGACGAGATAATTTTAAATATAAAAAAATTAATTAAATTATTTTTATATTTTTATATATATTTATTTATACTAATAATTTTAAATTAACGGCCAAACGCAACTAAAAAAACCGTCACGAAACTTCCGAGATGTGTTCAGCATGCCATCTAGTGATGAGTAGAAAGAAACTAAAGTTTCACAAAAGTTTCAAACTTTCTAAAAGTACTTGCAATACTGTTAAAATAAAATATATAACTAATTTTTTAATAAAAATAAATAGTAGACATTGAATTCAACTATATTCTCTAAAAGCTTTTTATCACAAGTAGGGTAATTTCGCCTTTTGGCGTCCACCACCCAATTCGCGTCCATTTTAGGGATCTTCTTTAGAAATCTCTCGAAATTAGGTATACTAATACACAAATAAGTCGAAAAGTCGTTTTTGCCAATACCTAAATGTATAAGAGACACACACACATAAACAGAAGTTTCGTGCGCCCTACCAATCCTGTGTAGTAAAATAGTCAAGAGACGGGTGTTCAACCAAAAAGCGCGGACGCGCGGTATTGAGAGAAAAAAATAGTGAGCAACGGTGCATTTGAAGGTAAGTATTTTATTGTTTTATGTGTATTTTGTATAAGTAGCTGTTTTTAGACTTTGATAATGATACAAATAATTATATTAATTATAAATGTCGTTATTTTTCTTATAGTTAACAGTTAAAATAAGGTGGACGCGAATTACTACACCAAATTTATACAACTTTCACTTTGCGTCCGCAATGGACGCAAACTATACCTCCATGGAAAAACAGCACAAACAAATTGCGTCCATTTTTAAATTGACTCCAGGAAATCAATTGAAACTGAATGGGTGAAATGTTTTGTAAATGAAATAGGTATTTTGTTTAATTCTGATTTCTTTTTAGGATGAGTTCTTCAGAGATGAGAAAAAGAAAGGAAAAAAGAACTTATACAAAAGAAGATTTGAGGAAAGCATTGAATGAAATTCGAGAGAAAAAGAAATCGCTAAGGCAAATGTGTAAAGAATATGCTATTCCCAAGACCACAATATTGGATAAAATCAGTGGACGCAGACCAGATGGAGTGAAGAAACCGGGCCCAGAACCTGGGCTAGGAGTAGATGGTGAAAATAAGGTAGTTGAATGGCTTCTTAACATTTTCAAATGTCGATTTCTCTCTAACACACTCGTTAAAGTGCTCCAAAACGAAAAAAGAAAATACACAATCTTCAAGAAGTCTCGAATAATACGGTGGATGTGGAAATTAATGTAAAATGTCCCGAATGAAATGATGTACTCATTTCAGATGTATCATGATGATGAGAAAAACGTTGCCTGTGACAAGTGTATTAGATGGTAGGATTAAGTTATTTAGAGGTTAAAGATAAGTTTTTTGAATGGGACTTGTGTAATTAATTAAAATTCAAGAGCTAGAATGGGCTAGAATAATCATATTTTATCTCATAATTATTAAGATTTAACATTTATTTTAGTAGTAAGAATAAACCAAATTATTGTATCATGTTTTGCTATAATTTAACCAAAAACTTATAATTAATAAAAGCTGATCTTTAGCTTACTTACAATTCTTCTGATTTTCGGGTAAAAAGCAAATTATTGTTGATTTTGAATGGTTATTGCTTTTTTTTAATTATTACTATATAGGTGCTTAATTTGTTTCTATTTTTTAAGTTTTGTCAATGTTTAGAAGAATAAATCAGTGTTATTATTTTCTTTATAGTGGTTTATGTTATAGTTAAGATGTTGATTTTGAAGTAACCATTATTATTTAATAAATTTAGTTATTAAAATCCAACTTATCTTTACATTATCATAAAATATCATCCCCTGAATTCGTTTTTAAAGCTAGTGGACGCGAAGTGGTCTAGCGGGTGGACGCAAATTGAATTTTATGGACGCAAAGTGGGTAAAAGACCTATTTCGGATGTCTTTTATTTTAAAAAAAATATTATCTGATGTTTCCAAAAATAATAAAAGTGACCTTAAAATAGACTATTATTATAAACACATTACATAAACTTCTTATTGAAACGAGTCCTGGAACATTTTTATTTTCTCCGTCAAACTTGCCAACTGCACTAAGTGGACGCGAACAGGCGAAATTACCCTACCAACATGTAAATATAAGTTATAATTATCTTTTTTTTAAAAAACATTTTTATGAAAATAAAATTGACTTGAGTGATTTAGAACATAATAATATTTAAATGATTCTACGTGAAAGCAATTTTAATAATTTTGTATTTACAAAAAATATAAAACAAGATTAGTTTAGCTACTCACCGATAGATGGTGTTAAAAGGCTTAATGTTTGAAATCCTAAAAAATAAAAAATATCTGGATTTACAACAATAACAGTTATTTAATAATTATAATATTATGTTTAGATTTTTAATATAATTAAAATAACAACAAATAAGTAATAATCAAAAAACTAATTGATGACCACATTTTAATTTTACTTATTTATTAATGTTTAACATCTGTACTTATAATAATCTAATAGTGATTATTATTAGATACTTAAGTTACATAAAGTACAATATAAAATATATTTACTTGTACAGCTGTTTTCTAAGTTTTTATTTTGAAGCCGAACTCTACTCAATTATTGCCAACACTATATTCATTTAAACCTTTATTCCGATAAAAACATACAAAAACGACTTCTATCTCATTACACAGGCAAACCAGAATCCTTTCCACAGTATATTAGATTTGCATATTGTACGAAATTCGCATTAAAGTGAACAAAACGGGTAATTCGGACCCAATCGAATTATCGTCAACGAATGTCACCGAAGTGGTATGAAGACGCGCTCTCTTAGAGCAATTATCGGGGGGTTTACGGGCGCGGGAGGGTTTCACCCCCCTTTTAACCCCCGGCCGTACAATTCGCCAGATCATCTTTACCCTACCTTTTCTGATGAAGATATGTAAATTCGGTGTCCGAAATAGTTTGCCGAATTGGCGCTGTGAACGCTTTAGTTTTAGAAACTGGAATGGGTTGCTTATACAGAAATTTAATAATGTAATGTAGAATGGTTGTATCTATTAGCATTATATTTAACTTATCTTAATAGTATTACTTAAGTAATAATATACAACGGAGCACTAAGTACCGCTAAGTGTTATCGGTTCACACTTTATTACCGTAGAATAAAATAAATAATCATATTTATTCTTTATAGTAACAAAGTGTCAATCATTTACATGCAATTTAAAATTAATAATATTGAAAATCTCACGACAGTCTTGACTATAACTCTTATGCCAGAAATTTCTGCAACTAAGTACCTAGTATCTATGATATAGCAAATGAAAAAAACAGGATCAATCTAATTCTTTTTATCTAAGTAAATAACGAAGAAACTCATTTTTGTTTATTATACTAACTGTGCCCCGCTTCTTTCACAATCGTAATTGCCTGTAAGAATATAAAAAGTGGCCTATGAATTATACCAGACTATAATATATTCTTCTACCACATTTTCTTCACATCCGTTCAGCCGCAGAGCTGCGATTGATTAACAAACATCCTAAAAAAGTCATTCATTTTTTTTTTTCTATATCATTTTCTAAATTTTGTATGAATCTAGAGGTTCATACTAAACGAAAAGTGCAAAGTTACTAAGTAGTAGCTGAGTTGTTCTCAAGTTATGACGTGGCGAAGGGTAACAGGGGTACAGAAATAAGAGCAGACTAACGACCCCGTCTGATGAATATATTGACGTAATATTACGTATATTATTATTTATTAGATGGCAACGGTACAGCTCGATGCCCATCGCTGGCTCCGACGCACTCGTCGCTCCCAACAACGCGCCTATGTAACTTTTATAGAGAAAAAATAGAAGTCTGTCATCTATAATGACTTAGTAGAACGAGGGCGGTGTTATGTAATAGCGACCTATTCGAATATGTTTTGGTTTATCTTCGTTATTAACTTTTTAATACGTAACTGTGTACAGAGGTAGTCGTTAATAACTTTATTTTAGCCATATAGTTAAAGATTATGAAGTTCGGTATTTCAGGTTTGGGTCGGGCTATGAAAAACTTTTTCCAAAAAATTCTCCGTAGCAGCTCAGAATTGGGAATTGGTGGTGTACAAACCCCGTGTCTTAGATATTTTGGTTTGCTACACAGTTGCATCGCTTCACTTACTGTCACGGCATTGAAACTTGATTTGCTGGTGACCTCCGTGGCGCAGTGGTTTGCAATTTAATGCGGTGAATTTATGCGGTCCGAAGGTTCGATTCCCGACTAGCATATTGAGATTTTTCTTAATTTGTCTTGGTCTGGCTGGGAGACTTTCGCCGTGGTTAGGCTAGTTATCAACCTACCAGGCCTACCGCCAAGCGATTTAACGTCCCGGTACCGGTATAGTTAGCCCGCTTTTATCTTCAATTGCATGATCACTTAACATCAGGTGTGATAGCAGTCAAGAGCAAACTTGTAGTCGATAGTAAAAAATTACTGATAAGACGCGCCCATAGATGTTTCACTTCCAAAAAAAGATCAGCGTTTATAAGCCGCGCTACACACACAGTTCGACCTACTGCAGCAGCCATACAGATACCAACTACTACTGAATTTAGCTGTGTATTTTCATGACTTATTAAATTGTACCGATTAATCTGTTATATAAAAGGCAACCTTTACTGACAGTTCTAAGTATCAACGTACAGTTCAAATCACTGAACAGATTGTGCTTAATTTTAGCATACATATAGCTACTATAATGTAATAGGAAATGATTTTCCTAAACTACGATTCGAACAGAAGTTCAAATATACACCAATTTTCGCACAGACGTAGTAAGGAGCGTCCGCTAGTAATACAGTTATGTTTCTTTAGGTTAAAAGTATTAGAACTTTATGAGTTAGAGATCAATGGTTAACAAATAATATTTGAATAGCGTTTATAAACCGCGTCTCGCTAGTTAGAACAGTTCGGCTTACTGCACCTGCGATACAACACTAACTATTACTGGACTTCGGTACTACAAGTAGGTACATATCTAACTTAGCTGTGTATTTTCATGACTTATTAAAATGTATCGAGTAATCTGTTATACTATATAAAAGGCAACCGTTACTGAAAGTATCAACATACAGCTCAAATCACTAAACGGATAGTGCCGAAATTTGGCATAAATATAGCTATTATCATGCGATAAGAAAGTATTTTCCAAACCTACGGGTAAAACAGAAGTTCAAATATACAACAATTTTGTTGTTTCTTTACTTACAGGTTAATAATAGTAGAGATTTTTGTGTTAGAGATAGTCCATGGTTGATAAATAACATTCGAATAGCGTTTACTAGCCGCGTCTCGCACGCTCGTCTACAACAGGCACAAGCACCCAACGCGCTAGCAAAGATCATTATCTAGTAGGAAAGTTAGGAGGAATCCAGTTAGGAGCCGCCCCTCCCGCGGGCCGTAACTTGCTATAACCAGTTTAGAACAGTTCGGCTTACTGCACCTGCGATACAACACTAACTACTGCTGGACTTAGGTACTACATAGCTGGGTGTAAATGACTTATATAACACAAGTGCAATGTTTCTTTGTTTTATTCATTACCTGTTAGCCCTTGACTGCAATCACACATGATGGCAAGTGATAATGCACTCTAAGATGGAAGCGGGCAACTTATTAGGAGTAGGATGAAATACTACACGACAGCGTACCGGAACGCTAAATCGCCGGGCGATACGTCTTTGTCGACATGGTAACTTGCCTCGGTCAACCAACATCAAAAAAGGTACAAGTGATCATTCCGACACGTATTTTTTTTATCCCAATGAATTTTATCTTCAAATGATTATGACATCGGAAGAAGAGGAACTTCGTAGTAATTTTGGCAGTGAAATTATTCTAGGTAGCACTAAAAGAGAAAAATAACATCGTACCTATTTGCTATCTACTAAACTACTAGGTTTGAAGGCGGTGCCAATAAACAGCAAAATAAAACAAAAGTATATGTAGGTATGTACAGACTTTAAACCGATTAGTAAAAAGCACATAGGTATGACGTTATTTTTCGCTTTCTACTGTAATACAACTTTGAATTCGGTTCGATATTTATTTAAAAGAGTTTAGTAACTACGTAGTTACTTCATAAAATCTTGATGGAAAGACAGCCATAAAGGCGTTAGGTGATTGCAAAAATAGCCAAGACTCCCCTCTCGTTTAACGCTCAAGCTGCCAATGGGGTCACGCGGACCCACGCAACACGCACCCCATGTCATTCAACCTTACAAGGAACACTTTCTTTGAACAATTCCGTCGGTACCCCACTGAGTTAGTGAGCTTCTACTTAAACCTGACACCCTAGTTTCAGTTTTAAATTAAATTGGGTTTTCCCCAATGATTACAAGTAACGGGATTCTAAAATTTAAGATATCCTTTTTTACCCGACAGTGTTATAAGAAAGATGGCTTATCGAGTATAATTATGTATTTATATTTTCTTACCAACAGCCTTTATATTAATTTTAAAGATTTCATTGTTTCTTTGTTTGTTATTTAATATGTTTCCGAAAACAGGGTTGCATCTTAGCTTGTGTAAACTGAGTGTGATATGAAAGATTGATTTGTCAAATTCAAATTCAAAATCATTTATTTCAAGTAGGCTAATTATAAGCACTTATGAAACGTCAAATTAGACTATTTTTAGTGACTCTACCACCGACTCGGAAGGCAGGTCCTGTTGAGAAGAGCCGGCAAGAAACTCAACATCATTAATTTTTACAATATTAACTGTATTGTTACATAAAATTATTTATTCTACTACTTGTGTGAAGTTGAATGCTGATCCAATTGCCTCTCAACCTCTTTGTCATTTAAAAATTCATCTATAGTATAATAACCTTGACTCAGTAAGTGAGTTTTAATACATTGCTTAAACTTATGCAATGGCAGATCTAAAAATGAATTGGGCATCTTGTTGTAGAAGAGTACACCCAGTCCAACGAATGACTTTTGAACTTTTCGGAGGCGATACGCTGATAAAACTAATTTATGTCGATTCCTAAGATTAAGTCCTTTTTCTGTTTATACAATTCCTATTTCTGTTTATAATTCTTTATGTAAAAACTATTTATTAATTTTACAAAGACTAGTTTATATATCGACCAAATGGCTCGTTTTTGAAGTATAAATACAAAATTTGAGAGCTGACGTTATTATTCAACACTTACCGTGGACCGACCTCTTACTGTCCTTTGTGCTAAAACTGCTATTAACACCAACTTACGTGAAGGTTTCTACTAAAAATCTAATTGGTAATTGTGTAGTTAAGTGTTGATTATTTCTGATTCATTAGTATTCAACACTCAAATATAGGAATTTTCAAACAATTTAGCAAGCCAATCCCTATAGAATTCGATATAGACATGAAAATAGGACGATCATTAAAACATCCAGACTTTATTGTGTTACATTTTATAGGCTATTAATGCGCATAATTTAGTAAGGTCTAACTTTATTAACGGCCTGTGATAGTCGGATACGCACATAAAACGGGAACACGCACGTAAAGTGTTTATCTGGACACGCCTTAGGCATGGGACGATTTGCGCGTGGTTCAAGTTGCAAACTTACAAAACGTCTTATAAATAGACCACTGGCGCCACTTATGAATAATCATGATTCGTTGTCTCGTTCCGCGTGCTAGCGCGGACTAAGCAAAAATGATACAATTGGCAAACGCACACTAAGTCAATTATATGAATTCAGTTTCGTTGTTCAACTTTTAAACGCTTTTGATATACCAAGTATGTCTACTAGTATAGACTCTATTACCATCAATTCAAAAAATAGATTCTACTGAAAATAGCCAAAAAGAAATTCAGTAGGTAAATCATATAGTTATAAAGCTTATTATAAGCATTAGGCCTACAATAATGTTTGCCTTCTAATATGGTGCCTGTTACATATGTCATAAACTTTCCGTTTCACTCTTGAAAGTTGAAGCGATTTACAAATTATGACTTAGTATTGCAGCTGTTCCAATTCGTAATATATTAAATCGTTAATAGCTGTAGTAACTTAAATTTAAAACCGTTAAACACAGCCAGAATGTTCTAGTCTAAAAATAAAATCAAATTGAATGAAAAATTAAGCAAAGCGTTACGTTATACGCTATAAACGTATAACGTAACGCCATAGACGTGTCTAGTGATGGGATGTACTGTTACGATAGATATTCAATGTTTTTTTACTAATAAACGTATATTGTACGTACTACAATTTTATTTGTTAAAAAAATATTCTATTAATAATTAATAATATATATTATATATTAATAATATTATTTTAATAAAATTCTATAATTTTATACAACAACAGAACATCAGGGAAAGGTTACCCTAAAGGTTGCTAAGAAAAAATATATTTTATTTGTCTAAACTTATATCAGAATCAGGAACATTTGAATTGTCACTAAATTCATCATCTGAATCTATGACGGATATTATTAACAACTAGCGGTCGCTCGGTATTCCATTCGCGTAGTTCCTGTTCCCGTGGTAATTAATATCTGGAAACAATTTGCCCTATTTCACCCCTCATGAGTCTAGCTGTCATATACAAAAGGTCTTTTTTACAATCTGACTGGTAGTTTCAGAGATTAGCCGGAATAAATAGACAGCCAGAGAGACAAAATTTTGAAAAAAAGTTTATTTCAATATTACAAACAGACACTCCAATTTTATTTATAATGTTTAATTATATGAATTATTTATGCTGTCAATATGGACGTCACGATCCCAATCAGACATATTATCCCTTTTTTTTATTCACGACCAGTTGAGGTTAATCTTTGTTGATGGCCTCTTGTAGCAGGGCCAATATCTTACAATTATTTGCCGCAAATGGCAACGAACTATTAATTCTTGCGGCGTGACCTAAAATTAAACGGAATTATGAAAAAATCCAATCAAATAATCAATTATTACATAGGTAATGCTACCTACGTTCGCAAAGCTGATTTTTTTATTAAGACTCAAAATGGGAATTAAAATTAAAGGCATACCTGTTAATTTTAATTGGGCCCAAATTAGCATTATATTGTCAATGGTGGTAGTCTAAGGACCTGATCATTTGCCATCTCGTCCAGAGCATAGGTAGGAGTTGGTGTCTTTTGACGTCGGACTAAGCCAATGAGCGCTGACTTTAAAATTTTTATATTTGCTGTAACTACTTTTTCACTCCGCCACTTCACCAACTCACTTTTGCGATTGGATTGGTTTGGGGTTACCAAATGGTGAGGTATGGTGTTTATTTAATTTCAATTCTATCTATTAGACATAATATTATAACTGGATTTGACGACCTCCGTGGCGCAGTGGTATGCGCGGTGGATTTATAAGACGCAGATCCTAGGTTCGATTCCCGGCGGGGCAGATTGAGACACAAGTTAGCCCGCTTCCATCTTAGACTGCATCATCACTTAACATAACATAAGGTGTGATACCAGTCAAGAGCCAACTTGTAGTAGATAAAAAAATACCGCATTGACCATAGTCAATGATAATCGCTAGAAACAAACACTACGCATTAATATAACCGCGATAACGGAGTCTCCTCATAAATACCGATTAAAAAATACCGAATTCGCTTTTTAAGCTAATTTTTTTACAACATTAAAGAAAGCTAGATTAATGCTGCGAGTATCGTCAGCGATGAATACGAATTGCTAAGCATCACATCCCTAGGCATGTGGTACTGACTGACGTCAACATCATACTGACAACTGCCATCCGCACCATGTTACAGCGATTCGACTATAATAGACCAACGTTAGGTCCATTTAATCAACTCTACCGCCGGCTGAGGTAATTTATCTAATTGACCATTAAAAATTTGCACTTTTTGATTACTAAGTCTTATATAACTTGTCTTCGTTGTCAGCTGTAAAACGCTATGCGCTTGTAGTTTGTAAATGAAGAAGTAATTAGCACGGCATGATAGTAAAGTACGGTTACGGTTATAACATCGTAGCCTGTAATTGAGTACTAGAGCTAAGGCAGATTATAAGTCGAGCCCTATGGCGTTTCATAATAATGTTAACCCTTTAATATTGGACTATACATACATACATAGCATCACGCATCGTTCCCGTATGGGTAGACAGCGATCACGTTCTTCTACTTGCATCTCTCTCACTTGTTTCAATTTCATTAATTCTTTCATACATGTTTGTCGGATTAGGATACTCTTGACCTTTAATTAGAATGTCCTGGATTTGGTCCAGGAACGTTCGCCGTAGTATTCCTCTTCCAACATTTCCTACATTCACTTTCACCTTATTAATCTTTCATAAGTCTCCTTCTATTAATTCCTTCTAGATGTTCATATATTGGACTATTCGAGTAGTATGTCTTCGACATGCGTTGTAGTGACACAAAGTTAAATATTTTTTATTGGGTTACACAACTACACTTTTCTTTTAGAGCTCATGCAGGGATGCACTACCGCTATACTAACCTCTGGCGCCTAGAAATTGTTGTTTAATAAACTGGGTGAGACCTCCTTAAAATTGTAACTCGACTACGATCCGGCTAAAGTTTAAATTTAAAAGATTTTAAGGTCATTTTTATTTTAATATGCCACTCGAAGGTCGAAGGTAGCAAAGATCATTTACCTTTTTTAAGCATTTATGTACAAGCTATCCAAAAGAATCTAATGTGATATTATTTATATAAATACTAGCTGACCCTGCAAACGTTTTTTTGCATTAAAAATTTAAAAAACAAATTAGATGAAAATTAGATAGTAGCCGATTCTCAGACCTCCTGAATCCGCATACAAAATTTGGTAAAAATCGATAAAGCCGTTTCGGAGGAGTACGGTAACTAACATTGTGACAGGGAAATTTTATATATTAGATATTAAGCCGATGAAACTTGATCGAACAAAAATGATAATACTCAATTACTTACTTACATGTAGGACCAACACAACATTTTTGGGCTTTGTCGCAGTAAAGTCAGAAGTGATTAAAGTTAAAATATTTTAGTAAAAAAATAAATATTTCTCTCGTAAGTGAATAGGTACTCGTATATAAATACGAGCAATGTCTGACGAAGGGAAGACGATTTGCGACCGGAAATGAATCTAACAGAGAGGGGAGTGGCTCGAGGTCACTTCCTTCATCCTGTGCAATGTACAAAATAATTCTGCATATAAGAAACAATCTTATAAATATTTTTTTCCATTTAGAAATTTGTAGACAACCTTCCTTTCCGATTAATTTGTTGGTATTCGAAAGGCACAAGACAAGCAAAAATAAAAAGAAAAATTTCCAAGAAAAACAGGCATTGAACTAATCTTGTCAACTTTTTATACTTTGCAAACATACATATGACTTTTTTAAGGTTGTATACTTAATAAGAAATATTTTTTTATTATTTCGTTAATAAAGAACACACTTCCAAAGCAAATAAATGCAGTAATTAAAACTAAAGCGGGCTAAAAATAACACTGCAACATAACATCCTTTATACTATTTTGGTTCGTTACTTTTAGTCCGTAGCTAAATAATAATAAATAAATAAATCTTTTATTTGCAAGAATGTGGTTACAATGTCGATCTTAAAGTCAAATTACAAAAATATGTCCAATCACATCCTACCACATACATGGTGTGCAAAAAAATGTATTAAAGTTAAACTATACATATACTTTTTTTAAAAAATAATTACAAATTACGTTATTATAAACCTTATATTATCATCACATGTGTAGTATCATTAATCGTCAAATATTTAAATGTAAAGGATTATAATTATACAATGTCAAAAAAAATATATATAAAAGAAATTAAAATTTGTTTTCCGTGAAGTACTCATTTACAGTGTAAAACATTTTATCTAATAGCATTTTATGTACTTTATTTTTAAATTGTGTCATATTGTTTAATGTTGTCAGATGTTCAGGTAACCTATTGAAAATACTTATTGCCATACAGTATGCACTTTTTTCAAATATCTTAAGACGCCTAGGTGGCAATGGAATTTTATTTCTTCTTCTGTGCCTATCTGAGTTATTAACTACGTTTTGAATGCCAAATAACTGTGGGTATTTTTTTATAAATATAATTGTTTCATATAAGTAAAGACAAGGTAAAGGAAGAATTTTATGGCTTTTAAATAAAGGCCTACAACTACTCATCATATCCACTCCACAAATTGCTCTTAGGCAAGCTTTTTGTTTAGTGAAAATTTTGCTAGCATCAACAGAATTGCCCCATAATATAAGTCCATAGCGCAGTAAAGAGGCAACATGCCCATGATAAGCAAGTAATGCAGTTTTTTTACTTGAGGTTCTACTAATTTTCCTCAAGACATATGCAAACCGATCGAGTCTAGAAGCTAAGTTTTCTACGTGGACTTTCCAATTACAATGTTTATCAAACATAAGACCTAAGAAGGATATATCAGCTACTTCTTCTATGTTATGTGCCATATGGCTTATCTGTAGATTACTAGGGACACTGTTGTATGTTAGAAATTGAATATATTTGGTTTTGTTTATGTTTATAGATAGATTATTAGAACCTAACCATTCAATTGTTTTTGACAAGGTACTATTAATTTCATTTTCTAGCTCAGATTTGTTTTTACATTTAAAAATTATTGTTGTATCGTCAGCGTATAATATGCACTGATGCTTAATATTGTCCGGTAGGTCATTTATGTAAGTAAGAAATAATAGAGGTCCCAGTATACTGCCCTGAGGGACACCATAAGGGTTTTGAAGTTCAAAGTTTGATCTAAAAGCATTACAGTGTCCATTACTGGTTTGTGAAATTTCGACGCATTGAAGTCTTTGACTTAGGTAACTTGTTATCCATTCGATTGCTTTTCCTCTAATTCCGTATCTTTCTAATTTTTTTATTAGAGTTTTATGACAAACTAGATCAAATGCTTTTGTCATATCCAGAAATAGGCCAACAACGGACAATTTATTACTCAAAGCTTCAGTGATAGATCTATTTAATTCAAAACAAGCTAATGTTAATGTTGTTGTTAATGCTACTCTAGTACTATCTTCTACACCACGTTGTAGATATAATAAAAGACTCCAGACCCCTGCAACTTCGACAGATTCCCACAGAATCTCATCTCGACGATAGTCCCACGACACTGGGCTCAAACACTAAAATATCCACGGGTCAAAGAGACACAGAGTTCACATTTAGAATAATCCAACAGGGGATGCTGCAACATCAGACACTTTATATGCATACACCTTTACTTATCACCAACTTACAACATGCCCATATTGAATTAAAATTCAGACCAAATTCAATCTTATACACTCTTTAATAAAACATTGTCGTATTTCAAATGGGGTAGTTGTAAAGTTGTCACGTACTCAGTACCCTTAATTTGTCAGGCAAGAACCGGTACTGACAATAGAGATTTTAACATAACTCCTTGACCGGAATAAAACTGGACACTTATCAATATTTATGAATCTGTTACTGGTAATTTTTGTGATTTCACGTAAGCACAGTTAGTCGATACAGAAATGTTGTAGCATTAAGATGGGTCTCAAAGACCCGAGCTGAACCGTGAACGTCTTACAAATGGAGCGCTTCTCAGAAGGTTAGTGTTTATTCATTTATTATTGCTATATACTGTGTACATTAAATTTATTTACTATTGAGTGATTATAATATACAAAGGAAAACCAATAATTGTCAGCCTTTAATTTGCCCACTTAGTCTGTGTTTTCAATATATTTCAGAACTATAATATAATAAATTGCAAGTTGGAGGACTCTATTTTTTTAGAAAAAAAACTGTTTGTTTGTTTGAATTCATATGATATCTATAAATTAATATTGTACGTCATAATACAATATTAATTTATAGATATCATATGAGTTCAAACAAACAAACAGTTTTTTTTTTTCTAAAAAAATAGAGTCCTTTATATTATAGTTCTGAAATTGTACGTCTGTGTAAGATTAACACTACATAGTATACATGAAAAGCGTAGTAAAGTCTTGCTAGGAATCAAACCCGAAACCTTCAAGGTATAAAACATTATCATCATACAAGATCACTGTTAAAACGGTAACTCGTCATTTTGATTAACAAAAAAGTTAGTAGGACTAAAAACCTGCTATGAAAAATTTTGCGTTTACTAACTTTAAACCGATTTCATAAAAAACCTGAAAACATTAAACAAATATTTTTCTTTATTTTAGAGAGAACTAACTAGCTATGCCAGTAGTTTTACTCAAAGATATAAAGAAGCGCTAGAAGCGCTACATCTAGTTTTACTCAAAGATATAAAGAAGCGCTAGAAGCGCTACATTGTATGTTCTGGGGTTTAATTCGCGTATTGGCTTATTAAATATTCTGGTATATATAGATAGCGCGATATAAACAAAAAGATAATTTGTCAGTTTAAATCTAGTTTCTGAAATTAGCGCGTACACCAAACAAACAAACTCTTTAGTTTTATAAAATTAACAATATCTTTCTCTTTGTCGATTGATTTACTTCTCCATTCCCTTCAAACCCTTTTCTCATAAACTAGCTCTATAAACAAACATAGATGGATGGATAGACAATAACAACAAAACTTCGAATTGGACTAAAACTCATCAAACACTATGAAGGGTCCAAGTAAAACTATCAATAAATCGATAAGCGTCGCGCGGCCAGCCGGCTCATCACTAATTTACAATTTTATGGCTTGTGGGAACAAAGGCCCTCACCACTCCATTAGACCCGCCCTCTCCCGGGAGGTGGGGAAAAACGCTCAAGAAAATTTCACTTACTTCGCTTAGTCTAAAGGGTGCAAAAGGTCCATTGTGATAATGCCTTAGATAACCTAAAAAACCTTTAGACCTATTTACCGAATCCAATATTAAAAATAAATAATATAAAATCTTCAGTGGCTGTAAAACAGAGGGCGTAGCTGTAAATTGATCGTTTGTATAATCGAATCTACAAAATTGTTAATTTTATATTATTTGATATTTCATTCCATAAAGTCTTATCCGTTTGATGTTAAGTTACACTAAAAAGTTTGAAAATTTTGTACTATATATACTTATTTGTTTAGTTTTTTAAATAAGTCAAATAACTTACAAGGGAAAATCGTTTAAGATATAGCAACTGCATCAACAATTATTTAGGTATTGTTCAAGGCATCACTCCTTTACTTGTAAGATCTTTTCGTAAAAACTAAGAAAATATTCCTTTTTTATTGATATCAAAAGATTATTTATTTGCTTCAAGGTATAATTTAATTAAAGCTCAATTATCCTGAGTTCACCAAACCCCATTAGGGCAGCATCGTAAGTCTGAAGTCTAAATCCCTTTTCCTGGAGGAAGAAATGGCTAGCCCTGTACCCATCCAGACAGATTAATGCATAATCTTTTTTATTATTTGTATGTTTGTCTTTTATTTTTTTAATATGTAAAAGGCATTAAAAAGCAAAACTTAGTCTAGTGTCGCTATTACTTACCTACACTTCCAGAGTCACTGTATCAGACCATAAATCTGTAATTGTATCAGATTATATATATTGTGTCGGATTCTACTTCATGCTAATAAAACTGCCTTAAATATACAAGAAGCCAAGAAATAATTTCGCTGATATTTTAAATGCTAAGACATTTTAACTATCTCTATCATTCATATCAACCTGATGATAAAATAATAGAGATGTTGAGGATCTTACTAGATCCTCAACCAACTTCTCTTTTATTAGCAAAGGATTTGAAATGTATACCCAACACGCTGCTTTAATGCGGGCTTAAGGTTGTGCGAGGGTAATGAGTAGCTCTTAATAATTAGTGTATAACGCAGCCTGCAGCCTCCCGATACTTTGCCCGCCCGAAAATCAGTCTATTTGATCCTTGCAAAAAATTATATGTGCCCATTATTTTTGGAGAGAGATTGATTATCTTTTAAAGATAATATAAATAAAATATATAAAGACAAACAATCCTAGTATACGTTGTTTTGTTTTATCGCAAATGGATTCGGCAGCGTTTTTCATGCAGTCTGACATTTCCAACAGCTAACATCATTTTTGGGTGACCTTCATAAGTTATAACCTTCTTCAAAAAACCTTTCATCTATTGGTAAACTAAACCGCATGCAATTCGTTTCAGTAGTTTTTGAGTCTATTACGAACAGAATGACAGACTGTCCTTAAGATGCTGCGGAGGACTCTGTTTTATAATATCACGTAGATATAACTACTTATTTAATAAGTCGGCTAACAATACATTCTCGCCTCCCAACAAGAACGCGTGCAAAAGGAGGAAGGCGAATACTGAGACGGGGTAGGGGGAGATCTTTAAGATACGTCGCCATAGCAACCCTTACTTTCACCCCCATACTTATATATTTTAAAGCTGGGGTTACATGGTGGTGCTCCTTTAATCACTGTAATGATAGTTTTTTTCCGATCCTATTTTATAATTAGTTTCTCAATACAATCTTTTGTCTATTGGTAGCGAGATTTTTTTATATCCAACTGATATATTTTAAATAATTCTATAACGTGTATAATTTTTTTCTTACTCTTTTAAAACGGCTAAGTGCTGTTTCGTCGTTTAAACGCTTAAAATTATTACACATCTTAATCTGTCATCATGCATATTGCACAATTTGTGTTAAACATTTAAAGTAAGACACAAATAACATACAGTAAAACGTAGGTAACGTTACGTTGACAATTATATTTCTATTAATATTTAGTTTCGTAATCAATATCATCACAATTACTTTAACCTGCTTAAACTGCTTTATTTAAACTACTTCACTTTGTTTAAACTGCTTTATTGATTCAGTGGTTAGAATATGTAAATATCGATCACGAGATACTGGATGTGTGTGTATCCTTTATGGGACCAAATATTAGATATCTATTCTGTCAAGAAATTAATATAAATACCCACCCATAAAAGTTGAGGATGCCTGATCCTGTCGTGCGCCGTTATTAATTTTATTATAAAGAACTCGCCTATCTGGTTCTCATGTGTTGGTTCGAATAACCAACATATTTGGCGACCGTGGCAGGCCGACAAATAATTATTACATAACAATATTTCGATTATATAACGTTAGGCAACATGTAACCACCATTTAGAGGCAATATAACGCACACAGACGCAGCGTGTATCAACGCGCGGTATTAGAGTCCTGCCCAACCCAAAGTTTCTGTTATTAAGCAAATGCTTCGTAAACATTTCGGGCACACCTTTAGTTTGAATAGCCGGGTGATAAGTTTTAAGCTTAGATTTGGCCATTACGGTGTATATTCTGCGAAGGGAAACAACCTACTCGTGCAAATAAATACTTAATTTTATGCCTAAGAATTATAAACGCGACTAAATAACGCATTAAGTTTATTGTTTTTGGGTTTCTTTGAACACTTCAATAATGTTTCTAAAGCCTGAACACCCTAATAGATAATAGGCCGGGCTCGAGACCGAGAGGTCATGGGTTCGATTCCCGCCAGTTGGTCTATTTTCGTACCCACTTCTTCCACAGTCTTCACAACCGACTAATTGCTGGGAGGGTATAGGTCATATTGTTAAATACTATATGGCAAATATTATTATATAAAAAATATTATAAAATCGAGAGTAAGTTTATATGTTTCTTGCCTTTGTTTAAACCACACAATCTATAAAGGAGCTATATTGTGTTCCAACGAATATATAAAACTTCACAAACTTCACGATTATAAGTTTTGCATACACATTGGAACACAATGTGGCACTCTCGAAAATAAATACCTACCTACCTAATGTTTCTAAAGCATTGAAAGAACATTATCGTTTTTATATCCCCATATAAAGTCTTAGCCTCTGTATTAAATAACAGCTCTATCTTATCTTAAACAAACTCAAATTAACCAGTCATACTTGGCATACAAACGCTGAAATTCTTGTAAAACTGCCAAATAAACCCAAAATTACTAGGCGCCGTAAACCAAAGCGGTAGTTACAGTCTCACGTAACTTGTATATTATTTACATATGAAATATTACCAAAGTTGGCCGGGTGGTAGTTAAGGAGGAGTTGTCGATGAAATATGTCTTCGGGGCGGCGGCGCGCGGCCGGGGGGAGGGACGAGGGAAATTAAGGAGCCTTAAGCTCGGGGTCGATGAGAAACTTATTAAAGGGGGGTGGATAGTGGAATTAATGTACGACTAATTCTAGTTCGGTTCACTTCGTGGTGTACTGCGTACTTGTGCCAATATTTAATATGTTTTTGTCATGATTATTAAAAGGTCAAGCGCTATATTACGACTAATTCCTAACCACAATTTCCACTGTGAATTTCTTTAAATAAAATTGCTACACCTGTTTCGTTAATTTTTTAATTATAAAAATTTGTAATCCTAATCCTTTATGTTTAGTATCTCTAGCTAGCTTCCGTAAGAAAAAAAAATGAAAAATTATTATTAACCGACTAGAAAAAAGTAAAATATTAATTTGATATTCGTTAAGTAATATAATCATAATAAGATTTATATTTTTATTTATATTATCTAAACCAGACCAAAATTGGACTAATGGATTATTATTAGAAAATCAAAAATGAAATACATGATCTACTGATCCTGATGCGATCGAATCCCGATGCAGATTACCTCGGAAATCTAAATTTAATGCAATTTTATACAATAATATCTAAGACTGCCTCGTTGGTCTAGTGGTTAGCTTATCTGGCTGCGATCACGAGGTCCTGGGTTCGAATCCTGGGTCGGGTCACGGAATAATTCTGAGTTTTTCATTCTTCTATGAATTTCTCAGTACACACCCCCGTGCCTCGGAGAGCACGTCAAGCCGTCGGTCCCGGCCACTGTCATCAACATCTGATAGTGATCGTTAATAAATGAAACATTAGCGCCCTAAACCCGTCAATCCGCATTGGAGCAGCGTGGTGGGTGTACGCTCCATATCCCCTCTCCTATAAGGAAGGAGGCCTGGCCTGATAAAGATGATGATGATGTATACATTATGCCATTCAAAAAAATTAGTAAGCCGTTAGGTAGTGACTTTTTTATATTACAAGATCGTGAAGCCATAGTTAGCTTTTAAGCAAAAACGTGTTACGTTGCAATAATGCGTCCTAATTTTGCAGAGCAAAATCAAGTGTACCGACCAAGTGAGATGAAAACAATATTTGCCAAACAATCCAAATGCAATTGAAATTTTAGATCCAATATGAAATTGTGAACATAGTAAATAAGATAGTTCACAGCCACTAATTTGCCAACATTTGAAGCTGGCCAGTCAAAGCTTAGGAAATGAAAGCCAAGTTTATAAATAGCCGGCTACATTATCAGGAGGTAGTTAGTCGAAGTCGTTAGCGGCCAAGCAATTTGTCGCGAACTTCTATCCGCAGCGCTCCCAAGCTTTGGCTTACTTCATTTACTTGGAAATCGATTTTGATTTCAGCCAAGCTGTTGAAAACTTAATGGAATAGCTATCTGCAGATAGTAGGATATACTAAGTAAACGCTGGAGTATACAAATATAATATGTGACCTTATTATTGTTGCAAAATGTTTTACACAATAATTTCTTCTATAAGAGACGAATATTTACTTATTAACATGGATTCACCGTGCGGGTGCCGGGTCCATCGCGTGGCTGAGAGAAAAACTCCGAACAGAGCCCGAGACTTGTTACACGGGTGTAGGTTTAAGGGTACCCTTAGTGACGCGCGTCAACACTCACCTCTGTTCAAGTTATTGTGTATATGTATGTATATCACTGTAAGCTCAACAAGTACATGATCTTTTCTATACGTTTGATTTGTTTGGAAAAAAGAAATATGTCCGGTCTAGATGTCGAAATAGCTAAATCTTCTGGAATTTTATAGTGCTTTTTATACGTGTCCATTAATATAGTCCAATCAGGAGCAGAGTTGGGTAATATTTGGGTTACTTCGGCGTATTTTTTGCGGAGTCTTGTTTTATCTTGAAAGATTGTAACGCCTTATTTTATCTCAAGCAAAATCATTCTTAAGGTATGGCTGATATTTTAAAGCGCAAATCCATATAATATTTTTACACACGTCAACTTAAATGATTAGCTACTACGTTATTAATGAAAGTATTATTGAGATAAAACACATGCAGTGATAACTTCTTAAAGAAGTGTAAACCGCTTTGTTACGTAACTCTATATACGGCGCCAGGCTTCCCTTTCGCTCACGCATACCAAGCTTTAATTCCGATTGTATTGAATATTGCAATCTAAAGTTGATGAAACTAGTATAAAAATAATCACACAAGCGGCGCTCTTCCGTAATGACGTTTTTAATTCGACGAAGATTGTTTGGGATTCGTTTCTAACACTTAGGATTGTAAAGAATTTTAGATCAGATTTAGAGACAAATTTTAAACTTATACTATCTAGTAAGAAAAACTTTAGTCTTCCCAATATAGTTAATTCTACCTTAGTAGGTAGAATTAAGGCATTATATTATATTAGAAGGCATTAGTATGCCTAACAGTTGCTAGAACCACACTTGGCTGGTGGAAAACCTCGGCCGTGACAAGTTACGCCCTACCGCCAAGCGATGTAACATTCCGGTACGATGTCGTGTAGAAACCGAAGGGATGTGCATATTATAATAATATGCACACTCCTTCGGTTAATAATAAGTTAGTCCGCTTCCATCATCACTAATCATCAGGTGTGATTGCAGTCAAATGCTAACTTGTAATAATTAAACAAAACCTATGGCCATCGACCTGAGGTTTAAAGTTAGGTCTCTTGTACACGTGGCCAAAACCAACCAACAATATAATAATAGACAATACCGCGTCTATCGATCTAAAGTATCCTAAATAAGGGTAAACAAATTCAAATATTCAGATTGTAACTTGTTAAACAATAGGTATAGGTCTTAACTTAACCCCCTCTGTTATCAGTTTGCACCCCATCGGCGCCCACTTCTCAAAACTGGGGCCTTTTCGACCGCCTTCAACCCGCCCCCGCCGCTTATTAGCTCCACGTCAATGTTACTTGCCTTCATTTGCCTCCAATCTATCTTTCACTTTCGTATAAATTAGTTTGTTGCTAAAAGAAAAGATAAGTGTAATCACTATTAAGAAGCAACAACTCGACCCATTTCTTCCTAAAACCAAAATTGTGTGTATTGAACCGTCAAATGCAACGATTTTAAAATCTACTAGAATAAAGATGACTTAACTTTGACTTATACACTTACTTAACATAACTAATATAAAATATCCAATAATTAAGGTGAGATAAAAGGTTTAATACTAAAATTTTATAAAGTAATTTAAAAAAATTTTTACTCTACTTTCGGTTTTCTTCTTTTATTCATTACTGTTGCATATCTTGGACATACAACCCAGAGCAGTCAGTAGCTTAGAATTCACATATCAATTTCTTACTTACGAATTTAACAGATTTCAAACAAAAGTTATCAATTTAAGTTAAATTTTTCAGAAATGATTTTTAGGCATTAAGACTCTAGCTAAATAAACCGGTAATACAAATTACAGCGGATCAACGGCCGAGTGGCGCAGTAGGTAGTGATCCTGCTTCTGCGTCCTTGGCCGTGGGTTCGATTACCACGTCTGGAAAATGTTTATGTGTTGAGCATGGATGTTTTCCAGTGTCTGGGTGTTTATCTATATATTATAAGTATTTATGTATAATATATATAAAATTATTCATCAGTTATCATAGTACCCATAACAGAAGCTACCTAAGCTAACTTTGGGGCTATATAGCGATGTGTGTTATTGTCCTATAATATTTATTTATTATTTATTTATCAAACTTGGTTTAGTTTACCTTTACGTCGATCAGTTACTCATCAAAACAAATACCTAATAAATGTGTAAATAACACCCACAACATACCACATGTAGAACACACCTAGAACTAAACATCTAACAAAGAAACCCGCAAATGAATAGACTCTGAACACATCTTGTTTCGCAAGAGAGAACCAAAGGGACAAATGACCTAATTTCCTCGAATGTGGCAACCCTTGCTAACCTTCGCGCGTGAGAGCCCCCAGCAACCCTACTGTAGTAAATAGGGCGTGATATTTTTCGGTTACTTTCTGAACTTGGAATAGCCAAAAATTACAAAATTAGTGAAGTAAATCGGGTTAATGGTTAATATCCCGGACTAGGACAACGATTATTACACAACTACGAGTATATTCGTATTTTTCTAAGAACCTATACATATACCATATACCTAGGACAAAATGAAAACAAAAAAAGAGCAACAGGAAAACATCTAAATATAGGAGTTGAGTATGGATATATACACACTGATGCATACGTACGAGTTTTAATCCTGAATATCGATGTAATACTTGTTAGTCGCGTGTTACTTATCTACGTGTAGAGTTACGCATAGTACCTGGTTGACTGAGCTTTGCTCGGTATTTTTTCGGAAGTTACATGTTGTCTAAAAATAATACATAGCTAGATCGATTAAACGCCCCTGTAACCCCCTGCATACAAACTTTCATGAAAATCCGAATGAGCCGTTTCCGAGATACCGATTATATATAATACTAGCGACCCGCCGTTAGAAGAAGGTCCTCGCGAATCGCGGAATAAAGTGATTTGAGTAAATCGTCTAATATATAGGTGAATGAAGTTATAGATCCGTCGGGGTAATATAAATAATTAATAAATTAGTTTCGTAAGGCCAAGGCAATTTTATGTTTTTTTTATATATAAACACTCGAGGGCCGTGAAATTTATTAAATCATATATAGATATAACAAAATTACAGCACGCTTATTATATTATACGCACTTATAGGAGAGGGGATATGGAGCGTAGACCCACCACGCTGCTCCAATGCGGATTGGCAGGCTTAGGGTGATAATGTTTCATTTATCAACGGTCGTCAGATGTTGATGACAGTGACCGGAACCGACACCTTTACATGCTCTCTGAGGCACGGGGGTGTATCACCACCAACTTCTCAACTCCGGGCTTAGAATTTACTGAGAATTTCATAGAAGAATGAAAAACTCAGAATTATTCCGTGACCCGACCCAGGATTCGAACCCAGGACCTCGTGATCGAAGCCAGATAGGCTAACCACTAGACCAACGAGACAGTCTTTAAGGGCTTCTATTATTTCGTTATTTATGCAGCGGCTCCCTAAAACCCAATAGTAGTTCTATCATACATTATTTTATATACTTTATTTATAATTATTAACTGTTCTAAAAGCACCTAAAGCTTAGTGAAATACCGGAGGGTCGAGTGGTTGCCAACAAATATTCAGCTTGACAGATATACAAAGTGCTCGAGTTGTACACTCACAAGTAGGTACGCCATTACGTATCCGCTTGATGTATTATAGACTATTACTTGCTAACTACGACTTACCAGAAGCGAGTAGAGTTGTTTGTAAAACATCAATATAGTACTATAAAAATAAGGCCTATTTTTATAAAAAGGTAGAAATTATATGTATGGCGACCTCGATGGCGTAGTTAGTAATGCCTTAGTTTATAGGAGGGAGGTCCTGGATTCGAATTCCAGCTCGGGTCAATTTAGGATTTCACATATTATAAATTTGCTGTTAATCTGGTAATAGAGTTCGGTCGTGGCTAGTCACCGACTTACCAGCAAGGACGTACCGTTCTACCGTGCGCTTATATAATACCGTGTAGAAACCATTAGGAGGTATTTTTATAAGACGTAGTTCCAGTAAGCCCCCTAACATCTTAATATGCATAATCACTTAACGTCAAGTGAAATCGCAGTAATCATGTCATTCTAACGTTCATCGAATAAATACCAAGAAGTCATAATTATAAATCATATTATCAGGGGTATTTTACAACTTTTTTTTACTATACAGACTTTAATGACTTTAACTTTAACGACGAACTCCATTATGAAAGAAAAGCAACGATGTTTTTTGATTATTTTGTCGTAAATATAGCGAAGAACCACATCAATCACATCCTACAAACCGCGTCATAATCGGTCAAGTCAAAATAAGCTAAAGGTCACAAATATCAAATCATTTTAAAAAACTCAATCGCTAAAAAGAGATAAAAATAAAATGAAAAAGTAGTCATCCGCAAAATACATTATTAATATTCAGTAACGAGAAAAAATAATAATGACGTTAACTGGTTTAGTTACGTAAAGAAAATAGCTCACATTTTCTTTATCATCATTTGAAACTTAAACGAAACATCTTTTAAATGTACGAGTATATTACTGAAAAGCTACACTCAGTAATGAGAGAGAAATTTCAAGGTATTTCTTTGTCGGTGTCTCTTTAACTGAACCGACCTTAAATTCAAAACAATTTACGGAGCACTTCAATTTAAAGTTGTAAAGAGGTACCTCATCAAGCAACTGAGAAGGACATTAGGGACAAAGAGCGGTGCGAAATTTAAATCCGACCCGCAGTAGAGCCTTAGCGAACAAATAACCCTCCCACGCTACCCGGGGTCTAAACATACCCGCCTTGCGACCGCATCTTACAGGCCCCAATCCTACTTCCTTTCCATTACACAGGCAACGCTGACTAAACATAATCGTCGAACTTCCTTACGACTCAACCCTTCCGGCGAATTGCTAGACAAACATATTCGCGAAAACAAACTTTACGTGTTTAGATATACAGTCGACTTCACTTTGAGATTTTCCAAAGCAATCGTGGCTCACTGCTTTTGGAAATTAAACTTAATGTTTAACGCGGTAGAGTCTACATTTCATTAGGGTAGTAGAATTTTCCAATTTTCCTAGAGCTACCGCCGGAGCGAGCGAGTTAAGAACGCCGCCGTACAAGTTGCGATGTTAGCCACGAATGTTTGAATAGTTTTCGTTGTCAGAACTTGTTTGGGTGAACGCGGCGGGTTCTTACACAAAGACGGGGGTATGATAAATGTTGGTGTATTAATACTCGGGTCGGTGATATAGTATAGTTTTATTATCTTAGTTGGGTCGTTATATAAATCTGCTTTTCCGCCCGAAAACCTTTGAATGCTGAAGCGTTTTTGGTTACTCCTCAATATTAATAAATGAGTAGGCATTTAATGTGCCGAATTAATTTGAAGGTCACATTGTGAATCTTTTAACACAATCTCTATCAGAATTGTACGTAGATAATTTCTTTATTTAAGTTTCAAGTATTTATACCGCACTGTCATTAGATTTATTTAATTTAGTTCATTGTAATATTTAATAGGTCTATGAAAAACATGACTGGACAAAACTAGGTCTGGAATATGTCACAAAAAGGGGCACTATATCGTGATTAATACGCTTGAAAACTTTTAAGCAACAATTATTGATCATTAGTTGAGGCGTGAACACTTGCAAGCCTTACCTAATAAACCGACATATACCATTCATTGATGATAAGTAACAAATGTATAATATACGTTGCGTAAGTTGACTGCAAACATGCCTAGCCACGGGCTCAGCTAGTTCGACATAACGACATCATTACTCAGCGATAAACCTTATAAGCAAAGTAATATTTCTCGGGGTGGTTTGGCAAGCCTTATCTTTTATAGCGCCAAAACAATATTCATAAAGCGTCCTCGACGGCAAGATTTTATTACAGCGCCTCTAGCCCAGAGAATTGTTTTGCCCTATCATATAAACTACTTCAGGGGTTGCAAACTATTGCGTACTGTATCATAATTTTATTAACATGATTAAATAAAAAAACACCTGACTGACTATCAGGTAAGTTCGTTAAATCACACTAATAATTTACTTAATTGTGAAAGTTTCTTTGTGTAGATATATTTTATTATTCCATAAAACAGTGCAACTATAGACCCGACCTGGCCAAAATTTAGAACGGAGATAGATTATACCCTGGATTAAAACAAAGCCTAATTTTGACCTGATATTCCCATGGAAAAGGGAACTATGAGAGTGAAACCGCGGGCATAGGCTAGTTAACTTTACATAACTTAACTCCAAGATGAATAAACGGGAACATACTTCGGGACGGGACTGCATACTCGTATACATAAGTATCATTAATCCTACTATTAAATTTCCAAGAGTAACACAAGAATGTTTTAAAGTCCTATATATAATTTTAAATATACGTAGAATCCTGTATAAAAGAGAAGTTACTCGGAAAAGGTTGTCAACAACTGATATTGATCGCCGACGGGAGAAAGATCCAAGCG
Organism: Mycalesis mineus; assembly: GCA_034621355.1. Lineage (NCBI taxonomy): Eukaryota > Metazoa > Arthropoda > Insecta > Lepidoptera > Nymphalidae > Mycalesis > Mycalesis mineus. Next base: position 5,637,022 of record CM067901.1, read on the forward strand.
CTTCGTAGTGAACGATTAAGTCTAAATTGCTGTAAAATTTATCGCCCAGTAGGTTAGCGTTAAATCTCTTATTTACGAATACGGCCTTCTTCACTAACGAAGCGCTTAAACTTGTCTATGTTTAAGTAGGTAATATGCATAACAATAAACAATAGTACACAATCTGTTAACTATTTTATAGTAGACAAAAGATAGAAAATAATATTAAGTATTGTTACATAAATCGATTTCTGTTCGAAAAATTACGGTTTTAACCTAAGATCACTTTTAAATCTTTCTGAATCAATCTTTTTAAGGCAACTTAGCACTTAATTGTCATCGTATCTAATGTATCTATATATCGGTCAATCGACGAAGTCTCATCGTTTTTTGTTTTTCAAACGCTTACAGCAAGTGCAAGTGTACAATAAAAACTGCACTGCACTGCTACTGCATAGTAGCAATGTGTGCACACTCACACAAAGTGTCAAGTTAGTTAAGTCAACAAGAATGTCACGTTTGACTAACAGTATGCTCTACTTAATTTTAACCTACTTTTTTAAATAAATATGTCGTGTTGGTCCTGCATAGCCACATTATAGTGTGATATAGGTTAATGTATATTTTATGTAACCAATTTAACAATATCTTAAAGACACGCACACCCACAATCATCTCATATAGGTAGGTACCTAGTATAATTATATCTATTTTTTTTTTATATAAACAGTATAATATTTGAGCTCGACTCCACGCTGTCTTGTCTACCATATCCCCAGTGTTTTTGTAAAGCGTGAACCCATGACACCTGTTATTATTTTTATTCATCACAAGTTAGCCCTTGACTAATATAATATGCTAACTGGACTGGCTTTAACATTATCAGAAAGATAAGTTAGTTGAAGGAACGTCGATGCTTATAGGATTACAACTTGCTATGAGACCACTTGGTAAAAAAATAAAGAGGTTTGCCTCTTAATAGGTTTCATAGGTAAAGTTTTATTAGGTAGAACTTTAGAGGATTGAAAATCTTAATCGCAGATATTTCGTATTATAATCAGCTCAACATTTTTTTTACGACCTCAGATGAAACATCTCAATCCCTTATTTCTCTTGGGGATCGTGTTAAAAAGCAGTGTTTATTTTAGACTACACACAACTTTGTGTGAATTCCTGTGAAAAAATAGTAACCCTTTACCAACCGGTATATGTGACCCCGCGGTCACAACGTCGACCCCGTGACACACACGGTCACGCATCTAACCATTCTGGTGATCATTCTCACGACCCTTATAGAAATACTACTAGTACGTTAAATATTACTGTTAATAAAAAATTTTAAATAAAAATAGAACCGACTCAAGACGCACTAAAATCACTCGGTTCTATTTTTATTTAAAAAATTTTATTTGGTACTCTTTAGTGATTTATCGCCACGTATCGTACTCGTACTATACTGTCATAGTATATTATACGGCACTAATAGCCAAAAAGCTACCGATACCGAGACAAAAACCGAAATCGCTGTAAGCGTGCCTCCAAAATTTGAAGAGTTCCTTCAATTTCCCCAGGATATCATCATCAGATCCTAGCATGATGACAATCATACCTTGAAAGTATGCCCTTTCTAATAAAAAAAGAATTATCAAAATCGGACAACTCTGTAAAAAGTTATGCGTGGTCATACATAAAAAAAATATATATATATACGTGTCGAATTGAGAACCTCCTCCGTTTCTTTTCCTCGGTTAAAAAAACATCAATTGTTATATGCATCTACCAATAGCATTTAGGTACTATATCATATTTATAAAAATACACATTTTAATCATACATATCTACTTACTTAGAATCTGTTTTTTTTAATTATTTGCAACAGTTTACAAAAACTTATGAGCCGTATCGTAAAGTACAAAAACAATTATACCTACAACCTTACAAAGTACACGGCTATAGTTAGGTGAGATAAAGCGCATCTTTTACACGAACCATATTTAACCGTTGAAATATTTCTTACCGTCCGATGACCTGAGGTCAGAGGAACCCTCACGTTCTCACGTGAAATCCCAGCATCCTTTTAGGGTTAACATAAAATATCAAGTTTAAGATTGATTTAACTTTACGAGGGAAGGTACTGGAACGATAATAATGAAAATAATAATTATTAACTGTGAGTCGTTGATTGTATTGATCAATAGAAACTAACATTAGGTTGCAGAACTATTCCAATACTTAAAATATTACACTAAAATAATCATTTATGAAAGAGTTTAATAAGTATGATAATAGCGCTTTAAATTCAATTTTTGTTTATTCATTACAAGTTAACCCTATCACACCCGATGGTAAGTGATGATGCAATATAACATGGTAATGGGTTAACTTGTTAGCAGTAAGATGACGGTTTCTACACGACATCGTTCCGAAACGCTTAATCGCTTGGCCTTATGTCTTTTGTCTTTTTGTTGTGTAGTTTCAAGTTAAATACAAATTCGTTTATCTTGAAAAATTTTAAACACTCTTGAATTGTCAAGTTTCACTGCACAAAAAAATGGAGTCAGTACTAACGTAATGCTGTTTGACTCTACTACTATAAAAGAAAAAAAATTATTGAAAAAAGCCGTAAAAACCCAGCACTCTCTTAAAATACAATAATCATTTACAATATTACTTATTGTATTTACAAAATAATAACTTAGTTATTACTTTTAAAATAATGGGTTTCACTTTGTTTAAGTTAGATTTATAATATTTAAATTAGAAAACAACTAAACTCACGTAATAATTACCCTACTAGTTTCGAAATTATGCGAAGTCCTTAGTCATGCGCTTTTTACTGCAACGCAGTGTAAAACAAATACTAAAAGATTCACGATAGTTTAATTTCTAAAAATCCACATACATGATCAATAAAATATGACTCATCAGGAGATCTCCAAAACACTAATTTCACTTATCTAGCACAGTTACTTATTTTGCAATGTAATTGCTGATTATTCTTTTAATCAGCAATTCTTGATACTGCCACGGTAAAGAAATCTATGCTGGTGAAACCTCGAGGCTCAGTTAGTTTCGTAACATTATACGCAGATATTATACTATATTACACACACCACTTACATAGGTCTTAATGAAATTATACAGTACATAGGGACTGATAAGACACGGCCTCGGGGGAGGGGGTTGAAACAAATGTTCGCGCGGCGTGGGTTGAGGCGTACGTGAAGACAGCGGAGCGAAGACGTGGCCTGATTTATATGCGGTGGATACAACCATAAACATAGGCGTAATAAAATGTATAGTTCAATTTTTCTTTCGTCAAAAATCTTGTCTGTATCTAGTTAGAAGTTAGTAGCATTATACCGCTTTAAAAAGTACTTTTAGGCAACGTACCGGTCATTATTATTGACTTTTTATAGTTATCATAACAGATTCAAAGGTTAATTCGAAAAAAATGGGTGTCTTAGCTTCAAATCGCCTTTCTACAAGAAAAGTGGCTTGCCTCTAATGTTAAGAATATAACTAATAGAAAAATCGATAAATTTCTATACCCACTAAAGTAAACTAGAAAAGTTGAACGCACTAATTTGAATTCGGTATTAAATGTGTTTGCAGAAAGTAGTAAGGGAAGATTATGAGATATATTCAAAACAAATAATTGTTAGCCTAGGTTACTTGCCTTGAGTAGACTCGGGCCTTCGTCTAATAAAAGAGTAGATAGGAGCTTAGACTTACCCTAGTGCCCCAATGCGGGTTTTGAAGCTTAGGATTTTAATGTTTATATCTGATATTAACATCTGATCACGATCAGATGTTGAGGATTAGGATTATGAGAAGTATATGATTAAAACATCTTTATAAAAAACAAATTTTATTTCGTTTCAGATCTCAACATCGTACATGAATCTTCAAGCCAAGAAACAGCAAAACGAATCAACAAGAAGAGAGTGATGTCAATATATTTGTTCGATTTTCAAAAACACCACTAGACTCAACATTCAACTAATTGTTGAATCATCAATACACTTACTCAAGAATATTGGACAAGAAATTTTAGAACATGATCAACATGAAGAAAGCAATGCCAATATATTTTTTGTTTGTTTGATATGTATACAACATCACAGGAAAACTAATTGCTAATACTTACTTCCGAACAACAGCTGTGTCTGTCTCAAAAGCCATTAAAGGTGATAGACGTCCACGTGCATTTCACTATTATATCAAAATTAGATAAAGAGTCGGTGACATTAACAGCTCACCTTTACTGTTTGTTAAAAACCATGGAAGGTACTGGATTTCAACATGAATTTTATTAACATCAAAAATACATGAATAGATGGTGGTATTATCAGCTCTGTTGAAATACATCGGAGTCCGTTCGGGTAGAGTCCGGGCGACTTTCGTGAGGGTGAAAGCAGTTTGAAAGTCGGGTCGGTATTGATCGAGTGTCTTGCCCCGCGTCCCTGCCACCCCCTACCCTCCACAAGGAGCGCCCAATTCTAAGGATGCTTATCTTCTATATGGGTTCGGTAATATACTCAATTTATTATAATTACGCCGTTTACAACGAAACTAGGTGCTTAGCTAACTAAGTTAGCTTCACAGCGGAATCAGAAATGTGTAATGATATATAAAATCTGAGTTTGTTCAGATATTCGTCTACATCTAAAAGTACTTTTTGTTACACATTAGTGTAAACGTAGCCTTTCACATAACCTATTTTATTTCATTTTACAAGTTTTGCAGAAAAGTAAAAATCTTTTTACTTGTTAGATTATCTTCTTGAAGTCAAACCTATAGAGAGCAACTTATTTTTTTTATAACTGTAACATTTACATGAAAATTTACTTGTTAGTGTCGCGAATTAGAAACTAAAATAATTTTCTAAGAATCTTAAATAAGTTCGTAAGGATTCATATTTGGACAATAATATAATCAATAAAGGGCGTGTATGTTTGTGCGTTAATCATTGAAACTTGGTCTATTCAATTCAAAACCCTAAACTGTGTTAAAGAATGCGATATTGCATATTGGAAGCTAAAAAGGTCCTGGGTTCAAAAAAATAGTTTGTGAGTTGATAGCTATATGCTAGATAATTTATATCAATCGCTAATTTATCTTTTTCATTTGTTAGAATACACTATTCCAAGAATACGCATCGAATAATAATGTAAATGTAAACATGACTATTTACACTACCAACAACTTTTTGGAACATTTTCGTAATACTAAAATTGAAGTAAAAGAAAGAAATTAATTAAATACTGAATCTAGAACAATGGTTTGAAATTTATGTGTACATAAAGGTATACGCCTCCACTTGTAAGTTAAAATTCAATGGGCTGAAAATTAGAGGAATTTTGTATATTGTTTTTGTGTACTTTCCAGTTAGAAGCATGAAAATTTTAATTTCAAGTAAAATAATATTTGTCAATAAAGAATTTAGATTGCGTAAATTACGAAGGGATTAAATTACGCATTAAATTATTATTAGGTGTTTCAGTATACAATAATTTGTATTTTTTAATGTTTTTTAGTTACTCTTGAAATTAAAAAAAATACCACTATTAACACCACTATTAAGTACATAAATAACTCAGCATAAAATAATTAATATTATGCGCAGACGAAGTTGCGGGTATACGTTAGTAAGTTTATAATATTCAATGTAAATGCGGGTACATTACTTCGATAAATAGTAATGAAACTTAGCTGAGAGCAACCCTATTATCAGAGTGCTATGTGACACCTGTGGCCAACCCTAAAATTGAGTAGTTCATATCGGACAACCTTATTCTGGATTTTATCCTCAGTCGTAAAAGAGGGATTTTATAGGTTTACCATCTGAATCTCTGTATATTTCAATGGCTTATTTTATAACTACTAAAATGATAAACCGAAAATGTTCATATATTGAATAAGCCCAAGATATTAATCAACATTTTTTTATTTCTTCATCATATGTCTGGGTTTTTTGTGCATTTTTAATGTAACAGATATTCTGTAAACTTAATTAACAGTCACTGTCGACTTTGTCGGATAACTTTCCGTACACCTAAAAAAGTAAATAAAAAAAACTGAAATGTACATAAAAATCTTTAAAACTGAGCGTAAACTTACGGAAGTTTGTTATGAATATTATACCAGTTCTTTAAAAAATAAGGTAATCGAGTGCAATGAAGATATTAGAGAGTGCGCTCACTAAGGTGACGTGACAATACGGTGACAAATAGTTTCGTCTGCTGGCGACGTGACTGTCACTCGACTTATGCATCGCTATGCGAGTGCGCTCACTGGGCGACTTTTCGCCATTGGGCTGCTGAAAGTTCCGATTAGACGTATGCTACACATAAAAATTTATCACTTTTTGTTTGAAAGGAGATACCTCAAAATGTTATAAAATTATTCATATTTTTAAGCAGACTAAAAGTAATTTCTTGATAAAAATTAATTAGTTAAATATTTTTTTTCGCTTCTTATGTAATGCCTTGCCTACAATAAACCATATATAATTAAAAAAATGTATGCAAATTCAGAATAAAAAAAATATATTATAGTAATCTTTCAGTGTACTTATAAGATGCATCCTTTAACGTCTTTTTCGTTTAATTTATTTATTTTGGTGTATTCTGAGAGAAATTAACTTCAAATAACTACTTTGTAAATGCAATAGCCGGCAAAATTTCCACTACCTGCAATAAAATTCATAATTACTAATTTTGATTTATGAGATATTTAGTCATTTATACGAATATAAAAGATTAAACGGAAATTAATATATAAAATAAAAACAATTTTCCTTCCTGTTTTTTAACAAACAATAATTAATTATTAATAATACTGCTATGTATTATTAATAATGACAAGAGAATCAACATGGATAGAGATTATGAAATATACAGTATACAGGTAAAATATTAGAAAAACTTTAGTGTCATTACAACTTTAGCGTGATTTAAATGTTTCTATAAAAACACTCCTAAAATAGAAATTATAAGAGCACACACAAATAATAATTGTTTTATATTATGAAAGATTATACGGTGTTATTCTTAATGATAAAGATATAGAAAACGAAATTCAAATTATTTATTGCAAACATGGGTCAACATTGGTTGGTGTAGGATTTTCCTGTTAAATTACTTTCGAGAATTGTTTAAAGAAACTTTATTACCCATACGTATATCCAAAGAAATAAATTGAAAATAAAGTAGTATTGAAACTGATTTAATCTCAGTAATGTTTAAAATTCATTAGTGTCAACCAAGCGCATTTAAAGAATTAATAAAATAATTAGTTAATTAATTAATTACTATTATTGTAGATATCTACACATTATTTCAATTTTTCTGTTTGTGTTGGTTTTCCCTAACTTCTTATTACTATGCAGGTAAAACAGCATGTCTAAACCTAAATATACAAAACATTACCTTAAAAGTTGGTTTGCCATATTATCACTTCCCAGCTCTACTACGTCTAAAAATTAAAAAATCGTTTCAACTTTAGTTTTTAATTGTTTAACTATTTTTTAATTGCAATGAATTTAAATTATTATAAATTCATTGTATTACTAAAATAATACTATTTAATTGCGGCAGATCAATCACTAAAAACTTACCGTGTAATTTAAAATTTGAATTAATCAATAGTGAAATTTTGTATAATGTTAATTAGTTTAAAAATAAATTTTCTAAAATGTATATTAATATATTCAGTTTCAACTATTTATATATAGACTTCGTTTACGTAACACAGATCAAAAAATCAATTTCACATTTTAAGCCAAAAATTTACTTTGTACCATAAAACAAATTTATAAAACAGTTCCCTACAACTGTCGGACGTCCAGAATAATCTCGTGCCGCAGGAAACCCAACGCCTTCGTCCGCTCTCGGCTTACTTATTGCCTCGATTAATGTGTGTTAACATACACGAAAAACCAATTACTAAAAACTCAATTATATTATAACACAAAGCACGAAGTCTTTTTACCTTCTAAGAAAAAAACACTCTTATAACGCTGTTTTTTAAATTGTTAAGCGTCCAGAATAATCTCGTGCCGCAGGAAACCGAACGCCTTCGTCCGCTCTCGTCTTACCTACTCGCAATTTTGTAATGTGTGTGCTAATCGGCCACTCGAAAAGACGTTAATAAATCCTAAATTATATTATAAAACAAAGCACGGCGACTTTTAACTTCTACGAAAAAAAAACAGATTAATACCGCCGTTTTAAAAATTATTGGGCGTCCAGAATAACCTCTCGCCGCAGGAAACCCGACGCCTTCGTCCGCTCTCGTCTTACCTACTCCCTTGATTAATGTGTGTGCCGACGCTAATCGGCCACTCGAAAAGACAACGATAACAATACATACTCAAATACCATCGGACGCCTGCGATGTCTGGGAGCAATTCTATTTTGTTGAAATAAATTTTTATACACACAATCTTGAAAATTTTGGCCTGCCAATATAGTTCTTAAGGAAATTTATCCTCATTTTAATAGATCTCGATATTAAAGTAAAACATACAGACAGACAGAGAGGAAAGTATTAAAAATTTCTTGTGTTGTTTCATTCCAAATATCAATTTAATCGAAGTACCTACTCATGATAACAATTATAATTTTTCGCAAAAAATTACGGTACTTTATTTTATTATTTCTTTATACAAACTTTAATGTCTCTTGTGAAATAATTTTAAAAATGCCCATACATTTTAGATTATCAATTCTTATTCATACTTATACTAGCTGACCCGGCAAACGTTGTTTTGCATTACAAAAATTAAAAAGTTAAAAATTAAAAAAAAATTTAGATGAAAATTAGATAGTAGCCGATTTTCAGACCTGCTAAATACGCATACAAAATTTGGTGAAAATCGGTAAAGCCGTTTCGGAGGAGTAAGGTAATTAACATTGTGGCAGGGAAATTTTATATATTAGATAAATGTGTAAGATGATCATAAATATCGCGTTCATTTGATTTTCAAGAAAAAATTCTATATCTTGGACAAAAATTTGAACAATAGTGTAAAAATACTCTAAAATAATTAGTGCGAATTCAAACTTTGTCATCAATGTCATGTCAAATGTAAATATTACTTTTCATGGAGAACTGATTATATAAATTTATATTTTCAGGGAAGGTTTTTAAAGTTGAAGATATTTTATTTATTAATAAAAAAATGTATTTTATTTTTATGACTGTACTGTTCATGTCATCTTCATGTTTTAACTCATAACAAGTCACAATTATTCGTAAAAATACTAATTAACTAAATAATTTGTAATCCTACGCTATAGCACACGTAAAGCGTCTAGAATAGGCATGTAGTAGAACAGTTTACTCCACTCTCGAGTCTCGTCTTGCTGGTTTGATTAATGTGTTTACACACGCCAATCGACGACCACTCGAAGTTATATCGTACGTGTACATAGTACCTCCTCATGTCAAACACTACACATTTATTGAACTATGTACTGCTTTTGAAAAAAATATTTTAAGTATGCTAAACCACATGATTAATTGCATGTGAAAAAATCTGGACTGGCTTGGAATCTTCGCTTTCTTATTGTTTCAAAAAAGGTTGACTTTAATTCTGATGCAATGGAATATTTCCAAGGCCGTTAGTTTCGATTTCGTCTGAATTTGATCCTATTGCTTTATGTCGGACACTATACTGTAGATAGAATTAGCTAGAGATGAATATGGATAGAAACTCACACTGTAAAGTTTAAAAAAAATTGTCGCAGAATGGCACTACAGACTAAATTAATCTAGAAGAAAATAAGGCACTACGAGTGCTACGCCTAGGCTACGCCTACGAACGTAGAGCTGTGTAGACTACGACGCTACTACGTGATATTAATGTGAAGCACTATAATTACAGAACTACTCGGGAATACACTAAAAAGTTCCACTTAATTAAACAAAGAGTATTTTATGTTCCGAATTTGAAATCCATCCTCCATTGCTTAATCGAACAGCGTACAACAAACTAATTTCCTTAAAACCGTTTTCGAATTTCCCGGCGTTCCAATCGTCGAAAGGTTTCATTTCACGCCGTCCGGCATAATTAATGGACATCCTACAAAGTGGGCATTAAGAAGCGGAGGGGCGTAGATCGATACGGTCTCCACACTTTCAGGTTCCTTGCGGGGGCGGACTGTCCGGTTTTCGTTGCGGTTCCCGCTGGGGTGTTTCTTCTTTCGTTCCTTAGAGCGTCCCCCCTCTCCCTAACCGCCTTCCGAATACGTCCAGTTATTAAAGAACTTCGAGAGCACATTGCGTGTTGTTCGCGCGCCTCATTTATTACTGGGGGAGCGCGCCGAGGGGGGTCATTTAACGCTGGCACAGTTTATATCTTCTTCCATTCCTTAGTGGGTGGGGCCGGGGTGGTCTGTGCATGTGTGAGTGGGGTTCCTCAACTTTAAGATTGTTAGTGGGGTCGCAATCAGAACTAGCTAGTGCTTTTCATTAGAGGAGATGGTTATCGCTGTTGTACGTGTTTTGTTTGACGAAAACGCTCGTCGGTTTGTTCTGTTCTCTTTGTTCGAGAGTTTCGTAGCGCGTGACTTCGGTAATAAGGTGAACTGGCGGTCGACTTAACGACTAACGAACTTCAAATTCGTACATTCACGGTTTTAATGGAAATAAAATAGAGCAGCAGATGTTGTTCATTATTGTTTGTGAAGGCCGTTATAAATATAAATGTTGAAAGCACGTAATATTCACATTCAAAATCGTTTTATTACTCGGTTTAGGCAAATCATTATTTCAAAATGAAATATATTTTATTCTTAACTTTATGTCTCCTGTTTTTAAAACTAGCATTTGTTGCAGACTCATAAAATAATAAGTCTAATAAGAAATATTCGTGCTCGCATCTGTTAGTATGTAGGTAAAAGTCTGACAATCCTGCTTGGCATAGGTACTCGCTTATTGCATAGTGGGTTCGATTCCCAGTTCGCGTGTTTAATGGTTTTATAATTTTTAAATTGGCATTTGTGATTTGATGATGCTGGTTATAGTCATGATTAGTTACCTTTTAACCTTACCGGTAAAACCACCAATCGATTTAAAACATGCTCGGTGTCGCGACGAGTAAACCGTAAACTATTTTAAATTAAAGTGCGAGTTTTTACCGAGTCACTAAGTAAAAACATACGACACGTAATTTATATGGAAATTGGAGCGTATTTTCACGTTATATCTAGTTACGTTTGGTTAAAGTTTTACGCAGTGACTTGGTAAAAATTACAACACTGATGAAATTTCAAATACACGAGAAATTGTGTAAAAAAAATTATGACTAAAAAAATGTTTTGTCCAAAGCAGCACCCACGATACTTGAAAGTAATTGCTAGCCATATACCAATAAAGTTGAATTGCTGGGCCGTTGGCCTAAATCCTAGGCTAGGGATAATGATAGACATTATTTATCAAAAGTCAGAACTCATTCTGTAATACGTGAGTGAGCGAGAAAAATACGTATAACTCTTGACAAGAGTTTTGATAAATCATAATTCTAAATTACCTGTTTGGACCGAGTAGGATAGAAGGATTTAAAAAGTAAGACGCTTGACATGCCGTATCCAGCATTCAACCAATCAACCAAATAAATAGACCAAACAACCATCCATTCAACATCTACTAAATAACGATCTATTTAATATTATTATCTGTCAACATAAAGATGTCAGTAACAAAACGATTTAATTAATAACTTTTTAAAATATAAAAACTTGTAAAAAATAGCTCTGAATATAATACCTCACAGTATAATAGCTCAAAATTTTAGAAATGGCTTTTCAATGGCGTGACACCATACTTAAGTAACGCTATAATAGCTCAGTACAAATTTTCATTTTGTAAGAAAGGAACGAACTCCGAAAGAACTCTACTAAAAAATTGGGAGTCTTTATAACTTTGTGCATCTTTGACGGATTTTACTTTTTTTTTCACTGTACGGCATTATTTTTATTCTAATTTATAATAAAGTTACAAAAGTTTTGAGTCATCTGTAAGGTAGACAGTTTAAGGCGATATACATAAAGTAAAATAAATGGTTTTTCATTATATCATATAACTTGAAAATTGTGTTTTTATCAATAAAAACAAAGTAAAGCGTCTGATTATGATACCTAAAAATATATCTTATCTATACTTTATATAATATACTCGTATCTTAAATTCGATCTGCGTATTAAGAGCTCGATAAAATAATAATGTGTATTAGAAAATAAAAACTAATAAAAAAAATTTTAGAAATGGTAATGTGTCCTGAAAGAAAACTCTAATTTAAACCGAAATAAATATATTAGAATTAATCGTAATGCACGAGATAGGTTTATATCTCCATTATTAAATTTTGTAATTCAAATGATTAGAATCGTGCAGTAAGCCGGGATTAGCTCGGATGCTCCATTAGCATGCAGTCGGTGTGGTGTCACTTCTTTAATTCTCGAAACGACGCCGACGTTAAACGGAAATGAGACGAGTGTTTGGAACGGCAGACAATAAAAATTGCAGACATTTTGTACAAAAGAATAATTTTACTATAACAGAAACGTGTATTTTTTAACTGCCTCATTGGTACTGTTGTTTGCCAATGCGATATTGGATTATGACGGGTCGGGCGTTTTAAAAAAAATAAAAAAATTTACAAATCCCCGTCTTAAAGAGTACGTAAAGCCTTTGGTCTATCATTCCATACTATATAATCTCAAAGATTATCATTTCCCTCGCTTTGTAGCAGCGTGATGGCTCTAAACTCCAATCCCCTTAAATAAATAAGATGTGCCTCCTAAACGTGCGTAAGCTTAAAAACCTACCATTGATAAATTGAACCTAAAACATAAAGCTAAGCCTGCAAAAACTAGATAAGAAAGAAAATAGGTCTTGGTAATAAATACCTACTTACGTCAATTAGTACATACTTTACATGTGCCTTCAAAACTTTATTAGCGTAGCTGTATGCGTTTCTTTACAACCGCAAGGTCCTAGATTTCATTCTTAAAAAGGTTTAATTTTATGAATTTATACTCTGAATCCTCAACTTAAGTAATTCAATCTTCGGAATGAGGCCACACAGATGCCCGTCTGTGCAAATGAACAATGATACCCCTGCAAGTTAGGGGTACTTCCTTAGACTCCATCGTCATTTCTAGCAAATAACATCATGTGATATCGCTAACAAACGCGACACGTCACTCATATTCATATTTAACAAATTACCGTAAAAGCTCTGAAAAGTTAAATTATTTTCTCAAAAACAAAAATAACATTTCGCTTTCTAAGCACAATAGATATTTAAATCACTTAATCTCTTTATTGATAAAATTAACCATTTCCTCCCAACAGTTTTCACTCGGAAAATAAAAAGAAAAACGTACGGTCGTAAGTAAAACTGCAGGGGAAAATAATTTTAACACATCCGACTTGCGTAGGGTTGCGCTTTGTTACATTTATTTGCAATGTATTTTAATCTTAAAAGAGTAAAATTTTAAATACATTACAAAATTTTGTATTTTAGTACGATGATAATTTAAAATTTGTAAAGTGTATAGCTTTAACAATAATTAGTATTTGCGCATTAATGTTTCATTCAAGCCCTATAGATGCACATTCATTGTCGAAAAGCTTGATCTTTGGTTTTCCTTTTGGTCAAATCAATAGTCAATTTATATATTAAATTAGTTTTTCCCCAGCTCAATTTTTATGAACTATTTTAGATTGGTTTAAAATTCGAGATTAACTAGTGACATCATTCAAATTTCAATACATAGGACTCCCAGAAATTACAAACTTGTATGAGATCCCATAATATACAAAAAATGGTTTGTTGAGTAGTTTACGCAAATTAAAAACACGTCAATCCAAAAGCTTGTTTTATAAGCAACTAGCAGTCGCCCGCGACTTCGTCCGCGTGAAAACCTCTTAGGTACCCTTTTAATTTTAAAGACAGACTTTCATATAAAGTGTGTTCTTTCCCCGCAACCTCTCTCAATTTAATTTTTTTATAGTTTCCCGTGAAGCAATATTCTCCATCCCGTCCCGTGTACTAAAGATCTACATTTTTGTTAAACATTGTACGATATTACAGTACATTAACATCAACAATATATATTTATGGCAAACTGATGTGTATAGCTTGTATTAAATAGTCTATTTCACTTTTGAGTCTAGCTTTCATAATAAACAAAATAATTTACAATCCGACATGCAGATCTAGAGATTAGCCCGTTTAAACAAACGAACAAACTTTTTCGTGTATTATATAAATATGGTCTGCCATGCCAAATAAATTTAAAGAAAAGATCAAAGATTGAATTCTCAAAGAATATCAGTACCGAAATGTTGACCCCTATTCAGTGCGTATAACATAACACGGAGGAGGTCAACATAATTTGGACGATATAGCGGCAGTGTTATATTTTTTAGAAATTTTGTAATATCTCCGAAACTAATTAACTCACTGTAAAAGGCAAATCTTATCTCTATAATATCCTTGTGATTATTAAATAATTTACTTAACCAAAACCGCAGCCAAAAACCGCGGCTGGACGCCTGCGACAATTCGGGGATTTACTGATTCTACATTAAAATTGATAGAGGCATGGTGGCATCATAGTTGTCTGGCGCATGACGTAATCCTGGACAATTTCCTGATGGCAGAGCAGCTTTAACGTGACCGTAGGTCGGGTGCTAAAATCGGCGGATTAACGGATTTCACATAAAAATGAGTGAGGCACGGGGCATCGTAGAGCTCTGGTGCAAGGCTGGGTACAAAAGAGAGCGAGAGCAAATCTGTGGCTCAAGACAGGAGGCTGGCGACCATTCGGGGATTTGCTGATTCTACATTAAAATTGAAAGAGGCATGAGGGCATCGGAATTGTCTAGCGTAGGACGTTATTCAGAACAATTCCCTGATGGTAGAGCGGCTTCAACGCGACCATGGGTTGCGTGCTAAAATCGGTGGATTAACGGATGTCACATAAAAAATCAGTTAGGCACGGGGCATCGTAGAACTCTGGTGTAAGGCTGGGCACGAAAGAGAGCGAGAGCAAACCTGTGGCTCGAGATAGAAGGCTGGCGCGACTGAAAATCGCGAACATTTGTGGATTTGCTGATTCTACATTGAAATTGAAATAGGCATGGAAGCATTATAGTTGTCGAGCGCAGAACGTAATCCAAAACAATTTCCTGACGGCAGAGCGGTTTAACGCGACCGTAGGTCGCCTGCTAAAATCGGTGCATTAACGGATTTCCCATAAAAATTCAGGTAGGTACGGGGCATCGTTGAGTTCTAGCGCAGGGTACGAAAGAGAGCGAGAGCAAATCTGTGGCTCAAGATAAGAGACTGGCGCGACCGAAAATTTGGGGATTTGCTGTTTCTACATCAAAATTGAAATAGGTATAGTTGTTTGGCGCAGGACGTAATTCAGAATATATCCCTGATAATAGGGCGGCCATAACGCCTCCGCAGGTCACGCGCTGAAATCGGTGGATTAAAATCCTGTCTCAGTGCTCACTTGCTTCACTGGTGGAACACACATACAAAGTTTCAAGTGAATCCATCAAGAAATTAAAATTTTCACCCCCTTTTTCTCCCCCTAGGGGGAAAATTTTCAAAAATCTTCTCTCAGTGGTCACTTGCTTCACTGGTGGAACCTACATACAAAGTTTCAAGTAAATCCCTTAAGAAATTAAAATTTTCAGTTTACCCCCCTTTTCTCCCCCTAGGGGAAAATTTTGCTAAAATATTCTTTTGGTGGTCACTTGCGTAACTGGTGGAACCTACATACAAAGTTTCAAGTGAATCCATTAAGAAATTAAAATTTTCAATTTACCCCCATTTTCTCCCCCTAGGGGGGGAATTTCGAAAAATTCTTACTCAATGCTCACTTGCTTCACTGGTGGAACCTACATACAAAGTTTCAAGTAAATCCATCAAGAAATCAAAATTTTCAGTGTACCCCCCTTTTCTCCCCCTAGGGCGAAAATTTCCAAAATTCCTCGCTCAGTGCTCACTTGCTTCACTGGTAGAACCTACATACAAAGTTTCAAGTGAATCCATCAAGAAATTAAAATCTTCACCCCCTTTTCTCCCCTTAGGGGGGAAAATTTTCCAATAATTATCTTTCGGTGGTCACTTGCGTAATTGGTGGAACCTACATACAAAGTTTCAAGTGAATCCATTAAGAAATTAAAATTTTCAATTTACCCCCATTTTCTCCCCCTAGGGGAGGAATTTCGAGAAATCCTCTCTTAGTGGTTGCCTACGCCCCCTAACAAACATACGTGCCAAATTTCAGCTCTCTACGGCCAGTAGTTTCGGCTGTGCGTTGTCTGTCAGTCAGTACATTACTCAGTAACGGAAGAGTTTTATATATATAGATTGATTTCAATATTTCCTTCGCAGTCATTATTCTTTTATTTTAAGAAACTGCAAAATACAAAACTATTTACAAAGATGTAAATATAAGCCGAATTGAAGAAAGAAGAAACAATGCACTGACTTTAACTTGAGGTTTTTGTGACTAATTTCCCTTTTTAAACGACTTCAAAAAAAAGGAGTTTCTCAATTCGACCGTATATATATTTTTTGTATATACTAAAAAAGGCATCCGTTATAGACTGACTGATCTATCAAAGCACATCTAAAACCATTGAAAGAATTGCGCTAAAAGGAGATGGTCCTAAATTGTATGGAGCACAGACTCACTTTCTGTACATAAGTTGAAAAAACTACTGTGTGTTAATAGTTAGTTAGTTTTGATTAGCCAAATCTCTGAATCCACTTTTATTTGGGCGAAATATTATTTATTATCTCCAAAACAATGCAACACTTTACGTATAATTATGGCGGATCTTAGATAAGTTATATTATCTATGGTAGACATTCTCATGATGGCGGATTGACGTTGTTTTGACTTTTGCTGTCAGTGCTAATTGACGTATGGTCCATTTGATATGATGTTTATTGGTTAGGTATATAGGTATCTAACGCAGTACTGAATAATCAGTTCAAAATATTTAATTTTGTTCTTATTATAGCTAAGATGTCTATGTCTAAAATGCATTATAGCTAAAAACAAAGCCCGGAACACGAAAGAAAAGACATATTTTGAGTTTGACAAATCAATGTCACCGCATCTTTACCACCTACAGACTAATATTAGAAAGACGCCATCTTTTAATACCTCAAAAACTAGAAATTTCATTTTTAACCAACGTTTTATTTAGTTCGTTTCGTTCATTTATTTCATTTTTGATAAAATTCTTGTAGTTTTTCCATTTTAATGGTATGTGGTACATAAGTGAAGCTGAAATGGACCATCTCCTTTGGCACACCTATCGCTTTTATGAGGTAGGCTTGCGCTCAGAGTGGCTTTTGCAAAACTCACCCCCCTAAGGGTTTGAAACCGAAGTAAAATATCAAATTTTACGCAGGCGAAATGTCCACTGGTAGTTAGTTATCTATAAATCGTAAACAAATTCTTATCTACCTGACCCTGTTGATAGATAATTGTTGAAAACGCAAACAGCAATCGCAAAAATTTAATCCAAAATGTATAATTCAAATTTATAATACAAATATATAATCAAAATTTTATATTCCAATCGATTGAATTTCGAACCAAAATTAGCTATTTCATGAATTTATTATACTGGTATTAATTTATTCATAACGTGAAAGTCAATTTAATTAAAGAATATTTGATAAAATGTATTGGTGACAACCCTGCAGACATTTTGTTGGTCGAATGCTAAAGCGCCGGAAAGAGATTTGCATGAAATTGTCTTCTTGTAAGGACTCCGCCGCGCGACTAAGGTTTTTATGTCTGCCACTTTTCATTCGTTCAGAAAATTATGTAAATTGTTATTCAATTATAATTTTACTTTCTAATTTAAGAAATGCGAGTTCCTTTTCAAATATAAATTCGTATTTACCACAGTAAAGAGAACCATGTACTACATACATACGTAATATGTAAATTATACATACTGTACCAACTGTTTACGGACACATGTAGAAATAATAAGTAAAACAATAAACAGCTGTATTTTTGCCTCGAAATTTTAAAATTTAGAATATCTTTATCTACTATTGAGGGGTCAGAGATACCCTCTGAATTAAAAAAAAGACTTAGAAATATTTACGATATGACAGCAAGTAAAGGAATCAGTACCTCTTGGATTTCAGTCTAGCACCTTAATTGTGCAAGTATTCATTACTAACCAATAATAATTATTTTTGGCCCCGTCAAGTCAATGTTATTGAAATTCCGGTCTAAAGTATCTAGAATGTTAGTAAAACTTTTTTCAGAAATCCATAATCCTTTCATTTCTAAAATTATTTTGTAAGAATTAACGATTAAAATATGTATACGAACTCATCTGCATAAAATAAACTCATGAAAATAGTTGTTCCAGTAATTAACAATAATTTGTTTCTGTTACTGGTCTTATCTCAATATCTAATCTAATTTTGTAAATATGTTTGTATCATATCTGATATAGATTTGCCCAACTAGCAAGTACAAATCTCAGTAGGTACGCAAAATTCCATTCCGGAATACAAATAGAGGAAGATCTCTCGACTAAATTTTCTCACGCAGAATCGAATAGCCCGGAATCCGAGCCCGCGCGCCGGCCGACAATAAAGCGGTCCTCTAATAAAGAAATTCCGTATCGTCACAAACATTGCGACGTTACGCCATGGAAATCTCCAAGTGTCCCGCGCGAAATCGTAAACGACCGAGCGGACTGAATACAAAACAGCGTCCCACCTCCCCCCACTGTCACCCCCTCCCCCGTCTTTATGCCCTTCTTCCTTAATGTGTAACAAAGACACCCCTCTTACGCTCCAATGTGTTTGTATTTTAACCCTGTGTGAGTTTAGTTTCCTTTCGTTGTGTATTTTATTCGCGCTTGTGTGCGTGTTTGAAATATTTGATATTAAATTTCGGGCCTATATCAATATTCGTGTTGGCTGTTTATAACTTTTATCGAATATTTGGAATATCGTGAAACACTAGATAATTATTTTATTTTTATACAATGCTGGAAAATTACTGTATTCAGCGCTCTTATACCAGATTGGACATTAAATTGAAATCAATTGAATACTTCCTATTTATATTTTAATAATAATATAATTTCAATTAAAATGTACTTAGTAGTAATTGGCGGGTTAAATTGTAAGAACTAATTTCTAAGAAATTTTGGTACAATTATAAAAGTTTATTCTGTTCCGAGGCCAATTTGGGCAACGTCCTTTATTAGATCATATGCTTTCTTTCGAAGAATTATTAACTAGCAATTCAATGTTTAGTTTATCAAATTATTTTAATAAGAGTAGTTTCAACTCATACGTACTGCTATAGTGTTTGTAATTTGTACTACTCTTCTCTTGCTCTTGCAATCTTGTTTAAAAACTAACATGTCTGATATTAGCGAAAAAAAAAAAATAATCACTTAAATGTGACCCATTAAATATTTAATAATCTTAGTTCTAAATATGTAGTTAATAGAAAACGATTTATTATGGTTAAATAACGATAATAAAATAATCTAATAGAATTCTTATTAGTTAATTTCACATATTAAATAGCTATACAATTATGGAATATTATGTTTATCAATTCGATGTTCATGATTTTGATTACTTATTTATAAAAAAAATTTCATTTTCATTACATATGCTATCACAATATATAAAATACCATACCTATTTTACTTACGAGATAGAGTTTTGTAATTGTTATAAAATTTGAAAAAAGTAAAAAGTACCTGGTTGAAGGGTTAATTATTTTCGGTTATAAAACAACAGCGTAACATTAAAGTCATCTAAATACACTTAAATAAAAGTCAGAAGAATATTTATGCTCAAACAGAACTATTAAGACGCAAGATCTAATTAGAGAAAATGTTGATAGAAAAATATTCTAATAAGAACATCCGAACGCGAATAGCGTAATGGCGGTAGAAAAAACCCAGGATGGCGTCGCGGCGCCACTTTGCGGCGAGCGCGGGAAAGTGTTAACACTTGGCTCTACTCAAGCGTGCCACTTTTTATTTTATTTACCTTTCAGTTTCAAGAATACTTTATGAGTCTAGGAAGTTCACTTTTATTTTACACTTAAAGATTTATCTTAACCTAGCGGCCACCGGGGACCGGTCGGTTTGTTTTTCTACCTCTTATCTTGTTAAAATAAAAATATATACATGAAGTGACCAAGAAACAGAAACGTGTTTATAAATTACCATCTCTCTGTATCCACGTCATTAAGAAATCATTAAACACTGTGTTTCTGCTATGCTAACGTTACTACTAGTTTACACACACGAACGCTTTTGTCCTGTCATGTTTGTACTACGTTCAAAGTGCAACCGTCTTCCCAAAATAGAATATCTATACTATGTTCTTGTTTAAAAATCTGATTATACAAAGCTCTGTAACAAGTGATGTTTCGTTATCATTAAGTAGACACAGTAAAACTTCCTAACTACTTACAATATATACTATAAATTATCATACAAAATTTAAATATCTCAAAGCTCTGCAATATGTTAGTAGCTGAAATTCTATATCAATCTATGTCAACGACATAAGACAATATAGTACTAAGTTCTGTCAGTACAGTGCCCAGTGCCAGTGAAGATGCAAGCAATCTTTCGCTCAATTGCTTATAGCGATATATCTTTATGCGGCTAAACTAAAAACATATATGAATCTACATTAAATGGGCTACTTTTGACTGGACCGATTTTGGTAAAATTTATTGTGTGTATGAATTGTGTTTCAACGTCATTGAATGTGGATCAGCATCATTAAATGCGAATCCGATAGGTAGCAATGACTTTGAGTTATAAACGTTTTTTTTTAATTTTTGCCATCAGAATATATATAGAATATACATACCTATTAACCTAAAATGAACACCCAAAAATATAACTACATACTAGATTGTAACAACGTCACTAACAAGCATTAGAACAACCCATTGGAATATAGTTAATCCATCACAGATCAGACGTAACTGAAATATACGTGAAAGATAGTCTGGCTACCGCTTCAATCCTTGAAGCATAAAGAAATGTTTAAACTCTAATCATAAAACCATCCCGAAATATTCTATTTTTTATTGATAGGCTTGCGCTTGATTTCTTTTCACGCTTGCCTTGAAGGTGTTCAAATTATTAGTCGCCGAAAACAGACGCCGGAAGGGCATTCCACAATTTAAATGAATGAGTTAATAATAAAACAAAAACGTTGTATTCGAATATATTTCGTTTTGTGTCATTACAAAAACAAAAACAAAATTAATTTCGTGCGTTTTGCATTTGTACTATACAATTATTATTTTTTTGCACAAAGTCGTTCTATTTTTTGGCGTTAAGCCGTCCCAGCGAAACCCTTGGAGAGTCGGATACACGCACCGATACAGGGATATGAATGAAAAATTAACTGTACCCTTTCCCATTATTAGCATAATGACGGCAAACGTCGGAAGACGCAGACATAAATCAGGTGCCCAGAGCATTCTACCACTTTATTTTTTATATTGCAATTTCTCACAACTTGACTAACAATGTTTGATCATCAACGCCGTGTTATTGCAATTTCCTTTTTTTTTGCATTTGTAGTAGTAAAAGTAATCCAATGACTTTCTAGGGACAAGGATAGGATGCAGCCTTTAGTAGATCCAAATCAGCACTTCCCAATGTTTCATTTGTTTTATGGAGGTCAGTTTATTAATGGTTTTTGATGGATGATTGTTACTGAAGCACAAAAACAGATGTACAGGTCCACTGATCAAGCGATTCAACTTTCCAGTACGATGTTGTGTAGAAACCTAAAGGGGGTGTATTTCATGCTACTCCTAATAAGTTAGCCCGCTTCATCTTAACTTGCATCATCACCAACTTCAGGCGTGTGCTGTCAAGGACTAACCTATAATTAATAAAAAGAAACTTTGCGGTATAGTTAGGTAATAGTTTTGTAAAGTAGAATCAATACAACACAAACAGGTATCCTACTTGACATTTCTAAAGGTCTTAAACTAAGTCTACTTGAAACATACCAATTTGTATTTATATTTAAAGGCCACTAAATAATAAAAAATTTTAAAAACAATCTTCCAAATATAATCTCTTGCCTTCTACGTTACTGTATTATTTACAAAACGGAAATATAATATTCATCTCAATATGAAGTATCGGTTACAAAGTTGGGATTTAGCAGGCAATGGTTGCTCAGGTAATTGGCTTATAGCGAATTAATACAAAAAAATATAACTAAACCACTTGCATTCGAAAATCAACCATAAATTTATTATAGTGCATTATGAATTGAATACTTTTAACTTTTAAGCAAATACTTCGAAATAACCTACAAAAGAACCTATTAGGATAAGATCCACGCAGTAATCATTGTATTTTCAATGATACAAAAATTGGGTTTTTCAAAAAGTCTAAAATACCATGTAAAAAAATCTAATGTTAAAAAAGAGAGACTTTTTAAGTTGAATAGTCAATGTCAAAATTATATTGCGCTTTTCCCAGTACCTTGTATTGGTACTGCTTAAAGTTAATACATATATCATTATTTTTTTAAATCAATCTATAAAAACAATGTCCAAAAATATTTGGATCGTCATTGAGTAAAACTAAACTGAAAATAAGCATAGCGCCATCTAATGATGAGTAGATATAAACCTATATATTACTACTAAACACTAGATGTCGCTTTCGAAATAAATTGTTCTCGATTTTGCCATTGGTGTCACTACAATCGCTCGTTATAAGCGTCATCTATGGTTGAATAGACTAAAAACATTTAATCATTCTGTAGCGAAATAAAAAAAATACCTGCTTTTAAAACATAGATTCCTTGGGCGTGCGTTTTTACCTTGGAATTATAAACATAATTTAAATTTTTTTTTTAAAACAATAAGTGCATTATTAATGCAACTAAAAATATACCTTGGCACGTAAGGCGTTCTACGGTTATGCAATGAGAGATGAAATCAGTTTTTACTTCATTAAATAAACTTTTATTCTTAATTTTTCGGAATTGCTTATTTACTTAAAAATATATTTAAAACTAACACACCAGTAATTATCAACTTTATAGTATTTTTTATCGCAGCAATTATCTTTTTAATTATTGTTTTCACTAAATACCACACGTAGATTTATTTTATAATTATTTTCTAATATCGTAAATGGTAATATTTGAATACATGTTAGTTACTTAATCACGCCAAAACGGCTAATTAAAACGAAAAAACAGGTCTAGAGTAGGTAATACCTTTATTCTTATCCAAAAATTTCTACATAAACCAGATTTGCCTCTCCGAAACCACGGAGCACAATTAATAACTTCTTAAATTAATATTTTGTTATAATAGCGTATTGTTCATAAATTTGCTTTACGAGGCTAAGTTGTAGTCTTATCAATCATCTATGTTTTTCTATAAAAAAAATTGGATTAAATTGAGCTAAAGCATTTATTTAAAGAGGATATTAAAACGTAACAGATGAAAGCTGTTGTCCTATTAGAATGACAAACAAATATACAGCTGCTGGACCGGTCTCCACCCTTACCTACTCTGTTATAGAGAACATCGAAGTACCCCAATAATAACTTACTATTGGAAATATATTTCGATTTACGTATAAATTGTTGTGGACTTTTTTTTTAAACTTCAGTTAAAAGAGTTTTCAGGGACGTCCATTTTTCTTTCCCGTTTAGCAGTATATTAAAATACATAACAAAAATAAATCGACACATGAAAATTATTTTCTCTAATTGGTTAAATGACGTTTTCAAATAAAAAAAATAGGAAACATCGCAAAAAAATCTCATTTAAATTAAATTAATTACATTTTGTTATATTATTGCCAAAGGAATGTTGTTAAAACTATGGAGCCCTGGACAATTTTCCGTTATATTTAATAAAAAGAAATCAATATAGAGTCAAATAGAGTATAGCTAAAATGGTACCAAACGGAAGAATATGAAATTAAATAAATTTTTTTTTTTTAATCGTAATTATATCAATTAAATTAATAAAAACCAGTTTAGTATTATTTTTTAACATTTCCATTGAATATTGTCAATTAGGTACATCGATACCAAAATTATAATATCTATCGAAGGTTGGCGTTTTGAATGCTTTTAACATGACAGATATTTTTAATATTTAATTAAAGCTAAAATAACAATAATAAATAAAATAGTTTTCATCTCGTGATTTAATTTTATCGTAGTTTCGCAATTTCTAAAATCGATTAAAATATAATAAACATACATGGCAAACCTATTCCTTAATGCCAGATTAGCAAAATTTTCACGGAAAAGTTTGATCATAACGAACTTTTGCATACGATATCAGCTCAACAATCTAATAAAGAATTAATCAAGATTGTTTCTAATATTATAAGAAACTCCCATACTTTAAAACAATGTTTAATATTACTTTCATAACCGTTTAGAGCTATTAGTTTTCTATTGTATTTTTATACAGAAAACAAACAGGGCGAGTGATACTCGTGGAAAGGAAAAAAAGTATCGCAGCGAGTACACTCGCAGACAAAAGCAACACAAGAACAATTTGTTATTGAACTCAAAAGCTAACTGTGATCAGTTTTTTATTTTTTTCATTGAATTATTTTCTTTGCTGTTATGTTACTAATTATTACTTTAAAAAAGCTTTTATAATTTTGAAACTATTATTATTACAACTTTAATAAATTATATAGATATTTCAAGATTTCAAGAGAAAAATTTTCTACATGTCTTTCCAAAATTGTCTGTTGTAATAAGGCAAGTGCAAATTACCGCACTCTAAATTCTTATTTAAGTAGGTATATAGTAATTTTAAGTTTAATATTTAAGTCTATTATTAATTTATGTTTTCATGAGTGCAGTTTGATAGTAGATTGTTGTATTTGTCTGTGTTATTTGCCAAAAATCACAATTAGCTTGCTTTTGAATATTAAAAAGAAAAAAGCTTCTGTAGATAATTTGTTTGTATTTTAATGTTTTAAAATCTTTTACTTACTGCACACATAGACAAAATAATAATAGCCCAATAGGCTTTAAAGTAGTTTTTTCTCTCTACCTGATACCATAACTGCCCCTATTTTACGAAACTTTGATGTGATCGACGAGATAATCGCAATCATTCATATTAGCCCTTTTTACAATTTTACTTTTAATAATTTGTTTAAAAAACATTAGCCTATTTTAATAGGGTATTTCACTCATATCAAAATTGGTGTCTTAATACTTCTTAAAAATTGATTTGATAATGATTAAAGTTATGGAAATTCTAATTAAATTCGTTAAATAATAAAAAAAGTAATTAGAGATTGAATATTTCTAATTTGAAACAGCGATGATTGACGTCCGTGTAACGTCTCTCTGACTGTAATACCATTAAATTTTTTTTTCTGTTAGAAAGGCACAGAAGACCCCTAATCAAAAAATTAGGTGCCTGTAACGTTGGATATTTTCAGCGGAATTAAAATTTTTATTCTAGTTTGTAACAAAATAATAAAAGTTTTTGACTAAAATACCCTATTGGCTAAATTTGTCTCACTTAACATTATTTAAGCTAAACATGGCAGTAATGATTGCGCATATCACAATGCATCAAGTCTTATGTATGTCCGCGTATATTTTCGTAATTTAGGGGCTTGTTACATTGTGACTACATGTCACATATGTATGTAACTTGTCATAAATGCTTTGAGTGGTGTACGGTAGTTACAGAAACCCTAGTTGTATAACTGTTTTACAACTCATTGTTTACTTTATGTATAATATACATAAAGTATACATTTATCAAATAGATACTTAGTTATAAGAAGTGTCTGCGCTATGTATTTTTGTGAACGTTTTAATTCAAATAAATACTGTAAACCCAATTATGGTTTTATTCTATATTTCAATTACCAATATAGTAAACAACTCGAATATATATCAAGCCCGGCTAACTGCAATACGATTTATTGTGACAATGTAAAAAAAGTATACCAAACGCTAAAGTTTTCAAAAAAAATAATTTACCTAACCCTACTTCTGTTTTAAATCTTAACTTTCAGGGTTCCGTAGTCAACATGAAGCCCTTGCAGTATCGCCTATGTTTCTGTATGTATGTCTGTCCATCTGTCCGCAGTGTTTGTTTTACATCAACTAATTATATCGTTGTAAATATCAACAGTAAAATAGGAAGAGCTATTTTACTTACTTAAATAACATACTTTACCGTTTTAATATGTAACTATGTAATTTATAGATTCAAATATTTCAAGAGAACGTCAAAAAATATATCGAAAACGTTTCACCGCGACGATACCTGTTGAGTGCGCGTCGTCTTTTTGTAAGCTTGCGCTACTAAAAATCAAATAAATCAAAACATAACCGATTACAAAGCTTTACGCGGCTTTATTCACGTGATTTAAAAACCAGTTTTTTTATAAACGGCCGCAGCATCCGCGGCATCTGGAGGACACTTTTGTTAGATGTGAAAAGACAAAGTCTAGTTTCGATAACCGGTTGCTTTTGATGTCGGACCGCTATATGGGTCATCAACGGTCATATTCCACGGGTTTTGGTGTTAGTTTCGGATTGATTTTATCGGGAGATGTTCGTGTGATCATAATTTTGAAATTAAAATTTTTGGATTACTTAGTTAAACGAATTGTTAAATATCTTCGCTGACGGCTAGCTGATTGGTGTTATAATTTCAAGATGTCTTTTAAAGTTTCTGTCAGGTAAATATTTATTTATTAAAATTTTTCAACTAGAAAGTAGAGTTTTGTTAGCTATTACCAGTGGGTATATGATGTGATCTATCAGCCATAAAAATATTTTAATAGAATAAAAAATAGAATAAAAACTACTTAAATATTTTTACCTAGAGTACACCAGCGGTTTTTACCGCGTAGTTATTGTTCCTGTGGAAATTTTAGAATTAAATATGTAAGCTATATTATTGTAAAGTTTCATGAAATCCATTTATTGGTTTTGCGTGAGATTGTAACAAACATTCATCCATATATACAAACTTTCGCCTTTATAATATTAATAAGGATATCCATCTCTTATTTATACAACCTAATCTAAAAACATTCGTGGGCATAGGTAGATATATACTATAGGCCTCCTTTTTTGAACTCGGGCGAAAGTTTAATGAAATTAACAGGCGTGCAAATTGCCGGACAAATGTCTACGCGATATCGTACCGGAACGCAAAATAGCTTGGCGGAACGTCGTTGCCAGTAGCATGCTAACATTACTAAACAGAATTTTAAATTGGACCGAAAAACTTCGAACCGAGAACCCAGTGACTCTACCTACGGTTTAAAAAGTAGATTTTACTAGAAAGATGAAGAAGAAAAAGAAGAAGCTTCCTAAATTAGAATAAAGACCTTGAAACTTAGTTGTTGACTTGAAACTTGACATGTTAAAAGTTATTTTCATTTTAAAAGAAATCACTTCTCATACTCTCAAAAATCAATTTTTGGGATGATAATATTATGATGGAAATTAATTGTATAAAATGTTTGTGCGATACATTGAATTCATATTTAAGGCGGAAGATTTTCATAAAGCTTTCTATCCAGTTGTAATATTTTGAAATAAACAAGTTGGAATACTCGAATACAAAATATTCTGTAATAATATGAATAAAAATTATTAATAGGTGAGGTAGGTAGGAGTAGTGTATTTATACAATGCGCCCAAAAAAAAAAACTAAAGAAATCTTTACCAATCGTGGGTACCGCAATTTGAGTATCGATTTTGGGATCCCCTTTCTCCTATTATTATTTTTTTACATAACAAAGAAAATATAAAGGAGGAGTTTGCAAGGGCAGGCGCCCCTCGCGTTGCTGCGCTTGTGTGCGTCGGTGTGTTGCGGATAGTGCCGCGCACGAGTGTGCGAGCAACTTTGAGACGATCGACGGAGCCACGCGAAATAAGGGGTGATTTGTAAGCGGATTGATGTGTATTGATACTAGTAGCGATTGCTTCATCTATGTACCAAATTATTTTTACTTGGCAGCTCAAAATATTCGCACATTTTTCTTCTGTGCTGTACATTAGCGGAAGCGTATGGAATGTCCGATTTCAATGAAATAAAACAAAAATTTGTTTCAAGACTTAAGCATAAAGTTCACACGAAAACCATAATGAAATACGGTGATTTTTGAATGTTGCTTGAAAAACAAAAAAACAAATGCATCACAAATTACAAATTGTAATATTTATTTCAAAAGAAAATCTGCAAGATAAAATGTTGCCAACTCTTTCCAAATCGACAACTAACAATTTTTCTGATATACTTGACTTTTCTTTAATGCTATTTTTATGATCATATAAAAAACCTATGGATAAAAAGAACTAAATCAAATACAAAATTAGTTTGCTAACATGTTGGCTAAACTCACGTATTTATTATCTAAGTAGCTTGTAGCTAAGGGTCCCATAAGGTTTTCCTTAAAATTAGTCAAAGAAAGAGCCACGGATCTAAAAAAATTTTACTGTGGAGCAAAAACTAGAAAATGCCGCTCGCGGGAGCATCATCTGATGAAACGTGGCCACCCGGAAATCACATCACAACGGCTGGCTTAGCGCTGTTCTTTCTGGTTTTATTTATTTTTTTCCGGCAATATCAAAGTCATAAAATGTCACCCTAGATCTGGGATTACTGGCAAATATCACATGCGTTTAGCAAATATTTTCTTCAAATTTTAAGAAAAACAATGTATGTAATACATTGCCAGTTTATAAGCAGTACTTAAGCGGACTTGAAATACCGAATTCGATTTTTTTTAATATATATGGGCAACAAAGGTCTTTCAAACCCGCTAAAATATCAAAAGCTCTCAATCCCTCTATAAGAAAAGAGGGGCCGAAGAAAGCGTCTCTTAGCTTCTCCCCTTCTTGCACGCACACGACTGGTTTATGTTTTAAAAATACTATACACACATAGGCTCAGCTATCAATAGATTCATTAGACGCATTTCTTTGATACAGCCGTGCTTTTAGCGAACTCTCGACAACTTTGCACTTGCGAAACGCAAACATAAAAACTCGCGATTTTAAATCTTATAAACACCCAAATAAGGCTTAGGAAAATTATGATGAACGCATAAAAAGATTTGCTGAGAAGTAATTGCGTCTTTACTTGGTGATTTTTTTTTCTTTACCCTTTTTTGCGAGGGCTTTAAATGGAAGTAACCCTGCGTCGTGATCCGTTTGATGTACGTCTTGCAAGAATAAATGATGGGGTTCAGATGCTTTAGGTCCTATACAAGATATTGTTATTACAACCAGAATTGCAGCAGAATTGCTACAATGTAGTGACTTAAGGCTTTACGAATACATAAAACATACTAATGTGAATGTGATTGTTTGTTACCTATTATTGGCTTAATTGCTTAAAACTAATTTTAAATACCTACTTTAGCCACTACTATGTTTCAATAACCAAACTTTACTGGTTGCTGGTGTGTTTTAATAACATGTTTAAAACTTATAAGCAAAAATGTAAATATATAACTGAAAATCTCCTTTGCCTAGTTAAATAGATATTAATCACAATTTTTTAAGAATTCCTTATTAGGTCAACTTTGTTTTAGAATATTTAGTAAATAAACACTTTATTAGGTTAGTATTTAGGTATTTCTTGTGTCCAGTACCAAAGCTTGTACTTAAGGTTCCCTAAGTAACAAACATTAATCGATTTCAATATTATTAATATGATAACCACTGGTTGAAAGGTATTCGGAGGGGACTACACCGCAAGTATGACGCACATAAACATAAATCCCTATTATTTATGCGAGCTGGAGGAATATTATTTATTGGTCACGTTTGAACTGCTACGCAAGTAGAGTAGACATGTAGGTACAATGGTAAACGTACCACCACAGCCTGATTATATGTACTGTGATTCTACTAGTCCAGTATATAGCCAATGTCCCTGCGTTCTAGAATCCTAATGTTTTCCTGAAAGAAATCACTCTCAAGCGATAAGGCCGCCTTTTATAGCAGTTCTACTTGATGCATTTTATGTCTTTGTGCTATTTTTCTTCGTTGTATACAAATAAATGAATAATAATGTGGCTTTGGAACCAAGGTACAGGGCTCGAATCTTGGGTTGGGATGTGAATTTATACTATTTTTTCTGTCTTACAAGAATTTATCAATAAAAATTCTAAGCTTCAAGTAGGAAGCCTAGAAGAGATCGATCGGTCGTTATCATCAATATCCGATAGAGATCGTAAAAATAATCTAAGCCCGCCAACCTGCAATTTACCAGTTTGGTGTTTAAGCTCAATATAACCTCTCCTACTGGTATTAAGGACGGAGGCCTGGCAGTAGTGTTGTTGTTGATGATGATGATTATGATGAAAACGTAAGGAACAAAAGTGAAAAGTAAATCGAAATACCTGCATAAGCACCATGCTTTCATCCGTAGTACAATCCTCAAAAAAGAAAGTTGTATATTAAGAACAGACGTAAGGAACAAAATTGAAAAATAAATCGAAATACCTGCAAAAGCACCATGCTTTAGGCATCCGCTACCTACAATAGAATATAACCGATCAGTTAAATATTATGGAAGGTACCTAAGCAGAATAATAATTAAAAGGGTACAAATATATCTTTACTGTGGATAATATAAATAGACGTTTAATGTCCAAAACACTTGGATTAGATGACCGTAAAACTGAGTCATGTGTCCCCTTCACTTGTGCAGTAATGAATACATCTGAGCCAGGGTCTCGTTGAACCGTGAACACGCCCTGACAACCTGCTGAGACGATTTGCTTGGACATGACAAGCGGCACAACTTACAGGCGATAATGTCCTTTCCAGAAAGTTATTATGTTTTATGAGTATAACCTGCCTTTTGAGCCAGTGGTAGTCATTACAAATAGACGTGACGTTTCTTGAAAGCTTATAACCTAAGCCAAAACAGTTGAATTAGACTAGATTAGAGTAGATTGAACTTCAAAACAGTCATGTTCCTTTCCCTAGTGGTGACTAGTATATCTTGCGGAAATAATTCAAATAAAATATTTTATTTAAGACGGTGAGATTTTAAAATGTGGGGTGTTGTGCGTAATTTTTTCCATACCGATTGAACGTTATGTCAATGAGCGGGGCATCCTCTAGATGTGTAACCAACCTTAATTCTACTAAGTTATAAAGTAAAAGATTATATAGCAGTACCACAATGACCGACAAGATGTGACAAATTTATCCCCTGAAAAAACGCTTTATAAAATTTTAAATATATAGTTAAAAGCATCTAAATTAAAGTAAGTAAGTAAAGAAAATCGATTATTGTATTTTTTTCCAAACAAACAAAACGCGTCCGCTTATGACTTAATGATCCGATTTGATACCCTTGTTTTATTATCTGGTTTAAATTGGTAAGTACTCGTAGGTATGGCGATTTATGTGGCTGCCTATTTAATTAGAAGATCTAATTATAAATAGTATATCTGATCTATTTATTCAGTAAAACCAGATTATAAAAGAATAATGGTGTCATTTATTTAAAAGCTTTTTATTATTGTTATAAAATATTAGAGATATATTTCGTACGTTGATATCCGTACCTACCTAACTGATTTTCTTTCTTATATTAAATTGACGTCATAAAACGGTTTAATGTAGATATCGATATTCCCTTGAAAACAGGATCTAGGTACGTAAACTTTGGGTGGATCTATTAAAAATTTCAAAACCTTATTATATATTATAAATCTTGACTGTATAAAAACCTGGTTATCTACATTTCTATTAAAATATTACAATAGAAGATTTCTGTGCAAGAAAACCTTGCATGATAGCAGAAAAATACACCTTTCGGAACCTTTGGATTGATATACCACATTCAGAAAGTACCAAAATCCATATATCTACCCTCTCCTATAAGCAGGAAAGCCTGTCCTCATAGTGGGCCGTTTACAGTTTGAAAATAATGATGAGATACACTTATAATACATGAGTTTTCTTACGCTGGGAATTTAATATAATATATTAGCAATTAGCAAGCTCGTAAACGACATTTCCTAATCAAGATGACGTCAGGATTGAGGATTGCAATCACAGACGGCGAGTGTTTCCGCCGGAAGCGCCGCCCCTCGGCCGCGAACTGGACCCGACAACATCGCTCTACAGCTGGGCTTCTATAATAACCTTCAACCTTCGTTATATTATGTGTAACTTGCCCAGTGACAAATAGAAACGTAAACGTGACTCAATTATTAAAAATCTCTTATATTACACCTTCTAAACTCCAAAGTATCTCAAATCATCAAATTTGTGCTGTAGGCCTGTAGGTACTGAAATTCAAGCGAACTCTTATACAAATAAACTTGCAATCCGTATTAAATTATTTAATTGGGCTTTTTCGTACCTTTGCTCTTCTCCAAGATCCTACACTAAAGTTCATCCAGATCCGATCAACAATTTAGCGAAAACGTAACAAATAGACAGACAAACCTTCTTTCACATTGTACACTATTAAATATATTTGAAGTTGTTAACCAATTAACATAAAAAATCAGCTTTTATAATATGACAGAAATATAGTCACAATACTTTATTAAGTACTAAAGATTATCACAAAGTTTTTACTGAAGATATGATTTCTCAGTATCCTCAAAAAGGACAAAAAAAATACATAAAACAAGCTAAAACAGATGCATATTGAAATCTGATAACTACACTATAATTTCCATTAAATTTCTATAAGATGTAATATTAATTCTTCTATCTATCTATATAGAATACTTCGATAGATAGTCAAACGATTCAAATATGATAATGTAACAGGGGTCTTAAGAGACCATCCACTGTGTTACGATAGTCCGGAACGGCTTTCATCACGGAGACCTTGTAAGCCAAATTAGTCCGTGTTCAAATCCGTTAGAGACATCTTATTTTAGGGTACGTATGTATACTGTTCTTTATTCAATACCCGTTGTTGATACTGGATACGGTGACTAAACAGACTCCCGTTTTCAATTAGTTCCGTATCTATATTTCCAATATTATTACTATGATATATATTTGACGGCCGAGTGGCGCAGTGGGAAGTGACCCTGCTTCTGCGTCCTAGGCTGTGGGTTCGATTCCCACATCTGGAAAAATGTTTGTGTGATGAGCATGGATGTTTTCCAGTGTCTGGGTGTTTATCTATATATTATAAGTATTTATGTATAGTATATATAAAAATATTCATCAGTTATCATAGCATCCATAACACAAGCTACTAATGAGTACGCTTACTTTGTGGCTATATAGCGATGTGTGTAATTGTCCTGTAATATTTATTTATTTATTTATTTAATATTATTACTGTGGTTATGAATGAATTCGATATTATTACAAAGTACTATAAGCATAGAAATAATACTTTAAACCTGTTATAGAAATTATATTATATACAGAAATTTGACAATGCATGGAAAATTGCAGGTGCCGGTTCCATGGTGTGGCAGAGAGAAGAACGCCGAACAGAGTCCCAGACTTGCGACACGAATGTAGGCTTAAGGGTACCCTTTGTGACCGGTCAACGCTCGCCTTCTCTGCCCGAAGGGTGTGGCAGAGGTGTACACCCACATTTCACCTGTTATGTTTAAGTCTATGGGTGAGCCTATCGCCATCCACCGGGCACAAATCAAACTCCGTGCTGCTATTCAGAACTTCCTAACGGAAAGTTCACAAATAACACTTTGCCCGACCCGGGAATCGAACCCGGGACCTCGCAGTGAGAGGCGCATACGCTAACCACTAGATCAACGAGTTAGTCTAGAACGAAGCCTACTGCAATTCTTGTCAAGCTAAGGTCTTTGAGCAGGTTGTAGAGAGGTTGTAGAAAAAAACTTTGAAATTAAAATCTATTGAGGTTCCGTAAGGGATTGCAGAATTTCGGGACTTACTCATTGTTACTAAATACGATATCACTTATTATTAAAACATAAATGGCTGAAACTCACGTCACGGTTGTCGGAGTATGCCCGACTAGTTTCGAACCCATACGTGGTCCTTAGTCATGAGCTTGCTTGTTTCGAACCCATACGTGGTCCTTAGTCATGAGCTTGCTTATTTCGAACCCATACGTGGTCCTTAGTCATGAGCTTGCTTGTTTCGAACCCATACGTGGTCCTTAGTCATGAGCTTGCTTGTTTCGAACCCATACGTGGTCCTTAGTCATGAGCTTGCTTGTTTCGAACCCATACGTGGTCCTTAGTCATGAGCTTGCTTGTTTCGAACCCATACGTGGTCCTTAGTCATGAGCTTGCTTGTTTCGAACCCATACGTGGTCCTTAGTCATGAGCTTGCTTGTTTCGAACCCATACGTGGTCCTTAGTCATGAGCTTGCTTGTTTCGAACCCATACGTGGTCCTTAGTCATGAGCTTGCTTGTTTCGAACCCATACGTGGTCCTTAGTCATGAGCTTGCTTGTTTCGAACCCATACGTGGTCCTTAGTCATGAGCTTGCTTGTTTCGAACCCATACGTGGTCCTTAGTCATGAGCTTGCTTGTTTCGAACCCATACGTGGTCCTTAGTCATGAGCTTGCTTGTTTCGAACCCATACGTGGTCCTTAGTCGTGAGCTTACTTGTTTGCTTCACGCCGCGTCATCCGATGACTGACTGATTTTAATAATATGGATAATACTCGCGATAATTTAAATTCTAATACGATATCACTTGGAAAAAAACTAATATTCAGAATTTGCGAGCACAATAGTATTTTACGTTTATGCCTAGGTATGTGTTAACAGATATAATTTCTAAGCTTGAAGCTTCAACAACTATGTATGATAATAATTATTTGCAAAGCTCCGTTAGTTTTGCACAATTCATTAAGAGCGAGGAAGTTCTTAATACACTCAGCTCTCAAGTGTGCGCCGGAAACGGATCCAAGAGCCATTGTGACGCCGGAACTAGCAAAGACTTCCTTTTCGCAATAAATCTAGCAATAATACTGGCAGACCGCACTCCTTTTGATTTGATTACGAAATACGTAAATTTAACTTGAGGAGATTCGTGTAGTATATTTTATTATATGAAAAATATTATTGAAAGGGTAAAAAGTAAAGATTACATTTTTAAGCTAACAGGCGCCAAATGAAAAATTAACAGTAAGTATACCTACTAAGCAAAGTGTGTAAGTGGAATCTTACGTTAAAATTATTTTTTAAAAATAAATTTATTTTTTCAAAATCCCCAATGCACTTAACAATGTAGATGATTTTTTTCATTATCTCAATCTACCTATTTTCTTTAATGTGATATTTTAAAAGTTAGTGTTAGTACTGCCCAAAAATGGTCGTCAAACCTACTCAATACGGATTATTATCATTAAAATAAGTTACAGAATCGAAGTAAAATCTTTTTCAATGTATGAAAACCTGTTTAAAAAAAACAATAGGTCGCCAAGAGGACGCCCGCGGGCGCGGCGCCGCCGTCGTCGGGAAAGTTCTTAACCTCATTAAATTCCCAATATTTCACCGCTATTTACATAAGGAAAAGATAAAGACAAGACGCCGCAGCCATTTTGTATTTTTGCGTTCGAATTTCGAAGGGGAGACGAGGGCTACAGATTATAGGCGGACCGTGGCGTACGCGAATTTATTATTATTATATTCAGCGTACTAAGCTTTCGATTCATTGAGTAATGTCAGAGGGTGGGTTTTTACCCTTACCAAAATTACAATGAATTTTTTTAACAACTTTATCAACAAACATTTTTGGTATAGGTACATTAAACTGACTGCCTCGTTAGTGTAGTGCTTAGCCTAAGTGGTTTTGATCACAAGTTCCTGGATTCAAATTCTGGTTCTGGTGTAGATTATTCTTAGTTTTTCTTTTTTCTGTTTATTAAAATTCTAAGCTCGGAATCGTCGAACTGTCGATCCCGGTCATTATCACCCTAAGCCCGCCAATTAGCATTGGAACAGCGTAGTGAGTACACACTCTATATCCCCTCTCCTATAATGAAGCTCACCTGGCCTTGTACTGGACCGTTGATAGGCTGATAACGATGATGATGATGACACTTATTACGAATGTCTATTATTTAAAAGTAGATAGATGTAGTAGTCATTACAAACAAACAAACTTGACGTTCAAAAGTACTTATAATCTAAGTCCATATATAAATAAACATTGATTTAATAATAAGAATGAGTATATCAAATGAAAATGTAGTATTTTTCTCGAGTCTTCCTCAACTTTGAGGATCGCGGTCCGTGACGGTGAATAGTATTAGCGATAGGCGCGTCTATAAATAACAAGAAATAGCGATCAAATAAGTAGTATTGGCATGTTAAAGATCTCCTATATGTTTATCTTTTTTATTGTTTAAGCATCATCAATATCGATAGAATTTGATATGATTTTTGTGGACAGAAATAGGTAGGTAAGCTTTACTTCATAGAATTCGAGCGTCCCCTCTCATGCGGGGAAAATCGCAAGTCTAAAAATAATTCTATCTCTGCATTATCTTACAATTACAACATCCAAGTGCATATCATCTTAAAATGATTATTATCTATACCTTTCGCTAACTATCTTCCTAACTGGTGTCTATTTCCTACCCCAAGTTGGCAACAATTATGTATCGATATTGGAAGTTTAAGATAATAATGCTTACAACGCATTCAGTTGAAGACAAACTATAAATCTCTGCAAATTGTACAACTATTTGTCCAATAAATCGGCAAGTTGCCAACTAGCCAAGACCGGACTTACGTTTCAAGAAAGTATTTAACTTTGCAGAACTACCCTGGGTACTAGTAGAGATGCAAATAGTTTATATCGAGAAATAATGAAACTACTAAAATAATAATATAAAAAAAGGTTTTTTTAATTATTTTATACTAAATGTTTAATCGACAGAAAAACTACTCTACAATATTCTATTAAGATTTAAGAATTTCGCAACGTAGAATCAACATCTCTTGAAGATCATGGTTTCGAAATATAATGTTCGTTGAGTTTTTTCTGTGGGATCTAGATGACTTTGCTGCATGGATCTGTCGGCTTATCTTGAAAAAAAGCAAAATAAATTAATTAATTATAGTGAAATTCTCCTGAGAAACGTCTGCTTCTATTGACTAAATGCTTATTGACATTAATTTTTAATCAATATATTCATATTGATTCTAATTAAAGGGTGATTTTTATAATTATTAAAATTATAAAATATATCCAGAATTTACTTGAGTTTCATGATAGAAAGAAAATCTCAATATTTACACAACCCGACCCAGGAGTCGAACCCAATAACTTCGTGATCCGAAGCTAGACAAGACTAATTAATTATTAAATCAGTGAGGCAATTTACAGGAGAATACTTTGAACAATATTCTAATTATTAAAAATCTTTACGAATAAATTTTATTTTCAGATATCGATACCGCTACCTGTCTGCACATCCCTACGGCGTTATAGAGGCGTTGTTGTTGATCAAGTTTAAGCATTTAAGCTGAAACAGTGGCTCACTTACTGCCCGAGACGACTAAACTTCCTCCACCGGACTCAAGGAATAAAGCGGAAATTACAATTACCAATAAATACTTGCCTGTTATATCATATTAAAATTAAATAATATTGTGTAATTTCATTGCTACGATATTCCCCAGTTGAGAAAATCATCAGAATTAACAGATAAAAGAAAGATGAAATAAACTCTTTCAAAAAAACCTGTGCGACTCAGGACGCCCGACAGAAGTGATAAGTAAAATACGGAGCGCTTTATGTTAGAGTGAGAAAGGCGAAATCTTCCTACCGCTGCCATATGCGCGAGAGAAATGGAAGCTGTAGATTGATGCCGTAGTATTACGTAACGAAGCTGTTTACCCTCTTATAAGAAATTATCACTTTGAAATCGAACTGAGTTCAAAGATGTATTACACAAAAAGATAACATCGTACCATGTGTTACCTGCTATTTGATTTGAAGGCTATGCAGACTTACTAGATTTCGAAGAGCATCTTATGGTTATAACGCTCTCCGAGACGCTTTTACGTGGTATTTAAAATGTTTGGTGTAAAATGTGCTTTATGTTTGTGTGTGTTACTTCATAACTCCGTTATTTCTTATCATTAACATTTGATAATGATCGATGTACAAGAATATGCATTAAGCCCGCGAATCCGCATTGGAGGAGCGTGGTTTGATTAAGCTCTACATAATCCCCTCTTTTAAAGAGGGAGGTATTGCCATGTGGTAAACTTCAGCTGTTCAGCAGTGGTTAGTTACCACCCTAACAGCAAAGACGTACGGTGAAGCGATGTAGTAGTTCGGTATGATATCGTGTAGAAACCGAAAGGGGTGTGGATTTCATTCTTATAATAACAAGTTAGTCCGCTTCCATCTTAGTTTGCATGATCACTTATCATCAAGTGTGATTGGAGTTAATCGCTAATTTGTGGCAAAAATAAATATTTTTAATGAAAAAAATAACTTGAAAACACGCTAAAAGTAAAAAATAATTGTATCTTTTAGTTAATTTCATTTACTAAAGCATATCTATAAAATCAGACCACCAGTTCTAGTCACTAGATCGTAACATGGTGACTATGGGACTATCTACCCTTTACCTTATCCATATACCCTTTCTATTAAAAAATATATCTAAAACGATCTACTCTGTAAAAAATTATGCGTGGTCATACATTAAAAAAACCTCCTCCGTTTTTTATGGGTCAAAAAATAGACTAATAATGATGATAATGTAAACCTTATAAAAAGCAACAAATTAAAACAAACAACATACAAATATTTTACTGCAACTCTACTCGTATTATACAGGAGAGCAACGTTGGCTAGGTGACATAGTAAGTACTGATATAAGTTTTCGTAACTTCCAAAAGCAATAAATTGTAGGAACTTATTCCTGTACGACCGTTTCGGTGGCCGCTTGCAGGAAAGCTGAGCTCGGCAACTCTAAACAACAGGCCGAAGTATTAATAACTTAAGACTTCACAACTCGCTTGCTAGCTCAGGACCTCGCGCTATAAACTGATTCTCTCTTACCTAATAACTTGGATACATAACATTTTATAAACAATAAAAAGAAGTGCGTTTGTTTCTTGTAATTATGTTCATTAATTGATTATTTATAATGAAGCGAAGAAGTTGTTTGTTTTTGAGGTAAATAAAAAACTCCGAAATGTGTTGTTTATTTTTATTTCTTGAGTGACTTAAGACCTTATTATGGACATTTGACTACCTCGTTGGTCTAGTGCTTAGCGTATGTGTTCGATCACGGGGTCCTGGGTTCAAATTCTAGGCTATTGTTGTGGAATAATTTTGAGTTTTAATCGTCAATGAGATTTTTAATAAATTTTAAGGCAACTAACCCGCGTTAGAGCATCGTGTGGGTCTACGCTCTGTATCCCCTCTCCTACAAGGAGAGAGGCCTGGTC
Source organism: Mycalesis mineus (assembly GCA_034621355.1). Lineage (NCBI taxonomy): Eukaryota > Metazoa > Arthropoda > Insecta > Lepidoptera > Nymphalidae > Mycalesis > Mycalesis mineus. Next base: position 5,676,492 of record CM067901.1, read on the forward strand.
CTGTAGTGGGCCGTTAATAGGTCGATTCTGATTTCTAATATGGACATTTAGCGACTGAGCTTTTGGTCTCGGCGCTGAACAGGCCCCACCTATTTTATTTAACAAAATGTATCCCGATTTTAGAATATACACTTGTTATTCTATCAAATATTATAATAAAAATCGGGATCGACTGTTTAACGTACCTTCCGAAGAATTTTGTTGTAACACAAATATTTTCGCTAATCTGGATCAAAAAATTTTGATAAGAATTTCTTGAAAAAAAACAAGTTTAAAAGCCTAGGACTCGAACCCAGGAAATCATGATTTGAAGCCACATTCACTAACCACTGGACTAAGTGATTATTATAAATGAAATAATAATTTCATCAGAAATAATTGAAGCAAGTAAATGCGCAGTAGACGCGGTCCCGTCTGGGACGCTATAGATTTCTAATCAAAGATGCGGGCCGCTCGAATCTTAGCAAATTAGTAGGGGAGATGCCCTTAAATGCACAGGGTTGACACAATATATAACTTAAAATTATTATTAAAATATTTCTGAAACGAAACCTTATTTTAAAATTTGAGCTATCATTAGTGTTTTCTGTAGTATTAAAAAGAAAAATAGGGCTATATACACGTTATGTACTAAAGGAGTTTTGTTATTTTACCATTAAAGAATTTAACTCCTGCATTTAAATGTTTATCTATATTTGCTATCTGTAATATTTTATTAATTGATGTCATTGTACTCATGTGTAACAAGTATTAAGTTAATTTGCCAATGTTGTCTTATCTTATATTACTTTTAATTTTTCATATAAAAATTATTTAAATTTTTCATTTAACTATCTCAGTATTTAAAGATGTTTGCTTTACCTAGCTTTATTTTGTAGTGTATGCTTTAATTTTACTTGTTTCATGTTAGCACCACCTGGATTAGGAGATTTGAAAATTATAAGTTTTCGAAGAATGTATATAATTCCCCCGAAAACATACCCCTTTGCATGCAAAATTACAAAATTTCAAAACTTTGTATGCAGGTTTATAAAAAAAGAAAGTTGTTAGAGCCGTTTTCGCGATTCAGATTATATATTGACGTGACAACGTCTTGTAATTCGATAGAGCCGGCTGCACGCACGAAAAAACATGACGTCATGCGTCGTTACCTCGCTTTGAGGCGTTCCATGTAAGGCTTGAAGTGCAAGCGAGAGCGCCGAACGAGCGACAAAGAAGCACAATCGGCCTTTGCGTTCGGCAGCGTTCGACATCCGTCTATTAAATATATTAATTTTAAATTAAAAATTAATATATTTATTATAAATTTAAAATATAAATTTATAAAATCAAAATCAATTATTTTATTAATTTAAATTAATATTTATAAAAATATACTTAAATAAAAATTTTAATAACCAATTAAATGCTACCATTCCATCAGTATTTTCTTAAGACATTGTCACGTTCAACTATCGTCAGTAAACCGACTTTACAGACAACCAATTTTTTTCATATAAAAGAAATGCTCGCATTAAAATTAATGAAGGCATTAGATGATAGCTTATAACTGTTACTCTGAACGATGTATTGAAAGCCTTTCAAAGATATCCAGATAATTTAGATTTAGGTTAGTTTCAAAATTTTAAAGAAATTAAAGCTTAGAACAACGGAATACGTGTAATAAAGTTTAGTTGAGCTATAAAACTACGCAAAAATAATATCCAGACGACGTTTTTGCTTACAAGAGATAAATAATAAATAAAATAAATAAATAAGCCTTCTATTATTTCTCATTTTCATACTTATTCTAAATACATATGTTTCACACAATACAAATAACTATAATATTAATTTTTATGCATTTTATTATTTACAAGAGATAAGGACATATGGCCCCTTTGTTAACGTTTATTCCTTTAATAAAATCAACAAAGTATAGAATATTACTAAATAGTGGCAGCCCTGAACCAAAGAGTCTAAAGAGGAAGTATCTTGAGTGGACACCACTAATGTCCCTCAAAGAACCTTGCGTACACTTTCATTGTAGCTATGTACACTTTGCATATATTTATATCGATATATGTCATTTTCCTTTAATTAGTAGGAGTATAGTATATTTCCTGCCGTTAAACCGCCTTTTGGGATCAGTGGTTAGCCTATGTGGCTTTGAATCAAGAGGACCAAGGTTCGTGTTGAGAGCTATGAATACAATATAGAAAAAAAATTGGTTGTCTGTAAAGTCGGTTTACTGACGATAGTTGAACGTGACAACGTCTGAAGAAAATACTGATGGAATGGTAGCATTTAATTGGTTATTAAAATTTTGAAGTTAAGTATGTTTTTATAAATATTAATTTAAATTAATCAAATAATTGATTTTGATTTTATAAATTTATATTAAATATATTAATTTATAAATATATTAATTTTTAATTTACAATTAATATATTTAATAATTATATTTAATAGACGGATGTCGAACGCTGCCGAACGCAAAGGCCGATTAGGACAATCGGCCTTTGTCGCTCGTTCCGCGCTCTCGCTTGCACTTCAAGCCTTACATGGAACGCCTCAAAGCGAGGTAACGATGCATGAGTCATGTTTTTTCGTGCGTGCAGCTGGCTCTATCGAATTATAAGACGTAGTCACGTCAAAAAATGTAAGAAATGAAAAAATCTCAGCAGGCGGTGCCCCCGTGCCTTTAACGGTGTCCATGGCGCAATGGTAACAAACTGCCAAGCTATTTAACGTTCTGGTAAGATGTCGGTAGAAACCGAAAGGGGTGTGGATTTCCTAACAAGTTAACCCGCATCCATCTTAGATTCCCATTACGTGTAATAACAATCAAGGGCTACCTTTATACATACATTGATAGTGTTTGCAGAATGTATATCTCAGTCCACCAAACGGCATTGGAGCAGCGTGGTGGATCTAAGCTCTAAGTCTCCTCTTCTATCTAGCCGCTAGAAGAGAAATCTATCCTTGTAGTGGCCCGCTTAAATAAGCTAATAAGTTCATTTTAGTGTTGTGAGCGGTGCTATCGCCTTAAGCCTTACGATCTAGGGCTTCAAAAAACAAGAGAGCCTGACGCAATTCTTTTTATTATATATTTTTTACTGTGTTTCCGAAATTTAAAACTTCTCTAAAACTAAACATTATTTTTAAGATATTTACAGGAAAACAAATTTCGTTCTTATTATTTTAATTGCTTATTCCTTTGCAATTTATACAAGTAAAAATGCATGTCGTTTCTCCTGTGACTGCAATAAAATGTTGGCGAAATAAGCACTTATGATTATAATTTTTATAGTAAGTATGTTATAGTTATAGTGATTATTAGGAAAAAATCAGCATGGTGGTAGAAATTGCCCGGACGTGCTCTGTCACAAAAAAGATTCTTCGACTCCGTACTACTCTTCATACAAGATAAAGCAGTCGTAGAGTATGGAACTGTGCACAACACAAATTCGAAGCTTTCGTTTTACTACAAACCTACTATTCGTTTCTATAAATTACTAGCTGACCCGGCAAACGTTGTTTTGCATTAAAAATTTAAAAAAAATTTAGATGAAAATTAGATAGTAGCCGATTCTCAGACCTGCTGAATACGCATACAAAAGGAGAATGCCAGACAATGTATAGGACTTTAACCCACTAATAAAAACATATTGTACAACAATGTATTATGCATCATTTTGTTGCATTTTTTTTACTATTTAATATAAATTACATTTAAAAGCTCTAGAACTCGGAGTATTCGACAAGTACCTAACGTTGGTTATCGTCCATTTCCGTATTGTTGTTCCGTATAGCTGTCACACTGACATGACAGTCGCAAAGCTTCATTAAATACATTTTTAAACAGGCATAACGACAGAGCCCATTTTTGATGAAAATACAATAAAAACGATTTAAATGGCTAGAACCCAGTGCAATAATGTAGATTTAAAAATGCGTAAAGAGTGTAAACTAAAAGGAAATATATTAATTACTTTTATTAACATAATTTTATTCCGATGTCCAACAGTAAAAATGGCTTATTGTAAATTATATATATAATAATAGAATATTTTTAGTATATTTACAGTTTGTGTTCTTTCTGGGTTAGGATCTGGCATTCTCCTTTGGTAAGAATCGGTAAAGCCGTTTCGGAGGAGTATGGCAGCGAAAACTGTGACACGAGAATTTTATATATTAGATTTTACTAAGATTTTACTATAAAAAGAACTGTCAAAGCTTTTAAACCGTTAATTTGCCATCTAGCGCTGGGTAGCTAAACTAACTTAAGGCACCCTCCACCAAGTCCAAAGTACTATCATCGCCATCTTGTGACAAGAAGAAAGATAACAAATCGCATAAATAAAAAACATATTTATATTCAATAATAATCTAATATAAAAATAGATAAAAAATTAGCAATAAAACATACAAATATAATAAACTGAATTAATATAGAGGAAATAAGAGAAAATTGCACAGATGTTTTTATTTGTAACTTAGACTATTCGTCAACAGATGTCGCTTTTTTGTGATCGCTAGACCAAGCAAATGGCCCAACTAAGAGAAAGTGACAAACCATTGTCTGTAAACATAGTAACGATACACAGAGTATGAAAAGGCACCTCTTACAAAATGCTATCCATCAACCTGCATAGGTGCTAGTAATTATGTACCTACATGGGGAACCATACCTACCGTCCCTTGGACTAAAACACAGCAATGCAATGCTACTTGGAGGAAGATAAGCATGAGGAAACTACCCTGGAGGAACACTGTCTAGTGATATATTTACCTATGTGGTTTCAGATTTTCGGATCTCTAGGTCTTATTTTGAAAATACGAAATATTTTTTATTTTAGAAAAGGCTCAGTTAGGTATAATTCTCAGCCCGGAGATAAAACTGGTGGTGTAAAATGTTAGACCCCTGTGAGTACGTTAAGCCTTCGCGTCAGTCCCAGACATTATCAATAATATCTGATAGAAATGGTTACAAGAGTAAAGGTTATCTCTCTGAGTCCACCAACCAACCAATTGGGGAAGCGTGGTGAATTTAAACTCCGAATGGAGCGCTGAAGGTGCTAGAATGGCGACCCCGCACCGGAAAGTGCAGTGTTGGTCGACCCCTCACCAGATGGACTGATGACATCAAACGGGTCGCAGGCAGCCGCGGGGCACGTGTGGCTCAGGATTGTTGTGTTTGGAGGTCCCTAAAAAAGGCCTATGTCCAGCAGTGGACGTCCACCGACTGATAATGATGATCCTCCCTCCTATTACAAGAGAGACCTGTTATGAGTCAGATAATAGGCAGTAGGAAAGTAGTAAAAAAGTAGAGAAATAGGTAGAGTAACTTATATTCAGCTGCTCTTTTTTATAGAACCTCTTTTTTCATAAAAAATATTCAGAAAAATAAACTTTCTTTCAAGAATTGACTGACAGAAAGAGTAACTTTTGATATGATGATATGTTACCAAACTTGATTGAAAATTTTCATCTTGTAATATGTTTAGACGTAGAATTATTATTAAAATAGTAAGTAATCATAATATCTTTACGTTATAGTTGTAGATCTTGGTAAATATGGGAGGTATAAGCCAAGCTTCTGGCATTAGGTATTTAAATGAAAAAACTGTTTACCAAGAAAACGTATCTTTCCCTTACATAATAATATAATAAAAATAAGAATGATTAAAAACAACAGAGTTTTCAGGTGCAATAAGAAAATAAATAAACTGAAATGCTTGCTAAAGCCTAAACCTGTGTTTGTAAAGGGAAGTTTCAGTATATAAATGTTCTCTTTTCTAAACAATTTTCATTCATAGACTTTTTACGCATCCAGCATATTAATAGAGGTGGATGGGCTCACACATTGAAACACTATTCATAATCCTAACTTAATAAAGAATTATAATATTCTGATTGATCAGAACTGACAACTTAATATAAGCTGCAAAAACCTCCTTCCTTTCTGCCTTCTTCGGTCATCATTCATCCAATGACCTATTCTTGCTTTTGCATCTATTAATTTTATTAAAAAAAAAAAATAAAACTATCTAATAGCATAAATAAATGTGTCGCAGGTTTTTCAAGGTAGAGAAATATTAAGTACGACGAAGAGCGTTTTCAGAAGTCAAACTCGAAAATTATGTTCGCGTAATATTAATGTCAAGTGAGTATTTACAAGAGGTTGTATATTCTCTTCTTTACTCTATGTATAATATCTATGCGTGAACCCGTTTGACTGATTGCCATCCCTTTCTTGATAAAGCTGCCGTTATATGACTTAAAATGAAACATTGAACAGCTTGTGTTTACTGCTAATAAGGTGAATGTACCAAATCGTACTGAAAGTCAGACGATTGACCGAACTGCTTAAATAAACACTAGGTATGCATGTCCTTACAGCCTGTCTGAGAACAGGTAGTTTGAAATCTGGTCCAAAATCTGCAATGATTGATGATCGTCTTAAAGTGGCACGAAAAAGAAAATAAAAATAAAAAAACTGATGGTTTGTATTCGTTACTCTTCTCAATTTGGTGATGTACAAAACTTTGAGATTTAAGTCTGGTTTTAGACACTATCGCATTGATTGTCCATTAAAAAGTTACTTTTGCAGTGTATGAGATTTTGTTCCTAATAAGCCTTAAAGTATCTCGTCTATCACTTTACTAACTTAATATTTCTTATGTTTAGGCTTAATTAATAAAAAGTAACGTGCCGTTTTCTAACTTCAATTTGCAGGCATTTTAACTTGATAAATCCGGCTAGCAAACTTTGTTTTGTAAAGAAGCGAGACATCCAAACTAATGCAATTCTGATGGGCATCGAAGAAGTGAAAGCTCCGACTTTTCCCGACTCCGTTACTAGTGGAGACGTTAAGTAAGTGACATGAACTTTAACTCACCAGCCGTGTCCCGCCCGCCGTGCCTTTTTTAACCGACGAAGAAAAACGGAAGAGGTTCTCAATTCGACACGTATATATATATTTTTTTTATGTATGACCACGCATAACTTTTTACAGAGTTGTCCGATTTTGATAATTGTTTTTTTATTAGAAAGGGCATACTTCCAAGGTGGACCCATTGTCATCATGTTAGTATCTGATGATGATATCCTGGGAAAATTGAAGGAACTTTTCGGATTTCGGTTTTTTTGTAAGTATCGATAGCTTTTTCGCTACAAGTGCCATGTAATATACTATGACAGTATAGTACGAGTACGTTACTCGCTAAATCACTAAAAACTAAGAAATCAAAATTATAAACATTGTCATTTAGTTGCTTTAATTTACTTAAGCATTTCTAGGAGTCGGTGCCAGCCAAGGTTTCTACTTTAAGGACATTACCTAGAACCCACAAACTGATATGGCACAAGTTAGATCGAAATTATAAGTAGTTAAAGTTCGTGTCAAATTTCGAGTACCCTCTGAAGTTGATACAACCCCCGCACATCGTCGGTGTCATGACGACGCTAAAAACAATTTTGTACTAAAAAAAAGTAATCTAAATTTGCTTACTGCGCAGGAATACGCCTCGTGTTCAAGAGATCCGAACGCAGAGATTGGAACGACTTTGACGAAGTCAAATCAATTTTTCATTATACTTTAAGAAGTATAGCCAATTTCTTCTATAAATTTATGCTATTAAGAAAGCATACGAACTTTAAACAGAACAAATCTATGTTATGCCAAGATAATATTAATTGTATTTATTTGTCAGCTTATGCATCCAAAATCTTATAAAACCACTTTTGAAATATAGATTACTAAAGAAAGAAGGAGATGCCGTAGCGATGGATGAGGTAGTTTTGGAAATAGAGACCGACAAAACCGCTTTGCCAGTGATGTCGCCGGGCCACGGCAAGATCGCTTCCATGATGGTCAAGGACGGGCAGTCGGTGAAATCGCAACAGCCGTTGTTTAAGGTATAGTTAATGACTGTTAACTTTGAATCTTTATATCCCATCGCCATGGGCGTAGCGCGGTACAGGCAGGGGAAGGCATTTGCTATAGAATTCTGCTTGCGCCCTTGTACATCACACTAATATTATTATTGCGAAAATCTTAGTCCGTGTCTGTTTGTTACTTTTTAGCGCTAAAATTACATTTTATTGAAGTTCGAATTTCGAATTGAAGTTCGGAAATCCTCATGGATACCTTCTCGTCATTGGGAGGCAAGAAGATTACTACAATATTGTACATAAAAATATATTCGTGTATTGCTTATTGCTTTCATTTGTTTGGATTTAAGGTTGACGTGACTGGAGTAGCGCCGGCTGCAAAGCCCGCACCAGCAGCGGCACCGGCACCAGCAGCGGCACCTGCTGCCGCCCCTCCACCTGCCGCTGCTGCCCCGGCGCCTGCTGCCGCCCCGGCGCCTGCTGCGGCTGCGAAGAAACCAGCTATCGTAAAGAAAGCCGCTGCACCTGCTGGGCCAACAGTATGCTTTAAATACTTATATTTTAAATTCTAAATTACATAAAATACTAAATAACTACATCTAACATTTAATCAATTTCTATAACAGCATATACTATATAATTGATTATAACATTGACACCAATGTGTTTGTTACTCCTTCATGCCGCAAGTATTAATGTGATTTGAATTATATCTGGAATTGAGATAGATTATAATCTAGATCTAAACGTAGGCTATTTTTTCATTCTAAAATTTCTATAGTACCGAAAACCGTACGGGTGAAATCGCTGGTGTCCTCTTGTATCTGACAAAGAGAAAAAGGTGTTTAAAATCTTATTCAATTCAGTACGTAATGCCGTACTGACGTTTTGTATCTTGCCACCTGTAATTTAAACACCTTCAATACTAATAAATAGGCATTTCATTATATTGGATATAGAACGAAGTACCTACTCGATTTATTTATTTTTATTTCATATGTCGGCGGAGTAGTATCATGATAGCCACTCGGCAAAGTTCGGTGGTGGCGGGGATGACCGATTGATACCGATATAAGGTAGCGGTCTGGAGAGACTAGAGAGAGAGGAAAGACTAGGATCCCGGCGATGCTTCTGCGCTCGCCCAAACCCCCTCAGTGACGCCGCTGTGGTCCCGTATAGAGCCTACGGCAACTACACGATCAGAAAAAAAAAGGGACTAGGCTGATTTTCTTCGTGGCGTTCACTGCGACCACATCTCTCAGTCATGACTCATGATCACGCCAGATTTATTAATCGTTATTGTTTAATAGCTCATTAAGTTATTATTTTATTTAATTGGTTATTATTTATTGGTCATCATTGTGGTAATTCCTTAGTTAATTTGTCGGATTATTAATCGAATGTAATAAACAAACATCTTTAAATTTGGCTGGGCAGGGAGAATAACTTGAACAGAGGAGGTGAGTATTGACGGCCGTCACTAAGAGATCTCTTTTAAACCTACCTCTGTTCGGAGTTTTTCTCTCAGCCACGCGATGGGCCCGGCACCCGCACGGTAAATCCTTTGAATGCTAAGATATTCGTGTCTCTCAATTTGAATATGATTCCAGTACCTGCATCGAAAAGATGTCGCCGCCATCCGACACATATAAAAATAATTTGTGTAAAATATGCTCTAAGTAATTTATTATGATTTTGTCGTCACTAGTCTAATTATAAATAATATCTAATTATTATCAATTGAATAATTCGAGTAGGTATATGGTTGATATAGGTATCAACAGATGTATGTCTATTTAGATACTAATAGAAAGCTCTCCTTCAGTTGGCGGCGATGAAAATCGGTGATCCCACCAAAACAATATCCGGTACACGTACTGAGCACCCGGTGCAGATGAACAGAATGCGCAAACGCATCGCTGAGCGGTTGAAGGAAGCGCAGAACACTACTGCCATGTTGACGACGTTTAATGAATGCGATATGAGGTATTTTATCATCATTTATTATTTATACATCACTTAATTTTGTATAATCTAAGTCTCTAAAACAGAATTTCTTTCTGAACTAGCAAACTTATGGCATTCCGCAAAGCAAATCTGGAAACGTTCACGAAGAAATACGGAGTCAAGTTATCATTCATGTCGCCATTTTTAAAAGCGTCGGCCAATGCACTCATGGATCAGCCGGTCATCAACGGCGTTATAATGGGCGATAACATTGTTTACAGGTAATGGGCACGTAATTTTATTACTTCTAGGAAGTTGGACAGAGCTTTTACACCACCCCTACCCATCCCTTCGGCTACACATACCACCCTGTTCTTCGCTTACTTGTTTAGTATTTAGATACGTAGTCGTTGATAAAGAACATTTATGCAAACTCACATTTATCGCAAATTTTAATTATTTGAAAGGCTAATTAATGATATAAGATTGTCCGGGGAAATATTAAGGATTTTTGGAACCAATGACTACCTTTTATCAATAGACAACTATCATGTAGATTCTGACATGCTTTGTAATGCTACTGACAAAAAGATTCGCGTAAAAGAAAAACAATTTTTTTCTCAAAACAAAACTAAAAAATAGAAATTTTTATTTGAGAAACTCGCCATCTTCTCAATAGACCATGATAAAATGTTCTTATTTCATATTCGATTGAAAAGTTTGGCGAGCTTGAAAAAAAATAGACGACAAAATGTCTTCATATTCCGATTAGTAAATATGCAAACATTCGATTTCCAATGTTTTCGTTCGAAAATTATATTCCTTCATACTTAATGAGGTACGTTCCTCTCGACATTTAAGTAAAATCTAAACATTAAATTATGTCTCAATAGCAAATTCATCAAAGTTCATTTTAGAGATTACGTGGACATATCAGTAGCAGTAGCTACTCCGAGAGGACTGGTGACGCCTGTAGTTCGGAATGTGGAATCCATGGACTTCCCTCGAATTGAGCTTGCCATTGCCGCACTCGCTGAAAAGGCAAGAAACGGTAATATTTTTACGGTAAACGATAACTAATGTGTGTAATCTACTCGTAATAGATTTACGCATAGCAGAAGCATAAGAACTAACCAAATACAATCTCAGCTTTTTATTTAGACTAGATAGTATTAATAAAAACGGAAGTATATAAATAAATATATAGATAACTTATTTTATTTATTAGGCTCGTCTTTTTCCAATGTTTTTCTGGCAAAGATCTCTAAAAAAATGGCTCAGTCTCGTTTTTCTCCATCTTCTTCTTGCAGAGGTCTCGGTAAAAAGAGTGAAAGGAGTCTTATTTTACCTGTCCGAGGCCCCGGATAGCTAATGCCACCACCACACCACTATAAGACTACTCGTATCTAACCATAAGTTGACTAGACTAAGAGTCACCGAGCTGCTTATAAAAATATCAAACCCTCGCAAGATTGAAGGTCACACGAACTAAAAATAACGTAAACGTTTTAGGGCGGCTGACGCCAGCCGACATGCAAGGCGGTACATTCACGATCAGCAACGGCGGCGTGTTCGGCTCGCTGCTCTCTATGCCGATTATCAACATGCCGCAGTCTGCGATACTGGGCATGCATGCGATTGTGCAGCGACCCGTCGCCATAGCGGGCAAGGTATAACATAAAAAAGGTTTACTTTATTTTTTATCCTTTACACATTTTTTCTGTACGTCCACCAGACGGGTGTCTGGCTATGTTTAGGGTTGAAACAATACCATATCGCTTTACTAAAAGTTCATTGTTAACATTCTACTTTTAATAGCCCACTACCGGGGGCCGAAGGTTGTACGATCAAGGCAACTGGCGGATCGAGACCGTATTTTTTTGGAAATCCTTACAAGAGACCGATGTCCAGCAGAACGTGTACATCGGCTGATAATGATGATCTTCCTAGATTGGAATTTATACTCACAACTCTGCTCTCTGATGCGAGTTGGCGAGCTTAGGGATTGGGTGGTTATGTTTGACTTTGTAACGATTAGTATGTAAATGATTAATAAACGGGACCGATGGCTTAACATGCTCTCCGCGACATAGGTAGATGTTGTTACGACCTAGAAGTCGGGGATTGGAAAAACAATAGATTTTTTAACCCATAGTAGAATACAAGAATCAATTAACAACCGTCGATTAGCGCTTCTACGCCTGAAAGAACCATTTTAATCTAAATGAGGTTTCCAATCGTAAACTCTTTTACTTTCCAAATCCTCTGAGGTGTAATCCTCTGAAAATTTTAACTATCTTTACATTTAAAGTCCGCTGAAAATTTTAACTATCTACCGGAAATCGTGATTCCTACCTCTACTTACCTTTTCTATTTCGTTGGTCTAGTGGTTAGCATATGCGGCTACAGGCTGAACACTAGACCAATGAGGTAGTTGTGAACTAAAACTGTAATATCTTAGACATTAAAAATAGAAACTTATTAATCAGTGAAAAGCCCAGAAAAACACATTCATATATTATTAAATCAAAATGTCTATCATACATACAAAATGCCATTCAAATGGCCAGAGAGTAGGCATATTATGGAGGAACATTAAATGCGAACGGATGGTTGGCGATCGTATAGGCCAACGGAAACGGAATACAGACGATTATACTTAACACGCCCTCACATCCGCTTACACTCAGAACTGCCAACCTATCCGAGTCCTACTTAGATTTTCAAGCTCATTGCACTCGTCCCCGCCCTCATATTCTTGAATGTGATTATATTCTCTCAATTGTACATTAAATATACTTATATTATATTCTTTATTCAGCTTTTGAATTAAGTAGCTCTTTCCCACTTTACTCGTGTTTTCCGAGGTTCTATTTCGAAAATGATTATTATGTTTTAACAAATTTAAATAATTCTAAAATACAAAATGTAATAGTTAAACTTAATTCTTTTAATTTAGTTTTTGAATGATAGGAATTGTAATGTTTTTTCTGAATTATGATTAATTATAATTTTAAGATTATTTGGATAATCAATTACATATTACGTTGTTTACATATTATTTAAACAAAGTTCCCCGCCGTGTTTCTGTCTGTTTGTTTGCGATAAACTCAAAGACTGAACGGACTGTCACGCGGTTCTTATCAATATGAAAACTTGTTTCTGAGCAAGGTTTTAGTATATAAATTGTAATTGGATGAAATATGACGATAATTGTTGAAAAAGTCGGAGAAATTTCAACCAGCTGGGAGCTTTTATCGAAAACGCTGTTTTATCTATTTAAGATAAAACGAAACAATGTATGGGAGAATTGTTTTTCTTTATTAGGACTACAATAAAGTCCGCGATGGCATATATTTATCTTTTGAGGATAACTTGCTACACCCATTTTTCTCTAAAAAAATCTAACATACCTTTCGTACAGTACGAGACGGCGAGCACTATAAATTATTATTTTGGCAACTTTTTTACCAGTGATCCTAAAGCGGCTATATTTAATATCTCATCGACGTACCTAATACTAGAAACTGGATAAGGCCTTAAATATAAATCATATAAATAATTTTAACTAGGTATAGTTAGACAGTGATAAAAATTAAATTATTTAGATCGCAATATTTTCTACTGTTTACAGGTGGAAATAAGACCAATGATGTACTTGGCCCTGTCATACGACCATAGGTTGATAGACGGCCGTGAAGCGGTGATGTTTCTACGAAAAGTGAAATCCGGAGTTGAAGATCCCACTTCGATACTAGCTGGAATTTAATCTATGTATCATCTAAGAGCAGCAGATATGAACATACATTAACAAGAAACCGTCTGTCTCACAGAAGCATGTTATGGGACAGCTAGCTCGCAGGCAGAAGCGAGGCAATGCGTGGGCGACTTAGGCCGCTCGATCTGAAGTCCCTATCCCACCAGCGTTTTGCGAGCGTCGAGAGTTTCTTCAACACAACGTTGACGTCACGACAACGCGAAGTCAACGTTGCGTTTCCATGTTCAGAGAAAAAATAGACTCCGACAAGAAACACTACTTCGACGAAAATTACCTAAAAGAAAACGAAATTATCATCATCAGCTTTGGGAAAATTCTATATGGTCCTAACGATTACAAGCGAATATTTCGCACTGTACTCTGATAGTATTAAAAATAAATAATCTGAATTTTATAAATATTTGAGAATGTCGGACACTACATTTGATGAACTTTTAAAATGGATTTAAAATACAATATCTAATACATATTTGAATACTTATAGGTATCTGAGTTTCAATGTCACCAGAAGAGAAGCTTGTTATAACTTTGATGTAAGAAAAAGAATATATACTACTTACAGTACTTGTTGTCAATAAACGCAACGACGCTGCGCAGACGTTGAAGGAACGCTGACGCTCGCAAAACGCTGGTGGGATAGGGGCCTGAGGGGCCTCGACCCCTGAATTACGTGACGAAATATTTTTTTTCTGTCACGTGTCTCGAGACGCAAGCCTACTCGGAATTCGTTACATTTTCACAACTCAGCAACACTAAATTTTTTAAAATCCCGCCTAAAGTTTGAAGTTACAGTATATTTAGTCTTGCAACATTACTGGCATTTTAAAAAAAATCTCTTAAAAATATATACGATTCGTGTTCTGGCATTTCGAAGAGCACGCTAGAAAACCTTACCAGTTTTTGTATTCGCCTGCGTAGCCGGCCAGGTTTGTTTAAGGCGTTAGTAAACTCATGAGCCGTAGGTATATAATTGGCTGACTGCTAAATATCACTTACAGTTAACATTTTTAGTATGGTATAGATTACGGTAAGGAGAACGATTAAATGGCGAAATGTTAAAAAATTGTCCAGCTATAAGCGCTAGTATGGTCATATTTATTGTATAATTGATAGTAAAAGCAAAGCTAGTTGTTCACAGAATTAAGTTAGCATAGAAAATTATTTTTATATAGGTACAGTAGTTACTGAGTCCAGTATATCGAATCTCAACTATCTTTGTGAACCCAAAAAATGTAGGTATTTATACGAAGATTTGATGTATTTCCTATAGAAATTGTTGATATACTTATATTTTTTTTACTTTAATCTGTGTTTACTTCTAATTTAATTTAAGGTTTTGTTACAATAAAATAATTGTTTTATACGTGTAATATTTATTTAATGTGAAAAACGTCTATAATCTAATCGCTATAAGGTGCGTGTGACATATGTCAACAACGTTCTGTTTAACTCTTCAAAGTTGCCACAATTTTTAAATTATGACTTAGTACGTCAGCTGTACCACATTCGTAATATATTAAATCGTTAATAGCTGTAGTAACTCAAATTTAAAACCGTAAAAACCCAGCCAGAACGTTCTAGTCTACAAATAAAATCAAACTGAAAGAAAAATTAAACAAACATAACGTAACGCCATCATAGATTAAAGACTACTAGATGGAGTCATAACGCGGCTGTAGGTTCAAGAGCGTGACAGACTTATTTCATTCGGCCTTTATTAGAAAGTGACACAAGATTATTAGATGCTTAGATGGTTTGGGCATGTAGAGAGAATGGATGAAAGAAGATTAACAAACTAGATTTATGAGGTGAGGTTGATTGACGAAAGCAGCGCCCTCATATATTTTCTACTCTTATATCGTACTATCTAAGTCATAGATTAAAGACTACTAGATGGAGTCATAACGCGGCTGTAGGTTCAAGAGCGTGACAGACTTATTTCATTCGGCCTTTATTAGAAAGTGATACAAGATTATTTTTTGTCCCTTTCAGCGTGTTCGTTTTTATTATTTGTCAAGAGTGGAATTTGTGACAGACAAGGGACATATCTGAGCAATTATTAGCTTTTTATTAAATTTGCTGATAAATAATATAACTTTGCGGTTACTATATTAATTTAAACGTTATCGTGCTATGGTGGGTTGTAATATTTTCGGCTGCAATAGTCGCAGCGAACAGAAAATTGAAGGAATTACGTTTCATACGTAAGTAGGCATAAACTTCATTGATTGATGATTTAAAGCTTAGATATGTTATTTTTTAGCAAATTTCATGTATTATGCGTTTACTAAACTATATTATATAAAGTAATATTTCGTATTTTACGATATTTTAAAACATAACGTTTTATGATGTACTTTAAATGTTGACATGTCATGTCAATAAGGCTGATTTGCTGTCTCACGAGTGGACACGCTATGGGCTCTATCTAGTAGTCTTTAATCTATGATCTAAGTTGAACTTATTGAATGGTTCCTGACACTGACCTGACACTAGAACCCTGAGCAGCAATGCCATTTATAAAGTAAAATCGAAGATTAAATAAAATCGTATATAACCTGTATATCCTTTTAAATTTAATCTGTAATCTGTATTATCTGTGGTCTGTTCATCTGTTGTCAAAATAAAAATAAATTAATCGTGTTTGTTTTGTTGGAAACAGTTAAATATTATCTTTAGCCATAAGAATATTAATAATAGAATAGGGAGTGACAGTTTATGTTGCTAAATTACTTGTTTGTATAAAATATGAAATAAATGTGAACAACATAATGCGACGAGGTCATCCTGGAATTGGCGGATGGCGTAATGAGAATCCGCGACATTATAGACCCAGGATTGGCGGCAATCCTCATTTTAGGCCCCCGAGGAACTATGGATTACATGAACCGCCAAGGTAATTACCTAAATTTATAAACATTTATATGTAAACAAAAAAAAACCGTCGCACGCCATAGTTCAGTAGTTCGCTCCAAATGTCACAAGACAAACAATAATATTACCTCACATCAAAAACTATTTGTTGCGAAGCAATTTTTGCGCTTCTAATTTCTGAATTGTCGTTCTCTTAATTGAAAATAATACTAGGTGTTAATTAGAGAAACTTAAAGAATAATTGTTTCAGATTCCCGCCACCATTCGATAGCTCAAGGCCGATACGTTTTCCTCGCTCTGACAAGCCTGATCGAAAACCACCAGACCATTCAGATAGGTATAGGTATAGGGACAATCAAAATAATTATAAAAGAACACATCAACAAGGAGAGAGACAGCAGTTGCCATCCTTGTTTCATTGGAGTAGACCGAAAGCCGATGGACGCCGAAACACTTCCGAAGAATCAACCAGTTTCTACGAAAATCAATCTAATGAACACTTTCATGTTGATAACACTGGAGATGTAGATCATAGATATAACCCCCAAGCAAGAGATGCTTATAGACCACCCTTTATTTCACCATGGGCAGCCGGCTACACACCACAACAGCCTGGTGGCAATACTGGCAATACTTATAGACAAGACAGAGATTCCATGGAGTACACTGGTCATAGACCTCCTGCATCTGATCACTATGGCTGCAATCCTACTTCAGTTATTGATAGTACCAATACTTTTAGCCAATCAGTTGACGCTACAGTTGATTTAGTGAGAAAAAGATTGCTTACTCGCAATAACCCCCAAAATGCTGGTGACAATTTTGACAATTGTCAGGATAACACTGCTCTAGAGAGTCAAAATCTAGAAACAAGAAGTACATTTCAAAATACACAAAATGATCCACCTATCAAAAAAAAATATCAGTCAAAACATCAGCATCATACTGGCAGATCAAATTGTACTAAAATAAAAGACAAAATTGTCCATCAGTTATTTAAAATGGACAAAGAAAAAATTCATAAGCTTATGGACAATCCAAATTCGTCCACTAAATTTGAATATGCTATAAGTAGCTTGATAACTGAATCACAAAACAGTTTTAATAAACATCTAAGGTCTGCCGCTGAAAAATCTCTTTGTGGACCAAGCACTGAATTAATTGAAAATGACAATAATACTTTATATGAAGACACATTTATGAAACAAATGCAATGTATGTTAGATCCACAAGATACTATTTTTTTGGAAGATATCAAACCATTTGTAATGGCTGAGATAACCAAAGCTTTACAAATAGGTGAGTACCATCAAAGTTACTATGTAGGCGATGATGGTATTGGTGCCAATAATATTGATGAATATCAAAATTACAATCTTAATCCTACTGATAACTACAATCATGAAGACTATTCCACTCAAGAGATTTACTCTGACATTAATGAAGATTTACAAACAGATTATCAGAGATCTAAAAGTGTTGAACCTTGCACTAATAACTATGCAGAATATGAAGGTAACCAATCTCATTATAAAGATTCTAATCCACTTTTTGAACGGAGATCCAGAACAAGAAGTATCAGTTACATGCTGGACAACAACAAATCTAAATCTCCCTCCTATGGAAGAGAAACTGAAGAAATCCCTAATAAAGACACAATTAGATCTGAAGATCGACACGATCTATTTGATGCTAATGCAGAACAATTTTCAGAAGATGAAGATCCATTTGCAGAATTAGACAAACAATATCATGTTGCAGTGGATCATGATTTCATTGAACATGATGATGTACCTAGTCTAAAACAAGAAAAAGATCTTTATAATAGTAACAACACAAATACATTTAAAACTGAGCCATTATCACCAGACAAAAAAATTAAAAGCATTGGTGATTGTGAAACTCAGCTCAACAATATGGCTAAATCACCCTTGAAAATATCAATACCCGATACTAATTTGCCACTGAAGACAGAGACTATTAATGATACATTTAAAGAATGCAAACCAGAGCCAATATGTTCACCTAACACCACTTTAGAAGAAAGTGGAACTACTATAGCTTATAGTGAAAAAACAAACAAACAATACAAAACTGAGTCAAAAGAGATCACTAAAGAAGGGGACATTACAACAAATAACCTAAAGACAACCTTATCTCATCCTCGAAAACGCTCAATAGATCAAAGGCCATCACATCGTAAAGAGAAAAAGAAAAAATCTGAAACATGTGTATCTGAACCAAACAAACAAATTCTTAATAAAAATATTATAATAAATGTAAACGATTGTGCTTCTAAAACTTTAGATAAATGTGAGCCCTCAAAATCAATATTCAATTTATTTTTTTCAAAAGAACAAAGTAAGGTTTCAAAAGATAATAATACTATCAAGTCAAATGACAAAAACTGTATAGAAAAACGTGCTAAGAGAAAAGAAAGTCCAAGAAAAATATCTGATAAAAACAGTAAGACAACAGATAAAAGAAAAGATTCAACATCATCAAATCAACACCCAAGTCCTACAGAAACCAATATTGTTTGTATTAGTGACAGTCCAACCAAACCAGACAAAAACATGCTTAAGCCAATAGATATGTTCAATGAACAGCCAAGGAAAAGTAATGTAATTCACCAAGCACATCGAAATACTGCACCTATGCCAATTTCCACTGTCAAACCTGAGGTTACTAATAAAAGCAAACTGAAAGGACCTTTATGTAAGCAGTTAATAAAAAAACATATTGGTGTTCAATTTTCAAAGAAAACGCATAATAAACAAACACAGACACCACCGTCTAAATGTGGCACTCAGTTTTGTCAACCTAAGAAAAAATGTGCAACTACATCTGTACAAACGGATGTATTTATTCCTGATAAAACAGGAAATAAATCAAATGATGCATTTGAAAGAATGAAACAAATTGATTTAGAGATACAAGTGTTATTACAAGAGAAATTCAAACTTTACAGCTCCATTGAATCTAAAGACACTGGAACTAACTCTATGCAAAATTTGGGCATGACAGTTTTAAATGTTAGTCCGTTCAATGATGACGACGAAGAAAACAAAACCACAGAACAAATACTATCAGAAGATATCATTGTAAATGAGTTTGCAAATATTCCTGTTGAAGAACTTGAACAGATAGCATTGGAATCCGTACAAGACCCAGAATCTGTAGCACCACCCCAAAGGTCCCGTCGGCGCAAATTTTCCTTTGAAGAGGCTCATTCACAAAGCCCTGTTACAGTTCAAACGAGAAAAAAATTGAAGGCAAAGACACCTAACATATCTTTGATAGAGCAAATTATTGAAGATGACAGGCCACTGGAGGAAATAATATCATTAGATGATTTAGAAATACCTCAAATGAAAGTCAAAAATAAATATAGTAAAAAGAGTAAAAGAAAGGTAACACATGCCAAGGCCAAGTCTAAGGATAAAGGAGTAGTTAAATCTATAAATTCTATGAATTACATAATTAAAGAATGTTCAGTTATTGTAAATAGAATTGATATAACTCCATATTTAAAAGAACAGACCCAAGGTCCTTTTGCAGAGCGCTCAAATAAAGCTCAAGATGATTCAGTTACTGACATAAATCAAAATGGTATAAATCTAGATACAAATCCAAGAATCTTATATGAGGAGGAACAGAACATAGCTGAGGAAGCTGAAGTTAATGATATACAATTTGATATGTTAGATGTATCTGAAGATATTGTTGTTGGTGACAACTGTGAGGTCAAATCTTTAGACAAAGAAGAAATCGTTGCAAATGGAAATGTAGCTGTCTGTGAAGAAATTATATTAGATAACAGTCAGTCCTCCATTGAAGATACTATTATACCGGCCATAGAACATGGAAGTGAATGTAAAATGTATGACTTCTCAGAGGATGAAACTTTGCGTCGAGACTCTGTTGTTGTCAGCGGGAATGCAGATGCAGTTCTGGCATTAGAGGTGAGTTAAATGTTTTATTCTTTACACCTACTATAAAAATATAGGATAACATAGATTTGTGAAATATCCTTACATATTATGTCCATTACATAGTATGGAACCAAGGATGGGATGTTCTCACTGGAGAATACACTCAACATGCGAATGTACACAGAACGCATCTACTTATAGTTCTCTACTGATTGCAGATAAAATATATTATGTCTGTCTGTCTGTCTATTTGCGTTAAACTCAAGACTACTGCATAGATTTCCATGCAGTTTTTCCCAGTGAATAGTGGTTCCTGAGGAATGTTTAAGTAAATAATCTGTCAAAGTTTTATGAAAATTGTCAAAATGCTAGTTTTAACTTGTAAATGTGTTTTCAGTGTGTGGAAAATAATTTCCTTGCTGCCTGTCTTGATGGTAATGTCTACTACTTCAGTAACGATGGACAGTTGTTGACCACTCTAAAAGGATCCAATCTAGCGGTGACTTGCCTCACCATAGTCAAAGAGAAACACGGAACCACTGTGTATACAGGCTCCCTGGACTCCAGGATACGTTATTATGACTTAGAGGTTTGTATATTTTATTTGGTTAATTTGTAAACTATACTAAAGCCAAAATCAATGTGAAAAGCATATCAACAAACAAATTTAAAATGAAGGTAGAATGCAACACATTTTATGCCTAATAAATTTAAAATTAAATTTTGTTTTATATGAAATCTTGAAAATAAAAAAAAGCGTTTTTTGCTTTAATATTGAATATAGTTCCTCCAATAAAAATTTTAAACATGTCTTCAATGTACAGGAATGGGCCTGTTACAGTTTTGTTATAAGTATAGATAAACTTCAGAGAACTTGGTAACAATTTTATATATATAGATATACTGGGTTTGACTCTCAGTTCAGTTCAATATATTTCAGCTTTAGATGTAACAACATCCAAGGTAGTGTTCTTTTGCAAAGAAACTTGCATAAAACCCTCATCATCCGAGATTGTTATGTACTTGTATGCGCAGTGACGCATACCACTGCCCCAGTTTAAGACGGTCCTGGGTTTGTTTCCTGACAAAGCCAATTAAGATTTTCTGAATTGGCCCAGGTCAGGGTGATGGGACATTTTGCCCGAGGTTAAGTACCACCTTACCGACAAAGACCTACTGCCAAGCTATTTAGCATACCAGGACAATATTGTGTAGAAACTGATAAGGGTGTATATGTCATCCTACTCCTATCAAGTTGCTCTCTTCTATCTTAGCTTGCATCATCACTTACCATCAGGTGTGATTGCAGTGAAGAGCTTGCTTGTAATAGATAAATAAATAATAACATTCATATCACTTATATTAAACCAGCATCTTATATCATCATCATTATCAGCCTATTAATGGCCCACTATAAGGCCAAGCCTCCCCTCCTTACAGGAGAGGGGATATGGAGCGTACACCCACCACGCTGCTCCAATGCGGGTTGGCGGGCTCAGAGTAACCTTTCATTTATTAACGATCTTTATCAGATGTTGATGAAAGTGACCGGGACCGACGGCTTAACGTGCTCCCCGAGGCACAGGGGTGTAACACCACCGACTTCCAGACTCCGGTCTTGGAATGTACTGAACATTTCATATAAGAATGAAAAAGCTCAGAGTTACCCTGTGACCCGACCCAGGAATCGAACCCCGGGACCTCGTGATCGACGTCACACAGGCTAAACACTAAACAAACGAGGCAGTTCCTTCCAACCAATGAAAACTTTAAAGAATAATCATTTGAAGACTTCATAATTAATCCTTCTTGAAATAAACAATTTTGAATTTTCCTTAATTTTTAAAAACTTGATATAATATTTCAGACAGGATTGGAGAAGGGGTTAGAGTGCAATGTTTTAAGTCCTATACAGACGATGGACCGTGCGTGGGATACAGTGTTTGTTGGTACCAGAACTGGATTTGTTTTGCAGTTTGAGTGCAAGGTAATTGAAAAAAATATTATTTAAAGTAATCTTTATGCACTATTTATTTAGCCTAACAATGCAATTTGTCTAAATAGTTATTGTTATTAACTTCATAATGTATTTTATGTTATGTTTTATAGTTTATTATTTGTGTAATTTTATTTATGTATTTTGATTTAGTATTTTTGACGGCCTCCGTGGCGAAGTGGTTTGCGCGGTGGATTTATAAGACGGAGGTCCTAGGTTCAATTCCCTGCGGGGCAGATTGAGATTTTTCTTAACTTGTCGTGATCTGGCTGGTGGGAGGCTTTCGCCGTGGCTAGTTACCATCCTACCGACAATGACGTAACGCCAAGCGATTTAGCGTTCCGGTACGATGTCGTGAAGAAACTGAAAAGGGGTGTAGATTTTCATCCTACTCCTAACAATTTAGTCCGCTTCCATCTTAGATTCCATCATCACTTAACATCCGGTGTGATAGCAGTCAAAAAGGACGTCATTTATTTGCATGAATGTGTTTGATAGCAATTCGTCATTTCCTAAACCTAAGGTTACTTGTAACAAATTGCTACTTATCAATAAAGACGCCTTTTGTATCCTACTTTATTTATTAAAAATATCTATTGTAATTGTTCTTCTATAATTTGGTGTACAAAATAAGCATAAATAAATAAATAAATATTATAGGACAATTACACACATCGCTATATAGCCCCAAAGTAAGCTTAGGTAGCTTGTATTATGTGTACTGTGATGACTGATGAATATTTTTATATATATTATACACTAGCAGTCGCCCGCGACTTCGTCCGCGTGAAAACCTCTTAGGTACCCTTCTAATTTTAAAGACAGACTTTCATACAAAATGTGTAAAGGCACATATAGTGTGCTCATTCCCCGCTCCCCCTCTCAATTTAATTTTTTTATAGTCCCGTGTACTAAAGGTCTACATTTTTGTTAAACATTGTATGACATTTCAGTACATTAACATTAAAAATATATATTTATGGCAAGCTGATGGGTATAAATTGATATTAAATAGTATATTTCACTTTTGAGTCTAGCCTTCAGAATAAACAAAAATAATTTTACAATCCGACACGCAGATAGAGATTAGCATGTTTAAAGAAACGAACAAACTCTTCCATTTACTTCATCATCGTATATATAACATAGATCTAAACTCCCCTCCCGCACGCGCGCCCCCGCCTTGGTGACGCTCACTTCGCAACGCATAAATAGTAATATTTTAATTTCGCCATAACTTCAAAACCAAAAGTCCAATTTTAATCTTTTAAATACCAAATATTATCTACATAAACTGTACTTAGTGATGAAATAATTTATTTTGATAAGGATTAATAGCATGAGTAAAATAAATGCGTTTAAATGTAGTCCAAAAAAAAATTAAGATTTTTAAATAAAAAAATGGTTGTTGTGCCTCACTCGACATAGATAGGTATAGTGTGTCGCGGACTTTTTTGTAGATATTTATAAGATCTCCAATTAATTAGAACATTTTATGGTTCTATCTTTTATAGTTTAGGCAGCGTACGCAAAATAAGTAATTTTTCTGGTTGATTTTTTACACCTTGTGTCCGAAAATCCCAAATATTTTACGGAACCCTATTTTTTTCCAAAATAAAATTTAGCCTATGTTACTCGTGGATAATGTAGCTTTCGAATGGTGAAAGAATTTTTAAAAACGGTCCAGTAGTTTTTGAGCCTATTCATTACAAACAAACAAACAAACAAACAAACAAAGTTTTCCTCTTTATAATATTAGTATACATAAATACTTATAATATATAGATAGACACTGGAAAACATCCATGCACTCAAACATTTTCCAGATATGGAGGAATCGAACCCACAGCCTAGGATGCAGAAGCAGGGTCACCCACTGCGCCACTCGGCCGTCGAAATAATGGATTCCAAGTCTGAAATTAACCGTTTAATATTTTGAATTTGTGACTTTTAAACCAATTTGTTGTCTATCCCATATTGTGGGGTTGACAGAAGCCATCCAAAAAAAATAGTGGAGATGTTATTTCTAAATCATAATTTTTTTTCAGAATAACATGCTGATACCAGTCAGTACTGTCAAATTCTCGGACCAGTCTATTCTGGCGCTTCGAGCAATGAAAGAGGGCCCACGAAAAGTCCTTCTTGTTGCGGCTCGGTCAGAAAATGTATCAATCAAGGATGCACAAACAGGTCTATTGCTACGGACCTTAGATGGACCTAAGATGACAGTGTATTCTCTGCTGTACGAAGACGGAAAAATATTTTGCGGGACCAGTAGCCATCAAATTCATGTCTTTGATTACGCTGTAAGTAATACGTACATACATCACGCCTCATTCCCATAGGGGTAGGCAGACTACAGCCATTTGCCATGGACCTTGCATACTTCCTTAGCTTCTTCCATTGGTTTAGGGTACACTTGACCTGGCCAACTTACCTGTTAGAGAGAGGTTTTTTTTGTAATTTGTTTAGATTTTCTGTAAATTGGTTCAAATACAGTAATAGTAGGAAGAGACGAACGCGAGAGTAAAACGCGCGCCTGGGAACTTTAATTGTAAACGCTTTCCCTTGATGTATAATTAAAACAAACTATAGAAGAATGGTTCCTCTTATTAAAACTATTAAAAAAACAGCGATGGTGTATATATTTTAAAAAAAAGGTCACATACAATTTTTCTAGTATCTTAGATGTATTTGGGGTTCAGTCCACTTTCGTAAGCGAAGTTTCGTAACCAGTTACGAACATGGAATTTTTTTCTTCCTTTGATAACCAGCTACGAAAACGGAATTTATTTGTCGTTTTCGTAACTAAGTTTCGTAACCAGCTACGAAAGAAGATTTTTATTTCCATTTTCGTACCTGGTTATTAGATGTCGTGTAGAAACTGAAGGGGTGTGGATATGGTCCTACTCCTAACAAGTTAGCCCGCTTCCATCTTAGATTGCATCATCACTTCCTATCATGTGTAATTGCAGTCAAGAGCTAACTTGTAGTGGAAAGAAAGAAACTAAATAGAAATCCAGGTTTTTTTTCCATTAACTGGTTACGAAAGACAGTTATGAAAGTGGCCAAATTTTTCTTAATTATTAGTATTTGGAAGGTTGTATACACCTAAATAAATCATATTTTTGAGAGCGAAGTCGCGGGTGTCGGCTAGTATCTTATAAATATTCCTCTTTGATCTGTCTTTCAAAAAAATATGTTAATATTGATTCTATTTATATTTGTCCACGTATAGAGCGGCAGTCACGCGGGTACGCATTCAGGCGGTAAAGGTGCGGTGTGTCTGCGCGCGTTAGGCGGGCTGCTGTTCGCGGGCTGCTACGACGGCTGCATCTACGTGTACCGAGAGGGCGAAGGAGAGCCCTTCGCGCAGATCCGTGGCCCCAGCCTCATGCTGCTATCACTGGCGGTAGTTGGCAGCAAGGTAATTATAATATTGACATACTAATGTTATGTTGGGATCCTGTCAATCCATATCGGCTCAACATGGTCGAAGCGAAAAGCGCATTGTTGCTCGACCCCCACAAGGTGGCGTAGGGAGCCGCTGACCACAGGCGGTTGTGTTTGAAAGTCCCTAAAAAGGCCTATGTTCAGCAGTGGTACATGGACTGATGATGATGATGATGGTGGAAGCACCTCGCAACGAGGACAGCCTGGTCTAATGGTTAGCTTAATGTAGCTTCGTTCACGAGGCCCTAGGTCAAGTCGCAGAATAATTCTGAAATAAATAAAATATTTTATCACCCCGCCAACCCGCATTGGAGCTTCTTTGTGGGTAGACGCACCATATCTCCTCTCCTACAAGGAGGGAGGCCTGGCCACCTATCACCAGATGTGTAGACATTCAAAGGCTAACTTCTAGTAAATAAAGAAAACGCGTGCGTCTCGACGCCCGACAGAAATAATATTTAAATACGCTAGCGCGGAGGAGTGAGAGTGGGGACCCTACCTACCGCTGCCGTATTCTTTAGAGATATAGCACCGTACAGCGTTATTAAGTTATAACTTCAAAAATCCAATCAATCCTAGTATTTCATGGTTTTAAGAATAAAAAATTTATACATAATTCGTTTTGTTACAGATCATTGCAGGCTATAAGGACAGAAGTTTGTACATATGGAAAATACCACTTTCTATTTTGCAAGAAATGATACTTTAAGTTGTGTATTTTTTATGAAATTGTGTAGTTTATGCACCAATATTTTATCTAGTAACATTTTTTTTGTCATTAATGATATTTAAGCCTGTATATATATTATATATACAAAAATAAATATAATGTAATAAAAATGTTTTAATGGGTTGATAATTATTTTTCTTCTCTCATACATCATAAGTTCCCAAAAGATCCACTTGCAATCGAAAAGCAAAAGTTTATGTGATACTCGCATCTAATATCCAACCACTAACCAAAAATTTAAATATATAAATCATAGCGTAATATGAATTATTCGGAAGTAAGAAACTGTGCCTCGGATAGCCCGTTAAACCGTCGGCCCCGGTCACTATCATCTATATCTGATAGTGATCGTTAATAAATGAAACATCACTCCAACCCGCATTGGAGCAGCGTAGTGTCAGTGTCGTAGTGTCAACGCTCGATCAAAGAGTATATAATCACTACGTTAAATATCCCTTCTATAAGTAGGAAGGCCTGGCCCTGTAGTGGGCCGTTATTAGCTGATAATGATGAGAAAGAAAGGAATCGCAGTTGGTACTACTGGTGTTGTTGTTATAAATTTCTACCACACATTTCCAACTTTAAAAACAAATTGTGAGTTGTGACAATTTAACTTAAATTATAATGGTTCTTCAATATATTTAAAGATTAATTTAATTTGACAAGAAATATTTCGTTCGATTTAAAGAAATAGAAAGGTAATTATAGCAATAATTATTTTACAACGTAAATAAAAATGAGACTAATGTAAATATCGCTTCAACACAGTGTAGTTAACCTACCATGAAAACGTTTGATATACAACAAACATTCTATAATTTCTGAAATTTATTTGTATTTACATTTTATTAAGTTCCTAACGAAATGAATTTCGTGTTGAATAAAATATAATATAAATCAAAATTGTTGTGGTCAAGATACACAGGGTTACCATAAGAAAGACACTAGCGCCCTCATTTATTTCTTTCTTTTCTTTTGTGTTGCTCTATAAATAGTTTATTTAACATAAATAATTAAGAGTATACTTTATTTTTTCATTACAAGATAATAATGAAAATTTTAGATAAAGGTTTTCAATAAATGAATCTACACAAAATAATTTTATGTTTTAGAACGTCATTTATTTTTGCCAAGTGGCACTCCTGCCATTTGTGAATTTCTGACTTACGTCAGTGTGGGTGTTTCAGTGTCGGCGGCCATTATTCTACGTATAATATTATAATTTTTTGTGTTTTGCGCTGCAATAAAATCGAAACAAAGGACATTATTACTTTTCGTTATAATCCATCAAGCAAACATTTTGTTTCAAATACATTTATAGTACAAAATGAATCCTGAATAGTGAGTATCTTTTGTGCTATATCTAACAAGGGTGGGCTGAATTTCTTTTAAATTCTAGCATGTTAATTACAAAATTCATAATATTTGTTTTCTTCAAGTGCTGTTACATACAACAAGCCCTACGGTTACTTTATGCTGCTCAATTGTTAGGGGAAAAATCTGGTGACTCATTACGTTCATAGTACCAACGAAATCGAAACGTAATCACGAATTTGTGTGAAGGGTGTTCGACTGATCTCTTGCTTTACACTTCCGCCCGTATGATAAAAAATTGTAACTGTAACTCGACTTAGAGCTATTTTTACGTTGTCTCCTTTGTTTTGAAAGACAAAGATGCGCTTCGTTCCCGAGGCCGCAGATTTTGCGTGTTTACCAATACGCAGAAATCATTATACTTACTTTATAGATGCGTAAACGAATCAGGTCGATTAACATATTTGTCTTTGTTTCCAGCGATTACTTGTTTAAACTCCTCTTGATTGGTGACTCTGGTGTGGGGAAGTCCTGTCTGCTCCTTAGATTTGCCGACGACACATACACAGAAAGCTATATCAGTACAATTGGAGTTGATTTTAAAATTAGGACTTTAGATTTAGATGGAAAGACAATAAAGTTACAAATATGGGACACAGCGGGACAAGAAAGGTTCAGAACAATCACTTCATCTTACTACAGAGGAGCACACGGGATCATCATTGTTTATGATTGCACAGATCAGGTATATACTTTTTTTTATATTAATTGCTTTAATTTTTTTCTTAATGGCATCAAAGAAAACACTATAAGAGAAAAGCTTTATAAAACAGATAAAACAAATTTTTCTGCATCTCTATATCGCTGACCCTTTAGCGAGGATTGCTAAAAGGACATATTGATAGAATTGTCTCCATTCGTGTTAGATATATATAAATACTATTAATTATTTTTAATGCCCTCATAAGATGCCTTCAACAAATTCCTTTGTTTATTCTTATACCACTCAAGTACCTCTGTATTAGGAGCAAAGGATCTGAAAATGTCAGCCAGCTGCCGCTCAGGGTCTGACACATTAATACTTGAATTGAATTTGTGAGAGTGTAGCCATTTCAGAGTTGGTCACAGTTAAGTATTCATCATTAGCCTATTAAAGGCCCACTACAGGGCCAGGCCTCCCTCTTTATAGGAGAGGGGATATAAGTTAAGCATTAGTATTAAGTTACGAGTCATATAAACAAACACTTTAACCTTGGCGCTATGTAAGCATAATATAAATTAGTCGATGAAGGTTTTGTTGTTGTTTGACTTTAACCTTTTTACTTATTAAGAACAGGTTATTCTTAAAACTTAATTTATTTGACTTACATTTAAAATCTTCAATCTTATATTTTAAACTTTAATATTTATGTAGAATACATATTTTTACATACTATTCTAGTTTATTTGTTTATTGATTTTAGTTCTTTGTTTTAGATGTTTGTATGTTATAATGTTTATTTATAAAATCTACATTAATGCAAGTTGAGTTTAAAATCTAGCAGCAAATAAAATAATCCAACAATAGAAATATTGGATATATTGTTTTGCAACTGAAATAGAAACTTTACTGTGTTTTATTTCTTGTGTTGACAGTTCAAGGTATTTTTGCTGTTTGAATTACATACAAAAGGAATGTTATTCTTTGAAACTAGATATTTTATAAGTATAAAATTAACTAGCTTAAAATTAAATTTTTCTTTACTTACTAGGTGATACCTGCTGGATATAATTATCTTTTGATACCAAATCATAAAAAATATTTGTTCAAAAACATTGTTTAAAGGGCATTCCGTATCAAATACTGTGACAATAATCACATTTTAGTTTTTACTATAGTTAGCCATCAAGATGAAGGAAAATGAATAAGTAATTTTATTATTAGAATCATTATTTTTATTCTTTCTCAAAAAACGACAAAATTTTTGTGAGAAGGACCAAGATAATACTTGACTGCTTTCACGTATAAGTCTTTTGTTCTCTTGATGCCTGGGCTGTACCTTAAACATCTTCCTAAAGTATAGTGTAGTTGTTTTCTTTTAGATCATAATGACTTATTTTTTGGTAAAAAAATAAATACCTGAAGTAAGCTATTATTTTTTAAATATCATGAGGGCATTGATGTTCCCTTGCCTTTAGTTTGAGAGCAATAAGTTTGATGACTCATGGAAACACTCTGGCATACATGCATGTGTTAATTAGGCTATCACGGTTATCATAATATGATTAAATATTTATGAACTTGATTGCCCAAATTGATAATTTAGTATGTGTTAGTGTTAGACAATATTTTATAGTACATATTTTACTATTTATGCATAGTTGTTTCATCTGCACAGAGTCTGTCCTATACTAAAGCCAAACTCGATTGAGAATGCTTGTCAACAAACAAATTAAAAATGAAGGTAGAAAATTCAACACATTTTATGCCTAATAAATTTAAAATTATGTTTTGTTATTTTAAAAAATCTTATTTAAAAGATATTAAATATACGAATTAGTTTTAAGCTTACTAATCTAGTTTATTGACATGAATTCGTCATTAACTAGTTAATTAAAAAAAAAGGTGTTAAATGACTAGTGATTTCTACCTTCATTTTTAATTTGTTTGTTGACAAGCATTCTCAATTGAGTTTGGCTTTAGTATAGTGGTAGTAGTGGGAAACCTGTGGAAATAAGTATCTAAATTTCAAGATTATTGGTGTATAGTTTTAGAGATGTAGTAATGGGTCAATAGGTTAGTCAGTGTTATCGTATACATGGTATTTATATAAATTTTATTTACTATTATGTTTTTTGAAGGAAATTAACTCATATTTAAAAATTAAATATAATATTTATAGTTTTGGTATTTAATTTCATTTTTATTTTGTGCTGTTGTGCAAATTCTGAACCAACTAGTGAAAGAGAAATTTTTAACCTTTTATTTCCAAATTCATCATTATCAGGTTAATAACCTTACTACAACTAGGCTGCCCTCCTTGTAGAAGGGGGCATATGGAGCATAGACTTAACCACTCTACCTGTAAGGCAGGTTTGTGGGCTTAGGTTGATAATGTTTAATTCATTGCCAATCAGATGATAATTATAGTGACAGACACTAAAGGCTTAACATGCTCTCTGAGACATGAAGTTGTAACACCACCTACTTCCCAACTCCAGGCATAGTCACAAAAACACAATTCCACGATCTGGCCCAAGATTTGTACCCAGGACCGGTTGAAGCCAAATTGGCTAACCACTAGACCAATAAGGCAGTCCTTAAAAAATCTTTGGTGTCAGATATAGAAACATAGGGTATATATATTTTACTTTCTGAATGACCTATTTATATGCTGTATAATCAATGATCCTTTTGACTAATTCTCAGGTCTTTGAACTATGTACCTGTTTTGCGACTCGCAGAGCTATGTCGGTTACTTTGGTTCTTTTGCTTATCTCATTTCTGATGCGATCACTCTTTTCATCGCGCGCTGAGTGACTGAGCCTTGTTATAAGGCCCACGTTTATCTTTTAATTATGTTATATCTTTTAGTTACGTTTTTCACTGTAAAACATTAAGACATGAAATAATTTGTTTGTTCCTCAGGATTCGTTCAGTAACGTCAAACAGTGGCTGGAGGAGATCGATCGTTACGCGTGTGACAATGTGAACAAGCTGCTCGTGGGCAACAAGTGCGATCTCACGACGAAGAAGGTTGTCGACTATACCACAGCTAAGGTACCTCTATACTTGTTAATGTACTTTTTATTTATTTAATCCAGACACCTGCGCATGCACTCGCGAGAATAATTGTGTAAAGTTGCATCAAAGAACAGCAAAGAAAAAAATTTTATGTGACTTTTTTTTTAAAGAAAGAATAGATCTGGCAATCAATCCTAATAAAGGGGAACAATTCTTGCATAAATTGTTTTGAATTGGGCAGCGTTTTCAAGTAAAGTTCCCAGGAGACATTTCCCACAATATTGACATGTTTGAGGCACCAATTTACAGAAAACACTTACAAATTATGTACTCAAACATTCCTCAACATTCATTCTATTGGTGAAAACTGCGTGAAAATCCGTTCAGTAAGTAGTCTTTAAGTTTATCGCGAACAGACGCGGCGGAGGACTTTATTTTATAATATTTAGTAATAAGATCAATGGCTTTAATAGGTTTGTATGACCTATCCCACTATGAGTTTTTTTTTACACAGTTCAACAGAAGAAAATATTTTAGTAGCAGATGAACAGCCCATTTGGAGATGCATTTTGAAAAGTCTTAAATTGAATTGAAATTACTGGTTCATGACTAATTCTGTGCAGTTTCAAATAGACAAATTAGTAGGTAATCTGATCCTGAGAGGCAGCCGGGTTGCTTGTTCACTTCCTATTCAGGCCTGGCCCCTGAAGTGCTAATCTTGTTTGTATATACAAACTATATACTTGTAAATATATACTTGTGTTATCCCTTAAGGATGTGATTTTTTTTTAATTCTTTCTTATCAGAAGCTTATGTTGTTTTAGGAAGTGGTTTACTAAATTTTAAATCTGTCTGTCGGAACTAGGCCTTTTACATTTAATTTTATAAAGAAGGACAAGTTTGGATGCAGCCCGATATTATATTGGTAGTGTTAATAGTGTCAAAGAGTAGTTTATTTGGTCATGCTTGTATTAAATATGTTTCCAACTTAAAAGTGCAGTGATTGAGTCTGCTAAT
Organism: Mycalesis mineus; assembly: GCA_034621355.1. Lineage (NCBI taxonomy): Eukaryota > Metazoa > Arthropoda > Insecta > Lepidoptera > Nymphalidae > Mycalesis > Mycalesis mineus. The sequence continues at coordinate 5,709,138 of CM067901.1, forward strand.
GATTGTCTACTGCAACAGGTAAATAAAAGATAAGAAAGTACAATGCCCTGTTTTATCATCTTAGTAAAGTAAACAAATGTCAACCTTTCACATAAATTTCAAATTTAACCGTATCTTTGTTTGTTATACAATAAAAGGTTTTTGAAAAAGTTCACTGACTTGTTGGTAAACTGTCTGGATGTATGCCAAAACTTAAATTGGTATCGGCAATAAACTTGAGTAGAATGATCTTGAACTTGATAAGTAAACAAGCTCTGAAAAACAACACCCAGTTAATGGGTATTGTCTCACTTACAAGTACTTGTATGAGTCTTTCGTAAATAGGAACGACTTATTGAGCATAAGAGTTTTAAGTTAAAACCTATAAATAAAACATATGCTGAGTTTTCAAAAGATACTGTGTTTTGAATGGATAGTAAAGTTACAACAAGATAAACTTTTCAAAAGTTCTTATAAACTAAGTATAGTCATACCTGAATAAAATTGGTTTTTATTTTGAAACGAATGTTTTGTCGGGTAGCAATATGCAGAGCAACTGGGAATACCATTCCTCGAGACGTCAGCAAAGAACTCCACGAACGTGGAGCAGGCGTTCATGACGATGGCGGCAGAGATCAAGGCGCGCGTGGGGCCGCCGTCCGCGGGCACCTCGCCCGGCGGGCCCGCCGTCAAGATCGACCAAGGCCGCCCCATCGACACCGGCAAGTCGTCCTGCTGCTGAACACGACGCACACGGTGAGTGGACGCACATTGTTGTTCATGACGATGGCGGCAGAGATCAAGGCGCGCGTGGGGCCGCCGTCCGCGGGCACCTCGCCCGGCGGGCCCGCCGTCAAGATCGACCAAGGCCGCCCCATCGACACCGGCAAGTCGTCCTGCTGCTGAACACGACGCACACGGTGAGTGGACGCACATTGTTGTTCATGACGATGGCGGCAGAGATCAAGGCGCGCGTGGGGCCGCCGTCCGCGGGCACCTCGCCCGGCGGGCCCGCCGTCAAGATCGACCAAGGCCGCCCCATCGACACCGGCAAGTCGTCCTGCTGCTGAACACGACGCACACGGTGAGTGGACGCACATTGTTGTTCATGACGATGGCGGCAGAGATCAAGGCGCGCGTGGGGCCGCCGTCCGCGGGCACCTCGCCCGGCGGGCCCGCCGTCAAGATCGACCAAGGCCGCCCCATCGACACCGGCAAGTCGTCCTGCTGCTGAACACGACGCACACGGTGAGTGGACGCACATTGTTGTTCATGACGATGGCGGCAGAGATCAAGGCGCGCGTGGGGCCGCCGTCCGCGGGCACCTCGCCCGGCGGGCCCGCCGTCAAGATCGACCAAGGCCGCCCCATCGACACCGGCAAGTCGTCCTGCTGCTGAACACGACGCACACGGTGAGTGGACGCACACTGCTGTGCATGAAGAAGGTGGGACAGTAGGTTAACGTCAGCCCAACAACTTTTTTTTTTTTTCGTCACGTGGCGGAAATCAAGGCCGCTCATCGACACCCTCCGGCAAGTTGGTCCTGCGGGACGCAGAGGGTTAGTGGACTCACATTGTTGTTCATGACGATGGCGGCAGAGATCAAGGCGCGCGTGGGGCCGCCGTCCGCGGGCACCTCGCCCGGCGGGCCCGCCGTCAAGATCGACCAAGGCCGCCCCATCGACACCGGCAAGTCGTCCTGCTGCTGAACACGACGCAAACTCTGACGATGGCGGCAGAGATCAAGGCGCGCGTTCCTACACGCCGCCTGATAAACTGAGGTACGGGAACGAATGCACTCTACCGTAATCAGCCCAACCTCTAACCTATCTAGTTTTTTCAAATTACAAGGTCAAGTTCACAGTGCCTAGTTGAAGGCATAGCTTCGAATGCGACTCGCGATTTGATTCATTAGAGGGGCGGGGTTGTCGAAGAACAATGATGACTCACTGACTTCTTAACAACGAACGAACTATAGGTATACATTTAAGATGCCTGTATGTTTAACACTATATCATGATGTTATATTTGACATAACATTAAAAATGTATGTTTGAAGGTTTTTTATATTTGTCACACAGGCTGGCGGCGGGAGACAGCGCGTGGTCCGAGGCACCGGCCGCTAACCGGCAATTAAAATGCAATTACCACAAAAAATTTCATGATCGCATCCCTAATATAAATAAAGTTAAATTATATATAATATTATAGTGGCGGGCGTTCGCTCGTCGTAACGTTTCGTCATAAGCTAACTCCATTTAAGTTGCTACTGTCCGATATATCGTTAGTTAAATGGAAAACGTGGTGAAATGGATGGGTGTATGTTTATACATGTTTATATATAATGAGTATCGTAGGTTAATTTCGTGCTGTAATTCCAAAATAATATTACAGGAGAACGAGAAGTAAATTCAGAGAAAACGATTGTATAAAATGCTATAAAGGGACATTCGTCCAAAAACTACGGAATGGCGAAGTTGAAAATCAAAAAGAGCATAGGGTAAAATATCTGCCATTTTAACATCACCTCTATCAAGAATGAAATAGTGATGCGTTAGCAGTTATTGCTGTTTCTGGTATATCTCTTGCATAAACATTTCTTTGATGTCTGTATTAATGTTTTATTAGAGGTTCCTCCATTTTGCTTGTCGGTTTTCTGCAATATTGAAGATGCTGGCCAGACCTGAGCGCGAAGCAATATGGCGAAGTGTTATGTGTTTTTGTATCTAGTGTAACGGACCTTGTGTGATCATCTGATTCAGGTTCTGAGGGCGAACAGTCGATACGAATTTTAATATAAAATAAATTTATTAATACTTGGTTATTTTTAGCAGGGTATAGGTATATAGTCAATCTATTTCGGGAAAACAGTTTGGCTTTTTTTATTAGTTACAAGTTAGCACTTGACTGTAATCACACTTGATGGTAAGTGATATATTTGTTAGGTGTAAAAGCGTTGGTGTCTTAAACTGAAGAAGCGTGCTCCATTGACGTTCTACGATAAAACTGTCACCTACTAAAATACAAAGTCAAATGGACTTCCCACGAAAGATTGACTATATCTTATGGGTATTTGCATAAAACATATCCTACCAGAAATTTTAGAATTTTTAAATACATTTGAGATCACTATAACATCATCAACTATTAAAATAACATGACCCTTACGCATTTTACATGATGATACAACATAACAGATTAAACTACGCTTGAAATTTAATAACAATCTCGTGTAAGCTGATAATACCTGCTGCTAAAAATAACAAAGTATTACTCTAACACTAAATAAGTATGAAGTAACCATTGGCTTAAAATAAAACGATAGTTCAACTAGCTCCATTGGCTAACTCCATTGGCATTGGCATTATCTTGCCATTTAGTTCACTTCTCAATGATGTGCTACGTCACATGCGCGATTAAGGAAGGCAGCCACACATTTATGTCACTTTCATAGGGGCTGCCTAGTGGCTCCTCCACACCATTGGCTATAAAAGGCGAATAGCAGCAGACTGGCGTGTATTAATTACCTGTAATTGGCCATGATCAATGACGATCGTTCGCCCATGCATCTACCGGTTATTCTGACAATCGTCATATATCGGCCATGATAAGGATAAATAGTTTCGATGCACGATCGTTTGGACAGCTGAGCTATGATTGTGGCAATTGTGCCCATGCGACAGCAGTGCCGTGACTAGGGCTGTCCCAGGAGTGCCCAGACACGGCGCAGACTTTATACTATACTTTAGAGTCAGTTACAAGTCTTGGGCGCAGTTACGCACGCTGGCACAGGTGCTGATTACGGCTCTGTGCGATGGTAATCTTTTATAGTCGATAGAAAAGCCTTTATTCCGCAAACAAGTTATGCTGACATTGGGCTGCACCGGGTTTGATTGGTGAATAGAGATGTTGAACTGTCGATTTAAAAAATAATATGGAATGTTGTCGCTGGTATATGCAATGCAATTCGAACTTATTGTGTCTGAACGTTGTCCATTTCGTGCGTAGGCTAATTATGTTTGTTCGAGCTTCTGTTGAGTTTCATCGTTCTAAACGTCACCGAGGTACTATTAATTTTTTTTTTGTATAACTTCGTATGCACTGGGTGTTATTCCGCATAGGTATATAATGTTATTTGTCTCAAAGATTTAAATCGTGGATACACCTTTTTTTACTCGACATTAATCGACTGAGTTTACGCAATTAATGAACCGAGATCTGGCTGGAGTGATGATCTTAAATTGAATTTGAACTATTCGACGACCTCCGTGGCGCAGTGGTATGCGCGGTGGATTTATAAGACGGAGGTCCTAGGTTCGATTCCCGGCGGGGCAGATTGATTTTGATTGGGGCACTTTCGCTGTGGCTAGTTACCACCCTACCGACAAAGACGTACCGCCAAGCGATTTACGTTCCGGTACGATGTCGTGTAGAAACCGATAGGGGTGTGGATTTCATCCTACTCCTGACAAGTTAGCTCGCTTCCATCTTAGATTGCATCATCACTTAATAAATAGGTGTGATAGCAGTCAAGGGCCATCTTGTAGTCGATAAAAAAAAAGGATATCTCGCTACTTACGCTGTAATACATCGTGTGAATAGAGGAGAGTATATAGCGTGCTCCCTTGCACTTATAGGTCTTATGACAGCGTGTTGTATGTAATGTACAGCGCTCGAGTCTATAATTTTACACAATGAATTTTAATTATTTTGATAGACCTCTTAATCAGTGAACGAAGTAACACCTATCGCTACCTTTAATGATGTGGATCTGTAAAATCTCTTTGGGGTACATCTGCGATTTAACTCTTTGATTCATCGTAAATGCGTACTGGGGTTGTGCTGTGTTCAAAATTTTGTGTTAGAATTTCTTATTTCGATCACTCGTAGTTATATATATTTTAACACAAAATTGTAGATATAGCAAATTGGCCTTAGTGAAATTAGACAGATGTATAGTAAACTGAACGTATAGCCATCGATTATAACAATCAAGCGGGAACATAGTATTAATTAAAAGACATATTCAATAATAATATAGCTGATGATATTATCACTTTGATGATGTGATCATAAAAACAATGTATCGCCCGATGTTCTAAATAACAACACATTACAATAGAATGAAGTAAGCTTCTTTACGATTTCGGAATGCTGTTGACTGAAAAATGAGTAAAACTAAGATGTTTACGCTTCATTACTTAGTATTTTGGTGAACAATTCTAACATTACAATAGAATGAAGTAAGCTTCTTTACGATTTCGGAATGCTGTTGACAGAAAAATGAGTTAAACTAAGATGTTTAAGGTTCATTACTAAGGCCTGTGTGCACTAAGTTTTCAGTTATCATAACCAACGGTTAACATCAGCTAAACGTAAAATTTACTGTTCACGACAACCCGTACGCCGGTTAAGGACGTAAGCTAGGTCAAGATAACCGCCCTGTTTGCGTCCTAACCGGCGTACGGATTGTCGTGAACACTAAATTTATAGTTAACTTATGTTAACCGTTAGTTATGATAACCGAAATCTTGGTGCACACAGGCTTTAGTAATTTGGTGAATAAGGCTTATAAATCCATTTTTAAACTAGCAGTTACATATAACAATGCTACAGTTTCCGATTTCGTCAGAGCCGTTTCCGAGATTCTGATTCTATCAGAATTGATCGTTTAAACGTATTAGATATTGTTTGTTTGTTATTTCGAAATAACAGCTCTTTACCAATTAAATGCATAATATGAAAAAAACAACAAAAAATAATTTTTGAAAATTTATGCCTGTATATTTGCTAGCATCCGCTAGTGTTACTAGCGATATTATTTATCAAAATTCAAGTTCAGACGTTCTAGATAATTATGCCAATGGTACATTTACACAGCTGTCCTAACAGCTGTTGTCTCTTATATTGTTAATTTAGTTACACTTCAAACAGATGGCGCGCAACTTAATGCAAAGACATCAGACCTAATTGCAAAAAATCTAGGTAGTGCTACTTCAATCCTAGAATGCATAATCCATACTAATATTATAAATGGAAACTCCCTCTGTCTGTTAGATTTTTAATAAACCGCAGTATATATTTTATCACATTTCTTTTATTTATTATACATTGATGAAAACTTACAAGCCGATAAATGTAATTGTTATTTACAACGTCTGGTGAAATGATAAATTATTTTATTATTTCAATAATATTAATTGTAACTTACTCAAGTAATGTTATTTTTGTACTATTATGTGAAGAATGTTAAGTTTACTTAATCGATCCGCTGACCCACTGTAATTCTGTATTGAGGGTTTCTTAGAAATTAAAACAGTATGCTATTAAAAGATGTTTTATTTTATAATCTATATCCCTATCATATACAGTTGAAAATACGTAAAATTCATATTTTAACAGCAACAACTCATCATGTATTCATAGTCGTGACAGAGGCCGTGTAAGTTGAGAGGGCACTGTAAAAATTCCGGACACAGGACTGGCATCCTGTCTGTAAAAATAAATCACAACTTGAGTATCTATAGCCTACACAAACAAATAGGTTTTTGACGACCGCAGTGGTAGATATTCGTAGTGAATTTGTATGACTATAGTCCTGGGTACAATTAAAAAAATTTAAATTGGTCTAGCTACCACTAGTTAGCACTTAGCTAGTTACTACCCTACCAATAATGCGATAATGAATGTACCGACAAGCGATTTAGCGTTCTGTAGTTTCTACACCGGTACGATGTGTAGAAACCGAAAGTTTTGTGAATTTCTTCATATCCCTAACAAGTTAGTCGTCTTAGATTGTATCATGACGTACCATCATCAGGTGTTATTGCTGTCAAGGGCTTACTTGTAATAAATAAAAAAGATACTTAAAAGAAAGTATTTTTGTGTTTGTTTTTGTAGCTCTTATTGTTATTCATCAAGCTAGTAAGTAAGCGTCATCTCAAAACCGCATTAAGATAGTAGACAGACCGTAAAACAAATCGCACGATATGTATAATTGTCGGTAATAATAATAATAATAAAACTCTTTATTACACCAAGGAAAAAAAAACATTACAGAAAATAAAAAGTATAAATAAACAATGGTGTAACGGCGGCCTTAAAAGGATAGGCAAACGTTATGGCGAATGAAAATAGTTCAAAAATATCAAATGAATATACTTGCATAAAATTACATATACTATAAGTTACACAGTAATACATGAATATCTATATAGGTATATATATATTTATAATATATACATGAAAATAAACATACATAAATCAGATTACATTCGAATACATATATGTGGGTAGTTATAGTTTACCAAGTCTATAGGCGCAGCCGCAGCAAAACCCATGTATGATGGCTTCGTCGTCTTCACAGCCATGAGGAGGACAGCCGTTACATCGAACTCCAATACCCAGCCACGGCATATTCCCTTTAAACGTAAACATATACTTAATTAGGTAAATGTCTTAAAAAGTTAATATATCATCTAACTATAATTTCGTGACAATCGACAATTAATTTTTTATTATTGCTCATTGTAGAGCCTTATACCTATTAAAGAAGAGTTAATTTAATTCATACCCAGTACTAAGCATCACCTAATGACCTTAATTCCAAAATCGTACCTCCAATCACGCCTCTACCATCAAATTTGAACCTTACTGAAATATAGAACAGCTTCAAACAACGTTTCAGTACTTATTCAGGCAATAGTCATATCAGTAGGCTGATAATGCTTCACTCTGTACCGATTACTAAATATTAAATGTTAATTACCTAGACTAACGGCTGATGCTTTGTCCGTAAAGCCATCAGCCCTCTTAAATAGGGTATTTTGCCCAAAAAAAATTAAATACTTCCTTATAAACTAAGATTAAACTAATGTACGCCGAAGTCAATTCGAAAAAGATGTACAAAGTTACAGGCACTTAATTACTTGAAGTAGGGGTCTCTTATCCTGGATATCATGATTTTTAGCTGTCCAAGCGAATTATAGTCGCGCACCAGAAAAATGTGTATAGTATTAACCAACAACAAGTATCAACAGCAACCTATCGACAGCAAAAAAAAATTACGAGACTTTTTTTTCAAAGAAGAAATGATTATAGCAAATTATCCTTAAAAGACATTGACATATTAATACTATATGTCAATGTTAAAAGATAATTTAAGACTAATTTATGTAATCACGGAAATTTTTGTAGACCTAACATACATTATATATAGTTATAACTCAAAGGGTTAAAACAAGGTTTTCGAGTGCCGTATAATGTACTCTAATAATAGTACGAGTAGGTTACGTGTCGATAAATCATTAAAAAGTAAACCGACTTCAAAATGCACTAAAAAGTTAAAAATAATTGTATCATTTAATTGCTTTAATTTATTTAAGCATATCTATGAAGTCGGTGCCATCTAAGGTTTCCACCGTTAGGACGTTACTTAGAACCAACAAAGTGCTTTGCTAATTGCTTCGTACAAACGTTAGTTAAACTTTGATGGAACCAACTTCATAGATATGCTTAAGTAAATTAAATCAACTAAATGATTTTTTTTATCGACTATAAGTTGGCTCTTGACTGCTATCACACCTGATGTTAAGTGATGATGCAGTCTAAGATGGAAGCGGGCTAACTTGTTACGAGTGGGACGAAAATTCACAATTATTTTTAAATTTTTAGTGCATTTTGAATTCGGTTTAATTTTTTTATTCAAATTTATATAATATGTAGTGTATGATAGGTACTTACATCTCGGCGATTTCCTGACTGCATTTAAACCCGTTTCAGATGAACGAAAAAAGAATCCCAAACAATCGGAACATAAAAAAACAATTAAAAATAACCGAAACATTATTCTGTTCAAGTACATTGCACTTGGGTAAGGTCAAGAAACGTTTCAGTAATGAGATTAGTTCCTCTAGAAATTCTTATTTATATGACGAAAAAGGTGAGCACAAGTAGGCAAACGGTAATTAGTTTTAGGTCATTGTCATGGAGACAACATTAAAATATTATTAGACTGAGAATATTCCTTGAGTCACCTAACTTTAAGTAGGTACCTATATATTTTAGTCATACCATTGAGTACAGCGTTCGTAAGACACGTGTTTTTAATGGTTTGCACAAGGATTATATCAAAGGTAGGCTTTCAAAAATATGTAAATAGATAAACCTACTTATACAGTTTATGAAAATAACATAGGATAAACAGTTCTTAACGCACATATTATGGAGTGCTGATTGTCGTGTGCGAAAGTATATCTGATACCTTTAAACATTATATCGATATCGAAATTCGGTCGATTTATAAACTTAAACCACGCGAGTCCCTTCGAGTCAAATTTAAAGAAAAAGGAATTCTTACAGTAGCCTGTCAATACATATTCAATAACCTGGTTTATGTTAAACAAAATATAAATATGTATAAATAAAAGGATTTAAACGACCGTCTTCCTGGAAATGGACATAAGTTAGTCATATCAGCTTATCGCCTCCGAAAAGTACAAAAATCTTTCGTAGGATTGGGTGTACTCTTCTACAACAAGATGCCCAATTCAGTTTTGGATCTGCCATTGCATAAGTTTAAACAATGTATTAAAACTCACTTACTGAGTCAGGGTTATTATACTATCGATGAATTTTTAAATGACAAAGATGTTCAAATCCAATTGGATAGGCTTTCAACTTCACACAGGAAGTAAAATAAATGACTTTATGTAACAACACACTTAATATTGTAAAATTGATAATATTATAAAAAGAGCAACTGTTGAGTTTCTTGCCGGCTCTTCTCAACAGGGCCTGCCTTCCGAGCCGGTGGCAGAGTCACTACAAATAGTCCAATTTGACGTTTCAAAAGTGCTTGTAATAAGCCTACTTGAAATAAATGAATTTGAATTTGAATATAATTTAGCCAGCGCTCTTTATTTATTTCTATCATTTATTTTTTTACAATTTTTTTTTAATTTTTAACAATGCTTATGAAAAACACTTAAAATATTAGAAAAAAATGAAATCCGCCTGCTGCGAGGCTCGGGGGCCTAAACAACCGGTATCATCTCCATATTTTTCGGATACTCTACTGAGTAGGTATAGAATACTTTCTAAATAAAACGAAATATATTTTTGTCAATAAAACTTTTATTTGAAACTAAAATATTTCATTTGGCACATCAATGTGTAAATAACATCAATAAATAAATCACAAAAATGAGATCAAATCATATCACAGTAAGTACAAACATTTTGTAATTTTTTCACTAACAACAAAAGTTGATAGTAAATAATAAAATATGTACATAATTTGTAATTATACTTAATTTACATAAAAAATTGAATAAAGACTTAAAGAGAAAAAATTAAAATAATTCGCTCTTAACTGACTACTGACTAGAATGGGTTTTATTTCTTCAGAAATATCAAAAATACAAAATAAATCCCAATGCATTTTCGTTCCGATTGATCAAAATACCTATAAGGTTTTGATACATAGAAATTAGTATCGCGGAACGCTTAGGTAAGGTTTGGCAACAATTGGTTTAAATTATGTGCTTTACAATAGAACATTATTACAAAGTTTTATCCAATAGTTCTCAGCGCAGCTATGATCCTACGCAGTTTAGCGTTAACGGCCCACAGAGACCGCACCAAACTTTCATGCCGGCAGTGAAGTTGCAACACGCCGAACTGTGCAGACGTTTAACAGTGGCATTGATAACTGTTTTTAAATGCCGACGCCAAAAGGGGGTGTTATAAGTTTGACGTTTATCTTTATCGTGTGTGTTTGTCTTGTGTATTGTAGCGTCTAAACGGATGGACCGATTTCGATGTAGTTTTTAAACTCGAAAGCTAGTTTCCTTGCGGTGGTTTTTAGGTATGATGAAAATCGGTCCTAAATGGGTGCCGCTCCAATAAGGCGAATTACTTATTTTTGCACAACACCTATAATATGGGTGTCAAATGAAAGGACTTGACTAGTAGAATACTATAATACACTGTGAAAAGTTTCAAATCCAAGATGGCCGCTACGAGAAATGGCGAATTACTATTTTGTCAGGGGCTTTTTAAATTTTCGATATAACTTTATGTACTACAAAATCAAACGCGCAGAACGCCTAGTGTTCAATGGATGATTGGTACGACCTATACATCATTTATTTATTTTATTATAACAAAATCTTATCACGATGGTATAAATTCTAATATACGTGCGTATTTTTGACTAGAATGTGCAGTTTGCGTTTTAAACTTTCAAAACGGAAGGTATTAATTTGGCACTAATTTAATATGCCTATGGACTACGCCTATACATACGATATAGATACATAACAGTAAGCTACATTCCTGATATTTATTTATTCAAGGAAGAATTTGTATGGTTTTATTTGGCACTTTAACAAAATAATATAAAATTTAAAAATGGTCAACCAGGTACGTTTGAAGATAAAGATAATAATGCTATGTACAAAAACCAACACGCTTGGTGTAAGCGAGTGTTTCACACGGAGGCGCGCTCGATGAGCTCGGGCGCGAGCGACGCGCGGCGCGAGAGAGCGCGCAGCGGACGCGCGGGGGCGGCCGGCAGCAAGGCCCCGCCCTCGCATTGCTTGTTGCCCAGGCAGTTGCACGAGCACACCTGAAATTATCAAACATGACTTATTAATAAAATTATTATTATTAGGTATATTTTAGTACCTGGTCGACCGGCCATATTTTAAAATGTCCTGAATTTGGTCCAGAAACACTCATAAATCTCTTTTGTTAATCTTCTTTCATTCATTCTCTCTGCATTAGTCACTACATCTTCATTTACACCACACTGTTCTCTTAATAAAATTATTATTATTAGGTATATTTTAGTACCTGGTCGAGCGAGCTTTTGTAGCGGAATTATTTTTTTGGGAAATTATACATTTTCTGAAAATGAAACCAAGCTTATCGCTAATCGCTCCAGAAACCCATCGAAAATTTCATAAAAATCGTTGGAGTCGTTATCCTTACTAAATTAAGACGAAATTAATTGTAATTTAAAAAAAAATATCGAGCACAACTCAGTCGACCAGTTATTGCAATACTAGGTTATGACCAAAGAAGAGCCTCAAAATGTAGATATTAGAAATTAGAGCAATAAAGTTTACCGATGCCTGATCTTCGTGCGAGCGCATGCGGCCCGCAATGACGTGCTCGTCGATGGGCAACATTGTTCGGCAGCTGTCCTTATCTTCGTCTCGAGCATTCTCTTCCGCTTGCCTGGAAAATGTTGATCATGGGCGTATATGAGCTGACCCCCCCCCCCCCCCCCCCACCCCCCTTAGCGCAGAACATCCTAACTAATATTATAAATGCGAAAGTAACTCAGTCTGTCTGTCTGTCTTGCTTTCACTCTACTACTGAACCGATTTAAATGAAATTTGGTACACAGTAAGTCTAGAGCCTGAAAAGGGACATAGGCTACTTTTAATTGCGAAAAAAGGGTTGCAAGGGGTTAAAGGGGGATGAAATGTTGTATGAAAGTATCGTCATTTTGAAAGCTTAAGACCTATTTCTTAGGCAGTTGATTAGATATTAATGAATATGACATTCAAAGCTTCGAAAAATTAGGCTGCCGTTTTAACTAATTCGCGGACGAAGTCGCGGACAAAAGCTAGTAAGTAATAAAAATCGCGGATTATTCATCAATGGATATTATTTATTCATTAGAAGGTAGGTATTTAAATTGAAATCATTTAACCCTCACGCATTGGCAGTATTGCATTAAAAATTCTATGTTTTACTGCGTAGATTATGGCAAGAGCTACTTAAAAGGTCCAGATACCATACCATACCATACCAAAGCTATAGAACATATTTGATGACTGCGTTTTGCATTTGTGGCTGCAGAAAAGTATGGTAGGTCAACCTTCCACATCCCCTTGTTCCAACCATCTTCCAAAAATATATTAGCTATATGTTCGAATGTTTATTATAGGATATGAATAAAAAAATTATTATAAGTTGTCCTTACATTTAAATCTATTTAATAAATACCTATTTCGATGTAGCTTGGGAGTCAATTAAAGTAAGTACTCACATGGTCATAAACCTCAGTACCAGCAGGTTGATGCTGGCTGCCACCACCGCCAGACCAAACAGTATGAACACTAGGCTCAGCGCAACGTAACCCGGCTTGCTTGTCAACGCTTGATCATTCTAGAAAAAAGCATTGAAACTGGAATTTAGAAATAAGAAGAGGAAATAAAAGCACAAAAAATAAAAAACACACTCAAATGAACAAATTATAAAGGTATACGCCTAATAACTAGAGGACCGTGGACCGACTCATTCCCGTGGGAATTTCAGGATAAAATGTGGCCTCTGTGTTGATCTGATATGTAAGCTATGTTATTGTGAAGTTTCATCAAAATCCATTCATCAGTTTTTGAGTAAAAAAATAACAAATATAAACTCACACAAACTTCCGCCTTATAGTACTATGATAAATTAAAGCTATAATTAAAAAATGTCGAAACAATAATCATTCTACCAAAAACACAACACATAATATTTAATTTAACTTTTAATGCTTAATTCAGATTGAGCAGACTTTAATGCCAGTGACAACTCATTCCAACATTTTGTAGCAGCAAACTTAAAGCTTCCCTTAAAAGCCCGGAGGGTTCCCTTAAAAGAAGGTAGAATAACGTGATATGGACATCAATTTGTCTCCCATTACTTATCGATCAGTATTTTTACTTAAATATTTTTTTTTTATAAATAAGTTGATATTTAACTGCAAGTTACCTGCAGAGCGACATAATCCCCGAATCCAATAGTTGTGAGTGTTACAAAGCAGTAGTAGAAACTGTCAAAGTAACTCCATCCCTCGTACCGGGAGAACACTGCAGCACCTGAAATTTTATCAATTTACTTATTACACATATGAGAACGTGCCTAAAGGACTGGTCCATTAGGCAAAAGACTGACGCCTCAAATGGCTGTTCTTCAGTGTGTACGGCATGTACGAGTATATCCTTCAATAGATACATAAATGCATGTTCTCTATGTATGCTTCATACCCATAGGGGTAGGCAGAGACTATATTCTTGCTGTGCGGGATAGTGCTTCATAAACTGTTTTAATAATGTGTGTTTTTTGTGTGTGATGATAGACTCTAAGGGCTAACGCTAAAACTCGCGCGGGTGCACGCTCGCGGGTGTATAATGAAAAATAGTATGGACAGCGCAGGCGCGTGCGACGGAGCGCGGGCGCTCTACAAATCGGTCGAGCGCCGCTAGATGCCACGGTCCGTGTGACCGTGGCATCTAGCGGAGGCTAGGTACAATCATGAACATCGATACAGCGCGCGTAGTAATTGAGGTGCAATTTCGGCTAGTATATGGCGAATGAATTATAGAATTCTCCGCTAAGTAACCTGTTTGTCAAGAATAGGTTATGCAGTCGACGTTCATTCCGTTGACGTCTTTTTGCCAAATAATAAATTAGTAAATAATCCATGGTAATATACTTGACCCAACTGTACACGCTCGAGATCAAAATTATACTAGCAGCGCTATCTGAGACGGGCGCACGCGACGAGTGCCCGCTCGCGGATTTGTGGCCCGCGACGGTCGCCCGCCGCGTGCGCCCGCGCCCGCACCCGCCCGTGTTTTAGCGTTATCCCTTATAAAGACATTAATAGTGTGAAATAAAAGACATTCGTAGTGTGTTCCGATAGCATATATAATAGTTACTAAAAATTCTAATGTATAGTCGTTAAAATTTAGGTCTCGCAATAGTACAAATATTGTAAATACGCCTCGCGTTACCAATTTGTTAAATAAAGAATAGCTATATAGGCCCTCTCGCTCTAACATCGACCTATCAGAAAGCCTGTTTTAATAGAGCGAGAGGGCAGACGTTAAATAGATATAGAAAATAAGATTGATTGGTAATTATTTGGCCCTCTAATTGGTACATAATTATTTCCAATTAGTGAGTGAGTGAGGCCCGAATTAATTTGTATAAATATGGGGCGACACAGTTCCCGTGTCGACCACCCGACAATGTAAATAGAAGCGGTGCCAATAGAAGAATAAACGGCGTTCTTGAAGAGATGTTTTATTGAGAAGAAAACCCCCCCAGTTTGGTATCTTCGTTTGGTACTCTTCTCTGGCCATACTTTAAAATGTCCTGAATTTAGTCCAGGAACATTCACCTAGGCCTTCCCCTTCCAACCATCCCTCGCCTCGTAAATTTCTTTTGTTGATCCAATTAAATAGCAGCACATTTAAGAATATACTTGTATTTCTAGGAAATGTGAGAGTTAGTTGTGAAAAAATTTCTTTTGTAAAGAGGTTAAATATCCTTGAGATATACATTGAAATACAGCACGGCAGAAATACACACAGTGAAATTACTTTTTTTTTAATTATTTGATATTTTCAAGAAACAAAAATCGCACAGTCAAACATTTGTAAGAAAATAGTAACTGACCTGTTGTAATAATGATTGATGAAAGCATCCCCGTAGCAAACATAAGATTCATCTCTGTAGCCTCCGTGGTATTACAGCGCAGGTAACACTTGGCCCGTCTAATGACAACAGATGCAAACTTGTTGAGACGTTCACCAATACTTTGAAACATTACTAAACCTAGAGGTATCCCCACCTGAAAATATATATATTTCAATTGCTATAATATTTATTTTGAACTTTAGCTATATTATTTGTTTTTATGTGATTGGAAATGTTGGAACGCGACAGCCTAGGTGAATTTCTTCTAGGTCAATTTCTGGACCAAATTCAGGATGTTCTAAAGTATGGCCAGGTTAAGAGTACCCTGAAACTACAAACTCGTATGAAAGGATCAATGTGAGTGGAAGATACTAAGGAAGTATGTATGTATGTATGCAAGGACTGTGGCACATGAAATGATGTTGTCTCTGCTTACCTCTATGGGAATTATGCGTCAATGCATGTTATAATGCATGTTTTTTGTTTCTTATTACTAGTATGTAATATGTAACAAATTGTATTTCTTGTAAATTGGGATAGTGAATCTGTCATGAACATCTACTCTACTTCCAACCACCATGTCTATGAGCTGCCTGATATCTGGTACTAAATTTTCAGTTGAATACCATGGACCCTAACATCTATTGGCTTTTTGAACAATGTGGCTCAAAAATTGCGACTTCCGATTTATGATTTTTAGAGTTAGAGTCAGTAACGGGTTTCTTTTGAGAACCTTAGAGACAAAACAAGCATAGTAATGTTTACATCATCAATCT
Source organism: Mycalesis mineus (assembly GCA_034621355.1). Classification (NCBI taxonomy): domain Eukaryota; kingdom Metazoa; phylum Arthropoda; class Insecta; order Lepidoptera; family Nymphalidae; genus Mycalesis; species Mycalesis mineus. Next base: position 5,725,379 of record CM067901.1, read on the forward strand.
ATATATACTGCTGTATCCAAGAGGCCTCTATAGAGCTGTGGATGTCAATTGGCTAGTAATTATGACGAATTCTATCAATAAATAAATATCTCACCATAGCATAAGCCATACAAAATGCTTTCCCACCAACAGTAACAGGTGTGGAATGGCCGTAACCAATCATAGCCAGAACAACAGTAGCAAAATAGAAGGCCCCTGCAAACTTCCACTGTGGGCCAGCTTTGTGGGGCTTGTTCTCTATTATCACTATTTCTATCATGTGATAGTCCTCTGGTGTTATGTTGTATTTACGGACAAGCCCATCTTTTATATCTGTGAACAAGTTTTGACATTGGTAATACATTAACTAGGTTTACAAAAGATGCTGCTTATAAGCCCATTGCATCATCAAATCAATGAGCAATGAGCAGGAACTAATATATTTCAAAACTTATATGTAGAATAGAATGACTTGCATGCCTATTGTAACTTGAAAGAAAAGAAATATCTTCACAAATAAATTATTCCACGCATTTCAATTATTCCTAGGATGAGGGCAGGCAATATCTTGTAAAAGAGAGACAAATAGCTTAGCATTCCATGGATTCACTGTGCGGATGCCAGGTCCATTGTGTGACTAAGAAAAAAGCTCCGAACAGAGCCCATGACTTGTGACATAGGTGTAGGTTTAAAAGGGATAAAATTAACTGTTAGTGACGAAATTAAAATACTTATACATAATGGAATATATTTATTATTACTTTAAAGAATAACTTGCAAACTACCAGTTGTATCTTAAAAGAAATAAAATATCTTACAAATTATTCTAGACATTAAAATTTCTCCTAGGATTTACCAGGCAAAATCTTGCAGAATTTATGAAATTACCTATTAGTGGTCAGTCACTAAACTATAAGCTATTATTTCGACAGTTCAATAGGTTTCAGGCAAGGTTGCTCTATCATACAATTATTTATGGTATACTTGCTACTTTAAGTCATATCTGCTCATCTGTCATTCCAGGTACCAGTGCAGGTTGGCAGGCTTGTAATACAAAGGAAAATTACCTGATAACACTTCCCATCTCTTTGTTTCAGTGCCAGACTCCAAAGAATCAAAAACTGCAGCACCAATCAACAAATATGTAAATGTGCACACCACAAGTGATAGTGTGCGAACATTTTGTCTCTTCATTGTTTAGCTGAAGCATGTATAAATTGATTAATGAACACTGGTTAAAAACAAATGTTAAGTATTGAATTTATTTAATAGAAATAGTCATTATTTTATGTTCAAAATAGTCTAATTTAAATGACATCTAACACATGCAAAATGAAAAAGAGCTTTTTTTATACTTTTTATTCAATTTTACTAAGTAAAAACTAAAACGTAAGATAATATCATGGAATGTTCCTTATATAAATCTTTGGCTAATATGTACCTACTTACAAGAATTGAACACTGCTTTTCGCACGATTTTATTAATTTTTATAACTTAAGACCATATAGTCTGTTTGGAGGCTTACATCTACTTTCTTGTATGTTTCAGTTAGTTTATGTTAAGTATATGGTGGTAAAATTAAATCATTTCATTTAAAATTTTAAATTTAAGATAAACAATCGATAAAAATGTAAACAGAACACAGAGACAGACAATTTTTTTATCAAACTATTTTTTTTCTTAATTTATTTAACGACCTGGAATCAAGGTCTTATGACCTCACAGACTAACTCCAAGTCTCAGATAAATAAAACAGTAATACTTACTCTACTCTTTGACAGTACCTATTCTACTTTTTATGTATCCATAAGTCATGGCGGTCAATCTGTCGTCTTTATGCTCTATGTTTAAACTGTGTGCCAAAACTTTTCGTATAATAATTACTGCCAAATATCTGTGCTTGATATAAAAAATAACAGATTTATTATCATTTATGTAAAAAAGTGCCCAATACTTCCTCTACATTAAATTAAATATTAGCAATTAAATAAATAAAATAGTAAATGCTTAAACACTACAATAACCTAATCTATATTGTGACTAAAGAAGTTTCTAAACGCAAATAGTTTTGTCAATGTCAATGTCATGTTATTCCTGTTGACAAGTTGACAGTCTTTAACATCGTGGATTTTGATTTTCGGTTTCGGGAATTTCGGAATTGTTGAAATAAACACAAGAATTGTAGTAAAACTGAAAGACTGTCGTAAACTATCGCGACATGAAAGTCATTTGTAACAAATCAAACCCGCCACTCGGTGATAATATTTTCATTGAATCAAGTACCGAAAGATAATGCATAAGGCGGGTCCTAAAATAACATTTCTATCTAATTTTAGGTGGACTGCTTGCAGCAGAACTTTATAGTTCATCAGCCAAAGATGTGGAAGTGGTGTGGAGTGGAGAGTCTTCAATAACACTTCCGAATTCGGCGAAACCGGTGCCTTATGGAACTAGCAACGACTTGATAAGAATTATTGAAAATGCTTTTAATAAGTCGGCCGGGCCACTCCAGAGGCTCACTATGAATCATTGGTTGTCTTTTAGTCTCATTCTAGAAGAGGAACTTACTAAATCTTTGGAATATTTAGACAAAATTCTTGGTCCATTAACATATTTAGTAGGAGAAACCTTGTCTGTCTCTGATTTAGCTGTGTTTAGTGTTCTTTATGGTAAGTAATTCAATCCATAATGAGTTTGATGACATACTATATCAATATTAAAGCATAACTTCACTCCTGACTGCCTGAAAAGTATCTTTGTTTTATGATGCAACATTTATATTTACCTGGCAATATGTTACTTTACCATCCAATAATCTTACAAAGACTAATGACATTTAATCAAATCAATTCACCTTTGATCTATAACTGAGTAGAAAATATAATATTTTTGCTTACAGCTTAGCAGCATTTTAATCAAAATGTGTTTTGCGATTCTCTTTGTTATCAACTCTAAATAGGTATACAAACAAACAAATACAGCTATGTATGTGTCTTTAGGAGTATCAGAATCATTTTGTTTGTATGTTTTTATAAAGGTCTATTTCCACCAGATATCATTTCCTGATGTGATAGTTATGATGATGACATGTCATTATTCCTATGCTACACACATAGTAAATTAAACAAATTTAAATTCTGTTTTATGTTGTGTAAGTTAGTTAATAAAAACAAAGTAATGTTCTAACAATTATTGTGATGATTAATTGGGATTTATTTTGTTCAAGCTTCCACCCAGTAAATTAAACAAATTTAAATTCTGTTTTATGTTGTGTAAGTCAGTTAATAAAAACAAAGTAATGTTCTAACAATTATTGTGATGATTAATTGGGATTTATTTTGTTCAAGCTTCCACCCAGTAAATTAAACAAATTTAAATTCTGTTTTATGTTGTGTAAGTCACTTAATAAAAACAAAGCAATGTTCTAACAATTATTGTGATGATTAATTGGGATTTATTTTGTTCAAGCTTCCACCCAGTACAAGGAAATACTTAAATCCAAACCAATAAATAATGTTCAGAGATGGATGAAACTTGTCGAAGCCCAGGATTCAGTAGCTAAAGCTCTAAAAGACATCCCTAGTGATGTTGTCGAGAATGTAACTAAGACTTCATCTAGGTATTGCACAGATTTTTTCATTTATTTTAATTTGTAATTAATATTTTTATTTAATTTGTAATGTGTTTATGGAAAATTTCTGTGATTACAATGTTTTCTTATATTTTTACTAATTGCGGGAACAGATTGGAATATTGTAGCCCTTAGCAAAATCATCTCATTGGTCTTACATTAAGTACATATCCCTCAGTGTACCCTGTATCTTGTCTAGCCTAAGACATGCTTGATAAGCCCTGTGATAACCCTTCAACTTTTTCTTTCTTTAAAAATACAATTGTCATAAATGAAATACAATATAGAAATAGTGCATCAAAATTCTAATTAAAAATTGTTTATTGATTATATTCCCTTAAATTAATTATTCAAAAATTTCTCCACCTTAGTTTAAATAATGTGTATGTAACATCTGTACAAACACTTATATCTCCTAATTTAATTATTATATTTAGGAGATCACCTCCAGTTGAGAAGAAAGAAGTGGTATCTGGTAGATTACAGGAAGGGAAGTTTGTTGACTTACCTCATGCTGAAATGGGAAAAGTTGTAGTGCGTTTTCCACCTGAAGCATCAGGGTAAGTATTTTTACCATCTTTATTTCCATCAAAGTCTAAACTTGTACATATCAATAAATTTTAAATAGTTAAAACAAATAAAATTTAAAATAAAACAAGATATTTACAAAAAGAATAAGTCATCTAATTGTTCATCCAAAGGCAAGGTGCCAAACATACTGGCGCTATTTCCCCTCTAACCTAAGCACCAGCATGTTGGTCACTGGACACATGGATCAGTTGTTTGGATAAGATGTCCAAAAATTTATTGGTATTTGATGACCAGGGAGCCATAGTCTCAAATGCAAAGTTTTTTTTGTAAAGTACAAATAAATAATCCTATAAAATAAATGATTCACATAGTATGTTTCAATGCTTGATCACGCTGAAACTTCTGATCTAATTTTGTTGAAATTTAGAATGTGAACAAAGTTATAGGCAGCTTGCCTATAAAATCAGTATAAGCTATTGCGTTTTCAAGAATACAATATATTATTTTGTGAATAGTCCTATAGATTATCTACAGAATAATACACAGTATCATTTCAAAGTTCTTCCTTGTCAGAGAAAACTTTAGGATTCTTGATATGTATGTTACATACAATGATGTCAAATTAAGAAGAAAATATTAATTATACCCTAGCTTTACTTAAATAGTTATTTATAAACTAAAAAATAATTAAAATTAATATGCCTATAATCTTGATGCAACATACACAGAGCTTGCAAAACATTAAAACTTCCAGGTATCTTCACATTGGACATGCTAAAGCGGCTTTACTCAATCAGTATTACCAACAGGCTTTTGAAGGAAAGCTTATTATGAGATTTGATGACACCAATCCAGCTAAGGAGAATGCTGATTTTGAAAAAGTAAGTAGTTATTAAAGTGGAAAGTTTTCTTTGGAATTATGATTGCTTCTTATACAATTTATCTGAGATCTGTGGGTATATACGTATGAAAGAGTTACATTGTGCAGACAGCCACAGACAACTGATAAACGGTCACCCAATAGGACCTCAATTATCACCATTACATTTCATAATCTAAAAATTGACGATTCAAAATAATCATAAAGATTTAATTGAATAAAGATATTTTCTTCCTTTCGAGCTATATGCTCAATTTTGCCACAATTGGGCGGTTTTTTGTTGTTTTCTCTACGTGAGATATCTTTTTGCATCTTAGATATCATGAGATATCTATCTTCTTCAAATCAAAACAATTTCATTTATTTCAAGTTAGCTTAAAAGCTCTTTTTGAAGTCAAGTTGTCTGTTTACGACTACTACTAGTTCAGAGTATCATGAAAGATTTTCTTTCATTTCATATTTTGGAAATGCCATACCACTGTCACATATTTTTCCATTATTTATTTACATTTATTTTTAATTTTTGACAATGCTTATAAAAAAAAAAGTTGAGAGGTGTCAAGGGACACCCGGATGGAACGAAGTTCCTTTCGATTAATTAGTGAAGGAATTGTAATAAAATTTTATTTTTTTTAAGTAATAATAATATTTGTTGTTGTACACCGAAACACCAGAGGGCGCCACGAGAGCGCGAGACAGCATTACAGCATGGGCGCCCCCCGCCGCTAACGCGCACACATATCAAAGGCGGCGGCAAGATCCTTTGATCAAAAAGTGTCGTGACAACTTTTCGTACGAATTTTTTCCGTCTAGCCCCCTTTCACAACGCGCGATAAGGAACTTCGTTCCAATTATAAAAACATTATTAAAAACATACCGTACTCCAGAGTGAGGAACATCTTCACAATAGGTGTTGTTTCAAAGACCACTGCCTTCTGTATCTGACTCTTGATCCAACAGCCAAGCGAAAGTTCCTTAAGATGTTGGTCAAAGCTTTTCGCTATAAGACCATTGACTGCAACGACTATAGGAACAATAATAGTCGGCGTCTTTCGGCACGCACGTCCGCGTGAAGTGTGAAGCGGGTATAATGATAATGCATTGCTTGAAATGTCATATATAAGTAAATAAATATTATATACTATCTCAGGGTCCATTGTTAAGTGCCGAAGAGGCTGAAATAAGGAGTAGGTGGCTAAGTGTTAAATGTAATCCACATATTTACACATATAGCTGATTGAAACCCTTCAACAGACAAAACACATAGGCATAAGATGCTCTATTACATGTGCGAAGTCGGGGCGGGCCGCTAGTTATATAGCCTTTCTTACTCTAAGCATCAATTTGATACTTGCTACTTGCACCATCCTTCAGTGAACAAGGTCCATTGAAAGTCCACCCCAGATGCGTTAACTGTTATATTCGTTGCTAGATGGCGCTGGTAGCATAATAGATCGCGCTGGCGTTTGTTAGTATAGAAAGTATATGATGCTAGTTATTGCAAAAGTACGAGTGACAGACGGACAAAGGGTTCCGTATAAACCTTTATATTTTTTGGAGGTGTTAGTATGTAATATTTAACGCCTAAATAAATCAAATCAAACATAATATCATTATATACTATTATTATCTGGGCATGGGCAATCGGCAAAGTGTATCCATCACCTTTGCGATTGGAACATTTGCATATGAACAGTGATATATTATGTATTATGTATAGTTTGCTTGTTATAAATGCCGAATACGTCTTACCTGGGTGGTGAATCTTCAATACATTTATTCTTCTAAAATGTTCATTCACACTACTGCCATCTAATAAAACAGGTACGCGAAACATGAATACTGTTTTAAATTAATGTTGCTAGATGGAGCTAGTTAGAAAAGGAAAAAGAATTATTTTATAGTTATATAAATAAATTACTGATTATGCTTTTGTAATGTTATAAGAACTTGTAATAATATTACAATAAATTTCCTTCTTTTTTATACTGATTTCTAAACGAACATCCATTTTTGAACTTTGTCCGTTGTCGTTGAGCTAGCGGTCACTACTGTCACAAGATAATATGTATGTACAAAATTATTCAAAGGTTTTTGAATAATCAGCCAGAACAAAATCAACTTAAGGCTAAAATTAAAGAAGTTTCAAAAATATTTTGCAATTTATCAGAATTTATTTATGTAGACCTTGTAGATATTATAACAAATATTATGGTTAACAGCTGGTGTACTAATGTCAACAGAATTCTTAGAGGACAAACAAATTTCTGCAATAATAATGAAAGGAAAATACATTCACTAAATTAATTCATAAAACATAAAAAGAAAAAATAAATTGTTGATAACGTATTTTACATTACAATGTTCTCATATTAAAAAAAGAAAGAAATATTGTCTTTTGCTGTTAAAAATAGTTATATATACAGGGTTACAGGTTAAGTCGACCTAAATCCTTTAAGAGGTGGTAGTTTCCATCATTCCTGACTGATTTGACTATGGGACCCCATACCACATACATACTAACATATAATATATATACATATATTAGTGTACAGTATGAGCGCCATCTAGCGATAAGAATGCATAAGGTAGACATTCTTGGTGCTTTCATACTGGCAGCACCATCTCTGACAATGGGTACTCAAACTTAACAAAATTATGAAGTGAGTTGCATATCTATTTCAGTATATATTATCTATGCGTCTTACAATCGTATACGTTGCGTGGTTTGGTTCCCGGAACACTTGGATTAATGATAAAGTCTGTCGAAGTAAACTCAAATCTCTGTTGAAATTACAAAATATTTAACAGCTATTTCTGATAGATCTGATAAAATATGCTAGATTAATGTTACGATGATTTTGTAGATTAAATAAATTACGGAAAAAAAATTATAAAAAAAAAATAACAACCATCTATCGACACTATCCATATATCGTCCAAAAAATATTAGTAATAAATATCGATATTTTGAAATAACAATTTCGATATTCGAAATATTGATGTCGCCCTAAAACGGATAAAATGAATGCAATAATTGAAAAAGTGGAGCAAGATCGGCAAATTAGTACGATGCAGCTGAAGAACTGGAAATTGACCACAAAACAGTGGCATCCGCCGTATAGTCCTGACCTTCAGATTTCCACCTATTTTGGTCTCTTCAGAATTCTTTAGGCAGTGTCAGGTTAACATCACGAGAGGACTGCCAAATCCCTTATCGCGGTATTTTGATCAGAAGGCCCAAAAATTTATCTACCTACAAGATGGCAAAAAGTTATCAAACAATGGTTCCTACATACTTTAGTTCAATATAAATATACTTTATTAAAATATGTTTTGTATTTCTTAAAAAATGCGAAGAAACTTTTTCCCTACTTTTGTTAATATACTTGAATAAAAAGAATTTGTCTATTCCAGGTAATTCTTGAAGATGTGGAGATGCTGGAGATCAAACCCGACATGTTCACACACACATCCCAGTACTTTGACATGATGCTAGACTTTTGTGAGAAGCTCATCAAGGAAGGGAAAGCGTTCGTGGACGACACTCCGCCGGAACAGATGAAGAATGAGCGCGAGCAGAAGATTGAAAGCAAGAATAGAAACAACTGTGAGTTATGTCACTATGATAAATAATAGTTATTTCTTATGCTATGCAGCAAAATTGATTTTTACTGCAAGTTTACTTACTTTTATATAATGCACGAGAAGTAAAAAAATTCGCTGCCGTGCTCACCACACAACTTTTCATCTCACTATAGCGAGGCAAAATGATACATGTAAAAAAATACCAGCAATACAGCATTCGTTCAAATATCTACGTAACTAAACACGGTAAATTAAAACTCAAGGATAAAATTATTGCAATGTGTTATATTAATTGTAATATTTTTGTTAGGCGATCCCATATTTGTATTATTCAATTGAGTGTTATTAATTTATTTTTCACCTTCATACCTTTTCATTATTCATTATTGTAATTCTTTGTAACAATGATGTAATTTAAATTAATAACGAAATAAAAAATTGATAATTAATATTTATTCATTTTATACATAATTAATAATAATGTTAAAAACTAAATAAACAGATAATTAACATATAAATACTTTCAAAAGGAACCTCATTTCTAAACGTTCATATTTTAAAAAATAATGGAACATGCATATTAATTTTATTAGTGTTCTAATTTTATTTATCAATATTTTTTTTATAATCCGAAATGGAAATAAATTTCTACCTGATTAATATTTATCCATTGTATGAAATTGAAATTAATGAAAATGTGTAAAAACTAAATAAACATATCAATACTTACTTTTAACAAGAAGACCGAGCCTAAGTTTTAATTTTTTAAATTTACTTTGCCTGCCTAGGCAGCGAAAACGACTTTTGTGTCCTAATTTGGCCAAACAAAAATTACTTTTCCGAGCAAGTGAGATGAAAATAAATATTACAGGACAATTACACACATCACTATATAGCTCCAAAGTAAGCATAGAAAGCTTGTGTTATAGGTACTACGATAACTGATGAATATTTTATTTATATTATAGATAAATACTTATAATATATAGATAAACACCCAGACACTGGAAAATATCCATGCTCATCACACAAACATTTTTCCCAATGTGGGAATCAAATCTACAGCGTAGGACGTAGAAGCAGGGGCACTATCCACTGCACCACTCGACCGTTAAATTATTTAACGAACTGCAACAAGCGGTTTGACGACCTCCGTGGCTCAGTGGTATATTCAGTGGATTTATAATATGGAGGTCATGGATCCGATTTCCGGCTGGGCCTATTAAGATTTTCTAAATTTGTCAAGGTTTCGGCTGTGTCTACTTACCATCCTACCAACAAAGACGTACCACCAAGTGATTTAGCGTTCCGTTACGATGCGTATGTCGTGTTATTAGATCGCTTCCAGCAGTCGAGAGCTAACTTGTAATGAATACAAAACAATTCTTATTTTTATATGTCAGCTGTGGAGAAAAACCTTCAACTATGGGAAGAGATGAAGAAAGGTAGCGATATAGGAGTGCGCAACTGCGTGCGAGCCAAGATCGATATGCAGTCAACTAACGGATGTTTGCGTGACCCCACCATATACCGCTGCAAGCCTGAACCGCACCCGCGCACTGGCACTAGCTACAAGTAAGTTGTACTATACTAAACTGGTAACTATTGGGGGAGGGGGGATACTACAATGGATGTTTATTGACTATCTTTCTTCAACTAGACAAGTGTCCCATGTACGCGCTGGTAAGATGGGAGCTACCAGGTAAAGGTAGAAATAGTGAAGTTTCTCACAAAATTGAAATTTGTACTGAGCTACTATGGGTTTGCTTAAGTACGACGTCACGCAAAAGGCCTTCTCTTTTTATTTTATAATGAATTTAATTAGTTTTTTAATATTTTATTTTATTATGATATAAATGAAGTTTTAAAAAAGCGTTCAGAACACAACAAGTACCTACTTTTATATCAGTCATCTACCCAATTAATATTAACATACAACATGTTTAAATAATAAATAAATAAAATATCATTTATTCAGCCAGAAAAGGATAAAAATAAACAAGAATATACAAAGGTAAAATACAATTAATTAGGTACATTTAATTAACTTAAATTATTTGGTACCAAGGCTTTTTAAAAACCTATATGCCAGTAAAGGCACCAAGGCAAGGTAGGAAAGCCACCCGTAAATAAAAGATACCTATAACAACGTGCTTCTACTTGACCAGGGTGTACCCAACGTACGACTTCGCCTGTCCTATCGTGGACTCGGTAGAGGGCGTCACTCACGTGCTGCGTACTATGGAGTACCACGACCGGGACCCGCAGTTCTACTGGTTCATAGACGCGCTCGGTCTGAGGAAGCCTTACATATGGGAATACAGCAGGCAAGTACAGAACAACTTAGATATCTATACCTAATATTATAAATTGCGAAAGTTTTAGTTGTCTAGAGGAGATCGCTTTCAGCGATAAGACCGCCCTTGTGCATATATAATAACGAGCTGCCCCGCAACCCCCCTTGTGGGTGGAACTTCCGCCCCCGCAACCGCCCTTGTGGGTGGAATTTCGTAAAATCCGTTCTTAGCTGACCTCTACTCGGCGAAAGGAATATTCCTACCCAAATTTCAAGTCGCTACGTCGCGCCTTATGGTTCCAGAGATATCGTGATGAGTCAATATATAGGTGGAAATCTCTTATATATATAGATTTTACCATTCATTTTAATTGTTATTTTTTCTGTGTGAATTTTCGCATGAAGCAATGTTTAGATATAATTTGAAAAACTTTAAAATTTACGGAACCCTTGGTGCGCGAGTCCGACTCGCACTTGGCCAGTTTTTTTTTGTTTATCTATCTATCTGTTACTCAATCACGCCTAAACTACTGAGCCGATTTAAATAAAATTTGGTACAGAAATGTCTAGAACATTAGAAAGAACCTAGGCTACTTTTGTCGAACTATCACCAAACAAATGGGTTTCAAACTATCACCAAAAAAAACCTAGCACCAAACCCATGAGTTTTCTGTGTTGAATCTGATCCCTTAACCGAGGAACTATAGTATAATTAATTGAATTGATGATTGATGAATGTAGATATGATGATACTAGTACAGTGATTCTCAACCTTTTTTTTGTTGCGGCACACATTTAATGATTTCAAAATTTGGCGGCACACAAAGAAAAAGATAAAAATGATTCTTTTTGCGTCGCTAATGTGTTCTTGAAAAATGCGACGCAAAGTGAATCACAAATTTTGAAAGCAAATAATAAAATAATTTATTTTTTTTGTGGATTTAAATATATATTCATGTTAAAAATATTTTTCTTTTTAAATGATATAACATTATTATATATTTGCAAAATTTGGCGGCACACTTTTGAAATTTGGCGGCACACAAAAGTGCCGCGGCACAGTGGTTGAGAATCACTGTACTAGTAGATCATTTATGTTGTTAGATTCAAAATATAAATCTAGAGTAGAGAGAGTCTCTCGTGGTTTCACCGCGTGGTTCCCATTCGCCTTCCGAGCCGGTGGTAGAGTTACTATAAATAGTCCAATTTGACGTTTCAAAAGTGCTTGTAATAAGGATACTTGAAATAAACGATTTTGAATTTGAATTTGCATAAACATTTCGGGATAAAAGAAGCCTATGTGTTGTTCTAATGTATAAGCTGCATATTGTAAAGTTTCACCAAATACCATTTAGTAGTTTTTGCGTGTAACAGTAATAAGTCCGTCCATCCATGTATACTTACAAACTTTTGCGTTTATAATATGAATAGGACAAAAAGTACAGTAGTAGTAGTAAGTAGTATTTTGTGCTTAATTTCCTGAAATTGTAAATCTGGGTGTGATGCCTTGATATATATATATATATATATATATATATATATATATTTACATCCCAGTTCCAATTCAGCGTCCCCCCAATTTACATCAGTTTTACGTCCATGTGTTTCAATGACATTTGTCTTAATATCTTTGCATATGCTGCTTTATAATCCTATAAAATATTGTGTGATGAATTTAAAATAACAAAATTATAGTTATACATCAATATTCAATTTCTGTTCATTCTGGTACCTATTGAGACCCACATTTATATCTACGCCTACATGGCGTCATCGTATATTTCGACTATTCCCCCTTCTTTTATGTACAATTGACGTCCTTGCTGTGCATACTTTGTTGCGTGCTGTTATGAAACGTTGTATTTTTTAATCAAATTAAAAACAGGTGGAGATTGTCAATTTGTCTGTAATTTTATTGTTTTACTAGCATCCACCCGCGACTTCCCGCCCGCCTATCCCTTCTATCATGCCTTCAATTAAAAATAAGAGTTTTATTTGATTTATACGGAACTCTAATTATCTTCCTAGAATTAAAGTAGCCTATATTACGCGCATAGTTATCAGATAGAGACCATTCAAGTATTACGTAAACACTTAGGTCTTTACTATGCTTATTTTAGAAGAAATTACGCATGATATCCAGAGTATATTTGCTGGCAAAGGGGGAAGGGGATCTAAAATCTGCTTACGCTATACTCGAATGGACCCCTATCTGCTAGTGAAAGTCTCATCAAAATCGGCCCAGCGGTTTCAGAGATTACCTCGAACAAACAGACAAAAATTCTAAAAAAGGTTATTTTGGTATATGTATCCTGTATACATACCTATGTACTTAGTAAAAAACGATTATTTTAATATTAACAAACAGACATTTCAATTTTATTTATCTGTATAGAAGATGTATGTTCACCGAGGTTGTGGCTGGAAGTTATGTTTTTTTTTTATCAACTACAAGTTGGCCCTCGACTGCTATCACACCTGATGTTAAGTGATGATGTAATCTAAGATGGAAACGGGCGAACTTGTTAGGAGTAGGATGAAATCCACACCCCGGTTTTTACACGACATCGCACCGGAACGCTAAATCGCTTGGCGGTACGTCTTTGTCGGTAAGGTGGTAACTAGCCACGGCGAAAGCCTCCCACCAGCCAGACCAAGACAAATGAAGAAAAATCTCAATCTGCCCCGCCGGGAATCGAACCCAGGACCTCCGTCTTATAAATCCACCGCGCATACCACTCCTCCACGGAGGTCGTCAAATGTACCTACTAATACTCGAGCCGTTTACCACCACCACCACCACCCGGTGGAAAACTACTTTTATTTAGTGTTTTGAAACTATTTTCTTAAAACTATTACGTTTTACTTACTATTAAACAAAAACGACACCTATTTTGCCAGATATCGCATACAATTCATACTTACTTATAGCAGCATCACGCCTGTATTACAGGGGGTGGTGGCAGAGGTTTAGATCGTTCAAACCCACATTTCACCTATTAGGTTTAGATCCTTTGGGATAGGGGGTGAGCTTATCGCCATCCATTGGGCTAAATGCAAACTCCGTGCAGTTATATATAGCAGCGCGGAGCGATACAAAAATTATAACCCTACCACGAGACAGTTAAAATTTGACGTTAAAATACGTCATTACCTTTTTGCTCGATCCAGAAACCGAGCCCGAGACTTCAGGATGAGGGGCTATACCCCAACCACAGAACCAACCAGACACATATTATATCGAAATCCACGCGCGGATGAAGTCGCGGGCAAAAGCTTGTATTGAAATATCTCACTTGATATTTTAAATTAGAAAAAAACAAACATACCTATTGATTCGAAAAAGATATGTTACGCAGTTCAACCCTTTAGTAATTTTTTATGTAGTGATAAAATAAAACCATTGATACGATATTAAAGCATTTATTTATTTTTGAAAAGGTAAAAACACAAGTACAAGCTGACATAATGTCATACCACTCTGTCAAGAGTGTAGTATACAAATGTTACAAATATAAGTAAAAAACATTGAATTTCAACTATAAGAATATTAAGTAAATTTCAGTTTCTACTAATAATTATACAAACTTAGAAATAATGTAAGCTTCATAATGAACAGAAAAAATAAATAGTCGCTCATTTTTCAGATATCAGCTTTTGAAAGTGACAATCTGGAAATGTGAAAATTTTACCTATTGCTAAAAAAAGTCTACTTAAACTGCATAAATAAAATAAAAGTATGTAGTTGAAGAAATAAAAGTAAACGATAGTTTATGTAGTAAGTTGTAGTGGTGAAATATATCCATAATTATTGTTTTATATATGTATTCTGTATAAATACTTTAATTTTTAGCCAATCTTTATTGTTTAGAAGTTCTGGATATTGATTTCGTAAGTTTTCACATTCGTCACGTTTTAGAGGTTTTCTGGATTTAATATGTTTCGAAAAGAAATTTAAAACCACACGTTTTTGTTGTGGTGTCCAAGGAACTAGTACACGCTTCTTTTTTATTACCGTCTGTTCAATAGATTTATTTGAACAAGATGGCATGGATTGTTTACAGCAATCAGATGAATTTAAGGAAGTTTTATTTATAGGAGAAATCGGTTCTAACATTTCGAAATCGAGAATTTCCTCATTTTGAATATCTTCGCCGATTATTTCTTCTTCTAAATTGATATTAATTTCGTCTAGAGTATGACCTTTATACTTATCCGCGTCTCCAGTTTCCATTAAAAGTAACAGCTTAGAAATTTTAGCGGTTTGGAACACATCATCCGGTAATCTATAATTTTGTTTATGAATTGACATCGTATGGCCCATAAATGAAGCCAATTGTTCCATGTCGTTTTCGGACATATTAAAAAGCTGGGTTAAAGTGGCTAAATGTTTGCGAAGTCAAGTCGAAGTTAAAGCTTTTGGATTTTTTGCACCACAAGCTTTCGCGTATTTTTCTATGGTCTTATAACCACATATAACTGATCCCCCAGCTTTAGAAAATAAGAAATCATTATCTGAATTTACATATTTATGCCTTAAAGAAATTAAGATATCGATATCTTTTTGACCATCTTTGCTAAATAAAACAGGAACCCCTCTCCCTCTTTTCCCTCGAATAACAATTCGTTTTAAACTGTTTACTAATATTTTTTCCGTTGCTGATAGAACTTTATCAAATTCTTCATATTTATTGTTTTCGTTATCTTTTTTATCATAGTTTTCATAAAAACTTAAGTGTAATCTCTGAAGTTCTCCGGGACGCCGTCGGTTTAGTAACAATAGGCGGCAGAACACGGACTCTATTAATTCATTGAATGCATTGCAATTTAATGAATTATTTGATTCCGATAGCTTGTCTACTGCACGTGCAGCAGTTTTATTTAGATAGTCTTTTAAACATTTTAAATCAGATCACTCATCTTGTGGGTAATGATCATACATAGCAAAGGTACAGTTACTGCACCAAAACCATGATTGTTCAAGTAATGTGAGTACATTATGACCAAAATTTAAATTAATAATCAAATGTTGTGGTTGCGTCGGTAAAATATTAACAACAAATGCACAATTTATACAATGCGTCCGTAAAATAAAATGCGCCGTATCCCAAGGCCAAATCACGTCATTATTTAATAATGCTAATAGGACAATTGTTGTTTTATTATACCGTTTCATATTTAAGTCGTCAGCAGCTTGGCTTGAGACGTCAAATTTCCAGTTAGATTGAATTATACTTGTAAGTGTTCTAAGATCTGCTTGAATTTCTTTTCCATTAATACCAGAGTCCGCTTTGTAAGACTCAAGTAATGCTATATTGCAACATTGTTTTAGCGATGTTGCAATATTCATGGCATAAGTAGGAGAATCTTAACAATCTTTTAAATGATTGAAACTAGCTGCATTTTTAGTAGCCAAAACTAGTGTTCCATAATTTTCCGGCTTCAAGGCGTCTAATAAGCTACTAATGTTTGGTTTAATTTTTTTTATTTCTATTAATAGTTTACCAAGCTCACGCATTTTTCTAGAAGTTACATTTATAAAATGTTTTCTTCTATGTGTCCTAAGATATTGGAATCCAAAAGTACAGATCAAAGAATCTTTTTTGGCAAACATAGATATTTTATCCGGCCTCATACGTGGAAAAACATCATCTTTTAATTTTTGATTTACTTTAATGTTACGAAGCAAAAAATTCTGTGCATCAACTTGAACATTTGATGTGAGATTATTACTATCACATAGTTTTTTGTGCTTCCATAGTTGTTTTTGGGAATAAAATCCTAAGCATTTAGTACAAGGTAAATAGTCGTCAGTTCTGTTGTACTTGTTTTTTTCATTGGCTTAAAGGTAGAGTTTTGAGTGTTAGTAATGTAATTTCCTTTCTTACGCAAGAGTGTTAGCATTTGTTTACGAGACTAACTATTTTTGGCATCGATAACACCTTTTGAACTTCCGGATCATTAGAATGGTTTCTTATAACGTGTCTAGCGAAATTTAAAATTAAACTTTCACAATAGAAACAATAATCCCTTTGTCGTATCCTCTTCTTTTCATCTCCTTCCTTTTCTTCGATGGAAAGACCTTCAGTTTGTTTGTGCTCGGTAGCTTCGTCGTGAATTTTAAATGAAACCTAAAAGAAAAAAAAACATTAGTTAATCGATAATAGGTAGGTAAATGTTTTTATTCTATTATATTTCACATATAGGTCGTATGTGTGTGCTCAGTTAATCTTGTCTACATTAAAGGTTAAGTTAACTGAGGGTTCGCAACGCGTACCTACTTTAACTTTTTTATTTTTATGATAGTACAAATTAACAAAATTTTCTGGGTCCTTGATAAGTACACAAATTTCAAATTAATCCGACGTTTTTCAGTTCTTAAAAAACGAGTTTAAAGATTCCGTTACATACACAAAGAAACAAGCTAATACAATAGCGATAAAACTACAATTAGACACTACTGTACTTAAAAAAAAACAACTCGCTCGATTGGGGTTAAAATAACAATATTATGTGTTGTATTTCGTTTCGGTGAGCGGAAGTGCCAGAGGCCTATCTTTTTCCAAGTCGCATTAATAATTTAGAACAAATCAGTGTTTTTATGTAATTCTTTTACTTACTTGATGGTTCAAGTTGCTGGTAATTGAGGTCTCATCACAAATATCTGAGTCATTATCAGATTCGTCAGTGGTTTCTGGTACATAAAGGTTATCGCTTGAATCCCAAAAATCAGCATCGTCGTCGCTTTCCGGCACATTAAAAGATGTTCTTTGATATTCTTCGGTGTTTACACAACTGTCAGGACTATGTGTAGTATCAATAATACCACTCTTTTCAGTAACTACGTGATTGATATTTTTATCAAAAACGGCACTATTTATGGTACTATTTTCACTGATACTTTACTTTAGATATTTGTTGTATTTTTATTTCTTTTAGACACGGCAGGATCTTGTTAATATTTTGTTCATAATTGCTTACATTAACTGCGTTTGTTTTATATCTTCTTGTGTTATATGCTTGTACTGGATCCAAAAATAAAATAAATTTAGTTAAAAAATATTATTATTATCATAGGTACCTATTTTGTAGATATTAAAAAATGAAAATAAGTACATGTTTAATATTTACAAAATTAGAGTCATCTAAGGTCTAAATATAAATACATAGTTTTCCAGATAACAATATTCGCACTCATCTTGGGGGTAATGATCATACAGAGCAAAGGTACAGTTACTGCACCAAAACCATGATTGTTCAAGTAATGTGAGTACATTATGACCAAAATTTAAATTAATAATCAAATGTTGTGGTTGCGTCGGTAAAATATTAACAACAAATGCACAATTTATACAATGCGTCCGTAAAATAAAATGCGCCGTATCCCAAGGCCAAATCACGTCATTATTTAACAATTGTTCAAAATCCGATCTTGTTAGAAAACCATCTACGTCTAAAACAATAACCATCTTGTGCTCACTTGAACTGTATACTGTTACTGAGTACTGACTGTAAGTTAAAACATTTGAGTGCTGAATGTTTGTCCGATATTTTGATGATGCCTACTTTTAGAAGCCTGCGCATAAGATTGTTTTGAAATCTTATTAGGTTTCAAAGCAATTTTAGACCATCTTAGGGCCGTGTTCAAGCAATTATTTAATCAATGGTTAGACTAATCAACTGTTATATATCTTTCTGTCACTTTTGGAAATGGAATGAAAGAAAGTGACAGACAGATAGCAAACCGTTGATTAGTCTTAAACATTGATTAAATAGTTCCATGAACAAGGCCCTTAGACTGTGCACATTATTCCAAATGTGTAAGAAAAACACGATTTAATTGGGTTGTAACAGCAACCAGAAGTTATTGACTTAATATAAGCAATTAATATGAGCAATCTTACCTTTTTTTCCTTGTCGCGTGCTTCTCATTTTCTTTAAATCTATTTTATTATACAAAAAATATCATGTTTATGGATTTATCGGATCCATAAGCAAAAAATTAAATCCGTCAATATCATAGAATATCGTACACTAAACAAGTGCAGGATATTCTATGATATTGACGGACGGCGAATATCACGTCGAACGGTGTGACTGGTTCAGTATCGACTGTATAATAACTTCAATCAATGTGAGGTTCATTTTTGCACAAGCCATAGTTCACTAGGTTTAAACACGCCAGGCGTAGGCGTAGGCGTAGGAAGTAGATAAGCCGAATTCTAAGTAATAAACAATGTCAACGGTCGCATTCATTCGTTACATTGTTGTCAAACGTATGTATATCTCGCGCTACAGCAGCGCTACACGTTATAAACGAAATTGACAAGAACTAAGCGAAATACAATTTCATGCATTGTAGCTGTAAAGTGAAGTCCAATTTTTTTTTTTATTACAAAGTTCACATAGTACTTTAGACCAAGACGCGTGGTTTGGCAATGTCAACCAAAATGACGTCCGTATATGGGACGCCAAAAGCAGGTGGACGCCATTTTAAATGCAATTAACTCCACATTGGACGCCGAAACGGTTCTAGGATATAAATATATATATATATATATATATATATATATATATGATTTTGTATGCGTATTCAGCAGGTCTGAGAATCGGTTACTATCTAATTTTCATCAAATTTTTTTTTTAATTTTTATACTAGCTATATGCTAGCTGACCCGGCAAACATTGTTTTGCATTAAAAATTAAAAAAAAATATTGATGATAATTAGATAGTAGCCGATTCTCAGACCTGCTGAATACGCATACAAAATTTGGTAAAAATCGGTAAAGCCTTTCGGAGGAGTACGGTAACTAACATTGTAACAGGGAAATTTTATATATTACATATATAAAAATATTTATCAGTTTATCAGTTATCATAGTACCTATAAAACAGGTAGCGATGTGTGTAATTGTCCTATAATATTTATTTATTTATATGAAAAAAAAGTATAGAAAATTGCCTAAAGGTAGATAAAAATTTTAATGAATACATTTCAATTCAGATTGAGCATGACAAACACGGTGCTGTCCAAGAGAAAGTTGACATGGTTTGTTGAACAAGGACTTGTTGATGGATGGTAAGTGACTATTTATTTTTTTAAAAGCCGGGTCCTGCGCGCCGATGATTCTGATGCCTATCTAATTAAAAATTATTTATTATTGATTGGATGTTATGGAGATTCGAATGAAACCTTTTAAAACTATAAGTTATTGAACTTACAGCGTCTGTAACTTACAGCGCAGTTATTTGTATCATTTTACTTGATATAAATATATAAACTTCGTAACTTTTAAAGCTCGCAAGTTATTTACTATAAATATTAATTTAAAATGCAAAATATTTTATTAAACCCGTGTTCTTACTAAATAAACTAAATTCACTTTGACTACGGACATTTTATGTTGTAGGGACGACCCTCGTATGCCGACTGTCCGCGGCGTACTCCGTCGCGGTATGACGGTGGAAGGTCTGCGCCAGTTCATACAAGCGCAGGGCTCCAGTCGATCGGTGGTGTTCATGGAGTGGGACAAGATATGGGCCATCAATAAAAAGGTATCCCCATATTCAAAGTAATCATAATAAACTAAATTTTTGACGTGACTACGTCTTATAATTCGATAGAGCCGGCTGCACGCACGAAAAAACATGACGTCATGCGTCGTTACCTCGCTTTGAGGCGTTCCATGTAAGGCTTGAAGTGCAAGCGAGAGCGCGGAACGAGTGACAAAGAAGCACAATCGGCCTTTGCGTTCGGCAGCGTTCGATATGCGTCTATTAAATATAATTATTAAATATATTAATTTTAAATTAATAATTAATATATTTATTATAAATTTTTAAAATCAAAATCAATTATTTTATTAATTTAAATTAATATTTATAAAAATTTTAATAACCAATTAAATGCTACCATTCCATCAGTATTTTCTTAAGACATTGTCACGTTCAACTATCGTCAGTAAACCGACTTTACAGACAACCAATTTTTTTTGATTGACATTTTCACTTAATAATTATCCTAAATCCCCAAAACTAGGTATCTCTTGACATGGGTATCAGTCTCTTACTGCTTATTTGCTTTACAGATAAAAAAGAATCGTGAACTATTGAGCTTTGGCTTTGTGACTTTCGTTCCCGTGGTTCAATTTTCACGCGACGTGTAGGAACACCGTGGGGTTTAGTCGGTAAGAGTCCGACAAAACCTCCTCGCCTCTCACTAACGAGAGTATCCATGAGGATTTCCCCACAAAATAAGGTTGCCCTCCGTCCGGGTTTCTTCAGATTGGTCTTAGTTTAGACAGGGTTTCAGTAGTCAAGCGACGAACCGAGTCGTTAGTCGCTATATTAGTTGACATTTTTAACTGATTTTTTTTACAGTGACTATGTTTCGTGTCTCGGTTCTGGACTCTAAAATTTAGAGATGGCAACCTCATAATTTGATGGAGGGGAGGATTTTAAACTCAATTAACTGTCTGTATGTCGTTTTAATTGTCGGTCCTGAGTTGGCTTATAAAATATTTAAGCTATTTTTCATGGTTGGAGTTGAAAAATTGGAAGTGTGCCCCCACTCTTTGGGGAGCACTTCAAACATTTGCTGGCGATCATTATGAATTATTATCTTATAGTTATTGTTGTAAAATCAACCGGCACCAATATTATGGGTCATTAAGAATTAGCTGATTAAGGTGATATATATTTGTATTTTGTTTTAGGTTATAGACCCAATAGCACCTCGGTACACTGCCTTAGAAACAAGTCCAGTGCCAGTAAACCTCAAAGGAGTACAATCGGATACCTGCCTCAATGTTCAATTACATCCCAAAAACCCGGATGTTGGCACAAAAGTTATATGGATATCGAAAAGACTACTCATAGATCAATTGGATGCTAAGTCTTTAAAAGTAGGCGAGAATGCCACGTTCATTAACTATGGGAATGTTATGATAGATAATATTCACAGGTAACTTCATACTAGTTAATAATTATAACATACTATAGCGAACCACATATATTGGCAGTAAAGGGCGTTGACCCCTTAAAGAAATAAAAGAGAATGAAAGTCAAGAAAGGTAAGCGATGATGCAATCTAACACGGAGGCGGACTACTTTTTTTTTTTTATCGACTACAAGTTGGCCCTTGACTGCTATCACACCTGATGTTAAGTGATGATGCAGTCTAAGATGGAAGCGGGCTAACTTGTTAGGAGTAGGATGAAATCCACACCCCTATCGGTTTCTACACGACATCGTACCGGAACGCTAAATCGCTTGGCGGTACGTCTTTGTCGGTAGGGTGGTAACTAGCCACGGCGAAAGCCTCCCACCAGCCAGACCAAGACAAATTAAGAAAAATCTCAATCTGCCCCGCCGGGAATTGAACCCAGGACCTCCGTCTTATAAATCCATCGCGCATACCACTGCGCCACGGAGGTCGTCAAAAAGAAAAAGACCTTGTTAAGAGTAGGATGAAATCCACACCCCTTTAGGTTTCTACACGACTTCGTACGCTTAGTCGCTTGATGACGTGTCTTTGTCGGTGCCTAGCCACGGCTGAAGCCACCAGCCTAAATCAAATTAGGAAACTGCTGCTGGGAATCGAATCCAAGAGCTCTGTCTACTGTCAGATGTTAATTTTACCATACCTTTCAGAGCCCCAGATGGAACGGTCACAAGTATAGACGCTACACCAAACCTTGAGAACAAGGACTTTAAGAAGACCATAAAGTTAACATGGCTGGCGGACACAGCCCAGTCGCCCTTAGTGGAAACCTACTGCGTGTACTTTGATCACATCATATCCAAGCCGCTGCTCGGCAAGGATGAGGACTTTAAGCAATATATTGGACATGAGACGAGAGTGAGTATATTTGTTTTTATAAAAAAATATAGAACATTTTCTTTAAGCAATAGCTTTCCATCCAAGTAAATGACAAGTTACGAAGACGAAAAGGTCATGACAATCGTTTAATGTCCGATAACCAAAAGTAACTAACTATCCTTGACTACTATAACATTTGATGGTAAATTATGATCTAAGATGCCTTGTTAGATTTCATTTTCTGCAACACAACTGGAGTATATTCCAGTGCAATTGGCTTTAAAAAGAACAAGAAGTACAAGAAAATCGCAGTACGATGAAACCCATCATAAAAATGAAAGGAAAAATAAATTACGGGCGATCTGAGGTTGGGAAATTAGAGATTTCAACGAACAGAAAGCACACCAATTAAAAAAAAATGGTATTTTGATGGCCAATTTTTCGGTTGAAAATTAAGTTATTTTTTCGATATTCATTCAAAATAAGGTGAAAAAATAAATATTTCAAATTATAGCGTGTTTGGGACATAAGAAGGCAAGTTTTTACCAAATTTTATGAAAATAAAATTTTATTTGTAAAAGAAAAATAAAAAACGAAAATCTTGGTTTTTGAATTTTTCACATAAATTTTGAGGTTATGTGAAAAAAGTGTAGGAACAAAAGTTTTAGATCTTTTTATTACCTACAACTTTGCCATTCAACTCTTTTCCGTAGGACTTTTAGTTTTGCCAGAAATCGAGAAAAACCGTTTTTTACCCCTAAACCCTCACCCTCTACCCCTTCCCGACCTCAGATCGCCCGTAATTTATTTTTCCTTTCATTTTTATGATACTCTCCTCCTTTTCCAATGGGTTTCATCCTACTGCGATTTTTTTTGGTTTCAAAAATTAAATGCACTGGTCTAATACCTCCGTGGTAACAAGCCAGACCAAGACTTATTAAGAAAATCTCAGTCGGCTCAGCCGGGAATTTAACCTAGGACTGCCGACTTATAAACTCACCGCACAACGCTGCGCCACAGAGCTGTCGTAAATTCTACTTAATAACCCACCTGGTTATTTTGGTTAAATAACGCACAACTTTTTTCTATAACAGTGGGAAGTCCCTATGCTTGGAGAACCTGAGCTGAGTAAAGTGAAAGTGGGGGATATTATAGAGCTTCAACGCAGAGGCTTCTTCCGCGTAGACGTGGCCGCAGCGCCCCCCTCCCCGCACACGAGCCGGGCCACTCCGCTCATACTGTTCCACGTGCCCGACGGACGCGCCAAGGAGAAGGTAAGTGAAGACGGGGGATATTATAGAGCTTCAACGCAGAGGCTTCTTCCGCGTAGATGTGGCCGCAGCGCCCCCCTCCCCGCACACGAGCCGGGCCACTCCGCTCATACTGTTCCACGTGCCCGACGGACGCGCCAAGGAGAAGGTAAGTGAAGACGGGGGATATTATAGAGCTTCAACGCAGAGGCTTCTTCCGCGTAGATGTGGCCGCAGCGCCCCCCTCCCCGCACACGAGCCGGGCCACTCCGCTCATACTGTTCCACGTGCCCGACGGACGCGCCAAGGAGAAGGTAAGTGAAGACGGGGGATATTATAGAGCTTCAACGCAGAGGCTTCTTCCGCGTAGATGTGGCCGCAGCGCCCCCCTCCCCGCACACGAGCCGGGCCACTCCGCTCATACTGTTCCACGTGCCCGACGGACGCGCCAAGGAGAAGGTAAGTGAAGACGGGGGATATTATAGAGCTTCAACGCAGAGGCTTCTTCCGCGTAGATGTGGCCGCAGCGCCCCCCTCCCCGCACACGAGCCGGGCCACTCCGCTCATACTGTTCCACGTGCCCGACGGACGCGCCAAGGAGAAGGTAAGTGAAGACGGGGGATATTATAGAGCTTCAACGCAGAGGCTTCTTCCGCGTAGATGTGGCCGCAGCGCCCCCCTCCCCGCACACGAGCCGGGCCACTCCGCTCATACTGTTCCACGTGCCCGACGGACGCGCCAAGGAGAAGGTAAGTGAAGACGGGGGATATTATAGAGCTTCAACGCAGAGGCTTCTTCCGCGTAGATGTGGCCGCAGCGCCCCCCTCCCCGCACACGAGCCGGGCCACTCCGCTCATACTGTTCCACGTGCCCGACGGACGCGCCAAGGAGAAGGTAAGTGAAGACGGGGGATATTATAGAGCTTCAACGCAGAGGCTTCTTCCGCGTAGATGTGGCCGCAGCGCCCCCCTCCCCGCACACGAGCCGGGCCACTCCGCTCATACTGTTCCACGTGCCCGACGGACGCGCCAAGGAGAAGGTAAGTGAAGACGGGGGATATTATAGAGCTTCAACGCAGAGGCTTCTTCCGCGTAGATGTGGCCGCAGCGCCCCCCTCCCCGCACACGAGCCGGGCCACTCCGCTCATACTGTTCCACGTGCCCGACGGACGCGCCAAGGAGAAGGTAAGTCCATCACTACATATCTATGTATCTTTGATATCGCTATTAAGGCGGGCAAACGAGCCTACTCGTCACCTGATGTTAAATGATTATTGCCGCCCATGTACATTCGTTAAACCAGAGGTACTGCTAATGCGATATATTGCCTTAGCGAATGGTATTGTCGCTCCTTAAATATCTCCATGTTAAAATTGGCACGAAATACCGCAGCAGAAAGTTTTTTTTTTTTTTATTATCCAAAAAAAATTTAAGGGACTTTTATTCAGCATGAATATGTCAGCCCCATCGTATCCTAATTTACAATCTCAATGATTAAATATTAACAAAAAAACAAAAGTTATGTCGGAGCTTATAACTTAAACTATACAATTAAAGTAGCAAAAACATAAAAATATACATGAAACATAAACGAAAACACAAACGAAAAGAAACTTAAAATTAAAAAATCACTCATGCAGAAATATCTCAATAACAGATTTGAAACTTTTTATTGTCGGTTGACCAAGAAGGCTAGTAAAAGCTCCAACATCAAACTTGTTAACTCGATATTTCTGCATAAAATCTTCTCTTTGTACCTTATATTTCCTACATTCCACCAGTATGTGCTGGACATCATCCAAAGTACCACAGACTTCACAATTGGCAGAATTTACCTTTTTCATTAAAAATGCGAACTTTTTAGATGGATAATGTCCAGAACGTAGCCTGTGAGCTAATATTATGTATTTTCTACTTAGCCTAATACTATCAAACCAAGGGAATCGAGGAGGCTGGCATTGTATAGTTTTATACCAAATACCTTTTTCCCTACTTTTAATATCAAAATATTCTCTAAATTTATCATAGCATATTGTTTTAAATTTATTCAATATTTCTGTATAGAAAGGTAAGATATGAAACTCTGCACCTTCCGTTATTGCAGCTTTAGCAAGTCTATCAGCCTCCTCGTTTCCTCTTACTCCTATATGAGATGGAACCCATTGCAATTTCAAAGTATGACTTAAGTCATACATTTGTTTTAAAATTTCATAAGCTACTGGCATACCTCTGCTATATCCAGAGGCGCACCGAGCTATATGTTGCAAGGCGCTTTTGCTATCTGAAAGGATAACAAAATTACGAGCAGAAAGTTGATTCCATAGTTAACAAGTGCGCGGCAGAAACGATATGAAAAATCTGGAGATTGTAGATACCTATACTTATAATACAACTGTAACAGCTCCAATACAGTACATTAAAGATATTTTTAATTTCTTTTTACCTGTAATCACTGTTAGCTACTTTTCTAAAAAAAATCGGCATCTCGTCAAGAAGAAGCTACTTACGGAAAATTAACTTGATATTATTCCTCGGATCTTGGACTATTAGTACTATAGTCGGAATTTTATTTAACCTTACATAGTGTACGAATAAAAATTTTTATAGTCGTAAATACCCGTAAGTGATGTCAGTAACAGCACTAGATTTTGTATTTATTTATTTTTAATTATAGATGTTTACTGCTGTCATTGTTGGCGTATATCATAAACTAGCAGTCGCCCGCGACTTCGTTCGCGTGAAAACCTCTTAGGTACCCTTCTAATTTTAAAGACAGACTATCATATAAAGTGTGCTTATTCCCCGCTCTCCCTCAATTTAATTTTTTAATAGTTTCCCGTCAAGTAGGGTTGCCATCCGTCCGGGTTTTCCCCGGATTTGTCCTAGTTTAGAGGGCATCCGGGGAGCGTCCGGGGAAGGTTTCATTTGTAGACCGGGTTCTAAAAAATAAATAAATAAAAAAAAATTATCTGCGAGACACTCACTATGCTCGCAAGGCGCACCACACCAAGATCAACCGATGAACCAAGTATATTCACCGTTTCAAATAAAAAAGGTGATTTATAATATTTATAACTATTTTTTATTACATTGAATATGTTTAAAAGATCTTGGTGACTTTCGGACTCTAAAATCCGGGCTTTTCACGCGTCCTTGTCCTGTTTTCCAAATTTTACCGACAAGCAATATCATCCGTTGCGTCCCGTGTACTAAAGATCTACATTTTTATTAAACACGAACAAAGTCTGAGAACCTCCGAGCTACGCGCTCAAATCTAAACTCTCCTCCCGCACGCGCACCCCCGCCTTGGTGACGCTCACTTCGCAACGAAGAAATAGTAATATTTTAATTTCGCCATAACTTCAAAACCAAACGTCCAATTTTAATCTTTTAAATACTAAATATTATCTAAATAAACTGTACTTAGTGATAAAATAATTTATTTTGATAAGGATTAATAGCATGAGTAAAAAAATGCGTTTAAATGTAGTCCAAAAAAATTTTAAGATTTTTAAATAAAAAAATGGTTGTTGTGCCTCACTCGACATAGATAGGTATAGTGTGTCGCAGACTTATTTGTAGATATTTATAAGATCTCAAATTAATTAGAACATTTTATGGTTTTATCTTTTATAGTTTAGGCAGCGTACGCAAAATAAGTAACTTTTCTGGTTGATTTTTTACACCTTGTGTCCGAAAAACCCAAATATTTTACGGAACCCTATTTTTTGCCAAAATAAAATTTAGCCTATGTTACTCGTGGATAATGTAGCTTTCGAATGGTGAAAGAATTTTTAAAAACGGTCCAGTAGTTTTTGAGCCTATTCATTACAACCAAACAAACAAAGTTTTCCTCTTTATAATATTAGTGTAGATAAATAAACAATCCGATGTGGAAAACAATTTGGTATCGATTTTTTAAAATAAAATAATTAATTTATAAACATGATCGAAAATATCAGTAAGTTTTGGGATGTTATGCCGTTTGATTGAGGCCCCTACTCCACCAGCGTTTTGCGAGCGTCAGCGTTCCTTCAACGTCTACGCAGCGTCGTTGCGTTTATTGACAACAAGTATAATCACGTACATTTTTTAACAACCTGGATGACCAATTTTAATGTGTTCTTTTTCTTACCTCAAAGTTATAACAAGCCTTTCTTCCGTATTTAGTTTCCAAATAAATATTTATAAAGTACAGATTCGTTGTTTTTAATACTATGAGAGTACAGTGCGAAATATTCACTTTCTTGTAATCTATTGGACTATATACGATTATCTAAAAACGACGATGGTAATTTCTTATTTTTTTTAAGTTATTTTCGTCGATAAGTGTTTCTTGTCGGAGTCTACTTTTTCTCTGATTGTACGCGGAAACGCAACGTTGACGTTGGCTAGTGAAATAGGGACCTAACTTTTTGTACCTATATACAATATATATGTTGTATTAAAACAATGAAAAAAAACAAGAATAATTTTATTTATTATAATTACACAAGTTTTAGAGTTAAAAAAAACTGTTTGCTAGAAATAACAAATTATTGCTATGCGATTGTTACATGCTTAAATGTCCCGAATAATTATTGGATTTTGTTAATAATTAACAAATATTCAAAATGTATTCAGAGGCACTAACATAGCTAGATACTAAGAAGAAAATAAACAAAAATTTTATATTTTATAGATCACTATAAAGTTCCTGCTTTATATCATTATTATTAGGCTTCAACTTAGAAAGGTCCTCGTCACATGTTTCTAATTTTGTTATTACTCTATGTATTTCATATATTTGTTCATCTAGCACATCATTTTGTTCATTTTGTATGAAGTTGTTATAGGATTCTAACCGCTCTGTTTTGATTTTAACCGGCGCAGTTATTACCTTAAGGTATGCTGCATTTAATTCCTGATTTTGTTCTTCATCACTATGTTTGCCGCTATTAGTTTCTATAGGTTCTAATTTTATTTTCTTTCTCATATTTTGTTCGCCTTTATATAAATATTCCTTGCGTTTTAGTTTTTGTCTCAAGTCAAATTCATATTCTACTTCAGCATGTTTGGTTTCTAGAAGTTCTAACTTGATTGAATGTTCAGGGATTTGTTTTTTAGGTAACAGCTGCCATTCTTCATCTGAGTCTTTCATCCTCTGTAAACAGTTTAAAAATAAAGAGTACTTTGTTTGTAGTTTGGTTCTTTAGAAATCTTTATCGAACTGTAATAGTTATTTATTGATTAGAGTTAATACATTCTAATATATAAAATTTCCCTGTCACAATGTTAGTTACAATACTCCTTTAGGTCTGAGAATCGGCTACTATCTAATTTTCACCTAATTTTTTTTTTAAATTTTAATGCAAAACAACGTTTGCCGGGTCAGCTAGTTAGCTAGGTATAGATTTTTTTAAGGGAAGAAAACTCAATACTTTCATAACAGAACCCAGGGACTCGAACTTAGGTCAGAAGTTCAAATGGATCCGAGGCCGTGTGTGCACTAAAACTCTGAACTTACCTTTCTGGTGGACTTTAGTAATATTTCAATTTCATCGTCAGTGCAGGAACTTATGTCCTCGTATTGTAAACAATCCTGCTGCTCATCATTCAACGTAAATATTATTGGTGTTGTAGCTTTCTTATTGTTCTTGTCAATACTTTTGGATTTCTAAAACAAAATATTCATAAAGATCACATCTCAGATTTGTCAAATAAAACATTTCAGTCACATTTGATCCATGATGGATATAGTAGGAACCTATACTAAAGCCAAACTCGATTGAGAATGCTTGTCAACAAACAAATTTAAAATTAAGGTAGAAAATGCAACACATTTTATGCCTAATAAATTTAAAATTATGATTAGTTATTTTAAAAAATCTTATTTAAGAGATATTGAATATGTTAATTAGTTTTAAGCTTACTAATCTAATTTACTGTTATGAATTCGTCATTAACTAATTATTTAAAAAAATAGGACTAGTGATTTCTACCTTCATTTTTATTTTGTTTGTTGAAAAGCATTCTCAATCGAGTTTGGCTATAGTATAGGTCTGAAAACTTTGTTATTTTGGGATAGATAGATACTTATCAATAGTGACTTCACTATCAGCCTATATTAACGGCCACTACAAGGCCAGGTTCCCACCTTATAGGAGTGGGGATATGGAAACCTAAATCCACCACGCTGCACCAATACGGGTTGTCGGGCTAAGTGGGATAATCTTTGACTCTCTAAACTTGAATTACAAATTAACAGTGAACTTAACATTACATTTTCGTAACACGACCTTTTTTAAAAAATTATAAAATACAACAACAGCGATACCTTTTTCGATAGTTTGTGCTAGAATCCGTTACCTAGGTTTTTGAACTTTAAATATAACATTTCACAGCTTAAACCGTTGTTTCATTGAATCGTAATCGTAAGCGTACTGCAAAAATCTCGAAAAAACTTGAGATTCTTGCACTTCTACATTTCTTGGATTCTATGTCTTGTTGCATCTATGAATTCAGCCAAGGGAAATCTAACGCTCTCAAGCGTTGGGTTTCCATTCAATTCAATGCAATTAGATTTTCACTAACCTTTACAAATTTCCGCTGTCTATATCGATTGCACTCCTTCGTTTTATACTGTACACTTCTTCTACATTTTCCTCTAAAACATCGCGGCACAATCCTTTCTTTTAACTGTGCCCGGAATATGAAACGCTCCTCCTTTTGAATGACTTTCACAGGCCGCGTTCGACGTTGTATTTGTATTATTAAATTGTCGTTGCTTTTAATCACTATTCGTTTCATCATTAACCACACTCAGATCACAGCTAGATTTGTAAATCGTCCGCGCACGAGTTGTTTTTATCGGTTAAAATCTTAAACTTTAGTCGTTTTGTTTTCAGCGTCTAGTTATAATCAGTTTTATACAAAACTTATGATGCGCCTCGAGATACTCGTAGCCATCGGTTAAAACTTGCTCAGTTACGCCGCCTACCCGCCTAATACTGAATAATGACTTACCTTCGTTTTTGGAAAAAATGCTCATCTTATGCCTTGTTTTTATTACTACAGAATTAAATTAACTTACTCCGTTTTTTTTATTGAAAAAATAGTAACATTGTGATTTATATCCTATGTAAATATCACTTTTGTACTAGTTCAATTACTTTCGTCTTTTACTGATTACTTTCATATAACATTCGCGGGCGCGTACTTTGGCGGTCCTCCTGGGTTCTTGGTCGAAGGCTACTTCAGTGGGCCCAAATTATTTTGCAAATGATGGAAAAACAGCTCTAATATGAAGACATTATGGCTTTAGAACAACTTAAGATCTTGAAAATTAACTCTTAAACCTATCTAAGAACTGACAAATCTGAGATATATCCTCAACCGCTCACGTTCTTTTGCTCGAGACGAAACCCATTACGCCTTATAAATTCGTCTACACGAAATTTGCAGTAAGTAATTTAGTAGCAGAAATATTATAAATGGTCTTCGCCTCTAGGACTATTTGCTGATTCTAAGAAAAATAGACGTTATAAAGTGCCGCGATGTTACCCTCGAAACCATCGCCAGTCTCCGCTCACACTATTACCACCGAAATATCCTCCACTGCTATTATCGGCACATTTTGATTTACGCAACAAATTTTTCAATTATTATGATTAATATCCAAAAATAGTTTCGCATATTTTCACTTGACAAATGTCATTTAAACGTAAGTCATCAGTTCATAAATTATATATTCTAAATACGATGTATAACGATTTTAGAACGATAATTTAAAAAAATAAACACAAAATAATTCGATTGAAGGACGAATATCGCTGACCACAAAATATCAATTCCAAAAACTAATTTTAATTATAATTTATCATTTAGGCCTGTGTGCACGAACACGAAGATTTCGGTGATTATAACGGTTAACATAAGCTAAACGTAAAATTTACTGTTCACGACAACCCGTACACCGGTTAGAACGTAAGCTCGGTTAAGATAACTACCCGGTTTACGTCCTTAACTGGCGTACGGGTTTATTATAAATAGTAAATTTATAGTAAAGTTATGTTATCCGTTGGTTATGATAACCGAAATCTTGGTGCACACAGGCCTTAATGGTTAACCTCAAGAAAGGATAATTTAATGTTTTGTTTTATTTAAAATATTAAAAGTCTCTTAATTTATAATCTAAATAGCAATAAATTACACTTGGTAATAAGAGAGTATAAAAGGCACTGCAATGCAAGTGACCATAGCAAGCCTTGCTAATAATCGCTGATGAAGCGCTTTATAAGTCCATTCATAACATCCGTCTATTATTTCAAGTGTATGCAAAATTGCATTTACTTTAGCTTTTCGCGTATTGGTCATTGTTTATATAGGCAAACATTCCAACGTTTCTAACGAGTATTCTTTCTTTGAAATTTTCCTTCAATATTGCCGTGATTACCATCCCAACGGCAGAGCCTTACCGCCAAGTGATAAAATTCCAGTACGATGTAGTGTAGAAACCATAAGGGGTGTGGATTTCAATTTTCCCCTAGCAGGTCAACCCGCGACTTCGTCCGCGTGAAAACCTCTTAGTGAAACGACCATTACGTGTTCTCAACTGTCTTTATTTCCTTTATCTTGCGCCTACCTACATAACATAATAATAAATGTACCTTAATATACAACATCTTTCCCATCAAAAGAAGTAATGAATAAGTAGTAACTAAACTTAGACTAAACTTAATCTAACACAATATAAACCTGTTATAGCCATAGTAATCATAAGCATAATAACACTATTTTTTCTTAAAAAATAATGCCAGCTGTTTACGAGCTTTATAAGCAGCTGCTCGAGTACGTTCCGCTCCCTCGGGCGAGCTATTACAATTAGTGTCTTGGTCTACCCGAGGGTCATCACTGCTGTACCTTTCAGCATCAGTAAATGAATTTAAAGCACTATCATCACTATCCTCCTTTTCATCCAAAGGAAGAGGTGAACGGCTGGCTGCAGAACTAATTTCAGCACGAATAAGATGACGCCGATTACGTCTGTATTTTCGACCTGATTCGTCAACAACAAAATAAGACCTTGGCTGTGGTGCCGCCGCCTGTACCGTCACACGGCGCCGAGTGTTGCCGTCTTCCACCAGCACCCGCTCACCCGCTCTCAACTCGGGTAGGGCACGCGATCGCTTATCGTAATATTCCTTAGCGCGTTCGCGATTACGATTTATGTTGACAAAATCGTCATCGCTATTCCTATCTGGCATTAACTTTTTTGTATTTATAGGGAGTTTAGTGTTCAATCGTCTTCCCATTAATAACTGCGCCGGTGAATTAATCCCATCACGCGGTGTCGCCCTTAAGTTAAGCAACCCTAGATAAAAATCAGATCCTGTCATTATTGATTTTTTTATAATATTTTTTACCGTCTGTGCGGCCCTTTCGCTAAGTCCGTTGGACTGTGCGTAGTTGGGAGACGAGGTTGTATGTTTGAATCACCAGTCTAAGCTAAAATTTCGAAACTCTTTGGACACATACGCAGGCCCATTATCCGTCACCAGCTCCTCAATTATGCCGTGCCTCGCGAACTGATCTTTCATGGCTAATATTACCGCTCGCGAACCTGGGTTGGATATAGGACTTACTTCAATAAAATTGGAAAAGTAGTCAACGAGTATTAGAAAATATTTTTTACGAAACACGAATATATCCGAGCCAACCTTTCTCCACGGTAGACTAGGAACATGATGAGGAATCATAGGTTCTCTCTGCGGACGAGCGGCGTGCTCTGCGCACGCGGCGCACGCGCGCACCGTCCGCTCCACGTCGCGCGACTTGCCGCTCCAAAACATGACGTCACGTGCGCGTCGCTTGCAGCGGTCAATTCCGAGGTGACCCTCGTGTACACACGCCAGCATTTCGCTTCTCAGCTCACGAGGTATAAAGACCAAGTTATCTTTAAACAGAACACCTCCTATATATTCGAATGAAGTTCTATACGACCAGTGCCCGCGAACTAAACTATCTACGTCTTGTCTATATCGCGGCCACCCGCACAAAATATAATTAATTAAGATTTTACACTCGGGGTCTTTACCCGTCGCTTCCCTAACTCGTTGTATTTTAGTGTCACTGAACCGTGCATTGTTTATAACAAAACACGCTTGAGCATCAATTTCATCCGACAACTTGTCGTGCATAGGCTCCGAGAGGGCTGCTCTGGACAGCGTATCGGCCAGGTACATGTATTTACCGGGCTTGTAAACAACAATAAACTCGTAACACTGGATGCGCAACATCATACGTTGTAAGCGCGCCGGAACCGCATCTAAAGATTTTTTAAAAAGAGACTCGAGTGGCTTATGGTCTGTTTCAATCGTAACGTCTGACCTCCCATACACGTACTGATGAAATCTTTCCAGTGCGAACACAATCGCTAGCATTTCTTTTTCAATTTGTGCGTATCGAGTTTGCGTGTCCGTAAGCGTAACCGACGCGAACTCCACCGGGCGGCCGGCCTGCAGCAAGGCGGCGCCGAGCGCGCTCGCGCTTGCGTCTACCGTTAACAGCACAGGCTCTGCGCCCGAGTACAGCGCGCGGGCGCGCGGCACAGCGCCTGCTTCAGCGCCGACACCGCCGCCGAGTGGTTACTCTCCCAACACCACTCGATACCTTTTCTTAACAGACTTCGAAGTGGATTCGCGATGTCAGCATAGTTTGGAATGAACTTGGACAAATAATTTGTCATGCCTAAAAATCGCTCCAGCGAGCCCCTGTCGTTTGGAATGGGCATTTCTCTGATCGCACGTATTTTATTTATATCGATTTGCATACCCCTCTCACTAAACGTGTGTCCTAAATACGTAACTTGACGCACCTGAAACTCGCATTTATCTCGATTAAATCTAATACCTACTTCGCGAGCCCTATCTAATAACGATCTCAGTCTAGCGTCGTGTTCGTCCAAGGTGCTACCGTAAACAATTATGTCGTCTACGAACGATTCCACTCCGTCTAAATCCTCTAGAAATTGGCGAATCTTCGCATGAAACACTTCACTGGCACAGCTCACCCCGTACGGGAGCCGCAGAAACTGATAACGTCCGAATGGGGTACCAAAAGTGCATAAGTCCGCGCTCTGGTCGTCTAGCTCAATCATCCAAAATCCCGAGCGCGCGTCTAGCTTACTGAAATACCTTGCCCCGTGCAGCGTGCTGGCTATCTCGGTGAGCGTGGGCAGCGGGTAGTGCGCGCGGCGGATGGCGCGGTTGAGCGGGCGCGGGTCGAGGCACACGCGCACGCTGCCGTCTTTCTTCGCGGGAAGTACTATCGCGTTCACCCACGGCGTTGGATGAGACACTTTTCTTATTATATTCATTCGCTCCATGTTATCGAGTTCACTTTTTAATTTATCTCTTACACCCATAGGTATTTTACGAACTGGACATACTGACGGGTTTACTTCTTTATCTATGACGATTCTATATTTCCCTGGCAGTTTACCTACGCCTCGAAACAAATCACTATACTGATCTATGTTAATAGTGAAAATTCGCTTTATAACTCCTATATTTTCACATGTATCTTTCCCGAGAACACTTTGACAGTCGTCCTTAGATATAATAAATTTAATGATATATTTATTTTGTTTATATGACCATAACATATCCCGAGAACCTAATATAGGTAAATAATTGCCACAAAATGATTGAGCACGTTGATTACAATGTTTTAAATCACTGAAAGAGTATCCTAATCTCTGAAATGTTTTAAACGATAATACATTTAAATCTGACCCTGAATCTAGTTTAAATTTTTCTGACATTCCGTTTTTACACAATATCAATGTTTCAAACCACTTACTGTCTTTACCTATTTTGTCATCGTTCAATATGGAAACATGGAACAAATCATCATTAATTACTTCCTCATTCACTTCAAACACTTTTTTATTAGCTTTTACGCAACATTTTTTAAAATGTCCCCGTCTAAAACACAAAAAACAGGTCGCGGATCTAGCTGGACACCGATCATAGTCACTATGATCGTTACCGCACGACACGCACTTTACATCACTATTCGCACTCAACCGAGAATCGAACCGACGACCCGGCGCCTCATTGCTGCGCATGCGGCGCGCGGCGCTCGGAGCGGCAGGCCGGCCGCTCGCACCGCCTGCCTCGCCCCGCGCGCGCGCCCGCGCCCCGAACACTGCATCCACCGCAGCGCCGGCCGTCGATTCCGAAGTTTTAGCGACTTCAATTTGCTTGCCCTCCGTCAGCGATATTTCACTCGCGTGACAAATCTTTATGGCCTTCTCCAAGGTTAAGTCGTCCGTTCTGAGCAATCTATCTCGCACTGTACTGTCGGAAATACCACACACGATGCGATCTCTTATCAGACCGTCTTCTAGGTGCTCAAACTCACAGTGCTGACTCAATATTCGTAAAGCTGTGACGTATGAGTCCACATTTTCGCCGACTTCTTGACTGCGCGTGAAGAACCGAAATCTACACATAGTTGTATTGTGTTTTGTGCCAAAATGGTCATTAAACTTTGAAACTAAGACATCTATATCGTCTTGACTTTCGTCCTTTAGAAATTTAAAAGTAGTATAGATGTCATATCCGTCTGGCCCCACAAGATTAATAAGCAGACTTGCTTGAACATCTTTGCTTTCTTTATGCACGCCAGACGCTTTCAGAAACACGTTAAATTGCTTGTACCACTTGCGCCACGCGTCCGCCCGACTCACCGGGCCACCTTCCAACACCAGTTCCGCTGGAGGTCTCGCGTGTTCCATTTGTATATGAGTATACAAACACGCTAATAGTTAAAATACACTAAAACACCACTATATTTACAACTTTAACTCGGTTTTATTCGACACCGCTGTCACCATGTAGTGAAACGACCATTACGTGTTCTCAACTGTCTTTATTTCCTTTATCTTGCGCCTACCTACATAACATAATAATAAATGTACCTTAATATACAACAGTACCCTTTTAATTTTAAAGACAGACTTTCATACCTATAAAGTGCGCTCTTTCCCCACTACCCCTCTCAATTCAATTTTTTTATAGTTTCCCGTCAAGCAATATGCTCCGTCCCGTCCCGTGTACTAAAGATTTACATTTTTGTTAAACATTGTACGATATTACAGTACATTAACATTACCAATATATATTTATGGCAAGCTGATGTGTATAGCTTGTATTAAATAGTCTATTTCACTTTTGAGTCTAGCTTTTATAATAAACAAAATAATTTACAATCCGACATGCAGATCTAGAGATTAGCCCGTTTAAACAAATGAAAATTAATTTCGACTTAATATCTTCTTAAAAGATTACGACATATACTCTCGTGGACATTTTTGTAGATCATTTCAAGAGGAATAATTCTTTCATACATATATTTTTGGTATCTTGAACCGTTTTCGGAGCGCACGCAACGGAAGCCCTCAAGGATGAATAATTTTCCCCGTTTTTTTCCACATTTTCCATTATTTCTTCGCTCCTAATAGTTGCAGCGTGATGTTATATAACCCAAAGCCTTCCTCGATAAAAGGTCTGTTCAACACAAAAAGGATTTTTCAATTCGAACTAGTAGTTCCTGAGATTAGCGCGTGCAAAGTAACAAACAAACTCTTCAGCTTTATAATATTAGTATAGATTTGTTGTATCCGACGAACTTAAGCACGAGACGGAAAGTGAAAGTATTACATACGCGTGTCAACCACGTAGCGACTTGAATTAGTTTAACGATCTCCTTGTTGTGTTTCAGACGTTCGCGTTTTTTTATAATATCGTATTTTTTTTAAATCGTAAGTTCTCTGCTGTTCCATATGTGTACTAATTGTTATGTCTGTTCTTGACCTTGATTTAACAGTATTTGTGGCACTTTATTGGTGTTTTAATTTCGAAATAAATTTATTTTTTTCTTTGTTATGTGATGATTTCTTTGTAGCTTGATAACATTTTGTTGGTTCTACTAAATTTGATAATTGTGATCTTTGGAAGTAGAATATTTAAGTTCAGTAGAAATATTCGACACGAAAAATATGCACTATTTTTCGTGTCGAACATTTAATTGATTTTTTCAATAATTATTTATTATCATGTTATATACGAGTAACATATGGAAGTATGAATATTGGTTTTTTAATGTTATTTAACTGTGTTAATAGTTATGATGTGTTAGTATTTTATTTGTTACTATTATTTTATTATGCTACTTATTTGATGGGGGAGTAAGATGGTTCATCTTATGTTAAGTGGTAACTAACCTAACTATCTTCAGCAGCTTAGTAGAAACAGGTGTTATTTTACGGAAGTAATTTTTATAACGTAAATTAAATAATAAAAGTGTGAATTTCTCATGTCACTACACATTGTTGTGAATTGTCGACACAATAAAGATAATCCGTTATCAAAGATAAACGAACTTTGCCTTTATTTGGACGAATCTGCGTTGCTACATAAAATGTTCATGGTATCGAAGAAAATAGCAAAATTAATGTGTTTTATTCAATCAATCATTGTTCAATCTACTTAATTAACATTCGAGTTTGATTTAACATATTTTGAGACAGGCCCGTTAGGAATTCACGAGGAAGCTTCAATTTTAAATTTGCGACTACTTATTATTATTAGTGATAAGCAAAGAGAAGTTATAGTTGTATTTTTGTTGAATAGTGTTACCCACACTTGTAAGATAATTTCTAAAGATTTACGACGGAAGGCGGAAGATCGACGGGATACGAACTCGAATTGCCAATTGCAAAGGAGACGCAGAGATGGAATCCCGTCGATCCCGTTAATTTTTTAAAAATCTTTAGAAAGACAAATGAAGTGAATGTTAATGAAAAAAATTGAAATGAAAATTTATTATCACTAAATATGATATACATTATACATTTTTCTAGCCAAAAGCTGCTCAGCCGACGCAAGGCAAGGAAACGGTAGCCGCGCCTCCGGTAGCAAGCGACTCGGCCGCGCTGAATGACGAAATCGTCAAACAGGGCGACTTAGTTCGGTCACTCAAGTCCGCTAAGGCCGAGAAGGCCAAGGTCGACGCAGCTGTCAAACTCTTGTTGGAGCTCAAAGCCAAGTATAAGGCTGCGACGGGACAGGTTGGTATTTTCTCTGTATTTAGATACTGTTAGTCTATTATATACTTATACTCGTATTATTTAATTAATATTGAAAAATCGGTGGTATTGATATGGGTGTGGTGATTTTTTAATTATACCAGAATGGCTGAACTGATGTAAATGAAATAAGTTTATTTGATAATTGGGTTGTAATACAAAATAGTATTAAGCATAGGAGGGAGATCTAAGCGAGCAACTCCGCGGTGTCACATGTATGAACATAGACAAAAATATTTTATTACATTGGATTTATACATGACTGATATAAAACCTCAATTGTCTGGTCCTGTAGTAAAGATCATATTGATGATACCTGTTTTAATATACCTAATTATATTTTTTATTTGTGAAAAAACTAGTGTCTATAGCAATGAAAATCGGTCCAATTGTTGCCGAAAAGTTTCAAATTTAAGATGGCTACGAAAAAATTGCGAACCACAATAGTTTTTTAAAGTGTATAAAAATCATAATTCTATTTCAATAGGATTGGAAACCAGGCGCAGTCGCGGCACCAGCGTCTACTCCAGCAACAGGAAATGATGCTTCAACACTGAACACCGAGATTACCAAGCAGGGTGACTTGGTGCGTTCCCTCAAGATCGCAAAAGCTGACAAGGCCAAAGTTGACGAGGCTGTCAAAACCCTGTTGGATTTGAAATCTAAATATAAGGCCGCTACTGGTCAGGTAGTTATCCCTGTACATTGCTATAGATATAATAAAAAATTATAAAGAATATTAAAAAGATATTAAGTAAACAAGAATGCCGATTTTTGTATGAAAGTGCGCCTAAACCATTTAACATCAACCGAACATACGACAATAGATTTAAAATGTGCTAAGAGTTAAGGGATGACCAAATTACGATGGGAGTTCGTAATATTCTGACTTTAAATTTTTTGTATATTTTGGAGATAATATTTTGCTAAAAAACGCCTACTAATGCTTCAAATTCCAAGACACGTCGTTTTTTTATAATAATGGGAAGTGATCCTCGGTAAACAGGAATAGCAACGCTTTGCTGCAACACTAAACACCGAGATTACTAAGCAAGGTGACTTGGTGCGTTCCCTCAAGACCAGTAAGGCAGACAAGGCCAAAGTTGACGAGACAGTCAAAGCCCTATTGGATTTGAAAGCTAAATATAAGGCAGCAACTGGCCAGGTAACTTACCAACGCTTTGACCAAAATATAACGTTTCCCCATACACAACGATACAGAACTTTTGATTTAAATAACTTTTAAACCCTTATTTGCACCTGAATAAAATTAATTTTGTTCTAAAATATTATTCCAAAAGATAATTTTAACATTCAATCGGTTGATGTGCAGAATAAGTGAATAAAGGGCGAATTTTGGCATTCACCTTGTAGCTGTTGAAATTATTGATGGCTAAAAACTTGTATGCAAAAAAAATGGTTCTTTTTTATCAAAAAAAATGTTAATACTTACTCACATACTTTTGTGTTTTTTGCTATTTCACAGGTTTTTTAATAAGTTTTGAAGTTAAGTCAACATCATCATAAACAATATTATCAAACTATTTTACCGGCCATCAAAATGCACCTCCTTCCTCCTAAAGACACTAGAGCATATTAGAATTTAAACTATCGCGAGTATTATCCTAATCTAAACTCTACTAAAAACTAGTCGGGCATACACCGACAACCGTGACGTAAGTTTCACTAGAGTATACTAAAAACCCCTCATCCTCATCAGGATTGGAAACCAGGCGCAGTCGCGGCTCCAGCGTCGTCTCCAGCATCAGGGAATGACGCTGCAACACTAAACACCGAGATTACCAAGCAAGGTGACTTGGTGCGTTCCCTCAAGACCGCTAAGGCAGACAAGGCCAAAGTTGACGAGGCAGTCAAAACCCTGTTGGATTTGAAAGCTCAATATAAGGCAGCAACTGGCCAGGTAACATTTCATTCAAATTTACCTAAGTGGCGTAACTACAAGTCAAGAAATTGGTGTTTGCCTAAAACAAAGAAGCAATGGTTATGATTAGTTAAAAAAAAATAAAGGCCAGTCTTTTAAAAATTATTTAAAATAAAATATTTTTTTTTATAGACTACAAGTTGGCCCTTGACTGCTATCACACTTGATGTTAAGTGATGATCCAATCTAAGATGTAAGCGGGCCAACTTGTTAGGAATAGGATGAAATTCACACCCCTTTCGATTTCTACACGACATCGTACCGGAACGCTAAATTGCTTGGTGGTTCGTCTTTATCGTATAATATACATTACAATTTAGAGAAACAATTCTTCCATACACTGTTTCGTTATATTTCAAATTGTTAAAGTAGCGTATTTATATTTCAATAGGATTGGAAGCCAGGCGCAGTCGCGGCTCCAGCGTCAACTGCAACATCAGGAAATGATGCTTCAACACTGAATAGCGAGATTACCAAGCAAGGTGACTTGGTGCGTTCCCTCAAGACCGCGAAGGCTGACAAAGCCAAAGTTGACGAGGCAGTCAAAACCCTGTTGGATTTGAAAGCTCAATATAAAGCAAGTACTGGTCAGGTATGTCAGATCTAATATTTTTTTTTTATTTATTTATTTGTTTAAACAACATAAAACATAACAATCACATAAAAGGTGCGAACATAAACTTAATTAAGTTTTTCCGCGCACCCTGCGCCGTCGACAGTAATATATTATTAAACTTTTATGAAAATAAATCTAATATTAAGAGAATACACTAAAAACTAACGTTCTATTAACTAACTTACTTAACTTACTTACTAATAAAGAGAGAAAAAAAAAAACAAAAAATCAAAATAAAATATCATCAGACAACAAACAAAATCGGTGTGATATTTTGTGCTCGTGTATACAGGACGTTACTAGTACAAATGTTATTGATATTTATCAGTGATAAGTGTTTGATAGTATTGTTTCAATTTTTGTTTTATGTTTTTAGATGTAATTGTATCTTTTATACACTTAGGTAGCTGATTTATTAAATTAGGTATCACGTAATCTAGTTTTCTTTTTCCATATGAGTTATTATGAATAGGTAAATTGATTTTGATTTTATCAAGTCTGCGGGCTGAGTAGGTTTCCGGTTTTTTTATTAAATGTTCTGCAAAATAATTTTCTATTAATAAAGTTAGTTCAACTTTTTCATGTACAGGAATGATTTTACAATAAGCAAACAATTTTCGGTAATCATTTTTGTACATGTTTTTTATTTTAGGTGGAACTATTTCTTTTTAACCGACGAAAAAAAACGGAGGAGGTTCTCAATTCGACACGTATATTTTTTTTTTTTTTTTATTTTTTTTTTTTATATGTATGACCACGCATAACTTTATACAGTGTTGTCCGATTTTGATAATTCTTTTTTTATTAGAAAGGGCATACATCCAAGGTGGTCCCATTGTCCGCATGTTAGGATCTGATGACGATATCCTGGGGAAATTGAAGGAACTCTTCAAATTTTGGAGGCACGCTTACAGCGATTTCGGTTTTTGTCTCGGTATCAGTAGCTTTTTGGCTACTAGTGCCGTATAATATACTATGACAGTATAGCACGAGTACGTTACGTGGCGATAAATCACTAAAAAGTAAGAAATAAAATTTTTTAACAAAAAATAGAACCGACTCAAAGCGCACTAAAAAGTAAAAAATAACTGTGTTATTTAGTTGCTTTAATTTACTTAAGCATATCTAGGAGTCGGTGCCAGCCAAGGTTTCTACTTTCAAGGACGTTACCTAGAACCCACAAACTTCTTTACTACGTAAAATAAATGTTCCTTAAACTTGCTGGCACCGACTTCATAGATATGCTTAAGTAAATTAAAGCAACTAAATGACACAGTTATTTTTTACTTTTTAGTGCGCTTTGAGTCGGTTCTATTTTTTGTTAAAAAATTTTAGTATACGCATTTGCAGAGAAAATATGAGATCAAGATGTGTTTTAAAAATTCGACCGTAGCTTGATAAGCCATACGAAATAATAGATTCTACCAAAGATTTGTATAGTAATAGTAGTGTTCTAAATGGTATTTTATACTTTATTATGTGAAATTTTGCAAGTATCCCCCTTAATTTATCACACACGTGATTAATATGTTCTTTCCAGTTCAATCGATCGTCTATTGTGAGCCCTAGGTATGTATGTTTATTTACTAAATCAATGGCACTACAGTTACAAGACATCAGACGATCAATACTATAGTTATGAAGACATTGGTGATTGTGTGCAATTAGTTTAGGTTTGTACGAGCTTCTATTATTGCTTGTGCTGATGTACAGTACTTTAGTTTTAGTAGCATTAAGAACTAGTCCAACGTCGTGTGACCATTTTGCCAATAAATCATTTCAATCATTTTGAAGTTTATCTTGAGTCTCTTTTATGTCGTTCCCTGCTGCAATTAGACATGTGTCATCTGCAAATTGATAGATTTCACAGTATTTAATTATATTAGGTAGGTTATTCACGTATGAGATGTAATGCAAAGGTCCTAGCACTGAGCCCTGAGCCGTGCCCTCCGTCACCCTCACCGGAATACTGTCCGCTTTATTTACTCTTACCTGGTATGATCTATCCTGGAGATAATTTTGACACCAATTTAAGAGTTTACCTCTTAAGCCACAATTATCAAGGCTTTGCAATAGGTTATTATGTCTGAGAGTGTCAAAAGCCTTACTATAATCAATAAAGAGGACTAAAACGTGACGTTTATTATCTATGTGATTATATATTGTATCTGTAAACGCTGAAAGCAGTTGTGTAGTGTTTTTTTGTAATTGAAAGCCATATTGCCTCTCAGTTAGTATGTTATTGCTTTTATAGAAGATTTGAATTTGTTCGCTAATGAACTTTTCTATTATTTTGTCAATGGTGGACAAGATAGTTATTGGTCTATAATTATCAAATTCTACGTGACTGCCTTTTTTATAAATTGGCCTGACGATTCCAGTTTTTAAAAGGGGAGGATATTTTCCAGTAATTACGCTAGAGTTTATTAAAGCAGCAAGAACTTCTTTAATTTTATCACATAACATTTTTATATCAACGGCTCTTATTCTGTCAACGCCTGGAGCTTTGTTACTATTTAACGATTTTATAATTTTTTTTACTGATTCAGAATATTCATAAATGTGGCAAACGAAGATGCGTGAGAAAGAGGAATTTTGTGCATATTAAAGTCACCTGATAATAAAAAACCTGAAAGCTATTGTTCGCTCTTTTCTAGGACTGGAAACCTGTAACATCACAAGCACCTGTCGCCTCATCAAAATCGGACGAGCCAGAGATGTTAGACCAAGAGATCACCAAGCAGGGAGACTTAGTTCGTTCTCTAAAAGCAAGCAAAGCTGAAAAGGCCAAAATTGACGAGGCTGTCAAAACTCTTCTCGATCTTAAAGCCAAATACAAAGCGGCCACGGGTGCGGTAAGTTTTAAATATATATGCAATACTAGCGATCGCCCGCAGTTTCGACCGCGTAGTTCTGGTTACCGTGGAAATATCTGGATATAAATAGCCCTCATGAGTCTGGCTATCGTATACAAAAGGTTTTAAGCTATTGCATAGCTTCTATCGCGGGCTTTCAACGTGGAGACCGAATCCAGAAATTACGTAACGAAAAAACCTAACACCGACCGACACAGCTGTGATACTTTTTAGTTTTTTCGCGTCTTTGGTCGCAAACGTCCATACCATGTTGAATACCCGGTGTAATGACCAATTTTAGAAAAGGAGAATGCCAGACAATGTATAGGACTTTAACCCACTAATAAAAACATATTGTACAACAACGTATTATGCATCATTTTATTGCATTTTGTTTACAGTTTAATATAAATTATAATAAAAGCTCTAAAACTCGGAGTATCGACACGAGCCTAACGT
Organism: Mycalesis mineus; assembly: GCA_034621355.1. NCBI lineage: Eukaryota > Metazoa > Arthropoda > Insecta > Lepidoptera > Nymphalidae > Mycalesis > Mycalesis mineus. Next base: position 5,770,361 of record CM067901.1, read on the forward strand.
TGGTTATCGTCCATTTCCGTATTGTTTTTCCGTATATTTGTCACACAGACATGACAGTCGCAAAGCTTCCTTAAATACATTTTTAAACAAGCTTAACGACTCTGGATACTAGCTTTTTAGAGCGCACTGTTGCATGAAAATACAATTAAAACGATTTAAAAGACTAGAACCCAGTGCAACAAGAAAGATTTAAAAATGCGTACAGTGTAAATTAAAAGGAAATAGTTCAATTACTTTTTTTTAACACAATTTTATTCCGATGTCCAACAGTAAAAATGACTTATTGTAGAACATTTATATAATAATAGGATATTTTTAGCATATTTACAATTTGTGTTCTTTCTGGGTTAGGATCTGGCATTCTCCTTTATTTAAAATATGTAAACTCCTGACTATCACAACAATATAGCTATATGATAAAAAGCAAAAATATCATACCTTTAACGAAAGCAAAGACATAAGTATTGATTTACGGTGTAACGGCAAATAAATTTTTACGTATATGTATGAATTGATATGAATAATATACAATAAAAAAAATCAAAAAATCGCCGCCTATTTTCTTTCTCAACTTATGCAACATCCGCATCGATTGTTGCGGACGCGGATATCCAAAATCATGCGTATGCTACTAAAGAAGAAATAGATTATTTTTATGCCAAAAATTTAACACTTTCTGCTTGTTCCTTAATATCATAAATCATATCAGATCATAAACGTAATTATCTATACTAAAGCCACACTCGATTGAGAATGCTTGTCAACAAACAAATTTAAAATGAAGGTAGAAAATGCTACACATTTTATGTCTAATAAATTTAAAATTATGTTTTGTTTTTTTATAAAATCTTATTTAAAAGATATTGAACATATTAATTAGTTTTAAGCTTACTAATATAATTTATTGTCGTGAATTCGTCATTACCAAGTTATTTAAAAAAAATAGGCGTAAAATGGCTAGTGATTTCTACCTCCATTTTTTTTTATAGGTAATCTATTTTTGTGTTTTTACACCTAGGGTTTGCTTGTTCCTGTTATTGTAACAAAGACAAGTGTTAATAATACTTGAAGCAAACACTTTACTGAAAAATAAATAAATCATGACGTAAATGACTATACAACTGAATCAATATGTCATATTGGATGATATATCCAATTGTGTTAATGCCTACGCCCAATTTTAATTAAATGTTTAATTATTCTTAAGTAAGTACTTATTTGTTGTTTAATAAACGTGCTGTGCCCCGATTCAACTTATTTAAACGTAAAATTAAAAGTACTTTATCAATTACCATAGACTACTATCCCGATACTTTAATAAATATGCGCCTGTACTGTATTAGACAGTAATCAATGTGTTAATTTATTAGTTATTCATTATGAATTGTTTTAACTCGATTGTGTGATTAACGAATTCGTCAACATGTCTCCGTCCAACAGGATACTATAAATAAAGAGAGATAGAGTGAGTCCAAATCAAGTAATAAAAACATACAGAATCAGAACAACCGATCCGTTCAGCCGTTCTTTATACATAAGTGGTGTAACTACATAAAAACGCCCATAAAAATCGGGCTAGTATTTGTGATACACATACAGATTAATATTTGTTTTCCAGGATTGGAAACCAGGTGCAGCGCCAGCAGCAAACGCACCAATGGCTGACGACGCAAAAGTGGCAGGACTTTTAGCGCAAATAGCAGCGCAGGGCGACAAAGTGCGCAAGATTAAAGCAGAGAAGGCAGAAAAGGCAGTTGTGGATGTTGAAGTTAGTGCTGCTGTAATTTTGAGTCGCTGTCATAACCTAACAACATTTTTCATGATTTTGTTTTTTGTTAATTACAAGTTAGCTCTTAACTGCAATCACACCTGATGGCCGCGGTTTAATTTGTTAAGAGTAGGATGAAATGCACAACCCTTTCGGTTTCTACCGACATTGTACCGGAACACTGAAACGCTTTGCGGTACGTCGGTAGGGTGGCTACTAGCGTCGGCCGTAGCCTCCCACCCTCCAGTCTTAGACCAATTTAGAAAATCTTAATGGGCCCAGCCGGGAATCGAGCCCAGGACTTCCATCTTATAAATCCATTGCGCGTACCACTGCGTCCCGGAGGCCGTCAAAACATTTAGCTTAGGGTAGTGTGCGTATATTATTTTGCTTACACACAATATAGCTCTAGTTTAGCTATTTTTGTAAAACAAATAAATTTTTACTAAAAAAAATATTGCTTTATGAAATTATCATACAGTTAATAAATTTTATTTTATCGATATATACAATTTAATTTTCTAGGCTCACATTGGTGATAATCGAACTCTGAATTTCTATTAAATCTCAATAATTGTAATATTTTTAAAATACCGAATCATTATTGTAGGTGACCAATCTATTGAATCTGAAAGCGCAATACAAAGCTGTAACTGGCAACGAATGGACACCGAAGGCAGCGCCATCACAGGAATCTAAAAAGAGTACTGAAAAGGTAATTTTAAACAATTTTATGAATTCCTAACTTAATTATATTTAGAAAGTAAAACACTAAATTTTTCGCGGCTTTCTTCGCATCGATCCCGTTCCCAATGTTATAAAGTTTACCTAGCTATTCCAGATAAAGTTTATCTGTACGTCAAATTTCATCCAGATTAGTTTAGCATTTTTTTCAACTTATTGGTGTAACTAACCCAAGTTAGTCAGAGTAAATATTTGCACACTGACATTAGTAGTAATGTAAAGGAATTAACCCAAGAAGAATTAACTATATACTCAATTAATTTGAAATTTAGCATAGTTACTAATTTCGCCATGACACTCACAAAAACACATGTCTCGATACCTGACTTGACGTCACAAAATTGCTTGTAAAACAACCTCAAATAATTGATTTTGATTTTTTCCTCTATTAAGGGAACATCTAAGGCAACAACAAATCAGAATGGCGAATCATCCACAGAAGTGAAGCAACAAGCGAAGCCAAAGAAGGCAGATAAGGTAATCATTTTATTTTAAGTTAAAATTTTATAATCAGTTCAGTTGATACGATGTAAAATTGTAACATTGTCGCATTTATAGTATAGATAATTCTGAAAATGAATCGACGGTGCTGTGCCTTTATTATTCGCTGCAAGGCGTTCCCATAATTTTTATATCTAATTCAAGGTATATAGTTTCGCCATAAATATGAACTAATTTAAGTAATGTATAACGACATGAATATTTTATAAATACAGACATACATAACATCACGCCTTATTCTCGTAGGGGTTCGCAGAGACCACATCCCTCCACTTGCCATGGTCCTTGCATACGTCCTAAGCTTCTTCCACTCTCATTAATCCTTTCATACAAGTTCGCAAGGGTACTCTTGACCTGGCCATTATTTAAAATGTCCTGAATTTGGTCCAAGAACATTTGCCTAGGTCTTCCCCTTTCAACATTTCCATTCACCCTCGCCTCATAAATCTCTTTTGTTATTTTTTTTCATCCATTCAAGTAATTAATTACGCCTTGCACATAAACTAATTTAAGTAATGTATAGTTGAGCAATCGGAACGACTGAAAACAAATTAATCGTTCTCGAAAATGTGACACCATTTCTGCTTACGAGAGATAAGGACAGAGATAATACTTGTCTGCTTTCACATACCAGTCTTACGATTATTCTGTCGTTTGTATAGCTCAACTATAGTTACGCCATTATTACACACTGTAAAATTATATTGTTACAAATGCTTCCAATCCGTACTCCCTTGTAAAAGCAAATGCAACATGTAAGTGTTTTCTACTATAATAATTCGTAAGATCGTTTATAGGCAACTGACCAGCATATTCTATTCCATATTCCATATTCCATAGGTTCTGCGGATTTGATTTTATGTATCTAATTTTTTTTTAAAACTGTTACTATCAAAAATAACTCGTTTATTACGATTGTTAGGCTCCAAAACCTGCTAAGCCAGTTAAAGAAGAGTCAACGTCCAATGTCAAAAAGATCACTCGATTGGGTCTGGAAGCCAGCAAAGAGACTGATTTGCCTGAATGGTATTCTCAAGTCATCACCAAATGTAAGTGACATTACAAACTGTTATATCATGTAGAATATCCTTAACTCCTCACCACATGAGTAGATAAAAGGATCAGACCAAGACCAGCTTCATCCTACCGCGCAAATCGGCTGCACTACTACAAGCACGCGGCGCATGTGTGAGTGACCACCAGCCGCTTGTCGCATACGCGTACTGGAAAAAACCGGTTTACGCTTGTAGACAATCTTAGGGGCATGTCAGTGAAATGAAGGTTTCTTAAACTTGCTAGTACCGACTTCATAGATATGCTTAAGTAAATTAAAGCAATTAAATGACACAGTTATTTTTTACTTTTTAGTGCGTTTTGAGTCGATTCTATTTTTATTTCAAAATTTTTATTGTAATGGCAGTTTAAATACTATGTAATTAATATTGCGTAAAGGAAATTATATATAGTATTTGCTTGAGGTTTGCAGGAAAAATCCCAAATCAGAGCAATTTGCAATGCGAAACTACTTGAAAAGTCCACCCAAAACTTATTATTGGCGCTCATTTAGTGAGAACGTTTTTTTAAGAGATCAATGGCCTTGCTATCCAATAGTATAATTATGCTAACGTCTTATACGCCATCCTTACCTATGAGTACGCATTTTATGGTCCAAACCATAAAAATTGACAATAAAAGGCGTTAAACCCTCGGGAGCAAAGGAGTAATCTACTACCTATCTCTCTCTAACCTATGTATTTGTAATCCACTCGGCGAGTCTCACTTCCACATAATGAACGCATGAACCCGTGTGTAGGCAATGAAAAACTGCATCAATACTGCAACATTAAAGCTTCTTAACAATAGATGGCATTGTTATGTAATTTGTATCTAAATATGATTTAAAAAAAAACCAAGTAAGATCGACCATGTGCCAGTATTATTTTTTATTTTAATATGATTTCCCAGCGGAGATGATCGACTACTACGACATATCGGGCTGCTACATCCTGCGGCCGTGGTCCTACAGCATCTGGGACGTCATCAGGAACTTCCTCAGCTCGCACTTCAGGAAACTTGGCGTTAAGGACGGATACTTCCCTATATTTGTATCCAAGGTTAGTTTTCTTAACGGATATCATTTTAGTTGACTTTAAAAACCGGACCAATCCCATTCCAAATTACAAGGTCAAGTTCACAGTGACCAGTTGAAGTCATAGCTTCGAACGTAACGCGCGATTTGATTGGTTAGGGACCGAAGTGAGCCGGCGAACACTGATGACTCACTGCATTCTTAACGCGTTCACTCAACACACTTGATACATCTGTAATTTCTTTTTAATTTTAGGCAGCGCTAGAACGTGAAAAGGACCACATAGCGGACTTCGCGCCAGAAGTAGCTTGGGTCACTCACTCGGGCTCGTCCGAACTGGCCGAACATATAGCCATCCGACCCACCTCCGAGACCGTCATGTACCCCGCGTACGCAAAGTGGATCCAGAGCCATCGCGACCTGCCCTACAAGCTCAACCAGTGGAACAATGTCGTGGTACGTTATTATCATCATTATAGAACATATCTCCATCCGTACCACCTCCGAGACCGTCATGTACCCCGCGTACGCAAAGTGGATCCAGAGCCATCGCGACCTGCCCTACAAGCTCAACCAGTGGAACAATGTCGTGGTACGTTATTATCATCATTATAGAACATATCTCCATCCGACCCACCTCCGAGACCGTCATGTACCCCGCGTACGCAAAGTGGATCCAGAGCCATCGCGACCTGCCCTACAAGCTCAACCAGTGGAACAATGTCGTGGTACGTTATTATCATCATTATAGAACATATCTCCATCCGACCCACCTCCGAGACCGTCATGTACCCCGCGTACGCAAAGTGGATCCAGAGCCATCGCGACCTGCCCTACAAGCTCAACCAGTGGAACAATGTCGTGGTACGTTATTATCATCATTATAGAACATATCTCCATCCGACCCACCTCGGAGACCGTCATGTACCCCGCGTACGCAAAGTGGATCCAGAGCCATCGCGACCTGCCCTACAAGCTCAACCAGTGGAACAATGTCGTGGTACGTTATTATCATCATTATAGAACATATCTCCATCCGACCCACCTCCGAGACCGTCATGTACCCCGCGTACGCAAAGTGGATCCAGAGCCATCGCGACCTGCCCTACAAGCTTAACCAGTGGAACAATGTCGTGGTACGTTATTATGATCATTATAAAACATATCTCCATCCGACCCACCTCCGAGACCGTTATGTACCCCGCGTACGCAAAGTGGATCCAGAGTCACCGCGACCTTCGTGGCGCAGTGGTATGCGCGGTGGATTTATAAAACGGAGGTCTTGGGTTCGATTCCCGGCGGGGCAGATTGAGATTTTTCTTAATTTGTCTTGGTCTGGCTGGTGGGAGGCTTTCGCCGTGGCTAGTTACCACCCTACCGACAAAGACGTACCACCAAGCGATTTAGCGTTCCGGTACGATGTCGTGTAGAAACCGATAGGGGTGTGGATTTTCGTGCCACTCCTAACAAGTTCGCCCGCTTCCATCTTAGACTGCATCATCACTTAACATCAGGTGAGATAGCAGTCAAGGGCCGACTTGTAGTCGATAAAAAAAAAAAGTCACCGCGATCTGCCCTACAAGCTCAACCAGTGGAACAATGTCGTCACTATCATTATTAATTAACACATCGCAATATGAGCCCCCTCCGAGACCGTCATATGAATTCAGAGCTTAATATATAAGATATTTTAAAGAAAAGATTGTGTCGTTTCATTTGTAATGACAACTCTAACCGACAACTCTGTGCTTGCTCAAAACCATCTTCCTTTTCCAATGCGGTTGGCAAGCATACCGTGATTTTATTTTAACTTTTGACCACTATCGAAGGTTAATGATAATAGCCGGGACCGATGGCTTGAAGACACTCTCTGAGACACGGGGGTGTATAATCACATACTTCTCTACTCCGGGCTGAGAATGTTTACTAAGAATTTCTTGAAAGGAAAGTTCTATGTTAACGAATATCTCGTGATCCAAAGCCACATAGGCCTACCAACATTGGGAACTTTTAGGGGCATTGAACTCGCGTGACTGTCACTCCTGTCCGATAAAAAGTTTTGCGTTTTCTCTTCTGACGTGCAATCTGTCGTTTTTAAATTTTCTTTTTATACATAACAGACTTTTATAGTAATGGTATGTGTAACATTGTAATGCTTTGCACTGCTTTAACCAACAGATTTAATTAATACTAGCAGGCGCCCGCGACTTCGTCCGCGTGAAAACCTCTTAGGTATCCTTCTGATTTTAAAGACAGACTTTCATATAAAGTGTGCTCATTTCCCGCTACCCTTCTCAATTTAATTTTTTTATAGTTTCCCATTAACCAATATCCTTCATCCCGTCACGTGTACTAAAGACCTACATTTTTGTTAAACATTGTACGATATTATAGTACATTAATATTATTACGTTGATACAACTCTTAACTAATGCATTAATTTCGACCAAATTTGATTACCATAAATTATTACTTTTAAGAGTGAGTTAATCTTAAAAGATAGACATATACTGTCGTGGACATTTTTTTAGATCATTTCAAGAGGAATAATTCTTTCATACATATATTTTTTGTATCTTGAACCGTTTTCGCAGCGCACGCAACAGAAGCCCTCAAGGATGAATAATTTTCCCCGTTTTTTTCACACTTTCCATTATTTCTTCGCTCCTAATAGTTGCAGCGTGATGTTATTTAGCCTAAAGCCTTACTCGATAAATGGTCTTTCTAAAAAGAATTTTTCAATTCGAACCAGTTGTTCCTGAGATTAGCGCGTTTAAACAAACAAACACTTCAGCTTTATAATATTAGTATAGATTTCTTAAATATAAACTGTTAAGTGTTTTATATTAATATTTGTATATTCATTCAATCAGTTTTAATATTAAAACAGAGATGGGAGTTCAAACAGCCACAGCCATTCCTTCGGACTCGCGAGTTCTTATGGCAAGAGGGACACACGGCTTTTAGGACCCAAGAGGAAGCTGCCGAGGAAGTTTTGCAGATTTTAGGTAATTTATTAATTAAAATAAAAAAGAACTTAATATAATTTTAAATTAATAGTATTTATATTTTGGACATTATAATACATTTCAACGGGTACATTACCACGAGGAAACTTGTATGTACTAACTTTATCTTATTAAACTTATCTACTTTGTTTTGTTTGTTTGTAATTATTAATCTATTTAAATAAAATGAATAGTATTTCTTTATATATGTCACCGGAAGATAACAAGATCCGCAACTTTATAAATTTCCTAGGAAATTTATAAACTTTCGTAGGATTTTAAACGTGAAATAAATTGTATAATTTTACGCCCAAATTTATCAATTTGCGACATCTCGTGGTAAATTTATAAACTAACGGATATCCATACGTAAGATTCTAAACGGTTCGACCTATCACAGAAGAGCTATTAATTTTACGCTTCATAAAAATACGGAAAATAACACACTGCTCTCTGATTGGACTTATTCAACCAATCAGTGCGCACATGACGTTTAGTTATTGCTTACTTATTATGTTACGCGTGAGTTCGGTAAGTTTATCAAATTACGAAAATGTGGGCGTAAAATAATACAATTTATCTGTCGTTTAGAATCCAACAAAAGTTTATAAATTTCCTAGGAAATTTATAAATTTGCGGTTCTCGCTATTTTCCGGTGACATATACACATTTATATTTATTTATCTATAACATATATGTCATGAATTAATGAGTAAATTCACTCATTCATTCAGTAGATACATTCCTGTATAAGTATGGCAAATCAGTTGACTGTTTCTGGAATTTGTTATGTTTTTTCTCTATGGTTGTTTTAACTTTAATGTAGGTTTTTTAATCAAATGTATGCCATGAAGTCGATCATGCCTTTCTAATCTGCTTTGAACAGGAGCCTTATAGATGCACTATGTACTAAACATCTACTTATTAACCTACGCACTTGGCAGTGTTACAACTTCAGAAGGTGAGAGCAGACTAGAAGTTAAGTGCGCTCTATACCGAATATCACTTTTTCTAAACCTGAAAACGTGTATTAATTTTTATTTTGTTGATTGATTGATTAGAAAGCGTTAGAAATGAACAATCTCATTTTATTCAAAGGTCATTGCGAAAATTTGCCCCAGGCTGTCCAAACTTATGCTCATATTTAACTGTTTTATTTAAATACACAATGAATTTTAAACAACTACCCATGTTTCATAGCAATCGTTTGAAAATATATCAAAAAAATAAAAAGTTCAATCGATTTTTAACCGACGAAAAAAAACGGAGGAGGTTCTCAATTCGACACGTATATTTTTTTTTTTTTTATATGTATGACCACGCATAACTTTTTACAGTGTTGTCCGATTTTGATAATTCTTTTTTTATTAGAAAGGGCATACATCCAAGGTGGTCCCATTGTCCGCATGTTAGGATCTGATGACGATATCCTGGGGAAATTGAAGGAACTCTTCAAATTTTGGAGGCACGCTTACAGCGATTTCGGTTTTTGTCTCGGTATCAGTAGCTTTTTGGCTACTAGTGCCGTATAATATGCTATGACAGTATAGCACCAGTACGCTACGTGGCGATAAATCACTAAAAAGTAAGAAATAAAATTTTTTAACAAAAAATAGAACCGACTCAAAGCGCACTAAAAAGTAAAAAATAACTGTGTCATTTAGTTGCTTTAATTTACTTAAGCATATCTAGGAGTCGGTGCCAGCCAAGGTTTCTACTTTCAAGGACGTTACCTAGAACCCACAAACTTCTTTACTACGTAAAATAAATGTTCCTTAAACTTGCTGGCACCGACTTCTTAGATATGCTTAAGTAAATTAAAGCAACTAAATGACACAGTTATTTTTTACTTTTTAGTGCGCTTTGAGTCGGTTCTATTTTTTGTTAAAAAATTTTTTGTGTTCTAAATCACGCGACCGTCGTCGTAGTATGAAAAGTCAACTTTTTCAACCTTCATTACTTTTTCCTGCGACTGCATAGCTACATACAACTTTGTTTTTCTGTAAATAAAAAATCTGCACTATTTAATGACATATATATCATTACTGGGCAGACTGGGGTACACTTCTATACAATTTTTGGCAATGTCCTTTTAAAGCTTAAAAAATAAACGTCATATAAATTATTTTCGTAACGTATAGATCTCTACGCGCGCGTGTACGAAGAGTTGATGGCGATACCGGTTATCAAGGGACGGAAAACTGAGAAGGAGAAGTTTGCCGGCGGAGACTACACCACCACCGTAGAGGCGTACATACCAGCCAGTGGGAGAGGGATACAGGTACGTAAATATTGTTACAAAAGTCCTTATTGCTTAATGTATAAGGTTCACAGCGGCTTGTAACACAATACGTCCTTATATTATTTATTGCTTTTTTAGAAACGTGTTTTATTATGAATTCTCGGAATCGTACTAAATTTCTGAAATTCCACCCTCTGTTTACGTGAGGAAGACAAGAGGGTATAAATAGCAGACTTCTGTCGACCGGGGGCAGTTTTACTTGGGAGCGTTACCAGCGATACAAGTGATCGTGTACTTGGATCTTTGTGCTGAAGAACTGAATATACTCTCATCATATATTTGTTCATAGGCGGCGATAATCACTTAACATCAGGTGATCCGCTTGCTCGTTTGCTCGCTATTTTATAAAAAATATCAGTCATTATGTGTTTCCATATCAAATTACCGAGCTCCAACATATAATATCAATATAAAAGTTAAAATAGAATGGTTTTTTGGCGGCCTCGGTGGCACAGTGGTATACGCAATAGATTCATAAGATGGATGTCCTTGGTTCGATTAAGATTTTAGACGGGTAGGGTAGTTACCACCCTACCGACAAAGACGCCATCGCTAATTGATTTAGTGTTCTGGTACGATGTGTAGAAACTGAAAGGGTTGTGGATTTTATCCTACTCCTAAAAAGGTAGCTTACTTGCATTACTTACCATAGCCATAGTAATACCATAGTGATGGGAGTCAAGGGCTAACTTGTAATTAATGAAAGTAAAAAAATGAACAACGTGTTTTCCGACATATACTCGACAAAATTTAACACATTAACATCTATATTGGTTATTCTAATTTCGTAAAGTCTGTATCCTTATGGTTGTTTTTGCTGTTGTTGAGTTCCTGTGTCCTGGGTTAAGTCCCTGCTATTATGGTAGCTTCTTTCAGTTTTTATTCAAACTTTGTTGGAGAAGGTAAGAATAATAATAGTACCAATGGTTCCAGTAAAGGTTGGCAGGTAGTGTTTGCTTCGCACTCGACTTGATAATAGTACCAAAAATACGTGGATGTCCATTTGAGAATATTGATCATACTGATATTAATTACATACATTTGTTTATTTTACAGGGTGCAACTAGTCATCATTTAGGGCAAAATTTCTCAAAAATGTTCGAAATAGTCTACGATGACGCCGAGACGCAAGAGAAGAATTACGTTTACCAGAACTCGTGGGGCATCACTACCAGAACTATAGGTTAGTATTGCTAGCTTGTGTTTTTATTGTATAAGGCACTAGCAGATGCCCGCGACCAATATTGTATTGTATATAACAAACATCAAAGAACACCAAAATTGGAAAAAAGTAGGTGATCTATTTTTAAGAAAAAAAGCAACCTAACTTTAAAAAATAGAAATATGCCGTCGCGGAGCGGTAGGTCTAATAACATCCATTGTTTTGTTATATCTTAAATGGATGAGGCAGCGTTTGCAAAGAAAATTTCCAAGCTGTGCTACTCTTGGCAAATTATACGTTAATAAAGCTTGTTTTTAATAAATTTAAATTAAACTGTACTAGCGGACGCCCCCGACCTCGTCCGTGATTTTTTTTTATATTTCGGCAAAATGTAACCCTACAGAATGCCAAGTGGGAGTCGCTTTGTAACAAGTTCACGTGAATCTTGCGGACGCCCGCGACTCCGTCCGCGAGAAATTGTTTTGTAACAAGTAGCCGTCCTTCTCAGGCTCTAGGCTATCTCTGTACTAAATTTAAATGGGTTCAGTAGTTTAGGCGTGATTGAGTATCAAATAGAGTTACTCTCGCATTTATTATACATACATACATGACATCACGCCTTATTCCCATAGGGGTAGGTAGAGACCACATCCCTCCACTTGTCATGGTCCTTGCATACTTCCTCAGCTTCTTCCACTCGCATTAATCCTTTCATACAAGTTCGTCGGTTTAGGGTACTCTTGACCTGGCCATTATTTAAAATGTCCTGAATTTGGTCCAGGAACATTCGCCTAGGCCTTCCCCTTCCAACGTTTCCATTCACCCTCGCCTCATAAATCTCTTTTGTTATTCTTCTTTCATCCATACACATCTTCTTTTACACCACTTTTTTTTATTAGTTATTTATTTACTTTTTTCCTATTTAGGTGTGATGGTATTAGTGCATGGCGATGACCGTGGTCTAGTTCTGCCGCCAAGAGTTGCCGAGGTTCAGACGATAGTGGTGCCCTGCGGTATCACCGTGTCCAGTACTGCTGAGATGCGCAAGAGTCTGCTGGACTCGTGTAAGCAACTGGTCGAGGAGTTGACCAACGCTGGCATCAGGGCTGAAGGGGACTATAGGGACAACTACTCGCCTGGCTGGAAGTTCAACCATTGGGAACTCAAAGTGAGCAATATTTTTTTTCTCTCATTTATTCTGTTTAGTATATTAAAAAATTATAAAAAACAATATTAAAAAACACTATTGAAATTTGTTAACCGATGAAAAAACGGAGGAGGTTCTTAACTCGACGCATATATATATATTTTAAACCTTTGATTGCACCGTCTTCATAGATATGCTTAAGTAAATTAAAGCAACTAAATGACGCAATTACTTTATAGTACTTTTTGAGGTCGGTTCAATTTGTTTAATATTTTTTTTATATATAATAATATATTCTTAGTGATTTAAAATATTTGTTTTAACAGGGCGTCCCGATCCGTTTGGAACTGGGCCCCAAGGACATGGCTAATGGCGAGGTGGTGGCCGTGCAGCGGTTCAACGGAGACAAGACGACCCTCAAGCGAACTGAGGCACCGAGCAAACTGTTGGCCCTCTTAGACCAGATCCACGATGCTATGCTGGCCAAGTATGTTTTGTATTTTACTATCAAATAACTTTGTTACTAGGCAAAGAACACTACACAGTTCCGGGCTCTTGGACCAGATCCAGATCCAAGACTTCCTTCGTTCAAACATTTCCTTGGAATATTGAGCGTTTTCTACGAATTATATTTCAACATCATCAATTACAATCATTTTTTTCAAAAGTTATAAGAAGATTTAGCTATTTCAATATCGAGACCAGACATTTTCCTCTTTCCGAAACAAATTAAACATATAGTACTTGTTGAGCTTACAGTGCCCTAAGAAACAAATATCTCTAAAGGCCATATATTCAAAGTGAATAAATATTATAACCTGAACTAACTAAAAATGCCTAAGTGGTTAGTTTATACACAGTAGTATATCTATATAACCTTTTTAAAGACCTAGGCCTGGCTAGAACTGCAGTAAACTCCATTCTAGAATGACTGTCTAAAGCTGCTTTAGCAGGATGCTACCAGATTTGGTTAGGCAGGGAGAATACCCTTCAGCTCACACCCGTGCCGCTGCCGCATTATTTGTGCGCTGGACCCGGCACTCACTGTACTAAGATATATGCGTCTTGTTCCTTCCAGGGCAACAAAGGAGCGCGACGCTAGGGTGTCTTTAGTGACCAAGTGGGATGACTTCGTGAGCGCGCTGGAGAAGAAGCACATGCTGCTGGCGCCCTTCTGCGGACTTACGCCCTGCGAGGACAGCATCAAGAACGATAGCGCCAGGTGAGCTGAGGCTCTTTTGTTTTCTACTCACGGACGAGAGGACAAAATCTGGCAACCTTCCTAAACACTAAAGAAAAAATTGCAAACGATTCTTTTGTTAAAGAAAAAATTAATATAGCAAATATTAAATAGTATACATAAATGTATGTATACTATTTAATATTTGTTAAAATCTTTTTTGTTAAAACAAAAATTTTTTTATTTATAGACATTACATGACAGTACATTCTTAAGCATTTCTATCGTTGATATATTTTTGCATTAGTTCCTTTTATTGATTTAATAAACATTAAGATATTTTTATGCAGGACTGACGATGATCCTACGTCGGAAGTCAAGGGACCGGCGATGGGGGCCAAGTCTCTTTGCATCCCCTTCGCACCGCCGCGCCAGCTCACGGGCGACGACCGGTGCATTCACCCGGCTTGCAACAACAAACCTAAATTCATTACTCTCTTTGGAAGAAGCTATTAGAGGGCATATAAATTTGAATATTTATATTAATAATAAGTTATTAATTTTTTATTAAAGGCTCTGTTTTCTTTTCCTTTTTTCAATATCCTAATAATTTCCCTTATAGTAAAAGGTTCAACATGTATTTGTAAATATTCGTTAATTTTAAGCTATTGTATAGCTTTTATCGCGGGCCTTGAGCGTGGAGACCGAATACAGAAATTCCGTAACGAAAAAACCTAACACCCCCTGAGTATCAAAAACAAAATATCAAAAGCACAATTTCGGCAACGACGTCATCGGGAAATGTGGCTTAGCGGTAAGGCGCTCTAAGTGCCTGGATTGCCAGAGAGACACGGGTTCGAATTCCGTCGGTGCCGAAATTTTTTTTTTTCAAGCGTGATATTTCAAAGTCATTTTTTTTTTTAATTAATGACTTTTTGCAATATCACGCTTAAAAAAATTGCAGAACCATCGGGATTTGAACCCGCGTCTTTCTGGCAATCCGGGCACTTAGAGCGGTCCCGATGACGTCGGTAGGTAAATATAAGTTGATAAAAAATGCTATGCAATAGCTTTACCGCGGCAGTCTCCGAGTGCCACACGTCTTTTTTTATTTATAATTTTTTTAATTAACGCTTACTGCGATCTTACTGGAGTAGTGAGATTTTAACGAGCGGCTCCATAAAAAGTTTACGTCAATTAGTGATATGGAACTGAAGCGGTACCATCTAGTTATAATGAACCCATAGGCTGAAAAGCCTCAGTTCTGAAAGCAGCTGGTATATTTACCGGGAGAGATAAGTTCCCACACGTACCTACCCATTGAGGAAACTCAAGGCCCGTACCCTTCCCCCAATCGAGTGAAGACCGACACAGCAGTATTCTTAACTATTATAAATCACGCTTAAACTGCTAAACCGATTTAAATGAAATTTGGTACTGAGAAAGGGCATAAGCAACTTTTTGCGAACTATCATAAAACAGAATTTCTCGCGGAGGCCGTTAGTTTTATATTTTGAACGTACAACGTACACTGTTGCGTGTCATTAAAACTTACATGTACATAATAGCCCTATAGGTTTTAATGAATCAGTTTTCTCTCAGTCCACATCCTCAAACGCTAAGTGAAGTGGATGGTTATACTCATCGGTCTTCAGTATATCCGGCGCAGCGTTTGAATATGGTTTATGGTATTAAAGCTTTCCGGGAGGCTTTTAGTCGCCAAACCTTCGACGAAACGAGACGATTCCTTATAGTACTGGTAGTTTATAGTAGTAAATTGCAAACTCAATGTAATGGAGTTCTTATTATGAAAATGTATAATAATTATATAAAACCGTTAGTACACGTTTTTTTATACTACATAATTGTAAATAATTTTAATGTTTTATTATGATTATGATGTTCACATCATGTCTTTTTTCCTCACATTTGAACAGCTCATATTCGTAGTTAACATTAAAATTTCATTTTTCTTCAAATTCAGCAAGTTTAAAAATTTATCACAGAGTGCTTTTTCCATACCATTTTTTAAATGTAAAAATTCTTTTGTATCTTTTACGCACTTTGTGTATTCACTTTTAACATTGCTAAGTCTTGATTTAACGACTTTTAATTTATCACTCAAATGCTTATTTAATGTTAGTACCACTTCAAGTAAATCGGAACGAGAAATGCACGGTGCCCGTTCCAATTCAACAGGTAAGAAACCTTCAATTATAATTGAGTTTTTTAATACTCGTTTCCAATAAAAGAAACCACTTCTCAACTCGTAAATGTAATCTTCTTTCTGTTGCGATAAACATTCTTTGACTTGAGCAAAATAGTCGGATTCAGTAATTTGTAAATTTTTACTGAACCCCGACAACCGAGTATATGAAAACCTTCCTTTCCAAACACTTTCTTCATGGTAAATATATATTTCAAAAGATTTTGTTTTCCATCCGATCAATAAGTAAATTGGCCCATTTTGTGTATTTATTCTGCTAATGGTTATTGCTTCCTCCAAATCCATACTAGATCAAGAATTTCATTTTATATAATTGCTGTTATTTTTTGATGTTTTTTAAAAAAGTTAGGCATGTTTTTATCGGTTATTGTTTATGAATATAATTGCGATTCAAATAACAATAGGAAAAAAGCTAGCGCCATCTTGGACCGCATTGGTTGACAACTTCAGACTTGGTAGTATGAGTAGCAAAAAAATAAGGGTATACTAACAAAATAATATTTTTTTTTTATTATACATTTTCATCTTGACTCTCTTGTTAGTTTGAGTAATAGTGATTATCAGAGAGATCTAAATATTATGTAAATAACTACAAGTATCTGTAAAAAAAAATTTTACAGAAATAAAATATCACTTTAAAAAAAAAGGAGTTACTTAAAGAAGTATTTAACTTAGACCCACACAATTATATATTGTAGAAGGAAAAAAAATACGAAAAGCAAAATTTATTATGAAGCAAAAAGGGCCATTGTCGTCATCCTCTAACATCTCTCGAGTCCAATACTCTTGCTCTATTCTTTTTACATGATTGACTTCTCGCCGCCAATCGTCAGAAGTAATGCTTTGAACTGCTTCTAATGTTGATTTTTCAATTTCACTTTCTAGCTGGCTTAGGTACCTGCTAGCCCAGTGCAGATAGCCTCAAACATAATAAAAAGTAAAAGAAAATCACAGTAGGATGAAACCCATTACAAAAGGAAGAGAATGCCATAAAAATTAATGGAAAAATAAATTACGGGCGATCTGAGGTCGGGAAGGGGTAGAGGGTGAGGGTTTAGGGGTAAAAAACGGATTTTCTCGATTTCTGGCAAAACTAAAAGTCCTATGGGAAAGAGTTATATGGCAAAATTGTAGGTAATAAAAAGATCTAAAACTTTTGTTCTTTCACTTTTTTCACATAACCTCAAAATTTGTGTGAAAAATACAAAAACCAAGATTTTGGTTTTATATTTTTATCTTTTACAAATAAAGGTTTATTTTCATAAAATTTGGTGAAACCTTGCCTTCTTATGTCCCAAATATGCTGTAATTTATTTGATTAAAAATATTTATTTTTTCACCTTATTTTGAATTAATATCGAAAAAACACCCTAATTTTCAATCGAAAAGTCACCCGTCAAAATATCAGCTTTTTTCAAAAAGTTGGTGTGGTTTCTGTTTGTTGAAATTTCTACTTTCCGAAGGTGAAAAAATATATATATGTTACTATAGTAAACCTTCTCAGAAAAGGCAAAACCTAGGCTAACGATTTTTACAGCTGCAATGAAAATGCAGGTGTAGATGCCTATTTATCACTATTTTAAGATAATGTAGGTCGCTCAGTTATATACCTGAGTGACCTACGAAACATTTTAGCCCACTAAAAGGTCACATTACAATGTCAACATAGAAAAGTGGAGACGGGGCTAGGCGGATCTGAGCTTTGTTGGGTCTACATACTTTTTTTTTAACACTGAGAAATGTGTTTATGCAAAGATATAGGGTAGCTAACTTCTCAGAGGGTATGTAGGACTCATCGTCTGAGAACCAACTGGAATACCCGCTAAAACCAAGCGATGTTCCTTCCAATCGTCTGATGATTGGGTGCCGGGAGCATCGTAAATCTTCCGTAACCTAATTAGCAGAGTCCACCGAGCCAGACCCTCAACTGGGCCTTACTACATACCTGCTATTACGTAGCAGCAGTAAAAACCGTTAGCCTAGTTTTTGCCTTTTCTGAGAAGGTTTACTATGGTAACATATATATATTATTTCCCCATCGGAAAATAGAGATTTTATCGAACAGAAAGCACAATAATTTTTTGAAAAAAAAATATATTTTGACGGACAATTTTTCGGTTGAAAATTAGGTTATTTTTTCGATATTCATTCAAAATAAGGTGTAAAAATAAATATTTCAAATCAAATAAATTATAGCGTGTTTGGGACATAAGAAGGCAAGGTTTCACCAAATTTTATGAAAATAAAACTTTATTTGTAAAAGATAAAAATATAAAACCAAAATCTTGGTTTTTGTATTTTTCACACAAATTTTGAGGTTATGTGAAAAAAGTGTAGAAACAAAAGTTTTAGATCTTTTTATTATCTACAACTTTGCCATTCAAGTCTTTTCCATAGGACTTTTAGTTTTGCCGAAAATCGAGAAAATCCGTGTTTTACCCCTAAACCCGCAACCCCTACCCCTTCCCGACCTCAGATCGCCCGTAATTTATTTTTCCTTTCATTTTTATGGCATTCTCTTCCTTTTGAAATGGGTTTCATCCTACTATGATTTTTTTTGGTTTTAAAAATTATCGACCCTGGACTATGCATTCTTATCTGCCACTCTCCTTTTATGGGGTAACAAATAAATTCGATAGGATTAACGTTACAATTGTATGGTGGCAACCTTAGCACTGTCTCATGTCCGTAGCTTCTATATAAATTGTCCACCACGTAATCTTTAGGAGGTTTTATTATTTTTATTATTTGTCGATAGAAGCGTGGCAGCCATCGACACTTTATGATTATTTGCTCATATTTATCAATTAATCAACAACATTTAACATATAATAAAGTAATAAAGTTTTATTTTATTATTTTAACGTAACTTTTAGTGTTCGGTGTTCCCCTCGAGTTCATCAATATTCACGTATGCCTGCTATCGCACACGCAAAAGAATGATCATGGGATCATCGTTACATTAAAGCAATGTTAATGAGCACATTAACAATAATTATGTTTTTCGAGACACAAATCAAAGGAAGCGCTAGTTTCTAGACTGGCTACCCAAGTTGCTGAGATGAAACAACAATATTGTGAACGAATACGATGTAGATACCAAACAACGATGTAGATAAAAAACCAAGAGTGAAAGAGCACGATGACAGATTTTTGTTTTGTCTGGCTGACTGGCGTTAGTCAAACAAACTTTTGGACTATCAAACATTCATGTCACATGTTCACAAAATTCGAATTTATGAAGTGAAATCTGTGCTGTGCGATAGCTAGTAATCACATTAGAGTATTTCTTGCAGTTACAGACATGGTATAGGTACGTTGCTGCGTTTTTGGCATTAACCAAAGCATTATATCAAAATTAAGCCTGTGTGAACCAAGATTTCGGTTATCATAACCAACGGTAAACATAAGCTAACTATTTAACTGTTCACGACAACCCGTACTCCGGTTAAAGACATAAGCTCGGTTAAGATAACCGCCCGGTTTACGTCCTTAGGCCTTTGTGCACCATGATTGCGATTATTATAACCAACGGTTAACGTAAGCTAAACGTAAAATCACGGACGTAAACCGGGCCGTTATCTTAACTGAGCTTACGTTCTTAACCGGCTTACGGGTTATCGTGAACAGTAAATTTAAAGTAAAGTTATGTTAACCGTTGGTTATGATAACTGAAATCTTGGTGCACACAGGCCTAATTTTAATATAATGCTTTGGTTAATGCCAAAAACGCAGCAACGTACCTTAAGCGGCGTACGGGTTTAAGATGGCCACTTTCTTATGCTCACTAAATTTAGTCGGATTACTTTGGCACAATTGGAAGTGAAAAAAAATTTCATGGGCACCTTAAGGCATCACAACATGATGGTGGTGCCACCCACTTTCTAAGCCTTCTGTTGTTATGATCATGATAGTAATAGTATCATCATATATATCATTATCTATGATCTGAGCTTTAAAATTTAAAACCTGTCCAGGCCGTAAAATAAATTTTAAAAAAAAATTTTAATTCATTTGATTTGACACTTGCCGTTGCCTTTATAGATCTGTGGTTGCATTCCCCGTTTTCACAGATTAGTAATTAGTTAGTAATAGTATTTGTTTTTTTCTTGGTTAGACATTAATTTCAGAGGTTATTTATTATTTTGATAAAGAAAATATGAATAACCTGAATAACTAATAATGTCAGAAAAAGAAGATAATTCTGACTTGGAGCAAGATAATGAAAGAGTAAGATAATTCGCAAATTATAATTCGTAATAGCAGTTATTTGTAGTTATTTATATTGCAGCTGCCAGCCCAGTTGAATCGTACTAGACAATAAGATGATACTAGCTTAGCAAACCTGAGAAAAACAGCTATAGCAGCAGTATAGTTTTTCGAAATTATAGACACCAGCCTTGATCCGCGGTTGTAACCGCTAGTTACCATTTTCGTGAGAATATCGGTATAAAAAGTACCCTTTGTTTTAATGCTGGAAAAAATCTATCTCTATACCAAATTTCAGACAAATCGGATCAATAGATGCGGCGTGACACATACACAAACATTTGTATTTATGTATAACTAGAAGACGCCCGCGGCTTCACCCATGTGTTATTCTGATATGTAAACTATAATATCGTTGTACACTTTTATCAAAATACATTTAGTACTTATTGCGTGAAAGAGTAACAAACATCCATCCACCCATACAAATTTTCGCCTTTATAATATTAGTAAGGATAATCAGTTGTCATATATTACAGGAGACCATCAGAAACGAGTTATCAACTTTATCATTTGAAGATCTTCAGAAACTAAAAGAGAAAATTGGTGCTAAAGTTTATAAAGAAGTTGTTTTTGGCAAGCAAACAGTTAGCCATGAATCAAAAGTATTTAAAAGAGACAATAAAAACAGGCCCCGTGAAATTAGCTCTAAGAAACCAGTCCCAATGTTGAGAGATGTAGTTACTGTAAAAAAGCAAGAGTCCAGGGATCCAAGGTTAGAATATTTTATTTACGATGTTAAGTTTTTCATATTTAGAATATAATACTTGGTTTTTTTTATTTGTTAAAGCTTTTAAATGTTCTATTCTATTGGTGTAGTTATAATATTTTGGATTAGACAGAGAGAACCTGAGTTAGATTCCTACCTTGGGTTAACATTGAATTTAAAACCTTTTGCATTTCTGTGTAACCCCATGTCATGCTGTTGACTAAATCAAATAGAGACATAGAGAGTAAATAAAATTACATATTATTTAAAAATCTTATTGTAGCAATTTTTGTACCTATACTAAAGCCAAACGCGATTGAGAATGCTTGTCAACAAACAAATTAAAAATGAAGGTAAAAAATGCATAATAAATTTAAAATGATGTCTGGTTATTTTAAAAATCTTATTTAAAAGATATTGGATATAATAATTAGTTTTAAGCTTACTTATCTTATTTATTGTCATGAATTCGTCATTAACTAGTTAATTTAAAAAAATAGGTGTAAAATGACTTGTAATTTCTACCTTCATTTTTAATTTGTTTGTTGACAAGCATTCTCAATCGAGTTTGGCTTTAGTATATATGGAATACTTAATATTAGCACATAAATTCATTATTGGTCAATTACCCATACATGGTCAATCATACCCATGTTGACCCTATAGTAAATTAATTCTTTTTATTAAAAGTTTTAGATCCCACAGCAATGTAGGCAGTAATTTTGTAACATCAGACTTTAAGAAATGTTACTAAAAATTTCTCGGGACCAACCCACAAAATACCTGATACCTCCTGATTGGACTATATTAATGGACACGTATGAAAAGCACTATAAAATCCTGGAAGACTTAGCTATTACGACAACTAGACCGGACATATTTCTCTTTTCCAAACAAATCAAACGTATAGTACTTGTTGAGCTTACAGTGCCGTGGGAAACAAACATCCCTAAAGACCATGTATTCAAAGTGAATAAATACTATGACCTTACTAATGAACTAACCAAAAATGGCTATGTGGTTAGTTTATACGCGGTAGAAGTGGGTGCGAGGGGTATACCAGCGAAGTCTCTCTACAACCTGCTAAAAGACCTTGGCCTTACTAGAAGTGCAGTAAGCTCCATATTGGAACGAGTGTCCAAAGCTGCACTAGTAGGGTCCTTCCGAATATGGTTGGGCAGGGTACCCTTAAACCTGCACCCGTGTCACAAGTCTCGGGCTCTGTTCAGAGTTTTTCTCTCAGCCGCGCGATGGACCCGGCACCCGCACGGTGAATCCATGGAATGCTAAGATATTCGTCTCTCTCTAATACATAAATAGAAGATAATTCTGACTGAAATAAATGATTTTGAATTTGAATATATTACAGCTTCTAACTACATTTATAATATTAAGAAAATGTACGGGATAGTACATTCACTATTTACTGGATTGCTCTGGACGAAACTAGGCGGGTTTTCTTCAATGAAACACTTCTTCAAGAACGCCTTTTTATTCTTCTATTGGTACCTCTTCTTATTACAATCTTCTCGGTGGTCGATTGGGAACTGTCGCTGTCGGCACAGTGCCCCGTATTTATACAAATTAATTCGGGCCCTCTAATTGGTGCATAATGATATCCAATTAGAGAGCCCATATAATAACCAATCAAAATGTGTTTAGCTATCTTTGTCTAACGTCTGCCCTCTCGCTCTATTACAACGGGCTTTCTGATTGGTCGATGTTAGAGCGAGAGGGCCTATATACCTATTTCTTTTAAAACAAATTGGTCACGCGAGGCGTGTTTACAATATTTATACTATTGCGCGACCTAAAAAATCAATGACTATACATTTGCTTATTATAAACTATTGGTTATGCACGCTATGATTACTATTAATGTCTATTGTTACTGAGTTAATACACTATAAATTACACTATAAACAAATTACGCACTATAAATACACTATAAATTACACACTATAAATACACTATGAATTACTGTCCCGCACATTCTCCCGCCGTGCGACGGGTGTCGCATCATCTCCCGGTGCGGGCTCGTCGCTCGTAGGTAGAGGCAGGATGACCAGCTTCCGCACGGGTCGTCGCAGCACGCCTCCCTTGGTCCGGATGTCGACGGCTCGAACCACGCCGTCTGGTCCCGGGTACGTGGCGATCACGCGCCCACGAACCCACACGTTGCGCGGCAGGTTGGGGTCAACGACCTGTACTAGGTCATCGACGCACACAGCCGGTCCACGGCCGTGCGGCTCCCGCCGGTGTTGGAGTTCCGGTAGGTACTCTCGTACCCACCGCGTCCAGAAGAGGTCAGCGAGCCTCTGTGAGGCCCGCCACGACGATCGGGATGCTGCATCTCGCTCGTCGACCACGTGTTGCACCTTCTCTTCCCCAGAAGGTTCTTCTATAACTGTAGTGGAGACTTCAGTAGGCCAGAGTTCTTCCGCTTCGTACAGGAAGTCGGGTCTCGTGTACCAGCGATGGTGCTTGCTGAAACCGCTAGGTACGTCGCGCGTTGCGTCATCAGCCACGTTCAATTTCGTTGGAACCCATCGCCATTCTGTGACCTTAGTAGTCTCTTCTATTGCTGCTAAACGATGCGCTACGTACGGCTTGTAGGTACGTGAGCCGGTACGTATCCATGTGAGCGCGGTCTTGTTGTCCGTCCAGAAAATCTTGCTGTCTGGTTTTCTTTCGTGTTCATCTATTACTGTTTCAGCTAAACGCGCGCCCATGACTGCTGCCTGTAGTTCCAACCTCGGGATGGACGTCAACTTCAATGGGGCCACCTTGGCTTTGGCCATGATGAGTGAGAGGCCAACTTGACCGTCCGGCGCCACCGCCCTCCAGAAGAGTACTGCTGAATAGGCTGCTTCGCTTGCATCGGTGAAGACGTGTAGCTGTAGCGAAGTCGCGTCACTATAGTGTAGGTAACGCCTGGGTATCGTGACGTCGCTTAGCTGCTTCAGATGTGTCATCCAGTCTTGCCACTGCGTCGCTAAGTCTTCGTCGAGTTCGTTATCCCATGACGTCCCTCTTCGCCATACTTCTTGCAGCAGCTGTTTCGCCCTTATGGTGACGGGCGAAGCGAACCCAAGAGGATCGAATAACGACATCACTATTCTCAGGGCTTCCCTTTTCGTAGGCGTCTTGCCATCTGCTATGGTGGGGGCTATGCGCGCGAGGTTGAGGTTGAACGTCAGCTCGTCGGTGTTGATTTTCCATATCACACCCAGTACTCGTTCTGTTTGCTCTTCTGACTTGTAAAGCTCTCTATTTTCTATTGGGTCGTTTTCTCCGAGTGCTTCCAGTAGACACGGAGAGTTTGACTTCCACTGTTTTAGTTCGAAGTTGGCTTTCGAGTGAACCTCTCTAACGCTCTTCGTAATTCTGACTGCATCTTCTATGCTTCTGAAGCTGTCAAGGTAGTCATCAACATAGTGTTTCTGTACTATGGCGGCGGCGGCTTCCGGATGAGAGTCTTTGTGCTGTTTCGCGTTCAAGTCTTTTACGTATATTGCTGTAGATGGGGAACTTGACGCGCCGAATATCAGAGACGTCATTCTGTACTCCTCCGGAGGCTGGTTGTCTCTTCTATTTCCTCGCCACAGATAACGAAGTGCGTCGCGGTCTTCATTTCGTAGCTTCACCTGCATGAACATTTCTTTGATGTCAGCCGTCACCGCGATCATGTGTTGCCGAAACCGCATGACAACACCAGGCAGCGACTGAAGAAGGTCAGGCCCCTTGAGCAGCATGTCATTGAGAGCCACCCCTCTGGTCTTCGCCGCGGCGTCGTGCACCACTCTGAGTTTCTCTGGTTTCATTGGATTAATGACTCCGAAGTGTGGTAGGTACCAGGTCTTCCCTT
Source organism: Mycalesis mineus (assembly GCA_034621355.1). NCBI lineage: Eukaryota > Metazoa > Arthropoda > Insecta > Lepidoptera > Nymphalidae > Mycalesis > Mycalesis mineus. Next base: position 5,795,335 of record CM067901.1, read on the forward strand.
CCGGCTTCTGTGCTGGAGCTGGTTCGGCGTATCCTTTTGAGATAAGGGCTTCCATCTGTTCCGTGTACTTCTGGTTCAGCTTGGGATCTCGATCTAGCTTCTTTTCAATATTGAAGAGTCGTTTAAGCGAGTTGTCGTAGTTATCCGGTAGAGTGACGTCTTCTGTGCGCCAGAGCAAACCCGTTTCATACTTGCTGTCGTCTATCTTGATGGTGGTCTTCTCCAGCAGGCGTAACGCTCGCTCCTCCGGATCCGATTTCGGTTTCTTCGGCTGTAGGCAGAGTGCATCCATTTCGAAGTATTGCTTCACGAGGCCTTCTAAGTTATCTTCTGAATCTTCTGTGACGTGTGACACGAAATCGATTGTGTGTCCGATCGTACGGGTCTGGCTGCCATGTAGCACCCATCCCAGCGGAGTGAGGGAGGCCACCGGTTGATGTATGCTTCCTCTCTTCACCTTTGTAGTCAACAGGAGATGCCAGTTGTCTTGCCCTATTAGCACTCGTGGCTTCACGTTCGTATACACGAGATATTCGCGTATGTCTTCTAAGTGCTTGCACGTGTCTACCATTTCCTTTGGAACGCGCTGCGATGAAACTTGGAGGTTATTCACAGTGCGCGCTTGAATTCGCTCTTCGTGATCGTTTAGACCCCTTAGCTTGATGTTGACTCTTCGCGAGGCAGACTCCGAGGTTTTCATATCGTTGATTGTTTCTATTTTCAGAGGATCGATGGGTCCCGTCGCGCCGATGCTTTCGGCCACGGCGCTGTCTATCAATGTCACTGTTGACCCGTCGTCCATCAGTGCGTAGGTATCGAGAGCCCCCTTGGGTCCTACCACTTGCACTGGTATAATCTTTAGGTATGACTGTTTCCTCTTGATGGTCCACGCGGAGTTAATCACTTCTATACTATCTTGATCTTCTTTTTTATCTGTACGTGTAGCTTTGTTGTAGTGCTGCATCCTGTGGTGGTAGTACTTGCACCCATCCAGTCCACACATCCTTGGCCGACAGCTGTGCGACTTGGTTCTATGGCGAAGACATCTAAAGCACAGGTGCTTGGCCTTGGCAGCGTCCCATCTACTGTTGGAATCCAAGTTCTTGAATTTTTCACAATTGACCACGGTGTGAGTTTCATCGGAGCATACGAGACACTTGTTTGTGAAATTCTTTTCCGATGTCTCTCTCTTTTCCGTGACGCTGTTCACCTTCTGTGGTCTTCTTTGAAGAGTGACTTGTGCTACCTGTTCAGGTAGGGCATAAGGTCCACACAGCTCCGCTTCGCGCATAAGGAATTTTTCTATTTTCAACAAATCGGGTTCTTCCCTAGGTCGTAGTGCTGCGAAGTCGTAGTACCTATATCGAAGCGTAGGCGTCAATTTGTCCACAATAGTTTTCGAAATTTCTGGATTATACATGTAGTTTGCACAGTTCAAAGTCTTCAGTGTAGCCACCACATTAGAAATTTTCGTAGAAAATATACAGATGTCACGAGGAGAGTCGGTGAGCCGCGCTAGTCCACGAAGAGTTTCCATTTCCATTATAGCGATCGACTCTGGTCTTCCGAATCTTGATTCCAAGGTTTTCATGACGTCTGAAGGGTGTGCACTGGTGATGAGAAGGCCTTCTACAGCTTCTCGAGCTCTTCCTTTCAAGTTCCTCCGCAAACGGTTTGTATTTTCCACTGCTGTGAACGAATTTTCTGTTTCGTAGTACGCCGCACGAAACGGTAGCCATTCTTGATGAGATCCACTGAAGATGGGCAGTTCGATGAACTTGGGGCGCTGCGCTGCTCTAATGGCGTGGGTGATAGCCTCTGCTAGCTGAGCGACGCCGTTCGATTCTCCCGCCGGTATACCTGTGGGCGCGCCGGCCGGAACACTCGGCGGCGCTCCCGCCGGTGGCTGTAGTTCACTGAAGTGACCCCGTTGCGCTTCTGGGTTCTTCCGTGACCCCGCCGCACCCTTGATTGGGTTGTGAGGCACTTCGGTGATCGCTAATACGGGGCACGGCTGTGGCGGCGGCAGCAGCGATGGCGGCGGCGGCGGCGGTGGCGGTGGCTGGTCTTGTAACCAACTATGCACAAATTCATTTGCTTCTATTCTCGAATGCACGGAGATGTCGTCCTCTTCATCTATTTCTTGATCTGAGTTCTCCGTTTCTAGAGTCGCGAGGCGCGCGGCTGCTAGTTCGACTTGAAGGCGTAGTAGTTCCTCCTTCGCCTTTGCTATTTTGAGCGTCTTGGATTTGCTATGAGTGGACGCCCCACCTATTCTCTTCTTAAGCGGGGGTCGCGCTGTCTGATGATCCATCGGCTCTTGATGTTTGACAGTTCCTTTTTCTATAACGTGACCACGTTCTATTTGCTTCTTTGTCGAAGTCTTCACACACTGTACTGTTGCGACGGACGCGTCGGAAGCGGCTGGCTCCGTGAGCGCGGCGGGCGCTACGGGCGCCATCGCCGGATGGGCGAATGCACTCACGGACGCGGCGGACACGGGCGCGCTCCCGGCGGACACGGGCGCGGACGCGGACACGGGCGCGCTTTCGGCGGACACGGACAAATACGCGGGCGCAGACGCAGTGGATGCGTGCGCAGACGCGGTGGACGCGCTCGAGTTCTGAGGCGTCGGGGACCCAGCGTCCCACGTGTTGGTTTCAGAAGAAGAGGTGCCGTCGTCAGACTTCTTCGCCTTGCGACTGTCTTGACGCGTCTGTGGCATTTTCTTGAACACGACGAATTTTCAATGTTGCACTATTTCACCAGTTTCGCAGAGACGATCCGGCTCGAAGGACCATTCAATGTACGGGATAGTACATTCACTATTTACTGGATTGCTCTGGACGAAACTGGGCGGGTTTTCTTCAATGAAACACTTCTTCAAGAACGCCTTTTATTCTTCTATTGGTACCTCTTCTTATTACAATCTTCTCGGTGGTCGATTGGGAACTGTCGCTGTCGGCACAGTGCCCCGTATTTATACAAATTAATTCGGGCCCTCTAATTGGTGCATAATGATATCCAATTAGAGAGCCCATATAATAACCAATCAAAATGTGTTTAGCTATCTTTGTCTAACGTCTGCCCTCTCGCTCTATTACAACGGGCTTTCTGATTGGTCGATGTTAGAGCGAGAGGGCCTATATACCTATTTCTTTTAAAACAAATTGGTCACGCGAGGCGTGTTTACAATATTTATACTATTGCGCGACCTAAAAAATCAATGACTATACATTTGCTTATTATAAACTATTGGTTATGCACGCTATGATTACTATTAATGTCTATTGTTACTGAGTTAATACACTATAAATTACACTATAAACAAATTACGCACTATAAATACACTATAAATTACACACTATAAATACACTATGAATTACTGTCCCGCACAGAAAACATATACAGCAACTAAGAATCTCAAATTTTGATTATATATTTTCATTGAAATATGGTATCATGCTAATAATAATTATATTGAAGCCTGCTGCTATTACTTATTTCCAGATTCGACCCACTTTGTGGTACTTTTGATAAGAAAGAATTTGCTGAGAACTACAACTTTCTATCCAACGCTCGTATGAATGATATTAAAATGATAAAAAGTGAGTTGATACAGACAACTGATCCTGAGAAAGAGCTAAGTCTGCGTCGGTTGTTGCAAAGGTTGAACGACCAACATAAAGCTACTAAAAGAAAAAAATTAGAAAGGGAGAGAAAGGATAAGCAACGGCTCGAAGTGGAAGCAGAATTTGAACAAGGAAAACAGCCCTATTTTAAAAATAAATGTAAGTTATTATTAGTATCTTATACATCAATGTGACTGATTCTACTTTAACAATCTATCATGCAAGATAGTGGCTGACTTATATGCCTACAATGCGTCAACTACAAATCTTCTATGGATAGAGTAAAAGACGTACGATTTTTGAAATTGATATCCAGTTACTTAAATTTCTGTACAGTATTCAATATCTCTGTTTACCCCCACCACCAATACTCTATTGATTAACAATATGTCTCTTTAATTTATATTTACATATAAATAAATACCACTGACTGACTCATCATGAGATCCCTAAAACTATACACTCTGATGTTTACTTTTACTTTACAGTATGTAAATAATTACTTTTCTCACAATGTAGCGCGGATTTCGCAATACTCGCACTCTACGCGGGTGAACACGCAGGTGACAACTAAACTAACAAGGGGGATAACCTAATCTCTAATTAGACCAGGTTTAAGCAAATGTCACCCATGTTAGGCAGCAGGGATATGGATGTGATCAAGTCTGGCTTTGTGACGACCGAGAATAATCCTTATGAGCGACACACCAAAAAAGGCCCCTATTTAGCCCTCTCCATATATATATAATCCTGGCTATGCCCTCTCCTATAGGGACAGAGGCCAGACCCGGTAGTGGGCTGTTAATAGGCTGATAATGATGATGCCCTTGACAGAATAAATAGGTTTTATTTAAAACCATCATCTTCTCATCATATCATATACATTAGTACAGTGAAGTAGTTCTTGAGCTTGAACTGTAGTGTGAAAAAGTTTGTTAAAATCGGTTCATAAGAAAGGGATTCAGAGTGTTCAAACAATGTTACCTGAAATTTTTATTTCTGATATTTTTGCTTTAAGTTCACATTTAAGACATACCCATGAGACTGCACATAACTGTAAACATGTGGAGTAATAACACAAAACACTGTTTTACAGCGGAGACACGCGTGGAGTCTCTCGTGAAACAGTATGAAGAATTGAAGAAACAAGGCACTAGCCGTATCCAGAGGCATCTCAAGCGCAGGCAACAAAAAGTCAAAAAGCGCTCCTTCAGAACACCTGTGACCACAAATTAATTAATAAACAACTTTTGTTTATGACTTTAGATGGTATTCTGATTGTTTTACTCAAAAACTTATTATTATGATACCCAAACTTAGATTGTTTAAAACTTAATTATTACATTTTATAATGGAAACTTTAAAGAGTTATAAGCTTAAGCAAATATTAAAAATATATAGGTATCATCATCTTAAATCTCATTTATTTATTTACATTTTTTTTATCGACAAGTTGGCCCTTGACTGCTCTCACACCTGATGTTAAGTGATAATGCAATCTAAGATTGAAGTGGGCTAACTTGTTAGGAGTTGGGTGAAATCCACACCCCTTTCGGTTTCTACACGACATCGTACCGGAACGCTAAATCGCTTGGTGGTACGTCTTTGTCGGTCGTCGTCACCAGCCAGACCAAGACAAATTAAGAAAAATCTCAATCGGGGTAGATTGAGATTTTTCTTAATTTGTCTGCCGAGGATCGAACCCAGAACCTCCGTCTTAAAAATGTACCGCGCAAACCACTGCGCCACGGAGGTCGTCATATATGGTTTTTATATATGTTCTTAATAGTTTATTTAAAAGTGAATTAAAATTATATTTAAAAACTCGACCCCAATGGAATGAGGATACCCAGGATACTGGCAGCATTTCCCCTTTGAATGGCCAAACTAATCCGTTGGCCAAGGTAGCTGCCAGGTCTTTGGTCAACATATTTTCATCAAATTTAGTTTATTGAAATCATAGGTGATTTCTAACTTTTACAAAAAGCACCTATCATTTCAAAAATATGATATTTATATTTTTGAAATGGTCTTTTTACCACCTTTCAATTGGTACCCATATTGCTAAGATAAGAGAAAAAAATACACACATCCCCCCTTTTTTCCCCCATTTACAGCCGCCTTTTTGAAAATTTATATAGCCTATGTCACTACCACAATTTTGACAAATTCGACGACACCTCACATGTCAAAATCCGTTCAGCCGTTTAGTACAGCCTAAACGCGTGCCGAAGAAATGGACATACATACACATACATACGCTCGAAAAACATAACCCTCCTTCTGACGCAGTCGGGTAAAAAGGTATGGAAACACAATTTTATGAATAAGTAGGTACGTAGGTAGGTAACTGACTGCCTGGTTGGTTTAGTGGTCAGCATATGTGGCTTCGGGCCAGTAGAGATTAGGCTATGGAACGTTTCAATTTTATGAATAAGTAAGTACATAGGTAGGAAACTGACTGCCTGGTTGGTTTAGTGGTCAGCATATGTGGCTTCGGGCCAGTAGAGATTAGGCTATGGAACGTTTCAATTTTATGAATAAGTAAGTACATAGGTAGGAAACTGACTGCCTGGTTGGTTTAGTGGTCAGCATACGTGGCTTCGGGCCAGTAGAGATTAGGCTATGGAACGTTTCAATTTTATGAATAAGTAGGTACGTAGGTAGGTAACTGACTGCCTGGTTGGTTTAGTGGTCAGCATATGTGGCTTCGGGCCAGTAGAGATTAGGCTATGAAACGTTTCAATTTTATGAATAAGTAAGTACATAGGTAGGAAACTGACTGCCTGGTTGGTTTAGTGGTCAGCATATGTGGCTTCGGGCCAGTAGAGATTAGGCTATGGAACGTTTCAATTTTATGAATAAGTAGGTACATAGGTAGGTAACTGACTGCCTGGTTGGTTTAGTGGTCAGCATATGTGGCTTCGCCGCTTCGGGCCAGTAGAGATTAGGCTATGGAACGTTTCAATTTTATGAATAAGTAGGTACATAGGTAGGTAACTGACTGCCTGGTTGGTTTAGTGGTCAGCATATGTGGCTTCGGGCCAGTAGAGATTAGGCTATGGAACGTTTCAATTTTATGAATAAGTAGGTACATAGGTAGGTAACTGACTGCCTGGTTGGTTTAGTGGTCAGCATATGTGGCTTCGGGCCAGTAGAGATTAGGCTATGGCACGTTTCAATTTTATGAATAAGTAGGTACATAGGTAGGAAACTGACTGCCTGGTTGGTTTAGTGGTCAGCATATGTGGCTTCGGGCCAGTAGAGATTAGGCTATGGCACGTTTCAATTTTATGAATAAGTAGGTACATAGGTAGGTAACTGACTGCCTGGTTGGTTTAGTGGTCAGCATATGTGGCTTCGGGCCAGTAGAGATTAGGCTATGGCACGTTTCAATTTTATGAATAAGTAGGTACATAGGTAGGTAACTGACTGCCTGGTTGGTTTAGTGGTCAGCATATGTGGCTTCGGGCCAGTAGAGATTAGGCTATGGCACGTTTCAATTTTATGAATAAGTAGGTACATAGGTAGGTAACTGACTGCCTGGTTGGTTTAGTGGTCAGCATATGTGGCTTCGCCGCTTCGGGCCAGTAGAGATTAGGCTATGGAACGTTTCAATTTTATGAATAAGTAGGTACATAGGTAGGTAACTGACTGCCTGGTTGGTTTAGTGGTCAGCATATGTGGCTTCGGGCCAGTAGAGATTAGGCTATGGAACGTTTCAATTTTATGAATAAGTAGGTACATAGGTAGGTAACTGACTGCCTGGTTGGTTTAGTGGTCAGCATATGTGGCTTCGGGCCAGTAGAGATTAGGCTATGGCACGTTTCAATTTTATGAATAAGTAGGTACATAGGTAGGTAACTGACTGCCTGGTTGGTTTAGTGGTCAGCATATGTGGCTTCGGGCCAGTAGAGATTAGGCTATGGCACGTTTCAATTTTATGAATAAGTAGGTACATAGGTAGGTAACTGACTGCCTGGTTGGTTTAGTGGTCAGCATATGTGGCTTCGGGCCAGTAGAGATTAGGCTATGGAACGTTTCAATTTTCTTTTGTTTTAAGAAATTCAAACAACAAGAAATTCCCGAGCCTTGGAAAGTACGTTAAACTGTCGATCCCAGTAATTATAATCAACATCTATATAATCCATGTTTCGAGTGCCTTCTTCAACATGGACTTGAAAGTGTCTTTAGGAAATCTATAAAACCTCCCCGACTCGACTCCACAGACATGGAGAGATACTCGTAGTTCCTAAGATACAAGCAGATTTTCCTCTTTGAATGACCAAACTAATAGTACGCACTATAACTTTATTTGCGAAAAAAGTTTCATGTGGCTCATATATATAATTGTCGGTTCTTCGGAGCCCTGTATTCTGTTATGGTAAAGATGGCAGTAGTGCTATTCATGGCCATTACTCAATAGCATCAGATAACAAACAAAGCCATCATTCATCTAGCCCTGTAGATACATACATATGTAGGCCACTCAACGAGGCTGAATGTTGAACTGACTGCGAATTCATCTCATGATGAAGGCTCAGAATCACTCATCGCGCGATGGAGCGGGCTTTGCTTGGTATATCTCTCCGTGATCTAATCAGAATCAAAGTTACCGACAGATTAACGTGTCGCAAAACCTGAAGTAAATAAAATAAAAAATATTTTTATTTCAGCTTTTATTACATTACATAAATTATACATGCGATTTAGGAATCTTCTTTTAGAAGTAGTATAAACTACCTCTGTACTGGGTAGGGCATTTATGTAGTTCGAAGAATTTATTGGTGCTAGCATGGCGACTTCGCACCTGAAAGCGCAGTGTTGGTCGACCCTCGCAGTTGGTGGACTGATGACATCAAGCAAGTTACAGGGAGCAGGATGCAGTTTGCTCAAGACCGTGTGGGGATTGGAAGTCCATGCAAGAGGTTTATGTCAAACAACATACGTCTATCGGATGTTAATGATGATGGTGGTTATGACTACAATTTTAAATACGTATTTTAACATGACCAGCAAGATGAATAGCATTGATTGAGGGCGCCAGAAAGAGTTAGCAGTCTGTGCAATAGTATTTTTAACCGACGAAAAAAAACGGAGGAGGTTCTCAATTCGACACGTATATTTTATTTAATTTTTTTTTTTTATGTATGACCACGCATAACTTTTTACAGTGTTGTCCGATTTTGATACTTCTTTTTTTATTAGATAGGGCATACATCCAAGGTGGTCCCATTGTCACCATGTTAGGATCTGATGATGATATCCTGGGTAAAATGAAGGAACTCTTCAAATTTTGGAGGCACGCTTACAGCGATTTCGGTTTTTGTCTCGGTATCGGTAGCTTTTTGGCTACTAGTGCCGTATAATATACTATGACAGTACAGTACGAGTACGTTGCGTGGCGATAAATCACCCAAAAGTAAGAAATAAAAATTTTTAAATAAAAATAGAACCGACTCAAAACGCACTAAAAAGTAAAAAATAACTGTGTAATTCAGTTGCTTTAATTTACTTATTGCATATCTAGGAGTCGGTGACAGCCAAGGTTTCTACTTTCAAGGACGTTACCTAGAACCCACAAACTGCTTTGCTACGTAAAATAAATGTTCCTTAAACTTGGCTGGCACCGACTTCATAGATATGCTTAAGTAAATTAAAGCAACTAAATGACACAGTTATTTTTTACTTTTTAGTGCGTTTGGAGTCGGTTCTATTTTTTGTTAAAAATTTTTTAATAGAAGAAATTAGATAATAATTTTAAGAGAAATTATAACCTTTTTGTTAATGAAAGACCACAAAGGACTTGGTTCCAGACCGTTCAATAAATTAAAAAAAGAAACATAGAAGAAAGTAGTATAGTAATAGTAGTAAAGTAGAAATAGTTCCTTTTTTATCCGCAATTTGGCGAGGTTTATTATATAATCAGGCTATAAGTACCTAAGGTAAAAATTACTTTATATTATATTTACTTGCGAAATCTAGGATACCCATACCCAGTGAGATAAAGCTTAAGTATAAAAGAAACCGTAAAAGCCCTCGTCGATTGCAAAAACGTCTTTTTTTGTTTCCCCGTTTAATAAAACGCCCATTATCTTTATAGGTAGGTAGGTGTGGCGTGATGTTGTGAACTTGTTACCAAGTCAAGTGTTCCAAACACGTGAGCCTTGAACAAAAGTTAGTTTACAATATATAATTAGCATAGCGTCACTCGAATTAGCATTTTCATCAGCACTTGATAAAATATTTGCCTACACCACCTGAAGGAGTGGAGAGAAAAATATTTATCTTGGATATAACTACATTATTATATATTTAAAAATAGATATGACTTAGCAACACAGGGTTCCAACTAAGTACCTACGCACCTCTTTGAATAATGCTATGTAATAGGTAAGTAGGTATATGATATACTAACGCACGCCCGTAACTTTGAATTCCGACACATTATCGCCTGGATACTCAAATTGATCGGCCTCCGCGGCGCAGTGCTATGCGCTGTGGATTTATAAGACGGAGGTTTCGGGTTGGATTTCCGACTGGGTCGATTTGGATTTTTCTAATTGATCCAAGTCTGTGACTAGCTACCACCCTAGGTCTTGTATGGAGCTTTCGGGAATTACTCAATCGGTAAGAAAAATTTAGAGACGAACACTCCAATTCTATTGTCTGGTTAGTATAAATTTTATATTGAAGCTCAAGACGGATTATTCAAACAAAAACCGACTCAAAACGCACTAAAAAGTAAAAATTAACTGTGTCATTTGGTTGCTTTAATTTACTTAAGCATATCTAGGAGTCGGTGCCAGCCAAGTTTACTACTTAAAGGATGTTACCTAGAACCCACAAACTGCTTTACTACGTTAAATAAATGTTCCTTAAACTTGGCTGGCAGGCTGGCACCGACTTCGTAGTGCGTTTTGAGTCGGTTCTATTTTTTGTTAAGAATTTTTATTTCTTACTTTTTAGTGATTTATCGCCATGTAACGTACTCGTACTATACTGTCATAGTATATTATACGGCACTAGTAGCCAAAAGCTACCGATACCGAGACAAAAACCGAAATCGCTGTAAGCGTGCCTCCAAAATTTGAAGAGTTCCATCAATTTCACCAGGATGTCATCATCAGATCCTAACATGATGACAATGGGACCACCTTGGAAGTAATAATGCCCTTAACAAACAATTATTAAAATCGGACGACTCTGTAAAAAGTTATCCGTGGTCATACATAAAAAAAAAAGAAAAAAATATATAAAAAAGTAAAAAATGAAATTTGTCGTTAGGTTCCATTTTGGATAAATACGGACAATTATTCACCCAAAGACGAGGTGCTTTTTCCCCTCTGAATAGCAAGGCTTATTCTGTAGGTCAAATAAGCACCAGCACTTTGGTCACCAGACACATGGATCAGTTGTTCCGATAAAATGTTGATTAAATGCTTGTAAAGTTGTGGTGTCGGGCGTTTAAATAATAACACAACCGATCGTGATTAAAGTATGTTTATTACTACTCTTAAGCTATTACAGTACTTCTATTTATATTACTCCACTACATCATCGGGGTAAATTTAAAAAAAAAAAAATGTCAAATACGATTTTTTTTTTTTTTTTTTTTTTTTTTTTTTTTTTTTTTTTTTTTTTTTTTTTTAACATACATGTATCTGCATAAAATGCCGAATAAAATATTATATTACTGATAAACTTTTTTTTTTTTTTTTTTTTTTTTAAATTTCTTATTTCCTAAAACTTATAATTAATTAGTTAACACATTCATATCATAATCATATTTTAAGGTGTAAGTATAAAGTGTTTACAAGTTAAAGGAATGACACTGTCATCGTGCCTTGATAATGAAATATAATATTGTTAACACAGGCTTGAAATACAATACCGCTAGGTAGTAGCTAGCTATAATAATGGATAGGTATCTATCGTAACTAACGCTAAACACTTAATACTAGGTTACGTATGGTTTTGTTCTGTTTTTGTGGACACTATCCACTTTTCCGTCTTTTTCAACAGTAACGTTAGGTCCATTTTCACTTATTACTTTATAGGGTCCTTTATATAGCATATCTAATTTTTTACCAGTTTCATTCTTGATTAAAATTAAATCACCTCTTTGATACTTGATCGAATTACACTTTTTATCCCATACATCTTTCCTTTTCAATTTACTTAAAACTAAGTTTTTATGCGCTTCCTTCCATGCTAACTGTAACCTATACCTAAGCTCTAGTGCATAATTATCTGGATTGTAGAGTGGCTTTACCACATTATCTCTTAAATTACTAGGCAAGTTACAACTATTGCCAAATACGAGTTCGTACGGCGTATACTTAGTCTGAGTATGGACAGTAGTGTTGAATGAAAAACACCAAAACTGAAGCCACTGACTCCATGTCTCTTGATGTCCATCACATAAAGTTCGTAAGAAGGCAGCGAGGTGTTTATGAGTATTTTCCAAGGAGCCTATCGACTCATGATGATAAGCTGTCGAGCTTACCTTTTCAATTTTAAGTAGCTTGCACACCTCTTTCATCGTTTCTGACTGAAATTCCGTTCCTCGATCTGTCGCGATAACTCTGGGAAGTCCGTACCTTAATATGAAGTTATTGACAAAAGATTTTGCCACACTTACCGTGTCTTTACGTTGTAAGGGATACGCCTCGACGTATTTACTCAGCTCGCATTGTAAACTTAAAATATAAACATTATTGTCTATGTCTTTATCTAAAGGACCTATGATATCTAAGTATATTTTTTCAAAAGCTTCCGATGCTGTCGTCGTCACGACCATCGGTTCCACTATATTTCTAGAATACTTACTAGTTTGGCACTTGGCACACTTGCTTACGTATTTCCGCACATCGGATTCCATACCAGGCCAAAAGTACTTACCTTTTATATTGTTGATCATGCGTTGTACACCCGCATGCCCACTCGTAGGTAGTAGATGATAATCATGTAGTATGCATATCTTTTCTTCATCATTGAGGACTCGTTTTATACCTTTTAATATATTTAATTGCGGTCCGGACCATTTTTCTCTACTTTTTATTTCATTTATTAGTTGCTTTAAAAATTCTACGTTTCTTTCATCTTTAATTATACATAGTCGTTCAATATTCAATTCATTACAAAATTCCTTCAATAAATTCGCAAATTCGACTCGCGTAAAATGCGACATATAATTGAGGTTTATGTAAATTGAATGAGTCGAGACCTCATACGCTAAACATTCTTTTTCATAAGTTAGAGTTTTCTTAGTTAACTGACTTCCTTGAATAAATTTCAACTCTACGTAGTCACTCGGTTTCCTTAGTATCTCTGCGATTCTCGGTTGGCCAGACCTTGATTCGGCAGGTATACAAGGATCCCTTGTGTCTGTGCTTTTATTCACCTCCTCTTTGCATAACTTAGCTTTCTGTGCTCTCGTCATAACCAAACTAACTTTACTATTTAATGATTTCAATTCTTCCGAACTTATGGTCACCCTACTTAAAGCATCTGCCACGTTATCACTGCCTTTTATGTACTCGATTTTAAAGTCGTATTCTTCCAACTGTAATCTGAACTTTAAAAGTCTCGTTGACGGATCTTTCATACTAAATAGATAAATTAAAGGTTTATGATCGGTCTTGATGACAAATTGTTTTCCGTATAGGTATGGTCTAAAATGTTTTATGCTCCAAACTATTGCCAAAAGTTCTTTCTGAATAATTGGATAATTTAGCTCCGCTTTATTTAGAGGTCTGCTAGCATATGCTACAGGTTTTAAATTTTTATTACACAATACTGATCCGATAGCTATGCCTGACGCGTCTGTTTGGAGAACAAAGGTGTTAGTATGTGAAAAATCTGGATATTGTAAGATTGGGGGTGTAGTTAATTTGTGTTTCAAAGTTTCAAAGCTGTTTTGACATTCTTTAGTCCATAAGAATTTTACATTTTTTCGACATAATTTATTCAATGGTAAAGTGATTTCGGAAAAATGAGGTATAAACTTTCTGTAATAGTTGCAGAACGCTACAAATCGCCTAACTTCGTCCGAATTTGTTGGTACCGGATAATGTTGTAATACTCTAGTTTTCTCTGGATCGGGCAGAACTCCATTAGCTGACACCACGTGTCCTAAATATAATAACTGTCTTTTCATAAATTCGCACTTATGTGGGTTGAGTTTAAGGTTCATTGTTCGAAGACGCTCAAAGACATCCATTAAATTTTTATTATGAATCTCCATATTTCTTCCAAAAACTATTAGATCATCGCAGTAAATAAAACATTTTTCATAGGTTAGACCTGACATTGCGATGGACATAACCCTCGAGAAGGCATTAGGACTAATTTTTAAACCCATGGCTAATCGCTTCATTCTGTATTGCCCAGTACTTGTGCCAAAGCTAGTGATATTCCTACATTCGGGTTTTAAACTAACTTGATAAAATCCTTGATACAAATCCAAATGGGTGAAATAAATACTTCCGGACAGAGAGTCTAATATCTCAGTTATGTTGGGTAAGGGAAATTTATCGTCCTGTATCGAATCATTAACTTTTCTGTAATCTATTACTAAACGCCATTTTTTGTTACCTTCTGACTTTTTAGGCACTAATAGTATTGGACTATTCCATTCGCTATTAGAGGGTTCTATTATGTCGTCATCGAGCATCCGTTGCACTTGTTTATTAATTTCTTGTTTCGATGACTGTGGAAGCCGATAAGGTTTTGTATACACGGGTTTGGTATTAGGTTTCACCATAATCGACTGTTCTACGACGTTCGCTGTACCTAACCTGTCACCTTCCAAGAAAAATATGTCGGAATACTTGGCACATATTATTTGTAGTGATTTTCTATCGTTAGAATCTAAATGATTTAGTTTTAATTCTGTTAATAGTTTCTTTACACGACTAACATCTTTTTGAGACTGGCTAAATGAACATAAATCGTAGTTTTCTAAATAATCAATATCTCCCGACTGAATAATGTTAGATTTGAGAATTTTCATTGGTTTTTCGCCCGTATTCAATATCTTTACTGGTATTTTTCCCCTAATTGGCTTTACGATGCAACCTGCTAAAAATATGTTTTCATGTAACTGTTTCGGATATATAACACTATCTTTATATACATTTTTACTGATACTCAAATAATGAATTGATTCGCTACGTGATGGAACCGTTAAATATTCTTCTGATACTACATCTTTACTAGTACATTTACTTATTTGTAAGGTACATGTTTCATAATGCTCTAAATGTAATGTGAGTCGGTTCGTAGGTAAGTCTATGTTTGCATTATAAGTTCTAAGAAAGTCTAAACCGATAATACCGTCCGCTCCGCATGGAACGTGATCGAATAGGTATAACTTGTGACGAAATGTAAAACCGTTTGCTGACTGCAATGGAATATACGCGAAACATTTCGATTTTATTTTTCCACCTATACCTTTTATGATTGTATTACTGTCATATTTTATTATGTTACTTTGAATGATTTGACTGTTAATGATAGATAAAGATGCACCAGTATCTAATAAAAACTTACATTTTCGATTGCCGCAGAACAGATAGATGAAATCCAACCCTTCACATATGAATGCATAGTTAGGCTCGAAAAAACTCTGCCAAATTTAGATCTTCTTCCTTCTGCTCGGACTCTGTGACGTAGGCATTGCCTTTGCGATAATAATTATTATTTGAGTTACCTCTATAAAATCTTACGTTATTCCTCGGATATCGGGACTGATTGTAATTCCTTGTTGGTGCCGTATTACTTTGATAATTATAGCGACTTATATTGGGCTGATTGTGTCCTCTCTTAACCTGGGATATGGGTTGATACGTACCTCCTCGCGAAGGTGTATAGCCGCGGTAAAACTGTCGTCCGCGATTGTACCTGGGGTAACGATAATATGATTGATTTCTGTTACCTTGTGAGTAGGAGTATACTGCTGTTTGGGACGAAGACCCGGGGCTTGCCAGCTCCTCGTCTTCCGCTGCGCGCACAGCATCCTTCAGCGCGCTGTAGTTTCTAGCTGATATTATTGTACTCAGCCGCCGATTTCGAAGACCATCTGAAAATCTTTTTATTGCCAACTGTTCGTTTAAAGGTCTCAATATTTCGCGTGCTTTTTCATTTTCGCCAGCTTGTGTTATAGTGAGCCCTATAAAAAGTTCCTCCAACTTTTCCCCATATTTGCTAATGGACATATTATTTTGAGATAAGTTATTTATCTGTGATAGCAAGGAATTGGCTGATTTCTTAGTTAGCAAATATTTCTTTATATCTAATAATAAACTTTCAATTGTAGAATATTCGGGATTCAGCTTCAACTTAGCTGTTTTAGATAATCTTGTTTTCAAAACAAATGAAATCAACAATTTCTTGCTCTCCTCACCTTTTAAACAGTTACTATACATCTCGATGCCATCTATAATTTGCTCAATATTTTCTTGCCTACCATCCATTAAAGGAATCAACGTACTCGCGGTTTTTAAATCAAAGTTATCCATTTTTTGTACAATTTCTATAGGACCTACTTGCATATAATTAACAATTTTCTTATAAGTTTCCTCAATCGCTTCACAAGTTAATTCTATATCTGATGACTTTGTTAAGTGCAAAGTTTTTATATGTAATCTATAATCCTTATATAATGCAATAACATTTTCAAATTTTTGCTGGCCTAACTTTTCTTGTCGCCTTTTAGGTCCCAACTTTCTAATGCTCTCACTTTCACATATAAGATAATTATAAATCTCTAGTAACCTATCCATACACTATTATATTTATATAACTAATACATCAATACTAATATAACTAATACATCAATACCCATTATTTTATTTTTATTTTCACTTTCACTTTTTTTCTTTTCTCACTTTTTTTTTTTTTTTTTTTTTTTTTCACTTCACTGTTGTACTTCTGGATTAGGTGGGTCGCGGACCGCCGGTTGATGCCCGGACCAACGCGCCCGTATCCTTCTAAAAGCTTCCTCCCGTAGCTCCTGTCTCACCAGCCCGGTGTGGCATTTTTTATATTTTTTTAAGCCAATATAAATTATGGCTAGCGCACAAACTCCCAGAATTGAGGCTATCAATATGTTGCTAGTTGTTACCTCTGTGTTGTTGCCGTCTTGTATCACTACCTCTTTGTTTTGGCATTCACACTTTGCGCATTTGTTGCCCATAATTTTTATAATTTATATTTCCTTCGCTGCACATGTACCCCTGACAATTGACTTATTAATTTTATTCATCGTAAAAGTCTAGATTCGAACACCGAGGCACACACGAATGCCCCGCGTCAGCATTATTCGCCGGACATTGGACACCTCGCTGTCACGGTCGCCATGTGGTGTCGGGCGTTTAAATAATAACACAACCGATCGTGATTAAAGTATGTTTATTACTACTCTTAAGCTATTACAGTACTTCTATTTATATTACTCCACTACAAAGTCACGTGATCCTTCTTCTTCCTCTCCACCGCCATTGTTCGCAAAGAAGCATTAACAAACCGGTTTTTTGTGTGTTTTTGTAATGTTTAAATTTTCTAACTGTTTGGAATTGAAAATAGTTTTAATTTGCTAAGGTTTCTAAAGTAGACCCGTAATGAGCGACCTTGAAGCTGTGGAAGTCGGAATGGACAGAAAAAAAAATTAAAATGACAGAATAATGTTAGAAGATTTCAATTAAGCTAACAATTTGGGGCGGCGGCCCACAGACAAAGAGTACTATCACGCCAAAAAGTATGATAATATAACTTTTAGTGAGAGTAGTGATTAGTGGTAGGTACAAATAGTTCCAAGCAGTCAATATTATTAACGAATTCTCGATACACAACACACAGCTGTTGCTACAATTGTACCTTAGTCTATGGATTCAACGTCGACCAATCATATAGCTGTGTTATTTTTCGTATTTTTAAGAAGCGATCTGAGTTACTATTTACTTACATCAGTTCTCTTTGCCATGGGATAGTAGGGTAAAACCCTTGTAGGTACACTGCAACGTCATTATGAATACCCAAATTTAACCTTAGAAAATAATCTCTGAGATTGCAGATTATGGAGGTTCTTGGCGTTCAAGAAAACATATCCCCTACACTTCCGTGGGAGGTACAACCTCATTACAGATGAACGTTAGTGGTGGATCCAGTATGATGTCAGCAGTTTGCGGACTTTACAGTTCAGTTTGAGACTACTTTAGAATGCCAAAAGTGTATATGAGTAAGGACTTTACCCAGTTATTGAAGGCACGCACCTTATTACCATCTGACAAAAGATTTTTGCTTCATAGTCTCTGTCTCAACTCCAAGGTATTTATAGGTCTCCCCGTCGCAAAGTGATTTCAGAATTATAATTTTAGAAGGGACTATATTCTAGGAGCTCACTATCCTATCTCCTCTCTACATTATAACGGCACACTTGTCTACACCAAATTCCATACCTATGTTATTGCTAAATGTCTGAGTGATCTTCAGCAATGAAACAAGGTCTGAATGCAAGAGCAAGTGAGATATGAGCTCACCACTCTTGCGAAGGCGAAAGCCTAGCCATGAATCCCTTAGTATGGTACCCTTCTAATTTTAAAGACAGACTTTCACATAAAAAGTGCTCATTCCCCGCTCTTCCCTTCTCAATTTAATTTTTTTATAGCTTCCCGTGAAGCAATATCCTCCGATCGGTCCTGTGTAGGTACCTACTAGAGATCTACATTTTTGTTCAACATTGTACGACATTACAGTACCTACATTAATATTAACAATATATATTTATGGCAAGCTGATATGTATAGCTTGATATTATTTATACAATCCGACACGCAGATCTCGAGATTAGCCCGTTTAAACAAACGAAAAAACTCTTCTGCTTTATATTAATATTATACAGGACGTCCCACGGCTATGCCACATGGAGGGAAAGTACCCTTATTATTAAAGCTCTCGTGTGGGAACCGGGATTCAAACCCGGTACGGTAAAAAATAGCACAGTACTTTTAACATACCGATTGGAAGGCTTCATCGTAAGGATAATTTTTTACTAAATAACATAGCATAAGAAATTAACGGAAGACATACAATATTAATTAATATTTTTTTAAATACATAATTAATCAATTTATCAAATGCTCAAAACGAGTCCCACTCTATTGAATACAAAGTCGCACTCTTTTGATTATTTCACTTATTGTCAATTTTTTGATCTTGTTGTGGTAGAATTTAGAATAATGCGTCTAAGTTCTGTTTGTAGCTCGTGGACACTTTCATACTGGTTCTTGTAAAGTAATATAACCCCAATAAAATCTAACGGAGATATATCTGGGATTCTTAAAGGCCATCTTGTTTGTCCATTTGTCCCGATCCGTAGACGAAAGTGTTCATTGAGATAGTCCCTTGTTCTGTGACTCTGACTGTAATGAGCCGGAGCCCCATCTTGCTGAACAGTATTGTCGTTCTTTAACCGGAAGATTATTTCTCTTATTTCTTAAAATCTCGAGTATTTCTAAATGCCTTAGTTAGTTAATGCTTTCCATATTCAAATGCCCTTCATAAAAATGTACTGAGTGGATGAGGTTTTTTGCAATCCCACGCCAACAGTTGAACGAAAAATGCACTTGATTATTTGTCTCGCGGATACGTAAGGGTTTCTCCCTGGACCAAATGCGATTATGGTGTCGGCTGTGCATACCATTATTGCTGAACTTTGTCTCGTCTGACCAGATAATATTATTTAGAAAATACTGATCCTCTAGGATGAGCCTCTCGATTTCATTGCAGAAAATAAGTCTTCTTTCATACTCACCCGGCAGTAATTTTTGCACTAATTGTCCTTCAATGTAACTTTTGAATTTGTATTTTATCAGTACACGGTGTATTTTGCTTATCGAAATTTACATCAATCGTTAAAATTCATGGTCTAGCTTTTATTTCTGATGCTATGTTATTTAGAAAAAAAATCTTTATGATGAAGCTTTTCGATCAGTATGATAAAAGTACAGTGTGATTTTCTCGGGTACCGGGTTCAAATCCCGGTTCAACCAGGCAATTATTTAAAAATGTATGAATGCAGTTTGAATTGTTTTTTAAAATAAAAGAAAGCCTTCTTTTAGTAAAATGTTCCATCTACAATAATTGAGGTACTTTCCCTCCATGTCGTATAGCCGTAGAAGCCCTGTAGATATGGTCTTTTATGCCAAAAAAATTTAAAAAGGATCAAATTCTCAACCCCATCACCGAATGAATATCCTTACCAAAATGCTTATCCCTGTTCAGTACGTACTCGTACGTACGTAGAGTTCAATAAATCAATTAAATAATTTATTTTGATAAGGATTTAAGTTTAGTTGTATAAATAATGACATAAACGTAAGCATATGAATTAAATAATTTTTTAAAAAACAAAAAGTGCTATATCTGCCAAAATATAAATTTTGGCGCGGACTTTTTTTGTAGAACTTTTAAAGATACATAAAGTTTTCATAGAATGTTATAACACTCCCCGATAGTGTAGCATTCTACTGGTGAAAGAATTTTTTAAATCGGATCAGTAGTTCCGAAGATTAGCCCCAACAGATGCCCCGTTTACAAACTTACAAACTTTGCCTCTATATAATATTAGCATAGATTTATGCGTACATTAGTATGCAATTAAGCAGCTGCTTAAACATTTGTCTTAGCGTATTGGTACTTAGAAGTATCAATTCGCTAAGACAAATCACAAATTCGGTATAAATACCCAGTCAATCAGACCTATGTACCTTAGTCGGCCAGTAATCCAGGGAGCGAGACATAGATACGTCACCATGAAAGCCTGTATTTTTGCATTATTTGGGCTCATCGCAGCTTGCTGTAAGTGTTCATTTGTTAAGCCTTGTTTTCATGAAACTTTTTTCTTAAGTTCCTATACATCTGCTTACCTACCCCATATCTTAATTTTTAGGGTTATATAAGGAAAAAACGAAACCCAAAAATATCACAAACTTTGTAGTCCTTTCGTCATTCGGAAAACGCAGATAATAAACGGCCGTTTATGCCACCGAAAAGTGTATACTTATTTCGTGACTCTCAAAGGAATAAATATTTTAGGGTATTTATCGTTGACCTAGGTAATACCGTCGTGTAAGTAACAACCACAAGTATGTATAGGGAAAATTCTGAAACTATACATTACTCTGGCACTTGTCCGATTTTGTAGTCCCGGTTTTTCTATCATAATTTAAATCGCTGTTCAATAAAATTAGAAAGTATAAAAATGTTACTGTCAAACCAGTCAGTCCTAGGCTCCTAGGCCACTAAAATTAGTTCTGAAATCTAAATTTTAAATACAACTTTGCATTTTGGATATAATGCAGTCTTAAGTAAACTAAAACAATGTGTAAAGGTTTTATTAATGTTCGCAACCTCCAGCAATTGTAGAAAAAAAATAAAATTGTCTTTTCGCTATTACTTGAAAAAGGTAAAAGTTAGATGAAAAAGTTTCAAATAAAAATTCTACACTTTTTTTCATTATTAAAAATTAAGTGAGATAAAGATATTTCATTTTTAGTGACGAATAGAGAGGAAAAAAGCAAGAGATTTTTTTAGGTAAAATTGTAAGTACAATTTTTATTTCTTTACACACTATTTTAGTTTCTTCAAGACCACATTACATGCAAAATGAGAGAGTAAGAGTATCTATACTACAGCCAAACTCGATTGAGAATGCTTGTCAACAAACAAATTAAATATGAAGGTAGAAATTACTAGTCATTTTAAACTTATTTTGTTAATTAACTAGTTTAATTCGACTTCATGACAATTAATTAAATAAGTATGCTTAAAACTAATTAATACATTCAATATCTTTCAAATAATATTTTTTAAAACGACAAAACATAATTTAAATTTTTTTAGGCATAAAATGTGTTGCATTTTCTACCTTCATTTTTTATTGGTTTGTTGACAAGCATTCTCAATCGAGTTTGGCTTTAGTATAGAGTAGGTAAATAAACTGTACCCTTTCCAAAGTGGCGCAAGACCATCATAGACTACATCCTCACTTCACAACCGGTGAGATAGAAGTTGTGTGGACTTGTCAAAGATTAATTTCATTACAAGTTAGCCTTTGAGTGCCGTCTCATCTGATGATAAGTGATGATGCGATCAAAGATGATGAAATCTCCTTTATAGCAGAGATATGAAGTGGATGCATTGCAAACCGCCGCCGTACCGTAAATCCTATCGTAACTCGTAAGACGCTTGGTGTGAACATTGAAGTTGTATATCTTTTTTTTTGTTACAGTGGCAGATGACGTCCCAACTCCCCTGACAAGTAAGTATTTTTTTAACGGGGTGTCCTGCGTAAGCGACAAACGCGACGCGATGCGACACGATGCTACGCGACATTACTACGACTAACTACGATTTAGTTGAGTTTTTAGTGCTTTAAGTTAATATTTATTACCTCATCTTGTATTTTAATAACGAATACGGTAAAAATCTGCGACTATATGTGTATTTCGAAGAAACTTTAAACTCAGTGAACGTTACGAACTTAGTTTTAAAATTTAGTAAACAAATGTAAACTAGTGCCTTGAAATGACTTATGATTGTGCCGCAAGTGACGATAATAATAACCGCATAAACTAGTTCAATTGATTTTAGTTTAATTACATTAAGTGTAGTAATCATTGAATCAAGAAAATAAGAAGTGATTCATCCGTGTATCTTGTACACGGAAGTACGGTAAACGTAAAATAAATTGACATTATAACTGACGTTCGTGAACGAGGTGGCTGCAGTTGCAATCTGATAGACAGTTTAGCGCGCATTGTTACTGACCGGCTGGCGTAGTGCGCGGATACTTGGACTTAACATCACTATACCGATGTTCAAATCCTGACACCAGTGCCAGTTTTTCAATTTTTAATTTTCTTTAAATATATCTTGTATCATCAGCAGTGTGCATAGGTCATCGTGTAGTTTGGTAGATTGAATTGGATGATAAAATTAAAAATATTATGATGTCGAATCCCTCGAAAACAAGACCAGTTAAAATGTACGAGTGTTGTAGCCGCTCTATTAATACGAATGAAATTCTAAATTGTACAAAGTGTATGAAAAATTATCATTTCGGCTGTGTGAATACCACTAACAGTCGCTTCAGAGACTTATCTTCAGATTCTTTATCATCCTGGTTGTGCCCCGCTTGTAATCGTCCCCGTCCCGGTATTGACAATGAAAATACTCCAATTCGTGCTCCGGCTAATAACGATAATAATTCATGTGCCGATCGTGCAGCAACCATGAATGTTACGAAAAGAAATAAACGAAAAAAATCCCAATTGTCCGACAGTGACTCCGGTGCATCTTATGATTTAACGTTAGATGATGTACGTCAGGTCGTTCGAGAGGAGCTGAAGGCTTTGCTGGATGTCTTTAAAACTAGTATAATATCGAAGTTTGACTCGAAACTTCAGGAAATAACTGATCATATTACGCAGGTTACTGATTCTATAACCTTCATGGAGCAGCAACACGAGCAATTAAAAAAGGAAATCCAAATAAAAATCACGAGCATTAATTTACTGGAGAACGAAAATAAGATTTTAAAAACAAATATAAACGATCTTAATTCTAGATTGACGCAATTAGAACAACATTCCCGAGCTAATAATGTGGAAATCCAGTGTCTTCCCGAACATAAAAATGAGAATTTACTATCCGTAGTCAAGCAGATAGCAAACATCACTAAATACAGCCTCAAGGAATCAGATGTGCACTTATGCTCTAGAACGGCTAAAATACAAAAAGACAGCCTCAGGCCCAGATCAGTCATAGTGAAGTTTAGCTGTCCAAGGGTATGTGATGAGTACTTAGCTGCTGTAATTGGCTTTAACAAAAAGGCCGGACAAGTTGGCGATAAATTGAACTCAAGTCATATCAGCCTTAGCAGTGAACGGAAGCCAATTTACGTAACTGAACACTTATCACCAAATCAAAAGGCCCTGCATGCTGCTGCACGTCTCAAGGCAAAAGAATTCAGTTATAAGTTCGTATGGGTCAAGCGTGAATTTATATACATGCGCAAAAACGAGACTACTGAGTACAAGTTTATTAGGAATATGGACACTTTAAACAATTTAAAATAGACTAAGTTAAAATAGTTATAGTTATTTATAAGTATTGTAATGCTTGACAATTTATTTTTTAATTTTAAAATTTAATTCAATAAAATGTTATTATCAGAATGTTAGGGGGCTTCGGTCGAGTACTCAAGAGATATATCGCGAAATATTGAACAATGATTTTGATATTATCATTCTAACTGAAACATGGCTTAATAGTAGTATTTTTGACGGAGAAATGTTTGACAACAGATACCAAGTATATAGACGTGATCGGGAGACTTGTTTAGGTTCTGTGCATAAAAAAACGGGGGGTGGTGTACTTATAGCAGTCAGTAAACACCTTGCTTCACGACGCGAAGAGAACTGGGAATTGTGAAGATATATGGGTCACTATTGATTACAAGAATCAATACGGTAAACAATCATTACATTTATGTGGTGTTTATCTAGCCCCACCTGTAAATAGTTCATTACTGGATACTTTTATTGATAACACCAATAAAGTTTTTAACGTAACTAACAGCTCAGTATTGATTGCCGGTGACCTAAACTTGAGCGGAATCACATGGTCTGCGTCTGCTAATGCTTCAGATCCACTCCCATCTAACTATGGTAATTGTATGTTAAAGAGTTCTCTAACAGATTTCATGTCGCTTAATAGTTTAAAGCAGTTCAATTTAATATTTAACCATAAAAACAAAATTTTGGACTTGATTTTGGCTTCTGATGAGGTAACAGTTTGCAAATGTGATAACCCAATCAAAAAGGTAGATAACTATCACCCTCCACTGGAAATTAATATAATTGAACCAATTAGCAAATCCAAGAACATAAATGCATCTAGAAATTACCTAAATTTTTTTAAAGCCGACTATAACAAAATAATTAATGATTTGAATGCTATATTATGGATGGATGAGTTCGCGGGTTACAATAATATTAACTCAATAGTTGATAAATTGTGTTGCGTGATCTCGTCCTCACTTTTGTACACTATGTAGTCGTACTCTTGTACTACTGCGCTGTCACAATCTTCAAATATTAGAAAAATAAATTTTATTTTTACTCTATTTCAACAAACCTATTCTGTGGTTTGTCGATCCGTCATCTTTGCTTGTCACCTGTTAATGTCATTGTACTTTTTTGTGCGATTGCGTTGTCACTGAATATTTTTCATTTTCTATTTTTCATGTTATTTTCAAGTTAATTTGTGTTAAAATGCATAAACGGAAACGAAAATATGAATAATATATCAATAGAAGATTGGAATCATTACTTAGTGAGTAAAATTGTCGCAAGGTTATATTGTGCGAGCCGTTAAGGTAATGTGTGTAAAAATGAATAAGCGGGAGCAAAAATATCAACCAAAAATCAACGGAAGATCGGAATGGATTGAATCATTACTTATAAAACAAAATCGTCGCGACGCCATAACGTGTGAGTAGTAACCTAATATATTTCTATTATCTTCTAATTCAAGTATATCTTGAAGTCGTAATTACTTTTTTAATACAAGTTAGAATACACCGACCAAAAGGTCGTAAAAACGAGAGGTGAGCCTTTGGTATATTACGATATACATAAAACGATTAAGAAGAAATTCGCTGTAGGCCTTCAAAGTGTTGACTGTTCATACCACCCAGAGCTTTCACGAGAGGTTAGCCGTGGTATATTATGTTGAAACGTCCACTTTGCAGCGAGAACAGTCTGTACGCCACCAAGGTTTTGACTGTTCATACCACCCAGAGCTTTCACGAGAGGTTAGCCCGTGGTATATTAAGATGATCATAAAACGATTAAGCAAAATTCGCTGTAGGCCTTCAAAGTGTTGACTGTCCATACCACCCAGAGCTTTCACGAGAGGTTAGCCGTGGTATATTATGTTGATAAGTCCACTTTGCAGCAAGAATAGTCTGTACGCCACCAAGGTGTTGACTGTTCATACCACCCAGAGCTTTCACGTGAGGTTAGCCCGTGGTATATTAAGAGGCACATTAAACGATTCAGCAAAATTAACTGGAGGCCTTCAATGTGTTGATTGTTCATACCACCCAGAGCTTTCACGAGAGGTCAGCTTGTGGTATTTTATATTGATAATCACACTTTACAGCAAAATAGGATGTACGCTATCGAGGTGTTGACTGCTTATATTCAGTGCTTTCACGAGATGTTTGCCAACTTTGTATATTACGTTACTCATCACAGAATTTAACGCGCATACGCTGTATTTTATAGAAGTGTTGACATTAATACTCGGAGCTTACACGAGAGGTTAGCCCGTGATATCTATGCGTTGTTTGTTACACTATTTACCAAACTTACACTGTAACACTAGATACGAATGTTGAATGTCTATTCTTAGAGTTTTCACGGAGATTGATGATAGAACTTTTACGTAACAGTCTGATTTTTTTTTTTTTTTTTGTTTTTTTATTGACTACAAGTTGGCCCTTGACTGCTATCACACCTGATGTTAAATGATGATGCAATCTAAGATGGAAGCGGGCTAACTTGTTAGGAGTTGGATGAAATCCATACCCCTTTCGGTTTCTACACGACATCGTACCGGAACGCTAAATCGCTTGGCGGTACGTCTTTGTCGGTAGGGTGGTAAACTGAATTGTAAGCCATCTGTATTTTCAGGCGATTTGGAGTCTTTCAGTGATAGTCTGCATTATCCTTCAGCGTGTTATCCACTGTAGTAGATTGTGGATTCAACTGACTATCGGCACTATTTATCAAATAAAACAGAACAAACACTATTAATTAATTTACATTTATATAAAAGTAAGTAAGTAGCAAAAAAGTTGATAATAGCCGCAAACAATAACGTGCCATGCGATGTCGCTCGAGTGAAGAAGTAGGCATGTGGCAGTCGACACTGACCAAGCGCCGGCCGCAGGCAGGGTTATCTTACGAAGTACTCGTCGATGCGGCGCGCGCGCAGAATTTTTTTCTATCTTCGTTATCAGTGAAGTATTGCTCGACTTTATAGCGGAAAGTTTTGTTGTATATTAACGTCCGTCACACCTCCAAACCGAGGCACCCTTACCCTATTAGAAATTGAAAGAGTCCACACTAGTATCACTTATCTTAATTATTATAATAATAATTATTTTTTCTTCTGTCATCTTCGTACAGTTGTCAAAGAGACAGGGGGGGGGACAGGCAGACAAAGATATTAGTGCTTGCAGGACAAAGAATAAAAGAGAGCCGCAATTCCTGATCTGGCATTCAGTATAGATTGAGAAGATGCTAATTAGACTAACGCCTTGATATAGACTGCTGTGTCGAATTACTCATTCAGGGACAAGTTGCAAAACGAGGCGAAGTTGGGAATAAGTTTAGAGAACTGTTATCGAATACAAAACCTCAAACTTTGTCTAAGTTACTCAATTTATACTTTTGAAGCCCGCAACAATCCCAGTTGCTATGTCCGAGTAAGCAGAAACCAAAGCACAAGCAAAGAAGCAGAGCAGCAGATGTAAGGATAGCGAGAGTAGCCACAGCCTGGACGAGAACTCCAATTCCTACGGAGTCGAGAGCGCCCATCCGAAAACGTGGACTCTGAATTAGTGACACTGATTCGAGTAAAGACAGGCAGATTAGATATGTCAATGATAATTGGGCTAACATTACCTCCAACCCTATCCTAAATGGGTGGCTTGTAGGATTTGAAATCCCCAATATGTGGGGAAAGTATATTAATAACTGTGATCTGCTTAACTTATGATAATGAAGTGTTCTCAGAATTTCACCATTATCTGAATGCTGTGGCTTTATAACATATTCGTATAAAAGCCGATACATAGGAGGCAGTGTTTAGAATTTCTTGTCTTAAACCTAAATTCAGAGATTCTCACTTTTCTCCAGCTCAAAAGAAAAGAGAATCCATTCGCAAGTATTATAATAGTACAGAACTATAATAATATAAGTTTATAATTAAAAATATATATTTTTTGCTGATTCTTCCCGCTTCGCGGAATGGCTGGGGATTAGTTTGTAATGATATCAAAAATCATGGACATTAATCTACGGATGAGAAACTTTTTATAAAAATTACTGTAAACATTTTTAAGTTTTACAAATATCGCATGATTCTAGAAACAAAAAAGTTTTGGTAAAAATCAACAATATAATCAACAGCCATTGCCTTTGTTAAAATAGTTGGTACACGATTTGCTTACTGTAACAAGTTAGCAAAGGCTTTTCTGCAATGGTGTGAGTATAGGCCACATATGGATGTTTATGTAAGTTTTAAATAAAATAACATTTGCAAGCAAGTGTTAAGGCAATCAATTTTTAGAGACACATAATATACATAAGCCTCAAATTGATAGCCGCCATATTATTAATTAAGTGTTCCTGAAGAAAAGATAACTACCGCACCAGTTCGAAATAATACTGAGTTATATGTTTTGATGGCCTTCGTGGCGCAGTGGTGTGAGCGGTAGATTTACAAAAAATAAGGAGGTCCTGATTCCATTCCCGGCTGACTGATTTAATGTTCTGATAAGATATCTTATAGAAACCAATTCGGATTTGGATTCCATCTTGCTCCTATTGTTTAACCTGATTCTTTCTTAGACTAATTAGACTAAAACCAAAATACAATATGAGGGTACCTTAATTGTGGATTTATAGTCTGTCAGAACTAAAACAACAGATCATCTCTTAGACTCTGCCTGATGAGGACGGCAAATGATTTCTGACACAGGAATCTAATGAGAATTCTTCTATTATAATAATATAATTAACTGTATTAGGGCAGAGATATATCCTTATTTTTAGGACCGCAAACAGAGACAAATGCGCAGATGGCAAGATTATTAAGGGGAATTTACGAGTATATTGAGAATCTCGATATATTATTGTATTGTATTATAATATTATGTTTACCTTTTTTCCTCATGCAGATCTGAGTACAGAATTGCATACTTTTCAAACATTGTCTTTGATATGCTTAGATAAGTAAACATCGATGACAATATTAATATAAGGGTTCAATCACCCATGCAAATTTTAGGCCCTAATATACCACATCTATTTTTTTTTGTTTTATGGAAAAAACTAACTTGCAAACGTACCTTAATATATTATACAAATTCTTCTTATTTTGTGTGAATATATCATAGTCAATCAAGTAGTATCAAGTCACTTTTCTTACAAGTTGGTACTTTTATGTAGCTTTAATTGCTTCTACTAGCAGATTTAGGTAGTGTTGTGTGAAAGTGGTACGAATATCACTAGGTTTACAGTTCATAATAAAAAACATGCATTCACTTCTAATGCATAATAATAGCAGCTAGTATCAATATTGAAGCTATCAGAGAGAGCAGTTAAATCAATAGTTTTTGTATGTTCATTCGTTAAAACGAATTTTGATTATTTTAATATGTTTGCTGAGGCAATGTCCTAGAAATACTTTTCAAATCATTCCTGCCATACCTTAAATAAAACTACACCAATTAAAAGTGTAGTGATCCATATGTTATAAATATTAAATAATTTGTAAAAACAGTCAATACGTTTTCAATGTATATTGTATACAATATTTAAAGACTAATAGTATTCTATATCCTACGAAGTGCTAATAATACACTTTTTTGGAGTAATATATACTTTGGTCTACACTGTTGATTTTACCAACACAACTTTCTTTCTTTGAACATCTACATAGTGTACAAAAGTGAGGACGAGATCACGCAACACAATTTAAAAGATTGGACTAACTTACCTAGTGACGTCCAATCCCCAATTGTGTGAAGTGATCTCGTCCTCACTTAGTCCCAACCCTACCCGTCACAGACCATAGCGATGGCTCTTTGATTAAGGCTATAATTTTTCCCCAGTGAAAGTTGTGTTTAGAGTTCTTTGAAATAATGACATTAACAGGTGACAAGCAAAGATGGCGGATCGACAAACCACAGAATAGGTTTGTTGAAATAGAGTAAAAATAAAATTTATTTTTCTAATATTTGAAGATTGTGACAGCGCAGTAGTACAAGAGTACGACTACATAGTGTACAAAAGTGAGGACGAGATCACTTCACACAATTGGGGATTGGACGTCACTAGGTAAGTTAGTCCAATCTTTTAAATTCTATAGCATTTTAAAAGATATTATTGGCAAACATGTGCCTCTCAAAATCCCAAAAAGTTCAACACATCCAGTCTGGTTTTCTCCCCAATTAATAAAACTACTTAAAATAAAACGTAAATATCATGTCAGAGTTAAAAAATATAAGAATCCATTAGACGTATTAGAGTTCCAATACTTACGTAAAGATTGTGTTAAATTAATAAAAATTTGTTATGACGAATATATATATAGGATAGAAACTGAGATAGGTAAAAACCCTAAGTATTTCTGGACGCACTTAAAAAACGTTCGGGGAAAAAGTAGCGCTTATCCATCTGTCATGATACTAAGCGACAAACAAGCTAATGACACTAAATCTGTTTGTGAGTTGTTCGCGACGCACTTTTCCTCGGTGTATGAAATAGACACGAATTCAACTAATGATTTAGGTGTAAGGAATTCTGGTTTAATCAACGAAATAGACAATATTCATCTTTCCCGCTCATCTATCTTCAAGAAACTAAGAGGACTTAACCAATCTAAAGGAGCAGGACCGGATAATATACCTCCGATATTTTTAGTTAAATGCGCGTGGCAGTTATCCTTACCACTTTCAATAATCTTTAATAAGTCCTTACAAGATGGTCGGTTTCCTGATATTTGGAAAGAGTCAAGAATCGTTCCTGTGCACAAATCTGGTGAATTAAAAAATGTAAAAAATTATCGACCTATCTCTATCATATCTACCATGGCCAAGGCTTTTGAATCGTTAGTACACCAACATATGTATAGGCACTTGAAAAAATACATCAGTTATAAGCAACATGGATTTATGTGTAAGCGCTCGACAAACAGCAATCTATTACTACATGTTTCAAATATTGCTGAATGTGTGGATGCTGGGTATCAAATGGATGCTATATACACTGACTTTTCAAAGGCCTTTGACAAAGTTAACCATGGACTACTACTGGGCAAGCTTCAAGCGCATGGCATCTCAGATTGCTTGTTGAAGTGGATCAAATCTTACCTTATTAATAGGAAGTCAAGGGTAGTGATTGATGGACAACAATCTGGAGTGATTATAGCAGAATCAGGAGTACCACAGGGATCTAATCTAGGACCTCTTTTTTTCAACATATTTATAAATAATATAATTGACATATTTGATAATTGCAATGCAAGTCTCTTTGCTGATGATTTGAAATTGACCCGTATTGTGCGCTGTGACAATGACATAAAATTATTACAAGAAGACTTGATTAAATTAAACACTTGGTGTAATACTAATAAAATGACCTTGAATATCGACAAGTGTTACCACATAAAATTTACACGCAATAAAAATAAATTATTATCTGTATATAACATTAACAACAAGCAATTGAAAGAAATAGATACAATTCGGGATTTGGGTGTTGTTTTGGATAGCAAATTAACATTTCTACCTCACATTGATAAGACTATTGCCCAAGCAAATAAATCATTTGGATTTATTCTTAGAAGCTCAAAAAATTTCAGACAATGTGCCACAATAATAAGACTGTTTGATTGCTATGTGCGGAGCAAGCTTGAGTATTGTTGTACAATATGGTCACCGCATTCAAAAATTCATTTGAAAAGAATCGAGAGAGTACAGGAACGATTTTTACGGCAGCTGTCTTATAGATTTAACAAAAATCTACGCAATTATTTTGATAGGCTTTCCTTTTTTAAGAGACTCAGTCTTGAGGATAGAAGAGTAATAATATCGATGTCGTTTTTATTTAAATTATTTAACAATGATGTGGATTGTCCTGAACTGATTCAGAGTTTCGGACTTAGAACACCACGCATGAATAATCCTCGGTATCCTTGCAAATTGCTGTATCATAGGCCATATAGAACGAAACTAGGAAAGTATTCTCCTTTACCAAGAATGTCTGACATTTATAATAATCTTGTGGCTAAGCGTAAGGATATCGATTTATTCCATAACAAATTTTATGACTTTAGGAGGAAAATTATTGACATTTTTAGTATTATAGTGCCTGCGCTCTAACATGGTGCCTGTGACATATGTCATTAACTTTCCGTTTCACTCTTGAAAGTTGAAGCGATTTACAAATTATGACTTAGTATTTCAGCTGTTCCAAATTCGTAATATATTAAATCGTTAATAGCTGTAGTAACTTAAATTTAAAACCGTTAAACCCAGCCAGAATGTTCTAGTCTACAAATAAAATCAAATTGAAAGAAAAATTAAGCAAAGTGTTGTAACGTATAACGTAACGCCATAGACGTGTCTAGTGATGGGACGTACTTCTACGATGAATAGTCGATATTTTTTTTAATAATAAACGTATATTGTAGTACAATTTTTATTTTTAAAAAGTCTATAATTTTATAGAACAACAGAACATCAGGGAAAGGTTACTCAAAAGGTTGCAAAGAAGAAATATATTTTATTCGTCTAAACTTCTATCAGAATTAGGAACATTTGAGTTGTCACTAAATTCATCATCTGAATCTATGACGAATATTATAACAACTAGCGGTCTCCCGGTATTTCACCCGCGTAGTTCCTGGTCCCGTGATAATATCTGGATACAAATTACCTTATGTCAGCCCTCATGAGTCGAGCTATCATATACAAAAGGATTTTTTATAATCCGACTGATGACTGATGTAGTTTCAGAGATTAGCCAGAACAAATAAACAGACAGACAGACAATAATTGAAAAAAAATGTTATTTTGGTGTATGCACGGTATGCATATATGCACAAACAGACACTGCAATTTTATTTATATGTATAGATGAATTAATTATGTTGTTAATATGGACGTCACGATCCCAATCAGACATAATATCCCTTTTTGTTTTATTCACGATCTTCGACCAGCCTTCAGGTTAATCTTTGTTGATGGCCTCTTGTAACAGTGTCAACATGTTATTTGCCGTTAATGGCGGTGAAGTAAGTATTAATTTTTGCGGCGTGACTGAAAATTAAATGGGAATATAGAATAAAGTATTTAAATTCAATCAATCAAATCATTCAATCAAATAATCAATTATTTCATAGGTAATGCTGCGTTCGCAACGCTGATATTATAAATGCTGATTTTATAAAGCTTCAAAATAGGAATTGAAATTAAAAGCATACATGTTATTTGGGCCCAATAACATTAGGACCAAGGTCAGACCTATTGTCATCTCTTCTAGAGCATAGGTAGGAGTTGGTGCCTTTTGACGCCGGACTAAGGCAATAAGCTCCAACTATCGCCGTGGCTAGTTACCACCCTACCGACAAAGACGTACCGCCAAGCGATTTAGTGTTCTGGTACGATGTTGTTTCATTCTACACCTAACAAGTTAGCCCGCATCCATCTTAGACTGCATCACACATCAGGTGTGATAGCAGTCAATTGCCAACTTGTAGTTGTTAAAAAAATTATCGCAGAGACTATAGTCAATAAAAATTTAATCCCTAGAAACTATGCATTAGTATAACCGCGATAACAAAGTCATCTCATAAATAACGATCAAATAATAATTTGCCTTTTAAGCAAATTTTTTTACAACATTAAAAAGAGCTAGATTTATGCTGCGAGTATCGTCAGCGATAAACAAGAATTTCTAAGCGTCACATCCCTAGTCACTGACGTCAACGTCATACTGACAAATGTCAGCCGCACTTTCTTACAGCAATCAGACTATAGTAACTGACATTTTATTTATTATTATTATTATTTTTTTATTATTTTTGTTTGACATTTGACACTTTTTTTAGACATAAGTTCTGTGTAGTTAGACTAATATATTTATTGACATTGTAATTATGACATCTTAATTTAAAAATTATTATGCATGTTGTGAAGACCTGTTGTAAGCTGAGCATTAACTAAAGCTCGATATATATATTTAATGGACTAGAAATAATGTATCAGCAGTTGGTTTTCCTTAATAAATAAATAAATAAATAAATTACATAGGTGCCCATTACGTTACGTCCCGTCGCAATTGCTACATAGGCGGCAAGTAGGGAACACCGTTGTTTTGATCGCGTTGGCAGCTTCTAGTCGCTTTGTCTTCGTTGCTTATGCAGGGCATCCCGTAAACGACTTAGATAAGTAGGAGGTAACCTAATTCTTCGGTTTTTTTCATGGCTGTAGTATCTATGTATGCACATTTTAGTTCGGCAAGACCACCATTTAACTTGACTCGTTGCCAGTGGCGAGTTAATAGTTTTGTCCGCCTTAGGCACCAGTCCTAGAAGCAGCCAACCTTTACCGGCATCAGCGCCCATCGCAAAAAATGCAGATAGCTACTGTAAGGGATACAAAATCAAAGAGGTACTTAGGCTACTTTTATTTCAGAAGTTTTGTTTTAATTTTCCCTACGGACGAAGCCCGCTAACATTGAAGCAGTTCGGTGGTTCCGCGCACCATATCCCCTCTCCGACAAGGAGGGAGGTCAGTAGGTTGATAATGATGAACTGATCTTTACAAGCTTTGTTTAAAATAATTCAGAACAATATTGTGTTGTTTTAGTGACATTCGGCATAGCGTTGCCACACAGGATAGGGATAGACAACTTTAGACCCATGCCGCATTCGAAAGAAGATGCTGTCGCTGCCGGCTGGGAGAATCGAGATCTGCCCAACATGGCCACAACATTGCCCAACATAGAGCTCTTAGTTAACCCGGAAGACATCACTATCGGAATCTTCTATGATAAGGACACCGGTGGAATAGTTGGCGTGAATATTGGTGTAAGTAGCTGACAACATCCACCTTGCATAGACTATCTCTTTAAACTATGTACATATTACTAGGGGACCGCCCGCGACTTGGCCCGCATTTGTTATTGGATAACATTGCATTCATAACATGAATGGGTAGCTTTTATAAAAACTAACAATCCTATCATACATTGTTTTGTTATATCTAAAAGGCGATTAGGCAGATTTTCCCAATAATTACCGTCTTTTATACAAAACTTTTTGACAAATAATGACAGTCCTACTCACTTATGCAAAAGCGGGCGAGTATTATCTTTGTCCTTAACTCTCGTAAGCAAAAATGTCAGATTTTCATAAATAGTTCATTCGTTTTCTGTCGTTTCGATGGCCCAACTATAATTAATTTGTTGGTGTATTTTTTCAGTTGCGTGAGGACGAATTGGAAAACGTGCAGTTTGACATGAGATCTGTAGGATGGTGCGACTGGGTAGTCCCTGTAGATGGAAAGAACGTTATATATATATAGCCATACAACTGTTCTATCATTCCAAAGGTTAGTTATTGCAAGCGTTGTATCAGGATCGATTATTGTATGTAGATAAAAACAAAAAGTATTATCAAAAATCGTTTATTTCATAAAACAACACAACATTCAACACAGGTGGTTGGTGCCATCTTTTATGCGTAAAATTACACCTGTCCCAGAAGACACCACTCTTCCTTAACAATTCACACTTGAGTTACAAAATATACTAAACTAGCAGTCGCCCGCAACTTCGTCCGCGTGAGAACCTCTTAGATACCCTTCCAATTTTAAAGACAGACTTTCATATAAAGTGTGCTCATTCCCCGCTCCCCCTCTCAATTTAATTTTTTTATAGTTTCCTGTGAAGCAATATAAATAATTATGGTCTGCCATGTCAAATAAATTAAAAGAAAAGATCAATGATCGAATTCTCAAAGAATATCAGTACCAAAATGTTGACCCCTATTCAGTACGTATAATTATTCACACGGTGGAGGTCAACTTAATTCGGACGTTATAGCGGCAGAGAGAGACGAATATCTTAGCATTCCATGGATTCACCGTGCGGGTGCCGGGTCCATCGCGTGGCTGGGAGAAAAACTCCGAACAGAGCCCGAGACTTGTGACACGGGTGTAGGTTTAAGGGTACCCTTTGTGACGCCCGTCAACACTCACCTCCTCTGTTCAAGTTATTCTCCCTGCCCAACCATATTCGGAAGGACCCTACTAGTGCAGCTTTGGACACTCGTTCCAATATGGAGCTTACTGCACTTCTAGTAAGGCCAAGGTCTTTTAGCAGGTTGTAGAGAGACTTCGCTGGTATACCCCTCGCACCCACTTCTACCGCGTATAAACTAACCACATAGCCATTTTTGGTTAGTTCATTAGTAAGGTCATAGTATTTATTCACTTTGAATACATGGTCTTTAGGGATGTTTGTTTCCCACGGCACTGTAAGCTCAACAAGTACTATACGTTTGATTTGTTTGGAAAAAAGAAATATGTCCGGTCTAGATGTCGTAATAGCTAAGTTTTCAGGGATTTTATAGTGCTTTTCATACGTGTCCATTAATATAGTCCAATCAGGAGCAGAGCCCAGAATTGAATAAGGCTTGCTGGTGGAATTTGTACTTGAGCCTGCTTTAACGAAGTTAGTTTGTCTTTTATTCGTCGTCAACCCTTTTTGAGCCCTAGCTACTGAAAGGCTTATAGCTTCACGTATGATTTCTAGTACTCTGTCGTGGCGGCGTGAGTAGAGACCCCTGTCCAGGAGCACCTTGCATCCTACCAATAAGTGCCTTGCAGTGCCCACTGCCTCACCACAGGTATAGCAAGATTTTTCCGAGGCTTTTCCCCATCTTACTAGGTTACTCTGATCTGGGAGAGTCAGTTGAAAGGCATTAAGATAAAATTTCAATAAGGCAGGAGACCAATCGTACAGCAAGGCGCGCCACTTCAGAGCCAGAGGGATGCAGAACTCGCCTAAGTTTAACCACTCGTTTTGCATTTCTAGGTTCATGGCATGCACTTTGTAGTTGTCGTCCTCATCTTGTTTAAGAAAAGATTTTATTATGTCTTGGTCTTCCTTTTTACGTCTTGCACCCAACCCGGTTCTATTTACCTGAGCCCCTGCCATAAATTGTTTGTAAAATTGAAGCCTAGAGTCAAGTTTTCCGGCACCCTCGTCTTTAGGAAGTGATGCAACTAGTTCGTCCTGGGACTTAACTAGAATGTGCGTTCTGGTAACCCTGAGGTGTTTATAGAGTTCCGATGGCCTTTTTAGTTTTAACCCAAAATTATTGTAATCTCTGAATAGAGTTGAAGGGTCAGCCGAGAGTGCTAGACCAAACCAAGACTTCAAAGTTTTTATGACATTTGCATCTAGTTTTGCCAGATGGGTTCTGCCAATATCATAAACGAGGAATGGCCAAGTCAGACGTGAAGTGAGATAGTTGTCATAGACCGACGCTTTTTTTATATTGTTAATGGGCTATTGGTCTACCTTATTGAGGTCATTTATGAAGTTATCGACGACTACCTCAAGGGATGGTGTGCGTCCTTTGTAATCAATCTTTCTACCGAGGAACTTAAAAGGCAATGCTTCAGCAATGGTTAAAGTTATATATCTGCCAAAATATAAAAGATAGATATATGCTATTGCGGACTTTTTTGTAGAACTTTTTAAGATGCATAAAGTTTTCATACAATGTTTTCAATTATATCCAATATCTAAGGCAGCGTACGCGCCTAAAGCTAAATTAAATAAATTTCGCGGTCCGACTCGCGCGACAAAAACTGTGATAACTCGGGTAATATATACAATACAAATATAAAATATAGCCTATAACATTCACCGATAACGGTGCACCGACAGAATTTTATTAACAAACTTACAAATTTACAAACATACAAACTTCCAAACTTCCAAACTTTACCTCTTTGTAATATTAGTATAGATAACTACAATGGGTAAAGAAAGAAAATAATTAAGTTATTAGTAAAAATGTGTGTGTCGGTGAGTGTGTGTAAGCGCGAGCGTGTCTGTGCATGTGTGTGCATTGTGCTTTAGATACTTAAACTTCAATAACAATTCTTGGAACATGTTTTATAAATTTAATTTTAACAAACTTTCTACTTCATAATTACGTGATTTTAGAAATGTAGTTACAAGTTTTTTACATTCCCTCAGTTTTCATGGGTATATATTTAGCCTCTTATTTATCAAGTTATACAAATAATATATAATATATTGATATTGTATAATATATTGATATTGAGCAAATTTAGTTTTGGCAGGTAGTGTATTGATAACAAAGTTGTTTCTTCGTTTGCTAGTGTTGGAAGGTGTAAGTGGCAGAAGTTTATACTTTTTAAAATTTCCTATAGGACGTACAATTTTCGTAATATGTCCAATGGCACCACTCACCAGACCTTTGGAGACATCTTACATTGTAACGCAACATCACCTTGGTCCCAGTGAATATTCCTAACACCTTAGGTAGTCCTCCTGTCTTGTTTATATCGAATGGTATAATATATGACAATTTTTGAGTACAATACTACTACTGTTTGAGTACTAGACTATCATTGTCTAGTGTGTGGGAGAATGCGCCAATTATTTCAGCTTGGATGTTATTGACGAAACTCAGTTTCGAGTTTGATTTTGGAGTTGTCCTTCTCCTAAACAGGTTGCAGACCAATGTTGATGACGCCCATTTCGCCAAAACACACAAGTCAAACTTATTTCAACTTGGATATTACTTTTCACACCCACAGGTTAATTAACTCGTTTAAACAAACGAACAAATGTCTGTCAACCTCGTCGAACGTCAAAAGACATTGTCTGCTGTGCCAAATAAATTAAAAAAAGATCAAATTCTCAACCGCGCCACCGAACGAATATCCTTACCAAAATGCTGATCCCTATTCAGTACGTACTTGTACGTATGTAGACTTCAATTTAATTTGTACTTAATAGCGGTAGTATCACGCTTTTTTAGACATTTTGTATTATCTCCTAAACTATGTGACTAATTAACACACTGTAAAATGCATATCTTATCTCTATAATATCCTTGTGATTATAAAATAATTTATTTTGATAAGGATTTAAGTTTAGTTTTAAAAATAAAGACGTAAACGTAAGCATAGGCAAGATATATAAAGTTCTCATATATTGTTTTCAATTATACCCAATAGTTACGGCAGCGCATGCGGATAAACCCGGTCAATATTTCTCGGTCGGATTCGCGCGATAAAAACCTCGACAATTCGGCTAATATATATAATACAAATATAAAATGTAGCTTATAATACTTCCCAATAATGTATCTTTCTACTGTCCAAAGAATTTCTTAAATCAGATAAGTAATTTCGAAGATTAACCCCAACAAATCCATTTACAAACTTACAAAGTTACAAACTAATAAACTTTACCTCTTTATAATTTTAGTATAGATTATAGAAATACATTAAAATATTTATTCTGCCATCTTGTATGGTCCGCCACATTGGATTTGGAATGATATCACACACTATATCATGCATTGCCATCCAAAGTAAACGTGTATTCAAAATTTTAGCTTTATCGGTTGAACTTCGCAATTTAGCTCAAAGATTCCACCCGAACAAACATAGGTATGTTTGTACGTTTGTCAATGCAAGTTAAATAAAAGCTTTTAAAAAATATACTGGTACCACCTGGAAATAAGCTAAGTTAATAATTTTTAAAGGCATACGTTTTTAAAATAAATTGCCACCTGTAATCACTATTGTGTCCCACAATAAGTTCAAGGTTTCTGACAAATGCAAACTTCGGTATATTATAGTGTTATAGAATTTATGCACGATAGAACGGTGCTTAAACGAATTGCTTGCCGGGTGCTTAGTTCTATGTATAGTTCTTAATTAGTAATGTAACATGTTGATAATTTAAAAAATACCTGGCTGAGTTTGTTGTGGGCTCTTTTCGGACCAAGGCGCGCTTGGAACCCTCGTAGCTTTAATTTTTACTTTCCGATCTTAATTAGCACCATTACTTTTACATAATCTGCAAATTACGTCATATTGATGATTCAAAATAATAATAAAGATTTCACTGAATAAAGATATTTGGACTTTGACTTTGACCGTTACTTCAATATTCCAGAATCTTTGGAGGCGCCAGCGGAAGAGCGGAAACAAAATTACAATCCAAACGAAATCTTCCAAGATGACTACTTCTGGGTGACCGGTTTAGATGGAACTCTGGATCGCATTCCAATTGACGAAAGTAAAATTACTTCTGAAACAAAATTCACACAACAAGGCTATGTTCCTTTAATGGGTATGTGCGAATCTATTTATTATTTTTTAACCGACGAAAAAAGCGGAGTAGGTTCTCGATTCGACGCGTACCCTACCTATATTTTTATTATGTATTATAATTTTTTTTATTAGAAAGGGCACACTTTCAAAATGGTCCCATAGTCATCATGTTAGGCTTTGATGATGATATTATAAGAAAATCAAAGTAACTCTTCAAATTTTATAGGCACACTTGCATTGATTTCGCTTTTTGTGTAAGTCTCGGTAGCTTTTTGGCTACAAGTGCCGTATAATGTGCTATAATAGTATAGTACAAATAGGTTACGTGTCGATGAATCATTAAAAACTAAAAATATTTTTTTTACCACATTAAATTGAACCGACTCAAAATGCATAAAAGTAAAAAATTATTGTGTCATTTAGTTTCTACTTTAAGGATGTTACCTAGAACCCACCAAAACTGCTTTACTACGTTAAATCAACGTTCCTTAAACTTGGCTGGCATGTATAGGTACCATGGCCGGGCAAACCGCCGTAGAATAAAATACCTACATGTTGTAGGTATTTTGTTCTACGAAATAAATTCAGATCACAGAGAATTTGTGTTCAGCATTGACTAGAACTTTAGCGCGACCTATACCTATCTATGTATGTCTGATTTTTCGACACTATTTACACATCTACATAAGTTTTACAAAACATACCAAACCATGTTTTTATTTATGCATTGATCATATTTTTTTTATTTATCATAATTTTCTTATCATTTCCAATTAATGTAGACCTAAATGTATTTTAAGATTTATTTCATTAAAATTGTACTCTCCGGAATTATGGTTTGGTACGTTTCCACCTGGCAGTCCATGACCAATTAGAAAAAGTCAATCGGCCCAGCCGGGAGCCCAGAACCTCCGTTTTATAAATTCACGGCTCATACGCCACGGCCGTCAAATTATAACATCTTTTTTAAAATTATTTACAGGGCGTCACTATTTCTACGACATGAAAAAAAGTACTGAATGCACCGCCAAAACTATGCACCAATGGTTTATTTTGGCTGACAAAGGAAAAGTATTAGGAGGTGGTTTGGTATCGTTCCTGAAACCTCTGCCAGAAAAATCTGGTAAAACTTACTGGTTCGAAAAGCCTAATAAACCAGCTGTGCAGGTACGTTACTTAGATAAATATACGTATATTTTGTTAGTAGCAATGTTATTGCCTGCCTACGGGCAAACTTATCAATAATTATGTACAGTAAAGTTGTCTATAGTCATATCAGGGCGTAAGTCATGCCCAGGAAATATGACAGAAGGTATTTAAGAAAGAAGTAAGAAAGAAAAATGTTTTTTCCTAAAACTCATGCCACACAGCACATAATACTTTGAATGCATCATTGTGGTGAGATCACGCTGCTCCAATGCTCTCCATAGCACGGGGGTCAACACTACACATCTCAACTATGGCATAGAATTCTTACCGAAAATTTCTTGGCAGTAAAAAACAACGTTACCTATTTTATTTGGGCGTCCAGCGGCTCCCTATCACGAGCTTGCTGTAATCAATACACCGAATTAGTCCTGGTTTTTATTAATTTAATAAAAAACTTTAACATTCTGATTTCCTTTCAGGTTATCGTTCCCAATGGACCCAAATGCCTTTACGACGAAATGACCAAAAATCTGATGACGCTCCACATTTACTGCCACCCAAAACCCTGGACGATCGGTCTTACTTTGGGCAAAAAATAAAGCGTTACGTACTCGTAAATATATAAATCACCTGTACGTAAAGTAAACACGTTTTCGTAAACGCGCAGGCGAAGGCATTCCCTGCTTATATTATTGATTGTTTCTTTAAGATATTAATTTGTAACCAAATGTAACATTTGCTCTCGCTTTGTTATACCTATTCGTACAAACTGTTTGTTTTATTTCATTGTTACTATTAATGATATTAAAGTTTGAATTTTGTGATACGTGGCTGTTTTTTTCTTCGTCACCTGTCTCATAGTTGAAGTGGTTAATTTGGCTGTGGATCTCGAAGTCCTGGAGTAAATTTTGTTCGAACGGGCGATGAAAATAAAAAAACAGAAAAATCGAATCGATTCGCGACAGGAATAAGCCGGGATGATGGTAAGAGACCTGATGGATTGACGTTGTTTCCCTGGTAAGTGGGACGGACCCTAATGTGGGACGCTACTTGCGTTGACACGTTGGCTCCGTGTCATATCTGGAGGACAGAATCAAGACCCGGAGCCAAAAAGGCTGAAACCGGTAAGTGGCACAAGTATGTCTCTTTGACAGATAGTCGCAGTGCCGAAATATTCTTTCGTAATATTTCACCGCGGCCTCAACAGGTGACCGAAGGGTTGGTTTTTGCTCAAAGGATTGGCCTGGAGCTATCCAACGCGGAAATGCAACCAGTATTCTTGTTACCATTCCACGTGTGCATGATTTATATAGTTAGTAGGATAGGTTAGCTTAAGTTCCTTATTTTATTGGGTCGATTGATATTTTCTAAATTGGTGTTACCACCCTACTGACAAAGACGTACCTACCGCCAAGCAATTTAGCGTTCCGGTAAGATGTCGCGTAGAAACCAAAGGGGTGTGGATATTATCTTTCTTACTACTCTTAAGAAGTTAGCCCGCTTGCATATTAAATTACATTATCACTTACCATCATGTGTAATCGCACCTAAGGCTAACTTGTAATGAATTATAAAAAAAGATTTTTTAAAAAAAATATGAGAGTTTATTATTGAGGTAGGCGTAGGTAGTGGCGTGATGTTGTTGGCAAGTCAAGTGTTATTTCTAGTATTAACACGTGAGCCTTGGACGAAAGTCAGTTTACTTATAATAATTAGCATTTGCAGCACTTGATACAATATTTACCTGCACCACCTGTACGAATTTTCGAGAAATATATTATATTTGGACAAACATGATAGGTATGACTTCATCATCATCATCATTATTACAGCCTTTTAGAGACTTCCAAACACAACGATTCCGAGCTGTTTGGCTACAAGCTCCCTGCGATACGTTTAACGTCGTTAGTCTGTCTAGAGGAAGTCGACCAACACTAGTAAATGTCATGACAAAGTGTGAGAAATTCTTTAAAGTACATGAAATAGACAAATGGTTAGTTAGACGGAAAACAAAAGCTGGCGTCACATAATCTGTTCGTGTCACTCTCGTCGTTTCTTCACGCGACGACCTTCTCCGAGAAATTAAGAACGTTAAATACCTATTTTTTTATCGATTTAAAAGCGGGTGATGGGCGGGTTTATGGGCGGACGGATTACCGCCGCCCATAAACATTTGCAACACCTGAGGCATCGGTAGTGCGTTGATGACCTTTGAGGAAAGTGTTAATACGCCCCTTAAATATCCCCATATTGAAATTTCCAGGAAACACCCGGGAAGTTGATTCCACAATTTGCATGTTCGTGGAAGAAACGTTCTGGCAAATCTATATCTCGTAGAAGACCAACCATCAAGATGGTGGGGATGGAATTGGTCTCTACGACGCAAGCTCTGATGTGAAAAACACAGACGGTGGAATCAGCTCAAATAGCTCCTCAGAACACCCGCCATTATATTAGATAACTAACGTCTCTACGGTGCTCTAAAGTCTCCAAACGGTTCATAAGTTCGGAATTGTCAAACAGTCAAACTGCTTTTGAATACGATAAAGTGTCAAGATCTCCGGCCCCAAGATAGGAACAATGTTCCATATGCGGACGGACTTGGGCTTTGTAGAGTAGCCTATGCTTAGGCTGAAAGTAGTGCTTGGCTCGGTTGAGTACCCCGAGTTTTTTAGAGGCTAACTTAGCTTTTCCTTTTAAATGAACGCGGAATTGAACTTCATTCGAGATTTCGGCGCCAAGAATTTCGAGAGTTTAAGTAGGCGAAATGTTAATGTTCTGAAAGAGCAGTGAGGAACACAACGCTGTTTTCTTTGCAGAAAATGCACAAACTTGTGTCTTA
Organism: Mycalesis mineus; assembly: GCA_034621355.1. Taxonomy (NCBI): domain Eukaryota; kingdom Metazoa; phylum Arthropoda; class Insecta; order Lepidoptera; family Nymphalidae; genus Mycalesis; species Mycalesis mineus. Next base: position 5,839,217 of record CM067901.1, read on the forward strand.
GTGGCGTTAAATAGCACAATGTTGCATCCCACTTCTGATGTCGGATGGCGGCGACATCTTTTCGACGCAGGTAGAAAGACTGGAATCATATTCAAATTGAGAAACACAGAATAACTCCGAACGTGGCAGAGAGAATAACTTCGAACAGAGCCCGAGACTTGTGACACGGGTGTAGGTTTAAAAGAGATCTCTTAGTGACGGCCGTCAACACTCACCTCCTCTGTTCAAGTTATTCTCCCTGACCATCCAAATTTAGGGATGTTTGTTTGCTACAACAACCAATCAATCAATGATCAATAATCCGACAAATTAACTAAGGAATAATCACAACGATGACCAATAATAACCAATTCAATAAAATATTAACTAATTGAGCTATCAATAATAATGATTAATAAATCTGGCGTGATCTGAGTTACGACTGAGAGATGTGGTCGCAGTGAACGCCACGAAGAGAATCAGCCTGCGATGGCCAGACCTTCCTTATTTTATAAAAGTTGAAATTTTCTCTGTACATGCCTCCTATACAGGTAAGAACGACCAGCGACTATAGAGTTTGGCTTGTGGTTACTTGGGCAGGTAACAGGTAGTAAAGGTGTATAAAATAGTACTTAAAATTTGTTAAAGTATAAAGCTCGATTTTTTTATATTTTCTGCGAGATAACTGTAGCAATCTCGTCATCCATTGCCGGACACTTATGACAGTTGCTACCCCTTGCCAGACACCCCTAAACTTTGATAAATTACAATTATACTTTCGTTATAGTATAAAAGCTAAATTTTATATATGTTACTTGGGGGCCTATAAAAAGATGTTACCTCAATAGCCGGACAGTTTTCGTGGTTTTTACATCTTGCCAGACACATTGAAAGTCCACTGTAGGTGCGAGCACGAATGCTTAGTTGATTAATATTTTTTAAGATATCTAATAAAAAATAATTTTATTACGTTCAATGCCATGTTGTATAAAGTAAAAAATATTAGTTTTATATCATAAAAATATAATAAAAAGTATAATTGCCGTTAAAAGTTGTTTATTAATTTAAGCATTGTCGTCGATGTTTTCATTTTCTTTATCACTACTACTCCAGCCGATGGCATGATCGTCCTCAACATCACCTTCTTAGTCAGTTTCTGAAAGAATAATAAGCAAGTTTATACAATTTTGAATGGTTAAAAAATTTTGTATCATAATTTGTTATAATAATTATATACCTGGTTGAGTTTTGAGCGAATCACTAACATAACTCGGTAGTTGATCCGCTTCAAACCATTTGAACTGGTATTTGTCATCTTTTAATACCCAGCCGTTATTGTCTGCTTGATCTGTCGTTGGATTTTTCAAATGAGCATTATTCCAAATGGTACATATATAATTTGCTCGCAGAAATTGCTGCAGTAGCTCGCTTTTGCAAGGTGGTAGATTGCTAGCGTCAAAATTTCGCAACTTCTTACGGTCAAAAGCTTCGTTTACATCGGAGACTGTGTACTAGTCGATGAATACTTGAAGTCTAGCGGCATCAACATCAATTACATTAGGGACATTGTAGATATTGCATATAAATCTCTGAATAATATTAAAAATGTTTTGTTGATGATTTAAATTTTCAATTAATTCGTTGTTGCCGAAGTTCCTGAAAGCTTCCTGGTACTCTTGATCTTTTTTTAATATGTTGTATGGTTTTAATTTTCCTTTTCTGAAGAGCGCAGGATTAAAATCACAACCTGTGATGGCAAGTAATCCAGGTAAGCTTTTCATAAGTCCTGTAAATGCTTTATAACATTCCTGATGATATCCATTTTCTGTATACTCATCAGGCAAAATAATGTCTTTATATTTAAGGTTATTTTTTTCTGATTTTCAAAACAGAGAACAATATTATTTTACCATCACTTTTATTACAAACGAAACAAATTAATGTATCTACAGTGGACTTCCAATGTGTCTGGCAACATGTAAAAACCATCAAAACTGTCCGGCTATTGAGGTAACATCTTTTTATAGGCCCCCAAGTAACATATATAAAATTTAGCTTTTATACTATAACGAAAGTATAATTGTAATTTATCAAAATTTAGGGGTATCTGGCAAGGGGTAGCAACTGTCATAAGTGTCCGGCAATGGATGACGAGATTTCTACAGTTATCCCGTACAAAATATAAAAAAATCGAGCTTTACACTTTAACAAATTTTAAGTACTATTTTATATACCTTTACTACCTGTTACCTGCCCAAGTAACCACAAGCCAAAGTCTATAGTCGCTGGTCGTTCTTACCTGTATAGGAGGCATGTACAGAGAAAATGTCAACTTTTATAAAATAGGGAAGGTCTGGCCATCGCAGGCTCTTACTAGTCTCTCCAGACCGCTGCCTTATATCGGCATCGATCGGTCATACCCGTCACCACCGAACTTGGCCGAAAATCGAAAAAAGAGGGTAGTAAGTATATTAACGAGTTTTAAAATAAGCTGATTCTATATAAATTTCTCGCTCTATTGCCCGCTGAATGACACTGTGCCTTCTTATGAGGCTCGTTGTTAGCGACTATCGGATCCACAAGTTATCACTGGCAAAATCACTACCAACACTACATTGCCCATTGAGTCCCAATCAGATACATAGTTGCAAGTGTACCAAATTTAACTACAACCATATGGGGCTTAACATTCTTTTGTAGTCCTAGTAAAAATAAAAACCATTTTTAATACATTGTTTTGTTATATCTGAACGTCACTACCACATATCTGAGGAATTTAACGACACCTCTTGTGTCAAAATCCGTCTAGCCGTTAAGGCTGTAGCGCGTGCCAAAGAAATGAACGTACATACTTACCCACATATATACATACGCTCGAAAAACTATAACCTCCTTCTGACGCAGTCGGGTAAAAAAAAGAAAACGTTTTATTATGATTGCTCCGCTTTGCATGCTGATTTATCCGTACCTATTATAAGCACCTGCTTAAACATTTATCTTAGCTCATTACAGACACTTGAAATCTACCTAGGAGCACCTATCAAATTCAGTATAAATACCCAGTGCACCAGGGCTCTACACCTCAGTCTCCCGGCGGTCTGGCGAGCGCGGCAAGAGAATACTTTACCATGAAAGCCTTTATTCTTGCAGTCCTCGGGCTCGTCGCAGTTGGCGGTAAGTGTTTGTTTGTTCCTGTCTCCAAATAAATTTTTTAGCCTAACGTTAGAGCTGGTAACCATTTTTTTTTTCAATTCTTTACATCATTTCCTTTAAAATGACATAAAATTGATTAAAAAGTACAAGTGCAAATTAATTTTTTTCAAAATTAATTGCAAGTGGTAGTTGCAGCTAATTTTTAATAAGCAAACTAATAGACAGATGATTATTTTTTAACCGACGAAAAAAAACGGAGGAGGTTCTCAATTCGACACGTATATATTTTTTTTTTATGTATGACCACGCATAATTTTTTACAGAGTTACCTGATTTTGATAATTCTTTTTTTTATTAGAAAGGGCATACTTCCAAGGTAGTGCCATTGTCATCATGTTAGGATCTGATGATGGTATCCTGGGGAAATTGAATGAATTCTTCAAATTTTGGAGGCACGCTTACAGCGATTTCGATTTTTGTCTCGGTATCGGTAGCTTTTTGGCGACTAGTGCCGTATAATATACTACGACAGTATAGTACGAGTACGATACGTGGCGATTAATCACTAAGAAGTAAGAAATAAAATTTTTTAAATAAAAATGTGTGTTTGCAGTCAAGCGCTAACTTGTTTTAATATAAAAAAATTTAAATAAAAATAGAACCGACTCAAGACGCACTAAAAAGTAAAGTTATTTTTTACTTTTTAGTGCGTTTTGAGTCGGTTCTATTTTTATTTAAATTTTTTTATATTAAAACAAGTTAGCTCTTGACTGCAAACACACGTGATGGTAAGTGATGATGCAATCTAAGATGCAGCGAGATGACTTGGTAGCATTAGCATAATATCCACACCCCTTCGGTTTCTACACGACATAATACCGGAACGCTAAATCGCTTGGCGACACGTTTTTGTCGGTATGGTGGTACCTAGCCATGGCTGAAGCCTCCCACCAGAAAAGCCTGGACCAATTAAGAAAATCTCAATCGGCCCAACCGGGAATCGAACCAGGGGCCTCCGTCTTATAAATCAACCGCAGATGCCACTGCGCTACGAAGGCCGCCATAATATACATTGCATACCTACTTCTCTAAAGTTTTATCAAAAACAATACAGGTGCCACCCTGCAGAATCGAGCAATAGGATCTTAGACCATAAATCCTTCCCAACTCAAACTAGAACATAACAACAGAATATAGGCAAATGTTGGGAGGCCCCAAGAAACAAAATTAAATTATACACAGCGTCTTTGCCGGCGAAGACGAGGTCCCCGATTTTCAGTATCATCCAGACAAGGATTTCGCTCACGGTCACGGGCGTCAGATTGATGATATTATTATCGATGATTGATTACCATTACTTGCTTTGTCATAATTAATTTGTTAATTTATCATAATTTTTGTGCTGTATAACTAGAAGAAAAATCAAAAAATTCATTTTCCGCCTGAAAAATGAAGAGTGAGATTAAACGTAGGTTTCGCTTCCGTTGTTTTCAGTTTTTACGGTTCTGTATGGAGTCGTGAACTTGTCACCTACTGACTAGAAGTTAAATATAGTAACTTAATTGGTACCTATCTATAAAAGTTAATTAGGTGCTTTATCGTTAAATGTACCTACTTCTGTGTATTTTTTTATATTCACCACAAAAAACTGACTCGTTGCTTTAATAAGTAGATACCTAGTAAATCTGTTACGGTACGGTACTCAAAGTCCAAGGTTCGACTAGAAAAAGAATGTCATAGTCTGACTATGACATATTCTTCTTCCAATAAATTTTAATTAATTAATAGGCCGTAGTTGTTGTCCCGGACATTATCATTGACATGTGATATTAATCCTAATCCGATATTAAACGTGGAGGATGTAAACCCGATCAAGAAGAGCGAAAAAAACTTATGAATATGACTTTTGTGTCCTGTATGGTACGGGATAGGCTGCCAGGTGGGTTAACAATTATCTCTCCTCCTAGAAGGAAGGCCTGACCCGGTAGTGGGCTAATAATAAGCTCATGACGATAACACGAGCGAGGGTGGCGCGCATCGTAACCGCTGTGACGAAGTCGATCGTGTCGTCACGCTTAAGACTTGGTGCGACTGTTCAAATGTGATAAAATTATAATTATTTGTTACAGATGCCTGCACAGTAAGCCTAAGAGGTACGTATTTTTACTTTTCAATCGATTTCAAAAAGTAGAAGGTTTTTCCATTCATCAGAATCTTTTTTAGGTAACTCAGATTCATATTTTATATTTGTACAACACAACTTTGTAGCCCAATGGTATATTATAAAAGCTCTAGCTTTGTCAGCTCATGCGCCTACCATAGGTATGGGTGTACCTGCTTATATAGGCAACTATGGTGCTTGGACCGTTGCGGAAGTTAGCAGGTTTTAATGGTTCAGACCCTCAAACGTCTAAGTATAAATATTCTAAATTCTGACAGGCGATGCCGATAAAAGTACAGGTTTGTATCCTAACCTAACTGGAAAAGTGATTGTGTGATGAGCATGGATTTTTCCAGTATCTCGGTGTTTCTTACAACTTTTGACAGCAAAGAAGTGCGGCAAGACTAGCAAAAATTTTTAACCTGAGAGTGTTTAATGGAATTTTACGTATTATTTTTTTAATACAAGCGATGGCCTGCGGTTTCACCCGCGTTTACTGAAGTGGGAATATTAGAATACATCAGAATACATTTATATATAACAGCCAGACATTATGATTCTGGCAGTCATATATAAAAATAATTTTTACAAGCCGTTCTGTAATTTCAGAGATTACTATACAAAAGACAGAAAAATAGACAAAATAATTAATTAAGAAATTATTTTTTCAAGTAATCACATATACAAACTTTTACGTGCATATAGTGAAAATCTGTTAATTTGAAATTACAGACATACACTTAATTTTTATTTATTTGTACAGTTAGATTCCCTCCCATTATCCACAACATAAGCAACGCTTAGCTACTTTGGGGCTAATGACGATAGACAACGTGCGTGTATTGCCCAAATATCTATTTATTTATTTAAATATCTGTCAATAATATTGCCTTGTTACAGTGAAATTTGGCTTGTACCCGGATGCCTTTTTACCTTTGCCACTAAATATGACCCAAGCTCAGGATCGCGGTTGGGTGGAACATGAGCTGCCGCAAATGGTCACACCATTATTCAATGTAGTGCTGTATGCTGACCCGGCTGATCGCACCGTTGGGCTATTTTTCGACGTTGATACACATGGATTAGTCGGCATGAATATTGCTGTAAGTATCATCCTTCAGCGTCCTTATATCAACCTATTTACGGTCCACTACAAGGTCAGATCTTTCCTTTAGGATAGGAGATCTGGTGCGTAGAGCTACCATGCTGCTCTATTATGGGTTGGTGGGCTTACAGTGATAGATTTTAATTCATGAACGGTCCCTATCGGCCTTCGATATATCGATTTCTGTTATATCTGCACACACACACACACACACGCACACGCACACGCACACGCGCACGCGCACGCGCACGCACGCACGCACGCACGCACGCACGCACGCACGCACGCACGCACGCACGCACGCACGCACGCACGCACGCACGCACGCACGCACGCACACACACACACACACACACACACACACAAACTCACACACTTGCATGCATTACTAGTTCATATGTTTATATATTTCTATAGTGGCTGTATATACGTGACATGACCGTAATTCTATTCTTAGTAGGGAAGAGCGCAGGTACCTATATCACAAGAATTTTCTTAGTTTAGGTACCCACAACTCCTCCAATAGTGAATTTTTTATGTTTCGTAAAAAGTTACAGTAAATAAATGATTTTATTATTTATAAAAATATCAAATACGTTAACATTGAGTTTTATCAATAGATTTTACATACCTACTTTACTTCATTAATTATATTTAATCACTTATAATAACCGATTCGTAAAAAATAATTATTGTCTATGTAAGCTTTAGATAATAAAATGCTTTATCTCTTCTCTTTTTGATTAACATATTTTTGAATAAATTACTTTATTCAATAAAATATACCTGTAAATGTATTGTAAATATTTGTAATAAATTGGTTAAATTATAAATTATATCTGCTTTGCAACCGTTGTACATCGGCTTTAAAGCTGAAGTTTATTTCAAGAATCGACTGGGAGATATACCTGCAGCAGTAGTGGGAACTCGGGGCATAACATGACTGACGTAGCTTATTAGGTACAATTTGTATCTACAACTATTCACAATATGTATCTAATTAATTTATTACTGTATATTTTCAGTTACGTAAAGATAAGTTGAAAAAAGTGATTTTTGAGTTGGGATCTTTAGGATGGTGCGATTGGGATGTCACGGTAGACGGAGAAACCTTTGAATATTTCGCCATTCAGCAATACTTCATGGAACCAGGTTAGTTATTACTTGTTTAATTATTAACTTCAAGTTCGTCCTTGGCTGCAATGAGGGCTGCGGATTGCATCCCAGTCCTAAGAAGTTACTTCGCTCCACTCAATTTTTAAAGATTATCCTTACGGACTTCAGCCGGCTGGTCAGCAGGGCGTGTGTGATTTGCACGGACTAGCAAGGAACCGTTTAACGTTTCTTCGTGTTCAACTTCCTAATATTAGCTCTTTTTTCTTCTCTCTCTTTTTCCTCCCTCCTTTTTATTGTGGCTTTGAGTACTTTTGCCACTATTCTTCACTCGACATAAGGTTGGCCGCAATCACCCCTTTGGTTATTCCTACGGCAGCTACTCTTGAGTCTGTGCAGCCGTGGTATTCTAAGAGTGCGTGCTGTAAGAGGAGTATATCTTTTATCGCAGATGTAGCATATCTCATCTAGCGACTTACCAATGGCAAAGAGGTACGTCCTAAAGACTCAGTGATCGCTGAGAGTCTGCGTCAACCAGCGTTCTACCTCTCCGGGATATTTCTTATTCCATTGCATAGGGTCCGCTGTTAGTCCAGGTTTATTTATCTTGTCCTGGCCATTCCCTCTCCTTCCCAGTCCTTGTTTTCAAAAGCATCGCACGCTTCTTTGGCTATACGTACTCTCACTACACTACACTTATGTCTATAGCGAGACTTCTTTGCACCGTTTCCAGTTTTTGCTGTATGTATTCACTTCCATAGCTCTATTAAACATAGCCCCGTGTTAGGCTGATAATGATGATTTTACTTTAATATTTTAGGTTCCTTGACAAGAAATGCCGCCGACCGCATCGCATCTTACAAGCCAGACCAAATCCTCCAAGGAGAATGCTTATATTTAACAGGATTCAATGGAACCATATTTTCTGTTCCAACTGACGAACATAAAATTCTTACCGAAACTGATTTTACAAGACAAAGTATTTTTCTTCAAATGGGTATGTCCTGATGTATATAAATTGTTTTTACTTTTTAATTTTATACATATATTTACATTAAAAAATAATCAGCATTTATTTGACGCCCGCGACTTCGTCCGCGTGAAATTAAACTTAAAGTAAAATAAGCTATTCCACAGTAAAATTTACGATTTCGAATTACAGATATAGTAGCATAAAGCAGTGTGCAAAATGTATCTCTGTATAAAATCATTTTTAAATTATTTACAGGTCGACACTTTTTTTTCAACATGACAAAAGACACTAAATGCACTGCAGATCAAATGTATACGTCGTTCCTTTTGACTGATAATTATGAACTTCAAGGTTACGGTATGGTAATATTTGTGCAAGTGAAGGATCAAAGTAAAATGTTCGAAAATCCTGGCAGAACAGCTATGAAGGTATGGTGTACCTACTAATATAAGTGTAATTGGCTACCAGTATATTATATTTTTTATGACTTTTGACACATTTAGAAATAGTCAAATTTAATTGATCAGAATATAAAGTTATAAAAGCATTTAAATAATACTTTGGGAAAAAGTTTCTTCGCATAAGAAAATAAAAACATATATTAATATAGTTTATTTATAAACTCTCTTACTTTCTCTCTCTCTCTTTCTAAATTTTTGCTGAGTGGCTAAAGATGTGTGAGATTTAGCGTTATCATGGTGAAAAACCACACCCCTTCTGTTGATTATTCCGGCCACTTTCTCTCAACTTCTTGCTTTAATCTCATCAGTTGTTCGCAGTAGAGTTCAGGATCGATGGTTCTGCTTGGTGGTACATACATAACAGCTCATAATCAATAATTCCCTTCCGATTCCACCACACACACAGCATCTTCTTGCGAGGTAACCTGGGTTTCGCCTCACAAGCCTGACCAGCCTTCGATCACGACCTTTTTTGCACGTTCTTGTCGTACGTGATCAACTTTTCATCACCAGTTATCAGCTTCTTCAAAAATGGTTCAGTTTTATTACGTCGTAATAAAGAATCACAAATGAGTACATAAGATTTCTTTCAGTAAGGTCGTGAGGGCTCCAAATGTCGAGCTTTTTTGAGTACCCAGTTTTTTTCAAATGCGCCAAAACTGTTTTGTGGCCAATTTTTCAGCTATGTTGTAACTACTGATATGCCGGTCTTGCTCCCCTTGATAAAAAATTGCATCCATTTTATCCGTAATAGAGCGACCAGAGGGACGTGCATCTTTGACATTAAAATTTCCGGATTGAAAATGCCTTGCGCTATTCTCACAGACACTGCACTAGGTCCATAAACATCGCATTTTTGAGGCTTGCGTTGCATTTTTACCTTTTTTGTAGTAAACTTTTAAAATATATCGAATTTCTTCATTAAATTGACTCATCTTGACAGAACGAAAAACGGAGTATGTTATCAATTCGACACGTATATTTTTTATTTTATGTATGACCACGCATAACTTTTTACAGAGTTGTCCGATTGTGATAATTCTTTTTTTATTAGAAAGGGCAGACTTCCAAGGTGGTTCCATTGTCATCATGTTAGGATCTGATTATGATATCCTGGGAAAATTGAAGGAACTCTTCAAATTTTATAGGCACACTTGCAGTGATTTCGGTTTTAGTGTGAGTATAGTTAGCTTTTTGGATACAAGTGCCGTATAATATACTATGACAGTATAGTACGACGCGTTACGTGGCGATAAAGCACTAAAAAGTAAGAAATAAAAATTTTTAACAAAAAATAAAACCGACTCAAAACGCACTAAAAAATAAAAAATAACTGTGTCATTTAGTTGCTTTAATTTACTTAAGCATATCTAGGAGTCGGTGCCAGTCAAGGTTTCTACTTTAAGGACATTACCTAGAACCGACAAACTGCTTTACTACGTTAAATAAATGTTCCTTAAACTTGCTGGCACCGACTTCATAGATTTGCTTAAGTGAATTAAAGCAACTATATGACACAGTTATTTTTTACTTTTTAGTGCGTTTTGAGTCGGGTCTATTTTTTGTTCAAAAATTTTTCCTAATTTGAATTTGGAATTATTTTCATTAAAATATAAACTTTCAGTGGCACCAAAACCAGCCCGATACAAATAGTGTAGCCAAAGAGATTTTATTACAAGTTCATACACACTATAATGCGAAAAGACTTTTTCCTCAGCCTATTATTTCTGATTAGCGAGCGAAGGCCTTACTGTCACGTGATGTCACGTCAAAGTAACGCCATAGTAGTTAAGAAAGAAAGACAAAGAAGACCTCCACTCTAACAATTTGTTTGTAACATCGGAAGTATAGGAAGTGCATTCGAGCTTCTATTTCAGAATTTATATTATTTATTTAGCTTAACAGAAAGAAATGTGATTACCTAATACACCATTCAAATAATTTTATAATATATGAGTGCAATATAACCTCTGTGCTGAAATTGTTTTGAAAAATTATGTGAATTTTATGTATTGATAAAAAATGTACCTACTAACAGATTGATTTATTTACAGGTAATTGTTCCCAATGGACCGCCCTGCCTTTACGACTTGTCCGAATTCCTAATAACTTTACACGTTTACTTGAAATGTGAACCCTGGTTCCTGGGTGTTCCCAGGTTAGGCAAAAAATAAAATTACTCTAATAAGATATTATGTTAAATAAAAAGCAGGTAAACTAACCAAGTTTACCAAAACCAAACCAAAACTGGTATTTCATTATAAATAATGATTGTTACTTTAAAATCATTAATTTGATACCCGATCGTTTTTGTTTACTGTTTGTTTTATTCCATTGTTGAGTACAATTTTTGATATTAAAGCTTGAATGTTGTGATTTGTGGCTATTTTTATTTTTGAAAATGTCCCCTAATTATAATGAATGAAAAAATCGGCCAAGTGCGTGTTTTCCCACGTACAGAGTTGGGTCCCATAGTAGCACTTCGCCGGCTTGTATACTTAGTGTCATTCACAATATTTTTTAAACACTGTCAATCGATACCCCACAAATAGGACAGAAGAGTTTTAAAAAATAAAGTTTAAATACTATAGCCCGACTACGTAAATAATAAAAAATTAAACCGACTTCAAAACGCTCTAAAAATTAAAAAAATTGCATCATTTAGTTGCTTTAATTAACCGTATTCAAAAAATGATATTATCAATTCGATCCGATTGGATGTAATATTTCCAGAACTGCCCAGTTTTCGCATAAATGTTAGTTTATATCAGCGTCTGAACAAAATGTGCCTCAAAAGTGTATGTAGGTATGTATGTATGTGTGGTGGATTTAGGATGGTCCGAACCACAGTGGGAGACGCGATGAAATAAAACACGTGGTAATCTTGAATATGAAGAGATGTGTACGCTTCAAGCGGTGAGAGTGAAGTGCGTACAAAATTATTTTTTTTTCTGATTGTGTAAGTGCCGTAGGCTCCATACGGGACCGCAGCGGCGTCACCGGGGGGGTTGGGCGAGCGCAGAAGCATCGCCGGAGAGTGCCCGAAGGCGAAGAAAAAGTAAGAGGGCGTAACGTCTCTCTAAGGGCGTCTCCTGTGAGACTCGGGCCTCGGCTTAGAGGGACGTTTGGAATGGGCATGTGGTTTTGGCGTGACTGTTACATCAGGCCAAAGCGTCCCCTTAATGGACGTGGGTGAGTTCCACGTCCGGGTGACGTTAGGAAACGGGGACCTCGTCTTCGCCGGCGAAGACGCTGTGTTTGTGTGTATGTGTGTTGAGAGGCGTTGTCCGTAGTCGTGTCGTCGTCTGGGTCGTAAAGGACGTTTTTAGGGCGTCTGCGTGTGCAGTCGGCCTCTATATCGGGCGTGTAAGAGCACGTTTGAACCACAAGTGGATTTGGGTGTGTGGTAGCTTTCGAAAAGTAATTTTTCGATAGCTGTTTCATGTGTTGTGTAATGGTTGGTAGATCCAGGTCTCGGTGGAGGTCGTTATTGCGAACGAACCACGGGGAGCCCGTGGCAAGGCGCATAAACTTATTTTGTACCGATTGTAAGCGCTGTATTGCGCTCTTGGGACGGTGGGCGAACACTACGCTAGCGTAGGTCATAATGGGGCGGATGCACACCTTGTAAAGGGTGACTTTTAGTCTGAGTGACAGTTTGCTTGAAGAGCAAAGGAGTGGGTAGAAACGACCTAACACCCATCTGGCTCTATTTGTGACCTTCCGGATGTGTGACGAGAAGCTCATGCGGGAATCAAAGGTTACTCCGAGATATTTGGCCTCGGATTGCCAGGGAATGGGTTTTCCATAGAGGGAAACCTCTTGATAGATTCTGTTTCTGCACTTAGGTTTGCCCGTGAATAGTACGGCAGCACTTTTCTCGGGGTTCACCTCGATGCGCCAGAGACGGAACCATTGTCCTAGGAGCATGACCGCTTTTTGAAGCCTCGGTATTACTACTCGATGACTTTTATATGTGGAGAATAGTGCGGTGTCATCCGCGAACTGTGCCACGTGGACGTCGGGGGGAATGTCATCGGGAATGTCACTCGTGTAGAGTGCGTAGAGAAGCGGTGCTAGGACTGAGCCTTGAGGGACTCCCGCTCGGATAGGCCTGCGGGAGGAGAGAGTGCCATCAAGGCGGTACCTGAAGGTACGGCCTGTGAGATAGCTGTGTAGTAATCGGATGAGTTTGTTTGGCACGTCAAAGGTGTGGAGCTTAAATAGCAACCCTTCGTGCCAGACCCTGTCAAACGCTTTGGCTACGTCGAAGAAGAGGGCCCCAGTGGGAATTGGATTTCTAAATCTGGTGAAGCCAGCTAGAATGTGTTCCGTTAAGCGGTGAGCTTGTTGGACACAGGAGTGTTTGGCTCGGAAGCCGAATTGTGGGTCATTGAGAAGTTTCTTCTCGGAGACTACAGCCTTGAGTCTATTTTGAATAAGAATCTCATACACCTTGGCGAGGGTGTTGAGAAGACTGATGGGGCGATAGCTAGTTGGGAGGTTGCGGGGCTTGCCCGGCTTTGGGATGCCTATGACTGTGGCTTCCTTCCACTCTGGAGGGAAGAAGCAGTGGGCTAAAAACATGTTAAATATGATAACTAATAGATTTATTAGTTGAACTGGGAGAAGCTTTAGAGCTTTATTACTGATTTGGTCTGGGCCTGGGGCCTTCTTATTTTTTAACCCTTTGATGATCCTAGAAACTTCGTCGTAGGTCGTGGGGGGAATCTCATCTCCGTCGGGAGGGAGCGAGAGGATGGAAGCAAGTTCAGAGTGAACTTGGTGTACGTGAGTTGGATCTACGGAAGTGGTGCTTGGAGAGCATTGTGCTTCCAGACTGACTGCTAAGCACTCGGCCTTATCGATATCCTCGAACGCGGGCGGGAGGTCGGGGCGAAATAAGGGTGGAGTGGCAGAGACGGGGTCGGCTTTGAGAGAGCGAGCCAATTGGAAATGCGCTAGGTGCGATGGCTCGATCTGTCTCAGCTTGTCGTCCCATTGTCCGTCACGGAGTTGTCTTAAGCGGCGCTTAAAACGTCTCTGGAGGGTCCAGAGTAGGCTCCGATTTTGTCTTGTCGGTACTGAGTCACGGAGTCTGTGTTGGGCATCTCTTTGTGCTTTTAAAGCACGCAATTCGGGAGGTAGAGTATTCGTGCTGAGGGCAGGAACCTCTTTTGTGCATTCAGTGATTGCACCGCGTAAATGATGACTGAGATTCTGTGAAGCTGCGAGTGCTTCTTCTACGGTCCCTATCTCGTCAGGGATTTGGGATAGAAAATTTGAATCAAGTGACTTGAGACGCTCTGAGAGCATCCCATAATCAATGATAGATTTGGTCGGGGGGGCCGCGGAGGGAGGGGGAGGTCCTAGCTGGAATAGGACTGGGCGATGGTCTGAGTCTAGCTCGGATAGCACTTCCGAAGGACTCGCTTGAAGTGCGATGTTCTTGAAGAGTGCTATGTCGAGTACACTCCGAGTGTCGGGTCGTAGTCGGTCGCTGTTAGGAATTCGGGTCGGTTTGTCGGGGGCGTGGATTACGAAATTAAGATCCTCACGGTCTGTCAGTCTGTGTAGTACAAGTCCTCTGGCGTTGTTTCTTGAGCTATTCCAGCTAGTGTGATGACAGTTAAAATCTCCGGCCAGAATTACGGAGTCTCCTAGGGATAAGAGTGACTTAAGGTCACTCTCGAGAAGGTCTTTGGACGGGGAGAGATAGACTGATGCTAGTATGATCGACTGATGGCCGGTCATACTCACCTGACATACGGATGCTTCCATATTGGTTAGATTGGGAGGATCAAGAGGGGTACAGTGAAGAGCCCTTCTATAGTATATTGCAGTACGGCGGTCCTGTCGTTTCTTATCATTATGTAGTTCCCTATTTTGGGATCGCGTCTGCTAGGTTTTAAGAAGGTCTCTTGCACTAGGAGGATATCTACTTTATGTGTGCGCACAAATTCGCGCACCTCGAGTATTTGGTCGGTAAGGCCGTTTGCGTTGAAGTGTACTATTGTAAGGGAGTGTGGTTTCAACCTGCCCTTAGACGCCATTTAAGTAATCCCTAAACTTCTGGGCGGATATGCAGAGGGCTCTATGCTCTTGGTAGGCCCTAATAGGATCTATTTTACATTTTTCCAGGTAAATATCATATTCCCTGTAGTCAAAAGACTCCATGTAGGCGGAGTGGCCTTGGGAGGGAGTTTGTTGGGCCTGAGGGGCCTTGGGTTGGGAGGGAGGGGAGGCGGGGGCGGCCCGCGGGGGTGCCGGTGCGGCGGGTGCCGCACCGTAGAGGGGTTTGCCCCATGCGTTGGTACTAGGTACCGGCGCGGGGACAAACTTCTCAGCGGGCTTTTTGGGGGCGGCAGGCTTCCGACCCGTCGCTTTGCCCCTTCGCTTGCCGGGCTGTGGGGCCTTGGAGCATCCGCGATAATTCGCGGGATGGCCCTGGAGGCCACACAGCACGCAGCTTGGGGGCACAGCGGCGACTGGCTCCTTGCGGGGACAGTCTATGGTGCCGTGGTCACCTAGGCACTTTACGCACCTGGGACGGGCGAAGCAATTCTTCTGAGAATGGCCGTACATTTGACAGCGGTGACACTGTCCTATACGGCCTCTGTTGTATGGGGCCTCAAACTTGAGCCCCGTTAGGTGGCAGATGGCCCTCAGGTCATAGATACGTTTGCCCTCTTTCGAGAGCTCGGCAATGACTAGCACTAAGTCCATAGGGGCCTTAGTGCGGGTGTTGAGCATGCGGTGTACCTCATGCACGGGGATGTTTTGTCTGACTAGGTCAGACTTAATTTGCTCAGTAGTGAGCTCTTTAGGAAGTCCGCGTACGACTACGCGGAGGACACGCTCCTCTTGGAGGGCGTACGTGTGATAGCCTACTGAGTTGGACCTCAGTAGGGTGGTGATGCGGCGGTGAACGTCGCTGGACGGACATTGGACCCTAATGCCTATGGCCGTTAGGCGGGCCGTCGGGACTTCAATCTGGTGGGAGGCTAACAGAGGCACTAGCCTCATCCAGGCGTCCTTATCCCTTATGAAAAGGGGAGGGACTTTTTCCTTATGAGGCTCCTTCATCGGGGAGTCCTCCATTTCCGAATCTGATTCGGATGAAAGGGCGTCGGCGGTGCGTGGTGCGTCAGTGACGGTCACCTTGCGGGCCGGTTGGGTTTGAGCCTTGGGGGCTCGAAGCTTACGCTTCTTGTTTTGGACGACGGTGAAGCCGTCGCCCCTGTCTTCCGGCAAAGCGGGTGACGCGGGAGAGTTGTAATTGTCAGCGCTCGGGGGCTGGGCTGAGGGCCCGGGTTGGGGCTGCGGTCCTTTAGGAGGACGCGCAGCGGTCGGGGGCTGGGCTGAGGGCCCGGGTTGGGGCTGCGGTCCTTTAGGAGGACGCGCAGCGGTCGGGGGCTGGGCTGAAGGCCCGGCATGGGTCGGCGGCGTCTGAGGGACGCGCGCGGCGATGGGTAAATTGGCCAGTAGGTTTTCTAAAAACCCTGGCTGGGTGCTTTGGAGCACCTTGATGAGGTGCTCCACGATTATCGGGTTGCTAAATATGTTTGGGTCCATATTGGACCCGGGCGCTAACTTGGGCCTCCCCGCCGAGGCAGGGAGGTGTGTACCTAAGGTGAGACCCTAATGAGTCCTCGCCTTTAGGTGACGAGGGTGTACTTAGTCTACACTATGTGTGTGTTACTCACGCTACCGGACCCTGGAACTACACTACACTATCACGACGCAGAACACTTCACAGTCACCGTCACTATCACAAGCACTGGCACTGGGATCGGGGATAAAAAGGGTGGGAGCAATCGAGCATCCGTCCGTGCGGGCGTCGACATCCGACGATTGCCGAGAACCGGGGCGAGCCGCTGGTGGCAGACCGGGACGGCGATCGGAGCGTATCGGGCAGACGTCCGCGCGGGGCGGATGCCAGCGAGAGAGTGTACAAAATTACTGGGAAATCGGGTTTTATTGTTTTGCAAGCGCTCGCATCCTCTTATGTTTAATGCAGTATAATAACAGGTTGAAAATACAGTTCAAAAGAGACAGAGTTATATTTACAACATAGATAACAATATTATGTGAGTAGTACAGTAATATGCATTAGAAAGAGACAATATTACAATTAGTGATATAGCATCATGTGGTTATAGGCTTTATACAGCTATTTAATATAGAACAAATGGCTTTTAATATATTCAGTACTTAACACTATTAAATAATCAGTTTATTTATAATAATTACTGGCTAATATTCTTATGACTAATTATCCTAACATATAGCTAGGTAATAACACAATATAAAGACGGATATATAACTTATACTTAACTAGGGATATATTGATCAGTTGAACATTGAATATAGCTAAATAATCTTATATGTACATATCTTGTACTAAAACGATCGGTTTACATTTATTTATGTATGTTCAACAAGAATTGGTCCAAACAATTTTTAACAGTATGTATGAATTACTTAAATCGGATTTCTAGTTCCTAAAATATGCGAACACAAACATAAAAACATACATACATACACTTTTGAAATTTGGCACATTTGTTCAGACGCTGATATAGAGCAACAAACGCGAAAATTGGCCAGTTCTAGATATATCTATACTAATATTATAGAGAGGGGATCTGTTGGGGCTAATCTTCGGAACTACTGATCCGATTTAAAAACTTGTTTCACCAGTAGAATGCTACACTATCGGGGAGTGTTATAGGCTATATTTTATATTTGTATTGTATATATTAACCGATTTATCACAGTTTTTGTCGCGCAAGTCGGATCGCAAAAATCTGTTAAATCGGCTTTATTTATGAAATTGATTTATCACAGTTTTTGTCGCGCAAGTCGGATCGCAAAAATCTGTTAAATCGGCTTTAATCTATATGCATAATACTTGCTCCAGTTTCGACGCTGGCAGATAATTCGAACTCACCTTATATATTGTTAATATACTGTAATGTTGTACAATGTTTAACAAAAATATAGATCTTTACTACACGGAAAGCGGATATTGCTTGACGGGAAACTATAAAAAAAATTAAATTGAGAGGGGGAGCGGGGAATGAGCACACTTTACGTGAAAGTCTGTCTTTGAAATTAGAAGGGTACCCAAAAGGTTTTAACGCGAACGAAGTCGCGGGCGACTCCTTACATCAGGTCGGATTGATAACCTCCTTTTTTTGATTTGGGTTAAAAACGGTGGGTTAAAAAATTACGAAACAAGAAAATAACTTAGATAGAAATTCCGAAATGCATAAAAACTAAACTGGCTGAGGTAGAGCCGTGGTCGCACCCTATACCTACCTACCTGTTTGTTTAACCCAGATAATACGGGAAGAGAAAAACTTTGAATATATTGGTAATTTTTTATATATGGTAATATTAGGGTTCCATTATCAAGAAAAAAATAACAAAAAAATATTTGACCTTTTGGGAAAGCTGGAAAATGGTGTTCTTTTAAAGGAACGCTAGTAATATCCACTACTGTCACGTGGTATCTGAATTATTATAGGTAAATGGAAGATAAATAAAATTACGTTATTATTTTACAGATTTTATTATTAAAAAAGGAAAGCAATTATTAGTCCCATTGGAAACGTATCCATAGGTACTTTGTACCTTGATCTTGGTATACAAACTGTCCGTGAAAATAGCCCGATGCTGCTATAGGTATCAGGAAAAACTGTCCATACACATAAATGAGCTTGCCCGAGCTCTAACTCTCGAGAGGGGGATATCAATATGTTCGACTTCAGATACACAGCATTGCTGATCTCAAACATAGTTTTTCATAACAAGCCAAAAGAGGGGCCTGCTGCCAGGAAATCTACAGCAAAGATGAGCTCCTGGTTATGACCATAGTGCTCAGTTATTCAGCTAGAAGAGTGGTTTATTGTTTGTGTATAGATTGCCATGATACAGTATAAAAACGAAAAAAAATGGATACTTTTTATTGTATCGTATGGTGCAACAAAAGACATTCCTTTGAGTGAGTGTAAAGTAATTTTACACTATACACAAAATAATTTTACATTCTTGTGACCAATGCAACACCTAGTCGTAGTCTGCTTCTCTTGATATTTTATAATGTGTCCTATATTATCTGTTGAAGCGCCTGCTTCTGAAATTGCGGCAAATGTTGTTGTTGGGTTGATTGCGTATGTTTTGTGTTTGAGATCTTCACTTGTCCGCTGTACACTGTGCCGACGGGTTCGAAGTAAATTCCTTTTTTTATTAAACATTGTTTTAATTGATAAAGTCATCCTTTAAGTGCCTATTAGTTCAACCATGGTCCTGATCGAGCCGAATAAAGAAGATCAGCGTTTATAGTAAAGGATTTATGGAAATAAATGAAGATTGAAAAAATCACAAATATTCACGTGGAACAGTGGCCGATGATTTGCATTTGGATGAAGTCTAGCGGTGTATAGCATTTATATAATTATTAATATCGTCACCCAACACTCAGGTAATATAAGTTAACGGAATAAATTAAGGTTAGTACTTGTATTACATTTTATTACATTGTGTCTTAGTTAGGTACCTACATTCTTACATTGTGATTAGTAATTTTGTGTGGCTTAAAATTTGGTATAAATCATACTTATTTTATGTAGTAGGTATAGTTAGCTTGTTAGCGACATTATTTATACCAAATTTATATTAAGGCTGTAACTAATTCGGATAAGTAATTAACAGCAGTTTGTAGTTAATTATTTTGTAGGTAGGTATTTGAACATACTTCGGTATTACATGATCATAATTTAATAGTGTTTGATATTAATAAAATTATGCAAGTCAGTTCTTTATCCTTGTAAATATTTTACAGTATTTACTTACAATATTTTATCGTTATTGACAATTAGTATCAAATTGTGTAATTTGTAAATGCTTGAAAGTTTACAACATTTGTAACAAAGGACATGGCCGGATTCTGCCCCCAAATTGAATAGAATTTGCAATATTTATTAATATGTTAAAAAAAATAAAAAAATAAAGTAATATTTAAGGTAAAAATTATATTTCTCTATAACATTCGAGAAATACGCATTTTTATGTTTATTTTGGATATTTCTTTGACTCGCATTAGCGTATGAGTTTGGAGACACATATAATACATATTCTATCTGTATTTAGGACTTCAGGTTCAGTTTGTAATTAAATATAAAACATACGACTAACAAAACACTGTAAACTAAAGTAAATATTATGAACATAATTATAATAATAAAATAAAGATTTACGCTTTTTTTTATTGTATAAATATGTTACGATTGTTGATGCGGCTGCACACAACAACGCGACATGCAAAAGAGTGTACAAGTATCCGATCGTATTTTGACAGATTTGAAATGTTTTTGAAATGGTTTTTTTTATAGAACAGTCATATGTTATGTAATAATAATGACCGGGATTAATTAAAATTAAAAGGCTTCGATAAACTAGAATAAATGTTGAGTACCAACTCAATCTCCTTATATACCAATAATGTTAACCCATATAGTCTAACTATTGGACCAGTGAGGTATTATTTGCTACTAACTATATAACACTTTGGTAAACGACAGTAAAATCATTGCTATTTAAAATAATTAGACGCCTTTTTGTAACATGTTATTGAAGAGTCTCGAAAGTTCTTTGACCACAAAACTTAAATAGCGGTATTCTAATACTCGTAAGCTTTAAAATAAGGTACTATATGTCACTGTAAACGAATTTTTTTTTCGGGGCACAGCTCCATACTAATTCCGGCCATGCCCTTTGTAAAATAACTTTTGTGACAATTTATGTGTTTCTTTACAATAAAATTATATTGTTACTGATATTTAGTTAAAACATTTGTGTTAATTTAATATTTCCTAATCATTCATTGTGTAAAACATATAGGTGTTCTCAAGTAACATAGTTTAGTTCTATTTACAATTAGATTATTGTATCAATTTCAGGTTGACATCACTCGTCTCCCAGTATGTCCGAAGAAAGGGAATTAGTAAAAAAGCGAGGCAGTTATAAGGGTCGTTTGACTGCTTTTGTTAACTTCCTGGACTCACTCAAGGACAAATCGTTAAGTAACTATGATGTGTCTGAGCTGCAGTTGCGTTTGGGAAAGGTCGAGTCGTTGTACGAACAGTATGATGAGGTACAGTTAAAACTGGAGTGTATTGTTGATGATCAAAAACTACAATATTCTGAGCGTTCTGATTTTGAATCTCTTTATTATAAAACCTTGTCTAGAGCACAGATTATTTTGAGTGATTATAATAGGGATAATAAATCAATAGAAAGTTGCAAAAGTACTCGAGTTAGTACGCATAAGCCAGTTAAGTTGCCAACAATTCAGTTACCAAAGTTTTCAGGTTTATACAGTAATTGGTTAGAATATAGGGACACCTTTACTAGCCTAATTCATAATAATGAGGACATTGATGATATCAATAAGTTTCATTACTTACGAGCATCTCTTGAGGGAACTGCAGCTATAGCAATAAAGTCTATACAATTCTCTTCAAGCTCTTACCTAGTGGCTTGGCAGACTCTCTGTGACCGGTTTGATTGCAAAAGCGTATTAGTGCAAAATCACGTTTCTGCCTTATTTAATATCGAATCTATTACTAAGGAATCTTCAGGTGCATTAAAGAGTTTAATTGATCAGTTCAATAAAGACTTACGGGCATTAGAATCTTTAGGGGAAGATGTTAAACACTGGGACACACTTTTGATATACATTATCTCGCGCAAACTTGATCAAAAGACTTATCGTGAGTGGGAGGAGTATAAGGGTAGGTTAGATAAAGACAGTGCGATTACATTTAAGTTATTTACATCATTCTTACGTAATCGGGCTGATCTAATTGAAACCTTAGAACTATCACGTAATAATCACACTCAAACGGTAAGTAAACAAAGTTCTAAAATAAAGGCTATGGTGGCCACTCAGTCTCCTAACGGTTCTAGTAGTGATTTGGCCACCAAGGGTTGTCCAAAGTGTAACAGTAACGAACACATGTTAAATAATTGTCCACAATTTCTTTCGTTAAGTAACGAAGCTCGTCTAAAGTTACTACCTACATATAAGATATGTTTTAATTGTTTTCGTACAGGGCACTACGCTAATAGATGTAAACGTCCTGGCTGTAAACTATGTAAACGTAGGCATAACACGCTCATTCATACTGATGGCAAGGGCACTACTGTGTATTCCGGTGATAATTCGGTTAGTATTCCAACTGGAAACTTGAATACATCGTCATCATTACCTTCTCCTTATGTTGACACAAACAATGTGGCATTGGCAAACATTACATCGTCTCATAATCAGGAGCAGCGAGATGTATTACTATCGACCGCCTTGGTCAAGCTGCGCGACCGCACTAATCGTGTGCATCTCGTTCGCGCAGTCCTCCATAGTGGAAGCACGTCGTCATTCATTACAGACCGATTATGCACACAGCTAGATCTGACTACTAGTCCCATTCATAAATCAGTGCTAGGTATAAATAATAGTACCTCGCACGTAAATAAAATCTGTCGCGTTAAACTTATGTCGTTGGATGATAATTTTAATTTCGAACTTCAGTGTTTCGTATTGCCATACATAACTAGTAAAGTACCGTGCCGTGAAATAGATATTTCTAATTTCGATATTCCTTCTAATATTACTTTGGCTGACCCTATGTTTTACAAGCCCGCAGATATCGATATCCTTATAGGTGCTGACCTATTCTGGGACTTGTTAGGATCGCAGAGACGAAAGTTAGGTATAGTAAAACCAGCGTTGTATGAAACACGTTTAGGATGGGTGATCTCCGGTTCTATCGATCAGAATATTTCATGGCCAGGCAATAGCTTAAAATGCAATTTGTCTAACAATATTAATGACAGTAATAACGAGTGGGATCAGCTTAGAACCGATTTAACTAAGTTCTGGCAATTAGAGGAGGTCAACACAAAGTCTATTAATTCTTATATGCCTGAAGAAAAAATGTGTGAAGACCATTTCAGTAAAAATACGATTCGGTTGTCAGACGGTCGTTTTTGTGTTCGCATACCCTTAAAAAGAGATCCGTCAGTCTTAGGTTATTCTTATAATAAAGCTACTCATTGTCTTAAATCTTTAGAACGCAAGTCGACAGCTAAGTCGGAGTTTCATAAACTGTATCGCGAGTTCATGTCAGAATACGAATCCTTGGGTCATATGACTAAAATACAACAAGCTAGTTTACATAATGGGTATTTTATTCCGCATCACGGAATAATACGCGAGTCTAGTAGCACGACTAAACTACGCGTTGTTTTCAACGCAAGCAGTCCTACGTCGACGGGCGTGTCCTTCAACGATCTACAGATGGTAGGACCGACCGTACAGGACGACCTTTTGTCTATACTACTCCGGTTCAGATTCCACAAGTATGTTTTGTCTGCAGATGTGGAAAAATTGTATAGACAAATTGTTGTTCACCCGTCGGATAGGTATTTACAACAAATTGTTTGGCGTGACAATGTGCATGATCCTATTAATGTTTATCAATTGAATACCGTCACATACGGTACGGCGAGTGCACCGTTTCTTGCAACACGGTGTCTTAAACAAATAGGACTCGAAAATAAGAACCCTAAAATATCTGAAATTATTAGACATGATTTCTTCGTTGATGACCTTTTGACGGGTGGGAGTGACCTGAATGAAGTAAGGTTCATTAGGACTGAAGTCACCAAAGCACTTGCTGCGGCACGCTTGCCATTGAGAAAATGGAAGTCGAACGAGCCTCAGTTGGTATCAGATGCTAGTCCTGCCTCGTTCGACCTAAACATTGGATCGAATGAACCAGACAAGTTGCTCGGACTAGGTTGGTATGTCATGTCTGATGAGTTAGGATTTCCCTTAAGTTTAGACAAGTCTTCAATTGGACACACCAAGCGCGATATACTATCTGTGATTGCACGCATTTTTGATCCCTTAGGTCTATTAAGCCCTATTGTCGTAACAATGAAAATATTAATGCAGAGATTGTGGCTTGACAAGTTGGCTTGGGATCAACCGTTACCCAGTCAAATTAGTCAGCAATGGGATGTTATAATTAAATCATTGCCGCTGTTAAATGAATTTCGCGTACCGCGTATTATAATTAGTGATTTATATAAGGATTTAGAACTTCACATATTTACAGATGCTTCTGAGTCTGCATACGGTGCTTGTGTGTATGTCCGCACTATTAATAGTAGCGGTAGGAAGCTAATCCGTTTACTAATCTCCAAAAGTCGAGTAGCTCCCATAAAACCCACAACAATTCCTCGGTTGGAGTTGTGTGGTGCTGTTGTTGGTGCTCGTCTGTACGAGAAGGTGGTAAATTCACTTCGAGTGGCAGTCAGTCGAGTCTACTGCTGGACCGATTCAACCATCGTCTTGGGATGGTTGCAGATGACACCTACCAAACTTCAGCCTTTTGTACGTAATCGCGTTGCTGAAGTTTTGGATAAGGCCGGTAATTGTACCTGGAGACACGTCCCAACCGACATGAACCCAGCAGACCTAATATCCCGAGGTGTTGATATTAGTAATCTGCAGGGGTTGGATTTGTGGTGGTCCGGTCCATATTTTTTAGCATTAGATTCGACTGAGTGGCCTCCTCATGTTACCTACCAAGATACGCTACCGGAGACTCGGCTAAATGTAGTTTTAAGTGCTTATATAAGCAATACTAAAGTTGAGGGTATTATTAATTTTTCTCGATTTTCTAATTACTCTCGCCTAATACGTTCAGTAGCTTATGTTCTTAGATTTATAAATTCATGTAGAAAACGTTATCCAAAACAAAGTTATTTATCAGTGGATGAGTTACAAGCTGCATTGAATGTTGTTATTATTATAAGTCAGTCTGAATCATTCCCTGAGTATAAATTGCTGAAGCGCCTGCTTCTGAAATTGCGGCAAATGTTGTTGTTGGGTTGATTGCGTATGTTTTGTGTTTGAGATCTTCACTTGTCCGCTGTACACTGTGCCGACGGGTTCGAAGTAAATTCCTTTTTTTATTAAACATTGTTTTAATTGATAAAGTCATCCTTTAAGTGCCTATTAGTTCAACCATGGTCCTGATCGAGCCGAATAAAGAAGATCAGCGTTTATAGTAAAGGATTTATGGAAATAAATGAAGATTGAAAAAATCACAAATATTCACGTGGAACAGTGGCCGATGATTTGCATTTGGATGAAGTCTAGCGGTGTATAGCATTTATATAATTATTAATATCGTCACCCAACACTCAGGTAATATAAGTTAACGGAATAAATTAAGGTTAGTACTTGTATTACATTTTATTACATTGTGTCTTAGTTAGGTACCTACATTCTTACATTGTGATTAGTAATTTTGTGTGGCTTAAAATTTGGTATAAATCATACTTATTTTATGTAGTAGGTATAGTTAGCTTGTTAGCGACATTATTTATACCAAATTTATATTAAGGCTGTAACTAATTCGGATAAGTAATTAACAGCAGTTTGTAGTTAATTATTTTGTAGGTAGGTATTTGAACATACTTCGGTATTACATGATCATAATTTAATAGTGTTTGATATTAATAAAATTATGCAAGTCAGTTCTTTATCCTTGTAAATATTTTACAGTATTTACTTACAATATTTTATCGTTATTGACAATTAGTATCAAATTGTGTAATTTGTAAATGCTTGAAAGTTTACAACATTTGTAACAAAGGACATGGCCGGATTCTGCCCCCAAATTGAATAGAATTTGCAATATTTATTAATATGTTAAAAAAAATAAAAAAATAAAGTAATATTTAAGGTAAAAATTATATTTCTCTATAACATTCGAGAAATACGCATTTTTATGTTTATTTTGGATATTTCTTTGACTCGCATTAGCGTATGAGTTTGGAGACACATATAATACATATTCTATCTGTATTTAGGACTTCAGGTTCAGTTTGTAATTAAATATAAAACATACGACTAACAAAACACTGTAAACTAAAGTAAATATTATGAACATAATTATAATAATAAAATAAAGATTTACGCTTTTTTTTATTGTATAAATATGTTACGATTGTTGATGCGGCTGCACACAACAACGCGACATGCAAAAGAGTGTACAAGTATCCGATCGTATTTTGACAGATTTGAAATGTTTTTGAAATGGTTTTTTTTATAGAACAGTCATATGTTATGTAATAATAATGACCGGGATTAATTAAAATTAAAAGGCTTCGATAAACTAGAATAAATGTTGAGTACCAACTCAATCTCCTTATATACCAATAATGTTAACCCATATAGTCTAACTATTGGACCAGTGAGGTATTATTTGCTACTAACTATATAACACTTTGGTAAACGACAGTAAAATCATTGCTATTTAAAATAATTAGACGCCTTTTTGTAACATGTTATTGAAGAGTCTCGAAAGTTCTTTGACCACAAAACTTAAATAGCGGTATTCTAATACTCGTAAGCTTTAAAATAAGGTACTATATGTCACTGTAAACGAATTTTTTTTTCGGGGCACAGCTCCATACTAATTCCGGCCATGCCCTTTGTAAAATAACTTTTGTGACAATTTATGTGTTTCTTTACAATAAAATTATATTGTTACTGATATTTAGTTAAAACATTTGTGTTAATTTAATATTTCCTAATCATTCATTGTGTAAAACATATAGGTGTTCTCAAGTAACATAGTTTAGTTCTATTTACAATTAGATTATTGTATCAATTTCAGGTTGACATCACTCGTCTCCCAGTATGTCCGAAGAAAGGGAATTAGTAAAAAAGCGAGGCAGTTATAAGGGTCGTTTGACTGCTTTTGTTAACTTCCTGGACTCACTCAAGGACAAATCGTTAAGTAACTATGATGTGTCTGAGCTGCAGTTGCGTTTGGGAAAGGTCGAGTCGTTGTACGAACAGTATGATGAGGTACAGTTAAAACTGGAGTGTATTGTTGATGATCAAAAACTACAATATTCTGAGCGTTCTGATTTTGAATCTCTTTATTATAAAACCTTGTCTAGAGCACAGATTATTTTGAGTGATTATAATAGGGATAATAAATCAATAGAAAGTTGCAAAAGTACTCGAGTTAGTACGCATAAGCCAGTTAAGTTGCCAACAATTCAGTTACCAAAGTTTTCAGGTTTATACAGTAATTGGTTAGAATATAGGGACACCTTTACTAGCCTAATTCATAATAATGAGGACATTGATGATATCAATAAGTTTCATTACTTACGAGCATCTCTTGAGGGAACTGCAGCTATAGCAATAAAGTCTATACAATTCTCTTCAAGCTCTTACCTAGTGGCTTGGCAGACTCTCTGTGACCGGTTTGATTGCAAAAGCGTATTAGTGCAAAATCACGTTTCTGCCTTATTTAATATCGAATCTATTACTAAGGAATCTTCAGGTGCATTAAAGAGTTTAATTGATCAGTTCAATAAAGACTTACGGGCATTAGAATCTTTAGGGGAAGATGTTAAACACTGGGACACACTTTTGATATACATTATCTCGCGCAAACTTGATCAAAAGACTTATCGTGAGTGGGAGGAGTATAAGGGTAGGTTAGATAAAGACAGTGCGATTACATTTAAGTTATTTACATCATTCTTACGTAATCGGGCTGATCTAATTGAAACCTTAGAACTATCACGTAATAATCACACTCAAACGGTAAGTAAACAAAGTTCTAAAATAAAGGCTATGGTGGCCACTCAGTCTCCTAACGGTTCTAGTAGTGATTTGGCCACCAAGGGTTGTCCAAAGTGTAACAGTAACGAACACATGTTAAATAATTGTCCACAATTTCTTTCGTTAAGTAACGAAGCTCGTCTAAAGTTACTACCTACATATAAGATATGTTTTAATTGTTTTCGTACAGGGCACTACGCTAATAGATGTAAACGTCCTGGCTGTAAACTATGTAAACGTAGGCATAACACGCTCATTCATACTGATGGCAAGGGCACTACTGTGTATTCCGGTGATAATTCGGTTAGTATTCCAACTGGAAACTTGAATACATCGTCATCATTACCTTCTCCTTATGTTGACACAAACAATGTGGCATTGGCAAACATTACATCGTCTCATAATCAGGAGCAGCGAGATGTATTACTATCGACCGCCTTGGTCAAGCTGCGCGACCGCACTAATCGTGTGCATCTCGTTCGCGCAGTCCTCCATAGTGGAAGCACGTCGTCATTCATTACAGACCGATTATGCACACAGCTAGATCTGACTACTAGTCCCATTCATAAATCAGTGCTAGGTATAAATAATAGTACCTCGCACGTAAATAAAATCTGTCGCGTTAAACTTATGTCGTTGGATGATAATTTTAATTTCGAACTTCAGTGTTTCGTATTGCCATACATAACTAGTAAAGTACCGTGCCGTGAAATAGATATTTCTAATTTCGATATTCCTTCTAATATTACTTTGGCTGACCCTATGTTTTACAAGCCCGCAGATATCGATATCCTTATAGGTGCTGACCTATTCTGGGACTTGTTAGGATCGCAGAGACGAAAGTTAGGTATAGTAAAACCAGCGTTGTATGAAACACGTTTAGGATGGGTGATCTCCGGTTCTATCGATCAGAATATTTCATGGCCAGGCAATAGCTTAAAATGCAATTTGTCTAACAATATTAATGACAGTAATAACGAGTGGGATCAGCTTAGAACCGATTTAACTAAGTTCTGGCAATTAGAGGAGGTCAACACAAAGTCTATTAATTCTTATATGCCTGAAGAAAAAATGTGTGAAGACCATTTCAGTAAAAATACGATTCGGTTGTCAGACGGTCGTTTTTGTGTTCGCATACCCTTAAAAAGAGATCCGTCAGTCTTAGGTTATTCTTATAATAAAGCTACTCATTGTCTTAAATCTTTAGAACGCAAGTCGACAGCTAAGTCGGAGTTTCATAAACTGTATCGCGAGTTCATGTCAGAATACGAATCCTTGGGTCATATGACTAAAATACAACAAGCTAGTTTACATAATGGGTATTTTATTCCGCATCACGGAATAATACGCGAGTCTAGTAGCACGACTAAACTACGCGTTGTTTTCAACGCAAGCAGTCCTACGTCGACGGGCGTGTCCTTCAACGATCTACAGATGGTAGGACCGACCGTACAGGACGACCTTTTGTCTATACTACTCCGGTTCAGATTCCACAAGTATGTTTTGTCTGCAGATGTGGAAAAATTGTATAGACAAATTGTTGTTCACCCGTCGGATAGGTATTTACAACAAATTGTTTGGCGTGACAATGTGCATGATCCTATTAATGTTTATCAATTGAATACCGTCACATACGGTACGGCGAGTGCACCGTTTCTTGCAACACGGTGTCTTAAACAAATAGGACTCGAAAATAAGAACCCTAAAATATCTGAAATTATTAGACATGATTTCTTCGTTGATGACCTTTTGACGGGTGGGAGTGACCTGAATGAAGTAAGGTTCATTAGGACTGAAGTCACCAAAGCACTTGCTGCGGCACGCTTGCCATTGAGAAAATGGAAGTCGAACGAGCCTCAGTTGGTATCAGATGCTAGTCCTGCCTCGTTCGACCTAAACATTGGATCGAATGAACCAGACAAGTTGCTCGGACTAGGTTGGTATGTCATGTCTGATGAGTTAGGATTTCCCTTAAGTTTAGACAAGTCTTCAATTGGACACACCAAGCGCGATATACTATCTGTGATTGCACGCATTTTTGATCCCTTAGGTCTATTAAGCCCTATTGTCGTAACAATGAAAATATTAATGCAGAGATTGTGGCTTGACAAGTTGGCTTGGGATCAACCGTTACCCAGTCAAATTAGTCAGCAATGGGATGTTATAATTAAATCATTGCCGCTGTTAAATGAATTTCGCGTACCGCGTATTATAATTAGTGATTTATATAAGGATTTAGAACTTCACATATTTACAGATGCTTCTGAGTCTGCATACGGTGCTTGTGTGTATGTCCGCACTATTAATAGTAGCGGTAGGAAGCTAATCCGTTTACTAATCTCCAAAAGTCGAGTAGCTCCCATAAAACCCACAACAATTCCTCGGTTGGAGTTGTGTGGTGCTGTTGTTGGTGCTCGTCTGTACGAGAAGGTGGTAAATTCACTTCGAGTGGCAGTCAGTCGAGTCTACTGCTGGACCGATTCAACCATCGTCTTGGGATGGTTGCAGATGACACCTACCAAACTTCAGCCTTTTGTACGTAATCGCGTTGCTGAAGTTTTGGATAAGGCCGGTAATTGTACCTGGAGACACGTCCCAACCGACATGAACCCAGCAGACCTAATATCCCGAGGTGTTGATATTAGTAATCTGCAGGGGTTGGATTTGTGGTGGTCCGGTCCATATTTTTTAGCATTAGATTCGACTGAGTGGCCTCCTCATGTTACCTACCAAGATACGCTACCGGAGACTCGGCTAAATGTAGTTTTAAGTGCTTATATAAGCAATACTAAAGTTGAGGGTATTATTAATTTTTCTCGATTTTCTAATTACTCTCGCCTAATACGTTCAGTAGCTTATGTTCTTAGATTTATAAATTCATGTAGAAAACGTTATCCAAAACAAAGTTATTTATCAGTGGATGAGTTACAAGCTGCATTGAATGTTGTTATTATTATAAGTCAGTCTGAATCATTCCCTGAGTATAAATTGCTTTTAAATAAAAAGAGCTTACCTCCAAAGAGCCCTCTTTTAAAATTCAATGCTTATTTAGACAAAAATATAATGCGCGTAGGAGGAAGGCTCGATAATTCTAATTTTAATTTCGACAAAAAACACCCAATCTTATTACAGTCCACTCATATATTTACAAAATTATTATTTCACTATGAGCACATAAGGTTAAATCACGCTGGCCCTAATTTGTTACTAGCGTCCATTAGGGAATCTTACTGGCCGATGGGAGGTCGCAACTTGGCGAGGAAATGTTATCATAAGTGTGTCCTGTGTCGTCGCTTAAGCGGAAGGGTTGTAACGCCCATCATGGGAAACTTACCTCAGGAAGTCTTCGTCCAGGTTATGTCTTTCAAAGCATCGGCGTCGACTATGCTGGTCCGATTTTGTGCGCCAGTCGTCAAGGTCGTGGATGCAGGCTAGTAAAGGTATATATAGCCATTTTCATCTGTTTTACCACTAAAGCAGTTCATTTAGAACTCGTTGGCGATTTAACTAGCAATAGTTACTTACTAGCGTTGCATCGTTTCATCGCTCGGAGAGGAAAGCCAGTTGATATTTTTTCTGATAACGGTACCTCATTTGTCGGTGCTTACAACGACTTATCTAAATTTTTAAAACAAAACAGTTTGTCCTTGGGTGAAAGTGCATCCAATGATGGAATACGGTTTCATTTTATACCCGCTTATACCCCTCATTTTGGTGGGCTCTGGGAAGCGGGCGTTAAGTCAACCAAGTACCATCTTCAACGAGTGTTGGGTAATAGTCATTTGACGTTTGAGGAGCTATACACCGCCCTCACTAAGATTGAGGCGATTTTGAATTCTCGTCCATTGACGCCCCTGTCTTCGGATCCATCAGATTACATGCCACTTACGCCAGGCCATTTTCTTATTGGACGACCGCTGACTTCTCTACCGCAGCCTGAATACCTGGATCATCATCCTCACCATCTGACTCGATTTCAAAGGATTGAGCAACTCCGTCAACACTTTTGGAGCAGATGGAGTAAAGAATATGTAGCAGAATTGCAGCAGCGAACAAAATGGCGCTCATGCAAAGGCAACTTGAAGCTGGACTCCCTGGTGGTAATCAAAGAAGATAATTGCCCCCCACTTAAGTGGAAACTTGGAAGAGTGGTGGCAGTACATCCAGGGATAGATGGTGTCGCTCGCGTGGCTGATATCCGGACATCGACAGGTGTTCTTCGGCGCGCTTTCAATCGGATCTGTCCATTGCCTGAAGAAGAGTCTGGTTGAAACTGATGTTTCAACGCCCGGGGGCATGTTGAAGCGCCTGCTTCTGAAATTGCGGCAAATGTTGTTGTTGGGTTGATTGCGTATGTTTTGTGTTTGAGATCTTCACTTGTCCGCTGTACACTGTGCCGACGGGTTCGGAGTAAATTCCTTTTTTTATTAAACATTGTTTTAATTGATAAAGTCATCCTTTAAGTGCCTATTAGTTCAACCATTATCATAACACAATTCTTTATGCAAGCAGGTACTTAGAACTATGGCCAAATTTATAATTTTGATTCATTTTGATAGTCTCAGTTATCCCGGTAGCAACAGAAATCACAAATGAAAATTTCCGAAATACTAAATTCAAACGTTTCACGCTCTGTCTTCTGCATATCTTTATTATGGGGTAAAGGACATTTAGAAAACACAATTTCCCCTCGTAGTACTAGTGGCTTTTATGCCCCGTTGACCCATTACATTTATTAGATTGACTGATTTAAAAAAATATCGAAAAATAAATGAAAAAGTGCTCTATTATCTATAGCGCCGAATGTCAACTGAGGAATCTCTGTTCCTTGACCTTGGTAAGGATCAAACCAAGCTATATAGTCTAAGGGTGTTGCACCGACCCAAAATTTACAGCCCCATCTGATTGATTGCTTGGATGGATGGCCATCATAATAAGGTACCATAGCTTCATCTATACTGTAGTTCTCCTCAAAAGGAGAAATTACAGTTCTCGGATGGCAAAATTGTGATGCTAAAAGGTATGTCTTTTTCATCGTCAATATGTTCCAGTTGTTCGATGATTTCAAACAAACAAATCACGTTGACATGATCTGAAAAGTAAAAGAACAATATGAGCAAATCTGTATTGTTATAGTAGTTCATCTTACTAGCGTTTGATAAAAAGAACACCTAATTCAACGACAAAATTTTAACTTAAAATATTACTATTTCAAATGAAAAATGTACACAAAATGTTGTCAAAGAAGACAATATTACGATGCTAAGCGGTTTTATACTGAATATTACGAAATTGATATAAACTTACCTTTCGTCGTTCATCCTTATTTTTTTTTAGAAATAAAATACAGAAAAGCACCACTAAAGATAATTTATTTACACATGCAATGACTTCTAAATCGAAGAATATAGTTTTGTTTCGCGATACGTAACATAAACTTTATTCTGTTTTGCCCTCAATTCGCTAGATATTTTTTTTCCCGAGGTGTTCCTTTAAAAGTGAGCTAGTAACAACTGGGTTAATAGAAGTGTTCCTGGCTCCAGCATAATCATACTAGGTACCTATGCCTGCGACTTGGAGTATTAATCTAAGCGGGATACAGTAGCTAGAGGTGAATGCTAAAAACTATAAGGATTACAATTTGGCAATAAACCCACCTATTACCAAGATATACGATTATCTCAGCTCAGATTCATGCGATTTGGGAATATAATATTGTTAGCAGCATTGTATATTTGCAGTGTTGTGGCACTTCGTTTAAAACCATAGTTGCATAGAAACTAGCAAAAGTGAAGTGGATCATTATTCGGTGTGTTCTCATTGTGTGCAGTTATGCTGCCAGTTAATTTTGTGAAACGCATAATAAGCGTTAGTGAAATAGTGTAATTAAGTGCTCCTTATGTAAATTCTGTAATTACCATAAGAATGTTTCATTTTTATCGTATTTGATGTATTTGTAAATAAATTGTTCGGTATTAAAGTTCGTCTATACCCGAATTGCTGTAAGAAGGTGCGACTGACAGTTGTCAGTATGACGTTGACGTCAGTGACTAGGGATGTGACGCTTAGAAATTCATGTTTATCGCTGACGATACTCGCAGCATAAATCTAGCTCTTTTTAATGTTGTAAAAAAATTAGCTTAAAAGGCAAATTATTATTTGATTGATATTTATGAGGAGACTTTGTTATCGCGGTTATACTAATGCATAGTTTCTAGGGTTTAAACTTTTATTGACTATAGTCTCTGCGATAATTTTTATAACAACTACAAGTTGGCAATTGACTGCTATCACACCTGATGTGTGATGCAGTCTAAGATGGATGCGGGCTAACTTCGTACCGGAACACTAAATCGCTTGGCGGTACGTCTTTGTCGGTAGGGTGGTAACTAGCCACGGCGATAGTCTTCCTCCAGCCAGACCAAAACAAATTAAGGAAATCTCAATCTGCCCCGCTTTACCATTTAGTACAGGTTAATAAACCTCAAACCAATCCAACCGCAACAGCGAGTTGATGAACTGGAAAACGGAGTAGATATAAAAATGTTAAAGTTGGAGCTTATTGCCTTAGTCCGGCGTCAAAAGGCACCAACTCCTACCTATGCTCTAAAAGAGATGACAATAGGTCTGACCTTGGTCCTTAGATATAATGTTATTCGGCCCAAATAACATGTATGCTTTTAATTTCAATTCCTATTTTAAAGCTTTATAAAATCAGCATTTATAACATCAGCGTTGCGAACGCAGCGTTACCTATGAAATAATTGATTATTTGATTGAATGATTTGATTGATTGAATTTAAATACTTTTTTTCCATATTCCCATTTAATTTTCAGTCACGCCGCAAAAATTAATACCTACATCACCGCCATTAACGGCAAATAGCATGTTGGCACTGTTACAAGAGGCCATCAACAAAGATTAACCTGAAGGCTGGTCGAAGGTCGTGAATAAAACAAAAAGGGATATTATGACTGATTGGGATCGTTACGTCCATATTAACAACATAATTAATTCATCTATACATATAAATAAAATTGCAGTGTCTGTTTGTGCATATATGCATACCGTACATACACCAAAATAACATTTTTTTTTAATTATTGTCTGTCTGTCTGTTTATTTGTTCTAGCTAATCTCTGAAACTACATCGGTCATCAGTCGAATTATAAAAAAACCTTTTGTATATGATAGCTCGACTCATGAGGGGTGACATAAGGCAATTTGTATCCAGATATTACCACGGGATCAGGAACTACGCGGGTAAAATACTGGGATACCGGTAGTTGTTAATAATATTCGTCATAGATTCAGATGATGAATTTAGTGACAACTCAAATGTTCCTAATTCTGATATAAGTTTAGACGAATAAAATATATTTCTTCTTTGCAACCTTTTGAGTAAACTTTCCCTAATGTTCTGTTGTTGTATAAAATTATAGATTTTTTAAAAATAAAAATTGTACTACAATATACGTTTATTATTAAAAGAAATATCGACTATTCATCGTAGAAGTACGTCCCATCATTAGACACGTCTATAGCGTTACGTTATACGTTACAACACTATGCTTAATTTTTCTTTCAATTTGATTTTATTTGTAGACTAGAACATTCTGGCTGGGTTTAACAGTTTTAAATTTAAGTGACTACAGCTATTAACGATTTAATATATTAAGAATTTGGAACAGCTGAAATACTAAGTCATAATTTGTAAATCGCTTCAACTTTCAAGAGCGAAACGGAAAGTTAATGACATATGTCACAGGCACCATGTTAGAGCGCAGGCACTATAAGTAAATTAAAGCAACTAAATGACACAGTTATTTTTTACTTTTTAGTGCGTTTTGAGTCGGTTCTATTTTTATTTAAATTTTTTTTCTCTTCTGATGAGGTTTCTAACAATATCTATACTACGCCCTCCTGATCACTTTTAAGTTTACCCATAACAAGGTTACAGGGTGTCGAAAAGGGCTATGAGAAAAGAGAATATATACCTAGGGCATATATGGAACTGTAATGCACATATTTCCATTCAGGGTACAGTCGTAGAATTAAAGGCCAACATGAGATATTAGGGTTTTATTTTGGACGGACGCTGGGGGTTTAAAACACATTTTAAATAGTTCAGCCCCAAGCTGGTTAAAGTCTCGACATACTTCTGCCGAATACCGGTGGACCGAATATCGAAAAAAAATTAATTTGATTTTTTGGTGTAGGTAAGTGTCGTATATTTTCAAATGCACATTTAAAGAAAAGCTGTGACAAACAGACATTTAAGTTTAATTTTATAAAGATTGTGTTAGTGCTTTTATTCTGCTTCAATATAATTTACCCAGACCTATATATTTACAAAACAATACATTAAAATGCAAAACGTGATCAATACTTCAGTCATCATCTTCGTAATTTAGATCTAAACCGCTATGAGAGTGCTGAGAGAGATAATTTTGTACACATATTTGAATAATATCATAAAACGCTTTATTTATATTTTTTATCTATATCTTAAATTAGACAGAAAACTTACATATTGTTACTTTATTCTAAAATAATAAAAATGTTTGTTATGTAAAAATTAATTGAAATGTCAAAAAAATACGACCCGATTTGGCTTTTATAACAAAAAATCCTGTTTATATTGATTTCTTTTTCTAGGGACAGTTGCTGTCATACTTTTAGAACGAGATTATAATGCCTCACCGGTTTGCTTTCTAGATCTTGGCTACACTGTCTTGATTTGTATTTTTGAGAACATAATAAACATTTTTTACTAAACACTACTTACTAACATTTACTAACCGAAAGTTAATGTATGTAGAACATCACAATTCAATTTCTTTATTTAGATATTGGTAAGCTTAAACAGAAATGATGCCGCAGCAAGTGAAAATTTACGTAGGTATATATTAAGGTATACAATTTTGAAATCCTTACACTGAACCGTTTTTGGTTGGTGATTTATTTACCATTTAAATTTGATGCATTTTTATGGGACATCCTGTATTTCAAGTTAAAGCATTAAATCTGTTACTAATTAACAATTGTCAAAACTAATTTATACCATCGTTGTGCCTGAAGAAATGGCACGCGTTATGACATCAAGTACCCATTGCCACGTTTTTTACAGAATCTTCTCTGAATGCGGTGAATGCTTTAAATCTGTCTATACTCTATCGTAGTTCAAAATTAATCCTAGGTTATAATTAGCAGACCATTTATCCAAACTCCACGTCAGTTTTACAGCCGATGTACAACAAAGTAACAATGACATTTTGTCGAGTTGGAATCGAAGTTGAAGATGGGTTGATCGACAAAGATTTTCGCACGATGCATTTTTTTCAAGAATTGACATATAGATCTCAAGCGGCACCGGGGTTTCAGTTCCCTTTCACCCGCTCCTGGGACATGGGTGATAAAGGGTATTTTGCTAGATATGTACTTATAGAATTGTCAAACAGATTCGTCAACTTCCGGAAAATAACAAACTAGTAGTTCGTTATTAGTAACCTGAAATAAGAGTGCTCGGATCTGCTGAATCTGACAATCTGAAATAAAGTAAAAGTAGGTATTTAAAGTGTTTTATCATTGTTAATCTTAAGTTTCATTCTCAAAAATTATGATAATTTTAATAATTTGTTGGAAATGGCGTTGAATTAGAGAAAAACTTATATAGTAGAGTAATCTCTATTGTAAAGCTGCGTTAACACGTTTATACTAAAGCCAAACTCGATTGAGAATGCTTGTCAACAAACAAATTTAAAATGAAGGTAGAAAATGCAATACATTTTATGCCTAATAATTTTGAAATTATGTTTTGTTTTATTATAAAATCTTATGTAAAAGATATTGAGATTTATTTAAGCTTACTAATCTAATTTATTGTCACGAACTCATAATTAACAACTTAACTAAAAAAATTAGGTGTAAAATGACTAGTGGTTTCTACCTTCATTTTTAATTTTTTATTGACAAGCATTCTCAATCGAGTTCGGCTTTAGTATAGTGTATCTGCTGATGGAGTGGACTCGGATGCTTTCGACGCAACTCGTATTGTGACAACCTTTACGACGGACAACAAGTTACGTCCGGGAGGATATCGGAGTCCATTTCATCCGAGCATACTCTGATATGACAGATCAAGAGAGTGGCCATAAAATTCCAATTATTGAACAAAAGGCTGTGCATTGCATTGTACAGTGTTCTTGGCCATGTGAAGTGCTGTTCTGTTATCGATGGAGTAGTTTCTAATATGCTAGGCGGTGCTATTTACCAGGCCCACAAGCTCGGGGTCGGGGGCCATCGGAACCTGCCCGTCAAGAAATGGCCATGAATTCTCCAAGTTCATCAAAACTTGTATGAAAAAGGTTTGCTTTCTGAAGTTCCTTATACGATAAAGAAGTTTTAAAACACAAAATTTGGTATAATCTACCAAATAATTACAAGTTACCAGTAATTAACAACAAAGCTAAATAGTAAATTAAAATTACCGGCATTTTATTTTTTCCGGGTCGTCCAAATAGTATATGTGGAGACTGAAAATAGGGTAAATATCTGCGTGTTTGTAGAGACAATCTGGCCCGTGGGGTACAGCTGCCTGAAATACCAACCATAAGCTTAGTGAAGTTGACTTTTTGTGACAGAGTTCTTCCGGAGAAGTACTACTACCATGATTACTTCCTAATGTTGCATAGCCTTGAGCTAGTGATCATAATCGAAATCACATAGGTTACCACTGGACTAACAAGGTAAAGTCTACCTACTTGAAATAATTGAATTTGAAGTGGAATACTAAAGCTAAAAAATGTGGAATGTTTATCAACAAACATCGCTATTTATTTAACAGCTAATAATTTTAAACGACATCTTAATTAATAGAGAAAGAATTACCTTCTCCACTGTACTGGTCTGGAACCTCTCAAACCAATTCCTGTATTTCGTCGGTTTGGTTACGTCGCCAAAGAGCTGGAGGCCACTTCCGATGAGTTTACCCTTGATTGTGAGCGCAAACCAAGGCAGCTGGTTTTCGCAGAGCATCTCTCGTGTCATGTTGTAGTGGTAGTGGGTGCCTAGTGAAAGGATAAGTTTTTAAGACACTCTCATTAATCTAATAAAAACCTGAGATATGTCGCTAACACTGGGCCAAGTAAGAAGTCTCAGAGTCACTCAACATGCAATAGAGCGAGCAATACCCGGTGTATCTCTGCGTGATCGAATCAGAAATGAGGTGATCCGCAGAAGAACCAAAATTACCGACATAGCTCAACTTGGCAATGGGTGGGGCACATAAGAGCTGATAGAAGTTGGGGTCGCAAGGTACTGGAATGGTGGAACCATTTGTTGGTCGACCCCCCAATTAGTGGACTAACGACATCAAGCGGGTTACAAGGTGCTGGCGGATGCAATTGGCTCAAGACAGCCTTGCTAGGAATCTCTTGTAAAAGGCCTATGATCAGCAATGAACTAAGTACCCTCAGCTGATAATGATGATAGTGCTAATTGCATCGACTGACGACGTATGAATAGCTGGCTCGTTTTTACTCAAAGGACCGGCCAGGCTATCCAACGCGAAAATGCAGCTAGTGATTTTGACACCAGACAACGTGAGCGTAATTTGTTTAGTTATATAGATAAATTTACATACCCATTCTAGGTGTGCAGTTCTGTTTAGTAAAGAGAGTCCTTGATTTGATTTTGGCTTCAGTAAGTGGGATGAGCATAAGCTCCCCACTGTGGTTGTAAACCCACACACCCTTGTCTTGCAACGTTAATCCCTTGATAGCTTGGGGACCGTGACCAGCTTTCAGTGTTTCTGTGATACGAATATTTACACATTAAATTTACACACTTCTTCATCATCAACGTGCTTTAACGTGCAGTCGGCACGGCCTTCTTTCTTATAAAACAGGGAATAAGAAGCCTAGAACAAACCGGCTGCTCTTGATTTTGTAACTCCGAACTACTTCCGTGACCCGAACTACTTGGAAGAAGATTGGAAAAGCGCTGCCGCGATTTTTTGACGCTTTTTAATAAAAATTATTTTCCGAATCATATAGAAACACTAGGACTCTTGATTTTTACAGAGACACTAATAGTTGCCCGCGACTTCGTCCGCGTGAAAACCTCTTAGGTACCCTTCTAATTTTAAAGACAAACTTTTATATAAAGTGCTCATTCCCGCTGCCCCTCTCAATTTAATTTTTTTATAGTTTCCCGTCAACCAGTCCCGTGTACAGATCTACATTTTTGTTCAACATTGTACGATATTATAATACATTCGACCAAATTTCATTACCATAAAACAGTTCTAGTGAGTTAATCTTAAAAGATAGACATATACTGTCGTGGACATTTTTTAGATAATTTCAAGAGGAATAATTCTTTCATACATATATTTTTGGTATCTTGAAGCGTTTTCGCAGCGCACGCAACGGAAGCCCTCAAGGATGAATAATTTTACCCGTTTTTTTCACATTTTCCATTATTTCTTCGCTCCTAATAGTTGCAGCGTGATGTTATATAGCCTAAAGCCTTCCTCGATAAATGGTCTATTCAACACAAAAAGAATTTTTCAATTCGAACCAGTAGTTCCAGAGATTAGCACGTTCAAACAAACAAACCAACAAACTCTTCAGCTTTATAATATTAGTATAGATTTTACAGTTTACCACCAAGCACGTTTACGCGATTTAGTGTTCCGGTACGATACCGCGTAGAAATCATTTGGAGGTATGGTTTGGAAATTCGTATCTTTTCCAAGTTAGCCTGCTTCCATCGTAGACTGCATCGTTACTTCATATCAAACAATTTCGCAGAAAAGGACCCACTTATCACTGAATAAAAAATGCGTCTTTTTATTTTTTAAACAACTTCAAAAAGTAGTTTCTCAATTCCAACGTAGGTATATACATTTAGTGTGTTCGCGTCGTTTATGAACCGATTTTGATGATACTTTTTTTGGTGGAAAGGAGATAGTTCGGAAAACAGAATGAAATAGTGGGATTCTTGAGAAATCGAGGAGAATTTTAAAAATTGTAAGGACAACTAGTAAATTTGTTATTTTTGCATTGAACCCTACAATTCAATAAAGGTTTGGAGTCGACCTGATGATGAAGCCGAACTACAGAAGAGGGAATTCCTCAACGATTTACTGCAGATACCTTGTGTTTGGGCTTGCTTTATTTGTCTCGATGAGAACTTTATATTTAGATGGGCTGTGACTGACATTAAGGGTCTGGTGTTTAAGATGAAGGAAGGTTTACAGTAGCTCACTTGTGATTGAACTTGATTAAAGTAATAATCTGATGATGAGATCTATAGAAACTCGAGGGAACTCTTCAAACTTTATAAATACATTTACAGCGATTTCGTATTTTTATAAGTGGCTGGCGAATATTGGTACTTATCGTTTAGTACGAGTAGGTTTTACGTATGTTCGTTGTAGATAAATCACTAAAAAGGACGAAATATTTTTTTTAATAAAAAATAAAACCGACTTCAAAACTCAATAAAAAGTAAAAAATAGTCAATAGTAGTCATTTAGTTACTTTATTGTACTTAACCACATGTATGAAGTCGGTTCCAACAGAGCTTTCTACTTTAAAGACCTTTACCTAAACTTGGATGGCACCGACTTCATAGAAATGGTTAAGTAAATTAAAGCAGGCATGCGTTTTAGAAGAGTAACCTTACTTTCGGAAACATAGTACTGTGAGATAGTCCAATACTTTCTCTCGGGCT
This sequence comes from Mycalesis mineus, assembly GCA_034621355.1. NCBI lineage: Eukaryota > Metazoa > Arthropoda > Insecta > Lepidoptera > Nymphalidae > Mycalesis > Mycalesis mineus. The sequence goes on from CM067901.1 coordinate 5,880,630, forward strand.
CGCAGTCGGTAGCTGGCACCGTCCATGGGGTGAACCATTTCTTAATATCAATCACTCCAGCATAAAAGTCATCCTTGGGGAACTGTAAAGAACGATGTTCTTTTATGAGAGAAAAAGTAAATAATATTTTTGACGGCCTCCGTGGCGCAGTGGATCAATAAGACGTAGGTTGATTCGCAGTTGGACCGTTTCAGACTTTCATAATATGTTTAGAGTTGGCAGGTGACAGGGTTCGGCCGTCACTAGTTACAACTCTACCGGCAAAGAGGTACAGGCAAGTGATTTAATGTTCCGGTACGATTTCGTATGAAAACTAAAAGGGGTGGATTTCATCGTACTCCTAACAAATTAGCTAACTCAAGAGCTAACTATGATGATTGATATTAGCAAATGCTCGCGACTTCATCGAGTAAAAAGATTTGTAATCAAAAGACATCAAATACATATATATATATATATATATATATATATATATATATATATATATATATATATATATATATATATATAACCAGAAAGATTAAATGAGTATTTTTTTTTTTTTTATAACTATGATGATTGATATTAGCAAAAGCTCGCGACTTCATCGAGTAAAAAGATTTGTAATCCCGTAAGCAAAGCTTATTTCCCGTAAGCAAAAATGTTGTCTGTTCGATGGCTCACGTATACATTGTAAAATTAGTATAGTTTTAGAGATCTCGTGATGAGTTGGAAATATTTCCCTAATATACCTTGAAGTAGATTGAGATAAATGTTTATCCTTACAGCTAGTTGCAGTCCACCGATGAACCCAGATGGAGCATACAGCGCACAGACGTGCCTCCCTGGCGAGCAGTACAAGCTCAACTGCTTTAAAGGGCCGGGAGGCCGTTCAGCACAGGACCAACCGGCCGCTACCGCTCCATCGATGGTGCGCGGGATTTCAAAGTAAAATTCAGTAATATTTTTCATTGGGCCGTATGTGACTGAAAGCAATTTAAAATTTATTACTAACTATTGCCCGAATACTGAAACGTCATTTGATCATTAAGAGATTACTTAATATTCCAATGACATTATGCAGCTCCTAAACTACAAAAATTGTATACTTGTACCCAGTTGTAAAATTGTATACTAGTGTAACTGAATGACGATTGATCTATTAGTAGTAGTTTTATCAATGCCTGAACAGACAAACACTTGAAAAGTTAATACAAAGTTTTTTGTATTACGTAGGTATACATAACTTAAATTTTTATAAGTCAATTTTGTACATTAAATATGTACAAAATCAACTTCGGTACTATGCGGTACTATGGTACTATTCTTTATCTTTATTTTTCGACACAAAGTGATGAAAGTCCGTGACGAATTTATAGTAGTTACAAAGTTTCATATTCAACTGATGATCCATTCAGGGCTTTTTTGTTATATTTTTTTGCGATATTAAATAATTAATCGTCGTATTGCTACAACTTACCTCGAAAGCCATCCAGCTCGAAACCTGAAACTGAGCAGAAGAATTTATTCTATACACATTCTACAAAAACGCCATAAGTAGGCTAGGAGAATGAAATCCTATTTTGCGGCAATAATAAATAGTGTGAAATAATATTAAGAAAAAATAAACCCCGACTGCTTAGAAGTAAAGCACTAAAAAGAGAAAAAAAAGGATCACTATATCTATATTGAATTCTAAATACTTTATGTTGCTGCCGGCGGGGACAAACAATACTTTGCTACCTGCGGGTAAAACCAATCTACCAAAACAACGTTTGTTCCCTGCTTATACTAATACTTTATGGTGCTTCAATCACAAAGTATTTAGAATTTAATATAGATATAGTGAAACTTGTTTTTCTCTTTTCAGTTCATTACTTCGAAGTAGTCGGGGTTTTCATTTTTATAATAATAATTTTATTTGAGACTTTTTACTTTTAATCTTCTAATAATCTTTCATCAATCTGATGTTAATACATTATTGCTATTTTTTTCCCCATTTACATCCGCCATTTTGTCAAATCCATCCAGCCGTTTAGGCTGTAGCGCTTGCCAAAGAAATTGACACACAGACAACCTCCTTCTAATGTGATGGTAAAAATTATTAATAATATGTATTACTATAAGATAAGAAATTTTGCATCGATTGATCGATTAATGCATATGGTTTGAACAAATTATTGACTACAAATTAGCCTTTGACTGCAACAACACCTATGCAAGTGGTAAGTGACCATACAATCGAAGATAGACTTTCAGCTTTTGCATCATGAGCTATGTTCGGAATCCTAAATCTTTGCTGACAGAAGTTTTTCAGAAGATTTCCACCAACCAGACCTGGAATAACTTAGATTATCCCTATCGGCCTAGAAGGGAAATGAACCGCATACCGTATCTGCGCCACAATTATTTTTACTTCACTTTGAATTATAATTTAAAGATAACACTTACCGGCGATTACGCTAACTCCTAGTAGAATTAATATGACTTTCATTGTAGTATGCCTTCAACTATCTGATACCTGAAAATTTAATTAATCCCTTATTTATATATGTACAAGCAATGAAGTGCCATATTGCATTGACTCAATATACAAATATTGACTTTTCATCCTTTGTTGTTAGATGTTTGAGCAGCTGATTACGATTAAATGTTTTCGTTGGTTCCATGGAACTATCATTAGTCCCTTTAAAGTTATTTTAGTGATTTTTGGTCTATTAGTTGCTGTACTAAAGTAACGTTCATACTTTATATTCGTTAAAAAACATACATCGACTACACGTAGAATATTATACTATGAACAACTTACTATACAGTATAAGATAAAAGACAGATGAAAGAATGGACTTGTATTTTTATTAACCGACGAAAAAAACGGAGAAAGTTCTCAATTCGACACGTATTTTTTTTTATGTATGACCACGCATAACTTTTTCCAGAGTTGTCCGATTTTGATAATTCTTTTTTTATTAGAAAGGGCATACATCCAAGGTGGTCCCATTGTCCGCATGTTAGGATCTGATGACGATATCCTGGGGAAATTGAAGGAACTCTTCAAATTTTGGAGGCACGCTTACAGCGATTTTGATCTTTGCCTCGGTATCGGTTGGCTACTAGTGCCGTATAATATACTATGATATGATAAATCACTAAAAAGTAAAAAAAAAATTAAAAAAAAAATAGAACCGACGCAAGACACACTACAAAGTAAAAAAATAACTGTCATTCAGTTGCTTTAACTTACTTAAGCATATCTAGGAGTCGGTGCCAGCCAAGGTTTCTACTTTAAGGACATTACCTAAAACCCACAAACTGCTTTACTACGTAAAAAAAATGTTCCTTAAACTTGGCTGACACCGACTTCATAAATATGCTTAAGTAAATTAAAGCAACTAAATGATACAGTTATTTTTTACTTTTTAGTGTGTTTTGCGTCGGTTCTATTTTTTGTTAAAAATTTTCTTCTAAAGGTGTCACTTCGTAGCGGACCGATAGAGCCGCATTATCTTCGTGATATGTCGTCTGCGGTCGGCTACTAACTTGCTCCCTTAGCAGATAAAGTTCCCAGTCCAGTCAGTCATATTGTGCCCTTATCTTTTATACGTTAAGAAAAAAAAATGATTTTCATTTGTTTAGTAAACCACTAACGATAAATACTAAAACTAGTTCTTGAAATATGAACTACCTATCAGGAAGACGGAATCAAGACCGGGAGCCGCAGCAGAAAAGGCTGAAACCGGTAAGTGGAGTGGCACAAGTATGCTTATCTGACAGAGAGATACATATTTGTTCCTTTTGCAGTTGAGACCCTTGGGCCACGGAGTCGCAGTGCCAAAAAATTCTTCGTAATATTTCACCGCGCCTAATTGTCTCAACTGGTGACCGAAGGGTTGGCTCGTTTTTTGCGCGCCTGGCTATCCAACGCGGAAATGCAGCCAGTATTCTTGCCACCATTCCACGTGGACATGATTTATATAGTTATTAGGATAAGTTAGCTTAAGTTCCTTATTGTATTCTCTCTCAATAAATAAAAAACTACCTATCTATTTATATTTTTACGAATCTGTAAGATTATTTTGAATCAGCAAAAAGTTATTATTACGCATATAATGATAAGTCTGCCTCTTTGGTCTAGTGGTTAGCCTATGTGGCTTCGATCACGAGGTCCTGGATTCGATTCCAGGGTCGGGTCACGGAATATCTCTGAGCTTTTTCATTTTTTTATGAAAGGCTCAGTACATTCCAAGCTCGGAGTCTGGAAGTCAGTGGTATTATACCTCCGTGCAGGTTAAGCCGTAGATCTCGGTTACTATCATAAACATCTGATAGTGGTCGTTAAGAAATGAAACATTATCGCCCTAAGCCCGCCAACCCGCATTGGAGCAGCGTGGTGGGTGTACGCTCCATATTCCCTCTCCTGTAAGGAGGGAGGCCTGGCCCTGTAGTGGACCGTTGATAGGCTGATAATAATGATCATGATGAATGATAAGTCTTGCCGCGGAGTGAAAATAATCTGTGTTGTAACGTTATTATTTCCTACAAAAAATATATGTGACCTTCTATTTTTCTTTTTGCGACTGAAAATTGCCTAACTTCTTCTTGAGTGCTCCATCTATACTTATTAAGTATAGCAAAGTTCATCTTAATCGGTTCAGCAAATTAGCCAGACATATATTTTTTTGTCATAACTATAACATGTTTAGTAAGAATGGATGTATCCTAACCATTTTTTTTTTAATTTTAGTGGTAATAACATCCATGTGTTCGTTATTTTCACTGAAGCATGACTAATATAGTCGATTACTTAATAACATAACTTTCTTATTAAATATCGATGTATGATCAGTACATAGATATTCCATTTTAGTAAGACGGATGGATGTAGTAGTAGTAGCACACACACAAACGCATGTGATGTTGTAGGTGACAGCAAATACGCGTGTGTGTGCGTAAACTAAAAGATGTCAGCATACTACAAGATTAAATAGACAATTTAAAACCTTCGACAAAATTTTAATTCGCCATTTTTTCGTATATAGTATAGTGTATATTATTCTACTACTCAAGCCCTCTCATTTGATACCTATATTGTGGGAGTGGTGAATAAATGTCATCCACAATTTTGTAGCAGCGGCCATTTTGGGTCAATTTTCATTAATCATAGCTAAGAACCACCGTGAGGAAACTGGCTTTGAAATTTAAAAATAATCGCATCGAAATAGTCTATCCGTTGGGGGTAAATTGAAAATTTAAATTTCTTAATGGATTCACTTGAAACTTTGTATGTAGGTTTCACCAGTGAAGTAAGTGACCACTGAGAGAGGATTTTTGGAAATTTTCCCCCACTAAGGGGAGAAAACGGGGTAAAAATTTTAACTTGTTGATGGATTTCTTTTAAACTTTGTATGTAGGTTCCATCAGTAAAGCATGTGAGCATTGAGAGAGGATTTTAATCCATCGATTTTAGCACGCGACCTGCGGTCGCGTTAATGCCGCCCTGCTATCAGGGAATTGTTCTGCATTACGTCCTGCGCCCATGCCTCTTTCAATTTCAATGTAGAATCAGCAAATCCACAGATTTTCGCGCGCTATTCGGTCGCGCCAGTTTCCTGCCACACACAGCCACAGATTTGCTCTTGCTCTCTTTCGTACCCTGCCTTGCACCAGAGCTCAACGATGCCCCGTACCTTCATGATTTTTTTATGTGAAATCCGTTAATGCACCGATTTTAGTAGGCGACCTACGGTTACGTTAAAGCCTGCTCTGCCATCAGGAAATTTTTCTAGATTACGACCTGCGCTAGACAACTTTAATGCCCCCATGCCCTTTTTCAATTTTAATGTAGAATCAGCAAATCTCCAAATGGTCGCGCGCGCTGTCTCGAGCCACATGTTTGCTCTCGCTCTCTTTCGTACCCTGCCCTGCACCAGAGCTCTACGATGCCCCGTGCCTAATTTATTTTTATATGAAATCCGTTAATCCACCAATTTCTTCAAGTTAAGCTACCATGCTGTCAAGAAATTGATCAGGATTACGTCCGCCGCCTGACAATTATGATGCCCCCGTAACTCTTTATACTAATTGCTCTATACCGAGTGCTCTCAGTTATATTAATAAAACTACGTATGGTATTTGTAACTGTCACTTCTAATAAAGCCCGTGAAAAATTTGGAGCATGAAATGACTATATCTACCAGGTTCGAGACTCCTCTAAATTGAAAGCTGGACCCGCCACTGGCTGAAGTCGACCTTAGGACAACCAGCTTCTCACATGGACAGCTCTATGTTGCTTGCTCTCGCGTCACCAAGAACTATATCAAACGGTGTTAAGTGTATATAAAAGCTTTGTAAATAGTTTTTAGCAATACTAATTTTATTTATTTATGTCAATACTAACTACTGGTTACTGAATCTAAGTCCACGCGGACGAAGTAGCGGACAATAGCTAGTATTATATAAACAAGACTCAGAGTGCCGAGTGTGAGTTTTCACCAAAACAAATCGAAAACTTCACTTTCGCGTTAAGGGCATATTTATATGGAACTGAAGCAGCGCCCCTGGCGGAAGTGAGAGGAAACTCAACACTGACACTCGCCCATTTGAGTTTTCTCTCACTTCCGCCAGGGGCGCTGCTTCAGTTCCATATAAATATGCCCTTAACGCGAAAGTGAAGTTTTCGATTTGTTTTGGTGAAAACTCACACTCGGCACTCTGCTTAGCTGTAGGCCTAAGATGCACTCGGAAGAGATATGTCGAATAGGTAAACGAGATAAAAAAGAGCGAGCGATATTTTAGATTAAGCTCTATTGAATAACGTTACACTCTCTTACTTACGTCTTTCCAAAATATTATATCTATACCTAAATAAACAATTAAATCAGCTTAATAAATATAATGTTCATTTATTTGTTTTGAATATTAAACAGTAGTAATACAAAAGGTAAGTAGGTATTATTGGGTGAAAACCTCTCAGCGGTCTATTGAATTATAATTAATACAATTGGCGTAATACATTACATAATCTGCCAAATGTTATTCTGTCGTAATTAAAAAACAGACATTTTTATTTTTATTATTTTTTATTCAGATTTAGGAACTTATAAGGCAAACCAAAAATGTCAGAGTTCCGAGTGTAAGTTTTCACCAAAACAAATCGAAAACTTCACATTCGCGTTAAGGGCATATTTATATGGAACTGAAGCAGCGCCCCTGGCGGAAGTGAGAGAAATCTCAACACTGACACTCGCCCATTTGAGTTTTCTCTCACTTCCGCCAGGGGCGCTGCTTCAGTTCCATATAAATATGCCCTTAACGCGAAAGTGAAGTTTTCGATTTGTTTTGGTGAAAACTCACACTCGGCACTCTGAAAAGTTAACGTTACTCTCGGGAGTGAACATCAAAATAACCATTTCACTTATTTTAAAGTATTAAGAGATTTTGAATAGGTTCTTACTAGATGTCCAAACAAAAACTTTATTGAAAATATTACGTTATACATTCCAATTCCAATAAATACTATGTTTTGCTATGTATAGAAGAGCAAGGCGTTCTAACACGCGTATATTCTTACCTACAAGAAGGTTTTAGCTCCCAATTAAATTAAAGTTATAATAAATTAAATTGAAATGTAGCTTTGAAAAGTAAAAAAGCAAAGAATATAGGGTTAATTTTTTTAACAAAAAATAGAATCGACTCATAACGCACTAAAAAGTAAAAAATAACTGCGTCATTTAGTTGCTTTAATCTACTTCAGCGTATCTATGAAGTCGGTGCCAGCCAAGTTTAAGCAACATTTATTTAACGTAAACGTATTTTATTAAACCAGTTTGTGGGTTCTCGGTAATGTCCTTAAAGTAAAAATCTTGGCTGGCACCGCTGCGTGTTTGCCTATAAAATTTGAAGAGTTCCTTTAATCCCCAGGATATCATCATCAGATCCTAACATGATGACTCTATGGGACCATATCGGAAGTATGCCCTTTCTAATAAAAAAAGAAATATCAAAATCACACAACTTTGTAAAAAGTTATGCGTCGTCAATGTCATACATAAAAAAAAAAACAAAATATACGTGTCGAATTGAGAACCTCCTCTGTTTTAAAAATAACATTTTATACAGACTTTTCATCTTTCTGGCTGTACACAAATTCCGAGTCGGTAAACTAATTCGTAATTAAAAAATAATTTTTCTTTAGAAAATCATATGTACGTAGTAATATTTACCTGATGAATGATAAAGAAAAAAAATCGAGTTGTTTATGAATAGAATAGGACCGGGGAGGAATTATAAAATAGTAGGAAGATATAATGTTATATTAATTTTTTTACTATTTTCAAAATTTTATTACAATTCGTTGATAATTTCTACGTCTTATTAACAGTAAATATCTTCTTTATGTTGTCAACTAAGGACTTGGAGTATCTGTCCACGTTTATTATGAGTCGACTCATTACATCGGCCGGTTTGATCGAGTCTCCTGGTCTGAAAAAGAGAATTTCTTATTGTTTTACTGAACTTTTCCCATAATCCAAAAAAACAAAAAGTTTTTTTGGATTATGGGAGGCTTCGGTTAGTTAGCACCCTGCCGGCAGAGGCGTACCACCAAGTGATTTAGCGTTCCGGTACGATGGACTTCATCCTGCGCCTAAAGTTAGGCTGCTCCTATGTTAGATTGCATCATCAATAGGTATTTCCTGGAAAATTTGATATTTATGGTATGTATTTTCACTTTCCTCGAAGGCCGGCAACGCACTAGCATTGCCTCTGTAGTTGCAAATGTTTATGCGCGGCGGTAATCGCTTAACATCAGGCGACCCGCATTGCCCGCTTTTAAATCGATAAAAAAAATAAACAAAAAAGTGTGATTGCTAGGGCTAACTTGTCATGAATTAAAATTAAAAAACCATTTAGTGATAGAGCTCGAGCAGGGAAGTACAATTGGTATGTTTATTTCTGCGGTAAAGTAGCATTCGTGTGTGTTCGGTTCTTCAAGGCATAGTTGCCGGTGTTACAGGCACATGAGGCATAACATTTCAGGTTGATCGACACTGCACGGCACTTAATAGAACGTTTTCTTTGCATGCCCAGCGAAATATTGCTCTGTTTGTAGGCGATGGTTAGGTGGGTGGTGGCTATTCTTTTTGTAGCGCCATAGTATGAATATATAATATACTAGCTGACCCGGCAAACGTTGTTTTGCATAAAAAATTTAAAAAAAGTTAGATGAAAATTAGATAGTAGCCGATTCTTAGACCTGCTGAATACGCATACAAAATTTGGTAAAAATCGGTAAAGCCGTTTCGGAGGAGTATGGCAACGAAAACTGTGACACGAGAATTTTATATATTAGATGTATTTATATTCAACTAGGTTTATAGCTAAATACCTGCACTTAATATTCCAAGGATCGTCAATATAATATATGTGAAGACCAAAAACTGGGTAGGTGTCCGCATTTCTATAGAGGCATTCTGGTCCCAGTGGTATGGTTGACTGAAACAAATTGTGATATTATGATTATACTATCCTACAATTGCCACAGTAGCGGTTAGACTATTTGACTTCATGTAATAAGGTCTTAAGTTTAAGTTTATGGTATGAATTGAGCATTTTTTCTTCCAAGAATCTCTCAGTGGTAGCCCAGAATTGCGTAGTTGATATTAAGGCCCCGTGTCTCAGAACGCACTTTAAGCCTTCGGCCCCGCTCACATATGCTCAAATATGTAGTACAGAGTCGAACATTGTACTGCTTAGCCCACCAACTCCAATAACAGCTAAGCTCCAGGGCCCTTCTCATAAGAAGGACGAGCTAGTTTTCAAGTGGGACATTGAAATAGGTTGATAACGATGCTATAAAAGAACATAATAACTTTTCGTTAGGTTTCAAGTCAAATTTTCCTCAGAACATCTTATAAAATTTGATCAGCAACGCGTAGGAATTAACAATGTACGAGAGTTAACAAGCGAGCGCAATAAGCTGTATTTGTAAAAATAAGTAATCATAATGAAAACTCGAGAGCAGACTACTTCTCTTTTCAGGTTGAGACTAAAGTTTATTTCAAATGCACACACGTTACATCTTAACATAATTATTACTTAGAACTAAACATGATGCGATGCTGATACCAGCATAACGCCAATGAAACTCGAGTTAACTACGAAAATGAACACGGGCTTATGTATCTTTGAATTTACCAGTTTCAGATTGTTATAATCTTTAATTTGTTAGGCGGTCCTTGCCAGGTAGTTACTCTATGTGACCATTTTTCTTTATCCATACGTGCAATATGGCCGCCTAACAAAAGAAGAAAAGGTAGACCTAGAGAAAATTGGGTAGATGATATAGTACGAAAAGCGGGAAAAAACTGGATCACCAAAGCAAATGACAGACCATTGTGGGGGAAAATGAGAGGGCCTTCACTCATAAAGGGGTCCATAATAATTTATGAAAAAAAAAACTTGTAAAAATGGAAATAAACGAGGCTATAATAATATAATAATAATAATCTTTAATTAAAAATTAAGTTTATATCTATTATAGCCAGACCCGTGAGAGGTGTCTTGATATTCTCAAGGAAAGGAGATCTACGTGGATGGAACCGCAAGGCACAGTTAGTATAAAATGGCAAACTATTAACCTCTGCTATCATTCTTCCCTCATAGGATTCGAACCAGTCCTTTTCTTTTGGTTTCTGGGTGAGCTTCCCGAAGATCTGCAGGCCTACACCGACTAGATATCCCTTGGTGGTAATTGCAAACCACGGGAATATATTTTCGCACAGGGTATCCCGTGTCATGTTGTAGTGGTAATGTGTTCCTGTAATATAGAGAAGAAGCATAATTAACTTGAAACCTGCCCACAGTGCAATTAATAGTAGGTATCCGAACAAAAAAAAAGAAAAGTTTGTTAATTTTTCTTTTTATTCCTAATCTGTTCATTAAATATTTTTAAAAGAATAATACAGATCTTAAAACAACTGTTTTTTAAGTTATTGTGTTTTTGTTTGCTCACGCCCCATTCAAAAACCAATTATCACATTGTTTTCTTGGGTAGCTTGGACCAGGCTTTAGGCATTTTTTCGTTGAGATTGAACTTAAAAAAAAAAGTTTTGCCTATCGATGTAATGTTATCTAAAAAAAACCGAATTTCACCAAGGCGAAATTGCGGGAGCGGCCGTTATAGTTCAGTAGTTCAACATTTTTTTTCTGACGAAATCGCAGACGTAGGTACACTAGTTTATGATTGTATCTCAATACCCATATTAGGCACGCAGTTCTGTTTCTTGAACAAGGTGGTGTTAAGCTCGGCTTCGGTGCTCGGAATGCGCATCAGCTGTCCATCGGGGTCGTTGACCCACACGCCGCCATCTTGGAGTGTGGCGCCATTTTCCACCTGCGGCCCTGCACCCGCTGCTAAGGATTCTGGAAAATACAACCAGAATAACTATTATTCATGTCTAAGTTACATGTACCATATTACTATTGATCCCATATTTAGCCTAGATTCTTGTATAAGAGCATGAAATGAATTTTCTTTGTGTTTCTGTCCATTCTCTACCAAGTTAGTGAATATTCTTCTAGCAATAGTAGGTGCATGAGTTTCCAGAACCACGCTAGCTTCTATGGTTTTACAAGCTAAGCACGTCATAGCAGTGTACGGCTATGTCTGTCTAGAGACGAATATCTTAGCATTCCATGGATTCACCGTGCGTGTGCCGGGTCCATCGCGTGGCTGCGAGAAAAACTCCGAACAGAGCCCGAGACTTGTGACACGGGTGTAGGTTTAAGGGTACCCTTAGTGACGCGCGTCAACACTCACCTCTGTTCAAGTTATTCTCCCTGAAGAGTTTGTTTGTTTGTTTGAACGCGCTAATCTCAGAAACTACTGGTTCAAATTAAAAAAATATTTTTGTGTTGAATAGACCATTTATCGAGGAAGGCTTTAAGCTATATAACATCACGCTGCAACTATTAGGAGCGAAGAAATAATAATGGAAAATGTGAAAAAAACTGGGAAATTTATTCATCCTTGTGGGCTTCCGTTGCGTGCGCTGCGAAAACGGTTCGAGATAGCAAAAATATATGTATCAAAGAATTATTCCTCTTGAAATGATCTAAAAACATATCCACGACAGTATATATCTATCTTTGAAGATTAACTCACTAGAACCGTTTTCATGGTAACCAAATTTGGTCGAAATTAATGCATTTGTTAAGAGTTGTATCAACGTAATAATAATATGTACTATAATATCGTACAATGTTTAACAAAAATGTAGATCTTTAGTACACGGGACGGGACGAAGGATATTAGCTGACGGGAAACCTTAATAAAATTATATTGAGAAGGGGAGCGGGGAATGAGCACATTTTATATGAAAGTCTGTCTGTCTAAATTTTTTTTAAATTAAAAAGAGGTTTTCACGCGGACGAAGTCGCGGGCGACTGCTAGTTAGTAATATTTAAGGTCTTGTAACTTTTTTGATGTTTGATCAAATTAATTAGTTTTTCATAATTTTATGTGTCATTAAATCCAGTTTTGAAAAGAACACTAGTATTCTGATATCAGCCATCTTCTCCATTACATAAGCAACCACACCCTTTAGTCGGGAATAATGTTAACGGCTAAATAATGATATCACTACTCCTATAACTTTCACGTGACTGTTAAAAAAATGAAAATACCTTCAGAAACAAAGAATTGTGTGATAGCCAGGTACTCCTTCGCGGGCTCTCCATCAGACGCCGGCACGCTCCACTTCGTGAACCATTTTTCTGGTTTAAACGTTGGAGTCACCAGCTCATCAGCGGGGAACTGAAAAACAATTTTAATTTCATAATTGAATCAAAGACTACTAAAATAAATTTACAGAATTTCAGTCTGTCTGTTTGTTTCGTCTAAACTCTGAAAGTACCTATCGAATTGTAAAAAATATTTCTAGACTCATGAGGAGTAATAACACAGACTAATTTGTATCTTTATATTCTCATGGGGACGCGAATTACGCGGGTGATGTAGCGAGCGATTGCTAGTCATAAATAAAAACCTACAAGACTTAGATACTTCTCGAATATTCGTAGACGTGCATTATAAATCGTATGAGCGCACAGTTTCCGATCATGTCATTCAAACAAATTGGATAAACGATTGCATTGTGATTTCTGACCACTGACGAAAGCATCAATTTGTTCTTTCGTGTAGAATTGTTACAACTTAGTACGCGATAACGTGGTATGGAAATTACTTTTACCATAGAAATCATACAAAAAAAAACCTCAAAATGTCTCCTTATTTCGTTAAATAATATGGTCTCAATGACTACACGAAAAATTTCATCATAGGTACATAATTGTCTCATTATAGGTACAGAAAGGGGTCACTATTCTCACGCAGCGCATCAAAAGAATACGATATATTTCCAACTATAAAGTACAAGAAATTAAAGCTATTGAAAGATTCACCCTTAAGTATAAAACAAGTAAATATTTTCGGTAAAGTATTGAAAATGACAAAAACAATAACAAGATAATTTCCACCGACTTCAAAAACACAAAATAACCGATAAAATTATTATTAAGATCTGATAACATGTTAAACCAGTAGTTAGAGCTCCCGCAGACAATATTATAAAAGTATGTCTGTCTGTCTGTCTTGATGAAATGTTGTATGAAAGTATCGTCATTTTGAAAGCTTAAGACCTATTTCTTAGGCAGTTGATTAGATATTAAAAAATATGACATTCAAAGCTTAGAAAAATTAGGCTACCGTAATAACTAATTCCACGCGGACGAAGTCGCGGGCAAAAGCTAGTACAATTATAAGTTGGCCGACTGAATTATGACCTATTAGTATAGATTGGTCAATCCATGATGGCTCGTTGTTTTTTGTTTTTCAAACGCTTACAGTGCAAGTGTGCAATAAGAACTGCAAGAATGTGAGTTCTATTACTACGTGACGAGTAGCAATGTGTGCACACTCACACAAAGAGCCAAGTTAGTTAAGTCAACAAGAATGTCATGTTTGACTAGCAGTATGCTCTACTTAATTTTAACCTATTTTTAAAAAAATAAATATGTCGTGTTGGTCCTGCACAGCAAAATTATATTGTGATATAGGTTAATATATATGTCGGAGGATTTAATGTGAAGCCTTTGAATAGACTCTGAGTAGATTGTTGCAATATTGTGATAGATATCATCTATGGATCTTTATTGTCTATGGAACTATTATTGTTTATGAAAGTATTCAAATTAGAACTAATTGTTAATCATTTAATGAAAGATATGAGATAGCCGCTTACTTGAAACATTGTGTTCAGTTAAGTTAAATTTAATTTACTTTATGGCGTGTAATATTTTGTAATATCTCACCTAATCATTTTTAAAGTTAGTGTGTTGATATATCGCTTCCAATAGGATGTGATATAGTATTGCAACCAATAGGAGAGCAGGGCACGAAAGTGCTAGAGTAGAATATTTATACCATCTTGAAGGGAATGGATGGTATATCTTAGCAATAATAACACTTGATGGTAAGCGATGATGCAAACTAAGATGGAAGCGGGCTAACTTGTTAAGAACCACTAAAGATGAGCAGCATGAAATCTATATAAACCTATTTAACAATATTTTAAAAACACACACAACTAGTATAATCATTCCTTCAGTTGTTTAAACAATTTAATGATTGAGCTCACGCTGTCTTGTCTACCATACCTAGTGTTTGTACCGGAACGCTATTATTATTTTTATAATTACAAGTTAGCCCTTGTGGTAACAGCAATAATACGTCTTTGTCAGTAGGGTGAAATCCACATTCCTTCAGTATCTACCAATACCGTGAACCAAAGCCGCATTCGCATCGCACCAGCTAGACTTGGACTAATTTGGAAAATCTATATCGGCGGTAACAAGCCAATCAAGTGACCTTTGTAGAAAAATATCGAATAAAGTCGAGTCGGTTAACCTGAAGGAATGGGCAATGGAATGATTCTTCTGGGTAAGTCACATTTAAATATGTAGTTTATTATCATACGATGGTAAAATAATTTAAGTAGAGCATCATTCCGTTTGGTCATGACAAGCAGCGACAGAACCTACAATAGCCCGTGTACACCGAGCCGTGGTCGACTCGAGACTGATGTTCGAACTGTACTCCCCGCACCCTTCGGTTTCCCCTCGCGACAAATAGTGGGGCGAGCCTTAATGAATGGACCAAAGTGTAATAGGTAGAGTGAAATGTTAGCCCACACATATCCCCTCCTAGACCGTTCAACTAATTAACTAGACTCCAATCGTATCAAAACCTAGATTGCCTTTCGATCACGTACAATTAAAAAAAATTAAAACTAAGCAATTAATTTGTTAGTATTTATCAAAATCTATTTTCTTCTGTCTTGCACCATTTCCGATTTCATTTCCTAGTTCCTGTCATCAAGGGTCGCCTGTAAGAGATTGCTACAAGCAATAAGGCCGCCTCTGCATGCATTCATATGTATTATTTTTACTTTTAGATTTTCTTATGTATTGTTATTATTAAATTTATGTGCAATAATTGTTCTCTTTTTCAATTTAGGCATACACACTTCTTCATAGTCAGCCAACTGTATACCTGCGGAAACTCATAAAATAGGTTCATACTGACTTACAGCTAGTTGAATGCCAGCGACGAATCCAGAAGGATCATACAACGGGCAAACGTATTTTCCTGGAGAACAGTACATCCGTAACTCTTCTAAAGGTCCTGTAGGGCGCTCGGTTCTGCGCCAACCTTCTGTCTCCGCTTGCACCACGGTTCGAGGTATCTTGTAGAAATACTCCTTGTCTGCTAGTGCATCTGACCAGCCAAATTTGACTGAAAATAAACAATAAAAGACCCTCAAAAGACGCTTCTTCTTCCAGATAAACTGGCGTTAGATAGATACTTTGCAGTGATTCTTCATTAAATACAATAAATTTATTTTATTATTTTTGGCGAAAAACCGATAAGGCAAATGGCAACGAGTTAAACCCTTACCTAGAGTACATTCCACTTTGAAACCAGATCACCCTCAGGCCTGTCGACTATACAATATTAATTTGAAGATGCAGAATGATTTTACAATTTTAAACGTGATCATGGAATCGGTCTTGTGAGAATCAATTTAGGGAACATTAAAATTAAAGAATCAAATCATGAACGAATAAACTATAGAAGCAGAAAGAAGGAATGTACTAAATACGTAGTATAGTTATTACCATTATCTAACGTAGTTTGCTACGATCACGTTTAAGGCCTCTATTTATATTTGGCGCAGTGGTATGCGCGGTGGATTTATAAGACGGAGGTCCTGGGTTCGATTCCCGGCGGGGCAGATTGAGATTTTCCTTAATTTGTCTTGGTCTGGCTGGTGGGAGGCTTTCGCCGTGGCTAGTTACCACCCTACCGACAAAGACGTATCGCCAAGCGATTTAGCGTTCCAGTACGATGTCGTGTAGAAACCGAAAGGGGTGTGGATTTTCGTCCCATTCCTAACAAGTTAGTTCGCTTCCATCTTAGACTGCATCATCACTTAACATCAGGTGTGATAGCAGTCAAGGGCTAACTTGTAGTCGATAAAAAAAAAATATATAGATATTTTCATTTAGGTAACTTTATTGTTTTAATAATAATAATTAACTCACCTCTTAAGCCATTATATTGAATTCCTGTAACAAAATAAAACACTAATTAATAATAGAATCAATGAATTAATCGAAATTATTGATGGACTTAAGTAAGTAGTTTAATTTTTTCAAGTACAGTAAAGTAGCTGTCATAAGTATATGAATTAAGGCTAACAACAAGAGTCATGTTCTTGAAAAATTGTACATTTAAAAAAATATAAAAATGCACTATTGTTTCGTTTTTTATGCCCAGACTGATTGATGTGTATCTGATATGGTAGGGGCTGTTTACCACATTAACCTTTATTATTATTTTTTTGATTTGATTCTTAAGTTTCACGGCAATTTGTTTCATTATTTACTTTAAGTAGCGGATACCCGTGACTTCGGCCATGTGAATATTGGCGTAGATATACTTTAATTCCCGTTTCACTTCTTTAGGAGTGAGTTTTAGAAAACCTTTTCCTAGTATACGGCTGCATAATAATAGCTACAATATGTTCTGTATAGGTGGGTTCTGCGGAAGAGTGAATAGAGTTCCGTAAAATTAAATAATAACACAATTATGAGGAAGGTACAAATGACTTTTATTCTAATACTAGCGACCCTGGCGAAGTCTGATAAAAATAGGTTAGAAGATCAGTTTATAAATTTTATTTTCCGTCTGCGATGTGTTCAAGTTGAGCAAATCATCAATTGCATTAGTGGACGTGAACATTGAGACACGTTAAATTGAATAAGGCAACACAATATGTTCGTTGTTATATGGATGACAAAAGGCGAATGACTAATCCGATTTATCTATTTTGAGTCCACGCAGACAAGAATTATAGCGTTTTGAGTTTTACAACTTTAGGTGAAAACTTTGGGGTTAGGTGTCTGTGTTATTTCGTTGAAATTACATTTTTACGTGGACTATTGACGGTTGGACCAGGAAACCTGCTTTATCTCAAAACCACTATGGTCCAAATATAAATTAAATTAAATTGCCTACCATCTACCAATGGTAGGAGCATGGCCTAAAAAATTACGAAAGCCTGGTCACCTAAGAATCAAAGACTAACACGATTGCACTTCTAGGAAGTCCGCTAACTCTGTAGAAGATTTCTGTTTAAGGAAAGGACAGGGTACTTCATCATCTGCATCCAGCAGCTGTCGCTTAACGTCGTCATTCCACTCAAGAAGTTCGTACTGCGTTTTCCGGAGCGCGGTCACCATTCCAGCAGCTTGCGATCCCCTTCAAACTACTCGTATAAGCGCCACTCATTGTCACTTCAGGTGTGATTCATTGAGCTATATCGATAATTTTGGATAGTCTGCGGATCTTCTTATTTCTGTTTCGATCATGCAGAGATACACCGAGCATAGCCCGCTCCATCGCACGCTGAATGACTCTGTACTTATTTATGAAGCCCATAATTAGCGATCATTTCTCAGATCCGTAAGTCATCGTTGGCGACACGCACTGTTCGAAGACTTTTCTCTTTAGGTGCTGAGGTATGTAAAATATACAAACAAGAAATCTTCTCTAAATAAATCAACAGGTTTCACTTCTTCTAAGAGTTTGTTAAACTTTATTCTGTATAATGTCGAAAGTAATAAAATTGGAGATAAGATAAACTCGGGGACCTCGTTATGTTAATTCATTTTATTATTTTAGCCACAGAATAGACATAACACATGACTCTTAACAAGAGACACAACGGCTCAGTATAGCTACTTCTGTGGTGTGGGTATGGCATAGGTAGGGTCTTCATTTTTCTTATATGTACCTATAGCGGACGCACGCGACTTTGTCCGTGAGAAAGTTTGTCTTGATTTTCATCCCCTTTTACAACCCCTATTCCATAGGAATAAAAATTTAAAATTCTTGATAGTTAACCATAGATTGACCAGTTTTAATATGTTTTTGTATATTTGATCAGTTTATTTCATATATATCTACAAGTTTGCAAAAATACAACTTGTAAATTACGAATTTATATTTATTTCATCATTATCAGTTTATTAACGGTCCACTACACGCCCAGGCCCCCCTCCCTCGCTATAGGAGAGGGGATATGGAGCGTACATCCATCACGTTGCTCCAATGCGGGTTGGAGGGCTATTTCTATATATTTGTTTACAAACTTACAATCCCCTAAGTATTTAATAATTGTGTTCAATTTAAACATTCCTTGAAAAACATTTTGTATATTAATTCAGTCCATATATCAATTTTCATATTAAACGTTGCAAAGCATATTAAAGCAGGGATCGAAAGCATAACTTCTTGGTGTTGAGTGTAGTGCTTTTGATCGTGGAGGTACTGAGCCTTCTTTGTTAAATAAATATTAAAGCAGGGATCGAAACCATAACTTCTTGGTGTTGAGTGTAGTGCTTCTGACCGTGGAGGTACTGAGCCTTCTTTGTTAAATAAATATTAAAGCAGAGATCGAAACCATGACTTCTTGGTGTTGAGTGTAGTGCTTCTGACCGAGGAGGTACTGAGCCTTCTTTGTTAAATAAATATTAAAGCAGGGATCGAAACCATGACTTCTTGGTGTTGAGTGTAGTGCTTCTGATCGTGGAGGTACTGAGCCTTCTTTGTTAAATAAATATTAAAGCAGGGATCGAAACCATGACTTCTTGGTGTTGAGTGTAGTGCTTCTGATCGTGGAGGTACTGAGCCTTCTTTGTTAAATACATATTAAAGCAGGGATCGAAACCATAACTTCTTGGTGTTGAGTGTAGTGCTTCTGATCGTGGAGGTACTGAGCCTTCTTTGTTAAATACATATTAAAGCAGGGATCGAAACCATAACTTCTTGGTGTTGAGTGTAGTGCTTCTGATCGTGGAGGTACTGAGCCTTCTTTGTTAAATAAATATTAAAGCAGGGATCGAAACCATGACTTCTTGGTGTTGAGTGTAGTGCTTCTGATCGTGGAGGTACTGAGCCTTCTTTGTTAAATAAATATTAAAGCAGGGATCGAAACCATGACTTCTTGGTGTTGAGTGTAGTGCTTCTGATCGTGGAGGTACTGAGCCTTCTTTGTTAAATACATATTAAAGCAGGGATCGAAACCATAACTTCTTGGTGTTGAGTGTAGTGCTTCTGATCGTGGAGGTACTGAGCCTTCTTTGTTAAATACATATTAAAGCAGGGATCGAAACCATAACTTCTTGGTGTTGAGTGTAGTGCTTCTGATCGTGGAGGTACTGAGCCTTCTTTGTTAAATAAATATTAAAGCAGGGATCGAAACCATGACTTCTTGGTGTTGAGTGTAGTGCTTCTGATCGTGGAGGTACTGAGCCTTCTTTGTTAAATAAATATTAAAGCAGGGATCGAAACCATGACTTTTTGGTGTTGCGTGTAGTGCTTCTGATCGTGGAGGTACTGAGCCTTCTTTGTTAAATAAGTATTAAAGCAGGGATCGAAACCATAACTTCTTGGTGTTGAGTGTAGTGCTTCTGATCGTGGAGGTACTGAGCCTTCTTTGTTAAATACATATTAAAGCAGGGATCGAAACCATAACTTCTTGGTGTTGAGTGTAGTGCTTCTGATCGTGGAGGTACTGAGCCTTCTTTGTTAAATAAATATTAAAGCAGGGATCGAAACCATGACTTCTTGGTGTTGAGTGTAGTGCTTCTGATCGTGGAGGTACTGAGCCTTCTTTGTTAAATAAATATTAAAGCAGGGATCGAAACCATGACTTCTTGGTGTTGAGTGTAGTGCTTTTGATCGTGGAGGTACTGAGCCTTCTTTGTTAAATAAATATTAAAGCAGGGATCGAAACCATGACTTCTTGGTGTTGAGTGTAGTGCTTTTGATCGTGGAGGTACTGAACCTTCTTTGTTAAATAAATATTAAAGCAGGGATCAAAACCATGACTTCTTGGTGTTGAGTGTAGTGCTTTTGATCGTGGAGGTACTGAACCTTCTTTGTTAAATAAATATTAAAGCAGGGATCAAAACCATGACTTCTTGGTGTTGAGTGTAGTGCTTTTAATCGTGGAGGTACTGAGCCTTCTTTGTTAAATAAGCGATAAAATAATAACCATAAATTAACAAATATAAAAACATATTTATTAATTAAAAAAAACAACGTCATTTACTTGTGCGTAAAAAGTATAATTAAAGTTAAGTGCGAAATCTTGTCGCAGGTTTTAAAGCATTAATTGCTTTTTTAATTGCTAAAAAAATAATTGTTTTAATGTTGTTGTTTTAAGCGCGCTTTGTGAATAGGTACATTATTTTATTTTATTTATTTATATTCCTGGGATACATTGAATTAGTCTGTTACTTTTTACTTTTTTAACTACCTTTCCTACCTATAAAAGTCCAGCAAAATCCGTCAATTTTAGCACTATAGGACTAGTCCCGGAGTCGACCTTGAGCTAGCAGCGGCGGCTAGGTCTTAGAATATCGGAGATATACAAGAACAAGATAAAATTTATTTGTAATTACGAATTCCAAGCGCATCGGTATTATGTCTTACAGAAATCGTAAGGGGACTGGATTTTCATCCTACTTTTACAAATTAACCCGTTTTCATCTTAGATTGCATCATCACTTACCATCAGGTGTGATTTCAGTCAAGGGCTAACTTTGTAATGAATAAAAAAAACAAAACGGCTGAACCGGTATTGATGAATTTGTTTCTGTGTTTAAATATGTTTTTACCCGACTGCGTCAGAATGAGGGTTATGTTTTTCGAGCATATGTATGTATGTATGTATGTATGTCCATTTCTTCGGCACGCGCTACAGCCTAAACGGCTGAACGGATTTTGACATGTGAGGTGTCGTTGAATTTGTCAAAATTGTGGTAGTGACATAGGCTATATAAATTTTTTAAAATGGCGGCTGTAAATGGGGGGGAAAAAGGGGGGATGTGTGTATTTTTTTCTCTTATCTTAGCAATATGGGTACCAATTAAAAGGTGGTATAAAGACCATTTCAAAAATATAAATATCATATCATATTCATATTACTTTTTTAACAAAAAATGGCAAAAAGGTACCTTGAAAACCTAGTACTACAAACTAAAACTAAAAAGTCTCAAATAAAATTATTATTATAAAAACAAAAACCCGACTGCATAGAAGTTATGAACTGAAAAGAGAAAAACAAGAATCACTATATCTATATAAAATTTTAAATACTTTATGGTGCTGCAGGCGGGGACAAACGTAGTTTTGGTAGATCTTTTTTTCCCCGCAGAAAATAAAGTATTTTGTCCCCGCTTGAATCACCATAAAGTATTTAAAATTTTATATAGATATAGTGATCCTTGTTTTTCTCTTTTCTGTTCATAATTTCTATGCAGTCCGGTTTTTTATTTTTATAATAATAATTTTATTGCATGATTTTTTTTATAATCGCAGATTTATATCCACACATATACAATTTGAGATATCACCTTTAATATTCGTATGTCCACTGTGATGTTAAATGTATGTGGGCGAAGACGACAAATGCTAGTAACAGCTAAAATATGTTAAAAAAAATAATAAAATTAACATACCAGACGACAAAGAGGCGATGGCCAGTAACACTACGAGTTCTTTCATCTTGAATACAACTTTTTGTTGTACTATTGTCAGGCAGTATCCGTCCCGGCACGAGCAGGGAACGCGACTGGGCAGTTGCTCTCAATGAAAGCTATTTAAAGGCAAATAAAACTCGTCCCTGCGAGCGGACGTCATTTGTATGGAGATATGAGTAAATAATAAAGATAAAGCCGAATGATGTATGGAGTTTCAGAGTTTTCGATGCAATTATTTGTAGTTCGTTTGTGATTTATCAATTATTCCTCAAATTGCTCGCGGCTAAGGGCTGGCTGATTATCCTTTCAGCCACGTACTCGAGTTTAAAAGTCGTAACTTCAAAGTGACACTAGTTTCTTTTAATAAGTAGTAATGTGAATTATGTTATTGTGGTTTCAAACTCGTTTTTTTATTCATAACAAATCTGCTCTTTATTTTAATTAATAATAATAATAATATAATAAATAATAAGCCCATTTATTTGCCAATCAAAAAAATTTTACAAATAACATACATTTTCATCTTTAACTAATTTAAAATTAACAAAAATAAAAAAATGTTTTAAGTAATATCGTCTACATTGACATTGATTGGAACTCCTTCCTGGGTAAAGGCCTCCTCCAGCTTTTTCCAGCTCTCTCTGTTCTTTGCCTTTCCTATCCATTCAAATCCTGCTATCGCCATTATATCCCCTATGCATCTTTTTCTCGGACGTCCTCTTTTAATTACATCTGATGTAAGTGATGATGTTACCTAAGATAGAAGCGGACAACATATTTATCTCTTTTTACTTTCTACACGAAATCGTGCCGGAACGCTAGATCGCTTGGCAGTACTTCTTTGCCGGTAGGGTAACTTGTCAGGGCCGATGCCTCCCATCGGCCAGATCTGGACCAGTTAAGAAAATCTTAATCGGCCCAGCTGGAAATCGAACTCAGGGCCTCCGCCTTAAAAATAAACATCTCATACCACTGCACCATGAAGGCCGTCGAAATCGATTCGTGCTAATGCAGAGCCCTCTATTATGAACGTTGATAAAGTACGCGTGTATAGAGTCCATTCGGTCATCGGTGTGACAGTGGACTCGTGACATATTCAGCTACTGCTATATACTCGTGTAAGGCGCTTTTAATTGTCACTGAATGTAGCAATTGTTGAGAATATCTATAGATATACATATATTGTTACTTTATTAAATGGACAAATAAATATTCTATTTAATTGTAAACGCGGACATGAGAAAGAGAAAATACTTTTTAAGAGACAAAGCACCCAGACTCATAACCGCATCTTCTCCGAATCCGAATCATCGTCAGGAGATTTTGATTGTATGATTATTCGACTCATTTTTTTTATTACTTGCACCGGAAACCCCATATCTTTATCAGTCTATTAACGGCTCACTACAGGGCCAGGCCTCCCTCCTTATAAGAGAGGAGATGTGGAGCTTAAACCCACCACGCTACTGCAATGCGGGTTGGCGAGCTTAGGGTGATAATAATAAATTAATTCCTTAACTATTATACTTCAGTATCTTATCTATACGGTATAATGAGAGAAATAAATTATTATTATTATCACTACTTGAAAAAGACAAGCTTTTTCGTGGACTCGAATCCAGAACTTCGTCCTACATACCACAGGATCAACGATGTAGTTACTGCTATACATACTAGTACCTACGAATAGTGCCGTCTTAAATCTACTGGTGACATTGCGCATGTTAGGCCCCTATTCCACCAGCGTTTTGCGAGCTTCAACGTTTCTTCAACGTCTGCGCGACATCGACGTTGCGTTTATGATAACAAGTACAATCACGTACATTTTTTAACAACCTGTATGACAAATTTAAATGTATTCTTTTTCTTACGTCAAAGTTATAACAAGCCATTCGTCCATATGTAGTTTCTGACATTCGCAAATATTTATAAAATTCACATTCGTTATGTTTAATACTATCAGAGTACAGTGCGAAATATTTCGCTTTCTTGTAATCGGTTGTACCATATAGGATTTTCCCAAAACTCACGACGATAGTTTCTTATTTATTATTATTTATTATTTTTTATTTATTATCTTACGTTATTTTCGTCGACTAGTGTTTCTAGTCGGAGTCGGAGTCCAGTTTTTCTCTGATCAACGTTGCGTTTCCGCGTACAGGAAACGCAACGTTGACGTCGCGTTAACTGCGCGCAAGCTGTTGCAAGACGCTGAAGGAACACTGACGCTCGCAAAACGCTGCTAGAATAGGGGCCTTACGAGTAACATAATGAGGCCCTATTTACTTTTGTAGAGGACTATTATCACCTTCGAAACAGGTATGATAAGGGTATACTTTTAAGTAAATAGTATTTAGTAATAGAATACTTTTTGTTTGGTATTTTGTAAGGAAGTATGCTTAGATATACTTCCGTTAATAAATATTTGAAGCCTCAGTATATAGCTTCAAGGTTAAGGGGCCGTACTTAACAACAAGAGGTCATGGGTTTCTTAGACTATTGTATTACTCTCTCCTAAAACAGACGACTAATTTGGAGGGTTATGGGAATAATGGTCGTGTATATAAAAACAAATTGCAAATATTCTTAAAAAAATACGCCCGTCGAATTGAGACCCTCCTTCGTTTTTTCGTCGGCTAAAAAACCGTGTGTGACTCGGGACGCCCGACATAAGTGATAACTTAAATACGGCTAGCGCTGTGGGTTAGATTGAAACAGCCATTGCTGTATGCGTGGGAGACAGGGAAGTCAGATAGACTGGCGCCGATATAAGAAGTTATCATTAAAAAATATTTACTTACTTAGAATGTACCTGATCTAATTTATTATCATTTAAAAATAATATCCGTTATTGATCAGTGATCTGACAGGAAATGTGCTTATCTTGGGTACTTGTACAGAATGTTCAGTGGGAGAAAGGGGTATATTCTGCCTTCCGAACCGGTGGTAGAAACATTACAAACAGTTAACCTTGACATTCCATAAGTGCATATAGAGAAAACATTCTTGAAGTAAACGAATTTTATATTTTGAGTTTAATTTTTGAGTGTATTTTTTTAATGTAGAGAATCTTCAGCGCCTGGACAGTAAGCACAGGCAAAGAGATTGTGGAGTTTTAGTGTCAGTCGGCGCCTCGCAGGCGTTATTATATGAACGGCTTGGCGCCGCGCCGGGCTTGGTTAAGTGATCGAAATAACTTACGTAAATATTTGCACTTTAAATTTACTTAAAGTGAATGGTGATCGAGTGTTTTCGTTCACTCAGCCAGTTTTAGCACAAAGCAATTTATGATGACGAATAGCTTTATCTAGGTACCAACCTACACAAACTAAGTAACTCTACTAGTCTATGCTCTTTTAACATGCTCAGTACCTAATATTTTGACGGCCGAGTGGCGCAGTAGGTACTGACCCTGCTTTTGCGTTCTGGGCTGTAGGTTCGATTCCCACATTTGGAAAATGTTTGTGTGATGAGCATGGATGTTTTCTAATGTCTGGGTATTTATCTAAATATAATAAGTATTTATGTATAATATATATAACATATTGATGAGTTTTCATAGTACCAATAACAAAAGCTACCTACACTTACTGTGGGGCTATATAGCGATATATGTAATTGTCCTATAATATTTATTTATTATTTATATATTTACCTACTAATATTGTTTATGTTGACCTGACCTCCTGTTTTGATCTTTTATTCATTTATTTAATCTTATTTAAAGCAGGTTTATGTTACTAGGCACTAACTCGTGATCGCTTTTTAGCGATAAGGCCGCCTATTGTATATGTCTGTTTTTGGTCTTATTTCTGTTTTGTATTGTACTTTTCTTTAATAATACAATGTACAATAACGTGTTAATTCATTTCATTTGTAAGTATTACATTAAATTTAATAAATTTCGATTTACCTATGTTTTTTATACACTATATTATTGCTAGGAGGAATGCTATTATATTGTAAAAATGAAAACTTTTAAAGTAAAATGAAATACAAATTGGATATTCCAATTTTAAGGCAAGAAAACAGGAGTTACAATTTGTATCCTCTGGTTTGTTTTTATTACATTACTAGCTGTACCCCGCGGTTTCACCCGCATAGATCCTATTTTCGTGAAAATTTCGGGAAATTCATTCTTAGTGAGATAACTATGCCAAATTTTAAGTAAATTGTGTGTATATGTTGGGGTAGTATTATGACAGCCACTCTGCGGAGTTTGGCAGTGGCGGGGAGGACCGATCGATGCCGATATAATCGTGGCGTTCACTGCGACCACATCTCTCTGTTGTGACTCAGATCACGCCAGATCAATTAATCTGGCGTGATCTGAGTCAAAGAGAATCAGCCTCGACTCGCCAGACCGCTGCTTTATACCGGCATCGATCGATCCTCCCTGCCACTGCCGAACTCCGCCGAGTGGCTGTCATGATACTACCCCGACATATATTTTTAAAGATCTCGTGATCAGTCGGATGTAGTATTTTTAATTTTTTCTCTGCGTAAGAACTACATCTAGGAAACTATAAAAAAATTAGCGAAATCGGTTGTCGATTCTCGAGATTAGCGCTTAGAAAAACAGTCAGTGATTTATTTTTATATTATAGAAGATTAGGTTATTTATACAGTTACACAAAAGATTTAAAAATAAACCAGAGAGCTATCCAAAGAAAAACTAGATAAGAAAATATTGCGACGTGATTTAAAGATGCTTAGAATATTGTTAGAATTTAAACAAGGGCACAGTCTTGGGCGATAACTCGCTTCTATCTAAAATAACTGTATTTTGTAGCGAGCTCTAACGAAAATACCTACCTCGGATACAATCCGAATAATCCCTATTACTGTGAACGTCTCCTGAAACTTACCTTACATTTTCCTTTGAATTTAGAGATACAACGAGTATTGAGTTATATTTCAAAGAGCACAAAAGGATCTCTTGCCATCATTATTTCAGATACTCTTTTATGTATTTCTAGACTATCAATCCGTTACGTCTTCATCTGTTGTAGCTACAATAAATATACATATCTCTACACAATAACCTACTTTTCTATAAAAAAAATATTTTTTAAGGAAAACGTACAGCCTTTAAATTGTATTTCAAATCAGTGCTCTGAATTCGAAATTTTCTTTGATTGGCACTTGGCACTAACTCCAAAGTTATTTTCAAGTAAAATAAAGTATATACCTGTAACAAATGTACGAGTACCTATTTATTTTTTTCTTTATAGATTGAAATCGCGTTCGAAACCTAGCTTTAATTTCAAATTTTAAAATCTTAAATTATCATCATTTCAGTAATGTAAAAATTAGTCATTGACAATTCAAAATAATCTTACTGATTTTATTGATTAAATATATTTTGACTTTGACTTTCGACTAGAGATACATCGGTATAACGAACGGAACATGTAATTTAACTATGGGAAAACTGTGAATCTCGGTCAAAGATTATTTAGCTCCGCTTGTGGTTTAACTGGATACAGTATCATACTTAAACTAAACCGGACCACGGTCGCCTCAGTGCATCACTAATAATGATTTATTTCATATTATTCTATGATGATATGATATGATTTGTCCTCGTTGATCTAGAGGTTAGCCAATAACTTCTATCACAGGATTCTGGGTTCGAATCCCGAGTTGGGAAGTTGGTGGTGTTACACCCCTATACCACTGAGAGCACGTCAATCCGGCGGTCCCGGTCACTATCGTAGCATCAGATAAGTACCTAGTGATAGTTATTAATTAAAAATTATCACCTACTGGTAAACACGCAAACCCGCATTGTAACAGCGTGATGGGTAGACCCATCACGCTTCACATCTCCTCTCCTAGAAGGAGGGAACATGGCCCTGTAGTGGGCCGTTAATGCCTGATAAAGATAAAGGATATTTTAAAGATGGTGTACTCAAAGTGTAGTCTTTATGGTTATTGATACAAAACGTCATCGTAATCGTCATCATTAGCTCAGATACAGAACGAGATTTGAGGCTTAAACTCATCCATGATACTGCTCCGCCGGTTGATGTCCGGAGGTACTAACTAGATAACGTGTTCTCTAAAGAAATCCTAGTAGGTACTATGAATGATTGGAACTTATATTCTCATAAACTGAAGCCACATAGGATAATCATTGGAGTAACGGACGGCGTAAGAGGCACTTTGTATGGAGCGCTGCGAGCTTTAAAACAGATACATTGCTCATAACAACCGCGCTTTGTATCAAAGTAGAAAACGGTGCACAAAGACTGTCTCATCACAAAGTTGTTTACGACGATCATTTTGTTAACGTCGGAACGTCGCCGGGATATCATACTTCGCAGCCTCTCGCTACTTTGTTTCAGTTTTATCTCGGCTCCTTCGGCGTTTGAATAAGCACGGCTTTGTGAAATATTCCGAAGTTTATTTTATACTTAAACAGAGAAGATAGTCTCACATCGCGGAAAGTGCTGAAACGTCGCCTAAAAAAAATTAAAAAATTCTAAGTCACTATGATTTTTTAATATTTCTGATGAAATAAATCCCAATGCATTTTCGATCCGATTGGTCAAAATACCTGTAAAGTGTTGATACTTTGAAAAGAGTAGATAGAGTTACGAATGGTAATGAAGTTAACCCGATAAATGAGGGTATATGATATTTTTATTCACTACAAGTTAACCTTTAACTGCAATCAAACTTGGTGGTAAGTGATGATGCAATTTAAAATGCAAGCTGATTAACTTGTTAGGTATAGAATCAACGCCTCTTTTGGTTTCTATGCGACATCGTATTGGAACTGTAAATTGTCTGGCAGTACGTCTTGGCTGGCAGAGTGGCAACTAGCCGGCGGAAGCCTCCTACCAGCCAGACCAAACCAATTTAGAAAATTTTAATCGGCCCAGCCGGGAATCGAACCCATGACTCCGTTCCCGAAAACAACCTGAAGCATAGTCTCATGTGCCTGTAATTTGCAGTCATAAATAATATATTATAAATTGTTTTGATAAGTCAACGGCTTCGAAAAAAATTATTCTATCAGCTACTATTATAATCACTAAAGTATATATACTTATATGTATATTTTTGGCTCCTACTAAAGAATCCGACAAAAATATTTTAAGTAAGCAATCTTCAATGAGACACGCTTTTGAAAAGTCAATGACTAGACACATCACGTCATCGGCCGGATTATGTTTTGGCAGATCATGTTAATCATTGTAGTGGGATTTTTTGCCATTTTAAGCTAAGTAGCTCCTAACTCAGTAGAAACACAATAATACATAATTATCTTTTTTTCATACATATGACGGCGCCTGCGTCATCGTACGCGACTAGAAAAAAGTTTGTGGACTGCACGTGTACCAGCTACGCCCTCTTGCGGCGACGCATCGTTCGATACCCCCACTCACCCCACTACTTGAGTTATTCTAACTTGTATAAAAGGAGTGGGTCTACAACTGGTGGGCAGTCTAGGCTCTGGCGTGGCGCGGTGCAGACGTACTTTGCTTATCGCTTAACCTAGACCAGTCTGATAATTAATTTGTGCAAACGAATTAATTATTACTCTCAGCTTGAGTATTACGACCTTTTTTTGTACCGTGTATTATGCAAATAAAGATATTCTATTCTATTCTATTCTATTCTATGAGTCGCGGTGTCTTGGGGTTGCTGTTAATTATTCTTTCAGTTATCTATTTGTGGTTTAGTTAATTACTCTAAATTCAAAGCATTACCCTATTATTTTATTCACTATGTCTGACCCTCTTTCGACACATACATACATAAACATCACGCCTTGTTCCCATAGGGGTAGGCAGAGACCACATCCCTCCATTTGCAACGGTCCTTGCATACCTCCGTAGCTTCAACCACTCTCATTAATCCTTTCATACAAGTTCATCGGTTTAGGGTACTCTTGACCTGGCTATTATTTAAAATGTCCTGAATTTGGTCCAGGAACATTCGCCTAGGCCTTCCTCTTCCAACATTTCCATTCACCCTCGCCTTGTAAATCTCTTTTGTTAATCTTCTTCCATCCATTCTCTCTACATGTCCAAATGATCTAAGCATCCCTTTCTCAATTTTAGTCACTACATCTTCTTTTACACCACACTTTTCTCTTATCACACTATTTTTAACTCTGTCACACAATTTTAACCCGCACATAATCCTCAATGCTCTCATCTCTACCGCATTTATTTTACTTTTGTGCTTCTTCTGCCATACCCAACTTTCACTACCATACATAAGTGTGGGCACCAACACACCTCTATGCACAGCCAGTCTTGCCTTTTGGGACACTTTCTGGCTGTTCATAAATGCATACAGAGCACCATTCACCAAGTTCCCAGCATTTACTCTTCTTTCAATATCACTCTCACACGTTCCATCTTTCGTAAATTTGCTACCCAGGTATACAAACGCTTTTACTTCTTCTGCTTTTTCTCCATCTATCACAATATTACAATCTGTTACATATTCATCTCTTTCAAAAACCATTACTTTCGTTTTGCTAGCATTCACTTTCATTCCTTTCCTTTTCAGAGCTACATTCATAATAGTTACCATTTTCTGTAACTCATTAGCAGACGATGCAAGTAATACTTGGTCGTCGGCATAGAGAAGACATTTAATGAGTAACTCTTTCATTCTTAAAACAAATACACTTTCTTTCAGATCTGTCAAACAGTTGTCCATGAATAAGTTAAACAGCCATGGCGACATTACACATCCCTGTCGTACCCCTCGCTCTACTGGGAACCAATCAGTGTATGCCCCATTTATTCTGACACAAGCACTAGAATTTTCATAAAGAGATTTCAGTGCTCGGATCAAACTGCTGCTCAGCCCATACGTGGAGAATGTTGACCATAGTTCATTCCTCACCACACGGTCATAGGCCGTTTCCAAGTCAAAGAAAGCGCAATAGACTTTTTGGTGTTTAGCTAAGAATTTTTCAGCAATACACCGTAAGGAAAAGACCTGATCTGTTTTCCTTTCCTAAATCCTGCTTGCACATCCCACATTTTTCCATCAGTTTCATTTATCAACCTCTCAGTCAACACCTTTGCATACAGTTTGCCGAAAACGCTAAGAAGGCTGATCCCGCGGTAATTTTTACAATCTTGCTGTGACCCTTTTCCCATATATATTGGAACACTACGGCTTTAGTCCAGTCTTCTGGAACTTGCCCTTTCGCCCAACATAAGTTGAAAAGGCAGTACAACTGACTTGCAACAATACCGCGTCCAGCCTTCAGCATTTCGACTGACACTCTGTCATACCCAGGAGCCTTACCTGATTTCATACATTTCAACGCTTTCATAATCTGTTCCATACTAATCTCACTGATATTGATCTCACTTTCATTATTTTCCGCAGCGGATATATCAGTCCCTGCTTCATCTCTTTCAAATAAACTTTCGAAATGTTCCTTCCATCTTTTCAACATGCATTCTTCACCTTTTATCATAATACCATCAGAATTTCTGATTTTACTCAATTCCGAGGTAGTGGACCTTCCTCGAGCATACCGTATGGATTTCCAGAAAAACTTGATGTTAGACTGAACATCATTGGTAAGTCTCCTATCATACATATCGCTACATTCTTCTTTCTTTCTTCTCACAGCTTCCTTAACGCTCATTTTCACTCTTTTGTAGTTCATTCTTGCATTATAAACTTCTTTTCGTTTTAACATTTTATTTGAATTTTTATCCCTCGCGTACTTTTCCCTAATGTTCCCCGTTTTGTTAACGTTTTGTGCTTTTGTTAGTTTAAAACACACAGCAGAAGTATTCTGTAATCGTGTCGTGAGTGTTACTTCCAAATAAAATACTATTCATACATCCACTATTAATATGGCCGAGTGGCACAGTCGGTAGTGACCCTGCTTCTGCGTTCTAGGCTGTGGATTCGATTTCCACATC